>OU963898.1:25299435-30099435 GCA_902850365.2 Chilo suppressalis | reverse complement strand
TTTATGAAATAATGAAAACAATACTCCCCAGGTTTAAGCAATAGCCATTCCAGAATATTTGGTGCTAATATTGCTTATCAGAGCCGATATTTCTTCAACTATCCGTTGACAGTTTGATGAGAACTTGATGTGTTGTTTATTCAAAATCCTTGTATTGAAACTTCGTGATTTCAATTTTACATAACTAACACAATATTATCTCACTGTTTATTGTAACTTTAACACGAAATAACACAATTAAAATAATTAATTATAAATTTAAATACGAGTACTAAAATTTGACAAGTGCACTCTTCAGTGTTGCCAGTTGTTTAAGTTAGAAGTAATGCTTATATTAACTTTCTTGTATGGGAACTTTCTTTGATTCTTAATATTTGGCGATACATAGACACAGGCTTAAGAAATACATTATATTATATAAAAAAAGAGGAGCTCGATGACGCAAGTGGTTAGCGCGTTCGGCTGCGATCGTCGAAGTTAAGCAACTTTCGCAGTGGTCGGTCATTGGATGGGTGACCAAAAATTTACTATCTCGAGATCCTCCGTGCTTCGGAAGGCACGTTAAGCCGTTGGTCCCGGCTGCATCTGCAGTCGTTAGCACCCAACAATCCGTACTGGGTCCGCGTGGTGGGTCATGGCCCAATCTCCCTATTCCATCCATAGGGAAGGCCTGTGCCCCAGCAGTGGGGACATTAATAAGCTGATGATGATGATGATATAAAAAATACAAGAAAATATTCCACGCGACCTCGGCAGCAGATCTGCACTGATTGGATTTTTTTGCTGTTAATTTTCCTTTAGATTCAAACATCCAGCAGTGAAATGCTTATTATTTGAACTGTCTAGTTATTTTTTTATTTTATTTTTTTATTTATTTTATTTGCTCACAAAACAAGTTACAATTATAAAAAAAAAGCCAAAGCAATTACAATAATAGAAATCCAAACTGTAACTCTAAATATGTGGGCATAACATGATTAAATTTTTATGGGTGAAGTTTACACTAAAGAAAGAAAAATATATAAATTGAATTTCAACAATTATCAAACAAAAAAAGTCACTAAATAAAATAAAAGTACAAATTAACCGATTTTTCTTTAACGATGTATAAATCGTTGGATTTCTTTCGGAAATTGAAGAAGCCGACTACAAAAAAATATTACTACGGTTATTACTATTATTACGTTTCATATGATATAACTCCCTGACATTGTAATTTTGTTCAGATGGTACCTTTTCAGTACAATACCCTAAATAATCCTGATCTTCACATAACTGTTTCAGGTAATTTCATAATTAACTTAATACTTTCTTCATAAATGTTCTGTGTCCAAAAACATTGGTAATGATAGGTTACCCTACAACAGTTTACCAAAGGACATGGTAAAGTTTTGTATAAGCGACTGCCCTGGAAATGTATAAATACTGTACTTAGTAATAGTTAATGGTAAATGGCTAACTATTTATAATTTCTATGAAAAAAGGCTCAGGAACTTTTGATAAAGTCACAATTTTGAAAATTATGAGAACTCCTACTATGTCATTACCTTACTAAAGTTGATAAAAGATGTTGACAATTATTTACAGAGTGATCAATTTCGCATTTCCTTAGAATCTTTCTTCCCATTTCTCTGATTAACTCTTCACAAAAAGTTTTTTAAAGCAAAAATAAATACAAATAATTTGTTATCGTCGGCCGGACAGGTAATTTGTGAAGTTTTATTTTGTCCATTTGCAAAAATTAAAGGATTAATTATCATACAGCCTTGTCTCAAGCCTAATCAGAATAATAAAATCTATTATTTTAGGCCTTCAGTGATTTGTTGTAACAACAATTAGGGCCAAATATGTCATATTTTGAAGGAGTTTAGAAATAATGTTGTTTATTTCGATATACTTACACAGATATTTTTTGTATATATTTATTGTTCATTTATTTTGTAAAATGGAACATTTTGCAGTACAAAATCTAAACAGGGGATAATTTCGCTTCAAACTAAAGAAGTAACAACAAGTTAGAAATATACCCACTCATCAAGAAAGTCTAAGCAACTTGAACTTCTTTAAACTATTGACCGATATGTAATATTTTAATGCTTACATTCTTGTTAACAATAACCAATTTGACTTATTAATGACCAAGTATTGCAGAAATTGGGCTAAATCTAAATAAAACTGAAAAAGTGGTTAAATCTAGTTTTAACAAATTTTATGCAAGTGAGCCTAAAGCAAACAACTTTTCTATAAATTATAAATTTTATAACGATAATATGAAATATGACAACTGATAAAAGTTGCAGTTTGCGTAAACGATGTTGCCGAGGCTCTTTTAATGAGTGTGTTGTCTTTTCGCCGTTGCAAAAGATATGCTTACATTCAGCATTACAACGTCATCGGTATCCCATAGCGGAAACACGAGATATTTTACCCAGAACATAATAAAAACATCAGTCCAAAAGACATGTAAATATACTCATGAATGGTAAAAATACCCATTTCTGAAAGGTCCCCTTGGGTTTGTGAAGGGCGACAACGTTTTTGTACTCACTAGCTCACATATGTTTTAGCGAAATTTTAATAAATGACAACAATCAGTTTTATAACACATCTATTCGAAAAGTTCGTAGCTAGTTTGTTCCCTGTTTACAGGGACCAAAATAGTGTTTGATTCCTAGTGACTATAAGTTATTTGAATAAGGAATTTAGATTATGTTAGTAAAAGCCAAATCAAAATCACGAAAATCTTATGAACAAATCGCAGGCTGTATAGTAAATAAAAGCGCGCTTGTCTAATAAAAAAAAACGTTTTTGTTTCTTAGGTTTTCACGCACATCACTCATTAAATAAAACTAGTTTTTACGGGTTAATGCACGAAAACTTTATTTATTTACTTGCTACCTTCGAAAAAACCTTCTTTTTCGAAGGTAGCTCGACAAATTAAATAAAAGTTTTATTCTGACGACGTAGCCTGTAAAGACTACGAAACGTCAATAAATAAATAAAGTTTTCGTGCATTAACCCGTAAAAACTAGTTTATTTAAAAAAACGTTTGTAAAAAAACACCTGCAATATATTGCATCTCCGTACATAATGTTTTACTCAAATTCAGATTTTATTTGTTTAATGATACTAAACCAGCCAGATACAAATGGTATAACCAAAGAGAATTTATTACAAGTTCATACATAGTATAATGCGAAAAGACTTTTCCTCCAACATATTATTTAAAGTTGTCTTCTGCGCATATTAATACAACATTATTATTTAAATCTAAAGAAATGTTTACTAGAAAAAAAAATCCACTCGGACCAGGCAGCGGACGGGACTCGAACCCGCACCCTTCGCAATCCGGGCGAATGCACTGACCATTATGCTACCACGGCCCTAGCTAGCATAATGGTCAGTGTATTCGCCCGGATTGCGTAGGGTGCGGGTTCGAGTCCCGTCCGCTGCCTGGTCCGAGTGGATTTTTTTTTTCTAGTAAACTTTTCTTTAGATTTAAACATCTAGCAGTTAAATGCTTAAAAATAAATAAAAACATAAGATTATTATTTCTTAAGCATGTACCCAAATAATCATGTGTGAGTATTTACAATTTATATAAACGCTGGGGAACGCTGCCAGTATCTTCGGAACCTTGCCTAAAGGGACTCCTTTTAATAATGTATTTTAGTTATTATATTTTATTTTTTAAGGTATTTAGTTTTAGGTTCATTGTTATAGTATATTTTTTGTTTTAATTATTCTTAAATTTATTCATATTGCACCACATTGTAATTAAGTATTGAGGATTTTTACCTAAATGTATTAGAACGCTTCTCTGAATCGAAACGATTTTGTTTAACGGGTTCTCTAATAGTCATGCCAACCAACCTTTTTTTGTAATATTATTGAATTTCTCATTTATATAAATATCTGAAACTCGAAATATCTGTGACAGATCGCAGCTTTCCTCGCATAGATTTACCAGGTGGCGGTACAAAATACCCTCATCGTTTGGCTAACCCGTCCAGATTTATATCGGGGTCATCCGAACCGTCGCCCTAGCAAATGGGTACAATGATATGTGGCGGTGCTATCGCCAATCTCTTTGATGCAGCGATACACCGAGAACTGTATTTGTTAGATTGACGATTGACACCCGAAGTGATTGCGTTTCCAAAGGTTTATTTGCTTTCATTTTTTTTGTAAAAAAGGATTTTATGTATGATATAAATAAGTTTGACAGGGATAGTCCTATAGTTTTGAAATGTTGTTTGTATCTAGCTAGCAAGAGCGACTCATTTTATGGAATCGCTCTTGTATTTGAAACATTATTAATGACTTCAGTAAAGAGTATACTTAGACGCAAAGAGTCTGTGCGGAAAGAGAATGGGATTTAGATTGGAAGGCGCTGTAGTGCTTTTCTACCGTATTTGTAAGGTTTTACCCCTTTTAGACATGATTAAATACAAAAAACCACAAGAAATCACAACAACAAACAAATCCGTATCAATACAAAACTTTGACGTTAGTTAGTTCCGGTTTTTGCCACGCCCATTCTATTTCTGCACAGACTCTAGCATAGTTTTGTAGGTTAATGTAATAGGTAAATTAAGGTATACTGTCAACGTAATTTTGCTGTTCTTTAACAGCAAACTAAAGCAATAAGCTAAAAGATTATTTCCCATATATCTACAATCATAAATCTAAATGAATTCATTTTTGAACTCATATTAAATTAACCAAAATCAGTAGGTAGGTACGACAAATTCCAAAATGTTTTCAAAACTGCTAGCAGTGTGGCAGAGTTTTAACGGATGTATGCTCTTGCTCAGAACTTGTCACTGCTACCGACACATCTTCGACACAATTCGGGTTAATTGCAGTGAAAATGTTCCAAGTTTCGAGAGACACGAGTTGTTTAGCTTTGGTGAAGGCTGACACGGCTGAGTCAGCTATCAGATCTAAGTTTACTACTGCTGTGTCAATACTACCAAAAACCGTCTTTAATCTGAAAGAGTTAATTATGATGAAGCAGAGACTATTTTATTTTACAGATTCACTTCTCAGTGTATTTAAGATTTTTTTCAATCAACTATGAAGCATTTAGTAAGTATTACGACCTCCGTGGCCGAGTGATTTGTTCGCCGAATTTCATGGTGTCGCCGACTCGAGAAGTCCCGGGTTCGAATCCCGGTGGGGGCAGATGTTTGTGTGATGAATACGAGCATTTGTACTCCAGTCATGGGATGTTTAATATCTATTTCTATATAAATATACTTATTTAAACAGTACAGTATATTATTATGTATTCTATCCGTTACCCTAGCATCCCATAACACAAGCTTTACAGTGCTTATTTTGGGGCTAGGCAAATTGGTGTGAGTGTGGGAAATATTTATTTATTATTAATAATAGTTGATGTAATTATTATGGTTTTTTGTTTGTATGTTTAAGTTCCATTTCCAAACCATATTTAAAGATTTGCTATTGGAGAGTCGCAGTCATCGTGTTAAAAAGAAAATTATTTTATTGAAAAAGCAATCATATCACCCAACTATCTTGAGTTCTATTATATTATCAGGTAAAACCAACAATACAAATAAAGCAAAGAGATTTGATTCACCCTTGGTTTAACATTTGTTTTAACAGAGAAGAATCTCTGCGTTTAATCGTCACATTAAAAAAAAAGATTACATTAGGCGAGTTCTTAAATTCCTTAAAGTCTCGTAGAGTGGCGATAGCAGTTCCACGAATGAAGGAATACTCCAGTGGATTGAATTAATGCCCTGCTACCTCCGAGATAAGCGCCGTGCAGAATAGTTCTGTTGCTTTTATTTACTCGGTGTATTTCGCGTTGCTTTAAATAAAGCAGCTGAGAATTTTGACTGTATATTTTTCTTTAAAAGACCTCTATAAGTTATTAAACTTCAGAAAACCAAGTTTCAAATACTATATTACTTTTTAAACAGTTTGAAATATCTTTGGCCCTTTGATCTTGACATTTACAAGTTCACGAGATTATTTTTTTTTTTTCATTTAGAAAGAAATAGAGAAAAATAAAGTATTTCTTAAGATATTTTAGCTAAATAAATTTACTTGAGTTAAATTTGAAAGTTTGAGTTCTGTTTAAATAAAATATTTGAAATTCTAAATATATTATGGTCATAAAAAATAGAGGTACCGACAAGAATTTTGTTTATATTAAGGTTCAAGAACAGGAGGGCACTTCATTTGGAGATGGAGTCCAGAAGCGAATATATATATATATAGATGTGTGGATACAAAAAGTACACAACCACCTATATACTACGTGCGGTTACGGCGACCGCTGGCGAAATATATTTAATCAGAGCCAACGCAGCCAAGCTTTTGTTCGTCGTGCACAAGTTCGGTACTATATGATATCTAGAAAAAGTATATGGATGCTCGTGACCACACGAACAACACCGTAGAAAAATGATAATTCTCAAATTCGTCTCTAAGACCGATGGTAAGTAGTTAAGGGGTAACTCCTGATAGTGGCCTATCAGGAATTTAATGGAATACTAAATACATCTATCAAGACCTTTTTTTTTTTTTAACCCTCCTACGCCCCTATGGGGGCGTCTCAGGATCGACGCACCTTAGCGTGCGCCACTTCACTGGGACGTCCCCGGGCCGGCCCGGCCCAACGAGTGGACCAGGCGACGCGCCTCAGGGGGACTGCGCTAGGGTACTAGGCAGTCCCCAGACGTGGTGGCCTATGCCGGAGCGGCACCTAGGACGCGCGGCTGGTCAGACCGCGCCCTGACCACCTTAGGGCCGTCGAAGACCGGCAGTCACCGCTGCCTGCCTCCTTCGGCCCACCCGTCTACGCCGGAGAGGGGGGGCTAGAGCGTCCTCCTCCAGCTCCCTCTCCGCTGCCTCCTTCTGCGCCATCACAGATTCGCAGAAGGAGGCGGCCGCCCTCCAGGCTCTCTCGCTACCAAGCATGGCTCTTACCATACTTGGCAGCGTGAGGCCTCCTCCGCCGAGCGCCGCGATCAGATCGCGGCGCTCATTTCGCCAGGCCGGGCACACAATCAACGTGTGCTCGGCCGACATCTACCAAGACCTAGAATAATACAAAAGAAATCAGTTTTTAAATATACCTAGATCATCTTTCGATTTTAATAAATAAAGACCCGTATTACAGAATGTAAACTAAGTGTTGACATATAGCGACATCCCTTTCTAACTATGCTCAAGACTAGATTAATTCCTGAGAATATTTCTACAATGCAGGCCTTAATCTCTTTATAGACTGCGCAGACGAGAGACTTTTGTCCGTCGTAATAGATTGCTTAAAACTGCATCGTGTAACGCACATGACGGATTAAAAATACCGCAGGCAAAAAGTCCCCTGAACTACCACGGACACCGAGAGACCAAACAGGTCAAAAGTACAAATTCAAATTCAAAATTCACAATGTACGCACAATGACGCTTCATATCGATTATAATATTTTAAAGAAGAAAGAAGTAGAAAAAAGAACCCCTTTATATAATACATCTCAAGGAGGAGCTCGATGGCGCAAGTGGTTAGCGCGTTCGGCTGCGATCGTTGAAGTTAAGCAACTTTCGCGGTGGTCGGTCATTGGATGGGTGACCAAAAATTTACTATCTCGAGCTCCTCCGTGCTTCAGAAGGCACGTTAAGCCGTTGGTCCCGGCTGCATCTGCATTCGTTAGCACCCACCAATCCGCACTGGGCCCGCGTGGTGGGTCATGGCCCAATCTTTCTATTCCATTCATAGGGAAGGCCTGTGCCCCAGCAGTGGGGACATTAATAGGCTGATGATGATATAATACATCAAAGAAGAGTATCACGACTGAAAGGACAATGGCGAAATATTGACAGTGTTCTCTTTTAGAACACATTCTCTATTTCATAAACGTCAGGTTTAAAAAAATTACAATACAAAGTTATCCCAGAATATTGCTTCCATAGCGTGTGCCTCACTAAATTTTTGGGGGAGAAAGTGACAAGTCCTAGGATTTTTTTTATAATACGCGGACAAAGATCCTTCATCTGCGCAGGCCATTATTTACTCACTTTCATTTGAGTGAACATGCATTCAGCTTAAACACAATTTACTCCAAATTTTGTGTTTTTGTAACTTGCGCTTCTTTCTGCACTGTCTTGTGACCTGAAACTATTTCAGGCACCTGTTCCTCACAACAATTGGGCTGTATACTACACACTATAACAACACTTTTTCTTAATAGTTAATAGTAAATACAAACCAATTTAAATTAAAACTTTAAATTTCCATTTTATTAAATAATCATCTTTAAAGAATGTGGTAATTTTCACCCGGTAGCGAGCGTTAGTGTCCGTATTTGCCTAGCGACGAACGCCGGGTTAATTATTATTATTCTGTCTAAAGAAAATATAACTAGAAAATATTCCACGCGGACCAGGCAACAGACGGGTACGAGCGAAGAGATGGCGCTGCCTTGCAGCTTAAGAATGGCTAGAAGAATTTCGAGGGCTGTGGTAGCATAATTGGTCAGTGCATTAGCCCGGTTTGCGAAGGGTGCGGGTTCGAGTCCCGTCTGCTTCCTGGTCCGCGTGGAATTTTTTCTAGTTATATTTTCTTTAGATTTAAACATCAAGCAGTTACATGCTTAAAAAATTTAAATTATAACTATAATTGCTATCACTTCTTTCAAATGTTTAATACTTGTAAACGTATTCATTTGACATTGTGGGTTACCTATCAGTCTCTCCTTTTCATTCTTTATAGAGAATGACAAGGATACACTGTTGTCAAATTTAAGTTTAGCTTTAGAGAGTCATGCCAGAATCGACACGAATATTCAAGTTATTTTTTCTTCCTTTAGCATATTTTCTTGAAGATTAAACAACGACCTTAATTCACGTAAAATTCACAAAAAGATGACCATTAGGTCAAAATAATAGAAAGCGCCCAGAATGAATGAAACTTAAGTAAAGTTGGATGAATTTGTGTGTTGGCTTAAGAACTGCGGTTCAAATTACTCACAACACTTGAAACTTTAGCCACTGACGCATCGAGGGCAAGCAATCGGAAAGCATTAAGTTTCAATAACACCACTAAAGCGCGAAATTACGAGGAACGATCCACGCATCCCACCGATGAATTCAAAACATCCCTAATGCCGTTAGTAATAACACACAAAATCGTTCACAAAGTGGCCATTATGGATTTAGCACACGTAACAGATGGGTGTGCGAAATGGCGATATTTAGTGGTTGAATGTGAATTGAGAGTGTAATCGTACTTAAGGTCGTACCGACGACCTCGCGGAAACGATAATGGCTGAATTGTCTTATGTTCCGAACTTATGAATCCTTTGGTAGCGGTTTCAACAACTTCATACGACCAAATCGTACACCCGTCATGGTTACTTTCAACAATATAAGCCGCGTAAGTGGTTGTAATACAAAAAATGATTTTATTATTTTTAGACCAGGACAGTTTTGGAGTCAGCAGGGCATAAATGATGTGGAGACGTAGGAACATTATTTCTATTTTTAGGTTTCCGTACCTCTTAAGAAAAAAGCGGCACCCTTATAGGATCACTTTGTTGTCCGTCCATCCGTCCGTCTGTCAAGACCGTTTTTCTCAGGAACGCGTGGAGGTATCAAACTTAAATGCATACTTGTATCTAATACTCATGTCTACTGTGCCACCTTGGAGCTGTGAAAAAATCAAACTTCTAAGCCAAAGCAATCAAAAGATACAGCCGTTTATGCCGCAAAATTCCGCAAACTTTCGAAACTCGCACGGGAATCAAGACCTACAGGGTACTTCCCGTGAACTTAGAATCTTGAAATTTGGTACGAAGTAACGTCTTATAGTACAGATAAAGGAAAAATTGCGAAAACCGGTCGGTTTTTAGTAAAAATGTTAGCAACAGAAGTATTTGGTTCACCTGATGGTAAGCAGCCATTATAGGCTTTAGACGCTTGCGATAGCAAAGTATCCCTTAAAACCTACTCTGTAGAGTACAGGAACCTTACTCATTATCAGAAACACAATAGGTACCATCAATCATCAACATGGTCAGTTTGTTTATGCCTCTGTGACGGCGACATCTATATGCCCCACAGATATACAACGGATGTAGGAAATCATTACTCACCATCCTCAAGAGATGGCGTTACCTGCACTGCGATCAATATTAGTATGGAAACCTACATCGCGCAAATGATCCAACATCAGTCGGGCCGCGGCCCCCGAGCTAACATCACCCAGCTCGGAGGAAGATCTTCCCCTTTGGTCTTCCTACACTGGTGACCCCGACGTGATATGAACACGCAACCTTCTGATATCTAGGGCACTGGCTTTCCGTATCGATGGAATAGGGAGACATGATCCACCATGCACATGCCACCACCATTGCGGATCCTTGAATCCTGACCAGTGCAGATGCAGCCGGGGTGCCGGGCTTAAAGTACTACCTCCCAAAACACAGAGAAGCTCGAGATAACAATTGCCATGTTATCCCAGCCATTGCAACTTTCAATTCCACGTCCCAAAAGTCTAATTGGGGCTAACCATTGAACCACCGAACTCCATTTAGTTGGAATCCTTTCACAACTGTTCTAACATCGGGCGGTGTGAGATAATACCTTGTCGCTTACACAAATTAAACGAAACAGCTACATAGTTTCAGATACTATTCTAGTTTTTTTTTAATGTTAAAAGGGTGGCAATTTTGCATGTAGCCCGCCTCATGGTAATCGGGCACCATATCCTACAGACACTTGCGAGATCATTCGCGCCATTGCCTACCCTTCCCCGATCCTTTACCCCGCGGAGTCATGATCCGACAGAAACACAATACCACCAAAAGGTTATTTTATTTTACTGAAGTCTTCTTTATGGTAGTATTACTACCCAAGACGGGCGCTCCAATACAATCGGCAACGAAGGCATGCATTCGTGTAGGCAATAACGTTATCGTCCAATTCTTCAGAGTTCCTGTAGCGATCTCCGATCCCTCTACGCCTTCAGCGTCCATTAAAAACAGCGTCAAAGGAAACCCTCGGCAGATACATGGCGGCGGTATACGGACCCGCACATCCGCCCGTTATTCATGGCCAACTAGCCGTGAAACGGTCACGGGAGGTGGTTTGATCGAAACGGTAAAAGCCGCGTTACCTTTCGCTCCGGCCAGGCCGTGTTTTGTTTGTGCCAGAAATGGGTCGGACATGTAAATCGATTGGCACAAGAGGAATTTGTTTAGTTTTGCTGTTTTTTGTGTGCGTGGCAGGAATGCCAGTTTTGTAGGTGACGAGCTGACGAGTGACGGTTTGAGGTATAGTTAGGAGCGCGTTTCGTTGTTGCAGTTTCTGTTGGCATTGCCTTTAGAACTTTCCATGTTGAAGATAATGGAGAGAAAGAAAGTAAAGACAGAAAAATAAAATTATTTGAGACAATTGCTTTTAAACTACCGCTTTAATAACACTGCCCGCCTATTTATTCTAAACTAGCGGCTGCACGCGACTTCGTCCGCATCAACTTTATTTTCTTGAGAATCCCACCGGAACCTGAAATTTTCCAGGATAAAAGTATCCATTATATTTTTTTCATAGCAAGTAATGTGTGTCACGTTCATACAGGTTAGGTGCTACATCAGCAACCTAGTGTACATCTTAATTTAATTATTATGTTACCAAAACTAGTTATAGCTCAAATGACGAATGTTTTGATGAGTTTTAATGTTTATTATTTTTTCTAAAGGTATATGAAAAAACTTTTGTCGTGTAAATATGGTGATTAATATTATTTGTAAAATTATTTTATATCAAATATGTATATCTGTGTGCTTTTGAAATGTGGAACTATGTGAAAAGATAATTAGTCTAAATCAATGAGTTACTTATCTATCCCTGTGCCATCCAGGTCCTCCTGGAATAAATATTCTATGCTAATCGAGGAATTATTATCGCCGGAACAAAACCGTTCCTTTATAACCACAAGCAAATATTATGTTTCATGAGGATTAAACTTTCATTGCTCATAATACCGTGCCATTGGTAAAGGATCCGAGTGGTTTTTCATTGCAACTTCTTATCCGGTACACAAAGCCATATTTTAGATGCAATTTTTTTACAACAATAGCTTGCCATGTTTATCTGGGGCGCTTGCTCATTTTATTTCCGACTCAATTTGCATAAACTCTCGGTTGTTTTTGGCTTATCCGCATCTCTGCTTCACATAATTTCGCTGTAGCTGGTACCTTGTGAGCTCGACGAGACCGCATTATTACGATGTAACTTGCAGTTACTTGGAAAATAACTGTATAATTAAGTTTTCAGGTCTCAAAGTGATCCCTGTTGTGGTGGTAAAAGCTTATTAAATTGTGGTAACACGTGGTATTGATATAAAGACGGGTGATTTACAGTGCGACCAAGATCTAGAGGCACGTGACGGAAATAATTTTAAGAAGTTATAAATAAGCCTTTCATTTATAGTAGGTACCTTGTGAACTCGACGAAACCGCATTATTACGATGTAACTTGCAGTTTCTTGGAAAATAACTGTATAATTAAGTTTTCAGGTCTCAAAGTGATCCCTGTTGAGGTGGTAATAGCTTATTGAATTGTGGTAATACGTGGTATTGATATAAAGGAAGGGTGATTTACAGTGCGACCAAGATCTGAAGGTGCGTGACGGAAATAATTTTAAGAAGTTATAAATAAGCCTTTTATTTATAGTAGGTACCTTGTGAGCTCGACGAGACCGCATTATTACGATGTGACTTGCAGTTTCTTGGAAAATAACTGTATAATTAAGTTTTCAGGTCTCAAAGTGATCCCTTTTGAGGTGGTAATAGCTTATTGAATTATGGTAACACGTGGAATTGATATAAAGGAAGGGTGATTTACAGTGCGACCAAGATCTAAAGGCGCGTGACGGAAATAATTTTAAGAAGTTATAAATAAGCCTTTTATTTATAGTAGAAGATGTAAATTAACTTTTTAAACTGAAACTTCTTTTCCTCCTCCTACGGAAAAGATGAAACGGAAATGCGTCACAAGCGTTACGTGACGGTGTTACGTCACAACTATTAATATATATATATATATATATATATATATATCATATATATATATATGGGGGGGGAGAGGGATGCGTGCGCAGGTTCCCGATGAGTTTGTGCTGCAGAAGAGAGCTATTCGATCAATTTATAATCTTCAAGTTAAAGAATCATTAAGAGATAAGTTTAAAGAATTTGGAATAATGACGGTCGCATCACAATACATATACGAAAATTTATTACTTGTAAGAAAATATATTAATTTGTTTCTTAAAAACAGTGATGTTCACACAATTAATACAAGAAACAAAAATAAACTAACTTTACCTGCTACTGGCCTTCACGAAATTAATAATTAATTTAAAGGTCTTTGTGTTCGCTTATACAATAAAGTCCCAAGCAATATCCAAGAGTTAGCCATAAATAAATTTAAAGATATTATAAAAAAACACTTATTAAAAAAGCTTATTACAAAGTGTCTGATTATATTACAGACAAAAATGCTTGGGTTTGAACTGTTCCAATCATTCCAACAGGTTTTCTATATTAAATAAATCATAATTGTATTGACGTTGTAACAACATAATGATTTGTAAATGTTGTTACATTAGACTTTTAATGTTGTGGATTTCTTCGCTCGTTTTTCTCCGCAGCTAAAAAATATGTCCATAACGAGTGTACGTACGAGTGTAGTAACGTAGGGAAATTTTTTTTAAGACGATTCAAAAGAGTTGTACTATACATCCAATTTGAATAAAGATATATTGATTTCTGATTTCTGAGTGAGCCAAGTTACGCTCCGACTATCATAGTCGGAGGGTAACTCGGCGAAGACTGAAACGCTACGAGTGTCACATATACTCATACACGCGACAATATACTCTGGTTCTTCTACGGATATCCTCATGCTGATTCGATCACGTAGAAAAACATCGAGCATATCTTAACCTAATTTCAATCTTACTCTCATTTATTTTTACTCAACTTAAATTAATAAATCAGCCGCCATATTTCAATGACGTAAGAATGACTTTCGTGAGTAAATTGTTCGTCTTTATGATTTTAATTAATACTTTTGAGATTGTCACAAAGGTTAAAAGTAGATTATAAAATTATTCTCTCCATAATTAAGTCTGGAAATAACGATAAAGTTCAACTTATTTAGTGGCCCGTACCTAAAGGGTGTCAAAGCTTTGTCGGTATGTCTGCAGACTGGGTACAGCCCCAAAACGTCACACGAACAGTATAATAAATAAAAAAATAATAAATATTTCCGACACTCACTCCAATTAGCCTAGCCCCAAAGTAAGCACTGTAAGGCTTGTGTTATGGGATGCTAGGGTAACGGATAGAATACATTTACTGTACATATATAAGTATATTAATTTAGAAATATATATTAAACATCCATGATTGGAGTACGAATGCTCGTATTCATCAAACATCGGCCCCCACCGGGATTCAAACCTGGGACATCTCGAGTCGGCGACACCATGAAACCCGGCGTACGAACCACTCAGCCACGGAGGTCGTCATACAGTTGAAATATGTATATCAGAAGAATAACACGAAGAACCTCAATTGTGCAAGTGGTAACTTTCCAAATGGCCGTTCTTGGCATGCTGACTCAAAATTTTACAAAACAATAATCATCATCATCAGCCTATTAATGTCCCCACTAGTGGGGCTGCTGCATGGATGGAATAGGGAGATTGGGCCATGACCCATCACGCGAGCCCAGTGCGGATTGGTGGGTGCTAACGACTGCAGATGCAGCCGGGACCCAACGGCTTAAACTGCCTTTCGAAGCACGGAGGAATTCGAGATAAAAGATTTTTCCAATGACCGACCACTGTGAAAGTTGCTTAAATTCAACGATCGCAGCCGAATGCTCTAACTACCTGCGCCATCGAGCTCCTCAACAAAACAATAAAATCATTTATTCCGTTTCAGCTGTTACAAACACTCAAAAAAGTCTAGAAGCTACAACATTGGTTCGTTAAACTACGGCGGGAGACCTTCCACTGAGAAGGACCGGCAAGAAACTCAGCAAGGTCTGTTGTTGTTGAAAAATGCCTTCACAGGTGATTCATGAAGTCACCTTCATTAAATAATGTGAAATATACATTCTGCACTTGATTGTCATTTTTATTCTATTGTATTTTGATTGACATTTTATTCTATTGTATTTTGATTGACATTTTATCCTATTGAATTTTGATTGGCATCTTATTGTATAATTGACATTATTAATTGACTATGTTATTTTGTTAGCTATTTCAATAGATTGACATAAATTAAGATTAAACTGACAGTTGTAATTTTGCTGACGATAATATAATGTAATTCGCTTTTAGTAATATTTTAAGAATTTATTATTGGCATGTGAAATTGACGGCTTAATGATAATTAATAATATTAATATAATTAATGCAATGTTAAATATTTGCATGCTATTGTAAATGGCAGAAAGAGCCGAACCTAATATTTTTGTAACATCTCCAGTGTATCCCTATTCTAATGCAAATAAATAAATTCTAATTCTAATTATTCACCTGCATTTTGATTGCTGTATCATACAGTATAAATACAAAATAGTGTTATTTATATTAAGCTCAACAAGAGAACTATCAAGAGAACTATAGATGTCAATTGAAAATCAGCGTCAGGTCCCACAAACCTGACAACATGCTGAATTGACAACCTGTTTTGGCGCAGCCGCGAGATAGCAACAGAATAAATCACCGTTGTAACGACAGTTAATATTAGTTATTAGTGTGTGTTACTTTTTTGTGTTGTTTGTTTCCGATAATTTTTCTTTTTCTTGTATTTTTTTGTCCTCAAAATCTTGTATCTACTGTCTCGTTGTTTGTGTCAAAATAAATGTATTTTCTTTCTTTCTTTCTTTTTATATCGTATCGAGCTCCTCCATGCTTTAGATGGCACTTTTAGCCGTTGGTTCCAACTGCATCTGCAATTGTTGAACCCAACCAATCTGCTTAAGGTCTACGTAATGCGTAATGGCCCGTAATCCCTATAGAATCCATAGGGAAAGCCTGTTCCCCAGCACTGGTATAATAACGATAGATTCAAACTACTTAATACCAACTTGTTCAACAATCGTTTCCCAAATGAACATACCGTCGTTTGAGTTGATGATGCTTCACTGCACTTGAAACACAATTGGTTTACCATGAACCGATCGTTATGTAGCTGTCTAAATACCGAATCTTTGCAACTGTCGTTAACTTGATCTTGTCCATTACCTTAATGATGAAGTAAACGGTGTTGTAACGAACCAACTTGGACACTATATCAGGCAGGTAACTATTAAACTGTGATTCCATAGCCTGAATATAATATAATGTACATACCTCTTGAGCTGACTGTGACTGTTGCTTCAATATTTCAAGTTTTTAGGTAAAGGATGACAAAGTAACCTTATTTATAAGTATCTGCGATCCGTCTGTCTTATTTCAAAGATAAGGTTGATTTTTTAGTCATTACAATAAAAACAATGAGAATTTTGTTCAATTACTCGACCACTTTCCAAAAACAGGAAGTTCACATTATACATTAATAAGTTTTAAGTAAGTAGTTAGGTATGGTCACATCATGAGACGGGACGAAGACCATATAGTGAAAATCACATTAAGCTTGCCAGAACAAAAGAGAGGTAGAGGCCCCCCGCCATCGACCTGGTGGTCAAACATTGAAAGAGACCTTAAGAAAGCCCAATTGCCAAAACCGACAACCCAGGACAGATCAACCTGGCGCCGTAGAGTGAGGAGACCCGACCCCAGATAACGGGAACAGGGACGGAAGAAGAAGAAGAAGTAGGAAGTTAGGGTGTACACCCAATTTGTCTGTTGTTGAAAATCTGATCTGAGTGATTTTAGCCCAAAGCCGGCATTTTTTGATTTACTCGAACGCGGCAGAAATGGGGGGCAACCTTGCCCCTTGTGAAGTACTCTCACTATACCTGAACCCTCTAAGTAGTGAAGAACGTCTGGGGCAACAAAAAAAAATCAACGAACTGCTCACTTCCAAATCGTACTGGAGGGTTCACGTTGATGCAAAAACTTTTAGTTAGATTTTTTTCGCTAGTGAACGTGAATAAATCTTACGGATTGGATGCACTGCGGCATTTCCTTTTGTGTGACGTATCTGTTTTAAGAAAGGAAATTTCCAATCTTTTAAAAAGATCTCTTTTAGGATAGTGATGAATTGGCAGCTTAAAGGTAGTGAAAGTACATTTATAAGGAGTTGTTTTTTAGCTTTTAGTCACATAAAGGATTTATAGAGGTTATTAGTATTACTGTTATAATACCTGAACAATATTTCCGCGAAGGCATTTGATTGTCTCCGGGTAAGACATAGATGTTTGATCTACATACCAGTTTATTTATAAATTGGTACGAATCGTACTAACAATGATGGTTATATAATAAATAAATCATTTCGTTTTAAGAAATTAATGTTTTCATAAACCCGAAACTTATTAAATAAATATTTAAATCTAAGGAAAAGTTTTACTAGAAAAAGAAAGGATTCATTTGACATTGTGGGTTACCTACAATGCGAAGAGATGGCGCTGCCTTGCAGCTTAAGGCTAGGAAAATTTCGACGTGGCCATCAGGGCTGTGGTAGCATAATTGGTCAGTGCATTCGCCCGGATTGCGAAGGGTGCGGGTTCGAGTCCCGTCCACTACCTGGTCCGCGTAGATTTTTTTTCTAGTAAAACTTTTCTTTAGATTTAAACATCTAGCAGTTAAATAACATAAATAAATATTTGCAGAAATTAGAAGCTACATTTATTTCCAAGCAATGAAAATTATCAAAATCGATTGCGCGTGAAATACAAAAGCGTTAATTTATTATTAAGGAAAACTTTGTATTATAGATTAAGTAAATGCAGACAGTAAATCGTTCAATCGTCAAGTATTTTGTTTCGTTCCCTAATTAAATATCGGAGTGTTGGCGTTAACCTTACAGAAATTGAGTTTTCGCTAATAAATGGACGGGCCCAAATGAAATCATTTCAGCACTGAAGCGTAATTGTAGACGAACTGGGGTGAGGGGGATTGGCATCATTATTATTTGTTTTGAATGAAAAGTTTCATCAAAGAATACAAAGAAAGCGATGGTATTCACGTAATTAAAATATATACTCTACAAAAGTAACATGAACTTTATTGAACATTTGACCGATTTTTCTTTAATTTGTATACTAAAAATTCTTCAAAAAAAAATCTTGTTTTTGTCTCGAATAAATCAAATTAGTTATTATTAACTAAGAAGTAGTTAATAATAACTACACTACTAAATTTGATTTGTTAGAGACTAAAACGAGATTTTTTTTTTGTATAATTTATAAATTCATAACGTTACTATACCCGTAAAATATCAACTGTACCTCTAGCATGAACCAATATCGAATTCGAATCGTTTGCGAGTCCGAAATGTCATTGTCAAATGTGTACTGATTTTTAGTTCTCGTTACGTACTTTGTGCCGCTGCTGTTCAAGTTTCCATACAAAATTTGATATTGACATTTCGGTTTGCAAACTATTCGAATTCGATAATGGTTCGTGCTAGGGGTACTGATAAAACTAGGAGTTTGCGTAAATTACGCTTAGAATGAATATAAATAACGTTTACGTAAAAAGAGGTCAAGCGTTAATTTTATTAAAATTTAATTGCTAGAAAAAAAAACACGCGGACCGGGCAGTAGACGGGACTCGAACCCGCATTTTTCGCTATCCGCGCGAATACGCTGACCATTATACTACCGCGGCCTAGACGGCCGTGTCGAATTCTACCTAGCCTTTCTTAAGCTGCAATGCAGTGCCATCTCTTCGCATTATTTTTTCTAGTAATATTGTCTTTAGATTTAAACATCGAGCAGTAACACTTATTTATTACTAAAATTTCATTGTTAAAGACAACACGTGGATTGAATTTAATTAGATATATATATTTTTTTAATTATTATTACCTTCATCATAGGCTTTGACTATGAATGAAATAGGTTCATGGCCCACCACGTGAGCTCAATGGAGTTGGTGGGTGATAACGACCGCAGATGCAGACTTTGAAACCAATGGCTCAACGTGACTTTCGAATCACGTAAAGCTCGAGGAAATAAAACTTTGATCTGAGTTATCTGTTGATCGACGGTGGAAGTTGCTCCCATCGAGATCTTCTGACCACATTATAAATTACAAGCCCATAATTTGAATTTTCCTTAAATGACAAGAAGAGTCGTAAGGCATAGCGGATTATCCGATCGAATTGGTGAGGCCGTCTGCTGCCTGGTAGGCGTGGATTTTTTTCTAGTAAAATTTTCTTAAGGTAAGTACTATGTCATTGAATTTTTCACAATACTTTCATTTATATTTCGTATAATGCTTGTTCATACTCTTTTAAAATAATAAAAGAAAGAGTAACAGTTAAAATAAAAAAAATAAAAAATCTAAAATTTGTCTTGAATGGTTTGTAACAATACGTCTTCGTTAATAAAGTAATAAGTTACAAAAATATACTTTAATTAGTACAATAATGTATGTCTTATTGTGAAACTGTTTTGTTACATAAATAGTTATGATCTTTGTATTCGGAAGTGGGCATTGATCCCTGTCACACAGGTCTATCCTATTATAGGGGCCAGGGACTACATTATAAACAAGTATGTAATCAATTTCATTTTCATTTATTTATTTATTTGTGGTACATAGGTAATAACATGGTTATTATGCTTAAATATACAGTCCAACTACGACCAGCCATCAGGCATACAAATATAGAATTAATAACGGTAAAATATTAAAATTAAATTACAATTCAAAATAAAATGTCATCATAATAATAATTGTTAGTAATATTAATTAAACTTCTTTTCATTTATTTAAGTCCTTATCCATCAGATACACATTATTATACTACATAAAAAAATAACAATTACAATAAAGGAGACCCGGCACTTTTCATAGAAAAAATGCTAAACTTGTATACAGTTGAATTTGGTCTCAAAATAAAGCCAAAATTATTTGCTACATAAAACTACTTTTGCCTTATTTTTAGTGAATCGTGGAAAGAAGTTATATAATGATTAATATTTTTTGATATGGAAACCCTAAATCTTCAAGGGACTGAATTTTACTTCAAAATATTACTCAAGTGACTGTAAAAACCATGATTCCTTTGCTTTTTCTAAATAAAAAAACCAAACGTCAATTTGACAATCCTAAAATACAAACAAACAAAATCATTCGCATTTCGCATCCGCTCCCGCGTACTGTGATTGTGAATGTTCTCTGCTGTGATTGCCTTTTTATCCGTTATTTCTCTTGACGACCCGGCTACTTAAAGAGGTTATATTGACAAACCTACGTATTTGACATTGACAGCTAGCTGCTGATGACAAATATTGCCAGACTACGTTACCCAATTATGAAACACAGATAAAAAAAATAAAAAAGTATACAACTTTGGCACAAAATGCCGGGTGTCCTTTAAATTCAAAAGTCATCACAATATTAAATATCATTCATCGTAATCATATATTTAAATTACTCGATTAAGTCCTTTTCCATCAGATATTCATTTATACATTATAAAGTTTTTTTTAACATGCCTTGAAGTCTTTTCTTTGACAATTTATGTGACAATAAATAAATTTATCATTATTATTATTACTATTTTTTGAAATTGCTTTTGATTAAGATTTTGTCTACAGCTAAAAAAATGTCCTTAACTGGTGTTAGGGGAAAAAATATGGAAAGATTTTGCATCCAATTTGAATATAAATATTTTGACTTTTGATTAAAAGTCGATTAAGAACCAACTACCCAAGATCTCGTATCAAGTCGTGTTTAAAAATAGACGTGCTTGTAGCAGATAGTTCTGAATGAGAGATTCAACGTTAAATAATTAACGGAATCCCGAATAAAGGCCTTCAAAACAGCGAGCGAGAGTCGAGTGAGATAACTGAGTGGTATTTACGCTTCCTACAACACTTGAAGTGTACGAATGGTCCAAGTTATAAGTTGCGGTCGTCGTCGTAATAATGGGGATTTTGTATGGGACGCAACTTGCGTGGATATGCTTGCTCCGTGCCATACAGGTAGTGCCTCGCTAGCTGCAGGAGTGGCGGCGACTTCTGCCGAGTGCTCCAAGCGGCGCAAACATTCAGCTCTCAATGAGAACTACATATTTATAGAAAATATAACTAGAAAAAATCCCACGCGGACCAGGCAGCAGACGGGACTCGAACCCGCACCCTTCGCAATCCGGGCGAATGGCTAGTGCATTCGCCCGTCTGCTGCCTGGTCCGCGTGGATTTTTTTCTAGTTATATTTTCTTTAGATTTAAACATCAAGCAGTTACATGCTTTAAAATACTAAAAATTATAACTATAATTGCTATTTCTTCTTTCAAATGTTTAAAATAAATGTAGCATGAACTCACGTCTTGGTACAATTTTTAGTTGGAAATGACACCTCGAGCCCCTTCACCCAAAATTTAACGTTATTGACAAAAGAAGAAATATTTGTCCATTCATCATCATCATCATCATCAGCCTATTATTGTCCCCACTGCTGGGGCACAGGCCTTCCCTATGGATGGAATAGGGAGATTGGGCCGCGACCCACCACGCGGGCCCAGTGCGGATTGGTGCTAACGACTGCAGATGCAGCCGGGACCAACGGCTTAACGTGCCTTCCGAAGCATGGAGGAACTCGAGATAGAAATTTTTGGTCACCCATCCAATGACCGACCACTGCGAAAGTTGCTTAACTTCAACGATCGCAGCCGAACGCGCTAACTACTTGCGCCATCGAGCTCCATTACTTTTTGATAATCTAACTAACGGACTACATAAAATTTCCTTTAATTTCCCCCTCTATTGATCGCGAATGAAAAAGAATTTTGTTGGTTTCCATTTTAGAATGTATTCAACACAATGTATGCTATAGCTATTCACGAGATTGTTACCATGTACCATGTTTTTTACGAGTCTCCGATATGCTAACAATTCCGTTTATGATATCCATTGTTTTGATTACACACGAAGTTTAAAACAATACAATGTATATTGTTGAGAATATTTAACTAAATAAAAATGCGCGACTAATTTGGGTAGACTCGGGACACCCGATCGCGTGTCACCCAACGATATTGGTGTCGCCGCACACGGGCCGAACGCCACAGCCACAAACGCCGCCACGAGAAGCTAGAAGCGGCTACTAAAGCGGCCGACTAAGGTAAGGGAGAAACGGGTGGGGAATCGCGCGAGTGACGTGTGGTGGCGTTTTGTATCGGCGCATTAAGTGGCCGGCGCGGGCCACAAGAAGCGAGCAACAACGATTTGTAGCGTGTGGCGGCCACCAGCGTACCGTGTGTGGTGAGTCCATATAAAATGTATGAAAACTACAAGAAATATGCCGGTGGCGGCGTTTTGTGTTTGTGTTCGGTAGCCCGTGTGCGGCGACACTTAATATTGTTGGTGTCACCGGTTGATTTTTACTTTTTCTTGATATTGAAAATTTTCACTGTTTACAGTTTGTAATCCATGTGAATGTTTGTATGTTTGTATCACGTAGAAAAGGCTCAACAGATTTTGACGGAATATGGGCACACATTATAATTTATTATCTGATTCAAGACAGAATACTATTTAAACCCGAAAATTTTTAGATTCCTGAGGGATTCTCAAAAAAGTAAAGTTAACTCGGACGAAGTCGCGTTGAGGCGATAGTAATATATATATATAAAGATAAAGTAATATTGAACAACCGCTAAATTAAAAAAAAGCACGAATAAAAAAAAATGTGATAATCACTCATAGCAGAAAACAAAATACGAAAGAAGGCTGTTATACAGCTAATTAGTCTCATAGCGGTAAACCCTTAAAAGACATATTCTGTCCCCGACTTTTTATAGAACTCTTAAAGAGGAACAATTTCTGCCAAACATGTATTTTGTGTAACTTTTACCGTTTCCACAGCGCACGTAACGAAAGCCCACAAAAGGTTGGTGCTCTGCTCGTATTACTCGTAGCGTTATGTTATGTTATTTATTTTATTTCTTTGTTTATGATAAAGCAACGTAGGCCCCTAGATTTAGCCTATAGTCTTCTCCGATACATGTACTATCTATCCAACACAAAAAACTGTGTGTACGGACCACACATCTGAAGAGAAACTTATTTTCTTAAATAACCTACTTACCTAACATTAGAGAGAGAGAGAGAGAGAGAGAGAGAGAGAGAGAGAGAGAGAGAGAGAGAGAGAGAGAGAGAGAGAGAGAGAGAGGGAGAGAGAGAGAGGGAAAGAGAGAAAGAGAGAGAGAGAGAGAAAGAGAGAGGGAGAGGGAGAGAAAGAGAGAGAGAAGGAGAGAGAAAGGGAGAGAGAGAGAATCATTTTTATTGACCACATTAATAAATTTACAAAACAACATACAAAAAAAAAAGAAAATATACAATGGAGAAGAGAGAAAAAAATACACCATTTGTGGTCAATCAGGACCCTGCCTCAGCGTAATGCTGCCGCAACACGCTACAAAACGTGTCACAGCAGCGCTGGTATTCTGACAGGGCCTGTTATGCCGGAACTTCACATGGCCAATCGCATCTGCCTCGATAGCAGTTCCTTCCTCTCACTGCCCGTTGTGAATACACATCTTCCAAATAGCAAACACGATTAGCCACATGACGTGCCGGCACAAGGTGCGAAAGAATATATTTTCTGTAATCTGCGCTCCGTGATCTGTGGCTGTCACTTGATAATTAATGTCACTGTCGTCACACATACCACACAGGAACAGTGAAATTGAGTGTACAAACTCAGTAATTGCTCAGCAACTTGGATGGAAAAAGGAAGCAGCTATCATCATCATCATCAGCCTATTAATGAACCCCCACTGCTGGGGCACAGGCCTTCTCTATTGAAGGAATAGGGAGATTGGGCCATGACCCACCACGCGAGCCCAGTGCGGATTGGTGGGTGCTAACGACTACAGATGCAGCCGGGACCAACGGCTTAACGTGCCTTCCGAAGCACGGAGGAGTTAGAGATAGTAAAGCTTTTTGGTCACCATCCAATGACCGACCACTGCGAAAGTTGCTTAACTTCAACGGTCGCAGCCGAACGCGCTAACCACTTGCGCCATCGAGCTCCTCAGCTATAGACGGTGCATAAGGCATAGGGGAATGAATAAGTGCACGCATCTCTCGTAAATATGTGCATAATACATCGCTGTGACGTGTGACGCTCGGTTTCGCTTTCAGCCTTAGCTGAGTTGCCCTCCAACTTTAGCATAGGATAGGATTTTTCCGTTTAAATCCGAAAGAAGTTTCACTTCTTAAACCAATCCGGCCTAGTAATTTCTAAGATTAGCGCGTTTAACCAAAGAAACTATTTGGCTTATTATTATTAGTATATCTTTTATCTATTAGACAAGTCCGTCCGTCCGTCTGTCTGTGGTGCTGTTTCAGCGGCCAAACCGTAAGAGATAGATAAAGAGAATGTTTAAGTTATAAGTTTAGAATAGTCTGATAAGACTACAAACCGGATTTGAGTAACGTAGCACTTCCGGTTTTCGAGAAATCACGAATTTCAAACGAAACCACGCAAAATCTCCGAAGTTCTCAATTAATTAAATACATTCTTTTTTTAAATCAGGTTTTGGTGAACATTTGGTTCACTTATTTGCTAGTATGTGTATAATGACAGAATTTTCTGTTTGTCTGAACTTAAAATTCACATACACATAATATCTCGTGCCTATTTCTCAAGTCTCAAACTATCTTCACTTCCTTGTATTTGTGCCGTATAAATGATAAATACAAGCAAAATAAATAGGTAGCTAAGATTACAAAGCGACAGAATTTCCCAAGTCGCATATGTGTGTTATATTTTAAGTTGTACGACGCAAACAGGAAGGAAGCGACCGAGCGACAAACTATAGAATTATTGATATGAAACTTCTTATAATATCTATTTTCATTTGTTCTATTATAACACTTATAGAGCTACCGACGAAAGCTTTTAAAGAAACTGTAATAAAACCCTTATAGGACGACGTGGCGAAAACAACAAGTTAGATAATAGCACATTAACTTTTCAATTCTTTTAAAAGAGTTTGACCTTAAATTGTTGGTGCAAAGTTGAATTTTCAATGATACAATTTGTCAATTTCTGATATTTTGATATACTGCTGACTGTATAAGGAAAATGTTGGGACGCCCGTCGAAATAAGAGGAAACGGGTGAATCTTAATTTAGGTTATTATGGATAATCTGTTTATTTTAGTCGTTTTTGCTATTGCAATATTGAAATCGATTGGTGGGTGCTAACGACTGTAGAAGCTGTCGGGACCAATACGGCTTAACGTACCTCCCGAAGTACGAAGGAGATCGAGATAACAAATTTTTAGTCACCCATCCAATGACCGACCATTGCGAAAGTTGCTTAACTTTCATAATCGCAACCCGAATCGATGTCCAACTCGAAGCAAACATAGTATTTAACGGGACTAATGTGAATCAACTCTTCTTTACTTTGTTTTTCACCTCCCTATTTTCTTGTATACCTACTTTTATCTTTACTAACCTGCTATGCTTCCTCTTTCAGACTTCTGCCCGCGGCCCTGGCTGTATCAAATAGCAGCCTCGAGCACGGACAGTATATTATTAAACACGTTGAAATTTGAAAAAGAATAACCTAGTTAAAGAGACATATCTATACTTATAATAAATCTGTAGAGGTCAATTCTGTACATGAAATATATTTTCAAAATAACTATCAGGGGGTGATTAGTGATCGATACTGATGCCAAAAATGCAATCAGTAAATTTTTTGTCTGTCTGTCTGTCTGTGTGTATGTTCCTTATAGAAACAAAAACTACTCGACGGATTTTAACGAAACTTGGTACAATTATTCTTCATATTCCTGGGCAGGTTACAATATACTTTTCGTCACGCTACAATCAATAGGAGCAGAGTAGTGAAGGGAAATATTGGGAAAACGGGAGAAGTTACTCCATTTTTTAAGTTTCCGTCGCGTGCGCAGCCTTAAGGGTTAAAGTTACATAGAAATCATGTATGACGGAAATATTCTACATAAAATTGTCTAAAAAATATCCCGCAACAGCATATGTCTATCTTTTATGGTTTACTCACAATAATACGTGTAACTCCTGATAGCTTAGCAGTTCGGAGCATTCTGATTATATTTGTTTACTCTTACGTTTATAATACTCTCACTCATCTCTAATTTAAAAAAGTTAACATTATTACCTATTCAATAAAAAAAGAATTAAATAAATAAATTCAATGTGTTCAATACACGCCTGACAACAAAAACTATAGTCTACACTGCAGCTCTACACCGAAGCGAAGCGAGGGCGGGCCACAAGTTGTAAATAATTGAATAAAAATATTATGAAAAAAAGACACCTGCACCATCAAGCTCTTTTTCGTAGAGCCGTTGTTCGTGTCAGCGTAGAGAAAACTCTTTCTCTCCCAATTTCCTCCACAAGCAAACGCTTGACATTACAATATATTTGACACACGGCACCCGTGGGAAATTCAGGCCCCAAAACCCGAAAATTGAATTCTAAAGTAAGCAGTTATCATTTCCGAGTTAAATTATGAACGGCCACGTAACGTCTGATGTGATGTTTGTGACGATGTGCACTGTTGCTTCGTTGCTGTAGTAAATTTTTCAACATGAGCTATGTGGCTGCCAACTGAATTTCTCGTTCGTTGAGATTCGCCAAGTCTGATTTCTCTGGAGCTATGTGAAATATTGATGGAAACTGTGGCGTTTGATGAATTTTCGATTCGGCTTTGAGTAGTTCGCTTTGTACATTTTATTTATGGACAGATGTGGGGTTCTATGGCACAGGAGTTAGTACGTCAGGCCTACAATCATTGAAGTTAAGACTGATTTTGACTTTAAGCAACTTTTGTAATGAGCCATGAGTCACCATTCCACATGAGCCTTAAAATAATTAAATTTTTACTACAAAATATACATAGCTCGCTACAGGAGCTCGATGGCGCAAGTAGTTAGCGCGTTCGGCTGCGATCGTTGAAGTTAAGCAACTTTCGCAGTGGTCGGTCATTGGATGGGTGACCAAAATTTTACTATCTCGAGCTCCTCCGTGCTTCGGAAGGCACGTTAAGCTTTGGGGTTTATATGTCACAACTACAGCTGTCAGACCGAAGTCTGAGACGAGATTACATATAAAAAATCTACTAACATAAAACAAAATCACAAAGTTGCTACATCGAACACCTTTGGTCGATATATAAAGCAGACTTTGCAGAAGAGAAGTGTTAATAAAAGTTCAAATCTATCTAGCAACCTTGTTTATAATAAATAATTAGCAAAGCTTAACGCATGTTGGTATACTAAGTATCTACAAGCAATCATGAACATGATTTATTGTATCTAAAGAAAAGTTTTAATAGAAAAAAATCCACGCGGACCAGGCAGCAGACGGGACTCGAACCCGCACCCTTCGCAATCCGGGCCAAAGCACTGACCAATTATTCTACCGCGGCCCTGATCGCCGCGTCAATATTTTCCTATCCTTAAGGCAGTGACATCTCTTCGCATTGTAGGTAACACACAATTTCGAACGAATACCTTTTCAAGTATTAAACATTTGAAAGAAAAAATAGCATTTATAGTTATGTTTTTATTTTAAACATTGATGCGGATTGCGAAGGGTGTGGGTTCGAGTCCCGTCCGCTGCCTGGTCCACGTGGATTTTTTTCTATTAAAACTTTTCTTTACATCATCTAGCAGTTAAATGCTTAAAAAAAACATGATTTATTGTATTTTATATCGGATAATATCCTAATTATTTCTTAACAACATTGACTTTTACTCTGTGAACATATACATAGTAAAGAAAAATAAATCTCGGAGGCTATAACAGGATAATTCAGATTGAACTTCACTTAGGTAAGTTTGTTTCATCATTCAATAATAATTCAAGCCACAATTGTTTTTTGTACAATATTACATTCAATTCAATTCAATTTTATTGCACTCATGTGGTTACAAACATGGTTACAAAATGCTTATAGTACCAAACATGAACCCTGTCAGGGTATCGCAATATACTTACAGTCTTAAAGATAAAAAATACAAAAGAGTTTAATTAATAAACAATTATGTGTATGAGGAACCTAATTTGTATTAAACCACTTCATATCTCAAATCATGCATAAATGTCATCTGATTCCATTAGTTTAACAATATAACTTACTCAATTGATCTTATTAACAGTAGAAATATAATAGAAATGGAAATTTATTAACAAAATTAAATTAAATTTGTCAGTAGTTAAAATTAATAAATATGTCAATAAAAATAAAATATTTATAATTCGGAAACAATGTTTACACCAATATATAGCTATAGCTACCTACATATAATTCAAACATGTAAGTATAAACCTACCTACCTTTAAAACCAAACTGCGAAGCTTTTTATTAGAACAGGCGTTTCGTTGAGTGGTTTGTCGTCATTATTTTGTATTTATTTTGGAAATATGTATGTATTTGTGTATTTATTTAAATATATTAACTTATGTATGTGTATGTTTATATATTATTATTTATATTTAATATTTTATAATCTTCTCCTTCAATGTGAATTCTACTTCAGTTGTGCACCCTACCACTAATAATATCCACAACATCCTATGGTTGACTGGTAGAGAATGCCTACGGCATTAAGTCCGCCATTGTACATTTGTGCATAAAGAATAAATAAATAAAATAAATATAAATCAAACGGCAGAATCTCGTTACGAACAACGCCGATGTTTACAAATAGATTTTGGTTTGAAATGGATGAACGCGTACCAGTGCAAATGTTTGCAACTTGTTAGTGGGCACGGGGACCGGACGGTACACGGAAAAAAATAAACGAAAACCACATAAATGTACACACGTATCCAGTGAGAACTACGATCAGTTGCTGCCTTTGCAAAAGTTGAGCATCTGTTATGTTTTTATTAATTTTTAAGCATTTAACTGCTAGATGTTTAAATCTAAAGAAGAGTGTACTAGAAAAAAATACACGCGGACCAGGCAGCGGACGGGACTCGAACCCGCACCCTTCGCAATCCGGGCGAATGCACTGACCATTATGTTTATTTATGCGTGGATTTTTTTCTAGTAAACTTTTCTTTAGAAATAAAATAAAACAACTATAATTGCTATTTCTTCTTTCAAATGTTTAATACTTGAAAAAGATTTCATTTGACATTGTGGGTTACCTACAATGCGAAGAGATGGCGCGCTGCCTTGGGCCATGGTAGCATAATGGTCAGTGCATTCGCCCGGATTGCGAACGGTGCGGGTTTTCGAGTCCCGTCCGCGTGTATGTTTTCTAGTAAACTTTTCTTTACATTTGAGCATCTGTTACCCAAAGGCTCAATTCAAATTCTTTGGGTAACACATTTTGTTATTGACTTTTACAGCCAACGTTCTTTAAATAGGAATGATGATGGGCGAAATTATATTTAGTCTGTCAGTTATTATTATCAAAAAATTATGGATATATAGTTTTTTCGTTTAGTCATTCAACAATAACTTTTTCTAATCTATTTTATTAGCTACCATAACTATAAGTAACTATCATCGGCTTTTTCATAACACAATAGTTTCCTTACAAATAGGATTTTGGATTCTATTTTTGTTTTTTTATTTATTTATTTATTTAAGGGACAGTGCACAGCTTATATGTATATTGGAATTACAATCAATGATATATAATTTGAAAGCCAATTACGACTATCCACAGATTACAATAAGGTTTTAAAACGGACAGACGTGACTACAAAAGAAAATATGAGATGCTGACAGTTACTAACATAGTGAAACAAAACTCCAAAATTGTAATAATATAGACCTTATCCGTTCTGTTCTCAGGGGAAAATGTAGGTGTACTTATGAACCTAATATATATTTTTTTCCTTTACCCATATATATATATACATTCAGGTACACACACATACAATACATATTTATATTATATTTGGTATAGGTACCTATACCAAATACATGGTTGTTTGGAATTATAGAACCCTCATATTGTAAACATTAAAAATATGTATATTTCACATATTTTGTATTATGCTTACTCAGTCCCCACTTAAAATATGCCACTGGTTTGTTTGTCCTTTTAAATGAGCATTAACTGTACTACAACGCTTCACATTGTTTTTTCAAGATATAGAATGGAAAACAGTTTTTTTATATGCGAAAATAAAATATGTAGATCAGAAAGAGTTTCAGTGAAAATGTGATAGTATCATCGAAATTGAAACTGTTGTTCAAATCTACGAATCACTTATGCATTCAGTTGGGGCCAGCAAGTCTTAAATTATGGCGACCATTACTTAATGCTATATCGTTTCCAATCTACATGATTATAGAGATGCGTTGTCTTTATTCCTTCTAGTTTATTATTTTCCATAAAATTTAAATGTGCAGGATGAATAGTGGGAAGACAATAAAAATTTAAATGCGGACGTTTTAAGAGTCTGTGTTAAAAGGACAGGTAAGGCAATAGGCAAACCCATAATATTTCATTCCATTCCTATATCAGATTATTATGTAAGAATTGAAAACAATAATCTGAAATCTTTGTAGAAACAAGGAACTCTAAAGAAGAAGCAGAAGCATTTGAAAAAAACACCTTTAGTATTTGAAATCTTTCTTAACCTATAAATTTAAAGAATTATATTTCTAGAAAAAAATCCACGCGATCCAGGCATCAGACGGGATTCGATCCCGTACCTTCAACTACAATTACTATTTCTTCTTTTAAAATGTTTAATACTTGTAAAAGTATCAAGTTTGACATTGTGTGTTATCTACAATGCGAAGAGATGGCGCTGCCTGGCTACCAAAGAAATACTTCTAGGCAAACGTAGTGTAGGACGTCCTCAGGCACGGTGGAGTGACGATGTGCGTAAGGAGGCTGGCAGGTGCTGCATGCAAGCCCCCCCCCCCCCACTCGTAGTTTTGTCCTACAAAGGGGGGAGCGGCGGAGGGTTCTTGGACGGGTACGCCCAGGAATCCCCTTCGCAGCGGATGGGGGGCGGCACGGTGGGCATTAGACCGCGTACCCAGCCCCCACGCATGGGCCTACCTGCGCACGTCTGCGGGGTCCCCGTAATACCTCGGGAGACCCCTGCCGTGGAGCCTCGGTGAGGCCGGGAAGCTGCTGGGTGCGGAGCCGTGGTAGAATCCCTAACGGGGACCCCGCAGCTTCGCATTAAGCAGTGTAGAAGGTATTCGCAGGACTTTTTTAGCGGATATTATACTGTAAAACGCCCGTAAGACTTGCGGGAGCCAGGTGTGAGGTCCGTTCGGCGGTGTGCCTCTTAAAGGCGCCGTCGTCTGTAAAAAGATTTTTTACCTGCGTTATAAAAAAAAAAGATGCTGCATGCAAGCAGCCCAAGATCGATCTCAGTAGCGTGCAATTGGAGAGGCCTATGTGCAGTAGTGGTCTAAGATAGGCTGTTGATAACAATGATGATGATACCGTTTTGTGAGCTAGATTCCTAGCGCTCCACGGGATTGTCCGGGTTAGGGTAGACAACGTGGCATTGAAATTCCTGTATCGCGAGTATCTAAACGCCCACATAATCAAAGTTTCGAACTCGAGTAGAAGACTCGTCAGGCCACCTACCGTCAAATGAGTCATGGCTTTTTTTTTATTCTCATAGAACACAGTAAGAGGTTAGAAGGGCCTTGTGGGCGGGGCAGGTTCGCCACAGATAAACTATTTTTTTATTTATTTATCTTTAACAAAGTTTCTACAGCGGTATTTTGTGAAATTTAATACAATAAAATATAGATATAATCTTAAGGCCAATTACAGAAACTCATTATGTACACATTAGATATTAACGGCGTTATTATATGTCAGTAATTATTACAATTAATTTAATTTAATTTTAAAAATTGTATATAAATCATATAATTCACTAACATAAATAATAAAATATAATTAAGATTGAACAAAACATAACAAAAAGACAAAAAAGAAGAAAAACAAACACTGAATATCCATATAAAAGGGTTTTCAAGAGTTTGTCACATGATAACTTTTTAAAGTGTGGGTGGGTGTGTGTGCGCGTATGTATGTATGTGTGTGTATGTGTGTGTGTCCATGCAGCTGCAATGCTATGCCTGGTAACGAGATGGCGGACGCCGCGAGCTGGGCACTACACACTTGGTTCTGATTGCGTCGTTGCTCTCGGCTGTGAGCGCTGATTGGTTCGATTGTTTGATGCCGCATCATTTGATTGGCTATTATCTATTAGGTGAAAGTGTAGTGGGGTCGAGCCGGCGACATCGGTTCCCGTAGAACTTATCTATGATAACCATTCTAACCTCTTTCTGGGCATCACGTACGGGTATTTAGGTCTCAGCAGCATAATGGGTTAGTGCATCCGCCCGGACAGTGGAAGGTTCCAATCCCGTCTGGTGCATGGACCATGTGGAATTTATCTAGTAAAAAAATTCTTTGGATTTATAAAACACCTTTAATCATCGCATAAAGGCAACCCGGTAATAGTCTACTATACTCATCATCATCAGCCTATTAATGTCTGCACTGCTGGGGCACAGGCCTTCCCTATCGATGGAATAGGGAGATTGATCCATGACCCACCACGCGGGCCCAGTGCGGATTGATGACAGCTAACAACTGCAGATGCAGCCGGGACCTGCGGTTTAACGTGCCTTGCAAAGCACGGAGGAACACGAGATAGAAGATTTTACGTCACCCATCCAAAGACCGACCACTGCGAAAGGTACTTAAGTTCAACGATCGCAGCCGAACGCGCTAACCATCCATCGATTTTTTATTTATGGAGCAGAAATAAAATTAATGAAAAAGCGATGTGAAAACAAGTTAATTTTGTATTGTATTCAACTAGCAGACGAAATGAATCCGCTCTAGCCGCAGCTGTTATTTTTTTCAATTCACTTGATTGACAAAAAAGAGCTTTAGTTAATTGTATTTTCCAAGAATATATCTTTAATAGTATAACATTCAGATCCATATCAGTAACAATATACAATTCGAACTTTGGAAAGTCCCCAAACATATGAAATCCCTTCGGCACTTGAAAAGGCGAGCGCCAGTATTTTTTTTAAGCAATTTATTTAAGCCTTTTATCCGTCGCTATTTTGAAGCCATTGGAACCGGTTAATCTAGCTATGGGTACAGTCTTATTTAGACTTAGTTATTTTTTGTTAATTTTAACTAAAATTGATGTCACGGCAAATCTTTATCTTTATATATATAATTCTTCTGTGAGTGTGTATGTCACTGAACTTCTCTTAAACGACTGGACCGATTTTGATGAAATTTTTTGTGTGTGTTCAAGGGGATCTGAGAATGGTTTAGATTCACAAAGACGTGTAGACAGGACAACGTCTGTCGGGTCCGCTAGTATATATATAAAACTCAAAGGTGACTGACTGACATAGTGATCTATCAATGCACAGCCCAAACCACTAGATGGATCGGGCTGAAATTTGGCATGCAGGTAGATGTTATGACGTAGGCATCCGCTAAGAAAGGATTTTGATCAATTCTACCCCCAAGGGGATAAAATAAAGAATGAAAGTTTGCATGAAACTTTATCAATTTTAAACCGATCGGGCTGAGACTTTGCATGCAGGTATAAGAAGAATCATAGATGAATGTCATTGTGTATAATGCAAGCCTGAGAACAAAAACTGTAGTTTCCACTGCAGCTCTCCACCAAAGCAAAGCGAGGGCGGGCCGCTAGTACTTCATAAATGTGTACAATTTTGATATTTGGTTATTTTTTCTACATCGAAATAAATAATACTAAAATCAAACCACTGAAGTGTATAACAATTATATATGTAGCTTGTTTGATTTAATTCAACGAAGATTAATAATCGTAGTAAAAGAGTTCAAAGCCAGATAAATTAATTTGATTACTTCATTGTGTACCTTAACTTAAATTATAACTACATAATATTACATATTTAGTTTTAGTTTAGTTTAGTTTTTCAGGGCGGTCTTCACACTAAGTCCTAATTATTGGACCATTGCGCATGTTTCGAAACATTCCCGTTTACTGCAGCCAGCCTTAGTTAGTCCAGAAAGTAGCTTTGGCAGACTGCTGCAAGCTTCTGGAAGCGATTCGGATGACTGGAGAAGTCTTGCCCGTTGATCGGCCACACTCCTGCATTCCGTTATGTGTCGCCGCACACGGGCCACCGACCACAACCACAAAACGCCGCCACCGGCATATTTCTTGTAGTTTTCATACATTTTATATGGACTCGCCACACACGGTACGCCAGTGGCCGCCACATGCTACATTTCGTCGTCGCTCGCTCCTTGTGACCCGCACCGGCCACTTAATGCGCCGATACAAAACGCCGCCACACGTCACTCGCTCAATTCCCCACCCCTTTCTCTCTTACCTTAGTTGACCGCTGTCGCGCGCTTCAACCACTTTAGTAGCCGCTTCTAGCTTCTCGTGGCGGCGTTTGTGGCTATAGCGCGTGGCCCGTTTGCGGCGAGACATAATGGAATGCAGGAGTGTGGCCGACCAACGGGCAAGACTTCTCCATTCATCCGAATCGCTTCCGGAAGCTTGCATCAGTCTGCCAAAGCTACTATCCTTCTGGACTAACTAAGTGTGGCGGCGTTTGTGGCTGTGGCGCGTGGCCCGTGTGCGGTGACACTATGACATGCTGTGGCGTTTCTTCTGCCTCCATGTATCTATATATATAAACCTACATATTTAAAAGTACATCTATTACTCAAATTACACAATATAAACAATACTAATTAACATATTAGTATGAGTATGTGTATATTTGTGTGTGTGAGCATTATGTGTGAGAATGAGTGAACACTAATGGGGGTCCGCACATCGGGAAGCGGAACTAACTAGTGGGCAACCTGGACAGACTCACTATTTAAGAGGAGTAATTACGTTTTCTGTTGCCTGATTATCAAGGCTCCCCAGGTATTTGCTAACAGTCCACTTACATACTGTTTTAGAATGAGGATAGATGTTAAGTAACCTTGATAGTCTTGTGTCTCCGTCCTTTGATGTCCAAATTAGGTCCCTCCAGAATATCAGCGTTGCAGCGGCAATCCATTTTTGCCGTTGCAACATTATGCTGAGGTGGGGCCTAGTTGACGATGGACCTTTTGTCTTTTGTTTAATGTGTATTTATTGTAATTATTAATGTATGTCGTCAATAAATGTTTTTCTTGCTTTCTTTCTTTCTAACCAATTTAGCTTGTTGTATAGAAAATACCCTAAAAATCAGTAGAAGTTATGAAAAACTGCCAATTAAGTGAACGTGTTGAACATATTAAAACCTTTTTTCACCTATATTTTAAGGTCTGCAGGTCAAATTCCAGCTGGAAATACATCCTCAGAGTGGTGTGGTATATAGGTGTGACCAGTCAGGTCATTGTTCCCTAAACAAAAAGTCTGGGTTCCTATAATCTTGCAGAATTTGTCCCTATTTAGTCTGGTAAGGGTGCGGGCAAATCTCTTGTTTGCCACCGGAACAACATATCCACATGCGTATTGCTGTTTATTATTTCAGTTGAAAACGTCACCTTGTATGGCCGCGAAATATTATTCGAATTCCGTGTAATACCGCGGCTGTGGGTAATAAATCAGCTGCTGCCTGTCTGGCTCAAACCAAAATACTAGAGAAATATCTCTAAATTTGCTCATACATGGCTTCGTTTGCATTATAAATCTTAAAAACAGTGTTGGTGCAAGCTGCGATGTATTTGATACAAGCGATGTTTTCGGAATGTCACTTGCTCTGGTCTAGGATACGGTTTTTGATGAGAAATTTCCTCAAAATTAAAATGTAACCGAATAAGTCTCGCTACACTGGGCATACGACGGCGCGCGTAATGTGAGATCAGATTTTACGTGTAATGGATTATTATGGAGCAAGTGTGTTTTCATCTACATAAAATAGATATTGAAAAGTTTATTGCGTTTAGGAGATACAAAAGATCCAAGTGTATCAAACTAAATACAATAGGTATAGAAATGGCAATATGGCCGGAAGTAAATTCGACCTCCGTGGCCGAGTTTTTTTGTCTTATTGTCCGTGGAATAAAAGATATCTGGTTTTTTTTTTATAGATAGTTCCGACAAATCACTCCACCCCACCTGATGTTAAGTGGAGGTGAAGTCCAGACGCGAAGATAGCTGATACAGCAGTTCTACCTGCAACACCAGCCATCCTCACCCTGCCGGCCGACCCGCACTTGGCCTTTTTTTTTTAATTAATTTATATTTGTAATGAAAAATGACTTCATGAATTATCTCATACTAGCAGAAGTTTAATGAAGTTTAGGATATTTTTCTTAATTTGTTTTACAAATTAAAATAGGTATTGGTTAAATTTAACAACAGTGTATCCTTGTCTTTCTTTATACAAATGAAAAGGAGAGACTGATGTTTTTAGTTCCAAGTATAGATAATCTTGCCAGAATCGACACCGTTGTCTACCGTTATATTTTGAGGTCATTCTCCTAAATTTGAATTCTTAATAACTATTCTGGTCATTAATTACCGCATTAATAACCAATTTGGGCACAATTATGTTTTAGAACATCAAACACGAAAGTGCTTGATTTTCTGTGGCTTGCCCTAAATTAAGACATAACTCATTATTATGCTCCTATGTCTTTGATGTTGTAATAGCGCGTTTAGATATTACTAGTGTTGCCGATCGATAGTCGACTATCGATGATTAATCGATAGTCTATCGATAGCCAACCAATCGTATGACAATCGATCGGCTTATCGATAGTATCGATACTATCGATAGCACAGAAAAAGCCAATGCTATCGGATGAGTTAAATACTATCGATACTATCGATAGCATTGTAGTTCGTTAATAACAAACTATCGATAGTATCGATACTGTCGATTTTATTTGCAACCATACTATCGATAGTTTAACAATTTGCAATAGTATTGTTTACAATTTTCAGGTATTATAGTCAATCACAAACTTTAGTCTAAAACAATCAAATCGATAGTATCGATACTATCAATAGTTTGTTATTAACGAACTACAATAGTATCGTTATTATCTATAGTATTGCACTCATTCGATAGTATTGCCTTGTTCTGAGCTATCGATAGTATCGATACTATCGGTTGTATCGATTCTATCGATAGGCCTATCGATAGGGTACATGATTTTCGATGTAAACTGTCGATAGTTTTAATATCGATAGTTCGGCAACACTAGATATTACCAATCACTGAAGGTGACTATCACAAACAAATTCCGAAAATTAATCTTCTTACTTACCATATCAAGAAAGTAGGTAAGCAGTGTCAGAAAAACTCGTTGAAAATTAGAAACCTATTTAGTGATTGTATTATAGTCGTTTAATTCCATCTTCTATATATATATAAAACTCAAAGGTGACTGACTGACTGACATAGTGATCTATCAACGCACAGCCCAAACCACTGGACGGATCGGGCTGAAATTTGGCATGCAGGTAGATGTTATGACGTAGGCATCCGCTAAGAAAGGATTTTGATCAATTCTACCCCCAAGGTAATAAAATAGGGAATGAAAGTTTGTATGAAACTTTGTCAATTTTAAACCGATCGGGCTGAGACTTTGCATGCAGGTATAAGAAGAATCATAGATGAATGTCATTGTGTATAATACAAGGCTGAGAACAAAAACGTGTAGTCTACACTTCAGCTCTACAGCGAAGCCAAGCGAGGGCGGGCCGCTAGTCATCAAATAAAAGGTACTCTTTGATAAGTAGGTAATTCATTAATTAAATTGTGAATTTCTCTTCATCAAATCTTTGCAGTCACTTTTACTAAAATTATAATGTGAAAATTTGAATATTCGACGCTTTAATGATACGTCAATACAAAATTTTGTATCCATTTATGTTTTTAAAAGAACAGTGTTTTTCCAAGTAATAGTTGATGAAACTATCTGATGTTATATTTTATGAATAGTTTTTTCAGAAGTGATGTTTCTGTGGTTTCTAGTGAAATATTGTTTTGCTGAATTTTGCACACGTAAATTCTACGTACATTTCATCAAGTTCCATTTTCCATGAAAGAGCTTCGATAAAATTAAATATTTCCATTTCCAAAATCGTAACTCATCTTTAATATGAAATACGACATACCCGTAGGTAGGTACCGTGATTTCGTTATTTCATTTTGATAGAATTTCCTTTCGGCGGCCCTGATTCTGCCGTCGGCGTCGGCGCGAAGGGTTTCGGAGGGTTATAAAAATTATCTTAAAGAGGTTTTACACTACGTCGCTGTCCGAAAGAAATTGGGTCAACGCGAAAGGGTCTTCCCACAAAGGCTGCCACTGAAAGATTCAAGAATTACGCACCAGCTGATCTTCGTACTTACGAGTAGTACTTAAGATCCTTATGCGATCCCAAAACGATAAAATTAGTTTGGGGTACATTAAGACATCCTTTCCTTTGTGCCTTGGTCGAAGTGTAGCTTGATAAATCTAGTTTTTTCTGTGTATGATGTGAATGCGTAAGTTAATCAAAATCGGTTGAGCTGTTAAGAAGAGTCTCGATGTTCTCCGACAGTAGTTTCTCCTTTAAACTGATCGCCGATTGCATGTTTCACTACCGAGAGATTCGCCGTCAGAATCATTCAGCCATTTCGTTACTATAAGAACTGTTGTATAACAGAAAAGTAATGAAACAGTGGCCAAAATTTTTACCTTACGCCCATGTGTATGTTGCGAATTGGCCAAGCCTCATATTTTTACGAAGACGTAGATTTTATTAAGTTTGGTTTTCTAGGGGTTGAACGGGTGCTGGCTGCGGAGATGAGTCTGCTCTATACTGTGTTACTATTGAGATGTTATCTATTGAATGATTAATTTTCTCGGCGGTAGATGTAAAACTACCTCTGATAACATAATTAAATTAAAAATACTTAGGTACTATCGCTCTTTATTATAATTTAATACATTTTTAATCTGTTTGTAACACAAATGTCACTGAATAGTGTTATCTACACTGTAAATGCAATTTTGAATAGTGTTTAAATATCCTGTCCTGTCGGTCACTTTTGACGTGACAACGTCTTAAATTAGGTTGCGGCTGGGAGTCACTTATGAAAAAGTGTAACGCTCGGTAACGTTACGATGAGTCTCTCGTGTTAAGTTTAAGTTTACATGTACAATGTTTTAGTAAACAAAATATATTTCTATAGTTAAAATTTGTGCAATTCTTATTTTCATTCAATTCCTTGTTCCTATTGTGCAATTTAATTATATTCATATCAATAAATATTCTACCGAGAAAAAGACGTTGTCACGTAAAATCTTCGCCCGTAAAACCGACTTTACAGGCAACCATTTTTTTTTTTTTACTACACAACTGGTAACTACAATCTGGCAATATTGCTGCGATTAATAAATAAGAAATCACGACTTTTCAAGAAGATAAGCAAGCTGGAAGCACGGTGGAAGGCATCTTCTTCAGATATTAACGGGATTGATACCATTGATTGATTTTTCATGCGAGTGAATAGTGAGAATGTGACCAGTAGTAAGGGTATCGAACGCAGTTAAAGACGACGTCAGAGGGTAGATGGATATGTCTGCCAATAACATCTACCCGCAATTACTTCAGTTACTTATATATATATATATATACTTTCATGCCATCCCGTGATCATGGCGCTTGCAACAGTGCCGAAATATCGGAGACTCATAAAAAACATGGTAACAAACCCGTTAATATCTATTATGTTAGTGACCATGAAAGTTTAAAACAATATATCTTCTTTAGAGGCTGTGACCTCGTTCACTAGTGTGCAGGAGTAGTTTCAGGCATTCAAACTGGAAATATTTAATGCTCTCCAAGTCTCCTCCTTGACCAGATATATGGACTCTGTCGATCCGTGCATGAAATCGAAATGCGGCAAGAAAGTATCTGATGGTTGGTGGTATTCCGGAGGACTATGCTGATGGGCTCCCAAAGTTTATTGTTAGTTTATTTAATAGCAAGATGGGACTGGCTATTACAGAAAATAAGCTCTTAGTTTGCCACCGTCTTGGCAATGTCAAAGAAGTAAGATGCCGGCCAGTGTTGGTGCGTTTCTGTGATCATTCGCTGAGGACTGCTGTATGGAGCAAGAAAGCTCTTGAAGGAAAACCTCACACCATCTCGGAGTTCCTTACTCACCAGCGACAGACAGTTTTCGTCAATGCACGTAAACGCTTTGGTATTAGAAGGTGCTGGGCAATGGACGGGAATGTCATGGTCAAGCTGAAAGACGGCACCAGGCGGCGCGCGGTTGTTCACCGAGGGAGACCTTGCGGCAATAGGGATAATGACTATTTTTTTTTCTTCGTTTATCAGGTAGATTATCAAAAAGTATTGGACACGTATTTTTTCTTTTTTCACATAATATAAACATTGCAGAGATATATTGATTTGAAAAGTCGCATGACGTCACGTTTGAGTACACTTATAAGGGAAAATTCACTCAAAAGTGACGTCACGAGCCCCTACTCCCAAACTTTGACGCGCTATAACTTTGTCATTTTTTGGTTGATTGCTCAAAGAAAAAATACGTGTCCATTATTTTTTGACCATCTACACTGACGGACTAAATAGAATTTCGTTTACTGTACCCCGTCATCACCCCTATTGTCACGGCGGGAGATGAGTCTCATAAGGCTGCTGCGCCGGTATGGACTGCGGTCCCGGCTGCACCGCTGCAAGCGGCGGGTTCCAGTCTGTTCCAGTCCAGACGACGAGTTCCGCTGCCCCGCACAGTGTGCGGAAACGATAAAAACTACGCGCGAGGCAGTAAATCTAATCCAAATGAAATCTTATTTTTTTTAAATACTCATAATTATGTCTGCTTTCACTTTTTAAAGGGGTAGAAACCACCCTTATCATCCCTTAGCAGGCTAAACCACCAGATTCTGGGTAAAACTAGTTCGATCGACTACATATTTACAATTCGGGATTGAGGTAGGCTAGCGTATCTGTGTATAAAATATATATTTCCTTATAATTAATAATAATAAATATTTCCAACACACACACCAATTAGCCTAGCCCCAAAGTAAACACTATAAGGTTTGTACTATGGGATACTAGGGTAACGGATAGAATACATATATAAGTACAAATGCACGTATTCATCACACAAACATCTGGAATCGAACCCGGGACCTCTCGAGTCGGCGACACCATGAAACCCGGCGTACAAACCACTCGGCCACGGAGGTCGTCAATAATAATCTATAAAGATGTATTACCAGGATAACTGGCTGTATTATAGTCAAGTACTGAGACAAATTCATTTATTCCCTTATAAACTCTTGAATTAAAATATCCACTTAAATATATATATCATCAAAACCGTACAGACACTATTAAGATGAGAAGAAGACCTTTGAAAATAATACTGAACCAGGAGTTACAAATCGACCGCCCCTAATAGAATTATATAATAACTAGCTGACCCAGGGTACTTCGTACTGCTTACAATAACTTACAGGAATATAGATAGAACTCTTTATATGGAAAAATGAAATTGTATTTTTACTATATTCCTCGCAATTTTTCCATATTTTCTCACCGTTTAAACCTTCCCTAGACCTACACGAACATTTCAAGACCAAGATAAGATAAATCCGTTCAGCCGTTCTCGAGTTTTAGCGAGACTAACGAACAGCAATTGATTTTTATATAAATAACTAGCTGACCCAGCAAACTTCGTACCGCCATAAAAAAAATTAATTAAAAAAACATTGTCCAGCGGACAAAATTGTGAATCTAAACCATTCTCAGATCCCCTTGAACACACACAAAAAATTTCATCAAAATCGGTCCAGTCGTTTAAGAGAAGTTCAGTGACATACACACTCACAGAAGAATTATATATATAAAGATTTAAGCATTTAAAGCGCAATAACTCTTTTCCGCGCAATGTGTTTTGTTAAAAGTCGCCCAAACAATGGCGCTACTGGTAACATACGAACTACACTCGCGAAATTTATAAGTTTAATTAAGCGTAACTGGTATCGTAACGTATGGCAATATCGTTGCAATGAGAGAGGCATGAGACAAAATTTTATTATTATTGCTTTGTTACGGTCGATTTGAACGGCTTATTAAAACAAATAAACATTGAGCGCTATGCTTACATGTCGATATGTCCATAATTATCAACGATATTAAATACCCTAGATACACCCTTAGATTAAAACAAAAAGGGTAGATACGGCACTAGCCTCACAAAAGTGATCCGCATGAATTGTGGTCCACGACCCTAATCGCTTTAGTCACAACTTGACATGCAAACGACGTACATGTGAACGCCAAAAAGAAATATTGCTAATATTTTGTATTTATATGATAAAACAGTGCCTAAGTGTGTTTTTAAAAAGTGCTCAAATTGCTCAAGAACTAAAAATAAAACCCACGGCATCACTTTTCATTCGTAAGTACTATAAAATATATTTTTTCATAAAAATTGCTGCTTGTTTTGAATCTTATTCGGTAGTGACGTCTAGTACTAGTCGCGTGATTGGTCGGTAGTGCAGTGACGCGGATCTCGCCGTCTCGTTCGCGCAGCCGTTGAAACTTAACGTGCTGTTTCGTTCGGGTCGGTAATGCAGTGACGCGGATCTCGCCGTCCCGTTCGCGCTGCCTTGGGATCAGTTTTTGTTTGATGCAAGTATGAGCGTACCGTATCTACCCTTTTTGTTTTAATCTAAGGATACACCACGTGCGCTCAAAATGTGTCCCAATCAAGAAGTGCTTGAACACCACTCAAGCACTTCTTGGTTCTCAGTCACGCGCGGACCGTTGAAAAGTCAAGTTGCCGCAGAGTATGTAAAGTGTCGTGTAGGTCGAGTTATCTTATCAATGTTTGTTAATTTAACGCATTTGAAGCAAATTTTGTTCTAATACTTACTATAAACTGATTTAATAGAAAATATTTGTGATATTCAAATGCATGGTCGGTAATATAGCCGTCTCTTTTGCTCGCGGTCCGTACCTGCGATATTGCTAACAACGTATTTAGATTTGCACGTAGAATTAAAGAAATAAGGTGAATATTCTTCCGCAATCAGCAATCAGTCGTAAAATTTAACAAGATTGCATTTCGAACTGTCATAATTCTTTGACGCATTTGTTTTAATTAAGACCATAAACGACTGTAAAAGGTCTTATTATTAAAGAATTAATTAAATTAAAATAAAGCCTTTCCTATTGTTACGTATTCGAATGGGATTCGAAATTATTACCAATTCACGCTTGATAATTCTTTATTCACTACAGAGTTCACAGTTCTTTCTTAAACACACAATACTACTCTTTACACAATATGTAGATTAAGCAATCACACTTGAATAGTTGCACTTTCTCCCTTACACCGCATTGCATAAGGCTCATATTAGCATGAGCCGCACCACTCGACCCTTATTGCGAACATTACCGTCGCGGCCCGTGATGACCTGGTTAAACAGTCTCCAGTATTTAGCGGTTTTGCTTCGGGAGCATCTGTGACAGTATCAACATCCGCAATAAAGTCCCCTCTACTGAGGCACAAGCCTTTCCTATGTATAGATTAAGGGGATCAAGCAATGTAAGTATGACCATATCTCTCATTATCGTTCCCAACTTCAATGACTACCCATTTCTCGTAGAAGAGACTGCCACATCCTATCACTCCTTCATTCTATCCTTTTTCATCCGCACACTCCTCTTTATCTTAAGGAGCGTTTCACTTTTCATTCTTTTAATCCTGTCTGCGATCTTCGGTCTTCTCATAACCTGTCCTTAGCTATCCCACCCCACTCCACTGATTTCGTAGCCAAGTCATTCTATGTAAGAGCTGTAAAATTGTGGAACTCTTTACCTCTGGATATTAGACGTGCACAGACGAGGGGCTCATTTACCATTAAAATTAAGGAATATTTCCTCAAGCTGGACTCTGCCTGATATTTTTCTATTTATCTGTTAGTTATTCTGTATTATATTTTATTGCTTCCATATATATTTACTATTTTTAAATTTAAGTTTATTTTATTTTATTTTTAAAATGTACTAGCCCGCATTTTCTTCTATTTTCATGGTATGATTTCATTTAGCCAAGGTTGCCTGGTAGAGATTGCTACCTTAGCAATAAGGCCGCCTTTTGTGTTTGTGTTCCTTGAGTTTTATGTTGTATATATTTTGTTAAATAGTGCAATAAAGAATATTCATTCATTCAATGTCCACCTCGTAATATACCCAGTGTGGATCGGTGGGTGCTAACGATTAAAGATACAGCCGGGACCAATGGCTTAACATCTTTTGACCGACAATTACGAAAATTGCTTGGCTTCCAACAATCGAATACTGAATACGCAAACCTGTGTATGTGTGTTAAAAACTTAGAAATCAAACTAAAATGTACAGTATTTTTAACGAACGATGCTGAGAAAGCCAAATCTATCATTTATTCGATGGAAAGTTCCATGGTAAGTTGTCAAACTAAGAATTCGTGTTGTGGATGTCGGAGCCACTTATATGTCACAACTTTTCCACGCTGACTTTAAAAACTCGGTAAGATTCTGTTGAAAAACCGGGTTTATTTTAAAAGGAAGTATGGCATCCATTTTATAACGATAACTTTGTAAAATATGAGCAGCTAAGTCATTTAGTCAAGAAAATGAATTCAAATATGAAATGAGGTTCGCTTCTTACATTCATACCACACACGAAAAACTAATTACACTTTATAACCAAAGTTAGGATAAATAAATGAGTATCTACATAAGAGTAAAAGAATATCCTACTAAATTAAAAAATACACAAATATGTTAAACCCCGCAGGAAATATATTAACGCTGTTAATTTCTCAGGCGGTTGACCACCTCCCAAATTTATGCAGCTTACCGGAGATCGAGTTACGTCAGAATGGAATTATTTAACGGCACCCACTGGTGTGTAGGTAATTGGTAAAGCAGGACGTGTTAATTAAATTTTAATATTTTAGCGAGCTCTAAGAATATCGCTTTGAGAATATGTGTTCGTAATAATATTACAGGTTTCCGTTTAAAACTAATAAACTTTTTTATAGCTTGGTAGGCAACCACCTTCTGCCATGCGTTGGGTGCGGGGTGTGCGAGTATGGTAGCGAGGCGGAGGGCCATCGTTCCCTTAGCAAGGGGGGCCGCGGGCCTGTCTCTGTCCTCTGCGGGGCTTTAGGACAGCCGCGAAAGTTCGCGGTGTGCTGGCTGACGTAGAGTCCTCTCGTCGAGCGTGCACTTGACGCACCGAGTACGGGCGAAACAGAGCCTTGCAGCCTTGTACAAGTGACAAATGGCCTTAATAGATACAATTTTCAATTTTCGCCGGGTTTCATGGTGTCGCCGACTCGAGAGGTTCGAATCCCGGTGGGGGCAGATGTTTGTGTGATGAATACAAGCATTTGTACTCCAGTCATGGATGTTTAACATGTATTGCTATAAAAATATACTTATATATGTACAGTATATGTATTCTATCCGTAACCCTAGTATCCCATAACACAAGCCTTACAGTGCTTACTTTGGGGCTAGGCTAATTGGTGTGTGTTGTAAAAAAAAAATAATAAAAAAAAAGATACAATTTATTTTCCCTCGGGGGAAAGATCAAGAATGACCAAGAAGAGGTCATGCGGCTGCCTATTCTTAGTGAACAGGCAGTTTTCAAAATGAGCGGGAAGACGTTGGGACTTAAGGTCCTCGAGCATTAAATCCGCGTCGAGCACCTTCGGCAAGCCGCGGATGACAACCCGAAGTACTCTCTCCTCGAGAAGAGAATCCAATCCCAGATTGGTGGAGAAAGGCGGTGAGCTAACGGTGCTCCTTCGCGAAGAGCCCCTGTAGGCTTTGTCGGCTTTCGACGGGAGATCTGGACGGGAGGAGTCAGTGTAGGTCTTGGCCTTGCGGGGCTTTTTTCCCCTTTTTAGAGTGACGAGCTCCCGACCGTACTTTTTTAAAGGAGACTTAGGGTCTCCTTTAAAAAAACTATAAAAATCTGGTCGGGATTGCTGAAGGTTCAGCAACTCCGACCTGGCCTCCTCAGTCATGACCGCTGGTGCCATCACCGAGCGTGTGTGAGGAGGTGTGAAGGCTTCAGTCCTCCCTGCCGTGAGTGAAAGGGAGGCGTATATCTCCCTACCCCTAAGTCCCGCGACAAAGTCATTGCCGTGGGGTGAGTATCTTTACTTACAGAGTCCCGGCGATGAGCTGGCACAGAATACTGCACTACACTACACAATGACGGTGTATAACCGTGAGGATATGGGAAAACCAATGTTAAATATGAAAACCTTCCTAATCAATTCCCGCAGTGAAAACTGCATCGAAAATTGAATAGCGACGGGCCGAACTACTGGGGTAGGGGGAAGGTCGAACGGGCGACCGACGGTTTTTTTTTTCAAATATGCTATTGCCTTTCAGCAATTTTTAAGTTATAAACTTGAAAACACAACAATTTTGTAACCAATGAATATTTATGTATAACACAGTCAAGTGCAACAATGTACAAATATCTGGTTCGGAGAAAATATTTTCCTTTAAATCGTACAACTGTAAATATGAAATTAAAGAGATAATAACACAATGGCTCCTCAGCAAATCATATAATCAAACTGAACAACTTTTTGTAAGTTAAAAATTTAACACACACACACTCACACACACACACACAAACATAAACAGACTATCACACACACATGCACAGTTTTATGATTTCTATTTTAAATTTGTTTCTACCATAAATAAATATATACATATACCTATTAGGTTTTGTGGAGTGTTTAAAATTGTATCGAGGGTTGCAGGCCTGGAGCTCTAAAATACAGGTAGACTACTGCCTAGTTTAGACTCCAGTCTCCCACAGACACGTTAATGTATGTATATAAATAACCTATGTTTACTATGATCTGTTTGATGTTTGTGGAGAGAAATAAATAAATTATTATTATTAACTTCAGCAATATTTGATTGTTTGGAATTCATCCGTGTTTTGAAAGACTTCTTGGTATGTTAGAGACATTGTGGCTATAATATTAATCAGCAAAGGAAAAAAGTTCAAACAGAAATAGGTATTTTGTTTGATAAACAATAATTTGGTAAGTTATAAAACTTACGCTGACCTATTTTGTAGGTACACGCCCGAATGTTGGCCCCTTAAATGTACATACATACAAATAGGCCGTTGTAGCCACTGTGTCACTCGGTCCTCGTAAAGCCAGCTTTATTTTGTCAATAAAATGCTCGCAAATTGTGAGACGTGTGTGCCTAAAAGCACGAAATTCGGTTGTAAAATTTTGTTACAAATGGTTTCATCATTATTATTGTGAATATCACTAATTCGAATTCGAACATCATAAAATAAAGTCCAACTGCTGCGTCCATCGATCAACATGGCCAGGAGGGGGGTAGGCATACATAGTTTTCCCTTCTGTCGCATTGGGCATAAAAGTTGGGCATACTCATGATATATGAATGTGTATATTGTGCCATTGTTTAGTGTGTTGCAGTTACTGTTTTATTTCTTACGCATGTACTTTAAACTACATTTGTGTGCATATCCCCCCAACCACGCAAAAAATGGCAGAATGATTTGGATAGTATTATTTCGCTATGGCAACTCCCTTCCGTGTTGCTCTGTGGCTGCATCCGTCTGTTTCTATTATTCACTATAGATTCGTATGGCAAATTTCATCCAAATCCGCTCCATCCAAAACTTTAATGCGGAGGAGGTCACGGGCGCATATTAGTCTACGATATGGACAAAAAACTCTAATATATTACCACATAAAAGGATCATTGACATGCTGCCAATAGGCTAGTTGACACTTTTTGGAAAAAGGTTTTAAATGGTTAATAAATGTTCTATTAGACCGAAAAAAATATATTGTATTTTTTTGAGACCTAGAAAGCTACAAATCTTTAATTTTAAAGTAGACTTTTCATGGACACACAAAAACGCTGTCGGCCATTTTAGTCTATAGATTATCTATGTTATGACGTCAACAGTAGTAAACAAAAACTCGTAAGCACGTAGAAAATAACTTATCTGAGTTTATAATAAAAAAGAAACATGATTTCTAATAAATACCACGAAAAATAAAGTAATTATCATTATTGTATTGTACGAGAATATAAAAACACATCCTTGAAGACTCAAGGAAAGTTGTGGATTAAAGTGCCGAAAGAAATTAACCTACGCAACTTTATTACACTTATTCATATGTTGTATCAGTTTTATGTTTATTACTACATTGTAATACTAAATACCCTGTACTTACATAGATGCCTTGTCGTTTCTATGCTCCGCAGAGCAGAAATCGGGGTTTAGTGCAAAAAATTCACCAACCATCAATGCGTCAATTCTTGGCAGATTTGTGCTTTCTGCTTTCACAAAGCCGGCATCCATAATTAGTTTTATCAAAAAAAAATCAGTAAACGGAAACTTTTCTAAAGTTAAGTGTTTTAAGATAAATTTAGTCAGACGAAAGAATCCACCCACAGTAACACGCGAATGACATTTAGTTGTTGACTACAAGAGACGTCACAAACATGGCGGATGTGGCGAACAGCGTTTTCAGTGTTTAAAAAATATAGACTAAAAAATATTTTTAAAATTAAATTTCTACAGCAATCTTCTGCTTTTATGAAATGAAATCGATATATTTAGGTTCCTTAGACCAAAAACTTTAAGAAATAAACATTTATTTAATACAATTCCGCATGAGTCAACTAGCTTCAAATAATCTTTTTACAACTTCTCGTGAGTCGGAATTCTGTGCGCTTGAAGTGGTATCCCTATAGAATGATGTAATTACTGATATCCTCTTTTTTGACATAATTCAGGAGAGGCATTGTAAAAGAAAAGAATCGGAGTGCACGCCGCTAGGTTATCTCAAACAAAACAGCTTCATATTTCAGTAAATCCATTTACTGGGCGCTGGAATCGCCTTCACACCTTTTTTGTATGATTGAATGTGAATTGTGAGGGTGCTACAGTGCTTCCGTGATACGATTTAACTGTTGTTACTGTTTCGAGTTCAAAATCTTTATTCAGAAATGAAAATTGATCAATAGTTTGTGTGACTAATTATTTTTAAACTTACGTATGTTATTTATTGTTGTATAGTGACTCCATAAAAAGGGTTTTTTATAAAATTACTAGCGGCCCGCCCTCGCTTCGCTTCGGTGTAGACCTGAAGTGTAGACTACAGTTTTTGTTCTCAGCCTTGTATTATACACAATTACATTCATCTATGACTCTTCTTATACCTGCATGCAAAGTCTCAGCCCGATCGGTTTAAAATTGACAAAGTTTTATACAAACTTTCATTCCCTATTTTATCCCCTTGGGGGTAGAATTGATCAAACGCCTTTCTTAACGGATGCCTACGTCATAACATTTACCTGCATGCCAAATTTCAGCCCGATCCGTCCAGTGGTTTGGGCTGCACGTTGATAGATCACTATGTCAGTCAGTCACCTTTGAGTTTTATGTATATATATATAGATGTTGCGTATAACAGTAAAAAATCGTTGCTTTTTTTTTAAAAAATACCGTGGAAAATTTTCTCTAGCAAATATGGAGTTTTACTTTACAGGCAGGTGACGTCACAAGGCTCTCATTAAAACGTCAAACAGTACAAAGTAATTTCACTTCAGCAGCATGTTTACAAGCAGGTGACGTAATTTTAGGCTCCACCGATCCAAGTTCAGTAGATCAAAAGAGACTTTTCTATTTCATAATTTTTAGTTATATTAACAACTCCTTTTTTGTCAGAATAGGAAAATCGTTTCCAATGTTCATGTAAAACGCACATGCTAAAAATAATTGGTTGGACCAACTTTAGAGTATGCCCTTTCAAATAAACAAAGAATGATCAAAATCAGACTTCTCTGTAAAAATAATAATAATAATAATATTCTTTATTGTATAACACCACAATGGACATCACAGTAAGATTACACTGACAGAGAGACATTACACAATGGGCGGCCTTATTGCTTAATAGCAATCTCTTCCAGGCAACCCATGACGGAAAATTAAATAAGTATAAAGAACAAAAAAAGTGGGAAGGGTGTAAGAGCAATATTATAAAATAAAATAAAAACGGTAATAATAATATAGATGCATATTTATATGAACAAAATAAAAAATAAACAAATAAATAAAGGAAAGAGGTATTTTCAAAGTAAAGATAGGAAATGACGCTTAACTTGCTCACGGAACGAGGCAAGAGTGCGAGTCCTTCGTATGGATTCCGGTAATGAATTATGTAAAAAAAGTATGTATGTAAGTATTTATGGTAAAAAGTTATGTGAGATCATACAAATTGTAACTCAAACTCGTTTATTCAGTCTAGGCTGTTACAAGCTCTGGTGAAAGTCAAACGCTACGCCATTATCGGTTCGTAAATTCGTAAATCTACGGCGGTGAGTGTGTATGTCACTGAACTTCTCTTAAACGACTGGACCGATTTTGATGAAATTTTTTGTGTGGGTTCAAGGGGATCTGAGAATGGTTTAGATTCACAATTTTGTCCGCTGGACAACCCCTATTTTTTTAGGGCGGTACGAAGTTCGCTGGGTCAGCTAGTATATATATATATATAGGTATATACGCGTCGCCTTGATAAACTACTCCGTGTTTTTTTCATCGGTTGAAAATGTGACAGTACAGTCTTTTATCTACAAAATCCTTCTCTGGATTAAAAACAGCACTCTCTCTTTTGAAATAATTATTTGCACCCTTAATAAACAATCTGCTATTAACTCCGTTCCAATTGAGTGTTTTCAGCGACACTCATGTAATTTTGCTACATTTTGTTGGTTTTTTATTTAATATTTATCATGTATTTGTTGTCGAGGAGGTCGATGGCGTAAGTGGTTAGCGCGTTCGGCTGCGATCGTTGAAGTTAAGCAACTTTCGCAGTGGTCGGTCATTGGATGGGTGACCAAAAAAAATTTACTATCTCGAGCTCCTCCGTGCTTCGGAAGGCACGTTAAGCCGTTGATCCGGCTGCATCTGCAGTCGTTAGCACCCACCAATCCGCACTGGGCCCGCGTGGAGGGTCATGGCCCAATCTCCCTATTCCATCCATAGGGAAGACCTGTGCCCCAGCAGTGGGGACATTAATAGGCTGATGATGATGATTTGTTGTCATAGTGAGAAATAAGAACTCTTACTTAATCCGTGAAAATTTTAAACTGTGTACTTATTAGGTTTATAAAATACAGACAGACGGGTGGACATATAGAGACCAGGCCATTCGCCTAAAGGAAATGCTTTGGAAAACGCTAACGCTTACGATTTCATTTTGTTATTTCTAGCCTGAGGTTTTCAAATGCCTCGCGCTCTTTTTTTTCTTTTGCATTGGTAATAACAATATTAAAGAAAATGAGCGTGAGGTATTTGAAAACCTTCGGCGGACAGAAATAACAAAATGAAATCGAAAGCGTTAGCGTTTTCCAAAACATTTCCGTTAGGCGAATGGCCCCCAGTTCCGTTGCGACTCTTTAGAATCTGAACCGACAAAACCAGCTTCATCTACCACGTTTTAGTCACAAAACACCCCTAAAAAGAATACACTATTCACGTCCGCTTATCTCATAGAACACAATAGTGTATATGAGTAAAGAAGGCTCATAGAGAAAGCTTTATACAATAGGCTACTTGACTAGTTTTCTAAAAAAACATCCATACATTATTCATTAATCAGTATATAGCGATTTCATAAAAAGAAGATATTTATAATAGGGGTGATGACGGGGTACAGTAAACGAAATTCTATTTAGTCCGTCCGTTAGATGATCAAAAAATAATGGACACGTATTTTTTCTTTTGGCAATCAACCAAAAAATGACAAAGTTATAGCGCGTCAAAGATTGGGAGTAGGGGCTCGTGACGTCACTTTAAGTGAAAATTGTACTTGTTTAATTGTAAAACGTGACGTCATGCGAATTTTCAAATCAATATATCTCTGCAATGTTAATATTATGTGAAAAAAGAAAAAATACGTGTCCAATACTTTTTGATAATCTACCTGATAAACGAAGAAAAAAAAGCCATTATCCGTATTCTATTGCGTATATCGGTAAAAAACTATAGGTAAGGTAAACCACTTAACTGAGTCCTCGCCTGCGGGGTAAAGGGTGTGGGGAGGACGGGAACGGAAGCCGTGAGAGGTGCGGGCGGCGGGCGCTTGTAATTTTGACAAGAACGTGCCTGCCGCCTGCACCTCTCACGGTCCCCGTTTTCGTCCTCCCCACACCCTGTACCCCGCAGGCGAGATCTCAGTTCAGCGGTTTACCTTCACTACATAGTATAAAACAAAGTCGCTTTCTCTGTCCCTATGTCCCTTTGTATGCTTAAATCTTTGAAACTACGCAACGGATTTTGATGCGGTTTTTTTTAATAGATAGAGTGATTCAAGAGGAAGGTTTATATTTATAATACATGCATAATATAGTAGAGAAACACTGATAATTTTAGAGGTTTTTAATATAAGGTCGTAAATAAACACATTTTTTTGCGCTTACATTGCAAACGCTGGCTGAACCCAACGAGATAGATCAAAATAATGTACTACAGTATTGTTCACCTTAAAAAGGTCTACAAAAAGTCCGAGATGGTATATGCCTATCTCTTTGGTATAACCCACAATAACCATTTTTTAATTACTTATTACGAGAAAATAATGGCTAATTTACGAACAAGCGATTTTAAGCAATACAGCATTAATCCTTATCCAATTTAGTACCTTAAATACATTGTGCGTGTAATATAGATCCATATAACCCTCTACAGCATGTAATTTAAATGAATATTTTCGAAGATTTTACAGATTTAAAATGCAGGAACATACCGGTTCGGGCAGTACTGGCCGGGGGGCCGGCGGCGGCGCGTGTCTTTAGTAATTAGGTATTTAAAGAAAGTCATTGTGTTTAATAGAAACCTGAGAACAAAAATATTATCTAAACTACAGCTCTACACCGAAGCGAAGCGACGGCGGGCCACTAGTATAAAAGAAAATGTATGTTTGAGAAAACGTTAATCTAGCAAAACAACATGGCGTCCTACAAACAGGTACACGGCTCGCGTAAAACGTACAAGGTAATGTCACTTCGACATGTATGTTTTAAAAAAATATTGGCAGTGCCTGTCACTGCACCCTCATTCACTCATTAGCACCAGTGCTCACCCACACAATCACACTGCATGAAACTTTGCCTCTGTGCCTTATCTACTCATATGGTTAGAATACAGTGCAACGTATTATTTGCAGTTTTGTAAAAGAGTGAGCTATTTTCATGTTGACGTTTCAAAGGAAACCTTTAATTAAGAATTTTCCTCTTGATGTTTCGCAAATGTTGTTTTACATTTTGAGTTAAACTTTGGTCAGTGAGAATTTTCCTCGTTTGTGATTGAACGGCATTTAATTGAATCAGCTTAAAGAATGATAAATAATTTTAATAAGTAAATAATGAGAATTGAGAAATGGTGGGCTTACGGCTGGGAGGGGTACAAAAGTTAGCAGAGCCCCAAAAATGGGGTGCAGCGTAAGATTAATATTTTAACATAAATTACAAAGGCAAAATACCTTTTCTAAAATTGGTTGCACGAAAGGACCCCTTCTCTCAACGTTAGGGATTTTATAGTAATATAAGTTGTTTACGGGATTGTTACCATGTAACCTTGTTTTTAGAGAGTTTCCGATATTTCGGTACGGTTGCAAGCGCCATGATTACGGAGTAACTGGAGTAATTGCGGGTAGGCTGTTATTGGCAGACATATCGGACTTCCCTCCGACGAAGTCTTTTATTTAACTTATATTACTATAATGTTAGTGACCATGAAAGTTTAAAACATTTTTTTTCTGTGTATAAAATAAGGAGACTGATTTTCTAAAATTGTAACTAAAGACTGCAGTCTGTCCTTTTCATTCTATATAGAGCGATGTAACAACAAATAGGTATATTACAATAACAATACAGTTCATATTATAAAGGCAACCACTTTTCTTGACGTAACAGTTTTTTTTTGCTGTGTATAAAACAAGGAACCTGATTTCCTAAAATTGTAAGTAAATTTTACTGCAGTCTCTGTTCATTTTATCTTGTATAGAGCGACGTTACAATAAATAGGTATATTACAATGGCAATACATTTCATATTATGAAGACAACTCATTTCTTTGACGTTAGGGATTTTTTAGCTGTGTGTAAAATAAGGAGCCCTGATTTTCTAAAATTTTAACTAAATTTGACTGCTATCTGTCGATTTCATTCTGTACAGAGCGATGTTATAACAAATAGGTATATTAACGACAATACATATCATATTATGAAGACAACCCCTTTTTATTGACGTTAGGGACTTTTTCAGCTGTGTATAAAATAAGGAGCCTGATTTTCTGAAATTGTAACTTTTGACTGCATTCTGTCGTTTTTATTCTGTATAGAGCGATGTTACAACAATTAGATATATTACAATGGCAATACATTTCATATTATGAAGACAACCCATTTCTTTTCCGTTAAGGATTTTTTTAGCTGTGTATAAAATAAGGAGGCCTTGTTTTCTAAAATTGTAACTAAATTTGACTGCAGTCTGTCCTTTTCATTTTATATACAGCGATGTTCTATCAAATGGGTATATTACAATAACAATATATTTCATATGATGAAGAAACATTCCTCATTGATATCGTGTTCGGGATTAATAAATACTTATTGTATGGAAGTAATAATATTGGTACGATTGTTTTTATCGTCCGCCATTTATATTTTGCAGTAAGCTAACTTAGGTTTGAATACACACACGTCAGAATAGAATATGACCGTGTATGATAAAAAGTATCTATATCAAATATTCGATTAAAGAACTGTAAAATGGGTGCACAAATGAAAAACCATTCGATGAAGTATCTAGGGGTACAGAGTAAATGTTTACTCTGTACCCCCTTTTTTTTGTGACGAGGGGAAATGCAGTTACGCACCATACTGTAAATAAAAGTAGATTTAATCAGCTATGACGACCTCTGTGGCCGAGTGGTTTGTACGCCGGGTTTCATGGTGTCGCCGACCCGAGAGGTCCCGGGTTCAAATCCCGGTAGGCGCTGATGTTTGTGTGATGAATACAAGGATTTGTATTCCAGTCATGGATGTGTAATATGTATTTCTATAAAAAAAAATACTTATATACGTACAGTATATGTATTCTATCCGTTACCCTAGTATCCCATAACACAAGCCTTATAGTGCATACTTTGCGGCTAGGCTAATTGGTGTGAGTGTTGGAAATATTTATTTATTTATTATTTTATTTATCCATCACACAAATATTTTCCCTAACAGTATTTGAATCTTGGACCTCTGAGTAGGCGACAACATTAATTATATACTTTGTAAAAGATGAGAAGCATGAAAGGCAAGGTAAACATAATCATTACTCCTTATTTTAATCTATCTGAAATACTAATCCTGTCTCAAACAAGACCTTAAACTTACCTAGAACACGGGCTTGGTAAGAAAATAAGGTGATTACTGAGTATTTAACGCTGCGAGCTAAAGTACCCGGTTGCACTGAACCGGTATAAGATATTAACCGGATAAAACCGGGATAACCGTGCCGTAGGACTCTTGAATACTTTATAGCTAGGATACTGCGTGAATAAATCATTTGCTGAGCAGCGTCGAACGAACGTAGCTTCTTCGTGTTTTCGCTGAGCACGTCATATATAAGGCATAAGTTATTATTGCTAGCCACTGATTTCTTTGGAGAATTATGAGGTTGATGGATGAATTGTTCGACCATTTTTTTGAGAGTGTATGCTGTTGGTCGCAGATGACCTTTACAGCGTCACCGGGTTTGGGGACGGCGGAATCCTTGGGGGACCTCAACCCGAGAATTGGCGAGTGCCTCTTGTATTCTAGGCGGATGGGAGTCTCCTCTCCATCTGGAGCCTCTTAACCACTCGGACCCGAGGGGGTTGGCTCAACTAGAGGGCGTCTCTGAGACTCGGACCTCGGCTCTAGTTAGCCGTTGTCGTGGGGGGGATATTTGACCAACTTTCAGGGTTGGACTTTTAATGTGTGTTGACTGCTGCGACACCAGGCCTTCCCTATGAATGGAATAGGGAGAGTGGACCATGATTCCATGCACGGTCAATGCAGATTGGTGGATGCTAATGACTGCAGATGCAGCCGGGACCAATGGCTTATTGAGGTTTAATTACAATAATAAGATCGACATGACTATATGTCATAGAGAGGGCGTTACATGCCTGCTGCCATTTTCAACATCGTCGTCGTATTATTTGCATGTTTTAAAATAAGTTTACCGCGAATTTGTTATTAAAAATCTGACAAAAGTGATAACACAACACTAAAAATTGTCTACAGTTTTCATATAACTATCAAGCTTAATCAGTTAGTTTGATGCCATATTTGGGACAATATTCTTTTGAGCTTAGGAAGTGAATCCATAAAAATATCAATAATATCACTACAACCGTTAAGGACCTTTGACAACCTTGGTATTGGGGAGTTTGAGCCATGTACTGTTTTACGAAAAGGAGGACACAATGGTGTTATGGGGGTACGGGGAATCTTTTTAGGAACACGAAGTTTAAATTTTTGCAATAATTGCGGGCAATTTACTTTATTATTTAACATTTTAGAAAGGAATGAGAGATCAAGCCAATTCCTCTGGGTTTTCAATGACGTCATTTTTAAGTAGTGCAGTCTTTTATTATAAGAACGTGTCTTTAATGCTATGCATAATATACTATAGGCTATGCTGGCCGCTTACCATCAGGCGGGCTATATACTGTACGAGTCTTTTACAAGGATGGTAAATAGGCGTACCTATTTACCACCCTTGTAACATAAAAAAAAGCATAGCCATTTACTTCCATTTTTTAAATATAAACATTTGATTAGTATTAAAATGATGAATAAACCTCCGGTCCATACGTCGTATTCTACCATTACAAACCAATAATACTCGTACCTATAGCTATACTCTCGGACTGCCTATAAATCATTAGTTCATTTACAGGAAGGGTCTTATCGGCTCGCCCTCAGCTCAGGATTGTAACCACAACAGGGAGCTGCACTTTATTGCTCAGTCAGCCCTGCCCTGTCAATGATATCACATGTGTAGAAGGTACAAAGAAAGCTTTTTACTTTTGTAAGAAGCTTTCTTAAAAAAGAGTGTTTGAAAAAAAAATATAGCATAATTCGTTAATAGCAAAACTTATTAGGAGCCTACTTAGCGTAGGAGGCGAGGTTTTTACCACTGAACCATCGATGCTAAAGTCTGAATTCTTAATAACAATTAAAAATGTAATGCAACTCGCTCAATAAAATCGTGGCGGAAATAACAATTTTACACGAAAATACGTCGACAGTTCCCGAGCACGCGTGACGTCCAAAGTTAAACCTACTCATCATCATCATTTTTTAAGTTCAAAAGGCAAGGCGTTTGACCACAATCTCGCCTGATGGGAAGCGATGATGAGGCCTAGGATGGTACAAGCCTGCCTAGAAGATGCCTGTTCACTCTAGCCTTGAAGATGTCCAGATAATATTGGTCCGGGAAAATAGACCTCGGTAAGGTGTTCCACTCCCTAGCCGTTCGCATAATGAAAGAGGAAGCGAATCGCTTCATGCTTCGTAATGGGAGGAACTTCGACAACATTTCATCATCATCATAGTATGACAGATAGAACTGCGTTATCTTATAACTCGATTTTCAAGTAATTCAGCCATTTTATGGCTGCAGGCGTCAAATCGTTGAGCTCCTTTAAGCCGCCAGGAAAACGGTACAGTGGACATTCTTCGATAACATGGAGTAAGGTTTGCTCCGGGTCCCCGCACTCACGATCTGGTGTTTAGTCTTCAGTTTATTTCTACTCATCGTGGTACACAGCTGATACCTTGGACGATGAACATCGCTATGCTTAGGCTGATACAGTGTTCTGACAGTCAGTTTAAACAAAAATGTCGTTAACACTGAGAAATAGTCGTTATACTGAGAGTCAAGAAATTCCTTTATCATTATTAAGTCACAAATAATCGTGGCGTGTTATTGATCACGTGATTCTTATAAAAGTACGCAGAGAAACGCTAACGGGCCACCAGTGCTCACTTAAACAGCCGCACGTCATGAAGCTCTGCCTCTGTGCCTTCTTTACTCATGTGAATGATATGAAGGATCACAAGGGGAAATAAATCTTAATGTGTCAAGAATATGGGCTTCCCGAAACAATTATGACGGGAACGACTGTAGTGGTATAAGAGAAGGATAAATACGCACAATTATACCTTTATTACACCTTTATAATGCGAACAGTAGAGTTATGGATTTGTTGAAAGCTTTTTTGATCTTTGATATGGTATAAAATGTAATCGAATAAGTAATTGTATTTTAAGTAAACCATTTTAAAACGGTTTAAACATTTTAAAGTTGCAACTTTTTCTACCGAACATCAGGAAAGCTTATTTAAAAACAATGTTTTGACACATTTTAGGGTTCTGTTTCTGCCTTCCATAAAAGAAGAGATATTCGTTATTATCAGATTATCTACATCTTTACTCCTTCATGATTTTTTTATGTTAAACAAGGATTCCTATGTAGGATGGGCATTGTGTGGCCGGCGTGGGTACTAGTGCGGATTGGTGATTCATAATATCACTAGACGCACGCGTGAGCAATGATTATACCACCAAACCTTAGAAAAAAGGTGTCCAACTACCATGTTTTCTTTTCAGTAAGAACATGTGAGCGGTGGAGAATATTCGGAAATTGTTGTGAGTGATAGACTGACAATCCAACATTACTGTTTCCAGAATCCGTCTGATGCTTCTCCCATACCTGCGCGATTAAGCTTCGGGCGGCTTTGGTACATTGTAAATTTAGCGTTCGAAATTTGAGTTAGTTCTGTCGCAATGTATAAGCCGGGCTGCATGTAGATGATAGCTTCACTGGCGATAATTTGACACGCATAAAAGAGGTTGCGGCTGACGCTAAATTTGTATGTGCAGCTGACAGAGCATACCAACTCATTCAAAATTCGATGAAGAAAGATAATTTTAGCCCATTTTAGTATCAAAGCCACCTGAAACTTCGTCTTCGTCATGCAGATATGAGATAAGCATGAGACCTGATAGAGGTTAAACGGGCCGTTCCTGTAGTGTGGCTATGGAAAAGATGTTTCTATTTTTTTAAAACCTTGATAGTTGTTGAAAGCATCCTCTCTATGTCAGTAATTATTGTATGTATTGTTTAATGAATGAATGCTATATTGTACACCATAACTTTGATACGTGCATATATTGTACGCTGCTTGCTGCATGTACGATTTTATATTGGACGCTGCTCTCCGGCGGCATCCCTGCCCACTTCTTTTTCTTCTAGTGCCTCTCCGAACAGCGAAGGTTGGCAGTCAGCTTAGCATATGTCTCCTTATCCTTAGCGAGATGGAATAATTCAGCGGCGCTCGAGATTCCAGTCCATTCTCGTAGGTTCCTCAACCAAGACTTCTTCCTGCGACCGACGCCTCGTTTTCCAGCAACTTTGCCCATCATTATTAACTGTAAAAGGGCGTACCTTCCGTGTCTCATCACGTTCCTGCCCACTAGGAACTTCAAACCTTTTCTAGACATGAACAAAAAACTTGGGACTGTTATAATATAAATGGCCAATAGAGGACCAAAAACATGCCTTCCATTCTAATAAAAATAAGATATAATATCTAATACCGCAAAAAGAAAATATTTACAGAACATACAATGGGATCGGGTCCATCGCCTCAAACAAGACTCGCTCTTTCAACAACTGACCAAGTCGCAACAATGCTTGGCATCTCGCTATCTGGGCCACGGCCAAAAATACGACGCGATAACTTAATGAAACCTCTTCATTCCCATTTATGCGATGTTCATTCTCTATCTGAAATTAAAATCGTGTGTTTGCGTCGATACGACCCGTTTAGCTACAACATAGTTTTAGTAAACATTGCCATGTTTATATGGAGCCGGTTTTTTATTGCGGTCATATTGGTTGGTTGAGAACGACATTGTTTCAATAACAGTGTCTCAGTACGAAATGACACTGAGTTGTTGTAAGTCTTTAAAATTTTAACGAGATTAATTTTATTTTGAGTTAGTAATCTACAAAGCGTATGTAAAGACTATTTATTTGTAGTTTTAAATGTAATCAAGCAGTTTATGATTAAGTTTATATATATTTATTTATATAATAAAGAATACAAAGCGCTAATTAAAAATAGAGTCAATCCAAATTAAAACACATTTTCTCAAATGGGATTTAATAGTAGCCATAATACAACCATAATACATCCTTATAAAACTTTAGTCATCCAAAAACACTTGTTTAATTTTTCAGATTATACTATTATAATAATGTATTTAGATCAGAAATGGTGCTTTATTTTTGTTTACACCAAAAGCAAACAGTGTGTGGCTTCTATGATAGTCCACGCATCGTACTGACTGAAATTATATCAAACATTCGCCTAGAAAAGCCCTTCAAAATACACCAGAAGCAATTTAACTGAAGAAGGGATGGCCTAATAGCCATAATACAACCATAATACATCCTTATAGAACTTCAAAGTCATCAAAAAAAACCTGTTTAATTTTTAAAATTATACTAGAATAATTACCTATAATCTATATACGAGTATATAAAACTCAAGGGTGACTGACTGATATAGTGATCTATCAACGCACAGCCCAAACCACTGGACGGATCGGGCTGAAATTTAGCATGCAGGTAGATGTTATGACGTAGGCATCCACTAAGAAAGGATTTTGATCAATTCTTTCACCGCCAAGGGGATAAAATAGGGAATGAAAGTTTGTATGAAACTTTGTCAATTTTAAACCGATCGGTCTGAGACTTTGCATGTTTACACCCAAAGCAAACAGCGTGGCTTCTTGGATAGTCTACGCAACCAACTGACTAAAATTATATAAAACATTCGCCATTTCAATTCAAACATTTAAGAGACAATGGGTCTTTAGGCCCTTGCTGCAAAATTTTTTCTTATGGATATGACTGCTTGTGCGAGGCTACGCAGGACCCAAGTTCTGGTAGCTTTTTTGCTCAACGGATTAGTTTGGCGATACAGCGAGGCAACGCTGCCAGTCTTCTGGGGACCATGCCACAGGGGAACTCAATGAAATATTTAATTTGTAATTATTGTTGTACCTTAAATTAAATAAAAATAACAAAAAAAAGAGCATAGAAGCCTTTCAAATTACACCAGAAGCAATATAAGTGAAGAAGGGACGCCCTAAAATTACCCATCCAGCTGTCAAGCTAGTTGCTTCGCTAGGTTGGAACGGAATTTCTCACCTAGACCCCATCCGACATATCGTCCGAAAAAGAACTTGATTCGAAAAATTACTTAGCAGATATGTCGATAATCCGCCTACTGTGTAGTTCAGTTAAGTAAAAATACTCAACGTGAAAAACCAAAGAAAACTAAAAAATCCACATAGAAAAATGACTTTTTTCCCTCTCAAAGCAGAAAAACGCATTGCATTAAAAGCTTTATAAAGGCCGTTTTGTGGTATACCACAAATTTTCCACGTGGCTCGAAATGTACCACGCTTTACTTAGTAACGCAAGCTACTTCAAAATATCCGCCTCAAAAACTCACTGAAAATTTAACAGCCCAACCACATTACATACTATACCGTTGGTAATGTAACAGATTTTTCTAATAAAATTAATATTTGTTTCCATGGTAGGATTACCAGGATACAGTTATGACTTTAGTTTTAACTAGGGGTCCCCCTCGGTTTCACCCGCGTTATTTTTACGAAAATGGTTATCGTGTGTCAAACTTAAAAGGTAGACATATTCTGTCGCGGACTTTTTTATAGAACTACTAGCGGCCCGCCCTCGCTTCGCTTCGGTGTAGAGCTGAAGTGTAGACTACAGTTTTTGTTCTCAGGCTTGTATTATACACAATGACATTCATCTATGATTCTTCTTATACCTGCATGCACAGTCTCAGCCCGATCGGTTTAAAATTGACAAAGTTTCATACAAACTTTCATTCCCTATTTTATCCCCTTGGGGGTAGAATTGCCTACGTCATAACATCTACCTGCATGCCAAATTTCAGCCCGATCCGTCCAGTGGTTTGGGCTGTGCGTTGATAGATCACTATGTCAGTCAGTCACCTTTGGGTTACATAAAAGTATTAATGTGCCTTCTTATTTTGTGTTTTTTTTAACGCATGCTGTGGCTATCTTAATTGTAAGTGCAGTAAGCTATAAGCAATTTGAGCTTTGTTTCTACTAAGAACTGCTATAACTAAAGTTGGTGGCCCTCATAATAAATAAATAAATTACATTTGACTACAATTACGTATGATCCTAATGTTATCAAAAAAAGAAGAAATGACAGAGTAGCTATAATAGAACGTACAAATACAAACTTTGCTCGAAACCAAAATGCACATCTTTCATCTATCATCTATAATCGCATTAACAAGATTCTTAGTATCTACCCGCTAACCTACCGTGAATGCAAAAGACTTTGGACTATGACAAAATAGAGAGTTTATTAAAATTTTGACGTATAATAACTATTTTTATATAGAGACTAGCTGACCCAGCGAACTTCGTACCGCCATAAAAAAAATTAATTAAAAAAACATTGTCCAGCGGAGAAAATTGTGAATCTAAACCATTCTCAGATCCCCTTGAACACACACAAAAAATTTCATCAAAATCGGTCCAGTCGTTTAAGAGAAGTTCAGTGACATACACACTCACAGAAGAATTATATATATAAAGATATATAAATATAAATCTATGTATAGAAAATACAATTTTATATTAAAACACATACAAAATACAGTATGCATATATATATACTAGCTGACCCAGCGTACTTCGTATTGCTTACAATAATTTGGAAGAAATGATAAACGACGAACGTTAAATGTTTGACAGGAATATACACATAGCCATCTGCCGGATCCAATGTAAAACATTCCAAAATCAACAACTACTAATAAATTAAAAATTAATTAAAAAAACATTGTCCAGCGGACAAAATTGTGAATTTAAACCATTCTCAGATCCCCTTGAACACACCCAAAAAATTTCATCAAAATCGGTCCAGTCGTTTAAGAGAAGTTCAGTGACATACACACTCACAGAAGAATTATATATATAAGGATATGTCTTATATGCATACACACACACACACTCATATACACATACACACACACATACACATACACAACCACACACACACACACACACACACACATAGATACACACACACACACACACACACACACACACACACACACACACACACACACATGCACGCATAAACACCCCGCTTAGTTAGTTTACATTGTATTCTTGTGTAATTTAGAAGTGCTTTGATCAGCGTGAGTTGCACCAACTTATTTTAACGTAAATTGCCATGTAAATTCTTAGTACCTTAACCTTAACTAGCTCTGTGGTGTAACTCACAATATAATATATTTAAATTAATAAAATGAATGACCTTACCATAATGTAACTCATGCTATGGAAGAGTGGTTCTTTTTGGTGCAGGTGTCTTACACTTAAAAAAAAGAGCCTACTTTTATCTATATATTATTTTAAACTTGCATGGTCACTAACATTATAGTAATATAAGTTATTTACGGGATTGTTACCATGTACCTTGTTTTTAGCGAGTTTCCGATATTTCGGCACTATTGCAAGCGCCATGATCACCCAATAATAATCCCGTAAATAACTTATATTACTATAATACCTTTATCTATTTAACCAAATGTATGGTAAAGAAATAAAACAATTTTAATTTTAATATTGAAATTGAACGGCATGAAAACATACTTTATTAAAGTTGTGGAGCTCGATGGCGCAAATGGTTAGCGGTCGGTCATTGGATGGGTGATCAAAAATTTATTGTCTCGAGCTCCTCCATGTTTAAGCCGTTGGTCCCGGCTGTATTTGCAGTCGTTATCACCCACCAACCCGCACTGGGCCCGCGTGGTGAATAATGGCCCAATCTCCCTATTCCATCCATAAGGACGCCCTATGCCCCAGCTGCGGGGACATTAAGAAGCTGGTGATGGTAATGATGAAAGTTGGCTTTAAAAGGTTAATTGCAATTGTATATTCAAGCATTAATTTATCTTAATATATTGTACTACTATGTACTAACTTGTTGTATTAAATCTTCAAAATTGATCTGGTTAAGAAATTTTTTTTTTTTGATCTAGTCACTTATTCTTTAAATACAACTAGTTTTAACGGGTTAATGCACGAAACTTTATTTATTTATTGACGTTTGTTAGTGTTCTGACGATGCAGACCTGGGGGCCAATCGCCTAACGGAAATGCTTTGGAAAACGCTAACGCTTACGATTTTATTATGTTATTTCTAGCCGCCTGAGGTATTCAAATGACTCGCGCTCTTTCTTTTTCTTTTGCATTGGTAATAACAATATTAAAAAAGATGAGCGTGAGGTATTCGAAAACCTCAGGCGGCTAGAAATAACAATATAAAATCGTAAGCGTTAGCGTTTCCCAAAGCATTTCCGTTAGGCGATTGGCCCCCTGAAAAGGCTGCGAATCGTCAATAAACAAATAATGTTTCGTGCATTAACCCGTTAAAACTAGTTTTATTTAATGAGTAATGTGCGTGAAAACCTAAGAAACAAGCACTTATTCTTTATTAATCTTTTATGCCAGAAACGGCATTGGAACAGTCGACAATCAAGTCAAAACAGTGTCATGGTTGGACGTGTTTCAGGACAACCTTTATCGTTAACTAGCAAACCCGGCGAACTCCGTTTCACCACCAGATGGCTTCGTTTTATGTAACATTTCGTTTGGTGATTAAAAGAAGTTTTTTTTTTTTATTTTTCCTGAATTTTCTTTGCTATAAACCTCACTGAGCCCGAGACCTTTCCAACAAATGCAAAACCGTGGAAATCGGTACGTGCGTTCTGGAGTTATAGCGTCAGGAAGGAAAACCCGACTTATTTTTATATAGTAGACTAGCGGACCCGACAGACGTTGTCCTGTCTACACGTCTTTGTGAATCTAAACCATTCTCAGATCCCCTTGAACACACACAAAAAATTTCATCAAAATCGGTCCAGTCGTTTAAGAGAAGTTCAGTGACATACACACTCACAGAAGAATTATATATATAAAGATTACGCAATTACTTTTGGGCGTAAAACGCCTGGTAAGAATTAATAACGCGGCTTGCCTTCCGAAACCGATTCATTCGTCGCGACCGAGAAGTTTTGTTCATACGATGAGCATTTGCTCACACATAACTGTGGCACGCCTGCCCTGCCCACAATGTCCTTCTAACATCTTACTGTCATCATCATCATCATCATCAGCCTATTAATGTCCCCACTGCTGGGACACAGGCCTTCCCTATGGATGGAATAGGGAGATTGGGCCATGACCCACCACGCTGGCTCAGTGCGGATTGGTGGGTGCTAACGACTGCAGATGCAGCCGGGACCAACGGCTTAACGTGCCTTCCGAAGCACGAAGGAACTCGAGATAGTAAATTTTTGGTCACCCATCCAATGACCGACCACTGCGAAAGTTGCTTAACTTCAACGATCGCAGCTGATCGCGCTAACCACTTGCGCCATCACATCTTCTCACGTGTTCTGTGAGAATTAAAAACAAGCTATGACTTGTTTGATGGTAGGTGGCCTCATGAGTTTCCTACTTGAGTTCCAAACCAGGCAGCAGACGGGATTCGAACCCGCAACTAGAACCTCTCAAATGACAGAAAAAAATTGGTCGACACCTTTTATTTGCTGATCTGACTGTCGACTTAGTTTGAAGAATTAATGAGCCTATACAGCTGGCCCTCGAGAGCCGGCTCTATAAAAGACCTATGGATCAGATACATGAATTAGCCTAGCCCAGGATAGGCGAACCAATGGCACGCGTGCTATTGGTGGCACGCGACACAATATTTTGGGCACGTCGCCAATCATAAAACATGTGTAAAAAATGTTTTAAGCAGGTATTTTATGACGATCGAACGCGAGTGATCCTACGCTACGAAGTAACTGTTTGAAGAAGTTAGCACATGCTATTTTAACAATGTTTTCATCTACCTATGTCTGCGAGTCATTGTTTTCAGAGATGAATAACATTAAAAACTCGTTTAGAAACCGTTTGACAGATGAATCCAGTTCAGCATGCATTTTGCTAAAAGTAGCATCTTACAACCCTAACATAAATTATTTGTTATCAAACCTGCAGCAACAGAAGTCACACTAATTTTACAGTAATTAAATTTATGCGTGTAATAAAAACATTCCAGAATGTGCCTCTTTGGTTTACTTTATTTCATAAAGAGTTCCGATAGTATTTATATTATTATCTTCTAAATAATCATAAAGTCAAAATTATTTCATGGCATGCCAATGACCCAATTAAAGATTTTTTAGAAAAAATGGCACGTTGATTCATAAAGGTTCGCCTACCCTGGCCTAGCCTATTACCTATTACTATACTTAGAGAAACTTGTACCAAAAGCAAGGACTATTTTCTTCAAGGTAGAGAGAGAATTTCCTCAACCGGCTTCTATAATTCGAGCAGGAAATCGGGAAACAAATTACTAAACGCAAATAAAGTCGCTAGCTTCAGTTAGTCGGCTAACAAATCTCAGTAAGGTACGGTGAACCGCAATGGTGGTGAAGCACAAACGTTATACCTACGTATAACGTACACGTCACGTTATGCTGCTCATAAAAAGGTTGGAAGGGAACGTGAAAGCCTTCCCTCCGAGCCTTCAGTAAACATTGGCTAGACTTAGCGTCTCGTGATACATACGATCGCTAAGGATGACGAGTAAAAAAATAATACTTAAGGGCCCGCTATTACATTCCCTTCAAATTTGATTTTCCAAAATTCCAAAATAGCCTAAGTAATACAAGTATCTCCTTTTACTTACATGCATGCAAGTATTTGAACAATGTTATGTTTGATTTTATTAATGTTCTATAATCCTTTTGGGCCATACAGGTCAATGTATAATAAAATGTCAGTGATGGCAACATGAGGAGCTCAATGGCGCGGGTGGTTAGCACGTTCGGCTGCGATCATTGAAGTTAAGCTACTTTCGCAGTGGTCGGTCTTTGGATGGGTGACCAAAAATCTTCTATCTCGAGTTCCTCCGTGCTTTGGAAGGCATGTTTAACCGTTGGTTCCGGCTGCATCTGCAGTCGTTAGCACCCGCCAATCCGCACTGGGCCCGCGTGGTGGGTCATGGCCCAATCTCGCTCTTTCATCCATAGGGAAGGCCTGTGCCCCAGCAGTGGGAAGTATAGGCTGAGAATGATGATGAATCCTTTTATGAAAAAGAGTATTTAATACTATTTTTTATATTTCCTTTTTTAACGCATGGTGCAAAAGGAATTATAAAAAATATTACATACGTTCTATTTTCTTGCATACCAGCAAGATCTGGAAGGAACATCCCTCGGCGATTTTTCCTATTAGCTATGATATTGCTACGTGTCAGGATGGGGTTGGAAATTATATGCCAGTTCACACTTAACAATTCTTTATTCATCATATAGTCCTGTCTTAAATACACAATACTTCACTCGGAGTACATTGCACAAGTCTTTAAACAATCGCACTTAAACACTTTACTTGCACTTTCATCGCCTTTGTATTTGTTCCGAAGTCACTATTGAAACTCAACTATAATCGCTTTGAAACTTAACTGTCCACTGCGAGGCGCCGGATGCGCTTATATACGCCAATCGATGCATTAAAGAAAAGCCCAGTTCAATTAGGAGCTAACTAGCACACGTATCTACTTAGGCGTAGGTTGATAACAAGTGCAGATATCGTTGCAATTTCACCCTTACGTCGCATTGCATAAGTCTCATATTCGGCCTTAAAACGTTTTGATTAAATCTGCTTCCAGTACGCTCGCGGTTTTGGTTTCTGAGCGTTTGTGACAAAATACGGCCTTCAAAAGGCGAGTAAACCTTTTCTTTCCGAACCGGAAAAGCATGAAGGTACCCTTGTTGCTGCAAGTGTCCATAGGCTTCAGACGCTACAGTGACCATTAACCATCAGATGAAATGTCAGCTTGGTTGCCTGCATAAACATAAAAAATACAGGAGACACTAAATAATGATTCCGAATCCTAACTGACTGATATAGTAAGTGCAGGCAGTAAAATGTGCTGCTCCATCCATTTTCATCTTTCCGGCCTGATCCCAATCCCGTACCCTTTGGATCCAAGGAACTTACCTACACCTTACCAACAGAAATACAACAATGCCGAAAGAAAGTGTTAATTTTCTCTCACTTGCAGAAAAAAAATAGTATTATTTTGTAAGTCCATACACACTGATCACTTTAGAAACAATGAGGTATTTTTATTAATACGATTATATTATAATTACAGCTGTCCATCCTTCACAGCAATGTGTCACTCTTAATGCCCGAACACGGCTGTGTCGTTTCCTCGGAAACTTTTTAGTTACCAAGAGATTGCATTTTCGATCGCACCTCACAAAGCCAGGGATAACTCCACCCGTGAATAAAGCCAACTGCGAGTACAATGTCGACTAAACACGAACTTGATATCCCAGATATTGAATAAGGATCTGGAGTATTGAATTGCCACTGTTAAATGTTAGAAAAGGTCGGTATTCCTTTGGCATGTTAAATAACAGTTTCCTTGCCCAGACGTTAGGCGTATACTTGAACGCACGCACCAAGTTTCAAAAAGAAATATCTCGTTTTGCACATTACGCAATAGGTACCCCTATTTGTAAACCTTTACTGGTCGTAAAATAAAGACCGTTTCCGTACAAGGAACGTGATTTTTTGCGTTTTCTCATGACCTTTACAATCGCTCTATTTCAAATGTGTCATGGCATGCCTAAACCTTCTCTTCCTTGTTCTTTATAAAAAAGTCTGATCAAATGTCTTAGGAGTAGTATTAAAGCAAAAGTATGTGTAGACTTTAGGTCACCCAACCAGCGCAGCCTCACCTTGGACTTGCGAGTGGACCAATGGAGACAACCCGCTGCTGACATTCTTGCCTTGCGTTGCCTGTGCACTGAGCAGCCGGCAATGAGCGTCACCGAGAACAAGAATGACGGGACGAGGTAGCCACACATACGTTAGTTAGTTCTTCAGGGCGGTTTCCGCAGTTAGTCCTAATTATTGGACCATTGTACGTGTCTCAAAAACATTCCCGTTTACTCCAGCCAGCCTATATCAGTCCAGAAGGAAAGCAACCTTGGTAGACTGCTGCAAGCTTCCGGAAACGATTCTGGTGTCTGGAGAAGTTGTGCCCGTTGGTCGGCCACACTCCTGCATTCCATGATGACATGCTGTGGCGTTTCTTCTGCCTCCATGCATCCTCTGCATAGGGGGCTCTGTTACTCCTATTGTATATAGGAGGGAACAATACCACACATACATTTGCCTTACCACCGCAATCCTGTTAACCGAGCATCGCCACCTGGACAGCCAAGAAGTTCGATGAGGGCTTGGAAGTCGGCCAACATTGTGACGGGCCTTATGTACCAGCAATACCAAACGAATTTGAACTTATCCATCTATGTCAACACCGTGACATCGCACTGCACTGTGAATAAGCCAATAAAGAAACAGATGGCAAAAGATCACCATCACATAATTTAAATCTGGAAAACTGCTGGACCTTGTTCGATTCAATGCTCATATCTGGAATGAGTTTTAATCTACTCAGTCACCGAATCAATCACTTTATCAAGCTTATCTTTAAGAAACTGCTAACTGTCAACAAGTAACAATGTATAAGAACACAAAAATGTCTCAATCTTTCGCTTAATATTCCCGATCTCTTATCAGAATTCGCAAAGAAACGATTTAGATAACAAGAGGAGAGACATCCTCGAGGACTTAAAAAATACGGTATTCCTCCGATCTAAGAATTTATAGCGCCATTATCAGCAAAAAACGTCAATTCAAATTTGGTGTGGCGTTACTTGGAAGCACGTTCACCTGATGTATACGCACAGCATAATTTTGCACCGCAAACCACCATTTATTTTTATTTATTTTTTATATAAAAGGAGGAAACATGCATTGACTCATCTGATAGTAGACGGCCATCACCGCCTTCCATACCAGAGTACCTCCTGTTTCTACTTTCGAAACTGACTTTAATTATTCTTCATCATTGTTTCTTTGTTACCATCAAAAACGTGCTAGTAAAACCACACACACAAGGGTTTTACTAGCACGTTTTTGATGGTAACAAAGAAAACCATAGATTGGGCGGTTGCCTAATCTATGGCTCTGTGTATATCCTGTGCTATTTGCAGTTAACATTTTCTTGGCTACTGGTCATATGGGACATTCTTAGTAAAATTTGTTTATTATAAAATTAATATAAGTTGCGTGTCATCTAACCCCTTACGTATCCAGTGGAGCTTTAGACACTTTAAACACCGAAGGAATTGCAACACTATCAAAAGGTAGTATTATTTCTCTGCTGCGTTCTGTTAGGAGGTGGTTTCCCCAGGCAGACTCTCCAATTAGAGCTCGAAATCAGATGATACCTACATCTTCTCTGTAAAATTATTAAAACATTTTGATTATTTGAACTTTACTAAATTTAACCTTTCGTGGAGTCATGGACGCTTATAGGCATCGAAAATTCATTTTGTTCGTTATTATAGAAATTTGACAACCTCCGTGGCCGAGTGGTTTGTACGCCGGGTTTCAAGGTATCCCCGACTCGAGAGGTCGAATCCCGGTGGGGGCAGATGTTTGTGTGATGAATACGAGCATTTGTACTCCAGTCATGGATGTTTAATATGTATTTCTATAAAAATATACTTATATATTTACAATATATGTTTTCTATCCGTTACCCTAGTATCCCATAGCACAAGCCTTACAGTGCTTACTTTGGGGTTAGGCTAATTGGTGTGAGTGTTGGAAATATTTATTATTTATTTATTTATTATTCATTATAGAAAGCGTAAGCGGCCGCAATACGCGCCCGTACGTTTACACCAATAGGTGTTCCACTCACGTGCTCATTCTCCACTCAATATATCAGGAGCGGCAGTGATTGCGGCACCCGTCAATAATAATGTATGGATTTGGGAATAAGAGATCGAATCCAGAAATGTGGTTCCGCCTGTGAGCATCAATTTCAATAAGCGCGCGTTTACGGGTGCATCCGTCTTATGAGACGTGTCGTTGTCTTGTCCGTACTTTATTGCCAGTTATCGTGATGAAGAGGTCTTGTACGAGAATTGATTAAACTCTTTTTGAACCGATTGATTGATCCGTTTTATCTTAATATGGATACAAAGTAACGATACGCAATTTGAATCGCACTGTGTCGCGTATTGAAAAATGAAATATTATGATTTTATTTATTTTTTAAGCATTTAACTGCTAGATGTTTAAATCTAAAGAAAGTTTACTAGAAAAAATCCACGCGGACCAGGCAGCGGACGGGACTCGAACCCGCATCCTTCGCTATCCGGGCGAATGCACTGACCATTATGCTACCACGGCCCTATTAGCCGCGTCGAAATTTTCTTAGCCTTAAGCTGCAAGGCAGCGCCATCTCTTCGCATTGTAGGTGCGCCACAATGTCAAATGAATACTTTTTCAAGTATTCAACATTTGAAAGAAGATATAGCAATTATAGTTATGATTTTATTTATTTTTAAGCATTTAACTGCTAGATGTTTAAATCTAAAGAAAAGTTTACTAGAACATTCATAATGGTCAGTGCATTCGCCCGGATAGCGAAAGATGCAGGTTCGAGTCCCGTCCGCTGCCTGGTCCGCGGGGATTTTTTCTAGTAAAACTTTTCTTTAGATTTAAATGAAATATTGTTTGTTTTGAAAAAAGAAGCACTTTTAAAAACTTTAATTTCCATTTAGGATTGATAGCTTTGTAAAGTGTAAAAAATAAGTTTATAGGAGTAAAATCATTGTAAATGTACAAAGATGAGAACCTAAGAAAATATCCACCACTGTTCTTAGTAGGTACAGCATCTTCCCGAGTTTGATATTAGATTAGATATTAATAATAATAAATAATGGACCGTCGATAGTTCATCTTGGGAGATATCCTATTCTTAATCTATCAAACAAATTAACCAATTTCATACTGCGTTACTTTCTTAATGAGTGAAGTTGAATAAACTATCATCTGTATCAATTTAATGTTACTAGTCACGTCCCACAAACTTAATCCTCTCAAAAGTTCTCTTACATTGTGGCTCTGAAGAGATGTTAAATGTATTTACTACATAGATACTTCGAAAACACTTTTTATTTGTTTTCAGAATTAAATTCTGTTTAAACTGAATTCAATGCAATTCAATTAGAGAGCGAAATAATATACATTGAATAAATGTTTATGTTTACTGAGTTAGGCTGCGATCGTTGAAGTTAAGCAACTTTCGCAGTGGTCGGTCATTGGATGGGTGACCAAAAGTTTACTATCTCGAGCTCCTCGGTGCTTCCGAAGGCACGTTAAGCCGTTGGTCCCGGCTGCATCTGCAGTCGTTAGCACCCACCAATCCGCATTGGGCCCGCGTGGTGGGTCATGGCCCAATCTCCCTATTCCATCCATAGGGAAGGCCTGTGCCCCAGCAGTGGGGACATTAATAGGCTGATGATGATGACGATGATGAAAAGTTTATCTTACTTGGAGAAATTATCCAAATAAATTTGAAATGTTTTGCTACGGCTCAACCAAAATTTATTTAAGGCGGTATGTGGCATTACAAATGAATTCGGGATTCATAGTTACATAAAAAATAAGTGATCAAATAGCTTCTATAATTTTAATAAAATGTTGCATTTTGCGTTTCATTCATTTAGCTTCAATCATCATAATCTAGCACTAGCAATATTAAAGATATTCCTGACAAAAACAAAAACCAGTATTTTATAGAAGAAGGGCCTTAAACATATATATTATTATTAAAATAATTAGTCATTTCTCCAACTTAGTCCCATTTAAATTTTTCCGAGAAATTAACGAAAGAAGTGTTGCTAACATGTAAATTCCGAAACATTAAAAAATTAACAATGCCCGAGAGTCCAATGACCTTTTTTCTGCTCGCAACGCTGTAGTTGTAATTTCGCAAAAGTAAGCAGCCCCAAAACACGTGAAGCTAAATTGCAGCACGTGACAAGGAAAAGGAGCTCGAAATATTTATTTTCACTAACAAACACAACCGGGAAAAGATACACGTCAATTTGGCGAAAGGGCTAAAAACAAAAGAAGGACGACGGGCAAAAAAGGGCACAGCATAACAGACTATTACACGGAATTTGCGCCGTAACTTTACAGCGAGCAGCGATGAAATAAAACTCCGGCTCCACAGTAGGGCGCGGTGTAATTTTATTCCGGAGTTTTAAGCTCAAATAAAAATGCTTTGTCGCTGCTGCTCCAGGATACGTGACTTCGCGAAAGTTTTACTCACAGGACCACTGCAACTGCTGGGTGTGTGTCGTACAATTGGAATTTAATAGGCATGTCCTTTCGGACTGCGCTTGTTAGTAATGCAGTGACAGGACAGTTGATGTTTTGTTTTAATTGAACGCTTTGTCTTCGGTATCGTAGCTGAATTGCGCCGTTGTTATTTCTGACGTTTAATTAAGTACTCGTACGAGATTTAATGATATTAATACGTGAAGTAAGTAACTTGCGTATCATTTTTGAACCACATTTTGCTAAAAGAAGAGTGTGAGGTTATGAGAAGGTACACTTAACATAAAAACCGGTGAAGGAACAGAGTAAAAAAAGAATAATAAACACGTCATATAATAATGTTTGTGTACTTTTTTATATTATTGCAGTGCTACAGCAATACAAAAAGATATTACATAAATATATATATTAAAGAGAATGGTCAATTATAGGTTCTTACGAATTAGAATAAGTACAATATTAACTGAAATCGCGCCATCGAGCTCCTCGCTCGTAAGTGGTAAGCGCGGACGGCTGCGATCGTTGAACTTAAGCAACTTTCGCAGTAGTCGGTCATTGGATGGGTGACCAAAAATTACTATCTCGAGCTCCTCCGTGCTTCAGAAGGCACGTTAAGCCGTTGGTCCCGGCTGCATCTGCAGTCGTTAGCACCCACCAATCCGCACTGGGCCCGCGTGGTGGGTCATGGCCCAATCTCCCTATTCCATCTATAGGGAAGGCCTGTGCCCCAGCAGTGGAGACATTAATAGGCTGATGATGATGATGATAACTGAAATTGTCATTAATAAGTGGGTACGCGTGTTAAATATTGTAAATCTCATCAAAATATTGCTCCATTTTGTGACATTTACATTAAAGGAAGAGCTAATATCCCGCCACCTATACCGGAGTTTTGTGAAACAAATGTACTTTGAATATTCGCTCCAAAAACTGATATAACAAGTAAATCCACGTCTACCGTCTCAATCGATCATAGTATACTCCCACAACGTTTCACTCGATTCCTATCAATAGTCATGCTCAGTAGCACCGGCTGTAACCACACCAACTCACCATACAAACATTTCCGACGCAGCCTAACATCCTCCACTGCAACACAATCTAAATTTACCCAGATACCAGTTCAACGCTCAAGTATTTCTCTAGCCTGTAGCACGTGTAGGGTGAGAACAATATTGGATAGTCACGCCAACTTCTCCGCCCCAGCTGGCATTTTGTTCACGAACTAATATGATTAATGGACGAAACTTCAGCACTCTTTGCTCTTTGTACCGCGTTGTAATATTTATAGCGTACAGCCGTATATTAAAAGTGTTAGAACATTAAAGGTGCCGCTGAACTAATGGCGCGGAGTGATTGCCGGCTCACCAGACACCGCCCGGGGCGTATAATAGCTTGATGTTTTGTTTCTGTTAAGCGAACTCTTGTGTGGAGTTGGCGGAGTTGGAATGGAATACGTTTACTTACTCTTTTGTTTTGAACTCCGTGTTTTTGAATGGTGTTTGTGTGTGTGTTTGTTTATTTTTCTGCTCTGTATCCAGAGATGTGGAACTAAGTGTCGCCGCACACGACCACAAAATGCCGCCACCGGCATATTTCTTGTAGTTTTCATACATTTTATATGGACTCGCCACACACGTACGCCGGTGGCCGCCACACGCTACAAATCGTCGTTGCTTGCTTCTTGTGGCCCGCACCGGCCACATAAGGCGCCGATACAAAACGCCGCCACACGTCACTCGCGCGATTCCCCACCCCTCTCTCCCTTACCTTAGTCAGCCGCTGTCGCGCGCTTCAGTCACTTTATTAGCCGCTTCTAGCTTCTCGTGGCGGCGTTTGTGCCTGTGGCGTGTGTCTCGTGTGCGGCGACACTAAGGGTCCTTTTCAATGGAAATACTGAGCGGTACCCCTAGCACGTACCATTATCGAATTCGAATAGTTTGCAAACCGAAATGTCAATGTCAAATTTTGTATGGAAACTTGTACAGCAGCGGCACAAAGTACGTAACGAGAACTAACAATCAGTACACATTTGACGATGACATTTCGGACTCGTAAACGATACGAATTCGAGATTGGTTCCGGCTTGGGGTACAGATAATTGTGGGAGAACGATCGTGTTTTTACAGTCGGTACCATCCACCCCGGTCGTCCCGTCCCGTTAACGGGACAGTTGTGCAAAATTGTTTCATCGACTCCAATTGAAATCGATTCTTAAACATGAATATATTGTACCTGATGTGTAACAATACAAACCTGACTCCATCGGAATGTTTAAAAAGCCAAAGAAAATCATGAAGGAAGAGATATGATTCTTGATTGAATTATATCAGTTGTAGGTAATTATCAGGTCATATTCTAGAACTTTACACCGGAACAAATGCTCACCTTGTACCAAGCGCAAGTTCGCTCGTGCATGGAGTACTGTTTGCACCTTTGGGATGGTTCTGCAAATTATCAGCTGGAGTCTCTGGAGTGCATTGAGAGGCGTGCAAAGAAGCTCATCGGTGACTAGACTCCAAAGTCTTGAACACAGGTGAAAAGTTGTCTCTTTATCGACTTTTTATCGGTTACATTTTGGGGAGTGTGCTTCGGAGTTACATAACTTAATTCCACCTTCACTTTTTTACCACAGAATCACCAGAGAGACGGCAAAACGCCACAGATATATCGTAGAGGTCCCGCAAACTCGTACTAAACGGTTTGCTTCCACCTATATCGTCAGAACAGCTAGGCTGTGGAACTCTTTGCCGGAATCTCTGTTTCCATTCACCTACAATCTGGGGTTCTTCAAGTCGCGAGTGAATCGGTTTCTTCTAGGCAAGCGCGTCCCGCTCTTCGCGCGCTCTTCATCAGTCGCGTGGCCGTCAAGCGTAAGCCTATTTAATGTAAAAAAAAAATAAAAAAAATCTACGCAATCTATGCTAATTGACCCTTTAAATCACGCTGGGGTAGATGATACTTGATCTTTGCTATCCAACCCGTTAAACGACGGGTAGGTGGAAGGTACCGACTCCCGCGTTGGATGGTACAGACTCCCGGGGTAGATGGTACCGACTCCAGGGGTGGATGGTACCGACTCCCGGGGTAGATGATTCGACTCCCGGGATAGATGGTACCGGCTCCAGGGGTGGATGGTACCGACTCCCGGGGTAGATGGTACCGACTCCAGGGGTGGATGGTACCGACTCCCGGGGTAGATGATTCGACTCCCGGGATAGATGGTACCGGCTCCAGGGGTGGATGGTACCGACTCCCGGGGTAGATGGTACCGACTCCAGGGGTGGATGGTACCGACTCCCGGGGTAGATGGTACCGACTCAGTACCAATAGGTACTGGCTGCACCTTCGCTTTTTTCTCTTTCAAGAAAGTTGTCTTATTCATGAACTAGATCTAGCTGAATAAGAAATATTACACAGTCAGGTCATAAGTATTGTCACCCAGTAAAAACTTTTCTTTTAGAATGCTGGCCACAAAAAAGTTTATTGAATTTGAATTTCGAATTGTTCATGAAAATAAAAATGCATACTTTTTAGAATTTTACTCATTTTTAAATATGGAGTGGAAGCTTAAAGAAGACCGTGTTGCAGTTGTTGCATTGCATCGTTGAGGTTACGCGCCAATTCAAATTTTTGACATACTGAAAATTTTGAATTTAACCAAAAGATTCATTTATCGTACCATCAAACGATACAATGAAGACTCAAGTGTAGATGCCAGGTCAAGAAGTGGTCGCCCTCGGTCTGTTAGGACTCCAGCAGTGATAAAAGCTGTGAAGGCGCGAATTCAAAGAAACCCCAAACGTAAGTTCAATGATTTTTAATTACCTTTTTTGTATGACAAAAAAGGTAATTAAAATCATGTTTTGTTAAGTTCATTTTGGTATATAAATGGTTACATAATGAATGAACTTGTTTCAATTATTTTATATTAAACATGTGACAGAATTTATGACCTGACTAGGTACATTTAGATTTACTATATATTTTTTAATTTTCATTCGCGTATAGCTCTGAGACAATTTTGAAAATACTTTTTTGTTTGTATTGGTTTTTGACGAGACGACCTATATTGGTTATATTAAGAACTGATGAGAACTTTTGGAGGAAACAATGGAACTGCTCAGTTACAAACGGCACTCAATTCGTGTTTGGACTATCTTAAGAGATGAAAAAGATAGTTAGCCAAAAGTAACTGACATAAGTATACTTAGGTCACTAAAACTAGTTTTTACGGGTTAATGCACACTGCAAGACCATCAGATACTATTAGTTCTTTTTGTTTGCATAATTTAACATAAGAAGGAGATAGAAAGCCTCTCTTGAGTTTGTTTCGCCGGTTCTTCTCAGAAAGGTCTCCCAATTTTGGAACCGGTGGTAGTTTACGGTAGTTAGGGTCAAATAAATAAACTCAAAATTACAAAAAGAATTTTAAATAAAATACTTTATTAAGTTATTTAAATAATAAATTCATACATAGACAATAAAACTTTAAAAATCAAACAATGAAATAACCGAACGCTCAATAAAAGTCTTTCGAAGGTAGCTCGACAAATTAAATAAAAGTTTGATTCTGACGACGTAGCCTGTAAAGGCTACGAAACGTCAATAAATAAATAAAGTTTCGTGCATTAACCCGTAAAAACTAGTTTTATTTAATGAGTGATGTGCGTGAAAACCTAAGAAACAAATATACTTAGTTGACGTTACTTTGGATTATAAAAAGTCGAAAGAAAATACTTTTATAACTTCATAAAAGAAAAAGGTCTAAAAAGTAAGAAATAACACAATTCTTTACTTATATCTTGAGTACATTTTGTTAGAGGGGCGTGTTTCTTACCTCTGTAACTGAGCAACATAATGGATGTTTTTAGCGTGTAGAGAAACACAATAATATAATGTCCCCACTGTTGGGGCATAGTCCTTCCCAATGGATGGAATAGGGAGATTGGGCCATGACCCACAATCCGGGCCAAGGCCGATTGGCGGGTGCTAACGACTGCAGATGCAGCCGGGACCAACGGCTTAACGTGCCTTCCAAAGCACGGAGGAACTCGAGATAAGATTTTTGGTCAACCATCCAATGACCGACCACTGCGAATGAAATTAACTAATTTATTTATTCATATATACAATTCCAAAACACTTCGAACAAATAATTTTACTGATATAATAATTAGGAATTTCTCAGGTATTAACAACAACAAACCAATTTCGATGGCAATAGACAGAAGACGTAGCTGCACATACTAAATTCAAACATCCATCATTTGTGTTACCAGTCATTATTATAACTATTGCAAACCTCATTTCTAACCTTAGATTAAAACAAAAAGGGGTAGATACGGTACGCTCATACTTGCATCAAACAAAAACTGATCCCACGGCAGCGCGAACGGGACAGCGAGATCCGCGTCACTGCACTACCGACCAATCACGCGACCAGTACTCGACGTCACTACCGAATAAGATTCAAAACAAACAACAATTTTTATGAAAAAATATTTTTTATAGTACTTACGAATGAAAAGTGATGCCGTGGGTTTTATTTTTAGTTCCTTAGCAATTTGAGCACTTTTTAAAAACACACTTAGGGATTGTTTTATCATATAAACACAAAATATTAGCAATATTTGTTTTTGGCGTTCACATGTACGTCGTTTGCATGTCAAGTTGTGACTAAAGCGATTAGGGTCGTGGACCACAATTGGTGCGGATCACTTTTGTGAGGCTAGTGCCGTATCTACCCTTTTTGTTTTAATCTAAGTTTCTAACTAAAAATTTGTAGTTTGCATGTTGATAGCTGAGTTACCGTTTGTTGCTTGGATTAGCATGGCAACGACACCAATGTTAATTTGGCTTTAAATATAAGCTATAAGTAAAGAATGGTATTACTATTTAACTATTTAACGTCACCAACGGTCTTATTCATTAATATTGAGAACGCAGTATAATGCGATTCAACTAAGAATAGGATCGACTGGGCGCCATATTTTGACGTCATAGCTGTCAATTCAAACCAAATAGGTAGAGTGAGCAAAAAAATGTTGCTATTTAATAAAACTTATTTACTAAGATTAAGTGAGACAAAACATCAGATTTTTTAATTATAATTAATTTACTAAGGTTGAGAAAGAACACAGCCGATTTTTAATAGCATTTCTTTATTAAGACTGTGTGAAAAAAACATTAATCAGAATCTTGCTCTTAAATTTCGTTTATCTCTGCATTACCGCCGGAGAAGTTATGAATAATTATGCATGTCACGTACAAACACGATTTAGGTTATCAACCATTCATAGCCAAAGCTCAATAAATGAAAAAAAAAACAACTAATATTAATTATCAACATTTGTTATAGTTTGTTTATTATAAATGATTAATTTTTATTCTAGAGTCTAAAAGTGAGTGCTAAAAAAGTGTTCCGGGTTTTTTTGAAAACCGTACTTTTCAAGCGACATTTGACAGATGGAGGTCATTGGCTTTCCTATTCTTATTTGAATCGCATTATACTTATATATATTGGCTTTCCTATTCTTATTTGAAGTCGTACCACCAGAATTAACATAGCCATGTTAAAATACCGAGCGCAACTTGTTCGAACCAAATGAATAAATCTAGCGCAACTGTTCGCAAGTAGCTGGATATCAACGGGTACATTAAGTGGGCGTGGTTACAATCGCTTTGTCTTTCCGAGTAAGAATTACGTAGAAAACGGACGTTTATAAGACACTTATAGTTACAAACGGAGATCATTGGACGTATGTGAGTCGAGTACTTAGCGGTAAGGATCTGTTTAGAACCTATTATGGGTACTTTGGCTGTATAAAAATGTTATAGAGGCTAATAAAAATGCTGTCTACCCACTACCATGCTAGAGCGGAAAGTACTTTAAATCATAATGTAGGTACCTTTTGCATCAGCTTCTGAATTATGGGGATGGTTAAAAGCATACTGGCTAGTAAGTTTGAATTTTATTTTCGTACGAAGCGATTACGTCCAACTGTTATAGTAATATATAAGTTATATACGGGATTGTTACCATGTACCTTGTTTTTAGCGAGTTTCCGATATTTCGGCACTGTTGCAGGCGCCATGATCACGGAGTAACTGAAGTAATTGCGGGTAGGCTGTTATTGGCAGACATATCGGATTAAAACAATATATACGCCCAACTGATTTTTAAGATCAAGATCTGAACATCTATTAAAAAAAAAGAAAAGAGAAATAATTTTATTTGAGACAAAACAACAATAAAAGAATATTGTTACGTGTCGGGTTGGGGTTCGTAATTATATCTCAGTTTACGCTTGACAGTTCTTTATTCACCACTCATTTCATTTATTTTCTTATTTTTTTCTTATTTGGCTCACAAAACTGGTTACAAAGAATAACCGTGTAAATATATTACCCTACATTAGCACATATAGGGTAAACTCAATAACTAAAAAATTAAAGTTAAAACTAAAAACTAATGATACTTAATCAGAAAATATTGATTTTAACCATTTTCTGGTTGAGGTTTTCTTTAAATATGTCGAAATCATTTCAAATAGCATTATAGGTTGAAAACATTATATTTCTTCTTAAACACGCAATACTACACTCACTATACAAGTCTTTCGTAATCGCACCACACCACTGAAACACTTTACTTGAACTTTGATTGTCTTTGTATTCGTTCTGAAATCGCTGTTGAAACTCAATTAACTGCTGCGCGACGCCGATCGCGCTTATACACAACAATCGACGCATTCTAGAAAAGTCCAGTTTAATTGAGAGTTAACTAGCACCCGCGAGTGCGTATTACCTACTTATACCTACGTAGGTAACGCGCATAAGTTGAAAACAAGTGCAGATGTCGTTGCACTTTCACCCTTACGCCGCACTGCAAGAGGCTTATATTAGAATGAACCGCACTACTCAGCCTTTATCGCGATTTCTTACGTCGCGAATCGCGGTGTTCTAGTAAAATCTGTCTGCAGTATTTTCGCGGTTTTGGTTCGAGAGCGTTTGTGACAATATGAGGAGCTGGCGAGCAAAACAGTAAAATAGGGTATTTGACAGTGTTTAAAATAAAGTGTCAATTGTTAGCATCTGTATTTAGAATGAATATTGGCAGGGGTTTTTACTATTTTTACAAAAAAATATTCATAATTTTGCTAAAAACTAACGAAAAAGATAATAGTTTTCTTATCTATTGTCACGTGACCCAAAACGCTTGGGATTGGCGGAGCCTTAAATGACGTCACACACAAGTAAACTTCAGGCTAAAGTGACATTACATTGTAAGATTTGACGTTTTAATAACAGTCGTGTGACGTCACACACTAGTAAGACGCCATATTGTCCAGAGAAACGTTTTCGCGGCAACTTGAAATGGAGTTTTTGATTTGGTTATTTTTACTGAAATACACAACAGAATTATGAATATCCACTTTTAACTGACTCCATAAACATTAGTCAATAACTTGAGATCGTTTTGTAAAACTTGTTATATACCCTATTACGCATCTGATAAAAACTACTAGGTTTTGGTCCCGCTGAATTTGAATTTCAACTTATTTTCAAACAAAACCGCCTAAAAGAGACTGACATAGTGATCTATCAACGCACAGCCCAAACCACTGGACGGATCGGGCTGAAATATGGCATGCAGGTAGATGTTATGACGTAGGCATCCGCTAAGAAAGGATTTTGATCAATTCTACCCCCAAGGGGATAAAATAGGGAATGAAAGTTTGTATGAAACTTTGTCAATTTTAAACCGATCGGGCTGAGACTTTGCATGCAGGTATAAAAAGAATCATAGATGAATGTCATTGTATATAATACTGTTGTGTAGCAACAAAATAAAACTAGATAGGAAGGAAGGAAAAATCAAAAGAACAGTATAGGAATATATATTTACAAGATAAAGTAGTATTTACAGATTATTAAAAAAAAAAATGGAATGTGTGTGTAGTGTGGGTTGTGAAGTGGGCGTGGGTCGTCGGCGATCTTCAGGGGCGGCTTGAACGGTAGGTCGTGCTACAGGCAGATGGACGGCGCTCCTTGGAGGCAGAAGCGCTCCTGTGCAGCCGTCTTAGTTCTTGGCCTCCCCTGGTGGTTGCTGGCGGCGTTGCTGGTAGTTTGGCCGGCGTATATCGGCCAGAGGCGGGCGTTGAAGAAACGGCAGGAGTCGGTAGAAGGCGGGCTGAAGCAGCTGGAGGCTGGCCGAAGAAGCTGGAGTCCAGGCGTAGTCCCACCGATGAGGTTGCGAGAACGTGTATAGTAGTATAGTATTGGAGTTAGGAAGTTGATTAAAGAGCCAATAGGTGCTAAAAAGCTTTGAGGTCTTTCTTGAGTCCCGGGGCAGTCGGCCCCGGGACAAGGCCTTTTATTAATTAAGAGCTCGGTAGCGAGCTTTCAAAAGTTGAGTAGGCAACTTTTGCCGTAGAATTGAATGAATGATCAGGGAGGCTCGGCCTTTTATAGGTCCGGAACCATTTGAATTTAGACACGGTTCGAATCGAGCCAAAAAGAATCAAAGTAAGTGGTCTGTGGAGGTTGAATAGTCATAGACGTAGTTGGAGAGAGTATCCGTGTCATGGGTAGCCATGGCAACGGATAAAAAACATTAGGTTGTCATAAAATGTCAATAAATTAAAAATAGATAAAATCAAAGCATAATTAGTGAAAACAAGTAAATAACAGAATAAAGAGAAATGCCGGTAAGTGTCCAGCACTCTGGAATAGTGATTTTCAGTACAGAAGAAATTATTATACGTATTTACAAAATGATGAATAGTGTGTGATATTTTTGAAATTATGTGTTTCCAGGAATAAATGATAAAATATATGATGATGCCTGATGAATATCGATGATGTTATATGATAAAATGTGCGAAATGGAACCTATGATAATCGAAACCATGAGTCGAAACCATATTGAGGTACGTTACAATACAAGCCTGAGAACAAAAACTGTAGTCAACACTTCAGCTCTACACCGAAGCGAAGCGAGGGCAGGCCGCTAGTCAATCATAAATGGAACGAATTTCTTAGCAATCCGTAGATTCACCACGCTGGTGCCGGGTCCATCGTGTGGCAGTAAAAATAAAAGAAAAACCATATTATAAATAATAAAATACACCTTTAATCCAATTCCAAATGACACTTCAGAAAGAACCTTTTTTAATTATCATCAGACAAAAAAAATATGCCGTAACTGTAAAAATGTCTCGAGGAAAGTGTCAGTCATATTTCAGGAGGGTCCCGCGAGAAATCAGTGTTGCGGATGGAAACCTTTGTGGTAGCTTCATTTTGTGTTTCTTTGCCAAAGACGAATCAATGTATTATTTACTATATACATTGGCATTGGTACCTACTACCCACATACCTACAAATAGGGGTGATGACGGGGTACAGTAAACGAAATTCTATTTAGTCCGTCAGTTAGATGATCAAAAAATAATGGACTCGTATTTTTTCTTTGGGCAAACAAACAAAAAATTACAAAGTTATAGCGCGTCAAAGTTTGGGAGTAGCGGTTCGTGACGTCACTTTTCAGTGAATTTTCACTTAAAAATGTACCAAAACGTGACGTCATGCGACTTTTCAAATCAATATATCTCTGCAATGTTTATATTATGTGAAAAAAGGAAAAAATACGTGTCCAATACTTATTGATAATCTACCTGATAAACGAAGAAAAAAGTTAGTCATCATCCCTATTGAATTCAGAAAACAGGAAATACTTTATAATTTATCTTTTAGTACATATACATACAGAAAATTGTTAAAATAAACCATCTAAATAAATTAAGACAAAATGCTGCACTTAGGTACTTACGTCAAAAAATTATAACTTTTCTAAGTAGAAAGAAAACAATTATATTTGAGACAAAATAAACAAATAAAAAGAATATATAAACAAAAAACACACATCTAATTTTTTTTGTCTCAAATCGGTACCAACTCAGCATGATGCTGATGTTGCCATCAGCGCTTGTCTTCCGTTGGAACCAGTTAAGTGACGACACGAAACAATAACATTCACAAGCAATAAAATAAATATCATCATCATCATCAGCCTATTAATGTCCTGCTGGGGAACTGGGGGCCAATCGCCTAACGGAAATGCTTTGGAAAATGCTAACGCTTACGATTTTATTTTGTTATTTCTAGCCGCCTGAGGTATTCAAATGCCTCGCGCTCTTTCTTTTTCTTTTGCATTGGTAATAACAATGTTAAAAAAAATGAGCGTGAGGTATTCGAAAACCTCAGGCGGCTAGAAATAACAATATAAAATCGTAAGCGTTAGCGTTTCCCAAAGCATTTCCGTTAGGCGATTGGCCCCCTGGCCTTCCCTATGGATCTGGCTGCCTGGTCCGCGTGGATTTTTTTCTAGTTAAACTTTTCTTTAGGTTAGGGTAATTTGTATTTAAATTTTATACATTAGGTAGATTTTAAGTTGTTGTGCTTCTTATTTTTATCTAATGTAATTCCGTAAATAAATCAATTAAAAAAATATTGAAGTCTGAGGCATCTGAATGAACTTAAACGTTAGTTTTTTGGTTGTTTGTTTGTTATTTTCTATATTTTTTTTTTCATTAATTATGTTTTTTTTCTAAGTAGGTAATGTTAAAAATTAATAATTCATATAAATAAAACGGCTTTATTTCAGCTATTAGAATTTCAAATGTGCGTAGGTATGTATGATATTAATAATTGTTCCGGAATTCAAATACAATGAAAATATTGTTATTCCTGAATTAACGTAAAAATAACACTACAAGTTTCCCAAAACCTTCGAAATTACAAATGAAACTTTTGATATTTAGACAGATTTTATACTAAGTAAAATAATAGGGATTCGAATCTATATAAAAAGAATTTAAGATATTATTGCCGGGGTACATTTATCATCATCATCAGCCTATTAATGTTCCCATTGCTGGGGCACAGGCCTTCCCCATATTGAATAGGGAGATTATGCCATGACCCTCCACGCGGGCCCAATGCGGATAGGCGGTTGCTAACAAGTGCAGATGCAGCCGGGACCATTGGCTTAACGTGCCTTCCGAAGCACGGAGGAACTCGAGATAGAAGATTTTTGGTCACCCATCCAATGACCGACCACTGCGAAAGTTGCTTAACTTCAACGATCGCAGCCGAACGTGCTACCTATACCTAGAACGCGCTCATTATATTATTTATAGATAATTACAGATTTTGAACTTACTTGGCTTGGTTCAGCCATATTGACGGTTATAATTACTGCACCATACAGTCACTCACCCCTGTTATTCTTCATAGACAAATAAGGATTTCTATTCTAAAAATAACTACATCTAAATCTTAATAACTACTACGTAAAATAACTATTACGTATAATGCGAAGAGATGGCGCTGCCTTCCAGCTTAAGAATGGCTAGAAGAATTTCGACGCGGTCCGTGAGGGCCGTGGTAGCATAATTGGTCCGTGCATTCGCCCGGATTGCGAAGGGTGCGGGTTCGAGTCCCGTCTGCTGCCTGGACCGCGTGGAATTTTTTCTACAATATAATTTACTGAAATTCATAAGAAGTCATCAATATAGAATTAAATTCAGCAAACTACTATAATATGCTTCTACTACCTACTATATTTTTCAATTGCGCCGTGTGGGTGCGGGTTCGAGTCCCGTCTGCTGCCTGGTCCGCGTGGTTTTTTTTTCTAGTTATATTTTCTTTAGATTTAAACATCAAGCAGTTACATGCTTTTAAAATAATAAAGATTATAAATACTACGTGTTTCATAAAGACCCTGCATTCGAACGCTTTTCTCTACAGAGAGAGAGACTCGAATTCTCAGTCTAAATACTAACTTATTGGCAGTGAAATCCTTCTTGTTGCCGAAACGAAAACACAGTTTTGCCGAGGAATATAACCGCACCGCAATTTAAATTCACTTTATACTGAAGTTGGTATTTGAATTCGGATGGTTTCAAACGATAATTTTCTTCGAACAGTTGATAATACGAAATCTTGCTCCACGAAATGAAATAAAGGAAAATTCGAACGATTGGTCGAGGAGCCGAGAGCCACTAGAATAGAGTTTCAAAGCGCGGCTTACCCCCAAGTTTCGTATAAGGAGATCGTGAGAAGAATACTGCTCGAATGAGTTGGCCTTCTTCAACTGTTCTCGTTGATGATAAAACTAATGTGGGATCTAAAGTTGGTAAAGAGATTTTCATTTAAGCGTTTATTTTTAACCCTTTGATTGTAATATCGACCTATGCATAGAATAAAGTTACATATGAAAATGTTACCAAATTGCTTTTATTGTACTTTTAGGCGAAACGGACGCATATGTTTTACTGGTAAAAACATTTATTCCAAAACTTATATAACTTTGAAGATAGCAATTGAATAAAATATATGTGATTTTTGTTTTCGAAGAATATAGAGCCAAGAGCACAAGAACCTTTTGGATAGGCAAGAACGCAGCCTGCACGACTTCAATTTTATTATAAACTGAATATTTTTACCAAATGTTTGATTCTGTTTTTCTTCTTTGATCGATTTTGCCCAATCTTTCCTATATTATCATAATGTGACGCGAGTGAAAATATAAATTACGCAAAACAAAGTTATATCTACACATAATTTGACACGTTTCCCAAGCATAAAGTCTGATATGCATATGTAATATAAAGATGTCCGTAGAAAATTGTCACATAATCACATAAGAAACTCTTAAATAACGAAATATAAGCCGTAAATGTAGTTTTTTTTAAACAATAAATGCGTCACAATTTGCTTCTTAATGCTTTATATGATTAGTAAAAAAATTCAAATGATAGAAAAAGTTCAATACAAGTTACAGCATATTTTACATTTTACAAACTTAAAATCGCTCTACTGTAAAGTTATGATTAAACAGAAGTAGCCTTATTCTATGGATAGGTCGATATGTTGAGAAAATTATACTGGAAATTACTACTTTACATGACAACCATACATTTTAAATGAGTAGAATAAACGTATTTATTTAGCCATGGAAGATGTGTACATTCAAATTTGGTGAAATTCTTGGAACGATTGATAAATGCAAACAAGTGCTTGTTCCGCACTTTGATCATCGCAAAGCATTGGAGTTATTGAAGAATCCTTTTGTGTATGTGTATGTGTAGGTGTAGGTGTGTGTGTGTGGCATGCGTGCGCGTGTGTGTGTGTGTGTCCACTAGTACTTTATAAATAATATAGAGAGAACTAACAAGAGACCAGACGGTATGAATTTGATTCCATGGAAGATGGGTCGGGTGCTGGTATGGGATGCAACCTGTTCAGACACGCTGGCCCCTTCCCATCTACATGGAACCATCAACAGAGCTGGTGCGGCTTGTGAAGCGGCTGAAAAAGCAAAAGCAAGCAAATACGGGGGTCTAGGCTCCGAATATGATTTTGTCCCATTCGGTGTCGAGACCCTTGGTCCGTGGGGTCCTAGCGCTTTAAGGCTATTTAAGGAAATAGCAAAAAGGTTAGTCGACGTCACGGGAGACCGAAGAGCTGACAGCTACCTCGGACAAAGAATTAGTGTAGCCATTCAAAGGGGTAACGCTGCCAGTATCTTCGGATCCTTGCCTAAAAGTACTCCTTTTAATAATATATTTTAGTTATTAATTTTATTTTTTAAGGTTTTTAGTTTTAGTTTTATTGTTCTAGTATTTATATTTTACTTATATATAGTGTAATGTAATTAGATAGAGTATATTTGTTTATAGTTAGTGTATTTTATAGTTTTATGATGTGAAATTCTGAATAATCTGTATATAATATGAGAGAACTTCTTATCACATTCACTTTCAATATATTAAATAAATAACCAAAATCACCACATCAACCAATGAATTGGAATTGTATTAACAGAAAAACATTGCTGTAATGAACACCTATCCATCGGGAATATTTCGCTTCGGCGTTCGTTAAAATCTCGCAATATTTTATAGAAATATTGCGGACACATACATTCAGATAACGTCAGCATCAATGTCGTCCCAACGGAAATATCCGTAAGTGGCAGCCGCGTCGAATTATCGGTTCGGTTTTAATAGCCCGTCTCTGATTACGCATTAACGTGATTGCGGGATACGTGTACATTGACGGCACGTCTTTTTTTTTTTTGAGTGAGTATATTGTTGGTCGCAGATGACCTTTGGAGGAGGTCGATGGCGTAAGTGGTTAGCGCATTCGGCTGCGATCGTTGAAGTTAAGCAACTTTCGCAGTGGTCGGTTATTGGATGGGTGACCAAAAATCTTCTATCTCGAGTTCCTCCGTGCTTCGGAAGGCACGTTAAGTCGTTGGTCCCGGCTGCATCTGCAGTCGTTAGCACCCGCCAATCCGCATTGGGCCCGCGTGGTGGGTCATGGCCCAATCTCCCTATTCCATCCATAGGGAAGGCCTGTGCCCCAGCAGTGGGGACATTAATAGGCTGATGGTGGGGGTGGTGGTGGTGACGGCACGTCTTTTTTTTTTGAGTGAGTATGTTGTTGGTCGCAGATGACCTTTACGGCGTCACCGGGTTTGGGGACGGCGACCTCTTAAGGGGACCTCAAGCCGAGAATTGGCGAGTGCCTCTAGAGATATTCCAGGCGGATGGCGTCTCCCCACGGGGGGAGTCTCCTCTCCGTCTGCAGCCTCTAGACCACTAGAACCTGAGGGGGTCGGCTCAACTAGAGGGCTTCTCTGAGACTCGGACCTCGGCTCTAGTTAGCTGTTGTCGTGGGGGTTGGGTATTTTTCATTTTATATTTAACATTTCCTTAGTGGGTAATAAATATACTTAACATTATAATCTTGTAAGCATGCTCGAGTTTTAGATCTAAAGAAAATTTTACTTAGAAAAAATTCCACGGGCAGCAGACGGGACTCGAACCCGCACCCTTCGCTATCCGGGCGAATGTACTGACCAATTATGCTACCACGGCCCTGATAGCCGTGTCAAATTCTTTCTAGCTTTTCTTAAGCTGCACGGCAGCACCATGTCTTTGCATTGTAGGTAACCCACATTATCAAATGAATACCTTTACAAGTATTAAACATTTGAAAGAAGAAATAGCAATTATAGTTATAATTTTATTTTTTTAAGCATGTAACTGCTTGATGTTTACATCTAAAGAAAATAATTCTAGAAAAATTCCACGTGGACCAGGCAGGAGACAGGATTCGAACCCGAACCCTTCGTAATCCGGGCGAATGCACTGACCAATTATGCTACCGCGGCCCTGATGGCCGTGTCTACATCATCATCATCATCATCAGCCTATGTCCCCACTGCTGGGGCACAGGCCTTCCCTATGGATGGAATAGGGAGATTAGGCCATGACCCACCACGCGGGCCCAGTGCGGATTGGTGGGTGCTAACGACTGCAGATGCAGCCGGGACCAACGGCTTAACGTGCCTTCCGAAGCACGGAGGAGCTCGAGGTAGTAATTTTTGGTCACCCATCCAATGACCGACCACTGCGAAAGTTGCTTAAGTTCAAAGATCGCAGCCGAACGCGCTAATCACTTGCGCCATCGAGCTCCTCATATAATTAACATTTTTTTTTTGTTTCTTTCTTTATCTCTCTAATCTTTAGACAGTATTTTTTCTTGCAAGCATGGAGACTTCGCTCTATTAAGTCTCGTATATATCATCATCATCATCATCATCATCAACAGCCTATCTTAGTCCACTCCTGGACATAGGCCTCTCCAAATGCACGCCACTCAGATCGATCTTGGGCTAATCGCATCCAGCTCCTGCCAGCCATATATAAATAATCTATTTATTTCCCAGAAACGAACAAAATATTGTTATGTCAAAATAACGCTGTGTCAAAAAGTCCAAAAAAAACTAAAATATGTTTTATTTATGAATTCGTAGCAGAGAATTAATGAATTAGACATTCGCATTTTTAATGTATAAAAAATAATAACTGAAACAGGTTTTAAGTGTCGCCGCACACGGGCCACACGCCCCAGCCACAAACGCCGCCACGAGAAGCTAGAAGCGGCTACTAAAGTGGCTGAAGCGCGCGACAGCGGCCGACTAAGGTAAGGGAGAGAGGGGTGGGGAATCGCGCGAGTGACGTGTGGCAGCGTTTTGTATCGGCGCATTAAGTGGCCGGTGCGGGCCACAAGAAGCGAGCAACGACGATTTGTAGCGTGTGGCGGCCACCGGCGTACCGTGTGGAGAGTCCATATAAAATGTATCATAACTACAAGAAATATGGCGGTGGCGGCGTTTTGTGGTTGTGGTCGGTGGCCCGTGTGCGGCGATACTAACTGTTTAAAACAAATGTCGCTATATTAGTCCTCCACAATATCAGAAATCGAAAGCTGATAATATTATGAATGTGTAAGTTTGTATGGTTGTTACTCAATTACGCAAAAAATACGAAATAGATTTGGATGAAATTTGGCACACACATAGTGTGCATATATTACCGGGATTTAGACATAGGATAATTTTTATCCCGAAAAAGGTTTCTGAAGGATTTGAAAATACTAAAGTTAACGTAGACGAAATCGCGGGCGGCCGTTTTATCATCATCAGCCTATTAATGTCCCCACTGCTGCTGCACAGGCCTTCCCTATGGATGGAATAGGGAGATTGGGCCATGACTCACCACGCGGGCCCAGTGCAGATTGGCGGGTGCTGCCGACTGCAGATGCAGCCGGGACCAACGGCTTAACGTGCCTTCCGAAGTACAGAGGAACTCGAGATAGAAGAATTTTGGTCACCCATCCAATGACCGACCACTGCGAAAGAAGATTAATTTCAACGATCGCAGCCGAGCGCGCTAACCACCCTCGCCATCGAGCTTAATTATTTTGGCTCGTTCTCATACAAATCTAACAAATTAGATGATTCACGACGTCTCATTACATTTAATGTACATTTGGTGTTTCGCTGGCAGAATTTCTTAACATTTAATAACATTACATTAAATTTAATCTCTCTTTTTAAAGAGTGCACGGCATCTGTGAGTAATTATTACTCGAATTTCCCTTTTAATATTTCAATCCTTTAGTTAAAAGGTTAAGAGTCACAGGTCAAATTAACGCTTAATCATGTTTAAGACTATTATAAAGGATGGAAATGAGACAACGTGTTTAAGATCCAGGAGCTCTATTTTTGAATCACTCGTCTTGCGTCGAACGTTCGATTTCTACTAAATTTCATTCGATATAATTAATTCCGTATTTTTGAATCGCTCGAGTGCAACGAATGGGTGAGACCACTCGCTGCATGGCGAATGGTGGAGGCGACTGATAGAATAATTGTCAAATTTTTTGTGCTATTAGACGACGATAATCTTTTATTGTCATGCTTTATATGAAACGACAATGAGAATTTGTGTTCGGTTTTCATTGCGGTAATTACCGGTTTCTATTTTTTCTGCGTGAACTGAGTAATAATAATAATAATATAATATTTATTGTCTTTTTTTTTTTTTACATGTTACAACAGATATTTAAATAAAAATTCCATTAAAAATAAGACAATAGGGAATGGCTCAGCCAATGTTGGTCAAGCCCAGACCTGAACCAACGCTGTTTTTCAGCCACCCCTTAACAAATTTTACTTAAAATTAATAATATAGAGAGCCTCGTATTATCCATTATTTTATGATAATTAATATTGGAACATGTTTCGTGCATTAACGTATACTCCTACTTGCTATAGATAAAATAGAGATAAAAGAGAAATAATATAGTAAAATTTTATATTTCATATTAAACAGGTAACACCGGTGACGAATGATCCAAAAATACGGAAAATCAGTATCATGCGACTTGAAAGGCGAAGGACTTATGTCGCATTCGACGATACTATGTCAGACGAGTGATTCAAAAATAGAGCTCCAGAGCATACGAAAGCTGTCTACGCGATCCCGGTTAGGAAGTACTAGAAGGCGGGTGTGGCCCCGGTTCGCACGTACTAACCCGAAGTGTATCTACCCGTTTCTTTTAGCGCATTCCGCTGCAATCGTTGAATTGAAGCAACTTTCGCAGTGGTCGGTCATTGGATGGGTGACCGAAAATTTACTATATCGAGTTCCTCCGTGCTTCGGAAGGCACGTTAAGCTGTTGGTCCTGGCTGCATCTGCAGTCGTTAGCACCCACCAACCCACACTGGGCCCGCGTGGTGGGTCATGGCCCAATCCAAATTCCATCCATAGGGAAGGCCTGTGCCCCAGCAGTGGGGACATTAATAGGCTGATGATGATGATGATGATGAGGCAGCTTACAGCATTTAAAATCTTTATCTTTATATATATAATTCTTCTGTGAGTGTGTATGTCACTGAACTTCTCTTAAACGACTGGACCGATTTTGATGAAATTTTTTGTGTGTGTTCAAGGGGATCTGAGAATGGTTTAGATTCACAATTTTGTCCGCTGGACAACCCCTATTTTTTTAGGACGGTACGAAGTTCGCTGGGTCAGCTAGTTATATATATAATTCTTCTGTGAGTGTGTATGTCACTGAACTTCTCTTAAACGACTGGACCGATTTTGATGAATTTTTTTGTGTGTGTTCAAGGGGATCTGAGAATGGTTTAGATTCACAATTTTGTCCGCTGGACAACCCCTATTTTTTTAGGGCGGTACGAAGTTCGCTGGGTCAGCTAGTATATTTATAAAAAACAAACAAATAACATTGCAATGCATGAACATTATTTACATGTATTTAACTATTTATATAAAGGTAAGTACTTAAATATTTAAGGCATGTATATTTTTTCTAGAATAATGTAATATAAACTACTAGCAAACCAGTGAACCAAATGTTCACCAAAACCTGATTTCTCGTAAAACCGGAAGTGCTACGTTACTCAAATCCGGTTTGTAGTCTTATCAGACTATTCTTAACTTATAACTTAAATATTCTCTTTATCTATCTCTTACGGTTTGGCCGCTGAAACAGCACCACAGACAGACGGACTTGTCTAATAGATAAGAGACTAGCAAACCAGTGAACCAAATGTTCACCAAAACCTGATTTAAAAAAAACAAAAAAAAATGTATTTAATTAATTGAGAACTTCGGAGATTTTGTGTGGTTTCGTTTGAAATTCGTGATTTCTCGAAAACCGGAAGTGCTACGTTACTCAAATCCGGTTTGTAGTCTTATCAGACTATTCTTAACTTATAACTTAAATATTCTCTTTATCTATCTCTTACTTAGAATTTGGCTAAAACTTAATTATGAAAACTATTTTAAAATATTTTCGTGTGTATTCGCGTCGCCTACAACTATCATTCCATCTTTGTCAATTGTTTAAAGTAAAATATTGATAGAATGATGCTTCAGGACGATTAGCGTTTAAATTTGAATTAAAATCTTTGGTGCAAGTGGGTCTAAGATTTTTCTATAATTTTATAGTCTACGATTTTCCCTATGTCTTCAAACACTTGATGATAAATTCAAGAGTAGAATTGAATTTAAAGGGAGATAGATAGGACAATTTATATTACATTAAAAAAGTTTATCTCTCAGAAAAATCATCCTACATGACGTTTAAGCGCACTTAGCGACATCTATTGTAAAGAAATCAACTTCCATGAATCACATTTAAGCGCACCTAGCGACATCTATTGTAAAAAAATGCATTTTCTTCGCATCATATACATACAAGGTATTTAAGGTCTTACATGTATGTCATTGAATAAAAGTTTTTTTTAATTATTGTCTTTTTTGTTTAAGAGCTTTTGTCCGATGACATGACAGCTCCATCGAAACAAACTAACGAGTACTGAACTACTTTATTATGGATTATAAAATTACTAGTGGCCCACCCTCGCTTCGCTTCGGTGTAGAGCTGTAGTGTAGACTAAAATGACTCTTCATATAATTATAAAAAAAAAACTGAAAATAGTACATTTGCCTCAATTCACTCAATTGTTTTGCCTTCCCGGAACCTCTCCACTAACATTTGAAATTTATGGTATGGTATTAAAGTAAAAATATTACTAGAAAAAATTCCAATTTCAATTTCAAATGGTTAATACTTGTAAAAGTATTCATTTGCCATTGTGGATTACCTATAATGCGAAGAGATGGTGCTGCCTTGCAGCTTAAGAATGGCTAGAAGAATTTCGACGCCGCCATCAGGGCCGTGGTAGCATAATTGGTCAGTGCATTCGCCCGGATTGCGAAGGGTGCAGGTTCGGGTCCCGTCTGCTGCCTGGAACGCGTGGATTTTTTTCTAGTTATATTTTCTTTATAATTACATATATCAATTACTTTCACATTATAAATATTGACATTACATTATTCTATTACCGTGCCATTATCATACATTATTAAAACTATCACATGTCGAAAACTTGCTTTCCATTATAAAAAAAATATTCGTTTAGCCATTTATATAATATTGTCTTAAAGAATTTTAAATTTAATACTTTAAAGTCATTAGGTAATTTATCGTATATATTGATGTCGATTCTGGCATGATTCTATAAACCTAAACTTATATTTGAAAACAGTTTGAAAAAATCCTCGTCATTCTCTATAAAGAATGAATAGGGGAGACTTATGTTAAACTAGCGGCCCGCCCTCGCTTCGCTTCGGTGTAGAGCTGAAGTGTAGACTACAGTTTTTGTTCTCAGGCTTGTATTATACACAATGACATTCATCTATGATTCTTCTTATACCTGCATGCAAAGTCTCAGCCCGATCGGTTTAAAATTGACAAAGTTTCATACAAACTTTCATTCCCTATTTCATCCCCTTGGGGGTAGAATTGATCAAAATCCTTTCTTAGCGGATACCTACGTCATAAAATCTACTTGCATGCCAAATTTCAGCCCGATCCGACCAGTGGTTTGGGCTGTGCGTTGATAGATCACTATGTCAGTCAGTCAGTCAGTCACCTTCGAGTTTTATAGATTTAGTTTTAAGTTTATAGAATTACGCCAGAATTGACACTATGATGTTGTTATTTTTTATCATGTGAGTGAGAGAAACCCTAATATCTGCTTCATACAGTTTTCTGTTACACAACAGAATCCAATTTCACTGTTCACTCCAATTCAGGAGCTTATGTTGCTATTATTCCACGAACTTAATTTACTCGGACACGTTACCTTTCATACATAAAGGCCGTATCACCATCATAGGATTTATAGTTCCCAAGGGTGCTTTGAATGAATAAAACGGTCCGAAAAGAGGAATAGTTATCACATTAAAACATACCGCTATTTGGAAAGGTACGAAATAATATTAGTGTGAAAGTAGTCATGTTTGTAGGTATTAGTGTTCGGTCATATTTCATGTTCGTGTTGATGTACATTTTATTATCTTATATATAAAATTCTAGTGTCACAATGTTAGTTACCATACTCATCCGAAACGGCCTGACCGATTTTGACGTGACAACGTCTTAAATTAGGTTGCGGCTGGGAGTCACTTATGAAAAAGTGTAACGCTCGGTAACGTTACGATGAGTTTAAGTTTACATGTACAATGTTTTAGTAAACAAAATATATTTCTATAGTTAAAATTTGTGCAATTCTTATTTTCATTCAATTCCTTGTTCCTATTGTGCAATTTAATTATATTCATATCAATAAATATTCTACCGAGAAAAAGACGTTGTCACGTAAAATCTTCGCCCGTAAAACCGACTTTACAGGCAACCATTTTCTTTTTATGAAATTTTATATGCGTATTCCGTGGGTCTGAGAATCGGCTACTATCTATTTTTCATATCCTTAAGTGATAATGGTTGTCCACCTGTAACGTAGTGTTCTGAAACCTACAATGCGTCTTCGCGCCAAAATTCAAACTATTGGGTATTGTAACGTAGTGTTCTCATATAGGTTAGGAGGAATGTTGTTTTGGACAATATTTATCTTTTTATAATGTGGTATTAAAAAATACATAAAACCCGAAATTTTCTCTTCTACCACCTGTTCCTATTTTTATGGCGGTACGAAGTTCGCTAGGTCAGCTAGTGTTTTATAAAATAAATAGGCAAATAAATATTTCAATAGTGAATATATTGCCCATTGTAACACTTGATTTAAATGGCTCTGTATTGTAATGTTTTCTGTGGTGTACAATAAAGTGTTTTGTATCGTATTGTGTATATTTTAATAGTGTTTCTTTAAATTTTGAACTGTTAAAATACAATTCCATTCATCTAAATATCGTCAAATCGTTTCGTGCCTGGCCAAAGGTGCCCATTGTGCTTGCAGCATTGCCACGCTGGATGGGAATAGACAGTATTTGTGCCAGAAGTGACCCGGAGCGAGGGTCATCAGTTTTTTAGTTGGTAGCGGCGAAAGTGCTGACACACGTCGCCAAACATCGTCCCTTCTCCCACGGTACCAATGTCGTATCATCAGACAAACAAATAAAACTTTAAAATTATAAAAATAAACCCATTGCGAAAAATACTATAGTTCTTAAGAAAATATAACTAGGAAAAATTCCACGCGGACCAGACAGCAGACGGGACTCGAACCCTTTAGAACCCTTTTTCTTTAGATCTAAACATCAAGCAGTTACATCATCATTATCATCATCAGCCTATTAATGTCCCCAGTGCTGGGGCACAGGCCTACCCTATGGATGGAATAGGGAGATAGGGCCATGACCCACCACGCGGGCCCAATGCGGATTGGCGGGTGCTAACGACTGCAGATGCAGCCGAGACCAACGGCTTAACGTGCCTTCCGAAGCACGGAGGAACTCGAGATAGAAATTTTTGGTCACCCATCCAATGACCGACCACTGCGAAAATTGCTTTCAACGATCGCAGCCGAACGCGCCAACCACTTGCTCCATAGAGCTCCTCGCAAGCAGTTAAAAGTCTGTAAATGTAGGTACTTATTTTCAGAATTTTCCATGTATAAATATCACTGTGTTTATCTGCTGTGCTTTACCGGGCGTAACGCCTTAATCACTGTACCGGTTCGAAGGATTTTTTTATATAAAAAATAACACGTGCTTGACATCGAAAATTCCCCACGACAACGGCTAACCAAGTTCCGAGTTTCAGAGAAACCCTCTAGTTGAGCCTACCCCCTCTGGTTCGAGTGGTCTAGAGGCTCCAGACGGAGAGGAAACTCCCCCTCGTGGGGAGATGCCATCCGCCTGGAATACTCTCCACTTGATAATATACTTCTCGCCTTGAGGTCCCCTTAGGATCTCACCGTCCCCAAACACGGTAAATCTATAAAGGTCATCTGCGACTAACAGCATACACACTAAAAAGCAAAAAATCGCAAACATCCAGTAGAACGAAATAATTAATTCTCCCTCTTGAAATCATAGCTTTGTACACTTTAACGTCACAATTCTCATACGTAACCAGCTAACAATCCCTTAAAGGAATACCTACTAGGAAGCCAGCTAGCATCCAGTACGAGCCAGTAAAAGTTATTGTTTGTGGACGCATTTACGTCGTCACCGGCCGTAGTCTCCTGAGAAATAACCGTGAGAGCTCGATCCGCAACTTCTATAGATGTCGCTGCCTTTTATGTGCAGCCACAAAATAGACATAACAGAAGGTAATCTCATGTATGTACTTCACTTTGCATATCTAAGCTCGGCGTTCGCGCTAGGATTTTCATCTTTATGGAGGCGTATGCATGAAGGAGAGGAGGAGGATCTCGATGGCGCAAGTGGTTAGCGCGTTCGGCTGCGATCGTTAAAGTTAAGCAACTTTCACAGTGGTCGGTCTTTGGATGGGTGACCAAAAAAAATTAAAAGTTACTATCTCGAGCTCCTCCGTGCTTTGGAAGGCACGTTAAGCCGTTGGGTTCAGCTGCATCTGCAGTCGTCAGCACCCGCCAATCCGCACTGGGCCCGCGTGGTGGGTCATGGCCCAATCTCCCTATTCCATAGGGAAGGCCTGTGGATATATTAATAGGCTGATGATGATGCACAAAAAACTATCGTGGTAGTGACACACGTATCTAGTTGTTTGATTTATTGTCGAGAATGAAATAGAAAGACCGAAAATATAAGCCAATAATAACTAAAATAATTCAATTTTAATGCTGTTATGTTATTATATTAAGAAATAAAAAATAGTCAATTACCGTTTAGTGCTGAATTGAAACACCCATCTACTGAGCAGATATTAAATTAGCTTGTTGGAGTTTACTCCTTAAGAATCGATTTGCATATATAAGGGGCCCGGTATGAGAAAAATGTGAGGAGTGAAATCTATCGATGAATGACCTCGTTACGTTTTTACTGTCTACGCTGTAGCAGCCGTAGTGCTACACCGTAGCACAGTATCGTAGCGTACCTTTATTGCGTACGACGACAAAGAAACCGCGTCGGTGTACCACCGCGCCATTCGTTGAACACAAAACCATTGAGCTTTAGAAGTAAACGTGGATATGGCATTTACAGTATCAATCTTTTTAAGTTAAATAAACCCTTTTTGCGTCTGGTTAGACTATCGAATTGAAGGAGTAAACTCCAGTCGTGCGTCGAAGCTGACACACATAATTTTTTTTTGTTCCTCCATGTTTGCACAATAGAGTTCACAGATGCATATCTGAACTGGTTCGAGATATCGTGTCCGTGAGCGGTTCAAGTGTGTGCGTTTCTCGAGCGCACTTGGTATGTAGAATTACCTTCTGTTATGTCTATTTTGTGGTGCCGCTCTCTCAAGATCCTCGAGAGTTATTGCGAACTAACGGTGAGTAGGCGCGTAAGTGCTTGATTTCGTCTTCGCAAATAAGTGGGATTCATTGTTACTAAAGTATGTCGGTAATATTTTATTTAAGCACAGAATAAATGCTGAAATTTCTGGATTTCTACAAGACATAGCAAATAGGCTAGTTGACTCATGTCAAATTGTACCATACAAATGTTTATTTCTTATAATTTTTGATATCATCATCAACAGGCTACTAATGTCCCCACTGCTGGGGCACAGGCCTTCTCTATAGATGGATTAGGGAGATTGGGCCATGACCCACCACGCGGGCCCAGTGCGGATTAGTGGGTGCTAACGACTGCAGATGCAGCCGGAACCAACGGCTTAACGTGCCTTGCGAAGCACGGAGGAGCTCGAGATAGTAAATTTTTGGTCACCCATCCAATGACCGACCACTGCGAAAATTGCTTAACTTCAACGACCTCAGCCGAACGTGCTTACCACTGGCGCCATCGAGTTCCTCAATTTTTTTTTCGATATGTAGAACCTAAATACATCGATTTCACTTTATAAAATTAGAAGACGGCCGTAGTAATTTCATTTGAAAATTTGTTTATACTCTATACTTATTAAAAACTGAAAACGCTGTCCACCATGATTGTGACGTCACAAAATTCGTTAACAACTAAACGTCATTGTCGTGTTACTGTGGTTTCTTTCGGCGGACTAAAATATATCTAAAACTCTGATATCTTGTAAAAAGTTTCCGTTTAAAGGTTATGTTGACTAAATTAATTCTGGACGCCGGATTTGTGAAAGCAAAAACGACAAAACTCTTTGGCTTCATAACCTTAAAATTTGTATTTTCAAACTTTAAATATAATTCATTGAGTACTGACATCGAAGTGACTTTTTCGGTGACTTTCAATAGATAAAGTTACAGGATTTCGCAAGTTTTAAGCATGTGTTCATGTGTAGGTATATTTATTTCTCTAGGCAATTTAAACCACAACTTTTCTGGAGTCTATAACAATGTGATTCTACATTCTCGTATCATGAGAATGTAGAAACATATCCAGGTGCTGATTCAGCATCTGGTTTCGATGCGGCACAAAATGTGTCATTGCCGTCTGAATCTAAGTCCCGAAACCTTAGCACCGTACTAACAATAAAAACAGAGTTGCCAACCATACGAGAATTCTCGTACAAATACGAGATTTCTGGTCTTCCGTACGAGGTACGAGGACACTACTTATATGTACGAGATTTTGTCAGATAAATATATAACACGATTTTTCATTGACGCTACACAACACGCACGTGTTATGATTTCATTATCTATTTATTTTATAAATACTTTGCAACTTCTATATAGTAATAAAAAGAAATAGAAATGAAATATATCTGTATAATAGACTCCGATTTCTTTACTTTATAAGAAAAATATCTACCTTCGAAATTATAAATATTAAAAAAACACTATTTATTCAATTCAATTCAAAAAGTCATTTATTCAGTTTAAGCTTTTACAATTACATGTGAAAGTCGAAAACTACGCCATCGGTTCGCAAAACTACTGCGGGAGACCTTGTACTGAGAAGAACCGGCAAGAAACTCAGCAAGGGCTGTTCTTTTCTCCCTGTTTTATTTCATACAGATTATTTCAACCAAAATATCAAAACAAAGTATAAAATCTTTACTCACAAATAACTAAACTTCTTATTTTCATTTATAAGAACAAAGAAGTTATTTCTATTGTAAATGACAGACAAAGCATATTATTATATTATAACTTACAATGTTAAACAATAATATCATTCCAATAAAAGTTATAAACAACAATAGGAAAATGATTACTTAACTCACATGACCCTGGCTGTTTAGGCTGCACACTAATATCTGAAGACTCGCTGATAAAGTAATGAATATCAAATCAACAGACATCTGAATTTATACTTTAGACCCACCCTCCTCAAACAAGTTATTAGTGGCGCCATCTTTAACAATATAATTAATAAAGTCTATGATAGTCTAATAATTTCATTTTATACTAACATAAATCTCTTTAAAACGTTCAAAGATAATTGTCATATTAGTAGTACAAGAAAACATTGCTCCTTTATTTAAAAGAAAACAAAAACATATGGACTTATGATGGGCGGCAATGTTATCAACCAATCACAGTTAGTATTCTATTTTGTAAAATATCTTCTTATCCAGACTAGAAATACATTATATATCCAATACAAACTTTCTTAAAAGTGATAAGGAATCCGTCAAAGGTTTTTCATGATTTAATAAAGCTTTAATACACATCTATAAAATAAAAGCCTTTTGGTTAACAACTCGATGGTGGAGTCTACTTAAGGTATTCGCAAACGCCTGTGGATTTTATTAAGAAGTTAATGGTGCAGTGAGTGACACACACACACACACACACACACACACACACACACACACACACATACACACACATACACACACACACACACACACACACACACACACACACACACACACACACACACCCCCCAAAGATGAGAGCAGTACTCCATGTGAGGCCGATATTATTTAATTATTATTTACACATTATTTTTATATAATTTTTATTTAGTAGTTTTAAATTATTGTAGCTCTAAAGTAACAATAGTGGGGAGAGCACTATCTTCTGGTCCTCAGGGTAACCTTTTCCAGAGGACAGGGTTCACATTATCATGTACGAAAATGTAAAGTGGTTCCAATATATTATTATTATTATTAATATTATTTCCTTTATTTCATTAAAAATACATACAAAATTATATTTCTAAATATTAAATTTTTACAATGTATAACATTAAAAAAAATAACATTTAAAAATACAAAAATGCAGTTTCCCATCGGCAGCAAGATCAGGGTCCCTGCTACCGGTGGTTAAGGATCCATAGACAGGAACCTCCTCACTATACGGGCTGTGTCCAGAAGTACTGCCTTCTGCATCTGACTCTTGACCCAACCACCTAACGCGAGCCTCTTAAGGTGTTTATCGAGGCTCTTGGCTATCAAACCACGAGCAGATATGATTATCTGCACAGCAATTGCTGAATCGATGTCCCATATGTCAACGATGTTATTAATATTATTATTATTGAAGGCAACATGTTAGAGCATAAACCGTAAGTATCCAAACCACTCTCAGTAACTATTATAATTTTTATTTCAGCTAGAGGTTAGTCTCTAAAGAAAATTTTACTGGAAAACACCAGATTACGAGATATTTTGCAGCATATGTACGAGTAGAGGAAAAAAAATCCATTGTTTTGCTGCCGCACCAAACGCATCCGAGATTTCACGTGTTGTTTTATCATACCAAATCGATTACGTCAAAAACTCACATCTCCGATTCTCCAGAAGGACCATTGTTAAAGCTCTCTCAAAAAACGAATTAACACGGGGAGCAAAAAACAATACCAAGTCACTTGACTTCATCCCCTTGCCGCTGCTTCAGCTGCGACGGAAGCCCGAGCAGTAATTGTCAATACGTCAAAATTCACATCCCTGAGTCTCCAGAAGGACCATTTTTAAAGCTCTCTCAAAAAACGAATTAACACGGGGAGCAAAAAACAATACCGAGTCACTTGACTTCATCCCCTTGCCGCTGCTTCAGCTGCGACGGAAGCCCGAGCAGTAATTGTCAACCATTTCAGCGCACAAAGAAGGAGTGAATTAAAGAGACCAACATTTGAAAATTGCGTCCGCGGCACTGCGGCACAAAAGATAAAGTACAGAAGGTAATCTCATGCATGTACTTCACTTTGAGGAGCTCGATGGCGCAAGTGGTTAGTGCGTTCGGCTGGTCGGTCATTGGGTGACCAAAAATAACTATCTCGAGCTCCTCCGTGCTTCGGAAGGCACGTTAAGCCGTTGGTCCCGGCTGCATCTGCAGTCGTTAGCACCCACCAATCCGCACTGGGCCCGCGTGGTGGGTCATGGCCCAATCTTCCTATGCCATCTATAGAGAAGGCCTGTGCCCCAGCAGTGGGGACATCAATAGGCTGATGATGATGATGACTTCACTTTGCATACCTTTTTTAAACAGTGCTTCCACGTCTGCCGGAACGGGTTTCGTGGGATCCTGGTGACTCTCCACGTTACCCTCGGCATCACTTTGCATACCTACGCTTGGTGGTTGACCCCTCAGGTTCGAGTGGTCTAGAGGTCCCAGACGGAAAGGAGGCTGCCCCCATAGGGAGATGCTATTCGCCTGGAATACCTCTAGAGGTACTCGCCAATTCTCGGCTTGAGGTCCCCTTAAGAACTCGCCGTCCCCAAACCCGTAGACGCTGTAAAGGACATCTGCGACCAACAGTATACAAACTCAAAAAAAATTGGCAGTCGCGCTAGAATTGTCATCTTTGGCATACGCACAGAAACCTATCTATATCTTAGTAGTGGCACTCCTATCTAGTCGTTTGATTTACTGTCGATAATGAAATAGAAAGAACGTAAAAAATAAACCAATAATAAAAAAACATTTTTTTTTTTTATTTATTACACATTAAACTAGAAAACAAAATACTAGAAAAGAATCCACGCGGTCCAGGCAGCAGACGGGACTCGAAACCGCATCCTCGCACCCACCATCATTTTTCTTCAACCATTGTGGGTTATCTACAATACGAAGAGATTGCGCTGCCTTGCAGCCTAAGACGGCAAGAGAATATTCAACACGGCCATCAGGGCCATTTTCCCGGATAGCGAAGGGTGCGGGTTTGAGTCTCGTTTGCTACCTAGTCCACGTGGAAATAGTAAAATTTTCCTTAAATTTAAAAATATTTCACTTTTAATGATATTGTTATATTATTACAAACAACTGAAAAAATTACATTTCTATATCTAATGTTGAATATAACCTTCCATTGAACTGGTATAGTAACTTTATTTGTTACTCCATTTTTCAACTCGCAGTGGTCCCAACTGGTCCGAGATATCGTGTCAATGAGCGATGTCTATAGATGCATTGCTCGAACGCACTTTGTATGAAGATTACCTGCTGTACAATCTATTTTGTGGCTGCGGCCCGTCCACAATTATGCGGAGCGCGGAATCTTAATTACGTCCTACGCTAAACACAAACGCTTAGTAATTAATTCTGTATTACTGACGGTGGAAAAGGATTGAATATTTGCCTCAGAATGGGAACTTTGATTGTGGCCGCAATTAACTCGCACAATAACGCTTTCTGGTGGGCAGAGTTCAAACAAATACCAACAGACTCTATCTATCCAGTCTAGTAATACTAACTTATTCAATATGTCTTCGTTTGTTAGGTTTGTTTGTAACGCAATAGCAGGTCGAAATTAGATTTTACGCACCTATAAATTACACCGTTTGCTCTGAAGATGGAAAATTTCCAAGTTTATGTTGAATTTGTAGGTTATTGTCTTAAGGCTTTTGTTAATCTACCGACAGAGAAATATCATCTGTCCCTTTGTTCAGATATACTTCACTCACTGAATCTGATCAATGTAGGTATCTGAAATATAATTAAAATTCATTTATTTATTTATCTTTAAAAAAGTTTCTACAGATACGATTTATGTGGATGTAATACAAAATAATATAAATACAATCTTAAGGCCAATTACAGAAACTTACTATGTACACATTGGATACTTCTTCTTCGGCGCTACACTCTTGACAGAGTGGTCGTGGTCGTCACATCAGGATTGATGGCGCGCTTCACAATACGCCGCCGTTCGTCCCTCACTGCGGCCTCTCTAGTGCACTCGTGAAGTGGACCGTTCAGTGCCGCTTTTATCTGGTCAGTCCAGCGCATTGGTGATCTGCCACGCGCACTTATGCCCTCGACTTTGCCCCGCACCACCAGTCGTTCCACTGACGCATCTTCTCGGCGTGAGATGTGGCCAAAGAAAGTTAGAATACGACCTTGTACGATGGAAGACAGACGTTGTTTGATGGACAGTTCCTGGAGGATGGATGCATTGGTTCGGAATTGTGTCCACTGTATGCCAAGCATTTTCCTCCAGCACCACATTTCTAGAGCGTCGATCTTATTTTTCTCACACTCTCGCAAGGTCCACTTCTCAGCACCATAGAGGAATATGGGAAACACTAATGCCCTGACGAGTCGTGTTTTCGTGGCTTTTGTGATGTTCCTGTTTCTCCATATTTTTTGAAGTTTGTCCATAGCTGACCTCGTGATCGCCATGCGCCGCTTGACTTCATCTGCACATCCACCGTTGCCCGAAATCATTGGATACTAACGGCGTTCATCATCATCATCATCAGCCTATTAATATCCCCACTGCTGGGGCACAGGCCTTCCCAACGAATGGAATAGGGAGTTTTGGGCCATGACCCACCACGCGGGTCCAGTGCGGGTTGGTAGGTGCTAACGACTGCAGATGCAGCCGGGACTAACTGCTTAACGTGCCTTCCGAAGCACGAAGGAGCTCGAGATAGTAAATTTTTGGTCACCCATCCAATGACCGACCACTGCGAAAGTTACTTCAACGATCGCAGCCGAACGCGCTAACCACTTGCGCTATCGTTAGTTAACGCTAACGGCGTTATCATATATCAATATCACATCTAATTCTAAACATAGTATATATAATATATACTTTACTAACATAAAATTAAATTATTGGATAAGACATAACAGACATAACATAATGACTAACTAATGTTAACTTTATGAAGTGTTGATGTGTGTATATGTATATTTGTATGTGTGTGTGTGTCCATGCAGCTGCAATGCTGTGCCTCGTAAAGTTGTACTCTAAAATACGAGCTGAAGAGCGCCGTGCCCCGGGCACTACTAAAATTTGATATTTACTATCAATTAAGCGTCTCGTTACTATCTCATCCATGTTAAATAAATCAAAATTGCATGGATATAGAACAATATTACACACTTCAGTGGTTATAAATAATGGATGTGGTTATATGAAACTACAATGCAAATTAAACTTTTAAAATCACACTTCACACTAATATTATAAAGGCGAAAGTTTGTGAGTATGTGAGTGTGTATGTTTGTTACTTCTTCACGTCTAAACGGCTGGAGCGATTTTAATAAAATTTGGTATGGAGTTAGCTGTCACCCTAGATTCACACATAGGCTACTTTTATCCCAAAAAAATGTTCGGTTCCAGAGGGATTTTCAAGAAACTAAGTTAACGTAGACGAAGTCGCGGGTGACCTCTAGTCATTAATAAAAAGGTCCTTGTTGATAAGGTCTACATTTCCTAATGATAATAAAATATTAAATGCGACATGCTTTATATGAACAAAATAAATTGTGGCGATGTAATAAATGTTTCAGTTTAAAAAATAAGTACATACTTATTAACTTTGATATACAGGTCGCGGCACTTAATGACCGTTTTCTGTCTCACCAGATGGCGCCACTGTTGAGAGAGGTCCTAAATTGTAACTTTTAAAGTTTATTAATACGCACATGAAATCAAAGGTTACATTTAGATCGTATTTTAACACAAAAGAACCGGATCCTAAACATAATAGGCCATGCCACAGTGACGCGCAGTTCCGTTTTATTCGGAAAAAATGATAACATAATCATTTTTCTTAGCTCAGATTTTTAATAACTGACATTCATTGCTACATAACTCATATTTGCCATAATTAAGCCGAATCGTTACCAATTATTCACAACATTATTTTAATTAGAAAATAAACCCGCGTAGTCAACCAACAAGCAATAACATTTGACATTTCGGAGACCTCACGCTACACTAGCGCCTCTAGCGGCGGATTCATACGCGATAGCCCTCATTGTAGCGCTGAACAAAACGCGGAGGGGAGAGCTGTACATGAGGGCGACTGAAGAGCCAATCGGCGCAACGCACGCCCACCCGCGCACCTCGTTTCCCCCCAACACATCTTAATTTTTAATTCTGCGCAATAACGATAAGCGCCAGAGTTTCGTGCTGCGACTTATACAATATATTTTCGGCGTTATTAAAGAATAAACATTTTCTCTGCAAACACGTTATTGCATCAATCATATAAGTCAATACTCTTAGCTGATAAGACTCTTATTTCTATCATAAGTAGTTTTGTTTCGTAATACTTATTGCTTTTCTTACTACACGCATTCAAAAATACAAAACGTTAAGTAATAGCACACTAAGTACCACTTACTGTACGTACTTAGTTAAAGATTTCATTGACATTATAGAATATTTGGAAATTGTTAAAACTATAAATACCTTATTTATAGTAAGGATATTAATTGAGGAGCTCGATGGCGCAGGTGGCTAGCGCGTTCGGCTGCTATCGTTGAAGTTAAGCAACTTTTGCAGTGGTCGGTCATTGGATGGGTGACCAAAAATTTACTACCTCGAGCTCCTCCGTGCTTCGGAAGGCACGTTAAGCCGTTGGTCCCGGCTGCATTTGCAGTCGTTAGCACCCACCAATCCTGGGCCCGCGTGGTGGGTCATGGCCCAATCTCCCTATTCCATCCATAGGGAAGGCCTGTACCCCAGCACTGGGGACATTAATAGGCTGATGATGGATGGATGGATGGATGGATAAATACCTTAATTGCAATCAAGTTTTACTGGAGAAAAGCTAGATTTTTTTTATATTAATAAACAAAATCATTTATTCAGTTGAGGCTGTTACAAGCACTCATGAATGTTTAGAAGCTAAGCTATCGGTTGGTATATCTAGGGCGGGAGGCTGCCTTGCACTGAGAAGAACCGGCAAAAAACTCAGCAAGGGCTTTTTTTTCTCCCTGTTTTATTATTTACAGAGTCGTCAAGTTGAAAAATGACTTCAGAGATGATTCATGAAGTCAGCTTTCATTACATAATGTGAAATTATAAACATAATAAATAATTTTCATCATAATCAAAACCATTTATTCAGTTTAGGCTGTTACAAGCACTCATCAAAGTCTAGAAACTATGCCATTGGTTCGTAAATCTACGGCGGGAGACCTTGTACTGAGAAGAACCGGCCCGAAACACGGCAAGGGCTGTTTTTTTCTCCCTGTTTTATTATTTACAGAGTCGTCAAGTTGAAAAATGACTTCAGAGATGATTCATGAAGTCACCTTTCATTATATAATGTGAAATTATACATTAATTGTTCACGTGCATTTTGATTGCTCTGTCATACAGTATAAATAATGGCCCATAGTACCTATGCCATACATTTTGGCTTCTATTTTATTTAAGCATTTAACATAACAATATATTACAAGTGCCTTTACCTTCAGCTTTATTTTTTGAACTAGTACTAGTCTACTAGTCGAAGAAACAAGATTCTCTGGGCGATCGAATTCTCTAAAAAAGTGCTATTGGAACCTCAATACCGATATTTTATTCATACATATTTTAGCTAACTATACAGGGTGTGACAAAAGTCCGAAATAAAACTTTAGGGTTTGGTTGTGTTCCTTGTATAGAATTACCTACGAATGTTTGACGCCTTTGAGACCACTTTTATTTTCTAATTAAATTAATAAAAATATCGTTTTACACCTGCCTATGACAACCCTATAAATGCGTACGATTACTACTACCTAAACAGACCCCCCTCTCTCCCCCAGGCGCCCCTGCGCACCGCTCAGATACCTACAAATTTTTATTTCGGAATACATACCTACAAATTTTATTTCGGAATTCTGTTTTTGTTTAAGTTTTGCACTTGGGTATTTTCTGTAAGCACCTTTGAAAATGCAAATTTTCACAATACGTGCTCACTAAATACCATTTTCCTCATATTCCTAAGAGAGAGAAATTAAACTTGTTCACTTAATATTATCTATAAGAGTGAAACGTCTGCATAAGTTCAAACCGTGAAAATGTTCTAATAAATTTGTGCAAGTAATTTGCACATACGCGACCGCAACCGCACCGCTTTATTTATATGTTGGCTTAAAGTATAAGCTTTCGAGATTGTGTAAAGTTGCAACTTACTACGCATTCGTTTATCAAATCAAACCAAATCAAAATCGTTTGTTTAGCACAGTACGCGGATACAGGCAAATAGGCTAGTTTACTCATGTCGAATTGTATTAAATAAATGTTTATTTCTTAAAGTATTTGGTCTAAGGAACTTAAATGTATCGATATCTCTTCATAAAAGCAGAAGATTGCTGTAGAAATTTAATTTTAAAAATTATTTTTTAGTCTATATTTTTTAAACACTAAAAACGCTGTTCGCCCCATTCGCCATGATTGCGACGTCTCTTACAATAAACAATGGTTAGTGGGTAGTGACTAAATTTATCTTAAAACTTAAAACGCAGTGCACACTGCACTGACACAATGCTGAACTGGGCCCTTTCCAGTGCAGCTCTGGATACGGATACTACATGGGCACACAAAAAAGTTCAATATCTGGGTGCCTGACGAGCTGACTGAAATAAGCCTAATAAACAGTGTATTCATTTGTGATTCTTTATTATGACGTAATAACACGGAGCGTAATACAGCGCGCAATGGAGAGAGCGATTTCCTACGCGATAGAATCAGAAATGAGGAAATCCGTAGGAGAACCAAAGTTACCGATATCGCTCGAACGATTGCTCTGCTGAAGTGGCAGTGGGCGGGACACGTAGCAAGAAGAACCGATGGCCGATGGGGCGGAAAGGTTCTGGAATGGCGACCACGCACCGAAAGACGCTCAGTGGGCAGGCCCCCTACAAGGACCGACGATCTTGTGAAGGTCGCGGGAAGCCGATGGATGCGAGTGGCGCAGAACCCATAGTGGAGATCCTTGGGGGAGGCCTATGCTCAGCAGTGGGCGTCGTACGGCTGACATGATGATGATGAATAATACGGAACCTTTTTTGAAAAAGCAGATAACTGGTGATGAAAATCGGATTACGTACAACAATAACGTTCGGAAAAGGCCGTGGTCAAAGGTCAGTCAAGCTTCACAGACTGGTGAAGCCTGGTTTAACTCGCAACAAGGTGGTGCTGTGTGTATGGTGGGATTGGGAGGGTATTATTCATTATCAGCTGATACCGTCAGACAGGACTGTCGATTCTTAACTTTACTGCGAACAACTGATGAGATTTAAGCAAAAAGTTAAGAAAAAACGGCCGGAATTCATCAACAGAAGGGGTGTAGGGTTTCATCATGATAACCGTAGACCTCAAACGTCTTTAGCCACTCAGCAAAAATTAAGAGAGTTTGACTGGTCATCAACAGAGGGGGTGTAGGGTTTCATCATGATAACCGTAGACCTCAAACGGCTTTAGCCACTCAGCAAAAATTAAGAGAGTTTGACTGGGAGCTGTTAATGCATCCGCCGCATCTTCAGATTTGCACCTGTTTTTGTCTCTTCAGAATTCTTGAGGCCATGTCAGGTTAACATCACGAGAGGATTGAAAAAACCACTAGTCGCGGATCTTGATCAGAAGCTCCAAAATTTATAAAGAAATAGGATCATGTACCTACCTACAAGATGCCAAAAAGGTATCGAACAAAATTGCACCCACATACGTTAGTTTAATGTAAATAGACTTTATTAAAAAATGTTGTGAACTTTCATATTAAATGCGAAGAATCTTTTTTACCAACCTAATTTTATTTTCGCGACAAATAGCATCCTATGATACTATAATGCTCTTTCTTCATATATATATTTGAGTGATGCGCGCGCTGCTCCATTCCCCCATGCCTTATGCAACGCCTAATGTTAGATTATTTAAGAAAAGAAACTTCTCTTAAGATGTGTTTCTTTGTTTGTTTCCATGCACACAATTTTTTTTGACGTGACAACGTCTCATAATTCGATTTAGCCGGCTGCACGCACAAAAAAACATGACACATGCGGCGTTACCTCGCTCTGAGGTGTTCCATTTAAGGCTTTAAGTGCGAGAGACAGCGCGCAACGAGCGACAAAGAGGCACAATCGGCCTCCGCGTTCGGCTGAGTTTGACATCTGTCTCTCTCCTACTTGAGTGAGCGATGCGTCCGCGTGGACAGCTGCTATACAATAATACATTTACATGTTTTCGTCAAGTATGAAGTGCAGTGAAAAGTGAATGTGGTGGCAATTGTTTATAGTAATGATATCACACATGTTTACAAGTTGTAAAACAATTGCTCAAAGCACATGCATACTTGTAAAAGCTATGTACATTGTAAAAGACGTTGTCACGTTCAACTATTGTCAGTAAACCGACTTTACAGACAACCGATTTTTTGTTATTGTTTTTAAAAGTCGCACATTAATGTTTGTTTTATACAACCACACCCACTTTTTCATAATAGTATTCCGCTTTTATCTTACGTCACATACCACTACGCTCTACCACTGACAAATGAACTACGCGAAGCTTGTTTATTAGCGAATGTGAACACTTAACGTGACTTATATTAACCGTCTTTTATATTTCATTGTGGGCCGTAAGCTAAGAACATAAAGATGTTAATGGCTTGAAGATAGTTTCGGCAATTAATATGATATTAATGACGAATGAGTTAGAAACGGCGGCAAGAGGATTACATATAAGTCTTTCGCCCTACAATTGATGAGAATGTACCAGAATTGTCGTTTCTATGACGTCTTTATCGCGTTATAATTTTATAACTTATAACGCGATATTATCTTTAATCAACAATGCATAAAATTATGGTTAATTAAGTTTAACACTAATCCCAAAAGAACATATTTATATACATACTAATATACCTATTTATGAATAAATAATGTAGAATAACGTATGGCGGCTACATCTATATGCCCCACATATAACCAACATAGAGGAATTAATCACTCGCCTCTTCAAGAGATGGAGCTACCGGCGCTGCACTCAAATAGTTTGGAAGCCTACATCGCACAAGCGAAATTTGGCGGCCAACAGTTCATATATACAATGCCCGACCAACATCAGTCGAGCCGCGGCTCCCGAGCTAACATCACCCAGCTCGGAGGAAGATCTTCCCCCTTAATAAATAATAAAAAAATACAAAAAACGCAAAGTTTTGCACGGGCATTTGTAGGATTGCACTTATTATGTGTGGGCACACACACACAGAGAGAGAGAGACTAAAAAGAGGCAGATACACAACGATATTAAATACCCTAGATACACCACGAGCGCTCAAAATGTCTCCCAATCAAGAAGTGCTTGAAATCCATTCAAGCCCTTTTGGTTCACAGTCACGCGCGGACCGTTACAATGTCAAGATGCCACATAGCTCCGCGAAAAAATTCGAAAATAATACTTAGAGTACGAAAAGTGTCGTTTTTTTCGACAGGTATCTAGTCAATGTTTGTTAATTTAACGCATTTGAAGTAAATTTAGCCGTCTCTTTTTTTCGCGGTCCGTGCCTGCTATATTGACAGCGCGTTCAGAATTGCGCGTAGAGTCAAAGAACTAAGGTCTAAATTCTTCCGCATATAGCAATAAGTCGTAAAATTTTACGAGCTTGCATTTCGAACCGTCAGAAGTCCTTGACGCATGCGTTTTATTTAAGACCTTATACACTATGTATTAAAGGTTACTTTCAATATTTAAATAATGCCTTATATTGATTTTGACTACACGATCATCTTACAGAGCTCCGTGGATCGCTCAATGTACCTTTTGGACAGGTTACGGGCACGATTGTGTTCGTGTTGGTGTAACTAGGGTATTTAATATCTACATACATACGTACCTCATACATCCACCCCTCCGTGCTTCGTAAGGCACTTTAAGCCGTAGGGAAGGTCTGTGTCCCGGCAGAGGGGATATTAATAGGCTTATTATAGTGATGACCCACCGACCTCACAGTCCCTAGATGCCTAATGATAGGCAAAATATACCTGACAAGACATCCGATCAATAAATTAGATAAATAACCCCGCAGGGAAATATTCAATCAGTGTCGACCACTTCGCGAAATGTCAAATGTGTACTGATTTTAGTTCTCGTTACGTCTACTATGGCGCTGCTGTTCAAGTTTCCATACAAAATTTAACAATGACATTCCAGACCCGCAAACTATTCGAATTCGATAATGGTTCGCGCTAAGGGTACTGTTGACATGCGTTCGGTATCCCTAGCACGAACCATTATCGAATTCGAATAGTTTGCAAACCGAAATGTCAATGTCAAATTTTGTATGGAAACTTGAACAGCAGCGGCACAAAGTACGTAACGAGAACTAAAAATCAGTGCACATTTGACAATGACATTTCGGACTCGCAAACGCTACGAATTCGATATTGGTTCGTGTTAGGGGTACAGTTCATATCATTTACTTACATTTTGACATTGTATCAGCCAATCAAGGCGCTGTCTGAAGACCTATGACACCACCAAAATCGCACAAGATTTCACCTAACCAACTTTTTAAAACCACTCGCTGAAACGCAACAAAATTCCCTCATACCTACCAACCAACGATTAAATTGTTCTTTGAAAATATCATTATCATCACACTGGGAGACCATCTTTCGACCGCAAAGCGGGTACAGATTAAATATTTTCGCATTATCTACTGGCGACACGTTCCCCCGTCTGCCCGGTCCTCCGTCAGGTACGTGCTCGGATCCTAAATAAACCGCGGGCGATGAAATTATTCAAGGGTACGGTTAATAATTAATTTATTCAATATTTTTATGCTAAGCTCCGTGGCTTAGCGTGCCTCGAGTGGGAACAGTTTTGGAAATTGTTAGCTTGTCGAGATGTTTGCACATTTTTCAATGATGTTTCTATAATACGGTATTTTACGGATTTAATACGCGCACAATAGTCGTTTTTGTGACTTCTTTATCCTAATGTTTCGAACAGGTTACGTAAGATTGAGTGTAAGCTTATTTAAACCTCGCTCTAATGCAACGCAAAGGTTTAAAATGTGTATTCATGGTATCGTCTAGTCTCTATAGACACGCAGCTTGATAATTCATTACGATAGAAGCAATTCAAATTTCGAACGCTGATCTGAGCGCATTTAGTGGCTAGGGCATAGAACACAAGTTTTGAAGGGCCTTGTGGGTGGGGCAGGCGCGCTACAGCTATGTATGAGCAAATGCTCATAACTTGACCAAAGCTTGGTACGCGCTGATTGTGTGAGTGTAGTAGGGGCGAGCTGGAGTCATCGGTTCCCGAACAAACGGTCGATTATTAGTCTTCTAACCTCTTTGTATGTTCTGTGGGCTAGGGAAAGAAAAACGCGAGAGTTTTTATTTTATTTTATTTATTTATTAAGGATCACCAGTGAATGATACAAAGAATAATTAACATCTAACAAAAATTTCACAAAACAAGAAACAGTGTACATTCTATTTAAGGCGACCGCATCATGCAATATATGAGCAGTCATGATTTTTAAAAATTAGATTATTCATCTTAATTAGTAAAAACATAGTAAGAATTAAGTTTAAATTGAATTAACACAAATATAGTTAACATAGGATTACATAACATTGATTAAATTAAATTGAAATACATTAAATAAATTAAAATAAATTTAAAAACATTACATTTATTGAATTAAATTGAAAATACATTATTGAATTAAAATGAAAAACATTATTGAATTAAATTGAAATACATTACATTTAAATCAAGAGAAATTACAACGGAGGCAAGAATCAAAGGGACTCCAACAAAAAACAACAAAAGTATTCCATCCGGGTCCTTTCAAGCGCGGTCCGGCAGCACTTTACTTAGATCATATTCAAGATATTGCGATGTACCTTAAAAGGAAGAAACAGAATTTAACTATCCTCATGTGGGATGATATGCTGAGAAATATAAGTGTGGATGTGTTAAAAAGTAAGTAAATGGGTATACAAATTATTAAGTACTTTTTCAGTTAGCAGGTATTAATTTTGGTTTGATTCCGACTGTATCTGCGTCGTTAGCAACCTCAATCCACACTCGGCTCGTATGGTAAGTAATGGTAATTGTAATTATACCATTCCCATTTTGGGCGTTAGGTTAGGTAAGCGGTCATAATCATCATCAAAATCATTTATTAAGTTTAGGCTGTTGCAAGCACTCATAAATGTCTAGAAGCTGCACCACGGTAATATATAGATAATATTACCGTGGCTGCACCACCGGTTCGTAAATCTACGAGAGGAGACCTTGCACTGAGAAGAACCGGCAAGAAACTCAGCAAGGGCTGTTTTTCACTCTGTTTTATTATTTTATGAGTCAGTATCAGCATCACCGAATAATACCGAAGCAACAGAAAGTTTTTAGCACATTTCATGCATTAGTCACGAATTATATCAAACACTAGCGGCCTGCCCTCGCTTCGCTTCGGTGTAGAGCTGAAGTGTAGACTACAGTTTTTGTTCTCATGCTTGTATTATACACAATGACATTGATTCATGATTCTTCTTATACCTGCATGCAAAGTCTCAGCCCCATCGGTTTAAAATTGACAAAGTTTTATACAAACTTTCATTCCCTATTTTATCCCTTTGGGGATAGAATTGATCAAAATCCTTTCTTAGCGGATGCCTACGTCATAACATCTACCTGCATGCCAAATTTCAGCCCGATCCGTCCAGTGGTTTGGGCTGTGCGTTGATAGATCACTATGTCAGTCAGTCATCTTTGAGTTTTATATATAAAGATTGTTCACTCATTGTCAGTTAACGACGACCTCCGTGGCCGAGTGGTTTGTACGCCGGGTTTCATGGCGTCGCCGACTCGAGAGGTCCCGGGTTCGAATCCTGGTGAGGGCAGATGTTTGTGTGATGAACACGAGCATTTGTACTCCAGTCCTGGATGTTTAATATGTATTTCTATATAAATATACTTATATACGTAAAGTATAGGGGTTTTCAACAAGAACTTTGTTGAACCCGGTCGAACACGCGTTGGAGTTGGCACATTTTGTATCGACTCAAATTTAATGACCAAATTCTTAATAGCGGTCTCAGAAGGACGATTATGTTGTCCGAAAATATCAGGAATTTCACAAAATGTAACCGTAACAGGACCACTATTTTCATAGTGGATTTTAATTATTTTAATTCGATTTTCAAGCGAAATTGAATTCATTGTAACAATTGCCAATTCATCTACTACGCATACGTATAAAAAATAAATGGCAAAAGCAAAACTATCATATTGTTGTAGCAGCCACAATTGAAAAACAAAGTTCTTATTGAACAACCCTATACACCGTGTTCCTGAGGTTATACACTAACTTTGGCATGTTATTCAGACTATTAAATTGATCATTTTTTTACTATGGACACTTTTATGAATTTTTTTATTTTCATCCAAACTAAATACTTAGATATAATTTATCTAATATGAATTACTCTTTACCTGAGCTGGCAAAATTGCATTTTGAAACCTTGGTTCACATGTCCACATAAACTTTTTGAAACTTTTCTTGACGTCAACAATGTTTTTTAAAATTTTGACTTTTGAAACTATGACTTAATGACCATTGACAAAGAGTTGATAGTTTGACATTTTTCGTTGCTCAAAGTGGCAACATCTCACAGTATAAAGACTCATTCTCACTCAACAACACAATTAAGTTGGTTAAACTTAAATTACCAATAACTTAAAAACTATGCTATTTAAACTACTACTTTCTTTGTACGATATGTTCAACAAGAGCTATAGAAGTATTATTCAACGTTTATGTATATCCTCAGGAACACGGTGTATATGTATTCTACCCTACTATCCCATAACACTAGCCTTATAGTGCTTACTTTGGAGCAAGTCTAATTGGTGTGAGTGTTGGAAATATTTATTTATTTATTTCATTATAACTCATGTCTGAGATAGATCTTCTGTCGAAACTTCGAGTTAGTTGCACAAACGATCAAACGAACCAAACGGTTTCACTTTGCGCAACCACCTATCAACTTGTGCGACTTATCTCGACTAGACAGTTTAACTGTCAGGAAGCGAGACCAGTGCTATCTGCTACCGAGTTCGCTGAAGTTGCGCTTTGACGCTGATAAAACACAGCGACTCGGCGCGGCATGGTCGCTTCAAACACGAAACAACATCTGAGTGGACACAGTTCTGTTACTTAGTTCTGTACCCCTAGCACGAACTAGGGATGTCGAAAGTTGAAAAAAATATCGATATATCGATACATCGATATTTAAAAAAAAATATCAATATCGGCTTCGACATATCGCGAAAAAACATCGATATATCGATATGTCGGAACAATTTTCCCAAAAATATATTTAGGTCAGCCTAGCACAGTAATAATAGTTAGCAATACAAATTATAATTAAAGAATGAATTATTATCAAAGTACCAAATTGCCGCTACACTACATGACAGTAACGTATCTCACGAAATATGACACGCGGAATAATAATGGAACGAAAATTATCTCCCTAAAAATAGACCCTATTTTCGAATGATGAAAATGATTGCAGGGCCTCTCAGGTGACATCTTTCGTAAACAAGACTAGAGAGTCACACAGTTCCACAGAATATAATGGAAATCAGCACAACCAATTCACCAGCGAAACAGATTTTTAAATAATAGACAATGCTAAATACAGCACATATCATAGATATGTTGAATATCATTAATCTGAGATCCAGTTACGATTTTTTCTGATCCGAATTTAGTTAGATCGTGATACGCCGCTAATAATTAAAAAAATATCGTTTTTGATACGACTTTCGATATTGGTTATTTTGTATCGATGTATCGATATATCGATATATTTTCAACAAGCCTAGCACGAACCATTATCGAATTCGAATAGTTTGCAAACCGAATTGCAATGTCAAATTTTGTATGGACACTTGAACAGCAGCGGCACAAAGTACGTAACAAGAACTAAAAATCAGTACACATTTATTTGACAATGACATTTCGGACTCGCAGACGATACGAATTCGATATTGGTACTCATTAAATTAAACTAGTTTTTACGGGTTAATGCACGAAACTTTATTTATTTATTGACGTTTCGTAGCCTTTACAGGCTACGTCGCGTCGTCAGAATCAATCAGTTTTTTTTTCTTTATTTTGACGACGTAGCCTGTAAAGGCTACGAAACATCAATAAATAAATAAAGTTTCGTGCATTAACCCGTAAAAACTAGTGTTATAAAATAAGTACATCATTTATTTTAAAAAAAATACATAATAATGTTGGTCATAGTCATACGTAAAAGACATAAACATCTCCGCCCTTTTACATTCAACGAAACACATTTATTTAAATAAATTGTTATTGCCGTCGTAATCCCAAAATATTTAAGTGTTTCAAAACGTAATATCTACGCCTACGACCCTTGGTAAAGTCGTATTTCCAAGCATGTAATTAGTGTATTTAAATCCATTAAATTTCGTTGTTGAGAGATTACTTTATATCGAATAACGTCCTGCCTACGTATAATTTTCAAAATAATGGCCAGTATTCTCTAGAAATAAAAGTTGATGTTTTAAATGATTTGTTTTGCTGTCTTAAAAAAGCGTATTCTAAGTGTCGCCGCACACTGGCCACATACCACAGCCACAAACGGCCCGCCACGAGAAGCTAGAAGCGGCTACTAAAGTGGCAGAAGCGCGCGACTGCGGCCGACTAAGGTAAGGGAGCGAGGGGTGGGGAATCGCGCGAGTGATGTGTGGCGGCGTTTTGTATCGGCGCATTAAGTGGCCGGTGCGGGCCACAAGAAGCGAGCAACAACGATTTGTAGCGTGTGGCGGCCACCGGCGTAACGTGTGTCGAGTCCGTATAAAACGTATGAAAACTACAAGAAATATGCCGGTGGCGGCGTTTTGTGTTTGTAGTCGGTGGCACGTGTGCGGCGACTCTAAAAGACCCCACGACAACGGCTAACTAGAGCCGAGGTCCGAGTCTCAGAGACGCCCTCTAGTTGAGCCGACCCTCTCAGGTTCGAGTGGTCTGGAGGCTCCAGACGGAGAGGAGACTCCCCCCGTGAGGTGACGCCATCCGCCTGGAATACCTCCAGAGGCACTCTCCAATTCTCGGCTTAAGGACCCCTTAGGATCTCGCCGTCCCCAAACCCGGTGACGCTGTAAAGGTCATCTGCGACCAGCAGCATATACACTCAAAAAAGACACTAAAAGTCCAAGCGTTTATTTTTATAACCTTTTATTGAATCTGCTATCATTTAGGACCACGACCTACTACTCTACGTCAGGGTGGATTGGTGGATGCTAATAACTGCAAACGTTGTTGAACTAGGTAATTATTTACCGTAAGTACGCATGAACTCGAGAAGGTAATATTTCGAACATTTTGTCAGTGATCTACCACTATGTCCATTATCAATTACAAAATGTTGCCTAACATCTACAACTTGTTCCCGTTCTACCAAATGCACCACTGGCCTCACCATTGAGGTACAATTCCGCAATGGGCCGCAGACTGCAACCGCAGGCGACACTGTGGCTAGCGCCTGCGGCTGACCGTGCATTATACGCATTGTGTAGCAGCGGCATGTCGCCGCGCTTGGAATCAATTTCATAGAGATTCATAGTAACTAGCAGTGTCGCCTGCAGTCTGCAGCTGCGGCCTGTGGTCCGTAGTTCAGTTCGGACTTGTACCTTAACTCCCTTTCTTTTCTTGCCAAAATATGAATGTTGAAAAACAAATGAATAACGAATAAACAAATAAAAGTTCAAATGCTCTATTGTATGCAAAAAAAATTTCACTCTTTGTTATTAAGAAAATAAGGATATTAAGAAGAGGTAAAGTTGTAAAAGTCAATTATAACGTACGATAACAATTACCTTATTATATGATTACATTGATTAATTGATTGATAGGGTCAAACATTACCAATACCTAGGAAGCACTCTTAATGAAAAATGGGATTCCCAGAGGGAGATTCGTGCGCGGATAGAGATAGCAAGAAGTACATTCATGAAAATGAACAAGTTATTTACCAACAAGGACATCAACCTGAAACTCAGATGGAGAATGGTAAAATGCTATGTGTTGTCTGTATTCATGTACGGCGTCGAAAGCTGGACCATGAACAAAACCATAGAGGCAAAAATAAACGCTTTTGAGATGTGGCTCTACAGAAGAATGCTCAAAATATCGTGAAGAGACCGTGTAACTAATATAGAAGTTTTGCATAGAATGAAGAAAAAATTGGAACTTTTGGAAACAGTTAAGAAAAGAAAGATCTCATATTTTGGACACATTTATCGAAATAATAAATATCAATTTTTGCGAAGAATACTAGAGGGGAAGATAGAGGGACAAAGAAGTAGAGGACGGAGAAAGTTAACCTGGTTGGACAATATAAAGAATTGGACAAATATTGAGGACGCTGCCAGCCTGAGCAGGATGGCTCAGGATAGGGACAAGTTCAGAGGAATGGTCGCTGACGTCCGATGAGGACAGGGCACTACAAGAAGAAGATGATTACATTTATAGTATTCTAGCGGCCTGCCCTCGCTTCGCTTCGGTGTAGAGCTGAAGTGTAGACTACAGTTTTTGTTCTCAGGCTTATATTATACACAATGACATTCATCTATGACTCTTCTTATACCTGCAAGCAAAGTCTCAGCCCGATCGGTTTAAAATGGACAAAGTTTCATACAAACTTTCATTTCCTATTTTATCCCCTTGGGGGTAGAATTGATCAAAATCCTTTCTTAGCGGATGCCTACATCATAACATCTACCTGCATGCCAAATTTCAGCCCGATCCGTCCAGTGGTTTGGGCTGTGCGTTGATAGATCACTATGTCAGTCAGTCACCTTTGAGTTTTATATATATAGAAGTATCATCACAATGGTATAGATGGCACTATTAATAGGTACTGTGCTTCGTTTGCCTTAACATGGTGCAAACGAAACTAACCAGTTGTCGTCTGCACCATTAATGTTGCATGTGCATCGCGCATAACGGGAATTTCTTTTGCCTTGTTGTAATCTGTAACGTAAGAGAAATAAATACAATTATCACACACCATCATCATCGTTTTCATTTAAGAGAGAGATTTTACTAAGCAAAAAGTTCGGCCATCTCGAACAGATTCTAAATAAATCAGGCGGGAGTACAATTAAAATAATATCACCCCCAAAAATGTTCTAATGATGCTTAATGAGGAGGGCGCATAAAAAAAAGAAAACTTCTGCAGCTCACTTTACGTCTTAATCTCTGAGACCGCGGACCGTAGCCGCAACTTTGGCATCAAGTATTTTAATTATCTTAATCCGCCGGCAAAACTCTTCAAGTTCCCTCCACTGACTTCGAAGTATTTTTGGACGCAAGTCATAGGGGAGAGCGTGTCATCAAATGTGATCGTAAAGCAAATAGATTTAAAAAAAACCTACATACAATACGGGGGTAGTGGGTTACCTACAATGCGAAGAGATGGCGCTGCCTTGCAGCTTAAGAATGGCTAGAAGAATTTCGATGCGGCCGTCAGGACCGCGGTAACATAATTGATCAGTCCCGTCTGCTGCCTGGTCCGCGTGGAATTTTTTCTAGTTATATTTTCTTTCGATTTAAATAAGTTTAATCTTTGGAAATTCATGAACTACAATTCTCTGGAGATTTCTTTTCTTTGGTTGTAGCTTTTATTGGTACTGGCAATTCTCTGCGAAAGTCTTTTAGATACGTGAATCTAAACTCTGACACTTAAACATACTCATGAGTAAATGCGAAAGTGGCTCCGTCTGTCCATCTGTCTGTTGTTGCGCTTTTTGCTAACTCCGTATGGAATATTAATAGGTATCCGAATAAAACTGGCATGTGCATAGTAGAAATCCAAAATGTTTCATTGGCTTCAGTTTGAAAACTGTTCGTTTCAACACGTCGATTCTGTAGCATGACGTCTAACTTTAAAAAATTGCAAGTTTTAGTGTTACTACTGTACCCTTAGCACTAAAACAAATCGTGGGTATACTCACGGGTCACGGCTACTTTAACAAACACCTTTGTAATATAGGTATTTCTGACAGCCCTCTGTGCAGAGCCTGCCTGGAGGCGGATGAGACGAGCGCCCATGTCCTACTGGAGTGCAGGGGCGTTGCAAGACAAAGGACTTCTCTAATGGGAAGCCCGAAGACAATAGTAGAGGCCTGCAGCAACATTCGGGGACTGCTGAGCTTTCTGGAGGAGCTGGGATGGCAGGACTGATGCCAATCCCCCACGCAAAATAGGCACTAGGTGTCGAGTTGCGGAAACAGCCCGCCGTACTACTAAGACTAAGACTAAGACTAAGTACCCTTAGCACGAACCAATATCGAATTTGATACGTTTACGAGCGTGAAATGTCACTGTCAAATGCTTAATGATTTTAAGATCTCGTTACGCCCGTTATGGTTTCAGTTTCCATAAAAAATTATAACAATGACATTTCGGACTCGCAAATTAAGCGAATCGATAATGTTCGTGCTAAACGTACTGAAACATTCAAAAGCGGCTGAACGGATTTCCGATTATAGTAATATAAGTTATTTACGGGATTGTTAACATGTACCTTGTTTTTAGCGAGTTTCCGATATTTCGGCACTGTTGCAAGCGCCATGATCGCGGAGTAACAGTTTTGAGTGAATAGTGAGAATGTGAACAGTGATACGGGTATCGAACGCAATAAAAGACTTCTTCGGAGGGTAGACCAATATGTCTGGCAATAAACAGCCTACCCGCAATTACTTCAGTTACTCCGTGATCATGGCGCTTGCAACAGTGCCGAAATATCGGAAACTCGCTAAAAACAAGGATTTTTGATTATTATGATTTGGCACGCATATTATAATACAGCCATATAAAGTATTACCTATATTAAAGATCTTTCAATTAATCCCATATGTTTCTGTGGGACGTTTTAAATACAGACTTATTATATAAAGGTTACCCATATTCCTTTTGACACTCACGGCTGGACTGGTCCACCAGTTTAAAGTCGCTCAGAGAGCTATGGAAAGGGCTATGCTCGGAGTATCCCTGAAGGACCGCATCAGAAATGATGTAATCTGACAGAGAACCAGAGTCACCGACATAGCCCACCGAATTAGCAAACTGAAGTGGCAGTGGGGGCTGGTCACATTAGCCGCAGAACTGACGGCCGATGGAGTTCTTGAGTGGAGACCGGGACTCGTAAACGTAGTGTGGGACGCCCTGAGACAAGATGGGATGATGACATTCGCAGGCTGACTGGAGTGGGCTGGATGAGAGTGGCAGAAAATCGGGAGCAGTGGCGTGCATTAGGGGAGACCTATGTCCAGCAGTGGACGAGCATGGGTCGATGATGATGATGATGATATTCCTTTTTATAAATTCCAAAGTCCATGCTGGTTAGCTATAATAATACAATGTTCTTTTTTTCAAATAACAGTCTGGTTAAAAGTAAGTTTTAGGGAACTCCGACAAAATTTCGATATCGCTAGATCTTATGTTTCAAAATCAAGAACATTTTTGGTGAAATTTTGTAAAATTCCCGGTAGACTTAACATAACGGTGACCATTGGGAAGTGAAAAGGCTTGTTTGAATTAATTTAGAGTTGCCACTCAAAAAGTTTCAACTTAATAAGAAGCGTTCAAAGTGACATTTATTATTGTTGACTTAACTTTGTTAGAGACTATTTTGTTATTCTCATTGCTAGAAAAATAGAGGCTAAATTCGAGAATCTCTAAGCTATAGTGGTCGATTATATAGTGGAGGAGCTCGATGGCGCCAGTGGTAAGCGCGTTCGGCTGCGGTCGTTGAAGTTGAGCAACTTGCGCAGTGGTCATTGGATGGATGACCAAAAATTTACTATCTCGAGCTCCTCCGTGTTTCGGATAGCACGTTAAGCCATTGGTCCCGGCTGCATCTGCCGTCGTTAGCACCCACCAACCCGCACTGGGCCCGCGTGGTGGGTCATGGCCCAATATCCCTAATCCATCCATAGGGAAGGCCTGTGCTCCAGCAGTGAGAACATCAATAGGCTGATGATGATGATGATAGTGGTCGATTACCATCAGATGAGTCATAATGCTTTGTAGTTAAAAACTGCAGCCATTCGCGCTTGTTGTTTCGTATTGGACCCAAATGTTTAAACCCATTTTCAGTGTGGATCCTGATTAACAATAGCCGATTACCAGACATTTTTGATACCTTTGTGAGAAAAATGTGCTACTCCAGGTATCTCTTGCAAACCTCACTAAAGTTTCACCAGTAAAACTACCATGTTGTATCCTTAGATTAAAACAAAAAGGGTAGACACGGCACTAGCCTCACAAAAGTGATCCGCATGAATTGTGGTCCACGACCCTAATCGCTTTAGTCCCAACTTGACATGCAAACGACGTACATGTGAACGCCAAAAAGAAATATTGCTAATATTTTGTGTTTATATGATAAAACGATGCCTAAGTGTGTTTAAAAAGTGCTCAAATTGCTCAAAAACTAAAAATAAAACCCACGGCATCACTTTTCATTCGTAAGTACTATAAAATATATTTTTTCATAAAAATTGCTGTTTGTTTTGAATCTTATTCGGTAGTGACGTCGAGTACTGATCGCGTGATTGGTCGGTAGTGCAGTGACGCGGATCTCGCCGTCTCGTTCGCGCTGCCGTTGAAACTTAACGTGCTGTTTCGTTCGGGTCGGTAATGCAGTGACGCGAATCTCGCCGTCCCGTTTCCGCTGCCGTGGGATCAGTTTTTGTTTGATGCAAGTATGAGCGTACCGTATCTACGCTTTTTGTTTTAATCTAAGGTTGTATCTACTTAAAAGTGTGGTCATCTTCTAAGGCTGGTGCACGCTATATCAGGTACAGGTACATACCTAGGCGTTTTTCCCCGCCCCCCCACGTCAACAGCTTACTAGAGCCGAGATCCCAGAGACGCCATCCAGTTGAGTCAACCCGCTCAGGTTCGAGTGGTCTAGAGGCTCCAGACGGAGAGGAGACTCCCCCCGTGGGGAGATGCCATCCGCCTAGAATACCTCTAGACACTCACTGAATCTCGGCTTGAGGTCCCCTTTAGATTTCGCCGTCCCCAATCCCGGTCACGCTGTAAAGGTCATCTGCGACCAACAGTATACACACTAAAAAAAATAAGAAAATGACGGGTTGCACTCCGGGAGTGCCGGCAGAAGTGAAAACTTGAATATTAACGTTGTGCATTTTTGATATTTTGGAATGGTTAGGGAATAATTTTGCACGAATTTCTTTAATTATCAGTATAAAAGTACTATCATGTATGTGGTAGAATACAATATTTATTTATTGCGCTATCGTACACATTGACAATTTATATTACATTAAAAAAGTTTATCTCAGAAAAATCAACTTACATGAATCACGTTTAAGCGCACTTAGCGACATCTATTGTAAAAAAATGCATTTTCTTCGCAATAAACCTGCCACGTGGGCGTCCTAGATAGAGACTTATTATTATAATACGGTAAAATAAAATATTACTATGTTTCGTCCAATATATTGAAAGTCAACAACCTTTGCAATTTTATTGTGTGTCATGATGCGATCAGCCCACGTGTTTACCTGACGCGAGTTTAACATATTTACCCATACAAAAAAAAGTGTACAACGCCGCTAAAAATGTTTTCACTTAAAAAAACTATGGCTGGAAACTGGAGTATGAATGCGCATACTGCTGCACTGATGATTTTCTACCCGGGAACAGCTACGTCGCACTGACAGAAATGGTCGATCGATCGGTCGAGCGACGAGATAGATATGTATGAATATGTATGCGTTTATTGCTTCTCTGATGAAGCTAACGTGTATATCCGCGAATGTCATTTTTTTTGATGAAAAGTCCGACATATAACTCCACCCCACCAGAGATGTGAAGATAGCTGGTATAGCAGTTCTACCTGCCACACAAGCCACCCGGCTGCCGGCCTGCATGTTGCTTCTTCACGCCTCTTTTAAAGGATCCCAGGTTACAAGGCGGGGGGAACACGTGAACAGGCAGAGCATTCCATTTACAGATAGTGCGACAAAGAAAGACGCGTTGGAATTGTGGCCACAGTTAGACGGTGAATTTTTAAACTGTTCTGTACACACGCATCTCAGTTTATCGTCAACGTAGTACTAAATGCTTAGAATACTAACATCTCGAAGGCGTGTCTTAACTAAAACAAGCGTGCCGTAATTATTTTCTTGTGTGCGTAAGTTGAATGTGTATACGCTACGCACACAAGTATACATGATTTTAGTGTTACCATCACAAGTCGCAAACTCACAAATTTGGTAAAACGCGGTGCTTTGTTATGCGATGCCAAAGCATTTGGTACGATGAATCTCCTATCTATTAAACAAGTCCGTCTGTCTGTGGTGCTGTTTCAGCGGCCAAACCGTGAGAGATAGATAAAGAGAATATTTAAGTTATAAGTTAAGAATAGTCTGATAAGACTACAAACCGGATTTGAGTAACGTAGCACTTCCGGTTTTCGAGAAATCAGGTTTTGGTGAACATTTGGTTCACTGGTTTGCTAGTATGATTATAATCATGTAAATTATTCTTTGCTTTAACGGAAGTAAAATATAAAGGACAATAATTTTACTTTTCAACTAATAAATAATTAATATGATATTTTTTTATGGAGCTAGTCACGCCAATATATTAGTTTTACATCAATAAATACCTATCAGAGATACGTGGAAAAGTATATAATAACAATACTGATATAACAATTTTTTCAACGAAAAATGCAAATTCTATCGAAATTTTGCACGTTTCTTACTCTGTTTCTTTTTCATTTCAAAAATTCGTTCGTTCGAAAATAGTTTGACAATAAATTCTCCAAGGCTACTGTAATTCACTTTTTCAAACGAAAAGTTACATTTGACAGAAATTTTAACCACTAATTGACGAAATAATAGTACATTACGATACGCGTGACCTAAGTTGCCTATAACTGCACGGCGTGAAGTTAGCGCCCGAGCGGAGCGAGGTTTCTAAACGCCGTGCAGTAATAGACAACTTAGGCCACAAGTATCGTATACTATTTTATAGCAAGTGTGACATAAACCCGCCCCGGACGCGGGCAAGAGGGGGGGACCCCCCGAGGGATGCGATTAGTGTTTTGAAAGTAAAATTCATGTATTGCAATCACAAAGAATTGCAATACAGACTACAAGTCAAACTCTGAAAAGAAAGAATTCCGGTTCAGATTACCATTTTGAGTATATTTCAAAAGGAAAAAATCAAATATCATTACAACAAAATAGAATTTCAATGTATCCATGAACGTTTATTCCTTGATTGGCATAGTAAAGTTAAGTTACGCGTATCGTAATGTACTAATTCTACATGAGTGAAGTTGGTCAATTCATTTACACACCGTGCAGAAATAGGCAACTTAGGTCACGGAAAAGCGTGCGTAAAGTGCGGGTTTAGGTCACACTGTGCTATAAAAAGTGTTACATATTCATTATGCAATATTTGTTTGAATTAAGCCTTAAATGACTGGTAGAGTACTTTTAATCAAGGCTGCTTAGCGCAAGGATATTTTTTGGCATGTCAAAATAATAATTATTGTACTTATTTCCAATACTTCAAAGTATTAAACGACAAATTTAGATTGAAATACAATGGATTACATCAACTCTTCATATTATTCGGCTAATGCTGTCAAAGAAGATTCTTTATCGTCATCAAAAAATTTGTCATAAAGTAAGTAATATAGTTTCCAAGTAAAACAGGTAATCTGATAAGTGGAGATAAAATGAACTCACAAACATGACTCATTACATTCGTTCACGAAAATTGTTTGTGATACCTAACTTTATGTGTGTGTTAGAAAATGAAATAGAGTAGAGTCACTGGTGAAATTTCGTTCGTTAGCGAAATATCGTTTCGAGAAAGAGAGTAGAGCTCTTTCCAGCCTAAATTGTAGCTTACTTCCTTAAGGCGACAGCACTGCTATTAGAACGGTAAAACTGCTGTGCTGACTTACGACAGAATAATTTATTTTCTCGCAATATAACCCATTTAAATCAAATCCAATAATAGGTAAATACACGTTTCGTGTCGAAACCGTACCCTTATCACCAACAGCGCTTTTTATGAAATCAACAGCCGAGCGCTTTCTCGTTTCAACGTCTGCACAAAGTTATAACAGATATTTGCCATACAAAAACAACTCTTCGCACGAGCAGATAAGAGCGTATGTAAATGTGTAAGTTAAATTCGTTATTGCACTTTGTTTCAATTGAACGCGCTCTTTCATGAAACAATACCAGCAATATGAAATTGATATCAAAACATTATTATTGCTGTGATGTTTTTGACGCACGAAACATTCCATCATTTATGTATTTGAAATTGCTAGAATCTCTGTTCTAACAAATAATAATAGCAATTTCAAATATATCTCTTGTACTGTTGTACCTCTGTACAGGAACATCAAAGTGGCAAAATATGAAAAGACAAAGAAATATTTGAAGAAAGATCAAGTATTATGTAATAACTGAAATATTGACCTTCACAAAACGTTTAAAATTGCTTCTAAGGGTTACGCTCCCAAATGGTAAAAGCGGAACCCCATTACTAAGACACCAATGTCCATCTGTATAATGTGATTCAACTAAGAATAGGATCGATTGGGCGCCATATTTTGACGTCATAGCTGTCAATTCAAACCAAATGGGTAGAGTGAGCAAAAAAATTTTGCTATTTAATAAAACTTATTTACTAAGATTACGTTACATAAAACATCAGATTTTTTAATAAAATTAATTTACTAAGGTTGAGAAAGAACACAACCGATTTTTAATAGTATTTCTTTATTAAGACTGTGTGAAAAAACATTAATAAGAATCTAGCTCTTCAATTTTGCTCATCTCTGCATTACCGCCGGAGAAGTTATGAATAATCATGCAGGTCACATACGAACATGCATCATACGGTAAACGAAAGTTTTAAATCGAGTTTTTGAACTCACCGTAAAGTGACATTTGGTTGACGATTTAGGTTATCAACCAAACATAGCCAAAGCTCAATAAATGAGAAAAAAACAACTAATATTAATTATCAACATTTGTTATTGTTTGTTTGAAAATGTTTGGTTTTTATTTTAGAATCAGCTGAGTGCTAAAAAAGTGTTCCGAGATTTTTTTGCAAAAAGTACTTTTCAAGCGACATTTGACAGATGGAAGTCATTGGCTTTCCTATTCTTATTTGAATCGCATTATATGTTACCACGCTGTATCTCATGCACCGTGATAGCTGGATAGTTGACATTATCTACATAATGATAATAATAATAATATATTTATTTATTTCTTCTCACAACATGATACTATTGTAATAGGTGAATACAGTAATGATAAATCTGTAAGTTGTGAGAAGCTGGTGTCTGACATGGGTATAGAAATACCTGTTTTACAGATCACCTGGCCCGATGATGTACTTCAATTGCCGCTAGAGCAATAAATACTAAAAACATAATAAAAATTTGTTTCTTAGGTTTTCACGCACACCAATCATTAAATAAAACAAGTTTCAACGGTATAGATGCACTTGTTAATGACGTTTCGCAACCTTTTCAGGCTGCGTCATCAGAATTTTGATTTTATTTACTTTGTCGAGCTTTTATTGAGCTTTCGGATACTTCATTCTGGAAGATTCTTAAAATTTATTCTCTATTTTTGAATTTATTAGTTAATTTATTTAATAAAGTTCTTTAATTCATTCTTTTTTTATAATTTTGAGTTAATTTGTTTATTTGACCCTAACTACCATTAACTACTCCTGAGAAGAACTGGTGAAACAAACTCAGAGAGGCTTTCTTTCTCCTTCTTATGTTAAGTCATGCAAACCAAAGGAACTAATAGTATCTGTTGTTCTAGCAGTGTGTGTTCGGAGTCGGGATGTTATATAATGGGTTCCCAAGCTGGTGGTATATACGAACCATATTCCCTATTGAATATATTGTTTTATACTTTCATGGTCACTAACATTATAGCTATAAGATTATGGCGCTTGCAACAATGCCGAAGTATCGGAGACTCATAAAAACCAAGGTACATGGTAACAATCCCATTAATAGCTATAATTCCATATTGAAATTTGGATGTTTCTTAATCTCGATAGCTTCGCGTATCATCCTAGGAATGAATCGTTGTTTAGTTCCAAAGATCTGTAGTTTATCAAATCTTATGTAATGGTGTGCACCCCCTATTGCGTGTTCACACACTGCATACTAATTTTCGCGCCTATGTTTCATATCTGCTAAATGTTCTTTTACCCGAGTCCCTATACTCCTCTTTGTTTGGCCGATGTAGGAGAGCTCACAGTCGCATTCAAGTTTGTAGACACCTGTAACTTGAATTACATTTATTGTTGAATTACACTTGAATTATATTATTAAATATACCCTATATTGCATTTGCTAGGTCGTAGAAACTTTGATTTTCTTCGGCGGCTTGAATCTCAATCCTCCCAATCTTGTCAGTGACTCCTTTCATAGCAGGTTGTCGGTCGACTGTGCTAGGTTTGGAGCGATTGTGACAGCGACGTGGTACATTCAGATTATTATCCTTCAGTACTCACTCGACATGCTGTAGCTCAGTTGCCTGGTGTTGTTTGAAACAGACGCCCCGTGTCCCCTGAAACAAAGAGTTTCCTAGAGCAGTTTACTATTTCGGGTGATGGTGTGAGTCACAACTGAGTTCCCTATCAGTATGTGTTACTTTACAATACACAGTATGACTTAACCCTTGGTCAGGATTCCTGATTAATAAAATAACTAGAAAAGCTAGTTTACTAACTGCCTCTAACTCCATGTATGCAGTTAAGGTGATTTAAAAAGGCAGAAACTTGATCTGTTAAAAGGATTGTGAAAGTATCATTTACGAACCCCTTATATAGCCTGGTTTGACAGGTGCCATACTAAGAGTCCTCTTCTTAAAATCTTCCATGAAAATATCGGCCACAACAGGTGGCACAGGGAACCCATTGCAACGCCATCCACTTGTAAATAGAAGTCATCCTCCCATAACAGGTAGCCAGTTGTAAGGCAATGTTCTAGTAATTCTACATATTCTACCATATTGTTTTCAAGTAGCTTCTTCTTAGTTATTTTAATGCAGTCCTGTACTGGTAGGCATGTAAATAAGGACTGAACATCAAAACTGACCATGGTTTCATTGTCCATAAGACGTTGATCCTGAATCTCGTTGACAAATTGGTATGAATCCTTCACAAAGGCTCTTGTGTTACCTCTTAGTAGTGAAAGAAACTTTGCTACATGTTTAGCCAAACGATATGTTGGTAAGTCAATCTGACTTACAATTGGTCGTAGTGGAGCATTCGGTTTGTCTATTTTCGGTAACCCATACATTTTTGGTGGTCTAGGACATGCCGGAATAAGAAAGTTGACGTCGAGATCTAACGTTTCGCAAAGTGATTGAATGAGTTCACTTGTCTTTTTTAAGGATCTTGGTGGTCGGATGATTTTTCACAAGTTTGTATGTGTTCTCATTCGATAGAAATTTTATTTAATCTGCCGTATTCATTACTAGCATAGCGTTGCCTTTATCTGCACGAAGGATGGTAAGTTATGGCTTAGTTCACAAGTTCTTTAGTGCAAGGTATTCATAAGGTTTGATTTCGGTGGTTTACTTTGTCTTAACACTGATGAAATGTCTTGATGCAGCGCCTCCATGTCTTCCTTTCTCATGTCGTTCTCCACTAAGCAGTCCTCCATGTTACAGATAAACCTCTCGATACGAAATGTCGTGGGGTATAAAATACAATAGTAACTCCTTAAATCCTCTCTACACACGTAGGACACACTACACATGTATACACGCACACTTATACACACACACACACGCACACTCACAAAACACCTTCACAGCCTGTGATATGTATATGCTTGTACCCAAAAGAAATTTATAAACTGTTCAATATTTATTATAACAAAAAAAATGGGTGCGTGTACTTATGTAGGCGCGTGAGAAGTTATCCTTCTTTCGCATCGTTTAAAATTAGTTTTTAATTGCATGCAAATAATTAATTACAATAAATTAATAAAAAGTCTGGAAAAGGACACAGTCAATAAAGTTCAGTTTTAATTTGAAAAAATAAATAAATAATCAAAATATTCAATTAAAATCGCTACTGAATATAATTTATTAGAACATGTGATTTGCACTTGTATGAAACTCAAACACGTATTCCGAATATACAAACTAGAAACATGTGGATAAATATTATAAATATGAATACCTATAACTGTTACTTTATTACAAAAAATAAAGATGTGGTTTTTGGTTCTACTACACCAATGGTCAAGAGATGGCGCTGTAGTCTCCTGAATCGCGCTTTGGTTCCGTTGTTCCAGATTAATAAATACTTTTGATAAGCCTTGACAATGCAGTCGATTTCTATTTTGTTGGTAGATTTTCTTAATGTGCGGTAAACACAAAAGTAACAGCATGAAGTTGGTCGCGAAAGCGACCAACTTCATGCTGTTAAAATTTTGTGTTACAGTGATGCGCGCGCATCTTAAAATTTCACTCTCATCATTTTTTCATAACGCGCCTAAAGAAGTATAACTTCAAAAATGTTTTACCCTTGGAAAAAAAAAAGTTGGTTTATGTTATTGTTTTGTTATCATTTTGAAAAAAAACATTAATGGAATCCATTATTATTATAAATACATCTATGGCGGATTGTTAATTGGCCTATTGTAACCAAGCTATGGAAGAGCGGTGCATCCTAACACAAGCAATTTTACTGCTTAAAAGGATGTACCATACTCATACATTGTAGTAGGCTAAGTTACTGAAATAAACTAATTTTGTATTTGTATTTTGTATTTCTTCGTACGGTATCCTGCGCGGTGCTACAGCAAAATCCAGTCCTTTCTCCAAAATTTTTAAAGTAGTTTCATCCAAGTTTTGTTTTGATATGTTGACCACTGCTCGCAATTTGTTCACGTTGTCTGTAGTTGTGACAGGTGCGTTTCGTTTTTCCTAAACGCGAAATGGTCTTTGATAATTTTCTATTTGTCTATGTTTGCACTCGTTGAATTTTGATGACTCACGGTTGTGAAGTTAATATAGAACGCAATTATGATAAGCCTCCGATGACAATTGTTTCTTCAAGTCATTGGACAAAACCTCAATGGTGCTGTTGATTATATATTGTTGTTGATTATATATATATTTTAATATTTTACCGTTATTAATTCCATATTTGTATGCCTGATGGCTGGTCGTAGTTGGACTGTATATTCAAGCATAATAACCATGTATTACCTATGTACCACAAATAGATAAATAAATGAAATGAAATGAAATGAAATATAATTCTGAACGGCGTCTTTCTATAATTTCTATAAATAGCTTTTTAAAAGGATGCGAAACGTCATAAACAAATTAATCAGTGCGTCTATACCGTTCAAAGTTGTTCTATAGAATAAAAATTCAGACAACAGTCGTGATTTTTGGTAGCTTTTTGCTCGATATTAGTGCTTCTGGCATGTTCGCTGAGGCAAGGATCGATGGATTCCATGCCATTATCCGAAAGCGATGTGCCTCGCTACTGAGTCGGGTGCGCGCCAGCCCCAACAGCATCCTGTGCGTGTTGTCGGACAGGTGGGAGTCGCCTTTACTCCAACATTGGATGGGCGTCCATATAAGAAATAAAGAAAGAAAGAAAAACACTTATTGACGACATACATTTACAATTACAATAAATACGCAACAAACATAAAACAAAAGGTACATCGTCAAACCATAACCTAAGAAATGTTGTTTATGATATATTTAAAGAACAAAATCTGTGAACAAAATGGAGATAAGACGACACGTAATAAAAGCCACGTCATCGGACATCGGACCATTTAACAACGTGGTAGAGCATCATAAAATTACACTACACTGTGCATTATAAACCGGGCCGAGAAAGACACTGTAACACATATAAGACATTAGGTAATTAAATTGAAATGTATTACTAACATAGATTAAGGAAAATTGTTACTAACAAAAGAAAACTATGGACACTTTAGTCTGTTTCTTTTTTAATTATTGAAGTTATACTTCTTTAGGCGCGTTATGAAAAAATTATGAGAGTGAAATTTTAAGATGCGCGCGCATCACTGTAACACAAAATTTTAAGAGCATGAAGTTGGTCGCTTTAGCGACCAACTTCATGCGTTACTTTTGTGTTTACCGCACATTAAGAAAATCTACCAACAAAATAGAAATAGAATCTCTATTTAGTGGGTGCTAACGACTGCATTGTGAAGGCCTATCAAAAGTATTTATTACTCTGGAACAACGGAACCAAAGCGCGATTCAGGAGACTACAGCGCCATCTCTTGACCATTGGTGTAGTAGCACCAAAAACCACATCTTTATTTTTTGTAATAAAGTAACAGTTCATATTTATAATATCAAAAGTATTTATTAATCTGGTACAACGGAACCAAAGCGCGATTCAGGAGACTACAGCGCCATCTCTTGACCATTGGTGTAGTTTATTAATTTATTGTAATTAATTATTTGCATGCAATTAAAAACTAATTTTAAACGATGCCAAAGAAGGATAACTTCTCACGCGCCTACACAAGTACACGCTCCTATTTTTATGTTATAATATAGTGTCTAATTTTGTATGGATAATGGCACGGAACCCTTCGTACGCGAGTCCGACTTGCACTGCTTTTCATAAACAATAGAAGTTCGTGAAAAACGCTGAAGCATTTACGAATAAAAATATTTTCCAAAATTTATTATTACAACTTATTATGCTAATGGTGGTTAAACAAGCTACAAAGTTCGAAAGTATATTGTTGTAAAACGACCAAGATATAAATTCCAGTAGGCAGAAGTGATTTTTCAATGCACATCTTAGGCGGCGAAGATTACTCGATAAAGAGAACAGCAGTTAAGGTGTTCTTAAAACTTCTGTTATCAGTTGTAGACTCGACATTATCTTGAAACTTTGGTGGTTTACGTGACATTTTCAAATGTCGGAAGATAAAGCGGTGACATGAGAAATGCTTAAGAATCGACTTAACGGGACGCTACTTTTACATAGAGGTATAACCTTTTTTTTTTATAACGCAGGTAAAAAATCTTTTTACAGATGATGGCGCCTTTAAGAGGCACACCGCCGAACGGACCTCACACCTGGAGCTCTACTCTCTTTCTCCGAAACGAAATTTCGGTAACGAACGAATATCAAACGAAATTTCGCCAGTGTCTCTACTCTATTTCATTTTCGAACAGGCACATTAACTTCGGAACCATAAACAGTTTTCGTGAACGAATGGAATGAGTCATGTTTGTGAGTTCTTTTTATCTCTACTTTTAAGAAAACGTTTTTTTACTTGGAAACAATATAGGTACTTTACGGCAAATTTTTAGATGACATTGAAAGAACCTTCTTTGACAGTGTTAGCCGACTAATTTGTAGAGTCGATACAATCTACTGTATGTCAACCTCAATTTGTCGTTTAATACTTTGAAGTATCGAAATTACAAAATATAATAAAAAAAATGGTTTATTTGTTAATTTTACAAGCTAAAAAAGTTTCTCGAGCTAAGCAGCTATTATTAAAAATACTCTTGCAAGTATTTTAGGCTTAATTAAAACAAAAATCTCAAAACGAAAATGAAAAGGTAACACTTTTCATTTCGTCGATTTGAGTTCAAAATTTCGAACAATTATCTGTCAAATTCAACTTTTCCTTCGAAAGTTTTGTGAATTAGAGTAGGCTTGGAGAATTTAATTGTCAAAATATTTCGGACGAACGAATTTTCGAAATGAAAAGTAAACAGAGTAGGGAACGTGCGAAATTTCGATCGAAATTTCGTTTTTCGTTGAAATAGAGTAGGCCTCCTGGCTCCCACAAGTCTTACGGACCCCCCAGTGGCTACCCACCAAAGACCCCGCAACTCTTACGGGAGCTTTACAGCATTATATCCGCTAAAAAAGTCCTGCGAATAACTTCTACACTGCTTAGTACGGAGTCGCGGGGTCTCCGTTAGGGATTCTACCATGGCTCCGCCCCCAGCAGCTTCCCGGCCTCGCCGGGGCTCCACGGCAGGGGATAGAGGTATTACCTAACACATAAATACATACCTTCTACAAAGAGAGGTAGAGCATAGTGGATTTCCCGCTGGAATTGGGAAGCATCCTGCACCTTACAAAATACAACAGTAAAACAACACCACCTTTTGGTGGTGGAGCTCGATGGCGCAAGTGGTTAGCGCGTTCGGCTGCGATCGTTGAAGTTAAGCAACTTTCACAGTGGTCGGTCATTGGATGGGTGACCAAAAATTTAATAACATGAGCTCCTCCGTGCTTCGGAAGGCACGTTAAGCCGTTGGTCCCGGCTGCATCTGCAGTCGTTAGCACCCACCAATCCGCACTGGGCCCGCGTGGTGGGTCATGGCCCAATCTCCCTATTGCATCCATAGGGAAGGCCTGTGCCCCAGCAGTGGGGACATTAATACGCTGATGATGATGATGATGATGTTTTTGCTGGTGAGTAGGGTTCCAGCGATCCGAAGGGTAGGGGATGGGCAGACTAGCCAGGTGAGGATGGCTGGAGAAGCACATTTTCTACCGCATCATCCATCTTCCTTCGCGACTAGATTCCATTAACCCTTTCCATCAGTACCCTTAGTACGATTTTGAGCTCACGAAAACTATCATGGTTTTCGTAATTGTAAATTATGTTTCTATGTCCATTTTGGTAAAAGTAACCAAATATACTTTAAATTTAAGAAGATGCAATTTAATGATAGAATTTAAACACTGTCTGTTTGTATTGAAACGAAAACAATTAAATCAGTACCCTTAGTACGAGTGCGAGCTAACGAAAACTATCATAGTTTTCGTAATAGTAAAACTCGTACTAAGGGCACAGGTGGCGTGAGGTAATTCGTTGCGCTTCGTATAAAAAAAAAACATACTAACAGACAAAAAATTCTCATCATGTTTATATCAAGTTCCATGAATACACATACAAAGCGAAGAATCGAATTGGTTTAGAAGCGGGCAGTAAACTCGATCTGAAAAAAGACTTAAAACAAGAACACAGCGTAAACTTTTACCCAAGAACAAACCCGGTAAAGTAATCTTCATTCTCCTTCCTTACTCGAAAGTAAATTACTTAGTGTCGCCGCACACGGGCCACACGCCACAGCCACAAACGCCGCCACGAGAAGCTAGAAGCGGCTACTTAAGTGGCTGAAGCGCGCGACAGCGGCCGACTAAGTGTCGCCGCACACGGGCCACCGACCACAACCACAACCGCCACCGGCATATTTCTAGTAGTTTTCATACATTTTATATTGACTCGCCACACACGGTATGCCGGTGGCCGCCACACGCTACAAATCGTCGTTGCTCGCTTCTTGTGGTCCGCACCGGCCACTTAATGTAAGGGAGAGAGGGGTGGGGAATCGCGCGAGTGACGTGTGGCGGCGTTTTGTATCGGCGCATTAAGTGGTCGGTGCGGGCCACAAGAAGCGAGCAACGACCATTTGTAGCGTGTGGCGGCAACCAGCGTACCGTGTGTGGCGAGTTAATATAAAATGTATAAATACTACAAGAAATATGCCGGTGGCGGCATTTTGTGGTTGTGGTAAGTGGCTTGTGTGCGGTAACACTTAAAGCCGGATCGCCAGCGCGTGTTTTGCCCCACACAATCAACAAAAACATATCAACATTCAACAAAATCGTCTACACAAAACCTTGTTTCATTACACATATTTGCTTGCATCAACAAGGTTGTTGCTTTCCGAGCCTGATGGAAAACACGTACACATATCCCCCCGTAGAAAAAATGCAGGCCGGCAAGGTGAGGATGGCTGGTGTGGCAGGCAGAACTGCTGTACCAGCTATCTTCACGTTTGGATTTCACCTTCACTTAACATCAGGTGGGTCGGAGTCATTTGTTGGATCTGTCTATAAAAAAAAATATAAAAAACCGTGAAACATAGTCATAGTCATAATATTTATTGCTTCATTTTTTTTTATGTTATAGGGGGCATACGAGCAGACGGCTCACCTGATGGTAAGTGATCACCGTCGCCCATGGACACTTGCAACACCAGGAGTATCACAAATGCGATGCCGGCCTTTAAGGAAGGAGTACGCTCTTTTTTTGAAGGTTCTTGGGTCGTATTGGTCCGGAAACACTGCTGGCGACAACATATTCCACAGTTTTGTCGTACGTGGTAAAAAATTTCGACAAAAACGCACTGTTGTGGATAGCCACGCATCAAGATGATGGGGATGAAATTTTTGTCGCGATGTACGATGGCGAAATGCAGCAGCTGGAATTAATCCGAACAATTCCTCAGAACACTCCCCGAGATAAATGCGATAGAAGATGCAGAGCGAAGCTACATCCCTACGCAAAGCCAAAGGATCAAGCTGATCGGAAAGGTCCTGGTCGTCGACGATTCGAGCCGCTCGGTTTCATGTTGGTTACATTTAGTTCTTAAATTTAATAACAGCTCGCAAACATGAGCCCTGCAAGGGCATTGCAAATTCTAATAAAAGTGTACAAATATTAATTTAAAATTTGATAAAATTACAATAGGATAACAATTTAAGATGGATAGAAAAATTAAATAAGTTAATCTATATTTATAATAAATCTGTGGAGAGGTCAATTCTGTACATGTGTAATATAAGTATATATAGTATAAGTGATCGATACTGATGCCAACAATGCAATCAGTAAATTTTTTGTCTGTCTGTCTGTCTGTGTGTATGTTCCTTATAGAAACAAAAACTACTCGACGGATTTTAACGAAACTTGGTACAATTATTCTTCATACTCCTGGGCAGGTTATAGTATACTTTTCATCACGCTACAGTCAATAGGAGTAGAGTAGTGAAGGGAATTGTTGGGAAAAGGGAAGAAGTTACTTCATTTTTTAAGCTTCCGTCGCGTGCGCAGCCTTAATGGTTAAAGTTACATAGAAATCATGTATGACGGAAATATTCTACATAAAATTGTCTAAAAAATATCCTGCAACAGCATATGTCTATCTTTTATGGTTTACTCACAATAACACTTGTAACTCCTGATAGCTTAGCAGTTCGGAGCATTCTGATTATATTTGTTTACTCTTACGTTTATAATACTCTCACTCATCCCTAATTTAAAAAAAGTTAACATTATTACCTATTCAATAAAAAAAGAATCATAGAAAAAGAATTAAATAAATAAATTCAATGTGTACAATACGCGCCTGAGAACAAAAACTATAGTCTACACTACAGCTCTACACCGAAGCGAAGCGAGGGCGGACCACTAGTAAAAAATATAATTTTAAAATTAATTCATATAGTACTTTAAGCAATTATAAAATACATTTAGCGTTAAGTACAGTTTAGGTACAGTTACGTGTAAAAACATATTAGCTTGTGTCAATGATATAAAATTTCCGATTGGTCTAAATATTAGCCATTTAACAAAAATGCGTATCCTCAAACCTTGACCTAGCGATAGGAACCATTTCGCTCCCTTTGACAAGTCAAGTAATAAGCCAGCCACTTAAATATACTACACGTAGGTGGCTAGACCACAAAATAGATAGTACAGAATGTAATCTCATGTACGTAGTATATTTTCCATAGGTCGCGGTAGGATTGTCAACTTTAGTGCAAAGAACATCCTGGTTATGCCACTCTTGGTAGTCATATGGGACCAAGACCGGTGGTCTTGATGGGGACATGGAATTAATATATTATTATGAGGTGGCAATTGAAACCGAAACGGTGGCCCCAAATATCACCACAATTAAATAATTATTTTAAGTGGTATGTTGGGACCACAAATATGATCTAAGTTCCTAAATTTATTTTTAATGTCGGGAAAGTAAAGTCAAATGAAAACCACTCGTACCTCCGTATCTAGTTGTTTGATTTATTGTTGAGAATGAAACAGGAGAAATGGAATATATAAAATAATCATTAATAACTAAAGTATGTTTTTATTTATTTTTAAGCATTTAACTGCTAGATGTTCAAATCTAAAATAAAGTTTACTAGAAAAAAATCCACGCGGACCAGGCAGCGGTTTTTCTTTAGATTTGAACATCAAGCAGTTATATGCTTAAAAATAAATAAAAACATAACAATAATTGCTATTTCTTCTTTCAAATGTTTAATACTTGAAAAAGTATTCATTTGACATTGTGGGTTACCTACAATGCGAAGAGATGGCGCTGCCTTGCAGCTTAAGGCTAGGAAAATTTCGACGCGGCGAATAGGGCCGTGGTAGCATAATGGTCAGTGCATTCGCCCGGATTGCGAAGGGTGCGGTTTCGAGTCCCGTCCGCTACCTGGTCCGCGTGGATCTTTTTTCTAGTAAACGTTTCTTTATAACTAAAGTATTTCAATTTAAAAATAAGTTTCTATTAGGTACAAATTTAAAATAAAATTCTTGTGTCGTACCACACATCTGTGGCGAAACTTCTTTTCTTAAATAAACATTAAGCGGTGTTTAAGGCATAGGGCAATGGAGCAGCGCACGCATAACTCACACACACACACACACACACACACACACACTCATATATATATTTATATAGTCGTTTGACATGACGTATTTCCGTTTCATCTTTTCCATAGGATTGTTACACCCCCGTCCGAAAATAAGTTTCACTTCAAGAAACGAAAATTCACCGTTTAATGTTGAAGTCAAACAACCGTTCAGTTATAATATCTATTTTTTTGTCCATATTTGTACAAAAAAGTTCGCTAACGCGAACTCGAGGTCGCATTAGTCCCAAGTGGTCCGAGATATCGTGTCTGTGAGCAGTGTCCGTGCGTGCGTTGCTCGAGCGCACTTTCTATGTAGATTACCTTCTTTACTATCTATTTTGTGGCTAGACTGTTTGCACGGTCCTTTGCAAACAACTTTACCTAATGAATGTTTGACATTGTTTGCTTGAACTCACACTATGTTATAAGAGTACCTACTTATAGTGGACGATCTTAATATTACAATCTAACTCACAAGATCGAGTAAATTGTATTGGTTTTAAAATAAATAAATAAGCATTAATATTTCCACCATTCACACCAATTAGCCCAGCCCCAAATTAAGCCCTGTAGGCGTGTATTATGGGATACTAGAGTAACGGATAGAATACATATACTGATACATATATAAGTATATTTATATAGAAATACATACTAAACATCCAGTGACTGGTGAACCAAATGCTTGTATTCATCACACAAACATCTGCCCCCACCGGGATTCGAACCCGGGACCTTTCGAGAAGGCGACACCGTGAATTATAGTTATTTTTTAAAGCATTAAAAATATAATTAAATTGTCTTTTATTGTCATTATTCAAGGGCTGCCCGGTTCGCGTGGTTTTTTTTTCTAGTAAAACATTCTTTAGATTTTCACATCTACCAGTTAAATGCGTAAAATCTTAATATATATAAATCTCATGTCACAATGTTTGTCCTCAATGGACTCCTAAACCACTGAACCGATTATAATAAAATTCGCACACCATGTGCAGTTCGATCCAACTTGAGAGATAGGATAGTTTAAATTTAAAATTATAGTCGCAATTTTAATTTATTGCAAATTATTACTTTTGGGCGGTACGAAGTTCGCCGAGTCAGCTAGTCTAATATATAAAATTCTCGTGCCGCGGTGTTTGTGGTTAAACTCTTCCGAAACGGCTTTCCCGATTCTCATGAAATTTTGTGTGCATATTGAGTAGGTCTGAGAATCGGACAACATCTATTTTTCATCCCCCTAAATGTTAAGGGTAATCCACCCCTATTTTTTTTTAATTTTAGATATTTTTTTTTTTGAATTTTTTTATGATACAGCATTAGTAAATACATATAACCCTGAATTTTCACCCTTCTACCACCAGCCCCTATTATTATGGCGGTACGAAGTTCGCTGGGTCAGCTAGTCTTATAATAAAATTCTCGTGTCGCGGTGTTTGTGGTTAAACTCCTCCGAAACGGCTTTCCCGATTCTCATGAAATTTTGTGTGCATATTGAATAGGTCTGAGAATCGGACAACATCTATTTTTCATCCCCCTAAATGTTAAGGGTAATCCACCCCTAATTTTTTTTTTCAATTTTAGATATTTTTTTTATTTTCTTTTATGATACATCATACAAATATACATACAACACTAAATTTTCACCCTTCTACCACCAACCCCTATTTTTTTATGGCGGTTCGAAGTTCGCTGGGACAACTAGTTAAAATATTATTATTTTAAATTTCCAACTCAACGTTGTAACGGATTATGAAGTTTTCGCCTTCTATTTTCGCCTTCTAATAACTGGAAGTTACGAATCCATTAACACGTCTATTGAAAAGTTAAGTTCATAATTTAAATTTTTAATCAGAATAAATTATGGGCTTTGATAGCTTTGCTACTTCGAAATGTAGCTTCATGAGAATATAGCGATGTAAGTGATTATATGTTTTATTACAAATGAATTATTAAATTGTAGTTACGAGGCGTCACATATAAATTATGTAAATGATAAGTATATGTAATTTTCTGACATTTTAATTCAATATCGATGCAATTTTTCCTGCCTTTTTTTGTAATTATGAATAGATTAGAAGTACTTTTTTTTTGTGACATTGCATACAACTATTATCTTTAAATTAATTTTATTTATTTTCACTTCACTAAACCTCATTAATTTAATTATCTTCTATAATATGTACCTAATACTTGACATTTAACAAAATATACTGGAAACTGAAGAGCTAACAACTATTGTAACCATATTTTGGCAAATAAATGATTATTATTATTATTCACAATTTTAAAGTTCCCTATTTAGGGCAAATATTTATTAAGCAGTAACTTTTGTATGAACCAATTTAAAATTCGTAACGTTGCGTGTGCGAAATGTCAATGTAAAATTTTGTATGGAAAATTGAACAGCAGCTCCACAAAGTACGTAACGAGAACTAAAAATCAGTACACATTTTATAATGACATTTAGCTGATATTAGTCCTACAACTTTATCCCCAAACAATGAAGACATACATTTGTAATGGAAAGTGACTTCATGAGTTATCTCATATTGAAGTCATTTTTCAATTTGACGACTCTGTATATAATACAGGGAGAAAAAAACAGCCCTTGCTGAGTTTCTTGCCGGTTCTTCTCAGTACAAGGTCTCCCGCCGTAGATTTGCGAACCGATGGCGTAGCTTTTCGACATTCACAAGTGCTTGTAACAGCCTAGACTGAATAAACGATATTGAATTTTGAATTTTGAAGAAAGATTTTGCTTCTTTAAGGCAAATTATGCCAGGATTATTGAGGAGCTGCAGGTGATACCGTGATTTTACAATGCCATTTCGAACTCGCAAACGATTCGAATTCGCTAAGGGTACTGCTCACGGTAAACGCCTTTATCAATATTGTTGACGAAAAGCGTCAATTTCAGTTGGAAAACAACTTTTAATTGTGGGTTAACTACAATGCAAAGAGATGGCGCTGCTTTGCAGCCTAAGAAAGGCTTGAGAAAATTCGATACGGCCACCAGGGCTGCAGTAGCATAATGGCTAGTGCATTCGCCCGGATAGCGAAGGGTGCGGGTTCGAGTTCCGCCTGCTGACTGGTCAGCATCGATTTTTTTCTAGATTTAAACAAGCTTTTAATCAATATTTCCGTTCCACAGGGTAGACTGCATGAAAAAGTTGACCGAAAAATTAGTGTTGTTGTATAGTATTCGTATTTGCTTTATATAAACTTGTCAATAGAATGTTCTTTACCATGCTTTATACGTAATGAAACGGACAGACTGATGTCAAGTATACAAATAGCAAACACGCATAGCCAAGTAAAGTGCAAGCATTAGATTGAAAATGTTGTTTAATTTATCTTTTTGTTATACCTTTATACATATTTCTTATTGAAACGGTACGTTAATTTTAAAAAAATGGACTCTTAAAAATACAAACTTCTTAAACATCATCATCATCATCAGCTTCTTAATGTCCCCACTGCTGGGGCACAGGCCTTCCCTATGGATGGAATAGGGAGATTGGGCCATGACCCACTACGCGGGCCCAGTGCGGATTGGCGGATACTAACGACTTCAGATGCAACCGGAACCAACGGCTTAACGTGCCTTCCGAAGTACGGAGGAGCTCGAGATAGTGAATTTTCGGTCACGCATCCAATGACCGACCACTGCGAAAGTTGCTTAACTACAACGATCGCAGCCGAACGCGCTAACCACCTGCTTCATCAGGCTCCTTAAACAAGCATGATATATCGAGTCGCCGAGTGCTCCGTTCTGTGCTATAATTAAAAATAATTATGTTACAACGGGATATATAGATTTCCACTTGTGATAATCGGGAAAACTGTTGTGCAACTGAAATGTTGGTGAGCAAGACACTGGTGTCGATACTGGCATCATTCTTTAAAGTTTAAAATAAATTTAACACCAGAGACTGTTGTCCTTTTCTTTCTGTATAGAGAATGACCAGTAGTGCTATTCTGTAAGATTTTCACGCGCGGATTTATAACGCCGCCGTTCACGTGAATCCGCGTTCCGTCAAAGGAAATGGCTAAGAAACTGCCCTTAACGTGTATAAATATTTCGCACTTGCCCGTAACATTACTATATTTTTTATTAATTATTACGTAACTATATTTTAAAGTATAAAAATTGACTTCCATGTCTGTTTCAACAGCAAAATGTTCCGTTTTACAACATAAAAGAACAATAAATGTACACAAAAAATATCTGTGTAAGTCTATCGAAATATACAATATTATTTCGAAACTCCTTCAAAATAATATTTGGCCCTAATTTTTGTACAACAAATCACGGAAGGCCTAAAATAATAGATTTTATTATTCTGATCAGGCTGGAGACAAGGCTGTATGATAATTAATCCTTTAATTTCTGCAAATGAACAAAATAAAACTTCACAGATTTCCTGTCAGGCCGACGATAGCAAAATAATTATGTTTATTTTTGCTTTAAAAACACTTTTTGTGAAGAGTTAATCAGATAAATGGGAAGAAAGTTTCAAAGAAAATGCGAAATTGATGACTCTGTAAATAATTAGCAACATCTTTTATCAAATGTAGTAAGGTAATGACATAGTAGGAGTTCTCATAATTTTAAAGATTGTGACTTTATCAAAAGTTCCTGAGCCTTTTTTCATAGAAATAATGGTAATTCATAGAACTGTACTTCCAGGGCCCAAAAGGTGATACGTGTTTTTTTTTGTAGAAAAGGTCTTTTTAACAGATTTTTTTTTCTGGCGCTTCGCCGGCCGCAGCCGCGGCACGCTCGCTTTGCTCGCTCGGCTCGCGCGTTATGGTCACAACACTAACCTAACCTAACCTAGTGTGAAGTATCACCACTTGATAAGAAAAGTAAAAATTTCAATATTTTTTTCTAAAAAACTACCAGTGCATAAGTGTGACATTTTTTTTAATAATGTGGTTAACAGAAACCTTTTTAACAACAAAAATGCGAAATTACAACCAACAAAACTGAAGTTTTTACTTTTGGGCCCTGGAAGTACAGTATATCCGAAATAATAAATATTCAGCCTTTTACCATTAAATATTACTAAGTACAGAATTTATACATTGTCAGGGCAGTCACTCATACAAAACTTTCACATGTCCTTTTAGTATCGGTTTTGAGAATCATACCAGAATCGACACCACTATATTATAAAAAAAAAAAATATAAAACAGCTTCAATACGAAATCATCTTTAGCCCATCACTGTATTGCTATTAAGCGTACATTTTAACACAAGTAAATCCCACCCACTGCCGCGCGTAGTCCAGATTCGGCGCCATAAAAAAACAATTAATTTGAATAAACACAGTGGGCGAATAAAAAATCCAAGCATAATGGGGGACATTTGAAATTCCGCCGTTGTTTTATCGCGTTGTGATCGTTAATGGGACCTTAATATTTGAGGGGCAGGGGGGGGGGAGGCAGCAAGGGGCAGTTGCCACCTTATTTAATGCCCTTGTCATTTTTGCTGAATACATTTATAATTTCAATGGCGCATCGCCAGTTTACGATGTTTGTGATTGTATAATAGCCATGGATAGCTAAATGGCCTATAGGGCGCCATGAGATCTTTCGATTTGGTTTCGGAAAATGCAATAAATTAAGCACACTGTGTAGCTGTAGTATCAAGCTGAGGCAGGGACCTAGTTGGCCAAAAATTTTTTTGTTGTTTTTATTTATGTTAACAATAATGTTTATGGTCAATAAAATTTCTTTCTTTCTTTCTTCTTTCACACCACACTGATGGCGCATTCACTAAAATGTCTCTTATTGCAGTGAAACTCAGATTGACTTAAGAAACAGGCTGACTTGACGGAAACACATATACAATTTCAGAATTTTTCTAATTGACAAGCCTATCTTGCGACTTTTGAATTTTTGAGTGTGTATGTTTGTTACTTCTGCACGTCTAAACGGCTGGAGCGATTTTAATAAAATTTGGTATGGAGTTAGCTGACACCCTGGATTAACACATAGGCTACTTTTTACTGCGGGAAAGTATCCCTATTAAGCCGCGTGTAACATCGAGGGGCACAGCTAGTCATCAATAAAAATAAATTCAGTTGATCAATGACGATTAACCGGAAACCCTATAATATCGACATGCCATTTCATAGGGTGTCAATTAAAAAAACTTTTCATCAACCTATTAATGTCCCCACTGCTGGGGCACAGGCCTTCCCTATGGATGGAATAGGATGAATAGGCCATGACCCACCACGCGGGCCCAGTGCGGATTGGCGAGTACTAAAGAATGCAGATGCAGCCGGGACCAGCGGCTTAGCGCGCCTTCGGAAGCACGGCGGAACTCGAGATAGAAGACTTTTGGCCACCCATCCAATGACCGACCATTGCGAAAGTTGCTTAACTTCGACGATCGCAGCCGAACGTGCTAACCACCCGCGGCATCTAGCTCCCCTCCTCCTCCTCCAAAAAAAAACTGAAAGTATGTGTTTTCTCCAGTCTGTCAGTTTCTTAAGTAAGCACTATTCCTATATATATATATATAAAACTCAAAGGTGACTGACTGACTGACATAGTGATCTATCAACGCACAGCCCAAACCACTGGACCAATCGGTCTGAAATTTGGCATGCAGGTAGATGATATGACGTAAGCATCCGCTAAGAAACGATTTTGATCAATTCTACCCCCAAGGGGATAAAATAGGGAATGAAAATTTGTATGAAACTTTGTCAATTTTAAACCGATCGGGCTGAGATTTTGCATGCAGATAAAAGAAGAATCATAGATGAATGTCATTGTGTATAATACAAACCTGAGAACAAAACCTGTAGTCTACACTTCAGCTCTACACCGAAGCGAAGCGAGGGCGGGCTAGTTACGATATTAGTGATGTAACAAATATTCGCATTCGCATTTGCGAATATTCGCATATTTTTGAATATTCACATTCGCATTCGCAAAATCTCTGCGAATGTTTTGCGAATATGAATATTAGAAAAAAACAATTTGAAGAAGTGGTAGTTCTGCCTTTCCTTGAATATTCATTGTTACACAGTTTGCATTTAGCTCGTTCAGCATCGCAAAGTGTGAAATAAGTCCATGTTTCACTAGAATTCGATATACTCATGTTAATAAATCACTATTACCACAATCACTAACCTCGAAATTCACTTGTTTTGTTTACGGAAAGACCGGTGCGAGCGGAATGACACTTCAGTCGGACGAGTTCATATCAACTCGGCAATTCGAACGAGACTGCCACCATGCCATAGACAATTGGCGCCAATTTAAAAAAAAAAATACTATTCGTATACGCATTCGCGAACGCGAATGTCGGTACCAGACATTTGCATCCGCATTCGCATTCGCGAATATTCAAAAAATGACATTCGTTACATCACTATACGATATAGTCCCCTTTGATGTTAAGGTACTTCACTATGATACAATATCCGTCACTATATTTTATCAATACACTTCCACAGACTCACCTAAACTATGCCACATTTCAAAATATGCAAATTTATTAATTCAAAAGGGTAGGCTACTCGTAGCTCGTTCGCAAATTAATTGAAATATTATGCCCGCGGAAAAACCACAAAAACCCACCGGGATCCTCTTCTAAATAATTACAGCCATCGTTTCCTTTATAAACATAATTTTCGGTCTTGTGTACGAACCGCCGCCGTGACCTCTATACAAACTTTATATTTTATTTTTTTCACTACAAATTTCACTTTCGTGTTTTTAACTGCTTGATTGATCATCATCACATCATCAGCCTATTAATGTCCCCACTAAAACAGAACTAACATTCAGATTTTTATTTGGCAATCAAACCCAGCAATCTGTAAAACGTCAAAGTTTTGTATTGATACGGATTTGTTTGTTGTTGTGATTTCTTGCGGATTTTTGTATTTAATCATGTCTAAAAGGGGTAAAACCTTACAAATACGGTAGAAATGCACTACAGCGCCCTTCAATCTAATTCCCATTCTCTTTCCGCACAGACTAGTTGTTTTAATAACAATCATTAAAAACAAAAAATAAGACCGACTTCAAAATCGAAAGAGGAACTAAAAAGTAAAAAATAATATCTGTTATAGCGAGTCAAGATCAAAAGACGTATTATTACCGATTAAAAACGAAAATCTATTTTAGGTTTCAATATTGACCAATCATGAACCAGATATTATTTTTTACTTTTTAGTTCCATTTTAGATTTTGAAGTCGGTTTTATTTATTGTTTAAATCATTTTTTTTATCATCCATTTTACTGAAATATACATCGTTCAAGTAAACAATAACACAATGGACGGAGAAATCGGTGAACATGCATCAAATACATCGTGCGTGCCTTTGAAGTTTGAAGGTTTCCCTCGATTTCATGCGAATGTGTCTAACATTCAACTTAACTTAAGCAACAGCATTATAAATTAAACGTGGAGGCACTATTCGAAAAAGAACTTTAACAAATTTTTTGGCGGAAATATGTTATTTAAATCTTTGCCTGAATTCACTCTTAATATTTTTCAGGTTACTCAAAATTCACGGTGCATACTTGATTGTGTAGTTGTACATAACGGTTTACTCCGAAAAAGGAAACAAAATAATGTGACTATGAAAAAGTATTGAGTTATTATAGTAGATACAGACTATTGGATGAATTTGGATTGGATGAGGAGCACGATGGCGTAAGTGGTTAGCGCGTTCGACTGCGATCGCTGAACTTAAGCAACTTTCGCAGTGGTCGGTTATTGGACGGGTGACCAAAAATTACTATCTCGAGCTCCTCCGTGCTTCGAAAGGAACGTTAAGCCGTTGGTCCCGGCTGCATCTGCAGTCGTTAGCATCCACCAATCCACATGGCCCAATCTCCCTATTCCATCCATAGGGAAGGCCTGTGCCCCAGCAGTGGGGACATTTATAGGCTGCTGCTGATGATGATGATGATTGGATGACAATCGAAAGGTAATTTATAGAAGTAATACAGCAAGCAACAGGCCATCCCCAAAGCAATAAAATAAAACATTTTAAATTTTAATTCTCATTAGAAAACAAAAAATTCAAAATATTGAGAGGCCTTCTCAATTGCCTGACTAAAATTTAATTAATCTTAATCACTGCAAAAATCAAAATCAAAAAAGTTTATTACGATACCACATTTGTTGTACACTAAACCAGTGTGGGTTCTTCTATTAAGTGTTTAACACCTGTACGAGAAGGAACCACCCTTTCATAACATCATTAATGTATCTAAGGTAAGGTTTCAATTCTATTTCATTGGATTTTTAAAACACTATAAAAAAATAAATTATAACTAGCATACCAGTAAACCAAATGTTCACCAAAAAAAAAATGTATTCAATTAATTGAGACAGTCGGAGATTTTGTGTGGTTTCGTTTGAAATAGAAATCACGTGATTTCTCGAAAACCGGAAGTGCTACGTTACTCAAATCCGGTTTGTAGTCTTATCAGACTATTCTTAACTTATAACTTAAACATTCTCTTTATCTATCTCTTACGGTTTGGCCGCTGAAACAGCACCACGGACGGACGGACTTGTCTATTAGATAAGAGATTTATATAAGCGGTTGAGTGTGTGTCTGTTTGCGTGTTTATGTGTGTGTGCGTGTTTGTGTGTGTGCATGTGCGTGAGTGTGATGAGTGTGAGTATGTGTGTAAAAATATGTAAATAATAGCTGGTAGGTTTAACGAATTTCCTCTCTAAAGACCCTAAAATTCCAAAAGGTTTAAAAATACAGAATCCAATGAATCAAATGCGATGAAATCATCGTAATCCTACAAGGTACTACGTAATACCACACGAGAAGGAGCAAAAAAATCGGCTATCCTTTCCTAAACTGTAAAGCCAATCGTTGTCAATCACGCAAAAAGAAATCAGGAATGACATAAAGAACACAGAAATCGCAAATCCGCGATTATTTGTACTAGGTTGATACCATACGTACGTTCCTAACGCTACATGAGTAAGGAAGGCACAGAGATAAAGCTTCATTCAATAAGGAATATGCATGATTATTTCTATTGCATAGTTTGCATTCCAATAATTTAATATAAAATATTCAATGTCGTAAAAATAGTGTAATATGTCAAAACAACGAGGAGCGCGATGGCGCAGGTAGTTAGCGCGTTCGGCTGCGATCGTTGAATTTAAGCAACTTTCACAGTGGTCGGTCATTGGATGGGTGACCAAAATCTTTTATCTCGAGTTCCTCCGTGCTTCGGAAGGCACGTTAAGCCGTTGATCCCGGCTGCATCTGCAGACGTTAGCACCCACCAATCCGCATTGGGCCCGCGTGGTAGGTCATGACCCAATCTCCCTATTCCATCCATAGGGAAGGCCTGTGCCCCAGCAGTGGGGACATTAATAGGCTGATGATGATGATGTCAAAACAAATATTAGGAATAGCCACTTTGTACGGACATTTCAAAAGCTAGCTATTTTGAAACTCTTGGTGTGTCGTCACAGTCCACAGCTGCATTGCAACAAAACTAACAAATCCACAGTTAGATCATAAGGTTAGGTGCGTCCGCACTAGGTGTCGTTTAACTTTGACACATCCTGTGAACATGTCACTTGTTTGTTGATTTGTTGTCATATACTTTTACGTCGCAACCGCTCTGTTGCATTTCAGAAGTTTTAATTTCTGTCAAGTTGTTCGCACTTTTTAATAATTAATTTCTCGCTCCAAAAAGAAGCTTATCAAAAAATATCGATGATGGGGCAATTCAAAAGTGATAGTGGCTATTAAAAATTTAGGCTTTATTTAATAAGCATGCATAATATTCTCTTTTGCGCGTGTGTGAGCGAGCCATGGGGGCCTGTCGCGTACGCAGAGAAACTTTCTATTGGCGGCAGCGCCAGTGCCCAGTGCTCACTCCCACACGTGCATTGCATAAAGCTTTGCCCTCTGTACTCATATGGTATCACGTCGTAAATAAATACGCGTCTGTCCCCGGATTCTTAGTAATCCTTGGAGGCTCTCCCCGTTTCGTATACCTACCGACTTTGTACCAAGATATGCGTAGTAGGTACCGCTCACAACACATCTGCTAATCTGTAGGCTAATATTTATTATTCCTTATAAAGACTCGCCGGTAAAGGCACATACACATGGAATCATAAAAATTCGGTCTAGTACCCGTTGGACCTTCAAGATTCGATCCAAAAGCAAAAAGTGCCCATTGGACCTCTTTTTTGGTGTCCATTGGACCTTCTCAAAAAGTTTTATATTCAATGTGCCCATTGGACCTCCTTTTTGGTGCCCATTGGACCTTCTTAAAAAATTATATACAATGTGTCCATTGGATCTCTTTTTTGGTGCCCATTTGACCTTTAAGATATATACCCTACTGCCAGTTGGACCTTATTGACAGTTTTGTTAAGCACAGTACAGTCATGTAGAAAATTGCATACAAAATGGCCTGCGCAGACGAAGGACTTTTGTCGAATATGAAGTAGAGAAAATGTCCACCGAGCAATTGTCACGGACTCAACGATGTGTGAACACTTGTAACCCAAAATTTTCGAAAAGTGCACGCTATGGAAGTAAATATTCTCAGATTACGTTGTGTTGTAATTAACTTGATGCTTAATAAAAGTTTTTATATCATTTTAAAAGATAATGCTGTGTCCATCTCTTTAAATCGGACCGAGCAACGCGTACTAAATTTTGTTTGCTGTTTTTTTAGTATGTGTTTCGTTGGTCGCAGATGATCTTTACAGCGTCACCGGGTTTGGGGACGGCGAGATCCTAAGGGGACCTCAAGGCGAGAATTGGCGAGTGCCCCTAGACGTATTCCAGGCGGATGGCATCTCCCCATGAGGAGAGACTCCTCTCCATCTTAGGTTATTGCACTGTCATTATAATTGGACTGTTATCATTTTCATTTATTACACAAGTAATGATCGTTAAAATGGTATCACTTCTTATTCAAATTTAGCAATATTACTATCAAGCAATAACTGTTTTCTCAAACAAGTTTCAGCTCGAGTCGAGCGAAACCCTCCTCGCTACATTAAAACTTGTTCCAAACTAAAATACTTCCGTATTGATCAAATTTCTCGGCGAGTTTCTTTGCGATCGAGCCCAGAAATCGGAGCTCGCTGTGTACACACCGCTAGCTTGTCAGTTTGTCTACGCTTTTTGCTATAGATATCTCGGGAGCGAGCAGCTGTTCCGCCTAAGGCGATTTGAACACCGAATCATGGATTTATGAATTGTTGTACAAGATAATAATTATAGGCGCCTCCACTCGAGGCAATAACAAACGATAATAATTCGCTTCGTAAGTTTGCTCCGATGAAGGGCAAAGTTTCTGTGTACAGGCTGAGTTATACACGTGTAAACAAGCTTGTTTGTTTATCTATCATAGTTTTTGTAAGTACTGAAGTATATACGTTTTTTTTTCTGTTCATCATATTAAAATAGATGCGGAAGAAGTATATCTTATTCGGGACAAGTAAACGAAACTGGTTTACGCGTTCAGCTGTTATAGTTGAAGTTAAGCAACTTTCGCAGTAGTCGGTCATTGGATGGGTAACCAATTATTTAACATCTCGAGCTCCTCCGTGCGGAAGGCACGTAAAGTCGTTGGTCCCGGCTGCTTCTGCAGTCGTTGGCACCCACCAATCCGCACTGGGCCTGCGTGGTGGGTCATGGCCCAATCGCCCTATTCTATCCATAGGGAAGGCCTGTTTCCAAGCAGTGGGGTCATTACTAGGCTGATGATGAGGACACGACAGAATATTGTTACGTGTCGGGATGGGGTTCGAAATTATATGCCAGTTCAAGCATGACAGTTCTTTATTCACCACTCAGTTCACACAATTAACACACAATGTTAATTACAAAATACTCACTAAATACTGTATTTCACTATACAAGTCTCTAAACAATCGCACTTGAACACTTTTGTTGCACTTTCATCGCCTTTGGATTCGCTCCGAAATCGCTGTTGAAACTCAACTGTCTCTGCGCGTTTTTTTTTTTTTTTGTTTCCTCCCAGGCGGGGGAGAGGGTGAAATCCATCATGGATACCCTACAGCCGGCTGTAAGGTTATGTCAGACTCCTACTGACTAAAAAACACCCTTTATTCATGCTTATGGCCAGAAGGGCCTTACAAGCTTCATCTGAAGCAATCACCCCCCGAGAGGGGGATGATGCGGCGCTGCGTTAGTTTAAACTAGTGCATAGTTTAAAATAACGCAAAATGCGCTTAGAGGACAAGTGCACTCAGATGTGCACTTGAAACGGGAGGGGACTGAGAGGAATCGAACCTCTCTGTGTCGGGGGGGCGTGCACATCGCGCTTATATACGCCGATCGACGCATTCTAGAATGTTCCTGTTAAATTGAGAATTAGCTAGCACCCGCGAGTACGAAGTACCTACTTATACCTACGCAGGTAACGCGCATAACTTGTAAACAAGTGCAGATGTAATTGCACTTTCTCCCTTACGCCGCATTGCATAAGGCTCATTTTAGAATGAGCCGCATTACTCGACCTCTATCGCCGCGACCCGCGGTGATCTTGCAAATTCGATATCTAGCACTTTCGCGGTTACGTTTCGAGAGCGTTTGTGACAATATTTATTTTTAATTTCTGCTGTTGATAGATTCACAAGAGTTTACAGCTAGAATATTTTAGTACGTATTCCTTTCGTTTTTAATTCATATGATAAATATTAATTCATTAATATAAACATCCACAGTGATATTATAAATGCTAATGTGTGTATGTCCGTCTGTTACCTCCTCATTTTAAACCACTGAAACGGTTTAGGTAAAATTGGGTATTGGGATAATTCAAGTCCCAGGAAAGGACAAAGGATAGTGCTGTCCCAGAAATAATATCTAACGGGGGTAAGTTTTTACCCCCTTTAGAAAAGATGTTTTAACACGCAGACGAAGTCGCCGGTGTCCACTACCTAATTATTTTCTAAAACAATTAGTATTGAGGTTCAACCTTCTCCGTTCAACCACTTCCGTGGCCGAATGGTTTGTACGTCCGGTTCCAAGGTGGCGCTTACTCGCGAGGTCCGGTGGGGGGCAGATATTTGTGTGATAAATACAACGATATTATATACCTTAGATACACCACGACCGCTCAAAATGTGTCCCAATCAAGAAGTGCTTGAACACCACTCAAGCACTTTTTGGTTAACAGTCCCGCGCGGACCGTTGAAAAGTTAAGTTGCCGCAGAGCTTCGTGAAAAAATGCGAAAAAATACTTATAGTATGTAAAGTTTAGTGTCGTTATATCGACAGGTATCTAATCAATGTTTGTTAATAAAACATAATTTGAAGCAAATTTTGTTGTAATACTTACTATAAACTGATTAAATAGAAAATATTTGTGATATCCAAAGGCATGGTCTGTAACATAGTCATCTCTTTTCCTCGCGGCCCCTTTCTTCTATATTGATAACAACGCATTCAGAATTGCGCGTAGAGTCAAAGAATTAAGGTCTATATTCTTCCGCATATAGCAAGAAGTCGAAAAATTTTACAAGCTTGCATTTCGAACTGTCATAACTCTTTGAGGCATGCGTTTTAATTAAGATCTTATACAGTATGCATTGAAGGTGACTTTCAATGTTTTATAATACCTTATATTATGTTTCTCTACGCGATCATCTTATTGAGCTCCGTGGGTCGTTCGATGTACGTTTTGGACAGGTTTCGGGCACGATTTTTATCGTGTTGGTGTATCTAGGGTATTTAATATCGTTGGATAAATACGAGCATTTGCACTCCAGTCATATACTTGTATATACAATATATATATATCCTATCTGTTACCCTAGTATCCCATAACACAAGCCTACAGTGCTTACTTTGGGGCTAGGCTTATTTGTGCGAGTGTTGGAAATATATATTTATTTATTATTCAATACTTCAATATGGAATAGCCTTGGAACCAGTCTAGGCAAAGGCAACATCATATATATTATCAAAACAAAAACTCATATTACTATGAAGTAATATCTAGTTGTTTTCTGGAAGCCGTTTTCTTCTTCTTATGATATATTTTATTAGATATTAATATCAATATTTCTTTAAGTTAGTCTATTTCTCAAAACAAATATTCTTCTTAAAACAAATATTAATTTTCTTTCACTCCCTTGGGACCTTCATGGGTCCCGAAAAATAAGATTGCGATCGTTATCTGCTAAAATTTTCATATTAATATAGTGAGTAAATTAATATATAAACAAACTGGTCATTGTTATCTCAGACAACAGAATGAGGTTAAAAGGGTGATCATAGACCGTTTTTACGTGAAACGATGTCGCCAGCTCGCCCCTACTACTTACACCTAATAGATAATAGCCAATCAAACGACGCGACATCAAACTATTGAACCAATCGGCGCTCACACCCGACAGCAACGTCGCAATCAGAAACAACTTTAGCTCAAGTTATGAGCATTTGCTAACACACAACTGTGGCGCGCCTGCCCCTCCCACAAGGTCCATCTAACCTCTCTCTAGGTTCTGTGGTTATTATTATATGTATTAATGAAGGTACAACTTTAGTACAACTCGCACCAATACATGGCGACGTAAGACATTCAGCCCCTCTCGCATAAGTACGTACATTTCCTGCCCCTCACGACAACGGCTAACTAGAGCCGAGGTCCGAGTCTCAGAGACGCCCTCTAGTTGAGCCGACCAGCTCAGGTTCGAATCGTCTAGAGGCTCCAGACGGAGAGGAGACTTCCCCCGTGGGAAATTCCATGCGATGCCATCGGCATGGAATACCTCTAGAGGCATTCGCCAATTCTTGGCTTGAGGTCCCCTTAGGATCTCGCCGTCCCCAAACCCAATGACGCTGTAAAGGTCATCTGCGACCCACAGCATACACACTCAAAAAAAAACATGTCCTGCGTCGGTATATATGATTCGTTTCTTTATTAGCACGAGTGATACTGAATTTTATTCAAGTTTTGCCTAGTTGAAGTGTGAAATTTTGCCTATTTAAATTTATAAGAAGTAGTGGCGAATACTACTATTTGTTAATAATAATGTATCAGTGTAGAAATACATCAAATAAAATAACTATACATATTTTACTACCACGTCTTAAACACCCATTCACACACATACAATCCGTTGACAGAAGAACCGTAAAGATAAAATTTTAGATAAAAGATTATAAATGACCCCTAGTATTTGTAAAGTGAAATGAGAAAATGGACAGCTTTTGTTACATTTTAATAGTTTTGTTTGAAGATGTCGGTTTTTATTTTTTGTTAAAATGTTTTTATTTTTCGCTTTTTATAATCCCGAGAAACATCAACTTACTTAATACAGATGTTTGAGCTGCGATTTCTCTTCCATATTTCGTTAAATACCCAAACACTATATGCGTACTGTTAGTATTTGAGGAGTTACGTTGTTAATCTCCGAAAGTATGTATCAGATCTTCACCAAATTAATAGTGGAACGTCTCGCTAACAAACTTTTCCAAACAAAACAAAAATCAAGAAAATCGTTTTGGCGTGACACTGAGTTACTCGTCTATTTGTCGCGCACATACTTAATGTCAAAACTGAACCAAATTGAAATGGAACCACACGGAAAGTAGAGTCTGTGCGGAAAGAGAATGGGATTTAGATTGGAGGGCGCTGTAGTGTTTTTCTACCGTATTTGTAAGGTTTTACCCCTTTTAGACATGATTAAATACAAAAAACCGCAAGAAATCACAACAACAAACAAATCCGTATCAATACAAAACTTTGACGTTTTACAGATTGCTGGGTTTGATTGCCAAATAAAAATCTTAATGTTAGTTCCGTTTTTCGCCACGCCCATTCTCTTTCTGCACATACTCTACCAGATTTTAAATAAAAAAAGAATCATCAAAGTCTATTAACACTGTCAAAAGTTCTGACAAATGAACAAACAATTAAAAATACATTCGAATTGAGAACTTACTCATTTTTTTGAAGTAGATTGAAAAAAGAGTAGTATGCATAAATATTTTCCACCTCACACTAGCTTAAAAATGCGAGTCCATAACATACCACCATTATTCAATCACACACCCGCTGTGCCGATCAATGAAATACAGCCAGACGTTCGTTCATAATATTTTACGCTCAACAGTATATATCATGGAGAATCTTAAAATGGAAGTATCATATTTTACACGCTTCTGAATACCTACGACATTCACGTCGGATACATTTTTCTCCAGTTATATTGCTTCGGCGAGGTGGTAAATCAGGCTCGCGTTTCCTTTATCATATTTTCCTGTTACAATCTTTATTAATAAAAAGATTACGGTTCATTTCAGTCAGTAACATTAACACATTATATTGTAATTTGTATACCGAAACACCGTGGTGATTTTACAGAAGATCTCCTGTTTTTCTGAAATTTCTCCTGTTCTCCTGTTTTTCTACATGAATCTCCTGTTTTTTTTTTTAAATACGTTTTTTTTTTATGAATTTGTATGTTGAGTTGCTTTTTCTGCCATGTAGGTAACCTTAATAATTATAAAATAAATGTAATTGTTTAAAAACCTAGCTTTATGGAGCGGCAGAAGTCACAGAAACACATTTCGTTGCTGTTCATTATCTTCATTTGATTTAACAATTCTGGGGGGGGGGGGGGAGGGGGTTCAAATCGGAACGCCTCTGCATCTACTGTGATTCTGTAGATCTTTCCCTACATCTACTGTTGTTTTCTATAACGCCTCCCGATTTTTAAAAATCGGACCAGGCAACACTGACCGTGCACCATACAGGCCCGAGTTTTTGGCGGGATTTCATCGAGTGCGCTTGGCGTCTTATTTTAATTATCCTTAAATTCGTTCATAGTGGATATTGTGAAATAAAATTGGTGTGGTTTTGTGTAACAACCGTCTGCGTAACTGAAGAATTAGTGGAATCGTTAAAATATACGCTATTCCGGTCAAGTGGACGTGAGAATTTTATTGTTGTGTTGACTACCTCACAGAAGCTTATCAAAAAAGCCAACTCGATACATTTCGTGCCAAACACTCCAAAAAACATTAGAATGAGTCACACTGACATTCTAATGTAAAAACAAAAAGAAGATTAATTTTATTAAAGACCAGGCTGTATGGGCATTGTTCCCTTTGCCTTCCCTAAAACGGGAGAACTTCAACAAAAAAAAACCATACAGGCCCAGTCAGAATACCAGCGTTGTCGTGACACGTTTAGTTACATGTCATGGCAGCATTATGCTGAGGCAGGGTCCTGATTGACCAATATGATGGCTGTTAGGTTTATAAATGTGTGTAATGCTTACTTTTTATATATGTTTTTTATTTTAGCAGTTTATAATTATAGGTTTGTGTTTTATTGGTCAATAAAATGGTCCTCTCTCTCTCTAACCATATTCTTTGCAAAGTAGGGGCATAGGGGTGGCCAGTTTGGGAAAGTAATCTTGAACTTACAGATCACAGTAAAATTCCACTGTCTTTTTTAGTGTCGTATTGCGTTCTATCGATGGGTGAGGTTGAAATTGTATTCCTTGTAATTTTACTAGCTGACTCGGCGAACTTCGTACCGCCCAAAAGTAATAATTTGCAATAAATTAAAATTGCGACTATAATTTGAGATTTAAACTATCCTAGCTCTCAAGTTGGATCGAACTGCACATGGTGTGCGAATTTTATTCTAATCGGTTCAGTGGTTTAGGAGTCCATTGAGGACAAACATTGTGACACGAGATTTATATATATTAAGATTTATTAATCAATAAATTCTCTTCATACTTCTCGACAATATTATTTAAAAAAGGTATATAAAGTGATAAATATTGAGAATAAAATTATATAATTGTTACTGAAGTGAAAACTTCTTTAGCATCATGTACACTTTTTTTGTATGGGTAAAAAATGTTAAACTCACGTCAGGTTAAATACGTGGGCTGATCGCATCATGACACACAATAAAATTGGTAAGGTTGTTGACTTTTAATATATTGGACTAAACATAGTAATACATTATTTTATCGTATTATAATATAATCTAATATATCTTATTATAAGTCTCTATGTAGGACGTCCACGTAGCAGCTTTATTGCGAAGAAAATGCATTTTTTTACAATAGATGTCGCTAGGTGCGCTTACATGTGATTCATGTAAGTTGATTTCATTACAATAGATGTCGCTAAGTGCGCTTAAACGTGATTCATGTAAATTGATTTTTCTGAGAGGTAAACTTTTTTAATGTAATATAAATTGTCATGTTTGTGTACAATAGCGCAATAAATAAATATTGTATTCTACCACATAGATGATAGTACTTTTATACTGATAATTAAAGCAATTCGTGCAAAATTATTCCCTAACCACTCCAAAATATCAAAAATGCACAACGTTAATATTCAAGTTTTCTTTTCTGCCGGCACTCCCGGAGTGCCCGTCGTTTTTTTTAATTAATAAGCTTTATGAAAAGTAAATTTAGTATCAGTCTCTCCTTTTCAATCTGTATTTAGTATGACAAGGTCAGACTGTTTTCAATTTTAAGTTTAGGTTTAGAGAATCGTGCCGGAATCAACACCAATATTAAAAACAAAGTTTCATAACGTAGTCTTGTGACTTGAGACAGACACGTCAAGGATTTTTTTTGAAACGAAAAAAGTTTGAAAGTGCTTATTTCACAGCCTACGATAATTTATTGTTCCGTGTTCGCTCACCCTAAGCAGATGAGCGGGCGAGAGCACTTTTTGCGCGTTTTGCCCTGCGCGCCATCCGCAGTGTATTTTAGAAATGGCCGCGCAGTTTCTGGCTGTTCTATCTCTCGACTCGTAAATCTATACTAGTAATATTATAAAGTTGCAGAGTTTGTTTGTTTGTTTGTTTGAACGCGCTAATCTCTGGAACTACTGGTCCGATTTGAATGATTCTTTCAGTGTTGGGTAGTCCATTTATCGAGAAAGGCTATATTTTTTTTTACGGAAACGAGAAAAACGCGGGTGAAACCGCGGGGCACGTCTAGTACCAATACGTGCAAAGATGGCACAGAGGCATAGCTTCATGCAGTGCACATGTGTGAGTGAGACCTGACGGCCTTTCCTTTGATATTAGAGTAATCATCATTGTATTGTGTAGTTTTCTAGAAAAAATAGAAGAGGGCTGCGGTAGCTTAATGGTCAGTGTATCCGCCCTGATAGTGGAGGGTTCGAATCCCGTCTACTGCCTGGTCCACGTGGATTTTTGTCCACTAAAATTTTCTTTAGATTTAATTACAGAACACAGAAATAGGTTAGAAGAGTTTGGGGGCGGGTCAGGCACGCCATGGTTATGTGTGAGCAAATGCTCATAACTTGACCAAAACTTGGTTCTGATTGTTGTTGCGTTCGGGTGTGAGCGCTGATTGATTCGTTGTTTGATGTCGCATCATTTGATTGGCTATTATCTTCTAGGTCGAAAAGAAGTGGGGGCGGAATGGCGATATCGGCTCCTGTGCAAACGGTATACGATCACCCCTCTAACCCCTTTCTGTGTTCTGTGGATTTAATCATGCTATGTTTCTAGAAATGCAGACAGATCGCGTGCGTACTGTATAGTACGGTATTGACGTATGTCAATTAATATCGTTGGTCCATAATCGCGATAATTAAAGGCATTTCCCGTTATTATAGCTTAGATTAAAACAAAAAGGGTAGATACGGCACTAGCCTCACAAAAGTGATCCGCACAAATTGTGGTCCACGACCCGAATCGCTTTAGTCACAACTTGACATGCAAACGACGACGTACATGTGAACGCCAAAAAGAAATATTGATAATATTTTGTGTGTTTTTAAAAAATGCTCAAATTGCTCAAGAACTAAAAATAAAATCCACGGCATCACTTTTCATTCGTAAGTACTATAAAATATAATTTTTCATAAAAATTGCTGTTTGTTTTGAATGTTATTCGGTAGTGACGTCGAGTACTGGTCGCGTGATTGGTCGGTAGTGCTGTGACGCGGATCTCGCCGTCTCGTTCGCGCTGCCGTTGAAACTTAACATGCTGTTTCGCTCGGGTCGGTAATGCAGTGACGCGGATCTCGCCGTCCCGTTCGCGCTGCCGTGGGATCAGTTTTTGTTTGATGCAAGTATGAGCGTACCGTATCTACCCTTTTTGTTTTAATCTAAGACTGAGGTGAATCAAGGTATGAAGCTTTCGCCGCCAAAAGAAACGTTTCTCTGAGTACGCGACAGGCACCAGTGCTCACTCACACACGCGCAATAGTATGAAGCTTTGTGTCTGCGCTCTTTAACCCATGTGTCGTAACTATACATGCACACATAATGATTCACGCACATGTTTCGCATATCGAGAGGTCAGCTACCGGTATGTCGTTCGTTAGTAATAGTGATGGAGAAGGAATGATTGAAGGATTTTTTAAATATTTTTTTAATGAGCATACAACCTAAGTGAAAACAGAAGAACAAATATTTTATTCTGTAAATGAATACATACTTTGATATAAAAAATAATATTGTATAGACATGACATTTTATTAAAATAATAATTGATTTTAATCGCTGCAAATTTATTATGACGAACTTATGTAAAATTTGATACCTTTTTTTTTATTAAAAGTTGACTATTTATGTAATTAAAAATAATTTGTTATGTTATATAATTATAGCTATTAACGGGATCGTTACCATGTACCTTGTTTTTTATGAGTCTCCGATATTTCGGCACTGTTGCAAGCGGCATGATCACGGAGTAAACTGAAGTTTGTTATAGTAATTAATTTAATAATGATATTTTACTGCATTTGAATTAATGATCTTGATATTTAGTTGAATGACGACTACCTGTATTAAATTATTTGCATTCAATTGAATTGAACCATCTTTTCAAAATTGTATTTTAATTTAGCGTTATCAAGAATTTGACTGAGAGAGGAGCTCGATGGCGCAGGTGGTTATCGCGTTCGGCTGCTCGATCGTTGAAGTTAAGCAACTTTCGCAGTGGTCCGTCATTGGATGGGTTATCGAAAATATTCTATCTCGAGTTCCTCCGTGCTTCGAAAGGCATGCTAAGCCGTTGGTCCCGGCTGCATCTGCAGTCGTTAGCATCCGCCAATCCGCACAGGGTCCGCGTGGCCCAATCTCCCTATTCCACCATCCATAGGGAAGTGCCCCCGCAGTGGGGACATTAATAGGCTGATGATGAAGAATTTGACGTTTTCTTAGCGTTGGATGGTTCAATTCTTCTATCTGCGCATGTCTCCCAGTTTTCCCCTACCTTACCACATTTTAATTTTTGTATTTGAAACTCGTTGCACTCAGTAATATTACGATACTTCTACTTACGTAAATAGCTAAACCTCATACTATTTCTACATGATGTTCATAAAATATATAAAAACCATAAACTAGTTATTGGGACGAAAAATCAATAAAAAGGAGTGTGAAATATTATCAACATTTTGACATTAAGAGCATACTAATGTAATTAGTATCTATTTAAAATTAAAAAATCAAAAAACCTGACTGCTTAAATATACTTCAAATATAACTGAAAAGAAAAAAACAAGTTCAGTAGTCTATAATTCTGTTAATAAGGAACAAAGCTAATTTAACAGTCGGGACCCATTAGATATTCAAGAATACATAATATTTTTCAATAATGGGTCCCGACTGTTAAAGTAGCTTTGTTCCTTATTAACAGAATATTATATAGACTGTTAAACACTATACCCTGTCTGCGCGTCGCGCTTCGCGCTCTTGCATTGCGCAGTCGGGTAAAAACATATTTCAATCCCTTCGTCCATTAAAATAAATTGATGGATGGTTTTCTACATAACAACCTTGAAATAAAATGTGATTTCATATTGACAGTTCTTTGTTTCATACTTCTTTATTATAATGTTTGAATTCGAAGAAAAGTTCTCCATTTATCGTGGTCATAGGGATGAAGGTTGATTTATATGATAAATGAAGTAGCAGTAAAAAATTAAATTACTACTTTTAATATCAAAAATAAAAGAGAGTCTTTACGCAAGAAAGCTTTGATCAGTTATGTAAGTGGGCACATGATGTAGGATTGGTGATAAATAGGCAAAAAACAAAAATAATTCACATACACTCATCGCAGAACAGGATACCTGACACACCGACCATCCTGGCTCACAGTCATCAATGCCTGCATAGTGATACGAATGTATGATCATGTCCAACTTTACAGGTAGTAAAAAGTCATATGTATATTGGTCTTATTATCGACAATAGATTCAACTGGGGATATCATAAAAATTATGTATTTTCGAAACTAAGGTCTATTCTAAGCAAATTTGCTGTGCTTTAATATTAAAGCATACACAGCAAATTAAGCTTATATAAGCTTCCATACAGAACATTCAGATTAATGTTTATGGCCCTAGCTGATTCAGTTCTTCTTCTTCTTTCTTTTTTTAATGGCTCAACGGGGATATACCCACAATTCTGCCAATTTCACGTAGATAGCCACTACACGACAAGGGATTCTTAATAAAATTAATTTTGAAATGAGAAGTTGAAAATACTATTTTAAAAATTCTGTCACTTCCTATGTTGATTTAACGACCCTGTAACAAAACACAACACATTTTATGGCATGCACGACAAAACACAAAACATCACAATACACAGAATTAACATTTTAGTGGAGGTTGAAAAGCTGACTCAGTTATTGGCTTGAGCAGTTATGGTTTGACATATGATACATATTTGAAAGATATATACAGATTACAAATAAGAATCTTAAAAACTATTGTTCCATAATAAATTAAAAATAAATATAAAGAAAATTATGGTGAGTTGTTTAACCATTGTAAATTATTGAGTGTATATGATAAAGTCAAGTTTTGTGTTTTAACAGAACATAACAGTGCACATAATCTACAGACTCACCATCGTCCAGAATAATTGCGTAACCTTAATTATAAAAAATATCTCCTGCCGAAAACCAACAATGTATATGGTTCGAGAAAACGAAAATATGTTGTTCCTAAACTAAATGAAATGCCCCCCAGTATTCAAAAATTGTATATGAAAGATAATTATAAACATAAACTTAAAAAAAATTTGTTAGAGCGAATCGCTGTAGACAGATAAACTCATGTTTAAGGGTTTTGTTTTTAGATACAGCCATTGCATATTAAAATGTAATTGATTTGATTGAATAAATAAATAAAAAAAAATATCGCTTAACAGAAATTTCTTATTAAAGGATTAAAATATTATAAATTAATACTTACAACTTTTTAAAGTGAAACTTTTATGACATCACCACAAGCATGTCCCATTACATCTTTAAGTAATTTTTATTAAAAAATATCAGAGCCTTTCAACAAAAATCCGTGGCCCATTGATAGAAAGCATGCCTGTTACTCGGGCGGCCCGGCTTCGATTCCCAGCCCAGGTAGACTTTTTATGAACGGTTTTTGAAAGTACACTGTCGTGAAAAATCGTCGTGGTTATTTTTCAAAACCCCCTTTAATAAACATCATTGCTTCCGAAACCCAATAGTAGAGCACAAAATGTCTGGTGAAGGAGTGAAAGACGGTGAAAATACTGTATTTCTTGATTTCTTGGCATGAAGTTTTGACAGCGCGTCACTGTCACAGCGCCACTGGCCTGTCAAGAGGTATCGTCGCCACGCTAATAAGGCAGATGGACTTTGGCAACAGAATTAGTTAAAATAGCTGCACGTAGAGGTAAAAATACAATGACCCAGATAAACGATCAACGTGATGGAGTGGTATGTACACCAGTTTGCAAGGTGCCGCGTACTCTTTAAAGTCCTGGGTTCAAATTCCAGTAATTCTGCTGAAATTATGATCTGCTGCCCTAATGCCTCATTACACAATCCTTCAATCCTTCCTTCCTTCAATCCTTACAGTGCTTACTTTCGCGGTAGGCTAGCTGGTGTATTAGTGTGACATATTTGATTATTTCTTTAATTGATTATTTTTATATTCACATAGAAATACTTAAAAGTGGAGCTCGATGGCGCAGGTGGCCAGCGCGGTCGGATGCGATCGTTGAAGTTAAGCAACTTTTGCAGTGGTCGGTCATTGGATGGGTGACCAATAATTTACTATCTCGAGCTCCTCCGTGCTTCGGAAGGCACGTTAAGCCGTTGGTCCCGCTGCATTTGCAGTCGTTAGCACCCACCAATCCACACTGTGCCTGCGTGATGGGTCATGGCCCAATCTCCCTATTCCATCCATTGGGAAGGCCTGTGCCCCAGCAGTGGGGACATTAATAGGCTAATGATGATGATTACTTAATGTCTAAGAACTTTTTCCACATTCAATAGCAAGGCTTATCCGTTGACCAAGGCAGCTGCCAGCATTTTCATCACCAGTCACGGTGAGTCTCTTAGACAATTCCTCAAAGAAGGAAAGAGCGCTTGGATTTTAATTATTTTATTTATTAAGGCGGAGTTTGATAGCGCGGTTGGCTAGCGCGTTCGGCTACGATCGTTGAAGTTAAACAACTATCGCAGTGATCGGTCATTGGTTGTGTGACCAAAAATCTTCTATCTCGTCCCGGCTGCATCTGCAGTCGTTAGCACCCCCCAATCCGCACTGGGCCCTCGTGGTGGGTCAAGGCCCAGTCGGCGCCGGGTCAGGCGCCCTCAGAGGACGAGATGTCCGAGTAGTCCAGGCTGCTCGGACTCCGTACCGACTTCTGCCGGCCACGGCTTCCACCTCTTCTCCGAGGAGAAGAGTCGGGAAGCCGCGGACGGCCGGGAGGGGGCGCGACTACCCCTGCAACGACGGCGAGGGGAGAGGGACGGGGAGAACTACGCTCCCCCTCTCGCTCCCCCGGGAACCAGTGGCTAGGCGTGGGGGGCGTCGAGACACATTGCACGGTTCCTGAGACGTGTGGTGCCCCAGATACTCCGGGGAACCACACACCGGGGGGGTCCGGCAACGGATAATCACTGGCGGGGCCACGGTGCGTTGCGAATCCCGTAGCTAACCCGCACTCCTGGCACGCAATGGGGGGACTCAGGTCCTCGGATTGCGTGTCAGGTGACCAGTGCAGGAGTATTGCCTGGTTTTTAGTGGCCCTGTAAGGGCGTAGGTAGGGCCTTGTTCACTTCGGCGAGTCCTAGGGCTGGTTGAAGTGGACGGGGAGGAGTCCCACATACCTTCTTCTCGCTCCCCCAGTGGTTGAAGGATGCTTAAAGCATTTTCCAGACACAAATAAAAAAAAAAAAAAGAAAAGAAGGGTCAAGGCCCAATCTCACTATTCTATCTCAAGATACCAAATAACATGTTACAGAAGGTTCATAAATCATTTATGGGTCATGGTATACATTTCTATAATAAGATTCCCATTGATATCCTTGATTTTCCTCCTCATAAATCTAAAATACACATTAAGATCAAGTATTCAAGTATATGACAGGCATGCTCCTTTCCGTCCTGTACGACTGAAGCATCTCCCTGCTCCCTGGCTGACAGCGGATATTAAGGCGTTGATGTCGAAGCGCAATATTGCTAAAGCCCGTTATAGAAATAACCCTACTGACGTAACGCTTCGCAAGTACAAAGAGCTCCGTAACCGTTGTAGTAGAGTTTGCAGAGATGCACAGCGGCGCTATATACATGCCTCAGTATCGAACAGCAGTCCTGCAAAAGTATGGTCGTTTCTTAAGTCCTGTGGTATTGGTAAGGTTAATTTGTCACTCCCTCATAATATTGATCCTAATTCTTTAAATCTGTACTTTACTGCACCTTCCTCTATTCCTTCCAATGTCAAGCAATCTACATTGCAAACTTTATCTGCTGCTTTCGATCCTCATAAGTCCGCCTTTTCTTTTAGATCTGTGACCGTAAGTGAAGTTGAGAGGAGTATCTCCGCTATTACATCAAATGCCGAAGGGCTGGATGGAGTTAGTCGAAAAATGCTTTTGTATGGTTCTACGACTCTTCTTCCGCTCCTCTGTCACATCTTCAATTTCTCTCTAAGTTCAGGCTCGTTTCCGAGCTGCTGGCGTCGAGCGGCCGTAATTCCTATCCCTAAGATCTCCAATCCTACCTTATCCAGTCATTTTAGACCTATATCCATCCTCCCATTACTTTCAAAAGTACTCGAACGTCTTGTTCATCATCAGGTAAGCGTCTTCCTCAACTCCAAGAATATTCTTAGCCCCTTTCAGTCCGGGTTCCGCCCGGGGCATAGCACGGTTACGGCCTTGACCAAGATCTCTGATGATATCCGTGAGGGCATGTCTAAACAACGGGTGACTGTGCTTGTACTTCTGGATTTCAGCAATGCTTTCAACTCCGTTGATTATGACATCCTCTTGGCTATGCTGAAGTCGATCTTTGTCTCGGATGTGGTGGTGGACTGGTTCCGAAGTTATCTAGCTGGCCGGCAGCAGTGTGTACGTACCGACGACAGACGATTTGATTTCTGTGAAGTTATTGCTGGAGTCCCTCAGGGCGGAGTCCTTTCCCCTCTCCTCTTTTCTCTATTCATTAACTTTCTCACTTCTCTCCTTACCTGCCAGTACCACTTGTATGCTGATGACTTGCAGATCTACCGTCAGGCACCTGTTGATAAAGTCAGGAATGTAATCGCGAACTTGAATGACGATCTTAGGGTTATTCACGAATGGACTTATGCCCACGGCCTTTCAATTAATCCCTGTAAGACGCAGGCCATCATCATTGGTGGGTCAAAACAATCTATTAAGCTGGATCCTTCACTTCTGCCTCCTCTTTATCTCAGCTCTATTCCACTGACCTACAGCAATGTTGTCAAAAATCTTGGAGTTTTCTTTGACTCCACCCTTTCATGGTCACCTCATATTTCTGAGGTCAGTAGGAAGATATTCGCTGCTGCGGGCTCGTTGCGCCGATGGAAAAACCTGCTACCGGTGAGGACCAAGGTTGAACTTGCGCAATCTCTCTTAATGCCGATTCTGGACTACGCAGATGTTTGTAACGTAGATCTCAAAGAAAATCTACTTGATAAGCTGCAAAGACTTCAAAATCTTTGCATTCGATTTATCTATATCCTGCGCAAGTTCGACCATGTTTCTGAATTTAGGAGAAAGCTCAAGTGGCTTCCCATTAGGTTGCGTCGTGAAGAGCATCTCTTCTTATTACTTTATAAGGTGTTGTATGACCCTCGCACTCCCACTTACCTCAAGGAACGTTTCCAATTTCTTGGTGTGGACCACGATCGCGTTTTGCGCTCAAAACACGATAATGTGTTAGAGATACCCCTCACCCGCTCTGAGTATTATATGGACTCCTTTTCGATTAAAGCTGCACAGCTTTGGAACAAGCTTCCGTCTGAGATCCGTCACGCTAAATCATTTAACATTTTTAAAAATATACTACATGATTTTCTTTTAATCAAATCCTAGTCTGCTATATCTATAAATATATAATATTGCATAATATATTTATTTGTGTAGGTATATATAGTATATATATTTGTGTAGGTATATGTTATTTATTTGTATATAATCTTTATATGTTTAAGAAAATATGTACATATCTTTATTTTATCTTGCTGGCATACTACAACTTCCTCTTCATTTAGTTATCCTTTACCGCAAAGGTTATCTGGAAGAGATCGCTTAAAGCGATAAGGCCGCCTTTGCCCACATTATGTAATTGTTTCCTTATTTTTGTATTCTTTTGTGTGTGTGCCATAAAGAATTTATCTATCTATCTATCTATCTAAGAATTGTTTACTTAAGAAAGGATATTATACTGTCAATCAATATTTGAATGATAAAACGGCTTGGTTGTAATTTTACCTGTAGATAATTTTTCAAAAGTTATATTAAAACTAAGGCTCCCAGCCTTAGAAAGAGTTTTGAAGAGAACCTTGCACTTACTCCCTTTCATATACTTGTTCATTTTGTTTTGAAAATTGTTTCTTGCTATTTTGAGACTTCTCTTTGCACTTATTGTTAGTAAATTCGTTGATTGTCTATTGTTACATATTTGACATTATGTGATGGAAGTTGACCTCAACACATGTTTGCAAGTTTGATGTCAACTTTAAATTGGACGACACTGTATGAAATAAAACAGGGAGAAAAAAGCAGCCTTTGCTGAGTTTCTTGCCGGTTCTTCTCAGTACAACGTCTCCCGCCGTAGATTTGCGAACCGATGGCGTAGCTTTTGGACATTCACAAGTGCTTGTTACAGCCTAGACTGAATAAACGATATTGGATTTTGATTTTTTTTTAATTTCCATCTAAAGGGGAAGACTGTACCCCAGCACTGAGGAAATGAATAGGCTGATGATGATTATGATAATTTATTAAGTATCTACTTGTCCTTCCGATCAAATTACTGCACCCCGACGATGGAATCTAGATACTAAGATAGCTGTTGCAACAGTATTACCGTTACATATTTTGTGTTTTGCTGTTACAAATATTAATGTCAGCATTATGAAACTCGATCGTCGATTCTTGTGAAACTCATCTCCTGATTGGAGTCGAAGCAAACCTCAAAGAAGAAGAATTGTTGTACATACATACATACATACATACATACACACGGATCCAGAAAACATAATACTCTTTTTGGGCGTCGTGTAAAATCATCTAAGCGTAAAAAATATGGTTTTGTCTAGACTAATGATGATTCATGTTTTGCTGCCTAAACATGGAAACAGTATGTTCTCTTTTAGAGATAGTTTTGATGTGCATACAAGTGTATTAATACAGAAGTTTCATGGTAACGAGTGAAACAATTTACACGCATTTATGTAGACTTAAAAATATAAACATGCTTTCCATAAAATATATTGTGTTTTTCATTTCTCTCTAAGGTTGTCTGGGAGAGAATGCTATTAGCATCACGTCCGCCTAAGTACCAATCTTGTGTGATTTCGGTCAATAAATTCAATAAAATCGAAAATTGCGAGTTTGTTTATTTGTATTTTTTTACTTGAATTTATTCGATGCTTTATTTGATACCAAATGCAAAGTAAGTGTAATCAGATTTTGAAACATTAATATGAATATAATAACGAACATTTTATTCATCATCATCATCAGCCTATTAATGTCCCCTCTGCTGGGACACAGGCTTTCCCTATGGATGGAATAGGAAGATTGGGCCATGTCCCACCACGCGGGCCAAATTCGGATTGGTGGGTGCTAACGACTGCAGATGCAGCTGGGACCAACGGCTTATCGTGCCTTCCGAAGCATGGAGGAGCTCGAGATAGTAATTTTTGGGCACCCATCCAATGACCGACCACCGCGAAAGTTGCTTAAGTTCAACGATCGCAGCCGAACGCGCTAACCACTTGCGCCATCGAGCTCCTCACATTTTATTATTTAAGTAATATTAAAAATACTTGTATTGGTTCCTATCGTTTTAATATCGGTTACGGTTAAAATAATGTCCGCTACTGGTATTACGTATACTGTGGCTGGTTTTATCACCATGTGTGTAAAACTATAAAAGAACTGGAACACGAAACTGTCGTTATAATTATGATTTAGGCAATAATTTCGAGATTTCGGGTGCAATATTATTTCATTATAATATTTCAATTTTGACAAAACTTTCGTGGTCACTATCAGTTTAGTTATTAATGGGAAAACAAGGTACCTACATGGTAGAAATCCCGCTTATAACTTTATTTTGAACAAAATGTTGTCTAATGGCCTGTTTCACAATCGCTGAGTAAAATTTACAATAAGCTATTTAGAACTTATCTGCTCAGTATGTTCGATAGTAACCACTATTGAGATACGATTTATACGTGATTTATATTTATTTTTTGTTACTTGAAAGCAAAGGATGCTAAGTCCATACATCCCTTCAAGTAATAAAAAAACAATTAACATGTCTTTTTTTTGTGTCACTAAACAGGCTCTGCCAGAATAACAGCGCTGGTGCGACACAATGTCGCATCAGCTAATGCTGAGGCAGAGTCCTGGTTAGCCCTGTGTTTTTTGAAATTGTAGCTGTAAATGTGTAATATCTATACTTATAATAAATCTGTAGAGTGGTCAATTCTGTACATGAAATATACACACATCAAAAGTGTCTAGGGATCAACATATATTTTTGCAATAACTTTTCTCCTGATTGATATTAATTAAAATTTTCTTTAAGGATTCATCAAATAAAGTGTTTTCGTTTGTCACAGTAACGATAAACCAAGTCACCTTTGCATTAATAAAGAAATTTGCCATTTTCCTAATAAAGGGATTTTTGACATTTGAACCACTAACACAAAAGTTCGAAAAAAAGACTGAAATAACAGTTTTCTCTAAAATTTTATTGGGTAACTAAAACAATTCATCCAAATCACGCTGTGGAATGGCCGCCCATGTTCGTTGCAACAACAAAAAAAGGTCTTCTTGCGACTGGATACCCTCCATATTCGGCAGAGCTCTTCTCTGTAGCATATCCCATGCATGCTCAATCGGGTTTAAGACTGGCGACTGAGCAGGCCAGGGCAGGACATTGATGTTAGCTGCGGCGAGAGTCTGTCTTACAACTCTTGCGGTGTGCGGTCGTGCATTATCATGCATTAACTGAAATAAGGGACCGATTTGCACTTGTAGAGGAACGATGACATCTGATACAATCGTCTCAGCATAAATTTGAGCGTTGAGGTTGCCTCTGATCCAAATCAACTCAGTTCTTCCGCCGATCCAAATACCCGCCCATACCATGATGGTTCCACCACTATAAGGATGGACTTCCTGGCAGGATTTTAATCGCTGTTGGCGTCCAGGGGTTCTCCAGTGTCGTATACGTCTTGTATCCGGTCTCATACCAAAACGAGACTCATCAGAAAAGCACACGAAACGCCATTGTTCTTCTGCCCAATTTCTGTGTTCAAGAGCCCATTGATATCGAATCCTACGATTGTGCATTGCTATAGGTGGTACCCGTAGCGGTCTTCGGGAATGAAGGTTCACTTCATGCAAGCGGTTTCTGACTGTTTGGTCACTAATTAAGTTCCCTGAAGAGTGATGAAGCCTCACGGCTAACATCATGGCGGTTATTGTTGGAGCTCTTCGAGTTAAGATTTGAATGTATCGGTCTTGTCTCCGTGTGGTGCAGCGATACCGTCCTCCATGGCGCTCAGCCACGGTACCAGTGCTTCGGTATCGTGTCCAAAGTCGACTGATAACACTCTGACTTGTATTCAGAGCTAAAGCCACAGTACGTTGCCGGGAACCAGCTTCTATCATTCCCACGGCTCTGAGCATTTCTTCCCTGCTTAAATGACGTCGCCGCTCCATAATAACGTTGGTTTTAATCAGTAGTAGGGAAACAGTAGCACTAATAATGTCTTCAATGCGTTGTATGTTTTTATAGGGAAAATATTGACAGCTGATTTTCATCTTTTACTCGAATTTGATTCACAGTTCCTGATTCAAATTATGAAATGCACCAAAAAGGATCCATATAAATTTATAAAATCATAAATTTATTACAAAGCCACATTTCAATCTCAAGAAATCCGCATAAAAATGCTTGATCCCTAGACACTTTTGATGTGTGTATTTTCAAAATAACTATCAGGGGTCGATTAGTGATCGATACTGATGCCAAAAATGCAATCAGTAAATTTTTTGTCTGTCTGTCTGTCTGTCTGTGTGTATGTTCCTTATAGAAACAATAACTACTCGACGGATTTTAACGAAACTTGGTACAATCATTCTTCATACTCCTGGGCAGGTTATAGTATACTTTTCATCACGCTACAATCAATAGGAGCAGAGTAGTGAAGGGAAATGTTGGGAAAATGGGAGAAGTTACTCCATTTTTTAAGCTTCCGTCGCGTGTGCAGCCTTAATGGTTAAAGTTACATAGAAATCATGTATGACGGAAATATTCTACATAAAATTGTCTAAAAAATATCCCGCAACAGCATATGTCTATCTTATGGTTGACTCACAATAACACGTGTAATTATATAAATAAAGTCATTGTTTATAGCACAAGCCTGAGAACAAAAACTATAGTTTACACTACAGCTTTACACCGAAGCGAAGCGAGGGCGAGAGCGGGCCACTAGTCTGTAATATGAGGGTTAGTAAAATATTCTATATTCTATTTAGCTGAATCCCGAATCAAAACTTTATTCCAGTCTGTTCATGATGAGCAAGAATTAAGTCAATTGCGTAAATATAAGCTCTAACCTAGATACCAATCATCATCAGTCTATTAATAATCGTATTGCACAGGCCTTCCCTATGGATGGAATAAAATCAAAAATCAAAATCAATATCGTTTATTCAGTCTAGGCTGTTACAAGCAGTTGTGAATGTCGAAAAGCTACGCCATCGGTTCGCAAATCTACGGCGGGAGACCTTGTACTGAGAAGAACCGACAAGAAACTCAGCAAGGGCTGTTTTTTTCTCCATTTATTATATACAGAGTCGTCGAATTGAAAAATGACTTCAATATGAGATAACTCATGAAGTCACTTTCCATTACAAATGTAAATAATATTAAAATTATCACTTTAAAATAAAAAAAATATAAAAAAAAACTAGCTGACCCAGCGAACTTCGTACTGCCATAAAAAAAATTAACTAAAAAAACATTGTCCAGCGGACAAAATTGTGAATCTAAACCATTCTCAGATCCCCTTCAACACACACAAAAAATTTCATCAAAATCGGTCCAGTCGTTTAAGAGAAGTTCAGTGACATACACACTCACAGAAGAATTATATATATAACTAGCTGACCCATCACAGAAGAATTATATATATAAAGATAACAAATTTTTGAATGATTAGGAATGCCGTGTCCTACTGTTTAGGCATAAAAAATTAACGATTTAAGTAAAGTACAACGATTAATAGTACTCAATGTAGCAAGAGGGAGACTGGGCCGTGTTCCACCACGCTGGCCCATTGCGAATTGGTGGGTGCTAACGACTACAGATGCAGCCGGGACCAACGGCTTGATGTACCTTCCGAAGCACGGAGAAGCTTGGAATAACAAGTTTTTAGTCACCCATCCAATGACCGACAAGCTGGTCATTGGATGGGTGACTGCTTATCTTTAAACCGGAAGCTGCTTATCTTTCGAATGCGCTAACCACCCTCGCCATCAAACCAACAGTTGCCAACACCAAGGACTATTATTTATCTATATATATAAAACTGAAAAGGTGACTGACTGACATAGTGATCTATCAACGCACAGCCCAAACCACTGGACGGATCGGGCTGAAGTTTGGCATGCAGGTAGATGTTATGACGTAAGCATGCGCTATGAAAGGATTTTGATCAATTCTACCCCCAAGGGGATAAAATAGGGAATGAAAGTTTGTATGAAACTGTGAATTTTAAACCGATCGGGCTGAGACTTTGCATGCAGGTATAAGAAGAATCATAGATGAATGTCATTGTGTATAATACAAGCCTGAGAACAAAAACTTTAGTCTACACTTCAGCTCTACACCGAAGCGAAGCGAGGGCGGGCCGCTAGTTTCTAAATAAGATGAAAGCTTTTCCATGCAATCGAGCAAAAGCATTTGTCTTTGAAGCGCGATCACTCATACCTTCGTTAGCAAAGTATCACTCGATCACCCATATCCACACACTAACCGGATTCTCATGTTCCGGTGAAGTTGATATACGAGTACCACACAAAATTGAACCCTATTACGTTGAAATTAGACCTTTGTGAGAAACAAAGCTGGTCGGTTCAAAGCTGTCCACATCCGCACTTCCTAACCCGTCGCCGTGCGGATGTTTACCGCGGACACGTGGCGCGGGCCGAAAATACACCGGTCCCATCACAACGATGCTCGTCGCCGGAGAAAACTCCCTACGAAGCGTCGCAGAAGAGATAAATTTTTGAGATAAATCTTAAGAACCATTGATCTGAACTGAAATGTTTTAATTTTTTTCATACGACAACTTTTTCATATATAACAAACATCAAGTAAATGGCTGAGGAGCTCGATGGCGCAAGTGGTTAGCGCGTTGAAATTAAGCAACTTTCGCAGTGGTCGGTCATTGGATGGGTGACCAAAAATTACTATGTCGAGCTCCTCCGTGCTTCGGAAGGCACGTTAAGCCGTTGATCCCGGCTGCATCTGCAGTCGTTAGCACCCACCAATGCGCACTGGGCCCGCGTGGTGGGTCATGGTCCAATCTCCCTATTCCATACATAGGGAAGGCCTGTGCCCCAGCAGTGGGAACATTAATAGGCTGATGATGATGATGATGATGATGAATGGCGGCAAATCGTTAGAATCAGAAATCAGTTACCATTATTATGACTGTTATCACGTGTCAATGTTGTGATGAACGCTAATAAGAAAAATAAATGCAAATAAACGCTGACGCGAGAAGAAATATGAAAGTAAAAGACATATTGCTTCGACCTAAAAAACAAATCGGCAAATCAGTCTGATAATATAATGCCATGATATTATTTATTAGAGGAGCTCGATGGCGCAAGTGGTTAGCGCAATCGGCTGCGATCGTTGAAATTAAGCAACTTTCGCAGTGGTCGGTCATTGGATGGGTGACCAAAAATTACTATCTCGAGCTCCTCCGTGCTTCGGAAGGCACGTTAAGCCGTTGGTCCCGGTTGCATCTGCAGTCGTTAGCACCCACCAGTCCGCACTGGGCCCGCGTGATGGGTCATGGCCCAATCTCCCTATTCCATACATAGGGAAGGCCTGTGCCCCAGCAGTGGGAACATTAATAGGCTGATGATGATGATGATGATGATGATGAATGGCGGCAAAACGTTAGAATCAGAAATCAGTTACCATTATTATGACTGTTGTCACGTGTCAACGTTGTGATGAACGCTAATAAGAAAAATAAATAAATATAAATAAAAATAAACGCTGACGCGAGAAGAAATATGAAAGTAAAAGACATATTGCTTAGACCTAAAAAACAAATCAGCAAATCAGCCTGATAATATAATGCCATGATATTATTTATGAAAAGAACACTATGAAGAAAAATACAGACACAATCAATCTTTTGGTACCAATGTTTAAATCAGAGCACATAAAAAATGGTGAAAAGAGGATATAGCAGGTGGTAAGGTCGTTCGGTCTACGATCGTGGAAGTTAAGCAACCTTTGCTATGGCCACTCATTGATTGGTTGACCAAAAACTAATGATTTTGAGATCCTCCGCAGTCGCTAGAACTAGGGTTGACCACCCATATTTTATTATAAAGTATTGTACGTTATTTCGGGTAATTGTACTTTATACTTGCCATGCCAACAATAAAGTACGCGAAAATACTTTATTTAATGTGATATGATTAGTCGCGGATTAATTTTACATAACATATACAAAAAGAGGTTGATAGGAAGAATTTTTGCGTAAAACGGACAGAAAGTATGAATATGTTGCCCTTAGCTAATTCCTGCAACAGTTTCGTGTCTATTTGAATTTGGGTCATAAACTTTCCCATTGCGGAAAAAAACTACAGGAGCCGCAAATTATTTATAAACAGTTGCTAGTAGCAACGTATAATATATTTTTAAGCTTACTAATATAGTGGAATAAAAAGTACTTTATTTTGGACATAATGTACTTTTTTCTTCCTTTAATATCCAATGTACTTTATTTCGACAAAAGGAAGGTGGCAACCCTAGCTAGAACCCACTAATCCGCACTGTGCTCGCGTAGTGGGTCATTTATGGCCCAACCTCCCTATGCTGCTAATAAGGATGACTCCAGTGCTCCAGTAGTGGACATATTAATGAACTGATGATGATGACAGCACAATATTTATGATCTTAAGTTGATAAATTACAAACAACTAGCAAACAAGTGAACCAAATGTTCACCAAAACCTGATTTTAAAAAAAAGTATTTAATTAATTGAGAACTTCGGAGATTTTGTGTGGTTTCGTTTGAAATTCGTGATTTCTCGAAAACCGGAAGTGCTACGTTACTTAAATCCGGTTTGTAGTCTTATCAGACTATTCTTAACTTATAACTTAAATATTCTCTTTATCTATCTCTTACGGTTTGGCCGCTGAAACAGCACCACAGACGGACGGACGGACTTGTCTAATAGATAAGAGATTACTGACCTAACTTCTGATAACGCTGATTTATCTATAGTAAATAATTATTACCTAACCTCAAGGGTTTTTAATAAAATCGGCGTTTCAGAATTAGAACGGTATGCTAAAACCGCAGCAGATTTATCGCAGAATGCTGTACCTCGTGTGTTCGTCGTTCCCGTAGTATTTCGGTATTAGAATCCCGCGGGGACATTTTGGATGCGGTCCAGTCGTGTGCGCAACTCACTAACGCGCTAACGCTATCGATTTACCAACTAGATCGATATTCAAAATTAACAATAGTGCAATTGTTTAGCGAACAATTATGTGGATATTAATGCGTTTTTTTTTTATTGATATTGTCGTATTATAATTTTTTCTAATGTGAAAATTGACTTTTGTGATCTGATCGAATTTTAGTGTTATAGTTAGCATTTTAGATTTGTGAATTAGCTAGTGATGAAAAGTGAAAGATATATTTGAGCTTTTACAGCTTAAATAGAAATGATTGTGAACTCTTTGTTTTAATTTAACTACAAATAAAACCCTAGAAAGAGACATCAAAAGCTCCACAGTGACTCACTGAGCAGTAACAGAAAACAAACAGTAAAACTGCAAGTATTTCGAGAGCGCACGCCAATAAAACGAGTATACAGAGGCACATAAACAAAATGGCTGCTGGACGGCACGCGACTCCGTTTATAAATCACAAGATGTTTATTTGTGTTGTTGTCTCGCTCTTGCTGCCGATGGCGAACGAAGCTGCGCCGGGGATGTACGGAGATTCCCGAGGTTACCCGAGCGAAGACGGAAAAAGGTTGACGCGGGAGTACCATTTGAGACAAGGGGCGTTGAGAGGGTTAATTGTTAAGCCTAGTCGCCACTATGACTTGCAGCCGGTTGAGATTTTTCTAGGGATTCCTTATGCGGCACCTCCAGTCGGCAGTTTGAGGTTCATGCCTCCAGGTAAAACAATATGCATTAAATAAAAGTTATTGATTTATTTTAAATTGATCGACTGACTTAACTACCAGATTTTCAGCTCGGGCTTAATGTTCCTCGGCCGTGTCAATTTAGGAAATTTCACTTTTATGTACTGACCTATGTCGTTGGTTGGTTTCTCATTGTTACCATGGCAATAGTGTTATGTACTTTTAAATAAGAGCGTCATTCATATTATCTCTTATCTATTAGACAAGTCCGTCCGTCTGTCTGCGGTGCTGTTTCAGCGGCCAAACCGTAAGAGATAGATAAAGAGAACATTTAAGTTATAAGTTAAGAATAGTCTGATAATACTACAAACTGGATTTGAGTCACGTAGCACTTCCGGTTTTCAAGAAATCACGAATTTCAAACGAAACCACACAAAATCTCCGAAGTTCTCAATTAATAAAATACATTTTTTTTTTAAGTCAGGTTTTGGTGAACTTTTGGTTCACTGGTTTGCTAGTTTTCCTTCTAAATTAGGACATGAATGGCAACTCTTGTGTGAACAAAAGAAAGTTGAGACAGTAATTACAAGTGAGTGATTTGAAGAATTTTATTTATTTACTTAAAGAGTTAGAAGTAATGTTCTTAATCTTGGCCTTCTTATGGGATATAAATACAGCATGCCTTACAAGTTAATATTACAAGATTTTACGGGTATTATATTTCACTATTCGTATTTATGACATTTTTTGACGTGACAACGTCTTAAATTAGGTTGCGGCTGGGAGTCACTTATGAAAAAGTGTAACGCTCGGTAACGTTACGATGAGTTTAAGTTTACATGTACAATGTTTTAGTAAACAAAATATATTTCTATAGTTAAAATTTGTGCAATTCTTATTTTCATTCAATTCCTTGTTCCTATTGTGCAATTTAATTATATTCATATCAATAAATATTCTACCGAGAAAAAGACGTTGTCACGTAAAATCTTCGCCCGTAAAACCGACTTTACAGGCAACCATTTTTTAAGACTTGGACACACAAGGGATGAGCGATCTAAAAAATTTACCATCTCGATCTCCTCCGTTCTTCGGGAGGCACGTTAAGCCGTTGGTCCTGGCTACATAATTCCTGGCTGTACCCACCTATCCGTCATGCCCAATCTCCCTATTCCATGAAGGAAGAAATGTGCCCCAGCAGCGGTGACATTAATAGGCTGATGTTGATGATGTAACTTCAATTTGGCATATGTTTTGGTAACTTTAGCATTTACAAACGCCATTTGCACTTCGAGATGGAAATTAATTTACCAATATTATTACAGTGTTCTGTTCCTTATACAAACACATTAAATACAGCATATATGAAACTATCAAAACTTCCTAACGATAAACAAATATTGAGTATGTGGAATTCATCGATGAAGCTCATCGGTGTTTACGCTTCTGAAAGAAGTAAACATCTGAACTGTAATTATAAATAAAAAGTAATTTAGTTTGCACACATTCACACTAAAGCTGCCGAACCGATTTGTTTTTACAAATTCAATTTTGCCTCCCTAGGGCTTGTTTACCGGTTAATTTTTAAACCTAAATCAGTGTCAAGTACATTAGGAACGTTTTAAATAGGTTTGGCTCTACCTTAACCTCAAAAAACCGGTTATCCTAAAAAGCGAAATAAATGGGTTTTGAATCAATTTATCGGTTTTTAAAGGGTTTCATTTTGCTCTTACTGACTGCTGAAATAAATACACAACTACAAAATGAATAACTTAACTCACTAGACGCTAGCAAACGTGTCAATAAATGCATTAATCTCTGAGCATTAACAAGTTGTGACTTGATTAGTTCAAACAAAACAAACTTCAAGCGAGCCGATGCGTGCACGTGTCGCTCTGTATTAAACCGGTTTATTAAGTTTTTAGGTACCGCTTTCATTTCGTACGCGCTCCGAATGAAACTTTTACTAAAAAGCGGTATTAACCTTTATTTACCGGTATTTTTGAAACCGGTTTCAAGCCCTGTGCCTTCCTATTATGCATATGAGGAACTCGATGGCGCAGGTGGTTAGCGCGTTCGGCTGCGATTGTTGAAGTTAAGCAACTTTTGCAATGGTCGGTTATTGGATGGGTGACCAAAAATCGTCTATCTCGAGGTCCTCCGTGCTTCGGATGGTTAGCCGTTGGTCTCGGCTGCATCCTGCAGTCGTTAGCACCCGCCAATCAGCACTGGGCCCGCGTGGTGGGTCATGGCAAAATCTCTCTACTCCATCCATAGGGAAGGTCTGTGCTCCAGCAGTGGGGACATTAATAGGCTGATGATGATGATTATGGATATGAAACACATTCTCAAAAACAAATGCTTTCCTCAGTAACTTTTGCAAGATTGACAATAAAACATTTCTCCTGCAATAAATGAATATGCTATCTTGGTAAATGTAAATAATGAAATTGCTTGATTATAGTGGATGAGGAGCTCGATGGCGCGGGTGTTTAGCGCGTTCGGCTCCGATCGTTGAAGTTAAGCAACTTTCGCAGTGGTCGGTCATTGGATGGGTGACCAAAAATTTACTATCTCAAGCTCCTACGTGCTTCGGAAGGCATCTTAAGCCGTTGGTCCCGGCTGCACCTGCAGGCGTTAGCACCCACCAATCCGCACTGGGCCAGCGTGATGAGTCATAGCCCAATCTCCCTATTCCATCCATAGGGAAGGCCTGTGCTCCAGCAGTGGGGACATTAATAGGCTGATGATGATGATGATGATAGTGGATGTGAGGAGGCTATTTTAAGAGCGGTAAAGTGGATTTTCCGCTCCATTGGGGAAATGGCTACCGCCTTACACAACTGTTATTTTTTATCAACTCTACATTTCGGTAATATTGTGTTTCTGTTGGTGATTAAAGGTTCTGGTCTCCGTGGGATAGGAAATTGGATTTAGACTGGTAGAGTAAGGATACTCACTTCACGATTGGATTCTACTTACGCTTGTCATTAGGTGACAAAATTGGCTCCACCTTCAGCATCCATCAATCTTGTACTGGGCTCGCGTGGTGGATTATGGTCAATCCATCAGAAAAGCCTGTGCAGCACCGTTGGGGACACTAATATGCTGATAATTTCGACGACCTCCGTGGTCGAGTGGTTTATACGCCGGGTGTCATGGTATCGCCAACTCGAGAGGTCCCGGGTTCGAATCCCGGTGGGGGCAGATGTTTGTGTGATGAATACGAGCATTTGTACTCCAGTCATATGGATGTTTAATATGTATTTCTATATAAACATACTTATATATGTACAATATATGTTTTCTATCCGTTACACTAGTATCTCATAACACAAGCCTTACAGTGCTTACTCTGGGGCTAGGCTAATTGGTGTAAGTTTTAAAAAGAAATATGAAGGTGATATTTCTTTTTAACCAATTTATCTCTTTGTTTCAGTAAACGCGCCACCCTGGCCAGGTGTTAAGATGGCCACTCGCTTTGCACCAGTGTGTCCTCAAGCTCTCCCCTCTATAAAGAAGGGAGATCCTCCCATCTTAGAGAGGCAACACTACATGACAAAGCTGAAAGCGTTCCTCAAGAACGAGTCGGAGGACTGTCTGTATTTAAACATCTACGTCCCTTACAGAGGTTAGCTTTATATTCTTTTAAACTTTCATGGTCAACTGTGTCGATTCTGGCATAATTCTCTAAACCTTAGATTGAATTTGACAACAGTGTTTCCTTGTCATTCTCGATATGGAACGAATAAACATAATTATTTGAGCATTCAAAATACCAATAATGGTCTGTACTCAAAAAAAATACTGTATGTGATCATTACAAATTGCAAAAAAAAACGAGTTTACTTATGACCACACGGCTGAAGTGAAACTTCTTTAGTTCCATCTGTATCTATATATTTATATATATATGGTCGCATGTGACGTTCCTGACGCTTGTAGCGTTTCAGCCTTCGCCGAGACACATACTCACACACACATACACACACACACATATATATATGTGTGTGTGTATATATATATGTACAATATATACATGTATGTACATATACATTTCAGTTACTAGCTATCAGAGGAAGAGAGAAAGAAAATGTTAGAGCGCACTGCTTTCTCTTGCTTATATCCCCCACTCAACTCCCGTTCGCCTCGCCCGAACACACTTTTCGTAACGCGTAACGCATTCGCCAGCTTACCCTTCAAGTCAAGCGTGCCTAAAGAAGTTCTACTTCAAAATTATCGGCCTAATGAAGCCTGCTACTGCACGACTTAAATCTAAATATTATTTCGAAACTTTTCACTACGACACTATTATAGGAATGCTAAACGTTCGTATACACTCTATATAATGTATCGCTAATTTTAATCACATTCAAAGACCTACATAGATAAATTTTTAATGGTAGCCATACACACTACGAGAAATCGTTACGTGTACAGTTCGAACGGAACAGTTTATCGTACGTGGCGTACGTATAGGAAACTGTGCAGTTTTATACATAATATATTATATTTTATATATATTATTATTTTATATATATTATTATATTTATATATTATATTTTCATACACGCTACGATTTATCGGTACCGTTCGGATGGTACAGTCTAATCGTAACGATTTCTCGTAGTGTGTATGGCAACCACAACTCTGCTAATTCGAGCTACAACGTGTCTATTTTACAGTTAATTCTCACAGCTGTTTACCCATTATCATGTTGAACATTCCTGCTCAGTTAAATGGAACTCAGCTATTAATAGGACGGTTAAGAATTTTGGACACACGCAACAGGGACGGAAGTTAATAAAAATAGACGGTACGCTGTGGCGCCAAGTTTCACTGTAACCAATTATGTTGCGTTGACAGTTGTGTTCCCTTTGATTTTAGCGCGAATTGGAAATGTTGCGGTTTAGCGGCAATTATGTTTTTGAGTTCGACTTCAAAGGAAAAAGTTGTTATTACCCTGTATTTTTTATTATTAAGATATTTAAAACAAAAGGAAATTTTACTAGAAAAAAAATAGTGGGCACGGATCACACCTCTGAGGTGAAACTTCGTGCGGCAGCGTGCTGTTAGAACTACAAAGTCTGTTAAAGCCAGAATTCGTCGAAACCCCATTAGGAAGCAAAAAATTCTTACGCGAGAAATGAAGATTCACGCTAGGACTCTGTCGCGTATTATAAGACAAGACCTGAAGCTCGGTTCCTATCGTCGATGTACAGCATATGCCCTAAATCAATCTTTACAATTAACGAGAGTGGATCGATCAAAACGCCTTCTGTCGCGATACGCTGGTGAAAAGCACAGAAATATCTTCTTTACCGATGAACTTCACGATTGAAGAACACTACAACAAGCAAAATGATAAAGTACGCTTTATCACAGTTCTAAAGAAGCTAGTCAAGTGGTCGGGAAGGTTCGATCTTGACGATCCTGCGTCAGTAATGGTTTGATAGGGCGTCTTGTTAAGGAGTCATCTAGCCCAGATCTCAACCCTTCAAATTATGGTCAGTTTTAGAGGACATGACCTGCTCTAAAAAACACGGCGACATTGTAACAGAACTTATGGTTGGACTAGGTATATATAATTATATTGTCACGTGAGACGCTCGTGACGGTCTTAACGTTTCAGCCTTTCCTTAGTTACCCTCCAACTTTCATGCTCACACACACACACACACGTTAATGTATTTAGTCGAGTGACGCTCGTGAAGCATTTCTGTTTCATCTTTTTCATAGGTTTTTTCCATTTACATCCGGTCAGAAAATAATTTTCACTTCAAAAATCTAGTCAGTCCAGGTGTCAGTTAGGATTTGGACACGCATATCCAGCGGGATATACTGCGTAGTACTGCGATTGAAATAATTATATCTATATATACAACGAGATACTGTACTTTTCTTGAGAAGCTCCATGGCGCGGGTAGTTAACGCGTTCGGCTCCAATCGTTGAAGTTAACTTTCGCAGTGGTCGGTCATTGGACGGGTGGCCAAAAACCTTCTATCTCAAGTTCCTCCGTGCTTTGGAAGCCACGTTAAGCTGTTGGTCCCGGCTGCATCTACGGTTGTTAGTACCCGCCAATCCACACTGGGCCTGCTTGGTGGGTCATGGCCCCATTTCCCTATTCCATCCGTAGGTAAGTCCTGTGCCCTTGCAGCTGAGACATTAATAGGCTGATGATGAAGATACAACTGTACAAAACATTCACGTACTCACTCCATCTCACACACAAACGCACATACACGCACATACACACACACGCACACACATAAAGAAAGCAGATACTTTAAGAAATCCGTCGTTATGAGCCTAAAATTTGTTAACTGCACTAAGCTAAGAGCGAGGCATCTTAAGGCGATAATCTTGAGCCGAGGCAGCAACTTATTACTTTCGGGGTTTCTCACCTTGTACTGTAAACTCACTATTTGGGAAATACAAATCATTTTCATTTCATTTACATATATCGTCCAGCATCTCATATTGGCCCTTTATTGCCCTTTATAGGGTTTGAATTCCGTTTAAATCCTGGACCATGAAGATTTTTTTCTTTGCAGCAGAAATTGATACTATATTACCTAATAACCAGCATGATTCTATTAAACCAAGATATTTTTAATTATATCAGTCTTATCAAGATTATAACAACTGTTTAATAATACTTATTATGGGAAATATATACAAATCTTCGTTGAACTAAAGACATTTTCACACCTGTAACATCTGCAGTAGTCGAGGACTACAACTACCTACTGCAGATGTTGCAGCAAAGTCAATATAATGCGATTCAACTAAGAATAGGACCGACTGGGCGCCATATTCTGATGTCATAGCTGTCAATTCAAACCAAATAGGTAGAGTTAGCAAAAAAAAAGTTTTTATTTAATAAAACTTATTTACTAAGATTAAGTGAGAAAAAGCATTTATCAGAATGTAGCACTTCTATTCCGCTCATTTCTGCATTACCGCCGGAGTAGTTACGAATAATCATGCACTATTACTAGGTCACATACGAACATGCATCCTTTATGTAAACGAAAGTTTGAAATCGAGTTTCTGAACGCAACTTAAAGTGACATTGGTTGACGATTTATGTTATCAACCATTCATGGCCAAAGCTCAATAAGTGAAAAAAAATATCAACCGATATTAATTATCAATATTTGTTTACAAATGTTTGGTTTTTATTTTTGAATTAGCGGAGTGCTAAAAAAAGGTTCCAAGTTTTTTTTGCAAACCTTACTTTTCAAGCGACATTTGACAGAGAGAGCTCATTGGCTTTCCTATTCTTATTTGAATCGCATTATATGTTCGATGGTAACTAAAATAATAAAGTATCAGAAATGTGAGGATTTGACAATGTTACATTAGAAAAAAAACCATTAGGCCGGCATCACATCTGTGACACTCGATGTTTTTTTGAGTGTGTATGCTGTTGGTCGCAGATGCCCTTTACATTGTCACCGGGTTTGGGGGCGGCGAGATCCTAAGCAGACCTCAATCCTAAGGTATTTCAAGGATGGCATCTCCCCACAGTAGGAGTCTGCTTTCCGTCTAGAGCCTCTAGCCTCTACTCGAAAATGAGGGGTCGGCTCAATTAGTGGGCGTCTTTGAGACTCGGACCGAATCTAGTTATCCGTTGTCGTGGGAGGATATTCGCTGTTGCAGATGTCTGTGGGCGACGGTGATCACTTACCATCAGGTGAGCCGTCTGCTCGTATGCCCCTATGGTATATTTATTTTTTATAGATTGGTCCGACATATGACTCCACCCCACCTGATGTTAAGTGAAGGTGAAGTCTAGACCCGATGATAGCTGATACAGCAGTTCTACCTGCCACACCAGCCATCCTCACCCTGCCGGCCTGCATGTTGCTTATTCACGCCTCTTTTAAAGGATCCCAGGTTGTAAGAGGGAGGGAACACGTGAGTGGGCAGCGCATGCCATTTACGGATAGTATGACAAAATTTCTTTGTACGCGTTGGAATTGTAGCCACAGTTAGACGGTGACACCGTAAGCCAGGGCGCGTGGTCCTCTGAAGGAAAGGGGAAGGTGGAATAAGAGAGAACAACTCCTCAGAACACTCGCCGTGGTACAGACGATAGAACGCGCTTAGTGACGCCACGTCACGGCGCTATTGAAGAGGCTCGAGGTGTTTAGTCACCTCCTCATCGCCTATGATGCGGATTGCGCGCCGCTATAACCTATCCAAAGCATCGAGCAAGTACTTGGCGTAGCCATCCCGGAGGTGCGAGCAATATTCCACGCAAGACCGCACCTGCGTCTTATACAACAAACACAGTTGCTCGGGTGAAAAAACGCCGCACCTTGTTCAGGACTCCGAGTTTGCGTGAGACTGTTTTTATCACACTTTCGACGTAATTATTTGGATTTAAGTCACAGCTAATCTCCATACCGAGCATGGTGATACTGCTCTCTAGCTCCAGTGTTGTGCCCTGAAGAGAAGGACAGAAAAGGAATGGCGACGTTTTTGCCGTGAAAAGCAGACCTGGGTTTTCTTAGCATTGAACTCAACCAAGTTCTTGGTACCCCATTCAGAAATGTGGTCCAAAGCCTGATTGAGCTCAATGACAAGATTCTCCCGTTTCTCCTTTGTTACCGCCTGCCCAGCCGCTGCTTGTCCGAGATACCCCGCATGCACTGTACCATCGTCTGCATAGCAATGAATATTCCCAAGAGGAATTAAGTCATTAATATGCAGCAGAAAAAGAGTGGGGGATAGCACGGAGCTCTGGGAAACGCCGGCATTTACTGACATGAACCGCGAACTGCTACCATCCGTAAGGACACGAATTCTACGCTCATGCAGGAAGTCAGCTCCCTAAGAACAGAACTGGGCCGGCAGACCGTATGCCGGAGGCTTGGAGAGAAGGCTTTTGTGTCAGACCCTGTCGAATGCCTTGGCAATGTCAAGGCTGATAGCCAACGACTCGCCCCGCTTGTAGATAGCCTCCCAGATATGAGTCAAGTACGCTAGAAGCTCACCCATCCTATAACCAGCCATAGATAGTTGCTTGCCTTTCACGATAGCAGACCGCCCACGTCTAGGTACCCTCACACGAGGACGTGTGTACATCAAATGTAGCGTAAAATCTGAATATTTTGTGTCTGAGTGATTGATCGCAACACATCAGGAAAATACGCGATCAAGTAACATCGACAGTAGTTCGAGTGCTTGGCATCAGTTCAAAAGCTAAATTAGGTTTTTTTTTTCATTATGTGACTAAGTAGCACGAGTGGGTTTGTTTATCATAATATTTTTATGTAAATAACCCAAAAGCTAATCTGAAGTAAGTTCGTCTTGTTGGTCAATCAATAAATGGAGCGCTAATTACAGTTAATAAATAAATAATAAATATTTCCAATATTCACACCAATTAGCCTAGCCCCAAGGTAAGCACTGTAAGGCTTGCGTTATGGGATACTAGGGTAACGGACAGAATACATATACAGTTCATATATAAGTATCTTTATATATATAATTCTTCTGTGAGTGTGTATGTCACTGAACTTCTCTTAAACGACTGGACCGATTTTGATGAAATTTTTTGTGTGTGTTCAAGGGGATCTGAGAATGGTTTAGATTCACAATTTTGTCCGCTGGACAACCCCTATTTTTTTAGGGCGGTACGAAGTTCGCTGGGTCAGCTAGTATTTATATAGAAATACATATTAAACATCCACGACTGGAGTATAAATGCTCGTATTCATCATACAAACATCTGCCCCCACCGGGATTCGAACCCGGGACCTCTCGAGTAGGCGACACCTTGAAACCCGGCGTACAAACCACTCGGCCACGGAGGTCGTCACGGAGATGGTTTAATTCATCATAATTCGTTAATTAATTTTACTTTCTACTTTTCGAAATATTTATTTATAAAAAAATACTGTTAAAAATTGCAAACATTGGAATGGTAACGATTGTTGATAAAAACCAGAGCCGTATTTATAAACAAATTAGGCCCCTACCAAATGTGTAATACTTATCTTTTAGGTATTGTAAAATACTGGGCTAAACTAAATATTCTGTACTTTAATTGTTTTTTAAAAAATAGCTATATTTAGTAAAAGAAAAAAAAGTATTTATAAAATTAACATCCGAACTCAGGTTTCGAACCACCGACCACTTGGCTCGACAATAAAAAACCGATTTCGTTTGACCATCTGTCTGTTATGATAACTGATAAAATAAGGGATACCTATCTTGTGCCAAGTACTCAACTTCCGTTTCATTGAATCTCAAGTCACAACGATACTAAGTGTCGCCGCACACGGACCACCGACCACAACTACAAAACGCCGCCATCGGCACATTTCTTGTAGTTTTCATACATTTTATATAGACTCGCCACACACGGTACGCCGGTGGCCGCCACACGCTACAAATCGTCGTTGCTCGCTTCTTGTGGCTCGCACCGGCCACTTAATGGGCCGATACAAAACCTCGCCACACGTCACTCGCGCGATTCCCCACCCCTCTCTGCCTTACCTTAATCGGGCGCTGTCGCGCGCTTCAGCCACTTTAGTAGCCGCTTCTAGCTTCTCGTGGTGGCGTTTGTGGCTGAGGCGTGTGGCCCGTGTGCGGCCACACTAAAGAAGTTTTGACTTCAAAAATATTTTTATCTGCCAAGATAATCTATACTAATATTATAAAGCTGCAGAGTTTGTTTGTTTGTTTGAACGCGCTAATCTCTGGAACTACTGGTCCGATTTGAATGATTCTTTCAGTGTTGGGTAGTCCATTTATCAAGGAAGGCTATAGGCTATATTTTTGTTTTTCAAAATTAGGGATCCGTAATAAAATTGCTATTTTGTAACACAAGGTGTAAAATCGAAAACCTATTTTTGCGTGCGCTGCAAAAACTATTGACAATAGAACAAAATGATGTACTACGGGTTTGTAGATCCCATTAAGACTTACAAAAAAGTCCGCGAGAGCATATATCTAGCTATCATGGTTTAATCACAATAACCGATTTTGTGTTCAAAATAATTATTAAATCGTCTGAAGAAAAAAAAACTACGTTAAATATGTATCGTAATATTAAAAACACAAACAACCTTTAGTTTTCATCCCTTTACCACCCATATTTTTATGGCGATACGAAGTTCGCTGGGTCAGCTAGTTACAAGATAAATTCTTAGCAAAATAATAATCTATTGGCTATTGTTCTATACATGTTTGTGTATATACCCCATCGTGTATAACGCCTATCAGCGGGCTATAGCCAATCGGTTTTTATCCCCGTTCATTACCACGACGTATAATCTAGTGATTGACGTGTATTTGCACAGAAAATTGCTTTTCTGTTGTTCTGTTTGCTCCATCCGATGTGATCTGTTTTACGTTCGCTCGATCAAGGATGAATATATATCGACCTGAGTCACGTTCCAAATAAGAGCTTTTTTTGAAGTGAAAACTTCTTTAGCGGCGTTGTACACTTTTTTTTGCATGGGTAAAAAATGTTAAACTCGCATCAGGTTAAACACGTGGGCTGATCGCATCATGACATCAAAAGTGGAAAGGTTGTTGACTTTCAATATATTGGACGAAACATAATATTTTATTTTATCGTATTATAATAATATGTCTCTATCTTGGACGTCCACAAGAAAATGCATTATTTTTACAATAGATGTCGCTAGGTGCGCTTAAATGTGATTCATGTAAGTTGATTTCTTTACAATAGATGTCGCTATGTGCGCTTAAACGTGATTCATGTAAGTTGATTTTTCTGAGAGATAAACTTTTTTAATATAAATTGTCATGTTTGTGTACGATAGCGCAATAAATAAATATTGTATTCTATCACATACATGATAGTACTTTTATACTGATAATTAAAGCAATTCGTGCAAAATTATTCCCTAACCATTCCAAAATATCAAACTGCACAACGTTAATATTCAAGTTTTCACTTCTGCCGGGGCACTCCCAGAGTGCAACCCGTCGTTTTTTTTTTATTTTGTCTATGTACTTACCTATTTGAGTGTTTAGTTTTAAACTTTCATGATCACTAACATTAAAGCTATTAACGGGATTGTTACCATGTACCTTGTTTGAGTCTCCGATATTTCGGCACTGTTGCAAGCGCCATGATCACGGAATAACTGAAGTAATTGCGGGTAGATGTTATTGGCAGACATATCGGTCTACCCTCTGACGTCGTCTTTTATCGGAGACTCATAAAAAACAAGGTACATGGTAATAATTCTGTTAATACATATAATATTTGAGTATTGTTTTCATCAGCCTGCTTAATAATGTTGGAGCTTTAAAGGATCTCCGAACCAATCAAAAACATAAGTCGGAGGGCCATGCAGCTCTACTGTGCTTATTTGACATCTCTTCAACTATATATATTCTCGGTTTTGTAAAACCTTTAATTGTGTATGTGTGAGTAATAAAGCGATAAGGAGGAGCTCGATGGCGCAGGTGGCTAGCGCGTTCGGCTGCGATCGTTGAAGTTAAGCAACTTTCGCAGTGGTCGGTCATTGGATGGGTGACCAAAAATTTACTCTCGAGCTCCTCCGTGCTTCGGAAGGCACGTTAAGCCGTTGGTCCCGGTTGCATCTGCAGTCGTTAGCACCCACCAGTCCGCACTGAGCCCGCGTGATGGGTCATGGCCCAATCTCCCTATTCCATCCATAGGGAAGGCCTGTGCCCCAGCAGTGGGGACATTAATAGGCTGATGATGATGATGATGATGAGTAATAAAGTGTTTATCTATCTATCTATCTCTTCCTAATGGTGCGATAACATTTGGTCGCAAGCCCTTATATGAGTGCCAAGGGAATTCGGGTAAACGACTAAAGCTCGTATAACAGAATGACAACTAAGTACTGATCTTCACTTGAGTACAGTTAGAAAGGGATGCCGCTATGTGCAATATATAGCGTCATCCCTTTCTAACTATGCTCAAAACTAGATCAATCACTGAGAATCTTCCTATAATACGGGCCTAAGTGTAAATGAACACCGTCACCGTCTTCCAACCTGTATTTTGGTGTTAATATTGCTTGGGGTGCCCGGAATTCGAGTAATGTCTTGTGGTGATGAGGTGTGGGTGACTGACGGGAGAAATCGCGACGAACATTCAGTGCGGAATCAACATTTTATTAACTTATCCTACATATTGAGGAGCTCGATGGCGCAGGTGGTTGGCGCGTTCGGCTGTGATCGTTGAAGCTAAGCGACTTTCGCAGTGGTCGGTCATTGGATGGGTGACCAAAAATCTTGTACCTCGAGTTCCTCCGTGCTTCGGAAGGCACGTTAAGCCGTTGATCCCGGCTGCATTTGTAGTCGTTAGCAACCTCCAATCCACACTGGGCCAGCGTAGTGGGTCATGGCCCAATCTCCCTATTCCATCCATAGGGAAGGCCTGTGCTCCAGCAGTGGGGACATTAATAGGCTGATGATGATAATGATCCTACATCTTTTATAAAAAAATGTTGGTTGCATTCCCTTTTTTTCTTGTTATGTATTTTTGGTGCTCTGCCATAGAAAAGTTAAAATGCATTATACTATAGTATGATGATTATAAATATATTAAAAAAAATTACAAATAAATCAAATTTTTGTTTATTATTGTATTGCCAATACTTCAAAGTGTTATACGACAAATTTAGGTTGACATACATTCGATTGCATCAACTCTACAAATTAGTCGACTAACACTGTCAAAAGAGGTTGTTTTAATGTAATCAAAAATGTTGTTTTAAAGTAATATTGTTTTGAAGTAAAAAACGTTATCTAAAAAGTGTAGACAAAAAGACTCATTCCATTCGTTCACGATAATTGTCTGTGATTCTGAACTTTATGTGCGTGTTCGAAGATGTAATAGAGTAGAGTCACTGGCGAAATTTCGTTAAAAAATTTGTTCGTTGCCGAAATTTCGTTTCGGAGAAAGAGAGTAGATCTCCTGATATTAAGCTACGATTTTTTCTAAGCTGGAGTACGCAACCTCAAATTATGCCTATTTTTTTTTTATAGATAGGCCCGACAAATGACTCCACCCCACCTGATGTTAAGCGAAGGTGAAGTCCAGACGCGAAGATAAGCTGATAGAATAATTATTTTACTACAGAACACAGAAAGAGGTGAGGAAAGAGGGCCTCGTGGGCGGGGTTATGTGTCATAGTAATGTGTGCGTGCTTCGCGACCAAAACTTGGTTCTGATTGTGTCGTTGCTCTCGGTTGTGAACACTGATTGGTTCGATTGTTTGACGTCGTCTCGTTTGATTGGCTATTATCTATAAGGTGGAAGTGTAGAGGGGACGAGCCGGCGACATCGGTTCCCTAACAAACGGTATATGATTACCCTTTTTTTACTTTATTTATTTAGAGGCTTTCATTCTACGGTTCATGCCAGGCTCATCGTACCCTAACCAAAACATACATAAGTCATTTAATTTAAAACTTTGGAGAGGGTGAGCTATTCTTACTAGCGAAAACCATATCAAACATTGACTTTGCTGCATCTGAGTTTGGTAGTGCTAATATTTCCACAAATGAACCTTATGATATGATTACCTTTGTAACCTCTTTTTGTGTTTTGTGTTCTATGCATTTAAACATTCAATTTAAGGTCCTTATTATATGTATGGGGCAATAAAGATGCAGAAAGGGAGCTCCATTCTCTACTTAACTCCTGTTAGAGCTTCACTACCACCCTCTATACAAATTTGAATCACCTCGTTTTCAGGAATTTTTAGGGTTCCGTACCTCTAAAGGAAAAAACGGAACCCTTATAGGATCATTTTGTTGCCCGTCCGTCCGTCCGTTTGTCAAAACCGTTTTTCTCAGGAACGCGTAGAGGTATCAAACTGAAATTCATATCTAATACTCAGGTCTACTGTCCCTTGGAGCTGTGAAAAAATAAAACTTCCAAGCCAAAGCAATCAAAAGATACAGCCGAATCAAAATCTACAGGGTACTTTCCGTGATCTTGAAATTTTGTACGAAGTAACGTCTTATAGTACAGATAAAGGAAAAATTGCGAATACTGTAAATTTTTAGTTACATCATAATAATAAAAAATATTTATTAATCATTATTAAATTATACCTACAGGATTTTACGGAACGCTCGGTGCGCGAATCCGTGGCCGGTTTTTTTTCTCCTATAAAATTTCAGAATTACGCAATTTAATATTTGACATGGGAATTTTTGTTATTGATAATTTAAAATTGTACCTAAAGCATCGTATGCCGTTCACCGGCCATAACGAGTTTACGTGCACAAGACGGCTTACGGTAAAAACAAGTAAAAATTTCAAGTTATCCAAAAAACAAAGAAAAACAAAGAAAGCCGAGTACACAATGGACGGAGACGGGCCACTCCAAGGGTTTGGACGCTTTTGTTCCTAAAACTGGGGTTCCGTGCAGAAACGATTCGGTCATTCGAAACTTTTCCCGATGCTTTCTCTGCAACTTTATAATAGAGGAAAAAGTCAATTAAACTTTAAGGCCAAAAGTAGCATATGGATAGCGCGTACATTGGTACGTGTAGTCGTCAGTAATAGAATGGAATGGAATGAAATGGAATAGAATGGAATAGAATGGAATAGAATGGAATAGAATGGAATAGAATGGAATAGAGTGGAATAGAATGGAATAGAATGGAATAGAATGGAATAGAATGGAATAGAATGGAATAGAAGGGAATAGAATTGAATAGAATAGAATACAAATATTTTTATTGCTCTAACAGTAATACGTAGTTCAATACATAGTAGAATGCGATATGACAGCGTGAAGAGCAAATGGATGTGGCTCAGCATAAACTGCTTAGTTACAGAATGTCTCGGGCAGCGCTGGTTTTCAGCCACACCCACTTCTCCTTAGATGAAAAGCGAGACATACAAAAGAGATCCGACAAAAGCAGTAATGTAGCTACGTATAGTGCTAGCGCCTCGTTAGTTCGCGTTATCGCATTTGGACGGCTAATGGATGTTCATTGGTGGGGCTCTGAATAGATTGACTTCGCCCTCAGGTTCGCGGTGGTCCGTACAGGGATCTGTATCCATTGTACGCACAGAACAGAAACTTTGTTTATTCTGTTCCATGATTGTACGCGTGGACAGCATATATGTACGCCTCGTTATACAGGAACGCGCTTTCCCACGCAGCTAGGTACACTCGCGGAAAGACCCGCTCTGTCACCCATAATGCCATAATCGCTTGCGGTAGCGGCGTAGTAAAAATTCATTCATAGACATATAATTATCGCTGTCTTACTTTTTCGTGTAGCGCTGTCGCGATCACGATGCGGATGACAAATTGCAACTAAAACAAATGCAATTCAATTCATAATTCAATCAATGAAATGCTCTTTGTCTTACTTTTGTGCGGCGGCCCGGATTGGCGCATCCGACGCGAAGGCGGGGGCGTAGTAAAAACTACTGTAGAAAACCGTTCAAAGCATTTTGTTCGCCAAGTGACAGAGCGCAAAATTCCGCGATAGTACATAATACTAAAATTATTGTATCCAACTTCTCTATTTACGCTGAATTTGTATAAAACTAGTATGTTTTAACAAATAGCTAATCCATCCGTCCGTTTGAGCTAGGTCTGATGTTGAATGTAGATTAATCAAATTACCATACGCCAAGCTCGATGGATCTATTAAGTCGGCATAATATTTGTACGGACGTGTAGTCAATGTTTTAAACTTAAATCCTACCTTTCATTAACCCGTGGTTCGTCGCTACTGGGTAAAATATGAAATGAAATGAAAAGTCATTTATTCAGTCTAGGCTGTTACAAGCACTTGTGAAGGTCAAGAAGTTACGCCATCGGTTCGCAAAACTACGGCGGGAGACCTTGTACTGAGAAGAACCGGCAAGAAACACAGCAAGGGCTGCTTTTTTCTCCCTGTTTTATTTCATACAGTGTCGTCCAATTGAAAGTTGACATCAAACTTGCAAACATGTGTTGAGGTCAACTTCCATCACATAATGTCAAATATGTAACAATAGACAATCAACGAATTTACTAACAATAAGTGCAAAGATAAGTCAAGCTCGGTAAATTATTCAAGCTCGGTACAATTTAAAAGAAAAACCTAATATGATTTGAAATTTGAAAATTGTCAACACTATTCTTAAAATCTATAATTTCCTTGGTTTTTAGAACTAAACTTAAAAGTGCCAATAATTGAAAGAGAGTGCCAATGATTGGAAGATTTCCCTTACATGGCATGGCGTCACTATGCGCGTTCTATAGTACAGACTATATAGAGTGTTCTGAGGAGTTTTCTCTCTTATAAAGGAAAGGGTAAGGTGGTCCCCATTCCTTCAGACGACCACGCGCGCTGGCCTACGTTGTCACCGTCTCACTGTGGCCACAATTCCAACGCGTACAAAGAAATTTGGTGACTCATTTCTTTGTCGCACTATCCGTAAATGGAATGCTCTGCCCGCTCACGTGTTCCCTCCCTCTTACAACCTGGGATCCTTTAAAAGAGGCGTGAAGAAGCAACATGCAGGCCGGCAGGGTGAGGATGGCTGGTGTGGCAGGTAGAACTGCTGTATCAGCTATCTTCGCGTCTGGACTTCACCTTCACTTAACATCAGGTGGGGTGGAGTCATTTGTCGGACCTATCTATAAAAAAAACGTACTTTTTTGTGACGAATTAACTTTGTGGAGAATGTACAACAATCACTTTCTTCTTCTTGTATTTTATTGTTATTTTTAGATGTTCATCGAACTATTTTGGAAATTTCTTTGAAGCCAGTCCAGTGTATTAAAAAAAGGTATTTGAATATTTGGCTGCTGATCAAAAATTTCGTTTATCAACATTAATACTAATCTTATCTCTCAATTATTTGACACTGACCTTGTCCTCGATGTCATTGACCTAACTGGAAACTATCTATCTAATGGTTGTTTAATTGATTTTCGTAATGCTACTAAAGATATCAATTAGGTCCTATTTTTTTTGTGTATATAATAAACATAATTATAATAAATCAACAACAAAGCTCTGTTTAGGGAAGTTTATGATCAGGCATTCCGATTTGCGACATCGTAATTCTCTTTTACCTACGCGAAATCATCATCATCATCAATCATGTAGGAAGGCCAAAGGGGAAGATCTTCCTCCGAGCTGGGTGATGGTAGCTCGGGGGCTGCGGCCCGACTGATGTTGGTCGGGCATCGTATATATGAAGAGTTAGCTTCCGAATTTCATTTGCGCGATGTAGGCTTCCATACTATTATTGATCGCAGTGCAGGTAACGCCATCTCTTGAGGATGGTGAGTAATGATTTCCTCCATCCGTTGTCTATATGTGGGGCATATAGATGTCGCCGCCACAATCAAATACCATAATTAAGCCTAAAGAAAATTTTACTAGAAAAATATCCACGCGAACCAGGCAGCAGACGGGAGTCGAACCCGCACCCTTCCCTAGCCGTGCGAATGCATTGACCATTATATATGACTATCGCGGCCCTGATGGCCGTGTTGAATTTTCTCTAGTTTTTCTTTATATTTCAAATAACTTGCAGTTAAAATACTTAAAAAATAAAAATATAACTATAATTGCTATTTCTTCGTAAAGGTATTCATTTGACATCATGGGTTACCTATAATGGGAAGAAACCTAATGGGAAGCAGCCTAAGAAATACTAGAGAAAATTCGACACGGCCGTCAGGGCCGCGGTAGCATAGTGGTCAGTGCATGTTGCCCGTATAGCGAATAGTGCGGGTTCAAGTCCCGTCTGCTGAATGGTCCGTGTAGATTTTTTTCTAGTAAAACTTTCTTAAGATTTAAAACATCTTGCAGTTTATTTGTTAAGCATTTTGCTTAACAAATAAAACATAAATACCATAATTAATTACTTCTAAAATGAAACCGTGGAGCTCTATTAGCACGTTCGCTGTGGTCAGTCATTGGATGGGTGATCAAAAATTTAGTATATCGCGCTCCTCCGTGCTTCGGAAAACACGTTAAGCCGTTGGTCCCAGCTGCATCTGCAATCGTTAGCACCCACCAATCCGCACTTTGCCCGCTTGATGGGTCATGGTCCAATCTCCCTATTCATCCATAAAACTGTGCCCCAGCAGTAGGGACATTAAAATAGGCTGAGGATGATGAAAACAACACCTTATTTGTCAAAGCTTTGATTCTCGTTTTAACGGTTTAGTTAAATTTATGATTGCGATCTACCTATACCAAAATTGAGTAACTAATGATCTTTCATTCATTCGAGGAGCTCGATGGCGCAAGTGGTTAGCGCGTTCGGCTGCGATCGTTGAAGTTAAGCAACTTTCGCAGTGGTCGGTCATTGGATGGGTGACCAAACATTTACTATCTCGAGTCCCTCCGTGCTTCGGAAGGCACGTGAAGCCGTTGGTCCCGGCTGCATCTGCAGTCGTTAACACCACCAATCCGCACTGGGCCCGCGTGGTGGATCATGGCCCAATCTCCCTATTCCAACCATAGGGAAGGCCAGTGCCCCAGCAGTGGGGTCATTAATAGGCTGATGATGATGTTGATCTTTCATTCAAGCAATGAACTTACTCGTAAGGTTTTTTAAAGATTAGGGGACTAGTTGTTGTAATCTTTTTTTTTCTAGTTTAAATCGCGCCAGTCAATAAACGTGATTGCCAAATTTCAACCGAATCTATTTAGTAGTTTTGAGTGTGTGGCGGCGACGTCTATATGCCCCACATATAAACAACGGCGCCCCCGAAGCTAACATCACCCAGCTCGGAGGACTAAGGTGATGTTAGCTTCGGGGGCCGCGGCCCGACTTATGTTTTTTTTTTTGTTTCCTCCCAAGCGGGGGAGAGGGTGAGAAATCCTCATGGATACCCTACAGCCGGCTGTAGGGTTATGTCAGACTCCTACTGACTAAAAAACACCCTTTATTCATGCTTATGGCCAGAAGGGCCTTACAAGCTTCATCTGAAGCGATCAACCCCCGAGAGGGGGAAGATGCGGCGCTGCGTTAGTTTAAACTAGTGCATAGTTTAAAATAACGCAAATGCGCTTAGAGGACAAGTGCACTCAGATGTGCACTTGAAACGGGAGGGGACTGAGAGGAATCGAACCTCTCTGTGTCGGGGGGGCGGGGGGGACTCACCGCGGGTGTTGGATCCTCAGCGGCCAAGAGGGCCGCGAGATCGCGCGTGAGTTTATTGTGTGTGGCTGTGAGTGCGTGTTTGGGCCTGCGGGGCCTGAATCGAGATGGAGTGTGTGGAGCGTATCCCGACGCCGATCTAATGAGTGTGTTAGAGTGCTCTTCTGCAGCTTTGAAGAACCGTTCCGAGCACTCTGTGAGGTGTGTTTGAATTGTGTCGAGTTGTAGGTCCCTGTGGAGGTCCGCGTTGCGGACGTACCACGGGGCCCCTGTGGCTATGCGGCAGAAGCGATTTTGAAGCACTTGAAGTTTGTTCAAAATCGCTTCGTCCGCGTGTGCGAACACTGGTGACGCGTAAGTGAGGACCGGGCGTATGCAAACTTTGTAAAGCGTTCGCTTGTTACGAAGTGACATTTTGCTGTATTTACCGAGCATCGGGTGGAGGCGGCTCATATAAAAGCGCGCGTTCGCGACTACGCGTGTGATGTGTGCACGGAAGGTGAGTTTTTTGTCTAGTGTGATCCCTAGGTATTTGACTGTGCGGTGCCACGGTATTGCTATGCCTTGCATTCGCAGAGACCGCGCACCGTGTTGTATGGTTTTGGTGCGGCGCTTGGGATCGAAGCAAATGGCCGAACTTTTGTCCGGATTTACGTCGATTCTCCAATCGCGGAACCAATTCCCAAGTGTTGTGATTGCCGGTTGGAGCTTGGCTATGATTTGGTTGGTACTGGCTCCCCTAGAGTAGAGGGCCGTGTCGTCCGCGAAGAGAGCGAGCTCGACACCCTTGGTCTGAGGGATGTCATTGGTGTACGCTGTGTATAGCAGGGGGGAGAGAGCGGACCCCTGCGGTACACCGGCTCGTAGTGGGCGGGGCGTTGATAGTGAACCTTCGTATCTATAGCGGAAGGTACGGTTTGATAGAAAAGAGGCTACTAACCTAACTAGGCGGTCAGGTAATTTTAATTGATATAATTTAAAGATTAATCCGTCGTGCCAAACCTTGTCGAAGGCTTTGGCGACGTCGAAGAAGACTGCAATAGTTTTATATTTATTAAGTTGGAAGCCGCTTAGGGCGTGCTCCACTATGCGATGGATCTGTTGGGGGCAGGAGTGTTTGGCTCTGAAGCCGAATTGGTGGTCAATGATAATAGGATCGGATGGTGATAGGAGGTGCTCTCTTAGTCTGGTCAGTATGGTTTTTTCGAAAAGTTTCGCCATTGCCTTGAGGAGGCTAATAGGGCGATGGCTACTGGGGAGGTGCGCGGGTTTTCCGGGTTTGGGGATGCCTATCACTATTGCTTCTTTCCAGGCGGCTGGGAAGTAGCACAGATCAAAACATGCGTTAAAGAGAATTGCAAGCAAGGTTAGCATTTGGATGGGAAAGTGCTTGAGCGCCTTGTTAGAGATGCCGTCGGCGCCCGGGGCCTTGCGTTGCTTAAAGTTTCTAATGGTCTGTCTGAGTTCGTCTGTCGTGACGGGGTCTAGGGGGTTGTCAATGAGTGGAAGGGCGGCCCGCCGGCGGACCTCCTCCTCCACTCCGCGAATATGTTGCGGGTTAGTTTCCTGCGTACTAGGCGTGCATTGCGCCGCTATGCTGTCTGCAAAACACTCAGATTTTTCGTCGTCTTCGAAGGCGACGGTGCCGTCGGGGCGAGTGAGCGGGGGGGTGTGAGTGGTGACGTCGCTACGGAGCGCTTTCGCGATTCTTTATTACGCAAGATGGGATGGGGTAATGTCTGCCATGAGTTCCTCCCAACGGGAGTGTCTCAGAGCGGCTAATTGGGAACTAACTTGTCGCTGAAGGCGATTAGCTGTAGCCCTATACTCGGGGGTGGGGTATAATTTGGCTCTCCGGAGAGCGGCGTTTTTGGCTTGGATTAGGTTCCGGATGGCCAGCGGGAGCTTGGGCTTTGGCAGCTCAACCTCCCGCGAGTTCTCCTTCGCCTTCTCGGTCACCAGTAAAGTTAAAGACTCTATAGTTTCGTCAATCTTGTCGGTGCTGTCGAGACTGTCCGGTGAGTTAGGGAACGGGGACTCGGGGGAGTCTAAAGCGGTCTCGAGAGCGGAGCGGTATCCGTCCCAGTTGGTGAATAGCCTCTTAGGGGGCGCGGGGGCGTCTAGTGGGTCTTGGGGACCTAGAACTAGAGACACCGGTCTGTGATCTGACCCCAGGTCGTCGAGTGTTTCGATCGAGCTGAGGCGAAGCGACACGTTTTTAAGGATCGCGAAGTCCAGGACGTCGGGTCGGTTTTGTACATTGTCTGGGTAGTGGGTGGGCGCGTAGGGACATATGACATCATAGCCAAGCTCCTCGGTGATGTGTAGTAATCTGCGGCCAGAGGTGGTGGTGGTCTCGCATGTCCAGTCGGTGTGTTTGGAGTTAAAGTCACCGAACATTATGACTGATGTACCTAGTGAAGTGAGTGTTTCGAAGTCTGCGCGGTGAGGGTGTGTACCTGATCTAATGTAGACTGAGGCGATGATTAAGGACTGGTGTCCTGTCATCGCCAGCCTACAGATGGTGGCTTCCATGTTTGTGAGCGCGGGAGTGGGTATAGGTGTGCAGTGTAAATTGCGTCTATAGTAAATTGCGGTGCCGCCGCGCGCGTTGGCACCGTCGTTCCGGATTAATTTATACTTAGGGATCGACAGCCCCTTCATTTGAGTTGGTTTGAGCCAAGTCTCCTGAAGGAGCAGAAAGTCGGGTTCCCTATCTTGCAAAAATAATTTAATTTCGTTAAGGTTGGACTTTAAGCTGCGCGTATTAAATGACACAAGCGAAGCGCCTTTCGGCTTGGTACGCCCGGGGTTTAGTTGAGTGATTGTTATGTTAGTGTTTTGCGCGGTCATAATTTAAACAACAGTGGTGTTTGTTTGAGTTATCACCGCGTATTTTGTGTATAGTGTTTTTGTTTGTGTTCGGAGTCTGGTTATTTTCCAGTGTTATAATGATTGAAAAATTAATCGAACGCGGCAACGAGTTCGGGGTGTTCGGCTATAGCTATAGCCTTTTCAAGGGGTGTCTTTGCTAGCCGGAGCTTCGCGGCGAGAGTGTGGATCTCGGCGATATTCACCCTCTTGAGCGAGGAGCGAATAAGCGCCATGTCCTCGGCCAGAGAGACGTCTTGGGCTGGCTTAGCTTGTGTTGTTGGTGTGGTGTGTTGTGGTGGGTGTGGTTTTGGGCGGGCCCTGGCTGGTCCCCAGGCTGTCGGGGGCGCCGGGCTGCGAGGGGCGGCCGCCTTGGGTAGCCCCGGGAAGTTTGTGGTGGTGTTATTAGGTGGTGGTGGGTGTATTTTTGTCGCCGTGGTTGGCTTTGTGTGTGTGTGAGTGTGAGTGTTGGGCCTGGGGCGTGGGGCCCGCGGGCAACCCCTGTAATTGGCCGGGTGGCCTTCTTGGCCACAGAGCACGCATGCGGGTGCCCCGGGTGCGTCACGAGTGCGGGTGCACTCCTTGGTGAGGCGGGGTACGAGGCACTTGACGCACCTCGGGGCCGCCGAGCAGTTGGCTGCTGCGTGGCCATATAATTGGCACCTGTGGCATTGCCCAGGGGTGCCTCGCCGGTGTGGGGCCTCGACTTTGATATTGTCGAGGCCACAGACTGTAATGGGACCTTTGAAAATATCCCTGGCTGCCGGGACCGAGGTCAAAATGACAAGGGCCAACGGGTATTGCTTCCCAGTCCGGCTGTGCAACTTGTGCACTGCCTCGGCTGGGAAGCCTTGATCGGTTAGGTCGTTCAGAATGAGCTCGTTGGAGAGCTCGAAGGGGACTCCTCTGAGTACCGCGCGGACTTTGCGCTCCTCGGGGAGGGCGTATGTGTGGTAAGGGATTGTGTGTGTGGTAAGTAGCCTTGTGAGGCTCCTAAATGTGTCGATTGTGGGTGTGGTGATTTTAATGGCGTGACCAGTGTTCGACGCCTGTGTGTAATGTATATTCTGAGCTTTGCAAAGGTCCGCGACCTTTGCCCATTGCGCCTTATCGCGCAGAAAGACGGGCGGTGGCGGCTTTGCCTTGATAGGTGCGGCGGTGCACCTAGTGTGTGGTTTTGTGGTGTTGTGTGTCTGTGTTGGGTGGGTTTGGGTGGTCGGTTGGGCGACCGTGAGAGGGGTGAGAGGGCTGAGAGGGACAGAGGGCGCCGTTGGAGACGCGGTGTCTGCGCGGCGCTTGGAGCGCCGCTTCTTCTTGCTCACCACAGTGGTGAACACGGAGTCATCGGACGCCGACACAATGGTTGAGTCGGAGTCACACGTCGAGACCGGGCTCGAGGCGGGGCGCTTGCCCGCGCTCGAGGGCCCGGGGAGGCAGGGGGTGTCGGGGCGGGGGGGTTCGGGGGAGGGGCTGGCGGGAGAGTCGCGCATGGGGCGCGCTCTCGCGACGAGCTCCCTGATGGCGGCCTCATCCAGGGTGAGGCCGAGGGCGGAGAAGAGGGACAGTACCTGTTGTGTAATGCCCATTGTGATGTGTTTGTGTGTAGGTGTGTGTGTAGGTTGTGGTAGTATAGTGTGTGTAGGTGTGCCCTGACTGTGGCGTGAAGCCACAGGTCCTAACACCCTATGCGACACCGATGGACTCCCCTGCCCGCGGCAGGGGGTCGGTTGAAGCTGTAAGAGATGTGTTCCGATATTCCTAGTGAATATGGGAACAACCGTCACCCTTGGGAAGGCCCAAGTGCAAATGGGATCGGGTCTTCCGGTTTCCGAGCTCAGGAGAGCTCGAGACGTACCGGGGCTACGCCGACCAGTTTCGTTAACACCGCTAGGTATCCACTGGTCCAATCTTGAGTCTCACGAATGAGCGCAGGCGCGTCGAGTCGACTCGAAGCAGGCAGCTGTGCGGCGGGGCGCACGGAGCAAGGAGGCGGCGGTGCGACGGGGCGCACGGTCCGCGGTCGGAGCGAGAATGGCCGACTGATGTTGGTCGGGCATCGTATATATGAAGAGTTAGCTTCCGAATTTCATTTGCGCGATGTAGGCTTCCATACTATTATTGATCGCAGTGCAGGTAACGCCATCTCTTGAGGATGGTGAGTAATGATTTCCTCCATCCGTTGTCTATATGTGGGGCATATAGATGTCGCCGCCACAAGTGATTGAATAACGAACAAACAAACACATAAACTGAAAAACTTTCATATTTATAATAGTGTCAGTAGGAAAGTAGGATACTCCTTGTAAATGATTTTTTTCTAGTAAAGCTTTCCCTAAAAATAAACATTTATCAGCCGCATTTTAAATGCTTCGAACAAAAATATAATAATAATTGATACTTATAAGGTTTAAGAAAATATAACTAGAAAATTTTTTTTCTAGTTTTATTTAGGAATTTTTTCTAGTTCTATTTTCTTTAGATTTAAACATCAAGCAGTTACATGCTTTAAAATAATAAAAATTATAACCTATAAAGTTTTTCATAGAGTTTTCATGTTAAATCGTACGGAACCAGGACAGTATGTAATTAACTTCGCTAGACCGAGTCTTAGTCTTAATTACCTACCGGAAGAAATGCGAAAGAGTTTTTAACTGAACGCGAATGAATGGGACCCGAGCTAGAATGATGCCATTCTACGTAGAATTGCGTTCACATTGAGCAATGGACGTAGTTTTATCAGACTTAATTACAAAATTTTCAACTTTAGAGTGGAATTCAGTTTGAATATACGTTATGGTTAAAGGACATTGTTCTGCGTCCATACATTGTTAGCACGGATTATATTTCCACGGAAACGAGAAAAACGCGGGTGAAACCGCGGGGCACGGCTAGTTAAGTTGATAAAATTATATAAAAAATGGGTGCGTGTACTTATGTAGGCGCGTGAGAAGTTATCCTTCTTTGGCATCGTTTAAAATTAGTTTTTAATTGCATGCAAATAATTAATTACAATAAATTAATAAAAAGTCTGGAAAAGGACACAGTCAATAAAGTTCAGTTTTAATTTGAAAAAATAAATAAATAATCAAAATATTCAATTAAAATCGCTACTGAATATAATTTATTAGAACATATGTGATTTGCACTTGTATGAAACTCAAACACGTATTCCGAATATACAAACTAGAAACATGTGGATAAATATTATAAATATGAATACCTATAACTGTTACTTTATTACAAAAAATAAAGATGTGGTTGTTGGTTCTACTACACCAATGGTCAAGAGATGGCGCTGTATTCTCCTGAATCGCGCTTTGGTTCCGTTGTTCCAGATTAATAAATACTTTTGATATTATAAATATGAATACCTATAACTGTTACTTTATTACAAAAAATAAAGATGTGGTTTTTGGTTCTACTACACCAATGGTCAAGAGATGGCGCTGTAGTCTCCTGAATCGCGCTTTGGTTTCGTTGTTCCAGATTAATAAATACTTTTGATAGGCCTTCACAATGCAGTCGTTAGCACCCACAAAATAGAGATTCTATTTCTATTTTGTTGGTAGATTTTCTTAATGTGCGGTAAACAATATTATAACAATATAATATTTTTTGTGTTACAGTAATGCGCGCGCATCTTAAAATTTCACTCTCATCATTTTTTCATAACGCGCCTAAATAAGTATAACTTCAATAATAATTATGTAATACATAAATTTAATCCATATTTCGTTATGATTAACATTTCTCTAAGAATCTCGATTATAACATTATGTCAATATATTAATTTATTATAATTAAGTAGTGAATAGTTTAGATTAAAACAGTGAGTATTTGAATTTAAAAATCCATCTTGTAAATAGTAAAACTTTTGTAAAAGTGTGATATTAATGGATTTTTAAATGTATCAAGGCTTTCCTCTTTCTTTATCTATTCTGGTATCTTATCTATACTTATAATAAATCTGTAGAGAGGTCAATTCTGTACATGAAATATATTTTCAAAATAACTATCAGGGGGTGATTGGTGATCGATACTGATGCCAAAAATGCAATCAGTAAAATTTTTGTCTGTCTGTCTGTATGTATGTTCCTTATAGAAACAAAAACTACTCGACGGATTTTAACCAAACTTGGTACAATTATTTTTCATACTCCAGGGCAGGTTATAGTATACTTTTCATCACGCTACAATCAATAGCAGCAGAGTAGTGAAGGGAAATGTTGGGAAAACGGGAGAAGTTACTCCATTTTTTAAGCTTCCGTCACGTGCGCAGCCTTAATGGTTAAAGTTACATAGAAATCATGTATGACAAAAATATTCTACATAAAATTATCTAAAAAATATCCCGCAACAGCATATGTCTATCTTTTATGGTTGACTCACAATAACACGTGTAATTATATAAATAAAGTCATTGTTTATAGCACAAGCCTGAGAACAAAAACTATAGTTTACACTACAGCTCTACACCGAAGCGAAGCGAGGGCGGGCCACTAGTTATATACTAAAATTGATTTATTATATGGACATTATCCTACCTACATACAAAAGAGTTACTTTATTTTTTATTAAGAGAAACTCGTTAAGTTTTTCCTCTAAGAAAAATTGCAGTACTCGTCGCAAAGCGGAGTATAGTATGAAAGAGGATCTTGATATCAAACTTTTATTATTTCAAGGTACTCTGACTCGGTTGGTACTGAATGAAAATTATTCTTTTGTTATGCTAGTGTTAAAATATTTTCAATGTTAAAAAACAAATCAACACTATAACGCGGAACCAACGGCGCGGCGGGACCATTGCTTGTTCGTCTTTGATTTTAAAAATTTTCGTAAGTTATGCCTGGAGAGGGGACAGTTTTAATTTTATTTGAGAGAAGTAATATACAAGCCAGGGTCACGCCTTGGCATTGATTGACTTAAGCATTTACACATTCGTTCATCGATGCCTCTTTGCGCTTGCAACTGCATTAATGTACTATTCAATGATGATATTCATTTACAAAAACAACTATTCACATCTATACTTATAATAAATCTGTAGAGAGGTCAATTCTGTACATGAAATATATTTTCGAAATAACTATCAGGGGGTGATTAGTGATCGATACTGATGCCAAAAATGCAATCAGTAAAATTTTTGTCTGTCTGTCTGTATGTATGTTCCTTATAGAAACAAAAACTACTCGACGGATTTTAACCAAACTTGGTACAATTATTCTTCATACTCCTGGGCAGGTTATAGTATACTTTTCATCACGCTACAATCAATAGCAGCAGAGTAGTGAAGGGAAATGTTGGGAAAACGGGAGAAGTTACTCCATTTTTAAGCTTCCGTCGCGTGTGCAGCCTTAATGGTTAAAGTTACATAGAAATCATGTATGACGAAAATATTCTACATAAAATTGTCTAAAAAATATCCCGCAACAGTGCAATAACACGTGTAATTATATAAATAAAGTCATTGTTTATAGCACAAGCCTGAGAACAAAAACTATAGTTTACACTACAGCTCTACACCGAAGCGGAGCGAGGGCGGGCCACTAGTAATCAATAAAATTCTGTCTTAAGTGGCTACAGACAAGGGAAGAATATACGACGTTTCGCTTTTTGAAATTCTATAATGTTCTTACTAAAAGCTTTGCTGTAAATGTTTTTCAAGCGAATAAGTGCGGTTTATGTGTTTATTTTCCAAAAAAAAGGAAATAACTTAGACAGAAAGAACATATTAGGGCATTTCGTATAAGCGCCATCTATCAAATGACATGAAGACCGTTGCAAACTCTTACTAAGTTGAAAGGGCAAACCCTCAACGAATTGTTGGTAAAAGCTTTCAGTGAAACGTAGAGAAATAGTTTTATCTTTGTTGAATAGATGGCGCTACTGGTATATTTGAGTTCATTAAAGCGGGTTTTTCACGCTGAAATTAAATTTTAAGATATATAATAGAATAAACACTAGAATAAACTCCTTTAATGCCATTCAAAGAAACCGCGTTGCAAAATTCATGTCCAGGTTTGAGGAGTGTAGGAACTCTATTAAATCAAGTCTGGCGGAGACAATTTTCAATACGAATATGTATAAACGATGGGTGCAATTAGAATCCTGAATCATGATACGATCTAATGTAATTTTTTTTTTGTATTTGTGAATGTAGTAATTTGACTTCTGTGTACATATCATAATATTTATGTAATTATAAATTTGGAATTGATGAAATAAGTTATTATTACTTAACGCTTTCAATGTTTTGTTCGTATACGATTTCAGAGTAGTATCAAATACATTTAGACACCGCATTTATTTACATTAGGCACCGCAAAATACTTCAAGATGCTAGTCATTAATGCAACTATTGTATAGTGAGGGGTATCAAAGAAGGTTGAGAAGTTTTAATGAAATAAAATGAAAATGATACCTTATTAAAATTGACTTATTAAAAGCTCCTTTGAATCGTCCAATTTTGTTTTTCTTCCATTCCGGACACCTTTTAGCTGATGAGAAGAACGGGCGGAAGACACACATCAGCATTTAACACAGCAACATTTACAAATAATGTCGCTACCAATACAAAGTCCACTCACATTTTGATTGCTGTGTCATACAGTATAAATACAATACCTAATTATAAACAGATCCATACTAGACTTTCCAATCTTTCTATATGGAGCTGAGACGTGGACACTCAAAACGAAAGACCGTCGCAAGATTGACGCTCTGGAAATGTGGTGTTGGAGACGTCTGCTACGCATTCCTTGGACCGCGCACCGTACCAACGTTTCAATCCTGAGGGAACTCAACATCAAAGAGAGATTATCGTCGACTGTGCAGATACGAATCCTCAAATTCTTCGGGCATATTACTCGCAATGAGAACTCCATGGAACGATTGGTGGTGCAAGGGAAAGTTGAGGGCAAAAGGTCTCACGGGCGCTCTCCAACAAGGTGGTCAGACCTTATTAAATCGGCGACGCACTCTAGCGTAAATGATTATTCTCGCTCTGCAAAACATCGAGCTTCATGGCGACGCATCGCGATTGCATCAGTGGCACAAGAATCGACCGAGACATGACCACGACCACTCTGTCAAGAGTGCACGACTAGGAAGAAGAACTAGACTTTATCTACAACCATGATACGAATCCACTTATAGTAATTATATAGCTATTTACTCTTTGATACACGTTTTCCTATTCACAAAATGTTGGCACGCCTTTTTATAATCTTTCTAGATATTTTCGGGGAGTAATTAACTGGTTGGAAATGTCCTTTTCTGCATTAGTAATATATATGTAACTAGTGACCTACTCTCGCTTTGCTTCGGAGTAGAGCTGTAGTGTGGACTATAGTTTTTGTTCAAAGGCTTGTATTATACTCAATGACCTTCTTCATAATAATTATAAACTTTCAATACCAAGTAAAAAAAATGTTACTTAGTTTCTTTTTATGTTATAGGGGGCATACGAGCAGATCAGCTCACCTGATGGTAAGTGATCACCGTCGCCCATGGACACTTGCAACACCAGGAGTATCACAAATGCGATGCCGGCTTTTAAGGAAGGAGTACGCTCTTTTTTTGAAGGTTTTTGGGTCGTATCGGTCCGGAAACACTGCTGGCGACAACATATTCCACAGTTTTGTCGTACGTGGTAAAAAATTTCGACAAAAACGCACGGTTGTGGATAGCCACGCATCAAGATGATGGGGATGAAATTTTTGTCGCGAAAAATAAATTAAATAATTATTAATAAATTTTTGTTTAGGACCCGTTGTACCAAATGCAACATTGTTCTGCTATTCCGACTTATAACATTTTTTTTGTATTGGACAGTGCATTTATCGAGGAAGGCTATAGGCTATATATTACCAGGCTACGACCAGTAGCAGCGGAGCATCGATGAAAAATTTTGCAAAAACGGGTAAAAATATTCCATTTGTGAGATTCCGTTGCGTGCGCTGGGTAAACGGTTAAAGTTACACAAAAATCATGTATGACGGAATTCTTTCCCTTTAAAAGTTCTGTAAAAAGCCCCCGACAGCCTATGTCTATATTTTAAGTTTGACTCACTATAAACCTTTTTCTTCAAATTAACGCGAGTGAAATCGCAGGGGACCTTTAGTTGTGACATAACTCTAAAAGTTAGACATATGGTATTTCGGACTTTTTGAAGTTATACTTCTTTAGGCGCGTTATGACAAAATGATGAGAGTGAAATTTTTAGATGCGCGCGCATCACTGTAACCCAAAAGTAACAGAAAACTGAACATTAACTTGAAAATATAATACATAATAAAGTGTATAACGACAGAACACAGGTTCATAGACCATTTGTACGGGAACCGATGTCGCCGGTTCGCCCCCACTACAGTTCCACCCAATAGATAGTAGCCAATCAAAAGACGGGACATCAAACAATCGAACCATTTATCACTCACACCTGAGAGCAACGACGCAATCAAAACCAAGTTTTGGTAAAGTTATGAGTATTTGTTCACAGCTAACTGTGGCACACCTGCCCCGCCCACAAGGCCCTTAAAACCTCTTTCCATGTTCTGTGTCTATGACAGAACACACCCCACATGGTACAACAATAGGAATTCAATTTATGGAAATTGGCGGTACCAAGATTACCGCTATCAAGCTTAAAAATAAAATATTTGTTTCTTAGGTTTTCACGCACATCACTCATTAAATAAAACTAGTTTTTAATGCACGAAACTTTATTTATTTATTGACGTTTCGCAGCCTTTTCAGGTCTGCATCGTCAGAATAATGATTTTTTATTTAAAATTGTCGAGCTACCTTCGAAAGACTTATATTGAGCGTTCGGTTATTTCATTGGAAGATTTTTAAAATTTTATTGTCTATGTATGAATTTATTATTTAATTTACTTAATAAAGTATTTTATTTAAAATTCTTGTTTGTAATTTTGAGTTTATTTATTTGACCCTAACTACCACCGGTTCCAAAATTGGGAGACCTTCCTGAGAAGAACCGGCGAAACAAACTCAAGAGAGGCTTTCTATCTCCTTCTTATGTTAAATTATGCAAACAAAAAGAACTAATAGTATCTGATGGTCTTGCAGTGTGTACTAGGGGTTGGGATTTTATCTCCTGTATAATAGGTTCCCAAGCTGGTGGTATACACCAACCATCTTCCCTATTGAAATTTGGATATTTTTTAATCTCAATAGCCTCGCGCATCATTCGAGGAACGAGCCGCCGCTCAGCTGCAAGGATCTGTGGTCTATCAAATCTAATGTAGTGGTTTGGTCCCCCTAATGCATGTTCACGTCAATAAATAAACAAAGTTTCGTGCATTAACCCGTAAAAACTAGTTTTATTTAAAAATAAAATTCAATAAAACTTGCAATATTTGTTTACAGATCAAAAGCCGAAGCGGTTTCCGGTACTGGTGTTCATCCACGGAGACTCCTTCGAATGGAGTTCCGGGAATCCGTACGACGGGAGAATATTAGCCTCTTATGGCAACATCATGGTCATCACCATCAACTTCAGACTTGGGATTTTAGGTAAATTAAAGAAAAGTTTTACTAGAAAAAAAACCACGCGGACCAGGCAGCGGACGGGACTCGAACCAGCACCCTTCGCAATCCGGGCGAATGCATTGACCAATTATGCTACCACGGCCCTGATGGGCGCGTCGAAATTTTCCTAGCCTTAAGCTGCAAGGCAGCGCCATCTCTTCGCATTGTAGGTAACCCACAATGTCAAATGAATACTTTTTCAAGTATTAAACATTTGAAAGAAGAAATAAATAAATAAATAAATATTTCCAACACTCACACCAATTAGCCTAGCCCCAAAGTAAGCACTATAAGGCTTGTGTTATGGGATACTAGGGTAACGGATAGAATACATATACTTTACATATATCAGTATATTTATATAGAAATACATATTAAACATCCATGACTGGAGTACAAATGCTCGTGTTCACCACACAAACATCTGCCCCCACCGGGATTCGAACCCGGGACCTCTCGAGTCGGCGACGCCATGAAACCCGGCGTACAAACCACTCGGAAACGGAGGTCGTCAAAAGAAATAGCAATTATAGTTAGGTTTGATTGTTTTAAGCATTTAACTGCTACATTTTTAAATCTAAAGAAAAGTTTTACTATAAAAAAAATCACGCGGACCCGGCAGCGTATGGGTGCGGCCAGAGTGCACTCAGATTCAGATTCCGAAAACAAGCGCAAGAAATAAACAGTGTAGTCTAAGCAGGTTGCCTGCTTTTTCTCGCGCTTTGTTTTCAGAGTCTGAATCTGAATCAGGAGTGCACTCTGGCCGTACCCTTCGACTACACTGTTTATTTCTCGCGCTTGTTTTCAGAATCTGAATCTGAATCTGAATCTGAGTGCACTCTGGCCGCACCCTATGCTACCACGGCTCTGATGGCCGCGTCGAAATCAGGGCCGTGGTAGCATAATTGGTCAGTGCATTTGCCCGGATTGCGAAGGGTCCGAGTCCCGTCCGCTGCCTGGTCCGCGTGGATTTTTTTCTAGTACACTCCTTATACACTCCTTAAAAAAACAAATATTTTTGTTAAAGAAAAGTTAACTAGAAAAAAAATTTTTTCTAGTAAAACTTTTCTTTAGATTTAAAGTAGCAGTTAAATGCTTAAAAAAATAAAAACATAATAAAATTATATTTGCAAAATCGTGGTAGAAGTAAGGCAAACAATGATTAGACACCTGTCGAAAAAACGACACTCTACGTACTATAAGTATTTTTTTGGAAATGAAAATTATGAAATACCTAAAATGCACTCACTACCTGTCTCTTTATAGGCATTAAAGCGCGGAAGTTAGTTTGAAAACTGTTGTTGTAATGTAAACGCCTGTTGTATTTCAATACTAGATCGTCTATTTTGTCCTTGTGCTCGGTTTTTAGCTTAACAAAAATATTTGTTTTTTTAAGGAGTGTATAAGGGCATATTTTTATGTATTAGAAGATTTGTTTTGAGATTTAAGACTACAGATTACTAGTGGCCCGCCCTCGCTTCGCTTCTCTATACTATATTTTTGTTCTCAAGCTTCTATTAAACACAATGACTTTCTTTAAATACCTAATTACTAAAGACACGTGGGGGACAGATGTTTGTGTGATGAATACGAGCATTTGTACTCCGGTCATGGATGTTTAATATGTATTTCTATATATACTTATATATGTACAGTATATGTAGGTATTCTATTCGTTACCCTAGCATCCCATAATACAAGCCTTACAGTGCTTACTTTGGGGCTAGGCTGAGGTGTGAGTGTTGGAAATATTTATTGATTTTATTTATTAGAGTAATGGCATCTTTTATTCGAAGCAGTCTGCTTTTTAATCATAATTATGTGTTAGGCATTATTGCAGCAGTAACATCTTGCATTATAGGCACTGTGCTTATAAAATTTTTAAGGAGGTCCAATGGGCACATTGAATATAAAATGTTTTAAGAAGGTCTAATGGACACCAAAAAAGAGGTCCAATGGGCACTTATTTTTAAGGAGGTCCAATGGGCACCAAAAAAGAGGTCCAATGGTCACATTGAATATAAAATGTTTTAAGAAGGTCTAATGGACACCAAAAAAGAGGTCCAATGGGCACTTTTTGCTTTTGGGTCGAATCTTGAGGGTCCAATGGGTACTAGACCCTTATAAATCAATCGATAAGCATGTACGCCATGGTTTGATGCTTGTATGGCTGGAAATCTCCATAGTCAAGTGAAATTTATTTTATTCAGAACGAAAAACAGTGGTAAAATGCTCATTTGACAAACAGTATTTGTAGTAGCCGTTACTAGAACCCTAACGACTGTCAATATGTCAATTAGTCACGGGACGATTCATCATCATCATCATCAGCCTCTTAATGTCCCCACTGCTGGGGCACAGGCCTTCCCTAGGGATGGAATAAGCAGATTGGGCCATGACCCACCACGCGGACCCAGTGCGGATTGGCGGGTGCTAACGACTGCAGATGCAACCGGGACCAACGGCTTAACGTGCCTTCCGAAGCACGGAGGAACTCGAGATAGAAATTTTCGGTCACCCATCCAATGACCGACCACTGCGAAAGTTTCTTAACTACAACAATCGCAGCCAAACACGCTAACCACCTGCGACATCGAGCTCCTCAACGATTGTCAGGAGATAAATATTAAAATACATCAATATGATGTGAATGCCTTTATTGCACTGTCATATAATGTAAAATATTGTTCTTAAACCATTTAGTGGGTCAACTGTGTCAGCAGTTTAGAGTGCATCGACTCGGAATACAACTTAATAATATACTAGCAAACCAGTGAACCAAATGTTCACAAAAAGAAATGTATTTAATTAATTGAGAACTTCGGAGATTTTGTGTGGTTTCGTTTGAAATAGAAATCACGTGATTTCTCGAAAACCGGAAGTGCTACGTTACTCAAATCCGGTTTGTAGTCTTATCAGACTATTCTTAACTTAAAACTTAAATATTCTCTTTATCTATCTCTTACGGTTTGGCCGCTGAAACAGCACCACAGACAGACGGACGGACTTGTCTAATAGATAAGAGATAATTAAATGGCTTGTACAGTATTGCAATACAGATGACACTTTCAATTATTGTACGACTACAAAACACATATATTTGCGTTTATTTAAGATTTTCTATTAATACAGTAGGTACCAATTAATTAACAGAAAATGACATTAGTAACTGAAAGTAACAACATGTCCCATCAATCAAACCACACTGCTAGAGCTTGAACTAGTATAGAAATAGATATTATTGTAGTTTTTATAGCTTAAGAGTGGCAAAATCTAACCAGGGTGCAAGTCCAACCGATGTATATCTATCTATATCTTATATATATAAAAATGAAACCCGTTTTCCGTTGTCACGACATAACATGAAAACGCCTTGACCGATTTGGCTGATTTTTTTTTGTAGGTTTCTAATACTCTGTACAAGGTTCTTACGGAAAAAAATAATTTAATTTTTTTAATTTTTAATTTTTTTATAAATTTTTTATTTAATAAAAATTAGTAAAGTCCTCAGGTATGGCGAGACCAGGGAAATAAGAATTCATTTTTATATGGAGGATATTATAGATTCCAGTTCAAATTGAATAGGTACTCATACATAAGATAGGTCAGCTATACAAATTAAAATAGTGCATCAAAGCTACACTAAGGCGGTACGAAGTTCGCCGGGTCAGCTAGTATATATATAAAACTCAAAGATGACTGACTGCCTGACATAGTGATCTATCAACGCACAGCCCAAACCACTGGACGGATCTTGCTAAAATGTGGCATGCAGGTAGATGTTATGACGTAGGCATCCGCTAAGAAAGGATTTTGATCAATTCTACCCCCAAGGGGATAAAATAGGGAATGAACGTTTGTATGAAACTTTGTCAATTTTAAACCGATCGGGCTGAGACTTTGCATGCAGGTATAAGAAGAATCATAGATGAATGTCATTGTGTATAATACAAGCCTGAGAACAAAAACTGACTACACTTCAGCTCTACACCGAAGCAAAGCGAGGGCGGGCCGCTAGTCTAGTATATTAACATTCACTTAGATACTTCGGCACCTTGGGAGAAAACTGAAGTGTACTTAAACATTACCTTTATATAACCTACCTAAATGATGTCTGTAGTTGCAGAGGTCTTGGTTGGATCAACTTTTCTATATTACTTTGAATCTATGTGTCTTTATTTTGCATTTATTATATTTCTTGTCGTACCGAAACACGTGTGTAGACTGAAAATATATGAAAGCGACCATGGTCGTGATACTCACCAACAATTTATTAAGGTCACACTTAGACCTTGTTATTTAGAACATAGTCAATGTCACGTCAAATACATAGTATATACAGGATGTTACAAAAATACAAATAAGGCTTGAAGGGGCGTTGAAGTACATCATATATGGAGTCTTTTCTAATTTACTTAAAATATTTGCATGAAATTTTAACTTTTTATAAAAACATATATTTTTAATGATCCTCGAACTAGTGATGTGTCTTAAAATGATCGATATTTTTATTAATCATTAAAAATAACTGTTTTTTATAAAAAGTTAAAACTTCATGCAAATATTTTAAGAAAATTAGTGAAGACTCCTTGTATGTTGTACTTCAACGCCCTTCAAGCTTTATTTGTATTTTTGTAACATCCTGTATATGTAAACATTTTTTTTCCTAACCAATTTCTTTGCAGTAAAATCAAATTGAACTCGACATTAAGGTAATAACTTTGGATGCAGCAAGAATTTAAATCCGTCATCTTAATACGGCACTTTCGGCATATTCTCATACTGCAGACTCATGAAACGTTTGAAAAAACTGCTTTGTCAATTTCAATTTCACACCTTCTATAAATATTAGTAAAGTCAACCTCTCAGTTTACTTAGGGATCCGGTCGAACCCGAATCAATACTGAAAGAAGTTCACTTGTTGAATTTAAGCCAGTTTTACGCTCCGAAAACTTTCCCCAAGGCCTTCGGACAAGATACTTTTGAAACATGAAAAGAAATCTTTTGGGTATTGCAAGCTTTGATTCTCTTCGGAAGCAATTATCATGATGTACCTATATTTAGCCTTTTCCGAGAGAGATATTGGTTTATTTCATCATTTCATTTTGAAGAGGTCCACGGTCACAAATTGGGTCATTGGGAAACTATAGTGTTATGATTTTATTTATTTTTTAAGCATTTAACTGCTAGATGTTTAAATCTAAAGAAAAGTTTACTAGAAAAAAATCCACGCAGACCAGGCAGCGGACGGGACTCGAACCCGCATCCTTCGCTATCCGGGCGAATGCACTGACCATTATGCTACCACGGCCCTATTAGCCGCGTCGAAATTTTCCTAGCCTTAAGCTGCAAGGCAGCGCCATCTCTTCGCATTGTACTATAGTGTTTGTAATGTATTTGCTGATTCTATAAAACGTAAAAAAAACAATACTAATATAATAAGAATTTCAACGCGATCCGTGAGGGCCGCGGTAGCATAATTGGTCAGTGCATTCGCCCGGATTGCGAAGGGTGCGGGTTCGAGTCCCGTCTGCTGCCTGGTCCGCGTGGATTTTTTTCTAATTATATTTTCTTTGGATTTAAACATCAAGTAATTGCATGCTTTAAAATAATGGAAATTTTAAAAGCAATACTTTTTGATGGTGTTGTGTTTCTGTTGGTGATTAAGGATATAGGGATCCACCAGGTCGGGGTTACGTCAGGGAAGGCTACAGTGCGAGTAATATTTTTGACTTCGCAAGCGTCTATAGCGAGGAACTCGATGGCGCAGGTGGCTAGCGCGTTCGGCTGCGATAGTTGAAGTTAAGCAACTTTCGCAGTGGTCGGTCATTGGATGGGTGACCAAAAATATTCTATTACGTTAAGCCGTTAGTCCCGGCTGCAGGGGGCGATTAGCGCCTTAGGCTGCGATCATTGAACTTAAGCAACTTTCGCAGTGGTCGGTCATTGGATGGGTGACCAAAAATCTTCTATTACGTTAAGCTGTTGGTCCCAGCTGCATCTGCAGTCGTGAGCACCCCCGGGGATTGAAACCGGTTTCGAAAATACCGGTAAATAAAGGTTAATACCGGTTTTTAGTAAAGGTTTCGTTCAGAGCGCGTCCGAACCGGTTTAATCCAGAGCGCCACGTGCATGCATCGGCATCGCTTAAAGTTTGTTTTGTTTGAACTAATCAAGTCACAATTTGTTAAAGCTCAGAGATTGATGCATTTATTGACACGATTGCTAGCATCTAGTGAGTCAAGTTGTTCATTTATTATCGATGCCGTCAGAAAGAGCGAAATGAAACCCTTTACAAACCGCTAAATTGATTCAAAACCTATTTGATTTCGCTCTTTAGGAAAACCGGTTTTTTCAGGTTAAGGTAGAGCCAAACCTAAATAAAACGCTCCTAATGTACTTGACACTGATTTAGGTTTGAAAATTAACCGGTAAACAAGCCCTGGAGCACCCGCCAATACGCACTGGGCCCGCGTGGTAGCTTATGGCCCAATCTCCCTATTCCATCCATAGGAAAGGCCTGGGCCTCAGCAGTGGGGACATCAATAGGCTGATGAAGTTGTGAAAGCGTCTATAGCTTCCATCAGGCAGGCGATACGCTTACCACTCTTTTAACATAAAAAGTGGAAAAGTTATCCGAAAGATTACATCTTATATGTATGACTTAGATGTAAAAAAATCATAGATCTCGTGCTCTACACGGCTTGAAAGGGCATTGGAAATGAATCTTCCTATTATAGATTGATCGAAAAAAATAGAATACATGTTTGTGATATAATTTTAGTTCCCATCAACGGCATCGAAAAAAGTGTAATAACCTAAAATATTCCTTGGTTCAATACCGAGGTGCTTTTTGTTTTTACATATTTTTTAAATTCGGCCCCGTTCTCGAAATATCGGAAATTTTCTGTGAAAACACACGATTTTTTCGGTCGAAAGAAGTGTCTTTTTTCGATTTCCAAAAAAGTTTTTGACTTTTTCAAAATATTTTTTATATTTTCTTAAAGCCTTCAAATTTCGCGTCTTTTGAGTCCTCATACGTCCTCGTGTCCCTAAACCTCAGGGTATCAGTTCAGCGAAAACGGAGCGAAAAAACATTTTCAATGTTAAAAAATGGTTGCCTGTAAAGTCGGTTTTACGGGCGAAGATTTTACGTGACAACGTCTTTTTCTCGGTAGAATATTTATTGATATGAATATAATTAAATTGCACAATAGGAACAAGGAATTGAATGAAAATAAGAATTGCACAAATTTTAACTATAGAAATATATTTTGTTTACTAAAACATTGTACATGTAAACTTAAACTTAACACGAGAGACTCATCGTAACGTTACCGAGCGTTACACTTTTTCATAAGTGACTCCCAGCCGCAACCTAATTTAAGACGTTGTCACGTCAAAACAGTAAAACATTAATTTCCATTGTATCGTAGTTGGATATTTTTATCAGATTTTTTTCTTAAATGAGAATTTTATACATTTTTGTTATTCCGAAATAGGTTCTCATGACAGTTATTTACTTTGAAATCAATCAGAGCTTGTGCTACGTGCAAAAACCATGATTAAGGAAAATAAATATTTATTTTTGAGTGTGAATGCTGTTGACCTTTTTAGCGTCACCGGGTTTGAGGACGGCGAGATCCTAAGGGGACCTCAAGCCGAGAATTGGCGAGTGCCTCTAGAGGTATTCCAGGTAGATGGCAGCTCCCCACGGGGGGAATCTCCTCTCCGTTTGGGGCCTCTAGACCTCTCGAACCTGAGGTTATAAAAATGTGTGCTCACCACACTTACAAATGCCATGGAAATCAAACCAAGGACCAATAGTTCAGAAGGCAGGAATACTGCCGTTGGATTAGAAAATATTATTTTTAGAAATTTTATAGTCTGAGATAAAACTATCACCAATATTTTGAGTATGAAATGAAAGTGACTTCCTACTGCCTACTAATATTATTATTATTATTTTATTTGGCTCACAAAACTGGTTACAAAGAATATCAATGTAAATACATATATGCATATTGAGGAGCTCGATGGCGTAGGTGGTTAGCGCGTTCGGCTGCGATCGTTGAAGTTAAGCAACTTTCGCAGTGGTCGGTCATTGGATGGGTGACCAAAAATTTACTATCTCGAAGTCCTCCGTGCTTCGGAAGGCACGTTAAGCCGTTGATCCCGGCTGCATCTGCAGTCTTTAGCACCCACCAATCCGCACTGGGCCCGCGTGGGTCATGGCCCGATCTCCCTATTCCATCCATAGGTAAGGCCTGTACCCCATGATGATGATGATGACATATATGCATACAAAAAAAACATTAACTACTTTGCAACCTACTAGATGCAAGCACAACATGCATTTCTAACGACTTAATCAAGTAGTTTTTAAGTTTTTTTTTATTTAAATGTATTCATTGTTTTAATAAATAAATATTTCTACAGTGTCGTTACCTTCAATTGTTTCATAAAATACTCGTTCAGTTGAGAAACTTTTATTAAGGGTCGAAACACATAACCGCGTTGCGACGCCGCTACGCTAAAATCGGCAGTTTGCGTTACGGCGTCGCGAAAAATAGCGTTTTAAGGTATGGTAGGGTAACCAGTTGCTCGTGATTTTTTTTTGTGGATAGATGTGACTGCCATGAATCGTCGTAAGAAACTTATTGCTTATTTGTTATTAAGAAGACATTACTCTGTTTTAAATATACGACAAAGAAGATACTGGATACATCCATTTAATAAGGCTATGAATCCCGATGGAGAGTACTTTTCTCGAAAATACAAAGCATTAAAGATAGACGAAAACAAATTTTTCGCATACTTTAGAATGAGTGTATCATCATTTGAAGAGCTATTAAGCGGGCTACCAAAATATATACAGAAAAAAAAATTAAAGGAATTAAACTTGTTACTGCTTTCAAAAATGCTGAGCTTGACTGTAAGGTAGACATCAACGTCAGACATTTTAATTTTAAAACTGCTTCCGGGTTGACGCGTGTTGTTTGCAAGAGTGATAGTAACAAACTGAATCATTGTAGGCTTGTTGAAAGTGTATCGATGTATCGATATTTTTTGTTCGATATATCGATATTTTTTGCCGATACATATATTTTGATTTGATATATCGATACATCGATACAAAATAACCAATATCGAAATACGTATCAAAAACGATATTTTTTTAATTATTAGCGGCATATCACGATCTAACTAAATTCGTATCTGGAAAAATCGTAACTGGATCTCAGATTAATGATATTCAACATATCTATGATCTGTGCTGTATTTAGTATTGTCTATATCATCATTCGAAAATAGGGTCTATTTTTAGGGAGATAATTTTCGTTCCATTATTATTCCGCGTGTCATATTTCGTGAGCTACTGTACGATATTTTTGGGAAAATTGGTCCGATATATCGATGTTTTTTTCGCGATATATCGAAGCCGATATTGATATTTTTTAAAATATCGATGTATCGATATTTTTTCAACTTTCGACATCCCTAAATCATTGTCAACAAGTAAGACGTCATAAAGCTGCAATTTTGCGTCGCGGTGCGGCGCCGCGCCGCAAAAATCGGCGCTGACGCCTCTGCCAATTTTAGCGGCGCGGTGCCGCAACGCGGTTATGTGCTAACTACGATCCAAAAAAACTGAAAATAAACCATCAAAATTTCACATCAGCGGCAACTATTACTTTATAACTATACTACTGGACACATCTATCGGCCCACTTAGTGTTATAAGTTTCTACGTTCTGTAGCAAAAATATATGTTAAGTTGAGCAATAAGTGTCGTCTCACACGGGCCACACGCCACAGTCACAAACGTCGCCACGAGGAGCTAGAAGCGGCTACTAAAGTGGCTGAAGCGACAGCGGCCGACTCAGGTAAGGGAGAGAGGGGTGGGGAATCGCGCGAGTGACGTGTGGCGGCGTTTTGTATCGGCGCATTAAGTGGCCGGTGCGGGCCACAAGAAGCGAGGAACGACGATTTGTAGCGTGTAGCGGCCACCGGCGTACCGTGTGTGGCGAGTCCATATAAAATGTATGAAAACTACAAGAAATATGCCGGTGGCGGCGTTTTGGGGTTGTGGTCGGTGGCCCGTGTGCGGCGACACTAATAATATATTATTAAAAACACGTGAGCTTAATATCACCTTCAAAACTACGTAAAAAGTTTTTGTTCAATGTAGCTGTATTTTTAGCTGAGGACCGAAAAAAAATTGATAGGTGGGCGAATAGATGTGTTAGGAAATATAAAATAATTGCTATCATTTTGTCCAACAGGTTTCATGAAACCCAGCCTCACAGAGCATGTGTATGGGAACAACGGCCTCCTGGATCAGCTCGCAGCACTGCAGTGGATCAAAGACAACATCCAGGATCTCAACGGGGACCCGAACTCGGTCACCATCATGGGTCACGGCACTGGGGCGGCGTGCGTTAGCTTTCTGATGTTGTCACCTATATCCAATGGTATAAATCCTTCATCGTCATATTAAGAGACCTTTTATAAAATATTAGCTGCCATACTGATCGGCGCGTAGGGAGATTTGCACAAGTATATATTGCATTTTACGGGTAATGTTTCGAGTCTTATAAAATAATTATTAATGATCTAATTTTAAAAATATATACCGTAAGTGAGGGTTACTTTAGCTCGGGCGGGAAACTTTGTCCCAAATCAGAAAAAAAATTAAACTTGCCGCCCCATCGATATCTCTTGGGTGACCGTAATAGTTCCAGTTGAAAATCACAGGTAGCCATATAGGCGCGTAGTGTGGTGTTGTTTTACCGACATCGCTCCTGTATCAAGTTGTCATTGTAACGCGGGATTTTTTGTAACTGAAATAGTTCGCAAGTTCATGCGCAAACTTTCTCAAAACTGTGGTTTTCGGTAAGTTTACTAATTTTTATTTAACTTAATTATTTTTGGGCAAAAACATCCATTTGTGTATTCAGTATGCTAATGGTGATCTGTTATAAGGGTTACTTAACCCCAACATGGCTTAAAATGAGTTATAGATATTAACGGGATTGTAACCATGTACCTTGTTTTTTATGAGTCTCCGATATTTCGGCACTGTTGCAAGCGCCATGATCACGGAGTAACTCCGTGACCGTACTCCGAGTTACTCCGTGATCATGGCGCTTGCAACAGTGCCGAAATATCGGAGACTCATAAAAAACAAGGTACATGGTAACAATCCCGTTAATATCTATAATGTTAGTGACCATGAAAGTTTAAAATGAGTTTTTTTCACAGAGAAATCTCAACGAGCTAAAGTAACCCTCTTTAAGGCCAACTTTGGCCCAAAATTAAAATAATATATAGTTACCCTTAAATATTATTTATTCCTATTTTCGTATGATAACTTTGTAACTTATACTTTAAAGTTCACAATGGAAAGATATAAACGTGACATATTCATCACAAAGAGAAGCTACAATTTTATTTTAAAAAAAAAGTGCACATTTTAGGTCAAAGTAACCCGCAGTTACTCGGTACTTATTTTAGTAGCTCAATGATAGTAGATTAGTTTTATGAAAGTTTTTGATAGTAATTCTATTTAATTCAATATCAAAATACGAGGTAAACCTGCATTATTTTTTTAGAAAACTCACGGAGGCTAGATGTTTTTTTTTTGATAATTAACGACATGGAAAATCAAAATTCTAATACATTATGTTACAACAAAAACATATTTTTGATGTCGTGGTAATTAATTTGATCTAATTTATTAAACATTATTAAGAGATTGAGGCGTTTGAAGTTGGGCATATTATCGTTTTTTCCGTAAACTAGCTGCAGTAGAACGATCAGTACAAAAAAAGGAAAATAGTATTTGCAAATATTCTAGATTAACTTACAATAGGAAGAATTAATCTACTGTTTCCTTCTATTGGAAATATTCAAAATCTTTTCTAAGGGGGTAAACGAGGCGCTCATAAATTACGATTTTTTGCAAAAAAATGTGAAAGGGCTCTTAAGCTCATTAAAGTTTTTCCAGGTACTTTTCCCACTGCCGAGAGGTAGAAACTAGAAATAAGTGAACGGGGGATTAGTCCTGCCGTTCGAAGAATTCCTCATTTAAATAACTAGAGATGGGCGTTTTTAGATATTTATGAAATCGATGCGCATCGGTATCGGATAAATCGAATCGGATCCGCGCACCGATGCCGGCATCGTATAATGCGATTCAACTAAGAATAGTACCGCCTGGGCGCCATATTTTGACGTCATAGACGTCAATTCAAACCAAATAGGTAGAGTGAGCAAAAAAATTTTGCTATTTACTAAAACTTGTTTACTAAGATTAAGTGAGACAAAACATCAGATTTTTTAATAAAATTAATTTACTAAAGTTAAGAAAGAACACAACCGATTTTTAATAGTATTTCTTTATTAAGACTGTGTGAAAAAAAACATTAATCAGAATCTAGCTCTTCAATTTCGCTCTTCTCTGCATTACCGCCGGAGAAGTTATGAATAATCATGCAGGTCACATCCGAACATGCATTCCATATGTAAAAGAAAGTTTTAAATCGAGTTTCTGAATGCAACATAGAGTGACTCAATAAGTGAAAAAAAATCAACTAATATTAATTATCAACATTTGTTATTGTTTGTTTAAAAATGTTTGGTTTTTATTCTAGAATAAGCAGTGCTAAAAAAGTGCTTCGAGTTTTTTTTGCAAACCGTACTTTTCAAGCGACATTTGACAGATGGAGGTCATTGGCTTTCCTATTGAAATGAAATGAAATGAAAAGTCATTTATTCAGTCTAGGCTGTTACAAGCACTTGTGAAGGTCAAGAAGCTACGCCATCGGTTCGCAAAACTACGGCGGGAGACCTTGTACTGAGAAGAACCGGCAAGAAACTCAGCAAGGGCTGCTTTTTTCTCCCTGTATTGATATATACAGAGTCGTCAAGTTGAAAAATGATTTCAGAGATACATCTGAAGTCACCTTCCATTACATTATTAAGGATATAGATATATAGTTACAATAAATTTTATATTTAGTATATAGGAAGCGGCATTAGATAGGTACCATATTACTGTTTCAAAAACTCACTCATACCCATCAAATAACAAATTACAAGAAACACTATGTCCATGCATTTCGATCATTTAGATAATCATTAACTTTATAATAGCCCTTATTCATAAGAGTATTCTTAATCTGAGATTTAAATTTGGTTAGTGGAAGCTCAATCAGATCTTGGGGAACTTTGTTAAACAATGCAATACTACATCCCAGAAATGAACCTCTTGATTTTTGGAGTCTGAAACATGGAACGGCAAGTTTGTTATTATATCTCGTGTTAAAGTTATGGGTTTGACTTTTTTTTGTAAATGCGTTATAGTTTTTTCTTACATATACTAAATTTTCAGTATTGCGATGCCAGTGTTAAAATATTAATTTCTTTAAATTTTTCTCTAAGAGATTCTCTTGCCTTTAAATTATATATGGCGCGAACAGCTCTCTTTTGCAGTACGAAAATACTTTCTATATTAGCAGCTGAGCCCCACAACAAAAGGCCATATGACATAACGCTATGAAAGTAACCAAAGTAAACCAATCTTGCCGTTTCCACATCAGTTAGAAGTCTTATTTTTTTAACAGCAAAAGCCGCAGAGCTCAGTCTACTTGATAAGGCATCAATATGAGGATCCCATTGCAAATGCGAGTCTAAAGTAATACCCAGAAACTTTGTAGAATCCACTAACTCTACAGGCTGGTCATTTATTTTTAAACTAGTATTAACCTGCCTCACATTAGGTAAAGTAAACTTAACACATTTTGTTTTACTAGAGTTTAGTTTTAAATTATTTACCGTAAACCAGTGAAGGACTTCAGAGAGAGCACAATTTACTTCGTCATAACAATCATTTCCTCTCCTAGCTTTAAACACTAAAGAGGTGTCATCAGCAAATAGTACTGTCTCACACAAATCTCTTGTAAAGTGAGGAAGGTCATTAATATAAATAAGGAAAAGCAATGGGCCCAATATTGAACCCTGGGGCACGCCCATAGAAATGGGTGCTCCTGTAGACTCAGCTTGATTTATAACCACTTTCTGAATCCTAGCAGAAAGATAAGACTGTATCAGACTTAGTGAAATATTTGATACACCATAATGCTTCATTTTATTTAACAATGTTTCATGGCTAACGCAGTCAAACGCCTTAGATAAATCGCAAAAAATGCCAATAGCATCGTGCTTACTCTCCCATATATTCTTATTTGAATCGCATTATAGTATCACATACTTTTCAGTGCCGGTGGTGAAACTGTGAACTACAATTTATCCATGGATTTGTGTCAATTTCATGTCATATTTGTTCACCGCTAGCGACATCTTCACCGGCACAGATAAGTTTGTGGCACTGTTGCTATAGTAACGTTGACAAAAACTAGATGGCATCGGCATCCAATAACGGCATTCAGTCGCATTGGATGCGCGCACCCAAACCTGGCATGGTTATGACGCATCGTTATTCTAAAAACGTCCACCCTTATAAATAACCTCGTCGCAAATTCTCCTTTCCCAGACGTTAAGAAAGATGTCCTGCCGGTGGCGAGGAAGCGACTAACTATCGGCTATTTTATCGTTCAAGACACACACAAAAGATAAACAATACCCGTAAACAAAACAGATGCATATATTAATAGTTGATCGCTAACTCATAATCATATTAAAATCATTTATTTAGTTTAGGCTGTTACAAGCACTCATGAATGTCTAGAAGCTACGCCATCGTGCGGTATGGTCCATAAATGGCTTTTCCATCGACAAAAACAAAAGGGTAGTGTACTTTGATGAGCATTAAATAATAAGGACAAGTTGAATAAAGATTTATTATCATTTCAATCATGAATAGCATTAACATTACGTTTTCAGGTCTCTTCCATAGAGCCATACTGATGTCAGGATCTGCGCTATCAGATTGGGCGATGACGAAGGACCCAACCCAGTATACACTGCAAGTCGCGCAGGGCTTAGATTGCAATCCCAGTTCAAAGGACATGATGAGTTGCCTCCAGAAGAAACCGTAAGATCTTAACATTATTCATCACCGATTACATAAGAAAAAAAATTAACTACTTTGTCAAATTCTAAAAGTATTTTGACGACCTCCATGGCCAAATGGTTTGTACGCCAGGTTTCATGGTGTCGCCAACTCGGGAGGTCCCGGGTTCGAATCCCGGTGGGGGCAGATGTTTGTGTGATGAATACGAGCATTTTTACGCCAGTCATGGATGTTTAATATGTTTTGTATATAAATATACTTATATGTGTACAGTATATGTATTGTATCCGTTACCCTAGCATCCCATAACACAAGCCTTACAATGCTTACTTTGGGGCTAGGCTAATTGGTGTGAGTGTTGAAAATATTTATTTACTTATTTATTATTAAATATATATTATACGTAGGTCCAATTCTGGCATGGTTCTCTAAACTTTTAACTTATAAAAGTAATGAATTCCTTACGATGCATCTCTTTATAAAAAAAAAAAGTAGACATAGTTGTGAAATTTAGTATTAAAGAATATTATGCCAGAATCACGCCCAATGTACATCTTTAAATATACATAAATATTTAGTCCAGAACAAAAAGTTTATCCACAAATGTAAATAAATCATCATCATCATCGTCATCAGCCTATTAATGTCCCCACTGCTGGGGCACAGGCCTTCCCTATGGATGGAATAGGGAGATTGGGACATGACCCACCACGCAGGCCCAGTGCGGGTTGGTGGGTGCGAACGACTGCAGATGCAGCCGGGACCAACGGCTTAACATGCCTTCCGAAGCACGGAGGAGCTCGAGATAGTAAATTATTATAAGGTCACCCATCCAATAACCTACCACTGCGAAAGTTGCTCAACTTCAACGACCGCAGCCGAACGCGCTAACCGCTGGCACCATCGAGCTCCTCTAAAATAAATACAAAAATTAAAACTTTAGACATATAAGCTTCACTGTGTTGAAGTAAAGGGTAAATTCATGAGTACAACTCGATGTGATCATTTATCAATAAGTTTCTTTCTTAGACTAAATTAACTAAGAATCAAATACAGGACTTCACTACATTACCTAGATAAATTGACGACTTAGGAAGATTATAGACAATTAAAAAAACAAAAGCAAATGCCTAATTAGAGTTTATGAATGATTCCGAACACAACTAGCATTTTCTCATTGCTGTGCGTTCTAAGGCATTCAATGTATGGGGAACGAGCAATGTCCTTTAGTATTAAATTTGAATATTATGCTAGAATCAAGCCCAATGTTCATCTATAAAATTAATAAATGTTTTAATTTATTTAAAAGCAAATTTTAAAAAAACACGGCTCAGCGTTAGCGATTAATAATATAAACGACTCAAAGGAGTCAGCACAAATTGTGGCAATTAAATTAATTGAAACGTTTCCCTAGACGAGAATTCGAGGTTGTTTTTATACAGCTCGTGTAAGACACTCTCATTATGTATGTAAATGTTGATGATTGCCAATTAGCTTAAGCTTCTTAAATTATATGAAGTCATTCCGATGTTTCTTTTAAATTGACTCCCTTACGGGAGAGAGTCAATTCTAAAGCAATAGGACAAAAAGCTTTTTATCCTATTGCTTTAGAATAGGGATGATGACTAATTTTTTTTTCTTCGTTTATCAGGTAGATTATCAAAAAGTATTGGACACGTAGTTTTTCTTTTTTCATCTAATATAAACATTGCAGAGATATGTTGATTTGAAAAGTCGCATGACGTCACGTTTGAGTACACTTATAAGTGAAAATTCTCTCAAAAGTGACGTCACGAGCCCTTACTCCCAAACTTTGACGCGCTATAACTTTGTCATTTTTTGGTTGATTGCCTAAAGAAAAAATACGTGTCCATTATTTTTTATCATCTAACTGATGGACTAAATAGAATTTCGTTTACTATACCCCGTCATCACCCCTATTAAAAACAAAAGCAAATTAACAGAAACACGGCTTAGCGTTAGCGATTAATAATATAAACGACTCAAAGGAGTCAGCACAAATTGTGGCAATTAAATTAATTGAAACGTTTCCCTAGACGAAAATTGAGCTTGTTTTTATACAGCTCGTGTAAGACACTCTCATTATGTATGTAAATGTTGATGATTGCCGATTAGCTTAAGCTTCTTAAATTATATGAAGTCATTCCGATGTTTCTTTTAAATTGACTCCCTTACGGGAGAGAGTCAATTCTAAAGCAATAGGATAAAAAGCTTTTTATCCTATTGCTTTAGAATTGATTAGATTGAAAGAACTAAACTACTATAAACTAAATAAGAATTGATTAGATTGGAAGAAGAAGATTCAAAGTAAGTAGCTACTTACTTTGAATACCAGCTGTTCTTTGAATCAAGGAAATATTTTAAGAAATGGCATATCGTGTAAGGATAGATTTGAATTTTTAATCAATAAAATAACAGAAACCTGATAAAGTTACAAACTGAAATGTTACTGTGCTGTTTTTATTTGAAAATGTATGAAATTTTAATGATATCAAATTTCATTTCTTTGGAAAGTAGTGAAATAAAATTAAATGCTTGTGTCATTTCTTTCTAAATAAATATGTTATGGGAATTTTATGTGCCCATATACAATACTAGCGGCCCGCCCTCGCTTCGCTTCGGTGTAGACTACAGTTTTTGATCTCAGGCTTGTATTATACACAATGACATTCATCTATGATTCTTCTTATACCTGCATGCAAAGTCTCAGCCCGATCAGTTTAAAATTGACAAAGTTTCATACAAACTTTCATTCCCTATTTTATCCCCTTGGGGGTAGAATTGATCAAAATCCTTTCTTAGCGGATGCCTACGTCATAAAATCTACCTGCATGCCAAATTTCAGCCCGATCCGTCCTGTGGTTGGGGCTGTGCGTTGATAGATCACTATGTCAGTCAGTCAGTCACCTTTGAGTTATTATATATATATATATATATATAAATTTAAAAAAATAACATAAAGGGCTTGTCCGTTGTCTGTGTTTACTTGCAGCAGTCTCTGTGACCGTTAGACCGTCGAAATTCTGAGGAATGTTGACCAACTTACAGTGCATATTAGCTCGAGTTCTGTTTGCTGTTCACGAGCTTTACAGCTTAATTAGCAGCTCGCAAACTCGTAACGTTGCAATAAATGTATGAACAAAAAAAAACATTTGAGGGGACGATTATAAAAATACCTTTTATCATTGATGGAAAGTGGCTGGGATATAGCTCAAAATGCGGGCTATTGATTAAGATACCAAATATGGGACGAGTAAATTAGTAAATTTTACAATAAGCCATCCTTGCCATATTTAATTTTGTGTCCGCCCTCACCGATCGGGATATTGTTCACATTGAACAATAACGGAAATATTATTACTGATTTTTTTAATAAGATATTTGGTTTTTTCTTCAATTTTCCTGCAAGTAAATAGTAGTGTGTTTAGCTCGTGTACCAGACTATTAATCACTACATAGTATAAAGCAAAGTCGCTTCCCACTGTCTGTTCCTATGTCGCTATGTCCGTATGTCGCTATGTCCCTATGTATGCTTAGATCTTTAAAAATACGCAATGGATTTTGATGCAGTTTTTTTAGTAGATGGAGTGATACAAGAGGAAGGTTTATATGTATAATACATGCATAATATAGTAGAGAAACACTGATAATTTTAGAGGGTTTTAATGTAAGGTCGTAAATAAACTCATTTTTTTGCGCTTACATTGCAAACGCTGGCTGAACCCTACGAGATAGATCAAAATAATGTACTACAGTATCGTACACCTTAAAAAGGTCTACAAAAAAGTTCTCGATGGTATATGTCTGTCTCTTAGGGATAATCCACAATAACCACTTTTTAATTACTTATTACGAGAAAATAATGGCTTATTTACGAAAAAGCGATTTTAAGCAATACAGCATTAATCCTTATCCATTAAAGTACCTTAAAAACATTGTATATGTAATATAGATCAATATGGCTCTTTACAGCATGTAATTTAAATGAATATTTTCGAAGATATTACAGATTTAAAATGCAAGAACATACCGGATCGGGCGGTACTGGCCGGGGGGCCGGTGGCGGCACGTGCCTATAGTAATTAGGTATTTAAAGAAAGTCATTATAGTCATTATGTTTAATAGAAGCCTGAGACCAAAAACTATAGTCTAAACTACAGCTCTACACCGAAGCGAGCGAGGGCGGGCCACGAGTATTCTATATTTAGCTTTATATATTTATATGTCCTATGCACCTCCTTATGTTAGGTTATTTAAGAAAAGATGGACGGACCACACTTCAGCCTCCCTAGCATGAGGACCGCGATATGATATGTAACACGTTTTTATCACGCTCAAGTGTCATATTACTATGGAGTTTGACAGTTAGACGCGATATAAAACGTGATATAATGTAAATTGTAGTGCTCATGCTACGGGGGCTGATGTGTGGTCCGTATAATGCGATTCAAATAAGAATACGAAAGCCAATGACCTCTATCTGTCAAATGTCGCTTGAAAAGTACGGTTTGCAAAAATAACTTGGAACCCCTTTTTAGCACTCCGCTAATTCTAGAATAAAAACCAAACATTTGTAAACAAACAATAACAAATATTGATATTTAATATCGGTAGATATTTTTATTCACTTATTGAGCTTTGGCCATGAATGGTTGATAACCTAAGTCGTCAACCAAATGTCACTTTAAGTTGCGTTCAGAAACTCGATTTCAAACTTTTCTTTACATAAAGGATGCATGTTCGTATGTGACCTAGTAATAGTGCATGATCAGTCATAACTACTCCGGGGGTAATGCAGAGATGGGCGGAATAGAAGAGCTAGATTCTAGTTTTTTTTTTCACAGTCTTAATATATAAGTATTATTAAAAATCGGTGGGTTGTTTTTTCAATCTTAGTAAATAAATGTTATTAAAAAAAAATGTGATGCCTTTTCTCACCTAATCTTAGTAAATAAGTTTTATTAAATAAAAACTTTTTTTTGCTCACTCTACCTATTTGGTTTGAATTGACAGCTATGACATCACAATATGGCGTCCAGTCGGTCCTTTTCTTAGATGAATCGCATTATACACACCAATTTTTTAATTTACTTTCAGGTTGTCAGACATACAAAACGTCCAAATTTTGGCGCGCGAGTTCGAAACGCCACTGGGACCTACGGTGGCGGGCTCGTTCATACCCAGCGAGCCAGCCAAGACAATGGAGTCGTTCCCATCTTTGCTGAGCAAGTGAGTTGCTTGCCAATTTTATTTTTATAGCTAATTAGGACTCTACCCCATCTACCCATCTATTGTTAAGTGGTGATAAAGTCCAGACACCAAGATAGCTGGTGCAGCAGTTATAAACTGCCACACCAACTATCCTCCAGAATCCTCCTGCAGAAATGCTTCTTCGCGCCTTTCTTAAAGAACCCCAGATTGTAGGAGGGAAGGAACACGTGCGCGGGCAAAGGGTTCCACTTGCGAATAGTGACCACAGTGAGAGTGTAATGATCAATCAAAACGCGACGCAGCGCTGCTTTAGTTAGATACTAGAGCCAGTGGTGGCGCTAGGCGTCGGCGACGTCGGCCACCGCCGACGGCCTCGCGCCTGAGGGGAAAAAATTCCTCGCAAAAAAATTTTACTAGTTACCTATTTATTTTCATTTCTCCTGGCCTGGCTTAGGTAGCCGACCCCGAACAATTCGGGGAAAAAGCTAAGCAGATGATAATGACTTTTATTATTTTCGAACACTTGCGTGATGGAAGCGAGTAGTAAGTACTTTACAGGTATTCAGAATCGTCTGTCTGGCACCACTATTTTTGTAATTAAATTTATATGTTTGTAATTATTTTTTGTCATCATTTGATTATCAACAATAAAACTCGTTTACTCAGATGTTATTTTATAATTTGGCTCACTTAATTTAACGGTTTTTTACTGCGAAGTAAAATAGGCCTCGCGAACTTGATGTCGCCAACGTCCACATGTGGTCTAGCACCGCCACTGACTAGAGCATATGCGCAAGAAGGACGGGTCACGGAGTTTTTTTTTTTTTGTTTCCTCCCAGGCGGGGGAGAGGGTGAGAAATCCTCATGGATACCCTACAGCCGGCTGTAAGGTTATGTCAGACTTACTGACTAAAAAACACCCTTTAATCATGCTTATGGCCAGAATGTCCTTACAAGCTTCATCTGAAGCGATCATCTCCCGAGAGGGGGCGGCGCTGCGTTAGTTTAAACTAGTGCATAGTTAAAAATAACGCAAAATGCGCTTGGGACAGGACAAGTGCACTCAGATGTGCACTTGGAACGGGAGGGGACTGAGAGGAATCGAACCTCTCTGTGTCGGGGAGGCTGGTGGTCACGGAGTCTCGGAGATCGTCTTTTATAAGCGGCATCTGCGTCTGCGCCGAGAACACGCAGACCGGTCTCTGTGACGTCACATCATGTCTGACCTCACTGCACAAGCGCATCGGTTGCGGTAGCGGATTTGAGCCGCTACAAATATATCTTTATTAATTTCAGGTACCAGTTATTGATCGGCGTGACAGAATCCGAGAGCTACCACGACTTTGGAGCATTAGAGCTGAACCAAGGGATATTGGAGAATCAAAGAGACGACTTTATTACCAAGTACTTAAAGATCGTTTTCCAAGGAGCAGAGGAGGAAGCCCTAAAAGAAATATTGAAGCAGTAAGTACTATGGTTAATTTTAAAAAAAACACTGTGTTATATATATTCAAGATTTATTACCTACTAGCGGCCCGTTCCGGCTTCACACGAGTGTATTAAATACTATGGAAACATAATGAATTTACATTTTTTTCTTAAATAGTTAAATCATCAGTGTATCCTTTTCCCTGTTTATATACTCGTAATAGTATAGAGTAAAGATAGAAGAATATATATAGAAGTATAGGTAATAGAAGAAGACATAGATATGTATTCGGTAAACTAAAATCTGCTCCAACTATATGCCCAGTTGTCATTCACAGGTCAAATTATGAATACAAGCTTTAAGAATATTTAATTAATATCAAATTAGAGCATTATTTATTTTTTTAGTACCTTCATTTTATATTATTAGTAACCAAAACAATAAGCTATATCGTACTATACAAGCAGATATACAACAAAGCCTGCCGACCATCCTGCGCTTGCACTTACTGAGCCACCACAAAACGGTTTACGGTGGTTGATGGACTTGCAGTTGCAAATTGTCGACTCGTTTTAATTCGTTGTGATTGTGCGCTCCCTATCACTTGATTGATTTTTATCTAACACGCTTTGGACATTGGAACACGATTGTCGGTTTTGTCAATTAGTATGGATGAATTGGAATCATGTTCTCTCCGAAGCGTGGACAAGTTTGTGTGATTTGTGGTCGCTCCGTTTTACATAGAAGACAATTTACTCTTACGAACAGACTGTTTGAAAAAACCCCAACCTATGCGGGGATTTTTGGATTAACTTCAGCGTGGCTGAATAACATAAGGGGGCACCCTTGCACCTTGTGAAGTACTCCCATAATACCTGAGCCCTCTATGTGCGGTAGAATTATCTAACTAAATTAATTCCCTTGTTTCATTAATGTTCGTTCGTAATAGTACTTGTACCTATTTAACTAAAGACCCCCGGGATGGAATTTGATGCGCTTTGGCACAGATTATCGTGACTATAATTAATGATTAAACGAACTTACCTTAAGTGAAGTTCTATCATAATTATACGAAGCGCCTCGTCCGAAGAGATTAGTAACTAAAACAATATATTATTATATACACATGTAGTAACGCATAAGTACTACCACTCTGCACTAAGTTTGGATGTATAAAAAAAATTCATTTGCCTATTGGGCTTTTTTTTTTTTTGAAATGTGGGTATTCTTTACTTGCTTCTCTTTGTCTACGTCAGCTCCCATCATTTAGTCTAAAGTCTTCATTGATGTATTTTTACTTAATATTGGGGTTCTGGGCGGGAGGGATGATTTACTAATCTCTTCGGACGAGGCGCTTCGTATAATTATGATAGAACTTCACTTAAGGTAAGTTCGTTTAATCATTAATTATACTCGCGCCTCGTCCGAAGAGATTAGTAACTAAAACAATATATTATTATATACACATGTAGACTTTGAGAGTTATGGTAAAAAATATCAATGAAAAGATTGGGTTTCAAAATTATTTAACTTTAATAATTTTAAAACTAAAAATGATATTTTTCTTATAATTGCTAATAATTAAGTATATAACTAACAATAATTATTGATCATAATAATTACAATAGTTATAAGTTATTTTATGTATAATCAAAAGTTCATTGTTCGTAAACTAATTATCAATAATTCATCATTATCCAATCAGGATTTCTATGGATTTCGTAAATAGAAAAGGAATTTAAGTAATTCGTAATTACCTAAGATGAGTATATTTTAAGCCTAGTTAAAAATGGAATGTGCTAAGGCAGTCTCATCAGTGTTAACTATTACTCTGTGGTAAAACTTGGCGAAGGTGTTAGAGTTACCACTCCACCCCGCGGTGTTGCGGATTGCCTCAACACTAACGCCTCGCAAATGCGCCTGCGATGCAGCGGCGTGCCGCGTACTATGCGCGGTAAAAATGGAAGAATCAATACCGCACTCGCCTAGCGTATGTTTTACCCATCGACTGAGTGTTTGGGTTCCTACACGATTATGTGGTTTTTTAATAGCAATAAATAGTTCGTTAGACTTTCTTAACGGTGAGGTTTTATGTAAATATTGACATAAAGTTGTTGCTGGACATATACTAACTTTATCTCTAAAGAAAGGAATAAATAAGACCGGTTGCTTACAACCGAGTTTGCTTGTTTTTAAAATGTCAGGAATTTTAATTACGTATTGATCGTTTGTGGTTTCTATATTATTTATATTTATTTTAGCGAGACTCTGCATTCTCTGTGCAGTGGAAAGAGCTAGTAATGTTACAGTTTTCTTTGATAGTTGTTCAAGAGATAGGTCTTCGTTAGGAAACCACTCGCTCAGTCGATCCAATACACGATTGGTGTCCCATGTAATGTTATATTTTGGGGTGGGTGGTCGAAGACGGAAGACACCTTTGAAAAACCGACATAGTCTGTCATCATTTGATAGTTTTGTTCCTAATATTAACGAGAGTGCGGATCTACAAGAATTTAGCGTCCCGTATTGAGATCCATTATTATACATTTGTGTTAAAAAATGTATGATAGTGGGTACGGATGCCTCATAAACATCAACTGAATTGGACTTGCAATAATCCCACCATTTAATTAAATAAACATTATACTGTTGAAGTGATTTTTCAGCTATTGATGCCATCATAATATCTACTGCCGACGTTGGTACACTTCTCCTTGATAGTGCGTTCCGGATAATACTCCTGCAACCAGGGTAAGCGAGTTGTGTATCCGGGCTGAGCTGGAATGTGAGATTAAGGCACATGTACTTGGAGGAAATGTAATTGTTTCCGACACAAGCAGGGCTTGATAGATAGGGTACCAAGGTTGTGTTGGCCAATGAGGTACGACCATGATGCCTCGTGCTCTATCTGTGATAATTTTTCTTAATGTTTTTAATATTACAGAAAAAGGAGGGAAAGCATAAAAATAAAACTCTGACCATGGTACAGTAAAAGAATCTATAGCAGAGGCATCAGGGTCTTTGTGCCAAGATATATATGTTTTGCACTTCTTATTAATACGACTTGCAAATATGTCTATCTCAGGCTGTCCAAATGTTCTGGTTATGCATGAGAAGGCCCACTCCGCAAGCTCCCATTCGATATCAGGATGGGATTTCCGTGACTCAAAGTCAGCTACTGTATTGTCTTTGGATTTAATATAAGAAGCAAAAATAAATAACTTCCTAGCTTGACACCACTCCCATATATCCCTAGTGATTTTAGTTAAATGCGGATATTGAACACCTCCCATACGATTGATATAGGCAATTGCAGTGGAATTGTCTACCCTTAAAAGTATTTGACAATTATAATAATTTTGTGCGAATATTTTAAGAGCAATAAAAGCAGCTAATAACTCTAAGTAGTTGATGTGTTCTTTTCTTTCACTATTAGACCACTGTCCACTGGCAGTTTCTCCTTTACTCGCCGCCCCCCACCCCGTAGTTGAGGCGTCAGAGAATATTTCTGTAACGTATTTGTCAGTACGAATGCGGTGGACAGAATGGTCTATATTATTCAACCACCAGAGAATATCAGGAAGTAATGATTCAGGAACATTCATTACCTTATTATAATCATCATTATAGGCTTTTAAGTTAAGAAATTTACAACGTTCGAATTCCTTTGTGTATAACCATCCGTATTCAATGGCTGGGCATGCTGATATTAATAAGCCAGTAAGTTGTGCTAATCTACGAATTTTGCAGCGCTTTATCTTTAAGAAGCTTTGCAGTTCTGATTTAATTCGCGATCTCTTTTCAATTGGTAAACTGACCTGATACTTATGGGAGTCTATGATCATGCCTAAGAATTTACAAGCAGTCGAGGGTATGGTACAACTTTTCTCCTCATTGACAATAAATCCAAGTGAGACTAATAACCGCTTAGTTACTTTTAAGTTTAACAGACACTGTTGGTACGTGTGTCCAAGTAAAAACCAGTCATCGAGATATAAAGTTGACAATAACCCAGCAGATCGTAGTAATTTAATTACAGGTTTTGTAATTTTTGTAAATATGTATGGTGCTGTACTAAGACCGAATGGTAAAACGTTAAATTCGTATAATTTATCGTCAAATAAAAAGCGTAGATATTTTCTTGACTCTTTATGTATTTTTATCAAAAAATAAGCGTCTTTAAGATCGACAGTTGCCATATAACAATCGCGTGTGACTATTTTGAGAGCAGTTCGTAAATCTTCCAATTTGAAATGGTCTGTAGATATGAACTGATTTAATTTTTTGAGATTTAAAATAAAACGAGTTTTGCCATTCGGTTTCGGTACTAAAAAAATGTCAGATATAAATTGGCCATCGCAAGGGGCACATTCAGATATGGCTCCGATTTTAAGCAAATTGTTTATGGATTCAAAATAAACATTTTTTTCTTTAATTGAATACACATGTGGTACTGGTAAAGTACTCTGTTCTATCGGTTTTGAAAAAGTAATTTTGTAACCGCTTATCCAAGATAAAATAGTGCGATCATTTGTAATAAGAGACCATTGATAGTAAAAATGGGTCAAACGGCCGGCATACTCAACATTATCTAGTAGCGGCGACGCGCTTGCGCCGGGTGCTGCGCGTACGACGTCCTCGATGAGTGCGCGGGCGGCGGAGGTGGCTGCGCTCGCGCTGCCGCAGGCTCCCGGCTCCTCTGCGCTGTTGGCGCGGTCCCCAGTGGCCTGCGGCTCCGGGGAGGAGCTTTGCGGTTTAAATATTTGGTAGTAGGTTTTGGCTTATTGACGGCTTTACTATTGGAATCTGCTTTTAATTCGACTCCAGATTTGCTAACGGCCTTTGCCGACTTCAACGTTTCAGCCAGGTTCTCACTGAATAGAAAGCTGTCAATTTTGGTATCTGTCAAGTGTTCCTTTAAATCCTTCTTCAGACCAAAAAATATAAAATTTCGCCTGGTAACAGAATCTGCGTGTTGTAAATCACACAAGAGACGACTAATGTCCATGAGCCTTTGTAATGTATCATTATTTTTATCTTTAGAATTAAGTTGCGTCGTAATTATTTGACCTAGGCCGGAAATAGCAGTAGCCATTTGTTTCTGCTTAGACTCGATTCCTTTATCGCGCTTCACAAAATTTTCTGGAATAGCAGCTTTGATTTCCGGATTGATTTTTGGAGCATCAATGTGGACACAATTAGCTGGAATCAAATATTTGTTCAGTAGTTCTTTACGACATTCTTTGCTAAGGCCCTCTGTAGCCACGTGTTGGAGACGACATGCCAATTCTTTCCTTATATCAGGGTCATACTTTACGCAAGATGACGGATCATCGCCTAATATATCTAATATGTCGGTATCTAGATAAGGTTCATCGCTCACAGTCAGCGAATTCTCAATCTGTGCTACGGGGGTGGAAGTGCTCGGGCCAGCTTGCGATATATCGGCGCCATCGATGTGAGGGGTCTCTTGGCTGGCTATAGGAATACACTCGGTAATCTCATACTCGGGTTCTAACCAGTCCTTCGCTTGAACGAGTGGGGTTGGGGTGACTGCAAATACATAATGCAACTATGATAATGAAAACCAATTCCATTGAATTTTATCGACGCCCAATAATGACTAGAGGTCTAGCGTTTTATCGATAAATGTGTCCTTAATGTATAACATAATGTTTTGAGCGAGCCCCAATGACTGCTCCGAGTACATTATGTAACATAACGTAAATACGTTTATAAGTGTGATTTTGAATATAAAAAATAAGTAAGTTTAATTATATCTTTAGGTAAGCACAACTATTTTATCTGTATAAGTATTTAAAATTGATATGAGTATATAACGTTTGTTATTTACTATTTCGTTAGGTTGTATGCACAACCCCCAGCGGGTTGCACGTTAACCATTAATTATGCGTTGAGACAGCCCCAGCGGCTACTCCGTGTGCATGATTAAAATATTTATAGTATAAGAGAATACTAGTGACATACCTGCATCATTATCACCTCCAGATAAGGTTGAGTTTTCTCTAACCGACGGACTACGAGACCGAGACGATTCACCGTCACTATCACTTTTATTTTTACGAATCTTGCGTTCTAATTTTCGAACTTTACGCATTAAGTGATTAAATTCTTCTTCCTGTGTCCGCGAACCTTTACGTTTCGGCATTTTAATACTAAAAATAGCCTAAAAAGAGCGTGACTTAAGTGGTTGGGCACTAAAATGCGAATGATGGGAGCTGACGTAGACAAAGAGAAGCAAGTAAAGAATACCCACATTTCAAAAAAAAAAAAAAGCCCAATAGGCAAATGAATTTTTTTTATACATCCAAACTTAGTGCAGAGTGGTAGTACTTATGCGTTACTACATGTGTATATAATAATATATTGTTTTAGTTACTAATCTCTTCGGACGAGGCGCGAGTATAATACCTTTCAAACAAATGTAGTTTAAGCCGTGGCGGACGTGGGTGCAGCGTCCTTACATTTTTGTCCTTTGTTGAATATATTTTATAGTTAACTTGCTATCCTTATTTCTCGTCATAGAGATGGAATTACAAAAAACATCAAACATTTTTTTAAAGTTTCAGTTTAGTTTATTTAACACTAAGCTAAGTTTCAAAGCTGTCAGGCTAGCCAAACTCATTTTCCCATACAAACTTTGAGCCTCTATTCCGAATTCACGTTGGTCTATATTTAAAAATCCTTTCTCGCTTGATGCATTTAAACAACCTATTTACTAAATATGATGTCTCTACGACCAAAAGTATAGGCGTGCGTTAACGCACTATTTAAAACTTCAACATGCTATATCTTTGTTTGATGGGGGTAACTTGGAAAAATTAATGGCTGAATTTCAACAAAATCACCGCTCATTACTTATCTAGGCAATAATAGGAATCAACTGTCCAAATTTCATCATTCTAGGTCCAGCCGTTTCAGCTGTGCGTTGATGAGTAAGTCTGTCTGGAATCGTGCATAAATAATTAAAATATACATTATATATATATATATATATTTTAAACAATGTAACTGCTTGATGTTTATATCTAAAGAAAATATGACTAGAAAAAAATCCACGCGGACTAAGCCAGGTGTGGATTACCTATAATGCGAAGAGATGGCGCTGCCTCGCAGCTTAAGAATGGCTAGAGGAATTTCGACGCGGTCTGTGGGAGCCGCGGTAGCATAATTGGTCAGTGCATTCGCCCGGATTGGGAAGGGTGCGGGTCGAGTCCCGTCTGCTGCCTGGTCCGCGTGGAATTTTTTCTAGTTATATTTTTTTTAAAATATACATAATTTGCGCGCTTCTTTTAGTAGTATTTTTTTAGGATTCCCGAGCATCATAATTTTTACAAACTTTCGCATTTCATAATTGTTTATTTTGGTGATTTGACCCATTCACGTTATGAATCATCATCAGCCTATTAATGTCCCCACTGCTGGGGCACAGGCCTTCCCTATGGATGGAATAGGGAGATTGGGCCATGACCCACCACGCTGGCCAAGTGCGGATTGGTGGGTGCTAACGACTGCAGATGCAGCCGGGACCAACGGCTTAACGTGCCTTCCGATGCACGGAGGAACTCGAGATAGTAAATTTTTGGTCACCCATCCAATGACCGACCACTGCGAAAGTTGCTTAACTTCAACAATCGCAGCTGATCGCGCTAACCACTTGCGCCATCGAGCTTCACGTTATGAATAACAAATTCAATTTCCATCCTCAGGTATTCTCCATCCAAACTGGACCCACAGCGATGGAGCGTGGAGACCAACAGAGATGTGATCCTGAACCTCTTCAGCGACGCGAGGACGTTGTCTCCCGTCGTCGAGTTCGCCAACTACCAGAGCAAGTCCAACATGCAGTCCTTCTTCTACGTTTTCGGACATAACTCTGTGAGCACAGATTACGCACAGGTGAGTACTTTTTTCACAGAATTCGCTCAAGTGAGTTCGAGGAGCTCGATGGCACGGGTGGTTAACGCGTTCGGCTGCGATCGTTGAAGTCAAGCTACTTTCGCAGTGGTCGGTCATTGGATGGGTGACCAAAAATTTACTATCTCGAGATCCTTCGTGCTTCGGAAGGTGCGCTAAGCCGTTGGTCCCTGCTGCATCTGCAGTCGTTAGCACCCACCAATCCGCACTGGGCCCGCGTGCTGGGTCATGGCCCAATCTCCCTATTCCATCCATAGGGAAAGCCTGTGCCCCAGCAGTGGGGATATTAATAGGCTGATGGTGATGAAGAACTCATCATCATCATCATTTTTTTATGTTAAAAGAGCGGGAAACAAGCGCCAGGCCCGTTTGATGGTGAGCGGTAATTAAAGCCTATAGACACTTGCAATACAAAAAAAACGACGGGTTGCACTCCGGGAGTGCCGGCAGAAGTGAAAACTTGAATATTAACGTTGTGCGTTTTTGATATTTTGGAATGGTTAGGTAATAATTTTGCACGAATTGCTTTAATTATCCGTATAAAAGTACTATCATGTATGTGGTAGAATACAATATTTATTTATTGCGCTATCGTACACAAACATGACAATTTAAAAGTTTATCTCTCAGAATAATCAACTTACATGAATCACGTATAAGCGCACCCAGCGACATCTGTTGTAAAAAAATGTATTTTCTTCGCAATAAAGCTGCCACGTGGACGTCCTAGATAGAAACTTATTATTATAATACGATAAAATAAAATATTACTATGTTTCGTCCAATATATTGAAAGTGAAAACCTTTCCAATTTTATTGTGTGTCATGATGCGATCAGCCCACGTGTTTAACCTGACGCGAGTTTAACATTTTTACCTATACAAAACCTTACATGGCGTTGCCTTACCTGAACCAATCCTCTACCTCGTGAAGACCTGGAACCTTATTCAAATACTCACTGACAAAGACACAATAGCACCAAATGGTTGTATTATTTTACTGTGGCCTTACTATTTTAAATAAACTTAATTTTAATCATACTATTTCCGAGTACATTATAATCATAATCATAATTAAAATCGTTTATTCAGTTTAGGCTGTTTCAAGCACTCATGAATGTCTAGAATAATGGTTCCCAACCAGTGGTCCGTGGACCACCAGTAGTCCGCTGAAGCCAAAATATGGTCCGCGAATGAATTTGAATTTAGCGGGCGCGCCCGCTAAAAATGATATTATTATTTCTTTTTATTTAATTTCATATTAGATTTTTAATTAAATTGTCAGTTTGATTATTACGGTTTATTTTTATTACACTAAAATTTAGTTATTTAGTGACTAAATAGTGGTCCGTGCCATAAAAGAAATAATGTAAAAGTGGTCCCTGACCATAAACGTTGGGAACCCCTGGTCTAGAAGCTACGCCATCGGTTCGTAAATCTACGGCGGGAGACCTTGTACTGCGAAGAATCGGCAAGAAACTCAGCAAGGGCTGTTTTTTTCTCACTGTTTTATTATTTACAGAGTCGTTAAGATGAAAATGACTTCAGAGATGATTCATGAAGTCACCTTTCATTCCATAATGTGAAATTATGCAGTAATTGTTCACCTGCATTTTATTTGCTGAGTCATACAGTATAAATACAAATAGTTTTATTTTAGGTGTAACTAGAGATTTACATCTTAAATATCAAAGTAGTTAGGGCAGACTCATCTCCGCTGGCAGCACTCGCTCACGAGCATGACGCATGAACCAGCCATCTCTTCACTCAACTATATTTCAGGAAACGTAACGACCCGCCTTACACGACACCACCGAAGAGACTTTTTAGAGAGCATGACTACCCATAACCACCTATATTAACCACAACATATTTACTTTAAATTAAAGTAATTTATCTGTAGGACACTGCAAACAATTACAAAGCTAAAACAATTGCGAAATCACGAACACGTCGTTATGTCATTCAAATGTTCCTAAATAGTCTGATATTCTTCCTTAAGTAATTAACTTTAAATAGAGATTCAATAAAAATTCAATAGAAGTATCGTCGACACATGATTCATAATATATATCATACAGAAATACCCATTGGAATGGTTGGAACAGTTCAAACCCAAGCATTTTTTGTCTGTAATATAATAAGACTCTTTATAATAAGCTTTCTTAACAAGTGATTTTTTAATTGTCGAATTAAATTTAGTCAGGCTTAACTTTTGAATATTGCTTGGGACTTTATTGTAAAAGCGAACACAGAGACCTCTAAACGAATTATTAATTTTGTGGAGCCTAGTAGCAGGTAAAGTTAAATTATTTTTACATCTAGTATTAAGTGTATGTATTTCACTATTTTAAGTAGCATTTTATTCGACAAATACTAATTTATCATATATGTATTGTGATGCAACCATAATTATGCCTATTTCTTTAAACTTGTAAAAGTAAAAATAAACGCACATTGTAAGAACAACATCGAAACTGGAACTGAAAATTCCAGAAACAATTTAACTCCATTAAGAACAGACCAGACAAATAATGCAATTAATGAAGAGCGTTCGAAAGACAAAAAAGAAATATCGCACAACACTCCAGTTCCACAGTTTCATTAAGAAGTTTGGGATTCAGCGAAAAGTTTTACTCTTCCGGACGCACCTACACAAAAGAGGAATTTTCAGAGTTCCAGTAGGAGCAACAGGTGTGGGAGAAAAAAAACGAAAATCACGCTTAACGCCCAGCTTTTAGTCTTTTTGAAGCGCCGTTCGTTGCATTGTCCTTTTGAGGCAGTTTGATTTCGTTTATTTTCCATTTTTACGCTTACAGTTAAAAGCTTGCGATGTGAACATTATAGTGGAAATATAATTAGAAAAAAATTTACTCGAACCCTTAGAATAAAACAAAAAGGGAAGATACGGCATTCGCGGCTCAAAAGTGATCCGCTTAAATTGTGGTCCATGACCATAATTCGCTTTAGTCACAATTTGACATTCAAACACGCTGCATGTACACTCAATATAACAATATTGTGTATATTCTGTGTTATGAAGATATAACAATGCCTTCGATGCTTTTATAAAGAACACAAATAGTTCAAAATCAAATGCCCCGGCAACACTTTTCATTCGTAAAACTGTGAAAACATTTTCTCAAAATTCACGGTTTGTCGTGAATATTATTTACGTAATCGCCATTATGTAAGCAAGAAAAGGACAACAATACGCTGCATTGCAGCGTATAGTTCTGTCTCGCTTGCTCGATTGTTGTTTATATGTTTATAATATATACAGAGGTGTGAGTGGCGTGAGTTGCTTATGTAGTTGAGTCGGATCATATTTTATTTGATGCTAGTATGAGCGTACCCTATCTACCCTTTTTGTTTTAATCTAAGCTCGAACCCGCACCCTTTGCTATCCGGGCGAATGCACTGACCAATTATGCTACCGCGGCCCTGTTGGCCGCATCGAATTATTCTTCTAGCCATTAAGAATGGCTAGAAAAATTTCGCCGAGCCAAATTTAATCCAATTATATTTATTTTAGATTTAAACATGAAGAAGTTACACGTTTAAAAAAATTTTGAAATAAAATGTGGGTTTTGTTGCAACCCATTTTAGAGCAAGAGCCGGCGGCCCGCAGGCCTTCGGTAAAGTATAAAAGCTGTAAGTTTCTCAATGTAAGTCCCCAACACAGGTAAGAACGAACCCCGTCTATGTAACTTGGGTCGCGGTGGCTTTCGCAGGTATCAGGTAATAAAGGTGTGTAAAATTGTGTGTTAAATTTGGTAAAGTATAAAACTCAGTTTTTACATATTTTACTTATAATAATCCTAAAAGTCACCTTGCCGAAAGCCAGACACTTCGTACGGTTCCAACCCTCTGCCAGACACCCTTAAAGTATATTTAATTGTTACTATACTTACGGTATAGTATAAAAGCTGCAATTTATATATGTTATTTGGATAACTATAAAATAATGTTTTCTCAATAGCCAGACAGTTTCAGTGGTTCCTTTATGTTGCCAGGCACATCAAAAGTCTAATGTAGGTGCGAGCGCGAGGGAAATATGTGTCAGCGGGTGCGAGTGAAATAGCGCGTTCGGTCCATTGCGACGTTTTACTGCGCATCAGCTGTCATTTATTGTGTATTAAGTGGTGAATAGTAATACGTACAGCAAGCGTTTTATTATTTTTTTGTTCAGTTTATAAAGTAATAAGGGAAAATCAGTGTGATCATGGAAGAACAATTAATTTGTTTTCTATGTAAGAAAAGTGATGGAAAAATAATATTGTTTTCGAACAAGAAAACGTCTTTAAAACCATTCAGCGATATATATGCAATTTATACAATGCTGGTAATATTATTGATGTTGATACAGCACGATTCCAAATGTTTATAGATTCCTATACAGTCTCTGATGTCAACGAGGCATTTAATCGAAAAAAATTACGAAGTTTCGATGCCAGCAGTTTGCCACCTTGTAAAAGTGAGCTATCTCAGCAATTTTTGCGGGCAAATTATATTTGTACTATTTGGAATAATGCTCACCTCAAGAAACCAACTACATACAAACCAGAAAATAATGGTTGGATCTTGCAAAATGATCAATATCATTTTAAATGGTTTGAAGGTGATCAGCTACCAAACTACGTCAGTGATTCTCTAACAACTGTATCAGGTATGTAATTATGATGTTACAATATTATTGAGGAAATTATAATTATTTATGATTATGTTAACATGGATTAATTATTACAGAAACTGGCGAAGAAGAAGACGATGTTGATGACGACCAACCCACTTGTTGGAGCAGCGATGATGAAGACACTCAAGATATTGACGACTACGATGACAATAATTAAATACACTTTTTTTTCATTAATAAAATACCTTTGAAACATTTTCCCATTAATTATTGTGTTAGATTAATTGTATGATTCCCATAAATATTATAAAAATAATCATTTAAAGATATTATTCGATTGTTAATTTTATGATTCCTAAACACGAAAATTTTATAAAAGAATTTTCTAAACATTTATTTGTTGATTTTAAGTTATTGTACCCTTACTAATGAATTTTACTAATGAATTTTCATAGTAAATCTAGAAAATAGTTCTCATTATATACAATAAATGATAGATGATGCGCAGTAAAGCGTCGCAATGGACCGAACGCGCTATTTCACTCGCACCCGCTGACACATATATCCCTCGCGCTCGCACCTACATTAGACTTTTGATGTGCCTGGCAACATAAAGGAACCACTGAAACTGTCTGGCTATTGAGAAAACATTATTTTATAGTTATCCAAATAACATATATAAATTGCAGGTTTTTTACTATACCGTAAGTATAGTAACAATTAAATATACTTTAAGGGTGTCTGGCAGAGGGTTGGAACCGTACGAAGTGTCTGGCTTTCGGCAAGGTGACTTTTAGGATTATTATAAGTAAAATATGTAAAAACTGAGTTTTATACTTTACCAAATTTAACACACAATTTTACACACCTTTATTACCTGATACCTGCGAAAGCCACCGCGACCCAAGTTACATAGACGGGGTTCGTTCTTACCTGTGTTGGGGACATACATTGAGAAACTTACAGCTTTTATACTTTACCGAAGGCCTGCGGGCCGCTGGCTCTTAGACTATTTGCTCAAGTTTGGTTTTTAATAACTTTTGCCTTTTTTCCTGGATTTCGCGATGTTATTTTCTATTTATTATTTTTTTTATATAGGAAGTAATACAGTCTCCGTAGCATGAACAGTACAATTAACAGTATATCACGTTTTTTTATCGCGTCTCACTGTTAACTCCATACCAATTTAATAATTAAGGGTCAGGCCGTAAATTTTGCCACATTATTTAAAACATAACTCTCCGCCACATTTAAAAAAAAGTACGGTAATTACATTTTTTTCAATAACAGAATCATATTTCTTCACAAATGGTGAATCGCGATCAATAAATGATAGTTGCCTGCCATAAAAACGCGTTATACATATATCATATCGCGGTGCTCATGTTAGGGAGGTTGTATTTATTGTCTACAGGTACTCAAACTCAAACTCATTTATTCAGTCTAGGCTGTTACAAGCTCTTGTGAAAGTCAAACGCTACGCCATCGGTTCGTAAATCTACGGCGGGAGACCTTGTACTGAGAAGAACCGGCAAGAAACTCAGCAAGGGCTATTATTTTCTCCCTGTTTTGTTTCATACAGTACACTGAAACAATTACCAATTAATGATTTTACTATCAAAACTACAAGTTAGCTGAAAGCCGTTTTGACCCTTGTACTAACTAACCCATAAAAAAATAATATAAGTAACACAGAAACGATAATAATTTAAAATGTTTATTTGTGAATATTTTTTGCTTCAAAAACTAATACCATGTCGTCGTGATCTACTTAAAATTAAATAATAATATTTTTGTTTTGTTTCAAGCAAAAAACTCATTATGACAAAATTTACAAAATTAATAATAAAAAAAATAATGTCAATTCTAAAAATTATATAAAAAAAATTGGACGTTTATTTCAGACTTTCGTTTCCAAAACGATTTAATTTAGCTTATGTAAAAAAAAAAACCCAGCCCACGTCATCGTGGATGTTGCGGAGAATGGAGTTCCCACTTTCACGGAGCCTTTCCCAGAACGAAGCGGACTGCAATCTGAGATTTAGATATTAATGCAAAATTATTTTTAAATATTGTTCTTTGCCTAAAATAGCTCAAGCTACAGGTTACTGAGAAAGTCTGTGTACAGCTCAAATGCTTGTATGGGCTTTAGTTTAAAGTGATACCTCCCACGGTAACTTAGTCAGGCGTGCAATATTCGATTTCATTGGAGGGACATCATTGTAACGTCTACAACCTTTATTTTTAGAAATTTGTTAGATTTAGGCCGATAATCTCGGATACGCACATGCGATATTTGTTTTTAGTACATTATGAGTATGTTATGAGTATGTTTTTAGTACATTTGTGTCGAGATCTATAATAAAATCCCTCCCGACATGAAAATGCTAAATATGAACATGTTTAAAAATAAACTATATAAATGGCTAAATGAAAACAATTTTTATGATCTAGAAAGTATTTTCAATTATAAAAATTAATGACATGTTTTAACTTATCCTATAATAATTATGCTAAATGTATCTTTTTATTTTTTTTATATCTGATATTTAGAAATCTTGCAATATTAATATGTTGACATTGTATATTTTATTGACATAATATTAGTAAAAAAAAAGCAAAAGCAAGCAAATACAGGGGTCTAGGCTCCGAATATGATTTTGTCCCATTCGGTGTCGAGACCCTTGGTCCGTGGGGTCCTAGCGCTTTAAGGCTATTTAAGGAAATAGCAAAAAGGTCAGTCTCACAGGAGACCGAAGAGCTGGCAGCTACCTCGGACAAAGAATTAGTCTAGCCATTCAAAGGGGTAACGCTGCCATTATCTTCGGATCCTTGCCTAAAGGAACTCCTTTTAATAATATATTTTAGTTATTAATTTAATTTTTTAAGGTTTTCTAGTTTTAGTTTTATTTTTAGTATTTATATATAGAGTAATTATGTAATTAGATAGACTTATTTGTGTACTTATGACATTTCAATATTCTTTTTGTGTATTGAAAGATTACTACTAAATTTGTAATGTCCATGTATGAGTTCATTAACTAATTTAATTAATAAACTAACTACTATATTAGGTAACTCTGACATTCATAATTCTACAGAAAAATGTTATAATTAATTAATCTCTTTTTTTATTGGTTCCATATTATGTATTTGCATGCTATTTTTATAATATTACCATACCAAGAGCTATATTACCATGCTCGGTATGGAGGTTCGCTCAGACCTGAATCCAAAGGACTACCTACATCGAGACCTTGATCAAAGCAGCTTCACGCAAACTCGGAGTCTTGAACAAGGTGCGGCGTTTTTTCACGCCCGATCAACTGTGCTTGTTGTACAAAACACAAGTGCGGTCCTGCGTGGAATATTGCTCGCACCTCTGGGATAGCTCCGCTAAGTACTTACTCGATGCCTTGGATAGGTTGCAGCGGCGCGCTGCTCAGAAACTCGAGTCTCTACAATTACGCCGTGATGTGGCATCATTAAGCGCATTCTACCGACTATACCACGGCGAGTGTTCTGAGGAGCTATTCTCGCTTATCCCTCCATCACCTTTTCTTCAGAGGACCACGCGCGCTGGCCTACGTTGCCACCGACTTACTGTGGCCACTATTCCTACACGAACAAAGAAGTTTGGCGACTCATTTCTTTGTCGTACTATTCGTAAGTGGAATTCTTTGCCCGCGCACGTGTTCCCTCCTTCCTATAATCTGGGGTCCTTTAAGAGAGGCGTGAAGAAGCATTTTTGCAGGCCGGCAAGATTACGATGGTTGGTGTAGCAGTTTATAACTGCTGTACCAGCTATCTTCGCGTTTGGACTTTATTACCACTTAATATCAGGTGGGGTAAAGTCATTTGCCTACCTAATTATAAAAAAAAATGGCAAAACACGTGCTCAATCCACTTTATGTAAAACCTATATACCGTGTTTTTAGCAAATATTCACGTCTGGACTTCACCTTCACTTAAAATTAGGTGGGGTGGAGTCATTTGTCGGACCTGCCTATAAAAAAAAAAACAAAAAAAAAAGATTATGTATGAGAACAGCTACAAAGAACAGCTGCATTGATAGTTAGTTAGTTTTTCAGAGCGGTTTCCGCACTTAGTCCTAATTATTGGACCATTGTGCGTATCTCGAAACATTTCCGTTTACTCCAGCCTTTATTAGTCCAGAAGGAAAGCAGCCTTGGTAGACTGCTGCAAGCTTCCGGAAGCGATTCTAGCGACTGGAGAAGTCGTGCCCATTGGTCGGACACACTCCTGCATCCCATGATGACTTGCTGTGGCGTTTCTTCTGCCTCCATGCATCCTCTGCATAGGGGGCTGTCTGTTACTCCTGTTGTATATAGGTGTTTGTTTAGGGGACAATGACCAGTCAGGGTTCTTATAATTTTGCGAAGTTTGTCCCTCCCTATTTAGTATGGTAAGCTGCTGCACTGATAATAAAGACGCAATAGAGTTATGACGAAACAATTTTTATAACGTACCTATCGGCGGACTTAATTTTATTATTATACCGACTGCTGTATCTGTGCTCATATTCTTTGTCTTGATTTTGTGATTATTAAAACAAAACTCGATGGACTCAAATCGATGACACAGGTGGATAGCGCGTTCGGCCTGCGATCGTGAAAGGTAATCAACTTTCGCAGTGGTCGGTCATTGGATGGCTGACCAAAAAATTTACTATCTCGAGCTCCTCTGTGCTTCGGAAGGCACGTGAAGCCGTTGGTCCCGGCTGCATCTTCAGTCGTTAGCACCTACCAATCCGCACTGGGCCCAAGTGGTTGGTCAGGGCCCAATCTCCTTATTCCATCCAATGCCGATGACGCCAATTATACAATTGTTTTAAGGCCGAAGCTTAAAGTCGAATTATAAAATAAATTTAAACGAATAAAATGATTAAGTATATTATTTTCGTGGAAATAAAGCAATTTTATGATATCCTACAAATATTTTCAATTCATTTTATAGCGTGCACAATTAATTTTACCACATGGAATTTGACGTTTGACGTTGAGGAGCTCGATCGTAGGTGGTTAGCGCATTCGGCAGCGTTCGTTGAAGTGAAGCAACTTTTACAGTGGTCGGTCATGGGATGAGTGAACAAAAATTTACTATCTCGAGCTCGTCCGTGCTTCAGAAGCACGTTAAGCCGTTGGTCTCGGCTGCATCTGTAGTCGTTAGCACCTACCAATCCGCACTGGGCCCGCGTGGTGGGTCATGGCCCTATCTCCCTTTTCCATCCATAAGGAAGGCCTGTGCCCCAACAGTGGGACATTAATTGGCTGATGATGACTATGATGCTAATATATACAATAGGGTATATGACAAGTTTTAGAAAACGATCTCACGTTATTCACTTATGTTTATGGAGTCCGTAAAAAGATAGATGGATATTCATCATTCTGTTGTGTATTTCAGTAAAAATAACCAAATAAAAAACCCCATTTTCAAGTTGCCGCGAAAACGTTTCTCTGGACAATATGGCGTCTTACTATAGTGTGTAACGTCACACGACTCGTATTAAAACGTCAAACGATACAATGTAATGTCACTTTAACCGGAAGTTTACTTGCGTGTGACGTCATTTTAGGCTCTGCCAATCCCAAGCGTTTTGGGTCACGTGACAATAGAAAAGAAAACTATTATCTTTTCGTCGGTTTTTAGTAAAATTTATGTTTTTTTTTGTAATAATAGTAAAATCCCCTGCCAATATTCATTCTAAGCACAGATGCTAACAATTGGCACTTAATTTTTATTATTGTTTTTGAACATATTAAGGCCGAGGCTTAAATTCTAATTATAAATTTAATTTTATCGAGTAAAATGTTTAATTACTCGTATATGAATACTTTAGAAATACAGCAATTTGACGTTATCCTATAAATATTTTCGATTCATATTATAGCGTGCACAATCAATTTTACCACGTGGAATTTGACGTTGAGTGACTTGAACGTGTTCCCTCATGTTACAACTCGTTCAATATGATAAATTAATTATTATGAAGCAAAATTCATCGAAGCTATCGAACATTGTTGAGATTAAATTCTGTGAAGTTAATAATTCGAACATGAAATTACCATGTTTACAGTAATTTGCTTTTAATTAATGATTAACACTATGAGAATGCCTAATAAAAAATATTACTTACATAACGCATATCTACATTTATAAAACACTAGCCACCACCCCCGACCTTGTTTGCATTAGCTTTAGTTTCGCTTTACTATCTTATTTTTTTTTCTTAAAAAAATAAGATGTTTTTTTTAACATAATTATAATCATTTATTAATTTTCTTTATGCAGTACTTTGTTTATTCATATTTAAAACACTTTATACACAAACTAGCGGCCCGTCCTCGCTTCGCTTCGGTGTAGAGCTGAAGTGTAGACTACAGTTTTTGTTCTCAGGCTTGTATTATACACAATATCTATGATTCTTCTTATACCTGCATGCAAAGTCTCAGCCCGATCGGTTTAAAATTGACAAAGTTTCATACAAACTTTCATTCCCTATTTTATCCCCTTGCGGGTAGAATTGATCAAAATCCTTTCTTAGCGGATGCCTACGTCATAACATCTACCCGCATGCCAAATTTCAGCCCGATCCGTCCAGTGGTTTGGGCTGTGCGTTGATAGATCACTATGTCAGTCAGTCACCTTTGAGTTTTATATATATGGATTTTACGGGTACAGCTATTCACTGTTGTACATAGATGACAGATAGCTATACACCTATATACTTCCTCACAAACTAAGAACCCTACACTGCGCGTGGCACGACACGCACTTACCCGGTTTTTTAAATATACCTAAAGATATTACAGTTTATATATTCATTTTAATACCTACCACGTTTCACCACGTTTATACTTTGTAATAACGCTTCTTACCTCAAGGCAGAACAGACGTGTTTAAATCTTAACTTTGCAGCGGAGAGTGCTGACAACACGCTTTGAAGCATACTGCTCGAGTTTACAACGGTTTGTCTGAAAGTTGCGTTTCTACAGTGGCAATCTGCAAATAGTGCTGTAGTAATACTATACGAGCTTATTCTAGAATCTTCAATCTGAAGTAGGTACTATCGCGGAATTTTGCGCTCTGTCACTTGGCGAACAAAATGCTTTGAACGGTTATCTACAGTAGTTTTTACTACGCCCCGCCTTCGCGTCGGACGCGCCAATCCGGGCCGCCGCACAAAAGTAAGACAGACAGCATTTCATTGATTGAATAATGAATTGAATTGCATTTGTTTTAGTTGCAATTTGTCATCTGTTTCGTGATCGCGACAGCGCTATACGAAAAAGTAAGACAGCGATAATTACATGTCTATGAATGAATTTTTACTACGCTACGCAAGCGATTATGGCATTATGGGTGACGGAGCGGGTCATTCCGCGAGTGTACTAATAAGTATGTGGTCAGCCGCAATTTTATTTTTATTCTAGCTCATGTTACAATTTATTTCAAGAGGCCTCTTTTTTTGTTTATAAAATTTAATTCTCATATTTAGATTTAAAAGGCCGGTCGCTCTGTCTCTTTACTAAAATTCTTCAATAGTAGTGGAAAGAATGTCGGATAAATAGACGGTCTTTTAAAGTTACTTTGTAATTTATATTATGAAAAAATTAGTAGAATGGATTTTCAGCTTTCTATGTAGGTACATTAAATACGCGAGTTGAATTTTGTCTGGTGGTTCATAGTTTCATCCAAAAATATATTCTACGAGGATTAATTAAATAAATTACCGAAATTTAGTTGTACAATAAATTTTAGCGTTAAACTGCTACATTTATAAATCTACTACAGAAAAAAAACAACTATAAATTTCACTCAAGTGTGATGATAGATATTTTTAGTAAAAATTGTTATCGAAAAATTCTTCAAATTAAGGCTTAGTCATGTCTAAGACGTGATATTTGTCTATTTTATAAATTCATACATTCATAAAATAATGCTGAAGCATGATTGATTTTGAATTCGAATTAAGAGCTTTGTTGCAAGTAGGCCTTAATCCACAATCGCAGACTCATTTTGTAATGCTGTGCCACGTTGTTAAATGGTCCGATGACATGGTTTTATTACGTGTCGTCTTGTCTCCATTTTGTTTTATTTATTCCATAAGATGAACACATATCACAAGTAATGTTCTTTTCCCCTCTTCTTTTTGTGTATCCGAAGGCAAAGAGCTAATCCCACACAGCCTCTAAGTTTTATTTTTCTTTTTGTGATGAACTTCACATTCTTGGGCAAGGGATGATTGTTCATGCTTTTTGTTTTTGTTTAGTGTTAATATTATTATATAAATAACTTCTATTATTTGTGTATTAATTGATTGTCTTGTGTCTCCGTCCGTGGATGCCCAAATTATGTCCCTCCAGATTAACAGCGTTGCAGCAGCAATCCATTTTTGCAGTTGCAACATTATGCTGAGGCGGGGCCTAGTTGACGACGGACCTTTGTTTTATGTTTTATTTATGTGTATTTATTGTCAAAGTCGCTCAGCGCGCTATGGAAAGGGCTATGCTCGGCGTTTCTCTGAAGGATCGCATCAGAAATGAGGTAATCCGACAGAGAACCAGAGTTATCGACATAGCCCACCGGATTAGTAAGCTGAAGTGGCAGTGGGCTGGCCATATTTGCCGAAGAACCGATAACCGTTGGGGTAGACGAGTTCTGGAGTGGAGACCGCGTCTAGGCAAACGTAGTGTAGGACGTCCTCAGGCACGGTGGAGTGACGATTTGCGGAAGGTGGCTGGCAGGAGCTGGATGCGAGTAGCCCAAAATCGATCTGAGTGGCGTGCAATTGGAGAGGCCTATGTCCAGCAGTGGACTAGGATAGGCTGTTGATGATGATGATGATGTATTTATTGTAATTTGATGTACGTCGTCAATAAATGTTTTTCTTTCTTTCTTCTTTCTTTCTCCGACTAAGTGCTATTCGCACAGTCCCCACGACAATGACTAACTAGAGCCGAGGTCCGAGTTTCAGAGACGCCTACTGGTTGAGCCGACACATTTAGGTTCGAGTGGTCTAGAAGTTCCAGACGGAGAGGAGACTCTCTCCGAGGGGAGATGCCATCCGCCTGGAATATCTGTAAAAGCACTCGTCCATTCTCGGCTTGAGGTCCCTTTAGGATCTCGCCTCAAAAGCTTTACACACAGTCCCGAACCTATATTGTTTCAGTTAAACAAAAGCGTGCACGGCCAGGAGCTGCCGTACGTGCTCGGAGTGCCACTGGGCGGTGCTATCACCCACCTCCCTGCGGTGTATACTCAGCAGGAGAAGCTACTCAGTGAAGTCGTGATGAGGCTTTGGACCAACTTCGTTAAAATCGGGTAAGCTACGACCAGAATCTGTGACAAACAGAATGGATAGATCAAGAAGTGTATGACAGACATAGGGTCCATCGCCCACCTCCCTGCAGTATACACACAAGGAGGGAATGCTCTGCCCGCTCACGAGTTCCCTCCCTCTTACAACCTGGGATCCTTTAAAAGAGGCGTGAAGTAGCAACATGCAGGGTGGCAGGGTGAAGATGGCTGGTGTGGCAGGTACAACTGCTGTATCAGCTATCTTCACGTCTGGACTTCACCTTCACTTAACATCAGGTGGGGTGGAGTCATTTGTCGGACCTATCTATAAAAAAAAGCAGCTTAGAGAGATCGTGATGATGCTGTGGACCAACTTCGTTAAGATCGGGTGAGCTACAACTCGGCTGTGCTTGTCTGCGTGACAAGCACTACTACATACATCAAGACAGATAGGTATTAGAGGAAGTGCAAATCCAGGAGCCGCCGCACGCGGTGTACATGCGTGTAGGTACACGCGATAAGGCTATGGACCCGGTGAGATGCGATCAAAGTTTGTTACAAACAGTACGGACACATCAAGAGAGGTAGGGCGTAGAGGATATCCAATGATCATCTCCCAGCGGAGCACACGCAGAGAGAGAAGTTTGTATCGTGTGGATCGGCGTCTATACTAATTATCTTTTTCACTCATTCAAACCTTTTGTTTCAGAACACCTAACACCCAGAGTGTAAACAAGTACTTCACATCTGATAAGGAGCATTGGAATCAATACAACGTCGAATGGCCAGAGTATGATGTGGAACACCAATCGTACTTGAGGTTAGGTAGGTATCTCTTAAAATTATTAGCTTAATATCTGGTATTTAGTTGGCCGGTCCTACCCTCCCCGCCTCACTGCATAGCGCTCCTAAACATACCCATATTAGTCGATCCTATTAGTCGATGGTACCAGTTGATGTGTCTGAGATTGGCCTATGACACATTTTACAACGGTCATCGACGTCCAATTCGGAACAAACGGGTAATTATAAATACTATCTGTCTCCATAAATTCAGGGTTTAGAATCGCTTGTCGATTTTGCTGAGAAATTATATTTTTGGTGTTCAAAGTCAAAATAAACCAAACCATTGAGTAGCTGTAGCCAACTCGCCTGGGCAGCGTTCAATAAACTTCGCGATGTCTTCTCGTCCGAAATACCTCAGTACCTGCAGACCACGGTCAAACAGTGTGTGTTACCTGTGATAAACGGAGCTAAGACGTGATCGTTGATAATGGGCCTCATAAGAAGGCTCGGAGTCGCACAGCGCGCTATGGAGAGAGCTATACTCGGTGTTTCTCTACGTGATCGAATCAGAAATGAAGAAACCCGTAGATGAACTCGAGTAACAGACAGCTAAACGGATCACCATGCTGAAGTGGCTATGGGCGGGGCACATTATTCGACCGATGGACTTGGGGTCCTAAGGTGCTTCAATGGCGACCTCGCACCGGGAAACGTATAGTCTGTAGACCCCGTACCAGGTGGGCTGAAGACATCGAGCGAGTCAAGGGGACCTATTGGATGCGGAAAGCTTAGGATCGTTCTGTTCGGAGATCCCTAGAGGAGTCCTGCGGAGTCACTGAGTCCAGCATTATGATGATGATGATGATGAATAGCTGTTAAAATACCAAACAATATTAAATTATTATGGACAAAATATTTATTAGAGACAAGAATTATGTTATCCGATATATCAGGATACATTGAAATTTTATGAACCTTAATTTCACTGTACTGCAATAGAATTCCATAATTGAATACTAAACAACGAATTAATTTATATTTAATTGGCTCTGTTTAATATTTCATAATATTCTGTAAAGCTTTCGGAATATTCAGATGATGGTTACCTAAGTAATTTGTGCTGCTAAACATGAATTTAAATTCAAATTTATGAAAATAGGTCTACAAGAGATACTCTAACTTATTTAACTGTGAAAACTTATAAATATAACGTAATTTTATTTTTAATGACAATAAAAGTGGAGCTTTACAGAATTGAATAGTTAATAAGGTAGCGTTTCTTAGTAAAATTTTTAATGTATTTTTTTTCTTAATGCCTTATTTATACTCATTATGTACCTACATTTTCATTCAGTTAATGATTTTTGCAATCCCGTTGAGTAAGCAGTCAAAAAACGTTTTTCATTTTGTGATTGGCTGGGATCGCTTTAACACTTCTTCTTCTTCATAAGCCCGGGTTCACCCATTGTCGTTCCTCTTTGTGGTTTCTCCATGCGACCCCATTCCTCGCTACGTGCATCCATGTCTTGCCCACTACCTTGGTGATTTTGTCGGTCCAGGGCATGTGTTGCCTTCCCACTTTTCATCGGCCTGTTCTTGGTCTCCACTCGACAATCTTACGAGTCCATCGGTCATCGTCTCTTCTGCTCGAGTGGCCACCTATCTCCATTTCCATTTATGCTTTTACACAACAGCAACTAAATAACAGTATACATTATCAAAGAAGTCTAAGCAACATGCATTATTTACGAAATCTGTAAATTTAATCAGTTGATATTTTTTATCATCGTTATGATAAGGTTTTTAACTTGAATCACTAATAAATCAAATTGTTACCAGTTATTAATTAACAAAAGCATATAAATTTTAAAAATACAAAAAAAAGCGATCTATAGTTCAAAAGCTCATGTTGCTTCGATTCTAATGATGAGCAGATATAATTGTAATTGTTTACACCCATTGTCACTAAACCTGGTAACTTGACAAAGTAGATTATTTTTGTAGTAAAATTCTATTTGATTTTAAATATTATCATAAGTAGTCTATAGGCTAACCATCAGACGAGCCATATGCTGGTATACCATCCTTTTGTATCAAATAATTGGTAGTCCTAACTTCAAACTCATGTATGATTGAGTAACTGTACAGAAAAATAACATAGAGTCCTGAATATAATAACACTTACCTTATTTTCACAGATATGCCTCCACTCATCAGTAGTTTGTACAGATCGAACTACACAAATTTCTGGCTCGAGAGCCTACCTAAGAAGATAAGACGGTACGTGGTCGATCCGTTGTTTGCTTACACGCCGACGCCATCGACTCCGAAACCTAAACCAACACACAGAAGTACAGGTATCTGTTTATTATGATATTCAAGTCAGCGGGTTATAGTTTCCAGTTACTTGATCACTAGAATATTAAAGTTGTGTTTACTAATAACACCATTTATATTTGATAGAGTCATGCAGGTAGAAGTTATTCATTTGGGCCCGCAATATATTTATTTATTTGTGCTGTTTCACTTTATTTTATAAAATAATGAATAAGAAAAATAACAGGTTAATAAAACAAGAGCTGTTATAAGAACTAAATGGTATAAAGATATCGGTAATAGTTTATATAATTACTCTACTTTTATTTAGGCAATTAACTGCTATACCTAAAATATTTTTTTTTGTAGGAAATTTTAACTACATACCTGGATCAAATCTAATATTTCCTAGTAATTTTATTTTTTAAACATAAAACCCTAATGACATCAAACATTTTTGTTCCCAGATATCATAAGAAAAATATGGGCTCCAAGAGTGGTAGATACGCCTCATTACAGTCCCACCGGGAGAGTACAGACTAATTCTCGGTTCGACTACCAACCGAGTATGCCAGTCGGTAGACTTCAACCTAATCCTCCGATCTACAAGTCAGATACTGATTCAATTTACCGCCAAATTCAATCAATAAAACATTTGCCACATCGACCACCACCGCCGAACTTATTGGAAAAGGTTGAACTATATACCTCAACACAAAAGCCGAATACTAATTTACCTGTGAAAACGTCGAGCGCAACCATCACCCTTGTTATATCGATTGGAATTCTGTTTCTTTTAGTGAATATTGGTATTTGTTCCATTTTGTATTTCAAGAAGCGAAAGTCGAGACTTCGTGAGCGTACTATGGAAATCGGTAATCACTCTCGCGCTGATGTCGGCGAAATAGATGTCATAGGTCAAAAATGCTCTAAAGATGACAAAAGCGCCTTACAGACACTAAAAAATGGTTGCAGTGTGATCAAATCAATGAGTTTTAATAAAATGAAAAATAACAACAAGAAGATTAAAAAGAAACCAGAACAATGCAAAACTCCTAAGTCGGATGATTCTGGTGGCTTTCGTGAAAGATTCCAACTAAGACGACATTTATCAACTAGTACTTTAGATGCACATACCAAAGTACGAGACTGGATAACTAATGAAATGATGCACAGATGTTCACCTGGTATATTAAGAAAGTCAAACACAGAAATAAATAGTGATAAACAGTTGACTGTACCCAAGCCTTTCACTAGATCTGAAGAGCTGTTATCTGAATCTAAAAGATCTAGAAAAGACATCTTGAATGCAAACGGGATAAGTAATTTGTCATCTAAAAATAGTGGTGTCAAAACGCACACATCAGAAAAAACTACATCAACGTCTGCTCTTGGCTCTCATTCTTCATTAAGTAGTAATAAACGTATATCGAACACAAAATATGTTGGTAAATCAAATGAATCTATCAAAAGCAAAGGAAGTGAAAGTGTTAAATCTAAGAAGGTCTCTGTGGCCATAGATGCCACCCCAGCTGCTAGAACGAATTCAATACTAAAGCAAGAACCAATAGAACTTACTAAATCTTTTGACCGTTGTGAGGATGCACATTCCAATAATGATAGTATGTTACAAAAGTCTAAAATTGATAATGAAATTCAGACTGATAGTAATTTTACTGTAACAACACAGAATAAAAGTAATTCCGATAATATGACTTATAAAAATGTTGTAACTTTGTCTGTAGAACAAGGCAAACCCCTTAAAATATCTCATAAACATTCCACGTCTGATCCTGTAACCAATGTTAATTATGAAAAAATAATAAAAGATAACACAGAAAGTGGTGCACACCATATTAATATTCTACCACCAGTGACATTTAGAAACGATATTAATGTTACTTCACGTGATGAAAATCGAAAAGAAGAACCTCTAACAGCGGAGGAAGCTCTAATGACTATCAAAAAGAGAAATTTTCCAAAAGTACTTCCTGATTTGCCGAAAAGTCAAAAAAGATTATCCTTGCAACCGAATTCTTTAAATTCGTTCAGACATTTTTCAGGCAGTACTGAAAGTCATTCTGATCGATTTAAAGTACCACCACAACCACCGCCCCGAACTACAACTTTAGATCGTCGTCTTGCATACAAAAACTCAAAACCCCTTACATCCTTTGGAAGTTCAGCATCTAAAAGTATAGCAGAAGAGCTTTTACACAAAAATTATGAGAACATAGATTCCTTATCACCTAACACGACCCAATCTTTGAATAGATCACTGGAGATACAACCAAATAAAATTTATTCTGAATCAACTAAGACAGTATTTGGAAAAGAGAGAGAATATCCAAAAGTAATCATTACTTCTAGCGACATTTCTGATACAGAACCAAAAATAATTATAAAACCTTCCCCCAGTCAAACTGAGATTCCTGCTAATACTCCAAGAGTTACACTTCCCGATGACTTTCATTCACAAACAGGTTCAATCACATCATTTTCGTCATTCTACTCTGATGATGATGACGAAATCGATGACATTCTTGACGAAATTGGTGAAGATAAACTTATCCAAGAACTGGTTGGTGGTGTTGAATCGCCAACAGAACAGATGTTAGATTCAAAAGGACCTGAAACAGCATTTGAAAGAAAATTAGAAATTGTACCTGTCAAAATAAACCCTGGTCTCATAGTTCCCAAAAACAAAGAAGACTATATTTGTATAACAGATTTACATTTACCAGACGTTAGTGATTTAGAGAAAACTGCACAAATTAAACCCAATTTCAGTCTCAATAAACTACAAAATCGTACTGAAAGTATACACAGACCACCAGAGAGAGCTGTAAAAGTTAAACAGAAAAGGAGTAATTCCATACTTAGCAGAGGCTTAAAAGGTAATAGAAAAAGAAGCAGTAGGACTAGCGGTAATAGTACATTAGAGCATTCGAATTCTGGGTCTTCAAATGACACAGAAACTAGTACAGGTACTGTTAAAATGGTAGAAATAAAGAAAAATAGTTGAATGCTTTGAAACAATTTCTGATATAGAACTATTCAGTAAGTGTGGGGGTGAACGCGTCATTGTATTTTAATGGAAAATATTTAAATGATACTCAAATAAAATAGTACCTATTACTACTACCTAAAAATACAATTGGTAACCTACATAAATAAAACCAAGTTTCGACGGGTTATATGCACTGAATTAATTTATTTACTAGTGGCCCGCCCTCGCTTTGCTTCGGTGTAGAGCTGAAGTGTAGACTATTTATATAGATTTTGTTCAAAGGCTTGTATTATACACAATGACTTTCTTCATAATAATGAATAAACCTTCCATTCCAAGTAAAAAAATCTGTTTAAAAGTTCTGTAAAAAAGTCCGTGACAGCCTTTGTCCATATTTTAAGTTTGACTCTATAAACCTTTTTCTTCAAATTAACGGAGGTGAAACGCAGTGGACATCTAGTTGTGACATAACTGTAATAGTTAGAAATATGGTATCGGGGATTTTTTTGTAGATATACTCTATAAAACTTTAGTACATCACTTTGCTCTATTGTTAATGACTTCCGCAGCGAACGCGATATAAGGTTATTTTTTGGTATTTTTTACACACGTTGGGTTACATTATCGAAGTTTTCAAACAAACCCTAACTTTTTGAAAATACACTATAGCCTATATTAATCAGTGATAATGTAGCATTGAAATGGTGAAAGAAATTTTAAAATCGTTCCAGTACTTTTTGAGCCAATTCATTACAAACATACTTACATAGAAATCTTTCCTCTTTATAATATTAGTATAGTTTGGCGTTTCGCATCCTTTGCAGGAATGTGTCCTCAAAATAATTAAAGAATAAATACTTGTTTTATTTAATGAGTGATGTGCGTGAAAACCTAAGAAACAAACATGGTGACCTAAATGTTAGGTTAGATTACCAATTGTATTTTTTGAGGATCAAATATCAATTTTTTTGATCCTCAGAAAAATTTTATCATTGAAGTACGAGCCTGTTTCAAAAATTACGCTTTCAAACTTTTCTACAACGATATAATTCTTATCGTCTAGTATTATCACTAAGTTATTTGTGATTTAAGACTTAGATTTTAGTTATATAAAACAGTATGAGCTTTACGTTGGTAGGAAGAGAACCGATTTCTGTATGCCAAAAACTATTTTATCTTTTAATATTTAATGCATTTACACAATATAAAGTTTTCTTATTATTTCGGTAGTTTTATTTACTCCCGTTTCAAATCTAAATTAAAGCTAGAATTACTCGTTAACTAGACTATTGAAAATGTTTCAAGAGCGGTCGATGGAATCATTTGGGTTAACGAGGATGTATTATTGCAGTATTAACGGAATTTGTATAATAAAACGCAAGTAGGAATTAAACAATCTTCTTTGGTATCTCTGATCTTTTATTATCGCTGCGAATAACGTCACTTTTGAGTACTCATTTGATCTCTGGGCTTGGTCTAAGTGAGCGAATGATTAATTGTATAGAGATATCAGAAATTCAAAAGGTCTCTCAGATCTTTAAACTTTGATTGAATTAGGATTCCACATTCTAATATAATCCATTTATTTACGAATAACAAATTGGAATTATATTCAAATTTCCTAAGGATTTTAACTACTATAAGTGATGTTTTTATTTATTTTTAAGCATTTAACTGCTAGATGTTTAAATCTAAAGAAATGTTTTAATAGAAAAAAATCCCGTCCGCTGCCTGGTCCGCGTGGATTTTTTTCTACTATAAATGACTTTACAAATTTTTAAACGTATTCAAGGAACTTTTTTTAATTTAGTTTTTGTTTTATATTTAAATTTTAATCCTAATCGCTGCTCGCTCATAACACAAACTACAAGCCAGACACAGTCAGCATTAAGCCGCGTTATCGGGGGCTCTAAGTTTGTAACTGTAATTCTGAACTCATGATTCTCGTTGAAAGAGCTTGCTCCATGACAACTCATGCCAATTAGGTCGATCCCGCGGCGGTCGTGAATACTAAAACTTTCAGTAATTAAAATTTCGTCATTTCTTTGACTGCTGACGAAATAGGCTCGGAAATTGCCGATTTCGTTGGAGAAATGATAACGGAATCGGCTACCTATTTAAACGGAATAGATCACTTTGAGGTTAGTTAAGACTAGCACTTCGTTATTAAAGACGTTGGAGTATTTAAGTTAGAACATAATGTAGTTATAAATAATTGTCCAGTTGATAAAATTAATGTATGCTTTGATACTGTTTTAAGCTGATATTTGGTTTTCTGGACAATATTTGAGGTTTGTACGGATGTGATTATCTTTCTCATACTACTCTCTTATAGCTCTATCAATTTCACAATGCTTTTGTGCCATTATTGTATATGAATGTCTGTCTAAATTAGAAGCCGAAATTTATTACTCTTAAAGCCTGGTGTGTAGTGAATTAAGTTTTTACAGAATCAGGGTAATAATTCAAATGCTATGATAGCTTCTACATCGGAAAATGGGTACCTAAAATTATATGCAATAGAGCTTTCGCCTGTAAAGGTTCACCTATTATAGTAGGGTAGCCCAAGCGGGGATTTTTGGATTTACTCAAGCGCGGTAGAATAACATATGGGGAGCAACCTTGCATCTTGTTAATTACTCCCACCATACCTGAGCCCTCTATGTAGGGCCGAACGTCTAGGGCAGCAAAAACAAAATTTCAACAAACGGCCATGACTTTTAGTCGGGTCCAAATCGTCAGTCTTTTGAATAGGAGCTACTAGAGGGTTCACTAAGTGTTCTGATCAAAAATATATTACGAATACATTCATATTTAATAAACCCTCAAACATATAGATTTGAAAATAACTGTATTAACATAAAGTTAACATATGGTCAACAGAAACGGTCTCCACTCAAAACTTAAATACTAAACAGTTTTTTTACATCACACTCCAATTAGCTTATCCCCAAAGTAAGCACTGTAAGGCATGTGTTATGGGATACTAGGGTAATGGATACACTATACATAATATATAAGTATATTTATATAGAAATGCATATTAAACATTCATGACTGGAGTACAAATAAAACTAGTTTTAACGGGTTAGTGCACGAAACTTATTTATTTAGTGACGTTTCGCAGCCTTTTCCGGTCTGCTTCGTCAGAATGAGTTTTTATTTAATTTAATTTTGTCGAGCTACCTTCGAAAGACTTTTATTAGGAGTTCGGTTATTTCATTGTTAGATTTTTAAAATCTTAGTGTCTATGTTTGAATTTATTAGTTAATTTAGTTAAAAAAGTACTTTATTTAAAATTCTTTTTTTGTAATTTTGAGAATTGAACTTTCTTCTCAGAAAGGTCTCCCAATATTGTAACCGGTGGTAGTTCACAGTAGTTAGGGTCAAATAAATAAACTCAAAATTACAAAAATAATAAGAAAGTACTTTATTAACTAAATTAACTGATAAATACATACATAAACAATACAATTTTAAAAATCTAACAACGAAATAACCGAACGCTCAATAAAAGTCTTTCGAAGTTAGCTCGACAAAATTAAATAAAAAATCATTCTGACGAAGCAGACCTGAAAAGGCTGCGAAACGTCAATAAATAAATAAAGTTTCGTGCATTAACCCGTTAAAAACTAGTTTTATTTAATGAGCGATGTGCGTGAAAACTTATCAAACAAATATGGAGTACGAATGCTCGTATTTATCACAGAATTATCTAGGCCCATCGGGATTCGAACCCCGAGTCAGCAATATCATGAAACCCGGCGTACAAACCACTCGGCCAAGGAGGTCTTCATTATTTCTAATTAGACCTTTTTTGTAAAGAAAGATATATTTTCTATTAAGGAAATGAAAAAAAAATCATTTCCGTTGAATAATAGAAATTTATTATTTGAGAGACGGAAAGTTGTACTCCTAAGATATTAAAGTCGTTTATTTTGCTCGGCGCAAAGGAGTTCAGTAATTCTGTACAGAACACAGTTTCGCTTGAAATATTTCATCACAGCGTAAAGGTCTTATGTCGTCTATATTTGACATCGTATATGAGATACATAAACAGTGTGAGATTGTGAAGTAATCTTGTGACGACAGTGTTAACATGGGGGTTGAAATTTTATGTCCCTGGTTGTGAATGCGAGAAAAGTAATTTTTGTCTCAATTTCCTTAACTTCCACTGGAATGCCTGAAAGGTTTGTAATTCGAAAAGAAATTGAGGAGCTGCCGAACAAAACGGTGTAATGACGCATCTGGACAATTGAATTTCAATCTCAAATAATTTTCAATCAAATCCGCCTAAAACAGTATTAAAATCACTAAAGGAGATTGCTCAAATTTGCCCAAATGCACAAAAAATATTGACATATACGGTAATTCTTGACGTAGGTAATTTATACTTTATTTTACAGTCATTAGATTTTAACGGACACCTTTGTGTATTATATTCATTTAAAAAAGGACTTTTAATTGTACCGGTTTGGAAAACATACGAATAATTTTTAATGGCCATGGGTGTAGTAACATTCAGCCAAAGACTGATCGAAGTTGTTTAGATAACACAAAATCAATTCTATTTTGTAAAGATCGATAAAATATTTTTTTTTTAATTAGACTGTGGTATGAATATCTACAACTATATTATCATTTTCACTACATGCAAATATACTAAGACAATTATTATATGGTAGGCGACATCATAAAGTCTATTGTCATACATTTTTCGCCAAACACCTCCATAAACACATTATAAGGCGTGATATACTAAAAATCTAAAATACAAGGGCGGGATGATAAACAACTAGCCTCTGCTATTTAAAAAGTTAAAATTTAAAAAATATATATGTCATTTTTAAATTCGTATCTTTGACCACCTGTGTTCTAAATTTGAATTTGGTGGCACGAAAATTTTATTGATTTTTTGTCATTTGAAAATATATTTCGTTAATTGTTTTCAAAATGGATGAAATTGAACATTGAGTCCACTGTTTTGATTGAATTTTTGATTCTGGCGTGTAATGATGAACCCATGTTTCATTTGTTGTTACAAATCGACGTAAAAATTCGGCCTTATTACTCTGAAAACGGTCCAGACATTCTTTTGAGTTTTGCACCCGAATACTTTTTTGATCGTGCGTAAGCAATCGTGGCACCCAACGGGCCGATAACTTTTTCATATTTAATTCCTCACTTACGATATGATGTACCCGTTCTTTTGAGATATCTGTACCAATAAAACTTAAAAATCGAACAATGAAATAACCAAACGCTCAATAAAAGTCTTTCGAAGGTAGCTCGACAAATTAAATAAAAGTTTTATTCTGACGACGTAGCCTGTAAAGGCTACGAAACGTCAATAAATAAATAAAGTTTTCGTGCATTAACCCGTAAAAACTAGTTTTATTTAATGAGTGATGTGCGTGAAAACCTAAGAAACAAATAACCTAAATCTCTTAGCTTTCTTTGGTTAACGAGAGTTTAAAAATTCTCTCTAATCTGTGGCTCATTCACAATCATCACAGTGTTTCTTATTATAACCGGAAATGCATAGATGATACCTGATTTTAAAAGTTACTCTTGTGCATTAACTTTAAAAACAGGAACTATCTGTTAATCTACATGCTCTGTATACCTGAATCTAATACATAATTTCGGTACTTGGCTTGATTTCCCTAGTTTACTATGTAACTTATTTGTTTTTTATTATTTTAATACCTATGTACCTATTTGCAAACATAACCTCAAAATCATTCAGTGTAAGTATATGGTTTATAGAAGTTCTCAGGGGTGTCCGTCAATAATATTCGTTTCTACAGTAATTTAAATATTATTTCCAATCTAGGAAACAATTTTTCATGGTAATTGGTCCTTAGGCCAAACATGTACGGAAGCTGAGCAATCTCCTTTTGCCAAGTAATTATTTTTTGTCTAGTATTTTGACTGCAGTTTTATTTATAAGGAGCTCGATGGCGCAAGTGGTTAGCGCGTTCGGCTGCGATCGTTGAAGTTAAGCAACTTTCGCAGTAGTCGGTCATTGGATGGGTGACCAGAAATTTATTATCTCGAGCTCCTCCGTGCTTCGGAAGGCACGTTAAGCCATTGGGCCCGGCTGCATCTGCAGTGGTTAGCACCCACCAATCCGCACTGAGCCCGCGTGGTGGGTCATGGCTCAATCTCCTTATTCCATCCATATGGAATGCCTGTGCCCAGCAGTGGTGACATTAATAGGCTGATGATGATGAAATTTAGATGTAACAACGCGGCCTTAATATTTTTGAAGTTATACTTCTTTAGGCGCGTTATGAAAAAATGATGAGAGTGAAATTTTAAGATGCGCGCGCATCACTGTAACACAAAATTTTAACTTAGCGACCAACTTCATGCGTTACTTTTGTGTTTACCGCAGCACATTAAGAAAATCTACCAACAAAATAGAAATAGAATCTCTATTTAGTGGGTGCTAACGACTGCATTGTGAAGGCCTATCAAAAGTATTTATTAATCTGGAACAACGGAACCAAAGCGCGATTCAGGAGACTACAGCGCCATCTCTTGACCATTGGTGTAGTAGAACCAAAAACCACATCTTTATTTTTTTAGCACTGTGTAGAAAGTGAATACAGTATAGACTGTGATATATGTACGAAAATGAATGGATTATTTCTACGAGCAGTTTATTTTATGTTTGTTCCATTCTAGAGTTCATTGCACCGCCGCATATGGCCAGCATTTGTTAACGTCGAATGAGAACAGCTCATGTATTACATCCACTACGTTAATAAAACACTGAGTGCTCCACGGGTGAAATACAGCGGCCGGTCGTATAGCAATGGTAATAGACATTTGTACCTACCACAGAACAAAGAAAGAGGTTAGAAGGGACTTCAGAGACCTTTTGTACGGGAACCGATGTCGCCGGCTCGCCCGCACTACACTTACACCTAATAGATATTAGCCAATCAAACGCCGTGACATCAAACAATCGAACCAATCGGCGCTCACACCCCATCGCAACAAAGCAATCGTTGCCAAGTTTTGGTCAAGTTATGAGCATTTGCTCACAACTAACTGTGGCGCGCCTGCCCCGTTCACAAGGCCCTTCTAACATCTTTCTGTGTTCTGTGGTACCTACTATCAGGGTTGACAACAGTACGTGTCATTAATTCTCGTACAAATACGAGATTTCTGGTTTTCCGTACGAGGTACGAGAACACTACTCATTTGTACGAGATTGTGTCAGATAAATTTATAACATGATTTTTCATTGAAGGCAACATGTTGGAGTAAAAACCGTAAGTATCCAACCAGTCTCTGTTTATTATAATTTTTATTTTATGCTAGAGGTTTGAATCTAAAGAAAATTTTACTGGAAAAAACATTTGTTTACAGGCTATGTGAAGCGGAGAGCTAGTGGAATGGAATATGAAGGCCAGGATTTGAACGCAATGGGTTTATTTACACGATTTTATAATAAAACACAAAATAATATTATATCAAATGACAGGCAAAGACTATGACACACAATAACAATTTTGATAGCAAAAATCATAAAAATGTCAATACTTTAAAAACACTTCAAAAAACCATAAAAACTAAATCTATAAAAGAGGTCGGCAACACTATGGTTAGTTGACCCGCTGGACCATAAATTAACTAATGACTTCGGGGAGCGGGGGGCGGGGGTGCAAATCGTGTACGAGATTCAAAAGCCAGATTACGAGAATTTTAGCTGCTTATGTACGAGGAAGAAAATTCTATGGTTGGCAACCCTGCCTGCTATTCTCTAATATAACGCAACGTTGAGTCCGACGACGAGTAACCCGACTACGACGTCAAAAATGTCAAAAATTCTTTATTCAAATTGGATGCACCATACAACTCATTTGAATCGTCCATATTTTTTTTCCTGCTACCAGTAAAGGACATTTTTTACCTATGGAGAAAAACTGGCGAGAAAAATTTCACAGCGTTAAATAATTATGTAACAATATCCACAAAATATTACATTGTTACGGTTTCAATACAAAATCATATCATCTTTATTATAATTATACAAAACGCATGCCGGCTCGTTTGGACGTTTAAACCCAAGTATTTTCTGAAATATAAACAGAAAATTTAGTAAAATGAGGAAAGTTCTTTGCTGTCGTCAACTGAATATAAAGCTCCGAGTCAGGCTACTCATGTACTATATCTGGCCTATCGTCATGTATGGTTGCGAAACGTGGACCCTGAAAGAAGACACTACAAGACGCCTACAGGCATTCGAGATGTGGTGTTACCGTTGCATGTTACGCATTAGTTGGACGCAGAGGGTCAGGAACGAAACCGTACTTCAGCGCGTTCATATGTCCCGGAAAATGTTGCCTTCTATCAAAAAGCGCAAGATAGAATATCTTGGCCACGTGCTCAGGAACAACAGATACACGCTGCTGCAGTTGATAATGATGGTCAAAGTGGACGGAAAGAGACGTGCTGGGCGAAGAAAAAAGTCATGGCTCCGGAATATCCGGGAGTGGACCGGTATTGCCTCCGTCGCACAGCTGTTCCGGCTGGCTGCTGACAGAACTGCATACAGGAAGCTAACGGCCAACCTTCAGGATTGAAGAGGCACTGGAAGAAGAAGAAGAAGAAGAAGAAGAAGATAACCAGAAACCTTATAATAGACTTTATTAATAAGAACTTTTTTAATAGTAGCTTTAAATTTTTCGTCGCTTAATTTTTGGATATAGCTAGGGACTTTATTGTAAAAGCGTAAAACAAATATCTTTAAATGAATTAAGTATTGATTTTGTGGAGCCTTGTAATTCATACAGCATTTTCTAGTAATAAGCGAGTGCTTATCACTATTTATAGGAAGTATATGTATGTAAATTCATATGGATGGATATCACTAATATTGCTTATTGAAATCACCATCATTATCAACCTGTTAATGTCCACACTGGTGGAGCACAGGCCTGACAACGTGGGACAAATGGGGATAAGTTAGTACCCACCAAACTGCAGGTGCAGCCGAGCGGAGGCTTAACGTGCTTTTCGAAGCCTCAGATCAGAAGGCTGAACGCGCTAAATTTCGTACGACCGAAACGCATTGAACCGTAAACGAACCGCAACTTTTATGACATTTCGAATCGCACTAAAGTTATGGCAGCTAGTTGAGATGTAAGCGTATACCGATCGGACCATACTCCAGTGAACGGATAACTAGAGCCGAGGTCCGAGTCTCAGAGCTGCCCTCCAGTTGAGCCAACCCCCTCTGGTTCGAGTGGTCTAGATGCTCCAGACGGAGCATCGACTCCCCCCGTGGGGAGATGTCATCCGCCTGGATTACCTCCAGAGGCACTCGCCAATTCTCGGCTTGAGGTCCCTTTAGGATCTCGCCGTCCGCAAACCCGATGACGCTATAAAGGTCATCTGCGACCAACACCCTACATACTCAAAAAATAAAGGTGAAAATTAGCGCGGTACAGATTTTGTCTAAAGTTGAGGTCGATTAGAATTGGACTAACATTAAGATTGATCCATAATTTAACTTTAGCGGTTCGTTCAAAATAATATATAGCACGATTGGCCTCCGGTAATAAGTTTTTGGTTAACCGTCCGATGACTAGTAGTTGCAAAAGTTGCTAAGTATTGGGTTCGCAGACCGAATCGCTAATCATGTGCGCCATTGAGCCACTCTTTAACTTTTTTTTGGTTTAATACATACAGGCTTTCATTATTTATGCATATAGGTAATCTAGTAAGAATCAAGGGTGTACTTTAACTTAGCAGCAACGCTGTTCTCAAGGATGTTAGCGTATAAATAACAACTTTATTTTCTTTCTTTTTTTTGGTTTGTAGTGTGTTCGTGGCTTTTATTATTGTTATGTTTATTTTATTGCTTGTTAATGTTATTGTTTCGTGTCGTCACTGAACCATTTCCAACGGGTGACCAGCGCTGATGGCAACATGAGCATCATGCTGAGTTGGAACCGATTTTTGACAAAATATTTAGATGTGTGTGTTTTCTTTAAATATGTTACCGGCCAAACCCGATTTCAGGACAAACTAGTTTTGCCTAGGCTAAACTGGTTCTTCCTATGCGCGATAGGATTAACTAGTATAGCCTAGTCCAAACTAATTTGTCCTAAGCCCGATAGGATAAACCAGTTTAGCCTAGGCCAAACTAGTTGATCCTGATAAAAATACGCATACTCTAGGATAAACTAGTATGGCCTAGTGTAAACATTATAGTATATCTAGAAAGTCAAAATAAATAGATAAACTGAATAAAATAATCCGTAATTGGAAAAATAATATTTTTTATTAAAACCATAATGATTCATCGTTACAAGTTATGGATAATTAGTAATACAAAGAAAAGTAAGAAAAGTTTAATTTTTCTAGTAAACTTTTCTTTAGATTTAAACACCTAGCAGTTAAATGCTTAAAAATAAATAAAAGCAATACCTATAATTGCTATTTCTTCTTTCAAATGTTTAATACTTGAAAAAGTATTCATTTGACATTGTGGGTTGCGTGGTTGCAACCTACAATGCGAAGAGATGGCGCTGCCTTGCAGCTTAAAGCTAGGAAAATTTCGACGCGGCGAATAGGGCCGTGGTAGCATAATGGTCAGTGCATTCGCCCGGATTGCGAAGGGTGCGGGTTCGAGTCCGGTCCGCTGCCTGGTCCGCGTGGTTTTTTTTTCTAGTAAACTTTTCTTAAAATATTTTGAGTTTACAGTGAGATGAATTGTAAAAGGTTCGAATGATTCGGAATTTCTTAAGCCGGGTAGTTACTCATTGGCGAGCTGTAACCATAACCGTTGCACGCACTGTAACCAAAAAGCATAGTGTGTACGTGGTTCGATAACCTGCTGCGAGAACGGTACGCGTGCGGTTTGAAGCGAGCCAACGTTCATAAACCAACAAGTTGTCATGAAAGGTTATAATTATATGAATATCAGACATTCATAACACTTTACCATGTACTTACATGAATTCTCAACTATATCTAATATATTTTATCCACAAATACCACATAGACTAGAGTGAATAAGCTATTTAGTGGATTTCAGAGGTTCTACGGCTCGTTTGATCGATATTGGTGACAAACTTAGTTAATTCTAGTTCTCAGTGAGATAACCAGTTATATAGATATATGTATATATATGGAAATGGGTAAGTCGGGGTCCAACCTCGCCTGGTGGTTCTTCTCCACGCTCACCCGGGGTTAGTAGAGAAATACCTTGATTATGATAGGTTTAGCTGTGTATAATCTGTCTGCTGTTACGGCCGGGTTACATAAAACCGGAGAGCGGCTGGCAAATAAACTCCCGCGTCCCTTCTGGTCCGTGTACAGAAAAAAAGTCTCCTTGTTAGTCCTCCAGTATTTCTTGAGGGGAACGTACAAGCCTGAAGTTCACATTGAAAAAAAATGATCAGATATAGATTACCACATCTGTAGTGGGTGAGGGAGTGAGGGATATTCACGGTCAATGTTTACACTTTAAAATTTGAATCACTACATGACTGGGGCCCGTCCCACCGGGTTGAAGGAAATCAATTCCATGTTCACTAACTTGACAAGAATGATTAGGTATATTTGATGACAAGAATCACTATATTGAGCATAATGCAGTTCAATTAGTGCTAGGAGAATAAATATGAGGTCAGATGATAGCTTACCGTTCGAAATATGAAACTATCCGTAAGTATTTTGTTTCCTATCACAAGTTACCGCCTTATTATTGCAACGCCTTGCGAAGCTTCGTGTTCGTCCACCTACGATACAGAATATCAACAGAAAGGTTATTTTTCCAGCCCAAACTTGCAAAATAAGTAGGAAAAAAGATTTACTCCAATATACCTGCGAAACTCGGTTCGGTTAGCGACTCCGCGCTTTTTCCGCCAATATCCTTCAGGATATAAACTTTTCGGATCTATTTCACGACTCCGACGACTATAATATGCCTTTTAATATACTTTGGGCAGAAGAAAAGATGAAAAGTTAACTGTACCACAAACAGATTGTGAAATTTTAACTGTTGTTGTTGTAGTGTTTGTTTTTAAACAGAGCGTGACACTGACACACGTAGGACAGCTGTTTTGTCTATGATAGCGAACCGCTTACGTCAGCGTAGCTGTCAAACTTCATTGATTGGGTTGGTAGCCTTGAGGGAAGAGTCGATTTTCCTATTCGACTAAAATATTCGCCTTGAGACTTATAAAAAAAAAAAAAAAAAAGTAATCAGGCAGTGAATCTCTGTGGGGGCGCGTGGATGAATGGATGGAGTTTGACAGTTGTTGAATTTTGAATAGTTTTTCCCAGATCGATTTGCGTCCTCCTTATCGGGTGCTGTTTTTAATCGATTTTGAAGTTTACTCGAAATTGAATTTCCTCGCTGATTTGGGTAGGTATTCCCTTTTCCTCAGCTTACGGCGAGCGTAGGTATATAGTTTTGAGTTTATTCTTCGGTTCGTCTCAAATGCGGCGGCTGTCTGTTTGACTGTGGCCTTTGCCTTCAGTTGGAGTGGGAAACAAATCATAGACACATGTTTGGGAGGGGACGACCCGTCTATCATCTATGAGCAATTGTCAAAACAACAGTTAAAATTTCACAATCTGTTTGTGGTACAGTTAACTTTTCATCTTTTCTTCTGCCCAAAGTATATTAAAAGGCATATTATAGTCGTCGGAGTCGTGAAATAGATCCGAAAAGTTTATATCCTGAAGGATATTGGCGGAAAAAGCGCGGAGTCGCTAACCGAACCGAGTTTCGCAGGTATATTGGAGTAAATCTTTTTTCCTACTTATTTTGCAAGTTTGGGCTGAAAAAATAACCTTTCTGTTGATATTCTGTATCGTAGGTGGACGAACACGAACCTTCGCAAGGCGTTGCAATAATAAGGCGGTAACTTGTGATAGGAAACAAAATACTTACGGATAGTTTCATATTTCGAACGGTAAGCTATCATCTGACCTCATATTTATTCTCCTAGCACTAATTGAACTGCATTATGCACAATATAGTGATTCTTGTCATCAAATATACCTAATCATTCTTGTCAAGTTAGTGAACATGGAATTGATTTCCTTCAACCCGGTGGGACGGGCCCCAGTCATGTAGTGATTCAAATTTTAAAGTGTAAACATTGACCGTGAATATCCCTCACTCACTACAGATGTGGTAATCTATATCTGATCATTTTTTTTCAATGTGAACTTCAGGCTTGTACGTTCCCCTCAAGAAATACTGGAGGACTAACAAGGAGACTTTTTGTCTGTACACGGACCAGAAGGGACGCGGGAGTTTATTTGCCAGCCGCTCTCCGGTTTTATGTAACCCGGCCGTAACAGCAGACAGATTATACACAGCTAAACCTATCATAATCAAGGTATTTCTCTACTAACCCCGGGTGAGCGTGGAGAAGAACCACCAGGCGAGGTTGGACCCCGACTTACCCATTTCCATATATATACATATATCTATATAACTGGTTATCTCACTGAGAACTAGAATTAACTAAGTTTGTCACCAATATCGATCAAACGAGCCGTAGAACCTCTGAAATCCACTAAATAGCTTATTCACTCTAGTCTATGTGGTATTTGTGGATAAAATATATTAGATATAGTTGAGAATTCATGTAAGTACATGGTAAAGTGTTATGAATGTCTGATATTCATATAATTATAACCTTTCATGACAACTTGTTGGTTTATATACACATTAACTTTGAACTACTGTATTCAGCTTAGATATTTATAATTAGTGAAACATAGTTATTATATAAATAATAAACATAGTTAGGCTTGTTGATTTATATAAGCAATAACTTAGAACTACTGAATTCCTATGCTTTGGTATCTAAAGTGGATAAAATATACTTATAACATTATCTTAATTTTTTTGGTTTTCTTTCATTGTTCCGCCGGTGCTCTGAGTGAGTTCAGAAGAGGGCCGTGGAGGAGAATTTAACATCACAAGTGGCGACCCCAGGTACTAAGTAGAATTTAATAGTGGCGGTTCTTCCTCCGACAGTGACTGGCAAAAATATGTAGCCCGTCACTGGAGACGACGAACCGTTTGCAGTAGTAATGTGTGTTAAGTCCCATGACTTATGTACAGTACCAAGGCCAGAAAAATGTTTTATTGCATTGTTACCTACAATAGATATTTCAGAACCAGAGTCTAGCAAGCCTATATATTTTAATTCATAAATAGTATTTTTTAAAAATGTACGGGCATCCCCTCTTGTGTTTTGAATCGGCGCTGTCAGATGTTGACATTCATTTTGACACTTTTTAATAATGTTTTGTTTATTATTATCGAAAAACCGTCGAATTACTTCCAACCACGAATCCCATTCGTGTTTAGACAAAAATTTATAACAGCGCCGATTCACACCTTCCCGTTTTTTGGAACCGAAGTATTCGTAGCTTTCCCCTGGGAGCACTCGGGACACGATCTTGCCGTCACCCCTTTCCGGCCGCAACGATAACAAACCAAAACATGAGCTTCCCGGCATGTTCTAAGAGTATGCCCTTCAACACGGCAACGCACACAGAACTTATCATTTCCCACCAGTTGCACGGCTGAGACCTTAGGCAGTTGTCTATTATTGCTATTCTTATAACTCAGATCTGGAGCTAAGCAAGCCTGGGTTATTTTAGGTGGTTCACTAAAATGTTGGGAACGCTCCTTGGCACCTTCCAGAAGTCTACATTTGCGTTTCAAATCTGTCCAGGACTCTATGGGATTCAAAGCTAATTGTGTAGTGTAAAAAGGTCTAATATTAAAAAGAACAATATTCAATTTCTCTTCCTCTGAGAGCGACTTTGACAACCGAGTAAAATAGTTCTGCATAATGCTAAGATAATTCACTATGCTTTCATCGGAACCCTGAGTGCGAGACCGGATCTCTTGTAATAAACGATGATCATAATCTGATGGTAAATATTCATCAAGAAGCAAGGTTTTTAACCCTAACCAGCTATGTACTTCGGACTGCACCCCACGATACCAACAAAGAGCCTCATCTGTAAACAATTCAGCTGCAGAATTGAACAATTTACCATCTGTTACACCACGAGACAAACATAACTCCTCTAAACGCTGCAAGAATGCCTTTACACAGGTTTTCCCATTAAACCGTATGTTTAGTTTATGTACGGCAGCACCAGAGTCAGGGGAAGCATTCCCAGTGCGTTCAGAAGCAGCATGGACTCTGCTATTCTCTTCCGGAGGCACCTGAGTTAAACTACTCTTAAAATGGTGCATAATGTTATCTAACTTAACCAGAAACTTGTCTAGACGTTCCTGCAGCGCTTCCAATTGAGAGGCGATGCTGTCATCATTATCAGAATCTAAGCGACTAAGTCTATGAAACAAGTGATGTGCTAATGATTGTATTCTGTTCAGTGCTTTAAGGGAACTAGCTCTAGAAGAAGTTTGAGAAGTAAGATCATCTAAACTGTCTAATTTCTCCCTAATAATATCCAACTCTGATTCTATCTCCACTTCACAAGTTAATATTTCATCAGAAGGTAAATCTTTATTTAAAGCACGTACTTGTGCCTTTAAAGCAGGCACCCCGTCCACAGGCTTCGCACCCCTAATTCTGACTTCATACTCCAACTCATCTTTGTGTAACAAGTTAAAAGTGATCGGCCTCTGTTCCATTTTGTAAGTTAAAATTACTCCTAGTGTGGCAAAATAAAGAAATGTTCAATAACAAAGTGTAATTAATATGATAATAAAATCACCTACCTGTTAAGATATATCAGTTAAAATAGTAGTGTTGTAACAAGTGTGGTTTCACACCTGAGGGTTGAAAATTGTTAGGTTCTAAAGGATTAGGTTTCTCAATGTTAGGTTTCTTCCTGTGAGGTTCAAAAAAGTGAGGTTGGTGAACTAACCTACCAAAAATCAGTACACAAGAGGGTTTTTTTTTTCTTTAAATAAGGGTATAAAAAAAGTAAATATGACTTTTTTTGATTGTAAATTTTGAGCCAATATCGATCATCCGATGTTACAAATTATTATGTTTACAACACAGTATAACCAGATAAACAAATCTTTGGATATAAGCCAAATAATTCAGAGAAAAAAGAAAAATTAAAAAAAAAAATCACCAATATCGATCAACCTTTTTTGAGCAATCAATGACCAAAAAAAAGAGCAAAGTAAATGCTACAAAGCCTTGTTTCCACTTGTTCGGGCGCCACATGTGATGTTAAATTCTCCTCCACGGCCCTCTTCTAGCTCACTCAGAGCACCGGGGGAACAATAAAAGAAAACCAAAAAAATTAATATAATGTTATAAGTATATTTTATCCACTTTAGATACCAAAGCATAGGAATTCAGTAGTTTTAAGTTATTGCTTATATAAATCAACAAGCCTAACTATGTTTATTATTTATATAATAACTATGTTTAACTAATTATAAATATCTAAGCTGAATACAGTAGTTCAAAGTTAATGTGTATATAAACCAACAAGTTGTCATGAAAGGTTATAATTATATGAATATCAGACATTCATAACACTTTACCATGTACTTACATGAATTCTCAACTATATCTAATATATTTTATCCACAAATACCACATAGACTAGACTGAATAAGCTATTTAGTGGATTTCAGAGGTTCTACGGCTCGTGTGATCGATATTGGTGACAAACTTAGTTAATTCTAGTTCTCAGTGAGATAACCAGTTATATAGATATATGTATATATATGGAAATGGGTAAGTCGGGGTCCAACCTCGCCTGGTGGTTCTTCTCCACGCTCACCCGGGGTTAGTAGAGAAATACCTTGATTATGATAGGTTTAGCTGTGTATAATCTGTCTGCTGTTACGGCCGGGTTATATAAAACCGGAGAGCGGCTGGCAAATAAACTCCCGCGTCCCTTCTGGTCCGTGTACAGACAAAAAGTCTCCTTGTTAGTCCTCCAGTATTTCTTGAGGGGAACGTACAAGCCTGAAGTTCACATTGAAAAAAAATGATCAGATATGGGGAAAACACATAGATTACCACATCTGTAGTGGGTGAGGGAGTGAGGGATATTCACGGTCAATGTTTACACTTTAAAATTTGAATCACTACATGACTGGGGCCCGTCCCACCGGGTTGAAGGAAATCAATTCCATGTTCACTAACTTGACAAGAATGATTAGGTATATTTGATGACAAGAATCACTATATTGTGCATAATGCAGTTCAATTAGTGCTAGGAGAATAAATATGAGGTCAGATGATAGCTTACCGTTCGAAATATGAAACTATCCGTAAGTATTTTGTTTCCTATCACAAGTTACCGCCTTATTATTGCAACGCCTTGCGAAGGTTCGTGTTCGTCCACCTACGATACAGAATATCAACAGAAAGGTTATTTTTCCAGCCCAAACTTGCAAAATATGTAGGAAAAAAGATTTACTCCAATATACCTGCGAAACTCGGTTCGGTTAGCGACTCCGCGCTTTTTCCGCCAATATCCTTCAGGATATAAACTTTTCGGATCTATTTCACGACTCCGACGACTATAATATGCCTTTTAATATACTTTGGGCAGAAGAAAAGATGAAAAGTTAACTGTACCACAAACAGATTGTGAAATTTTAAATGTTGTTTTGACAATTGCTCATAGATGATAGACGGGTCGTCCCCTCCCAAACATGTGTCTATGATTTGTTTCCCACTCCAACTGAAGGCAAAGGCCACAGTCAAACAGACAGCCGCCGCATTCGAGACGAACCGAAGAATAAACTCAAAACGATATACCTACGCTCGCCGTAAGCTGAGGAAAAGGGAATACCTACCCAAATCAGCGAGGAAATTCAATTTCGAGTAAACTTCAAAATCGATTAAAAACAGCACCCGATAAGGAGGACTCAAATCGATCTGGGAAAAACTATTCAAAATTCAACAACTGTCAAACTCCATCCATTCATCCACGCGCCCCCACAGAGATTCACTGCCTGATTACTTTTTTTTTTTTTTTTATAAGTCTCAAGGCGAATATTTTAGTCGAATAGGAAAATCGACTCTTCCCTCAAGGCTACCAACCCAATCAATGAAGTTTGACAGCTACGCTGACGTAAGCGGTTCGCTATCATAGACAAAACAGCTGTCCTACGTGTGTCAGTGTCACGCTCTGTTTAAAAACAAACACTACACTAGGAGAATTTCGACGCGGTCCGTGAGGGCCGCGGTAGCATAATTGGTCAGTGCATTCGCCCGGATTGTTAAGAGTGCGGGTTCGAGTCCCGTCTGCTGCCTGGTCCGCGTGGAATTTTTTCTAGTTATATTATCTTTAGATTTAAACATCAAGCAGTTACATGCTTTAAAATAATAAAAATTATATCGAAATATAATAATGCAAATGTATGCTTTGGATCATGTTCAATTAGTGCTGTTGCCGTCATAGATTCAAATGTAAAGATTCGGGCGATGTACTAAAACAGTTAAAATAACACTGTTCAAAGCGTATTGCACATCTTTCTACTCGGCGAGTGTGTGGTTCGACTATAACCAGCGGCACGGTAATATTATATATACAGTATTGTGACTCGGCCCTGTCCTTGAAATAACTGCCTACGGCCGAGCAGGGCGTATCCACGCGGAAGGGCTGCCCGCCTACAGTATTTTAATTTCATCTACGTACCTAATTCAGTTTCTTTCTAGTTTTGTGATTGTAAACATTTTATTTCATATGTAAAAAAATGTGAATGAATTAGGAAGTGTTAAATAAAATACATGTTATTTAAAGTGTTATATTTAATAAAAAAACATATAAATTTGAGACAGAAAAATATTTACGCCTCGACTGTGACGTACGAGCTTTATTATTAAATTTAATAGTATAATAAATACGCATTCGTATAAAAAAATAAATTATTGAAGAGTTCAAGCATCCAAAACCAGCACAATATCGACTATTGCTCTTTGCCATATTAAATTATGTAGGTATCTACTTAATTCAATCAAATATTCACAATGCAAACGTATAAGCACGGCTAACTGCTTAAAAACAATTCGCATCGTTCGGTCGTCGCCAAAGAGTACTTTTATATACTGGTCGTCGCTGCGGCGCATTCGCGACTGGATGCCCACCGGGTGCCGCGCGAACTCAAGTGGCGTAGGTATGACACGCTTTCCGACCGTTTGTATGAAGATAGAATACTGTATAGATAATATTACCGTGCCAGCGGACTTACAATGTTTTGCGCATCCAATATAACAATGCGTTCAGGGCCCTGTTCCGACTTACACCTTTTTGTAGCGCTTCAGCTACATTTGCCGATGCGCATACAGATAGTTTTGATGCGATTTGGTGTAAAAAGACTGCATCGCTGTTGAGCAGAATACGCGGGAGTGGCAACAGTATCTTGAGCATTCGTCATCTTCATCATCAGCCTATTAATGTCCCCACTGCTGGGGCACAGGCCTTCCCTATGGATGGAATAGGGAGATTGGGCCATGACCCACCACGCGGGCCCAGTGCGGATTGGTGGGTGCTAACGACTGCAGAACCAACGGCTTAACGTGCCTTCCGAAGCACGGAGGAGCACGAGATAGAAAATTTTTGGTCACCCATCTAATGACCGACCACCGCGAAAGTTGCTTAACTTCAACGATCGCAGCCGAACGCGCTAACCACTTGCACCATCGAGCTCCTCGTGAGCATCCTCTTGAGCATTATTGCTGACGATAGTCATCTTATGTGGAAATTTATCCTGAGGACAAAATCAGTTTTAGAAATTAAGTACTAACATAATTTAAGTATCTACTAACATATTTTGGATCATATTATTATTATATTATTTGAACATTAAATAAGTAGAAAATACGAACTATAGTTCGACCTCTGATATCATAATTAAATTAAAAATACTTACTATCACTCTTTAATATAATTTAATACATTTTTAATTTATTTGTAACACAAATATCACTTATTAGTGTTATCTAAACTGTACATGCACTTTTGAATAGTGTTTCAATATTCTGTCCTGTCGGCCACTTTTTATCTAAACCACTGGAAAAGTATCACTGATGGCGAACATTGCTGCGATAATGGAGACACAGCACGCTCTAGAATCACGACTCTTCAAGAAGATGAACGAGCTGGAAGCACGATGGAAGGCTTCTTCTCCGGAGACTGCGACCTCATTTACAAGTCTGCACGAGGAGTTTCAGGCTTTTAAACTGGAAACATTAAATGTTCTCCAACTTGTCCGTGACCAGATATATGGACTCTGTCGATCCGTGGATGACATCGAGATGCGGCATCGAAGGAAGTATCTGTTGGTTGGTGGTATTCCGGAGGACTGTGCTGATAGGCTCCCAGGGTTTATTGTGAGCTTATTTAATAGCAAGATGGGACTGGTTATAACAGAAGATAAGCTATTGGTTTGCCACCGTCTTGGCAATGTCAAAGAAGGAAGAAACCGGCCAGTGTTGGTGCGTTTTTCTGATCATTCGCTGAGGACTGCTGTATGGAGCAAAAAAACGGCTCTCAAAGGAACACCTCACACCATCTCGGAGTTCCTTACTCGTCAGCGACAGACAGTTTTCGTCAATGCGCGTAAACGCTTTGGTATAAGAAGGTGCTGGACAATGGACGGGAATGTCATAGTCAAACTGAAGGACGGCTCCAGGCGGCGGTTGTTCACCGAGGCAGACCTTGCGGCAATTGTCACGGCGGAAGATGAGTCTCATCAGGCTGCGGCGCCGGTACGGACGGCAGTCCCTGCTGCGCCGTTGCAGGCGGCGGCCCCTGCTGTTCCGGTCCAGACGACGGGTTCCGTTGCGCCGGTGCAGGCGACAATAACAGCCACCCCAGCTAAATCTAAGCGGCCAGCCAGGGCGAAAAAGTAACTCAACCATACATTATATTGTGTCAGCTTTTGGTATGTAGTATTGCTTGATTAGTTTCCTTTTTGTCATACTGCATGTAACTAGTTTTCTTTCCAATTTGTTCTCCTACCATCTTGTAATGTTTTTTTTAGGTAACTTGTCCAGTTTATTGCAATATTTTCCTTTATTAATGCACTACCTACTTTATTTACAATAAAGTCCAATGTCAGCTTCACGTCACTCATGTTGTTAAATGTCATTTCACTTGTTCTTATTTTGTCTGTCTTTTGAAGGCAAGCGATACTAAGTGCATACAGCTTAACTTTTTTTTTTTTTTTTTTTGGTACTTTTTTCGCCCTGGATCCCATTGCTTGTCCCTCTACCTGTCAACCGGCAGGACAGATTAGTTCGTTAATTTTGAGGTTTTAATCATTTTATCTACTTTTATTTATTAATTTTTATAAGTGTTTTTATATATTTATTCGTATTATATATTTATTTGTTATGTCCGATGATGATTCCTTTCATCCAGATTCTGACGTGAGCTATTCCTCTCCCACCAACTTTCGCTCGCAGACTGAGCCTGAGACGTTGGGTGATAAACTGGGGAAAATATTTGATAGCGCTCCTCAAAGTTTCAACGCATGCCATATAAATGCTCAGAGTATACCCTCTCACTACACAGATTTTATAGATACTTTCTCTTCTTTAGCTATTCACGCGATTTTAGTTTCAGAAAGCTGGCTTAAACCAAATCTTTCCTCTTCTTCTGTTTCACTCTCTGGGTATACTTTGATCCGCAATGACCGTACTGGTAAACGTGGTGGGGGTGTCGCTGTCTATCTGCGCAATGATATTTCTCACAAAATTTTGGCATCTTCACCGTCTGTTTATTCTGGTTCTGCTGAGTATATTTTCTTGGAGATCTCTGTAGGGGGAGCTAGGGCCGTTCTTGCAGTTGTGTACTGTCCACCTACTGTAGACTATTTTACTCATATTGAGTCTATCCTCGAACCTCTTTGTACGGATTACAGGCATCTCATAATCATGGGCGATTTTAATACCGATCTCATGCGTAATACGCCACAATCTCTTAAACTGTCTAATATTGTCAAGTCCATCAATCTCTCTATTCTGCCTTCTGAGCCTACGCATCACAACCCCTCTTCTTATGATACATGGCTTGATTTAATAATAACCTCTCCTGATGATGTGATCAGTCATGGTCAACTACCTGCCCCTGGGTTTTCTAAACATGACCTAATCTTCCTGAAATATAAATTGAAACCCCCTAAGCAGAAACCCACTATACTCTGGATGCGTAATTTCTCTAGACTTGATATTGACAGGTTGAGGCAGGATGCTGCTCGGCTCGACTTTTCCTGTGTTATGGAGTCGTCGTCAGTTGATGAGAAAGTCTCTCACTTTAATAATCGTTTACTCCAACTGTACGACACTCATGCCCCAATAAAGGCGGTAAGAGTCAAGCGACCACCTGCTCCATGGATCAATAGAGGTGTCCGTATGGCCATGACTCGGAGGGACCGCGCTTTCCGAACCTTTAAGCGCAGCAGGTCGGAGGAGAACTGGCGTCTCTATAAATCTGCACGCAATAGATGCAATGGAATCGTAAGGGCAGCTAAGCGTCAATATTTTCATAATAATATTTCTAATTGTTCTTCAGCCAATATTTGGAAGTTTTTACGTTCAATTGGGTTAGGTAAAAGCTCTTCTCCATCTCAGTCTCTTCCCTTCTCTCTTGATGAGTTCAATAAATATTTCTCTGTTATTTCTTCCTTGGAACCCTCTATCAAATCTAAAACTATCGATCTAATAACTTCCAAGGCTCAATCTCACTCTGTATCATTTTCCTTTTCTCCAATGTCAAATGATGAAATTAAGAAAATTATTCTATCCATAAAATCGAAAGCCGTAGGATACGATGAAGTGAGCAGGGATATGGTTATAAATATTATAGATATTATCCTTCCAATTATTGGCCATATCGTCAATTATTCCTTCCTGTCTGGTTCCTTTCCACTTCCTTGGCGTAAAGCCTACGTTATTCCCCTTCCTAAAACTTCCACTCCCACACAACTGAACAACTTTAGGCCAATTTCCATCCTCCCATTCCTCTCCAAAATTCTTGAAGCTGCTGCTCACCAACAAATATCACCTTTTATACACTCGAGGCAGGTACTTACTCCTTTTCAATCCGGCTTTCGACCTGGGCACAGTACATCGACTGCTCTACTTAAGGTAACCGAGGACATCCGACTTGGCATGGAGAACCAGTTGGTCACCATTATTGTCCTTATTGACTTCTCCAATGCTTTCAATATGGTGGACCACGATGTTCTACTTGCGATTCTGAAAACTCTTAATTTTTCGTCTTTGACATTGGACTGGTTTTCATCTTACCTCACTGGTCGCCAGCAGGCAGTGCGCAAGGACCGTGAATTGTCAAGTTGGAACGACTTGACTGCTGGCGTTCCACAAGGGGGCATTCTTTCCCCTCTTCTTTTCTCTTTGTTCATTAACTTTCTTTCCTTCTCGCTTGGCTGCTTTTATCATTTCTATGCTGATGATTTGCAGATTTATGTGCAGACGACTGCTGAGGAAATTTCTGCTGGAATAACTCAGCTCAATAGGGAACTTTGCACTGTAAGTTCTTGGTCTGCTGACTTTGGAATTGCCGTTAACCCCACCAAATGTCAAGCTATTGTAGTGGGTGGCTCCAAGCAGATCTTCAAGATCGATGTTGGTCTGCTCCCACCTGTTGTGTTTGAAGGTTCTATAATTCCATATAGCCTTAGCGTTAAGAATCTCGGCCTTCATATTGATACAACGCTAAGTTGGACGACGCAGATTGCCGAAGTCAGCCGTATCGTTTCTTATTCGTTGCGTACCCTTAATCGCTTCAGAAATTTTCTCCCTATAAAAACTAAGATCACTCTCGTTACGTCCCTTGTTCTTCCTCTCATTGATTATGCCGATGTCTGTTATCCTGATTTAAACGCAGATCTTCTCAATAAATTGGACCGCCTGATGAACAATGCTATACGTTTCATCTTTTGCCTCCGCAAATTTGACCATGTTTCATCATATCGATCCCAACTTAAATGGCTTCCTGTTCGCCAGCGCAGGCAGTTAAGATTACTCAGCACTCTTTTTACCATTATTTCCAACCCTCATTCTCCAGAGTACTTGAAATGCAAGTTTCAGTATCTCTGTGATAGTCACGACCGTCCTCTCCGCTCTGCTGATTCATTAGCTCTCTATATTCCTCTTTCTCATTCAGGCTATATGTCCAACTCCTTTACTCTTCAAGCCATACGACTGTGGAATGACCTTCCCGACTCCATCAGAAGATCTCCTAGTAAACTTGTATTTAAAAGGAATGTTCACGCTCATCTGTTGCAAAATTTAAGATGAAGTGTCACTTTTTAATCATCATCATGTATATATTATATGTATATATATATATATATATATATATATATATATATATTTAAATATTATTGTGTTATGTTTGTATCTATTACATTATTTTTATGGTATGTATTTATTTATGTATCTATGTTTTTTGTACATTTATTCGTATTTAGCTTTATACCGCTGTTCGTGTTTCTCATTTTTCCCAAAGGTTGACTGGGAGAGAATGCTTTTAGCATTAAGTCCGCCTTTTGTACCATTGTTTATATTTTGGTCAATAAAGTTTAAATAAATAAATAAATAAATAAATAAAATAAAAGATAATTAAGGAATCTTTTTATTTTAGACATATTACTGCTACAATTCCCCATAGAACTTTTAAATCATTTAATATTAAAAAAAAACAGAGGATCTTTGGGGTATCTCAGCTAATATTTTCAAAGAAATAATTTATTCTATTGCCCCTCGCCTAACACTTATATTTAACAATGACATTGATGAAGGGGTCTTCCCAAACCTAATGAATAGTATAACAATTCCACTATTCGAATCCGGAGATAAAAGTGATTCTACTAACTTCAGATTCAAAAGAGCTTTCTATAAGTGTCGCCGCACACGGGCAACACGCCATAGCCACTAACGCCGCCACGAGAAGCTAGAAGCGGCTACTAAAGTGGCTGAAGCGCGCGACAGCGGCCGACTAAGGTTAAGGAGAGAGAGGTGGGGAATCACGCGAGTGACATGTGGCGGCGTTTTGTATCGGCGGTGCGGGCCACAAGAAGCGAGCAACGAAGATTTGTAGCGTGTGGCGGCCACCGGCGTACCGTGTGTGGCGAGTCCATATAAAATGTATGAGAACTACAAGAGATATGCTGGTGGCGGCGTTTTGTGGTTGTGGTCGGTGGCCCGTGTGCGGCGTCACTAAGTCAATTTGAATAAAATGAAATTACATTTCATGTAATTCGCGTGCCAATAGGGAGACCATAATGGTTGTTTATACGACTTATAGAATAAAATACAAATAAAATGAGTATGTAAAACTGCTTAGTAGAAATACCTACTAACTGACGACCTCCGTGGCCGAGTGGTTTGTACGCCGGGTTTCATGGTGTCGCCGACTCGAGAGGTCCCTCCCGGGTTCGAATCCCGGTGGGGGCAGATGTTTGTGTGATGAACACGAGCATTTGTACTCCAGTCATGGGTTTAATATGTATTTCTATATAAATATACTTATATTTGTACAGTATAATGTATGTATATATCCGTTACCCTAGTATCCCATAACACAAGCCTTACAGTACTTACTTTGTGGCTAGGCTAATTGATGTGAGTGTTGGAAATACTTATTTATTTAACTATAACTAAAGACTAAGTAGTTGTATTATCTTTGTTACGCGATGGTTTGTTTCCGTCTCTTTCTGTCTGTCCAAAAATATCAAGTAAATATCTCAAAATAAAACTGAACATTACTTCAGTTATGTAATAAGTAAGTACTACTACTACACGATGTTTAAATCTAAAGAAAATATTATTAGAGAAAATTCCACGCGGACTAGGCAGTACACGGGACTCGAACCCGCACCCTTCGCTATCTGGGCGAATGCACTGTCCAGACTGAAAGAATTCAACACGGCCGTCAACGCTGCGGTAGGATAATTGGTCAGTGTATTCGCCCGGATAGCGGAACGCGCGGGTTCGAGTCGCATCCGCTGCCTGGTCCACGTGGATTTTTTTCTAGTATAATTTTCTTTAGATTTAAACATCTAGCAGTTAAACCTTTTATTTGTTGATATTTTATCTTATTTTTTTTTAGTCTAGGCTGTTACCAGCACTTGCTTGTGAAGGTCAAGAAGCTACGCCATCGGTTTGTAAAACTACGACGGGAGACCTTGCACTGAGGAGAACCGGCAAGAAACTCAGCAAGCGCTGTTTTTTTCTCCCTGTATTGTTAAATACAGAGTCGTAAAGTTGAAAAATGACTTCAGAGATACGTCTGAAGTCACCTTCCATTACATCATTTAGAATATAAATATATAGTTCCTATAAATTTTATAGTTAACATTATATTTCGTATATAGGAAGCGGCATTAGATAGGTACAGTATTACTGTTATGAAAAATGACTAATACCCATCAAATAACAAATTACAAGATCCACTATGTCCATGCATTACGATCATTTAGATAATCATCAACTTTATAATAGCCCTTATTCATAAGATATTCTTAGTATTAGAAGTAGAAGAATAGAATAAGGATAGAATGAAAGTATTCTTGATCTGAGATTTGAATTTGGTCAGTGTAAGCTCAATCAGATCTTGGGGAACTTTATTAAACAATGCAATACTACAACCCAGAAATGAACCTCTTCATTTTTTGAGTCTGAAACATGGAACGGCAAACTTGTTCTTAAATCTCGTGTTAAAGTTATGGGTTTGACTTTTTTTTTTTTTGCAACTGCATCATAGATTTTCTTTACATATATTAAATTTTCATAAATGTATTGCGACGCCAGTGTTAAAATATTAATTTCTTTAAAAAAAATCTAAGGATTCTGTAGCCTTTAAATTGTGAATGGCGCGAACAGCTCTCTTTTGCAGTATGAAAATACTTTCGATATTAGCGGCTGAGCCCATCAACAAAAGCCCATATGACATAACACTATGAAAGTAACCAAAGTAAACTAATCTTGCCGTTTCCACGTCATTTTAGAGTCATATTTTTTAACAGCGAAAGCTGCAGAGCTCAGTCTACTTGACAAAACATCAATATGTGGATCCCATTGCAGATGAGAGTCTAAAGTAATACCCAGAAACTTTGTAGAATCCACTAACTCTACAGGCTGGTCATTTATTTTTATACTAATATTAATCTGCATCATATTAGGTAGAATAAACTTAACGCATTAAGTTTTACTGGAGTTAAGTTTTAATTTATTTGCTGTAAACCAATGAAGAACTTCAGAGAGAGCACAATGAACTTCGTCATAACAATCATTTCCACTTCTAGTTTTAAACACTAAAGAGATATCATCAGCAAATAGCACTGTCTCACACAAATCTTTTGTAAAGTGAGAAAGGTCATTGATATAAATAAGGCAAGGCAAAAGCAATGGGCCCTGGGGCACGCCCATAGAAATGGGTGCTCCTGTAGAATCAGCTTCATTTATAACTTTTTTCTAAATCCTAGCAGAAAGATAAGACTGTATCAGACTTAGTGACTTACTTACTTACTTACTTAATACTTACTTATTTTGATATACCAAAATGCTTCATTTTATTTAACAATGATTCATGGCTAACGCAGTCAAACGCCTCTGATAAGTTACAAAAAATGCCAATAGCATCATGCTTACTCTCCCATACATTAAAAATGTGTTTGAGATGTGCAGTTCCAGCATCAGTAGTACTTTTGCCACTAGTGAAACCAAACTGTGTTAAATGAAATAGCTTATGGAAAAGTGTGCTAGTAATTGGTTGTAAATTATTTTCTCAAATACTTTACATAGCGCTGGTAATATAGATAGAGGCCTAAAATTGTTTTGTGATTATTCCTCCAACTTCTATGAATAAGAGACTATCTGTCTGGCAAACAGTAACCAATTAAGCAATGCTGTAACGGTACGATAACTCAGACATCTTTGTTCTATTTATTTTTAATTTTCGCACCATTCGATATCTGGCCAAATGCACTGACCAGACTAAAAGAATTCGACACGGCAGAGCATTCGCCCGGATAGCGAAGGGTGCGGGTTCGAGTCCCATCTGCTGCCTGGTCCGCATGGATCCTTGTGTAAAATTTAGTTTTAGAGAGCCAAACCGCGAATTTTGCTTTTTTTATACGCAATTTTCAGCGTTTACTACTCTTGTCCCTATCACACGGTATTTGCCAATGCGTGACAGCAATAGATTTTTTTTTCAAATACCTATTTAACAAATATCTCTCAGCTCGCGTCCGCCCTTAACGTCAACCGTTATTCAGTTAATCCACCTCGCCGCACGTCGAGTCGGCTAAATTATATTCGCTGCATCATTCTAATGTGATAAAGGGCCACCGTTTGATCTAGCGGAAAAATTGTTCCCGATAACAAACTGAATCTGTGACGTAGCACCTCATTTGCATAAGCTTATTCCCGTCACGCGTATAGACCTTACTGGTGGGTGGCGGTAAATTCCGGCCCAAACCGGTTCGATCCAATTCCAAATTTGTAATTTACGATGACGACAGACGAACGCTGCGCGCTATGTATTTTTCCCACATGAAGGTTTCGGGTTTGATTGGATTGGATTGGAGACAGCGCCCGTGTGCAGTTTTGATGAATGTTAGATATGTGTTTACGTGTCGTGTTTTCACTAACGAGGCTTCACGTAGAACTGGACGAACGCAACAAATTGGTACCGACTCGCATTTTCATTGGATGATATGTTGTACTCGTACTGTTTTATTATCCAATAGTAAGACGCGCCTGCTTGATTCTGCAGTAACCTGTCTGTGTTTAATGAAACTTCAATTGAATGAATGATTAGTGAGTAAAAAACACATTTATGACGGAATGTCTAAAAAATAGCCGCAACCACCTATAATTAAATTCAGTTACTATTAATTGTGAGTATTTATGTAAATTGCACGAAATATGACATACTCACTAATATTAGCTTAAAATGAAGTTTCATTAAAACAAAGATGGTTACAGAATCAAGCGGCGGGATCTCGGATTATTAAAATTTGCTATGTTTCATCTTTTATGTACGATTTTAAGTAAGTCATATTAGGTACTTACTAGCAAACCAGTGAACCAAATGTTCACCGAAAAAAAAATGTATTTAATTTAAAGCGGGAGAAACGTTGCGCTTTGTTTCTTGTGCGGAAAAATAACAAGTCCAACCGTTAAACTTGTCAGATTTGTAATTACTTCACAAACACAGTGTACATTTAAATTAAACAGTCACAACACAGCACAAGAGAGATAGAAGGAGAATAGTTAGACTGAATATAAATAATAATGAAGAAACAGAGACTAAGAGAGTAGGTATATGCAATGCAAATGTGAGCGAGCTAAGCCAGAGCGACATGCATTCAATGTTATAGTATGCCGCTGACTCCCGGGCCGCGGCGGGCACGGGCGCATCCCACCGTTCGCCGGCCGCTGCGCGGAGACCGAACGAACGACCGGTATAGACACCGATCGCGGCGCGCGCGTCATTCGCACTCGCTATAGGTACATAAAGAAATATGCATGTCTCTTTGTCGAACTCAAAATATTATTTCAACAAAAATTTTTATATTACTTATTAATGAAATTGAATATTAACATTATTATAATATAGATTTTATATATATAGGTAAAGGTCCAAAAATATACAATTATAAATTAATTTAAGTTAACAACAAGTAGCTACAATATAAAAGTACGCTACAAATTAATTGAGAACTTCGGAGATTTTGTGTGGTTTCGTTTGAAATTCGTGATTTCTCGAAAACTGGAAGTGCTACGTTACTCAAATCCGGTTTGTAGTCTTATCAGGCTATTCTTAACTTATAACTTAAACATTCTCTTTATCTATCTCTTACGGTTTGCCCGCTGAAACAGCACCACAGACAGACGGATGGATGGACTTGTCTAATAGATAAGAGATAATGTAGTAATACGAAAAATGTTTTAAATCTATTTTTTATTGTCTATTGGATATTTCATATTTATTAACACATCAAGTAAAGGAATAAAATATATCAAAGCAACATTACCAAACGTGAGAGCTTTTAGTTGCCATCTGGGGAGATAAAGTTACTTTCGCGGAGGCCCGACGTGGAAAAAATATTGCTATCCAGAGCTGCCTTCCGCCAAACGAAGATGTAAGTCCCGGTTGCATTAGAGATCGTTAACACCCACAATTTCCCCTTGTACCGAAATTAGTGTCTAAATGAAAACATATTCAACCTATAATGTTTTAAAGTTATATATACGTCATACTAGCTTTTGGTTTATATAGTTTGGCAATACGAAAGTCAGGAAAATGCCCGACTTGCATTCAGTCACCGTGGCTACATTTCGCTTCATCATCAGCCTATTAATGTCCCCACTGCTGGGGCACAGGCCTTCCCTATGGATGGAATAGGGAGATTGGGCCATGACCCACCACGCGGGCCCAGTGCGGATTGGTGGGTGCTCACGACTGCAGATGCAGCCGGGACCAACGGATTAACGTGCCTTCCGAAGCACGGAGGAGATCGAGATAGTAATTTTTGGTCACCCATCCAATGACCGACCACTGCGAAAGTTGCTTAACTTCAACGATCGCAGCCGAACGCGCTAACCACTTGCGCCATCGAGCTCCTCTCATTTCGCTACAAAGTGTAAATATTCTACGTTTTCCAGACAAAAAGCCCTACTTGTGTTTTTAGATAGTACACAAAATACATGGGAACTATTAGAGACGAGGAAAACGTATCATTTCATTTGTAAGTACAGTTTCAAAGAAATTAGTGTAAAAATATTCAGTGATTAATAATATATTTTGACTGAAAAGTAGCTTTTTACTTTCACGATCCTTTTTAACTTTATATTTCACTAAACTTTAGATATGGAAGCTTAGCAAATTTCTTTACACCTCCAAAGCTGATTTACTGACCACATTTCAACCAATATATGTTTGTATTCTATCAAATTATGTCACTTCATTGGGAGCTACTCGATGATTAAAGACAACATGCTAAGGGGAATTAACTATTATTGCACGTCGTAATTCTAACTCAAGAAGTAAATACAATAACTCATTTTCTTAATTAATACTAAACATCAATTCAGATAACCTGCCTAAGTGATCTTTATTTAGAAATGACTTTTACCAAAATTAAGATCACGTAGGACCTAATGTATTTCTATAGAAGTTATCAATATTCTATATGAAATTAAGGGTTTCCAATTCCAGTAATGTCATACACAAACACATTAAAAAAAATGTGAATATTTTGTGATTTTGCAACATGCTGTTCTATGGGTTTTAAAGTAAAGATGTAAAACTACTTCGACTTTTTGTCAATAAGTGGCGATGAATCCTTTTATAAGTTGCCAAGAATAATAAATGGATTCAGGAAGTTTTGTAGCAGAAACTTGGCATATGATAGCTGGAACTAGAAAAAATACTACATGAGACGTCAATGTCCAGCAGTGGACTAGGATAGGCTGTTGATGATGATGATGATGATGAGACGTCAAATTGCCGGGCATAATGCAAGGATATTCCTTTTGTTACACTGAACAAGGGGTTGGTTACACATTCCCATTCTTATCCACCTTTGACTCGTTGACTAACACTTACTTAGACAATATTCAAAAGACATTTGAAGCAGAATAATTCAGGATCACAACCGTTCCACGAGCAAACTACTAACCACAGCATTAAGCTGAGGCAGGATCCTAATTGGCCTTTCTTCTTTCTGCATATTGTTGTTGTCCATTTGTTTTTATTTTTATCGGTATATAATTTCTTATTGTTACATACTTGTGTTTTAAAGCCAATAAATGATTTTTCTTTTCTTCTTCTTTCACAAAAACAAGTTATCGGCAACCACGTTTAGAAAACAATTCTATCAAAAACTACATCTGAATTCACATAAATTCAAACAATTCGCAGCGGGAATGTTGCCAGCGATTTTCTCGCTCCCTTTTTTATGTTACGAACAATAACTGCTCGGTAATCATGGCACGAAATGTGGATCTGATCGGGTCGTGTTGTAACACCTGCGCCCTTACAATCAGTGCTACTTTCATAGTGCGCCGCTATCATGCTTAGGTGTCCAGAAGATTGTATTAATAATAGGTATGTTAATCATATTTATTTCTTCTTCGTATACTTTAACTACAACATTTTTTTGGTAATCGATGCAGATTGTAGAGGCACCACTTTTATCTTCCCATAATAGTCAAGACTAAGTTCCTAAAGGAATCTGGGCTTTCAGAAATCAGAAATCAATATATCTTTATTCAAATTGAATGTATAGTACTCTTTTGAATCGTCCAAAACTGTTTGGCCCTATCACTCGTTATTGGACATATTTTTTAGCTGCGGAGAAGACCAAGCGAAAAAACTCCACAACATTAAAAGTATAATGTAAAATGAATGAATTGTAAATGTTCATTATGTTATTACAACGTCAATTATTTATTATAGAAAACCTGTTGGAATGATTGGAACAGTTCAAACTTTGATTGGATTAATTTTGAACTTTGATGGAAGTTCGTCCAAAACTAATACCGAAACCATACTCGTGCTTAGGTACCGCAAATACATTTAAAAACAATGGGGCGCCAAAATCTGACCCGGCAGATTTCCGAATATTATATTTGGTAATCTTAGTAAGAGTTGCCATAGCACTATAATATAATTTATAACACATTTGCTCGTAAAGCGTCTCTTATTGCACCAATTTCAATATTATAATACGGCTTATTATGTTCCGCCTAAAAACGAACGATACTTTTTTAAATCTTACCAAAGAGTTTTTATGTCAAAAAGGTAGCCAACATTTTCTTAATAAAATTAACTTTGGGATATAAAATATAATATATAAACATTTAATTCTTTAATTTGATTCATTTTGACAATAAATTACAACTATGTATCGTTAACAAATTCACAAAAATATAAATTTACTTCATTAGTAACACTGGCTGTTTTTTGTTCCTTTGCCTTTGCGCGCGCATCGCTAATCTGTGAAAAAGTTATTTCCTTTTCTTTTCGCTGTATTGTTTTTATTTGAAAATATTGTCAAGTAGTAACGAATTTATTAATTTGGCACCGCCAGAAGTCGAAAAAGGCAACGCAAAGCCTCTTACCCGAAAAATCCACGGATAGATACTTACAGTCAAGCGTATCAAAATTTCATCTTATGGAAAACAAACAAAGGTGCAATTTCATTTTCAGAAAGTGCGTACGCAGGTAGTATTATTTCCTCGAAAATGTGTTATAAAACGTCGTATGACATACATGCGGTATGATAATTACAGCCTCTGCCTTCTTATACAATATCGCCTCGGCTGTAATTCTCAACTTACCGCACTGATATCATAATGTACTATTACGCCGTCGTATCAATAAAGCCATCTATAAAGTAATGTAATTAATTTTCATTGATTATTCCCTGGTGCTAATTAAATAACATCCACTTAATAATATATTTACCGCAAACCACGAGTCTCACAAAATTAGTTCTAAAATCTATTACAACACAACACCTACACAAACATTAACAACATTTTGGCATATACTTAATAGTCTTAACTTTTATAGTAAAAAAGCTTCTTTCTGACTTTTTGGCGGGATCGGGAAATTAACAAAAATTTAACATTTTTGTTTTTCTTGTTAAAAGTTGTGTTGTGCCGGATGTTAGTGTCTAATAATGGTGGATTATTAACCACTAAGTGTTCGGGAGCATGCACAAGCAAGCGTTAGCGTTAGCAAGTGAAAAAAAAAGTCCACGGGGAGGTTCCAGCAAACCGCCACACTTTTACTGAAACATGGGGAAAGGGGGATTGAATTGACTGCCACTTAATTTGACTTGACTTATTACTTTGACCACGAGTGCTATAGTATTGGTATACCTACATTTAACACTTTGACATTGGCTAAATGCACAAGCCGTGCGAAGCCATTTAGAAAAAAAAGCTTCTTTTTCGTTAGTTAAGCAAATTTTGACCTGATCCGTCTAATAGTTTGAGAATTGGTTTCTAGATTCGTTTATTCTTTATCTTTTCGTTCTTCTTTTTGAAGTAGGTTGAAAATAATGCCCGGTACATGATTCAGAAGTCAGGAGGGATCAAGATTGAATGCCGGAACAGATTTTCATTTCTACAATAGTGGATGTATGTTTAAATCTTGACCCTGCTTGGCCTTTAGTGTCGCCGCACACGGGCCACACGCCACAGCCACAAACGCCGCCACGAGAAGCTAGAAGCGGCTACTAGAGTGGCTGAAGCGCGCGACAGCGGCCGACTAAGGTAAGGGAGAGAGGGGTGGGGAATCGCGCGAGTGACGTGTAGCGGCGTTTTGTATCGGCGCATTAAGTGGCCGGTGCGGGCCACAAGAAGTGAGCAACGACGATTTGTAGCGTGTGGCGGCCACCGGCGTACCGTGTGTGGTGAGTCCATATAAATTGTATGTAATGAACCGGATATTATTTTTTAATTTTTTAGTTCCAATTTCGACTTTCAAGTCGGTTTTTACCTACCTATCTTCCACCATCCATACTTTGCCTGAACAAATTGTGTTTAGAAATTGTAATCCGCTTTTTTTTAAAAAAAAAACAACACACACCAATTTTAATTAGCCTAGCCCCAAAGTAAGCACTATAAGGCTTGTATTATAAGGTACTAGGACTAGGGTAACGGATAGAATACATATACTGAACATATATAAGTATATTTATATATAAATGATATTAAACATCCATGACTGGAGTACAAATGCTCGTGTTCATCACACAAACATCTGCCCCCACCGGGATTCGAACCTGGGGCCCAATTCTCGCGGCATAGATATTATATCACCTTCGATATATATCGAATGATCTGGCTTTTATCGAAGGAAAACCCTTTTGCCCTATTCTCACCATGTCGCAATAGATATTTATCTACGGATGATCAGTAGACATACATCGACTGGTAAAGAGCCTTCGATATATAAATATCTATGGATCTTGGCATGTCAATCTTGTTATTTCCACTTTTTTTACCTATTATTTATTGTGTTGTCGTGTGTCTTTGCCAATTATTGTTACCTCAAGATGTTGATAACTGCCTTCATAAATAATTAGTAAATAAAGAAGTAGGTAAACAATGGTGTCGATTCTGGCGTGATTCTCTAAACTTAAAACTAAATTTATTATCAGTCTCTCTTTTTCATTCTGTATAGAGTATGACAAGGAAACACTGTTGTCAAGATTAAGTTTAGATTTAGAGAATCGTGCCAGAATCGACACCAGTTTATACTAACGATGGATGAGTTGATTCATGTTTTCGTCAATGATTTAATAAATGACGTGATTGCTGCTGCTGTGCTAAGGCGCCGCCGTTGTGAGAGCAAGAGGGCCCATTTGAAATGAGGGACGCGGACTTCATAAAAAAAATACGTTTAAACAAAAATTTCGTTAGAAATCTCTAAAGTTATGAATGACATTGGTATCGATTCTGACAAGATTCTCTAAACTTAAAACTAAATTTAACATCAGTCTCTCCTTTTCATTCTGTATGGAGAATGACAAGGATACACTGTTGTCAAATTTACGTTTAGGTTTTGAGAATCATGCCAGAATCGACATCATTTTCTTATTGACGATACGGAGTTTTGGCGGGATTTCTGCGAGTGCGGTTGGCATCTTATTTTAATTATTCTAAAATTCGTTCATAGTGGATATTGTGAAATAAAATTGGTGTGATTTGGTGTTACAACCGTCTGCGCAACTAAAGAATTAGTGGAATCTTTAAAATATACGCTATTCCGGTCAAGTGGACGCGAGAACTTTATTGTAGTGTTGACTACCTCACAGAAGCTTAGAGAAAAACCATCTCCATAAATTTCGTGCCAAACACTCCAAGAAAGATTAGAATGCGTCACACCGACATTCGAATGTAATAAAAAGAAGATTAATATAACTAAAGACTAGGCTTTATGGGCATTGTTCCCTTTGCCTTCCCTGAAAAGGGAGAATTTTAAATAATATTGACGTTTCATTATACATAACGTTGAAATTATATACGCATACAATTTAGGTAAAGTTGAGATTTCTTATACTCAAAAAATGTATACACATATTTAATATGAATGGAATTCATAAAATATCATTTTGTTGCTTGTAAAATTCTGCTCTAATTTATTATTATTTTATATAGACTATGATGTTAACTTAATCGAGAAAAACGGAACGCATTCGGCAGTGAAAGAATATCTACGATAGATATAATATCATTGGAATATCGAAAATCCACGAGAATAGCATTTTTTACCATCAGTAGATATTTTCAATAGATATCCCTACTTTCGATATTATCTCGAAGCCGATATAATATCTACGCCGCGAGAATTGGGCCCCTGGCTTTTATCGAAGGAAAACCTTTTTGCCCTTTTCTCACCATGTCGCAATAGATATTTATCTACGGATGATCAGTAGACATACATCGACTGGTAAAGAGCCTTCGATATATAAATATCTATGGATCTTGGCATGTCAATCTTGTTATTTCAACTTTTTTTACCTATTATTTATTGTGTTGTCGTGTGTCATTGCCAATTATTGTTACCTCAAAATGTTGTTAACTGCCTTCATAAATAATTAGTAAATAAAGAAATAGGTAAACAATGGTGTCGATTCTGGCGTGATTCTCTAAACTTAAAACTAAATTTAACATCAGTCTCTCTTTTTCATTCTGTATAGAGAATGACAAAGAAACACTGTTGTCAAGTTTAAGTTTAGATTTAGAGAAACGTGCCAGAATCGACACCAGTTTATATTAACGATGGATGAGTTGATTCATGTTTTCGTCAATGATTTAATAAATGACGTGAAAACTTCCCTGAAAAGGGAGAATTTTAAATAATATTGACGTTTCATTATACATAACGTTGAAATTTTAAACGCATACAATTTAGGTAAAGTTGAGATTTCTTATACTCAAAAAATGTATACTCATATTTAATATGAATGGAATTCATAAAATATCATTTTGTTGCTTGTAAAATTCTGCTCTAATATATTATTATTTTATATAGACTATGATATTAACTTAATCGAGAAAAACGGAACGCTTTCGGCAGTGAAAGAATATCTACGATAGATATAATATCATTGGAATATCGAAAATCCACGAGAATAGCATTTTTTACCATCAGTAGATATTTTCAATAGATATCCCTACTTTCGATATTATCTCGAAGCCGATATAATATCTACGCCGCGAGAATTGGGTCCCTGTCCCGGGTTCTCTCGAGTCCGCGACACCATGAAACCCGGCATACAAACCACTAGGCCACGGAGGTCGTCAAAGAGGCTTTTCCCTCCATCTCCTCCTCCTTTTTCGCCATCTCTCCGCATTGTAGGTAACCCACAATGTCAAATGAATACGTTTACAAGTATTCAATATTTGAAAGAAGAAATAGCTATTATAGTTTAAACATATAGTGGTTAAATGCTTAAAAAATAAAAATAAAACCACATTGAAACAGTTGTAATTTTATCAACATTCCGAATGTATTATCATACTAACTTCCTTGTGATTTCATCCACGTAACAGAGATTATTTTTTGAGATTATATTATTTTTCTAGGATAAAAAGTACTGTATGTCTCAAATCAGGTAATAAATTACAATTAACAGAAAATTTATCCTAATTAACATTGATGACACAGCAATCAAAATGCAGGTGAACAATTAATGTATATTTAATAATTATGTAATGAAAGGTGACTTCACGAATCATCTCTGAAGTCATTTTTCAACTTGACGACTTTGTAAATAATAAAGCAGGGAGAAAAAAACAGCCCTTGCTGAGTTTCTTGCCAGTTCTTCTCAGTACAAGGTCTCCCGCCGTAGATTTACGAACCGATGGCGTAGCTTCTAGACATTCATGAGTGCTTGTAACAGCCTAAACTGAATAAATGATTTTGATTGATTGATTGGATTGGAGTAAATTTCCTGTTAATTGTAATTTATTACCTGATTTCAGATATAAGATACTTTATATCCTAGAGAAGTAATAGTATTAAAAAAAAGTGTGTACCTTAACCCAAATCCTTCCAAAGCATAATATACAGACAAATATACAAACCTTCTTAATTTATAATGCCATTAGGATGTAAGTACGATTTGTTAGAAATCCAGTAAAATTTTCAGAATAACTAAACGCTAAAATATCACCATGTACCTAACTTCTAGGAAATAATACAATAACGAGAAATATGTTCAGGGTAAACATTCCCTGGGAGGGCGCTCGGGGCGCACACGGGGCCCGCTGATCGAATTCTCTTGTTTGGGAGAATTTAGCTTGTAGCCCGCACGTGACTGTGCAGAAGATTCCCCTATGTATGTACTCATCGTATCTTCGCCGTGTACTACAATGTTATTTGATACAGTCTATCTAGAATTTTGTATCAAGACATTTTGGCAGTGGTCTCGAACGTCAGTGCCAGAAATCGGTAGAGCTGCCCTTTAAAATCGGTATATTTGTACCCAAAATCGGTATATGACAAAAATTACAATATCAATTAAAATTCGTTTATTTATCAAAGAAAAACTTACAGACTAAATAATACGTTACATTTTTAGCGATTCCAAACCTCCCAGGAGGTTCTCTCAATTCGTCAGTATATTTACTTTTTAATGATGTTCGCGCATATTTTCGATAATCAATTGACGGTTATATTCCTTTAGAATTTGTTAGGGTGCCATAATTATTATATCATAAAAAAATCTCGTGAAGTTAAACATAAATGAAAAGATCTGCCAACTTAAAAGTGTAAAGTCGGTAGAAAAATCGGGACAATACCAAAAACAATGCATTTCGGTATTTCGGTAGGACAGAGTCCATATCGGTAGAAATACCGAAAAATCGGTAGGTTCGAGACCACTGCATTTTGGTTATACTTATAAGTGAAATTTGAATATTTCAATATGAATATAAGTTATTTACGATATTGTTACCATGTACCTTGTTTTTAGCGAGTTTTGGATATTTCGGCACTGTTGCAAGCGCCATGATCACGGAGTAACTGAAGTAATTGCGGGTAGGCTGTTATTGGCAGACATATCGGTGTACCCTCCGACGAAGTATTTAATTGCGTTCGATACCCGTACCACTGTTCACGTTCTCACTATTCACTCGAAACTGTTCTCGACACACAACACTTACAGTATCAAATCACGACACGACACTTTTTTGATTAGTTCCGGTTTTACACATACGAACCACAGGATTCCAGACACTCGACAATTTAAACCTGTACTCACGATTGAAATTTTTATGTTTTGTTATTTCAATCGCTTCCCTGACCAATCTTGATATAATTTGGTGGCGTTCTGTCGAGATAATACATACGAGAATATACATAGACCAATCTTGGTATATAGTGGCGTTCTGTCGAGATAATACATAAACTTTGATACATACGAGTTTATAAACATCCATGACTGAGGTACAAACTTAGATTAAAACAAAAAGGGAAGATACGACATTCGCGGCTCAAAAGTGGTCCGCTTAAATTGTGGTCCACGACCATAATTCGCTTTAGTCACAATTTGACATTCAAACACGCTGCATGTACACTCAATATAACAATATTGCGTATATTCTGTGTTATGAAGATATAACAATGCCTTTGATGCTTTATAAAGTACACAAATAGTTCAAAATCAAATGCCCCGGCAACACTTTTCATTCGTAAAACTGTAAAAACATTTTTTTATCAAAAATCACGGTTTGTCATGGATATTATTTACGTAATCGCCATTTTGTAAGCAAGAAAAGGACAACAATACGCTGCGTTAAAGCGTATAGTTCTGTCTCGCTCGCTCAATTGATGTTTATATACAGACTTGTGCGTGGCAAGAGTTGCTTATGTAGTTGAGTCGGATCATATTTTATTAGATCCTAGAATGAGCGTACCGTATCTACCCTTTTTGCTTTAATCTAAGGGTACAAATGCTCGTATTGCGGCGCGTACTGCGGAGTTTTTATTATTTATAGATAGGTCCGACAAATGACTCCACCACAAAATAAATAATAGGAGTCGTAGAAATCTTATTTATCGATTGAAACATAACACGATCAAATGGTTAGTGATAATTCACTGTGATCTGCCATCGGTTCCTATGATGATGACCTCCGTGGCCGAGTGGTTTATACGTCGGGTTTCATGGTGTCGCCGACTCGAGAGGTCCAGGGTTCGAATCCCAGTGGGGGCAGACTCTGTGTGATGAATATTTGTATTCCAGTCATGAATGTTTAATATCTATTTCTATATAAATATTCTTATATATGTATTCTATCCGTACCCTAGTATCCCTATAACACAAGCCTTACAGTGCTTACTTTGGGGCTAGGCTAATTGGTGTGAGTGTTGGAAATATTTATTATTTATTTATTTTATTTATCTTCTGAGCTGGATGTGACCCTGCCCTAATAGGAGATGAATTTTGAGGGTAAAATCCTCTTAAGTTAAAATTTGATTTTCCATCAAAAAACACAATACTATGACTAAGGTATTTTGCTCACTCGCAGCCCATGATGTAAGAAAAGACGTGTCATCAGCAAATGTGCACCGTGCAATAATTAGGCTCATTTATAATTATTTTTTACCACCCGGCTTTTTCCTCTTAAATGAAATTAAAAGTTGTGGGTGAAAATGATTAATGGTTCCTGAGATGATGCTGTAGATTTGCTCACCACTTGTGTGAAAATTTTAGGATCGTATCCGCTATGAGCTATAATCAAACTATATTTTGCTTAAATCTAAAGAACATATAACTAGAAAAAATTCCACGTGGACCAGGCAGCAGACGGGACTTGAACCCGCACACTTCGCAATCCGGGCGAATGGACTGACCAATTATGCCACCGCAGCCCTCACGGAACACGTCGAAATTCTTCTAGCCATTCTTAAGGTGCAAGGCAGCGCCATCTCTTTGCATTATAGGTAACCCAGATTGTCAAATGAATACTTTTACAAGTATTAAACACTAGCGCTGAAAGGCTTTTTTAAGGAAATAGCAAAAAGGTTGGTCGACATCACAGGAGACCGAGTAGCTGGCAGCTACCTGGGACAAAGAATTAGTCTAGCTATTCAAAGGGGGAACGCTGCCAGTATCTTTGGAACCTTGCCTAAAGGGACTCTTTTTAATAATGTATTTTAGTTATTATATATTTTAAGGTTTTTAGTTATAAATATCTTACTATTTGTTCTTTAGTTAAATTATTAAATTAACACAAGAAAGAATATACAGTTAGGTACACAGTTGGAAAAGGTTCAAAGTAAAATTTATATCATATCTAATACAATTATCTTCGCATTTGGACTTTATCACCACTTAACATCAGGTGGGGTAGAGCAATTTACCTACCTGGCTATAAAAAAAAATTAAACGATACTGCAACCATAGCATAGACAATATTCAGTTTTTGGTATACTCTTTACTGCAGTTACCATTTTAAGGTTTCGTACCCAACGGAACCCTATATTACTAAGACTCCACTGTCTGTTTTTCTGTCACCAGGCATTTTTCTCATAACCCCTGATAGATACACAGTTAAAATTTTCACACATAAAAAGTGTTTCTGTTGCCTTCGTTACGACAACAAATACTAAAAATAGAATCTATCTATATATACAAAACTCAAAGGTGACTGACTGACATAGTGATCTATCAATGCACAGCCCAAACCACTGAACGGATCGGGTTGAAATTTGGCATGCAGGTAGATGTTATGACATAGGCATCCGCTAAGAAAGGATTTTAATCAATTCTATCCCCAAGGGGATAAAATAGGAATGAAAGTTTGTATGAAACTTTGTCAATTTTAAACCGATCGGGCTGAGACTTTGCATGCAGGTATAAGAAGAATCATAGATGAATGTCATTGTGTTTAATACAAGCCTGAGAACAAAAACTGTAGTCTACACTTCAGCTCTACACCGAAGCGAAGCGAGAGCGGGCCGCTAGTACAATATAAATGTTTGAGTGGCGCTCCGATACAAGGAACATTTGCCGTTTTTCGCTCGATATTAATAACGGCAATAGATAGAAGGTTTAAATATTCATAAAATATTTTGTTGAATCATCATCATCATCAGCCTATTAATGTCGCCACTGCTGGGGCACAGGCCTTCCCTATGGATGGAATAGGGAGATTGGGCCATGCGGGCTCGGTGCAGATTGCAGCCAGGACCAACGGCTTAACGTGCCTTCCGTGCGTGCACGGAGGAACTCGAGATAGTAGATTTTTGGTCACCCATCCAATATCCGATCACTGCGAAAGTTGCTTAAATTCAATGATCGCAACCGAATACGCGAGCTACCTGCGCCATCGAGCTCCTTCATTTTTGTTGGATATTAGATTTAAAAATAAATAATTTTAAACGAAATAAATCTTTAAGAGGGACTTTCAATATACTTGATTTTTTTTAAGTTTTTGCTCTACATAATAGTGTAGGGTCTAATGTTGTATACACTCGTACTTTTCCAATATTTCTAAGGTTAAAAATGTGTAATTACTTACTTTGTTTTTCACGGCCGGAAAATCCAAAAGATTCCCGGCCAATTTTCCTCTTTTTATTCGAGTTTTACCGTACATCCAGGCTTCATTTATGTCTCAAATCAATCCTGAATAGTTTCTTTACAAACTTATCTATATACAAGACGCGTAAATTAAAAACCATTACTAAATAAGATAAAATGAAAAATTATGAAAAAACGAATATAATTTTCCCTAACTCACTCAAACTTGTGACAGAAATCAACCACTTACACACACGAGGGGATTAGTAACTCCAGAATGGTTATTAATAACTGTAGCACGGTAATAATATCATACAGTATTCTATCTTCATACAAACGGTCGGAAAGCGAGTCATACCTACGCCACTCGAGTTCGATGTGCTCTCGGCGGGCACCCAGTCGCGAATGCGCCGCCGCGCCGCAACGACGACCGAACGGTCTGAATTGTTTTTTATGCAGTTAGCCGTGCTTAAACGTGCGTTTTGTATTGTAAATATTTGATTTAATTAAGTAGATACCTACATAATTTAGCATGGAAAAGAACAAACGACGATCAATATCGTACAACAGCACAATTGCTGTTTTTGGTTGCTTGAACTCTTCAATAACACACCCAGAGATATATTTTTTTAAAGTACCTGAAATATTGGAAAGGTATCTTACCTTTATAGAATATTTTTTATATACCTATCTACTAGTACGTAATTTGTTTCTAATATTTAGGTATTTCGGTTTTTCCATCGGGCAAAATATCTGGAATAATATATAAATAAGTGGTTAGGATGAAAAAAGAGACAAATGAGTAATCTACCTACACTCGCGTTAAAAACAAAACTACATAAAATACTGTAGGCGGGCGGCCCTACCGCGTGCTAACGCAGCGCTCGGTCGTAGGCATTTATTTTCAAGGACAGGGCGGAGTCACAATACTGTATAGATAATATTACCGTGACCGTAGCTTGCGTATTATAGCTTGTAGTGTGCCTATCACCTATGCCATAAAGAGTAATTAGACGCGCTGCGAGGGAAATTTTTAATGTTGTACGGCAGATTCATAATAAAATAATTAATTGTGCGGTTGTGACATTGGAGGCTTTCCATGCGACATAGATTAGGTATTATTACTATTTTTTTTAAATAGTTTTATTGGAATTGAAACTGATCAACGCTTTGTTTATCTAACAAAGATTTTAAACTATAATTTATTTATGCAACATCCTATTTACATAAGAAAACCTTGGAAGAAAGATATGAAGAAACAAAGCGAGGACGTCACTATAAGAAATCCATAATTATCAGAAAGCCTACATAATATATTATATATTTTAATGCATGGAATGCTTAAAAAATCAGGTCACAATATAACATCTTCATTTCAATAAAAAAAACAAAGGAACAATTTGCTGTGTAATTGAACATAAGTATTTTTTTATCCAAGATAAATTTCACAACAGTCCTATGTTCAAATTAATTATAAAAATTATAATTTATTTGAATCATAAAACACAATTACAAAAACAGACATCTCATACAAATTTCTTGATTAAACTCATCAAAGCTTGTACTTTGTTTACCAAATTAAAGAATGGCTAAATAATTCAAAGACATGATTATGAAGCAGTGACTCTGGAATGTTATAAACCTGGTTTACTTTCTGCATCAAAATAATTTATTCTCTGACTCCACGCTCTACAGGGTGTGGACTCGGCGCAAATATTTAATTAGCTCTCGCAGACGGTTTGATGATGACTTGTGTACTCGTAATTGTTTTTTAAGAATGCCTATTGTGTAATTAGGTACAAACTTTTCTTTGGATCCATCTGGCAATGCTATGCTGGCTATAAAGACTCACTAAATTTTCACGCGCGGATCCATAGCCCATACTACTTACTGTCAGTTTTACTACTTATACAGTATTTAGTTGGTGGCTTTATTAATACCTACTATTAATTTTATTTTTGTCTGCAATTTTCTACACGACTGTACTGTGCTTAACAAAACTGTCAATAAGGTCCAACTGGCAGTAGGGTATATATCTTGAAGGTCTAATGGGCACCAAAAAAGAGGTCCAATGGGCACTTTTTGCTTTTGGGTCGAATCTAGAGGGTCCAACGGTCCCGGCTGCACCTGCAGTCGTTAGCACCAGCTAATCCGCACTGGACCCGCGTGCTGGGTCATGGCCCAGTCTCCCTATTCCATCCATAGGGAAGGCCTGTGTCCAAGCTGTGGGAACAATAATAGGCTGATGATGATGATGATACCGTTTTGTTCGCCAGCTCCTCAATTGTAATTACTTTTAATATTGAAGAAATGGTACTTAAAAGATCCAATAGCCAACTTATAGCCCGCTTGATGGTAAATGGCAACCATTACCTATAGAAGTTTCCTATAAAAAAAATATTACTTGCGCCGTTGCCTACCCTTTTTTTTTTGACCCGGAGAAATGCGTTACGCATACCCCGCCGCTGGGTAGGCGACGGGGTTATGTGGGACTACTCCCCCCACCTCCCGCCCACCCACTCTGCCAACGGCCGGCCCGGCCGTTAGCCAGGCCACCTCACGATCGGGGGGATTCCCAGGCACATGGTGGGAATCCCCCCCAGACTGCGGTGCCGTGCAATGCAGGCGTGGATTACCCTATCCGCGCCCACTGGCCCCGACTCAGGGTTGAAGGCTGCGGAGGTATCTGCGCATCCTTCGTCCTATACGTCTGCGACCGTTGCCTACCCTGACTTAATCCTCTAAAGAAATCAACTTTCATGAATCACATTTAAGAGCACCTAGCGACATCTATTGTAAAAAAATGCATTTTCTTCGCAATAAAACTGACACGTGGACGTCCTAGATAGAGACTTATTATTATAATACGGTAAAATAAAATATTACTATGTTTCGTCCAATATATTGAAAGTCAACAACCTTTCCAATTTTACCTACCCCATGAATCCCTATAACCTTACTTACCGACAGAAACACAAAAGCACCAAAGGGTAGTGTTATTTTACTGTGATCTTTTGTAAAGTGGAGTTTGCTTCCCCAGACGGGTGCTCAAATTCGAGCACAGATTATCGATATTTATAAATTTGCGATACCTACCTTCATAAATAATTTATATTACGGAAAAACACTCCTCCTGAATAGAGTGAAGTGTTGAAAAAAACCAAAGAAAGTTTCAAATGACTTGCGTTGAAATACTAAGAATATTTCGATGTTGAACACTCTCTCGGAATTTACTTTAATCGCATCATATTTTTACAAAACAACGACAGCCGGTCGAAATGGCCCCCATGTGGTTCGCACGCGAAAGGTTTTTGTCATTTACATTATACGATCTTATATCATTCTGTGTATTCCTAGAGTCCTAAACATAAATTATTAATAGAAAGAAATAAGGATTAGTAAATGAAGCTAATACAGCACCTCAATTGTAAATATAAAGTAAATATAAAATAAAAAGAATGAAATATGTAAAAAGTCATAGGAAATAAGTAAAAAAAAAATGATTGTAAAATAGATATAAGAATTTAAGAACTCAGAGAAACGAAAATGTAAATATCATACATAATAAGGAAGAATATGTAATAGAAGTATGAGATAAGAGATAAAAAACGACAAGCACAAAAGAGAAAACAAAAGAATGGAAAACAAAAAAAGAATATAAAGACGTGTAACAAAACGGGGATTAATAATAATAAAAAAAACATAAATTATCAAATGTTTCAACGAAACGCTCTTAAGAATGGTAACGCGAATTCAAAATAAGTACATGTTTTTATTATTGTAGCCGAGGAACTAGAATTTAACTATTCAACTGAATTGCAAACCGTTAAAGATTATAACCTCTGTGTAAATGAATAAAGCCTCAGTAGTGTCTTTAATGTTTCAATTTTTTTTTGTATAATTTACATCAGAACTTTATCGGTCTCCTAATCTAAATTCTATGTTACAAAGTATCGGTAAATGTAATTTGATATAAAACAATTTTGCTGATAAATTTAGTCCGCAAAAAATAACTCAAATTCTTACAAAAACTGTTCTCTGTTTTATGTTATTTATAAAATGTTTCAAAGTTTTTTTTGCGAACATTAAATGACGAATGGGCTTATTAATTATGATAGGTTGCGGAGATATGATTTAGTTTTGCCAGTGACCCCATATCGTAAGGTCTAAAAGTCTTTAAAGAATATCGTTTACCATATTTCGCTTAGAATTTATCGTTTCAAGATATTATATGTGCCATCGAAGCACCGACTAAACTTTCGCCGAAAACGAAATACAGCAGTGGCTTGTTCCTTTCAGTTTTATAGTGAAATATATCTTTATAAAGTGTTGAAAATATTTGAGTGCAATTGTGTATTGAGATATTTTTAATTGAAAACTAACATTTGATGTTTTGATTCATTAAGTCTCATAAAGCTGTGTATAGATCCATCCATCGAGATCAAAAATATTTTTTGTGTACCTTAAAATTTTAGTCGAATTTGCCACAATTCCTGTGTCGTTGGTAATAATTTTCAATTACCGACCTGCACCTTGTGTCAGGAGTCAAGACTGTATAATACGCATTCTGCTTTTGTACGTATTCAGCACCAAAAGAACATCAATGACAGCGCAGTTTAATATTGTTTCACATAACAAATATTTCACTGTGCTTTATTTCTATAATACTTATGTCTCCTCTAGGTTTTGGGGAGACATAAGAACTTACTTTTGAAGATGTTGTATTGAGTACCCGTATATCCCCTAATCAATCAGCAAGCTTTCATTAAAACTATAAACATTAATAAAATCATTATTTTGAAAAAAAAAACTAACAGGAGACCGACCATACATGCCTAAGTAATCTGGTAATCATGATGAGGTTCTGGTAATGAAAATGAGTAAAATATATCTCTCAACTTATTTTTTTGAAGTGAAAACTTCTTCAGCGGCGTTGTATTTTTTTTGTATGTGTAAAATCAGGTTAAACACGTGGGCTGATCGCATCATGACACACAATAAAATATATTGGACGAAACATAGTAATATTTTATTTTACCGTATTATAATAATAAGTCACTATCTAGGACATCCACGTGGCAGCTTTATTGCGAAGAAAATGCTTTTTTTTACAATAGATGTCACTAGGTGCGCTTTAATATGATTCATGTAAGTTGATTTTCCTGGGAGAATTTTTGGTTTAATGTAATATAAATTGTCATGTTTGTGTATGATAGCGCAATAAATAAATATTGTATTGTACCACATACATGATAGTACTTTTATACTGATAATTAAAGCAATTCGTGCAAATTATTCCCTAACCATTCCAAAATATCAAAAACGCACAACGTTAATATTCAAGTTTTCACTTCTGTCGTTTTTTTTTATTAAAATAGATCTGATACGATAGATCTGATACGATCCGATTCGGATTTTGTGGCCAAGAGTTCAATTTAATTTTCCACCTCAAGGGAATATTAGATTTTGAGATGGCGAGTTGACGCATATCACAAAAAATAAAATTCGGCAACTCTTTAGTCGTTCAGATTCGACATGGCGAGTTGACTATTAATAGTGAGCTTTTGGCTTAGGTATTTGTAATAGTTTATTGATACTACACACCTTTTCAAGTTACGTTCATTGTTAATGACTTTCTGTTGCTGCTAATGTTTGGATGACTTCTTAGAGGATATTTAGTTAAGTGTTGTATGTATGTCCTTAACATGATCATAGAAATTTATGTACTAATGAATCTTGTTATAATAATTAGAACACTATCCTGTTTTAAGTGAGCAACAAAGACCAAAGCTTCGATGTTCTTTTCCAGTTCAATGGGTACCATCAACTTTTCAATGCAAATTAATAGGAACCTGTTAGTCGATGCGCTACATGAGTCAAGGTTCTAAACTTCACTCAACTCGTGTTATGGGAATATAGGTAGTCAAAAACGTAAGAAATGAAACATGAACTTTAATGTAACAGGTTTAAAGGTTAATTTCGTTCGTAGCGACCGCACAAATTATCTTTGCTAGACTCCAACACGAAGTTGGTGAAAATTAAAATTAGTTCTTAACTGCATACTTTTAAGGTCCTTCAACTCCAATTTAGTGTGAGTGACATGCGATGTGTAGAAGCGATCGTTAATAAATTTTACATAGAACTTTTAATGGCTTCGGGTCTGCTGGAGTTTTTTTTTTATATAATTTTTCTCGGCGAAGTTTCTCGCCCCTCGCGATGTAATAATTTCGGGTGAGAGTTTCGGCGTGCCTTAAAAAAGTTTAATTTAAGGGCCGATTTGCATATTGGATGTTGGAATAACTTTTTCTGAATTGCCCTGCACTAACGCCGAAGCCACATGGCCATGGTTTGCAAGAAATATGTTTTTTTTTCTGTACAAGGCACAGAACATTAGCCCGCTCTACCTGATGTGTTGTATTTCAAAATGTATTTAATTTAGATTTTTAATAATGGATGTATTTACTTTTTATCACTTTTCAAAGTTTTTCTTGTCGGTATCACAAAATAGACAATGTTTCCACAATGAGGGGAAATTCCCCTTTTAAGGGGAAACTAGAGTCCAGAGGGGAAGAAAAAGGGGAAAGACATGAAAAGGGGAAATTGCGGGAAATTATGGGTAAAGCCTAGCCTAAAATAATGCAGCACGGAACGGACTTTACCGTGGACTAGAGTGTTGCCGTATAAAAGAAACTGTGGCAGCACGTGTAGATTTTATATATTTTATTTATCTGTTAAAGAATAAGATAGATTAAGACCTTTTTTTTCTTTAGTTACTAACACTAGTGCCAAATCTAAAAACTCCAGCAAAATAATTTTTGAGGGGAAAAATGTCCTAAGAAGGGGAAATCTGAATTGAGGCGTGGGGAAAGGAAATCATTAAAGTGGAAACACTGAAAATAGAGCATGCATTAGTTAAATAAGGTTGTGATGGTGGAATATCAGCGACTTCCGGTAATATGGCGGTCCTAAGGCTGATTCACATTCCTTTTTTGTTCCCAAGAAGTAGGTTGGTTGATTAAAATGTCAGCTTTCAAGTTTTCTGTATTTGTATATGTATTTTTTGGGGCAAATAAATACTTATTATTATTATTATATGAAGTATAAATGGAGTCCAGAGCCATCAAATCTGATAGATATTAAGTATGAGTGGATTCCAGTTGTGAGGATAACTGATGAAATCCTCCGTGGAGCCCTAAAACTTTTTTCACTTACAAGACAGGTGAGTAGTTATTTCAGTGCCATTACGTAAGCTGGAGTCCCAGACTGAAATATAATTTATGAAAGACGAGAGTTACATTTTAAAATTTAGATACTTTTCAATTAGTTTGAAGTATACTATTTTCTGATAATTATGCCCCTAAATTACTTATTGGTGAAATTGGTGTACAATTAATTTCAAGTTTAAACCGTTTATAAACCACATCTTCACATTTTATGAAATATTGTAGATAGAAGTCTAGAATAGCAGTTTTTATCAGCTAATACCTTAAAGTTTTTTGTGTCTATCAAAAACCTTAACCTGAAAGGCAAAGAAACATTATTATTATCATAAACACCGTGATGCCTCTTTTGTAAGGCTTCTGTGCGATAAACTTTTATTTGAGTCGAGTGAGGACCGTTAAGATAGTGCGAACAATATTAATGTTGCAGTCAAACTAGAAAATCATAAAAAAGCGTGTCTCGAGACGCACGACAGAAGTGATAACTTAAACTAATATAAGTGTGAGAGGAGGGGAGCCTGCCTACCGCTACCGTATGCGTGAGAGGAAGGGAAGCCAGACAGACTGGCGCCGTAACGCGTTACGTAACGAAGCGGTTTACCCTCCCATAAGAAGTTATCACCTCAAAATCTTGTAGAATAAAACACCACCCGGTACAGTACTCCAAGCATGAACTTTGACAGATCCATATTCGTATCGCCACCATCAAAGTTACTGTAGAAACTAATCTATACATCTATACACATATCAGTAAAATTAGAGGGTCTGTTGTAATATTGAAATAACCGCTTTTTACTACATGCACATGAATATATTTATATTCTTATTGTACTTAAACCAAATAACATTTTTTACAATTTTTGTCTGTCTGTCTGTTTGTCCGGCTAATCTCTGAAATAGCTAGACCGATTTTGACGGGACTCTTATAGGCAGGTAGCTGATGTAATAAGGAGTAACTTAGACTACTTTTATTTTAGAAAAAATATTTTATTTTGGAAAAATAAAGTAATGTTGCAATGTTCAAGTACTGTTCAGTACCGCGCGCAGCTCACCAGCATGCCGCCACTGTGCCGTCACGTCGGGCGCCTCCCACCACTTCTCCGACTAAGGCATTGTCCTAATACAACGCGATAACGAGATCATCGCGCTATTAAACGATGCGACCATCGAGTGATCGCGAACTGGGTGTCCTAATAGAACGCGAATACGGAACGGGTTAGCCCTGCCCCTCTCCCCGCTTCCTATCGACGCGACGCGATCATCGCGGGAACTTCAGTTAGGACACCTATTCCTCATCAATAGGTTTGATTGCGCGTTCGCGTGAACTAAGTTCGCGCGAATAGATTTTTAAACATTTTAGTCGCGAGAATGCATCGCGCGATCGCCTATTAGGACACCTATTCTAGATCAATATGTTTGATCGTCGAATCGTACGATGATCGCATCGCTCATTCGCGTTATCGCGTTGTATTAGGACAATGCCTAACGAATCAATATCACAAAGGCCTGTCGCGCGGACTCAGAACGCGCGAGCTGGTTTTTGCTGACGGTTGTGTCTCAGCGACTTCATTTAGAAATTGATTTCCAGTACTTATATCATACTTTTGATTGACAGTTTGATTTGATTGATAAGTATCTTTTATAATTTCACCGATCCACGTTCTAGAAGGTTTAAAAAAACTAAAGTTATCGCAGACGAAGTCGCGGACGGCCGCTAGTAAATAAATAAATATTTCCACACACCAATAGCCTAGCCCCAAAGTAAGCACTGTAGAATTTGTGTAATGGGATAAGGTAATGGATATAATACATAAAAAAGTTTCTTTTTTATAGAGGTAGGCAAATGACTCTACCCCACCTGATACTAAGTGGTAATAAAGCCCAAACGCGAAGATAGCTGGTACAGCAGTTATAAACTGCTACACCAATCATCCTCACCTTGCCGGCCTGCAAAAATGCTTCTTCACGCCTCTCTTAAAAGACCCCAGATTATAGGAAGGAGGGAACACTTGCGCGGGTAATGAATTCCACTTACGAATAGTACGACAAAGAAATGAGTCACCAAATATCTTTGTAGGAATAGTGGCCACAGTAAGTCGGTGGCAACGTAGGCCAGCGCGTGTGGTCCTCAGAAGAAAAGGTGATGGAGGGATAAGGGAGAATAACTCCTTAGAACACTCGCCGTGGTATAGTTGGTAGAATGCGCTTAATGATGCCACATCGCGGCGTAATTGTAGAGACTCGAGTTTCTTGGTTACCTCTTCATCGCCAATGATACGGACAGCGCGCCGCTGCAACCTATCCAAGGCATCGCGTAAGTACTTAGCGGAGTCATCCCAGAGGTGCGAGCAATATTCCACGCAGGATCGCACTTGCGTTTTGTACAACAAGCACAGTTGATCGGGCGTGAAAAAACGCCGCACCATGTTCAAGACTCCGAGTTTGCGTGAAGCTGTTTTGATCACGGTTTCGATGTAGTCCTTTGGATTGACCTGAATAGGTCTGAGCGAATTTTCATATCGAGCATGGTAATGTTGCTCTGTAGCGCCAGTGTTGTGCCCTGAAGAGATGGAAGGGGAAGGAATGGCGATGTTTTTACCGTGAAAGCGCAGGCCTGAGTTTTCTTGACATTGAACTCAACCTACTATTGTTAACACTGGGCTTTGAACAATTAAGTCATAAAATAAGAAAGACTACTTTTTAAGGGTGTTGAACTTAAGTATTAGTATCAATTTTGTAACTGAAATATCCGATGTTCCATAAGGAGCAATAAGTAATACACAACTGCATGTTATTTCTATATTCTCATTTTAAGTGGACTGTATGTCTTTATGGGAAATAAATTATCTTTGAACCTAACCAAGTTGCTGGTACCCCATTCGGGAATGTGGTCCAAAGTCTGATTGAAATCAGCGACAAGATTCTCCGTTTCTCCCTGGTTTCTACCTGCCCAGGCGCTGCATGTCCAAAGTATCTCCCATGCACTGTACTATCGTCTGCATAGCAATAAATATTCGCAAGTGGAATCAAATCATTGATATGCAGCAGAAACAGTGTGGGGGATAGAACGGAACCCTGAGGAACACCGGCATTCACTGACATGATCTGCGAACTACATCCGTCTGTAGGGGCGCGAATTCTACGTTTACGCAGGAAGTCAGCTACCCAGGCGCAGAGCTGTGCAGGCAGACCGTATGCAGGAAGCTTGGCGAGAAGGCTTTTGTGCCAAAAGCCTTGGCGATGTCAAGATTAGTAGCCAGAGACTCTCCCCGCTTGTCTATAGCTTCACCCCAGATGTGTGTCACGTACGCTAGAAGGTCACCCGTCGATCGATTCGGCCTAAATCCTTATTGATGATCGTGAATCAGAGAGTAATCTTCTAGGTAGCGGGTCAGATGGTTGTTAAGGACCCTTTCTAAGACTTTACACAACACTGAAGTGACAGCTATCGGCCGATAGTTCTTCTTCTTCTTCTTGTTGCTACGGGCGTTTCCGCAACTCGACGTCCTTATGGCGCCTGTTTTGCGTGAGGAGGGTGTATGGCCGGAATCACTCCAGCCAGCCCAGCTCCCCCAGGAACGCCCCCAGGGCCTTCACATTGGTGACTGCCTCTTGAAGGTTTCCCGGTGAGCCGAGGTATTTCGCCCGGTATTCGGCCACTCCGTTGCATTCCAGCAGAACGTGAGTAGCTGTTTCTTCTGCCTCCATGCATCCTCTGCATAGGGGGCTGTCCGTGACACCTAAGTTAAAAAGATGTCTGTTAAAATGTGCATGTCCAGTGATAGCACCCGTTACCATGCGCAATGTAGGTTTGCATAGCTGTAGGAGAGTTTTGGAGAAGGCAGCGTTCACCCGTGGCAAAGCGAGCTTGGTCTGCCTGCACGTCTCCAGGTCGAGCCAGTATTGTTGGTGTAGTTCGGCAGTGTGCTCGCGGATTTTATTGACGAGACAGCTTACCGGTATTGGGACGATTGGTTCAGGACCTGTTGGGGTCGTGTCAGATCCCTTCCGGGCCAGCTCATCCGCAGCGTCGTTTCCGCGTGATCCACTGTGTCCCTTGATCCATTGGATGGTGATGGAATTGCTTGACCCTACCTTGTTTAAGGTTTGGTGGCATTCCTGTAGGAGGCTCGATCTGACTAAGCAGGCATCTAGAGCTTGTAGGACTGATTTACTGTCGGACAGTATTCGTATTTCCTGACCTGTTACCTTTCTTGAAAGGATCGCTGTTGCCGCCAGTGTGATGCCCATACATTCAGCTTGGAACACTGTGTTGTATGGGCTTAAGGGGAACGCGATGTGTATGTTGAGGTCCTCAGAGAAAACACCCGCGCCCGTGCTCGATGAGGTTTTAGAGCCGTCGGTGTAGATCATGAGAGCCTTGTGTGTTACCTTTGGATCGTTGTCATCCAGTAGATGTATTCTATACTTTTTGTCAAATATGAAGGCGGGTATTATTTTGTCACATGCAGCATCTATGAGCGGAGTGTTTACCCATTCCTTCAGTATACCGTTGAGATGCTTTGCTCTTTCGAACCTTACCAGTCCAAACTTTTGTAGTCTCAACGCTGTTTTAGCCGCTTCCTGTCTTAAGTAGATATGGAGCGGTGTGATGTTTAAAATAACTTCCAGTGCTGCGGTTGGAGCTGTACTCATGCACCCGGTCACCGCGCTGCATATCTGCCGCTGGAAGCTTTGTAGTTTGTTGACACAAGTAGTCTGGATAGATCTCGGCCACCATATGATGGCGCCATAACTTACCATTGGTCGTATGACTGTGTAGTATAACCATAGGAACAGTTTTGGTGCAAGACCCCAGCGCTTCCCTAACATTTGACGACATTGCCAAAGTGTTACGCTGGCTGTCTTGATTTTGTGTTCCACATGGTTACTCCAGTTTAGCTTACTGTCAAGTATAAGGCCTAGATACTTTACCTCCTTCGACAGTTGTAGTGTGATACCAAACAGCTTCGGCAAGTTGAAAGCACCTACGTCACGTTTGGTTGTAAACATTACCAGCTCTGTTTTTGTTGGATTAACTGCGAGGTCGTATTTCCTGCACCAGCATTCAATCATTTTCAGAGCACCTTGCATGGTGTTACAGGTAATGCTGGCGTGGGTGCCTAGGGTAAGTATAGTAATGTCATCTGCATACCCTATGGTGTAGTAGTGGTTCGAGTTTAGCTTGGTCAGCAGGTCGTCAACTACGAGGTTCCACAGAAGTGGCGAAAGGACCCCTCCTTGCGGACATCCTCGTGCCACCAGTGCTCCTCTGCTGTCATCACCTTTTACCCGAACTATTCTATTGCGAAGCATGTTAACTGTCCAGTCAATGATTTGTTGCTCTACTCCGTGTCTCCTGAGGGCAGATTCAATGCTGGTGAAGTTGGTCTTATCGAAAGCACCCTCTATATCGATGAAGGTTCCGAGGCAGATAAGTTTATTTTGAAGGGCTTCTTCTATCTTACCGACTAACTGATGGAGAGCCGATTCAGTAGATTTACCTGAACTGTAGGCATGTTGATGTTTGTGTAGTGGGGCATTGATTAATGCTCCACTGCGTAGGTATCTGTCACATAGCCTTTCCATTGTCTTAAGTAAGAAGGTTGTTAGGCTAATGGGCCTGAAGGATTTAGGGTTAGTATAGTCGGTTTTACCCGGTTTGGGTATGAATACTACCTTGACCTCCCTCCACAGATGTGGAGTGTACCGATGAGCCAGACATGATCTTAGTATACGAGTAGCCGCATCGACCACGTCCTGTCCGCCCCATTGTAGTAGTGCTGGAAAGATGCCGTCAGAGCCAGCAGATTTGAAAGGCGCAAAGCAGTTGATAGCCCACTTTACTCCCTCAGGCGTAATTACCGTCTCTGCTAGTCTCCAGCATCCTTCTGTTGTACTTGGAGGTTCATCTTGCCAAGTCACCTGCTCTGTAAGCTGGCAGTCCGGAAAGTGGGTTTCTAGGAGGATAGCGTCGCAGTCAGCACGATTGTGGGACAATGTGCCGTCAGGTCGACGCAGGCTTCCCAGCACGCCAGGGCCTTGCTTGGCCAGCAATTTCCTTACCCGGTTTGCCTGGTTGGTGGAGCTTATCTCCTCGGTGAAGTTCCTCCAGGAGGCTGTTCTCCAGTATCTAATACGTTTTTTGTACTTAGCTTTGGTAGCTTTGTAGTTGTCCCAGTCTGTGTCGCTGCATGTATTCATTGCTCTGTTAAGGCACTTCCTCACCTTTCCTCTCAATCTCTCGAGCTCCGGCCCCCACCAGTGGTGTTTTCCGGATACTCTCGAGTTCGGGAGTCTAAGGGGGCAGGCCTCTTCGTAAACGCGTTATGCTGTCCGTCAAGTGTTTTACCTGTTGTTCTAGCTGCTCCGTGGTTTCAATTCTGCCCTTACCGGAGTTGTTTCTTAGAAGGTCCGCCAGTAGTTGTGCGTAGCGGTGTTTATCGGTTTTCCGAGGGTACCTTTGGGGTGTAGGAGGTAGAGTTCCTACCTGTAGTGTAAAACGGATCCAGCGGTGATCTGAGCATGATGCCTCATTGGAGACATGACAGCCAGATATAGCTGTTGCCGCTCTTGGTGTCGCGAGGGTCAGGTCTATGATGGTCTTGCACCGTCTGCCTACGAAGGTAGGTTCATTGCCTGTGTTGATTAACTCTAGGTTAGTAGTCAGAAGGAATTCAAATAATTGGTTACCTCTGTTGTTGCTTTGTTCCATTCCCCACACAGGGTGATGGGCATTGGAGTCTGTCGCGATGATCAGTTCTACGTTTTCCCGAGCACAGAAGCGGACCAGAGACGCAACGTTTTCTGGTGGGGCCCGCTCGCTGTCAGGCATATATGCAGAGGCTATGATCACGTCACAACTGTTATTATCTTGGTTTAGGGTCAGTTTTACAGCGCAGAGATCTCTGGAACAGAAATTCATTAAGGGCTGTGTTCTGATGTTTTTGGAAATGTATATGCAGGACCTTACGTCGCTAGTAGTGGCTTGAACGAGCTTACCTCCTATACTGGAGAGTCCTCGCACCGTGCCACTCCTAATCCACGGCTCCTGGATTAGTGCGACTGCTGTGTTGTTGGTCTCCAACCACCGCCGAAGCTGAGCCGTAGCGGTTACGCTGTGGTGGAGATTTATTTGCAGTATGTTTGCACTACTGCAGAGGGACGCCATCGTCCTGGCAGTCGACGTCCTCAAGTCCCAGCCCGTCGAGCTCCAGGAGACACTCCTCACTGAGCGGCGAAGACGCCACCTGCGAGGGTCCCGGAATTTCGACAGCCGGTGACGAGGCACGTAGAACAACGGCGTCCGTGGGGCCAGCGCTGGATGTGGATGGTGTTGGGGGCGCTGGTGTAGGTTTCGCTGTGGTTTGAGCCCCGAGTGGTGCTGAGGGGTTGGACGTCGGCAGAGTGTCGACGTACTTCCCCTTGGCGTCCCTGAACTTCAGGTACACCGACCCAAACATAAAGCCGAGTCGGCGTCCCCTAGCCAGGATCGCAGGCACAACGTCCTCAGGGATCGAAACCACAACGAATGTGGCCCCGATGGAAGGCTGCTGTTGGATGCCGTTAAGCAGCCAACGTTCGGGTGTCAGGTCTGGATTCCCGATCTGTAGGCATTTGCCTAGCAACGCCTGATCGTGTTTCCAGAGCTTAGGCAGCACAAAACCACACCTGACTCTCTTGGGGATCTCGTCGTCCCGGAGGACAACAAGCTCTCCCAGGTCCGAGTCGTGGAGGTCTCGTACCACCTGTTGGAACCACCCAAACGTTGCGGTGTTGGTGCAAGTGAAGCGAAGGCACCCGTCCGCGTAGAGGGGTTTCCCGCTAAATGCAAGACCCTCCCTCATACAGGCCGGACGCTCCGTGCTCATCGCTGCCTGTAAAAAGGCTTCCTCGAGCTTCTCCTCAATTTGCTCCGCCGTCGGTCTCGAGATAAACCCGGTCTTCGACGTAACGGCGCACCTGATGAGAGCCGAGGAGGCCGCTGCAGCTGCGTAGGATTTTGGGGCGGTCTCGGTCGCCGTCGTCTTAGGCCGTTTGGATTCGCCTCGAGGAGACACTGTCTCATCGAGCCTAGCCCGCTTGGCCCCAGACTTCGTCTTCGCGGGTCCTTTCCCCTTCTGCTTTGGGCGGTCCAGCTTCCGACTCGGGCCCGGCATCACCTGGGGTTGCTTGGGCAGCTGGCTGCCTTTCGCTCCCCCTGGAGTTCCAGAGCCCTTGTCTTCTGACTGGGCAATACGGTCGCTAGCAGAGGCCGTCAAACGGGCGGCCCGTTTGAGCTGCCGTCTCCTTCGCGTCCGCTCCCTCTGCTTCTCCAAACGCCTCGAGGTCTGACCGGATGGTGCAGGGGTCTGAGTTTCCTCTACCTTCCTAGCTCCTTTCCTGGTCACGACCGTCCAGTTCTGCTCTAGCAGATGTAGGGTGTCCTCAATTTGAGGTGTGGTGGTGCTTTTCTCAAGCACGCATTCCGATTTCTCGGTCTGCATGCGAGTAGCATTGCCCTCTGGTTTCCCATCGGGTGTTGGCGGAACGTTGAACCTGTTGGTGTCCATAGTTCGTGTGTTTAATCTTCATCCAGTCAGCTTCCCACCCTCCTTGGAGCCCGCACATTTGGGAGTGCCCATAGTGGTGAACTAGGATTACCGACTGGATATAGGAGCAGAGAGTTGGTGTCAGGTGCGACATCGGAAGCTCGAAATGTGTGGCTGGTTTACCGGTTCAGAGTACCCCAGTTGTTCCACACACCCTTGCCTCGTCAGCATGACCCTAACCATCCAGAACGGCAAGCCGCCCCGGACCCCTCCACTCCTCGCTGCGGCCCTCTGACGGGACGCGTGACCGTTTCCTCTCTGGCGCTACCCAAAGAGGCTACCGTTTCGGTTGAAATCCGGACCAAAGAGGGCGTGTTGTGTCGCGAAGGTACTACCGCCGACCTCGCTTCACTCAACCCTCCAGGACTCCTTCATCCCCCCTTACGGCGCTCAACTGCGCAGGCCATAGCGCAGGAGAGGCTAATAGTCTACCGGGCCGCCTCCCATTTTCCCGGTAGAGCCGAAGGCCTTTGTTAGGGTCGGCCTTAAGGAGTGACAGGATTCAGGATGAGGGAGGGGTTGACGATTAATTGGAGTTGGAGAGAAGGGAGTGCGGGTCACGGGAAATGTCTCCCTTGATGTTGGAGTGCATCAGTGGGATAGCATCACTAAATTCAGCTACGAGGATCCCAGGGTAGGTGTTAGTGTACGTTGCCTGTTAGCAGATCCAAGTATTACCGGGGTGAACGACATGGACGTAAGAGTGACACTTGACGGTAGACGTGAATTGCCCAACAACGTACACTTGGGCTCACATCAGCCGCCCCTCCCCCCTAAAAGTCCGGCCTCCGGCCGATAGTTAGCCGGGTCTGAGCGGTCCCCTTTTTGGGTACCGGTTGCACATTGGCATCTCTCCATGTCTCCGGCACACGCCCCAAAGAGTAAGAGAGTTGGTACAAGCGCGTAAACACGGGAGACAACTCTGCTGCACAATGCTTTAGCACAACTGCTGGGATTCCATCGGGTCCACTCGCTCTCCGGACGTCGAGTGATTGCAACTCCGCTCGAACATCACGCTGCCTGATTTTAATGTCAGGCATCGTAGTGCCACAATGAGGTAGTGTAGGTGGCAGTGCATTGCAATCACTGATTCGGGAGTTAGCCGCAAAGAGTTTTGCCAACAAATCGGCTTTCTCTTGCGCCTCATGAGCTAGTGACCCATCTGGACATCGCAGAGGTGGCAGCGAGGGCTGGCAGAAGTTGTGCTGCACGGCCTTAGCCAAACGTCAAAAACTACGGGAGCCTGTAGGGTGCGTTATCAATTCGTGGCCAGTACGTGCTACACGTTGGGCATCCGCTCTGATGTAAACCTTTTTGCAAGACTTGGAAGCACTATTATAGGTAGCTTTCAAGCCAGCGTCCAAGCGCGATATGCCGCCTGCTTACGAGAAACAGCATCAGCACAGTCGCGACTGAACCCGCGGTTACGTGTGCCCTTACTGATGAGATCAGAATCTGGAATGTAATACTCCATACCCATTACGATCTCCTCAGTGATAGCAATGGCGCTGGCCGATAGGTTCTTTTCACTGAAGCAGCGCTGTTTCCAAGGAATGGATGCAAAGTAGTCGCGCATACCATCCCAACCTGCCGACCCATAGTGCCAGACCCTGCGTTTGACCACCAATGGTCGAGGGGTTTTGGCCTGTAGCACCTTGGCAGGTATCAGGCAATGATCTGATGAACCCAGTGGGGCTCGAACCACAACCTGATACTCCTACGGATGAGTCGCAAGCAGAAGGTCTAGCAAAGAAGGTGCTTGACTTGCAATATCTGGAATCCTGGTGGGCTGATCGACCAGTTGTGACAATTCATGCGTGAGACCGAATGCATGGGCAGAGATCCCTGCATGGTCAGTTTTGGAGGAGCCCAGCCACAAACCGTAGTGGGCGTTAAAGTCCCCCAAAAACACCAGTTCTGCGTTGGGAAATTGCGCCTGGGCATCATCTGCTGCCCTACTAAGGTGGTCAAACAGTCGAGTTGTCTCAGCGTGGGATCTGTAGAGGCACACGTAGACTCTGGCCAAAGAACCAGAGTCTACATGTACCGCCAACATGGAGAAGGAGGGGTCTATCAGGCAGCTCAAACCCCCCCCCCCCGGGATTGGCCGCCGGGACCCCACGCCCCGGTCACCAACCGGCACGACAGTCCACCTCGAGATTATGCGTAACATGATAGGGCAGCCTCGCAAACTGGTTAGGCCACTCGTGGCACAGTACCGGGGCCCGCCCGATACTGTGCCACGAGTGGCCAGCGGGATAGCCGTTTCTACGGGTCTCCCTGGCCGACGGGTCGATGCAGTCCTTCCGGCATTGGTTCGACGGATGCCTCCACTGGACCGAATCCGTCGCGGCTATCTCCACTCGAGCTCTGATTGTACGCTGGCTGATCCCGAAACGCGCGTAAAGCACATCACGGGGTTTTCACCATGCGTATGGTGGTAACAAACCAGGCGGGTGTTAGGCACCCTACCACCAGAAGAGCACGACATCCACGGGAAGTGAAGGGGCGGTGAGTAGTATTCTTTCTCCGTCACCGCACAGATAGAGTATATTATTTATATAGAAATACATATTAAACATCCATGACTAGAGTGCCAATGCTCGTATTCATTACACAGACATCTGCCCCCACCGGGATTCGAATCAGGGAACTCTAACTAAGCAGCACACCTACTGGAAATAAGAATAAACTAGCTGGTTCCATTGTAACTTTGACGATGGCTATACGAATACTTTTTCGTTAGTTGTTCGCACTTAGGGTACTTCCGCTATTAGAGCGGATGCACTGTTCTATAAAATCATGACGAAAACTATTCATTTCACAGAACAAAAACTTTTACAAACCTAAAAGACGTTTTGCCTACCACAAAGATAGTTTAAAAAGACAGTTTTGACAGACAGGAAAACAGGACTGGAGTACAAACGCTCGAATTCATCACACAAACATCTGCCCCCACTGGGATTAGAACCCGGGACCTCTCGCGTCGGCGACACCATGAAACCCGGCGTACAAACCACTCTGCCACGGAGGTCGTCAAAATTTACATATTATTCTTTTTTGTTTATTATTCTTCTGAAAATTTATTTTACGCATATATGTAGTAGTAAGAATATGCAAACAACAGAAAGTATGAAATTAAAAAGATACATTATGTTAAAAAACAAACCGTTTTTCAACATGAGGCAGTAAATAATAAACCTAGCATTTACATCAGAATGTCTACAATCAAAGTTTTGCAGTAACGTTATACATTCGCAAGAACGCCTCTGAGTTACTTACTTATTATGTTTAGCTATTTGTGTAAGTCCAAGTTTAAGTATAGACCTGACAGTCAGAGCCGCACTGCCGGAGCCTGGAAATGACAAAAAACGTCATGTCCGTATGTCACAGCCATTTTTTCCGAAACTATAAGAACTTTACTGTTGAAACTTGGGAAGTAGATGTATTCTGTAAACCGCATTAAGATTTCACACAAAAATACATAGAAAAAAAAATTGGGGGTGCCCCATTCTTAGAACTGAAATTCGAAAAATTTTTTCATCAAACCCATAAATAAGTATAGGGTATCTATGCTTAGGTCTTCAAAAATGATATTGAGGTTTTTTATATCATTTAATTCTAAAGTGAATACAAAAACATCATGTTTTAATTTAACCTTTTAGTTATTTAAACCAGGAATTCGTTTATACCTATTTATCATTCAAAACATAAATTAGCACTAAGAAAACCAATATTTGTAGCAAACTCTATACCGTTCTGTATTTTTAATATGAACCAATACGCTAACACTGTTTCGCAGAACGAAAATACAGCAATTTATTCTAGAAGCACTTCATCTAAAGTCCCAAGGGCGTTCCACATCGGCCACTCTGTTGCTTACACCGCAAACAGCTTTAAACCGTCCGTACATAAATCTGGTATCGACCTCGCGAAGGCAATTAATATGGTTGGAAAAATACCACCCGGGACTGGCCGGCAACTAATATTGGAACAGAAAAAACCTTATAAAGTGTCAAACGTTGCACCCTGGAGTATGTTTGTGGTAACGTTCCATGTTCCCCACTGCTGGGGCATATAATAGGGAGATTCGGCCATGACCCACCACTATAGATGCAGCTGGGACTAACGGCTTAACGTGCCTCCAGAAGCATGGAGGAACTCGAGATTTTTCGTCACCCTTTCAATGACCGACCACTGAGGAATTTGCTTAACTCTAACGATCGCAGCCGAACGCGCTAACCACCTGCGTCGCCGAGGTCCTCACGTTCGATGTTGCCACAACATAATTGAAATTGGCGGTAAACGTGAAAGCTGCTATATACAATTTTTTTATTGGTTCGTTTCGATTTCAAAATATATTTCACGCGGTAATTTGAAATTGATTACAGACGGTTTTTTGTAGATATATTTCACGCGTACTCAACATTTGTTGCCACAAACGATTTACTCAAAAAATCAATTTTGTGTTTTCTCAACCGTCATAAAAAGGCTTTTGACGAGAATTTCTGCACGTCAAGAAAACTCATTCTGCCGAAAGCCTTAAAAGCCAGGAAAATAATTGGCATCGCCATAAAAGAATATATATTTTTTACAATCAGGTATTTGCAGAAAACATACCAGCTTTTTCTTAAGGTTGTTAGAATTCTCGCTTATGAATAGATACACTCATTGACCTTCCGTTAATTGTTTCTGAATCAACAGTCACAAAATTTGCCCAGTACCCAATAGAGTTTCTGTTATAAGGAAACATTTCAGTTCAAAATAAAACTGCATCTACATCGTTTATCTTAAAGGCTTCCCTAAGCCCACGAAGTTTTTCTATTTCCAACTAACCATAAGGTCGTAAAACGGAAAATTTGATAAACCTCCACCGGCCCACTCGTCTGGGGAAGCCATCTTGCAGAAATAGATTAAAAATGACGCCGTACAGTGTTGCCACCTTATCTTTACCGTTGATAGTGGCGCTAGTGTAGCACGTTAAATGAAAATTTTCAAAACAAGCTCAGAACTAATACGTCAATTAATGCATTTCTACATCATTCCGCTATTACTTAAACATACTAAGGCAAAACAATGTAGCTTAAGAGCACGGTCTTGCTGCTTTACTGTTTCAGAATTTAGTTCCAGTTTCGCCCGCACGTAGCAATAAATTGGCAGCACTGTAGACGAGTTTTATGCCATTACCGATAACATTGTTACCGATTGAAAGATGAGGGGAGCTTACTGAATTTTTTATGACTTGCTCACGGTTGAGCGAATTCCCGGACAAGCTGGGTTGGGCGTTCGGTAGTTATTTTGCACCGTAAAAACTAGTTTTATTGCAGGTGAATGCTGTGAGTGAATTAAATAGAGGCTGTCGATTTGTTTTTATGTACACAAACACCTATTCCTCTTGTACTATCAAAGTTTATTGGGACATGTTACTTGGGCGCACATACGCGAAGATCCTGTAAAGTTGAAATATTTCTTAGAATAAATTAAATATGATTTTACTTCTATAACTGAACAAAATATATTCGTCTGATATATATGTACTGTAAGAAATAAATAAACTGTTGATTTGTAAGGTTCCATAATTTTTTCTTGAAGTGAAAATTCTTTAGGCACGCTTGACTTGGGGGGTAAACTGGCGAATGTGTAAGCGGTGACTCATCGGTAAACAAAGAACAATATCCGTCACAAAATAAATGAATCTAGTGCTTGGTGAATGATAACGGACCCAGCGCAGATTGGTGGGTGATAACGGACACAGCGCGGATTGGTGGGTGATAATGGACCCAGTGCGGATTAGTGGCTGGTGGGTGTGGTCATAAGCGCACTCTCTTTTTAAATATTTTTGTGAGGGACTAAATTCAATTTCGTGTACTTTTTACACCGTCGTAGCCCCTATTTTTCCTGAGTACGCGTCTGTTATTAGACCAAATTAGAAATATTAATGGCGAAACATTCAGATGAATGGTTCCATTGAAACAGCGGATTTCTCATGCAAGGCGGACCCGACGCGCGAGGGTTCATTAACATAAATGACGCGTTACGTGTGGTGGGCGGCGTCCATTGAAGTCTGAACACCACGCGGAATTTGATTCACTAGATGGTGCAGTCAGGTGCTTTAGTCAGGACCTATTTCATCGAAATATATGTTGTAAAAATGGATTTTCTTATTTCATAACCTTCATAGTTAGTGAAGTAAAATTCTTTATTCATAGGTGGTTCAGATAAACTGTTAAGAAAATGGACAAAAGGGTTTGTTCATTTGCATTCCAATAAAGTTTCATATTTTTTACGACTTCGCCTAAGTTGGTTTCCCAGACCAAGTTCTACCCCCCTTTTTACCTCCCATAAAGGGTGACTTCTAGGATAAAAATTAACCTTTGTATTTTCCTAGGACTCAAACTCTATATCAAATTTTGTCTAAATCAGTTAAGCGTGAAGAGGTAACCATTGTACAGAAAGACAGACACACATTCGCGTTTATAATATTAAGTATGTATATGGATAAACTAAACTACATCAATTTTATCAGAAAGAACGGTAGACAAGAGAGAATAATAAGTATTTGATTTTTTATTTATTTATTGACGTTTTGCAATCTTTTCAGGTATGCGTCGTCTGAATAATAAAAAAAAATTAAAAGACATCGAAAGACTTTTATAGAGCGTTCGGATATTTCATTGGAAGATTTTTAAAACTTTCTTGTCTATGTATGACTCGTATTGTTTGCATGATTTAACATAACAAGGAGATATAAAGCCTCTCTGAGTTCGTTTCGCCGGTTCTTCTCAGAAAGGTCTCCCAATTTTGGAACCGGTGGTAGTTTACGGTAGTTAGGGTCAAATAAATAAGCTCAAAATTACGAAAAAGAATTTTAAATAAAATACTTCATTAATTAAATTAGCTAATAATACTATTCATACATAGACAATAAAGTTTTAAAAATCTTCCAATGAAATATCCGAACGCTCAATAAAAGTTTTTCGAAGGTAGCTCGAAAAGGCTGCGAAACGTCAATAAATAAATAAAATCAGTACATCTAACCCGTTGAAAACTTGTTTTATTTAATAATAAGCAGTTTATCAGGCACAAAATAGGAAAGATGCAAATATAATATTTATGAAAATTTTATGATTAAAATGTTAAAAAAATATAAAAGAAAGGCTACTGCAACGTTTTTATTTTACATAATGTTGTTTTTTAACAATAATTACGAATTAAAAATGAATTGAAAAAAACGTATTTTAAAACACCATTCAGCGTTTAGTGACGTCACTCCTGTTATGACAACTTATTTGAGGTTATGGTTGTAAAAGTGAATATTATTTTATGGGCAAATTAATTGCGTTTTTTAATAAAAATGGAAGGTGGGTTTATCAAAGCAGTTTCCAAGAATTTACCAAGAGTTAGTGTTGACATGGTGTAACTTTTTTTGTCCAAAGTGCAGAGTTTTCAAGTGTAGAAATGAAAGGGACTAAATTACTACGGTATTTGTAAATCATAGTTGTTAAACTTTGTATATTATTCAGCGACTTCTACACATAGCAGTTATTTCAGCTCAACAAGAGAATCTTACGGCGATAACGCAATCGGCTATGTCCAAATTAAAAGAGATGGAGAATTATGTACATTAAAAAGTCGACTTACTCCGGAGCATAAAGTAGGTAAAGAAGGTTATCGTGTTACAGTTATTTTTAAATAAAACGCAAAACTTTGTTTAGTTCTTCCAATGTGAAGATTGTGTCACACATTTTAAAATTTAATCAATTTTCGACGTCATCCCAACTGTAAAATTAAAAATATGTTATAGACAGGTTTTGTAAGTATTAGGTACGTTACTAACGCGTTTTTACGTACAAGCAGATTAATTAAGCATATAACAAGTATATTCGCCGACTTACGTCAAAGTGATCTTCACAGCATCGAATAATGGTCTTTGGAGAATAATTGTCATTTCTTCGCAGCTTAAAACCACTTTTTTCTCAGTTTTGGGTCAATTAAATTAATTCAACCAAAAGTTAAAAACAATTTATTTGGAAACTTTGTTGAATTAGATGGACACATTAACACAAAACATGAGTCAACACGGCTTTTTTTCGGAATATTAGTGGTATTCTTAAAATCACCTGATGTTGATGGATAGTCCATTTTAATTTTTTCCAAAAAAATATCTAGAAAGTCGAAAAAATATGCAAAAGTATACCAGCGACGAACAAGTACGACCAGTGACAGACAGGAGTGACGTGATCGGAACCATAGGTCCGTTTTCGCGCGAAAATTTAAACTGTCAATTTAAAACCTCATTTTTTCCGATAAATCGCAATGTTTTAATTTTTTAATATATCAGTGGTTTATTCTACATGGAATTCTTTAAAATGAAAACAAAAATAAAAATTTTGCATCTTACCTATTGGAAATGTCCGTTCGCTTCTAGTTCAGAATTGGTTCGACTTTTGTAATTTTGAAAAGACTGTTATAATAACAAAAAAATGAGTCTCCAAACATCTTTGTTCGCGTTGGTATAGGGTTTAATAGTGAATAATTTACATTGTTGGTGACTCTACTGCCTCTTCTAGTAGCTAATGTATACTCATTGGTTACAATTTTACATGATGTACTGATCACAGTTTCCACGCATCGCTGTTCGGCGCGTCCATCATCGAACATAGCAGATACAGTGCATAAACCAACATTTTCTATTTAGTATTAACTTCATTGCTGGGGCACAGGCCTTCCCTATGGATGGAATAGGGATATTGGGAGTTGACGCACCATGCGGGCCCAGTGCGGATTGGCGGTCGCTAACGACTGCAGATGCAGCCGGTACCAACGGCTTAACGTGCCTTCCGAAGCACGGAGGAACTCGAGATACAAGATTTTTGGTCACCAATCCAATGACCGACCACTGCGAAAGTTGCTTATTAGTTTAGTTAAATAACAGAAAACCTCCGTGGCCGAGTGGTTTGTATGCCGAGTTTCAAGGTGTCGCCTACTCGAGAGGCCCCGTTTTCGAATCCCGGTGAGGGCGGATGTTTGTGTGAAGAATACGAGAATTTATACTCCGGTCACAGATGTATAATATGTATTTTTATATAAATATACTCATACATGTAGCAGTATTTGTATTGTATCCGTTACCCTAGTATTCATTAATAATACCATACCACATCGCCAAAGAAAGAAAGTAAGAAAGAAAGAAAAATGATTTTATTTGAGACAAAACAACAGTAAATATATGTGTATATGTTACCGGCCAAACCCGATTTCAGGACAATCTAGTTTTGCCTAGGCTAAACTGGTTCTTCCTATACGCGATAGGATTAACTAGTATAGCCTAGTCCAAACTAATTTATCCTAAGCGCGACAGGATAAACCAGTTTAGCCTAGGCCAAACTAGATGATCCTGATATAAATACGCACACTCTAGGATAAACTAGTACGACCTAGTCTAAACCAATTTAGCAAAGCGGAAAGTAATTGAACAGACATGTCAGGACTTGTACAGGGCGCGTCATGTAAAAAGAACGCTGGAAGAAAGTGGAGGGAGTGTTTTTTCTGTAATTGGTTTTTGTTTAACTCTTTTGTTGTTGCCGGGAGTTCGGAAGACAGTAAAGCCGGGTACGCATTAGCGATCTGTTACCGTAACATGCGTGATACAGTACGAAGTTCTAGTGTGTACGCTAGTAGCTCAGTTGTGAACGTTGGCTCGCTTCAAACCGCACGCGTACCGTTCTCGCAGCAGGTTATCGAACCACGTACACACTATGCTTTTTGGTTACAGTGCGTGCAACGGTTATGGTTACAGCTCGCCAATGAGTAACTACCCGGCTTAAGAAATTCCGAATCATTCGAACCTTTTACAATTCATCTCACTGTAAACTCAAAATATTTTAAGAAAAGTTTACTAGAAAAAAAAACCACGCGGACCAGGCAGCGGACCGGACTCGAACCCGCACCCTTCGCAATCCGGGCGAATGCACTGACCATTATGCTACCACGGCCCTATTCGCCGCGTCGAAATTTTCCTAGCCTTAAGCTGCAAGGCAGCGCCATCTCTTCGCATTGTAGGTTGCAACCACGCAACCCACAATGTCAAATGAATACTTTTTCAAGTATTAAACATTTGAAAGAAGAAATAGCAATTATAGTTATTGTTTTTATTTATTTTTAAGCATTTAACTGCTAGGTGTTTAAATCTAAAGAAAAGTTTACTAGAAAAATTAAACTTTTCTTACTTTTCTTTGTATTACTAATTATCCATAACTTGTAACGATGAATCATTATGGTTTTAATAAAAAAAATTATTTTTCCAATTACGGATTATTTTATTCAGTTTATCTATTTATTTTGACTTTCTAGATATACTATAATGTTTACACTAGGCCATACTAGTTTATCCTAGAGTATGCGTATTTTTATCAGGATCAACTAGTTTGGCCTAGGCTAAACTGGTTTATCCTATCGGGCTTAGGACAAATTAGTTTGGACTAGGCTATACTAGTTAATCCTATCGCGCATAGGAAGAACCAGTTTAGCCTAGGCAAAACTAGTTTGTCCTGAAATCGGGTTTGGCCGGTAACATATACACATTAACTTTGAACTACTGTATTCAGCTTAGATATTTATAATTAGTGAAACATAGTTATTATATAAATAATAAACATAGTTAGGCTTGTTGATTTATATAAGCAATAACTTAGAACTACTGAATTCCTATGCTTTGGTATCTAAAGTGGATAAAATATACTTATAACATTATCTTAATTTTTTTGGTTTTCTTTCATTGTTCCCCCGGTGCTCTGAGTGAGTTCAGAAGAGGGCCGTGGAGGAGAATTTAACATCACAAGTGGCGCCCGAACAAGTGGAAACAAGGCTTTGTAGCATTTACTTTGCTCTTTTTTTTGGTCATTGATTGCTCAAAAAAGGTTGATCGATATTGGTGATTTTTTTTTTAATTTTTTTTTTTTCTCTGAATTATTTGGCTTATATCCAAAGATTTGTTTATCTGGTTATACTGTGTTGTAAACATAATAATTTGTAACATCGGATGATCGATATTGGCTCAAAATTTACAATCAAAAAAGTCATATTTACTTTTTTATACCCTTATTTAAAGAAAAAAAAACCCTCTTGTGTACTGATTTTTGGTAGGTTAGTTCACCAACCTCACTTTTTTGAACCTCACAAGAAGAAACCTAACATTGAGAAACCTAATCCTTTAGAACCTAACAATTTTCAACCCTCAGGTGTGAAACCACACTTGTTACAACACTACTATTTTAACTGATATATCTTAACAGGTAGGTGATTTTATTATCATATTAATTACACTTTGTTATTGAACATTTCTTTATTTTGCCACACTAGGAGTAATTTTAACTTACAAAATGGAACAGAGGCCAATCACTTTTAACTTGTTACACAAAGATGAGTTAGAATATGAAGTCAGAATTAGGGGTGCGAAGCCTGTGGACGGGGTGCCTGCTTTAAAGGCACAAGTACGTGCTTTAAATAAAGATTTACCTTCTGATGAAATATTAACTTGTGAAGTAGAGATAGAATCAGAGTTGGATATTATTAGGGAGAAGTTAGACAGTTTAGATGATCTTACTTCTCAAACTTCTTCTAGAGCTAGTTCCCTTAAAGCACTGAACAGAATACAATCATTAGCACATCACTTGTTTCATAGACTTAGTCGCTTAGATTCTGATAATGATGACAGCATCGCCTCTCAATTGGAAGCGCTGCAGGAACGTCTAGACAAGTTTCTGGTTAAGTTAGATAACATTATGCACCATTTTAAGAGTAGTTTAACTCAGGTGCCTCCGGAAGAAAATAGCAGAGTCCATGCTGCTTCTGAACGCACTGGGAATGCTTTCCCTGACTCTGGTGCTGCCGTACATAAACTAAACATACGGTTTAATGGGAAAACCTGTGTAAAGGCATTCTTGCAGCGTTTAGAGGAGTTATGTTTGTCTCGTGGTGTAACAGATGGTAAATTGTTCAATTCTGCAGCTGAATTGTTTACAGATGAGGCTCTTTGTTGATATCGTGGGGTGCAGTCCGAAGTACATAGCTGGTTAGGGTTGAAAACCTTGCTTCTTGATGAATATTTACCATCAGATTATGATCATCGTTTATTACAAGAGATCCGGTCTCGCACTCAGGGTTCCGATGAAAGCATAGTGAATTATCTTAGCATTATGCAGAACTATTTTACTCGGTTGTCAAAGTCGCTCTCAGAGGAAGAGAAATTGAATATTGTCCTTTTTAATATTAGACCTTTTTACACTACACAATTAGCTTTGAATCCCATAGAGTCCTGGACAGATTTGAAACGCAAATGTAGACTTCTGGAAGGTGCCAAGGAGCGTTCCCAACATTTTAGTGAACCACCTAAAATAACCCAGGCTTGCTTAGCTCCAGATCTGAGTTATAAGAATAGCAATAATAGACAACTGCCTAAGGTCTCAGCCGTGCAACTGGTGGGAAATGATAAGTTCTGTGTGCGTTGCCGTGTTGAAGGGCATACTCTTAGAACATGCCGGGAAGCTCATGTTTTGGTTTGTTATCGTTGCGGCCGGAAAGGGGTGACGGCAAGATCGTGTCCCGAGTGCTCCCAGGGGAAAGCTACGAATACTTCGGTTCCAAAAAACGGGAAGGTGTGAATCGGCGCTGTTATAAATTTTTGTCTAAACACGAATGGGATTCGTGGTTGGAAGTAATTCGACGGTTTTTCGATAATAATAAACAAAACATTATTAAAAAGTGTCAAAATGAATGTCAACATCTGACAGCGCCGATTCAAAACACAAGAGGGGATGCCCGTCCATTTTTAAAAATTACTATTTATGAATTAAAATATATAGGCTTGCTAGACTCTGGTTCTGAAATATCTATTGTAGGTAACAATGCAATAAAACATTTTTCTGGCCTTGGTACTGTACATAAGTCATGGGACTTAACACACATTACTACTGCAAACGGTTCGTCGTCTCCAGTGACGGGCTACATATTTTTGCCAGTCACTGTCGGAGGAAGAACCGCCACTATTAAATTCTACTTAGTACCTGGGGTCGCCACTGAGCTACTTTTTGGGATGAATTTCTGGAAAGAATTTAAGATAGCACCCGACGTTCTATCCTTATTGGAGGGTGGTGAATATTTGCCGGGGGGTAATCATATTGGTTCGATCACTTGTAACGATAGATTTTTACAAGATTTTGAGTCGCTCTCTGAGTCCGAGCGTAGGCAGGCTCAGGAAGTAATACGATTGTTTGAGGATATATCAGCGGATAAGAGAGGATTAGGTAGGACTCACTTGGTCACGCACAAAATAGACACGGGCGATCATCCACCGATCAAGCAGCGTTACTATATCATGTCTCCGGAAAAGTTGGCCGAAATGAACAAGCAACTAGACCAAATGCTCAAAGATGATGTGGTGGAGCCGAGCAATAGTGCGTGGAACAATCCCGTCACTCTGGCGCAAAAGTCGGATGGATCTTATCGTTTTTGTTTGGACAGTAGGAAACTCAACGCGATTTCAAAGCATGACGCCTATCCTTTGCCGTATATCAGTAGCATCCTGGACCAGCTCCGTGACGCGAAATTTCTGTCTTCAATCGATCTTAAATCGGCATACCATCAAGTATTATTATCACCGGATTCCCGGGAAAAGACCGCATTCACTATTCCCTCCCGCGGGCTATTTCAATTTAAGGTCATGTGTTTCGGTTTGACCTCAGCGCCTGCCACTCAGCAGCGCTTGATGGATAGTTTGTTTGGGCCGGAGTTTAATAAGCTGTTGGGATCCGGGTCACCAGATTTTAACCCGGATAACCATAAAATATTCATTTATTTGGATGATTTAATAATTTTAACTTCCTCGCCTGCTATGTCCGAACATCTTGATATTCTACGTAAAGTCAGAGATAGATTGTTGGAGGCTAATTTAACTATTAATATGGGGAAGTGTCAATTCTTTAGAAGACAGTTGAAGTATTTGGGTCACGTGGTTGATGAATATGGTTTGCGTACCGATCCCGATAAAATAAGAGCTATTGTGGATTTTCCCATACCCGCTAATAGAAAGGAGGTGAAACGTTTTCTGGGAACTGCATCATATTACAGGCGATTTATTAAAAACTTTAGCCATATGGCCGGGCCATTAAATGCTCTCACTTCTACGCGTAAGGGTGCTCCTTCCTTTAAATGGTCGGATGAGGCAGAGCAAGCATTTCTGGACTTGAAGTCGGCTCTTACAAGTGCTCCAGTTTTGGCATGTCCGGACTTCACGAAGGAATTTGCAGTTCATTGCGATGCGTCCAATTTTGGCATTGGAGGTACCCTCACCCAAACCGTAGACGGCCAGGAGCATCCGGTCGCGTATTGTAGTCGCTCACTTACCCACGCCGAGCGAAATTACTCGGCTACCGAGCGGGAAGCTTTAGCTGTGGTACATGTAGTCGAGCATTTCCGTCCCTATCTGGAGGGTAGTAGGCCATTTCGTGTTATTACCGATCATGCTAGTCTAAAATGGTTTCTGAAGCTTAAAAATCCGACCGGTCGCTTGGCGCGTTGGGGTTGTAGATTATCACCCTATAATTTTGTAATAGAACATCGCAGTGGCTCACAAAATGTGGTACCTGACGCGTTATCCCGCTCTGTTCCCGTGGCATCTATAGGTATCACTGACGCCACAGCCGACTCGTGGTATAATAATATAATTAAACGTTGTACGGACAAACCTAGAGCTTGTCCAAATTTTCAGATAGTTGATGGTAGGTTATACCGTTTCACAAAAAGTAGTAATAAGCTCGGTGGTGATTACCAGTGGAAACAAGTTATCCCGATTGAGAGTAGGGAATCTATAATTAAACAGAACCACTCTGAACCAATCGCGGCTCATCTTGGTGTGGCAAAAACTTATAAACGTTTAAAATTAAGATATTTTTGGCCCGGTATGTATAAGGATACCGTGGATTTTATTAAGAGTTGCTCGGTTTGCAACGCATACAAACACAGTTCACTGGCAACTCCTGGGTTCATGGGAGAACCTAAAGCTGTCGGCCATTCCAGTGCATCAGCATCGATTTAGTTGGCCCACTGCCAATGTCCAGACAGCAAAACAACTATTTGCTGGTAGTAGTGTGTTGCTTTACAAAATATTGTTTATTATTTCCTTTACGTCGAGCTACGGGTAGGGTGATTGCTCAACGACTGGAGGATCATGTCTTTTTGATTCATGGTATACCTCAAACCGTGATCTCCGATAACGGATCGCAATTTGTAAGCCATGAACTTCAATCTTTGTATGCCAAATATAATATACCACAAGTCCATTTGGGTCCTGTGTATTGCCCTCAGGTTAACACTGTCGAACGTTATAACCGTACTGTCATCACTGCGGTGGCCTCGTTCGTTGAAAATGACCATAGATCTTGGGACGTGAATATTCATAAGATCCAGTTCGCTATGAACACCTCTGTGAACGAATCCACGTCATATACTCCGTTTATGTTAGTTCATGGTAGGGAGGCTGTTACCGATGGTAGTATTTATGCCGGTTTCAACGATCTTGACGAGTTAGTGATAGAACCCCGGGATACTCATGCGTCTAACCTGGGTCATTTAGGTGAAATCTTTAAAAAGGTCAAGGACTCACTGCGAAAAGCCCACGATAGGAACGTTAAATATTATAACAGGCGACGTAGAGATATTTCCTTTAACGTAGGCGATTACATTTGGAAACGGACGTATAAACAGAGCGCGGCTCATAAATACTTTTCAGTCAAACTTGCACCGAAATATGAACGTTGCAAAATAATCCGTAAACTCTCCCCACTCGTTTACGAGCTCGAAGACGAAAACGGGAAGTATGTAGGCAAATGGCATATAAAAGATTTCAAAAGCGCTGACCCCGAATAGATATTTAGGTAGGGACTTATCGCCGTGGGTGTGGCGGCCGACGAATACCCATCCCGCCTTCTGCCCGGCGTGACGTAGAAATCGTCAATGGGTCTTGGTATCACACTGCATCCTAGATACCCATGTGTGTGTTCGTCCCCGATAGTGTAATCTCTTTGTTTGCCACCTAATTAATGCTTAAACACTTAATTGTCTCTTAACTTTTCCAGGAGAAGGTTTTGTTAATGTGCTTGTTAGTTTTTTACCTACCAAGGCATTTTATTGAAGTTGCTAATACAAATGAAAACGTATTAACAACAACTTTTATCATAATATCCTATGATGAGCATAGAATATTTATGATATTTTTTTATTTCTCTCGGGAGACAGTAAATGAGACACACGATGGACGAACGCACAACATGCAATTTTGTGAGCAAATCGCCTTTGACCAATAACATCTCTTTGGTTAATTTTCTACCATTATGTTTTTCTCGGTATAACTGGTAACATTATAATTTTTTTTTTTTATTATATCTATTTTCGGAGCAAAGATGCTTGCGGTACGGCCTTGAGTGGTATACACTTTGTGTTACTATTGTCATTTATTATTATCTATTTTTGTTACAACTTAGAGATTTATCAATGATTTATCGTTCTGTATGTTTATTTTTTTTTAACTTAGCGGTTTATAATATTCTATTATTTTATACAACATTACTTAATCATATCTTAACTAAAGTACATAAGACATGGGGATATACGAACGAGGGCGTTCGACGAATTCCCTACGTGAATTCTGCCGTGAGTGGGGGGATAATGTAGTGTTTGTTTTTAAACAGAGCGTGACACTGACACACGTAGGACAGCTGTTTTGTCTATGATAGCGAACCGCTTACGTCAGCGTAGCTGTCAAACTTCATTGATTGGGTTGGTAGCCTTGAGGGAAGAGTCGATTTTTCTATTCGACTAAAATATTCGCCTTGAGACTTATAAAAAAAAAAAAAAAAAAAGTAATCAGGCAGTGAATCTCTGTGGGGGCGCGTGGATGAATGGATGGAGTTTGACAGTTGTTGAATTTTGAATAGTTTTTCCCAAATCGATTTGAGTCCTCCTTATCGGGTGCTGTTTTTAATCGATTTTGAAGTTTACTCGAAATTGAATTTCCTCGCTGATTTGGGTAGGTATTCCCTTTTCCTCAGCTTACGGCGAGCGTAGGTATATAGTTTTGAGTTTATTCTTCGGTTCATCTCGAATGCGGCGGCTGTCTGTTTGACTGTGGCCTTTGCCTTCAGTTGGAGTGGGAAACAAATCATAGACACATGTTTGGGAGGGGACGACCCGTCTATCATCTATGAGCAATTGTCAAAACAACATTTAAAATTTCACAATCTGTTTGTGGTACAGTTAACTTTTCATCTTTTCTTCTGCCCAAAGTATATTAAAAGGCATATTATAGTCGTCGGAGTCGTGAAATAGATCCGAAAAGTTTATATCCTGAAGGATATTGGCGGAAAAAGCGCGGAGTCGCTAACCGAACCGAGTTTCGCAGGTATATTGGAGTAAATCTTTTTTCCTACTTATTTTGCAAGTTTGGGCTGGAAAAATAACCTTTCTGTTGATATTCTGTATCGTAGGTGGACGAACACGAACCTTCGCAAGGCGTTGCAATAATAAGGCGGTAACTTGTGATAGGAAACAAAATACTTACGGATAGTTTCATATTTCGAACGGTAAGCTATCATCTGACCTCATATTTATTCTCCTAGCACTAATTGAACTGCATTATGCACAATATAGTGATTCTTGTCATCAAATATACCTAATCATTCTTGTCAAGTTAGTGAACATGGAATTGATTTCCTTCAACCCGGTGGGACGGGCCCCAGTCATGTAGTGATTCAAATTTTAAAGTGTAAACATTGACCGTGAATATCCCTCACTCCCTCACCCACTACAGATGTGGTAATCTATGTATTTTCCCCATATCTGATCATTTTTTTTCAATGTGAACTTCAGGCTTGTACGTTCCCCTCAAGAAATACTGGAGGACTAACAAGGAGACTTTTTTTCTGTACACGGACCAGAAGGGACGCGGGAGTTTATTTGCCAGCCGCTCTCCGGTTTTATGTAACCCGGCCGTAACAGCAGACAGATTATACACAGCTAAACCTATCATAATCAAGGTATTTCTCTACTAACCCCGGGTGAGCGTGGAGAAGAACCACCAGGCGAGGTTGGACCCCGACTTACCCATTTCCATATATATACATATATCTATATAACTGGTTATCTCACTGAGAACTAGAATTAACTAAGTTTGTCACCAATATCGATCAAACGAGCCGTAGAACCTCTGAAATCCACTAAATAGCTTATTCACTCTAGTCTATGTGGTAATTGTGGATAAAATATATTAGATATAGTTGAGAATTCATGTAAGTACATGGTAAAGTGTTATGAATGTCTGATATTCATATAATTATAACCTTTCATGACAACTTGTTGGTTTATATACACATTAACTTTGAACTACTGTATTCAGCTTAGATATTTATAATTAGTGAAACATAGTTATTATATAAATAATAAACATAGTTAGGCTTGTTGATTTATATAAGCAATAACTTAAAACTACTGAATTCCTATGCTTTGGTATCTAAAGTGGATAAAATATACTTATAACATTATATTAATTTTTTTGGTTTTCTTTCATTGTTCCCCCGGTGCTCTGAGTGAGCTAGAAGAGGGCCGTGGAGGAGAATTTAACATCACACTAGCCATTCTTAAGCTGCAAGGCAGCGCCATCTCTTCGCGTTGTAAGTGACCCACAATGTCAAGGCCGTCTGCTGTCTGGTCCACGTGGAATTTTTTCTAGTTATATTTTCTTTAGATTTAAACATCAAGCAGTTACATGCTTTAAAATAATAAAAAATATAACTATAATTGCTATTTCTTCTTTCAAATGTTTAATACTTGTAAAAGTATTCATTTGACATTGTGGGTTACCTATAATGCGAAGAGATGGCGCTGCCTTGCAGCTTAAGAATGGCTAGAAGAAATTTGACGCAGTCCGTGAGGGCCTCGGTAGCATAATTAGTCAGTGCATTCACCCGGATTGCGAAGGGTGCGGGTTCGAGTCCCGTCTGCTGCCTGGTCCGCGCGGATTTTTTTCTAGTTATATTTTCTTTAGATATTTCGATATGTTTCAGTGATTTCAACAATTCCTCAGATTATTATTTTCCACATCCGTACTGGGACGATTTTATCGGGACTTCTGAATAACTGATAATCAACAAGGCAAACCGGCATGCACACATGTAGGGCTACGACTGATTGATGCGGCTACGGTATTAGGCTACGATGCTACGACGGCTACGAATATTTTTGCTGATGCAGCAATAGATATTTCGATATGTTTCAGTGGTTTCAACAATTCCTCAGATTATTTTCCTCATCCGTACAGTACGAGCAGTTTGTTAATATTCCTTTCATTTTACTCCCAGCCTCATTTTCATACAGTCGGCGCGGCGGTCGCGCGAACGAAGTGGATTTTTTCCGAGTGCAACTTTCGGAATTTACTATTCCGATGCAATGCAAACTTTGAATGGACGATGTATTTTTTTCTCTCTCGTCGCATTTTAAGAGGAAAAGTACGGCACGCTGGAGTTTCAACTTACTGCAATACAACAAATGAAAAGGTGTGCCTATGTTTACTAGTCAGCTACTCGCTTCAATGAAATATATATATCTATATTCAAAATAAATAAATAAACAAAAAAAAAGTCATTGGATGGGTGACCAAAAATTACTATCTCGAGTTCCTCCGTGCTTCGGAAGGCACGTTAAGCCGTTGGTCCCGGCTGCATCTGCAATCGTTAGCACCCACCAATCCGCACTGGGCCCCTGGGGTCATGGCCCAATCTCCCTATTCCATCCATAGGGAAGGCCTGTGCCCCAGCAGTGGGGACATTAATAGGCTGATGATGATGTATATACTAGTCCGTATATGAACCATGCAACAATGACACATGTACTGACAGTCGATTCTTTTTGCACACCAGCTCAGAATGCCGTAGGAGCTGGCCCGAACTCTACGTACCAGTGATGCATATCGCTTCCGTATCATAGTGAACAGTCTACCTGTGCATCAGCAAACATCCCTGATGCGCATCAGAAACGCGGGAGCCGCATCAGCACTCTGAATGCGTTATTATACTGAACACGCAGAGCGCTGTACTGTTTCTGTGTATGGCAACAAAGAAAACCAACGGGTTGCACTCCGGGAGTGCTGGCAGAAGTGAAAACTTGAATATTAACGTTGTGCATTTTTGATATTTTGGAATGGTTAGGGAATAATTTTGCACGAATTGCTTTAATTATCAGTATAAAAGTACTATCATGTATGTGGTAAAATACAATATTTATTTGTTGCGCTATCGTACACAAACATGACAATTTATATTACATTAAAAAAGTTTATCTCTCCAAAAAAACAACTTACATGAATCACGTTTAAGCGCACTTGGCGACATCTATTGTAAAGAAATCAACTTACATTAATCACATTTAAGCGCACCTAGCGATATCTATTGTAAAAGAATGCATTTTCTTCGCAATAAAGCTGCCACGGACGTCCTAGATAGAGACTTATTATTATAATACAGTAAAATAAAATATTACTATGTTTCGTCCAATATATTGAATATCAACAACCTTTCCAATTTTATTGTGTGTCATGATGCGATCAGCCAACGTGTTTACCCTGACGCGAGTTTAACATATTTTACCCATACACAACGAAGTATACAACGCCGCTAAAGAATTTTTCACTTTAAAAAATTAAGCATTAAACTGCTAGATATTTATATCTAATTAAAATGGAAGATACTTCCGCAGACTGGCGCCCCCACTAATTAACGCTATGCCCAATCTATCTTACATTTTTCTTTATACCCTCGAGTTTCAGAGTTTCAAATTGGTAGCTGATATCGATGGAAAAAAGGCCTTAAATGTGAGCATTGTGATGTTTTATGTAATGCTTAAAAAAAGGTTTTCGTTAAAACGATTTTTAATACGTTGCGTATGTAAATCGCTTTGGAAAAGGTTCCGTTAAAAAGCTGTTGACGCTATGCTTATGGTGTTAACGATAAACGCAATATGTTGAAAGCTTAAAAACATTAATTTAAGAAAAATGTTTTTTTTACAGGATCATCTAAAATGACGACCTCCGTGGCCGCGTGGTTTGTACGCCGGGTTTCAGGGCGTCGCCGACTCGAGAGGTCCCGGGTTCGAATCCCGGTGGGGGCAGATGTTTGTGTGATGAACACGAGCATTTGTACTCCAGTCATGGATGTTTAATATGAATTTCTATATAAATATACTTATATATGTAAACTATATGTATTCTATCCGTTACCCTAGTATTCCATAACACAAGCCTTATAGTGCTTACTTTGGGGCTAGGCTAATTGGTGTGAGTGTTGGAAATATTTATTTATTATTATCTAAAAGGCACGAAAGAAATATGTAAAGGTATCCCTGTTGTTTTATTTCACATTCAATATAGATGGCGGGACTAAGTAAAAAGCATGCTTTTATCAATTTAAAAGCACGCTGTTATGCTTTTATTGAAATGCAAACTTCGAATGCTTATCGATGTGGCTGTTGACTTTTACAGCGTCACCGGTCTTGGAGCGCCGAGATCCTTAGGGGACTTCAGGCTGGAAAATGGCGAGAGCTCAATACAACTAGTTGTATTCCAGACGAATTGCATCTCCCAGCGGAGGGAGTTTTACTTCGTCGTGGATGTAGCTTACACTCGACAGTCACAGACCTAATGGGCTAAATACTGCTCCAGTCTATTAAACAATTTCATCTGTCAAGACTTTCAACATTAAAATACTCAATTTAAGAACTAAAGCATACAAAGAATTTAAATTCAAGTCATAAAGATCGACTGATATAGTTATTTGATTTGGTTACCTTTACCGAATCTTTGGATACGGCATCCAAAAGCCATCTAAGTAATATTTGTTTCTTAGGTTTTCACGCACATCACTCATTAAATAAAACTAGTTTTGGACGGGTTAATGCACGAAACTTTATTACTTATTGACGTTTCGCAGCCTTTCTAAGGCTGGTAGCTCGATAAAATTAAACAAAAAATCATTATTCTGACGATGCAGACCTGAAAGGGCTGAGGAACGTCAAAAAATAAATAAAGTTTCGTGAATTAACCAAAAAAAAATAGTTTTATTTTGATCTAAGTAATGTCAAATGCAACCTAACAATACACTACTAATACCGTACCGCACCGTAGCATAATTGGTCAGTGCATTCTACTCATATACAGTTTTTTTTGTCTGAATTGACAAAGATATATTGGGGTTTTTTTAACATTTAGTTAGCTAACAGTAGCTTGAATTTTATTTAAATAAACTCTTGTTATAACCACATTCTATCTCAATTAGCTTCAATTAGTTGACATTGATATAGTGACGTTATAAACAGGATTGAACACATATTTAACTAGAAGCCTGCCCTCGCTTCGCTTCGGTATTTTATCCCCTTGGGGGTAGAATTGATCAAAATCCTTTCTTAGTGGATGCCTACGTCATAACATCTACCTGCATGCCAAATTTCAAACCGATCCGTCAGTGGTTTGGGCTGTGCGTTGATAGATGACTGTGTCAGTCAGTCACCTCTGAGTTTTATATACATATATACTATCCGAGACATATATAGATTAAAGGACTTTGGAAGCAACAGCTCAAACGTTACCTACGCCTTTCATATTATTTGATCGCATTTTTCTTACCAATCTCATCACCAGCCTTGTCGAAAGCCGCATAGCAGCATTATGTTGTTATCATCATCATCAGCCTATTAATGTCCCCACTGCTGGGGCATAGGCCTTCCATTTGGTCCATCCATTGTCACCCACCAATCCGCGCTGGGTGCATTATCACCCACCAATCCGCGCTGGGTCCGTTATAACCCACCATTCCGCGCTGGGTCCGTTATCACCCACCAATCCACGCTGGGTCCGTTATAACCCACCAATCAGCACTGGGTCCATTGTCACCCTCCAATCCGCACTGGGTCCGTTATCACCCACCAATCCGCACTGGGTCCATTGTCACCCTCCAATCCGCACTGGGTCAGTTATCACCCACCAATACACACTGGGTCCGTTATCACCCACCAATCCGCACTGGGTCCGTTATCACCCACCAATTCGCCCTTGGTTCGTTATGACCCACCAATTCACGCTGGGTCCGTTATCACCCACCAAGCACTAGATTCATGTATTTTGTGACGGGTATTGTTCATTGTTTACCGATGAGTCACCGGCACCGTTACGCACGTAACGCAAAAATCGTCACACATTCGCCAGTTTACCCCCTAAGTCAAGCGTGCCTAAAGAAATTTCACTTTAAAAAGGGAGACATAGGAGCATATGATGAGTAAAATTATATTTTATGTAAGAAAATCAATTCTTTAGTGATAAAAATCAAAATGGAATCAGTCGAGAACGTATGTGTGGAAAAACATTGCCCGCGTCCCATTTTTAAGGATCTCGCCGTCCCCAAGCCTGGTCACGCTGTCAAGGTAATCTGCGACCAACAGCATACCCGCTTAAAATGACATTACTGTTACAGACTCATTATTTCAGTGACATGTTGCATTTATTAAATCATTTATTAATTTCTGGTATCCTAAATGTACACACTTAATATTGCCGCCATGTAAACCATGAGAAAAATGTGATAAGATACCTACCTACGCAATGTGCACAACCGACTACGCGCACTGGCTCCAGCTTATGCATTTCGCTGTTTTTGCCGGCTCGTTCCGATATGGATATTTTTTACGGAAGGCACACACACACATACACACACACACACAAACACACACACACAATTTCAAACATATCACACACTAGTCATCATTTTGTAAATATGTATTATAATTCCATCTGTACTGAAAATGACTATTCCAGAGTGCTGGACACTTATCAGCATTTCTCTATATTCTGTTATTTATTTGTTTTCATTAATTTTGCTCCGATTTTATCTATTTTTAGTTTATTTATTTTATTGACATTTGTGACAACTTAATGTTTTTTATCCGTTGCCATGGCTAAAAGTGAAAGGTGCGCAGCACAAAAACGTAACGAGGTCATTAATGTCATTCATTGATAGATTTTACTCCTAACATTTTTCTCATACCGGGCCCCTTATATATGCAAATCGATTCTTAAGGAGTAAACTCCAAAAAACATAAACACAAACAAAATACCATCGCGTATTCACCCAAAAACCAACATCAAGCGACGGGCTTTCCGTGTTGTAACCAGAACGATTTCATTCAGTGGGCACAACAAATGACGCCCATTCCCCTTTCACTCCGGTTTATGAGGAAAAAGTGACGCCAGCAATCGTCTTAGGGCTACCTCGTTTATCAATGTTGTCCTGTCATATATCACTTGGAGGTAAACCTCAGAAATAATGGCCGAGATCCGGACTAAATGCTCATTCCTCCCTTTGACACAGAAACAGAGAAAATTATGTACACTACCAACCAAGTATGAATGGTCGGTAAATGTATGGAGCAATACTGAGATAGGATTAATAAGCAAGTACCTAAATAGATAAATTGGTTGTCTCAAACATGCTTAGAAAATTTGAGCAATATGTTAACAAAATGAAAATTGCTGTACTGGGCAATATAAAACATGTGAGCAGCGGCCAGCAAAAGTTATAATTATGTAAATATAATCTATATTATGCCGTGGTTTAGACGTCAAATAAATTACATTGTAAACTTATATTTGTTGTGTAACAAACCAAGGAGGTAGAGTTTATTTTAAACGGCGTATTATATGACAATCGGGGGGCACGGCAGTGCCCCCGCCAAGTCGAGCGCGAAGCAAACACTGCCGTACCATCCTTTACTGGAACCATTTCGCCGCATTTTCAAGCGCCTATTTGAGAACTTCTGGCGAACCAGAACGCAGAAATTTTTGTCATCCAGTAAGCTATAACCACATACTTGAAATCCAAAATTTCAAGTCTGTAGGTCATTTACTTCCGAAGTTAAGCGAAAGCAAAGTTTCGCATTTATGATAGTATATGATTTATGATGTAGCACCTGGTTTGTACGTTTGTGTACCCTTCAACGGCCAAGTGGAATCTTGTTATACCGAGTCACAAATGCATGAAATACAAATTTCCCCACTTTTAGGAAAATTTTCCCGTAAAAAAGTAGTCACACAGTTGTATTTTTTGTTTAGAATGTTCGTCACATTGTAGGTGATTTCTTGTGGCTTTTAAAGTTTAACCTTGTAGATTTTACATGATTTCATCACACAAGATGGCATATTTTTTTTATTTTGTAGAAGCAATTGAACGTGTCCCTGCCGCTGTCATGCGGAGTCAAATGGCAGAGGGTTGTCGGATCTGGTGCATTTGAGTGAGTATAGATAGTATACAATAAACCAAATTGTATGACCTTGCATGCTTCACATCATTTTAGTTTGATGTTAGTGTCGCCTTACACGGGCACCGACCACAACCACAAAACGCCGCCACCGGCATATTTCTTGTAGTTTTCATACGTTTTATATGGACTCGCCACACACGGTACGCCGGTGGCCGCCACACGCTACAAATCGTCGTTGCTCGCATCTTGTGGCCCGCACCGGCCACTTAATGCGCCGATACAAAACGCCGCTACACGTCACTCGCGCGATTCCCCACTCTCTCTCCCTTACCTTAGTCGGCCGCTGTCGCGCGCTTCAGCCACTTTAGTAGCCGCTTCTAGCTTCTCGTGGCGGCGTTTGTGGCTGTGGCGTGTGGCCCGTGTGCGGCGACACTTACGTCCGTCTTTTATTCAGGTCCGTGTTTTTTCTCATTATTTTTCATGGATCTATCGATGGTAAGAATGTCGTACAAAACTATATGACCATAATGTACTCCATCTATCTGTACTTTTGAATTCTCACCTGCATTTAGTTGGACAGATTATCAGTGCATAGTACCAGTGCTAGTACCAGTGGCATAGTGCCAGTGAAAGTTGCTTAACTTCAACGATCGAAGCCGAACTCGCTAACCACCCTCGCCATCGAACTCCTCAAAGCAAAATATCCAAAAACTGTTTTTTATTTCTACAAAATATAGTGGTACCTACGTTTTAAACTTATGCATTTATGCACTGACCAATTATGCTACCGCGGCCCTGACGGAAGATCACGGTATAAAACAGTACTAGTGTTGCCGAACTATCGATATTAAAACTATCGACAGTTTACATCGAAAATCATGTACCCTACCGATAGGCCTATCGATAGAATCGATACAACCGATAGTATCGATACTATCGATAGCTCAGAACAAGGCAATACTATCGAATGAGTGCAATACTATAGATACTATCGATACTATTGTAGTTCGTTAATAACAAACTATTGATAGTATCGATACTATCGATAGTGTTGATTTTATCTGCAACAATACTATCGATAGTAACGATACTAGCGATTGTTTAGGACTTAAGTTTGTGATTGACTATAATACCTGAAAATTGTAAACAATACTATTGCAAATTGTTAAACTATCGATAGTATGGTTGCAAATAAAATCGACAGTATCGATAGTTTGTTATTAACGAACTACAATTCTATCGACAGTATCGATAGTATTTAACTCATCCGATAGTATTGGCTTTTTCTGTGCTATCGATAGACTATCGATTAATCATCGATAGTCGACTATCGATCGGCAACACTAAACAGTACCTTTTGGTGGTATTGTGTTTCTGTTGGTGAGTAAGGTTCTAGGAATCCACTAGATAGGGGATGCGGCTGGGTAGGCGACGGTACGAGTCATATTTTTAGTATCACAAGCATCTATAGGCCATGGTGGCCGCTTACCATTAGGCGGGCCATACGTTGTTCGCCACCCTGTTGACATTAAAAAATATCCCAAAAATAAAGCCTATAAGCGGATTTATTTTGCGACCAGCTTACCGAATATGTCGAGACCCACGACCTGCTGCCTCGATTACAATCCGGCTTCCGTAGGAGCCGTGGTACGGCAACGGCTTTATCGTATATAGTGGACCACCTCTTGGCTGCGCAAGTTCGTGGTATGGTTAGTGCCTTTGACTGCATAAACACAACACTTCTTTTATCCAAGTTGAAATATTATGGCTTCGACGTCAATGCAATAAAATGGTTTTGCAGTTATTTGACAGATAGGCAGCAATTGGTGGAGATGTCTGCTGTTGATGGCACAAAATTACAATCTCGTTCTGTCCCTAATAAGAAGAAAGACCTTGCAAGAATATCTGGTTGGTGTCGGTCAAACTGCCTAGTACTAAACCCTCTGAAATCTAAACTTCTACTCACATGCACCAAAAGCAATATTAGTAAAATAGATCCAAATCTGCTCAATATTCACATGGACGGGATAGTTATAGAGCGAGTATACTCGGCAAGGAGCCTGGGCTTGACTTTGGACAGTCAACTCAATTTTGAGAATCATATTGTGGAATGTGCGCGCAGCTGTTTTTATAGATTGAAGCTGTTATACAAAATAAGACAATATTTACCAGAAAAACTGAGAGTCACGCTATGCGAAGCCTTGGTCTTGTCCAAATTTAACTACTGCGACACTGTCTATGGTCCATGCTTGCTAGCTAGATCGTCGCGACTTATTCAGCGAGTACAGAATGAGTGCGCCCGCTTTTGCTTTCACATACCACCGCGAACTCATGTCACCCCATTTTTGATCACAGCAAACATGCTAAAGATGGAGGCCCGTAGGCGCTTGCATCTGACCACATTGATGTTTGGTATCATCCGCACGGGCAATCCGAAATACCTGGAAGCAAAATTAGTATGGGCACAACAACGTAGCAAGTATCAGCAGAGGTCTTGCACTCGCATCTTCTGCACTCCGATAAACCAAACCGCAGCCTTTCGTGGGTCTTTCCGATTTGCTGCCTCCAAGTGTTGGAATGACCTTCCTCCTCCGATGCGAGATCTAAAATCAAAACACACACTGAAGATTAAATTGAAGCAACACCTACTGAAATTACAATGCATGCAATAATTCTGAAATACATACCTCAACCTTTCCATCTACTGTAAAATCATTACATCCTCAGATTACATCTATTACAAAATCATTAAAAAGGAACACGCAGAGACATTAAACCATGGGCGAACAATCGCACTCAATGAATATTTTGAGGGAAACCTCATTTTGATTACTAATTATTTATATCGCAAAAAGTGACAAGCCAAGTCACAGATTAACCACACAATAACATAACACAGCTTATAATACTGGGTTACATATATATATATATTTATTTTTTAGATTTTTTTCATTTTTGCACTTAGCACTATTTATCTAATTATAAATCTATTCGTATTCTTGATTAAATTTATTATATTGTTATGTGTATACCGAAAAACCGTGCACCATACAGTCCCTGTCAGAATACCAGCGTTGTCGTGACACTTTTAGTTACATGTCACGGCAGCATTATGCTGAGGCAGGGTCCTGATTGACCAATATGATGGCTGTTAGGTTTAAATTGTGTAATGCTTACTTTTTATATATGTTTTTTATTTTAGCAGTTTATAATTTTTATGTTTGTGTTTTATTGGTCAATAAAATGGTTCTCTCTCTCGCTCTCTCTCTCATTTATTTTAAACTTTATTGACCAAAATACAATAGAATGGTACAAAAGGTGGACTTAATGCTAATAGCATTCTCTCCCAGTCAACCTTTGGGAAAAAAGAAAAACGCGAACGGCGGTATAAAGCTAAATATATACACATAAATATTGATATAATAAATAGCATTAAAATATATACGAATTAACATAGATACATATATAAATATACTACGAAAGGAATACACATACATACATACGACTATTATATTTAAATATATATATACACATAACTATACACATGATGATGATTAATAAAGTGACTCTTTATCTTAAATTTTGAAGCAGATGAGTGCGAACATATGAAAAATTTCAGACAGTTTATTATGCGGACTGAGAAAAAATACTTCTTCAGCCGGAAAATGTGCGGTATTCACGAAAAACGAGCAGCAGGCTTATTGGAACACGGACAGATTTTCATTAATTTTGTCCCGATTTAATTTCCACTGATTCTTTGAAAACAGTCCCCGCTGACCGTGACTCGGTCTACATAGTAAAAAACCAAATATGATGAAAACAAAAAACGAACAAAAACAAGCCGAAACGTTATCCCAATAGATCACCCAAAACCGTTATAGGAATTCAAACAAAGCACAGGAAGACATTACACGGCTATCAATATCCATTCATTGTACGACTTAATAAAGATGGATGATGCCTCAATACTGGTAGGAAGTTGTGCGCCATTAGGCAATTAGTTTGTTCGTTATATTGGTTCCGGCACCGCGTTGCCTGCGATCGAGTGGCTGTCATCGGAGAATCTCAAATTGGCAGTAGCTTGTGTTTGCCTTAGGTAATTATTGCTTTAATTTTCTAATGTATTTCTTTTTCACATCAATCCAAAATTCATTTATTCAATTTAGTCTGTTACAAGTACATGTGAGAGCTTAGATTAAAGGAAAAGGGGGAGATACGGTACGCTCATACTAGAATTAAATAAAGTATGATCCGACTCAACCACTTGAGCAACTCTCACACACGCATACTTCTGTAAATAAACATTCTGTATATAAAGTTGATAACTTTATATACAGAATATTTGGTAAGCGGTCACCTGGTCCTGAATCACCTGACCCTGAATCGCCGGTCCCGGAATCACCTGCGAAGTAAATATTTTGCTAACTGTTTGAAAAGCTTGAAAAAAATTGAAATGTTTGAATCAACGTCTTTACTAATATTATATTCACCTCATTTGGATGTTAATACTACTGTATTAAGTAAACAATATCACTTGCAATGGTTTTTGCTTATGTATTCAGTATGTGCTTGTGCTAAGCTACAAAATAAAAAAGCTATGTCCTCTAATACAAAACTACATTTATTATTGTTGTTACATGTAATACCATCAAGTAATACAATACTATTTGTTATAAACAGAAAAATAAAATCTATGAAAAATTTGTACACTACACTTATCTTAGAAATGAACTATACAGGTAGGAAAGAAGAAAGGAATATAAAAGATATATACACTCAAAATATACATAGCACATCTTATAATTACTATTACAATCATTTTTTGATTTTTTTTAAAATAATTAAAGTTCATCATGTCCAATATCTTTACATTGCAATATTTTCTTATTATTTATGTAGGCCTGATACTATAAACAACTATTACAAATGAACAAATCTAAGGCACTTAAAGTTGGAATTTTCAATGCTGGTTCTCTTACAACTAAACAAGAGGATTTCATAGTGGCTGTGGAGGAAATGTCTCCAGATATCCTGGCCATAAATGAAACTTGGCTAAGGGAGAGCGGTGATGACAGAGCGCCCAAACTCTCTGGTTAAGACCAAACCATATACGCGGAGGAAGGGGAGGCGGCGTTGGGTTCTACATTCGCAGAGGCATAAACGCACGCTCATGTCAACACCCATCCGCAACAGGAGTCGAGCAAATGTGGATAAAGGTCAGATTACAGAACAGGATAATTTTAGTTGGCACTGCATACAGGCCTCCATGGCAGGATGTAAACGTCTTTATCGACGCACTGGTTGATTCAATTACATCGTTTAGTGAGCGAGATGGCATAGTTCTGCTAGGTGATTTTAATATAAACCTTTCAGATGGCAATAGTGGTAAGTGTAAAATCTTCATGCAGTTACTGCGCAGTACAGATCTGAACCAGTTAGTTGAAGAACCCACACACTTCACAGATCACAGTGGCAGTTTGATTGATGTGGTGTGCTCTGATCTTAAGACTCTCAGTGTAAAGGTGAGGCATTCTCCGGACCTTGGTGGACACGCTATGATAGTGGCCCATTTTAAGGTCAAGGGGGTGAAGCCATCTCCTCGTTGGGTAACTTACAGACCATTAAAAAATATTGTTGCGGAGCTCTTCAATAAAGATATTTCATCTGTTGATTGGGAAGGTCTTGAGCGCATTGAGAGTGTTGAATCATTTGCAACAATGTTTACTCATCAAGTCAGAGGGATTTTTGATTTGCACGCCCCAATTCAAACGCGAAAATTTAAGCACCCCCCACAACCATGGCTTACAGACACTGTGAGAGCGATGATGCGTATCAGAGATAATTACTACAATAAATATAAGGCCCACAAAACAGAAGCTCTGAAAGCATGTTACAAAGACATGAAATCTCTCGTGATAGCGGCAATCGAAAGTGAGAAGAGTTGTTTTTTTAATAAGCACATTAACTCACATTTAAATAACTCCAAAAAACTATGGAAGAACCTTAAAGCAAATGTGCTTCAAGACAAAAAAAGCAACCAAGAATTGCCACCATTCTTTGATGACCCTAATGCCATCAATCTGAATTTTTTAAAGGTGCCTGGAAGGGATTATGCTACCATATCTCAACTTTCGTACCTCGAGCATCACAGAGGCTGCAATGCGGTGTTCACACTGCACACTGTCAGTGAGGAACAAGTGCTACAAGCAATAAAGCGGCTAAAATCTAATGCGCAAGGAGATGATGGTATATCACTCGAAATGCTGCAACTGATGCTACCGCAAGCGTTGGGCACTATTACCTCACTGATAAACAGATCGATAGAGGAAGGCATTTTTCCAGAGATATGGAAGACAGCTGTCATTAAGCCTCTTCCAAAGAACACTCAGCCTGCATCGATGTCTGACCTGCGTCCTGTTAGCCTGCTCCCTTGCTTATCCAAAGTACTGGAGAGGATAGTTTGCAATCAGCTTACTAAGTATCTCGAAGACCACCAAATCGTATCTCAATATCAGTCTGGGTTCCGGAGGGGGTGTAGCACGGCAACTGCTCTTAGTGACGTTGTGGACAACATTCTCACAACACAAGATCAGGGCATGATTACGGCACTACTACTCCTGGACTTCTCGCGCGCATTCGACTCGATAAATACAAGCCTCTTGTTATCCAAACTATCATTCTATGGAGTGGATGCTAAAAGTTTGAGATGGTTTGACAGCTACCTTACAAACAGAAAGCAGTATGTAGAACTTACCAGAATGGATGGGTCCAAATCTAGGTCAACCCCACTTCCAGTAACAAGGGGTGTAACGCAGGGATCTATTCTGGGGCCTATCCTCTATATTTTATACAGCGCAGACATCACACGGATCATAAACCACTGTAAGCACCATATGTATGCAGATGACCTTCAGTTATATCTGTCCTTTTCACCACAACAACATGCCGATGCTGAAAAAAAGATAAATGAGGACCTCCAAAATGTATCAACTTGGTGCACATCTAACTGCCTAATGTTAAATCCTACGAAGTCCAAACTTATGCTATTAGGTACCAAAAAGAAGCTGCAAAGATTCAGAAGTAGTGAAGTGCCATTCAACATAAGTTTACAAGGAGAAACCATTGAGCAGGTGCACTCAGCGAGAAACCTGGGACTTATCCTCGACAGCCATTTGAAATTTGAAGAGCATGTCATTGAGTGTGTCAGAAACTGCTTGTACCGAATAAAGCTTTTATACAAAATTAGGCCCTATATAAGTGAGGATTTAAGGATTAGGCTATGTGAGTCGCTCATTCTCTCTAAACTCAATTATTGTGATGTGGTTTACGGTCCATGTCTTTTGTCCAGGTCTGCTAAAATGGTCCAACGAGTACAGAATGCCTGTGCTCGTTACTGCTTTCATGTACCACCACGTTCGCATATATCACCATTTCTCAATGCTGCAAACTTGCTGAGAATGGAGTCTCGGCGAAAGCTTCGCCTGGCTACCTTATTATTTGGTGTCATAAATACTAACAAGCCAAAATACCTCTTAGACAAGTTGGTCTGGTTGCAGGAGCACCTTAAGTACCAAAGACGTCTATGTGCCCATGTATTTTTGACGCCCCAACATAGATCTGTAGCCTTCAGGGGTTCGTTTAAATTCGCTGCTTCGCGATGCTGGAATGACCTTCCACCTCCATTGCGCGACCTAAAAACAATACACACTTTTAGGAAACATTTAAAAGCATACCTAATATCAATGCAAGTAGGAGTGCAGTGATACGTTCCTCTATATTAACAGAATGATTAATTTGATACCATATCCCATCATTTTTCGTATAGTCATTTCACTTTCGCATATCATATATATATAATCGCATAGCTGAAGTAAATTTCCCATCACAATACAAGATATAGAATAGCTTTAACATCACACTTACCTAAACTTGCGACGTTTATGTTGCAATACTGAATCAGTACAAGGCATAAACAACGGAGGGTGAGCCTGGCGCATCTTTTGCCGCATGCTCATTTTAGCGGCATAGTTTTTCTCTGGTTATTGTTAATCTCTTGATCTTTAAAGTCAAAACTCCACAACAAATCACCACACTGATACGTTTATAGCAAAAGTAATGCGCACGAGGCCATTACGTGGCACACACAGAGCGACACAGAACAAAGGTCACGATCATTACGTCACTTTGCAACACAGAGTACAGTACTAAGGGCTGCGTTCGGGACCTACAATCCGGGTGCGAAAAGTGCCAGTTTTATAAATAAATATTCCAGCTTTCTTATGCTAACGCTCCGCACAGTCACTCTTACTTGCGATGCGTCATTCGGGTTGGACAGCAGGCTACCCTTATCGGCCGTATGGGGAAAATAGGGAGGGACTGTTGCTACGTTGACGGGTAGCGGGAACGGATGGCTGTGTGGAGGGCCGGCATTATAGTTTAATGTATTGATTGTAATTTAAGTAATATATGTGTTAGTCATTAAGTAAAATTGTAATCCGTTGTATGTCAATTGTGTTCTTTGTTATTGTCTCGCTTGTTCCGGCATTTCGCTAGTCGCCTTTGCCATAAGGTGCTGGCTGAAAATCAGCGCTGCTGTGGTATCGCGAAAGCGGTTACCACACAGCATAGCTGAGGCAGCGCCCTATTGGCCTTCCACGGCACGATGTTTTTATTTGTTCTTATTTTTTATCTTACATTCTTATAACTATGTTTCAATATTAAATAAAAAAAATGTATTTCTAAGTGTTGCTGTGAAGGCTAATAAAATGTTTTTCTTTCTTTCTTTTTTTCTTTCAACTTATGGAAGATTATCAGACTGTTTAAGAATATTTGATTGACAAAACGGAGTGGTCGTGATTTCTCCTTTGCTTTGTTTTTGTAATTGTTTATTGTGTCTTACAGGTAAATGACCTTAATTTAAGTAAATATGTTGTAGTTAGTATGGGTAGTTATGGGTAGTCATGCTCTCATAATAGTCTCTTCGGCGGTGTCGTGTGAGGCGGATCATTACGTTCCCTAAAATATGGTTGACCGAAGCGATGGCTGGTTCATGCGTCATGCTCGTGAACGGGTGCTGCCAGCGGAGATGAGTCTGCCCTAACTTCCTTAATATTGAAGTTAATGTTTAGTCACACTGAATATAAATAACACTATTTGTATTTATACTGTGTGACACAGCAATCAAAATGCAGGTAAACAATTAATGTATATTTAATAATTATGTAATGAAAAGTGACTTCATGAATCACCTCTGAAGTCATTTTTCAATTTGACGACTCTGTAAATAATAAAACAGGGAGAAAAAAACAGCCCTTGCTGAGTTTCTTGCCGGTTCTTCTCAGTACAAGGTCTCCCGCCGTAGATTTACGAACCGATGGCGTAACTTCTAGACATTCATGAGTGCTTGTAACAGCCTAAACTGAATAAATGATTTTAATTATGATTATGATTATTCAATCGAGCAAGCGAGACAGGTTGTACGCTTCAACGAAGCGCGAGCGAAACCGCGAGTCCGCGTCGCTTTGCAGCCGACTGCATTTTCTTTTCTCTCTTTACAAACGACTGAGCTGTATTGTTATAATTTTTTCTAATAAAAAATATTTTCATAGTTTTACGAATGAAAAGTCTAGCCGTGGCATGCTATTTGATCTTAAACTATTAGTTTTCTTTATAAAAGCATCGAAGCCATTGATTGTCTTTATAACACAGAATATACGCAATATTGTTATATTGAGTGCACACACAGCGTGTTTGGATGGCCAATTGTGAGTAAAGCGAATTGTGGTCATGCACCACAATTTAAGCGGATCACTTTTGAGCCGCGAGTGCCGCGTCTTTCCTTTTTTGTTTTTATTTAAGTGTGAAAGGAAAAAGTTACGCCCTTGTATTGAAAGAAACTCAGCAAGGGCTTCTTTTGTCTTCGTTGTCAAATTGAAAGCAAACATAAAACTTACAAATATGTATTGAGGTCAATTTCCATCACATAATGTCAAATAGGTAACAATAAATATAAGAAAGCCCCGAAAAATCCAGTGTACTGTAAAAAAACTTTTTTTATTTCTTCATTACAATGGTATAAAAGTTAAGGCATTAAAGCAAATGCATTAATAATATCATCATATATATCAGCCGTACGACGCGCACTGCTGGACATAGGCCTCCCCCAAGGATCTCCACAACGATTCACCAGATCGTCGGTCCACCTTGTCCATTAATAATATATACACATATTAATAAGCATTATTATTAATTACGGAAATCAATATAATAACATCAATGACTGAAAATTGGCCTGACAAAACCATTGATTGTGAATTGGCTGCTCCCAATATTTTAAATGATCCTGAAATTAATGGAAGCAATTTTTGGGGCAAGCCCATCGCCGTTGAGTGCGTTTTTTAATTTAGACATGTAAATTAAAATTTATTGGCGTTTAAATAAATAAATATATCCAACACTCACACCAATTAGCCTAGCCCCAATGTGTGTGCACTTTAGGCTTTTGTTATAAGATACTAGGGTAACAGAATGAATCATCATCATCATCATCAACAACCTATCATAGTCCACTGCTGGACATATGCCTCTCCAAATGCACGCCACTCAGATCGATCTTGGGCTACTCACATCCAGAACATAATGAATACATATATTATTTTATTTATATGGAAAGATATATTAAACATCCATGATTGGAGTACAAATGCGCGTATTTATCACAAAAACATCTGTCCCCACTGGGATTCGATCCCGGGAGACCTCTGGAGTAGGCTTCCTCGCCTTTTTTTTTTAATGTCTAGAAAATGCATTACGCATAATTCGCCAACCGAGGGTTGCAGACGAAGCTATCGGGGACTCCTCTCCGCCGCTTCAGGGAACACAAGTGCTCCGAGAAGCAAGCGGGGCCCTACCTCGCCAAGAAGGCGACCGCCACAAGGGCGACCGTAAAAACTAGACAATACTCCTGCACCGGTCACCCGGCGCGCATTATGAGGGACCGCGGTCCCTCCTAGTGCGCACCGGGAGTGCGAGTGATGTGGCGGTATCCGTTTCCGAATAGTCCGCCCAAGGCTTCCTCGCCTAGAAACCCGGCGTACGAACCACATGACCACGGAGGTCGTCAATGTTTAATTAAAAATTACCTCAATTTACATTATATTGAACCGATCCGAACTGGACCTGTATTTTTCATAATAAAAAAGTGCCAAACAAGCGTTTGAACAAAACTAATGCAAATGGCCAATATAGTCGAGCTTTCTACAGCTGCCCATAGTTTAGTGCAGTATTAGTTATTATAAACGACGTGAAACAAATGTTGGCGAGCGACAGCGAGTAACGACAAGCGAAGCCATATGTGATTTATACACAACTGCGCTTCCCTTTACCAAGGGATGACAGGTCAGGACAAATATGCTATCTGTATGTTGGTATTAGCCATGATATTACCAACGCAACGTGTACAGGCGGCTTTGAAGAAGTGACTCAATCATATGGTTCCCATTTTGTTTTAATCTATGTTGTATCCCTTAAAACCTTAGATTAAAATAAAATGGGAAGATACGGCTACAAATTGATCCGTTTAAATTGCGGTGCATGACAATAATTCGCTTTATTCTCAATTGGACATTCAAACACGCTGCATGTACACTCAATATAACATTATTGCGTATATACTGTGTTATAAAGATAAAACAATGCTTTCGATGCTTTTATAAAGAACAAAAATAGTTCAAAATCAAATAACAAATGCCTCGGCAACACTTTTCATTCGTAAAATTGTAAAAACATTTTTTCTCAATAATCACGGTTTGTGGTGAATGTAATTTACGTAATCGCCATTTTGTTATTAAGAAAAGGACAACAATACAGCTCAACCGTTCGGACTCGGAAGCGGACTCGCCGTGTCGCTCGCGCTGCGTTGAAGCGTACCGTCGTTCTGACTCGGTCGCTCGAATGAATGTTTATATACAGACGTGTGCGTGTGTGAAAATTACTTATGTAGTCGGAGCATATTTTATTTGATGCTAGTATGAGCGTACCCTATCTTCCGTTTTTGTTTTAATCTAATCTTACAACATAAAACATAGCCGACATAAGTACAAAGATGAGCGCGAGCAGTAGCCGTGTTCGGTACTGTCTACGTAATTAAGGGCGTCAAGTGACCACATTACACAATGACATAAAGCAAGGGACTGCAACCGTATAAATCCGAAACAGCCGTGACGGTTTACGGCCACTTTGGGCTCGAAAGGGTTAAGGGTTGAGCTGAAGCGGGTGGTCGTTATTTTTTCGGCGACAACTTCTTGTTGATTTTTTTGTAAGTGATAAAATGTTGAACAATCCAGTGAATAAGGGTATGCCTACTCTCTTATACCAAACACGCATGTTTATATGAAAGAATTGGTAATGGAGTAATTAATGAGTACGGAGTTACCGTAAACTGATGCAATTCAAACAATTGTAATTTTGTATCAGGTGCACTTTGGGATTACAAATTAGGTATTGTGTTCTACTAGCCAATTGCTTTCATGGTAGACCTTTATAATGGGCTTAATATAATAGACTAAGTCGTTTTACTTTGCTTATTTGGTTGAAAATTGTTAGTTATATTTAACTTATTGTTAACTAATAATATTAATGTGATGAAAGATGACATCAATACATGTTTTTAGTTTTTGATGTCATCTTTTAATTGAAGACAGTGTATGAAACAAAACAGGGAGAAAAAAATAGCCCTTACTGAGTTTCTTGCCGGTTCTTCTCGGTACAAGGTCTCCCGCCGTAGATTTACGAACCGATGGCGTAGCGTTTGACTTTCTCAAGAGCTTGTAACAGCCTAGACTGAATAAATGAGTTTGAGTTTAATGAGGGAATTAAAATTTAACACACCATTTTGTGACGGCAGCCATCTTGGATATATATTTTTAAAAAGTAATGTATTCTTGCGATCAATGCCTTTCATTTCACACCTATATGGAGGAGATTACTTTGTACGTAGGTAACTTATAACTTTTTGGGGGCGGCCTTCTTTGTTTTTAGAAGGTTATGATTATTATAATATTCTAACTATATTTTTATAACAACTTAAGGTGTGTACCAAATCAACAGTAAGGAGCTAAAATTATTGGACCCTCTCAAAAAGACATACAATGTATTAAGCGCGTTCTACTGTTTATTTATTTATTTTATTTATTTATTTATCTTTAACAAAGTTTCTACAGCGGTTTTTGTGAAATTTAATACAATAGAATATAGATACAATCTTAAAGACAATTACAGAAACTCATTACGTACACATTAGATATTAACGGCGTTATCATATGTCAGTAATTATTACATTTAATTTAATTTTAAAAATTGCATAAAAATCATATAATTCAAACATAAAAATAAAATAAAATTAAGATTAGACAAAAACATAACAAAAAGACAAAAAAGAAGAAAAACAAACACTGAATATCCATATAAAAAGGTTTTCAAGAGTTTATACCACAGCGAGTGTTCTGAGGAGTTATTATCTCTAATACCACTTTCCCTATTCCTTCAGAGGACCAAGCGTGCTGGCCTACGTTATCACCGACTAACTGTGGCCACTATTCCAACGCGTACAAAGAAATTTGGTGATCCATTACTTTGTCGCACAATCCGTAAATGGAATGCTCTGCTCGCTCACGTATTTCCTGCCTCTTACAACCTGGGATCCTTTAAAAGAGGCGTGAAGAAGAAACATGCAGGCCGGCAGGGTGATCAGCCCCCCCTTGTAGTTCTGTCCTGCAAAGAGGGGGGCGGAGGAGGGAGCTACACGGGCACGCCCAAGTAGTCCTCCGCAGCGGACGGGGGGCGGTACGGTGGGCACTAGGCCGCGTACTCAGCCCCCATGCGCGGGTCATCCTGCGCACGTCTGCGGGGTCCCCACGATACCCCGGGAGACCCCTGCCGCGGAGCCCCGGCTAGGCCGGGAGGCCGCTAGGTGCGGAGACGCGGAAGAATCCCTAAACGGGGATCCCGGCGGCTTCGCGCTAAGCATCTTAGAGGGTATTCGCAGGGTTTTTAGCGGATATTATGCCGTAAAGCGCCCGTAAGAGTTACGGGGTCCTCAGTGGGTAGTCACTGCTGGGGCTTGTAAGGCTTGCGGGAGCCAGGTGTGAGGTCCATTCGGCGTTGTACCTATTAAAGGCGAAGTCGTCTGTAAATAGTATTTTTGGCCTGCGTATAAAAAAAAAGGCCGGCAGGGTGAGGATGGCTAGTGTGGTAGGTAGAACTGCTGTCCTAGCTGTCTCCGCGCCTGGACTTCACCATCACTTAATATCAGGTAGGGTGGAGTCATTTGACGGACCTATCTATAAAAAAGTTGAAATAAAAAAAGTGTTTTTTTTTTAAGCATGTACCTACACGATGTTTCAATCTAAAGAAAATATTACTAGAAAAAAATCCACGCGGAAAACCATATGCTACCGCGGCCCTGACGGCCGTGTCGAATTCTCTCTAGCCTTTCTTAAGCTGCAAGGCAGCGCTATCTCTTAGCATTGTAGGTAACCCACAATGTCAAATGAATACCTTTACAAGTATTAAACATTCGAAATAAGAAATAGCAATTATAGTTATAATTTTTATTTTTTAAGCATGTAACTGCTCGACGTTTAAATGAAAGAAAATATTACTAGGAAAATCCATAGATAACGAAGGGTGCAGGTTCAAGTCCCGTCTGCTGCCCGGTCGTGGATTTTTTTTTGTTGTAATATTTGCTTTAGATTGAAATAAAACTGTTTAAAAGGCGCGCCGCAGTATTCCTCCTGTGTGTTGAACCTATTTCCAATTACCAGTGTTGCGGTTAGTTCCGACTACACAAAATGTTATATTGCGCAGTTATTTTATTCACTACAGCGGCGATGAGGTTTGGTCGGTTCACACGATTGATAGATACCCTCGTTCGTTTCGGAAAAAAGTTAATAAATCAAACATATTTTAATTTCATATTCAGTAACGCGCGCTGGCCTACGTTGTCACCGTCTAACTGTGGCCACAATTCCAACGCGTGCAAAGAAATTTGGTGACGTATTTCTTTGTCGCACTATCCGTAAATGGAATGCTCTGCCCGCTCACGTGTTCCCTCCCTCTTACAACCTGGGATCCTTTAAAAGAGGCGTGAAGAAGCAAACATGAAGGCCGGCAGAGTGAGGACGGCTGGTGTGGCAGTTAAAACTGCTGTATCAGCTATCTTCACGTCTGGAGTTCACCTTCACTTAACATCAGGTGGGGTGGAGTCATTTGTCGGACCTATCTATAAAAAATAAAAAAAAAACAAATGGAAATCAACCCGAATACGGGCGAACAGTAATTTGTTAACCCGAATTCCAGTGACACTCGTATTCGGGCTAACGAATAAGTGTTATCGCGCCATAAGGCAGTTGTCCCACGGACCTGCAAGGAATTAACTATTGGCCAGTTTCTCGCTCAAGAAGCATACCATAGAAATATACGTTCTGTATTTTTCGTGTGTATTCTGTTAGATGAAGAGGACCTTTACAGCGTCACTGTTGCAGTTTGGGGACGGCGAGATCCTAAGGGGACCTCAAGCCGAGAATTAGCGAGTAACTCTAGAGGTATTCTAGACGGATGGCATCTCCCCACGGGGGAACAACTCGAACTCAAACCTGAGGGGGATACGTTCCGTGTAGACAAAACAGATGAGCATATTATTAATAGTTGGTCGCTGACTGTTCTCACTACCGGCGAGAACTCGCTCCACTAGTTTATCGCTGAGCGACAAAAGATATCTAAGTTAATACTCACTCAGCGATACCATCTCAGCGAAGTTCCGGCGAAATATTAAGTCCATAGAGAAAAGTAATATTACTAGAAATAGAGAGCCATCTATAGCATTTTAAATTTCGCCTGGCCATCTGTCAAACTTGTTCCATAAACTACTTGGTACGGGAAGCTACACACACACATAGATATAATTTCTTCACTATTAAAATTTAATGATTTAGCAAAAGCCATCATTTTGTAAGTATAGAAAAATGCACTTTCAGTATTCTAATCTGAAATAGGTTGGAGCAGATTTAAAGCTAGTCAAGTGCACTTTACTATACTTACAAAATGCTAGCCCTAACTAACCACTTTTATTAGCAATTTTATTCGTGGTTTCTTTTTAATGGAAATAGTTTATATAATCGAAATAATAATAAAATACATTTTTATTTTTTAGATTTATTATGTCTATGTTTGTTAAAATAAGTTTGAGCGGCTATTTTATTTTCATCGTACCCATCATCATATGAAATTTAAGGAACAAGCTAACTTGATGGCAGTAGCTTTTTTGAGCTAATGGCATATATACGGGAGTTGCCCCCCCCCCCCCCCCCCCTCTGATTCAGTCTCTTTTAAGGCACAATTTTTGAACTATAAGCATTCCTGTTATCGTTAAGTATGTATATAGGCTTCCTTGGCGATAATGTTTCTGCCCGTACAGTTTACAGAATAAACTGATGACATTTACGAAATAATATGCAATCACATTTCCAAATTCACATCACCGTGGCAACCTCCTTGGCGGAGTCGGTTGTACGCTGGGTTTCAAGGTACCCTACTCGAAAGGTTAGGGATTCGAATCTCGGTGAGGACTGACGTTTGTGTGATGAATCGAACATTTGTACTCCAGTCGTGGAAGTTTTATATGTATTTCTATATAAATATACCTTTATATGTATCAGAATATGTATTCTATCCGTTACCCTAGAATCCCATAACACAAGCCTACATTGCTAACTTTGGGGCTAGGCTAATTGGTGTAAGTGCTGGAACTATTTATTTATTTATCTAGCTCACGGGCTGCCCAGGTCATTATAATACAGGGCTTCATATAGGCATATAATAAGGCTTCATTGCCGCATAAATAGCGAAAGGTCAGCAGTTTTCTAATTTCCCAATGCACGGGGTCTTATCAACAATCCCTTGTCTAAACTCCTAAGTACTGTTGGAAGTTGGGACCACACGTTTACTGCTCACGTTAATAATTATGTGCCTAGTTTTACACAATGGCCATTCTATACAACCCCAGGCGAATCCACTTTAACGCACATCGGAAGTGCCGTCTACTGAAGTTGTGCAGTTCCATTTTCTGGGTATTACTTTAGACTCGCATCTACAATGAGATCCTCATATTGATGCCTTATAAAGTAGACAAAGCTCTGCGGCTTTCGCTGTTAAAAAAATAAGACTCCTAACTGATGTGGAAACGGCAAGATTGGTTTACTTTGGTTACTTTCATAGTGTTATGCCATATGGCTTTTTGTTGTGGGGCTCAGCTGCTAATAAAGAAAGTATTTTCGTACTGCAAAAGAGAGCTGTTCGCGTCATATATAATTTAAAGGCAAGAGAATCTCTTAGAGAAAAAATTTAAAAAAAAAAATTAACACTGGCATCGCAATACATTTATGAAAATATAATGTATGTAAGAAAAACCTATGACGCATTTGCAAAAAAGGTCAAACCCTTTCACACGAGATTTAAGAACAAGCTTGCCGTTCCACGTTTCAGACTCCAAAAATGAAGAGCTTCATTTCTGGGATGTAGTATTGCATTGTTTAACAAGGTTCCCCAAGATCTGATTGAGCTTCCACTAACCAAATTTAAATCTCAGATCAAGAATACTCTACATTTTAATGATTATCTAAATGATCGTAATACATGGACAAAGTGTTTCTTGTAATTTGTATTTGATGGGCCAAAACTGACTAATTTTTGGTAACAGTAATATGATACCTATCTAATGCCGCTTTCTATATACTAAATATAAAATTTATTGTAACTATATATCTATATGCTAAATGATGTAACGAAAGGTGACTTCAGAAGTATCTCTGAAATCATTTTTCAACTTGACGACTCTGTATATAACAAAACAGGGAGAAAAAAACAGCCCATGCTGAGTTTCTTGCCGGTTCTTCTCCACGGTCTCCCGCCGTAGTTTTGCGAACCGATGGCGTAGCTTCTTGACCTTCACTTGTAACAGCCTAGACTGAATAAATGAGTTTTCATTTCATTTTCATTTCATTAGCGAGTTCGGGTGTATTTGCTAGGTGTTTTATGTTTTAAGCATTTGAACGAGAAACACCATTGATATCCATATTAGTAATTATTATAAAATAGCGGTCTTCCAATACTTCGTCTGTGTTAACTTAAGTTTTCAAGAATCCCACAGCAACCTAACATTTTTCCGGGATAAACAGAAGCTTATGTCCCAATTCAGTTCATATAGCGTACCAAATTTCATCCAAATTTGTTCATTTGTTTTTGCGAGATTTAGTTACAATTTTATTTTGCGTGTGTATGCTGTTCATCGCAGTGTCACCGTGTTTGGGGATGGTGAGATCCTAAGGGCACCTCAAGCCGAGAATTGGCGAGTGCCTCTAGAGTTAATCTGTCTGCTGATGTTTGGACTTCACCGTCACTTAACACTAGGTGAGGTAGAGTCATATGTCGGACCCATCTATAAAAAAAAAATAACTCCGCAGTCGAGGCCTTCGAATAATTTATGTTATTGAATGTTTGGGATGGTGGCCAAAATTTATTTTTAATAATGGACATCTATTTTTTCTCTTGTCAATCAACCGAAAAATTACAAAATAAAGAAATCAGAAATCAATATATCTTTATTCAAATTGGATGTATAGTACAACACTTTTGAATCGTCCAAACATTTTTTTCCCTACCACTCGTTATCGGACATATTTTTTAGCTGCGGAAAAAAACGAGCGAAAAAAGCTCCACAACATTAAAAGCATAATGTAACAACATTTACAAATCATTATGTTGTTACAACGTCAATACAATCATGATTTATTTAATATAGAACACCTGTTGGAATGATTGGAACAGTTCAAATCCAAGCATTTTTGTCTGTAATATAATCAGACACTTTGTAATAAGCTTTTTTAATAAGTGCTTTTTTTATACTATCTTTAAATTTATTTAAGCTTAACTCTTGGATATTGCTTGGGACTTTATTGTATAAGCGAACACAAAGACCTTTAAATGAATTATTGATTTTGTGAAGCCTAGTAGCAGTTAAAGTTAGTTTATTTTTGTTTCTTGTATTAAGTGTGTGAACATCACTGTTTTTAAGAAACAAATTAATATTTTTTCTTACAAGTAATAAATTTTCGTAAATGTATTGTGATGCGACCGTCATTATACCAAATTCTTTAAACCTATCTCTTAAGGAATCCTTAACTTTAAGATTATAAATTGATCGAATAGCTCTCTTCTGCAGCACAAAAATAGTTTGAATGTCGGCGGCGTTTCCCCACAATAAAATTCCGTACGACATTACACTATGGAAATAACTAAAGTATACTAATCTGGCCGTATCTACATCCGTTAACTGGCGTATCTTCATTACGGCATATGCTGCAGAGCTAAGTCTATTTGACAAATTATCAATATGTGGGCCCCATTGAAGCTTAGAATCTAAAGCACGTCATAGTTTGGAAATGTGGGATCGAGACGTCACTTTTTTGAAAAAAAAATGAAAACGTGATGTCACGCGACATTTCAAATACGTCCATCCATCCATCCATACCTTTATAATATTGATTTTGATTATGTAAAAAAATACTTGTCCTATACTTTTTGGTTATTTAGCTGACAAGCGAAGAAATTAGTCAATTAAAGGGAATTTCATTATATCGGCATTAACTGTCAGACTAATGTCAAATTCCACTGTACTCTGACAGTTAATGCCGATATATAGCTTTATCATATCCCGTTCCGTTGGTCATGCTAGAGGGGCTGAGCGTCTTACTCGGCCTTAATGCCAACGGCATCCGCCGAAATATTTTCCAGTAACATTTTCTTTAAATGTATAAATAACAAAACGTTCAAAACAAAACTATAATAAACTTTTTTTGTATGATTAGATATTCTTGATTCCATTACCTATGCTCTGAGAAAAAAGGTAAATAAAGCATAAAAAGGATTTTAATAGGTCTAATTTTAAATGCATCTAAAATTATAATTAAAAATAAGTCATTAGAAAAAGCGACTGTATAATATATATATATACATACAATATACATACACATATATATTAATTTTCTACAAATATTTAAAATTATTTTATGTTTTCATTGATAAACAAAAAAGTCAAATTTCCCAAACTTAACCTGAAGATTTATTGATAGAAAAAAATAAAAAACGGCGGATTTCAATGGCGTCGAATTTATAGTAAAATACTATTTTTTATTGATTATTGATATATTACGTCGTGTAATCAATTAAAAAACCTATTTAAATAGTTAACAACAAGTAAACATGTAAGTTAGCACTAGATTCATGTATTTTGTGACGGGTACTGTAGCTATTCCCAAACTTTGACCGCATTATAATACTACTAAATTGAAGAGTTGATAAAGCAAATAATTTACGTTGAAATGTGAAATTTTATAATCAGTCTGGTTACCATCTTTACTCTGGACATAAAGGTTTAAGAATATTTTTTTTTCTTTTAATGATTTACCAACATTTGTAAACACCAAAAATAGTAACACAAACATTTTGATTTGTTTAAAGTTCAAGTGTAACAAATACTTATAGGTAAATACATCATGCAATTAAACAACATACAATCTAAAAATCAGCTTAATCTAAAAAAAACACTACAATATTTTTAGGTACTGTTTTGTGATAAATACTTTTATAAACTAGACTGAAGCTTGTCAGGTTTTTGACGTGACAACGTCTTAAATTAGGTTGCGGCTGGGAGTCACTTATGAAAAAGTGTAACGCTCGGTAACGTTACGATGAGTCTCTCGTGTTAAGTTTAAGTTTACATGTACAATGTTTTAGTAAACAAAATATATTTCTATAGTTAAAATTTGTGCAATTCTTATTTTCATTCAATTCCTTGTTCCTATTGTGCAATTTAATTATATTCATATCAATAAATATTCTACCGAGAAAAAGACGTTGTCACGTAAAATCTTCGCCCGTAAAACCGACTTTACAGGCAACCATTTTTTTTTACCATATATCTCAGAGGAAGTTGAATACAGTAAAGATATTTTCGAACAGCTCAAATATGCTGGACACACACCACTCGAGCACGAAGGCGGCGTCAGCTCGACAAAGACAAATTGTATACTGTGTGTAGCGGAAATCTTATGTACATTATAACATAACACTGTGGCAATGTTTCGCGTGCCACCAGAAGCTACAGACGGGCACACGTGCCTGAAACTTTGTCTTGGGAATTTTACAACTATTCTGGAACAGAAGTTTGGAGCCGCCGGTAATGCCCATTGCGCAATTTTAAGCCGTTACGCGGTTCAGTCTTCTACTGGTGGAATTAAAACAAAATATAACCTTAAATCTGTTGAGAAATAAAACTTAAAATTGTTTTGGCACCTTCCAAATGGTTTGTTATTTATTTATTTTATTATCATCATCATTATCATCGTCATCATCAGCCTATAAATGTCACAGGCCTTCCCTATGGATGGAATAGGGAGATTGGGCCATGACCCACCACGCGGGCCCAGTGCGGATTGGTGGGTGCTAACGACTGCATATGCAGCCGGGACCAACGGCTTAACGTGCCTTCCGAAGCACGGAGGAGCTCGAGATAGTAATTTTTGGTCACCCATCCAATGACCGACCACTGCGAAAGTTGCTTAAATTCAACCATCGCAGCGGAACGCTCTAACCACTTGCGCCATCGAGCTTCTAGCTCCTATTTTATTATACCGATACAGAACACACACATACAAGTCACAAAGGCCATACACGAAAACTTGTTAAGGTGTGTTCTGTATGTGTGAATGAGAACCATTCCTTTAGCACGTATACACTTTCAAGATCTCTCTCCGAGACTCCCTGTAAATTACTAGGAAATTCATTGAGATAAATCTTTAAATTTTTTTTAGACAACAAAATGTATAATACAATAAAATTAATTATTTATAAAATACAAACTAGTAATAACAAATAAAACTAGTTTTTACGGGTTAATGCACGAAACTTTATTTATTTATTGACGTTTCGTAGCCTTTACAGGCTACGTCGTCAGAATCAAATTTTACAACTTTTTTGTAAAATTTGATTAAAAATTTGATTTTTTACAAAATAAAATTTAATTCTGACGACGTAGCCTGTAAAAGCTACGAAACGTCAATAAATAAATAAAGTTTCGTGCATTAACCCTTAAAAAACTAGTGTTATTTAGTAATAATAACTTAAATCATACAAACTTATGGATAAAAAAAAATATATAAAGGAACAATGAACCTAAAACTAAAAACCTTAAAAAATATAATATTATAACTAAAATTAACATTATGTACAAGAATAATATAAAAATACTAATAATCTAAAGAAAAGTTTACTAGAAAATACATCCACGCGGACCAGGCAGCGGACGCGACCGTCCGCTGCCTGGTCCGCGTGGATTTTTTTCTAGTAAACTTTTCTTTAGATTTAAACATCTAGCAGTTAAATGCTTAAAAATAAATAAAATCATAAATACTAATAATATTCAAATATCACCCCGTAGATTTAGTTATTTAATTTAATCTTTAAATTGATGTATCTCCATCATGTTAGCTTTATTCAGGTCCAGATATTCTCTGAAAAGAATTTTCACATATTGTCATATTGTCTAAAATGCATCTTGCCTTAATGTTTAAATTTTACGTCGTTAAGGATTTAAACCCTCTATTTATATTTTGGAATGTTGTATATTTGTTAAGACACATCCTTATAATAATTTAAAAACACAGATACCTGCAGGTTAGCGAGACATCGTGGTATTGCAATAAGAACTGCTATCCGAATTGTATAAAATCTATAAGAAGTTACCACGCTTGATAACGGAGCTTAGTTTGCCTATATTTAAAAGGAAGCTTCAAATGTGGCTAATAACCAAAATGTTTTTACTCAGTTAGAGAATATTTAGAAACGAAAATTGACGTAAAATAGAATAAGTAAAATGACATAAGTACCTTTAAATTTTAGAATGAAATTAAGTTTGACATTCACATGCCCTGTCGTTGGCAAAATGGACGAACTAAATGAAAATTACCACCAAAATGTATCTACTCTGTTTTGTGTGAATAAATTAATTTCATTTTATTTCAACGGAGCAACGCAATGTTGTGTATCTGTTTAAAGAATTGCAGTTTGTCATCTGAATAAATTTTAATCTTGTTCTTCGTTCATTTTCAAGGGCTTTACAGCTGCATTTAAATAATCTCTTATCTATTAGACAAGTCCGTCCGTCCGTCCGTCCGTGGTGCTGTTTCAGCGGCCAAACCGTAAGAGATAGATAAAGAGAATGTTTAAGTTATAAGTTGAGAATAGTCTGATAAGACTACAAACCGGATGTGAGTAACGTAGCACTTCCGGTTTTCGAGAAATCACGTGATTTCTATTTCAAACGAAACCACACAAAATCTCCGAAGTTCTCAATTAATTAAATATGTTTTTTTTTTGGTGAACATTTGGTTCACTGGTTTGCTAGTACAATTTAATGCTTGTCTAAGTGTCGTGTTATAATTGCATTGCAACTTCAATTTATTATAAATATTATTTAATTCTAAAGAAAAGTTTTACTAGAAAAAAATAATTGCTCAGTGCATTCGCCCGGATTGCGTAGGGTGCGGTTTCGAGTCCCGTCCGCTGCCTGGTCTGCGTGGATTTTTTTCGAGTAAAACTTTTCTTTAGATTTAAACATCTAGCAGTTAAATGCTAAAAAAAAACATAACATAATTTAAATTAATTGCCGTCTCTAAGTACGGCTGTAGTTACAAAAATGTTGTCGGTAATGTCGGTTTACGGACGATAGTTTTTCGTGATAACGCCATAAAGAAACATTGATGAAAATTCGCATAAATGCTAGCTCTGACGTCACGCGAGTATTTTTTTTTCTTGATTGTGTATGCTGTTGGTTGCAGATAACCTTTACAGCGTTACCGGGTTTGAGGACGGCGAGATCCTAAGGGGATGGCATCTCCCCACGGGGGGAGTCTCCTCTCCGTCTGGAGCCAGCAATACAAAAAAAGCTCTCTTCGTCTTCTTTCTCCACTACCGCATCGATAGATACAGACATACAGACACTACAGACTACATCAAACGCACTGAAAAGGAAAAGGTATCTTTTATTTATCAAGCTACCAGCCCCATATTCGACCAACAATTACTCGACTGTTTTGTAGAAGAGCGCCACCGGACGCCATCGAGTACAATCAGGGCCGTCTTTAACCTTTTTTTTTGTCTGGGAAATGCTTTACGCATACTTTAACCACTGGGGGAGCGAGAAGAAGGTATGTGGGACTCCTCCCTGTTTATTTCAGCCAAATAAACAGGGCCCTACTTAACGCCCTGAACAGGGCCACTAAAAACCAGACAATACTCCTGCACCGTCACCCGACACGCACTATGAGGACCGCGGTCCCCCTAGTGAATGCCGAGATGGCGGGTGTGGTCGCGGCTCCCGTTTCCGAATGGCCGCGCACCCGCCAGGTGTTTGTCCGCGAACGGACCCACCCCGATGAAGATGCCCAAGAGCATCAGGGGCATCAACATCCTGAGAGCTTGTGCAAGGCCTTGGGCATATTAGGATAATGGGGCCCCTATGACTATGATGTAAATTATGACTTGAAATGGTCGCTCCATTTCTGTCAAGTCACACTGATGATTTTTCTTTAAAATAACTTAGTATCTCTTATCTATTAGACAAGTCCGTCCGTCCGTCTGTGGTGCTGTTTCAGTGGCCAAACCGTAAGAGACAGATAAAGAGAATATTTAAGTTATAAGTTAAGAATAGTCTGATAAGACTACAAACAGGTTTTGAGTAACGTAACACTTCCGGTTTTCGAGAAATCACGAATTTCAAACGAAACCACACAAAATCTCCTAAGTTCTCAATTAATTAAATACATTTTTTTTTAATCAGGTTTTGGTGAACATTTGGTTCACTGGTTTGCTAGTACCATTATATAATATTTAAATTAATCTAAGCATGCTGAAGTCGGAAAGCCTAATTTTTAGGCGAGAGTATAATAGATTTGTGCATGTAAAAGCTAGTAAGTTAGTATTGTCAGTAATTTAGGTTCGATTTCCTCGAATTAAATAAGTTTTTTTGTTAATAAATATTGGTTATCGTTTGGTGATCTGACAGGAACTAGAGACTTTGAATTTGATCTGATTGGGGCCCTTGTTGATCGCGGGGCCCTGGGCACTTGCCCAAAGTGCCCACTGGGAAAGAGGGGTCTGAGTACAATAAATATAACATACACTGAAACTATGTTACGCAGCAAAGTAAATCCTGTCCACATGGCCATTACAGATTTATTCAATGCCACTGTAACAGCAAGCAAACTATTAACGGATACCAGGTTACCGCGTGAACGGCATGCAATTTGCTTTGCACCGTTGCTGCTGCTCCCTGTTTTAAAGTGGATTTTACGGAATCCACCAATCTGCGACTGAGATTGTACTAATAGTCTGTATATCTTTGTTATTACCAACGCCGTAATTGTTATATCCTACAAGTTTTAATATATGTTTCTGGTTGTAAAACAGCAGGGATTATTCCACTACTAGAGGATGCCCCCGACTTTGTTTATGTGGTTTCCCATTTAAAATTAATAATCAAAATCATTTATTCAGTTTAGGCTGTTACAAGCACATATTAATGTCTAGAAGCTACGCCATCGGTTCGTTAATCTACGGTGGGAGACCTTGTACTGAGAAGAACCGGCAAGAAACTCAGCAAGGGCTGTTTTTTTCTCCCTTTTTTATCATTTATAGAGTCGTCAAGTTGAAAAATGACTTCAGAAATGATTCATGAAGTCACCTTTCATTACATAATGTGAAATTATACATTAATTGTTCATCTGCATTTTGATTATCTTTTCACCCCATATAGGATGATTGGATCCCCTTTTCATCCCCTTATAGGACATAAAAGGCACTTCACACTTCACACGTCGCTTTTCGACCTGACCTCAGATCGCTGATCTGACCTCAGGTTCAGACAGACCTCTTACGGTAACATTCAATATTCCTATAACGAAATTTAATACGACGAACTTTCAATCGCAATCGACGCTGCAGTAAGTAACTACCATTGCAATAGAACTCTTTATCATAATTCTATTAATGTCTCTGTAAATTTACTTCGCAGTAAAAAACCGTTAAATTAAGTGAGCCCAATTATAAAATAACGTATGAGTAAACGAGTTTTATTATTGATAATCAAATGATGACAAAAAATTATTACAAACATAAAAATTTAATTACAAAAATAGTGTTGCCAGACAGACGATTCTGAATACCTGTAAAGTACTAATCGCTTCCATCACGCACGTGTTCGAAAATAATAAAAGTCATTATCATCTGCTTAGCTTTTTCTCCGAATCATTCAGGGTCGGCTAACTATGGCTTAGTAGATCAGGAGAAACGGAAATAAATAGGTAACTTCTAAAAATTTTTTGCGAGGCCCCCTCAGGCGCGAGGCCGTCGGCGGTGGCCGACGTCGCCGATGCCTAGCGCCGCCACTGGGTACATGCCTATGATATGGATGAAATAGGGAGATGGGGCATGGACCCACGCAGCGGGCACAATACAGGCAGGTTACGTGCCTCGACGTAACTCTAGCGCTGAACAAAACGCGGAGGGGATAATCCCCCCCTAAAACATATTAATTTTTACTTCTGTGCAATAACGGTCAGGGGCCGTTCAAGTATTACGTAAGCACTATAGGGGGGCAAGGGGGTCTTTGCGTTGCTTATTTTTGATGACGTGGGGGGTCGAGATAGTGATTACGTCAGTATCATGGATTCGGGTATCATGGACTGAAGACAGTATACATATACCAAAAATTCGAAAGAAGTTGGTTTTGTTCGTAATAGGACCTTACTCAATGTTGAATACTGTGTCAATAAAGTTTGTTTCAATGAATATTTTGTGCGATAAAGTCCTCTATCTTAAGCCTATTTAAGTACTGCTGCTAATGAAGCTCATGAAAGCTCATGAATGAATAAAAAACACAGAATACATTAAAGGAAAAATGCATAAGTACCAATGTTTACGTAAGCACGAGAGGGGGGGAGTAAGAGCTTTGCTTACTTTTGCTGACAAGAGGGAGGAGGGGGTAAATAATTGTAATAAATCTGCTTACGTAATACTTGAACGGTCCCTCAGCGCTAGTTTTTTTTTTTTTTTTGTTTCCTCCCAGGCGGGGGAGAGGGTGAGCAATCCTCATGGATACCCTACAGCCGGCTGTAGGGTTATGTCAGACTCTTACTGACTAAAAAACACCCTTTATTCATGCTTATGGCCAGAAGGGCCTTACAAGCTTCATCTGAAGCGATCAACCCCCGAGAGGGGGATGATGCGGCGCTGCGTTAGTTTAAACTAGTGCATAGTTTAAAATAACGCAAAATGCGCTTAGAGGACAAGTGCACTCAGATGTGCACTTGAAACGGGAGGGGACTGAGAGGAATCGAACCTCTCTGTGTCGGGGGGGGCGGGGGGGACTCACCGCGAGTGTTGGATCCTCAGCGGCCAGGAGGGCCGCGAGATCGCGTGTGAGTTTGTTGTGTGTGGCTGTGAGTGCGTGTTTGGGCCTACGGGGCCTGAAGCGAGATGGAGTGTGTGGGGCGTATCCCGACGCCGATCTGATGAGCGGGTTAGAGTGCTCTTCTGCAGCTTTGAAGAACCGTTCCGAGCACTCTGTGAGGTGTGTTCCCTCAGCGCTAGATCGTGCCGCGACTTATATACATTAATGGGTGCTAACGACTGCAGATGCAGCCGTGATCAACGGCTTAACGTGCTTTTTGAAGCACGGAGCGCTTGAGATAATAAGTCTCCAATCACCCACCAATGACCGAACATTATCTATTGCGCTTTCTCGTGCAGTAGACAATGACGACCTCCGTGGACGAGTGGTTTGTACTCCGGGTTTCATGGTGTCACCGACCGGAGAGGTCCCGGGTTCGAATCCCGTAGGGGGCAGATCTTTGTGTCATGAATACGAGCATTTGTACTTCAGTCATGGATGTTTAATATGTATTTCTATATAAATACACTTATATATGTACAGTATATGTATTCTATCCGTTACCCTAATATCCCATAACACAAGCCTTACAGTGCTTACTTTGGGGCAAGGCTAATTGGTGTGAATGTTGGAAATATTTATTATTTATTTATTGCAAAAGTTGCACGATTGCAAGTCGAACGCGCTAACCGCTTCCACTATCGTTCTCCTCAATAGCAATACAAAACACCATTATGATGCCTCATAATCGTAACTACTTATATGGCCATATACTTACACATATGACAGTATCGGAATAAAGTATAACGAGCGACAATCTCGGCCGCATTTCGATAATGGACGCGCATTACTGGCCCATTGGGAGGTTATAATAATAGATATTGTCATTGGCACCCATTAGCCGAATGTTTGGGTATCGTGACAAAGGACGAGGTGCTTACGAAATAGTGACTGTGTTAAATGTTAATAAATGGGGATAATAATAATTAAATAAATAATAAATATTTCCAACATTCACACCAATTACACTAGCCGCAAAGTAAGCACTGTAGGCTTGTATTACGGGATACTAGGATAACGGATAGAATCTGTGCGAATATTTGATTACTCTGTAAATAATAAAACAGGGGAAAAAACAGCCCATGCTGAGTTTCTTGCCGGTTCTTCTCAGTACAAGGTCTCTCGCCGTAGATTTACGAACCGATGGCGTAGCTTCTAGACATTCATGAGTGCTTGTAACAGCCTAAACTGAATAAATGATTTTGATTATTGATAATTCGTGATTATTGAACGCGTGCATTGCGCTGTCTCGTGCAGTAGACAATAAGCACATGAAGGTCTGTATAACAGAATGACCACTAAGTAAAGATTCATGCTTAGTTGTCATTCTGTAATACGGGCCGAAGAGTACAGTAGGTTTTAGTGGGTAACCAGAGTCCTGGAGTCCCACGTAACCCAGTAACGGCCCCTTATCGTGGCTGAGTACGAATAAAGCATTTCCTACTATAAAAAAAGGGAAAGGTATTCATACCTACTTCAAGATTATTTAAGTAGGAACCCAAGGAAAGAAAAGGAGTAGTCGTTGACATTCCCCTCTTCCAAGTAATTCACTTTTGTCTTCATAATAATATGATAATTTTCATTGTGAAACTTTTCTGTGGGAAGGCTTATTTCTTTCAAGCCCTTAGCTTGACACAACATTGTTTTAGTTTTAAATGAAAACTAAGAATTTCACTCTGTGGATGGTGTTAAATTGTTTGAACATAATTTATTTCTTTAATTAGGTTATTACCATAATTTCTATATAAATTCTTAATCCGCTGTTCAAGAATGTCAGAGCATGGAATCTATAATTGTTAAGACAAATTTAGTCATAATATTATATTATTGTTCAATAGAACATAGTTATAGTTTTAATAACATTTCATGACTTTTGTCAGACATTTAAACAAATAATCATAGCCTTCCCTTTGAAATTGAAATACAAAATTCTTTGTTATATATATTTGTAAAAAAAAGCATTTTTAGCATTCTCCCTTTTTTATATAAGGAATCATTTAAATTAATAGATACAAACAACATCTTGATCAATGTGAAGTAACACCATATATGTAAACTAACGGCCCGCCCTCGCTTCGCTTCGGTGTAGAGCTGAATTGCAGACTACAGTTTTTGTTCTCAGGCTTGTATTATACACAATGACATCTACGATTCTTATACCTGCATGCAAACTTTCATTCCCTATTTTATCCCCCTGGGGGTAGAATTGATCAAAATCCTTTCTTAGCGAATGCCTACGTAACATCTACCTGCATGCCAAATTTCAGCCCGATCCGTCCAGTGGTTTGGGCTGTGCGTTGATAGATCATTATGTCAGTCAGTCAGCCACCTTTGAGTTTTATATATATATATATATATATACTCTGTATATTTAATATTGTCATTAAGACCATTAATTGAATTGGTAATTTAGTAGCCCTCTATCCAACATGTCATGTTGGAAATAGCTTATCTTTCATGAGTCTTTTTCAAGACTTAAGATAAATGTTAATCTTCTTACAATAATTGTGATAGACACCTGATTCCTTTGCAGAAGTTCTCTGTAGATTAATGATGCTGACTCTGCTGACAACGAACGGTATAAATTGTGGTTCCTTGCACAACAACACGAGGCGGCAAGTACAATATATGATGCTATTTAATTGCTGTAGTATTTTAAACTGAATTATTGTCTCGTCTTGCTGATGTTGTCCTAATTAATGTGTTTTAAGAATATAATAATTGTGAGGTGGTGGCAGAATACCAGCGACAAGTCAAAACTTCACTGTCACATACTGAGCCACATACCTTTTTGTTTCAATTAAAATTTACTGTCATCCTTGTTGTGTATTGTACAGTAAACGAAATTCTATTTAGTCCGTCAGTTAGATGATCAAATAATAATGGACACAAATTTTTTCTTTGGGCAATCAACCAAAAAATGACAAAGTTATAGCGCGTCAAAGTTTGGGAGTAGGGGCTCGTGACGTGACTTTTGAGTGAATTTTCACTGATAAGTGTACTCAAACGTGACGTCATGCGACTTTTCAAATCAATATATCTCTGCAATGTTAATATTATGTGAAAAAAGAAAAAATACGTGTCCAATACTTTTTGATAATCTACCTGATAAACGAAGAAAAAAAATAGTCATCATCAATCAATCAATCAATCAATACTTTATTGCGTTCTACAATGTTTTCTTAGATCTTAGTAGGTACATTGCTTTGATCATTGTAGACCCTGAACAGGGCACAGCAAATAGCATCCCTATTGTATGTTGAAACAAATAAATAATTTATTATTATTATTATAAGTAGCAACTCACACAATACCTGACAAGCGTTGCTTTAATGCTTTCAAACTTTATAGATTTCACTAAACAGTATTATCCAACCAGTATCTCGCAACCTAATAAATAGCAGGACAGCGCCTCGTGAAGCGATTACGGTGACGGCACGTACAGATAATACCCCGTACCACGCCACATAGAATACTGTCCTAACGAGTAATAATAATATTATTTAAATGCTTATACTATTTAGGTGTATAAAAATACGCAGTTTTTTATACAAGGCGCAACAAATTACCCCACAATTTCATTTTTTTTATATATATTTGTTGGAGTATCCAACATTTTAATGTTGCCAATACTGCACATGTTAATAGTTTATGATTTCACTTTTATCTTAAGTTGGTAGCAATATGATTGTCTCTCTTTCTGTGCCCGTCTGTTGGAGCTATTACACGTGATAAGTATACTTCAATCTTTTATTTCCACGAACCAACCTACAATCTACATAACATTACAAACAGTAACTCTGACATTGGTCCTTCGAGCCGGATTTTCCTGCGATTTTGCCACTAGTATCACATACAATATAACAACCTATCCATAGAACGCCTTGTCGTCCAAGGAAAGGTGGAAGGTACTAGACCACGTTTATTTCCACGAACCAACCTACAATCTACATAACATTACAAACAGTAACTCTGACATTGGTCCTTCGAGCCGGATTTTCCTGCGATTTTGCCACTAGTATCACATACAATATAACAACCTATCCATAGAACGCCTTGTCGTCCAAGGAAAGGTGGAAGGCACTAGACCGCGCGGAAGGTCACCCACGCGATGGACTGACCAGATCAAGTCAGCCGTTGGAGGTTCACTAAACGAGTGCAGCAGGATGACCTCTAGCAGGCAGCAATGGCAAAACATAGTGAAGCGCATCACTTCTGCCCCCTCCAATAATACTACAAGTTCATAGTGATCACGACCGCTCTGTCAAGAGCGTACCGGCTAAGAAGAAGATCACATACAATATATCGGGCGACCACATTCCTTGGAACCTAATAAATCGCTTAAAAGCGTCGCGTGAAGAGATAACACCGCGTGTCATACCACATATATCCGAGCGAGTACGTGATCGCAGAGCGCACTGTTGCTACTTCACAAAATTAAAACTGCAACTCAGTTAGAAATAGAACATTGCAGTAACAAACGCTGGACTTTTCTTCGCTGGAATTGTTTTGAAAACGAAATTTTTCAGATTTGCCGCACTGGGAGCATGAGAAAACGGTAAGATGATGATTTTAAAACGCTGCTCGTAAAGGGGTAGAGAAATTTGGCAAGTATGATGGGTTCACTTCGCCACCGTTAAATCATCATCAGCCTATTAATGTCCCCACTGCTGGGGCACAGGCCTTCCTGTGGATATAAGGATAAGGATGGAATAGGGGAGATTGAACCATGACCACCAGGCGGGTCCAGTGTGGATTGGTGGGTGCTAACGACTGCAGATGCAGTCGGGACTAACGGCTTAACGTGCCTTCAGAAGCACAGAAGAACTCGAGATAGAAGATTTTTGGTCACCCATCCCATGACCGTCTATTGCGTAAGTTACATAACTTCAACGATCGCATCTGAACGCGCTAGCCACCTGCGCAATCGAGCTCTTCGCGCTGTTAAATAAAAATAAATAATCCAAGTTGTGACTTTGTACGCCTAACGCAACTATGTCAAAAATCTAAAAAAGTTGTGAAAAAATTGTCGGTTTTTCTTTTTCATACTTTGTTGATTAAACCCTAAGGAACTAGTTCTTTTTTAATATTTTCTTCGGACGGTTTTAAAGTAGGCTTTCTCTGTTGACCTAATAGTTTCTTATTGTTATAAACTTGATATTTTATTACATACTAGTGGACCGCCCTCGCTTCGCTTCGGTGTAGAGCTGTAGTGTAGACTATAGTTTTTGTTCTCAGGCTTGTATTATACACAATGACATTCTTCTAATACTTAATTAGAATAGGCACGCGCCGCCAAGCTACCCGCCCGGTGGCGTCGGAACCGCTATGTCCCTTCATTTTTAATCTATAATATCTTCGAAAATATTCATTTAAATTACATGCGTTAAAGAGCCAAATTGGTCTATATTAAATACACAATGTATTTAAGGTACTTAATTGGATAAGGATGAATTTTATATTGCTGAAAATCGCTTCGTAAATTATCTATTATTTCTCGTAAAAAGTATAGGATAAAAAATAGTTATTGTGGATTATCCCTAAGAGATAGACATATACCATCGGGGACTTTTTTGTAAACCTTTTTAAGATGTACAATACTGTAGTACATTATTTTGATATATCTCGTAGGGTTCAGCCAGCGTTTGCAATGTAAGCGCAAAAAAATGTGTTTATTTACGACCTTACATTAAAGACTCTAAAATTATCAGTGTTTCTCTACTATATTATGCATGTATTATAGATATAAACCTTCCTCTTTAATCACTCTATTATTTAAAAAAATGCATCAAAATCCGTTGCGTAGTTTTAAAGATCTAAGCATACATAGTGACACAGGGACAGACAGCGGGAAGTGACTTTGCTTTATACTATGTAGTGATAATGTTTGATTATATGACCGTAATACCGTAACTAGTTGGCCAGTTAAAAACTTTTTTGTTAAGTGGTTATAAAAGACTAGCAAACCAGTGAACCAAATGTTCACCAAAACCTGATTTAAAAAAAAAAATGGGTGCGTGTACTTATGTAGGCGCGTGAGAAGTTATCCTTCTTTGGCATCGTTTAAAATTAGTTTTTAATTGCATGCAAATAATTAATTACAATAAATTAATAAAAAGTCTGGAAAAGGACACAGTCAATAAAGTTCAGTTTTAATTTGAAAAAATAAATAAATAATCAAAATATTCAATTAAAATCGCTACTGAATATAATTTATTAGAACATATGTGATTTGCACTTGTATGAAACTCAAACACGCATTCCGAATATACAAACTAGAAACATGTGGATAAATATTATAAATATGAATATCTATAACTGTTACTTTATTACAAAAAATAAAAATGTGGTTTTTGGTTCTACTACACCAATGGTCAAGAGATGGCGCTGTAGTCTCCTGAATCGCGCTTTGGTTCCGTTGTTCCAGATTAATAAATACTTTTGATAGGCCTTCACAATGGCAGTCGTTAGCACCCACTAAATAGAGATTCTATTTCTATTTTGTTGGTAGATTTTCTTAATGTGCGGTAAACAGCATGCTGTTACTTTTTGTGTTACAGTGATGCGCGCGCATCTTAAAATTTCACTCTCATCATTTTTTCATAACGCGCCTAAAGAAGTATAACTTCAAAAAAAATTGAGAACTTTGGAGATTTTGTGTGGTTTCGTTTAAAATTCGTGATTTCTCGAAAACCGGAAGTGCTACGTTACTCAAATCCGGTTTGTAGTCTTATCAGACTATTCTTAACTTATAACTTAAAAATTCTCTTTAACTATCTCTTACGGTTTGGCCGCTGAAACAGCACCACAGACAGACGGACGGACGGACTTGTCTAATAGATAAGAGATGGCTGTCATCACTCTCTTGTAAACATTACCATGTCCCTATAGCTGCTTGGACACAGACCACACTATACAGTCCAGAATTTATTATACTCAATACTGAACCAATAAAAAACACATTACATTTACACCTTTATAACGTAACATTAAGATTTAAGTACAAAGTATCATTGACTTCGCTGCACGTATTTTCTGTACACCATACATTGTGTTAGAATGTGACACTTTCATTTCCCACTTACAAATATCCCAGAGCATAATATATCCTAGCATCGTCGGGGCGTAGAACTGTAATTTCCAGGTGGTCACGTAACATATGGGTGAGAATGCATAAGTTCGCGACTGTATTAAACTAACTGTAGTTGTTGTGATATCCTTATTTGTGCAAATCAACTCGGATAAGCAGAGTGTTAAAGAAATATCACCTTTTGTGAGTCATCTATCTAAATACCCACTACATTAAGGAATCAGCAAATTTTCTGCTCGAATTGGGGCGCCCGTCTGGGGAAGCAACCTACACCCTTAGATTAAAATAAAATGGGTAGATACGGCACTAGCCTCACAAAAGTGATCCGCACAAATTGTGGTCCACGACCCTAATCGCTTTAGTCACAACTTGACATGCAAACGACGTACATGTGAACGCCAAAACGAAATATTGATAATATTTTGTGTTTAAATCATATATAAAACAATGCCTAAGTATGTTTTTAAAAAGTGCTCAAATTGCTTAAGAACTAATAATAAATATTTGTTTCTTAGGTTTTCACGCACATCACTCATTAAATAAAACTAGTTTTTACGGGTTAATGCAAACGTCAATAAATAAATTAAGTTTCGTGCATTAACGTACCGTATGAGCGTACCGTATCTACCCTTTTTGTTTTAATCTAACACCTTACAGAAGACTAACGTAAAATTAAAATCTTTCTTCTGAACGCTTCACTGGCTTGCAAGCATAAGACAAATCTAGTGGATCTATCTATATAGAAAAAGTAAAGGTACTTACCTAAGCTCTCTCACGGCGCGGTCATTTGGAGTCGTGGCACGGGCTCTGAGCAATTTTACATTGAGCCAATATCCCCTGAGATATGTCGCGGTAATTTGTTAACACTCCGGGTGCTTAGGCCAGCGTCTGTTTATTTGGACACGGAGCGATACCCGCTCGATCAATGTTTTGTCGATGTGAAAAAAAGAATTTTGTGAGAGGTAAATAAATTTATTTACTGAAATTGGAAGACGAAAGGATGATACAGTAGCCAGTATAAGATTGTCGACTATATTTATCGGATGTGGTCATGAGTATTGATGTTAAACTGTTAGATGAAAGCGCCTCTAGCGGTGGTTTAATGGAACTATGTTTGGGCGGCTTTTGACGCAATGTGAACTTATTGCTCACTCTCGAGTTGATCGCCGTCGAGGAATGTTATGCATATTGTTGATACTTAGTGCTTTTGTAGAATGATCATTATCTTACATCTTTGATTGATCATTGAGTTAGATCATTAGTTAATATGCGAGCGACCTAATTTAACATGTGTTTTATTCATTTATCATAATTTCTGTAGATTTTTATTAAAACATAGAAAGTTTGAAATACTTTTATTTTCTTTGGTAAATTTTCTTAACCGTTTTTGTTACCTATCTACGAAATTAGATTTCTTTATTCCCTTTTCCTAACTGCTTAAGAAAACAGAATATTTCATCCGCTTTCATAATTGGTTAAGAAAACCAGTGCGGAAAATACATTTGTTCAATAACCAGTTAAAAAAAGTGAACAAAGGTTCTATTTTCGTAGTTATAATATTTACCGAAATAATTTTTTTTTTTGGATTTGTCTGGATGACAATGGGGATGATGACTAACTGTTTTTTCTTCGTTGATGACATTGATTCGATATGACGCATAACTTGGTACACTTATTACTTACAAGTGACGTCATCAGCCCCCACTCCCGTTTGATGCACATTGTCTTTTTGATCTTTCGGTTGATTGACGAAAGTATAACTAGTTGTCAATAATTTTTCGATAATGTAACTGACAGACTATTATTCAATTGCACCAAATTTTATTGAAATCATTTCTTACCTAATGGTAACAAACCATTCCTAAATCATCCATCAAGCGAATGACTTCAAAATCATAAAGTCATATTTTAAAACGACAAAAATATAAATTCATTATTCGTTTGGCATTAATATGATAACGTGTCTTATTTTCCGCAGGAGCATAATAACGTAAGACGACCAAAACTGAAATGACATCTCCCGTTAATCATGTAACGGATCTTTATGCCTTTGATTAAGTTTAACACCGCATCCAGGAGGAAAATCCTCTGTTAATAGTTATAATTTTTATTTATAGAATGTAACTGCTTGATGTTTAAATCTAAAGAAAATATAACTAGAAAAAATTCCACGCGGACCAGGCACCCTTCGCAATCCGGGCGAATGCACTGACCAATTATGCTACCGCGGCCCTCACAATTAAAATTATAACTATAATTGCTATTTCTTCTTTCAAATGTTTAATACTTGTAAAAGTATTCATTTGACATTGTGGGTTAATATACCTATAATGCGAAGGGATGGCGCTGCCTTGCAGCTTAAGAATGGCTAGAGGAATTTCGACGCGGTCCGTGAGGGCTGCGGTAGCATAATTCTCTGTCAATATTTGATGTAACACAAAAAAATAACAATCTTTTAAAGGACTTGACAACCTGTTAAAACATTAACAATGCTTGGTGAAATTAGGTCATACAAAATTTCGATTAATTCACCTCGTCATCAAGCCTAGGGATTGCATTCAATTATTTATTTAAAATTCAATCCGTTTGACTGCCCTGAATACTTCTCTCATAAAGAAATAAAAAAATAGCAGGCAATATTAATCGAATAGGAAAACAGTATCTAGAGCCCTATTTAATAAGAAAAAGTATCATTTTATTGTTTTCATGTTTTAATTAAAATAACAAAATCGACATGCATTATGGTGCAATAGGCTATTTGACAAGTTTTAGAAAACGATACCACGTTATTGACTATGTTTACGGAGTCCGTAAAAAGTGGATATTCATCTTTCTGTTCTGTATTTCAGTAAAAATAACCAAATCAAAAACTCCATTTTCAAGTTGCCACGAAAACATTTTTCTGGACAATATGGCGTCTTATTAGTGTGTGACGTCACACGACTATTATTAATTAATTTTTACACCTAGTCGTTTACCCGAATTCTATTGGCACTCGTATTCAAGCTAACGAGCAAGTGTAATCGCGCCATTAAATAAGCGAGTCGTAAACTTCATGAAGACCATTTTATTTTCATAACCTCTTTATTACTGTCGCAAACACAGCATATTACGTCGTGTAGAAAACACTTTAAACAAAATAACACTTTAAAATAAGTATCTAAAGCTTAATAAAGAAACTTGCTTATTATCTGACTTACTTGTGTCTCGCATTTGATTTAATGTGTCTACTCTTAGATTAAAACAAAAAGAGAAGATACGGCATTCGCGGCTCAAAAGTGATCCGCTTAAATTGTGGTCCACGACCATAATTCGCTTCAGTCACAATTTGACATTCAAACACGCTGCATGTACACTCAATATACAAATAATGCGTATATTCTGTGTTATGAAGATAAAACAATGCCTTCGATGCTTTTATAAAGAACAAAAATAGTTCAAAATCAAATGCCCCGGCAACGCTTTTAATTCGTAAAACTGTGAAAACATTTTTTCTCAAAAATCACGGTTTGTCGTAAATATTATTTACGTAATCGCCATTTTGTAAGCAAGAAAAGGACAGCAATACACTGCGTTGAAGCGTATAGTTCTGTCTCGCTCGCACGATTGATGTATATATAGACGTGTGCGTGGCGAGAGTTGCTTATGTAGTTGAGTCGGATCATATTTTATTTGATGCTAGTATGAGCGTACCGTATCTACCCTTTTTGTTTTAATCTAAGTGTCTACCATGATATTTGTTCTCAGAATTCTAATACACTAAACTTTTCATGAAAAATGGTGAAAGATGCAACGCAATTTGTCGCCTAGTAAGAGCGAGATAGAGGGTATACAGAAAGTAGTAAAAATTGGGGCTCGATGGCGCCAGTGGTTAGCGCGTTCGGCTGCGGTCGTTGAAGTTGAGCAACTTTCGCAGTGGTCGGTCGTTGGATGGGTGACCAAAAATTTACTATCTCGAGCTCCTCCGTGCTTCAGAAGGCACGTTAAGCCGTTGGTCCCGGCTGCATCTGCAGTCGTTAGCACCCATCAATCCGCACTGGGCCCGCGTGTTGGTCATGGCCCAATGTCCCTAATCCATCCATAGGGAAGGCCTGTGCCCCAGAAGTGGGGACAATAATAGGCTGGTGATGAGTAAAAATGATGATTTTTATGTAAATTCCCAATTATTATTATTATACCTCCGTGGCCGAGTGGTTTGTACGCCGGGTTTCATGGCTGTCGCCGACTCGAGAGGTCCCGGGTTCGAATCCCGGTGGGGGCAGATGTTTGTGTGATGAATACGAGCATTTGTACTCCAGTCATGGATATTTAATATGTATTTATATAAATATACTTATATATGTACAGTATATGTATTCTATCTGTTACCCTAGCATCCCATAACACAAGCCTTATAGTGCTTACTTTGGGGCTAGGCTAATTGGTGTGAGTGTCGGAAATATTTATTTATTTGTTCCATAATAAATGTACATGTCATTTATTCAATACAATTTAAATATCAGGTCAATTAATTAATTTGATTACAAATGTAGGAAAACTCCTTCAGAAACCAGCAACTTATTTAATCAACTCCAGAAGTGGCAGTTCTTACAATAATAATTACAGACGACACTTTGGAATACTTCGATGGCCATGACCAGGGGGCCATTCGCCTAACGGGATTACTTTGGATAAGGCTATCGCTTACGATTTCATTTTATTATTTCTAGCCAGCTGCTAGAGGAGCTAAATGACGCAAGTGGTTAACGCGTTCGGCTGCGATCGTTGAAGTTAAGCAACTTTCGCAGTGGTCGGTCATTGGATGGGTGACCAAAAATGTACTATCTCGAGCTCCTCCGTGCTTCGGAAGGCACGTTAAGCCGTTGGTCCCGGCTGCATCTGCAGTCGTTAGCACCCACCAATCCACACTGGGCCCGCGTGGTGGGTCACGGCCCAATCTCTCTATTCCATCCATAGAGAAGGCCTGTGCCCCAGCAGTGGGGACATTAATAGGTTGATGATGATGATTTCTAGCCAGCTGAGGTTTTCAAATACCACTCGCTCTTTTTTTTCTATTGCATTGGTAATCTCTTATCTATTAGACAAGTCCGTCCGTCCGTCTGTCTGTGGTGCTGTTTCAGCGGCCAAACCGTAAGAGATAGATAAAGATTGTTTAAGTTATAAGTTAAGAATAGTCTGATAAGACTACAAACCGGATTTGAGTAACGTAGCACTTCCGGTTTTCGAGAAATCACGAATTTCAAACGAAACCACACAAAATCTCCGAAGTTCTCAATTAATTAAGTTCATTTTTTTTAAAATCAGGTTTTGGTGAACATTTGGTTCACTGGTTTGCTAGTAACAATATAAAAGAAAATGAGCGTAAGGTATTTGAAAACCTTCGGCGCGGTCAGGAATAACAAAATGAAATCGTAAGCGATAGCCTTTTCCAAAGGAATCCCGTTAGGCGAATGGCCCCCAGAATGATCTGTCAACTCCCCACGCCCCGCCATGATTCAGTCGGCCATAGTCCATTCGCGCCATCTGATATTTCCGGTTTTAATTAATTTAATAAAATGATCAATAAACTACTTTTAATTTTATAAAAAAATATAATTTGATCAATAATTTGGACAGAATAAAATTGACCATAATACAAACATGTCAATAACAATTAAAAGAAAAAAGATCTTTCTATAAAGGACCTCCTCCATTTGTATATGCTGACTTTTATCTCTGCTGACTGAACTAAACTTATATATGTGTGGTCCATGTATTGTATAATATGTATATATGTATGTATATATAATATGTATATTTAATTCATAAATTCGTTTATATACCTTGTTTCTTTTACTGACACCGCCGTCTCTAGCTTTCTTTCAATCCTCTCCATCCTAAGGTTGTCTGGAAGAAATCGCTTTTAGCGATAAGACCGCCCATTGAAGCACTCTTTTGGTTTACAATTGTAATTTCCCTCATTTCTGTTCTGTGTTGTGGTGTTTTCAATAAAGTATTGTGTATTGTATTGTATATGCCCTACACCGACATGATCGTTCAATTTAACGTAGCATTTGTTTAATATAATTGGGAATATAAAATATTTCTCTATATAACTTCATTTAAAGGTCTTTGTGTTCGCTTATACAATAAAGTCCCAATCAATATCCAAGAGTTAGCTATAAATAAATTTAAAGATATTATAAAAAAAAGCACTTATTAAAAAAGCTTATCACAAAGTGTCTGATTATATTACAGACAAAAATGCTTGGGTTTGAACTGTTCCAATCATTCCAACAGGTTTTCTATATTAAATAAATCATAATTATGTATTGACGTTGTAACAACATAATGATTTGTAAATGTTGTTACATTAGACTTTTAATGTTGTGGAGTTTTTTTCGCTCGTTTTTCTCCGCAGCTAAAAACTATGTCCATAACGAGTGGTAGGGAAAAAAAATTTTTGGACGATTCAAAAGAGTTGTACTATCGTCCAATTTGAATAAAGATATATTGATTTCTGATTAATATCAGCATTCAGGCTTCGTTTCTCGTTTATTATATTCGAACATTCTTATAAAAATAAGTGAGGCATCACAAAACGTTTGTTATTTCGCTTAAGCGTGTACTTACGTTCATTATCTAGGTATTTGTTTGTTCTTTAAAATATCTTTATTTCCGTTTGTCAAAGGATTTTTTTTAACATACCAACCAGCAATATAGAAATTCATAACATACATTTTACTGAACACAAATATTTTGAGTGTTCATAACAGAAAGAAAGTATCCCAAGGGGCTTGGTTGGCAACTAGTCATTCGCGGTTCACAAAGGTTCGAATTGAAAGGCACGACTTTAAAAGAAACATACATTCGGTACAGCTAGTGTTGGGTAAGGCACGACTTGAAAAAGAGTTTGTAAGAGTAGCCTCTTTTTGTACTGAGCCAGTACAATGTCCCACTTCAAATGAGGCGAGGCGTACTGAAGCTCGGCAAGACATTTGAAGTGACGAGTACAAATATGACATTGAGGCGTACAGAAGCTCGACATTACCGTACCTCCTCTACGCACTATCAATCTTGCTGGATCCAGCATGCAGGACAGCGCTATACACGTAAAAGAGATAGAGATACAGATGGATAGTGCGTAGAGGACTTAAATCATGCCTCGCTCTCTCTCTCAGACTTACGAAGAGTGAGTGAGTAAGGAGACGCGACTATCGCGACATTTAATGTGAAGTAGTACATTTTAAAATTTTGAGCCGCTCTTACATTTTGACGTCATGTCCGGGACAAATGTACCGTCTCTTGTAAGTCCTACCCAACACTAGGTACAGCTATAAACTGCGAGGCATCCCGCAAATCCCGTCCCAGAAAGTAGGGATAAGAGCGTTTATTTGTTCAGACTAATGCACATTTTATGCGGGGCCTCCATCCTTATGACTTACGTGAAGTAACAATGTGGCGCAAGACGTGAAGAGCCAGCGATTCCAACGAATATTATTACACTTCAAGTCAGAGAGGTCGGGGTTGGAGAATTTGACGCTCGAATTTGAGCAACTGTCTTTATTGAAGTTTAACTTCTTCTTTACGCACACTTGACTTGGGGGGTAAGTTGGCGAATGCGTTACGCGTTACAAAAAGTGTATTCGGGCGGAGCGAACGGGAGTTGAGTGGGGGATATAAACAAGAGAAAGTAGTGCGCGCGCACATTTTCTTTCTCTCTTTCTCTTATAGCTAGTAAATTAAATATGTATATGTTTATATTGTACACACACACATGTATATATATACATATATATATATATATATATATATATGTATATATATACATATATATATATATATACATATATATATATATACTAGCGGACCTAGCGAACTTCGTACCGCCATAAAAAACAGGGGTTGGTGGTAGAAAGTTGAAAATTCAGGGATGTATGTATTTTTGTATGATGTATTATAAAAAATTAAAAAAAAATGTCTTAAATTAAAAAAAAATTTAGGGGTGGATTACCCTTAACATTTAGGGGGATGAAAAATAGATGTTGTCCGATTCTCAGACCTACAGAATATGCACATAAAATTTCATGAGAATCGGGAAAGCCGTTTTTAAGCCGGGAGGAGTTTAACCACAAACACCGCGACACGAGAATTTTATATATTAGACTAGCTGACCCAGCGAACTTCGTACCGCCCTAAAAAAATAGGGGTTGTCCAGCGGACAAAATTGTGAATCTAAACCATTCTCAGATCCCCTTGAACACACACAAAAAATTTCATCAAAATCGGTCCAGTCGTTTAAGAGAAGTTCAGTGACATACACACTCACAGAAGAATTATATATATAAAGATAATAACTAGCAAACCAGTGAACCAAAATAAATGTTCACCAAAACCTGATTTAAAAAAAATGTACTTAATTAATTGAGAACTTCGGAGATTTTGTGTGGTTTCGTTTGAAATTCGTGATTTCTCGAAAACCGGAAGTGCTACGTTACTCAAATCCGGTTTGTAGTCTTATCAGATTATTCTTAACTTATAACTTAAACATTCTCTTTATCTATCTCTTACGGTTTGGACACTGAAACAGCACCACAGACAAACGGACGGACGGACGGACTTGTCTAATAGATAAGAGATAATATAATAATATGATAATTATCTTTTTATCACTAATTATCCTTCAACCAAAAATTGGTGGGGCGTATCTTCATGGATATTTTTTTAAGAAGGTCTAATGGGCACATTGAATATAAACTTTTTAAGAAGGTCCAATGGACACCAAAAAAGAGGTCCAATGGGCACATTGAATATAATTTTTTTAAGAAGGTCCAATGGGCACCAAAAAGGAGGTCCAATGGGCACATTGAATATAATTTTTTTAAGAAGGTCCAATGGGCACCAAAAAGGAGGTCCAATGGGCACATTGAATATAAAACTTTTTAAGAAGGTCCAATGGACACCAAAAAAGAGGTCCAATGGGCACTTTTTGCTTTTGGATCGAATCTTGAGGGTCCAACGGGTACTAGACCGACTGCACTATCTGTATAGGCTATCGTGACTGTTCACCGTCAGGCAGACTTTTTGCTAGTCTGCATCATCCCCTTATCAGGGGACGATCGTCTCAGATGAAGCCTGTACAGCGCTTATGGCCATATGCGTCCCTGACGGGTGAATTTTAGTCAGAAAGTAAAAGTCTGATATAACTCTGCCGCTGACTGTAGGGTATCCACGAGGATTTCAAGCGCGCTCCACCACCTGGGAGAAAACAAAAAAAGACTGTGCTTGTATGCTTTTAGATTCCGTTGCGACGAAAACACCCTAAAGTTTCGCAATGTGAGTCTGTTTGAATAGGCAGCCAAAGTCGGAGTGAGTAAACTAATTTTGTGCTGATTCTGTTTTTTGTTTTCCATTTAAGAATTCATGGAACGCAACCTCTTTATAAGAGCAAAAAAAATCGAGTCATCTATTCTATTTCTCCTTTAACTTTGAAATTAAATTCTGACATTTTAATTATAACATTTTAATCATAACATTTTAATTTTGACATATAAATTTTATTTTACCATTTTAAATTTTGACATTTAATTTTTATTTTACTATTTTAAATTTTGACATTTAATTTTTATTTTACCGTTTTAAATTTTGACATTTTATTTTTGAAATTCTGAAACTGTTAATACTTAGGTGTGAAATTGAATTGAATTTTTGTTTTAAATGTAATTGTTTGTGGAGATGTAATTTAATTTATTTTTATGTATCATAATTATTATTATTTTGTCATTGGCATGCTATGATCTTTATGATTGAAATAAATGAATTTTTATATTATTATTATATTTAACAGATTGCAACAAAATCGGCAAAACTACTCGCCTTTGAACCATAGCCCGCGCTAGCAGGACGAAAGAATAGGCCTCCTCCTCGTAAACTTCGAGTCGTAAATATGAAAAAGAAAAGATTTTTTTTTTGTTCTGAAAAAATCCCCTTTCGCGAGAATTGATGCAGGAGACAAAACATAATGAACACGCGACGTCACAACCCGCTCTGCAGACGAGCAGACAAATATATTATGGCCCTTTGTTAGCGTTATAAAATTGTCCGTGTAAACATTTTCGTTTATAACTAAGGGAGGCGTTTTTTGGGGAATTTTTAAGGGTAATCCGACATTATTTTAGACGAATCGTTGTTGCATGCACACTCTTATTTTCCATGTTATTTTCGTATATGTACGTACTGTAACGTCTGTTACGTTACAGCCTCCTTGTTTGGGTAAACTCTTTGTTCATGCAATGCCTACGGCAGGCAGTTATATTAAAAAGTTAATGTCATGATATTAATATTTGAAATAAGGAATCGTCTGACTTTTGACTGAAGGTGCCACACAGTGTTGCCAGGTCTCCAGATGTTACAGGAGATCTCCTGTTTTTCTGAAATTTCTCCTGTTCTACTGTTTTTCTACATAAATCTCCTGTTTTTTTAGAATACGATTTTCTTTTTTAAATTGCATGTCCTTAACCTTAATAATTATAAAATAAATGCAATCTGATCTTTATCTGGATTTGATTTACCAATTCTAGGGGGGGGGAGGGGGGTGCAAATCGGATATATCGAAATAACGCCAACGCCAGGCACCAAACCATGCGTTAAGATTAAGCTCATATATTATATTCGCCTGAAATCAAATATAAAAAATATCAAATCAAAGTTGTTTCAATAAATTGCTACGCTCCCAAGGTCTACCCCTTCAGGGTAGATCGCCGCAGTACCTATATGCGTACTTGCACCATAGGCAGAGCAAACAATTTATACCTATTTGATTTCGAGGAGCCCGATGGCGCGGGTGGTTAGCGCGTTCGGCTGCGATCGTTGAAGAAGCAACCTTCGCAGTGCTCGGTCATTGGATGGGTGGCCAAAAATAATAATAATAACTTTATTTGGAACAAGTGCAATGTACATAAAATTATGAATCGTTAAAACTGCTTTAGTTTTACAAAAACTGTGTTGCAGAATTAACGCCCATTCCCGTATAATATGAAACAGAGTTCCTATCAATGTATAAAATTAATTAAAACAATCTGTATAGAGAGAAAATCAAAATGAGACAAAAATATCCACAATTTAAAATCCATCGAAGGTAATTTCAAAACAAAAAATATGTCCGAGTGCATTTTTATCAATATTATAACAAACCAATACTAAATTTTACCAAAAAATGAAAATAAGGACTAAAATATAACATTTGAATTTTTATGCTCACATTAGAAGGTAGGTAAACACAGATAATACAAATCTATCAAAATTACAATATTAACCTACCTGGACACTACAAACCAATAAATCATGATATAGAATAGTTAAATTCAATATAAGACAAAAATCTGCTATCTCGAGTTCCTCCATGCTTCGAAAGGCACGTTAAGCCGTTGGTCCCGGCTGCATCTGCAGTCGTTAGCACCCGCGAATCCGCACTGGCTCCACGTGGTGGGTCATGGGCCTATCTCCCTGTTCCATTCATAGGGAAGGCCTATACGCCAGCAGTGGGGACATTAATAGGCTGATGATGATGATATTTGAAGTCGGTGCCACTGCCGGGCCAACCCAAATAGTAAATGGGAACTTTGATCTATGAAACCTGTATGGCACAGACTCCATATATTAATTTGACTGAAGATAAGAAAGGTTCATTATTTTTCACTTTTCGGCGGTTTAAGTTTTTTGTTAAAAAGTTTTTAAATTTTTTTTTTTCAATATTTTGTGGCCATAATTTTTGTAATATGCAGCTCGGCATCAAAATCTGTGAGCGAACGATCACCCCTATTATCGTACCCTTAGGAAAGTTTTTTATCCATTTAAATGTGAGATAAAATATGATGCAACTACTTTCAAAAAAATTTTTGAATATTTTATTTTTATTTGTGGTCATAAATCAGTGACTGATGACGATAATCAGTGAGTGAACAATCAATCATCCCCTGTTTTTATACCATAGAGTAATATTTTTTCAGAGATTTCAGAGTACATATACCCTTCCCAATGAAATGAGAATTATTAAAATCGGAGTACTCTGTAAAAAGTGTGCGGTATATAAATAAAATATATATACACGTCGACGTCGCAGCCGGGACCAACGGCTTAACGTGCCTTCCGAAGCACGGAGGACCTAGAGATAGAAGATTTCGTCGAAGAACGAAGAACTGCTTGCTTGATCTGCTGAATTTTGGAGTTGAATAAATAAGTTGCTGGTTTCTGGAGGAGTTTTCTTACAGTATGTTCCTATTATTGCCTAGACAAGTAAATAAATAAATATCTCCAACACTCACACCAATTAGCCTAGCCCCAAAGTAAGCACTGTAAGGCTTGTGTTATGGGATGCTAGGGTAATGGATAGAATACATATACAGTAAATATATTATAAGTATATTATATAGAAATACATACATATTAAACATCCAGGACTGGAGTACAAATGCTCGTATTCATCACACAAACACCTGCCCTCACCGGGTTTCGAACCCGGGACCTCTCGAGTCGGCGACACCATGAAACCCGGAGGTCGTGGCCGACTGGATAGTAAAATGGGATTTTATGAAATTCAGCCTCTTAAGCGTGAAATTTGCAAAAACAAATTTATTGACAGCAAATTTTCCAAAAACATTATTTGATAGATGTAAAATGCGGCTGTTTTATTAATTTTTAACAATAACCCTCAAAAAATACGAAATTTCGTGTCAAATTTTCTACGAGAGATCATCCAAAAGTGCATAGGATCGATTAAAAATTTGCACACCTACTCCACGGTAATAATATCTATACAGTATTGTGACTCCGCCCTGTCCTTGATAATAAATGCCTACGGCCGAGCGCTGCGTTAGCACGCGGTAGGGCCGCCCGCCTACAGTATTTTATGTAGTATTGTTTTTAACGCGAGTGTAGGTAGATTACTCGTTTGTCTCTTTTTTCATCCTAACCACTTATTTATATATTATTCCAGATATCTTGCCCGATGGAAAAACCGAAATACCTAAATATTAGAAACAAATTACGTACTAGTAGATAGGTATATAAAAAATATTCTATAAAGGTAAGACACCTTTCCAATATTTCAGGTAATTTAAAAAATGATATCTCTGGGTGTGTTATTGAAGAGCTCAAGGAACCAAAAACAGCAATTGTGCTGTTGTACGATATTGATCGTCGTTTGTTCTTTTCCTTACTAAATTATGTAGGTATCTACTTAATTAAATCAAATATTTACGTTTAAGCACAGCTAACTGCATAAAAAACAATTCACACCGTTCGGTCGTCGTTGCGGCGCGGCGGCGCATTCGCGACTGGGTGCCCGCCGAGAGCACATCGAACTCGAGTGGCGTAGGTATGACTCGCTTTCCGACCGTTTGTATGAAGATAGAATACTGTATGATATTATTACCGTGCCTAATCTGCATAAAATAAAAATGCTATCTGCGTTTTCATTTTCCAAAACAACCCTCATAAATCAAAGATATAGCATACTGAAGTTATAAATAGTGCGTCAACGCGCGCCTACACTTGTGATCGTAGAGACTTGATATTTAATAAATAAGTTGTTTAAATCAAACGAAATAGGGATAGTTTATATGACGTAGACATCAAGCGAGAAAGGATTTTTCAACATTCCATCGTGAATTGGCTGATATAGGGGTTCAAAGTTAGTATGGAAAAACGAGTTTGTCTAGCTTGCCAGCTTTGAAACTTGACTTAGATAAACTAAACTGAAACTTGAAATAAACGTGGTTCTCTTTATTTTGAAATTCGATCTCTACGACGAAACCAAACGAAATATCCCTATGTAATATATAACTTAGCTATAAAATATATTCAGCAAACTTGCTCTTATATGTTATTACTCGTTGCGCCCGCCCTGCGGTTTTAGCCGCACCTGCGGTTTATAATACCGGGTTAGAAAGATATTCAATCTGTACATGCCTTAAAGAAACTCCTTGCTATACAGAAAAATCAGGATGGCCATGCCCATGGCCAAATAGATTTAATATACTCGACCTATTTACTTAGAAACTTTTTGCTAAGCTGAAAAATCAGGGTGGCCATGGCCCTGACCAAGTAGATTTCAGATATTCGACTTGTAATCAGCAGATTTGCTCTCATTTATTATAATTTAAATGCTTAAACTCAGTCTGGCTACTTTCAAAATCTGTATTAATTTTTTCATGTTCTTTTTTCGGATGCTGAGTCATGACGTTTCCTTAGTATTTGGTACACCCGTGTGAAGCCCGGACGGACCGCTAGTATGTAAATAAATTTCTTACATGTTTGTACAATAACAGTACTTGTTATTTTGTTAGTTATATATACTATTCCGCGGTAACCTTATGAGACCGGAAACCTAAACGCAATACCTAATAACAACTCTATGTTCACACCATAGTAAGTAGGTTTTAAGATTGGATCCATTTTAGCTAGGTACTTTACATATTTTTATCCTGTATTACTACAGACGCTTTGAACGATACATCTATGTGGGAATCGGAACGTAACGTGTGTGTGAGCGAGACGTATGCATGAGGAAGAAAGACAGAAGAGTGTTAGCGTCATTTTGTGATGGAGAGAATGGAATGGGATTCGGGATTAGGACGTTAGGAAGTAAAGTTGCAAAAATAAAAATAAAGTAATTTAAAAGGGAATTTTTATTCATTATCCGATCTACATCTATTAATTTACTTAAAGTTCTTACCTAATCGATAATATAACTCTTTAAACTACTTTATGTTTCATGATCTACTAGCATCAGCCTATTAATGTCTTCACTGGTGGGACACAGGCCTTTGCATATTAGTGGGTGCTAACGACTGCAGATGCAGTCGGGACCAACGGCTTAACATGCCTTCCGAAGTATGCAGGAGTTCGAGATAGTAAATTGTTGTTATATATTGTCGTCGACTTACTGTGGCCGCTATTCCTACACGAACAAAGAAATTGGGTGACTCACTTCTTTGTCGTACTATTCGTAAGTGGAACTCTTTGCCTGCGCACGTGTCTGCTTCCCTACAATCTTCTTCTACTTTAAGAGAGGCGTGAAGAAGCATTTCTGTAGGCCGGCAAGGTGAAGATGGTGTGGCAGTTCATAACTGCTGTACCAGCTATCTTCGCGGCTGGACTCTATCACCACTTAAGATCAGGTGTGTTAGAGTCATTTGCCTACCTAGCTATATATAAAAAAATGCGGTCGACCATTCGATGATCGACCACTGCGAAGGTTATAAGGTAATTTGCTTATACGTGCGTAAATATTTGTATACCTTTCAGTGCTTATAAACATATATAAACTGTTTGCCTCTAGTTGCCCAAACAATGACTCGGGTAAACTAAATCGCCAGGGTGCTGGAGGTTTTCCATGTTTTATTAAGCGGAAGGGCTCTAATGGTATGACCGCCTAATTCTCCCTTCAATTGGTCCGCTATTCCGACCCATTAATTGGGTCAATTGTACGAAAACGTTGAATATTAAATCGCACAGGGGTGTATATGTCGCAGGGATAATGAGAAAAATAAAAAAGGTGAGCTGTCGCGTAACGCCTGCTGGCAAATGAGAAGATTTTAAAGAAAATATAACTAGAAAAAAAATCCACGCGGACCAGGCAGCATACGGGAATCGAACCTGCACCCTTCGCAATCCGGGTGAATGCACTGTCCAATTATTTTCTTGTTCTATTTTCTTTAGATTTAAACATGAAGCAGTTAAATGCTTCAAATAAAACAAAAAAATATATAACTATAATTGCCATTTCTTCTTTCTACCGTTTAATACTTGTAAAAGTATTCATTTGACGTTGTGGGTTACCTACAATGCGAAGAAATGGCGCTACCTTGCAGCTTAAGAATGGCTAGAAGAATTTCGACGTGGCCGTCAGGGCCGCGGTAGCATAATTGGTCAGTGCATTCGCTCGGATTGCGAAGGGTGCGGGTTCGAGTCCCGTCTGCTGTCTGGTCCGCGTGGATTTTTTCCAGTTATATTTTCTTTAGATTTAAACATGAAGCAGTTACATGCTTAAAAAAAAGAGAAGATTTTACCCAATTTTTTTCAAAGAAAAACTTTAAGATACGTAAATATGTAAGGAAAAGGACTAAAAATTAGAATCTAAAAGAAAGCGTGTGCGCTTGACTTTCTGCGGTCTCTACGCCTCCGTCCTCCTCCTACTTTCACCTTTTCACCTTTTTGCTCTGATATTACTAACAAAAGACGGAAAGATATAGTCTGCATCTCTACACATGATTCAAAATACATCTTTTCACATAGATTCTCTACTTTCCTAAGTCCTTTCTTATTATAATAAGTTAAATAGAGTGTTAGGTATTTATACATTAAACTATTTTAACTGTAGAACTGTAGTATTTAATTATTTGCACAGCCTGACATACGAGCAGACCGAAGAATTACTTCTTATTTGTAAATAAATGAACGTTACTCCATAATTTACATTTACCAACATTTATACAATGATTACTTTAAGTTCTGTTTTAATTAATTTGTTAATTTATTAATCATTCAATGTATTATTTAGATCATAAAAGCCTGAAATACAGGTACAATTTTAACTGTAACTTAGTTCAGGCATCCATTATTTTGGACTTTATATTGTAATTAGTATTATTATGCAATGTATGACCTTATTTGAATAAAGATATATTTATTATTATTACTTGTCCAACTAATATTGTTTGTATGTTTATTGTAATGTGAAAGTTTGCATGTTTGTTACGCGATCATTCAAAAACTGCTAAATAGATATATTACCTGAATTGAGACTATGGATACTTTTTATCTCGAAAAATTGTTATGCTTCCGAGCCATAATGATTTAAGTTAAACATATCTCTTATCTATTAGACAAGTCCGTCTGTCTGTGGTGCTGTTTCAGCGACCAAACCGTAAGAGATAGATAAAGAGAATATTTAAGTTATAAGTTAAGAATAGTCTGATAAGATTACAAACCGGATTTGAGTAACGTAGCACTTCCGGTTTCCGAGAAATCAGGTTTTGGTGAACATTTGGTTCACTGGTTTGCTAGTACGCATCTAATTTGGCAATACGAAAGTCAGGTAATTGCCCGACTTGTATTCAGTCAACCTGTAAATATTTAACGTTTTTCCAGACAAAAAGCCCTATGTGCTTTTAGATAGTACACAAAATACACGGGAACTATTAGAGACATTTTTTTTAAACTGTACTCATGTACAGTTACGTACAGTTTTAAAGAAATTAATGTAAAAATATTCAGGGATTTCTTATTGACAGTTTCTGACACCGTTGACACGTGGAGGCTAATGCGCAAGATGTAATCTGCTTTATGAATGAGAGTGAAAGACACCACTTTACTGCACTCTATTGGCAGCTGTTGCTTAAAGAAGTTTGGGCGGAGACTACGTATGCCATTTCGAAATACAATAATTTGGGCGTATAACCTGTCTTTATATTTTCAGATTAATCTAAGAGAACTAGCTGACCCAGCGAACTTCGTACCGCCATAAAAATAAGGGTTGGTGGCAGATAAAAAAAATTAGCTAAAAGAAAATTAAGGTTGACCACCCTTAACATTTAGGGGGATGAAAAGTAAATGTTGCCCGATGCTCAGACCTACTGATTAAGCATATAAAATTTTCACGAAAATCGGTCGAGCCGTTTCGGAGTAGTTCAATTACACTTTCCAAATTTCGACAATTCTACAATGCCTGTATCTAATCTAATGTTGCAGATTAATTTAGTCAATGACTGAAATTAATAATTTTATTATTTTTATCTGAAATTGCTTATTCCACTAGAGGCAACCTCGCGTCGAGCGGCCTCGACTTGAACCAAATAGCCTCAGTTTGAGACTGCTCGCTCTGAGGCAACGGCTACGGATCAGCTCGAGGCGTGTCGCCTCAGCTTGATCCTAGTGTGAGACTAGTAATCTTCTTTTTGATAACGTCCACCGGAATCCCCATATTGATACTAATATCGTTCCACGCATCTTGCTTCACATTTTTATCGTAGTTATTTAATGGGTCCCAGAGAACACGGTGACACTCATATGATTTTATCAGCTTAATAGCGGTCTCATTCTCCATTGCGATGAAGGCGACGGGCGCGACCGTCTTCATTAAACACACGGCTCGGACTGAGGCGCCTTCGAGCACGGCACAGAAACCGACAAAATATGGCTCGGCCCGCGGCGACGAATTTGCCTCGCGTCGCGGCTTGCCTCAGGTTGAGGCAGCCTCTCCACTTGCGCAGCCTCGGAGTGAGGCAGCCGCTCGACCCAAGACTGCCTCTAGTGGATACGCGGCTTTGCACTTTTCCTGGCTTTTACTAACTCTTAAGGCTTAAAGATGAACTGCTCGGCTTGTTTTGCTATTATTGTCGATGGTGAGGATTATGTAGTAAACACGCTACAGTGAATGCGGAAAGATATACCATGTGCTCTGTGGTGGTGAGCATTTTGCGGACACTAAAATCGCATGGGTGTGCCCTGAATATAAATGTGCTGCTAAGAAGGCAGGGGATAACAGTTTAATCCCGGTTGGAGTTTTCAAGAAATGCCACGATCCTAATGAAACATACCGGTCTAAGGTTTACCTATCTATTGATAATATGACTAATAACTCAGAAAGCCAAGAACCAAGTCAGGAGGTGGTTTTATGTTTTCAGAAGCAAATAGGTGCAATGGGTGAGCTGTTGAAACAATACACTCTTGGTTGAACCAGGGAGCTATCCTAGGACCTCTCTTTTTTCTTCTCATGACCAATGACGTACCTTCAGCTATAAAAAGTGTCTTCTTTACGCGGACGATTTAAAGCTTTACTTTGTGATACGTACCTTATTCGATTGCTTGTTATTTCAACGAGATGTTGAAGCACTATTTAAATAGAGCATCGAAAATGAGATAGAATTTAACATCTCAAAGTGAACTCGTATGAGTTTTAGCCGAATGAAAAATCCTATCAAATTTAACTACGGATTAAACGGCAATACTATAGCTAGACCCACTACTGTTAGAAGCTTAGGTGTCACTTTCGATAAAGATATAGTTGCTCTTGCCCTGGAATCATATATGCGTCTGTGTTTTGTTCTCCAAAATTCGCGGGATTGCAGGAATTTTAGTGTGATCAAACTGATTTACAACACTCTTGTATGTAGTGAACTTGAATCTAGCTCGTGTGTTTAGCATCCATATGAAAGTAAATATACACATAATTATGGCGGAAATGATTCCGAAAGCTTTTCTTCGGTTTTTATATAAGGCTATTAACGGCTATTACCCTTACATGTACCCAACCAAGTACTTATTAGGATGCCTGGATCATAACTCCTTGGAGGTGCGAAGGCTTGATGATCAACTGATAACAATGAGAATAATATTACGTGGAATATTAAAAGCACCAGAAGTGCATAAGGTGCTTTTGCGACTTTTTGTGCCCAATAAGTATGGTCGCAGTGCAAGACACAAATTATTTGCTGTTCCTGTTTATCGCACAGTCGCTCGCGCAAGGTCATATCAATGTCTCTGTGACAATAAAAATCAGCTAAAGTCTGGAATATCCTTAAGTCTCTTAGCATTGGTAAATTCTAATAAGAATCTATTCCTAGTAGTAGCAACGTTGATTTACTCAACGTTCACTTTTCTTCCTCTTCTAGTCTCAGTGATTTTAACAAGACCAGTAGTTTAAAGGACAATGGCGAAATATTTGTTGAAGTAAATCTTTAGCGTCTATAGATGTCATTATCAGAAATGTTAATAAAATAATCTCAAAAGATTTATTAAACAATTCAGGAAGGTTGTCTAAGTCTGGAATTAAAAACTTAAAAAAGGGAAACACAATTGACTATTTATTTTTTATTTTTATTGTGGCTTGGCATCATGGCTTTTGAGCCATTTATTTTAAGTGATTTTAGTGATGAAATCAACTTTAAATATGTTGTTCGTATGTTTTGCATCGCTTTATGCTTAAACTGTATTTAATTATCTATCAAAAATATCGGGAAACATTATTTTTCAATATTATACTGAAACCATAATAAATAATCTCCACAATACAAAAAGGGTATGGCGACAATTCTAACGCAAAAAAACTATAACTGTCACTGTCATGCTTGTCATCGAATTGTTGTTGATATTGTTATCATTATCGTTGCTTGTGCTTAAGTGCATGCGAATTGCAACGATTTAAATCGGCGCATTGTGTTTTTTTTGTGATTTGTGTTTTATGTGACTTAGACTGCATTTGGACTCTCGAAATCTTTCCCTGCGACTGTTAAGTAGTGCTTGCCTAAGACTTCCGAATCTGATATTTCGGACGACTTCTTGCTGTGGATTTTGGACACGATTCCGTCCCATACTGTGGATTTTATTTCATTGTATCTACTATCTACGATATTGTGATCAAAGATATGGAATAAAAAATATATAAAAAAATGTTTCATATTTAATTAATATCCCATCAGTACACTATTAGAAATCCTTTTTATACTTTATTATTGCTGTGGTCATTTTTAAATTGTTAAGTACTTCTTACAGTACAGACATTGTATTCGAACTAAATAACCCTGGTCTGTTTAGTATTATTAAGTATTTTGACGCGGTTGGTCGATAAGTACCTACGCCCACTGATCATACATTATAAAAACATTTTTTTTTCGTCACTATTCTACGGGACCCGTATACTTTTATAGTTCCGTTCACGTATTTTTTATTTTGATATAAAAATACTCTTGAAAATACTTTAATAATTCGTTTTTGTACTACTTAGTATGACATAACCTCCAAAACTTCAAAGTAGAATATCTATAAACCCAGACTTCCTATAATAATAGAAATAAGACGAATCAAATTGAGAATCTAAACTCTATAATTTAAGATGCAATTCATTTATAGACGCAAAAAAAAATTTCAACAAAAATTTCTATGGGAGTTCGTCATTGTCCTTTCTTTCTTCGTTACCAATTCCTGACTACTCTCCTTTTGTCTTAACTCAATTCAGTGAATTTGACGTTAAGAAAGGCATGATTTCTATCTCTTCCAATGAGGTGGGGAATAATGGCATCAGTCGCAACATGTTGATACCTATCCTTGATATCATCCTTCCTGTCCTTACTTTCCTTTGTAACGGCTCGATTTGCAATGCTGTATTTCCATCAGTTTGGAAGCAAGCACTAATCATTCCACTCCCTAAAAAATCAAACCCTCAATCCGTCACCGATTTTCGTCCCATCTCTATTCTTCCTTTCCTACCTAAGGTCCTTGAACTTGTCTTTGTCCATAACCAATTTATATTATTCCTTTCTCGCCACGATCTCTTTAATCCTTTCCAGTCCGGTTTTCCTTCCTGAGCATAGTACCTCGACTTCTTTGCTTAAAGTGACTGATGATATTCGCCTTGGGATGGATAACGGTCTCCTTACAGTATTAACATTGTTGGACTTCAGCAATGCTTTTAACAACTCAGTCAACTTTGATGTTCTTCTGGCATTGCTGCGCTCCCTTAACGTATCTCCAACAGTGATTGAGTGGCTTTACAGTTATCTGTATGGGCCTACGCCCATACAGATAACTGAACGCGCTGCCTACGCAGCGCGTTAATTTCGGAGAGAAATTGTCTTCATGGAGCGGTACGACTGCCGGTGTTCCGCAAGGCGGAGTCTTATCTCCTCTTCTTTTCCCTGTATTAATCAACTCTGTTTCAAACAATATTTCTTCTTCCTACCACCTATATGTAGATGACCTTCAAATTTATCGCCAACCACCTCTTGGTCAACTTGAGGACGCGGTGCGAGCCACTAATAGTGACTCAGAGTGGAGTAAATCTTTTGGTTTGGACTTCTAACCTCCCCCCCCCATATAAGACAACCAGCATAATAATATGTAGTTTTTTTATGTTATAGGGTGCCTCCTAGGCATACGAGCAGACGGCTCACCTGATGGTAAGTGATTACCGTCGCCCATGAACACTTGCAACACCAGGAGTATCACAAATGCCATGCCGGCCTTTAGTTCTAGGATGATAGACAGAATCGATTGGAAGTCACTACCCAGCATCGAACTGGCTGGCAATAATATTTCATTTAGCACATCGGTTCTTGGGGTTGACGTTCGACAATTATTTCCGCAAACTATTTGCTTCGGCAGCGTCACTTAGGAGACTTCGTAATTTCCTGCCCGTCACCACAAAAGCTATCTTAGCACAGTCATTGTTGCTTCCTATTCTTGATTACGCTGACGTCTGTGATCTTGATCTCACAAAGGATCAGCTTAATAAACTTGAGCGACTTTTGTATTTGTTTCATATTTGGTTTGCGCAAATATAATCATGTTTCTCAATTTCGTTCGCAGCTCAAGTGGCTACCTATTCGCCTTCGCCGTAATACACATATTCTTACTCTTCTTTACAACATATTGTTCAATCTTAAGTCCCCGCGCTATCTTAAGGATTGTTTTAATTTCCGTCACACTTCTAACATATTATCTATTATTAGGTCATCTTACCGTCACACAGTACAAGTTTTTACAGTCACTCATTTGCAGTTTGAACCGTTCAGATGTGGAATTCCCTCCCAGTTTCGATACGACGTGCGGAATCGATTCAAATTTTTAAGAACCTCGTGAAGACGCACTATTTGTCTTTGTAAAATTTTTGTTTTATAATCTCTTTTATAATTCCTACTGACTGGACTCGATTTATGTATGTATTTGTATGTATATGTATATTTATATATATTCATAAATATAAAATATATGTGTATTTGCTTGTGTATGTATATGTATACAATAATAAATTACATTGAAATTTACGCCGCCGTCTTTCCCACGTCCTTCTAATCCTCTCCATCCAAAGGTTGTCTGGAAGAGGTCGCTTTTAGCTATAAGGCCGCCCATTGTAACACTTGATTTAAATGGCTCTGTATTTATTATAATGTTTTCTGTGGTGTGCAATAAAGTGTTTTGTATTGTATTGTATCATCCATCCCACGCACCTTCACTGCACTCAATGTCCCCTGAATGACTGGAAGCAAGTCCTGAATATGATGTGTTTGCGGATGAATGGAATAAATAATAATAATAATAACTTTATTTGGAACAAGTGCAATGTACATAAAATTATGAATCGTTAAAACTGCTTTAGTTTTACAAAAACTGTGTTGCAGAATTAACGCCCATTCCCGTATAATATGAAACAGTGTTCCTATCAATGTATAAAATTAATTAGAACAATCTGTATAGAGAGAAAATTAAAATGAGACAAAAATATCCACAGTTTAAAATCCATCGAAGGTAATTTCAAAACAAAAAATATGTCCGAGTGCATTTTTATCAATATAATAACAAACCAATACTAAATTTTACCAAAAAATGAAAATAAGGACTAAAATATAACATTTGAATTTTTACGCTCACATTAGAAGGTAGGTAAACACAGATAATAAAAATCTATTAAAATTACAATATTAAACCTACCTGGACACTACAAACCAATAAATCATGATATAGAATAGTTAAATTCAATATAAGACACAATTTCGCACACATCGTACCAACATCACTGCAAAAAAGTTAATTTAAAGCATACGAACATCATTATTTTGTTTATTAAATAGTAAAAACGTCCAGCAGTAACATACGCTGGCCATCAACTGAATTAACAAGTCATTTCGAGCGACTGATAGATAAGCGCGACTAGGATCAGTGGTAGGAAAAGGGGCGGAGCAAGTCAGCAGGCGTGAATCGTTGTAGAAGAAACAAATAGATTTACATAGGGCGCGACTCCAGTTCATGAGCGACAAAAATGCTGTAACATGAGCGATAAACTCCATTATGAACTCTTTTGATAAGTAGAATTATTGTGTTTATATCTGAATTTAAGTTGTTTTTTCATTTATTTTTGTAACCTGACAATAGAAAGAATTTATACCAATACTATCCACTAATTCAAATATTTTTTTTTAATGTCATTATTGTAAATTAAAGCTATTTTTTTTTATATATTTAAAGATGGTTGTCTTTATGTTTAAGGTTTTGCGAGGATATTGCATGAGCAGTATTTAATACCTGTTAATTAGAGTAAATTGATTTTATTCCGTTCTAATTAATTTACGGCGGCTGCTAGTCATCAATAACTACTTGTACTCTAAAAACCTAGTAAGTTATTTTGTTTTTTACCGACAATCACAAAAATCTTATCTGTTACCTGTGATGGAATTCCAGGAATAATAAAAAATTTCCTCTGGAATGATCGATACCGTTTCTCCAATTACCTTTGTTGTGAACCAATTATTGTACTTATCAAACAGAATATCTCGACCCGATACACAGCGAAAAGGGCAGCGTTGTTGATATTCATACCCAATTCCTCTCTCTTTAAACATGCGTTTGCAATATTCATGCTAATATCTGCCACGTGTTTGTTTTGTAACCCAGTTTGCATTGCTATTTTACTTGTGTTAACGAATATATTAATAAGACAAATATTAATAATATGCTCTTACCCTTCCGAATTGGCTAATTGACAGTATAAACAATGAAGTATCAATCGTTGTTATCTGCATTCAATATGAATATTAAATAGCAATTTTACTATTCTGAGAGAAAATAAAAATATTTAATAGTCTTTTTTGTTCCAAGGTCACGTGGCCGAAATCGCCTGGGATTGGCGAAGACTAAAATGACGTCACACGCTAGTAAACTTCCTGTCAGAGTGACATTACTTTGTATCGTTTGGCGTGTTAATCACTGTGTTGTGACGTCACATCACATATCAGTGAGACGCCATAATGTCCAGGGAAACGTTGTCATGGCAACTTTATTTTTTTTAGTTTATTACTGAAGTACAACACGATGATGAATATTCACTTTTTATCAACTCCATAAATATCAGTAAACAACATGAGATCATTTTCTAAAACATGTCAAATACCCATTGCAGGCATCTTATAATCATTTGTCATCATTATCAAAGTTATCACACTTTGCGATATGGATTCGAAATAAAAGACATTTTATATAATTAAGTATCTCTTATCTATTAGACAAGTCCGTCCGTCCGTCTGTCTGTGACGCTGTTTCAGCGGCCAAACCGTAAGAGATAGATAAAGAGAATATTTAAGTTATAGAATAGTCTGATAAGATTACAAACCGGATTTGAGTAACGTAGCACTTCCGGTTTTCGAGAAATCACGAATTTCAAAAGAAACCACACAAAATCTCCGAAATTCTCAATTAATTAAATAAGTTTTTTTTTTAAATCAGGTTTTGGTGAACATTTGGTTCACTGGTTTGCTAGTATGCATCTAATCAATAAAAAATAAAGTCATTCTGTCAATTAAGTACATAATAAAAGGAAAGAAGGAAAGAAGCAGAAAGCAGGCTGGAGCTCTGCCGAGTCACCAAGAGAGCCAAGTCTTACGGTTATAACTTGATCAATTTCTCTTTTAAAATATTTTATATTTTTTTTATACTCTCATGAGAGGTTGGATAAAGCAGATTTTCCGCTCGATTTTGCAGTGCCCGTCTCCAGGGAGTAACCTCCACTTTACAGAAGACCACAGTTAAATAACACCACATTGTGAAAGTCTTGTCTTTTTGTCGGTGAGTAAAGTTCCAGGAGCCCCGGCGAGGCCGGGAAGCTGCCGGGTGCTGTGGAAGAATCCCTAAACGGGGATCCCGCGGTTTCGCACTAAGCAGCTTAGAGGGTATTCGCAGGGTTTTTTAGCGGATATTATGCCGTAAAGCGCCCGTAAGAGTTACGGGGTCCTCAGTGGGCAGCCACTGTGGGGGCTCGTAAGGTTTGCGGGAGCCAGGTGTGAGGTCCGTTCGGCAGTGTGCTTCTTAAAGGCGCCGTCGTCTGTAAACAGAGTTTTTGCTTGCGTCACAAAAAAAAGGACTCCACGGGGTAGGTAATTGGGTCACGGCCGCTTACCATCGGGTGAGCCATGCGCTTGTTTGCCACCCTTCTAAAATAAAATAAAAATCTGTTTCGATAAAAATCGGTAGCATCACGGTCAAACAAAATTAATAGGAGCAAAAATCTATAGACGCTGCACCCACGTCCGCCACGGCTTGAACTACATTTTTTGAAAGGTATTATAGTCAAGATCATTTATTCCAAAGCGCATCAAATTCCATCCCGGGGACCTTAAGTTATTTTAAGTTAAATATGAACAAGTACTATAACGAAGGAACATTAATGAGACAAGGGAATTGATTAAGTTAGCTAGTTTATTTTATTTATTTATTTATTCTTTATGCACAAATGTACAATGGCGGACTTAATGCCGTAGGCATTCTCATCTCAACCATATCCTATGGTTAAATTAATTTTTTTTCATTTATTTTTTTGTTTTTCAATCATGAAAAAAAATAAAAAATAGCAAAACGTACATTGAAATGTGCACTGCAAATGTGTACTTGAACTGTCCAAAACCGCTCTATTGGATTTTTCATACCTGCGCAATTTATAACTTGAAAACGGTAAGTAATACAAAAAAATTGTTTATACAAAAGTTGTTGGTAATTATGTACGAAACAATTTATCCATTTAAAGTTTTCCATTAAAATGATATTTTCAGGGTGAAAAAGTGAAAAAACACTTTTTTTGAGACTTTAGCGCCACCTACAATGCGCATTTTTTGTTGTACGAGATTGCAACAAAGACATAAATTGTAGCACTTAACGCCCTCTACAATTATGGTCGAAAAAAAAGTTTCTAAAATGGATACAAAACAAGAAAAATGCGTTTCAAACAATTTTTGAGCGTTTTCTTGAGTTTTTCAAAAAACGCCTACGAGTTGAACATGCCCATCGCCAAGGTGGCTTACTGACGTCATTTGGCAACAGAAAAAACAAGACTTACCCTTAAGGTTTTTTTTTCACCACTCAACCTACAGATTGACTGTACTAAAATAGCAAGAAACAATCTTCAAAATAAATTGAAGAAGTATATGAAAGAGAGTAAATGCAAGGTTCTCTTCAAAACTCTTTTTAAGGTCCCCAGTTTTAATATTTATCTTTTGAAAAATTATCTATCTACAGGTAACATTAGAACAACGCCGTTTTATTATTCAAATATTGATTTACAGTATAATATCCTTTCTTAAGTAAGCAATTTTAATGTTTATTTTAAAGCAAGCAAGCAATAGCAAGCAAGCAAGCAGTAGCAAGTAGCAAGTTTTGGTCTGCGCCTTTGATTCGATAGTGATTTAATTTTAACACCGGCGCCTGGTGCGCTCAACGCAGTCAAACGCCTTGGACAAGTCACAGAATACTCCAAGACATACACATAGATAAGCTAATATATTTAAATAAATAAACAAATACATACATCCTTCCAAACGACAAACAAAACGCCTGTTCTAATAAATAGCGTCGCAGTTTAGTTTTAAAGGTATAGTTACTGGGGGACATTCCGATATCTAGCGGGAGATCATTCCACAAAAGTATAGTTTTTACGAAGAAGGAAGAGTAAATAATATCGGAGCAGTGTGATGGAATGATAAGTAAACGATTGGAAGAAGATCAAAGATTTTTAGCATGTGAGGTACATATGTACTGAAATTGAAAAGTGAGATAAAGGGGGCATTTGAAGATTCCAGCAAAGAGAACAGGGGGGGCAGAGCCCGCATACTTCTGGTCAGCCTAATGGGCATCCATTTTAAAAGAGATCGGTATGTGGACACATGGTCATATTTTCTCAGATTGAAAACGAATCGAATGCAGTTATTCTGAAGGCGATCAAGTTTGTTGAGTAGATCTTCATTCAGGTCGAGGTAGCACACATCACAATTACACAAACTTGTCCATGCCTCGGAGAAAACATGATTCCACTAATTCACAAAACTGGTAACCGATTGTGTTCCAATGTCCAAAGCATGTTGGTTAAAAATCAATCAAGTGACAGGGATATAGGGATTATCACAACGAAGTAAGACGAAGGAATGCATATAGACTAGTTGCAACTGCAACTACTTCAACCCCCGTAGCCCTACCCCGTAAACCGTTTTGAGGTGTCTCAGTAAGTGCAAGCGCAGGATGGTCGGCAGGCTATGTCGTATTCTAGTTGTATAGTACGATGTGGCACATTATTATAGTTACTTATAAAATGAAGGTTCTATTAAATGATTTTATTTAGCTGCTTAAATATGCCCATGTGTCATATGTACGAGTATATGTCATAATAAAAAAGGTTATATTTTCATAGATCTTTCGATTCATACTATTTACATTGTTGGCAGAGCTGGGTGTTTTTAGACCATTGTCCTTTGTGATCTCTTTTATATTTATAACACTTGTTACGCTGGTATGATAATAATAATAAATAAATAAATATTTCCGACACTCACACCAATTAGCCTAGCCCCAAAGTAAGCACTATAAGGCTTGTGTTATGGGATGCTAGGGTAACGGATAGAATACATATACTGTACATATATAAGTATATTTATATAAATACATATTAAACATCCATGACTGGAGTACAAATGCACGTATTCATCACACAAACATCTGCCCCCACCGGGATTCGAACCCGGGACCTCTCGAGTCGGCGACAGCCATGAAACCCGGCGTACAAACCACTCGGCCACGGAGGTCGTTAATTATGCTATCATAAACACAATCAGCTAAGAATATCGTCAATGAAAGTAAAAGCCCCTACAAATTTGTTAACATTGAATGCATGACAATGTGTGTTATAATACAATGGTTTTAAAATAATGCTAAGAAACATCAACGATTTAAGTCTAATCTAATTTAAAAGTTAATTTCACTTTCGCAAAATTGTACTTTTTTGACATTGGTGCGTAACATCGACTCCGTAACCGACGAAATATCAAAACTGATTTTTAGTCTGATGATTCAGTTTTGGTTTATCTGGTTTTAAAAAATATTCTTACTTCCCTCCCGTGTTTTACCAGTGCGTCGTTACGTAATTGAAGCGGATTTTTCTCAACGTAGCCAAAATTTAATTCCCAGAAGAAGAGCCCTTGACGTTTAATATTTTCTCGAAATTGGTTCTGATGAAAGTCAATTGGGAATACGAAAGGATACTATCAAATAAAGTAAGCGATGCTGAAGATTAAAAAAAAGTCGGAAATTCGAATAAAATTATTCATCGCTTTTACCTCAGGAACTTCAATGATTAATGAAATATGTGACTTTAAAATATGTAATGGCGAAGTAGGTTACAAAAAAATTAACCTCATTTCATCTGAGATTGTGAGAAATGTAAAAAAACACAAGGTCAAAAAACATCCCATAAAAAAGCAATAATACCACGTATACATAAGGTCTTTGCCGGCAGTTGGATTTTGAATTATGTTTCATATGACGAATACACAGATGAGTTAACATGACACGTTCGGCTGCGCAGTGAGGCATTGTCCTAATACAACGCAATAACGCGAATGAGCGATGCGATCATCGTACGAGTCGACGATTAAACATATTGATCTAGAATAGGTGTCCTAATAGGCGATCGAGCGATGCATTCGAGCGACTAAAATGTTTAAAAATCTATTCGTGCGAACTTAGATCGCGCGAACGCTCAATCAAACCTATTAATGATGAATAGGGTCTAAAGTTCGCGCGATGATCGCGTCGCGTCGATAGGAAGCGGGGAGAGGGGCAGGACTAACCCGTTCCGTATTCGCGTTCTATTAGGACAACCAGTTTGCGATCACGCGATGGCCGCATCGTTTAAACGCACGATGATCGCGTTATCGCGTTGTATTAGGACAATGCGTGAGGCGTACTGCTGCCAATGATTTTACGATGCGTCTCGTGACGTTACGATGCGTCTCACGGCGGTTACAAATCACTCTTCCAGTATCGTCGCGTCTCGGTGTGAACTGACCCTTCAGAGCAGACGTGAGCTGAGAGATATTTGAGAAACGTGTATTTGTAAAAACTATTGCTGTAGCGCATTGGCTAATACCATGCGATAGGCACGCTGCAAATTACAAAAAAATGTAAAATTCGGGGTTTGGCTCCCGAAGATTTCCGCTTCGAAAAGGATATGGTAAAATTTTGTATGAGCGACTGCCCTAGCAATGTATAAATATTGTACTTAGTAATATTTAATGCTAAATGGGTGATAATTAAAAAAATATATATCGGAGAGGCGAGCTGGATAGGCGGTTGGCCACGTGGTTTTTCTTGATCCGCCATCTTGGATGTTTGATGTTATTTTCCGGAAATTAAATTGCAGTCTAATAACCAAGATAATGTTTAATTTAAAACTTTAAATTACTTTACAAAATATGTTACGATTATTAGGATACAAATGGATTGCTTTGTGAAGCGCGGAGAGTTCTCTGCTAACGTCCGTTCACTATCGCGGCTCACGTCTGAATGCCGAATGCCCCTTCCAATAAAGCGTTACCCCCTTAAATACTACCCTTAGCATAGACCACTCCCAAGTTATGACAGCTGTCACTGTCATAACTTGACGTTTCACAAAGCAATGGTACAATGACTGATGACATTTGTTGTAGGTTTTACGTTTCGCAGGAGCGAGTGAGACGCCATCCGCCGACACGGCCATCCTGCAGCATCACACGTCCTCGTGTGCGTCTGTAAAGAAATATCACGCCAGTAGTATTTACCATTGCTCGGTCATCTCTGACCACTAAAACGCCATTACACAACAATCAGATTTGTTAAAGCTCCTTTTGCAAAGATGTGAACAGGTTGATTACATACTAACTAAACGTAGCCCATAATTAATTGACTTCAAAGGACTTCTGAAGTTCTAGCTCAAAATCAAATTTAAACTTAGCATCTGAACATTCCGAACACATGCCGCGATTCTCTACAGTGCCTCCCAGTGCCTCCATCAAGCACATAGCCAACAACGCCTCCATCAAGCGTTGTGCTATACCCCTAACTAGCGCCTCAGTAACACCTCCATCAAGTGCTACTAAATTCAATCACGCAATGTGTCGGAAACCTCCGGTACATGATCATCACTCTGATCAACTAACTCTTCTTAAACTATTTGAGCTTCAGGCATCTTTCTCAGTCTATCGTGGGCATACCTGTATGTTCTTTTGGAATCTAATGCTTTTAACAAGTAACGGTCTCCATCAAGTGACGATAACCTTGCCACCTCTAAGTGACCATAACCACACGTTGCCTTAAACAACCCAGCCAACATATTGCCTAAATCAAGTAATACATCAGCTCTCCGAGCTTAGCAAAGCACAATTAAAATCAACCAAGATAGTTTAATCGACAATCATCTAATTAGTCAGACATACATTCAGAATATTGGTCAGTGGGCTCTACATCGACTATATCACTAGTCTCAGTAGGAACATTATTTTAGGGAATTGTTCTGAACCAGTCATATGCGTCTGGAATTATATGCCATCAACGTATACCGATCTTTTTCTTATACCTCAATGACCTTTTTTTTATTATGTTAAAAGTGTGGCAAACAAGCATATGGCCCGCCTGATGGTAAGTGCCTACGACAGCATAAAGACGTTTGCGATACCACAAATATTACTCGCGCCGCTATCTACCCTGACCCAATTCCCTAACCCGTGGTGCCCTGGAACCTTACTTACCGACAGAAACACAACCACGGTTAGAGTCGAGTTATTTTACCAACAGTAGAGTTATTTTACTGTAGTCCCTGTAAGGTAGTGGTTACTTCCCCATATGGGCGCTACAATTCTAGCAGTAAAATCCACTATACCCTACCCATTAGCAACTCTAATTAATGAACACTCGGCACCAGAATCACAATAAAATGAAAACTCCTCACCTGAGTGTCTCAATGTGCCACATGGAGCTGTGATTTCACACACGTCGACCCTCTTCTCCGCGGATGAAGCTGGAATACCAGTCGCCTTTTCAATCGCCTTGGTGCAGTTCCTCGCGTAGTGCCCGACGCCTCGGCAGTTGAAACAGATGACGGCTTCGCTGTAGGTAGCTGAGGTAGCGAATCCTTCATAGCCTGCCGCTTCCCGCTTCTGATGTCGGAGTGGGCGAGTGGGATATAGGCGGTTGGCCACGTGGTTTTTCTTGATCCGCCATCTTGGATGTTTGATGTTATTTTCCGGAAATTAAATTGCAGTCTAATAACCAAGATAATGTTTAATTTAAAACTTTAAATTACTTTACAAAATATGTTACGATTATTAGGATACAAATGGATTGCTTTGTGAAGCGCGGAGAGTTCTCTGCTAACGTCCGTTCACTATCGCGGCTCACGTCTGAATGCCGAATGCCCCTTCCAATGAAGCGTTACCCCCTTAAATACTACCCTTAGCATAGACCACTCCCAAGTTATGACAGCTGTCACTGTCATAACTTGACGTTTCACAAAGCAATGGTACAATGACTGATGACATTTGTTGTAGGTTTTACGTTTCGCAGGAGCGAGTGAGACGCCATCCGCCGACATATATGAAAAAGGCTCAGAAACTTCTGATAAAGTCACAATCTTGAAAATTACAAGAACTCCTACTACGTAATGACTTACATTTGATAAAAGTTTTTGCCAAATATTTACAGAGCCATCAAATTTCGCAATTTCTTAGAATGTTTCCTTCCATTTCTCTGATTAACAATTCACAAAAAGTATTTTTAAACAAAAATAAATACAAACAATTTGCTGTCATCGGTCTAACAGGAAATCTGTGAAGTTTTATTTTGTTCATTTGCAGAAATCAAAGGATTAATTATCATACAGCCTTGTCTCAAACCTGGTCTGAAAAATAAAATTTATTATTTCAGGCTTTCAGTGATTTGTTATAATGAAAATTAGGGCCAAATATGTCATAGTTTTTAGGAGTTTGAAATTAATATTGTTTATTTCGATTAAATATTTATTGTGTACATTTTATCTTTCATTTTTTTGTAAAAGGCAACATTTTCCTTTTGAAACAGACATGAAGTAAATTTTTATTCTTTTCAATAGTTAATTATTTCACTTAAGTTTTATGAGAATAATAAACACGTAATAATTATTAAAAAAAATTTATGATGCGAGTGCGAAATTATTATAGTATAATAAGTATTTATACTAGGCCTCTATGTTTTGCTATTTTTGTAAATGCTTATTGAATCTCCACATTAGACGTTATTAGTGGTGATAAAAACTTGTTTATTTTTGGCACTTTTGGGGGCTTCTAGATTCTTTGCAATAGAAGTTATTGAAAAAAAGACATAGTCGTAGGAGCGTAGTATGAGTAAAATTATATTTTATGTATAAAAACAATTTCTTTAGTGATGGAAATCAAGGAGAAATCAATCGAGAGCTTTGTGTGGAAAAAACATAGCCCGCCTCCCCTCTTAATTTGAACAACAATTTTGGTGCAACAGGGCTCTAAAGTGTGTGCCCATGTGTGGGTGATCTTAAAAGCTAGATAGATAGATAGATTAACACTTTGTTATAACACCAAATACATAATTCCATAACATCATCAACATCATCATCATCAACAGCCTATCTTAGTCCACTGCTGGACATAGGCTTCTCCAAATGCACGCCACTCAGATCGATCTTGGACTACACGCATCCAGCTCCTGCCAGCCACCTTGCGCAAATCGTCACTCCATCGCGCCTGAGGACGTCCTACACTACGTTTGCCTAGACGCGGTCTCCACTCCAGAACTCGTCTACCCCAACGGTTATCGGTTCTTCGACAAATATGGCCAGCCCACTGCCACTTCAACTTGCTAATCCGGTGGGCTATGTCGATAACTCTGGTTCTCTGCCGGATTACCTCATTTCTGATGCGATCCTTCAGAGAAACGCCGAGCATAGCCCTTTCCATAGCGCGTTGAGCGACTTTGAACCTGTGGACCAGTCGTACCGTCAGTGTCCACGTCTCGGCTCCGTATGTCATCACAGGTAGGACGCACTGATTGAAGACTTTCGTCTTTAGACACTGTGGGATCGACAACAAAACAATAAACTTAATAAAAGCATTATAATTGGCGGTCTTATCGCTAAGAGCGATTTCTTACAGACAACCGTGAGTACAAATAGTTATACAGAGACTGCAGGTTGGGGTGTTATATGGCTTGGAGTAAATAGTGACATATGTACATACAACTTTACATGAAACCTAAGTATTTTAATTTAAAAATACATTCAATAACATAATATATAACATACATACACACACACACAGACACACACACACACACTTACAAATACGTAACATTTACACAGTAGAATCAGATTCACTGCGGAAGATAAAAGTGTTTGATGTTTGTTTGTCTTAATGTTAGACCCGCCATACACACTACGATAAATCGTTACGATTAGACTGTACAGTCCGAACGGTACCGATAAATCGTAGCGTGCATGTTATAAAACTGCACAGTTTCCTATACTAAACGAAATCGTATAAACTGTACCGTTCGAACTGTACAGTCTGATCGTAACGATTTCTCGTAGTGTGTATGGCGGGTATTAGTCATGTATCTGTTTCGGCATGTAAACCTCTTAGTCTTAAGGACAATATCACGTAGATATCATTACCACCATTAATTACGCCTAGGCACCAACAGAATGTTTTCCAATTAAAATCCTTCGTTAAACGGCACTGTCTCCGACCGAATCCCACTTTGTGACTCGTCTTAAATTTCAACAGTTTCGGATCTCAATCCGCTATAATCAAGCGAAATTAAGACGGCCGAAAGACCGATGGGGCCGTATCTAATCCTGATCGATGTTGCCGTCGCCGCCTGACAAATTGTAGAAAGCTGAACTGATCCTGTCTACTTCATTTAAGACGGCAAATGCTTTTGATACCTACCAATCTAATAGTTTCATTCTCAACTCAAACATCTGTCGATTGCAAAATAAATTTGAACGGAAAACCACAAGTTTTACTTGGGAGCGTTTTTTGAAGTTATACTTCTTTAGGCGCGTTATGAAAAAATGATGAGAGTGAAATTTTAAGATGCGCGCGCATCACTGTAACACAAAATTTTAACAGCATGAAGTTGGTCGCTTTAGCGAGTAATAAAGCTTTAGTAATAAAGTAACAGTTATAGGTATTCATATTTATAATATCAAAAGTATTTATTAATCCGGAACAACGGAACCAAAGCGCGATTCAGGAGACTACAGCGCCATCTCTTGACCATTGGTTTAGTAGAACCAAAATCCACATCTTTATTTTTTGTAATAAAGTAACAGTTATAGGTATTCATATTTATAATATTTATCCACATGTTTCTAGTTTGTATATTCGGTATACGTGTTTGAGTTTCATACAAGTGCAAATCACATATGTTCTAATAAATTACATTCAGTAGCGATTTTAATTGAATATTTTGATTATTTATTTATTTTTTCAAATTAAAACTGCACTTTATTGACTGTGTCCTTTTCCAGACTTTTTATTAATTTATTGTAATTAATTATTTGCATGCAATTAAAAACTAATTTTAAACGATGCCAAAGAAGGATAACTTCTCACGCGCCTACATAAGTACACGCACCCATTTTTTTTTATCGTTTTTGTTTTGTTTCTCGCAAGTTGTTGACTTTCATTTCTTTTGGTAGATGTTCGAAAACAAAATTCGAATAAAAGAAATAATAGCAAACTTAGTAGAACTTTTTCGTTTTGATTTTTTGTATAGGTAAATACCTATGTTTATAACTTGAGCATACTTTTAGCTTAGATGTTTTGTGTAAGTTTATAATTAATTTATAGTTAAGCCTGGAATGTCTTATAGTTTGTATAATGAAACTTTAAAAAAAAGACACATGTGTCCATGATTAGTTTGACATTGAAATATGCTAAGAAAAATAAGGTCGCGATGCAAAATATTTTTTTTTATCGTTTTAAATTAAAATTGGTAAAAGTAAGTGAAAATGGTCTTTTAAAACTTTCCGAAGTCAGAACTGTAGACTTGTACGTATTTTTTATTTTTATTATTGTTTTAATAAGTAAGTATAATTATATTAATCAAAATACTTCAACTTATTGAGCAAACAGTTGTGTGAATGTCAATCTTTTTCTAAAATCGATTATTTTTTTTATATTCCGTCCAGTTTGTGAAACAATTAAATTTATATCGATATAAAAAAAATAACAGTTATCCATCGTACTGCTGCAATCGGTAAAAATTTTGATTACGCCATACTTACTTTTTTGAGGAATTTTGTAATAAGACACTGACATCACTTTGAAAATGTCAAGATGGAGTCTTTTTTTTTTTAATTAATATGATGATATAGTTTTATTTTTTTAAGGTGAATAATGAGTTACTTAGCCATAGTAAGTGACTTTGTTGGTTGTTTTTATGCGACTTTTATAATTTCGACAAAATTTTATCGTTCATTTCAAAGCAATAATTTCAACAAGAAACTCCAATTGACGTGCGTATCGAACACTGTCAGGCAACGACTTAGTATCGCCGCACACGGGCCACCGACCACAACCACAAAACGCCCCCACCGGCATATTTCTTGTAGTTTTCATACATTTTATATGGACTCGCCACACACGGTAAACCGGTGGCCACCACACGCTACAAATCGTCGTTGCTCGCTTCTTGTGGCCCGCACCCGCCACTTAATGCGCCGATACAAAACGCCGCTACACGTCACTAGCGCGATTCCCCACCCCTCCCTTCCTTACCTTAGTCGGCCGCTGTCGCGCGCATCAGCCACTTTAGTAGCCGCTTCTAGCTTCTCGTGGCGGCGTTTGTGGCTGTGGCGTGTGGCCAGTGTGCGGCGACACTTAGAGTTAGCTAATATTTTTTCTATCTAGGAGTAAATAATCAAAGCCATCTATAGTGTTACAACAACGTACCAATTTCTTGTTGTATCAGTGATCATATCTCTTGTCGGGTTTTGTTATATTTTCCTCTATTAATCTATTAGTCCTGCAATATCGATGTTCCATTCGTCAAACGATTTCGATATGAGTTTTGTAATGTTTCGTATTTTGCGCCATGCTGGGTTGGAGCGAATAATATCAACAAATCCTCTAGTTGACAAAATAAGTCTACAAACAGACAGGTCCATTACAAAAACTGTTTTTTATATACAGTCATATTCTTCAGTCATAATTTTTATATCATTTACATTTGTGATGGAAAGTAACTTCCAGAGTTATCTCATATTAATGTAATTTTTCAATTTGACGACTCTGTACATAATAAAGGGAGAAAAAACAGCCCTTGCTGAGTTTCTTGCCGGTTCTTCTCAGTACAAGGTCCCCCGCCGTAGATTAGCGAACCGATGGCGTAGCTTTTTGACATTCACAAGTGCTTGTAACAGCCTGGACTGAATAAACGATATTGAATTTGTATTTTTTTTAATTTTGTTATGGTCTGCGCTGACGACGGACTTTAGTCCGAGTATTATGAAAAACTTGTACGCCGAAGACTTTAAAGAACTTAACGAACGGGGTGTGCGCACATATATTGTCCCCCAAAAATTAAGTGAAGCGCACGATATGGAAATAATCTGAGATAACGTTATATTGTATTTTTTTTACATGAAATTTAAAGAAAAGATATTATGAAAACATTATTATTATTAAGAAAAAGAGGAGTCGTTCTAAAAGAGAACAATCGGTCCATCCCTTTATGTCGGATTGATTTATTTATTTGTATTGTTAGATGTTTTAGTAGGTCTTTATGAAATATAATTAAATATAGTTTACGAGTAAAATCATAAGAACACATACTTGAGGTTGATTTTATCACTGAAATCACCTAAAATAGTAGACTAAGAAGATATGACGCTAAGCCGCAATAAAAAAACGCGATTACTTAATTTCAAATTTGTAATTACTTGGAGTACTGTTGTCACCTTTGGGACGGATCTGCTCGGTATCAGCTGGATGCACTGAACTCGGTGGAACACCGTGCGAAGAGACTCATAGGCAATGACGCTCTCGTTGAGGCTAATCTCCAGAGCCTTGACCACCGAAGACGTGTAGCTTGCCTCTCGGTGTTTTATCGGTTACATTTCGGACAGTGTGCGGAGGTATTACATAATTTGATCCCCCCTTCCCCTTTCCACCACCGGACGACCAGGCGCGGCGAGGGCTTCCACCCTTATGTTGTCGAAGTTCCTCCCATTCGGCCTTCATTATGCGAACGGCTAGGGAGTGGAACTCCTTGCCGAGGTCTGTTTTCCCGGATCAGTATAATCTGGTCATCTTCAAGGCCAGAGTGAACAGACATCTTCTAGGCAGGCGTGTACCATCCTAGGCCTTATCATCACTTTCCATCAGGTGAGATTGTGGTCAAACACATCGCCTATTATGCTTAAAAAAAAAACATATATAGACAACCCTCCTCAACTATTTGATAAATCCGTTAAAGCTTCGTCCACATTTGTAGCATCTTGACTTATCACGATCAAGCGTGTCGTATCGTGTATCTGTATCATATAATATAGACGCGCATTTTGACTATGTCGTATCAATTAGCCGTATCTTGTAAAAACCGCGTCCATTCTTATCCAATAATGCATCGTGTCAATGAAACGGTTTTAACTGAACAGATATGGTTGCTACAAGTTTTCCTCCGATCCTTGTACCTTTTCCTGGTACTTCTGTTTGCCAGTGCACCTTCCCCTCTCGTACAGTTTACTCATGTCTTCGTTCGCTAAGGCGTTTTGCAGACGACGGGGCGGAGCGGGCCGGTCAATTTCACCGCGAACGATAGCACAAAGTGAATCCTATACTACAAACGCACACAGAGCACTGGCGGCGCGGCATATCCGCGGCTGCCCGCCGTGGATCATACAAACCAGTTTATATGCAGTAACGCAGTCGGCGGCGCGGTGCGGCTAGCTCAGTCCGCGCCACGCGCTTTTTAGTGATGGACTATTCACTAGAAGGAACGTCCGTGGTATGAATCCGTTGTATGCATCACTCGATACCCTAAACAACAACGGAATCAGCCCGTACTACAATATATAAATAACATTTCATCTAACGAAATTTTAAGATACTTATCTTTTAGTACATATTATGCCTCCATTCCCTACCCAGGATGATGTGATTACGAAATGAATAAATATATTCTTGGAATAATCAATGCCAATCCAAAGAAAGACGCCTCGTTTCTGAGTAGATTCGTTATTCATAAGAATTTAAGTATAATGTTATAATGTCAAACTCAAATTCTAAATGATTCATAATTCTAGGAAGAAAATGTATAATTTGTTGATAACTTTCCTCTTTGGTAGACGTTGAAATAAAATATTTTCCGTTGGAAAACGAGAATTTTGTTTATTTTGTATGTATTTTACCAAGAAAGCAACATCATGAAAATTTCATACTTCATTATGAATTCAAAATGATTTACAATGAATTTGTTCGAGTCCCTTGAAGCGTAAACTTTGACGCGTTGATTGTTAAGCTGAAAAGTTGGACTTAAATTCGTCAAGCAATTACTTTTCTTTTATAAATATCTAATGAAAGATGACTTCATGAATCATCTCTGAAGTAATTTTTTAACTTGACGACTCTGTTTATAACAGTACAGAGAGCAAAACACAGCTCTTGCTGAGTTTCTTGCCGCTTCTTTTTAATACAAAGTCTTCCGTCGTAGATTCACGAACCAATGGAGTAGCTTCTAGACTTTCATGAGTGCTTTTGACAGCAAACTAAATTAATTAATTTAATTGTTTAGTAAGTCTAAAATCTAAGTAAGTCCAAAATCATATAAAATGCCCCCTTTTTTTTTAATACGCAGGCAAAAAATCTTTTTACAGACGACGGCGCCTTTAAGAGGCACACCGCCGAACGGACCTCACACCTGGCTCCCGCAAGCCTTACGGACCCCCACAGTGGCTGCCCACTCAGGGCCCCGTAACTCTTATGGGCGCTTTACGGTATAATATCCGCTAAAAAACCCTGCGAATACCTTCAACGCTGCTCCATGCGAAGCCGCGGGGTCCCCGTTAGGGATTCTTCCGCGACTTATATAAAATGCCCCTGCCAGAATACCAGCGCTGTCGTCACTCGCATAGTAACGTGTGGCAACAACATCATGCTTAGGCAGGGTCCTGATTAACCATTATATTACTTTTATAGTTATACATTAGTTTCTAATTTTGTTTTTTTTTTACGTTAATGTAAGTGTGTTTTTTCATTCTTTTTGTAATACTCGTGTAATGGTTAATAAAAAATCTCTCTGTCTATCTCTTAAATAAGGTCCAGTAAGTGCAACTGCATAAAGTATTTGGAAATTATTTAAATGATCCGTCCGATCCGATGATGAACAATACAGTTGGTAAACTAAAGGTTATAGTAGGGGAGCCCAAGCGGGGATTTTTGGATTTACTCGAGCGCGGCAGAATAACATATGGGGGGCAACGTTGCACCTAGTTAAGTACTCCCACCATACCTGAGCCCTCTATGTAGGGCCAAACATCTAGGGCAGCAAAAACAAAATTTCAACGAACGGTCATGACTTTTGGTCGCGCCCAAATCGTCAGTCTTTTGAATATAAGCTAGTAGAGGGTTCATGTAACGTTTCTAAGAACGGAAAAAATATTGATCTGCCGCGGTTTGCATGATATGGGGGTGGCCGTACGAAGGGGTAGAATATAGGAAAAACTAAACGAGCGCGTCAGACATTGAGAAGGAATGTTACGTGAACCCTCCAGTAGCTCCTATTCAAATGACTAAAGATTTGGACCCAACCAAATGGCATGGCCGTTTATTGAAATTTTGTTTTTGCTGCCCTAGACGTTTGGCCCTACATAGACGGCTCAGGTATGGTGGGAGTACTTAACTAGGTGCACGGTTGCTCCCCATATGTTATTGTGCCGCGCTCGAGTAAATCCAAAAATCCCCGCTTGGGCTCTCCTACTATTAGTTTGGGTTACGAACTGTTTTTTTGAGGATCATTTCTATATGTGCCTAAATAAAATAGCTGCATCAGTAGACCACTTTTTTGTGTTAGCTAGTAGTATGAGCACTCAAAAAAAACTTTATTTAGGTCCCCTAATTCGCACGTAGACCTGGTCATCGCCATCGCTAACATAAATTCACTCTCTGACGTATGATACAACCATCCCTGACATTAAATATTTACTCTATTCTATTTTGTTTGCCTTGTAGATTAAATTTGTACGACCAATCCAATTGGCCATTTATTTGCGAATACACCGAGAAAGACACCGAGCTGTCGGCTGCGACCATTGAAGTTAAGCAACTTTTGCAGTGGTCGGTCATTGGATGGGACCAAAAATCTCTTATCTCTCTTCCGTGCTACGGAAGGCATGTTAAGTGCACCGGCTTTCAAGATGTCGCCCACTCTTAGGTCCCGAGTTCGAATCACGATGGGGCAAATGTAAGCATGATGAATATGTGCATTTAAGCAACTGAGTCATAGGTGTTTATATATATTTCTAGATATATAAACGTATATGAGTATCAGAATATTTATGTATTTTATTCCACAACACAAGTCTTAAGGTGCTTACTTTGGAGCAAGGCTAATTGGTGTGTGTTGAATAAAGAAATTGATTTTAACACCCTCTAATAGGTTTGACTCCTACGTAATATAAATAACACTAATTGTATTTATACTGTATGACGCAGAAATCAAAATGCAGGTGAACAATTTAATGTATATTTGATCCTATTTGATCATTTTTCAACTTGCAGACTCTGTAAATAATAAAACAGGGCGAAAAACAGTCCTTGCTGGGTTTCTTGCCGATTCTTACCCTGCCGTCCTCAAACTAAATTGCGGATAAGTGACATGTGGTCGGTTTAATCTCTAAATTCCATACCGTGTCATTCTCTTTACGAATTAACCGCATCCCAATCGATCCTTCTCCTTCAAACACTGTGCCTTATGCTTACGGGGGAAGATGACGCAATATATTTGCCTGCAACGACGGATGGCCGGAAGGAAATGGCTCTGTCAGCAGGCTGTCACCGCATCAAAAAAAGAAGAATTTGAATCTGTCACCGCGAAAATACGAAATGGTAGAATTTGTCATCGCTCCGCAAGAATTGTGATTATATTTTTCTCATTAAACTCATATAAAGAAGTCTGTGAAGTGAAACAATCTTTATTAAATAAACAGATTTTCTCGAAAATAGCAGGTTTTGTGTGTGACGACCTCCGTGGCCGAGTGGTTTGTACGCCGGGTTTCATGGTGTCGCCGACTCGAGAGGTCTCGGGTTCGAATCCTGGTGGGGGCAGATGTTTGTGTGATGAATACGAGCATTTGTACTCCAGTCATGGATGTTTAATATGTATTTCTATATAAATATACTTATATATGTACAGTATATGTATTCTATCCGTTACCCTAGCATCCCATAACACAAGCCTTATAGTGCTTACTTTGGGGCTAGGCTAATTGGTGTAAGTGTTGGAAATATTTATTTATTTATTTATTTTATTTGTGATAGCTATCAACAACTATTTTCTTGACCGCCAGCGCCACCGTCGAGGCCCTACGTAAGTAAGCACAGTGTTTTGTCCTCGTCCTATCCCATAGACCAAACCCGCTTGATATTTCGAACCAACACCTACAGTCCACTCTCCGGGGTTTCGATCCCACCAGTTATAATTTTACCGCATTCGGCTTCACCATGCATCTTATATAGTTTTTAACACTCTATCTACTAAAGAATAGTTTACTAGAAAAAAAAAATCCACGCGGACCAGGCAGAAGACGGGACTCGAACCCGCATCCTTCGCTATCCGGGCGAATGCATTGACGAAATTTTCCTAGCCTTAAGCTGCTAATACTTGAAAAAGTATTCATTTGACATTGTGGGTTACCTACAATGCGAAGAGATGGCGCTGCCTTGCAGTTTAAGGCTAGGAAAATTTCGACGCGGCTAAAAGGGCCGTGGTAGCATAATGGTCAGTGCATTCGCCCGGATAGCGAAGGATGCGGGTTCGAGTCCCGTCCGCTGCCTGCCGCGTGGATTTTTTTCTAGTAAACTTTTCTTTAGATTTAAACATCTAGCAGTTAAATGCTTAAAAAATAAATAAAATCATAACTCCATCTACTAATATCTACTCTATCTAAAAATCAGTCAGGTGCTGAATGGTTACAAAATAGCAATAATATTAAGTTTACGAGCCGTTTTTTGGCCATATCTCAAAAGTTAGTTGTGTCATTTAGCCGCGTTTTAGCTTGAAGACGGCAGTATCAGTACAAAGTCTCCCGCCGTAGATTTACGAACCGTTGGAGTAGCTTCTAGACATTCATGAGTGCTTGTAACAACGCAAACTGAATAAATGATTTAGATTACTGGCGTTGGCATAATTTTAAGTTAAGTCGTGATCAGAGCAGTTGTATAAGTATTGGTTGCGAATCGTAAATAAAGAAAAGATAGGTTCCCGCAACTGGTAAGTTCGGTTGCGGTCGTTCGATCGATTGATCTAATTCAATCAATCGAACTTCTCTATTTGCTATGCCCTGTTCAGGGTCTACAATGATCAAAGCAATGTATCTACTAAGATCTAAGAAAACATTGTAGAACGCAATAAAGTATTGATTGATTGATTGATTGATTGATTGATTGATAGATGGGTGACCAATCAAGCTCCTCCGCGCTTAGAAGGCACGTTGAACCCTTGATCCGGACTGCATCTGCAGTCGTAACTATACGAACCGATGGCGTAAATCAGAAATCAATATATCTTTATTCAAATTCAATGTATTGTTATGTGTCGGGATGGGTTCGAAATTATATGCCAGTTCACGCTTGACAGTTCTTTATTCACCACACAGTTCACACAACTAACACACAATGCTAATTACAACAATCACTAAACACTGTATTTCACTATACAAGTCTATAAACAATCGCACTTGAACCTTTGGTTTCACTTTGATCGCCTTTGGATTCTCTCCGAAATCACTGTTGAAACTCAACTGTCTCTGCGCGGCGCCAATCGCGCTTATATACGCCGATCGACGCATTCTAGAAAATTGAGAATAAGCTAGCACCCGCGAGTACGAAGAACCTACTTATACCTACGCAGGTAACGCGCATAACTTGTAAACAAGTACAGATGTCGTTGCACTTTCTCCCTTACGCCGCACTGCATAAGGCTCATTTTAGAATGAGCCGCATTATTAGACCTCTATCGCGACCCGCGGTGATCTGGCAAATTCGATTCTTCGAATAATTGCTCATTTAAACTAATAGAATATTATTACTGAATATACACTTCGTATAGACATTAAAAAATAAAGTACATTTCAGTTAGAAAAGAATGCTTCATCTTCAACCCCAAGAACTGACAGATATTTAATTTCACTATTGGATCGCGTCGCAATGAACCCATTCATCAGCGCTGCATTTAATAAAAATCCCCAGAGAGCATTCATACAGTTCGTTCGTTCGTTTCAGAGTTCGAAAATGTTTTTCGTCCACTCTGTCGTATGCCCTCTCTACCTTTGGCAGGATTGCACCATTTGTCGTTACTTCCGCAGTGAGAAGAGGAAAGCAGGTTTTCTTTTCTTCTAGTACAATAGTTTCAAACAGCTTTTATGATTAAATCTAAAGAAAAGTTTACTAGAAAAAAGTCCACGCGGACCAGGCAGCGGACGGGACTCGAACCCGCACCTAAACTCTAAACTTTTCTTTAGATTAAAACATCTAGCAGTTAAATGCTTAAAAATAAATAAAAACATAACTATATTTGCTATTTCTTCTTTCAAATGTTTAATACTTGAAAAAGTATTCATTTGACATTACGGGTTACCTACAATGCGAAGAGATGGCGCCTCCTTGCAGCTTAAGGCTAGGAAAATTTCGACGCGACCAATAGGGCCGTGGTAGCATAATGGTCAGTGCATTCGCCTGGATTTCGAAGGGTGCGGGTTCGAGTCCCGTCCGCTGCTTGGTCCGCGTGGACTTTTTTCTAGTATTTTCTTTAGATTTAGACATCTAACAGTTAAATGCTTAAAAATAAATAAAAACATAGCTTTTAAGACGTTGTGTATTTGGAATATTTTTGCTGCTAACCAGATGGCCAGATGAGCTCGATGGTGCAGGTGGATATCGCATTCGGCCTGCGATCGTGGAAGCTAAGCAACTTTCGCAATGGTCGGTCATGGGGTGGATGGCCAAAATTTATAAACTCGAGCATCTCCGTGCCTCCAAAGGCACTGGTCCCGGCTGCATCTGCAGTCGTTAGCACCCATCAATCAACACAGAGCCTGCGTGGTGGGTTAATGCCCAATCTCCTTACTCCATTCATAGAGATCGCCTGTGCACCAGCAGTGGGGACATTGATAGGCTGGTAACGATGATGATGACCAGTCGCACTTCAATATGGGCGTCCAGATTTGTGGCATTCCGACTACACTCATCAGCTAAATAAATCCACGCAAAACAACCCAAGTTGCAGATGTTTGTCATAAGCATACTTCCTGTAGTGTGTGAAATTGAAAAAAAAATATTTACGCTTAAAGCTGCTCTTCGTCTTCTGCCTGGTCCGCGTGGTAGTTTTTCTAGTAAAATTTTCTGTAGATTTAAACATCTAGCAGGTACATGCTTAAAAATAAAAAAATGGGTGCGTGTACTTATGTAGGCGCGTGAGAAGTTATCCTTCTTTGGCATCGTTTAAAATTAGTTTTTAATTGCATGCAAATAATTAATTACAATAAATTAATAAAAAGTCTGGAAAAGGACACAGTCAATAAAGTTCAGTTTTAATTTGAAAAAATAAATAAATAATCAAAATATTCAATTAAAATCGCTACTGAATGTAATTTATTAGAACATATGTGATTTGCACTTGTATGAAACTCAAACACGTATACCGAATATACAAACTAGAAACATGTGGATAAATATTATAAATATGAATACCTATAACTGTTACTTTATTACAAAAAATAAAGATGTGGATTTTGGTTCTACTACACCAATGGTCAAGAGATGGCGCTGTAGTCTCCTGAATCGCGCTTTGGTTCCGTTGTTCCGGATTAATAAATACTTTTGATATTATAAATATGAATACCTATAACTGTTACTTTTAAAAAAATGAAGATGTGGTTTTTGGTTCTACTACACCAATGGTCAAGAGATGGCGTTGTAGTCTCCTGAATCGCGCTTTGGTTCCGTTGTTCCAGATTAATAAATACTTTTGATAGGCCTTCACAATGCAGTCGTTAGCACCCACTAAATAGAGATTCTATTTCTATTTTGTTGGTAGATTTTCTAAATGTGCGGTAAACACAAAAGTTAAATTAAAAAAATTTGTTTTGTAAATTTAAAATTTTGTGTTACAGTGATGCGCGCGCATCTTAAAATTTCATTCTCATCATTTTTCCATAACGCGCCTAAAGAAGTATAACTTCAAAAAATATAAATTTAAAACAAGATGCGAGTTATTGGTTCATTTTGTCGTTAGTGGTATTTTAGTATAATCTCAATTGCATATACGTTGATTACCTACATCTGTTTCACTGTGGGCTATTTACCTCACTCCTTGGCTGGCATCCAGCAAAATTCGAACGACATTAGTAAAGAAGTTACGGACCATAATATTGTCGTTTTATTAAAATAACGGCACCGCCACTGATCGCCCCGCGGTTTATTTCCTGAATATTCTAGTGAAAGCTTGAATGGAGATACTAAACGGAAATTTTACAGCTACACTGTATACGATGATAGTACCTTTTTATGGCATATCGTATTTTATGAGATCAGCTGGCGGTTTTCTCAGGTGTGTTTTATCGTGCTAATCTCCAGTGCGGTTGAACAAGTACACTTCAGTACACATACCTATGTGCTAACAGAACGACAAGTATCTGATAATCTATATTTTTTATTATTTTAAAGCATGTAACTGTTTGATGTTTAAATCTAAAGAAAATATAACTAGAAAAAAATCCACGTGGGCCAGGCAGCAGACGGGACTTTAACCCGCACCCTTCGCAATCCGGGCGAATGCACTGACCAGTAGTTATATTTTCTTTAGATTTAAACATCAAGCAGTTACATGCTTTAAAATAATAAAAACTATGATTGCTATTTCTTCTTTCAAATGTTTAATACTTGTAAAAGTATTCATTTCACATTGTAGGTTACCTATAATGCGAAGAGATGGCGCTGCCTTGCAGCTTAAGAATGGCTAGAAGAATTTCGACGCGGTCCGTGAGGGCCGCGGTAGCATAATTGGTCAGTGCATTCGCCCGGATTGCGAAGGGTGCGGGTTCGAGTCCCGTCTGCTGCCTGGTCCGCGTGGAATCTTTTCTAGTTATATTTTCTTTATCTGATAATCTATTTATCTTCAGATTGTAAATGCATTTAAGAATGAAACTTTTGGTTTGTATTTTCCTGGTAATGCGTTCTTCAAATAATTTTTACTAGAAATCACATACATGTTTTTTTTTTAAGATTTTAATGAACACTTACAACTTTGTTGAAAAAGGTAAAAAAGAAAAACAGATTTATGTAAAAAAAATATGTTGTGTTTTAAATAGAATTTACTGCGAAACTGCTGATGTGTAAATAAATTTTGTAAATGTAAACAGATGATACGCTACTGGAATAAATATTTATTTATTTATTTCATATTCTTAAGCCATGTTGACTAAATTTGTGCTGAGTTCTATTTAATATTCCTTACGTTGCACGAAAGTTTACTACAAAATGACAGTTTTTAATAATCTTAGCCTGAGCGGACACGTACGGTTTCCTGATTCGGTTTCCTGATACGGAATTCAGATTCGGAGCCCCGAATGCGCGTCCCTACATACAAATGCTCATCAAGGCGCATTTCGATTCGGAAAACCTCTGCTCGTTCGGGTCGTTCAGAACGGAATAAAACCTAATGACGTCATCCGGAACGCAGAGCTTAGATAATTGGAGTTTGGATAATCGATTTGCATATATAAGGGGCCCGGTATGAGAAAAATGTGAGGAGTGAAATCTATCAATGAATGACCTCGTTACGTTTTTACTGTCTATGCTGTAGCAGCCGTAGTGTAACACCGTAGCACAGTATCGTAGCGTACCTTTATTTATGCACATCTGAAATTGACTATTGTAAAAAGTTTACTGTAAAATATTTCGTCGATTAGTTATAATAAATGTATATGAAATGAATAAATATATAATTATATATGTATATTATTTTCATTAATTTGTTAATTTACCCTTTCATACAGTGTCAATATTTTTTAAGTTAAATAAACTCTTTTTGCGTCTGGTTAGACTGTCGAACTTAAGGAGTAAACTCCAGTCGTGCGTTGGAGCTGACACACACAATTTTTTTTTGTTTGTTTAATTAGTTTTGTGTCTGCTTTTGTTCAGCGCCAATAAAAGTGCGATTGCCATCAATTGGTCGTCATCCATGTTGTACGTGCTTTCCAAAGAGCGTCACTTTACGATCTGGCAGTATAAATTCCTAATGAAAATACCGTAACGGAATTCCGGATCAGAAAACCGTGCGTGTGCACCCAGTCTTATACTGCTTCCATTAGCTATTTTTATATTGTGCTACAGTCGCAAAGCGAGTAGCGAAATTCCAAGAACGTTGAAACGTTGATACTCGCTAGTGCAATGAATGTATCGAAGCAATTTTCTAAATTAAATTTTGTATGGTAAAGAAAACAGATGCGTCCGGCGACCAAGAGGCGTTTCCTTTTGTGAGGACTTGTTTTTTTCATTTCAGTTTTTAATTGAAGTATAATTAAGCAGTCGGGTTTTTTGATTTTTTAAATTTACCTATTTTTCGCCTAGGTTTTATCTATGTTTATATTAAACCAAAAATTTTTTTTTTCTCCCTCTATTCCCGCAGTCTAATCTTGCATAGTACTCCGCGCTATCACTTTTTCATCGTTGTAACTTTTTAAATATTTGTCGAAATAACATAGTGTAAAAGGCAAAGTTTATCTTCTTTAATTATCAAAAGCGATAAAAGTATTTGTTTTGATAAAAAATAAATTGTTATTACAAAATGTGCATTTTGGAAATGGACATAAATTTATACTTTATTTTTTAATTCAATTTATAATAGGCACTATCGCAATTTTTTTAATGAGTGTGCGGGACAGAAAGGAATTTGGACTTACGATTTTGTTTTCTCCGATAGCCTTTGTGCCTTTTCACATGTATACGGACACGGCACGGTTGCCGTGCCGTGTAAAATAGTAATGTGTGAGCAACAATGAGAGCTTTCACATTTCACGGCGATCGTGCCGTGACTGCGTGTCAGCTGTCCTTATCCACTATAAGCACGGTTTTGACGCGGCAACCGTCTTTATAGTCTTGTATGGACTTGTATAGACGCGTTCACATGAACACGGGCGCGGTACGGCACGGCGAGCACAAATACCATTCGTCAGCTAAAGTCATAGGGGAACGGACGGACAATTGTTGCAGAATGTCTGTCGAAATCGATGTTGATGTGTTGATTTCGCTAGTTGAAGCGCGTCCTACTTTATGGGATAAAACCATCGCGTCTTATAAAAACAGGAACGAGACAAAAGAAGCGTGGAAAGAAGTATGTATAGGATTAAATAGTAGTTTCGAAGAATTAGATGATAATGAAAAGAATCTTTTTTTGTTCCATGATAAAAGACGTCGAGTTTCCCAAAAATCTCGATAATACTGCAACATCCATAGCCGGCGACCGTGTGTAAGCCGTGTGCATGTGAAAAGGGCCTTTAGAGCAGCGCCGGTCTGCCTTTATTTTCGTAAGTTTCCCGGATGTTGTAGAAATGTGATCTTGAGTTAGTCCCAACTGTCCTTCACGTAATCTGTTGATTTGCTGATGTTCCCTTGTGCTAATTAAACATCCGCCGCGCTAAACTATATATAATTTGGATCGGGGCTTTTCGGAAGTCGACCGATCGCTATGGCGTCGTAGTTGTAACAGACAGCTGACAGATACTGCCTGTCTACCCTCGTATTACAATAAAAAATCGTCCAAGGGATAGGAAAAGGTGGGTAAGCGGATGTAATGTTACGTTATCATATCTAACGCATTCAATATTAAAAGCTGAAATAAACACTTGCGAACTAATCGAATTCTTTATTTTTAATACACTATAAATGACAATTTACAATCAAAGATTTGCTACACTAATTCCAATATAAAACGTATTTCAAAATTAAATGAATACAGTAACGTTCTGAATGACTGCTTATAATCCACGGAGTACAGTCAAAAACGAAGTACCCCCAAATCGGCGGGTTACCGACTTATATAGCGTTCCCTCCTGTCAACCGTGTCACGTGGTCATTGTAGTCGTGGCCGCAAGATGTCACCACTCGTTCCGAATTTCGTTGAAACGTCGATTCGCCAATAATATATTTGAAACCGAACAATGAGTAATCTACCATAACTGCTTATATGAAAAAAAAGAAACTAAATTTGACAGTGGTCTCTCCTTTTCATTTTGTATACAGCATACTAAGATTACACTACTGTCAAATAACATTTTCATGAATCGTGTCAGAATCAACCCACTGACAAGTTAAAAGATTCGCAGTAGGCACGAAAGTCGTTATTGCTTACCAATATCGATATTAAGGCCCCTATTACAGAATTACAACTAAGTGTTTTTTTCTAGATAACTTTTCTTTAGATTTAAACATCTAGTTAAATGCTTAAAAATAAATAAAAACATAACTTTTGCCTTGCAGCTTGAGGCTAGGAAAATTTCGAAGCGGCCATCAGGGCCGTGGTAGCATAATTGGTCAGTGCATTCGCCCGGATTGCGAAAGGTTTGAGTCCCGTCCGCTGGCTGGTCCGCGTGGATTTTTTTTCTAGATAACTTTTCTTTAGATTTAAACATCTAGCAGTTAAATGCTTAAAAATAAATAAAAACATAATGACAACTAAGTGTTCATCTTAACTTGAGTACAGTTAGTAAGGGATGCCGCTATGTGCCATATATAGCGACATCCCTTTCTATCTATGCTCAAGACTAGATTCATTACTGAGAGCCTTCCTATAATACGGGCCTAAGAGGAGCTCGATGCCCAGGTGCTTAGCGCGTTCGATCGTTGAAGTTAAACAACTTTCGCAGTGGTAGGTCAGTCATTGACTGGATAGCCAAAAAAAGAATTTCTTTTAGTTAGTCCCGGCTGCATCTGCAGTCGTTAGCACCCGCCAATCCGCACTGAGCCCGCGTGGTGGGCCATGGCCCCATGAAGGCCTGTGCCCTAGCAATGGGGACATTAATAGACTACTAATGATTGTAGGAAGGTCAAAGGGGGAGAACTTCCTCCGAGCTGGGTGATGTTACTCGTAGCTCGGGGGCCGCGGCCCGACTGATGTTGGTAGGGCATCGCATATATGAAGAGTTAGCCTTCGTTTTTTTTTTTTTTTTTGTTTCCTCCCAGGCGGGGGAGAGGTTGAGAAATCCTCATGGATACCCTACAGCCGGCTGTAAGGTTATGTCAGACTCCTACTGACTAAAAAACACCCTTTATTCATGCTTATGGCCAGAAGGGCCTTACAAGCTTCATCTGAAGCGATCACCCCCCGAGAGGGGGATGATGCGGCGCTGCGTTAGTTTAAACTAGTGCATAGTTTAAAATAACGCAAAATGCGCTTAGAGGACAAGTGCACTCAGATGTGCACTTGAAACGGGAGGGGACGAGAGGAATCGAACCTCTCTGTGTCGGGGGGGCGGGGGGGACTCATCGCGGGTGTTGGATCCTCAGCGGCCAAGAGGGCCGCGAGATCGCGCGTGAGTTTATTGTGTGTGGCTGTGAGTGCGTGTTTGGGCCTGCGGGGCCTGAATCGAGATGGAGTGTGTGGAGCGTATCCCGACGCCGATCTAATGAGTGTGTTAGAGTGCTCTTCTGCAGCTTTGAAGAACCGTTCCGAGCACTCTGTGAGGTGTGTTTGAATTGTGTCGAGTTGTAGGTCCCTGTGGAGGTCCGCGTAGCGGACGTACCACGGGGCCCCTGTGGCTATGCGGCAGAAGCGATTTTGAAGCACTTGAAGTTTGTTCAAAATCGCTTCGTCCGCGTGTGCGAACACTGGTGACGCGTAGGTGAGGACCGGGCGTATGCAAACTTTGTAAAGCGTTCGCTTGTTACGAAGTGACATTTTGCTGTATTTACCGAGCATCGGGTGGAGGCGGCTCATATAAAAGCGCGCGTTCGCGACTACGCGTGTGATGTGTGCACGGAAGGTGAGTTTTTTGTCTAGTGTGATCCCTAGGTATTTGACTGTGCGGTGCCACGGTATTGCTATGCCTTGCATTCGCAGAGGCCGCGCACCGTGTTGTATGGTTTTGGTGCGGCGCTTGGGATCGAAGCAAATGGCCGAACTTTTGTCCGGATTTACGTCGATTCTCCAATCGCGGAACCAATTCCCAAGTGTTGTGATTGCCGGTTGGAGCTTGGCTATGATTTGATTGGTACTGGCTCCCCTAGAGTAGAGGGTCGTGTCGTCCGCGAAGAGAGCGAGCTCGACACCCTTGGTCTGAGGGATGTCATTGGTGTACGCTGTGTATAGCAGGGGGGAGAGAGCGGACCCCTGCGGTACACCGGCTCGTAGTGGGCGGGGCGTTGATAGTGAACCTTCGTATCTATAGCGGAAGGTGCGGTTTGATAGAAAAGAGGCTACTAACCTAACTAGGCGGTCAGGTAATTTTAATTGATATAATTTAAAGATTAATCCGTCGTGCCAAACCTTGTCGAAGGCTTTGGCGACGTCGAAGAAGACTGCAATAGTTTTATATTTATTAAGTTGGAAGCCGCTTAGGGCGTGCTCCACTATGCGATGGATCTGTTGGGGGCAGGAGTGTTTGGCTCTGAAGCCGAATTGGTGGTCAATGATAATTGGATCGGAAGGTGATAGGAGGTGCTCTCTTAGTCTGGTCAGTATGGTTTTTTCGAAAAGTTTCGCCATTGCCTTGAGGAGGCTAATAGGGCGATGGCTACTGGGGAGGTGCGCGGGTTTTCCGGGTTTGGGGATGCCTATCACTATTGCTTCTTTCCAGGCGGCTGGGAAGTAGCACAGATCAAAACATGCGTTAAAGAGAATTGCAAGCAAGGTTAGCATTTGGATGGGAAAGTGCTTGAGCGCCTTGTTAGAGATGCCGTCGGCGCCCGGGGCCTTGCGTTGCTTAAAGTTTCTAATGGTCTGTCTGAGTTCGTCTGTCGTGACGGGGTCTAGGGGGTTGTCAGTGAGTGGAAGGGCGGCCCGCCGGCGGACCTCCTCCTCCACTCCGCGAATATGTTGCGGGTTAGTTTCCTGCGTACTAGGCGTGCATTGCGCCGCTATGCTGTCTGCAAAACACTCAGATTTTTCGTCGTCTTCGAAGGCGACGGTGCCGTCGGGGCGAGTGAGCGGGGGGGTGTGGGTGGTAACGTCGCTACGGAGCGCTTTCGCGATTCTATAGTACGCAAGATGGGATGGGGTAATGTCCGCCATGAGTTCCTCCCAACGGGAGTGTCTCAGAGCGGCTAACTGGGACCTAACTTGTCGCTGAAGGCGATTAGCTGTAGCCCTATACTCGGGGGTGGGGTATAATTTGGCTCTCCGGAGAGCGGCGTTTTTGGCTTGGATTAGGTTCCGGATGGCCAGCGGGAGCTTGGGCTTTGGCAGCTCAACCTCCCGCGAGTTTTCCTTCGCCTTCTCGGTCACCAGAGAAGTTAGAGAGTCTATTGTTTCGTCGATCTTGTCGGTGCTGTCGAGACTGTCCGGTGAGTTAGGGAACGGGGACTCGGGGGAGTCTAAAGCGGTCTCGAGAGCGGAGCGGTATCCGTCCCAGTTGGTGAATAGCCTCTTAGGGGGCGCGGGGGCGTCTAGTGGGTCTTGGGGACCTAGAACTAGAGACACCGGTCTGTGATCTGACCCCAGGTCGTCGAGCGTTTCGATCGAGCTGAGGCGAAGCGACACGTTTTTAAGGATCGCGAAGTCCAGGACGTCGGGTCGGTTTTGTACATTGTCTGGGTAGTGGGTGGGCGCGTAGGGACAGATGACATCATAGCCAAGCTCCTCGGTTATGTGTAGTAATCTGCGGCCAGAGGTGGTGGTGGTCTCGCATGTCCAGTCGGTGTGTTTGGAGTTAAAGTCACCGAACATTATGACTGATGTACCTAGTGAAGTGAGTGTTTCGAAGTCTGCGCGGTGAGGGTGTGTACCTGATCTAATGTAGACTGAGGCGATGATTAAGGACTGGTGTCCCGTCATCGCCAGCCTACAGATGGTGGCTTCCATGTTTGTGAGCGCGGGAGTGGGTATAGGTGTGCAGTGTAGGTTGCGTCTATAGTAAATTGCGGTGCCGCCGCGCGCGTTGGCACCGTCGTTCCGAATTAATTTATACTTAGGGATCGACAGCCCCTTCATTTGAGTTGGTTTGAGCCAAGTCTCCTGAAGGAGCAGAAAGTCGGGTTCCCTATCTTGCAAAAATAATTTAATTTCGTTGAGGTTGGATTTTAAGCTGCGCGTATTAAATGACACAAGCGAAGCGCCTTTCGGCTTGGTACGCCCGGGGTTTAGTTGAGTGATTGTTATGTTAGTGTTTTGCGCGGTCATAATTTAAACAACAGTGGTGTTTGTTTGAGTTATCACCGCGTGTTTTGTGTATAGTGTTTTTGTTTGTGTTCGGAGTCTGGTTATTTCCCAGTGTTATAATGATTAAAAAATTAATCGAACGCGGCAACGAGTTCGGGGTGTTCGGCTATAGCTATAGCCTTTTCAAGGGGTGTCTTTGCTAGCCGGAGCTTCGCGGCGAGAGTGTGGATCTCGGCGATATTCACCCTCTTAAGCGAGGAGCGAATAAGCGCCATGTCCTCGGCCAGAGAGACGTCTTGGGCTGGCTTAGCTTGTGTTGTTGGTGTGGTGTGTTGTGGTGGGTGTGGTTTTGGGCGGGCCCTGGCTGGTCCCCAGGCTGTCGGGGGCGCCGGGCTGCGAGGGGCGGCCGCCTTGGGTAGCCCCGGGAAGTTTGTGGTGGTGTTATTAGGTGGTGGTGGGTGTGTTTTTGTCGCCGTGGTTGGCTTTGTGTGTGTGTGAGTGTGAGTGTTGGGCCTGGGGCGTGGGGCCCGCGGGCAACCCCTGTAATTGGCCGGGTGGCCTTCTTGGCCACAGAGCACGCATGCGGGTGCCCCGGGTGCGTCACGAGTGCGGGTGCACTCCTTGGTGAGGTGGGGTACGAGGCACTTGACGCACCTCGGGGCCGCCGAGCAGTTGGCTGCTGCGTGGCCATATAATTGGCACCTGTGGCATTGCCCAGGGGTGCCTCGCCGGTGTGGGGCCTCGACTTTGATATTGTCGAGGCCACAGACTGTAATGGGACCTTTAAAAATATCCCTAGCTGCCGGGACCGAGGTCAAAATGACAAGGGCCAACGGGTATTGTTTCCCAGTCCGGCTGTGCAATTTGTGCACTGCCTCGGCTGGGAAGCCTTGATCGGTTAAGTCGCTCAGAATGAGCTCGTTGGAGAGCTCGAAGGGGACTCCTCTGAGTACCGCGCGGACTTTGCGCTCTTCGGGGAGAGCGTAAGTGTGATAGGGGAGTTTGTTTGTGGTCAGAAGCCTTGTGAGGCTCCTGAACGTGTCAATGGTGGGTGTTGTGATTTTGATGGCGTGACCAGTGTTCGACGCCTGTGTGTAATGAATGTTGTGTGCTTTGCAAAGGTCCGCGACCTTCGCCCATTGCGCCTTATCGCGCAGGAAGACGGGCGGCGGCGGCTTTGCCTTGATAGGTGCGGCGGTGCACCTAGTGTGTGGTTTTGTGGTGTGTGTAGTGAGGGGTTGTGTGGTCGGTTGGGCGACCGTGAGAGGGGTGAGAGGGCTGAGAGGGACAGAGAGAGAAGGCGCCGTTGGAGACGCGGTGTCTGCGCGGCGCTTGGAGCGCCGCTTCTTCTTGCTCACCACAGTGGTGAACACAGACTCGTCGGACGCCGACACAATGGTCGAGTCGGAGTCACACGTCGAGACCGGGCTCGAGGCGGGGCCCTTGCCCGCGCTCGAGGGCCCGGGGAGGCAGGGGGTGTCGGGGCGGGGGGGTTCGGGGGAGGGGCTGGCGGGAGAGTTGCGCATGGGGCGCGCTCTCGCGACGAGCTCCCTGATGGCGGCCTCATCCAGGGTGAGGCCGAGGGCGGAGAAGAGGGACAGTACCTGTTGTGTGATGTCCATTGTGATGTGTTTGTGTGTAGGTATGTGTAGGTTGTAGTGTGTAGGTGTGCCCTGACTGTGGCGTGAAGCCACAGGTCCTAACACCCTATGCGACACCGATGGACTCCCCTGCCCGCGGCAGGGGGTCGGTTGAAGCTGTAAGAGATGTGTTCCGATATTCCTAGTGAATATGGGAACAACCGTCACCCTTGGGAAGGCCCAAGTGCAAATGGGATCGGGTCTTCCGGTTTCCGAGCTCAGGAGAGCTCGAGACGTACCGGGGCTACGCCGACCAGTTTCGTTAACACCGCTAGGTATCCACTGGTCCAATCTTGAGTCTCACGAATGAGTGCAGGCGCGTCGAGTCGACTCGAAGCAGGCAGCTGTGCGGCGGGGCGCACGGAGCAAGGAGGCGGCGGTGCGACGGGGCGCACGGTCCGCAGTCGGAGCGAGAATGTCCTGATGCGATGCCGTTAGCCTTCGAATTTCATTCGCGCGATGTAGGCTTCCATACTAATATTGATCGCAGTGCAGGTAACGCCATCTCTTGAGGATGGTGAGTAATGATTTCCTACATCCGTTATATATCTGTGGGGCACATAGATGTCGCCGCCACAATGGTGATTGGACATTAAAATTTTGTTAACAGCTACTTGTATTGAATGCAGGAACCATAATTCTCATATGTTGTAGCTCGGTAGCGATGTGATAAGCGCACCAGATCCGAGGTTGTGAATGTCAAACAACTTTTTCAAAGAAAATTTTGTTGGTTGTGTAACCAAAAATTTCATTACTCGAGTTCTTTGCGTGCTTCGAAGGCATGAAATCAGTTATTCTCAATTACAGTGATAATGTTCAACCGATTTGGAATGTTTGTAATTCTTCTACACAAGCTACTACTACACTAGAAACATTAATAAAACTAGCAGCCGCCCGCGACTTCGTCCGTGTTGAATTTAGTTTTTGGTTAATCCCACAGAAACCCAACATTTTCTGGGATGAAAAGTATCCCAGCCGAATTTCATCCAAATCCGTTCAGTAGTTTTTGCGTGATTGAGTAACAAAAACAAGAACACCAAGACATACAAATTTTATATTTTTTTTTAATATCAGTTGGAAAATGAGATTATGAATGTGCATCTGACGGACGATATCGTGTCAACATTGGATCGATGTGGATGTGCTCATATTCCTTTGAAATACCCGCAATGTCCAGGTTTCCAAACTAGACATTATGGAGACACAATGACAGGCTTTGTGTCGACAACGCAGCCTGCGCTATGTCTGAAAATTTCGCAAACAAACGGAATATTGCTTTGTAATGCTAACTAGTTTTTGAGAAATACATTGAACAAAGGCAGTTGTACTATTTGACGAAATAAATTTGAAATTGTATATTAAAGTGAACTGTAAATCAAATATTCTTGATATCTAAACTAAGACGTTGTTTCGTAATAGCTAAAGGAGATTGCTCAGCTTCCATACATGTTTGGCCTAAAAACCAATAATCATGAAAAATTGTTTCCTAGATTCGAAATTATATATAAATTACTGTAGAAACGAATATTATTGACGGACACCCCTGAGAACTTCTATAAACCATAAACACTGAACATATTAAAATAATAAAAGAACAAATAAGTTATATAGTAAACTAGGGAAATCAAGCCAAGTACCGAAATTATGGATTAGATTCAGGTATATAGAGCATGTAGATTAACAGATAGTTGCCTGTTTTTAAAGTTAATGCATAGGAGTAACTTTTAAAATCAGGTGTCATCTATGCATTACCGGTTTTTGGTGTATCACACCTTATAATTTTATTAATTTATAGTCAAGGAACGTAGGCCCATAGATAAATACCTTAAAGTCTAGTATATATACAGATTATAATGTGTTTATGGAGATGTTTGGCGAAAAATGTATGGCAATAGACTTTATGATGTCGCCTACCATATAATAATTGTCTGAGCACATTTGCATCTAGTGAAAATGATAATATAGTGGAGGATATTAATACCACAGTGTAATAAAAAAAAATGATTTATTTTATCGATCTTTACAAAATAGATTTGTTTTTATGTTAAAGAAATAACTTCGATCAGTCTTTGGCTGAATGTTACTACACCCATAGCCATTAAAAACGATTCGTATGAAATCTAATGACTGTAAATTAAATTATAAATTACGCCAAGAATTACCGTGTATGGCAATATTTTTTGGGCATTTGGGCTAATTTGAGCAATCTCCTTTGACTATTGTTAATATTTCGTCAAATACGTAGTGAATGCGTTATGGTTTATTGTCATTACAAATGGTTTATTTTTGCTTTAGAATTTTAACTACAGTCAAATTTAAATAAAGATCCTGTTTTAAACTGCATTCAATGCTATACATACGTAATTGTTATTGTCCAATCGTCAGTATCGTCCTTCGGTTTCCACTGTCCAGGTTTAATAAAGATAGTCTAACAAATAATCAGCTCAAAATAAGCTATGATTGCTCAGGTGCAAACAGATTAAATCGAAACGAGGTGAAGTTGGTAAGGTGTAGGTGACGCGACCGCACAGCTCGACGTCTAGATCACAATGTGTGTATTGAAAACAAGGGCGGATCCAGCTTTGGCGCCAGGGGGGGTCATATAGTCGTGATCAAGTCACAGTGGGTACAGATTGGAAGTACAGATTCTGAAGTGGGTACAGATGGATCCAGCCCAGGGGGGGGGGGTCATGACCCCCATGACTCCCCCCTTGGATCCGCCCTTGATTGAAAACCCATTCGACGAATTCACGCAAGTCAGTTCCCTTCCACAATCCACGACAACAATATATGAAATCTTAGAACACCTATTTCAAAAAGGTTTTCCTTCCTAACAAAATAATAAAAAAGTGTTTTGGAAGTAAGATCCAAAATTTTGTCCATTTTTGAAAGTGGTCATACATACAGTTACATAAATAAATATTACCAAAATGTAAACATCAAATAAAACTAGTTTTTTACGGGTTCCCTTCGAAAGTCTTTCGAAGGTAGCTCGACAAAATTAAATAAAAAATTGATTCTGACGTCGTCAGAAAGCATGTAAAGGCTGCTAAACGTCAATAAATAAATAAAGTTTCGTGCATTAACCCGTAAAAAACTAGTTTTATTTAATGAGTGATGTGCGTGGAAACCTAAGAAACAAATATCTAAACATCAAACTTTTGTAATGCAGGTATTAATGCTAAATCATTAAACATTTAATGATGATTTTCTCAATCGGTAACACTCATTGAAACACAAACAGAAGTTATGGAAATTGTTTCGAAATTCGACTACTAATGCAAATATTGTAATGAAAATCCTAATACAAAGGGGCAGAACGCAGAATGTTCCGATAAATTGATATTTGAATTAAATGGGAACAAAAGGATGAACCGATGAGTAAGTCAGCATGTTCGCAACTCAAATTACAAGTCATAATGAATTCCATACCAAACCAAACTTGAGTACATAGAATTGGAATGATAAATATTCTAATATTTCAATACTAAACAGTCCTGTCATATTAATAACTAGCGGCCCGCCCTCGCTTCGCTTCGGTGTAGAGCTGAAGTGTAGACTACAGTTTTTGTTCTCAGGCTTGTATTATACACAATGACATTCATCTATGATTCTTCTTATACCAGCATGCAAAGTCTCAGCCCGATCGGTTTAAAAATTTACAAAGTTTCATACAAACTTTCATTCCCTATTTTATCCACTTGGGGGTAGAATTGATCAAAATCCTTCCTTAGCGGATTCCTACGTCATAACATCTACCTGCATGCCAAATTTCAGCCCAATCCGTCCAGTGGTTTGGGCTGTGCGTTGATAGATCACTATGTCAGTCAGTCAGTCCTTTGAGTTTTATATATATAGATGCATACTCTCTTTCTCTCGAAGCTAATGCTTTTCGTGAAAATAATAACCTTTCTCGAGAAAAATATGCAAAGCACTGAGTGACTACAGTAAAGTGTACTTCAGCCATTTATATTTGAGTTCATAGCTGCTTTAGATTAATGAATATCATCAAATCATGGTACTGCAACTGCAACAAAACTTTTTATGTTTTTTTTTCCAATACAGTTAACTTAGCCTCAAAGTAAGCACTGTAATGGAGGCCATACACATTAGGTTTTGCATGATGGTTATAGCCGAACATGCATAACCGACAGGCAAGCCCTAACGTGTATGAGATAAAACTGTACAGTTTTCGGTGCATGTACATGCAACCGAACAAATATCAAAATTGATATTTTATGCCGCTCGGTTATGCTCGTGCGTAAACATAACCGAGCGTGTATGGCGTTCGGTGAGCTTGCCTGTAACAGTTCTCAATTTTTAATTGTTGCGGCCTTAGATTAAAACAAAAAGGGTAGATACGGCACTAGCTTCACAAAAGTGATCCGCACCAATTGTGGCCACGACCCTAATCGCTTTAGTCACAACTTGACATGCAAACGACGTGACATTGACATGACATGTGAACGCCAAAACGAAATATTGCTAATATTTTGTGTTTATATGATAAAACAATGCTTAAGTGTGTTTTTAAAAAGTGCTCAAGAACTAAAAATAAAACCCACGGCATCACTTTTCATTCCTAAGTACCTACTGTAAATTATTTTTTCATAAAAATTGCTGTTTGTTTTGAATCTTGTTCGGTAGTGACGTCGAGTACTGGTCGCGTCATTAGTCGGCAGTGCAGTGACGCGATTCTCGCCGTCTCGTTCGCGCTGCCGTTGAAACTTAACGTGCTGTTTCGTTCGGGTCGGTAATGCAGTGACGCGGATCTCGCCGTCCCGTTCGCGCTGCCGTGGGATCAGTTTTTGTTTGATGCAAGTATGAGCATACCGTATCTACCCTTTTTGTTTTAATCTAAGGTTGCGGCGGAAGTTCAAGCGCGCGAGCACCGCCGCGTCGTTTTGAAAATGGCGAGTCGCAAGCGCAATGCCACATTAGTAGAATTCATAGAAAATTATAAGTCGGAAACTTATCTTTGGCGCGTAAAGTGCAAAGAATACCAGAGATTGATAACTAAGCTCAAGGAATTAAGAGCCCACAGCTACGAAAAAAGATGTGATTAAAAAAATACTCCATTCACAGTACTTAATAGGCGTTCTACATACACTGTCACGTAGCTCAACTGAGAGTAATGGCAAAACTGTGCATGCAAACCCTAACGTGTATGTATTATATGAAACTCGGTTATAACTGTCGGTTATGCATGTACGGCTAAAACCATCATGCGAAACCTAATGTGTATGGCCTCCATAAGGCTTGTGTTATGAGATACTAGGGTAACGGATAGAATACATATACTGCACATGTATAAGTATATTTGTATAGAAATACATATTAAACATCCATGACTGGAGTACAAGTGCTCGTACTCATCGCACAAACATCTGCTCTCACCGGGATTCGAACCCGGGACCTCCCAATCCGGGACACCATGAAACCCGGCGTACAAACCACTCGGCCACGGAGGTCGCCGTTTAGATGTATATTAGCAAATTAGCGCAGTCCTTAAACTACAATGACGTTGTAAAGTAGAACGCATAATAGGTTAAGCTGAGTTTGTTAAAGGGAATAGTCCTGCTATTGAAGATAGCTTTCATTTAATTCAAAAAAAAATAATTAAATAATAAAACTCTTTTTTGTCATATTATTATGATAGTATTGTTACGTGTCGGGATGGGGTTCGAATTTATATGCCAGTTCACGCTTGACAGTACTTTATTCACCACACAATTAACACACAATGTTAATCACAGTACACTCATTAAACAATGTATTTCACTATACGAGTCTCTAAACTATCGCCCTTGAACACACTTGTTGCACTTTGATCGCCTTTGGATACGCTCCGAAATCGCTGTTGAAACTCAACTGACTCTGCGCGGCGTCAATCGCGCTTATATACGCCGATCGACGCATTCTAGAAAGTACCTGTTAAATTGAGAATTACCTAGCATCCGCGAGTACGAAGTACCTACTTATACCTACGCAGGTAACGCGCATAATTTGTAAACAAGTGCAGATGTCGTTGCACTTTCTCCCTTACACGGCACTGTATAAGGCTCATTTTAGAATGAGCCGCCTTACTCGACCTCTATCGCGACCCGCGGTGATCTGGCAAATTCGATCTCTAGCACTTTCGCGGTTACGTTTCGAAAGCGTTTGTAAAATAAATAAAAAGCTTTGTTTCAGTACCTTATATTATTTTCTCTTTGTTTAGTTCAGTTCTAAGTACCTACTTGCTTTTAAGGAATAAAATATCAACCCAGTTTCTGCGGAAAATCAGGACATTGAAAAAATAAACCCTTTTTTTTTTATTAAGAAAACTGTTCTTTACAGCCAGATGCAAATTACTTTGATTAACCAAAACAAGTTTGTTTTTCTTAAGGCTTGTTGTTATCGATTCATTTTGTTTTCAGGAACAAGAAAAGCGAAACAAATTGTTGTTATTTTGATACAATGTGAACCAAATTGTGGGTTAGATCAGCGATCGTAAAAGTTGAGCAGCTTTCACAATTACCGGTCATAGGATGAGTTAGCAAATTTTTTTTTTATGTAGCCAGGTAGGCAAATGACTATACTCAACCTGATGTTAAGTGGTGATAGAGTCCAAACTCGAAGATAGCTGCAGGTGAATGGCATCTCTCCACGGAAACTCCTCTCCTCTCCGTCTGGAGCCCCTAGACCACTCGAACCTGAGGGGGTCGGCACAACTAGAGGGCGTTTCCGAGACTCGGACCCCGGCTCTAGTTAGCCTTTGTCATGGGGCAACTGTCGGTGGTAGCCGTTGACCTCTGTTGCCGACGTCGAGCCATCGAATATGGCAGTGAAGGCATTAACAGCCTGGTGATGAAGACAAATTATACTTTAATTCGCGATTTATTCATCACTGTAGTGAAATATATGCACAGGCGAATTAAGTATTAAAATATTGTGTACAACTTTTGCTTATGTTATAGCAAAATATATAACATTACTCCACCGTATTCCTGTATGAATTGTAACAATATCCTGTTAATTCTAACAAAGTAAAAAATCACTCATAATCCTTACTTAAAACGACTGTATGAAACATAAGCAGTACAGACCAGCCAGGCATCAAATTTAGCAAGCAAACAAAATGAGCAACATATTTAGCAAGCAAACAAAATGGGCAACATATTTAGCAACCATAAAAAAGGAAATTTACTCAGTACATAGTTTCTTTGTAAACTTGAAGAAAATAATATTCCTAGCGCCCGACGCGACGGCCGTTCATAAATATACGGTACCTCCGCGCCAAGTCTTATATAACCTTGTGGCAAGCCGTTACCTAGCTCGCAAATTATGGATCTCATTTCAGTTTTCCAACACTTTTGTAACCTAGTTATAGTTCTATAACTATTAAGTTTAAAACAAACTCCTTCCAGAAACAACGACCTATTTTAAGATGGGAAGATGAATGAGCTTCGCCCGAGACAAACAAATTTTATATATAATTTAATACCCAAGTTTCTTAATTTAATCTAAGAGAGGTAGGGCATATATTTTCCGCTAAAATTGGAACGCCCATCTGGGGAAGTAGCCTCCGCCTTACATAATACAACAAACAAACATACAGTCAGTGTTGCCAGGTCTCCAGATTTTACAGGAGATCTCCTGTTTTTCTGAAATTTATCCTGTTCTACTGTTTTTCTACATTAATCTCCTGTTTTTTTAGAATACGATTTTCTCTTTTAAATTGCATGTTGAGTTGCATTTTTCGTCATTAATAATGTAGATAACCTTAATAATTATAAAATAAATGTAATTGTCTAAAGAAAAAAAATAGCTTTGAGGGGCGGCAGAAGCCACAGAAACACATTCGTCACTGGTCTTTATCTTGATTTGATTTACCAATTCTAGGGGGGGGGGGGATGCAAGCCGGAATAAGTACACCTCTGCATCTACTGTTTTTCTTGTAGCTGTGTCCATACATCTACTGTTTTTTTCTATAACGCCTCCCGATTTTTCAAAATCGGACCTGGCAACACTGCATACAGTCATTATCCAGAAATGCCATCATTCCGCATCAGTTTAGTTAATTAACTTAATAAAAGACTCACCACAATGAGAAGATTTTATTAAGAGCCAAACAAATAGGGTCCTAATTTTATTAATTGTGGACAACATTATCCCGTGACACCGTGAGAATGTTGTATAGTTTGATGGGAACACAAAGGGTTAACCATTTAAACCTAACGTGCGAACAATATGTAGCGTTCTGGGGTGTGGTACAAGTCATTAGATTCTGGCATTCGTCTAATTTATGGCGCAGATTATTTTCTCTAATGGCACTATTACACTTGGTCGTTGGCCCGTATTCGGGTGCACGAAAGACAGTAGTCGAATTCTGTTGTAATATAAGGCAGTATGGCACTACATACATACCTTTGTCTAACTTTACAACAAACAATTATCTGTTTCCTGTCTGTCATACTTTTTTGATTAAATTAAAAATTGCGTATGCACATTATAAAATGTTAAATAGTTAAAGTTAATTAATAAAACAACAGTATTGTGATTCAAGCCTTTTTATTGCCTCGCCCCAAAGAATATAACCACAACAGGTTATGGGCCCAGAGCGCAACCCATTTTACAATACTAATTATGAAATTACAAAGCGTGCAAAATGGCGACACAGAAATCGTACCAAATCGAGATGCTCAACAAAATAATAACTCATACATAACTAAATATAACCACAACAAATTCAGGCACCCGAAGCAATATTCATACTGGAATACGGCCTGAAAGACGGTGACGGGTAACAAAATGAAAACCACCCGAATCGGGCGTACTTGAGTCCGTTCATTTATATTTAATCGTTTACCCTAATTCCATTGGCAATCATATTCGGGCTAACGACCAGGTGTAATTGAGTCCTAAGAATATTACCTGCACAATCTTATCTTTCGGGATACTAACTGCATAATATACCTACCTGCCCGTTATAATGTTTCCGAAACTGATTTAAAACCAGGAAGTTCTTAATTAGTATTAAAAATAAAATGTTTAAAATTACTAAACCACGGACTTAATGCCATAGGAACGTCATTATTTACTAGTCAAATAGTAAAGATGTTGGAGATTAATGATGTGGATCGTTGGAAACATTTTTCGTTTGCAGACTTCTCAAAACTCACTTTTGTGTATTAAATGACATGGTGGTCAATCATTTTGAATTATTTCTAATCTGTTAATATTTTGTGTTGTCTTTAGTTTTTATAATGAAACATGGTACCTATTTTATCGAAAGTGTACGATGTTGACTATTTCATATATACTTATGTACACCTTTAAACAAGTATTTAACTTATAGCTGTTATTTTAATAAGTGGGAGAAAGAATAAAAGTGATATCAACGGAATGTATTAAGAAACGTTTTAAATAATATAAATCAATCTAGGCTCTTAAAAATACATATATCACAATGAAAATAAACGACTTTGAGTTTGAGTTTTAACCTTTGCGCTAAGAACAACAAGTTATTTTAATCCTTATCAAAAAAAAACTTACAACCGCTTCAGCTTACATTTTGGGCTGAGTTCAACCCGACCCGAGGGTCAAATGTCTTCAGCAACACCCTCAACCACGATGACCAGTTAACCCAACAAAGTGCACCTTGCTAAGGGCTATCCTGTTACGGTGTTAAGGGTCCACTATACAAATTCGGAGTTTCATTGCATGGTTGGTAAAAAATTAATAGGGTTGGAAAAGGTGAACTTGACAATTTCACATATTTTGGGATTGAGATAAAGGAGGCGTTTAGCAATTTTGTCAATTAAATACGCGTTAATCCTCGACCGTATACGTAATCGCCATTTTATTATCAGGAAAAGGACAACAATACAGCTCAGCAGTGCAGACTCTATGGCGCCACCTTCGCGCGTTGCGCTGCGATCGTTGAAGTTAAGCAACTTTCTCAGTGGTCGGTCACTGGATGGCTGAAATCAAAAATTTTCTATCTCGAGTTCATCCGTGCTTCGGAAGGCACGATAAGCCGTTGGTCCCGGCTGCATCTGCAGTCGTGTCGTTAGGCCGTATACAGAGAGAAAGCCGAAAGCCGAACAGCGCCGATAAACGCCGACAAATGCCGACACGCGCTGGTCAGCTCAAATCATCGTCCGATGAGACATTTTGTTTGCTCTGCTTTAATTGGCTTCCTTTATGAAGTAAGGATCGGCGCCGATAAGCGCTGATCGGCTTTCCGCTTTCTTTCTGTATACGGCCTAAGTACCCGCCAATCTGCAGTGGCCCCGCGTGGTGGGTCATGGCCCAACCTCCCTATTCCATCCATAGGGAAGTGTCTGTGTACCAGCAGTGGGGACATTAATAGTCTAATGATGATGGTGACGAATCCTCGACCTGTCGCATGGGGTTATAAAAGCCTAGATTTTACGAAACTGAAAATTGTGTAATTTTCAAAATTATATATCGTTACTAGCAAATCAGTGAACAAAATGTTCACCAAAACCTGATTTAAAAAAAAAATGTATTTAATTAATTGAGAACTTCGGAGATTTTGTGTCGTTTCGTTTGAAATTCGTGATTTCTTGAAAACCGGAAGTGCTACGCTACTCAAATCCGGTTTGTAGTCTTATCAGACTATTCTTAACTTATAACTTAAATATTCTCTTTATCTATCTCTTACGGTTTGGCCGCTGAAACAGCACCACAGACGGACGGACGGACTTGTCTAATAGATAAGAGATTGTTCTGGTTTCAAAAAAATGCACCATTCACTCATTCCACCAACTTTCATGTTGTGTGCGTGAAACGTATTATTACAGATGTGTATTTCTACGCGAAGCTGCAAGAGTTCCCATATGAGTATTAGCATTGGTAAACAAAACACTGGTTTATTTTATCATTGTTATAGTAATTTACTATTTATTTTTATTAATATTTCGGACTCGCAAACTATTTTATTTTGTTGAAGTTCTCCCATTTTAGGGAAGGCAAAGAGAACAATGCCCATACAGCCTAGTCTTTAATTAAATTAATCTTCTTTTTGTTTTTACATTAGAATGTCGGTGTGACGCATTCTAATGTTTCTTGGAGTGTTTGGCACGAAATGTATCGAGTTGGCCTTTTCGATAAGCTTCTGTGACGTAGTCAACACTACAATAAAATTCTCACGTCCACTTGACCGGAATAGCGTATATTTTAACGATTCCACTAATTCTTCAGTTACGCAGACGGTTGTTACACAAAACCACACTAATTTTATTTCACAATATCCACTATGAACGAATTTAAGAATAATTAAAATAAGACGCCAACCGCACTCGATGAAATCCTGCCAAAAAATCCTCGCAAACTATTAAAATTAATATTGGTTCGTGCTAGGGGCACAGTTCCGAATTTCTTTAATGCGCCCTATACAATTTACTTTTTAATTTACCCTTCTATCATTAGCTAAAATGTTGTACAATGAACTGCTGTGAATAAATAGGAGTTTGGTCGAGTTATTTAACTTCGTCGATTTATCCATTGTGTGCGCATTTATTATGAAAGACGAAACTTTTCTTTTCACAATTTAACAGCTCCACTTCGCAAGTTACAATACATTCTTCACTGTTTCTTGTTTCTTAAGCTTTTTTTTTCATAAAAAACTCTTAAATTACTTAAAAATCTATTAATACAACCACAAACGATGTCTCGTTTGAGAATTTCCTTTTAATTAAAATATTGGTGTCAATTATGGCATTATTCTCTAAGCCTAAACTTAAATTTGACAATATGCGTATCCTTGTCATTCTCTATAGAGAGTGAATAGGAGAGACTGGTGTCTTTTCAGGTTCAAGTTTAGAGAATAGTGCTTAAATCGAGAATGTTAAAAAATAAGGTGTCGCCTACTCGAGAAGTCCCGGTTTCGAATCCCGGTGGGCAGATGTTTGTGTGATGAATACGGTCATTTGGAGTACAAGGGTGGATTTATAATATGTATTTCTGTATAAATAAATATTTTTAATATACTAGTTGACCCCGCTAACTTCGTACGGGTTAAAATAGTTTGGAAGAAATTACGGACTCGAGTCTACCGTACCAAAAGGGACGAACGTCAAATGTTTGACAGGAAAGAAGATAGAACAGTTTATATGGGAAAATAAAATTGACGTTTTTACTATCTTCTTAGCAATTTTTCCATACTTTCTCACCTTCTAAACCTTCTCTAGACCTCCATGAACATTTCAAGACCACGATAAGATATATCCGTTCAGCCGTTCTCGAGTTTTAGCGAGACTAACGAACAGCAATTGATTTATATAGATATACTAGCTGACCCAGCGAACTTCGTACCGCCCTAAAAAAATAGGGGTTGTCCAGCGGACAAAATTGTGAATCTAAACCATTCTCAGATCCCCTTGAACACACACAAAAAATTTCATCAAAATTGGTCCAGTCGTTTAAGAGAAGTTCAGTGACATACACACTCACAAAAGAATTATATATATAAAGATATATATATACTAGCGGACCCGACAGACGTTGTCCTGTCTACACGTCTTTAATTTAAAAAATTTGACACTGCGATGGTAGCGCCGTCTGTCGGATCCAATGTAAAACATTCCAAAATCAACAACTACTAATAAATTAAAAATTAATTAAAAAAACATTGTCCAGCGGACAAAATTGTGAATCTAAACCATTCTCAGATCCCCTTGAACACACACAAAAAAATTCATCAAAATCGGTCCAGTCGTTTAAGAGAAGTTCAGTGACATACACACTCACAGAAGAATTATATATATAAAGATATGTATTTTGTACTATACATTCATCACCATCATCATCAGCCTAATAATGTCCCCACTGCTGGGGCACAGGCCTTCCCTATGGATGGATTAGGGAGATTGGGCTATGACCCACCACGCGGGCCCAGTGCGGATTGGTCGGTGCTAACGACTGCAGATGCAGCCGGGACCAACGGCTTAACGTGCCTTCCGAAGCACGGAGGAGCTCGAGATAGTAAATTTTTGGTCACCCATCCAATGACCGACCACTGCGAAAGTTACTTAACTTCAACGATCGCAGCCGAACGCGCTAACCACTTGCGCCATCGAGCTCCACTATCACATCGTACTTTACATTAGTATCCCATAACACAAACCTACAGTGCTTACTCTGTGGCTAGGCTGATTGGACTGAAGTTACACTCGTAGTGCGTTTTACAGGATTTCTAGAAGTGCTGGTTCGAACCCAAATGGTGCTATAGATGAGTTAAAAATTTAATAAAAAAAAAGAATGACAAATATTATCCAGCCTCAAAATATTATTTGCAAATAAACACATTTCAATGCCCCTTTCGAAGAAAAGTGTAACCTAATCCTTCCATATAAAAACATTCTATCTATTTACTAGCGGCCCGCCTTCGCTTCGCTTCGGTGTAGAGCTGAAGTGTAGACTACAGTTTTTGTTCTCAGGCTTGTATTATACACAATGACATTCATCTATGATTCTTCTTATACCTGCATGGAAAGTCTCAGCCCGATCGGTTTAAAATTGACAAAGTTTCATACAAAGTTTCATTCCCTATTTTATCCCCTTGGGGGTAGAATTGATCAAAATCTTTTCTTAGCTGATGCCTACGTCATAACATCTACCTGCATGCCAAATTTCAGCCTGATCCGTCCAGATCGCACCCCTTTTTAAAATTTACCTGTTTCTAAAGAAATATTAGCGTTGACTATATATTTTTATTATTTCTTTTTTTCTGCCTACCTACATCAATAGAATCATGTTATAAATGAACAATTTACAAGTGTGTTCATAGTTATCTTAAAATTGTAATTTAAATAAGTTATACTAATTTATGATATAATATTTACAGTGTGTATAACATCTACCTGCATGCCAAATTTCAGCCCGATCCGTCCAGTGGTTTGGGCTGTGCGTTGATAGATCACTATGTCAGTCAGTCACCTTTGAGTTTTATATATATATAGATAAAATTCCAAATCCCATACACCCAAAAGTAAAAGTATTAAATTTTCAATAAGTTAAATAGGAAAAGTTTAAAATGAACGCGCTCCCAGTAATTAAATCAGCAAGTTTAGCACGGCCAGACGTAAGGATTCTAAATATTTTCTCGGTATACTTACTTACGTTAAAACGGCTGAAATCACGTTGGCCGCGCCCGCCCGGCGGCGGCTGTGCAACTAAAATAAACGAACTGGCTGCAATTAAACTTTACGAGTTCGGATCGGGAGTGGCGCTGTAGTTTTTGTTGGTCTTTTTCATTTCAGGGTACCGCGAAATAGCCTTTTTGGAGACTTTTTTTTTCTAAATGGCTTCACACGGCTTGTGCATTTAGCCAATGACAAGTGTTAAATCCATCCATCCATCCATCCATCAGCCTTTTTCCGTCCACTGCAGGACATAGGAATCCCCCATAGAACACCACAATGCGCGCTCCTGAGCTATCCGCATCCAGCGGCTCCCAGCACATTTGACGATGGCGTCAGTCCACCGTGTTGGGGGCCGCTTCACGCTGCGTCGTCCGGAGTGTTAAATGTAGGTATACAAATACTATAGCACTCGTGGTCAAAGTAATAAGTCAAGTCAAAGTAAGTGGCAGTCAAGTCAATCCCCCTTTCCCCATGTTTCAGTAAAAGTGTGGGGATTCACTGGAACCTCCCCGTGGACTTCTTGAGGGAACGTCGAAAGACACTTTCCGGTATTTTGTTTCACTTGCCAACACTTGTGCATGTTCCCGAACACTTAGTGGTTAATAATCCACCATTATTAGACACTAACATCCGCCACAACACAATTTTTAACAAGAAAAACAAAAGTGCTAAAGTGACGCTTCCCGATCCCGCCAAAAAGTCCTTTTACAGACTTCTGGAAATAGTAATGACTTGCTTGACGTTTGGCAGACTTCTATCACAAGTCCTTTTAGAAGTGAAACGCCTTTGCAGGTGAAAACTCAATAGTGAATACGTAAAAGCTCAAGCCGTGAGATTTTAACACATCTTTATTTTAAGAAATTTTAATAAAAAGAAAGCGCAGTCCGTATACCGTCTGAGACGTGGACCGTATAGATTTTTTCCAGTCACATTTTCTTTAGTTTAAAACTGAAGTCAAACCAATTAATAAATCCATAACATCTTTATTTAATCAGTTCTTGTGAGAGCTAGCTTCGTTGGTAAAGAGACTGCATCTTTTCGTTTCTATTCAAATGTTGTAAGCCTTTTTTTGAGTCCCAAAACCGACGGCTAACTTCGACGGCTCAATTTTTTCAACAGAGCAAATCGAATTGATCTTCCACTTCTCTTCTCTTGCGATGATTCTCTGTATGGAATTCCAAATTGAAAATTAACCACTCATTTCTAATAGAAACAGCGAAATCAGCTCAGCTTTAGATTGCCAGATATTGTCGAGTTGCTTATCACTGTCACGGTTTGGTTTCACTATAACTAATACATATTTAATTAATATCAAGAAGTTACACTTTGAATTACTCAACAAACAGGTAAACTACACAAAGAAAATCTAAATATAAATGAAACTTAGCCTAAATTAGACTAATAACTAATTTGTGTAAATTGTTTTTAATTTCACTTAGTTTATAAGCTTTTATCTCAGTTACTTTGTTACTAAAGACTTAAATTTCTTGAAAAGATTTTCTAAAAATAACAACTTTTAGTTACGGAACCATTTCATTGGAAAGCTTAAGCCGGAGTTGTCTACTAGTGCAACCACGATGATAGTCTTTCGCCATAGTTTTGCTTCCTTTGTAAGTCCGCTCTCAAAACATTTCGACCCATTTACAAATCCATCTGCTGTCTCTTTGCTTCGTTTTTGAGCCTCTTTGGTTCGTTATTATTCGTTCTTTGCTGATAAATGTGGAGAATTTGAACTTTACAATGAAAATTCGAATTCCCCCCTTTTTTGAGTGTATATGCGGTCGCAGATGACCTTCACAGCGTCACCGGGTTTGGGGACGTCGAGATCGAACCTGAACCTGGTACAGCGTGTCGTGTGTAGACCAGGTCTTCGCACTCTTATTCTACGGGTGCGGTGTTTGCCTAATGCTAAGCTAGTGTGCATGTAAGCTAGCTGTATGTCGGAGGCACGTTGGCGCGGGTGATTTCGTCGTCGGGCTACTCTAAGACGCGCCTAGGCCGACGGAATCGGAGGGACTAAGTTTTCCCTGGTTATATGCTCGATTTAAGTAAGTTTTATCAGAAACTTTTTTTTTATAGATAGGTCCGACAAATGATTCCACCCCACCTGATGTTAAGTGAAGGTGAAGTCCAGACGTGAAGATAGCTGATACAGCAGTTCTACCTGCCACACCAGCCATCCTCACCCTGCCGGCCTGCATGTTGCTTCTTCACTTAAATATTCTTTTTTTCTGTGCTTTTTAACATGATTGTGAACGGCAATAAAATTTCATTCGTTCATTTTACGGCGAATTTTCCCACTGTAGTGCAATGTACAAAAAAGTTGAGCCCACATTAGTCTGGAAAGTTGGAAGAGAAAGTTTTCAGCTGCACCAAAAAGGCTTTTTCAGTTCAAAATTAACATTCGCGCTCGGAATGGTTTCGCAGTTGCATCAATAAGTTTTTGAGATCAATAAATTATTTCTGATTCATCTGTCTGTCTCGACTTTGGCTCAGAGTGAAATTTGAGAACGTCATCATTAAAAGTAAATAACTGCTCTTCAATATCATATTATGGCTATTTTTGTAAAATGTTCATACGGTATTTTTACGTGTATAGTGACTGAATAAAAAGTAGATATTTATAATTCATTCTGTTGTAACATCTTCATTATCAGCTTATTAAAGTCCCCACTGCTGGGGCACAGGCTTTCCCTATGGATGGTATAGGGAGATTGGGCCATGACCCCTCGGTGTGCTAGCGACTGCGGATGCAGTAGAGACCAAAAGCTTAACGTGCCTTCCGAAGCACGGAGGAACTCGAGACAGAAGATGGTCACCCATCCAATGACCGACCATTGCGAAAGTTGCTTAACTTCAACGATCGCAGCCGAACGTGCTAACCACCAACACCATCGAGCTCCTCGATGTATATATTAGTAAAAAAACGGAAGCATAAATTCTGTTTTCAAATATACCGCGGGAACGTTTATCTATCAAACATAGCGTCTTACAGGCATGTGATATCACGGGGCTCTCATTAAAACGTTTAACAGTACAAATAATATCACTTCGACAGCATGTTTACTAGCAAGTGACATCATTTTAAGCTCCGCCAATCTTAAGTGTTTTCGGTCACGTGGCAATGAATCTGCTTTTTTGTCAGAATAGTGAAATCGCTGCTAATATCCATGTTACTTTTCTATAGAAAATTCTATAAAAAAAAAGATAGTTCCGACAAATTACTCCACCCCACCTGATGTTAAGTGACTTTGAAGTCCAGACATGAAGATAGCTTGTACAGTAGTTCTGTCTTTTTTTTTCTTTTCGATGACGAAAAGGAGAATAAATGCATTATATCCACGACAATGACCAACGCCGCGTTAGTTTGCTGTCAATAAACTCTCGCGACGCAGATAATTGCATGGTGCATTCGGCAAGCGGCGAGCAGCCCGAGGGCCGCTAGTCAGTGCGGGTATACTTTGACGTGCGCTCACGTAAGCGTGCCATACATCAAACCACCCCGCCTCCGACCAGCAGCCCGGTCCGCACCCGCTTTAGCCGATCCTAGGCTTCTCCGTTCACAGCGTCACCTGACTAGTCTCACGGACCGCAGCCCGAGTGGCTAGCCAGCCGACCAGCTCCCGTACCTACCAGGTAAAACAACTCCCCGATCTACCCCTCGCCCTCCAAGCGTAACTGCGGGATCCAGTTATGAGTCGCCGCTTATTACGCCTGGGTTCCTACCCCCTCACGATGGTACCGCGGAGCACCCCCTCCCTGGCAGTCACAGAAGATTCCGCTAGAAGACTAGCAGGCGGGCTCGGCGCCGCCGACCAGTCCTCCCCCTTCTGCGACAGTAGTTCTGCCTGCCACTGCGGACAGTCGGCAACGGTTGCTGCGACCACACCCGCACTCCCGGCGTGCATTGGGGGGACTGCGGTCCTCAGAATGTACGCCGGGTGACCGGTGCAGGAGTATTGTCTGGTTTTTAGTGGAGTAGTGACCGGAGCAGGAGTATTGTCTGGCTGGCTGAAATGAGCAGAGAGGAGTCCCACATACCTTCTTCTCGCTCCCCCGGTGGTTGAAGGATGCGTAAAGCATTTCCCAGACAAAAAAAAAGGTTCTGCCTGCCACACCAAATAATTCTTTAAAAAGACGTAAATTATCAACTTGCAGGCAAGCAAAGTGAGGATGCCTGATGTGGCAGAAAATTGCTGCAACAGCTGTATATTTACGTCTGGACACCAGTCAACATCAGGTAGAGTAGAGTTATTTGCACGGAGCTTTATATAAGGAAAAGAGAATCTATATAATATACGAAAATTAATTGCTGTTCGTTAGTCTCGTTGAAACTCGAGACGGGTGAACGGATTTATCTTATCGTGGTCTTGAAATGTTCATGGAGGTCCAGGGAAGGTTTAAAAGGTGAGAAAATATGGAAAAATTGCTAAGAAGATAGTAAAAACGTCCTAATGGCCATATCCATACGCCACAATGTCGGCCAACGTGTCGAGCACGCATTGTAACATAGTAAAATTAATATGCCGTCATTCAATTCAAGATAATTTTACTAGAAAAGAAACCACGGGGTCCAGACAGACGGACTTCGAACTCACACCCTCCACTATCAGGGCGGAAGCACTGACCAATTATGCTACCGCGACCTTAATGGTCGTATCGAATTATTTACTTTATTTTCATGGTATTGTTTCAAATTAAATTTAAACCGCTAAGGCGAAAAGAAATATTTAAAAAAATATAGGCACACTTTTTCTTGAAATATTTATATACTTTATTTTACATAATTTCTTCATTCATATTCTTGACGCGTCCATTTAAAATAATTATATTATCTCAAAAAAGTACAAACTATACACCACTCTATTTAGCAAGTTTATAGTTTAACATTTTTGAAGTGGTATTTATCTTCATCACTTTCGAACTTTATATATATATCTTAATTATTACAAATAATGTATCGCGAACGCTGTCTCACTGTACATACCTAATCCGATACAGAACAGAACAAAAAATCACTTCTATCTAATGATTTCTATTTATTTGTTCTCTCAGAATAGTAAGCTTTATTTCTCACTCAATAGCCCATTTTATGGAGCTTTAGTGTCGCCGCACACGGGCCTCATGCCACAGCCACAAACGCCGCCACGAGAAGCTAGAAGCGGTGACTAAAGTGGCTGAAGCGCGCGACAGCGGCCGATTAAGGTAAGGGAGAGAGGGATGGGGAATCACGCGAGTGACGTATGGCGGCGTTTTGTATCGGCGCATTAAGTGGCCGGTGCGGGCCACAAGAAGCGAGCAACGACGATTTGTAGCGTATGCCGACCACCGGCGTACCGTGTGTGGCGAGTCCATATAAAATGTATGAAAACTACAAGAAATATGCCGGTGGCGGCGTTTTGTGGTTGTGGTCGGTGGCCCGTGTGCGGCGACACTTAGTCTCTGTGCCGCCTTTATTCTTGTGCTAGATACCTACAAGACGTGCTCGTTCGTACCGTAAAGGGATTTTGAATTTTAACCACTTATTATTAGAAGACATTTCAGTTAAACTCTGCATCCTGTAACACTGATTATATTTGTTGATTGATAACAGTGATGAATCAAGGTTATTTTTATCCATTGACAACTTTTACTACTGAATGCTAGACTTGTTCGTAGAAAAAATATCGATCATGGAAACTTATAAAAATTAATACATATTCGGAACAAAGCTCAAATCTATCTTAAGAACAGTAACAATTCAATTCAAAAGAAGTACCAAAAACCAGACTAAATAGAAATCTACAATATGAGTTTTTTAATTGAGTTTTTGTTCATAACCGTAACAGAAGTATTGTTGTCAATCATTCTTGATTGCTAGTGCTTCCTCTGTGGATTTTTAAGAGAAATGTTCATGAAGGCAACGAAAATAACTCACCCATTGAACTACAATAATATCAGAAGCATTTTGAATAATTTAACATTTAATATTACGAATGCGTAATGCGTAGACTTGATAATGATGAAATTCATTCCTATAAAGTAATGGGCACAATACATTCCCTCAAACAGAATGATAATAATTTAGTCAGACTCCGTCAGGCAAAATTGCAAATTAAATATTAAATTTTATCGTTCCGAAATCAAAGGACTTCGTGAACGCCAGCTAAATGTACCGCGCTAAACGGATTAGACCCGAAAATGAAAAAGGATTGTGCAGGATTATGACGTGGAATAAACAAAATCCGGTAATTTTAGGGACGGTCGGTGTCACTCCGTGATGGAATTAACTCGCCATGGTCGCTGAGTGAAACTTAAAAGCTTGTTTTTTGCGATATAAAGAACACACGTATACTTTGTAAAAGGTATCTTGATCACATCATTGTCATGCAGAATCTTTCATTTGAGGTTTTAGAATAACAAAACATATTTTTAATTGCCTACTTGCAAAAATCGATCACACAAATAAATATTTGCCAACTGATATAAAAAAAGTTCCTCGAACTAGAAAAATATTTCACTGTGTGCCCTAAATCCCTAAGGCATTTTATCCTATGCCCTACCAGCAGTTGAGTAGATTCAGGCTCCAAACTGTTTTTACGTGACTTCGAAGCAGTGATCGAAAACTTGTTGATGTAAAAGACAAATCTGACCAGATTTATATTGAGTCATTCAGATACCGATAAATTTATCACAGTTAATTCCCAGTTACTTCTGAAGCTGAGCTAGATTTATTACATTCACACATTACATCAAAAAGTTCCATTACCAAGTATTCACAATGGAAAATTGCCTCGACCAATTCCGATCAAAAGAATTCTAACTTTCCAGTAAAAGTTGCCGTTAAACAGTAATAAATCTCTCGAAGCTTGAACACAAATTTGGTTTTTGGCTAAAAGCCTGGCATTAGGACGGTTCCCTAAGCAGCTGTTCCTTTCAGCACATCGAAGTTAACGCACGGTAACGTATTGCACCCGAGGGTATATGCTAAAGATCCGGAAATCCCAAATATGTAAATGGGTATTGCGATTGGGCAAACGCCATATTCACACAAACTCACGTAGCGTTAAAATAGAAAAGTATGAATAGGCATAATTCGCTTAGAATTGAACATGCTAGACTCGTCATTAGCAATGATGAAATATTTACTCCATCCAGAATCAAACTCAGTTTAATAAAGAAGATCTATCGATAAGGCTTTACAAGGGATTAAGAAATTAACTAATCTTTCAACCGTGATATTTTTTAAGAAGAGAAGAGAGAAAGCAATAGAGCTTCAATAAAAGTCCTTGTCCCAATATAATTCTTTAAATTGCTGTCCTTTAGTTACTTACTGTGTTTGCTTTTTTTTGTCTATTTCACCCCTTATAATACTGCTCCACAAAAGGTATAAAGAAGGTACTTCTTCATGAATAAACTCCGAAATTATGATATTTAAGTAACCTTTAACGGTGACGGTAAAGCCCGTTATGAATTTTCATTCGGGAGTTCGACCAAGGAAACAATTATTGAGATCTCGGTTTTAAATTTTAATATATTATTTTAATATTTAGGAAATTTCGTGGACTTAATGTAAAGTTTTAAAGCAACAAAGAACCATTTAAGCTGGTGTTGAGTGTTTTGATTAAGGGTGAGACCGATTTTGATACAATCAATAGAAATAATATTGGTTTTTTGTAAAACTATCTACAAATAATATAATGTCATAATTTATGAAAAATATAAAAAAATATGAACAAAAAAAAATATAGGATAAATAGTGGCCATTTTATTCCCACTAAAAATTATAAAAAGGGACCCGCTGTTATTTCAATATAAAACTTTCACAACTGGAAACAATTTATAGAGGCTAAACTTCTTTCAATGGAAGTTGTTAATTTTCCGAATTCGAACTGGAGATGAGCCAAAGCTTTTAACTCAAAATGGAATAGTCAGCATTTTAGTTGGCGTGAAAGCAGTGCAGAAAATAAGCTGAGTTGTTTGCTCACTTTTTCACGTGACTTCTTCTACAGTAAATGTTAACTAGAAAAAAATCCACTCCGTCTACTATACTGCCAAGACCTTTTCTGTGCTGAGTGGATTTTTTTCTAGTACAAAGGTACCACGTATGTAATTCATTAGGTATTTTTTTGAAAATTCGACTTTTCGCCATTTTAAATGTTATGGGGTTTCCGCCCATTTGTTTTTACTCAGTACTACATGGACAATAGTCTGTACCCTTAGCATGAACCAATATCGAATTCAAATAGTTTGGGAGTGCAAAAGGTCACTTTCAAAATTTTGTATGGAAAGTAGAATGAACAGCAGCGCCACAGCAGACATAACGAAAACTAAAAATAAATACATATTAGAAGTATATCTAGATCGAATTAATAATATAATAATAATAACTTTATTATTTCTTAAAATACATGCATAACCAGTAAATCTACAATACAGTATTATAATAAAAAGAGAGAAATACCTTACCTAAGTAAGTTACCTAAGTACCATGTTTTAAAACAAAACCATATTTAATCGTTGCACATACTCGTAACTACTTAAAGATATCATAGCACTTCAACATAATAAACTAAAAGTAACTTGAAGCATCTTAATATGCTATTAACTTTAAAATAACCTACGCGGTAGAAAGTATGAAGTTTTGAAATTATGTACTTACGAATTTGGGTTTCTGGTATTAACACTTCACTCACTGTATATGGCACTAGGTATTTACCAAACAGCATTTTTATAACTATTAAACAGTAGCATTGTCATTAAATTCCTAAAATATGTTTTTTTTTTCTGTTATGCAATTTTTTGAGTATTTACCTCCCGTGCTAGTTAAAAACTGTGTTACGGAGAAGTAATTATTCTGAATTAATTCGGCCAAAAACGTATTTATACAATCTTTAATATAATTTAAGCACTTTAAATACTAGAATTTTGTACACTAAATTCTTACTTTTTTTTTTGTTACGGGTAGACAGTTAAGCTTTGCTACACAAAAAATGGGTACTATTCCAACAGTTACCACAGTATATTGTTAGCTTTTGTTAAACAAATGTATTGATTATTTAATGATTCAGAGTTTATAATAATTAAAGTGCTTTACTGAATCTTTTATTTAAAAAGTATTGTGATTGACTATATTCCACTAACTGTCATTGTCATGACAGCCCGCCATTCGGTGTACCTTATATAAGTAAAAGCTAGTGGAGGGAGGCCATTCTTGTTCGAGCCGTCGGAGTGATTAGACGTTTAAAGTGAAGTACTGTAAGTCAAACTGTGAGGGTGACAACGAGTGTTAACACTATTGTTAAGCATAGCGGATTAAACCGTGTAAGTAACGATTCCCTTGTTAAAGTGCATGCGTAGTGAGGACCCGTAATGAAAATAAAATTATGTTTATGATACAAGGATTGTTGGTTTCTTTTACAAAGCCCCGCTTTTGACTGGAAGTTATCAATATTTTAAAAAATTCAACTAATAGAATTCGATGATGGTTTGTGCTTAGGGTACTGAACGGTTTAGCACGTTTTCACTGGATTCAAAATCCATTGTAATATGTGCGTGATCATTTTATGTAGACTAATGATATTGGCAGTTTAATGCTTTAAATAACAATACAACTAGGAGTTCTTCTAGTATAATTTATTTGGATTTAAACATCTTGTAGTTAAATGGTTAAAAACGACGGGTTGCACTCCGTGAGTGCCGGCAGAAGTGAAAACTTGTATATTAACGTTGTGCATTTTTGATGTTTTGGAATGTTTAGGGAATAATTTTGCACGAATTGCTTTAATTATTTGCATTAAAAAGTTTATCTCTAGAATAATCAACTTACATGAATTACATTTACGCGCACCTAGCGACATCTATTGTAAAAAAAGCATTTTCTTCGCAATAAAGCTGCCACATCTGTGGAGGGAGGTCAAGGTAGTATTCATACCCAAACCGGGTAAAACCATCTATACTAATCCTAACTCCTTCATTCTTACTTAAGAAAATGGAAAGGCTATGCGTCAGGTACCTACGCAGTGGAGCATTAATGAATGCCCCTCTACATAAGCACCAACATGCCTACAGTTCAGGCAAATCTACTGAATCGGCTCTTCATCAGTTAGTCGGTAAGATAGAAGATAACCTTCATTGATATAGAAGGTGCTTTTGATAAAACCGATTTCATCAGCATTGAGTCTGCCTTCAGAAGACACGGAGTGGAGCAACAAATCATTGACTGGACAGTTAACATGCTTCGCAGTAGAATAGTTCAGATAACAGGTGAGGACAGAAGAGGAGCACTGGTGGCACGAGGATGTCCGCAAGGAGGGGTTCTTTCGCCACTACTGTGGAACATCGTAGTCGACGACCTACTGACCAAGCTAAACTCGAACCACTACTACACTATGGTGTAGTCCAGTAATATGCAGATGACATTACTATACTTACCCTAGGCACCCACGCCAGCAACAACTGCAACACCATGCAAGGTGCTTTGAAACTGGTTGAATGCTGGTGCAGGAAATACGACCTTACAGTTAATCCAACTAAAACAGAGCTGGTAATGTTTACAATCAAACGTGACGTAGGTGCTTTCAACTTGCCGAAGCTGTTTGGTACCACACTACAACTTTCGAAGGAGGTAAAGTATCTAGGCCTTATACTTGACAGTAAACTAAACTGGAGTAACCATGTGGAACACAAAATCAAGACAGCCAACGTAACACTTTGGCAGTGCCGTCAAATGATAGGGAAGCGTTGGGGTCTTGTAACCAAAACTGTTCCCATGGTTATATTACACAGTCATGACTACAAAAGTATGGACTAGTAAGGTTCGAAAGAGCAAGACATCTCAACGGTATACTGAAGGAATGGGTAAACACATCGCTCATAGAAGCGGCATGCGACAAAATAATACCTGCCTTCATATTTGACAAAAAGTACAGAATACATCTACTGGATGACATCGATCCAAAGGTAACACACAAGGCTCCCATGATCTACACCGACGGCTCTAAAACCTCATCGGGCACAAGCGCGGGTGTTTTCTCTGAGGACCTCAATATACACATCGCTTTCCCCTTAAGCCCGTACAACACAGCTTGGAGGCAGAAGAAACAGCTACTCACGTTCTGCTGGAATGCAATGGAGTGGCCGAATACCGGGCGAAATACCTCGGCTTACCGGGAAACCTTCAAGAGGCAGTCACCAATGTGAAGGCCCTGGGGGCGTTCCTGATGGAGCTGGGCTGGCTGGAGTGATTCCGGCTATACACCCTCCTAACGCAAAACAGGCGCCACGAGGACGTCGAGTTGCGGAAAAGCCCGTCGGAAGAAGAAGAAGAAGAAAACTGCCACCTGGATGTCCTAATTAGAAAGTTATTATTATAATAGTATAAAATAAAATATTACTATGTGTCGTCCAATATCTTGAAAGTCAACAGCCTTTCCAATTTTATTGTTTTCGTCTTACTAACTTTCCACGTGACCTAATCAGGATGTCAATACTGACGCGATCAGGCCACTTGTCCTGGCGCGAGTTTAACATTTTTTACCCATACAAAAAAAGTTTACATCGCCGCTAAAAAAGATTTCACTTCAATAAAATAAAACTAGTCCTTCCCTTCGGTAAAGACAATAGTTTTTGTTCTCAGACTTGAATTACCTAGTCAGGTCATAAATTCTGTCACATGTTTAATATAAAATAATTGAAACAAGTTTATTCATTATGTAACCATTTATATACCAAAATGAACTTAACAAAACATAGATTATAATTTTTATTATTTTAAAAGCATGTAACTGCTTGATGTTTAAATCTAAAGAAAATATAACTAGAAAAAATTCCACGCGGACCAGGCAGCAGACGGGACTCGAACCCGCACCCTTCGCAATCCGGGCGAATGCACTGACCAATTATGCTACCGCGGCCCTCACGGACCGCGTCGAAATTCTTTCTAGCTATTCTTAAGCTGCAAGGCAGCGCCATCTCTTCGCATTATAGGTAAACCCACAATGTCAAATGAATACTTTTACAAGTATTAAACATTTGAAAGAAGAAATAGCAATTATAGTTATAATTTTTATTATTTTAAAAGCATGTAACTGCTTGATGTTTAAATCTAAAGAAAATATAACTAGAAAAAATTCCACGCGGACCAGGCAGCAGACGGGACTCGAACCCGCACCCTTCGCAATCCGGGCGAATGCACTGACCAATTATGCTACCGCGGCCCTCACGGACCGCGTCGAAATTCTTTCTAGCTATTCTTAAGCTGCAAGGCAGCGCCATCTCTTCGCATTATAGGTAAACCCACAATGTCAAATGAATACTTTTACAAGTATTAAACATTTGAAAGAAGAAATAGCAATTATAGTTATAATTTTTATTATTTTAAAAGCATGTAACTGCTTGATGTTTAAATCTAAAGAAAATATAACTAGAAAAAATTCCACGCGGACCAGGCAGCAGACTTATATTTTCTTTAGATTTAAACATCAAGCAGTTACATGCTTTTAAAATAATAAAAATTATAACTATAATTGCTATTTCTTCTTTCAAATGTTTAATACTTGTAAAAGTATTCATTTGACATTGTGGGTTTACCTATAATGCGAAGAGATGGCGCTGCCTTGCAGCTTAAGAATAGCTAGAAAGAATTTCGACGCGGTCCGTGAGGGCCGCGGTAGCATAATTGGTCAGTGCATTCGCCCGGATTGCGAAGGGTGCGGGTTCGAGTCCCGTCTGCTGCCTGGTCCGCGTGGAATTTTTTCTAGTTATATTTTCTTTAGATTTAAACATCAAGCAGTTACATGCTTTTAAAATAATAAAAATTATAACTATAATTGCTATTTCTTCTTTCAAATGTTTAATACTTGTAAAAGTATTCATTTGACATTGTGGGTTTACCTATAATGCGAAGAGATGGCGCTGCCTTGCAGCTTAAGAATAGCTAGAAAGAATTTCGACGCGGTCCGTGAGGGCCGCGGTAGCATAATTGGTCAGTGCATTCGCCCGGATTGCGAAGGGTGCGGGTTCGAGTCCCGTCTGCTGCCTGGTCCGCGTGGAATTTTTTCTAGTTATATTTTCTTTAGATTTAAACATCAAGCAGTTACATGCTTTTAAAATAATAAAAATTATAACTATAATTGCTATTTCTTCTTTCAAATGTTTAATACTTGTAAAAGTATTCATTTGACATTGTGGGTTTACCTATAATGCGAAGAGATGGCGCTGCCTTGCAGCTTAAGAATAGCTAGAAAGAATTTCGACGCGGTCCGTGAGGGCCGCGGTAGCATAATTGGTCAGTGCATTCGCCCGGATTGCGAAGGGTGCGGGTTCGAGTCCCGTCTGCTGCCTGGTCCGCGTGGAATTTTTTCTAGTTATATTTTCTTTAGATTTAAACATCAAGCAGTTACATGCTTTTAAAATAATAAAAATTATAACTATAATTGCTATTTCTTCTTTCAAATGTTTAATACTTGTAAAAGTATTCATTTGACATTGTGGGTTTACCTATAATGCGAAGAGATGGCGCTGCCTTGCAGCTTAAGAATAGCTAGAAAGAATTTCGACGCGGTCCGTGAGGGCCGCGGTAGCATAATTGGTCAGTGCATTCGCCCGGATTGCGAAGGGTGCGGGTTCGAGTCCCGTCTGCTGCCTGGTCCGCGTGGAATTTTTTCTAGTTATATTTTCTTTAAAACATAGATTCTTAAAGTTTACACAAAATGACCTCCGTGATTTTGAATACAGGCCTTCAATCTGCGCGGCCAGTCGTCGATCGCAGCACGAACGAGGTCCATGTCAATATCGGCGGCTGCCTTAATCAAGGATGACTTGAGTGACTCCAAATTGGGATGAGGCTTTGAGTACTCCTTTTCCTCCAAATTGTAATCTAACGGAAAACGAATCTGGACTGGAGGAGAGCCAGTCTTTGTGCCGAATGAAGTCGATATCACGCATCGCCGGCCAGTCTTGTATGCATATCGCTCTATGAGCTGGCGCCGAATCTTGTTGGAATACCCAATGCCTGTTATTGAACATGGTATGAGAAACAGGTTTCACAAGGTTCGTCAGGACTGTATTTTGATACACAACTGCATTCGTTTTTACACCTTTCTCACAAAAATGTACCTCTGTTAAGCCCCAATAAGAAACTCCCAACCATACCATGAGCGAGGATGGAAAATGACCTCGTTGGTCACGCGGAATACGGTTGCTCGCTTCTTCACTACTGTGTGCGTACACCTTATCATTTTGTTTGTTATAGCTATCTTCTACGGTTAAATTTTTTTCATCCGAAAAAAAAATTTCCCGATATTTTTTACCCGCGTACCGCTTCAACAAAGCGCGGCACCTCTTCAGTCTCAGGTCCATTAGACGAGCATTCAAAAAATGTCCTGTTTTTTTTCGATTTGCCCGAAGCCCTAAGTCTTCATTTAACACCCTTTTTATCGTGGTTCTGCTTAACCCCATCTGAAGGGCCAACAGTTTCTGCTTACGTTTGGGATTTATTTGAATTCGCACCTTCACAGCTTTTATCACTGCTGGAGTCCTAACAGACCGAGGGCGACCACTTCTTGACCTGTCATCTACACTAGAGTCTTCATTGTATCGTTTGATGATACGATAACCGAATCTTTTGGTTATATTCAAAATTTTCAGTATGTCAAAAATTTTAATTGGCGCGTAACCGCAACGATGCAACGCAATAACTGGCTTCAACAACTGCAGATGCAGTCGGCCTTCCAAAGCAGGGAGGAGCTTGATATAATGAGTATTGGCCACCCATCCAATGACCGACCACTGCGAAAGTTGCTTAACCTTCACGATCGCAGGCCGAATGAGCTATCCACTTGCGCCATCGAGCTCCTCAGTCTTGAATATGAAGTGATATATTTGTATAACGAGGAGTTTGTACCGGCGCGGCCTTTACTTTAACATGAAAAATAGTTATCGTGACATCACTGTAATAGTTAGACATGTGGCATCGTAGCATTTTTTGTAGATATTGATGTATTCTATAAAACTGTAGTACATCATTTTGCTATCAATAATTTCATTTGTAAAGAAAGTTCATGTGGTGAAATAAATTGTCCTCATGCAGAAATCTATGTTCATGATGTCTATGATCCGTAGGAAAGAAATATGCAATTAAATAAAATTTATAATCTTGCGATAAGTAATGTTTTAATTGTAATAATGGTATGGCCATTGAGCTTCCTCACATACAATAAAGCAATTAAAAGAATATTAAGATGTTCATGATTATGATAATGGGAACTGCGATCGTTTACAGCACAATGTCCGTGAACAGTCGAGTGTTCGCCTTAACAGTGCCATTTATTTACAAGACTAAACCGTTGACAAAGACATCGCATATTCATGACCCCGATCTATTGTTACCATTATGAATAAAAGTGAGAGGAAATTTATGCCTAATAGGATCGGTGCGGTTTTCGGTTCCAAACTTGCGGGTTCAGGGATCGTTAGGGTGCTTTTTACACTCAGTATTCTGTTTTTGTGAATAACAAGACTTCACGTGTGATAATGTGGTTACTTTTTTATGTACAATTTAACGGTCAGTTGACCTGATATCCTGACACTGATTAGAAATTCGAAACATGAAAGTTTTTTGGCAAGTATAACTAGTTTATACCTGTACGAGATACCGCAAATTGTACAGCCCCACTTGATATCAAATGTAAGTGAGTCCGGTCGCGAAGGTTGCCGGTGCGGTAGAAAAGTGTGAAATCCAGCCACCATCACCTTACCGGCATGAGCCCAATTGTGCAACCAGTGAAATCCTGGTACCCTACTCTTCAGCAGAAGCACACCAGTAGTTTTACTGTGGTTTTCAGTAAAGTAGAGGATGCTTCCCCTGATGGGCGCTCCACTTCGTGAGAAAAATCCACTGTGCCCTTTTTTTATTACGCAGGGAAAACTCTATTTACAGACGTTGGCGCCCTTAAGGGGCACACGAACGAACAAACTGCTTACGAGCGCTTGCGGCACACTATCCGCTAAAACACCCTTCGAATACCCTCTACGCTGTTAAGTGCACAACCGCGAGATCCCCGTTGAGGGTCTTCACCACTACTCCGCACCCAACAGCCTCCCGGCCTAGCCGGGGCTCCACGGCAGGGATCACCCGGGGTAACGTGGGTGATCCCGCACACGTACGCAGGACTGCCCGCGCTGGGAGTTAAGTGCACGGTCTATTGCCCACCGCATCGCTCCCCGTCCGCTGCGGAAGGAATGTCTGCGCGTTCCCCTCGCAGGCCCTTCCGCGGCCCTCTCATGTAGGACAGAACTACAAGAGAGGGCTGCCGTCACGGAATTCGTCGGTGACCGGCATGGTTAACGCCTTACCGGGCAGCGAGGGATACATTCAGGTGGGGGGGGGGGGGGGGGTCAGTGGGCGGTTCACGCCTTCGCCTTCCCCTTCCTGTCCTTCTTCTCTGCGAGATGATGCCCTCGCAGAATGAGGCTGCTGCCCCCCAAGCCGTCCTCCTGCTAAGCATGGCCTCGACCATGCTACGTAGCGAGAAGGTTCCGCATCCTAGCACCGCAATTAACTCGCGGCGCTGTCGTTGCCAGGCCGAGCACTCCATTAAGGTGTGTTCGGCCGTATCGTCGGAAGCATCGCAATGGTGGCACCGCTGCGTATCCTCCCGACGGGCGACCCGGTGCAGATAGTGACCGAAAAACCCATGTCCGGTCAGGATCTGCACCATGCAGAAGGCGAGACCACGCGCCGGCGTCCAACCCCCTATTTCAATACCGGTAGAGGCCCCTCCATGGTCCAGTGGCCAGCATGAGGATGCGCGATTGCATCGTGCTATCGGCGCAGAGCTTCACTCTGCGCGATGGAACGGACCCGCCTCAGTTCCGCCCACGGCACGGACCCCCTCCACTCGGATACAGAGCCTGGCTGGGATCCTGCGGCGTGGGCCGTGAAACGTCATGGCCCTCGTTTTATCAAAGGCCATGTCTAGGCCTAAAAGGCGGATGCGTCGGACGACCAATGACGTGCCAACTGACGCAAGATGGGCCGCCTCCTCCACCATCTTCACATTCGCCGCGACTAGTGTGTCGTCGGCGAAGCAGACAACTTACATGCATGGCAGATACCTGCCTCGCAGGACCTAATTGTATCCCAAGTTCCAAAGCAGCGGGCCCAGTACTGATCCTTGGGGTAATCCGGAAAATGTACCCCTCACCACTCGGTACGGCCGCCCCCAGGGGTCCTGGTCTAAGAGCGATATAAAGTTCTCCCAAGACTCCCTATTGGCCACGATAATGTCCGCGTGACTTCAATTGGGGGAGAAATATGTGGACACCACCACAATTACCCTCCTCGGAGCGGCTACATAGCCAGCACCCCTCTCTCTAAAGACCAGAGAGGGGCCTGAGCTGCTGGGAGATCGCATAATGGCTGCAGATTCGTTTGTGTCCGCTAGCCAATTCGGCGATTGTGGCGGGACCGAATATGGCTCAGAGACGGCTACCAGTCCTACGAACCACTCCGCCGCCTGACACATCAGGTCTTGCGCCTCAGTTGCGCGCAGTGGTTTATGTTCACTTGGAGGAGCTCAAGGATTCTGCTGGACATTGGTGTCCATGGGCTACACCGTAGTCGTCGCCAAGGACGTTGGTGGTGGCGCAGGTAGTGTAGCCTTATTCTTTGCTACAGCTATCATGCGACCCTTAGCCTGCAGGGGGTTACATTTTCGAAAAATCCACTGTACCCTACCTCTCTTAACCTTATTCATAGAACACGACATCAGCTTAAGGAACTGGTTTCTCACTGTGATCTTCTGCATGGTACTTTTTACTTTCACAGACGTGCGCTCTGTAATAATACTGCTCTCAACACATTGTATGAAAATGATTTGAAACAAAAGCAGACTGCGTGACAATTTATCATTATAAATATACTGGAGGCTGCTTCATTAACGATCATTAATCTTGTCTTAAGCGCTGCTACTGCTATGTTGAAATTATTTGTTGAATCAAATCCTAATGTAAATTACTTTGAAAATTTTATATAGATGAAATGGATCATCTTATGAATAATCAAATTCGAAAAAATAACTGCATAAACAAGCTGCTGTTTTTCTCATGTAAATTGCAAAAGCCTATATTGACGAATAGCCAAATCGTAAAAATTTATAACTTAAGGAGTTAGTTACCTTTATTTGAACTATATCTTAGACCCTTACATGCAATATAGTGCGTTCCTACCATCCTTCAAGAAAACAATTTTAGATAACGACGTGGTTGGTAATTTTCTCGATTTTTATAACAGTGCTAAAATTAAGACTATCGTGGTGACGGGTGACGAAGGCGAAAATATACGTTCATCAAATTGAACAGTATTTTAACGTTCGAATGATATCTTAACTCGAAGACGTATTGCGAACGAGCGCGCCGTTTATGCGAAAGTCTGCAAACGAAACGACATTAACCGTACCAATAATGCCAGGATTATGACATCGGCCCACATAAACTCCACTGTAAAATAGACGGCGCAAGTCTTAGGGAAACAGCGGAAGTATGCTTTTCTTTAATCGACACCCGTCTTAAAATTGAAAGAAACATCCATGGTAACAGTTAAAGCGCTTTTCAAATCTAATGGCTTGCAAGCTAAGGCAGTTGCGACAAAGGAGCTGTATATCGACTTTCCTTTTAAATCTAAATAACATTTAACTATAAAAAACCACTCGGTACACGCTTTAGACAGATTGACCAGTTTTTGAAAACATTCATACGTTGTTTATCATTGTGTAATGACTACATGAAAAGTGGATATTAATCTTTAAAAGTAAAAAATAAAATTTTTGTTTTCGAATATGTGGAAAGTTTCTCTAGCGTATACGTCACCTGGCTGTAAGAATATAATATAAGATAACGTCACACAATGTTACTTCGTCATTTTAGGCTCCACCAATCCTAGGCGTTTTCGGTCACGTTACATTAGATCAAAAAATACTTTTCTGTTTCTTGATTTTGAGTATTACCAACTACTTTCTTTTTGTCAGAAAAGTGAAGTTGCTTCTTATATTCATGTTAAAAACATACGCCAAATTCGTATTTTATTTTTCATACTGTCAAAAAGTCTATTCGAATCAAAACTTTCTGTCCGGATAGCAGATGATGCAGGTTCCAATACTGAGATGATCAAACAATGCCAATAAAAAGTACCTACTGAAGATTTGCGGCGGCGCTCAAGAAAATATTACCAAGTGTGAACAACGGACATCCGTTGTTCAGAAATTTGCGAGTATGTATACATTACATACTCGCAAATTTCTCTGAGACGTACGTGATATTTAATAGTAGTCACTTTTTTGCGACAGCAATAGAATGAGGCAACACGTGACGTATTTAAGAATTAAATTAGTTTATCGTTTTTGAGTATGAATATTAACAATTAGCCCCGCGAACATCTTATAACACGCACCGCGCTTCATTCACCCACTCAAGTTTATGGCCAATTTTTACTTTTATAACATTACTCTCAGCGAAATTAAATTACTCGAGCGATACGTGTCTCTGTAGGTACCTTTCTCGCCTCAAACACAGAATCAACTCCTTCTATAACCAACCATCCTCTAACATTTTTATTTAATAACATTGTAAAAACTGTTGCTAATAGTTTATTTATTTTAGTTATAATAATGGATAATAGATAATTATTATGTGTGAAGCATTTTACTCCTAAATGTTTAACGAAAATATTACTAGAAAATAATCCACTTAGTCCAGATTTAAGGCGGGATTTTTCTAGTAAAATTTTCTCTCATTAATAATAATTGAAAAAAGATAGAGCGATGTGTATTTTCTACACAATTTTGATCGCCAGTCTAGGGTCTCTACATATATCAATACTTTTTGGTGGTTTTGTATTTCGTTTGGTGAGTATGATTCCAGGGGCCAATGACTTCGGGGAAGCAGCTGTTTCGGTGTGGAATACTTTGGGAACCGCACACCGGGGAGATTTTTGGCAACTGACCACCTATCATGTGCTTAGGCCAGTTCTAAAGGGGGTGCCACGACCATAACCTCCCTCTCCTAGTCGGGGGGACTGCGGTCCTCAGAGTGCGTGTCGGGTAACCGGTGCAGTAGTATTATCAGGACTATGGACCCTTGGGCTGGGTGAAATTAGAGGGGAGGACTCTTCAGATAACCTCGCAGTAATCAGAAATCAATATATCTTTATTCAAATTGGATGTAAAGTACAACACTTTTGAATCGTCCAATGCTTCAGTGCTTCTCCCGGTAGGCGAGAGAGGCGTGAAGCCTTTTCCTGATATTAAAAAAAAGCGTTAGCCCAATCCCATATCAACTCCATGGAGTTGATATGGGATTGGGCTAACGCTGAAAAGGGCAGATTGGCTGGAATGGAATACCAATTTCTCTTCGCGACTGCAGTTCAATGCATTGTATTATGGGTGTATATATACGGCAGACATAACGGCTGACCGGCTTATGTAAACGAAATGGTTTTTAGTCCATCAGATCGATTATCAAAAAATAATGGACAAATTCTTATTTTGGCAATCAACTAAAAAAAATATAAAGTTTGCGCGTGACGTCACCTCTAAGTAAAAATTGTAGCAAGACGTGACGTCATGCGACATTTCAAATAAAATTTTATGTAATTTAGCTAGTCTGATAATTAATGCGGTAATTCTGACTACGGCATTCTGATGGCAAGTTATGATTGAAATATTTGACATAGTAAATGTGAAAATAGCATGATAGAATAATATTATTATTAGCAATATGTCTTTAGACAGACATAGCAATGATTTTTTGTAGGAGCTGTACCTGCGATAGATTATCAGCCTGCCGTTTCCAGGACAAAAAAACGCACCCTCTGATGTCTTTTACGATTTACGCGATATGATAAGTAGGTAACTTATTCTGGGTATTTCGTTCACATTCAGATCAGCTTTAAGAGAACTTATGGGAATATTTATTTTCCTCGAAGCTAATTCATTGGTCTAACTCGGGCATGGTAGTGATAAAAGCAGATCAGGTACCTGCTGTACTCAGAAAATATTTATTTATTTAGGCATGCTAACAGTCACACATATTCTTACATTAATGATTGAATCGGATACTATAAAATTTACTACCAAATATAACGATATTTCTTATATCTATTATTATTTATATAATTGTTGATAGGCGATGTCGTCTTCAATTCATTAATGTCAAGTTTTTTTTAGATTTTAAATAGTTGAAACAGGAAGATAAGTTTATATAACTTCAGGTAAATGTTTGTACTGGTATAAATGGAATTATCTATTGCAATTATTACTATTATAATTAGAAATACCCTTTCTTTTACTTCCTAATCTAATAAATGTTTAATAAATTTATTTATTTACCTTTCTGGGTCCTAGTGTCCAATTTCATGGGCATTTTGACAATGGCTTCCTTAAACGGAGTGGTTTTATCAAAAACATTTTTTTCTTCTTGTTTCGGAAACAGAAACATTTTCCTTATTTGGCAACCAGTTTCGAAATATGGTTTCGAAAACTGCCAGAGGGATTTTTTTCCATAAAACCTCTTATTCTCTCAAGCGACCTTTTCTAGTACTTATGAGCTGCATTCAGTTTAGACTTAGAGATAAAAAAAAACAGTCGTATATTAGGAGAAAACATAATAATTTACCAACGGCTCTCCTCGTCACATGGCTGACAAATGTGGGAATTTGCAAGGGGTCCCCGATGGGGCAATCAATCAGACCTCTCGTCCCTTATCGATCTTCCCTATTGGATTCCAACCAGTCGTATATCATTGCAGTTAATTTTTTCCTCGTTCACTTATATCGTGGCACTATTCAAAGGGTTGAAATAAATCAGTCATCGAGGATTCCGCGGGATAAGATTTCTGCCCATTCATGTATTTGATTAGTGGCTCGGTTTCTTCTTTGGGTATGTGCAGTTCGGATGTCGCCATTAAAATTTTGAACATTGAAGAAGATATACATATATTATCTATACTTATAATAAATCTGTAGAGATGTCAATTCTGTACATGAAATATATTTTTAAAATAACTATCAGGGGATGATTAGTGATCGATACTGATGCCAAAAATGCAATCAGTAAATTTTTTGTTTGTCTGTCTGTGTGTATGTTCCTTATAGAAACAAAAACTACTCGACGGATTTTAACGAAACTTGGTACAATTATTCTTCATACTCCTGGGCAGGTTATAGTATACTTTTCATCACGCTACAATCAATAGCAGCAGAGTAGTGAAGGGAAATGTTGGGAAAACGGGAGAAGTTACTCCATTTTTTAAGCTTCCGTCGCGGGTGTAGCCTTCATGGTTAAAGTTACATAGAAATCATGTATGACGAAAATATTCTACATAAAATTGTCTAAAAAATATCCCGCAACAGCATATGTCTATCTTTTATGGTTGAATCACAATAACACGTGTAATTATATAAATAAAGTCGTTCTTTATAGCACAAGCCTAAGAACAAAAACTATAGTATACACTACAGCTCTACACCAAAGCGAAGCGAGGGCGGGCCACTAGTATTAAATAAAACAAGTTTCAACGGTATAGATGTACTAATTTATATATTTATTAACGTTTCGCATCCTTTTCAGCGAAACGTCATAACGATATATATATATATATATATACAGAGTGTTACAGAATTCCGAAATAAAATTTGTAGGTATCTGAGCGGGGCGCAGGGGCGCCTGGGGGAGTGAGGGGGGTCTGTATAGGTAGTAGTAATCGTACGCATTTATAGGGTTGTCATAGGCAGGTGTAAAACGATATTTTTATAAATTTAATTAGAAAATAAAAGTGGTCTGAATGGCGTCAAACTTTCGTAGGTAATTCTATACAAGGAACACAACCAAACCCTAAAGTTTTATTTCGGACTTTTGTCACACCCTGTATATCTATATACATATTAAACAATTTAGTAACAATTGCACCATTAGTAAACGACAACCGAATATACAGTTTGAGCCTATATTTATTTTGTACATATGTAGGTAGATATTTATTTTCTGCACAAAAGTTAAAAGTAGATCAGTATCATAGAAAGAAGTCGACAGTTATTTTGCTTGATGGCGATAAATAGTAATCGAGAACAGTGTTGCCAGGTCTCCAGATTTTACAGGAGATCTCCTGTTTTTTTCTGAAATTTCTCCTGTTCTACTGTTTTTCTACATGAATCTCCTGTTTTTTAGAATACGATTTTCTTTTTTAAATTGCATGTTGAGTTGCATTTTCCGTCATTAATAATGTAGATAACCTTAATAACTATAAAATAAATGTAATTGTCTAAAGAGAAAATTGCTTTGAGGGGCGGCAGAAGCCACAGAAACACATTCGTTACTGGTCTTTATCTTGATTTGATTTACCAATTAAGACAAGACTAGGGGGGGGGGGGGGGTGCAAACCGGAAAAAGTACACCTCTGCATCTACTGTTTTTCTTGTAGCTGTTTCCATACATCTACTGTTTTTTTCTATAACGCCTCCCGATTTTCAAAACTCGGACCTGGCAACACTGATCGAGAAGGAAGCCTGCGATGAAAGATAGGGATACCTTAGGAAGTCTAATGCGCGCGGAGATTTAATCCGAAATAAGCAGAATGAGTACATGTATCTCTTGAACACACTCCCCATGTCCATGCCAAAGTACAAAAACTAGTTGGTAGGCTGTTTTGCAGCTGTGAAGCTCGTCAACATCAGTCAGGTGCAGTCTGTCAGTCTGACAATCGTATTTAGTCGTTCTGTCTCAAAGGTGACTGCAATACTTCAAGATAAATGAATTCAAAATCGATGGTAATGTGCCATTTTATCAAGTTTTATGTTCCAGTTTTATCAAGGTAAGATACTATCGTAAGGTCATCCGATAAACATAAACATAAAAATAAAATAAATAAATATTTTCAACACTCACATCACATCAGTTAGCCCCAAAGTAAGCACTGTGAGCTTGTGTTATGGGATTGGTATCCCTTACGCAGCCAAGCCAGGGAAACGGATAGAATACATATACTGATACATATGTAAGTATATTTATATAAAAATACATAAACATCCATATACATATCCATACCATGGCTTATTAAAAATTCTTCTCTATCTCTATCTTTTTTTCATTATTTAAACACATATCGAGAAGATTTGTCTCTATTAGGATATATTTTGCGGTACCACCGTTAAGCTAATGATATGTCTTTGTTGTTCATAAAATAAGCTTACATTAAATCTATTTTATTTTGATGCGCCATGGTAAGTAAATTAACAAAAAATTGCAAATAAACGAAAATGAAACTCACGAAAAACAAAAAAACACAGGCTTGAAAATTTATGTGTTCCATTTTCGAATTATTATTACAAATTACAGCCAATCGCATTGTAACTGAATTCAAAAAGTAATGCATACGTACTACAATTTCTAGTACACGTATGCATTTCATGTACTACACTTTATTATCTTTATCACGTAATAAGACATTCCTTTCATTTAAAATGCTATGTTATTTAGCAAAACACAATCCTTATGATTAACCCTTTCGATGGTTATCATAAAATATGTCGTGTTTTTCTTTCGAAATTTCACGAGTTTGATTCCCAGTTGTAACAGCCGATTTTAAAAAAAAACTGTGAATGCAGTTCTAGTTATTATTAAAAAGAAAATGATGTCTTCTTTCAGTAAAATATCCTATCTTCAATATTTAATATACTTTCCCTCCGTGTGAGGTAGCCGTGGGACGCCCTATATATATAAAACTCAAAGGTGACTGACTGACATAGTGATCTATCAACGCACAGCCCAAACCACTGGACGGATCGGGCTGAAATTTGGCATGCCGGTAGATGTTATGACGTAGGCATCTGTTAGGAAGGATTTTGATCAATTCTATCCCCGAGGGGATAAAATAGGGAATGAAAGTTTGAACGAAACTTTGTCAATTTTAAACCGATCGGGCTGAGATTTTGCATGCAGGTATAAGAAGAATCATAGATGAATGTCATTGTGTATAATACAAGCCTGAGAACAAAAACTGTAGTGAACTGTACTTGAGCTCTACACTGAAGCGAATCGAGGGCGGGCCGCTAGTAATAAATAAAATGACAAAAATCCCCTTCGTTCCTACTTCTGCAAAAAAATAATTCAAGGTCAATCGTTAAAAAATTAAGGTTTTTTTTCCATTTTTCTCGAAAACGGTAAGTTTTATCGTGTAAATAGGCAAACAAAAGTTGTAGATCATACAATTCTCTACAAAAATGATCCAGTCATTATTTCTCTTACGACTCACCGTTCGTGAGATATCGCGGTTTTAATAATAAGAGAATTCATATTTTACATAATACTAGCTGACCCAGCGAACTTCGTACCGCCCTAAAAAAATAGGGGTTGTCCAGCGGACAAAATTGTGAATCTAAACCATTCTCAGATCCCCTTGAACACACACAAAAAATTTCATCAAAATCGGTCCAGTCGTTTAAGAGAAGTTCAGTGACATACACACTCACAGAAGAATTATATATATAAAGATACACTAAAACGCAGCCTACCGTTTTCGAGAAAAATTGAAAAACCTTAATTTTGTACGTCTCGCCTTGAATTTTTACTACATGCAATTCTATAATTATATTAAGAGTATATTTTTGCATGGTCCTAAATGAAGTAGAAATTAAATAAGCTACTCCGTAAGTACAAACCCGTTTTTGTTCATTTATAGAACAAGCTTAACATCTTAAAAAAATATGAATATAATTATCTTTATTATATATTAAATTATTTTATATTACTTTTTTTTTGTATTGGGTTTATATAACCAATAGTACAACTCTTATAAATCGTCTAAAAATGTTCCCTACCACTCGTTAACAACATTTACATACTATCATTATGTGGTTACAACGTCAATACAATCATGATTTATTTCATATAGAACCTATTGGAATTATTGGAATAGTTCAAACCCTAGTTTTTTTTTGTCTGTAATATAATCAGGCACTTTGTCATAACCTTTTTTAATAAGTGTTCTTTTATAGAAGCTTTGAATTTATTTATTGTTACCTGTTGGATATTGCTTGGGACATTAATATTTAAGCGAGTTTGTGAAGCCCAGTAGCAGGTAAATTAAGTTTCTTTATATTACTTGTAATAAGTGTGTGAACATTGCTGTTTTTATAAAAAACCTAATATTTTTTCTTACAAATAATTTTTCGTATATGTATTGTATGATTACCATATGATTGTTAACTAGCAAACCAGTGAACCAAATGTTCACCAAAAAAAAATGTATTTAATTAATTGAGAACTTCGGAGATTTTGTGTGCTTTCGTTTGAAATAGAAATCACGTGATTTCTCGAAAACCGGAAGTGCTACGTTACTCACATCCGGTTTGTAGTCTTGTCAGACTATTCTTAACTTATAACTTGAACATTCTCTATATCTATCTCTTACGGTTTGGCCGCTGTAACAGCACCACGGACGGACGGACGGACTTGTCTATTAGATAAGAGATACGGTTTAGGCAATGCGTTTATTTTTAATCAATAAACATTAAAATAAATAAAAAAGTTTATATTAATGTAAAGAACCTCTTTACAGTCAGTTCTTTAATTTGTTATTTCTTAAGTAGTCTGTATAGCTCTCGGGCGACCATGATAATAAAACTGTCACTTGACAGATGGTGTCGCTTTGACAGTACGAGCCGTGATATTTTTATTTGATTATTTTAAAATATTATTGTAAAGGAAGGAATTGTTGTATTAAGTAAAAGACTTTAAATGTCGTTTCTTTGTTTTCAGGTAAGTTAGTATGATTTATAGTAGATAGTAAAAAGTGTCATCATCATCATCATCAGCCTATTAATGTTCCCACTGCTGGGGCACAGGCCTTCCCTATGGATGGAATAGGGAGATTGGGCCATGACCCACCACGCGGGCCCAGTGCGGATTGGTGGGTGCTAACGACTGCAGATGCAGCCGGGACCAACGGCTTAACGTGCCTTCCGAAGCACGGAGGAGCTGGAGATTGTAATTTTTGGTCACCCATCCAATGGCCCACCACTGCGAAAGTTGCTTAAGTTCAACGATCGCAGCCGAACGCGCTAACTACTTGCGCCATCGAGCTCCTCCGAGTAATAATAAATGTTTTAACCTACATACATACTTAAATAAAATATTTGTTTTCAGAGCAACACATTGGTTTAAATACTTTTACAATTTCCATTAAAAGATATTGTCTTATATTAATAGTAGCATATTTGGTTGACCGCTGATGTGACTCTTAACTGAAGCTAATGAAATACAATAATCGGATTTAATTTCCGCTTATACCAATTTCTTAGAAATGTTGACTACAAATTTTCTTCAAGCTATCCTTCAGTTGGCACGTTTAGGGAAATTCGAAATTTATCAAACGGAGGGTAAGTTTAAGTGGCTTTTAGGGGCCCTTAGGAAAAATATAAATAAATTGCACCCTGTGTTACAAAGGGCTTTGTATTAGGAATCTAAATCATTTTGCGGGAGTCAGACGTTTGAAATGGGTTGAATTTAGGGTCCTCTACAGGAGCTCTATTTTTGAATCACTCGTCTTGCGTCGAACGCTCGATTTCTATTCAATTTCATTCGACATAATTATTAGTATTTTTGAATCGCTCGAGTGGAACGAATGGGTGAGACCACTCGCTGCATGGCGAATGGTGGAGGCGAATGATAGAATAATTGTCAAATTTTTTGTGCTATTAGACGACGATAGTCTATCATTGTCATGCTTTATATGAAACGACAACGAGAAGTTTTTGTTCGGTTTTCATTGCGGTAATTACCGGTTTGTTATTTTTTCAGCGTGAACTGAGTAAAATTTTATATTTCGCATTAAACAGGTAACACCGGTGACGAATGATTCAAAAATACGGAAAATCAGTATTAAGCGACTTGAAAGTCGAAGGTGACTTATGTCGCATTCGACGATACTATGTCAGACGAGTGATTCAAAAATAGAGCTCCAGATCTCTGAGGAGACAAAGATGTCAAAGATCCTGATTGTCTATCGGATCATGTAGTATTGGCGCCGTTTACGATGACCGGCCCGAAAAATGTTTGCCCTTATTTTGACATTGTCCGTGTTTCGTTCCGATTTATTTATTTATTACATATCACAGTTACAGAAATAAGGTGGTACATCATTATTATCATCATCATCAGCCTATTAATGTCCCCACTGCTGGGGCAGGGCTGGGCCTCTTTCTGGGAGATAACGTCCTCGCAGAAAGAGGCCACCGCCTTCCAGGATCTGTCGCTGCTCAGCATGGCACGTACCACGCTGGACAGGGAGAGATCCTGTCCCACAGCTGCTACCAGAGTGCTGCGAACATGCCGGACACTCCTCAAGGGTGTGCTGTGCTGTGTCTACAGCAGCGCCGCACTCGTGGAAGTAAGGCCTGGACCCAGCAGTGGGGACATTAATAGGCTGATTATGAAATGAAACCGTCTGTAACCTATCTACATAAATATATACTTTGACCTTTTCATAGAAACAAACTTAAATAATAGTCGTGGAACATTAATGCGCAGCGGTGTGTTTTTGCAAAGTCAGCAAAAATCAGTTTCTAACCCACCATTAGCTTTCGCAAAGACATTACACGTATCATTAACGGACCCGCATACATCAACACACGGTAATCCGGCCATATCCGCATGTCTCCGTTGCTCTTATTAAATTATGGGGCGACATGTTTTAATAATTGCCCATAAAACTTGGAAACAAAAGCAGTTAAGCTTATGAATTGAAACGTTAGTTATTACTCGCCACGGGTTCGATGCGCATTTAGCACGCGTTTTGACTAGCAATTTGTTACTACTTGAAAAAAATCCATTATGCAAAGCAAAAGGGACGGTACCAGTCTAGCCTATCGAACCGCCGGCATTTTTATTTTTATTTTCAACTTGCGGCCCGCCCTCGATTCGCTTCGGTGTAGAGCTGAAGTGTAGACTACAATTTTTGTTCTTAGGCTTGTATTATACACAATGACATTCATCTATGATTCTTCTTATACCTGCATACAAGGCTCAGCCCGATCGGTTGAAAATTGACAAAGTTTCATTCCCTATTTTATCCCCTTGGGGGTAGAATTGATCAAAATCCTTTCTTAGCGGATGCCTATGTCATAACATCTACCTGCATGCCAAATTTCAGCCCGATCTGTCCAGTGGTTTGGGCTGTGCGTTGATAGATCACTATGTCAGTCAGTCACCTTTGAGTTTTATATATATAGATACCGTGGCGCACGATGATAGCCGATAGGCCAGCTTCAAAAAAAAAAAGTTCCCACCCCTTTTTAAAATTTACCTGTTTCTAAAGCAACATAAGCGTTGACTCTAACTGCATCTGCTGGTCACACTTCTCCATATATTTTTTTTTGAGTGTGTATGCTGTTGGTCGCAGATGACCTTTACAGCGACACCGGGTTTGGGGAAGGCGAGATTCTAAGGGGAGAATTGGCGAGTGCCTCTAGAAGTATTCCAGGCGGATGGGATCTTCCCGCGGGTGGAGTCTACTCTCCGTATGGAGCCTCTAGACCACTCGAACCGGGGTCGGCTTAACTAGAGGGCGTGTCTGAGACTCTGGCCTCGGCTGTTAGTCGTTGTTGTGGGGGGACTTTTCCGAACTAGGTGAGTACACATGGTGGTAAGCGGCCACAATAGCTTATTGACGTTTGCGATACAAATACTATCACACACGCCGTTGCCTACCCTGACCCAATCCCCTATGCCACGGAACACTGAAACTAAGACCTATGCTAGACGGATGTAATCCAGCGTCCCAACCCAGGTGACCTTGCCTGTTGCCATCCATCTAGACGAGTTAAAAAGTTGCGTCAAAAAAAATGCATGGGAGATATTACTCGAAAAGTAAGTTAATGTGAGGAGCTCAATGGCGCAAGTGGTTAGCGCGTTCGGCTGCGATCGTTGAAGTTAAGCAACTTTCGCAGTGGTCGGTCATTGGATGGGTGACCAAAAATTTACTATCTCGAGCTCCTCCGTGCTTCGGAAGGCACGTTAAGCCGTTGGTCCCGGCTGCATCTGCAGTCGTTAGCACCCACCAATCCACACTGGGCCCGCGTGGTGGGTCATGGCCCAAACTCCCTATTCCATCCATAGGGAAGGCCTGTGCCACAGCAGTGGGGACATTAATAGGCTGATGATGAAGTTAATGTTGCGGGTAGGAAATATTTACTTTCAGGGAAAAACCAGATTTCTTTGACTTAGATATTTATTATTTTCGGAGCACAACGTATTCGCTGGACGCGCGGTGCAGTAAGAGAGAGGGCGCATGCCCGAGATCCATAAACAATGTTTTATGTTATTAACTAATCTTTTTGGTGGCGATGCCAACATGCTGCGCCTCACAACAAACTTATTAAACATACTTAAGAAGTTGGACATAAGTTTAAATGGCTGAGAATCATTCGCTGTTGTAACCAACGTTTCATCCACACTCTCTTTTTTGTTGTTTTTCGTGGCCTATTGCACACAAAACTGTTAAGTAGTGTTGAGTAGGACTTACAAGAGGCGGTACATTTGTCCCGGACATGACGCCAAATTGTAAGAGCGGCTCAAAATTTTAAAATGTACTACTTCACATTAAATGTCGCGATAGTCGCGTCTCGTTACTCACTCACTCTTCGTAAGTCTGAGAGAGAGAGCGAGGCATGACATTTCATTTAAGTCCTCTACGCACTATCCATCTGTATCTCTATCTGTTCTACGTGTATAGCGCTGTCCTGCATGCTGGATCCAGCAAGATTGATAGTGCGTAGAGGAGGTGCTACTCGTGCACACAAACGTAATGTCGAGCTTCTGTACGCCTCAATGTCATATATGTACTCGTCACTTCAAATGTATTGCCGAGCTTCAGTACGCCTCGCCTCATTTGAAGTGGGATATTGTACTGGCTCAGTACAAAAAAGAGGCTACTCTTACAAACTCTTTTTCAAGTCGCGTCCTACCCAACACTACTGTTAAGGCGAAGCCCACATTTTGAAATTTAGGCAAATTTGGAGCCATCTCTACAACACGGTTACTAATACAGTCCGCGCATGATACGAGTGCATACGTGTTTTCACGCCAGAAGTCGGCTCGCGATTGCGTGTTGGCGCGTGGATTACATCCGTGTAGCCGAAAATCATAACGCGGATGGAAATCAACTTCCCTTGGTGGATTGGTTGGTACGCTTGTTAACATCCGTCTAGGATAGATCTAGTCACCGACATAAACACAACACCACTAAAAGGTAATGTTATTTTACTGTAGTCTTCTGTAAGGTGGAGATTACTTCCCTAGAACGACGCTAAAATTCGAGAGGGAAAGCTATGCCTCTTCTCTTAAACCTCTCTTAAATTATGGCTTATTCTGCTTGTGCTTTGATTTCCATGAAGTAGGCGTATTAAAAAATATACAATTATGGCGATATATTAAGATAAGGTAGATAATAAAAAAAATATAAACATTAAAATTTGTAACAGAACATTGAAACTGATGCTAAGCGAATACAATGTAAGACTAATAACTTCTTAGAAATAATGCGATCTAAGTCGGTAATTGAATTATAATATGGACTATGACGTTTTAAAGTTAATACGTAATAGATACGTCATACACGCTTCTAGTATGGCAATACGAAATTTAGGTAATTGCCCGACTTGCACTCAGTCGCGCACGCTCTCTCGCCGCGACTACACTTCGCTACAACGTGTAAATATTTTACGTTTTTTCCAAACAAAAGCCCTATGTGTGTTTACAGACAGTTCATAAATTAGACGGGAACTATAGTTGACAAGAAAAACGTGTCATTTCATTCGTAAGTACAGTTTTGAATAAATTAATGTAAAAATATTTAGTGATTACCTACTTATTTTGTCAGTTGCTGACACCGTTGACACGCGGAGGCTAAAGAGAGAGATGTAATGCTGTATGAATGAGAGAGAAAGAAACTACACTCGGCTACAAGAGCGTATGTAGTTTGCGCTCCTCCTTAATGATGCCGAGGTGCATTTTGTTTTTTGGCACGGAGCAAGCAATTTTCTTTTTCTTGATGTGAGATAAACTTAGATATTTTTCTCAGCCTTTGTGCTGTCCTCCTCTTTCAATTCAAATTCAATTCAAAACAAATTAAATAAAACTAGTTTTTACGGGTTAATGCACGAAACTTTATTTATTTATTGACGTTTCGCAGCCTTTTCAGGTCTGCATCGTCAGAATAATGATTTTTTATTTAAAATTGTCGAGCTACCTTCGAATGACTTGTAAAAACTAGTTTTATTTAATGAGTGATGTGCGTGAAAACCTAAGAAACAAATATCAATACAAATTGTTTATAACAGACAACAAAATGGTCCATCAAATCGTTAGTAACAATATCTATACTTATAATAAATCTGTAGAGATGTCAATTCTGTACATTAAATATATTTATAAAATAACAATCAGGGGGTGATTAGTGATCGATACTGATGCCAAAAATGCAATCAGTAAATTTTTTGTCTGTCTGTCTGTCTGTCTGTCTGTGTGTATGTTCCTTATAGAAACAAAAACTACTTGACGGATTTTAACGAAACTTGGTACAATTATTCTTCATACTCCTGGGCAGGTTATAGTATACTTCTCATCACGCTACAATCAATAGGAGCAGAGTAGTGAAGGGAAATGTTGGGAAAACGAGAGAAGTTACTCCATTTTTTAAGCTTCCGTCGCGTGTGCAGCCTTTATGATTAAAGTTACATAGAAATCATGTATGACGGAAATATTCTACATAAAATTGTCTAAAAAATATCCCGCAACAGCATATGTCTATCCTTTATGGTTGACTCACTATAACACGTGTAACTCCTGATAGCTTAGCAGTTCGGAGCATTCTGATCATATTTGTTTACTCTTACGTTTATAATACTCTGACTCATCCCGAATTTAAAAAAGTTAACATTATTACCTATTCAATAAAAACAAAACATAGAAATCGGTATAGAAACACCAAACTTATACATGAAATAAGCCATCGCGCCGTCGCACGTGAATAATGAATCCTGCTATAAGGATTATTTTTGTGTAACGGTTGCCGCGCTCAACACGGGTCGCGGCGGGGCGGTAGGGTATCAAAAGGCGGGAGGTCCGAGAGCGAGCTGTCTAAATCTGTTTTCTGCGTCGCTCCCCCCCCCTGGGGACGATCGCTTCCGATGAAGCCTTAGAGGCCTTCCCGGCCAGAGGCAGCCCCTACGGGTGTTTTTTAGTCAGCACGAGTCTGACATAACCTTGCAGCCGGCTGTAGGGTATCCATGAGGATTTCTCACCTGCTCCCCCTCTGAAAGGAAACAAAAAAAAAAAAGAGAGCGAGCGAGCTTCAACACTTGGCTGTTGATGCGTTCAGAGCGTTCGACCTTATTGACAGACAATAATTGAGAAATATTGAAAAACCGACTTTTAGTCTTTAAATAGTTTATTTGAATTTCTTTTGTTGTTATTTTGTAAAATAGGTATTAGTTGTTTTGGTAGTGTTTAAATATTCGTTCAAATTAAAAATTATTAAGCGTAGGTACTTTTATTAATTAAAACTGATAAGTAAAGTATTTATTTTTAAGTGAAGTAGGTATAGGTAGATAGTATTGCACAGGCGTTTCAGCTTTATTTTCATATCTTTTTTGTTGTGAGTTATATATTTCTGGTTATAATTCTATAAGAATATTTTAGTTTAAATAGTCACTTAGATTTTAAGTGTAAGGTAGCTAAAGTTAGGACCACGTATGAGTTGTTTTGGTAGTGTTTAAATATTCGTTCAAAGTGTAATTTAATCATATAGGATGAATGTACGATGGCCCATCGAAAAGGAGCAGAAGCGGTAGACAGAACTTTAAGGGATATAAGACAAAATGATCGACCAATGAGCGGTATCAGAGTTTTATTTTGTGGTGATTTCCGACAAACCTTACCGGTAATACCACGGGGAACCCGAGCTGATGAGGTTAGGGCTTGCCTGAAAAGCTCTTATTTCTGGCGTGATATACAATCGGTGCATTTGACTATAAACATAACAACAGTGAGAACTGTAGATAACCCGGATGATCGTGAATTTTCTGATATATTATTAAAGAAAATACCTTCACCAAAGATACCTATCCACTGCTACACCAAGGAAAACTTATTCCGACGCCTGAGTTATGTTGTATAGTGCAATCACAACAACATCTTACATCGTCAGTTTACGGTGACGTAACAAATATATTAAATAAGGACAATTCTTGGCTATGCGAAAGGTCCATTTTAACTCCTCGCAATGACCAGGCATCTGAGATTAATAATAAAATACTGTCGAATATCCAGGGGGAAAGCAAAGTTTATAGTTCAATAAATAGAATGGCCGATGAACAAGAAGCCACTAACAACCTGATAGAATTTTTAAAATCTTTAAATATGCCCGGACTTCCTTCTTATGAAATTTGTTTAAAAATTGGCATTCCGATTATTCTGCTCCGAAATTTAAGATTAAGACCACCACAAATTTGCAATGGAACTCGGCTTAAAGTAACCCAGTTGCAACAAAATGTAATCGAGGCTCAAATTTTAACAGGTTGCGGTGGAGGAGAAACCATCTTTATTCCCAGAATTCCCATAATACCAAATAATTTTCCATTCCAATTTAAAAGAACGCAATTTCCAGTATCGGTGTGTTATACAATGACAATAAATAAGGCTCAAGGGCAGACTTTTCGTGTTGCTGGAGTAGATCTCGGTGTCAGTTGTTTTTCACATGGTCAGTTATGTCGCTCTTTCCCGGTCGCTCAGTCCTAGAAATTTTTATGTTCACGTGCCGGACGGGTCAATTTTCAACGTAGTTTACCCGGAAGCTTTGCGCTGAAGTATTTTCATTCTATATGTGCTTAAGCCTCATGTGAAAGCTATCTAAACAATATTACCAATACATTAACATAATAACATACAAGGAGTTACATGCTGATGGCCTAGGGGCACAGTGATAATAATAATATTCTGCGGTTTCTTATTGCGATATTTTTAACAGTATTGTGGATTGACATATTATATTTCCCTACTAAAATACGAAAGTTAATCTGTCTGTCACATCTAAACCACGGAACCCTGAGGAAGGACATATGCTACTTTTTTACGAAAAACGACGAAAACGCGGACGAAGTTGCGGGCAAAAGCTAGTTTAACATAAATGCTATGTTAGTATATATTATTTCTAGGATTCAATCAATGTGTGTTTTTTAAATATTGTAATTGTATTATATATAATACTAGCGGACCCGACAGACGTTGTCCTGTCTACACGTCTTTGTGAATCTAAACCATTCTCAGATCCCCTTGAACACACACAAAAAATTTCATCAAAATCGGTCCAGTCGTTTAAGAGAAGTTCAGTGACATACACACTCACAGAAGAATTATATATATAAAGATAAAAAGTAATCTAAACCAAATGTCAAAACAAAATGAATTTATTTAATTAATTAATATTCTACATTTAAAGTTTAAGCAGGGTGGCCATAGTGGCAGCAGGCAACCTGCTTAAACTACACTGTATATTTCTCGAGCTTGTTTTCTGAGTCTGAATCTGAATCTGAGTGCACTCTGGCCGTACCCATATAATTGAAATGTCGTGTAATATAATTTAATGTACTTAAATGTCAAAGAATTCAAGTGAATCAATTCAACATCTTTAGTTGATGTCTTAAAGTAACGTACCTTTTAATATTTTCGCAACCCTGCAATAGAAAGGTGTAGAAACGCTCGATATGTTTAATCAACAAAAAAAATGTTCAAATAGGTATTTCACAAATTACATTAACACGACAAGGTCTCGTATATTACACTCGCGTTATAACATTGGCAAATTTAAAATGAAATCATTTTCTTAACACGGTTCTACATTCCACAGAAACATAACATATGCATTAACAAATTTGTTCGGACAAAGTTCCTGATTTATTTCAGTGGAAGCGTTATTAAAATTTATAAACAGAACTCTGGTTCGCACAAGCCCTTTGGGAGCAATTAAAGCCAATCCCGCGTAAAAGGGGTGTACAATACTACCAACTTTAACAAGTCAACCTTATTCCCAGGAAATAAGAGCTAAGTTTGTACACCAATGCGATTAGTACGTATGGTCCTTGGGTGTACGAAACTGGCTCTTGGCAAATGGCCTGTATCGGGCAAGTTGGGGTATCGTGATTATCATTGCCTTTATATGATTTAACTTTCACTTTACTCCTGCCCCCCCTAGCATGAGTATCAAAACGCGATATGATAAAGCGATTTATCGACATTAACTGTCAAACTACAATGGAGTTTGACAGTTGAGTGTCGATAAATCGCTTTATCATATCGTGTTTTATTAGTCATACTAGGGAGGCTGATTTCGTATTTTATATAATATTGAATTGTTTTTGAATGATTGCATTCATTAAGCTAGTAGAAGAATCATTCTCTATCAATCAATCTATAAGAATCATTAACTATATTGGTTAACGCGATCAGCTGCGATCGTTGAAGTTAAGCAACTTTCGCAGTGGTCGGTCATTGGATGGGTGACCAAAAATTTACTATCTCGAGTTCCTCCGTGCTTCGGAAGGCACGTTAAGTCGTTGGTCCCGGTTGCATCTGCAGTCGTTAGCACTCACCAATCCGCTCTGGGCCCACGTGGTGGGTCATGCCCCAATCTCCCTATTCCATCCATACGGAAGGCCTGTGCCCCAGCAGTGGGGACATTAATAGGCTGATGATGATGATGATGATGATGATGATGAGCTATAAAGTTTGTGACACTAATTATTTTTTGTTTCTTATAGTTAGGTCCGATAAATGACCACACCACCTGATGTTCAATGCCGGTGAAGTCCAGAAGTGAAGATAACCGGTACAGCAGTTCTAACTGCCACACCAGCCATCCTCATCTTGCCGGCCTGCATGATTTTTTTTTCGCAGATGACCTTTACAGCGTTACCGGGTTTGGGGACGGCGAGATCCTAAGGGGATCTCAAGCCGAGAATTGGCGAGTGCCTCCAGAGGTATTCCAGGCGGATGGCATTTCCCCACGGGGGGAGTCTCCTCTCCGTCTGGAGCCTCTAGACCACTCGAACCTGAGGAGGTCGGCTCAACTAGAGGACGTCTCTGAGACTCGGACCTCGGCTCTAGTTAGCCGTTGTCGGGCCGGGTCAATGGGCAATGTTTTGGTTTTCTGATACCTATATTACTTTGTATATTTATAAGGTAACCGTCACTGGTTGAGTAATCTATCAATGCAGAGCTGAAAACACTAAACGGTGTCGCTGGCATTTGGCACACATATTTGTACTGAGCACCAAGATCTCGAGGTCCTTTAACTAAAGAAGCAAAAATCTATTTAAGGGTTTTTCAAAAATCAACACTTTTTGAGGTAAAATGGGGTAACAAATTCCTGAAAACAATATGGGTATGTCCAGCCTTATGGGCATCATTCCTGACGGCGGTGCAGGTGTGATATATATTTTATTTAAACATTGAATATCATTTAAGTACTTAGGTATTTCTGCTTTTGAAATTCAAATATTTCTATGTCAATATAAAAATAAACACAATATGGTATTTTTAAGATTTTTTGGGGAGTTAGCTGGTTACGGGAATGGCATTGGTTTTAAAATTCAGCAAAGCAGACATGAAATATCATGAACTATCATCGTCATTATAATTAATAAGAGTTTGTACTGTTTTTTTTTTATTAACTGAATGTGACTGACATTCTTTCATTTACTCAAAATTAAGTATAATGGCGAGCAAAGCCCCGAGGGAAACCTAGTTCACTGAAAGTAGGTCATGAAATTGTGAATACTGTGATGATGCCTCTTACCCCAAAGGTCCTAAGTTCTGATTTTGTGTAGCGGACCATTATTCTTGTAATTATACCTCTATCGCTTATCATCTTTTGTACTCTATGGAACTCACAATTTACTGAATATTCTCTCCAATTCTGAATTTGATAGTCTTCAATAATAAGGGTTCAATAAGATAATTCGAACATCAAAGACTTCTTAAGGAAGATTAAGTTTGAACCATTCCTATGTAAAAAGTAAGGCATAAGAAGGTTGACATTATATTTTACGAAGCTTTATCTGCTACCCCGAGATGTGCGATTTCGCCTAATGTTTCCGGGAAATTCACTCCATTTATAGCCTTTTACATCTAACGATACGACTGCGATATGGTGTCTTTAAAATGTTAAAAAACAGACATGAATTCATTTCAAATACATTAGAGTCCAATTGTTACTCGTTGTAGGCAAATATAAAACAATAATTTAAGTAGATATAATTTCAAGCTACAATGGTGATTATTAAATATGCAGAGTTAAGATGGTTAATTTAAAAACAGCTTAATAAAACAAATTAAAGTTAAAAGGTAAAAACTGAAAACACGTCTTCATAATGTACTTTGTAAGCTATGACGACTATTGGCCCAGTTATTTTTTAAATTAATGTCATGAGCAGCATCAAAACAAATATTTTTATTTATTTCATTAGCAATTAAGACCAACAAAAACCAAAAATTGGCAACTAAGACCTTATTTCAATTCATATTCACCTTATATGTAATCTAGAGGTGATCATAGATATAAGAACTAAAGATGGACAAGTAACCTATCGCTAGTGTTCCAAAAAATTAATTGTGGATGTGTGCGTTTCAGTATTTGATTGTCAGTTATTGTGTCGATATTTCAAGATATGCCTAAAACACAGGATTCAATAACATAAACTAAATTCTATAAGCATAATTCTGCTCTGCTATGTACTTGCAATAATCGTATTTTTGTAAATTTCTTTGCAAAAGTGACATCCCAAGGAGATAATTTAAAAGTAAAAATACTAGTTTTTTCTTATAAAAAAATGCTTTTTACATGAAACGCAATCAACAAAATCAATCATGCCCTGTTTCCATACCGTTAGGGTTTGATTTTTATCCACATACCCTTTTCAATAAAAAAAAGAAATTAAAATCGGACTACTCTGAAAAAGGTTTAGCGTGGTCATACATAAAAAAAGTCGCACCGTCTTGAGAACCACCTACGTTTTTTTCCTCGGTTAAAAATGATTACTACAAACTCAGTATTGAGCACGTGCTAGGTGATTAGAGATGCCGTACTAAATCAAGTATTGCATTTTAGTCTTAGTGAAACTGTAATGCCCACAACAAGCCCAGAAAATTTATATAAAAATGCAGTACTGAGCATTTATCCAAATAAGGCAAATAGAGTAAAAAACAAAATATATCAATAGAAGGACGACTTTTTTTATACTTTTAAAGTTAGGTATTTATCAGAGATTTCTTGATTAGATATCAAGAAATATGTTTATCGCGTTTATCTCCAAACCGCATTTCTGCAAGTACTGCGTTCGCAATAAGGTGGGCAAAATTGTTTTCTTAGTTTATCTGAATTTCATAAAAAACATTATCACAGTACGGCTTAACAAGACGCTGTTGGCTCTTGCTGAAAATATATTGTTGGACCAAAAGTAAGAGAGAGGAAAAATTATTGATCACATTACATCACAATACAACATGAATGTTTCTATGAAACTTCGTGAGATTGTTGGGTTACATGTATAGAGTATACCTGATTTTTTTCGGATTTTTTAAAATTATTTTTTTCGTTTTATTTATTTTTATTTTGCATTTTTATGTCCTTTCCTCCTTTTGAGTGATAATTATTTTTAAACACGTATTCATAGTAAGTGAAATATAACAAATAAATTAGCACTACTAAAATAAACGAAAAATAGTTGATATGGCCAGGCGAGGCCGACGCCGGGGGCAACGACCGCGCGCGCACTGCTGACGCGGCGCGTACCTATCTACAGTACAGTGAGACTACGACCTTGAGATACTGTGTTCATACTAAACAGCATCTCAAGATCGCTCTCAGAGTTGAGATCGTTCTATTCATACGGGCCTTAGATGTCATATTACAATGACAAAATTTAAATAAAGAACAAGTGTTATCTTCTCATTAGCAGAGAAAAATACCTAAAAAGTTAATAATAATTTTGTTATAAAAACAAATACTTATTGCAGTTTAATACTTGTGTCAGAAAGAAATTTATAACTAGGTATTAGACAGTACTTACGAGACCGGCGATGTAGGTGTACATTACAATAAAATAGTCTTAGATGCTATATTATAATTATTTATTCACTGATACACAATACCTTTGAATATTGTTTCATAAAGCACAGGTAATTAATCAATAAAATAAATCTTCTGTTAGAGCAATTAAAAATCCTATAAAGTTAATATGACTGTCACGATTTTAAATCGGTAAAGCCTGTCTGTTAGTGTAAGAACTTCTTTTTTATTGTTAATGTTAGTTGCCTCGTTTAATTAAAACTTAAGCACAAACGGCTTATTAAATTGGGAAAAATCATACAGAGCAAATCGGTATAACTTACGAGCTTAGTGAAGGAAGGAACTCTTCGTGTCTGATTTGCCCACGTCATGAAATTCCCAACACATTTAATCACAGCCACAGTCACACATACACACACACACACATAATAATATGTTGTTTTGCGGCAAGCACGGGCGCGCGGCGCGCCGCACGCTGGCAACTAGCGCCGGTTGCGGCGTCTTTGATGATGTGAATTCCGCCCACCTCCCCTCTTCCCCGCGCGCGGTGGTTTGCTTTGATTGCATGCAAAACGCAGTCGCAAGTATATCAATCGCGCGTGCGCGTGCGCATCTTTTGACTTAGTGACATACACTGTGATAATTTCATTATGCCTCGGTATACGAACCAAAAATACCTATTTAGAGATGGTGTACTGCTATCGCGAGTGTGACGAAGTAGGTTTGGTTTACGAATGAGTCCCCAAACCATAGAAGTTGCATTTTGTGCAGTGAGTAGTGATAGGGACACTTTAAAAAAGGTGAAAAGACACGTCCGCAAACATGCCTACCTTTGTTTGCAGCAAAATGGTGGTTTAAAGCAACAATTTAGCAGATAATAATTTAAGTCTCTTTTTATTGCTAGTGTAAATACTTTTTGATTAGAAACAACTAATTGTGTACTACCAGTGTGATTGATTTGATAAAAAGTTCTAGTGAAAAAAATGAATATGTTCTTCGTTCCTCGTTGTACCTACTTACATCGCCGGTCTCGTAAGTACTTTTGAATACCTGGTTATAAATTTCATTCTGACCCAAGTATTGAACTGCAATAAGTATTTCTTTTTGTTTAACATTTGCCTATTTCCAATCGTGACAAAATTATTATTAACTTTTAAAGTTTTTCTCTGCTTAAGAGAAGATTACATTTGTGCTTATTATTTCAATTTCAATAAAGGCATCTAAGCCGATTTTATTGTATTGTGTTTAATCAAACGAGTCAGCTGAGCTCTGTGTAGAGCTATGTACCTATTCACTCAACGGCTGGCGGGCGCGGTCGGTCGTTGACCCGCGGTGGAATTTTAATGTTTTTCCGTTTTTTAGAAGTGCTTATTTATTAGTTGTTTTTCACTGGATATGTAAGTTTGTTTGTTTAAAATGAATAACTACTCAAAAGGAGGAAAGGACATAAAAATACACAAATTATAAATAAATACATAAAAAAAATATACTTCAAAAAAATCCGAAAAAAAACAGGCATACTCTATACACATAACCCAACAATCTCACGAAGTTTCATAGAAACATTCAATTTCACCCTATATTATTAATTTTTCTTTTCAAAGAAATCGCAAAAAGATTGGTGGAAACCACTGGAGACCGCAGAGCTGGCGGCTATTTCGCCCAGCGCATAAGCCTCGCCATTCAGCGGGGAAATGCCGCCAGCATCCTGGGAAGTTTTGCCGACGGGGAAGACTTAGGGCTGCTATTTTTTTAATATTTGTTTAGTTTTAGTGTAGTTTTAGTTTAATATTTGCCATGTTACTTATTTTTGGTATATAAATTATTAATAGATTAAAATAAAAAAACAAATTTATTATACTATCATTTGTGGTCAATCAGGACCAAACAATCAACACATATATCATATATCTTAACATAAGGTGCATCATGTTACGTCTCTTTCTACCTTGTAAGATTGTCGTAAGGCAGTGTTTCCTAACCTTGCCAATACTGCTACCCCTGTAACTTATTAGGAAAACAGATTTACCCCGACTTTAAAACGTTATCATCAGTCCAAGAAATTCCAATTTGGTAGCTACATCTTCGTTTCTAATAATGTAATCATCAGGAGAAAATCTCGCCCCGCTTCCCACACTCAGCACCCCGCGGTCTCGCTAGCAAGAAGGAGCGCATGCTCTATTTAGTAGTATTATTAAATAGTATTTTCATATTATTTAGATTTGATCAAATAATTAGGTTCTTTGTTACCCCCGAAGTATGGCTGATTTACCCCCAGGTTCGGAACCCTGGTCGTAAGGGCATGATATCTCTTTCCCTCACTCTGTCCGTCTTGTGATCGTGAACTGTAAAGGGCTCTCTTATCACGGTAACAACTACTCGCGCTTAGGTACAGCCAGTTTCGCGCTTCGCTGTCTCCGCGCTGAATTTATGTAGAGCTTTTGTTAACTTGCTCCATCTATGGCGGCGTAATGTTCGGATTAAATGCCACGGTGTATTCGTGTAATATGGTACCTGAGAGATTTAATTTATGTTGTTACTAAACCTCTTAGTAACATAGCACGTAGAACACATTCATCGTCATCATCACCCTATTAATGTCACCACTGCTGGGGTACAGGTCTTCCCTGTGGTCGGAATAGGGAGATTGGGCCGTGACTCACCACACAGGCCCATGTTCTGATGACTGCAGATGCAGCATACGGGGAAACTTTACGAAAGCACCCTCGCTAGCCGCCCTAACGATTTGCTCTTTGCGAACAATCACATTATGAACGAACAGTTTGGTTTCCATCCCAAACACTCGTGTATACACCAATTGCACCGCCTAACGGAGCACATCCTTCACTACCGCGATCTATTTCGAACCTCCGCGAATCCCACAGCTGCGCTTTTCTTTGACGTGGTGAAAGCATTTGACAAAGTCTGGCATAATGGCTCAATTTATAAACTATACAAACTCGGGGTGCCGGACAGACTCGTGCTCATCATACGGGACTTCTTGTCGAATCGCTCGTTTTGCTATCGCGTCGAAGGAACGACCTCGCCTCGCCCTATACGCACCGGCGTCTCTCATGGCTCACCACTCTCGCCCATCCTCTATTCGGTCTTAAAGAACGACATCGTGTTTTTCGCCGACGACACCACCCTCTATACCTCCGATAGACATCTCGGAACAGTCTATGAAAGACTTCAATCAGCCGCTACTACCCTTAGCGATTGGTTCCGTAGATGGCGTATCGAGGTTAATCCGGAGAAAAGCGTCGCGATCCTCTTTAGCACGTCACCACCGCCCACGCGTTCTCTTCCGAGCTTCTAACTATTTGACTGGGTCATCCCCTGGGAGGAACGGGTGAAGTACTTGGGAGTCACGTTAGATAACCGATTGACGTTTGCACCTCATCTTAAGATTGTATTCATTCGGTGCAGGCTATTCCACCTCATAGGGAAGCGTAGAAAAATGTCACTTTTTCAGCGTTTGCTTCGCCCACGTACCTCCGTCGCGTCTTAAACCGCCACAAACGCTATAAAATCATGTGTTGCGCGGTGCCATGGGTTGCCCCTGGTACGTGCGCAATATCGATTCGCCACCACCTCTGCCCCCGTTTCATGATCCACCCTCGCTCGACCGTGACCATCCCACAGCTGAACGTAGGCGCCCTGGCAGTAGTGGTAGCACCACTGTGGTGAGAAGCCTGACATGAGCTGGTATATTCATCGGAGCGAATTTTCCATTATGCCTGCCGTTGAGTGCGTATGCCTTCGCTTCCATCGCGCGTTGTGGCTGGCATATCACTTCTGTAACCAGTTGTTACGTGTCGGGATTGGGTTCGAAATTATATGCCAATTCACGCTTGACAGTACTTTATTCACCACACAGTTAAAACACAATGTTATTGCGATTAACACTCTCTAAAAACAACACTCAACACTCACTAAAACACTGTACTGATGGTGGTTGGCCTGGTTGACGGGAGAAGATCACGCGGTCGGTCACCTACCCGCTGGTCAGACCTAGTCAAGTTGCTCACTGGCCTATCAATAACCAAGGCTATAAAGACTGCCGAGGACAGGAATGCGTGGAGAGGCATAGTACATCAGGTGGTCAACATTTCGAGTAAGACACGACCTTCAGCAATGAAGATAGCGACTGAGAAGAGATAATCAATAGACAGGTCAAGACACCATCATTATTGCATTTTAAAATGACACAAGTTGTCCCAGCCCCAACTTTCCTTGGCAACAGCCGCCAATAGAGCGCACTAAAGAAGTCTCTTTCACTCTCGCTTCACGTGTCATCGGTGTCAGCAACTGTCAAAAGAGTAATCACTAAATATTTTTACATTATTTTCTCCATAACTGTACTTACGAATAAAATGACACGTTTTTCTTGTAACTATTAGTACCCGTGTATTTTGTGTGCTATCTCAAAACACACATAGGGATTTTTGTCTGAAAAAACGTAGAATATTTACACGTTGTTGCGAAGTGTAGCCGCGGCGAGAGAGCGTGCCCGACTGGAAGCAAGTTGGTCAATTACCTGACTTTCATATTGCCAGACTAGAAGCGTGTATGACGTATAGATCCACAACTTTAAAACATCATAGGTCTCCAGTATTTTCGCGGTTTTGTTTCACATACACTACATCAATATTGTTTTGTAAAAATACATCTACGTATTAGAATTTGAAAGTTATCATCCAGTTTCATGTCTTCGTTAGGATTCAAAATAGTAAATCACATTATCGTTGCCGGCATTATAAATGGTACAGAAAAGTTGGGACCAAAATGAGGTCGGTCAGATAATTCAAAACGAATATTAATCAGAAAGCAATTAGCACTCAGATCACGTTTCAGGCGCAACGTGTTAATCTTTTTAGGGAAATGAGAAAACTTCGAACTGTGGCTTACGTCCCAGTGCTAAGCGCGGCGGACGTTTTTCTAATTTTCCCTTTGTTTTGACTTAAATAGATTACATCCTTTGTGTATCTATTACGTAAATATAAGTTATTTACGGGATTGTTACCATGTACCTTGTTTTTAGCGAGTTTCCGATATTTCGGCACTGTTGCAAGCGCCTAGATCACGGAGTAACTGAAGTAATTACAAACAACGATACGCAGAAATCAGCCATCGCGGAACATTTGATTGATTCTGGTCCTAACCACTGGATTGAGTTTCATAACCCACAGATTATCTCGACACAACGCCACTACATACCAAGATTAGTCACGGAAGCGATTGAAATAACAAAACATAAAAATTTCAATCGCGAGGACGGGTTTAAATTGTCGAGTGTCTGGAATCCTGTGGTTCGTATGTGTAAAACCGGAAATAATCAAAAAAGTGTCGTGTCGCGATCCGATACTGTAAGTGTTGTGTGTCGAGAACAGTTTCGAGTGAATAGTGAGAATGTGAACAGTGGTACGGGTATCGAACGCAATAAAAGACTTCGTCGGAGGGTAGACCGATATGTCTGCCAATAACAGCCTACCCGCAATTACTTCAGTTACTCCGTGATCATGGCGCTTGAAACAGTGACGAAATATCGGAAACTCGCTAAAAACAAGGTACATGGTAACAATCCCGTAAATAACTTATATTACTGTAATGTTAGTGACCATGAAATATTAAAACAATATATTTGTGTATCTATTTGAAGTAAGAATTACTCAGTGACGTGGCGTCACTAAGCGCGTTCTATCGTCTGTACCACGGCGAGTGTTCTGAGGAGTTATTCTCTCTTATCCCACCTTCTCCTTTCCTTCAAAGCACCACGCGCGCTGGCCTACGTTGTCACCGTCTGACTGTGGCCACAATTCCAACGCGTACAAATAAATTTGGTGACTCATTTCTTTGTCGCACTATCCGTAAATGGAATGCTCTGCCCGCTCACGTGTTCCCTCCCTCTTACAACCTGGGATCCTTTAAAAGAGGCGTGAAGAAGCAACATGCAGGCCGGCAGGGTGAGGATGGCTGGTGTGGCAGGTAGAACTGCTGTATCAGCTATCTTCACTTAACATCAGGTGAGGTGGAGCCATTTCTATATATAAAAAAAAAAGTTGGTGCCTGACACGGACTTTCGTTCATTAGCCTGCCTCCAGAGGTAAGGTAAGGAGGTAAGGTTCATATCAAGGTCACGTTGGTTTGTTTTTTTTTTATTTAAAGCCGGCCAAAGTACTCTGAATACGATGGGACGAAATAAAATTTCTGTTTTCAATTCCCAATTCATAAATATTTAGAATATTGAAGTATTAACAAGAGAAAGGGCACAGCAGAATGAGCAGTTTTAATAGCATCGTCATGGTTTTACAAAACGAGTTGATGTGAGACCAATTTGAAATATTATTTACTATACTGATTTTGGAGAGGAGTAGCTCGATGGCGCAGAGGAGCCCGATGGCGCAAGTGGTTAGCGCGTTCGGCTGCGATCGTTGAAGTTAAGCAACTTTCGCAGTGGTCGGTCATTGGATGGGTGACCAAAAATTTACTACCTCGAGCTCCTCCGTGCTTCGGAAGGCACGTTAAGCCGTTGGTCCCGGCTGCATCTGCAGTCGTTAGCACCCATCAACCCGCACTGGGCCCGCGTGGTGGGTCATGGCCCAATCTCCCTATTCCATCCATACGGAAGGCCTGTGCCCCAGCAGTGGGGACATTAATGGGCTGATAATGATGATACTGATTTTGAGCTGTTGAGATACATGAAATTCCCGTCTAACACTCACTCACTTTAAAAGAGGTAGCCTAGATATTTAGATTTAAATATTTGCAAATTTTGTATAATATGTATATTCTGTGTAAATTACATTCTTCCTACTTCCCTGATCCTTTTTCTTTAGTATCCTCATATTTGTTATTGACTGTGGCTTAATGCACAAGTCGTGCAAAGCTAAGAAATGAAAGAAACAAAAAAAGGGAGGGTATAGCGGAATTTCCGCTCGAATTGTCTGGGGCTCTAACACTACCTTTTAGTGGTATCCACGGTGTAGGGGATTGGATCAGGGAAAGGAAATAACCTCTAACTTGATCACTTAACGAGCTTAGAGTGCGAGCATTTCGTTAACTTGTTTTGGAAAATTTGATTGTTGCACTTATATCGCTAATTTGATTCATTATTTATTTTACCATTACCATTATTTATTTATTTCACTGTCATGGGTTGCCTGGAAAATATTGCTGTTTAGCAATATGGCCGCCTATTGTGTACATTTTCACTGTCATGTTTAATGTCTTGTATGTCCTCCTTTCTTCCTCTCTCTGCGACGCATAAATTTCCAAACTGCACCCCTTCTCTGCTAGACCTTATAATGGTATCATCTCCCGACCATGTTGTGAAACATGGTCAATTACCTGCCTATCAGTTTTCCTATCACGATTTAATTTATTTATCGTATCGAATCCGTCCCCCTAAACGTAAGGCGTCAATCCAACTATTGCGTAATTTTAGTGCAATGGATATCGATATTCTGCGAGAAGATGCTCGTATAGTTAATTGGTCGGCAATTGATGATCTCAACAGTATTGATGAACAAATAGAGTTATTTAATTCCTTACTGATACGTTTAATGGATATTCACGCTCCCGTGCGACCTGTACGCGTCAAGCATGTTCCTGCTCCTTGGCTTACGGAGGACATACACACAATATTAGAAGAAAAGACCCGCGCAAAAACAAAATTCAAAAATAATCCAACAGATGCCAATCGTTCCAGATATAGGGAAATAAGGAATCGCTGCAATACATTGATTAGGAATAAACAAAGACGCCACATTCATACGTCTGTCGAAAATGGTGACTCCGCCAAAGTTTGGCGCTTTCTCAATAAGCTTGGTATTGGCAAAGCTAAACGCAACTCTACCTCTCCTTCAAATTGTGATATCAATGCTTTAAATGCTCACTTTTCCTTATCTGCGTCCATGGATGGAATAATCAAAAGTTATACTTTGAATACGCTTTCTTCGTCGCCAACACCATCTTTTACTCCTTTTATCATAAAGCAATTTACTGAGTGTGACAATGAGAGGAACATCATTGCTGTATCGTCCAATGCCGTGGGTAGCGACTGCATTAGTCGCAATATGATCATTCCACCTCTGTGAAGTTAGCCCCCCACTTTTTGAATTTTATTATTATCTAGGTTGTTCTGGGTTGTTCTATGTTTGTTCTACATTGTTCCAAAGTATTATTTGAAAAAACTCAAATTTGAAGCTGCCAGACAAGAAAAACCGTTTTTCTATGGTAGCCCCCCATGTTTGGAAATTCAATATTTTTTTAGTTGTTCCAAGTTGTTCTAGTTGTTCCGAACGTTGTTCCAAAGTATTATTTGAAAAAACTCAAATTTGAAGCTACCAGACAAAAAAAAACTTTTTTATGGTAGCCCCCCATGTTGGGAAATTCAATATTTTTTTAGTTGTTCCAAGTTGTTCTAGTTGTTCCTAACATTGTTCCAAAGTATTATTTGAAAAAACTCAAATTTGAAGCTACCAGACAAAAAAAACTTTTTTATGGTAGCCCCCCATGTTGGGAAATTCAATATTTTTTTAGTTGTTCCAAGTTGTTCTAGTTGTTCCTAACATTGTTCCAAAGTATTATTTGAAAAAACTCAAATTTGAAGCTGTCAGGCAAAAAAAAACCGTTTTTGAGATAGCCCCACCTCTGTGAAGTTAGCCCCCCACTTTTTGAATTTTATTATTATCTAGGTTGTTCTGGGTTGTTCTATGTTTGTTCTACATTGTTCCAAAGTATTATTTGAAAAAACTCAAATTTGAAGCTGTCAGGTAAAAAAAACCGTTTTTGAGATAGCCCCACCTCTGTGAAGTTAGCCCCCCACTTTTTGAATTTTATTATTATCTAGGTTGTTCTGGGTTGTTCTATGTTTGTTCTACATTGTTCCAAAGTATTATTTGAAAAAACTCAAATTTGAAGCTGTCAGACAAAAAAAACCGTTTTTCAGATAGCCCGCCAAATCAAATCGTACTAGAGACAATAAATAATTCAACAATAATTTTAAACAATGACGATCGTATCAGTACAACCGTGGGCTATATCGTTCCAATTTCATTTAATCATTTTGAATAAAATTAATAGTTATAAGACAAGAAAACATTACACTATAGGGTAAACTCCCTAATTGTTGGCACTTTAAGAGTAGGTTCCATGTCAGTCAGACATTAAATTACCATAATCACATCTAAATGAGTTAGTACACAACACATGTAACAGTATCAAGGAAATATAGTTCAATCTTTGTTTTCATAATAGTACAGTCAATGAAGGCAAAAATCAGCTATAACCTCCGATTTCGATGAACCTCCATCGATTTTCATGAAAAATGGTGATGAGGTGGGGGATACCATATGAAACAAAAGTGACATAGTGCCAACTTGCGCTTTTTCCCTAGGGGTAGATACCACCTCTTCTCGGGGGTAAAAATTATTTTAATAAAAATAACTCCAGGAATCGATAGAAAGACAAATTCTAAGCAAAAGTTGTTATATTAAGTTTTCGAAATAAATCAATACTTTCTGAGTTAATAATGATCAAAGATTGTGATTTTGCGTCAAAAAATTCATGATTTAAGCGGTTTTTCATAAATATCTCATAAACTATGAGTTTAAAGAAAAATATATTATTACTAGACGCAACGAATATTCGGTTACTATTCGGTATTCGGCCTATTCGGCTGCTTTTATTATATTCGGCCGAATACCGAATACCTACATATTATTCGGCCGAATACCGAATACTTAAATAATATATTTTGTCATAGAGAAATAATTGGTAAAATGAAAATTAATATCGATTGATTACGTAGGTATATATTCATATTTTCATTTCTGTTATATATAATCATTAAAGTAGTCATTGGTACATAATCATCTTCTGAATTGGAAAAATGGAGGATTCTATGTATTTGAATTATTGTGGTAATCAAAATTTAAAAGGGTAAGGTTCTCATTTATTTTATAATAATTTATTAAGTAGTCATGGGTACATAAAACAGGTACATAATTTCATCATTTTCTGTATTAAACAAGTTAAGAATTTTTCTATGCATTTGAATTATTTTCATAATCAAAATTTAGAAGGGGGAGGTTATGGTGCAGAAAGATTAAATTTTCTGCATTTTTAGGAAGTAGTAGAAATTCTTTTTTTCTCGAAGACCATGCCAGCTTCAGAGTAAAGGCGCTCTGAATAAACACTACTTCCTGGCGCCGACAAATATTTTGCTGCAATCTTAATCAAACACGGAAATTCAATTTTCCTTGCTGCCACCATGTATATGGGTTGTCATGACGTGATATATTACTAATATTTAAGAAAAGATCCATTTCTGTTGAAACTGCGTTTGACTGAATTGCACTGCAAACAAAAGGGCGCGAAACAATCACAAGTTTTTGGCGCTTGTACAAGTTTTTGGCGCTAAAATCCAGCCGGATACTTTTGCCTAATATTCAGCTATTCGGTCAGGGGCCTCGCCGAATATTCGGTATACTGCCGAATATACTATTCGTTGCAAGTCTAATTATTACCAAAATAGAAGCTACTAAAAAAAAACAAACCCCTTCTTTGAAAAACCTTCTTATATGAATTCAAAGTGAGCTATTGGTAATTGTATGTATATTTTTTTTCGACGAGTACTTAAATCTAAGTTTCCAACCCTAAATAACGGGAAACCGATGCATTTTAATGAATGGTTGGAATGAAGGGTTTATTTTTCGTTTTTCCTAAAAAAAATAAGTGTTATCTTATTTTTATCATAACTTTTTAAATTTTGAAGTTGTTAACTTTTTACAGTACTCATTATAAAGGTATTTCTGAGAAATTTAAAAAGTGCTCCGGAAATGTATGTCATAAATTCATCGGTTTCCCGTTATTTAGGTTTGAATACTTAGATTTAAGTACTTGCCGAAAAAAATATATGTACATACAATTACCTATAGCTCACTTTGAATTGAAATTAGAAGATTTTTCAAAGTAGGCGTTTGTTTGTTTTTTATTAGCTTCAATTTTGGTACTAACATTTTTTTGTAAAGCTCATAGTTTTTGAGTTATTTATGAAAAACCGCTTAAACATGTATTTTTATAACGCAAAATCACAATATTTTATCTTTAATAACTCAGAAAGTATTGATTTATTCCGAAAACTTAATATAACAAATTTTACTTAGAATTTGTCTTTGTATCGATTCCTGGAGTTATTTTTATTAAAATTATTTTCACCCCCGAGCAGGGGTGGTATCTACCCTCAAGGCAAAAGCGCAAGTTGGCACTATTTCACTTTTGTTTTTTATGGTATCCCCCATCTACTTACCAATTTTATTGTAATTTAATGTCAGCTACCTACTCTTAAAGTGCCAATAATTAGGGAGTTTACCCTATATTCTAATGTTTTCTTTTCTATTAATTTAATTCAAAATGATTAAATGAAATTGGAACGATATAGCCCACGGTTGTACTATTGTTGTATAATCGTCATTGTTTAAATTGATTTTTGATGTATTTAGTGTCTCTGGTAGGTACGATTGATTTTATTTTATAGATAAAAGTTTTTTTTTGTCTTACAGCTTCAAATTTTATTTTTTTCAAATAATACTTTGGAACAATGTTAGGAACAACTAAAAAAATAATGAATTTCCAAACATGGAGGGCTATCTCAAAAACGGTTTTTTTTGCCTGACAGCTTCAAATTTGAGTTTTTTCAAATAATACTTTGGAACAATGTTAGGAACAACTAGAACAACTTGGAACAACTTTCAAAATAACGAATTTCCAAACATGGGGGGCTATCTGAAAAACGGTTTTTTTGTCTGGCAGCTTCAACTTTGAGTTTTTTCAAATAATACTTTGGAACAATGTTTGGAACAACTAGAACAACTTGGAACAACTAAAAAAATATTGAATTTCCAAACATGGGGGCTACCATAGAAAAACGGTTTTTCTTGTCTGGCAGCTTCAAATTTGAGTTTTTTCGAATAATACTTTGGAACAATGTAGAACAAACATAGAACAACCCAGAACAACCTAGATAATAATAAAATTCAAAAAGTGGGGGGCTAACTTCACAGAGGTGGGGCTATCTCAAAAACGGTTTTTTTTACCTGACAGCTTCAAATTTGAGTTTTTTCAAATAATACTTTGGAACAATGTTAGGAACAACTAGAACAACTTGGAACAACTAAAAAAATATTGAATTTCCAAACATGGGGGGCTACCATAAAAAAAGTTTTTTTTGTCTGGCAGCTTCAAATTTGAATATTTTCAAATAATACTTTGGAACAATGTTAGGAACAACTAGAACAACTTGGAACAACTAAAAAAATATTGAATTTCCCAACATGGGGGGCTACCATAAAAAAGTTTTTTTTGTCTGGTAGCTTCAAATTTGAGTTTTTTCAAATAATACTTTGGAACAACGTTCGGAACAACTAGAACAACTTGGAACAACTAAAAAAATATTGAATTTCCAAACATGGGGGGCTACCATAGAAAAACGGTTTTTCTTGTCTGGCAGCTTCAAATTTGAGTTTTTTCAAATAATACTTTGGAACAATGTAGAACAAACATAGAACAACCCAGAACAACCTAGATAATAATAAAATTCAAAAAGTGGGGGGCTAACTTCACAGAGGTGATCATTCCTCTTCTAGATATCCTCACTCCTGTAATTACTAAAATCCTTAATAAATCCATTTCGTCATCTGTTTATCCTTCAGCATGGAAAGAAGCTAATATTATTCCCATACCTAAGAAATCCAAGCCTGATTCCTTCAATGATTATCGCCCTATTTCAATATTGCCTTTCCTTTCCAAAGTCTTCGAAAAATTAGTCCATCAACAGTTAAGTAGATTCCTTTCCATGAACAATCTTCTAAATCCATTTCAATCTGGTTTCCGTCCCGGTCATAGTACGACTACTGCACTTGTCAAGATCGCAGATGATATACGTGTGGGTATGGAAAATCGGCAACTCACTGTATTAACGCTGTTAGATTTTAGTAACGCATTAAATATGGTTGATTTTGATATTTTATTGGCAATGTTGGTTTCTCTCAATGTATCTCCACCAGTGATTGATTGGTTTCATAGTTACCTGCATGGGAGACGGCAGCGCATATGTGTGGATGGATATTTTTCATCATGGTGCGACACAACAGCCGGCGTACCGCAGGGTGGCGTTATGTCTCCTCTTCTCTTTTCTATTTTCATAAATTCAATAACTCTTCCTCTCTCTTCTTCCTATAATATGTATGCAGACGATCTCCAAATATATACACAAACTTCTTTAGATGAACTTCCTACAGCCATCGCAGTTACCAACAACGACCTGGAACACATATATGACTGGAGTCGGCGACACGGTCTGTTGGTTAACCCGCGCAAAACTCAGGCTATAATTATTGGAAGCCATTGGTATAATGCTAGAATTAATAAAAGCGCTTTGCCACCGATCCTGTTAAACGGCATCCCTATACCACTTCAGGACACTAAAAAATCTTGGCGTGTTGTTCGACAATAACTTGTCTTGGAGCCACTATGTCAGTGAAGTTTCCTACTAACTTCATTATTATTTGGTGGGTATTTGGCGCGTATGGCTCGCTGAAACGCCTGAAAAACATGTTGCCGACCAAGACTAAAATTTCTCTTGCGCAGTCCCTTCTTCTTCCGTTGCTTGACTATGCCGATGTGTGTTACTCTGACCTTAGTGTTGTTCTTCTTAATAAACTCGAGCGTCTGCAGAATTTATGCATTCGATTCATTTTCGGTCTACGTAAGTACGACCATATTTCTCATTATCGTTCCCAACTTCAATGGCTACCCATTTCTCGTAGAAGAGACTGTCACATCCTATCACTCCTTTATTCTATCCTCTTTCATCCACACACTCCTCTCTATCTTAAGGAGCGTTTCGCATTTCACTCTTTTAATCCTGTCCGTGATCTTCGGTCTTCTCATAACTTATCCTTAGTTATCCCACCCCACTCCACTGATTTCGTGGCCAAGTCATTTTATGTAAGAGCTGTTAAGCTGTGGAATGCTTTGCCTTTGGATATTATACGTGCACAGACGAGGGACTCCTTTACTATTAAAATTAAGGAATATTTCCTCAAGCTGGACTCTGCCTGATCTTTTTATCTGTTTATTACTATTTATTGTATTTTATAGCTTCCTTACATACTTACTATATTGTATATTATTATATTTATGTTTATTTATTTTTACAATGCACTAGCCCGCTGTTTCCACTATTCTTATGGTATGGTTTCATTTAGCCAAAGGTTGCCTGGTAGAGATTGCTACCTTAGCAATAAGGCCGCCTTTTGTGTTTTTGTTTCTGTGTTTTATGTTCTCTGTATTGTGTGTAATAGTGCAATAAAGAATATATTCATTCATTCATTCATTCATTCATTCATTCCTGTGAGGTGTATGTCAATAAAGAATATTATTATTATTATTAACGACTGTGTTCCATAGAGTTTCGCATTGAATCGAGGTTCACATTGAATTGAACAAATGTATCATTCCTTTTTTAAATACGACCAAGAAGTTATTATTAATTTACCCCGATACCTAAAGTGCCCATAACTGTCGAACGGAAGCACGACAAAATGACAAAGGGGCTGACCACAGATTCCGAACAAAATGGATAGCAGTTAACAAAACGCGCCCGTACATTCGAAACTGTCCGCCACTTGATCTGTGGGTATTGGAAAAGTAGAAGCGGTCTTCGGGTGTAAAATATCGCGGATACTCGCGCACTTGACAGCGTTTGTGGGCACAATGAAATATGGGTCGGAGCTTTTAGGGTCCTACGGCCAGGAAGTTCGTATTTTTCACCGATATTAATTATAAGCAGAATTATATGAAACATCTTTTACGGCTGTACCCGTGTGAGAATAGCCGCTGTTGAGCGGTGGAGTTTGCGATGGTAATGATAGACATACGACGGTAGACCTCCCCTCGCGACAACGGCTAACTGGAGACGAGGTCCGAGTCTCAGAGACGCCCTCTAGTTGAGCTGATCCCACTCAGGTTCGAGTGGTCTAGAGGCTCCAGACGGAGAGGAGACCCCTCGTGGGCAGTGTGACCATATGTGGCAGGATACTGCCTTTTCGGCAGGTTTAGCCCTTTATTTTACTCTGTGGCATATTTGTTTAACGTTTTAGAAATCTGGCAGTATTTGGCAGTTTATAGCAATTTAAGTTTTTTTTGAAGTTATAATTATTATATTTATCCACATGTTTCTAGTTTGTATATTCGGAATACGTGTTTGAGTTTCATACAAGTGCAAATCACATATGTTCTAATAAATTATATTCAGTAGCGATTTTAATTGAATATTTTGATTATTTATTTATTTTTTCAAATTAAAACTGAACTTTATTGACTGTGTCCTTTTCCAGACTTTTTATTAATTTATTGTAATTAATTATTTGCATGCAATTAAAAACTAATTTTAAACGATGCCAAAGAAGGATAACTTCTCACGCGCCTACATAAGTACACGCACCCATTTTTTTTATTTATTTAAATAAATAGGGTGCGGATCCGCAAAAGAAAAAACAGTAGGTAGGAATTTTAGAAAGCCAATGGCAACATTGGCATTTTATTTGTCAGTTGTTTATGTAATTAGTCGGACTAAAAAAACTGTCGGAGACATAATTTTGTTTTGTTTCTGATTTCGTGCGGTATGTGTGAACGGTTACCATAATACCATGAAACGTAATTATGAACGATTATATCGCTAAGAGTGGGAGCAGGATCCATCACTTTCGTCGTTGTTATCAAAAGCGAAAGATGAAGATGTTGCATGGTGTAAAACATGTAACACTAAGTTGGTGCCTAGGTTATCTATTATATAATAACTTGCAACCACTACTAAGCATACGAATGTCAATATCATAAAAAGGACAGATCAGCGTTGTCGATCTATATTGGCATTATTTCGGCATTTTGTGCATACAATTTTGGCAGGATTTGTCAGTTTTTTGCCTAAGCGGGGCAGGCTCTCTAATTTAAGGTTGGTCACACTGCTCGTGGGGGATACCATCCGCCTGGAATATCTCTAGAGCTTAAGATCTCGTCGTCCGTAATCCGGTGACGCTATAAAGGTCAATTGCGACCAACAGCATACACACTCAAAAAAAAGACGTTAGACATTTGTTGTACCATTTAAGGCATTTCGCGCACTAAACGATCAAGACAACGACCAGTGGACGCAATGACCAGACTAATTAAAGAAGCCATGAACATTGCGCATTTGGCTGCCGCGGCCCGTCTAGGGATGAAACGATCCCATCTGGGTATCGATACTTTTACTCGATACTGTATCGTTCATAAAGTATCGATGCCTACTCGGTATCGAATGAAAAGTATCGATACTTGCTTGTATCAATAAATTTTGACGAACGATATTACAATTACAAATTCAGTCGAAGCTTTAATTTAACTAAAACAAAATAACGGCTCACGCCACGCGATGAACGATGACTGAATAATTGGAATAAATATAAATCATACGCAAAGCTGCCAACTGAGCAGTAAAAAAGATGCGTTCGCGAAATAAAAATTGCAACTAGACACCTTACCAGAGTAAATAATAAAAATAAATAAATAAATATTTCCAACACTCACACCAATTAGCCTAGCCCCAAAGTAAGCACTATAAGGCTTGTGTTATGGGATGCTAGGGTAACGGATAGAATACATATACTGTACATATATAAGTATATTTGTATAGAAATAGATATTAACCATCCATGACTGGAGTACAAATGCTCGTATTCATCACACAAACATCTGCCCCCACCGGGATTCAAACCCGGGACCTCTCGAGTCGGCGACACCACGAAACCCGGCGTACAAACCACTCGGCCAAGGAGGTCGTCAAATCAGAGTAAATAATCTGCCTTTGAGTTTTTTGATACTTCTCAGTGAGTGACCGACCAAGTATCGATTTAAGTACTTACTTCACGATACTAATTGATACTCAGTTCTAAAGTATCGATGCCAAAAGTACTTGGTATCGCAAGAAAAGTATCGAGTAGTTACTTGTATTTACTGGTATCGTTTCATCCCTAGGCCGGTCTATGCACATTCGTTAGACTGGTCGTCGGTCTAGGCAGTCGCTCATAGCGACAAAGTCGTGGCCGGGTCATAACATACGTGTGTGTTGATTAATTGTTATCAATATTATATTACCTTTTATCAAATAAACTAGCGGCCCGCCCTCGCTTCGCTTCGGTGTAGAGCTGAAGTGTAGACTACAGTTTTTGTATTATACACAATGACATTCATCTATGATTCTTCTTTTACCTGCATGCAAAGTCTCAGCCCGATCGGTTTAAAATTGACAAAATTTCATACGAACTTTCATTCCCTATTTTATCCCCTTGGGGGTAGAATTGATCAAAATCCATTCTTAGCGGAGGCCTACGTCATAACATCTACCTGCATGCCAAATTTCAGCCCGATCCGTCCAGTGGTTTGGGCTGTGCGTTGATAGATCACTAAGTCAGTCAGTCACCTTTGAGTTTTATATATATATAGATTTGTATTGTATTTTCCCAAAAGTACCTAAATACCACATTTATATGAGACTACAAATCGAGGAAAAAAAATAATATCACAAAATGAAAATACACTGAGGAATTGAGAACCTTATTCTTTTCGAAGTCGTTTCAATGGTACCCAATAAAAGAATTATAGGCTAATGGAATTGTTCCTCAATAAATACATTAACCTAATCCCATTAGCCATGAAAATATTGCAGTACTAAAAGCACTACTTCATTGCTACTATAAGCCTTTTCCCTAGTGTCTACCGTTCCAAGCCTTTCACATCAATACCAATTGCGTCCCCGATAAGAGAATTACAGTTACATTACTAATTTGGTACGTACTACATTATTGATGGGTGGGCGGATAGTATCACATAAGTAAAAATGGCACAGAGGCTTCATGCGATGCGCGTGTGTGAGAAAGCACCGGCTGCCCACTTGGAGTTACTTTGTTAAATCTAAATTTAACTAAAACTCGATTGAGCCTATTCAATAATGTCAAATTGACATTGACCTTTGGACATTTTTATATGGGACAAAGCTAGTATTATTGAATCGAGATTTAGTTAATTTTGCTGCAAGTCGGACTTTAGGTGGGCCTTAGTTCTTTTTTTTATATAGATAGGTCCTGCAAATGACTCCACCCCACCTGATGTTAAGTGAAGGTGAAGTCCAGACGTGAAGATGACTGATACAGCAGTTCTACCTGCCACACCAGCCATCCTCACCCTGCCGGCCTGCATGTTGCTTGTTCACGCCTCTTTTAAAGGATACCAGGTTGTAAGAGGGGGGGAACACGTGAGCGGGCAGAGCATTCCATTTACGTATAGTGCGACAAAGAAATGAGTCACCAACTTTCTTTGTACGCGTTGGAATTGTGACTACAGTTAGACGGTGACAACGTAGGCCAGCGCGCGTGGTCCTCTGAAGGAAAGGGGAAGGTGGGATAAGAGAGAATAACTCCTCAGAACACTCGCCGTGGTACAGACGATAGAACGCGCTTAGTGACGCCACGTCACGGCGTAATTGAAGAGGCTCAAGGTGTTTAGTCACCTTCTCATCGCCTATGATGCGGATCGCGCGCCGCTGTAACCTATCCAAAGCATCGAGCAAGTACTTGGCGGAGCCATCCCAGAGATGCGTACGTAACTTGTACATGTTTGCCAACATTGTGGCGTATGAATATGGCCATAACCTATGGCCATCGTGTAGAGCAGGGGTTTCTGTTTACCTTGGTATGTATTGGAATGATGGCCCACAAGTTGGCGCAAGATCCGTATGGGTCGGTTTTTATTTTTTTAAGGGCTGTGGCGGAGTTATGGCCGTCGTGTCCACACGTTGGCCGCGTTTATATTTTGCTAAGAGCTCCCACTGTGATCACATGCCTCAACCTGATTCAAATTTTATATTCATGCGTCATAACTATAGTGTTAAGGAGTATATTAACTATAATAGTAATATGCTGTGAGTAAATTAATCGCAATCAGCGTCTATACAGGCTGTTACAAAAATACAAATAAAGCTTGAATGGCGTTGAAGTACATCATATATGGAGTCTTCTCTAATTTTCTTAAAATATTTGCATGAAGTTTTAACCTTTTATAAAAACAGTTATTTTTAATGATCCTCGAACTAGTGTCATGTCTTAAAATAATCGATATTTTTATTAATCATTAAAATTTTGTTGTTTTTATAAAAAGTTAAAATTTCATGCAAATATTTCAAGAAAATTAGAGAAGACTCCTAATATGATGTACTTCAACGCCCTTCAAGCTTTATTTGTATTTTTGTAACACCCTGTATATACAATTTTATAAATCCGTCCGCACATTGCCTTGAATCGAAGCAAATTGAACTACTTTCCATCGAGTGGATGCTATCACAAACACTTGGCTTATATATTTGCCATAATATTTGCTACAATGTTGACCAACGTGTAGAGCATGCATAAAACAGAAACGTGTCTCTGCGTACGCGAAAGGCTGCCAGTGCTCACACACACACGCGCAATGGACAAGAAATCTGCAAAATTTTCCCACTAGGGGCGCTGTAATCGCTTGACCCAAAACTTTTACCAAATACATATCTATATGCATATATTAATTTTAAAGCTTTTTATTAAACAAATTACAAATGCCGCGTTGTGGAATTCCTGGTTGTTGTGAGAAAACTGCATGCTTCCCGACTAAAATATAATTTTATGTGTTGCTTTGAAGGGGGCGGGGGGTAAAAACTGAGCTGCTGTTTACACCATGGTATGTATCTGGGTCAGGTGATGCAAAAATAAGATAGGTTTGACTAATAAGCCCGCTAAAAGTTACTGAGATCCATGAACTAAATAATCATGAAAAATGCTTCTATGTACCGAGAATGACGACTATTCTAGCATAATGATAGAAGGAGTGCCTTTCTACTAGATCAGCTTTTCTGCCTTGTACAGATGCTCCTCTCCTTTTCAACTCTGTTTTCAGCTGTATAGACACCATGTAGAATACAGTTTTACCACTTATTTAATATTTTAAACAATTAAAAAAATACGTTTAAAATTTGACAGCTGCAATATTCGGCTGTAGTTTGGGTCAAGCGTTTGCAGCGCCATCTATGTCGAGCTATATAAAACTTTGTGTCAGTGGCTTCGTTAGTCACGTGGAAAGGATCGTGTCGTCTCCAAACTGTTGTGTGTAGGCACTTATTAAACCTGGATTTATCAATGTCGTTCGCCCGCTCAATTATCTCAGCCTTTTCTTGGGGCTTACAAACTTTCAGAGAGGGCAGGCGGAGATTTAAAAATATTCCGCCACGTTACAACTTCGTTGCCGGGAGGGGGTGGATTGTGGTTCATGTTTGCACCTTTGTTTTCGTCGCTATGCGAATTCGAAAAGGACGTATTGGGGTCCGTAAATATCTTACTGAGAAAAAGCAGCCCTTGCTGAGTTTCTTGCGGGTTCTTCTCAGTACAAGGTCTCCCGCCGTAGTTTTGCGAACCGATGGCGTAGCTTCTTGACCTTCACAAGTGCTTGTAACAGCCTAGACTGAATAAATGACTTTTCATTTCATTTCACCTAATTCTATATATTTATTACTTATATATTAATAATAGTATATGATATATATATATTTTTATTGTTTTACTTAGTAGATTGAATTTCATGACTCATTTAAAAAAAATCAGCGTCTGTTATGAATTTACGATTTGAATTAAAAAGAAAGCTCATATTATAAAACACCTTTTAAATAACAAATAATGACATATTATGGAAGAGAGAAAAAGAGAGAGAGCTGTAAGAATAAACTTAGTCATAAGCTAAGAACTGAAATTATCTGTTTCCTTATAAACATCGCAATGATTTTACTAGGAGAAATTCCACGCGGCCCCTAGCAGCAGTCGGGGCTCCGCACCCTCTGCTACCCGCCGCATGTTCTTTGCAAAATTCAAACAGAATTATGTACAAATAAATGCTTCAAATAAACATAATAAATCGACCTTTTTTTTCTTAAATAGATTCCATTGAAACAAACGGCCCGTCGCCAACGCGATTTTGCTACAAGCATACGAGTAATATTTTTTTTGCTGATGCTCTGCAGTTGCGTGCTAACCCCGCGACCAAAACCCCTGACATAGTGCGTAAAAACCTTCAATAAAGTTTTACTAGAAAAAAATCCACGCGAACCAGGCAGCGGACGGGACTCGAACCCGCACCCTTCGCAATCCGGGCGAATGCACTGACCAATTATGCTACCACGGCCCTGATGGTCGCGTCGAAGTTTTCCTAGCCTTAAGCTGCAAGGCAGCGCCATCTCTTCACATTATAGGTAACCCACAATGTCAAATGAATACTTTTTCAAGTATTAAACATTTGAAAGAAGAAATAGCAATTATAATTATGTATAGTTCGAGTCTCGTCCGCTGCCTGGTACGCGTGGATTTTTTTTCTAGTAAAACTTTCTTTAGATTTAAAAAAAATGTGTGCGTGTACTAGTGTACACACGTAAGAAGTGAAACTTCATTATGGCCTTATTTTTCGAAAAATGATCTACATGCAACTTTCCAGAAATTGGTTAAATAAAGTTAAATTAGATAAAGTTTAAACAAAAGGATTTTATTATCATAGACATGAATACAAATTACTGCCTATGAAACTGTTATGATTACACGGCTCAGTAATCTAAGGCACATGTTCCACCTCCGACGATGAACGATAAGCGAGTAGAAACTAGAAACGAATTGGCAGTCCTGAGTTAAAATGCTCGCGCACGGCTTTTGACAGCCAAGCCAGCTTAACCGAGCGAGTATAGCTGAGCGAGTATCGCTGAGCTAGTATCGCTGAGCGAGTATCGCTGAGCGAGAATCATAACATATAGCAGTTAAATGCTTAAAAAATAAAAACATAACCTTCAATAAGTTCCTACATGAAAAGCAACCTCTGCCGATTCTATTTCTCCTTTGCACTACGGACTCGCCGTCCTCAAACATTAATCTAAGTGAGTGTCAATTAACCAGACATACGGGAGTCGCTGAACTCTGTAAACACATTTTCTGAACTTTCGAAGGAACAAGCAAATTTTTTTGGCAAGATACCATCAGCGGCACCTAATTTGGCAAACGATATTCATGGAATATCTCACTTAAACGTTGACAAATGATTTCTTTTTGGCTCTCATTCAATTAATGAATTGTTGCACTTAGATTTTGAACATTATCACTACACTCAATAATAGCGACCATTCTTCTGGTATTAAAATTATTCATGCACGAACGCGCGCCCGCGACTTCCCCTACGTTTTTTTTTGAAATCCCACAGTAACCTTGCATTTTTACGGTATAAAAAATATCAACTATATGGGCGGTTTAGGATGTTTATAAGTACAACTATATGGTAAGGAAATTAAATCTCTAAAAGCTAGAAACGTTTTGAGCTTCTTGCAAGCTGCCGGGCTAAAAGAGATACTTTAACTTAGTGGCAATTTACAATAGATCTTATAGGCCGCAGTGACCACAGTTCCATTAGAATTGCATAGCCCCGAAAAATCTAAAATAATAAAGTATATGGCTACCAAATTTTATCCAAATCCGTTCAGTAGTTTTTGCGTGATTAAGCAACAAACATAAACTTTCACATTTACAATAATAGTAGGATTTATCAATAGCAGCTTCTAATTCATAAAGTTACTTCATATTTTTAGGTCTCCATTTTATCATTCCTAGCCTGGTTCATAATATGGCTAAATATAACAAATATCTATATATATATATAAAACTCAGAGGTGACTGACTGACATAGTGATCTATCAACGCACAGCCCAAACTACTGGACGGATCGGGCTGAAATTTGGCATGCAGGTAGATGGTATGACGTAGGCTATGAAAGGATTTTGATCAATTCTACCCCGAAGCGAAGCGAGGGCGGGCCACTAGTAACAAATAAACCTTGCGAGATTTTCGTGGTACAGCATATTATGTTTAAATATATATTGTAAGTGTGTTGAATAAATACATAATTCGACGGGAGCAAAGTAAAAACAGACATCTGCAAAATAGCAACTTTACAGGAGAGCGAAAAGATCGAAAAAGTGTGTTATTTTTCTAATGAGTGGACCAATAGTTCTGAAAATTTTATCATAATCTATTTATACTCTTATATATTTGTATATTAAGCTAGTTTAGCTAATTTCTTGAAAATTTACGAGATTCTGCAGATAGACGTTCTTACATCGTACTTTAAAAAATGCTAACTGAGGCAACTACCAGTTGGTCGTGTATACTCTGTCTAGTTATACATACCATCCGTATACATACATAACGTCCGTCCGTATAGTTATACATAGCAGCCTCAGTATCACGGCTATTATATTTTTTTTACTTTTAAAAGCCCATCCGTTTCCTTGATGTCCAGTTATTTTTATTCTTCTTAATTGCAGTTTGTGTCGTTCTTTATTCATTTTGAATTGTAAGGATTAATGCAAATGGAGAATAGAATAACACCTCGAAATTGCTGCCGTTAAAGAAAAAAAGTTTTCTTAACCTAAAAGGTACGCGCGCGCCGGTGACAAGTGAGCCAACTGCCTCATGTCATTTTGCGCGCGCTCGGAGCTCGCCTCGCGCCCTGCGTTGAAACGACCAACGTTACTTGGTCGCATAGACTTCGTACTATTTGCAAAAACATGCGTAGATGGCTTTTTATACGTTCGAAAATTGATTGAAATAAAGTGAAATCTGCAAACAAAATATGTCAGGTTGTGGCGTCTTGTTTGATTAGTACGAAAATGAAATAAAAAGAAAAAACGTGAATTTGTAGTTGACTTTATTTACTTTGCACCCGTCGATATTATAAAACAAAATCTGCCCGTGACATACACATCGTTGTGAATGGAAAAAAAAATAACAAACCGACTAATCAAACAAGCAAACTCTATCAGTGCCCATTGAGAGCGCGCCCTCGTTATAACGACAAAGTGAAGTTGAAATAGAATTTTGGCGTGAACGAAAGAGAGCTAGATTGCCGCTTTGACGGGTAGGTAGGTAATTATTTTGAATGGATTTATGGAAACTCCGTATAAAATCAGCCGTAAGTGCAAAGATTTACAGGCTATTGGGAAAGCGTAATATTATATAGCATTTATCAAAAGTTCACACTATTTATATAACTGGATGGAGGAGCTCGATCGATGGTGCAGGTGGCTAGCGTGTTCGACAGCGATCTTTAAACTTTCGCAATGGTTGGTCATTGGATGGGTGACCAAAAATTTTCTATCTCGAGTTCCTCTGTGCTTCGGAAGGCATGTTAAGCCGTTGGTCCCGGCTGCATCTACAGTCGTTAGCAACCCGCCAATCCGCACTGGGCCCGCGAGTTGGGTCATGACCTAATCTCCCTATTCCATCCATAGGAAAGGTCTGGGCCCCAGCAGTGGGGACATTAATAGGCTTATGATGATGATTTATATACGCTGTGATAAATAAATAAAAATAAATAAATAAATAAACTTGAGACGCGCCCTGGTTTCTTTTCGGTATAGATTATAGTTTTGTTCTTGGGCATGTACCATTTACAAGTATATTATACAAATCTTCCGTCAAAAAATATGCGTCTGATGGTACCTATTTTACATACACATTTACTACATATGCAAAGCTTTTCATAGAATCTACGACTCAATTTATAGTTTTTCAGTTTACGTAAACAGGCTTGCGGGGATTGATACTGGGTTGTTGGCCAACACTTAAAACAAGTGTAAATAAATTATTATTTAATTATTATTCTCATATGTGGCCAAAACGGCCACATCTTTGGGGAACACGCCTTCCACTCTCAATTCAATTCATTTATTACATATCCAAAATGTACAAAAAGATACTCTGTTGTTCACTAAGCATGTTCAGCCCCTCTAGCATAACCACCGAAACGGGATATGATAAAGCGATATATCAACATTAACTGTCAGACTACTGTCAAACTTCATAGTAATCTGACAGTTAATGCCGATATACCGTTTTATCATATCCCGTTTCGGTGTTCATGCTAGAGGGGCAGATAGTTTTTTATAACACCCTTTTATATGTTAGTATTTTTTGTTAGTAAGTATAGATTTGTATTTTTTTTTGTAATTAATTGTTTCATATAGTTATAAGCCTCGTCAACCTTAGGCCCTGCCAGAATATCAGCGTCGCTTGCCCTGGCGTCGCTGTGGCACTATGCTGAGGCAGGGACCTAGTTGGCCTTTTTTTCTGTTATTGTATTTGTTTTGTATAATCTATTTTTTGTAGATTTTATAGGTCAGAGGAGCTGAATAAAACACGGAATCACAGTGACGAATGATACTTATATTCTGTGAAATTTATTTTTACTAGGAAGCTGATACGACTGACTCCTAGCACAGCAGAATACAAAGTGAAGCAAGTTTATAAGTGAACTGAATGCGTGAATGATCGAATGAGTGGGGGTTGAACGAACGAATGAAGTATTTGAGTCAAGACTAAATGAACAAGTATACTTTGGCATTAACTAGTCATGTTACTTTCCTTTTATTACAAAAGGTATACAAATTATAATATATATATTAGATTAATTTTTGCTAATTTAAATTCAATATAAATGCGTCATTTTTAAGGCTAATAAAATTCTTTCTTTCTTTCTTTCTTTACCTATAAGCGAATGAAAATCTGTGCAGTAGTTTTTGGCAACATTTAAAGAGATGGAGGCAGAAGAGGACTTGGTTTTTATGATATGTAAGGATGTCCCACAATTGCAATTGGTTCGGTCTAAGCTGTTATCTTAATTATATTGGCTTGTTTCGTGTATGATAAATCGAGGAACTCGATAGTGCAGGTGGTTAGCGCGTTCGGCTGCGATCGTTGAAGTTAAGCAACTTTCGCAGTGGTCGGTCATTGGATGGGTGATCAAAAATCTTCTATCTCGAGTTCTTCCGTGCTTCGGAAAGCACGTGAAGCCGTCAGGCCCGGCTACATCTGCAGTCGTTAGCACCCGCCAATCCGCACTGGGCCCGCTTGGTCATGACCCAATCTCCCTATTCCATCCATAGGGAAGGCCTGTACCGCAGCAATGGGGACACTAATAGGCTGGTGAAGATGATGATAAAAGGCCGGGGTTCGGCGACTTACAGCGAATGCTCCTTACACCGCCACGAGTACTATCGCGGAATTATGCGCTCTGTCACTTGGCGAATAAAATGCTTTGAACGGTTTTCTACAGTAGTTTTTATTACGCACCGCCTTCGCGTCGGAAGCGCCACTCCGGGCCGCCGCACAAAAGTAAGACAGAGAGCATTTCATTGATTGAATAATGAATTGAATTGCATTTGTTTTAGTTGCAATTTGTCATCCGCATCGTGATCGCGACAGCGCTATACGAAAAAGTAAGACAGCGATAATTACATGTCTATGAATGAATTTTTACTACGCCGCTACCGCAAGCGATTATGGCATTATGGGTGACAGAGCGGCTCTTTCCGCGAGTGTACCGAGAGCTAGGCTGCTGAAACGGGGCTCGTCAATGCACTAGGGGAACTGTTGCCGGAAAATTATCACGCATAGGAGTCCACAGGTCAGAAGGGTTACAATATCTTCCGGAGGAAAAGTCCTCACACTTGATTTAACGGTTAAAGCTTGAGTATTGATTGATAGCTGCTTACGTGCCGAGGATTCAATCGGACTACCACCTCATTGGCACTGGTATTGCCTGTCTAATGGTACCAACACACAAGACACAGTGGTAGGCTTCAAAACGAAGTACGGTTTGGCACCAATCCCATACATAATTAAGATAAAAAATCAATCTTCCATTTTGTGTCGACTTGGAAAATCAACGAATAAATAAATAAAGAATCTGTTACGCTACGGAACATTTCATAATTCACCATTCACTCTTTTGACAAACGAAAAATTAACCTAAATTATTAACGCAGTCTCGTGTATCTGTTCATTGAGTTACAAAAATATCGTTGGAGTGATGATGTAAACAGAACACGGCATCACTTTAGGCCAACTTTTGTAATTTTATGTAAGAAAGGCGACAAACATTCCTAATCAACTCGGCTTATATTAACCACATTACCCACCAAACAAGCATTAACTTTGACAGCTCCGCAATTCTATCGCATTACTACAGTTTCCATGGAAACTACGCAGTACCAGATGTAGAGATGGCCGTTTTTACCCGACTGCGCAATGCAAGAGCGTATATAAAACAAAGCTACTTTAACAGTCAGGACCCATTATTGAAAAATATTATATACTCTTGAATATCTAATGGGTCCCGACTGTTAAAGTAGCTTTGTTCCTTATTAACAGAATTATAGACTACTGGACTTGTTTTTTTCTTTTCAGTTTTTATTTGAAGTATAATTAAGCAGTCGGGTTTTTTGATTTTTTAAATTTACCTTTTTTTTGATATTTGTGAGATCGATGCGCATCGATACCAGATAAATCGCATCCAAGCCAAGTGAATGTCAGTCTATCTAGTATCGCAGTATCACAGGATGCGATGCGATACGAATTACGACAGATGCGTGTTTTGTGCGGGTGTGTCTCTTCGATTCCTTGATAAACCGTAATTTTAGCTCTAGACACTGGCTATGCATCCAACGAGCTATAGTGCTGCAAACTTTTCTGTGATAGTAACAATTGAAACTTCAATTTATCCAAAGCATTTTAAGTTTTCTATGACATAATTTTTCACCGATAGCGACACATTCGCTGGCACAAATAAGTTTGTGGCTGTAGTGTTTACTTATTATTACTGTAGTTACGATGAGAGAAATAAGATAGCATTGGCATCCCGTAACGGTACCAAGTCGCTTCGGATGCGCGCATCCAAACCCAATCGCCTAATGAGAATGCTATAACTATCGCTATCGTTTACAATTTCATTATTTTATTTCTGACGCTGAAGGTTTTTAAATTCCTCGAGCCCGTTTTTTTTCTTTTGCATTGTTAATAACAATTTTAAATAAAATGAGCGTAAGGTATTTGAAATCCTTCAGGGGTCAGAAATAACAAAATGAAATCGTAAGCGACGCTATCGCTATAGCAATCCTGGTAGACAATAGCCCCCTGGCATCGTTATTCTAAAAACGCCCACCCCTAACCAGATGTAAGAACAAACTGGGCTTCATCCATAGAGAATTTAACGATACGACTACAGATATGTCAAAGGTCGTGCTTGGGGTATTAAATACAAAATCACCATAAAATCATTGTTACTTCACTGTATTTTTATTAGCACTCTTTTATAATATACTAGCGGCGGTGTAAAGCTGAAGTGTAGACTACAGTTTTTGTTCTCAGGCTTTTATTATACACAATGACATCCATCTATGATTCTTCTTATACCTGCATGCATCTCAGTCCGATCGGTTTAAAATTGACAAAGTTTCATACAAACTTTCATTCCCTATTTTAACCCCTTGGGAGTAGAATTGATCAAAATCCTTTCTTAGCGGATGCCTACGTCATAACATCTACCTGCATGCCAAATTTCAGCCCGATCCGTCCAGTGGTTTGGGCTGTGCGTTGATAGATCACTATGTCAGTCAATCACCTTTGAGTTTTATATAATTATATAGATTTCACCTATGTGTTTATGTACTGAGATCTGTCGAAAAGACCTCCAACTTACAGAAGGCCACAATGAACTACTGGTGCTGTAACGATTATGTAAAGCGTCAGAAATAATGAAAAAAGAATATTAACACGTTTTGTCACCATTTCGAGATACTTACTACGAATTTTGCCTGTTAAATTTCCAAGAATATCCCTAAAGATTTCATTGTTTCTGGTAAAATATCAGATAAAATTTATCTGGAAAATTGGGAATTATAAAAAAAGTTTTTATAACCAATACCAAACATGAAATCCAATAAGCCATAGACTATGAAAATACGCATAAACTCAGATTGGAACAATGTTCACGATGTAGACGAACGCAATTTACGACTCGAAAAAATATCGAGCAATTTGAGTATCGCTTGGTAGATATTTGTAAGCGACAATGTTACCAATAGTTTTGTAGCATTCGAGCACACGACCTTAATTTACAAAAACTAATACGATTCCGTCGTCACCTATGGGAATCATAAAAATAATTACAAAAGTTGAGCTGTACCTACACCTGCATAAATTTACAAAACTTAATAGTTTCCGATTGTTCAAAGGATTCATACAAACGATATAATGATTGTAAGAAAAATAAGCATCTTGCCGGTGAAACAATACGACCGCAACGCACAGATGAAAAGAAAAGCAATCTAGGGATGTTCTTTTTTAATTAAAAAGAAAAAGAATCATAGACTTTTATGATTCGCCTCCGTCAGCTATATTTCCGTGGCGCGCACCTTGGGAAATCATAACTGAGTAGGACTGCGCTTTCAACGTTATTCATTTGCATGCCGATTGTCAGATAAATCGGTTCTTTCTACTCAATTTTTGAAGTGAAAACACTTTTTTTTTTGTAATGGGTAAAAATTGTTAAACTTGCGTCAGGACACGTGGCGTAAGACGAAAACAATAAAATTGGAAAAGTTGTTGACTTTTAATATATTGGATGAAGAATAGTAATGTTTTATTTTATCGTAATATAATAATAAGTCTCTATCTACGACGTCCTACCCCTCTAGCATGACCACCGAAACGGGATATATCGGCATTGACTGTCAGACTACAGTGGAGTTTGACAGTAGTACAGTGGAATTTGACAGTAGTCTAACAGTTAATGCCGATTTATAGCTTTGTCATATCTCGTTTCGATGGTCATGTTAAAGGGGCAGGACGTCATAGATAGAGACTTATTATTATATTGCGATAAAATAAAACAGCTAAACAGCAGGTGGCAGCTTTATTGCGAAGAAAATGCATTTTTTTACAATAGATGTCGCTAGGGGCGCTTAAATGTGATTCATGTAAGTTGATTTTTCTAAGAGATAATTTTTTTAATGTAATATAAATTATCACGCTTGTGTACGATAGCGCCATAAATAAATATTGTATTCTACCACATAAATGATAGTTCTTTTAAACTGATAATTAAAGCAATTCGTGCAAAATTATTCCCTAACCATTCCAAAATATCAAAAATGCACAACGTTAATATTCAAGTTTTCACTTCTGCCGGCACTCCCGATGTGCAACCCGTCGTTTTTTTTTTTTGAGTGTGTATGCTGTTTGTCGCAGATGACCTTTACAGCGTTACCGGGTTTGAAGACGGCGAGATCCTAAGGAGACCTCAAGCCGAGTATTGGTGAGTGCCTCTAGAAGTATTCCAGGCGGATAGCATCACTCCACGGGGGAAGTCTCCTCTCCGTCTAGAGCCTCTAGACTATTCGAACCTGACGGGGCCGGCTCACCTGGAGGGCGTCCCTGAGACTCGGACCTCGGCTCTAGTTAGCCGTTATCGTGGGGGGCGGGGAAAAACGCCCAGGTACGTTCCTGTACATGGTACTCGTATAGCGTGTCGTCTGCAGACCGAGTCTTCGCACTCTTATCTTACGGGTGCGGTGTCTGCCTAGTGCTAATATAGTGTGTAAGTCTGCTAGCTGTGTAGTGTTGATGTTTGTAGCCTGTGTGGGAGGAGTCGGAGGCGCGTTGGCGTATTCGTTTCATTTTAAATAGTGACTCACTCTTACTTCGCTTTTTATATTAAAAGTGGCAAACAAGCGTATGTCCCTCCTGGGGGCCATTCGCCTAACGGAAATGCTTTGGAGAAAGCTAACGTTTACGATTTCCTTTTGTTATTTCTGACTGCCGAAGGTTTTCAAATACCTCACGCTCATTTTCTATACTTATAATAAATCTGTAGAGAGGTCAATTCTGTATATGAAATATATTTTCAAAATAACTATCAGGGGGTGATAAGTGATCGATACTGATGCCAAAAATGCAAACAGTAAAATTTTTGTTTGTCTGTCTGTCTGTCTGTCTGTGTGTATGTTCCTTATAGAAACAAAAACTACTCGACGGATTTTAACGAAACTTGGTAAAATTATTCTTCATACTCCTGGGCAGGTTATAGTATACTTTTCATCACGCTACAATCAATAGCAGCAGAGTAGTGAAGGGAAATGTTGGGAAAACGGGAGAAGTTACTCCATTTTTTAAGCTTCCGTCGCGTGTGCAGCCTTAATGGTTAAAATTACATAGAAATCATGTATGACGGAAATATTCTACATAAAATTGTCTAAAAATATCCCGCAACAGCATATGTCTATCTTTTATGATTGACTCACAATAACATGTGTAATTATATAAATAAAGTCATTGTTTATAGTACAAGCCTGAGAACAAAAACTATAGTTTACACTACAGCTCTACATCGAAGCGAAGCGAGGGCGGGCCACTAGTCTTTAATATTGTTATTACCAATGCAAAAGAAAAAAAATAGAGCGCGAGGCATTTGAAAACCTCAAGCGGCTAGAAATAACAAAATGAAATCGTAAGCGTTAGCGTTTTCCAAAACAATACCGTTAGGCGAATGGTCCCCTGGTGGTAAGCAGCCACAATAACCTATAGACGCTTCCCTGACTAAGGTCAATAAGGGAATAAGTCCCTACCCCGTGGAGCCCTAGAATCTTACTAACCAACAGCAAGTGTTATTTACTGTGGTCCTTGTAAGATAGAGATTGCTCTAATTCGAGCGGGAAATCTGCTCCTCCATCTGCATTGATGATTTATTTATTTATATATTTTCATTTAGGAAACATACAGTTTTACACAATTCAATTAAGTAACACTTATTACTTTTTCATAAACCAGTGAAGTATCCACAGACTGAAACATTCATATACTTACATAATTTACTTAAGATTACGTACAATATTTAGAGTTATGTGAATAAAAGAAAATACTAATTGTTAGGGTAAAACGACCTTATAGCATTCATTTCTAAATTGATTCTAAGAAAGGCAAAATATATCCAATCCCCTGAAGTATTTATTATAGCTGTGACATGCTCTAGAAATGAAACTATTTGCAGCAAACTTGGTCCTGCTGAATTGTATTACAAACGTGTTGTCAGGACCTAGTTCTATTTGGACAACGGAAACCAATCCTCTACAAAAGGAACGGCGAATCTACAAGGTCATTAAAAAGCTTGAAAAGAAAAATTGATCTCTAACAGTTCTGCGATGTTGCAAGGATGTAACCTGTAACTTTGCTTCACAGTCAATAATAATCAAGTTAACATTAATTCTGTTTTCTAAGTACTTTACAAATTTGTGTTGAATTCTTTCAATAGTATCAATGTATATATTATACTGTGGATTCCATACACAAGAGGCGATTCCATACACGAGAGTTGATGATGATGATGAAAAGGATCTAAAACGATAAAGGTATTGTTAAAATACGCTTATAATAAGTCTGCGTATACACACTTATTCTATTTTTGCCTACTCAGAGGATCCGGGTTCGCATCCCGTTGGGGCAAATGTTTGTGTTATGAATATGGATCTATATATCTAAATAAGTATCAGTATTAGTATGTTATCTGTTACCCTAGTATCCCATAACATAAGCCTCACAGTGCTTACTTTAGGGATATATATACTAATCGGTGTGCATGTATGAGATATTTATTTATTGAAGTATTTATTTAATTGTAAGTAGCTAATATAAATTTTTGATTATTTTTGCGCAACTACCCAAATAACAAGGAGCTCGATGGCGTAACTGGTTAGCGCGTCAGGCTGCGATCGTTGAAGTTAAGCAACTTTCGCAGTGGTCAGTCATTGGATGGGTGACCAAAAATTTACTATCTAGAGCTCCTCCGTGCTTCGGAAAGCACGTTAAGCCGTTGGTTGCGGTTGCATCTGCAGTCGTTAGCACCCACCAATCCGCACTGGGCCCGCGTGGTGGGTCATGGCCCAATCTCCCTATTCTATCCATACGGAAGGCCTGTGCCCCAGCAGTGGGGACATTAATAGGCTGATGATGATGATGCTGACCCAAATAAAGGAGTGTAATGTTTAAGTATTATGACAAGTTAAACGGCTATGAAAATTTCCACCGTCTTCGCTTTTACTCGGTATAAAATTAAGCCTGTTTACTTTCGATTACTTCAGTCTACCCCACCGCTATCTAAATTGAGGCTAAGCACTGCCGTTATAATTAACTTAAACTGAAATTGTTTGAGCCGAACTGACACTTTATTTTACGATCGCAAACTAAGAGATTAAACTTTCGATAAAGTTTCAGATAATAAGTATTTATCTGTTATAATCGCACTATCTTGCAGGTAAAAGGTGCTCATTTATTTCAACTCTATACTGCTTTAATATATTAATCATATATCATCATCGACCCATGCTCGTCCACTGCTGGACATATTCCTCCCCTAAAGCACGCCACTGCTCCCGATTTTCTGCCACTCTTATCCAGCCTACTCCAGCCAGCCTTCGAATGTCATCATCCCATCTTGTCTCAGGGCGTCCCATACTACGATTACCGAGTCGCGGTCTCCACTCAAGAACTTTACGGCTCCATCGGCCGTCAGTTCTGCGGCTAACGTGACCAGCCCCCACTGCCACTTCAGTTTGCTAATTCGGTGGGCTATGGCGGTGACTCTGGTTCTCTGACGGATTACATCATTTCTGATACGGTCCTTCAGGGATACTCCGAGCATAGCCCTTTCCATAGCTCTCTGAGCGACTTTAAACTGGTGGACCAGTCCAGCCGTGAGTGTCCACGTCTCGGCGCCGTATGTCATAACTGGGAGGACGCACTGGTCGAAGACTTTCGACTTGAGATGTTGAGGGATGGGTGACGAGAAGACTTGACGAAGCTTACGAAATACTGACCAGCCCAACTGAATTCTTCTATTGGCTTCTCTCTCAAAGTTGTTTCTGCCTAATCGGAGCGTTTGTACTAGATAGACATATTCCTGAACAACTTCGAGAGGTACTCCATTAACAGCAACCAGTCCCGGATCAACGAGCTCGTTGAACATGACCTTGCTTTTATCCAAGTTCATCCGGAGACCGATGCGTTTGGAAGATTCAGCCAGACTACTCACCATCCCCTGTAGGTCTTGCAGGGTTTCAGCCAGGATAACGATATCGGTTAATTAATTAATCATATATACCATTTATTATTTAAGGAAATGTCAAGATCAGTTGCCATGCAGGAGCCGCTCACACACCGGCTGCGATAGCTATTACATAACAGAACACAGAAAGATGTTAGAAGGGTGATTATCGACCGTTCGTACGGGAACCGATGTCGCCGGCTCGCCCCCACTACACTTCCACCTAACAGATAATAGCTAATCAAACGACGCGACATCAAACAATCGAACCAATCACCCGAGAGCAACGACGCAATCAGAACCAAGTTTAAGTCAAGTTATGAACACACGTAACTGTGGAGCGCCTGCCCCGCGCACAAGGCCATTCTAATCTATTTCTGTGTTCTGTGTATCACATCAACAACCTATGCTGCCTCTCTCACTGGATCGGTATGGTATTGTTTCGTTCTAATTTCTGTAAGATCTTTACCGAGTCTTGTTCTTGTTCTTCTTCTTCAACCTTTATCTATCCATTGCTGGGTATAGGTATCCTCCAAGGTGCGCCATTTTGCCCGGTGTTGTGCGATCCGTATCTAGTTTCTTCTTTCTACTTTTTCGATGTGATCGGACCATCTTTACCGAGTCCATGTAAACGAATGCTTCCTTGGTGAGTTTCGATACAGATTATTTACTAAGCGCTACACACACCTCTGTACCGAAACAAATGACTAACACGGGGACGTGTTTCTTCTGGCGCTGGGTTCCAGATCTTTGGGTGGTGTTGTTTCTGCTAGTCCTGGTTTCCAGGGCATCGCGGCGTAGGTTCAGACCAGCGAGGATGACTGGAACACGTTCTTCCGCATCATCTATCTTCGCGACTCGTCTACCCTACCTGATGATAAGTGTAAGTGGACACTTAACATCAGGTAGGGTGGTGTTTTTGCACCTCGTACCTATAATACAATCAATATATAACTTTTTTTAAAATTTTCCGTAGTTATACTGTTCTGATGGAAAAGAATACTTGCGTTGTGGTGCCAGGTGCCTCACTCAAGTTAAAGTAGACAATATAGTAAGGTAATCTTTAATCCAAATGTAGTCTAATAAGGTAATTTTGCACCATTTTTACATGAAAGGTTTGTGTGCATTACTGCGGAATATCATAAATTTTCCGATATTGACGAATAAACGAAATATGGAAATATCTAACGGCATATTGTCACCGCATGGAATTGGAATCTTTCAATCGAGAACTTCTCGCAATTTGGCGACGTCAGTGGACACGTACGATTTGCATCCGTCCAGAAGTGGTCTCTTATATAAAACTGGCCATAATGTACAGTCGTAGGTATGTACAGGCCATAGTAAAACCACAGGTCAAGTTACTAAAAACTGTTGTGCACTTACAGAATTTGATTATTATCATGTTTAATTTATGAAATATGTTATATGAATTCATCGAAAAAAAAAACAAATTTTAAGTGGTAACTTATTTCTTTGATTCCATAAATTTTCTGGTTGTTTATTGAAAATATTTGGTGTTTCGGTCCCTTTTTAGACTGGAATTCTATAAAAATAAAAAATGAAAGAGGGCATTTCCTGTATTGCGGGGATCCATCAGCGTTCGTTAAAACTTTTGGGTAAATTAGTACTTTATATATGTGATTTTATAGAAAGTAGGTACGTAGATTTTTCTTAAGAATCAAGGTCAGTAGTAACCCGACGCCTGTTACTAAAGCTGTAAGAAAGCGGGTGGTTACCGTAACCACTACCTTTTGTAATACTTTCGTAAAGCCCTGAAAACAGAGTCAATAATCATGTGTAAATTTAAAAAAAAATCTATTCAGTAATAAATTTTGGAATCCTTTCTTCCATGTCTATAGAAATATTATACTATATAATATTACAGACAGAAAATCAACGTAAGTGTGTTTTCAAGCAAATATCAAAATCCAGTAACATTAAGCGAAAAAAGTTTTTCTTCAGTCCAAGAAGCAAATAACTCCGAAAACGGATGCTAGCTTCGGCAACGAAAGTCGTCGTAATTCTAAGAACAGCAATTAATCGCGTGATCAAGCGTTCATTATAGGTAGTAGCAGGGTACTGTGAAACGACAGGTGTGGGCTGCCTGTTTGTGTTTCTATGAGCTCGAGGCCCGCGGTACTTCTGTTTCAATTCGAGTAATATTACGGGCTTTACTTCCTTTTCGATACTACCAGCTAATTCAGACAACGATTAAAATTATATTTCTGAAAAAACAAAATTATTTTCAGAAAGCAAATAAATGTCCAGTACACAAAGGATCGACTCAGTAAGTACAGCTTCATTATGCCGTCAAAAAGCGTACGAGATTTCTATTATCATGTGTAGAGACTGCTAAATCTCGAACGTTACAGTTCTCATACGTTTGGTAACCCTGCGCGGCGCGGCCTCGCCCGCGACAACACAGGTCCCGCTTATAGGAGCACGAAGCAGGGGTCCGTTCCGCGTGTGGTCGGCCGGCAGACCATATAATGGGGAGCGGGAGGTGTGACCCACCGGTCACCAAGGGAAAGCCTCCCGAACGATTGGCCTCTGAAGCGGCGCCCGGACAAACGCCCTCAGAGGGGGAATGTCCAAGTAGCCCAGACCGCTCGGACCCCCCCACGAATGCTATCGCCCGCTTTTCCCCCCTCTTCTCCTAGGAGAAGACGTGGGGAGACGCGGGCGACCGGGAGGGGGAGAGGGACGGGAAGATTTACGCTTCCCCTCCCAGGAACGGCGGCCCCCCCACTCGTACTTCTGTCCTACAAAGGGGGAGCGGTGGAGGGTTCTTGGACGGGTACGCCCAGGAGTCCCCTCCGCAGCGGGTGGGGGGCGGTACGGTGCGCAGTAGGCCGCGTACCCAGCCCCCAAGCGCCATCCTGCGCACGTCTGCGGGGTCCCCGTAATACCGCGGGAGACTCCTGCCGTGGAGCCCCGGCGAGGCCGGGAAGCTGCTGGGGGCGGAGCCGTGGTAGAATCCCTAACGGGGACCCTGCGGCTCCGCACTAAGCAGTGTAGATGGTATTCGCAGGACTTTTTTAGCGGATATTATACTGTAAAGCGCCCGTAAGAGTTACGGGGTATTCGGTGGGTAGCCACTGGGGGGTCCGTAAGACTTGCGGGAGCCAGGTGTGAGGTCCGTTCGGCGGTGTGCCCCTTGGAGGTGAGCGTCAGAATGGCCGGTCACTACTCATATTTTACATCGAAATAATTATAAAAAGTTGCTACCTAGTTGCTTCTAGTTGCTACTAATCGTTAAATAGTTGCTACCCCCGATTAAAACAAAATAAACTACTTTTTAGGGTGACCAGCCATTCTGACGTCAGAATGGCTGGTCACCTATCCAGTGAGAAGAAACTGCGTCACTAAATGGAGATTTTTTTAAAGCAATAGTTGCTACTAGGTTGCTACCTTTATATATATCGTTATGGACCTCCCAGCTTTTAAGGATAAAGAGTTATAATCAATTGAGCGTTCAGACATTATTAAAACTGAACGCCTGTAGAATTATACGAGCAAATTCGAAATCAAGTGCATAATGGGTATTGCATAAGCAGGCGCTGCGTAATAGAATTTATTTTAAAAGTTGTCTACTATACATTATGTGTAATGTATGTTTTTAGTTGTAATAATATAATGAATAATATTATTTTACCGTGCGAAACAAGATAAAATAATGTTAATTTCTGTATTGAGTTATTTTTGTTTATTTGTAAAAAATATTTCTGATGAGGGTAGGTAAATTTTTACTTTATTATGCAGAACAGTCTACTTTTATTTCGGGTACAATTATCGCATTCAATGTTTGTATTGTTTTATTATAGTAAATTAATACCAATTGTTGAGGAGCTCGATGGCGCATTTGGCTGCGATTGTTGAAGTTAAGCAACATTCGCAATGGTCGATCATTGGATGGGTGACCGAAAATCTTCTATCTCGAGTTCCTCCGTGCTTCGAAAGGCACGTTAAGCTATTAGTCCCGGCTGCATCTGCAGTCGTTAGCACCCGCCAATCCGCACTGGGCCCGTGTGGTGGGTCATGGCCCAGTCTCCCAATGCTATCCATAGGGAAGGCCTGTGCCCCAGCAGTGGGGACATGAATAGATGATGAATACCAATTGTGCGGCACGCCGGGCTGTTGTAGTAGCGAGAAGTTACCAACCCGCACTTAATAGGTGGAGGGTCGAACGGAGGTGTCTTGACGATGGAAGTGGATTGTAGCTGGCGAAATAAAACCTCTCAAGATTCGTTGTCGAAGAAAGTCGGTGTGCGCTGTTAATGGATGTCCGGTAAGAAGTCTTCAAGATCCAGAGAGAACCGCTAATTATTCCTTCTTCTTATTAGTAGGAGCGCATGTCGCTGAATGACATAAACAAATCTCAGTACCAAACAAATCGCACCAGTAAAGTTAGTTTTAAACAATAATCACTATGAATTCATTTCAATTATTGAATTTGTTCCACCTGGATTTGGTGAAATGGGCCATTACAAGGCACATTGCAAACGTGGGAATATATGGCAGTGTTACAACGATCTGAATAATAGAATTACAAAAAGTAATAAGAAAGTAATGTGCTGTATAATATATTTAAAGAGAAGAAACACAACTTTTTTTTATTAAATTATTATTGTTAGTCAATATTTGTTTTATTTATTGCATTAATCACTTTAAATAAGTTTGGGTATTGCATAAGCAGGAAGTGGCGCCTGTTCAAGCAATACCCATTATGTACTTCATTTCGAATTTGCTCGTAAATTCTACAGGCGTACAGTTTTAAAATAATGTCTGAACGCTCAATTGATTATAACTCTTTATCCTTAAAAGCTGGGAGGTCCAAAACGATATATATAAAGATAGCAACCTAGTAGCAACTATTGCTTTAAAAAAATCTCCATTTAGTGACGCAGTTTGTTCTCACTGGATAGGTGACCAGCCATTCTGACGTCAGAATGGCTGGTCACCCTAAAAAGTAGTTTATTTTGTTTTAATCGGGGGTAGCAACTATTTAACGATTAGTAGCAACTAGAAGCAACTAGGTAGCAACTTTCTATAATTATTTCGATGTAAAATATGGGTAGTGACCGGCCATTCTGACGCTCACCCTTGGAGGCGCCGTCGTCTGTAAAAAGATTTTTTACCTGCGTTATAAAATAAGGGGGTCCGCTCCGCGTGTTTGTTTCATTTAATTTCATACAGCAGTGCGGGTCTCCCATCGCATCAATAAAATTGTATTATGATTGAACACAGCCAATGGTGATAATATTTTCTCTTTTCTGTCCCAAGATTATTTGTGTCCCAAACCTGTAGGGAAAATTTTTGAATGCCAGAGATGGTGATTCCATCACACCCGTAAGTGTAACAACAAGTAAGTCTCTTCATAGAGCAACGGGTTCTTTGTCTCAGCAGGTAAGAGGTTTAGGCTGTAGAAATGATCATTCCGATTGGAAATTCAAAATGAAAATGTACCTACTGCACGAAGATTTGTGGGAAACGATAATTGGTTACCCTGAAAATGACGTTACGCCTACTACCGTAAAGATGGCAAATTATCAAAAAGCTCTATCCAAAATTTGTCTGACCTTGGAAGATCCCGCTGTGACACATGTTCGGCAGGCAACAAGCATGGGATTCTTTGGCCGCTGCGTTTGAGGAAGAGGTATGGGTAGAAGACTTGCTTTAGAACGAAAACTCTAAAGATACACCCTTAGAGATTTGTACAACAATATCGAAGAGCATATTGACGCAGTGTTGAGAACTACACAAGCCTTGAGGCACATAACAAGAGTGTAAATAAAATGGGATTAGGTTAAATTGTTTTTGATACCCATTGTTTTATTTAGTTGTTGTAATATAGCTATAATGTTTTATTTGTATAAATTTTAGGTTAAGTTGGGCTATTATAAAACCTATTTTGTTCTATATAGGTACTTAAATGTTTGTTTTTTATCTAAAATTTATATAAAATTAAAACCTCAAATCAGCTGATTTTACTTGTCAATTAAAACTCTTGCATCACGCACGTACAAGCTTTTATTTCTACAATTATACAACAGAGCCGAGGAGGCCGCTGCCGCCGCATTGGATTGGATGCCGTCGCCGTCGTCTTAGGCCGTTTGGATTCGCCTCGAGGAGACACTGTCTCATCGAGCCTAGCCCGCTTGGTCCCATAATCTTCGCGGGTCCTTTCCCCTTCGGCTTTGGGTGGTCCAGCTTCCAACTCGGGCCCAGTGTCACCTAGGGTTGCTTGGGCAGCTGTCTGCCTTTCGCTCCCTCTGGCGTTCCAGTGTCCTTGTCTTCCCACTGGAGAATACAGTCACTAGAAGAGGCCGTCAAACGGGAGACCCGTTGGAGCTGCCGTCTTTTTCACGTCCGCTCCCTCTGCCTCTCCAAACGCTTGAAGGTCATGCCTCATGGTGATGATGACAGGTTGATGATTTCATATGGAGTAGTGGCAATCTCGACAATCGATGCCACATCAAAATCGACGATTATTAGGTTTATTACTGGGCTTTTGTATAATGTGAGTTTGATGTCTAGCTCGGAAACAAATTATTTCATAAGCAAGTGATATTAAGCATCTTCAATCATTAAATCATTGTACGGAACCCCAATAGAGCGAGGTCAGACTTGCACTTGGCTAGTTCTTCTATTTTCACGTAAATGATACGGCACGCGATCTTCCATTTACACATTTTTTCTTTTGATGGGATCTTAAAATAACTTCAATGGCATTTCAAAGATTTGCAGAAATCATTTCGCAGTTCGATACTTCATGATTTATTGTCAATATCCTAAGCGTTTTCGTACATCGGCATACGGTATATAAAGTTTAGTCGGATTCTCCTCCTTTCCGTCGCACCAGTTGCTCACATATTTTTGTGAGTTCCTAAACGTGCCGTAGGTAATTTATTTGAAAAGTTATTTTGCATACTTCGTATGAACCGTTCCATGCATTACTATTATGTGTACGTATTTAGTTTTCAATATAATTTAGAAAAATATACCTACTCAGTTTTTTTTGTAATCGAGCCATTCCCATCATCTCGTTATGAGGCGAAGCATTGCAGCTGCATGGGCACACCCACATACACACACGCACATACACACACGCACACACCCACTCTTCATAAGATTATCATGTGACAAATGCTTGAAAACCCTTTTGTATGGGTATTTAGTGATTGTTTTTCTTTTTTTTTGTCTTTTTGTTATGTTTTGTCCAATCTTAATTTAATTTCATTATTTATAGTTACGATTTTTTTTTTATTGTGGATTGCCTACAATGCGAAGAGATGGCGCTGCCTTGCAGCTTAAGGCTAGGAAAATTTCGACGCGGCTAATAGGGCCGTGGTAGCATAATGGTCAGTGCATTCGCCCGGATAGCGAAGGATGCGGGTTCGAGTCCCGTCCGCTGCCTGGTCCGCGTGGATTTTTTCCTAGTAAACTTTTCTTTAGATTCATTATTTATGTTAGTAAATTATAAGATTTATATACATTTTTTTTAAATTAAATGTAATAAATACTGATATAATAGTAACTCTGTTAGTATCTAATGTGTACATAATGAGTTTCTGTAATTGGCCTTATGAATTGTTTTTATATTTTATTGTATTTAATCCACAAAGAAAACACGCTGTAAAACTTTGTTAAAGAAAAATAAATAAATAAATCATTTTTTATTATATTTGGAATACTCTTTTGAAAGGATGTCAATTTAATTTCTTAATAATTCAAACTAATGCCAATTATGTTTCCAGTATCATTTTAATTTCTTTATTAAATTCAAACTAGTGCCAATTATGTTTCCATTGGTGATATTGACCAATTTCAGATCTCACAGTCTCAGCACTTAAGGATATTACAGTAATTGGGTATGCCTGTTTCTTGCTTAAGCGAACCTCTACAGTTTTATTCAGCAGCAAATTTTGTTAAAATTAGTTTTATTGCACAATTTATAAGAATATGAAATGAAATTCAGTAATAAAGAGAAAATTTGAATTGCATTAAGATAACATGCAATAATAACAGATTAACTATATTGCATCATCCTCATCATCATCAGCCTATTAATGTCCCCACTGCTGGGGCACAGGCCTTCCCTGTGCATGGAATAGGGAGATTGGGCCATGACCCACCACGCGGGCTCAGTGCGGATTGGTGGGAATGGTGGGTGCTAACGACTGCAGATGCAGCCGGGACCAACGGCTTAACGTGCCTTCCGAAGCACGGAGGAGCTCGAGATAGTAATTTTTGGTCACCCATCCAATGACCGACCACTGCGATAGTTGCTTAAGTTCAACGATCGCAGCCGAACGCGCTAACCACTTGCGCCATCGAGCTCCTCTTATCAAACTATATTGTATATCGAAGATTAATTGATATAATTTTATGCCAACAAAAAAGGTTTCACATGCAAACAAATGCTATTGATTAGAATTTAGAGAACAGTACCCTTAGCGCGAACCATTATCGAATTCGAATAGTTTGCGAGTACGAAATGTCATTGTCAAATTTTGTATGGAAACTTGAACAGCCGCGCCACAAAGGACGTAACGAGAACTAAAAATTAGGACACATTTGTCAATGTCATTTCGGACTCGCAAACGTTACGAATTTGATAATGTTTCGTGCTAAGGGCTCTGCGCCCTTAGCTTTGCTTGTTTATAACTCAGAGTACGGACTAGATTTGCTTTTGCTTTAGTGTATCGATATAGGTATATAAACTTCCTTATCTATATTTAAACTATATATTTCTATACAGAAAAGTCTTAGTAGTGCTATACGTAATTTTCACACATGCTGTATTTGCCTTAATATAACGAAACCTTTTTAAAAGCTTTTTTATTTTATTTTTAACTTGCAATGTATGTCTGTTCGGGTCAAATCTTACAACTCAATTTTAAAGCACTTGCCCTCAACCGATTAAGCTGAAATATAGTATGCTCGTTCAGTTCGGATGACAATGCATGATTAACAGTGTGACGTCATTCCAAATCCAACATGGCGTCATATCCAAAATGGCGCACCGATCATTTTTGATGCATTCCTACAATATGGGTATCAAATTAAAGGGCTTGCTGAAGATAACTCGAAAAATAATGTGACATCACTCTTAATCCAATATGGCAGACTATTAAAACTCAAATATCAATTTTGAAACAGATATCTTTGACTAATTTAGTAGAAATTTTTTAAACGCGTTCAGTTTGGACGACAATGCATAGTTAACTGTGTGACGTCATTCTAAATCCAAGATGGCGGAACACCCAAGGTGGCGGATAATTTTCTTTTATTCGTTCCTACAATGTGGGTATCAAATGAAAGGGTTTGCTGAGAATAACCCGAAAAAGAATGTGACGTCACTCTTAATCCAATATGGCAGACTACTAAAACTCAAATATCAATTTTGAAACAGATATATTTAAGCAGTTGAGTTGAAATTTTGTATGCACGTTCAGTTTGGATGACAAGGCATGGTTAACTGTATGACGTCATTCCAAATTCAACATGGCAAAACACCCAAAATGGCGGATAATTTTCTTTTGTTCATGCCTACAATATGGGTATCAAATGAAAGGTCTTGCTGAGAATAACTCTTGAAGAGTATATTTTGTCTTTACATGGTATCTGTATGCATGTATGTACATATGTACATATGTGTGTATGTATGAATATATGTACGTATGTGCATATTTGTATATAAGTATAAGCATTTGATATGATATCATGTTGGTTTAGTTAGGGTTGTAGCATGAACTGGATAATATTTTTTTGACGGGATAGGCGTCAACAGCATTGGTTTGCAACCTGTCTAGGAGAAGGACAACTCCGTTACCTCCCGTGAGAGGAAATCAAGTTATTAAAATGAGATCGATCCATGAGTCCGAAGTGGTATGATTATGGTGGGTTGGTTCAAGGTGAAGAATTGAAAAGTTGACCGATTCAATTAAGGATCGAAATTTACGGGACTGGGCGCTATCTTTTAGAAGGTCAGTGTTGAAGCCGCCCATGACGATGTGGTGTGTGTAGTCAGTAGCAACAAAATTGAAAATCAATTCAAAATCTGCGACGATAAGACCTCAAGAAAAAGATATTCTATGGAGTCGAGAACATAGGCAGAGGGTGCTAAGAGTTTGAAAGGTATAACATTTGATAAATAAATGGCAACCCCGCCACCAAATTTGCCACTCCGGTCATTACGAATAAGGTATACCCTGGGAGATTGTAAGATATTGAACTAAGATAGGGCTTTAGCCAGCTTTCTGATACCAAGACGGCATTAACCGTATCAGAAGAGAAGGTATGAAGGAGATCAGTGCAGTGCCGAGGAAAGCTCTGAGCATTGATGCGACAAACAATAAAAGACCCACAACAAATAGAGAATACATATTTTAGTGAAGTATTGAGATCGCAATAATCGTCGATAGTATCATTAAGAGAAACACAGGAAGAATTATCAATATGAATAAATATAAATATATTTTCCTATAATATATCAATAGATTTAAAACATACTACAAATTATTGCCAGTAAATAACACCACCATCGGTGTCCATATATCCCTCCAGTTGACTGTTTAGATGTATACACTAATTTTAACAATAAAATAAAAACATTATATAAAGACCTAGTGCACGATCCTTACAACACAAAACATAAAAATAATATATGTCAAGGCTGTATAAACGCTATGTCCTTTACCTAAGAATTTAAAAAAATATATGTATGCAGATGACATTTTCATACGATACGATGACATATTCTTATTGATACGCTTCGGTCTTGTCTGCACTGTTTTGGAAGACTGAGCAATATCTACCTCAGGCAAAGCAACAGGAGTGTTGTGCGCCTCCGGCACTACGGCAGCAGCAACAGGGAACGGCTTAGGAAACTTAGCGGTGATCATGCCGAGTTCATCTACCGAAACAATACGTAAATTATTAACGCTCTGGCGCCGTCGGGAGTCAAAATTGAGATGAGACCATTTGACGTCCACATATTACTTATGCCGAAGTAGGTACTCTCTTGCACACCTGGAAGCAGCTTGCCGATTCCTTGTTAAAAAATCATGTACAACCAAGGTCTTCAGCTTTGTCTTTCTCTTCCACACTAGTGACATAAATTTTAAATTTTATAACAATAGGGCGAGAACGTCCTTCAGAGAGCCGGCGCAACCTGTAGCAAGACTTGATGTTTACGCTAGAGTTATCAGCAATACCGAGATGCTTCTGCAGTAGCGTAATGACATCCATTGTCAGATCACTGTCAGCTAACTCCGGCACACCACTGAGCAGAAGACACTTTTGACAATGCCTTGTCTCAATTGCATCCATGGACTTCATTATTTCGCTGATTTGCTGACACAACAGGACCAGTATATTATGGAGTACCTCTTTGAATTATTGAACTCCTCCTGAACCTGTATTAGCTTATCACTATTCTTGTCACAAGAAGATGACTTCAGCTGGTTTTCAAGGTCGTTCATCTTCCTCATCAGCGATGACTCCAGGGTGTTTTGAGTTTCTAATTGCATGGCAACACTTGCCATGGCTTCTTTCCAAGTGTAATTTTTGTTGAACAGCAAAAATATAGTGTTGTAGTAAGAGTAGTTGTGATGGTAGGGAAGTGTGGTGTAACTATCTAATCAACCATCAGAAAGTATATTGCCATTTGTTTATCAAATGTTATACCTTTCAAACTCTTAGAACCCTCTGCCTATGTTCTCGACTCCATAGAATAATTTATGAAAAAATATATTTTATAGTACGTACGAATGAAAAGTGATGCCGTGGGTTTTATTTTGAATTCTTGAGCAATTTGAGCACTTTTTAAAAAAATACTTAGGCATTGTTTTATCATATAAACACAAAATATTATCAATATTTCTTTTTGGCGTTTACATGTATGTCGTTTGCATGTCAAGTTGTGACTAAAGCGATTAGGGTCGTGGACCACAATTTGTGCGGATCACTTTTGAGGCTAGTGAGGCTAGTGCCGTATCTACCCTTTTTGTTTTAATCTAAGCATATGACCTGGATTGAGATGTAGGATACTTTTAACAACGGAAAAATGACATGCTACTGAGGGATTCTCAAAAATCTAAAGTTAGTAGTAGATAAATTATGCTCGATAACGATTGTACGATAGATAAAATATAATCAGAGCAAAATTCGCAAACAGCTAAATACCTTAAAATTCGCGATCAAGCTAAAGTAAATTGATAGCAGCTCCTAGAAGCGGAGATTAATAGGGTGGCGGCGCACGGTGATGATTAATGGTACATCTTTGTCCCAACCAAATCGGAAGCGTTATTAATGTGTGCGGGAGACAATGGCGCTGTGTAGGCTGACGAGCGACATTGCTTCGCCGCTGTTTATACGGCAGCCGATTTTTTAAATATTCTCCTAATAAGCCTGCGCTATAAACGATCCATAATTTACTTTTGAGGCGTTTGCGACTTTGTCTGCTTATAGTACTCGTAGGAGAGCTACTGAACCCTCCGAGTAACGGTCTGTCTGTAAGGCTAGAAATTCTTATGGTGATGAGTCATAGCATGCTTAGTACGGTAAGCATTTTTTCAAATCGGTGACTTCACAGAAACATGCACACTACTAAATATATATTAATTAACGGTAATTAATTTCAAATTATGAGTAGTTTTAAGTTATGTAAGCTTTCATACTACGACTCTTACTCGCACTACCGCAGCATCTTTCTTCTAGTCTGGCAAGGACTTGTGCTAGCCAGAACCTCCTAGCATTCTACCTACTTACTTTATATCGCTTAAACAAACACATATATAGATTTCAACTTTACAGAATAAAGTTTATTTTTATGTATATATAACACACACCTTCCGGTTCTTCTGGCAGGTACTTGTGCTCATCGTAAAAGTCCGGCAATTTTTTTTTAAACTTAAAAATGAATAAACTACATTGTATAAAAATTTCAAGCTTACAGCAACAAGTTTTGTTTTTAATATTTTTTTGAATGACTTTCAAAAATATACGGCTTGATGACGTGCAGGGCTGAGGCGTGCCAGACGATGCTTACCGTACTAAGCATGCTATGGCTCATCGCCATAAGAATTTCCAGCCTTACAGACAGACCGTTACTGGGAGGGTTCAGTAGCTCTTGGGCTATTTGATTGTTTTGGTTCTTATTTCTTCTGTGAAGTGTTTGAATTCCACCGTCATAACAGACAGGACATATTGGTTCACGTGATATATCTAACAGACGAAATGTAGGCGTCGTCCTTATTTGCCGTGATTGTACGACGGCACGATCGTCGTCGTGCGATGAAAATAATTCATGGATATATATGTATTGATTTCAATCGCATCTCAACGATTAAACCGTACTATCGTTACTAAACATGTCTATGCTCTAAAGATGGCTTACGAGCTCGGAAGAAATCTGAAATCAGAACCCTTAGCACGAACCATTATCGAATTCGAACAGTTTGCGAGTCCGAAATGTCATTGACACATTTTGTATGAAAACCTGAGCAGCGCTATAACGTACGCAATGAAAACTTAAAAATCAGTACATATTTGACAATGACATTTCATACTCGCAAACCATACGAATTCGATATTAGTTCGTGCTAAGGGTACTGTATGTTTGAACTCATCGTAGGGCGAGAACGCACCGTGTCATTGTTAGATCATTGCCAGTTAGGACGACGCCGTACTGTGCTAAAAATAAATAAAATAATGAATAAATAAGTATTTCCAACACTCACAACAATTAGCCTAGCCCTAAAGTAAGCACTATAAGGCTTGTGTTATGGGATACTAGGGTAACGGATAGAATACATATACTGTACATATATAAGTATATTTATAAAGAAATACATATTAAACATTCATGACCGGAGTACAAATGCTCGTAATCATCACAAAAACATCTGTCCCCACTAGGATTCGAACCCGGGACCTCTCGAGTCGGCGACACCATGAAAGCCGACGTAGAAACCACTCGGCTACGGAGGTCGTCAAATGAAATTTAGTAGTAATGTAGGTATACATACATATAAATTATATTATAAAATTATTGAATATTTTTTTTCAAATCCAGTTTTCAGTACGGCTTTTTCCTCTCATGGGACTTGAAAAGAAAATTAATTAATAAAATTGACAGATAACTCTTACATTTTATTTCTATAAAATCCTCTTGGGTTTCTCCTTCCTTGGATCTAAGATGTTGATCGAAAATAAAAAAAATGGCCCGACAGGAATATTGTAGAGAAATGTTATTTGGTGGTATTTTTCAGTGCAATCTATATAAATATCTATATATCTATATAAAACTCAAAGGTGACTGACTGACATAGTGATCTATCAACGCACAGCTCAAACCACTAGACGGATCGGGCTGAAATTAGTAATGAAAACGTTATAGAATAAGATCCCAAGACTGCCGGACCTCACTTATTTTCTCATGGACGAAATATGGATTATCTAGTAGTATTAGTGTGTACAACGAACGTATACATACTCGCTAACTTGTGCTGTGGGTCAATTTTCACAAATCAGGTGGCACAGGCACGTAAAAATTTTACTCACTTTACTTACAGCCTGGGGACTGATTATTACCTATGTTGTAGAGAATATTGTAAACAATTTGAAATTGATACTGCCTGACACAGTCTGTTCGCAGTATTTATTGCCAGACATTTTAAATGTCAAAAGCAAAAACCACAAAACTTACTTACAAACTGAGACCTGATTTTTGGAGTTTACTCCTTAAGAATCGATTTGCATATATAAGGGGCCCGGTATGAGAAAAATGTGAGGAGTAAAATCTATCGATGAATGACATTAATAACCTCGTTACGTTTTTTGTGCGCAACCTCATCTGCGCACCTTTCACTTTTAGCCATGGCAATGGATAAAAAACATTAAGTTGTCACAAATGTCAATAAAATAAATAAACTAAAAATAGATAAAATCGGAGCAAAATTAATAAAAACAAATAAATAACAGAATATAGAGAAATGCCGGCAAGTTTCCAGCACTCTGGAATAGTGATTTTCAGTACAGATGGAATTATAATACTTATTTACAAAATGATGACTAGTGTGTGATATTTTTGAAATTGTGTGTTTCCATAAATACATAATAAAATATATGATGAATATCGCTGATGTTAGATGATAAAATGTGTGACATGGAACCTATGATAGTCGAAACCATGGGACGATTCCTGAGGTATCTCTACTTGTAACCGACTTCTTCGGACTTGATTTTGTTTTGTGTCTGTTCAAAGACAATCGTTTTTAGAGTGTAAACTCCGGTCGTGAGTCGGAGCTGACACACACAATTTTTTATCTATGATATTTAGGGGGCTATTATTATATTTTGTAAGCCGGTCAAAACTTTGGGGCCAAAGTTCCCTAAGCTTATTTGAACTGCCACTGTGAGGACAGGCGCGCTCATGCTTACTTAGTGTCTTTTCAATACAGCTTCATTAAAGTTATGTAATGAATAGGGTACAGGAAACCTTTTACAATAATTAAATAACTTCTTATTATCTAATTATCTAAATTATTTCAGACAAGTTTGTTTTTTTTGCTTTCGACATTAAAAGTGTCTGGCAATAAATACTGCGAACAGAATGTGTCAGGCAGTATTAATTTCAAATTGTTTACAATATTCTCTACAACATACATAAAAATCAGTCCCCAGACTGTAAGTAAAGTGAGTAAAATTTTACCTGCCTGTGCCACCTGCTTCATGAAAATTGGCCCACAGCACAAGTTAGCGAGTATGTATACGTTCGTTGTACACACTAATACTACTAGATAATCCATATTTCGTCCATGAAAAAATAAGTGAGGACTGGCAGTCTTGAGATCCTGTACTATTAAGTGTATAGTTGGTGGCTTTGCCCTATCACTGACTAGAACTAAAGCTCCTGTTTGGCGAAGTAAACTTCAGCTTACAGAGGCCATCTTCTTCTTCTTCTTGCTACGGGCATTTCCGCAACTCGACGTCCTTATGGTGCCTGTTTTGCGTGAGGATTTTTTGGATTTACAATGTCATTCCTTCTCTTCTACTTTTGTACCTATAAATACTATTTGTACTGGTATACCTTTATAGAGACACCTCTATATATTTGACTTAGATTGGACAGTAGATACAACGAATTTTCGCAAGCCGCTAGCAATTAAGCCCTATCTGCCCTATCTGAGAAAGTAATGTTGCGTTACTAAAGTTACGAGTAAAAAAAAAACTTGCAAAAAGGTCAATGTACAAAATAGTTTGTTTTTCGACTAATATTATTTACGTTAATTTTTTCATTGAGGAAATTTTATCTATAGGTGAACATGCAAACTCCGTGGGGACCAATCAAATATTTAATTTATAAATCTTTCAAGTGGAAACCACGTATCCATAGAGCAAAATGGTACTAACTACTTACACACACACACACATTAGTTTTTGGTTTACATCAAACTGACTTAAATTCGGTCCTTAGTCTGGACAATACACCCTTATGGCCGGAATCACTCCAGCCGGCCCAGCTCCGCCAGGACGGCCCCCAGGGCCTTTACATTGCTGGCCTACAGAGGCCATAGAGAAGTAAGGTAAAATAAAAACATTTTGACTATGTTTTGTTTCCTTCTATATTAAGAAAGTCTATATTAAGTGGCAAATTAGGCAAGTAGGCTACAATCAGTGGGGTTGGAGTAATTTGCTTTACACTCTTTACATCATAGTTATTCTGTAAGATGCAATATCAATAACGATCTCATTTATTCGGATTTCTGATCAATGTCAAATATCTATTACTAAGTGCCGTGTATCAAATATCTATTTTGCCGTGTAATGGCGTAATACATACCAAACTTATGTCTAAAATGGCAGCTACCGAAATCGGAAGTGAGATTTTATTTTACAGGAGGAATTCCTCTTCTCTCTTATAACCTTTCTTACAGCTCCGTTATTTTCACATTTTAAATCACTCAAGTTCTAAATTAAATTTCCCAAGTATTTCAAATTTAAACAATGCGCGCCCCGTAGCATACTCACCGCTAATTTTGGCATGATACACATTTCGTATCTATTGTGTGTTCGCAATGAAATCGCACAAAAGACGTGGAAATGCCCATATTGTTTCTGAGACACGCAACATCGGTAAATCTCTCGTGTAGCATCACCATGAATTTTTAAATGAGTCTTATTTCGGTTTAAAGTTTTCCACTCAAAGAGATAAATAATAAATAATAATTATAATAAAAACTCTTTATTTTACACCACAAAAAAAATATAAAACATTATATATAATGGCTGCTGACAGTATAAAAATGGGCGGTCTTATCGCTAAGAGCGATCTCTTCCAGACAACCTTGAGATGGAGAGGACAAGAAAGAAGCTGGAAAGACGGCGGTGTAATTAACTGCAATAATACGTGAGCAAATCTCTGTACAAACCGTGTATATAAAACAAATAAACACATATAAATACATAGATATACATACATACACTCATACATACATAGGTAAATACATATATATATACACATATATATACATATTAAAAAAATACACATATACCATATATAAGTCTAATTCGGTGAGCGGAAATAAATACAATAGAAGAGCTATAATTACAGATAGTGAGATCTTTGAAGGTTTTTGAATCTGTGCAGAGATTCTGCACGTCTAATGGAAACTGGAAGCGAATTCCATAGGCGAACAGCTTGCACTGCAAATGAGCGGCCATAAAAAGTTGTTCCGTGCACAGGTGTAATAAGAGCAAAATTAAAGAGCAAATAAAATATCAAAAATAAAAATTCCAGCTTGACAACCGAGTGATCCTATATGGTTTCCGTTTTTGTCGTTTGAGATACGGAAATAAAAGACTGTATCAGGTGTCTGTGAATTAATTTTTTGAATTAGACCATTCCCAATTTTCATACCATTATTTTATTATTATTTTATTTAATCTTTATTGCCTTTACAATGCAAATGGCGGGCTTAATGCCAGCATGGCATTCTCTACCAGTCAACCGGAAAGAAGGTGCAGAGAAAATGAAACGGCAGACAACGAACAGAGAAAACATTAAAAAGCATTAATCACATATACCTACACATACATACATATATTGACATTTGACGACCTCTGTGGCCGAGTGGTTTGTACGCCGGGTTTCATCGTGTCGCCGACTCGAGAGGTCCCGGGTTCGAATCCCGGTGGGGGCAGATGTTTGTATGATGAACACGAGCATTTGTACTCCAGTCATGGATGTTTAATATATATTTCTATATAAATACTTATATATGTACAGTATATGTATTCTATCCGTTACCCTAGTATCCCATAACACAAGCCTTATAGTGCTTACTTTGGGGCTAGGCTAATTATTGTGAGTGTTGGAAATATTTATTTATATATAAATATACATTATAGCTTCCATTCAGGAAAGGGAGTATATAAATACAAACCCAAAACAAAAACTGTAGTCTACAGCTCTACACCGAAACAAAGCGAGGTTAGTTTTTTTTATATTTTTCTTTTCATAGTTTATATTCTCTTAAAAATATATTATATATTTTGGTCTGGCCTGGACTACCATCGGGCGCATCTCCCGAGTGATGGAATCCCACGACAACGGCTAACTAGAACCGAGGTCCGAGTCTCACAGACGTGTTTCCAGACGGAGAGGAGACTCCCCCCTTAGGGAGATGCCATCCGCCTGGAATACCTCTAGAGGCACTCGCCAATTCTCGGCTTGAGGTCCCGGTCGGTCTCAGGATCTCACCGTCCCCAAACCCGCTGACGCTGTAAAGGGTTAAGTGCGACCAACAGCATACACAATAAAAAAATGGTGGTGGTTTGAGGCACTGGCTTCGGCCGGCGTGGACCAAAAACAGTAACGGGGACCTGACTGGCGTCCTGGGCAATCCCGGGTAGCGGCAGTCGAGACAAACTCGTAATTCTGCACATGGTGCGGGGCCGAGGATCGCCGTCTATAAGGGAACTGTTTCTCTGGAGATTACGGCTGCGAGGAAGACAATCTCTTTCAAAAATTGTGGCATGCAAAATGCATTTTTTATCACCGTAGTAAAAAAAAACGCGTAAGCGGGGCCGTGAAATTTGCTTTTACGTTTTACCAATAATTTCACATTCTACGCGAGGTCCTTTTGTTTGTAAGCTTATGGTGCTATTAGCTGTTAGTACATTGAATACATAATAAGCTTGATATGTCTGTCGTATGTAATAACTAGAGATCGGATAATCGGATGCATATTTACCTATAGTTGAGACTTTGGCTAGTATGGAAAGCACTTTTATCGAAAAACTCCCGCGATTCCGGGAAATTCAAATTTAAAGTGTATATACTCCGTAAGATGTAATAAACCCAGATTGACACACATGACAGTTGCCCTGGGTGCATAACATAAAGATATTGTAAAAGACGTTCTAAATGAATAAATGAATTTAAATTAATTTATGTTTTCTTACTAACCATACCACCATTTCATTTACACCTTACATCCACACATACTGGAATGAGAAATTAAAATTTAACTTTAAGTTAATATAGCATCCGATTAGTAACGCGGTCTCGGAATCTAATGATTTTTAAATAAAAATATCCTTAAACATCGTTTTCAATATTTTGTTATCAAAACAATAACTTAATAATATGCGTTATAAATATGCATCCGAATATCGGATCTCTAGTAATAACTAAAGGGCCCCTTATACGGAACGATTCGTCGTTGCGAACGATCTGAAGGAAATCGTCAACGATCGATCGTTCAGAAATGCCACTACATACACGAAATACTGTCGATCGATCGTTTACGATATTCATGATTGCATGGGATTTGGTTGCGATTTGCGATATCGTCTTCGATTAAGTAAATCGTTAACGATCTTGACATACACTGTCGATCCATCGTTTTGATTGGTCTGAAACGACCGATCGTACAGATCAATCGTTCCGTATATGGGCCGCTTAACAGATTTTAAACACTCATCTCAACCCTATTATTATATAACACAGCTCATAAAATAATAATATTTTCAATAGATCACTTACCTATTTAGTAAACAAATAATTGCGAAACTAAATTCAAATTTTGTCCCCATTTCAGTTTGATTCGCCTGGCAACCCCAGCTGAAGTTTGTCACGCAGAACACTTTTGTTCTATTGTGCGTCGCCCTTGAGGTTTTAGGCTGTTGAACAACTTTCACGAGTATAATGCCCCTGCCATAAGTACTTTGTTTAGTTGAGTATACTCTATTCTATTCTAAAGGATAACCCGACGAGTTTGTTGCAGTGAAATTTTGCTATTTCAAATTTAACAGTTTATTTTAGATTCAGAGAATCGGTATTGTTAATATCCATCTGTTAATGTTACTTTAGAAAGTTCTGAAATTAATGACTGTGCAAATTATTTGATTAAAAGTACAAAGTTATCCTTCTTATATTATTATGGTTTTAGCTTAGATTAAAACAAAAAGAGTAGATAAGGGACGCTCATACTAGCAATTAAATAAATATGCTCCGACTCAACTACATAAGCAACTGACTAACAACTACGTGTATGAGACACGCACACGTAAACATTCATTCGAGCGAGTGAGACAGAACTGTGTGCTTCAACGCAATATGAGCGAAACGGCTAGTCCGCGTCAGAGTCCGAACGGCTGAGTTGTATTGAGAAAAAAAGTGAGTTTTGAGAAAAAAAAAGTTTTTACAGTTTTACGAATGAGAAGTGTTGCCGTAGCATTGGTTATTTGATTTTGAACTATTCGTGTTCTTTATAAAAGCATCGAAGGCATTTTTATCTTTATAACACAGAATATGCAATATTCTAAAGAAAATATAACTAGAAAAAATTCCACGCGGACCAGGCAGCAGACGGTACTCGAACCCGCATCCTTCGCTATCCGGGCGAATGCACTGACCAATTATGCTACCGCGGCCCCGATAGCCTCGTCGAAATTCTTCTAGAAATTGTTAAGCTGCAAGGCAGCACTTTCTCTTTGCATTGTAGGTAACCAACAGAGTCAAATGAATACTTTTACAAGTATTAAATATTTGAAAGAAGAAATAGCAATTATAGTTATAATTTTTAATGGGCAGGTTGCTACTGCATCTCACACATTGATATGATTTGGTATCTTCTGCAGTGTTATAGCTAAAATGTCTTTGTATCAACCTGCACTGGTAAGAGAGGTTGATAAATATTTTCCAAACAACATTGTACTCGTGAACGAAGATGTTCATATTGAATATTTAACGTGTGGTAGTAAGTATCGATACATCAATATTGATGCATTCTGGTTCAGTGGCGGAGATAAAGCGATCGTTCAAAGGAATGCTTATACAAACCGCAACGAAAGAGCTATTGAAGAGCTAGGAGCTATATCGGAAAATGAATTATTACCATTAAATAAATAAATATATGCTACAATGCGAAGAGATGGCGCTGCCTTGCAGCTTAAGGCTAGGAAAATTTCGACGCGACGAATAGGACCGTGGTAGCATAATGGTCAGTGCATTCGCCCGGATTGCGAAGGGTGCGGGTTCGAGGCCCGTCCGCTGCCTAGTCCGCGTGGATTTTTTTTTCTAGTAAACTTTTCTTTAGATTTAAACATCTAGCAGTTAAATGCTTAAAAATAAATAAAAACATAACTATAATTGCTATTTATTCTTTCAAATGTTTAATAATTGAAAAAGTATTCATTTGACATTGTGGGTTACCTACAATGCGAAGAGATGGCGCTGCCTTGCAGCTTAGGGCTAGGAAAATTTCAACGCGACGAATAGGACCGTGGTAGCATAATGGTCAGTGCATTCGCCCGGATTGCGAAGGGTGCGGGTTCGAGTCCCGTCCGCTGCCTAGTCCGCGTGGATTTTTTTTTCTAGTAAACTTTTCTTTAGATTTAAACATCTAGAAGTTAAATGCCTAAAAATAAATAAAAACATAAATAAATATATTTCCAACACTCACACCAATTAACCTAGTGCCGGCTAATGGCGGCGCTAGTGCGTCGAGTTGTATTACAGTGAGAGATAAATATTTTATCAACCATAAACACACCAAAAGTAAAGGAAAGATAAACGGACATGAAGAATAATGTTAAAACATACTAAAAATACTAATACCGAAAAAAATGGTCAATCAGGATCCTGCCTCCGCAAAATGCTGTTGGCAACCGTTACCAAGCGTGTGACAACGACGCTGGTATTCTGGTATTAGAGAATAGCACTTCTTCTCTGTACCTAAACACCTATCGAGGAGCTCGATGGCGCAGGTGGCTAGCGCGTTCGGCTGCGATCGTTGAAGTTAAGCAACTTTCGCAGTGGTCGGTCATTGGATGGGTGACCAAAAATGTATTATCTCGAGCTCCTCCGTGTTTCGGAAGGCACGTTAAACAGTTGGTCCCGGCTGCATTTGCAGTCGTTAGCACCCACCAATCCGCACTGGGCCCGCATGGTGGGTCATGGCCCAATCTACCTATTCCATCCATAGGGAAGGCCTGTGCCCCAGCAGTGGGGACATTAATAGGCTAATGATAATGAAACACATTTACAAAACAAATTGTCAGTTCTATTAAATATTCATGTACGGAACGGAGATTCCATGAGAGAAGACAATTTTTTGATAGATGCGTAGAGAAAAATGCCCGCCGTGGCTTTTTACAATGGTAGGGTTTACTTGTAAATGTGCAAAACTGCAAAGGGCTTATTGAATAGCTCACTTGATAGTATCAAAAATAAAGTACCAATTGTTGCCATCTGTATTTAATAATGACTTATTGGCAGCGATATTTTGGCTGAGGGAACAAATAATAAATAACATTTCTTAAAAAAACGTTAAATAGCAATGATGGTTCTTTTCAGTTCTGTGGTCATGTGACTGAAAAATTAGACAACCCTCCTCAATCATCACTACATAGTATAAAACAAAGTCGCTTTCTCTGTCCCTATGTCCTTTTGTATGCTTAAATCTTTGAAACTACGCAACGGATTTTGATGCGGTTTTTTTTTAATAGATAGCGTGATTCAAGAGAAAGGTTTATATGTATAATACATGCATAATATAGTAGAGAAACACTGATAATTTTAGAGGTTTTTAATATAAGGTCGTAACAAAACACATTTTTTGCGCTTACATTGCAAACGCTGGCTGAACCCGAGATAGATCAAAATAATGTACTATAGTATTGTACACCTTAAAAAGGTCTACAAAAAAGTCCGCGATGGTATATGCCTATCTCTTTGGTGTAACCCACAATAACCATTTTTTAATTACTTATTACGAGAAAATAATGGCTTATTTACGAACAAGCGATTTTAAGCAATACAGCATTAATCCTTATCCAATTAAGTACCTTAAATACATTGTGCGTGTAATATAGATCAATATAACCCTCTACAGTATGTAATTTAAATGAATATTTTCGAAGATATTACAGATTTAAAATGCAGGAACATACCGGTTCGGGCAGTACTGTACAGTGTCTTTAGTAATTAGGTATTTAAAGAAAGTCATTGTGTTTAATAGAAACCTGAGAACAAAAATATAATCTAAACTACAGCTCTACACCGAAGCGAAGCGATGGCGGGCCACTAGTTCTTTAATAAATCTTTTGATATTATTTTATTAACATTTCTGATAATGACATCTATCGACGCTAAAGATTTACTTCAACAAATATTTCGCCATTGTCCTTTAGGTGAGTGGAACTGCAAGGCACCTGTAAGATAAGTGTCCCAGCAGTCGGTTATTAGACTGATATCATTATTTTTTTTGTGCAAGGTTTATGCAACATCTCATTAAACTAGAATAAGCACTATATTTTATTTTATTCTTATCCGATTTTATTTTATAGTAGTAGATAAATATGACGTAGAATATCTAATGGTATCGGGCGTAATTTCGTCAAAAGTCTTGGCTATAATAAACACAGATATTATTTTACTGCCAAATTGAAACAACAACGTTAGCGTCTCACTAACGTCAAACTTCACTAAATCTATTGTACCATAAATAATGTTTAATAGCCCTCTAAAATTTAACATATAGCTCAGGAGCTCATGTTCCCAAGCCGTAGCATGCTCGTACGCTATTCGATGCGGCGAATATAATTTACGTTGGCTGATGTATTGTATGATATCCGAGTAAAGGTCGTAGCAGACATATCAACTCGGAAAGGGATTGTCACCGAGCAGTACTCTCTTTGAATTGGGACTGTTTCTTACTGAAAATAATCTTCAGAAGTAGGATAAAACATTACTGGAATAAAAGCAGTTACCTAATAGTACGCGATTTTCAATAGTTTGCGGACAGTACTTATCATTTGAACTGGGACTGTCTCTTACGAAAATTAAATCGTACAAATTGATATACACTGGAGTCACTGGGTCCTACAAACAGTACAATGGGACTGTTAAAAGGTACTACAAAGTGTTGTTTGCGGACAGTACGTGTTATTACAACTGAGGACTGTCTCTTACAATATAATACTGACATGCAAAATGGTATGAACATAAATATTATGTCCTTTACAGACGACCAAGAGGATAAAGTTGACCTCGATGCACCATGTTCCACGTCAAACTTCACTAATTCTATTGTATCATAAATAATGTTTAATAAATAGCCCTCTAAAATTTAACATATAGTTCAGGAGCTCATGTTCCCAAGCCGTAGCATGCTCGTACGCTACTCGATGCGGCGAATATAATTTACGTGGCTGATGTATTGTATGATATCCGAGTAAAGGTCGTAGCAGACATATCAACGGAAAGGGATTATCACCGTGTCCACTCGAACCATTCAGTACATATTCTTTGTATGAAACTTCTTACTGGAAACGCAATGCAATCAGCTCACGAAAAAAATTTGTGTGCACAGACAACTAATCTGAAGTGAAACTTCTATTCTTAATTAACCTAACAATAGGCGGTGCATAAGGCATAGGGCAATTGAGCAGCGCACCATCACTCATATAATCTATATATATAAAACTCAAAGGTGACTGACTGATATAGCAAACCACTGGACGGATCGGGCTGAAATTTGGCATGCAGGTAAATGTTATAACGTAGGCATCCGCTAAGAAAGGATTTTGAATCAATTCTACCCCCAAGGGGATGAAATAGGGACTGAAAGTTTGAATGGAACTTTGTCAATTTTAAACCGATCGGGCTGAGACTTTGCATGCAGGTATAAAAAGAATCATAAATGAATGTCATTGTGTATAATACAAGCCTGAGAACAAAAACTGTAGTCTACACTTCAGCTCTAGTTTTGTACCCTTGTGTACCCTTCAACGGCCAAGTCACACAACATTAACTATGCTCACTCGCTCACACTGCAGATGCAGCCGGCACCAACGGCTTAACGTGCCTTCCGAAGCATGAAGGAACTCGAGATAGAAGATTTTTGGTCACCTATTCAATGACCTACCACTGCGAAAGTTGCTTAAGTTCAACGATCGCAGTCGAACGCGCTGACCACCTGCGCCATCGAGCTGCTTTTGGAACTATCATCATCATCATCAGCCTATTAATGTCCCCACTGGGCACAGGCCTTCCCTATGGATGGAATAGGGAGATTGGGCCATGACCCACCACGCGGGCCCAGTGCGGATTGGCGGGTGCTAACGACTGCAGATGCAGCCGGGACCAACGGCTTAACGTGCCTTGGAACTATAAATAAAGCCTATTCTTTAACGATCCTTAGATCCTAAAACTTGTTAAGCGATGGATCCGCTTAGCAAGTTTTAAGATTTATCGTTCAGGAACATTGTTAGTAATTTATTTTAGTGTAGGCACTAGGTATTTGTTTTAGTAAAAACAGTCGGAACTCCCGAAAGTGTTTTAAGATTCAAATTACACTACATTTTCTTAGAGCAATTAATCTTTCTGAAGTGGGACGTAATTGACCGGCCTAATTGAAACAAGTAAGTAACACAATACAATACAATGTAGTTGTAAATTCACAACTGAAATTCAATATATCTTTATTCAAATTTGATTTATAGTACGACTCTTTTGAATCGTCCAGTTTTTTTTTTAATCAGACACTTTGTAATAAGCTTTTGTAATGGGTGTTTTTATGCTATCTTTTAATTTATTTATGGTTAACTCTTGGATATTGTTTGGCAGTTTATTGTATAAGGGAACACAGAAATATGTTTTCTTGCAAGTAATAAATTTTTGGATATGTATTGTGATGCGACCGTCATTATGCCAAATTCTTTAAATTTTGTCGAGGTACCTAATGATAAATATTTGGAAAAGACTATATATAATTACATACGTAGGTTTGCACTGTGCTTCTATGATATAAAATATCAGCATCATATTTAGATCAATATTAATAAATAAATATTTCTAACACTCACACCAATTAGCCTAGCCGCAAGTAAGCACTATAAGGCTTGTGTTATGGGATACTAGGGTAACGGATAGAATACATATACTGTACATATATAAGTATATTTGTATAAAAATACATTTAAAACATCCATGACTAGAGTACAAATGCTCGTATTCATCACACAAACATCTGCCCCCACCGGGATTCGAACCAGGGACCTCTCGAATCCGCGACACCATGAAACTCGTAGTACAAACTACTCGGCCACGGAGGTCGTCACACATATTATAGCTAGTTTTATTTATTTTTGTAATCATTTAACTGCTAGATGTTTTTAAATCTAAAGATTTTTTTCTAAGGATTTTTTCTAGTAGAACTTTCATTAGATCAATATTGTCTGGGTAATCGCGATAAAAATGTAATCCCTACTACCATCTTGATGCGTTGCTATCCACAACCTTGTTTTAATATGCACGACAATAATGTGAAATAAATTGTTGTAGGAAGGCCAAAGGGGAAGATCTTCCTTCGAGCTGGGTGATGGTAGCTCGGGGGCCGCGGCCCGACTGATGTTGGTCGGGCATTGTATATATGAAGAGTTAGCTTCCGAGTTTCATATGCGCGATGTAGACTTCCATACTATTATGATCCCAGTGCAGGTAACGCCATCTCTTGAGGGTGGTGAGTAATGATTTCCTCCATCCGTTGTATATATGTGGGGCATATAGATGTCGCCGCCACATTGTCATCAGCAGTGTTTCCAACTAATACGACTTGAAATTTTTATGCTCCAGTCATCCCCACCTTACTGGTCAGCCAATTCCATATCCCTTGGTACCATGGAATACAACCTCATCCAAATGCTACTCCATACATGCGCGACGAATATTTGGATGGCTCTGCTAAATCTACTATTAGCGTTCGAAATTTGAATCAGTTTTATCCAACTTATTTATGAAAAACCCCTCGGCTGGTTTTCACGGCTGCGAAATCAAAAAGTTTTCCTGACGATTTTCCTCTTATTATTCAAGTTCTACTGTAAACCCAGGCTTCATTTATGTCTTAAATCAATACTGAATAGTTTCTCTACAAAATCTATATATTAGATGTGTGCAAACATCAATAGGCTAGGGATGCAAACGATACATCGATGTTAGTAAAACATCGAGGTATCGGTCATAAACATCGATGTTTTGATAAGCAATATATCGTCGATACATCGTTCACTACATTTACAAACATCGACATCGTTCTTGTCTGTTAGGATTTTCGGAATCACTGTGACGTTCGCTCGCAATGCATTGTTGTGCTGACACGTAAAGCGTAGATGAATTTGATTATATGGTAATTTGATCTTTGACTACATACCTATACACATTATAGATTTCTTGATTGGGTGAGAAATTTATTCGTTGAATTAATTTATAAAGTAGTTAGGTTTTGATGGTTTGTTTTTTCTTTAAGTTTTTGTTGGCGGGTACGTGAAAATTGAGCGTATAATTTTAAGGTTAAAAAAATGACAAAACTAATAGCTTGTTGATTAAAGCAGCTTGTGAAATGACTTCATATTAATTTGTTTATTTGCTTAATTGAATGATGAGAATAATTTTGTTATAATTTAATTTACCATCATTTTATTCTTATTTTTATTAACCTTTAAGCATCGAGCATACTTATACCGAATAGAGCGGTTATGTTAATTGTTTTAATAAAGCATCCATAAAAAATAAAAATAAAACATCGATATATCGCTCTTATCAACGATATTTTTGAACATCGATGTTTTTCATGCAAACATTGATTTTTTAAAATATCGATGTTTTTCAGAACGATGTTGCATCCCTATGTGTATATTAAAAACCATTACTGAAAATATGAAAATGAAAATAAAAACACGTGGGGGTATCGTAGTGAATTATCGGGCTGCGTATCTATAGACGCTAGACGATAGCTTGACTGGCAATTTCTGACACGCATAAAAGAGGTTGTGGGAGAAGATAAATTGGTATGTGCAGCTGAAAGAGCGTACTTACGATGGAACTAATTCAAATTTCGAAAGCTAATCTTACCGCAATTATTATAAATATAGTGTAAGTTAACTGTCTTCTGTAAAACAGAGGTTAGTTCACCAGACGGTCACTCCGATCCGAGAGAAACTCGCTCTACTCTACTCCTCATTAACTGTATCATCCTCAACTATCTTTTGATTGACCCATAATAATTTCTCCAAAAAGTTAGAACTCAACTTCTCAATTTCATATGGGAACCTGATTGCGGGAATTCCTGTGGCCATGAGCCCAAGCATCCACATTCAGAAGGACCGCTGTCAAAAAAGTTCGCATCTATCGGTACGGGGTCAGAGTAATAAGATCTATTTGTTATCCTTCCGTCGATAGAGTGTGTATAGAAATACACACGGATCGAAGGTTCCGTCAATACTTGATATGATACGTAATTATAATGCGATTCAAATAAGAATAGGAAAGCCAATGACCTCCATCTGTCAAATGACGCTTGAAAAGTACGGTTTGCAAAAAATCTTGGAACTCTTTTTTAGCACAGCTAATTCTAGAATAAAAAAAGCAAACATTTGTAAACAAATATGACGACGATGACAACTCCGGTAGTTATGCAGAGCTGACCGGAATTGAAGAGCTAGGTTCCGATTAATATTTTTACTCACACAGTCATATGTTATTAAAAATCGGTGACTTTTTTTCTCAGTCTTAGTAAATAAATTTTATTAATAAAATCTGATGTTTTTTCTCACTTAATCTTAGTAAATAAGTTTTATTTTAAAAAAAACCTGATGATTTTTTCTCACTTAATCTTAGTAAATAAGTTTTGTCGAAGAAAAACTTTTATTGCTCACTCTACCTATTTTGTTTCAATTGACAGCTTTGACATGACAAAATGGCGCCCAGTCGATCCTATTCTCAGTTGAATCGCATTATAGGAGTTCTCGTCATCGCAACACACTACAAACAAGAGCCCGCGCAAATACTATGCTAAAAAAATATAAGGCATATTTTGTGAAATACATTTCCAGTTTGTGAATTAAGACCGCTATATTTGGAGAAAGTTAAGAATGTAAGCATGGGAAAAGTTGAATGTTGACAGCACGAATGGACCAATTTTATTGTTCTAATGCAGTCTATAACCAATTTTTATTGGTTATAGACTTTGGATTGGTGGGTGCTATCGACTGCAGATGCAGCCGGGACCAATGGATTAACGTGCCTTCCGAAGCACGGAGGAGCTCAAGATAGTAAATGTTTGGTCACCCATCTAGTGACTGACCACTGCGAAAGTTGCTTATCTTCAACAATCGCAGCCGAACGCGCACATCAGCCGCACCATCGATATCGTATATATTTCTAAGTTATTGCTAATGCATTACGCAATTTTGATTAAATTATTAACTGACCGCACAGAAGACCTGTATGTCCAAACCAAACATAGAGTGCGGACGATAAATTCTCGCAGAATTCATGCGTTCAATTTCTGAGGGACCGAAAATATGAGACAATAAGACCGCGGGACCCAGGAATATCGAACTTTACGGTAACCCTTGGTCATTCTATTAGAATGACTTGCATAAGTATAGAATACTAGCAAACCCGGCGAACTCCATTTCGCCACCAGATGGCTTCGTTTTATGTAACATTTCGTTTGGTGATTAAAAGAAGTTTTTTTTTAATTTTTCCTAAATTTTCTTTGCTATAAACCTCACGGAGCCCGAGACCTTTCCAACGAATGCAAAACCGTGGAAATCGGTTCGTGCGTTCTGGAGTTATAGCGTCAGGAAGGAAAACCCGACTTATTTTTATATAGTAGATTAAAACGCCTACTTCGTTTCAAATGGTCGTAAACCAAAGAGAAGAATATGATATTCTGAAATTGTGATGCATTTCATGTATAAGTTAGTGACTATACATACATATTACGTATTGTCACTATCTTATACATGAAATGCATAAGTTATATATATATTATGTACTGTATTAAATTTGATAATAAACTTAGTAGTGTAAGTTCGGATTTTCTTGTGCCCGGTGAATAATTTCCTGTAATAATATGTTTACTGATTGTGTTTAAATAATTTTCGGGCAACTTAACACAACATGCATTCCCGCAAGGCTGTTGCACAGAATATGGGAACTAAGCTAAGGCATGCACTGCAGGAGCTACAATCTCTAAAGATACTTGCAACCAACTACAACAACCGGAACGGTAGGACAGTTATGAAGATATCAACGTTGTGGTTGGCCGTAACTCACAACTGAAGATGGAGCTTGCTAAACTGCATACCAGTCGAGATGCGAGCGTTAAGTAAAATTTGCGGATTAAAGCTCGCAGACCGCGTTCGTGATGGAAAGCAAGAAAGAGAGTTGATGTGAAAGACAGTATCGAAGTTAAAATGTACGGAGACATGCTCCGTTGCTTCAGATATGTGGAAAGAATGTCTAAAGAGAGAATGCGGAAGCAGATATACAACACGACAATGGGCGGATTTAGAAGTCGAGAAAGTCAAAGGCTTGCCTATCACGAAATGTTGTCAGAAGAAGCCGCAAAAACCGGCGAGCGTGTATGAAAAGGTAATGAATGTGAATGAAACGAAAGGTGTGTCTTATGATATTCTCACTGCCTTCCCCACCTGGGACTCATCGTGAAGATAGATAATTCTATAATAAATTCGTTGCCGATTGACATAGTTGTAACCAACGTTTGATATCTTGGTGTTTAAAAATTTAGCTTTAGCCACTAAAAGAAACATGCTTAAAAACACCGTTGACCTGCAACTGAATACCAATGAGAAGACCTTACAACGTAAGGCTTTGCTTCCATTGAGCTGGATAATTCTTTATATTTGAGCACTCGTCTGAAATATGTTTCAAATGCAACTAATAATGAAAACAAAAGATGAACTGTCTATCAATGTAATCAATAGAGATAACTCGAGCTATTTGAAAAAAAACATCAGAACATACAAGGCTTATCTGGCAAAGATTAAGACATTAACTAATTTTTAAATTGTGAAAGTATGGACGTATTATGTGATGCAGAGCATTGGTTTTATGAATCTCAATTGGAATTGAAACATTTTGATAACTATAAAATTGTAAGATCTTTAATTAGGGAATCGGCGATTAGGGGAGGCTCCTGAACCGTTACGAATAACACTTTGAAATGTAAAAAGCGAAGAGATTTAATGTCTCATTTGATTGAACGAACTTTAGGATTGTCATGTATTGAACTAGATCTAATATCTTCGTCCGGGACCAGATTTAAAACTTGAGGTATATGATGGTGTATTTTAAAGCTAATTGTTTGCTATGGCTGAAAGAATTAATAAAATTAAGAATGTTTATGTCGTTCTACCCTCTGATGTTGTTTTTTGTTGCCCTCGATATTTATATGTCGGCCAATAACATCTATCCGCAATTACCTCAGCTACTCCGTGATCATGGCGCTTACAACAGTGCTGAAATATCGGAGACTCATAAAAACAAGGTACATGGTAATGATACAGTTAATAGCTATATATATAGGTAATACTTCCCTTCAGATTCGAGTGGTCTAGAGGCTCTAGACGGAAAGGAGACTCCCACCGTGGACAGACGCCATCCGCCTGGAATACCTCTAGAGGCACTCGCGAATTCTCGGCTAGGATCCCGCCGTCACCAAACCCGAGGAAGCTGTAAAGGTCATGTGCGACCAACAGCATACACACTCATAAAAAAATGGGTAATACTTGTCTATGAAGTGTACTCTCAAACGTCATAGTATTGTTCTTGTTCTGAGATAGAAACGTTTCACTGCGGACGCGATATCAGCCAGTGCACACTCACACATGCGCGATTGTATCGCTTGATTCGAGGCCGACAATTTGCAGAACTCCCTCATTACCTTGGCTTGCGTGCCGGTACGATTCTATTCACAACGTGCCCTGTTATGTTTTCAACCAGATTTCCCTGAGGTACTCTAGATGAGCTATTTTGATGGCAACGTTAGATTGTATTTTTAATGGAGGATTTTTCCTTTCCCTCTTGGGTTTTTGACCTTTCCGCTCTAAGGATGTTACACATAACTGCCTTTATGGTGATTAGAAAAGACAGTACGTATGTATAACAATATGTGACTTATTATCTATACTTATAATAAATCTGTAGAGAGGTCAATTCTGTACATGAAATATATTTTCAAAATAACTATCAGGGGGTGATTGGTGATCGATACTGATGCCAAAAATGCAATCAGTAAAATTTTTGTCTGTCTGTGTGTATGTTCCTTATAGAAACAAAAACTGCTCGACGGATTTTAACCAAACTTGGTACAATTATTTTTCATACTCCTGGGCAGGTTATAGTATACTTTTCATCACGCTACAATCAATAGCAGCAGAGTAGTGAAGGGAAATGTTGGGAAAACGGGAGAAGTTACTCCATTTTTTAAGCTTCCGTCACGTGCGCAGCCTTAATGGTTAAAGTTACATAGAAATCATGTATGACAAAAATATTCTACATAAAATTATCTAAAAAATATCCCGCAACAGCATATGTCTATCTTTTATGGTTGACTCACAATAACACGTGTAATTATATAAATAAAGTCATTGTTTATAGCACAAGCCTGAGAACAAAAACTATAGTTTACACTACAGCTCTACACCGAAGCGAAGCGAGGGCGGGCCACTAGTTATATACTAAAATTGATTTATTATATGGACATTATCCTACCTACATACAAAAGAGTTACTTTATTTTTTATTAAGAGAAACTCGTTAAGTTTTTCCTTTAAGAAAAATTGCAGTACTCGTCGCAAAGCGGAGCATAGTATGAAAGAGGATCTTGATATCAAACTTTTATTATTTCAAGGTACTCTGACTCGGTTGGTACCGAATGAAAATTATTCTTTTGTTATGCTAGTGTTAAAATATTTTCAATGTTAAAAAACAAATGCACACTTTAACGCGGAACCAACGGCGGGACCATTGTTTGTTCGTCTTTGATTTTCCAAAATTTCGTAAGTTATGCCTGGAGAGGGGACAGTTTTAATTTTATTTGAGAGAAGTAATATACAAGCCAGGGTCACGCCTTGGCATTGATTGACTTAAGCATTTACACGTTCGTTCATCGATGCCTCTTTGGCTGGCAACTGCATTTATGTACTATTCAATGATGATATTCATTTACAAAAACAACTATTCACATCTATCTATACTTATAATAAATCTGTAGAGAGGTCAATTCTGTACATGAAATATATTTTCGAAATAACTATCAGGGGGTGATTAGTGATCGATACTGATGCCAAAAATGCAATCAGTAAAATTTTTGTCTGTCTGTCTGTCTGTCTGTGTGTATGTTCCTTATAGAAACAAAAACTACTCGACGGATTTTAACCAAACTTGGTACAATTATTCTTCATACTCCTGGGCAGGTTATAGTATACTTTTCATCACGCTACAATCAATAGCAGCAGAGTAGTGAAGGGAAATGTTGGGAAAACGGGAGAAGTTACTCCATTTTTTAAGCTTCCGTCGCGTGTGCAGCCTTAATGGTTAAAGTTACATAGAAATCATGTATGACGAAAATATTCTACATAAAATTGTCTAAAAAATATCCCGCAACAGTGCAATAACACGTGTAATTATATAAATAAAGTCATTGTTTATAGCACAAGCCTGAGAACAAAAACTATAGTTTACACTACAGCTCTACACCGAAGCGGAGCGAGGGCGGGCCACTAGTCTATACTAATATTATAAAGCTGCAGAGTTTGTTTGTTTGTTTGAACGCGCTAATCTCTGGAACTACTGGTCCGATTTGAATAGTTCTTTCAGTGTTGGGTAGTCCATTTATCGAGGAAGGCTATAGGCTATACTTTTTTTTCAAAATTAGGGATCCGTAATAAAATTGCTATTTTGTAACACAAGGTGTAAAATCGAAAACCTATTTTTGCGTGCGCTGCAAAAACTATTGACAATAGAACAAAATGATGTATTACGGGTTTTTAGATCTCATTAAGATCTACAAAAAAGTCCGCGAGAACATATATCTAGCTGTCATGGTTTAATCACAATAACCGATTTTGTGTTCAAAATAATTATTAAATCGTTTAAAGAAAAAAAAACTACGTTAAATATGTATCGTAATATTAATCTTTATCGAAATGAAGCATTCTGTTATCAAGAGTATTTATGTAGAAGTAAAATACTTTTTGTTTCATCTCAGTCGGATATTTCGTTTAAAAGTTATCACATGTGTAAGGATGTTACGAGTTGGAACCTATATATTTTACTAGCTGTGCCCCGCGGTGTTACCCGCGGTTTATCAGGGATATTTTCCCGCAGTAAAACGTAACCTATGTGTTAATCCAGGGTGTCAGCTAACTCCATACCAAATTTTATTAAAATTGCTCCAGACGTTTAGACGTGAAGAAGTAACAAACATACACACTCACAAACTTTCGCCTTTATAATATTAGTGTGATCTCGGTATTTCCACGGAATTGAGAAAAACGCGGGTGAAACCGTGGGGCACGGCTAGTAGGTAATAAAATTAGAATTCAAAAAAATGGCACTTTATATACTGTCATCAGATTAAATATTAAGAAAGAAATAACACAATTTCCATAATAAACCTACTTCAATACGAATATTACAATATGTATTTGTAAGTTCGATTGTAGGAAATAATATCTGGAACTACTGATCTGCCGGCATGAGGCATATTTTATTGATTTAAAATAAGATTCATCCATGCAAAGCCGAGGAGAGTAGCTAGTCGGCAATAAATTGTTTAACTATATTAGTTTTTTAGTAATTATAAAGAAATTATAATAAGGAAATGAGTTATTTCAATGTGTAAATGCCATTCATTCATAAACTCTCTCTTTATTTCAAGCAATATTAAAATATCGCGCATTTTTAATATTTTACTTTTATTTATTTTATCATTGTTATATTCGAATAAAAATAAATAATATGAAAAAAAGTTTGCGTCCACTTGTGTCACTTTCTTATCGATATGCCGTCGATCAGTGTGTCCTGAGGCCCCGATTTAAGAACATCTGTATTACATAGAAGGAAGCCATTGAACAGGCCTCGTTAGAAGCCTAAGCGAAAATAAATATTACTCCTTTAAGCTCGAAAAAAACACTTGCAATATACCAACTCAGTGGGACGAAGAGGGTCATCATCATCATCATCATCAGCCTATTAATGTCCCCACTGCTGGGGCACAGGCCTTCCCTATGAATGGAATAGGGAGATTGGGCCATGACCCACCACGCGGGCCCAGTGCGGATTGGCGGGTGCTAACGACTGCAGATGCAGCCGGGACCAACGTGCCTTCCGAAGCACGGAGGAACTCGAAATAGAAGATTTTTGGTCACCCATCCAATGACCAACCACTGCGAAAGTTGCTTAACTTCAACGATCGCAGCCGAACGCGCTAACCACCCGCGCCATCGAGCTCCTCAAAGACGAAGAGGGTAAAGAAGAGTTATTGAAAGATTTCAGTTTCAGACAATCAGTCAAAAGATGAAGAGGATCTTGTCTAATATAAGTTCTGTTAATACGAAACGGTTTTTACAATTCATATTATAGTACAAAGATTGTTATCCTAGACAATAACCCTTTGTTGTATTAAATCCAGTTACAAAATCAAATACACGAATGGAATAGATTTCTACGATTCGGCTGCATCCAAACCAAATCTAAAAGTATTTGAATAATATATTTTTTAAAACATTGAATTTCTTGTTATTCGCAATCAAATATCTTCAATACTTATAATAAATCTGTAGAGATGTCAATTCTGTACATGAAATATATTTTTAAAATAACTATCAGGGGGTGATTAGTGATCGATACTGATGCCAAAAATGCAATCAGTAACATTTTTGTCTGTCTGTCTGTGTGTATGTTCCTTATAGAAACAAAAACTACTCAACGGATTTTAACGAAACTTGGTACAATTATTCTTCATACTCCTGGGCAGGTTATAGTATACTTTTCATCACGCTACAATCAATAGCAGCAGAGTAGTGAAGGGAAATGTTGGGAAAACGGGAGAAGTTACTCCATTTTTTAAGCTTCCGTCGCGTGTGCAGCCTTAATGGTTAAAGTTACATAGAAATTATGTATGACGGAAATATTCTACATAAAATTGTCTAAAAAATATTTCGCAACAGCATATGTCTATCTTTTATGGTTGACTCACAATAACACGTGTAATTATATAAATAAAGTCATTCTTTATAACACAAGCCTGAGAACAAAAACTATAGTTTACACTACAGCTCTACACCGAAGCGAAGCGAGGGCGGGCCACTAGTCTACAAGAAGTATCTTAACTTTGATCACACGAAACAAAGGTTTTTATTAAAAACTTTGTAGTGTTTCAAACGAAATGATTTTAATATATTTGTTTTTAAGCATTTAACTGTTTGATGTTTAAATCTAAAGAAAATTTCACTAAAAAAATTCACTAATCCGAAATCTGACCCAAGCGCAATTTTTCTTGTAAATTTTCTTTGTCAAAATTCTAATTAATTTAAATTTGCCCGTTAAAATACTTTTTAATTAAAATTTGTTTTAATTTCACATTTTAGTGAAGTTTTATTACTTTCAATTATATCTTTTTGATCTTTTGTATCACGACTAATAACTAATTTTAATTCTCTAATAATAACGTAATGGAATTAAGGTAGCTTTACGTAATTTCTCTTTGTAAACTAAATTTATAAGAAAAAGATTTTTATGGTATTTAATTGTATAAATCCCAAATGTTACTTTTGTGGTGGTATGTGTTTTTCTAATCTTTAGCTATACAGTAAATATTTTTCTTTAACCGCAAATTGTTTTCACCATAGTACAGAACTAGCGGCCCGTTCTCGCTTCGCTTCGGTGTAGAGCTGAAGTGTAGACTACAGTTTTGGTTCTCAGGCTTGTATTATACACAATGACATTCATCTATGATTCTTCTTATACCTGCATGCAAAGTCTCAGCCCGATCGGTTTAAAATTGACAAAGTTTCATACAAACTTTTATTCACTATTTTATCCCCTTGGGGGTAGAATTGATCAAAATCCTTTCTAAGCGGATGCCTACGTCATAACATCTACCTGCATGCCAAATTTCAGCCCGATCCGTCCAGTGGTTTAGGCTGTGCGTTGATAGATCACTATGTCAGTCAGTCACCTTTGAGTTTTATATATATAGATATGTGATATCAAATTAAAAATGCAAGAATAGCTGACAGAAGTCAGCTAATAGAAACAAGTCCGTGAATTATCTGTTTACTACGCTTTCTGTTTCCCGCTAAGATTAGTACCTCCGACAACACTAGGTTGGCTGAAAGAGATCTATTTTAGAGATAAACCCAGTTTTGCTTACTACTTATTTTACGTTGTATACTTGTATTAATTTTATGCAGTAAAGAGTATAATAATAACAACAAAAATATAAGAAACTCACAGAATTTGCTATCACAGTCCAAAAGAAATAAATAATCATGAGATATCGATGGAAAAAGTCATAACCAAGTTAAAGTTCATTCTAAACTAGTTTTTATGAGTTCCCAGTTAAAGCATGAGTCACAAGTTACAATGACAAAATGTCAGAAGAGCATCGAGAACTGATATAATATTTGTTGACGACTTATAAGCTTTCGGACGTAAAACTTTAACGGCAGTAGGGTTTCCAAGGAATATTATTTATGATCGGAGATTTTATCACGACATTTTCTCTAAACTAATGGATTCTTAATAACTTTAGAAAAGAACTTTGAATCAAGACTTTTGGTAGGTGATAGCATTAGTAAACTTTTTTTTTTTTTTTTTTTAAAAAAAAACTTTCGACTGTTCAATGAATCCTTTTTGAATTTCACAAAATATTATATATGTTGTGGATTGTTGAACGGAACGTCAAGCCGGAATCGTCGGTTTCACCACAAAGATTTTAAATGTGAGCAAGAATAAAAATCAAAATGGCTAGTTGGGAAATTACCTGCTTTTTGATAAGAAATAAAAAGCACAAATTACTGAAAAATGACTATTTATTACAGTAAATTTTAAAAAGTAACTTTTTAAGCCGTTGTCAATAGGGTATTTGACAAGTTTAAGAAAACGATGTCACGTTTTTGACTAATGTTTAAGGAGTCCGTAAAAATTCGATATTCATCATTCTGTTGTGTATTTCAGTAAAAATGACCGAATCAAAAACTCCATTTACAAGTTGCCGCGAAAACGTTTCTCTGGACAATATGGCGTCTTACTAGTGTGTGACGTCACACGACTGTTATTAAAACATCAAACGATACAATATAATGTCACTTTAACCGGAAGTTTACTTGCGTGTGACGTTATTTTAGGCTCCGCCAATCCCAAGCGTTTTGGGTCACGTGACATAAGAAAACTATTATCTTTTTCGTGACTTTTTAGTAAAATCATGAATATTTTTTTGTAAAAATAGTTAAAAACCCCTGCTAATATTCATTCTAAACACAGATGCTAACAATTGTCACTTTATTTTTAATACTGTCAAATACACTATTGTGAGAATGTGAAAGTGGTACAGGTATCAATCGCAATAAAAGACTATAGCGGAGTGTAGACCGATATGTCTGCCAATAACAGCCTACCCGCAATTGCTTCGGTTACACCGTGATCATGGCGCTTGCAACAGTGCCGAAATATCGGAGACTCACAAGAAAACAAGGTACATGGTAACAATCCCGTAAATAACATAAATTAATATAACGAAGGCTTAGTAATTAGAAAAAAACGCGTATTACGCGTTCGTTATTACGCGTTTCCGAACGTATGGACGAACCCTTAAAATTACCAGGAAAATATCTGAGCCTTTTGTTATTTTCTACGTCGATCCACTAAGAAGATACTTAGGTATTTACCATAATCGTGTATTAAAGGACGATGGCCGCCAATCTATGTCCTTGGCGCCAACTTCCCCCAAAATGTCAAAACCAACAAACAAATTAGGAGCATAATATATTAACCGGCCAAGGGCGGATGGACTCCCGCATAAAGGGTTCCGCACCATAATCTATACCAGATCCGACACTTATAATATTGATAAAATTTGGAAAAAAATCACGTCTGCTGTATGGGAATTCCCTCATATATGTACTTATTTAAATTCATTTTATTTATTTATTATTATTTTTTTTTTCTAGTTCTATTTTCAATATATATCATTTTAATTATTTATTTAGAATGAACATACAACTAAATATTTTGTGAATATTTTAAGTGTCTAACTGTTAATTTTATTAATATCGAGCAAAAACGGCACAAAATCATGATTGTTGAATGGGAGCCTCAGTTAATACATCATCTGTTAAAATTTTAACTATCTAGCTATTACGGTCCCTAAGATACAGACGGACACCGGAGTCTTAGTAATAAGGTACCGTATTCACTGTACGGTTTAGTTTTCTAAAAATTGCAAAAAGTACCCTATTAATAAGGAATTAACTTTAAATGGGTTCTTTTTGTTTATTTAAAAATTAATAAGTTTTTATTTGTCAGTTCTGACAATCCATCAATGGATTGGAAACATCAAATCAAATCAACTAAATGTCTGTTGGTAGCGCGAGTTGTAAATAAATAGCGCAAAGGACACCCGGCATTTTGTGCCAAAGTTGTATACTTTTTTAATTTTTTTATCTGTGTTTCATAATTGGGTAACGTAGTCTGGCAATATTTGTCATCAGCAGCTAGCTGTCAATGTCAAATACGTAGGTTTGTCAATATAACCTCTATATGTAGCCGGGTCGTCAAGAGAAATAACGGATAAAAAGTCAATCGCAGCAGAGAACATTCACAATCACAGTACGCGGGAGCGGATGCGAAATGCGAATGATTTTTTTGTTTGTATTTTAGGATTGTCAAATAGACATTTGGTTTTTCATTTAGAAAAAGCAAAGGGATCATGGTTTTTACAGTCACTTGAGTAATATTTTGAAGTAAAATTCTGTCCCTTGAAAATTTAGGGTTTCCATATCAAAAAATATTAATCATTATATAACTTCTTTCCACGATTCACTAAAAATAAGGCAAAAGTAGAAAACTACTTTACAAAATTATTTGCTACATAAAAATGTAGCAAATAATTTTGGCTTTATTTTGAGACCAAATTCAAATGTATACAAGTTTAGCATTTTTTCTATGAAAAGTGCCGGGTCTCCTTTCCATAGTTTTTATTTGATTTGACGGTAAACCACGAATTTTGATTTAAAATCAGACTGTGTACAGCTGTGAGATGACAAACAGTACTTTGTCCTTGTCATTTCGCATTAATTGCGACCCTATCGCCTTTACTGGCTGTCACATAAACTCGCTTGCAGAGTACGAAATAAATATCAAAAATATCAACCAACTGACCGGAAAAGTAGATGACGTATTTTATGATTCTGTTTACGATCAGTAGGAGAATGTTCGCTGGAATGACACGCCCTAACTAAATGATGGGCAGCGGGGAATCTTTACGGTAAAGGATATGGACATAGTTCAGCCATCAGATGAAAGTTGTTGTGCTCCGATAAAGATAAGTCTTGAACTTTTGCATGTTACTTACATGTCACTTTTATACGTCTTTAGCACATAATAGCGTGAATCTATCGAGGTTCTTCGTAAGTCTACTCGAGTCTTATCTCGCAAACGTTGTTCGTGAGAGAAAATTTTTGGAGGTTACTAGTCTGGGCTGTTCTTGAGAATATAACAGGAATTTATATTAAGCTTGTACGTTTATAATATTAGGTTGGAGAAAAAAACTCATCGCATCATGTATGAAAATTCTTTTTTTTTTTATAATAAAGTTTATTTACAATCAACTAAAGTATATAGGTGCCATTTTGTTTGATAACCCTTTTCTATCTTGTAGGTAGGGCATGATCTCATTACTAGAAAATTTTTGAGGCTTCTGAACAAAAAACCGCGACAAGTGGTTTTGGCAGTCCGCTCGTGATGTTAACCTGACACTGCCTAAACAATTCTGAAAAGACCGAAACAGGGGGAAATTTGAACGTGCAAGGTCAGGACTATACGGCGTATGCATTAACGCCTCCCAGTCAAACTCTCTTAATTTTTGCTGAGTGGCTAATGATGTGTGAGGTCTAGCGTTATCATGACGAAAAAACACACCCTTCTGATGATTAATTCCGGCCTCTTTCTCTCAACTTCTTGCTTTAATCTCATCAGTTATTCGCAGTAGAGTTCAAAATCGATGGTCTTGCCTAGCGGTAACAGCTCATAATTAATAATGCCCTTCCAATCCCACCATACACAGAGCTTCACCTTGTTACGTGCAAACCTGAGTTTAGCCAGTGTCTGTGAAGCCTTTTTATGTCTGGAAAATGCCTTACGCATGGCACCACGACTTTACAACAAATTAAATAACATTAAAAAGATAAAAAAGTGTAGTAATTTTAGCTTAAAAAAAAATATTAATGATTGGCTGTTCGACATAGATTCTGATGGTGTGGAGGATCTACTGATTGACAACACCCGGATATAGGAAGTATAGTACAGTGTTTATAAATTATTACTTGATATTTATGTGGTTCAAGACAAGACGCATCTACATACACACGCAACATCCAGGCACACACACACACACACATACACACATACACACACACACACACACACATACACACACACACACACACACACACACACACACATACACACACACATACACACACACACACACACACACACACGCAAGCACACCTACACCCACACTCACTATACACACACATATAATTTAGTTATTTTTTCTATTTATCTTTACTGTGAAGAAAAATAGTAATGTTTTGTTATGCCCAGTACAACTGCTAAGATTATATTGTAAGTACATAATTGGAGAGGACACTGGATTCCATACTACAGGCTAAGGCCTATTTTGGAATACAGGGTAATCAAACATAAATTGTAAAAAGTATAATGTCAATAAACGTTATTATTATTATTATTATCCTTCAGCCACTGGGGGAGCATGAGGAAGGTATCCGGGACGCGGTACCCTATTTGACTGCCCGCACACTTATTAGATAATAAACATCGAGACGGCTGTATAATTATTGAACACTTAATAATGGTTGATCCAGTGATGTTATTGCTGCTTCAATACTTATACTTGATTTTTGTAATGTAGATTTTATATAAAATACTATAAAGCCTGCCGACGACCATCCTGCGCTTGCACTTACTGAGCCACCTCAAAACTGTTTACGAGGGTAGAAGGACTTGCAGTTGCAAATAGTCGACTCGTCTTATTTCGTTGTGATTGTGCGCTCCCTGTCACTTGAATGATTTTTGTCTAACACGCTTTGGACATTGGAACACGATTGTCGGTTTTGTCAATTAGTATGGATGAACTGGAATTATGTTTTCTCCGAAGAGCGAACAAGCTTGTGTTATTTGTTGAAAACGAATAACTAACGAATAGAATGTTTAAAAACCCCAAACCCATGCGGGGATTTTTGGATTTACTCTAGCGCGGCAGAGTACCATAAGGGGGCACCCTTGCACCTTGTGAAGTACTCCTATAATACTTCGACTATGTAGGGTCTAACTAACTTAATTAATTCCCGTGTTTCATTAATGTTCGTTCGTTATAGTAGTTGTACCTATTTAACTTAAAATAACTAAAGACCCCTGGGATGGAATTTGATGCGCTTTGGCACAGATGATCATGACTACAATACCTTTCAAACAAATGTAGTTTAAGCCGTGGTGGACGTGGTTGCAGCGCCCATATATTTTTGCCCAATATCCTTTTAGAGTGCCACTCTTAGTGAGATCCAAGGGCGGATCCAGCTTTGGCGCTAGGGGGGGTCATATAGTTGTGGTATATTAAATATTGAAAGTACTTAAATAAAATCCCCCTGGGTTTGGACCATCTGTACCCAGCCCAGGGGGGGGGGGGGGTCATGACCCCCATGACCCCCCCCCCTTTATTTTTGTCTAAAAAGACAACCATTTTGACAAATAAGACCAAAAACAACCACATCTTTTGAGTACGTGCCAACCGACACTACTCGTGGTGTCGCTGTGTTTTTATTTTTATGTTGTAAGGGTGGTGGTTTCGGTGGAGCCGAAACGTGGACACTGACGGTACGGCTGGTCCACAGGTTCAAAGTCACTCAGCGCGCTATGGAAAGGGCTATGCTCGGCGTTTCTCTGAAGGATTGCATCAGAAATGAGGTAATCCGACAGGGAACCAGAGTCATCGACATAGCCCACCGGATTAGCAAGTTGAAGTGGCAATGGGCTGGCCATATTTGCCGAAGAACCGATAACCGTTGGGGTAGACGAGTTCTGGAGTGGAGACCGCGTCTAGGCAAACGTAGTGTAGGACGTCCTCAGGCACGATGGAGTGATGATTTGCGCAAGGTGGCTGGCAGGAGCTGGATGCGAGTAGCCCAAGAACGATCTGAGTGGCGTGCAATTGGAGAGGCCTATGTCCAGCAGTGGACTAGGATAGGCTGTTGATGATGCTAAGGGTGGTAAACAAGCGTATGGCCAGCCTGATCAGGGTTGCCACCTTTTTTTTGTCGAAATAAAGTACATTGGATATTAAAGGTAGAAAAAAAATTCATTGTGTCCAAAATATAGTACTTTTTATTCCACTTTATTAGTAAGCTTAAAAATATATTTTACGGCGCTACTAGCAACTTCTGATAAATAATTTGCGGCTACTGTAGTTTTTTTCCGCAATGGGAAAGGTCAAAAAAGAAAATGTTTCAGGAATTAGCTAAGGGCACCATATTCATACTTTCTGTCCGTTTTACGCAAAAATTCTTCCTATCAACATCTTTTTGTATATTTTATGTAAAATTAATCCGCGAGTAATCAAATCACATTAAATAAAGTATTTTCGCGTACTTTATTGTTGGCATAAAGTATAGAGTACAACTACCCGAAATAACGTACAATACTTTATAATAAAGTACGTGTGGCAACCCTAAGCCTGATGGTAAGCGGTCAGTTTTTTTTTGTGGGATTTTAGCATTGGCGTCTTATCTCTTATCTATTAGACAAGTCCGTCCGTCCGTCCGTCTGTCTGTGGTGCTGTTTCAGCGGCCAAACCGTAAGAGATGGATAAAGAGAATGTTTAAGTTATAAGTTAAGAATGGTCTGATAAGACTACAAACCGGATTTGAGTAACGTAGCACTTCCGGTTTTCGAGAAATCACGAATTTCAAACGAAACCACACAAAATCTCCGAAGTTTTCAATTAATTAAATACATTTTTTTTTAATCAGATTTTGGTGAACATTAGGTTCACTGGTTTGCTAGTTTTATTTATTCTTTAATTCGTTCATAGTGCATATTGTGAAATAAAATTGGTGTGATTTTGTGTTACTATCATCAGCGCAACTGAAGAATTAGTCGAATCTTTAAAATATACGCTATTCCGGTCAAGTGTACGTCAGAACTTTACTGTAGTGTTGACTACCTCACAGAAGTTTATCGAAAAAACCAACTAGATACATTTCGTGCCAAACACTCCAGGAAACATTGGAATGCGTCACACCGACATTCTGATGTAAATAAAAAATGAAGATAAGGATCATATGTTAAACTAGTGGCCCGCCCTCGCTTCGCTTCGGTGTAGAGCTGTAGTGTAAACTATAGTTTTTGTTCTCAGGCTTGTGTTATAAACAATAACTTTATTTATATAATTACACGTGTTATTGTGAGTCAACCATAAAAGATAGACATATGCTGTTGCGAAATATTTTTTAGACAATTTTATGTAGAATATTTCCGTCATACATGATTTCTATGTAACTTTAACCATTAAAGCTGCACACGCGACGGAAGCTTAAAAAATGGAGTAACTTCTCCCGTTTTTCCAATATTTCCCTTCACTACTCTGCTCCTATTGATTGTAGCGTAATGAAAAGTATACTATAACCTGCCCAGGAGTATGAAGAATAATTGTACCAAGTTTCGTTAAAATCTGTTGAGTAGTTTTTGTTTCTATAAGGAACATACACACAGACAGACAGACAAAAATTTTACTGATTGCATTTTTGGCATCAGTATCGATCACTAATCATCCCCTGATAGTTATTTTGAAAATATATTTCATGTACAGAATTGACCTCTCTACAGATTTATTATAAGTATAGATATGTATTTAGCGTATTGTAAATATATAAATATGTTATTTAAATGTAGTTGTGGGGGATGGGAGGTTCAGTATCAATGTAAAACGCCTAAATGCAGCAAACAAAGGTATAATAATCACTTTTACAGTAATTTTAGCCTAGCACGTGTGTTTTAGGGATCGCAAAGTAGTACGTTGTCACTTCCAAAGCGGTTCGCGGCAGACTGGTTGGTGCCCGTGCAACGGCTTGTAACGGTTATCCGCGGGATCGGCAGTTACATCGCACTACCCTACATTTTCAACAAAAAATATAACATAACTGAGCGCGTCGCTAACAGTAGTTATCTCTTATCTATTAGACAAGTCCGTCCGTCCGTCTGTGGTGCTGTTTCAGCGGCCAAACCGTAAGAGATAGATAAAGAGTATATTTAAGTTATAAGTTAAGAATAGTCTGATAAGACTACAAACCGGATTTGAGTAACGTAGCACTTCCGGTTTTCGAGAAATCACGAATTTCAAACGAAACCACACAAAATCTCCGAAAGTCTCAATTAATTAAATACATTTTTTTTTTAAATCAGGTTTTGGTGAACATTTGGTTCACTGGTTTGCTAGTATAACATAATTGAGCGCGTCGCTAACAGTAGTTATTTAGGTATATTTATAGATGTTACATTTAAAAATCGAGAAATCACGAATTTCAAACGAAACCACACAAAATCTCCGAAGTTCTTAATTAATTAAATACATGTTTTTTTTAAATCAGGTTTTGGTGAACATTTGGTTCACTGGTTTGCTAGTATAACATAATTGAGCGCGTCGCTAACAGTAGTTATTTATAGATGTTACATTATAATTATTATATTAAGTAACATGTATTTTTATCATTTTTTTTTACCTTTCTCTTTTACTATAATGTTTTAATTTACTTTACCGCATAATGTCTCTGCTTAGCCCGATGGTTGACTGGTAGAGAATGCCATGTGGCATTAAGTCCGCCATTTGTTACAAAACAATAAAGAGTGAATAAATATGGATTTGTATTTATGTTTACGACTGAAGGACTTGTATCCATGGCCATGAATAATTAAAAAAATGGTAAGTGGTCATAGTATATTGACATTTGCGATCCCAAAAATATCACGCTCCCCTTTGCCTACTTTTTTTTTGTCTGGAAAATGCTTTATGCATCCTTCAACCACCGGGGGAGCGAGAGGAAGGTATGTGGGACTCCTCCCTGCTCATTTCATCTAGCCCTCGGCTTCGATGAAATGTGCAGGGCACTTCCTACGCCCTGAACAAGGCCACTAAAAACCAGACAATACCCCTGCACCTAGGGTTACCATATCTCAGGATTTGTCCTGGGATTTCAGGATTTTTGGACTCTTCTCAGGATTGCGGCTGGATTTTGCAAATCTCATGAAATCTCAGGATTTTTTGAATTTCCAATAAAATACAGCTTATATTTTAAAGATCTCTTTAATAAAAAGTTAAAAAAACTAAAAATAATCTTATATTGGTAATAATTGCAGAATTCAGTTTTATCATACTAAATATGTGATGATACATTTTTAAGTAAGGTTTTTTCTTTAATTATGGATTCATATAATGCGCTGCATGTTAAGCTCTTCAAATTATATTGATTTAAAATAATAAGCCGAGTATAAACGATAATATTACGACTTTTTTAAATTGTTAACTACGTTTGCGAGAAAATTCTCAAACTGTAAAAAATCTCAGGAATTTTCAATGGAAATCAATCCTTTTCTCCGGATTTTTGATTTTATCATCTGGTAAACCTACCTGCACCGGTCACCCGACACGCATTCAGGGGACCTTAGTCCTCCCAATGCGTGTCGAGAGTGCGGATGTAGTCGTGGCACCTGATTTCCAATGAGGGCTACCGTTTTCTGTCTCACCAGATGGCGCCACTGTTGAGTGAGGTCCTAAATTGTAACTTTTAAAGTTTATTAATACGCACATGAAATCAAAGGTTACATTTAGATCGTATTTTAACACAAAAGAACCATATCCTAAACATAATAGGCCATGCCACAGTGACGCCCAGTTCCGTTTTATTCGGAAAAAATGGGAACAAAATCATTTTTCTAAGCTCAAATTTTTAATAACTGACATTCATTGCCACATAACTCATATTTGCCATAATTAAGCCGAATTGTTACCAATTATTCACAACATTATTTTAATAAGAAATAAACCCTCGTAGTCAACCAACAAGCAATAACATTTGACATTTCGGAGACCTCACGCTACACTAGCGCCTCTAGCGGCGGATTCATACGCGATAGCCCTCATTGGCCACGCATCCGCCGGTGAGTTCACCTTTGCCTACCCTGACCCGAACCCCTACCCTGTAGAGCTCTGGAACCTTACTCACAGACAGAAACACAACACCATCAAAAGGTAGTGTTATTTTACAGTGATCTTCTGTAAGGTAGAAGTTACTTCGCCAGACAGGCGTTCCAATTCGAGCGGCAAATGCGCTATGCCCTACCTCTCTTAAATGGACGGAAATTAATGTTTTTTAAAAAGAATCTCGAGGAGCTCGATGGCGCAAGTGGTTAGCGCGTTCCGCTGCGATCGTTGAATTTAAGCGACTTTCGCAGTGGTCGGTCATTGGATGGGTGACCAAAAAATTTACTATCTCGAGCTCCTCCGTGCTTCGGAAGGCACGTTAAGCCGTTGGTCCCGGCTGCATCTGCAGTCGTTAGCACCCACCAACCCGCACTGGGTACGCGTGGTGGGTCATGGCCCAATCTCCCTATTCCATCCATAGGGAAGGCCTGTGCCTCAGCAGTGGGGACATTAATAGGTTGATGATGATGATGAAAAAGAATCTGCTCGGTATCAGCTCGATGCACCGGACTCTGTGGAACACCGTGCGAAGAGACTCATAGGCAATGACGCTCTCGTTGAGGCTAATCTCCGGAGCCGAGACCACCGAAGACGTGTAGCTTGCCTCTCGGTATTGCATTTCGGAGAGTGTGCGGAGGTATTACATAATTAGATCCCCCCTTCGCCTTTCCACCACCGGACGATCAGGCGCGGCGAGGGCTTCCACCCTTATGTTGTCGAAGTTCCTCCCATTCGCACGAAGCGATTTGCTTCGGCCTTCATTATGCGAACGGCTAGGGAGTGGAACTCCTTGCCGAGGTCTGTTTTCCCGGACAAGAATTTTGAAAATAGCCCTTGCTGAGTTTCTTGCCGGTTCTTCTCGGTACAAGGTCTCCCGCCGTAGATTTACGAACCGATGGCGTAGCGTTTGACTTTCACAAGAGCTTGTAACAGCCTAGACTGAATAAATGAGTTTGAGTTTGAGGACCAATATAATCTGGTCATATTCAAGGCCAGAGTGAACAGGTATCTTCTAGGCAGGCGTGTACAATCCTAGGCCTCACCATCGCTTTCCATCAGGTGAGATTGTGGTCAAACGCTTTGCCTATTTTGCATAAAAAAAAGAATCTTACTTCTGTATTGTTTTACGTGTATAGATTAAGTATTTTTACATTGATCATTTTACCCGACCGCGTTTCGTTTCCGTTCACCCGTAACGGTCGTTTTAGCCGCATACCTACTTTAAGCGAGTCATTGCCTTAATTACCAGTTCAGGTGCAAAGGAAACACATTGCCTTACACCGTATTAGGGTTACGCAACATGCCTGATGAAGAAACGGGATTCTCTTAATTGACGTTCTTAGGCACACTATTTGGCGAATGTTAGGTAATCGTGTGAAAGTATTATGCGAATACTTTCAGGATGTTAATAGCCGTTTCCGTAAACACTCCTTTTGGGGAAAAGCGGCAAGTACTTACAATTTTTTTGGGAAAATGTACCAAAACAAGTCTAGGAAAATAAAAGCATGAAAAATAGTGACTACAAAGGAAATAAGAAGAAGCCAATGACATGTAATATAATATAGACGTTATACGTTATTACGCCAACATTATTGCATTGTGAAATAGCACAAATACTTATGGCCCCAAATTACTTTTTTTTTTATAATTAGGTAGGAAAATTTTACGACTTTACCCCACCTGATGTTAAGTGGTAATAAAGTCCAAACGCGAACATAGCTGGTACAGCAGTTATAAACTGCTACACCAACCATCCTCACCTTGCCGGCCTGCAAAAATGCTTCTTCACGCTTCTCTTAAAGGACCCCAGATTATAGGAAGGAGGGAACACGTGCGCGGGCAAAAAACTCCACTTACGAATAGTACGACAAAGAAATGAGTCGCCAAACTTCTTTGTTCGTGTAGGAATAGTGGCCACAGTAAGTCGGTTATTGCCACCTTGGCAACAACCGCCAATAGACAGCACTACCAAACCCTAAACCTGGTGACGCTGTAAAGGTCAACTGTGACCAACAGCATACACACTCCTAAAAAAATTAGACCGCACTTAAGAAGCCTCTTTCACTCTCACGTATAAAGCAGATAACATCTCGCTCTTTAGCCTCCACGTGTCAATGGTGTCAACAACTGTCAAAATAAGTAATCACTAAATATTTTTATTAATTTCTTTGAAACTGTACTTACGAATAAAATGACACGTTTTTCTTGTCTCAAATAGTTCCCGTATTTGTCGGCTGTCTAAAAACACACATAGGGCTTTTTGTCTGGAAAAACGTAAAATATTTACACGTTGTAGCGAAGTGTAGCCGCGGCGAAAGAGCGTGCCCGAATGAATCGAAGTCGGGCAATTAATTACCTGACGTTCGTATTGCCAAATTAGAAGCGTTAATGACGTATCTATAACTATAAAACATCATAAAGTAGAAGCTATTTAAAGAATGTTATTCCTTATTATATTAGCTACTTATTTATATATTAAACAATAAAGTCCCAAGCAATATCCAAGAGTTAAGCATAAATAAATTCAAAGATATGTAGTATAAAAAAATCACTTATTAAAAAAGCTTATTACAAAGTGTCTGATTATATTACGGACAAAAATGCTTGGGTTTGAACTGTTCCAATCATTCCAACAGGTTTTTTATATTAAATAAATCATGATTGTATTGACGTTGTAACAACATAATGATTTGTAAATGTTGTTACATTATGCTTTTAATGTTGTGGAGTTTTTTTCGTTCGTTTTTCTCCGCAGCTAAAAAATATGTCCCTCGTTATTGGACATATTTATTAGCTTTGCTAGGGACAAAAAAATGTTTGGACGATTCAAAAGTGTTGTACTATACTTCCAATTTAAATAAAGATAATTATATTGATTTCTGATTTCTGATTGATTAAACTTTGCAGAAAGAACTGATTTTGCCACAGAGTGCGCACCTAGTTCTATGGTCGATTAAAATTAATAAAAACCAGGTGTCTCGAGAAAAGTTATTGTTATGACGTTTACAGCTTCACCATGTACGTACTCGTACAAACAGGTTTTGGCGAAAGTAGCCTGTTTTACACGATATGTTTTCTTTGGCATAATTAACGCCAAGTTAGGTAGAACCGCTTTATTCCGCCACAGCTCACATCTTATGAAACCGCCTCGTTAAAAAACGGTTAAAAGACAAAACGCTGCATAAAATCCCTACTTTGACTTTATTATTTGCTAGTTAAGAGTTCCGAGTAAATCTCGAGTCAGCCAAGTCGAGTGGGAATATATTTTAATTTGGCTCGTTGGCGGCAACTGACACGCATCTCTTAATTAACATCGCGACGACAACTTTATCACCTAAGTTCATTTTATCTGCGAAGTAAGCGTGAAATCCCTTGATGACAGCAAGTTGAATACGGCAATTTGAAAAGGCTAGACGTGTTATGTACTGTATAAACTTTAGGTGTAGAGGATATTGTAATGTATGTTATTTTATGCGCTTGGTTTTTAATGATTAGTGTATCCTTTACGCAGTATTTAAATGCTAGATGTTTAATTGTTTCTTGCTATTTTGGGACTTTTATTTGTACTTATTGTTAGTAAATATGTTGATTGTCTATTGTTACATATTTGACATTATGTGATGAAAGTTGACCTCAACCATGTTTGCAAGTTTGATGTCAACTTTCAATTATACGACACTGTATGAAATAAAACAAGGAGGAAAAAGCAGCCCTTGCTGAGTTTCTTGCCGGTTCTTGTCAGTACAAGGTCTCCCGCCTTAGATTTGCGAACCGATGGCGTAAATTTTCAATATTCACAAGTGCTTGTAACAGCCTAGACTGGTAAATTTCAGGTCAGTGGATCGCGCCGGATAGCGGAGGGTACGGATTCAAGTCCCGTCTGCTGCCTGGCCACGGGTATTCCAGGAGGATGGCATATCCCCATGGGGGGAGGCTCCTCTCCGTCTGGAGTCTCTATCCCACTCGGACCTGAGGGTGTCGGCTCAACTAGAAGGTGTCTCTGAAGCTCGGGCCTCGACTACTAAGGGGTTCGGATGATGCGCGGCTTTATCGAAGTAACGCCTCGAGGCGTCCTTCATATACTTCGTGATGCAGTCTAACTTGAGATCGCGATGCAAACTTAGATTAAAACAAAAAATGGTAGATACGGCACTAGCCTCACAAAAGTGATCCGCACCAATTGTGGTCCACGACCCTAATCGCTTTAGTCACAACTTGACATGCAAACGACGACATATGAACGCCAAAAAGAAATATTGTTAATATTTTGTGTTTATATAATAAAACAATGCCTAAGTATGTTTTTAAAAAGTGCTGAAATTGCTCAAGAACTAAAAATAAAACCCACACACAAAGTGATGCCACTTTTCATTCGTAAGTACTATAAAATATATTTTTTCATAAAAATTGCTGTTTGTTTTGAATCTTATTCGGTAGTGACGTCGAGTACTGGTTGCGTGATTGGTCGGTAGTGCAGTGACGCGGATCTCGCCGTCCTGTTCGCGCTGCCGTGGGATCAGTTTTTGTTTGATGCAAGTATGAGCGTACCGTATCTACCCTTTTTGTTTTAATCTAAGGATGCAAATCGGTGTTGCACACGTACCGTGTTAAAGAAACTGCCTACTTGTTCCACGAGGAGAGAGAGTCAGGAAGCTCTATTTTTGAATCACTCGTCTGACATAGTATCGTCGAATGCGACATGAGTCACCTTCGACTTTCAAGTCGCATGATATTGATTTTCCGTATTTTTGAATCGATCGTCACCGATGTAACCAGTTTAATACGAAATATAAAATTTTATTCATTTCACGCAGACTAAATAAAAACCGGTAATTACCGCAATGAAAACGGAACGAAAAATTCTTAGTAGGTACATGGCTGTATAATACAATTGTATTTTGTTGTTTATATTACCGGCACTTCACTTAGCTGTTCGTGATTGCTGTTTGTAAACTTGACATGCATTAGCCGTCATGCCATATAAAAAGAAGAAGAAACTTGACGTCAATCTGCCCTTGTCGTTTCATATAAAGCATGACAAGGATAGATTGTCGTCGTCTAATAGTAAAATTAATAGCAAAGTAAAGTGCCGGCATTTGAAAAAATCAAACGTCACAACACTGATTTCAAAACAGTTTCTAATAGTCTATTTTACTCAGTGGCTAAATCCAATCACACAAGAAATCTTAATAAGTATATTTTTGACACTAACGTGACGTCTGACACAAATTTGACAATTATTCTATCATTCGCCTCCACCATTCGCCATGCAACGAGTGGTCTCACCCATTCGTTGCACTTGAGCGATTTAAAAATACGGATTTAATTATGTCGAATGAAAATTAGTACAAATAGAGCGTTCGACGCAAGGCGAGTCATTCAAAAAGATAAATAAAAAAAATCAAAAAACCCAACTGTTAAGTAAGGAACATAGCTACTTTAATAGTCGGGACCCATTAGATATTCAAGTATAGATAAAAATTTACAATAATGGGTCCCGACTGTTAAAGTAACTTTGTTCCTTACTTAACAGAATTATAGACTACCTACTGGACTTGTATTTTTATTTTCAGTTTTTATTTCAAGTAATATTTTAGCAGTCGGGTTTTTTGATTTTTTAAATTTATCTTTTTTATTTCACACTTTTTAGTTAGGATTATAAGACGGCATATACCGCAGTCTTATCACTTCAGTAAGTAAATTAATATCGCGGGAATTATTAAGTACCTTGCGTTGGTCTATACGATTAATTTATTAAGCCATAGAGTACTTACCAGTAGGGTCAAGGCTACAGATCGGACTCAATTTTCGCAAAAATGTGTTAAGTTAAATCAAGTCGTTACCTATATATCTAATGAATGTAAATTTTATAGTTAACTATTACTGATTCAACAAGTCATCTTTTGCTTATGTTCTATTTAGTTGTTTAGAAATAAATTGAAATTCTTTATTGAATTTTGATTATTATCATATCTTTAGTAGCACTCCCATGATTAAAATGAATCGATTGATGTATAAATCATCAAAATCGGTCCACGCGTTTGGTCTCTAGTGTGCCACAAAGGAACAAACATACATATATAGACTGTTAAACACTACATATACCCTGTCTGCGCTCTTCATCATCATCATCATCATCATCAGCCTATTTATGTCCCCACTGCTGGAGCACAGGCCTTCCCTATGGATGGAATAGGGATATTGGGCCATGACCCACCACGCGGGCCCAGTGCGGATTGGTGGGTGCTAACGACTGCAGATGCAGCCGGAACCAACGGCTTAACGTGCTTTCCGAAGCACGGAGGAGCTCGAGATAGTAAATTTTTTGGTCACCCATCCAATGACTGACCACTGCGAAAGTTGCTTAACTTCAACGATCGCAGCCGAACGCGCTAACCACTTGCGCCATCGAGCTCCTCTCTACTCTTGCATTGCAAAAATAGAGCTCAGGGTAGACAATGGCGCGAGTGATATTTTTGGTATCACAAGCGTCTATAGAATTTGGTGGCCGGTTACCATCAGGCGGGCCATATGCTTGTTTACCACTGTTTTAACATAAAGAAGACTTGACTGTTCTTGTTCGTCTTTTATTTTTGTTTTATATTGTAGGGGACATACGAGCAGACGGCTCACCCGATGATAATTGATCACCGTAGCCCTTAGACATCTGCAAGCCTTTAAGGAAGATGGCCGCTCTTTCGCTCTTTTTATTTTATAAAGGTTTTCGGGTCGTACTAGTCCAGAAACATTAATGGCGACAATATTTTTTGTATCTAGTAAAAAATTACACAACATATTAGAAAATTTAGGGTATAGTCCTAAACTAATCAAAGATTAACATTTAATATACAAAGCATGTCATCTATACTTAAAATGGTAGGAAAGTCAAAATTGTACATTGAATATTTTTTTTAATGAATACTTGGGGTTGTGATTTACAGTCGATACCGAAGCCAAAAATATAGTTTTTAGAATTTCTGCCTGGTTGCCTATATATATGTCCGGGATAAACTCAAAAAGTACTGCATGGATTTACTTCAAATTTGGCACGAATATTATTGAGAAGTCGGCTCAACCTATAGGCTACATATTATCACGCTATCATCTACGAAGAACGAGCAGTGAACCTTTATTTCTTCAACGCATTCTGTAACAACGTCTAATCTAACGACGCAAATTTGAATGTTGTTATTATGTTAACCATGTTATAAGCTAGCTTCACAGTATAAGTAACTAAGACCGATAAACATAATAGACAATATTAAAGCAGCGCCATCTATGAGATTTCAAAAACATAAAGTCGAATTACATGTGTAAGCACTTTTGTGGGCGAGGTCCATAGTTGTTTTTAAAAGTCATAGATGGAGTTGTGCATTTTCATCTGAAAAATTGAATCGTTAACTCTCTCCATCTGTTTAAGTCACATCATCATCATCATCATCAACCCATGTTCGTCCACTGCTGGACATAGGTCTCCCCTAATGCACGCCACTGTTCCCTATTTTGTGCTACTCACATCCAGCCAACTCCAGCCAGCCTACGAATATAGCTTCTCCACCAGTTGAGCTAGATGAGAGTCGGCCTCGTCTGTTATACAGCAGGACGCACCGCTTGCAGGGGAGGTTGGCTTGGGACCCTAAAGATGTTGTGTGGGCCCCTTGCGTCCCAGTCACATCTTATGACTTAATTCAGCAGAATCGCCATAAAGTCATTTCTTCGAAGCAGGCTCAAAATCAGCACTTTTTGAAGGTCAATTTTACAAAAGACAGTCTTCCTCTGTTACTGCACTTTCTGTAGAAATGTAAAGAAGAAACGGGTTTTTGAATGTTATTTTGAAAATACCTACGATATAAGGTATAATCGTAGGTTTTTTTTTATATGTAAGCACTTTTGTGGGCGAGGTCCATAGTTGTTTTTAAAAGTCATAGATGGAGTTGTGCATTTTCTTCTGAAAAATTGTATCGTTAATTCTCTCCATCTGCTTCAGTCACATCATCATCATCATCAACCCATGTTCGTCCACTGCTGGACATTGGTCTCCCCTAATGCACGCCACTGTTCCCGATTTTGTGCTACTCTCATCCAGTCCACTCCAGTCAGCCTACGAATATAGCTTCTCCTCCAGTTGAGCTAGATGAGAGTCTGTTATACAGCAGGACGCACCGCTTGCAGGGGAGGTTGGCTTGGGACCCTAAAGATGTTGTGTGGGCCCCTTGCGTCCCAGTCACATCTTATGACTTAATTCAGCAGAATTGCCATAAAGTCATTTCTTGAAAGCAAGCTGAAAATCCGCACTTTTTGAAGGTCAATTTTACAAAAGACAGTCTCCCTCTGTTACTGCACTTTCTGTAGAAATGTAAAGAAGAAACGGGTGAATGAATGTTATTTTGAAAATACCTACGATATAAGGTATAATCGTAGGTTTTTTTTGTATGTAAGCACTTTTGTGGGCGAGGTCCATAGTTGTTTTTAAAAGTCATAGATGGAGTTGTGCATTTTCTTCTGAAAAATTGTATCGTTAATTCTCTCCATCTGCTTCAGTCACATCATCATCATCATCGTCATCATCATCATCGTCATCAACCCATGTTCGTCCACTGCTGGACATAGGTCTCCCCTAATGCACGCCACTGCTCCCGATTTTGTGCTACTCTCATCCAGCCCAGTCCAGTCAGCCTACGAATATAGCTTCTCCTCCAGTTGAGTTAGATGAGAGTCTGTTATACAGCAGGACGCACCGCTTGCAGGGAAGGTTGGCTTGGGACCCTAAAGATGTTGTGTGGGCCCCTTGCGTCCCAGTCACGATAAAATAATAATAATAATAATCTTTATTTGCAATTACATAGTGTGTACAGATACAATGTAAAACGTTAATATTTACATTAGTCAGAGACTGTGTCGCAGTTATTAGCGCCCCACCTCGAACATGATAACTTGTAACAATAAACACTAAAAATACCAACACTAACATCTATAAAAGCGTCGTTGTGTGCATGTGTGCATGTTTGTGATTGTGTGTGTATGTGTGTGTGTGTATGTGTGTGTATCTCTATGTTTATTTTGTAGGGTTAAATCATTTTTATTTAATTACTTTATTGCATAAGAGATTCGACATCTTCATATCGGAGACTAAGTAGCCACTCATTTAAAACATTTTTACATTCAGGATGTGGTAAACTGTATAGGTATATGTAATTTATAATTAATATAATTGTACAAAACTGAGCTAAGGTACAAATAATGCCGTCTAGCCAGCATCGTTGTGCAATTTTCAATCCTGAAGATTCTGTTAGCTAATCTAGTATTTAAAGCGAGCTCGGGATTATAAGTGCAGGATAAGTGCTTACGCAAGATAACATTAGAAACGTATAGTTTTCGAACGGATAGAACCTTCCATAACTCATAGAGCTGAACTTTTGAGTACCAGATAGGTTTAGAAGCCATTACTTTCAGAACTGCTCGTTGAGCCCTTTCAAGGAACATGAGATTGGTTTTTCCTGATGAACCAGGTATAATCGTAGGTATTTTTTGTGCTGTATAGCGTTCAAGCAGACAGACAGAAGCACTGGTTAATCACGAAATCTTAGAAACTATAACATCTACAAACTTAAAATTTTCAGGTCAGTCGGTTCATAGGGTTGAGATATCAGCGGGTGTAATTTCAAGAAAATCCACACCTAAGGGGGTGTAGGCGACGCATTTCTGAGTCTGTGCTTTGATCACTAATAGGTTAGGAAATAGAATATAATAGAAAATATAAATTATTATTTGTTAAAAATCTTTAAAAACAATGTATCTAATTAAAGTTTTGTGTACTACTAACGCCATCTGTCGAGCTAGAGGAGAACTAAATCAACTTTTTTATTGAAGGTGTTTTTGAATATATTTGTAAATTTAGTTTGGGGGTAATTAAAGACAACGCTTTTTTCTGTCGTTACTAATACGGGGTAATACGGGGGTTGGAAGTTTGTATGAAAGTCCTATGTTTTTGAAGTAAGAGACTTGAAATTTAACATGTATGCTCTATAGATGGTGTAGAGGTGTGCTAATAATGTATCTTTAGAAATAAATCCCCTTTTAGGGTCTAAATGTATGTGCATAACTAACTCTAGTTACTTATATTCATCAAGACGGTCGTCTAGGCGGGTTTAATAATGAATGGGGCAAGGCAGCCTCAAAGCCTTGAAACGTGTCCCAGATAATCTGCTGACATTACTTAAGTGGCAGCTAATGTGGGTATGACACATTCCCTGTGTTGAGACACCGCTAAGGTACACGACAAACTCGCTCCATAACAATTCATCTGCGAACCATACCGGCTCCCGGTAAAGGTGTTTCTATATTAATCTATATCTATATATATAAAACTCAAAGGTGACTGACTGACTTAGTGATCTATCAACGCACAGCCCAAACCACTGGACGGATCGGGCTGAAATTTGGCATACAGGTAGATGTTATGACGTAGGCATCCGCTAAGAAAAGATTTTGATCAATTCTACCCCCAAGGGGATAAAATAGGGAATGAAAGTTCGTATGAAACTTTGTGAATTTTAAACCGATCGGGCTGAGACTTTGCATGCAGGTATAAAAAGAATCATAGATGAATGTCAATGTGTATAATACAAGATTTTATTTAATATAAAATCCTTTAATCTTGTATCATAGTGTCTGGCATCCACAAATCAGGAAGGGAACCAGTTGAAAACCAGCGTCAGTGCAAACTGACTCATGCTGAACTGGATCCTTTTCGGTCCAGCTGTGGATATATGTAATGTATGTTTTTTAATGTCCGTCATTTAGTGTATATATATATATATATATATATATATATATATATATATATATGTATGTATGTATATATGTGTATGTGTATACATATATGTACATATGTGTATGTGTGTGTGTGTGTATAAATTTAACCTTTTATATGTATCCACGTCTGTTCCGAATAAATGTTTTTCATTTCATTTCATTTCAAGACTGAGAACAAAAGCTGTAGTCTACACTTCAGCTCTACACCCAAGCGAAGCGAGGGCGGGCCGCTAGTATTATTATATGACGACCTCCTTGGCTGAGTGGATTGTACGACTGGTTTCATCGTGTCGCCGACTCGAAAGGTCCCGGGTTCGAATCCCGGTGGGGGGAGATGTTTGTGTGATTAATACGAGAATTTGTACTCCAGTGTATTTTTGACGTGACAACGTCTTATAATTCGATGGAGCCGGCTGCACGCACGAAAAAACATGACTCATGCGACGTTACCTCGCTCTGAGGCGTTCTATTTAAGGCTTGAAATGCAAGCGAGAGCGCACAACGAGCGACAAAGAGGCACAATCGGCCTCCGCGTTCGGCAGCGTTCGACGTCTGTTTTGTCACGAATTGAACTATGTGCATTGTAAAAAAACGTTGTCACGTTCAACTATCGTCAGTAAGCCGACTTTACAGACAAGCGATTTTTAATCAGTATAGTAGAAAACTTTATTCGAACCAAAATGCACACACGCATTTTGCTGGAATAAAGTTTTTATCTAATTAACTGATTAATTTAAACTTGTTCACCAAGTCACGTGGTAATTCCAATCTGATTAATCGAATGCCTGAAAATATCAAAAGTTCATAACTTACTAATAGGCTTACTCGAGTTCAATTTGGTGTAACAATTTGAAAGATTGCCTAACACTTCGTTACAACACGAATCAGCGTTAACAAAGCATAAAGTCTCCCCATAACTCCGCTGTTATCTTCTATAATCTTTATTATTAATTTCCCTTCGCACCAATCTGTAGCAAATTGGGTAATAAAACTTAGTCGACTCTGAATAAATTATTCCTAGCAGCCAGACGGAGATGATGTAAAAACTTTATTCAGTTATAAAAACGCTAAATCAGATTATATGAGTGTAATTAGGTTATTTATTGATGATTTTGTATAAAAATAGACTGATGACACCGATATTTTTAGACACTGCGACCCTTATCTCTCGGGAACTCGGAAACTCCACCACTATGGATTTAAAGATACTAATCTGGATCTTATTGCGTCATACCTGATGGATAGGATTCAGAGGGTTGACATTAATGTCAATAAGTCTGCGGATTCGCCGGTTAAAATGGGTGTTTCGCAGGGCTCAATTATTGGTCCTTCCTTATTTTTAATTTATATTAATGACTTGCCTTTCTATGTCAGAGATAAGCATAAGATAGTATTGTTCGCGGATGATACGTCACTTTTATTTAAACTCAAACGTAAGGAAACAGTTATTGACGACGTGAACAGTTGTATCTCTAAGGTAGTCCACTAGTTTAATGTTAAAAATTTATTACTAAATGAAGGAAAAACGAAATGTATGAAATTTGTATTACTTAATGTAAAACAGGTAAAAACCAGTGTGAATATAAAGGATAGGAATATGGGCCTTGTAGACACCACAGTATTCTTAGGGATTACTTTAGATTCTAAGCTCCTATGGGGCCCACATATTGATAAATTGTCAAATAGTCTTAGCCCTGCAGCGCCGTAACGAAGATACGCCAGTCAACAGATTTAGATACGGCCAGATTAGTGTACTTTAGTTATTGCCAAAGTGTAATGTCGTACGGAATTTTATTGTGGGGAAACGCCGCAGCACAAAAATAATTCGAATGTCGATTCGAACTATTTTTGTGCTGCAGTAGAGAGCCATTTGATCAATTTATAATCTTAAAGTTAAGGATTCCTTAAGAGATAGGTTTAAAGAATTTGGAATAATGACGGTCGCATCACAATACATATACGAAAATTTCTTTCTTGTAAGAAAAAATATTAATTTGTTTCTTAAAAACAGTGATGTTCACACACTTAATACAAGCAACAAAAATAAAATAACTTTACCTGCTACTAGGCTTAACAAAATCAATAATTCATTTAAAGGTCTTTGTGTTCGCTTATACAATAAAGTGCGAAGCAATATCTAAGAGTTAACCATAAGTAATTTCAAAGATAGTATAAAAAAGTACTTATTAAAAAAGCTTATTACAAAGTGTCTGATTATACTACAGACAAAAATGCTTGGGGTTTAAACTGTTCCAATCATTCCACTAGGTTTTCTATACTTAATAGATCATGATTGTATTGACGTTGTAACAACATCATGATTTGTAAATGTGTATGTTGTGGAGATTTTTCACTCGTTTTTCTCCGCAGCTAAAAAATGTGTCTAATAACGAGTGGTAGGGAAAAAAATGTTTGGACGAGTCAAAAGTATTATACTATTTATCCAATTTGAATAAAGCTATATTGATTTCTGATTTTTATCTGATGTTGCTTCTTCACGCCCCTTTTAAAGGATCCCAGGTTGTAAGAGGGAGGGAACACGTGAGCGGGCAGAGTATTCCATTTACATATAGTGCGACAAAGAAATCAGTCATCAAAGGACAACGCCAGAAGTTCTATAGAGGTTTGACCCACCCGATAAAATTGGTTAACATGAATGCGCTAAATGACATTTGATAGCTGTAATATTAGGAAATAAAAAAGTAAAGTTTTAAATTCTCTAGAAGATGCGGTTCTTTAATAATTAATAACAAAGAGTACAATTTATCACACGTTTCTCCAGCTGCAATTGAGCAGAAAATGAGAATTGCTATACATTATTAATTAGGCGCTTTCATACCTTTAATTAATAGGTAGTTTCGAGGTACCTATTCCTTCATTTTTTGATTGTTATCAGTCTGTGAGGGTTTCTGAGTTTATTAATTACAGGCAAACATAGAAATCGTTCTCTTCTAGTGTACATAATTGTAATAATAACGAAAATAATAATCCTAAAAACCAAGACAAGGTCGTATAAAAGGCGTGTTCGAGTCCGTATACAAAAGCAATATAATATAAAACATATCATTATTTTTAGTTTTTGAGTGTGTATGCTGTTGGTCGCAGATGACTTTTACAGTGCCACCGGGTTTGGGGACGTCGAGATCCTAAGGGGACTTCAAGCTGAAAATGTGCGAGTGCCTCTAAAGCTATTCCAGGCGGATAACATCTCCCCACGGGGGGAGTCTCCTCTCCGTCTGGAGCCTTTAGAACACTCGAACCTGAGGGGGTTGGCTCAACTACCCACTAGTAGAGCGTTTCTGAGACTCGGAACTCGGTTCTAGTTAGCCGTTGTAGTCGGAGGTGGGGAAACATGCCCAGGTGCGTACGATCAGATCGCGGCGCTCATCTCGCCAGGCCGGGCACACGATCAACGTGTGTTCGGCCGTGTCGTCAGGAGAGGCGCAGTGATGACACCGCGGCGTCTCCTCCCGACGGGCGACTCGGTGCAGGTAGTGACCGAAGCACCCATGTCCGGTCAGTACCTGCACCAGGCGATAGGTGAGGGTGCCCCGCTGGCGCCCCACCCACTCCTCCAACACCGGACGAATCGTAGCCCTCTTATCCTACGGGTGCAGTGTCTGCCTAATGCTAAGCTAGTGTGCAAGTATGCTAACTATGTAAAGACATAAAATGTATACAAAACTCGCCCGCATCTTGTGATCGCGTTTGGTGGCCGCCATTAGTGGCTCGATGTGTTGTTGCACTACTAGTGATAGTAATAGGGTGACGTCGATGACGTTCGTCGCGAGTTATATTTTAATTTTCAGAGGGTTTACTCGGATATTAAAATTACCTTGTACAAGGCCTACTCCCAGTCCCTGTACACGTGCGCCCTGTGGGTCGGATATACGCAGCGGGCATACAACGCTATCCGTGTTCAATATAATAATGGATTGTTGGGGCTCCTACGCTACTACAGTGCATCGGGTATATCGCAGGACTCATTTAGACGACTTCCCTTCAGTGATGCGCAAGAGAATTATATCACTGATGGACAGGGTTCGTGGGAGCGCCAACAGTATTCTTGGTGTTATCGGGGAAAAACCGGAGTGTGCCATTCTGAGGCACTGGGTACTTATACACTTCCATGGGACCGGTGCCTCAGAGGGTAAATATTTTATGTTAAAAAATATACTAACATAGTTTTTAAGGTTTGATTGTTACTAACATTTCTATGGAATTAGATCTGAAATAAATATTGTTTTTAGTCATCAACATCCTATCTTAGTCCACTGCTGGACATAGGCCTTTCCAAATGCACGCCACTCAGATCGATCTTGGGCTACTCGCATCCAGCTCCTGACAGTCACCTTTCGCAAATCGTCACTCCATCGCGCCTGAGGACGTCCTACACTACGTTTGCCTAGACGCGGTCTCCACTCCAGAACTCGTCTACCCCAACGGTTATCGGTTCTTCGACAAATATGGCCAGCCCACTGCCACTTCAACTTGCTAATCCGGTGGGCTATGTCGATAACTCTGGTTCTCTGTCGGATTACCTCATTTCTGTGGCGATCCTTCAGAGAAACGCCGAGCATAGCCCTTTCCATAGCGCGCTGAGCGACTTTGAATCTGTGGACTAGCCGTACCGTCAGTGTCCACGTCTCGGCTCCGTATGTCATCACAGGTAGGACGCACTGATTGAAGACTTTCGTCTTTAGGCACTGTAGGATCGACGATGTCAGGACTTGACGTAACTTCCCAAACGCTGCCCAACCTAGCTTTCTTCTATTCACCTCGTCCTCAAAGTTGTTTTAGTATATTATTATTATTAACTCGGATACTTTAATTTAGTGGCGAATCTTAATAGATATTGTAGGTCGGCGATTACAGTTTCATTAGAAACTTTGTCACGTACGAAATCGTTTTTCGCTCAATGGTTTATAAGTCTCATTTCAGGCCTGGCGTGCCCAATTGGCAACGTGTATTTTATCGAAAGTCTAAAGTAAATTCATTAGCAATTTTTGATACAAACCCAGTGCACAATAATTGCATGATCACGCTGCGATTTTCTATAAAACCTTCAGTGAATTAAAAGATTTGTTTTCCTTTTCTTTTCTCAAATAAAGGAAATAATGTTTACAAAACAATTCGGCACCTATAGTGCAAATCATCGTTATCGAATATTGTTTACGAATTAGTCAGCATCTTTGCTTTCGGCTAATCTAGCGTGTGATTGACCACGTCTGTGCTCACAAATAGTATGCTTGATGTGCCTGAAGAAATTTTTTTTTGTTCAAAGAGATTATATTTTTATTCGAAAAAAATCATTTTATACGAGAAAATCCATCTTTTGATAACCAATAAAGTAAAGAAAATATAGCAAGAAAAAATTCCTCGGGGCCCAACCCAGTGAAAACCAGAAACCACTCCTGCATTCTGTCACCCGACACGCGTTCGGAGGACCGAGGTCCCACCACATAGAGGTACCTTGGCTTGGTTTCGAAAAACGTACACGTAACTATCTCTCGCCACTCAATAATACAAGAATTACACTTTGACACTTCGAAATTATTAGTCAAGCACGTACGAACAATAACAGCATACGGTAAAGTGGCCGAATACCGACCGCTCGTAAATCTGTGACGCACGACTGGCTGTCGTTCCGGTCGCGACCCCTATATTCTTACTAATACGAGAAACTCGTGTACTAACTTATTACATTTCAGGTTAAATGCAACCTGTTCCCTTAACTTACTTTAATAGTGTTGTGCGTATATTACCCACTACTTTTATTTAGCGTTATTAATCCTAAAAGCCTTATCTACACCTTCGAGGCGCACACGCAATCCAAAAATTTATTTTCTTGTTTACTTGGTGAAGACATTTTTTTATTTTTTTTCGCCTTCGAAGGCAGGCGGTCGGGCGATCGGGCTACTAGGCCGCTCATCCTCGACCTAATGCGATTCTGTAAAATTTACAGAATAATATAGTGATATTCTGTAATTTTACAGAATAATATAGTGCTATTCTGTAAATTTACAGAAAAGTACCGTGTTGTTCTGTAAATTTTACAGAATAGCACTTCTGATGTTATGTGTGGGCAACGTCGCCCATGGACATCAGTAATGACAGTGACACAGCCATGCATGCCACTTTACTATAGTTGCTATGAAAAAAGGTAGTTTGTTATTACGTCCGGTAGGGGCGCTGTTTTGTTTTCATAGAAAGTATGACGATGCGATACAATTACGAATTTGTCAAAGTTTGTGTTTGGAGTACTTACAGTTTTTTTTTATTTTTTTTTTTATAGATAGGTCCGACAAATGACTCCACCCCACCTGATGTTAAGTGGAGGTGAAGTCCAGACGCGAAGATAGCTGATACAGCAGTTCTACCTGCCACACCAGCCATCCTCACCCTGCCGGCCTGCATGTTGCTTCTTCACGCCTCTTTTAAAGGATCCCAGGTTGTAAGAGGGAGGGAACACGTGAGCGGGCAGAGCATTCCATTTACGGATAGTACGACAAAGAAATGAGTCACCAAATTTCTTTGTACGCGTTGGAATTGTAGCCACAGTTAGACGGTGACAACGTAAGCCAGCGCGCGTGGTCCTCTGAAGGAAAGGGGAAGGTGGAATAAGAGAGAATAACTCCTCAGAACACTCGCCGTGGTACAGACGATAGAACGCGCTTAGTGACGCCACGTCACGGCGTAATTGAAGAGGCTCGAGGTGTTTAGACACCTCCTCATCACCTATGATGCGTATTGCGCGCCGCTGTAACCTATCCAAAGCATCGAGCAAGTACTTGGCGGAGCCATCCCAGAGGTGCGAGCAATATTCCACGCAAGACCGAACCGGCGTCTTATATAACAAGCATAGTTGCTCGGGGGTGAAAAAACGCCGCACCTTGTTCAGGACTCCGAGTTTGCGTGAGGCTGTTTTTATCACACTTTCGATGTAATTTTTTGGATTTAAGTCACAGCGAATCTCCATACCGAGCATGGTGATACTGCTCTCTAGCTCCAGTGTTGTGCCCTGAAGAGAAGGACATAAAAGGAATGGCGACGTTTTTGCCGTGAAAGCGCAGACCTGGGTTTTCTTAGCATTGAACTCAACCAAGTTCTTGGTACCCCATTCAGAAATGTGGTCCAAAGCCTGATTGAGTTCAATGACAAGATTCTCCCGTTTCTCCTTGGTTACCGCCTGCCCAGCCGCTGCTTGTCCGAGATACCCCGCATGCACTGTACTGTCGTCTGCATAGCAATGAATATTCCCAAGAGGAATTAGGTCATTGATATGCAGCAGAGCCCTGGGGAACGCCGGCATTCACTGACATGAACCGCGAACTGCTACCATCCGTAAGGACACGAATTCTACGCTCATGCAGGAAGTCAGCTACCCAAGAACAGAACTGGGCCGGCAGACCGTATGCCGGAAGCTTGGAGAGAAGGCTTTTGTGCCAGACCCTGTCGAATGACTTGGCAATGTCTAGGCTGATAGCCAAGGACTCGCCCCGCTTGTCGATAGCCTCACCCCAGATATGAGTCAAGTACGCTAGAAGATCACCCGTCGATCGTTTCGGTCTAAAACCATATTGACGATCATTAATCAGGGAGTGATCCTCTAGGTAGCGGGTCAGATGGTTGTTAAGGACCTTTTCTAGGACTTTACATAATACTGAGGTGACTGTTATTGGCCGGTAGTTTGCCGGGTCTGAGCGATCCCCTTTTTTGGGTACCGGTTGCACGTTAGCATCTCTCCAAGTCTCCGGCACACGCCCCAAAGAATACGAGCACTGGTACAAACGCGTGAGCACGGGAGACAACTCCGCTGCACATTTTTTCAATACTACTGCTGGGATGCCATCAGGTCCACTAGCTTTCCGGACGTCGAGTGATTGCAATTCGGCACGAACCTCACGCTGCCTGATTTTGATATCAGGCATCGTTGTGCCACAATGAGGTAATAATGGTGGCAGTGCATTGCAATCATCGATTCGGGAGTTAGCCGCAAAGAGTTTTGCCAGTAAATCGGCTTTCTCCTGCGGCTTATGAGCTAGTGTTCCGTCTGGACATCTCAGAGGTGGCAGCGAGGGCTGGCAGAAGTTCTTTTGCACGGCCTTGGCCAAACGCCAATAGCTACGGGAGCCCGTAGGATGCGTTATAAGTTCGTGACCAACACGTGCAACGCGCTGGGCATCCGCTCTGATGTATGCCTTCTTACAGGCCTTGGAAGCAATATTGTAGGCTGCTTTTAGTGAATCGACCCCGGGATCCTTAAGAGCGCGGCCTCTGATCCAAGCACGATATGCCGCTTGCTTACGCGAAGCAGCTTCAGCACAGATTTTTAACGAGAACGAACTAGTTGTTTTTTTTATAGAAAAAAAAATACTTTAGTATACTGAACTGGTCTATGACCAACTAAGCACACTAAATATTATAATGCACAAGTCAAATTTGTAAAAATATTTCTAAGCTTAATTCAAATTATCTTAACACAAAACCATTAAAGTTTAAACAATCTTACGTATTACTCAACACAAGTAATGTCTCTGGAAGTTACTAAGTATGCGTCTTGAATGAAATATGCGAACAGGCTTTCAGGAACTAACCTCTTATGCTAAATTCTAAGTTCTTAGTTCACAACGTCGCTTTCATTCTTACAACGCTTAAGCTGTATAAATTTACAAAGCCTTTTAGATGCTTTTAACACTACCTGAAATTAAATTGTTGTATGTGGTGCTTATTACATTCATTGCTTTTGTTTAGTCTTTGCTAATGAGATAGTTTAACGCACAGAACACAGAAAGAGGTTAGAAGTGTGATCATAAACCGTTTGTACATGTACAGTAACCGATTTCGCCGGCTCGTCCCCACTACACTTCCTTTTAATAGAAAATAGCCAATCAAATGGCGCCACATGAAATAATCGAACCAATGAGCGCTCACACCCGAGAGCAACGACGCAATCAGAAGCGAGTTCACACATTTGAAACACTCAAGTCTTGAGTGTCAGAAAATTGTACTTCATGCGGGTGGTCGTCTCAGTGCACAAAACAGTGATAAGGGGCAATAAATACAGTGAGATGTTGCAAAAAAGAGTGTTTTCAATACCAAATGTTACTGTTGCTACCTCTTTTGCTATACGCTTCGGAATCTTTCTCGGTCAATACATTTATAACCAACTAGTTAACATATAGAATCTCAAGCACAGCTCCGTTCGGGAGATGCGAAATAACATATCAAAAATGTTATTAAAATGGTCATATGACAGAGCAGAGAATCTTTTAAGGATAATGATTTGATTATACACACACACACACACACAAAACACAAACATACGCGCATACTATCACCAATGTATCCATTCTTTTAAGTTGGTTGTATTTTTAGGCCGTAAGTTATATATTTTTAATTTTTTACTTCCCCCATAGGACGGGCTTCGCCTAGTTATGGGTGACCGTTATTTCTTATTGTAATTTTGTTTATGAATAAATGGATTATTATTATTACATAACTGTGGCGCGCCTGTCCCATCCACGAGGCCTTTCTAACCTCTTTCTCTGTTCAGTGATTTTAACGGACGCTAAACTGTGTACTTTGGCGGTCAGAAAATGTTTACCAGTTTTGAAATTAGATTCTATGTCACACATTTTTCACTAAAGACACTTTGATTTAATTGTTTTATTACTTGTCTAAATTAATTTTATCTGTAATTTATTGTGACTAATTAATTTCGATTCATTTTTTTTATTATAATATATATAAGTTGACTTTATTCGATTATAATTCTTCTTATAATGCATTGATTTTAACCGGGACATTGTTGATTATGTTTGTTTTTATTTTGTGTTAAATGAATTAAAAAGTGTTGTGTTTTTATTCAACAAATAGTTCTATACGTAATTAATGGAATTCATTTTAAAAGGGGTAAGTCAATATTTAGTATATATTTCGATAGTTTCCGTAAGCGTCATCTGGTCTGTTGTTTCATGTTGACTCATTTCGTCAATTGTTTTCAATAAATATTTTAATATTACTACTTAATACTTTTAATAGTACTTTTATAATACTTTTAGTAAGTACTTAATACTTTTAATGCCGATATCAATATTTCAGTCGTAAGTGCCAAGTTCATTGATAAATATTTTTTTTTAAATTGAGCAATAAAAAATTTCATACTCTTTAACTTTTTATAGAACTTTGAAGACCCCAAAACATTTCTTTTCCTCCAAGACTATGTGTGTTTTTTATAAATATTGCTTAAGAATATGTTCATAATGCATTTAAAAGTCTAAAAGTTATAGGTTATCGCTTTAAATTTTGAAATACACGTATTTTAATGAAGCAATGTGTCAAAATTCACTCGCTTCCTACTTTAGTGCCGATTATTTATTACAAGAAACTATAAATCTTATCAGGACTTAGACAGAAACGAAGATTCATTCATTCCCTTTTAAAAAACACCATTGAACGCTCATTCCCGCTTATCTAGAGTCATAAATAACGTGTTTTTGTAAACAATACCCAACGCTAGCGCGTTGTAATTTTGTGTAATTTGAAGGGGCCGTTAGAGGGGCCCGCGGGGTGAGCGGTCTGGGCGCGTCACCGGCTAAAGACTTTTTCATTGACAGTTTACCAGCATTTGTTGCTTCTATTCCATAACGCATGTGGTCTTCACCTATAATTGTAATAACATTATGCTTAAGTATTTTATTATTACCTGCTAGATTATTGTGTCACTGTTTATTATATTGGTGATCAAATAAATAAACTAAAGTCTAAAATGCCATATCAAGTAACTTTGTTACCTTTCAAAAGTTATTATGCAATATGACGCATCGTGAATAACAAAAAGAATTTTATATTACTTTTTGATATTGAAACTCATTTCTTTATTTGTTGAAATGACATTTATAAAAAAAAATGATTGTTTGGACAAGAGCAAATTTTTACGAATAATATTTTCATAACGAAATAAAATGACAAGTTTGACCCTGGAGCAAAGGGCAGAAATAATATTTCCCTTCGAAGATGGACAAGTATTAGTGATATATCACAAGAACTCAATATATCGCGATTCACTGTGAGGTTTGGATCCGGGCGGCGTCAAGGCGAAGAAGGGCACTTAACAGATCATAGAATTAATTCAGGACAACGACCAATTCTAAACGCCGCGCAAATAACAGAAATGATTCGTCGCTATGAAGTGAACGGTTTCACACCAACTAGTTATTTTGCTGCTTTATATGATGTGAGTGCTCGGACGATCCGACGAGCTTTGCACAGTACTGGACTACACTACAGACACCATGCTATTAAAGTGGAGCTGAAACCTCACCACCAAACAGCCCGGCTTAACTTTGCGCGACAACATCATGATTTTGCATGGTCGAATACTATATTAACCGATGAGAAAACCTTTAAATCAAGCCAAATCGAAAGATTAACTTTATGGCGCTGTAATCGAACTCGGTATGATGAAGCTCATATTGTGCCTCAAAACGAGTCAGGTCGCATAACAGTAAACTTATGGGGGTGGATGAACCTCGACGGCGTCGGAGAACTGGCGTCGTTAGAGAATAGGGCTACTGGCATTAATTATGCGTCGCTTTTGGCAGAAGTGATGCTGCCTACTGTGCGCGTAGTGTATCCTGCAACAGAATTCCCGCCCATTCCTTATGTTCAAGATAATGCACGGATACACACGGCCCGTGCTGCTATGGCGTGGTTCAACCTTGACATTTATTTATTTATTCTTTATTACCATAAAAACAGTAAATGGCGGACTTAATGCCATAGGCATTCTCTACCAGTCAACCAGTAAAGGTGTAGGAGATGAAATGTAATGGCGATAGAATATGAGCTACTTAGTGTGGATCATGAAAACTATCTACTATACCTAACTATTCTATAACAACAATAAATATAAAATACATATTATACCTACACATATACTGATACACATATATATTCATATAAATATATATATATTTATAAATAAATACATAAATAAACATACATACACTAATATTAGTAAAAAAAAATATGATGATATATCATCATGACTACAGATTAAGAGGAAAATTAGTTTGACAGATAGTGAGCACGCACTAGTTTTTTGAATTGTAGCTTATTACGTGCACTGCGAATATTCAGTGGCAAAGCATTCCAAAGACGTATAGCTGTGATGGCGAAAGATTTGGAAACGAACCCTGAATGGTGAAAATAGGACATTCGTCCTATTCAATGGCCCGCTCGGTCTGCTGATTTAAACCCTATTGAAAATTTATGGGAGCTTATGGTTCAATGCTGGGACTGTCAATGAAAGGAACCCTCATGATCTTAAATCACACTGTGCTCGAGTATGGGATGATATTAGAGGGACCGATCTATGAGCGCATCTTGTTGCATCTATGCGAGATAGACTATGTGCCGTCATAGCTGCAGATGGAGGTTATACTAGATATGAAGTTAAGATTTTTGAAGTATATATTTTATTATGTCTTCATATTATGAGTTAAAAAACTAAAATATAAGTTTTTTCAATGAATTTCCATATTTCTTTGACGTCACGGCTAGTGCAGAGGTCGTCGTCAACTGCGCAACGGGTCGCAGGTTCGATTCCCGTACAGATATTTTGTATGGTCTACAGAAATTTGTCCTGATCTGGGCGTATGTGCAATGTGCATGTGAGATTTTTTGTAACTACACCCACGATACAGAATAAAACCTAGTGTGAGGCGAAGTATTTTAAAATATATATAAACATCAAACCTTGATAGTAGTAGGTCCATCTCCTAGCTAGAGCGATTGATCATTACAAAAAAGATAATCTATGGTCAATCAAATTATCATAAAAAAGACATTTAGAACTTGTGACCTAAATGCGTGCATGCAATTATGATCTTTAAGGTGGTAAACATTTTAGGGATGTACAATAGGGATGATGACGGGTAGAGTAAACGTAATTCTGTTTATTACATCAGTTAGATTGTCAAAAAATAATGGACATATATTTTTTCTTTTGTTTCATTGACAAAAGTATTACAAAGATCGACAAAAATAACAAAGCTAAACCGCGTTGAAGATTGGGAGTCATTACTCCCAAAGTTTTAAGTAAAAACAGTACCAAAACGTGGGACATGCAAAATTTCAAATCGATATAATATTTTGTTTTTTTTCTCGCAAATAAAAATATAATATTTTCATATATTTACATTTAAATAACAAAAACTTAAAAACTGCATGATGAATAAAATTAACATTCGAAATTACCTTAACCTACTTAAGAAAAGGAGAAAGAAATTTGGTGACTCATTTCTTTGACGTACTATCCGTAAATGGAAAGCTCTGCCCGCTCACGTGTTCCCTCCCTCTTACAACCTGGGATCCTTTAAAAGAGGCGTGAAGAAGCAACATGCAGGCCGGCAGGGTGAGGATGGCTGGTGTGGCAGGTAGAACTGCTGTATCAGCCATCTTCACGTCTGGACTTCACCTTCACTTAACATCAGGTGGGGTGGAGTCATTTGTCGGACCTATCTATAAAAAAAAAAACTTAAATAATAGATAATTTGCAAATGTAAGAAATAAAAAATATGTCACACCCAACACTGCCGTCAGGAATGGTGCCCAATAGGCTGGCAGCATTGCCACGTTGGATGGCAATGCTGATCCGTTGACCGAGATAGCTGCCAGCCTTTTGATCACCAGTCGCGTCAGTGAACCTCTTTGATAGTTTCTTAAAAAGGGAACGAGCGCTTGGACCCCATGGGGGCCATAGTATCAAAACCAATCAGCACAAAATATGTAGTTCTCATAGAGAGCTGAATATTTGCACCGCTTGGAGCACTCGGCAGAGGCCGAATTTTGATTATGTCAGTAAATCAAAACTACGAGTCCAATACTTTTTGACAATTAATTTTGTGGGATACCCCTTAAATCAAAATCATTTATTCAGTTTAAACTGTTACAAGCACTCATGAATGCCTAGAACCTTTGCTGAAATTGGACGATTCAAAAGAGTTGTACTACACATTCAATTTGAATAAAGATAATATATTGATTTCTGATTTACGCCATCGGTTTGTATATCTACGACTGCAGATCTGCCGTCCTCAAACTGCAGACTGCAAAGTGAGGCTAAGTGACATAGGGTCGATTTTTCAGTCTTAAATTGCATCTTATACAGTTTTTGATTCTCTATCGATCTGTCATTAACAAGTATTCGTATTATCAGATACTTGTCGTTCTGTTAGCACATAGGTATGTGTACTGAAGTGTACTTGTTCAACCATACTGGAGATTATCACGATAAAACAAACCTGAGAAAACCGCCAGCTGATCTCATAAAATACGATATGCCATAAAAAGGTAGTGGTGTCGATTCTGCCAGGATTCTCTAAACTTAAAACTAAATTTAACATCAGTCTGTCCTTTTCATTCTGTATAGAGAATGACAAGGATACACTGTTGTCAAATTTAAGTTTAGCTTTAGAGAATCATGCCAGAATCGACACCACTATCATCGTATACAGTGTAGCTGTAAAATTTCCGTTTAGTATCTCCATTCAAGCTTTCACTAGAATATTCAGGAAATAAACCGCGGGGCGATCAGTGGCGGTGCCGTTATTTTAATAAAACGACAATATTATGGTCCGTAACTTCTTTACTAATGTCGTTCGTATTTTGCTGGATGCCAGCCAAGGAGTGAGGCAAATAACCCATAGTGAAATAGGTGTAGGTAATCAACGTTATGCAATAGGGTATTTGACAAGTTTTAGAAAACGATCTCACGTGACTGACTAATGTTTATGGAGTCCCTAAAAAGTAGATAGATATTCATCATTCAGTTGTTTATTTCACTAAAAATAACCAAATCAAAAACTCCACTTTCAAGTTGCCGCGAAAACGTTTCTCTGGACAATATGGCGTCTTACTAGTGTGTGACGTCACACGACTGTTATTAAAACGTCAAACGATACAATGTAATGTCACTTTAACCGGAAGTTTACTTGCGTGTGATGTCATTTTAAGCTCCGCCAATCCCAAGCGTTTTAGGTCACGTGACAATAGATAAGAAAACTATTATCTTTTCCGTGGTATGTTAGTGGAATTATGATGTTTTTTTTTGTAAAAATAGTAAAAACCCCTGCCAATATTCATTCTAAACACAGATGCTAACATATGGCACTTTATTTTTTATACTATCAAATACCCTATTGCATTGCTTTTTTTCTTCCTACCCACGGACGCGCTACAATGTTCGGTCACTGAACAGAGTGATATGATAAGTAAATTGATAAGTTATCTTATAGCGGTGTGTGATTTGTTTTTTTGAAAAAGTATAATTAGTGCATATGCAATTAGTTTTAAAATTGCAATTATGGAGTTACTTACACATATAAAATGTTTTTAGTTCGTGCTTGTGCTGCGCTACTCATATAATAATTAGTAAGTAATTCTCATTGTAAATGAACTTTGTGTTTTCATGAGAATAAATTATTTAAACCTAATTGAGATTATACTAAAATACCATTAACGATAAAATGAACCAATAACTCGCATCTTGTTTTTATTTATATTTTTTATTTTTAAGCATGTAACTGCTAGATGTTTAAATCTACAGAAAATTTTACTAGAAAAACTACCACGCGGATCAGGCAGCAGACGAAGCGCAGATTTTCTTTAGTTTTAAACATCTAACAGTTTCGTGCTTAAAAAAACCAATATAGATAAATATGATTACAATTTCTTCTTTTAAATGTTTAATACTTGTAAAGGTATTCATTTGACATTGTGGGTTACCTACAATGCGAAGATATGGCGCTGCCTTGCAGCCTAAGTAAGGCTAGAGAAAATTCGACACGGCTGTCAGGGCCGCGGCAGCATAATGGTCAGTGCATTCGCCCGGATCGCGAAGTGTGCGGGTTCGAGTCCCGTCTGCTGGATCTGGCAGCGTGGAATATTTTCTAGTAAAATTTTCTTTGGATCTTATTTTTATTGTTTTGAGAAATTATTTTCTTAGTATATTTTTGACTTTAATGATTTACAGTTTTCATGTTTATATGAAACCAATTATTTGTATTTTAATGATAACTGGCAAAACACTGTATAAATAGCTTCTCAAGAAATTAATTTACGGCAATGGCTCTTATCTGGGTGCACGCTTTTATTAAAAAAATAACATAAATTCTAGGTAGGATAACGTTCTTTTTATCTGAAATGTTGTATGTTCTACAAAGTATTAAATCTTCACCTTTTAATACGCCCAGAGAAACCTTCAAATGTTAGAAAATATTATTTTTTCAATTTCACACACTACACGAAGTATGCTTATGACAAACACCTGAAACTTGGGTTGTTTTGCGTGGATTTATTCAGCTGATGAGGAGCTCGATGGCGCATTTGGTAAGCGCTTTCGGCTGCGATCGTTGAAGTTAAGCAACTTTCGCAGTGGTCGGCCATTGGATGGGTGACCAAAAATTTACTATCTCGAGCTCCTCCGTGCTTAGGATGGCACGTTAAGCCGTTGGTCTCGGCTGCATCTGCAGTCGTTAGCACCCACCAATTCGCACTGGGCCCGCGCGGTGGGTCATGGCCCAATCTCCCTATTCCATCCATAGGGAATGTCCCCAGCCTGTGCCCCAGCAGTGGGACATTAATAGGCTGATGATGATGATGATGATTCAGCTGATAAGTGTAGTCGGAATGCCACATTTCCGGACGCCCATGTTGAAAACTGACTGGTCATCATCATCGTTACCAGCCTATCAATGTCCCCACTGCTGGTGCACAGGCGATCCCTATGAATGGAATAAGGAGATTGGGCATTAACCCACCACGCAGGCTCTGTGTGGATTAATGGGTGCTTAGATGCAGCCGGGACCAGTGCCGTTGGAGGCACGGAGATGCAGTTTATAAATTTTGGCCATCCACCCCATGACCGACCATTGCGAAAGTTGCTTAGCTTCCACGATCGCAGGCCGAATGCGATATCCACCTGCACCATCGAGCTCATCTGGCCATCTGGTTAGTAGCAAAGAATATTCCAAATACACACACATACACACGAAGCCACACACACATACATACACACACATACACAGTCACAAACACATACGCAAAAACATTTTTATAAATGTTCACACACACACACATACACATACACACACACACTCCATACACATACACATACACACACACATACATACACACACACACATAGTCACAAACACATACGCAAAAATGTTTTCATCAATGTTAAAGTTAGTATTTTTAGTGTTACTGTTACTAGTGCTCATGTTCGAGGTGGGGCACTAATAATTGCGACATAGCCTCTGACTAATGTAGTTAATAACGTTTTACGTTGTTGTGTATAACTATACTAAAGGTTTTTATTATTATTATTATAAAAGCTTTTTCAAACTATTTTACTAGAAGAAAAGAAACCTGCTTTCCCCTTCTCACTGCGGAAGTAACGACAAATGGTACAATCCTGCCAAAGGTAGAGAGGGCATTCAACAGAGTGGACGAAAAATATTTTCGAACTCTGAAACGAACGAACGAACTGTATGAATGCTCTCTTGGGATTTTTATTAAATGCACCGCTGATGAATGGGTTCGTTGCGACGCGATCCAATAGTGAAATTAAATATCTGTCAGTTCTTGGGGTTGAAGATGAGGCATTCTTTTCTAACTGAAACGTACTTTATGTTTTAATGTCTACCCGAAGTGTTTATTCAGAAATAATATTCTATTACTTTAAATAAACAATTATTCTTGTATTTCCATACATTTCATGATATTTTTATTTTAAGCGCTAAGAAGCTTATTCTGACGATGCAGACCTGAAAAGGCTGCGAAACGTCAATAAATAAATAAAGTTTCGTGCATTAACCCGTTAAAACTAGTTTTATTTAATGAGTGATGTGCGTGAAACCTAATAAATAAACATGATTAGATATTATTAAGAATTCAGAAGTATAACCAATCAACATGGCATCTAACAAAGCACTCGCATGTTACTATCAAAGATGTAACGTTTACTAAATTCTAACGGGTAACACGTTAAATTTACTGCGATTAGGGCCAAGGTTGCTGATACCGCTTGCCACGCGACTGGTGTATAGCAATACCTGTCAGGAAACTGTTTTTAGGGCTCCATAGTCCTGACAAAGAACCCAAGAAAATTTTTTACTAAGAAAATATCAACTCAGCTAAAGATTTGGCTGGATTCGAACAAGCATCGCGCGTGCGAGCGTGACAGTGCTCTTTGCCGAGGACTCGGTACGTATAAATATAGCGCCGAGTGCTTGGCCGAGCGACCCATGAAAACAGCTAACTAGAGCCGAGGTCCGAGTCTCAGACACGCCCTCTAGTTCAGCCGAACCCCTCAGTTTGTAGGATAAGAGTGCGGAGACCCGCTCTACACACGATACGCTATACCAGGTACAGGTATTAGCCCCACACGACAACGGCTAACTAGTGCAGAGGTCCGAGTCTGAGAGAAGTTAGTTGAGCCGACTCCCTCAGGTTCGAGTGGTCTAGAGGCTGCAGACGGAGAAGGGACTCCCCCGTAAGGAGATACCATCCGCCTGGAATACCTCTAGAGGCACTCGCCAATTCTCGGCTTCATGTCCCCTTAGGATCACGCCGTCCCCAAACCCGGTGACGCTGTAAAGGTCATCTGCGACCAACAGCATACACACTCCAAAAAAAAGGCCGAGCGCTCTTACATACTCGTAAGTTTTTAACTTTCATCACTGTCTCGGCCGAGAAACATTTTACTGTCTACCCCGTTTATTTTGTACGTGTGATCAAAGCATTAGTGTGGTGATTACAACATTTTGTTAAACTCTACCTTTTTATGTTAAAAGGATGGCAAACAAACACATACACAGTAGCTTAAATATCCCTTAAATGTTTTCAAAATAATTAAGACAGTTTATCTATAACGGACACAATATCCTTGTCTCTTGACTTTTAAATGTGCTTGTCGTACTAAATTGATTTAACGTTTTTTTATTTCCTTGCATATTTTACAGAGCTTATATTACACGCTTGATGAAGCGAATATTTTGACATTGTCAAGACAGTCTGTGGTAATTTATTTCTTAATAAAAATAGTGGCGAGTCGTTGGCTATCAGCCTTGACATTGCCAAGGCGTTCGACAGGGTCTGGCACAAAAGCCTTCTCTCCAAGCTTCCGGCATACGGTCTGCCAGCCCAGTTCTGTTCTTGGGTAGCTGACTTCCTGCATGAGCGTAGAATTCGTGTCCTTACGGATGGTAGCAGTTCGCGGTTCATGTCAGTGAATGCCGGCGTTCCCCAGGGCTCCGTCCTATCCCCCACTCTCTTTCTGCTGCATATCAATGACTTGATTCCTCTTGGGAATATTCATTGCTATGCAGACGATAGTACAGTGCATGCGGGGTATCTCGGACAAGCAGCGGCTGGGCAGGCAGTAACCAGGGAGAAACGGGAAAATCTTGTCATTGAACTCAATCAGGCTTTGGACCACATTTCCGAATGGGGTACCAGGAACTTGGTTGGGTTCAATGCCAAGAAAACTCAGGCTTGCGCTTTCACGGCAAAAACATCGCCATTCCTTCCCCTTCCATCTCTTCAGGGCACAACACTACCGCTGCAGAGCAACATTTCCATGCTCGGTATGGAAGTTCGCTCAGACCTGAATCCAAAGGACTACATCGAAACCGTGATCAAAACAGCTTCACGCAAACTCGGAGTCCTGAACAAGGTGCGGCGTTTTTTCACGCCCGATCAACTGTGCTTGTTGTACACAACGCAAGTGCGGTCCTGCGTGGAATATTGCTCGCACATCTGGGATGGCTCCGCCAAGTACTTGCTCGATGCTTTGGATAGGTTACAGCGGCGCGCAATCCGCATCATAGGCGATGAGGAGGTGACTAAACACCTTGAGCCTCTTCAATTACGCCGTGACGTGGCGTCACTAAGCGCGTTCTATCGTTTGTACCACGGCGAGTGTTCTGAGGAGTTATTCTCTCTTATCCCACCTTCCCCTTTCCTTCAGAGGACCACGCGCGCTGGCCTACGTTGTCACCGTCTTACTGTGGCCACAATTCCAACGCGTACAAAGAAATTTGGTGACTCATTTCTTTGTCGCACTATCCGTAAATGGAATGCTCTGCCCGCTCACGTGTTCCCTCCCTCTTACAACCTGGGATCCTTTAAAAGAGGCGTGAAGAAGCAACATGCAGGCCGGCAGGGTGAGGATGGCTGGTGTGGCAGGTAGAACTGCTGTATCAGCTATCTTCGCGTCTGGACTTCACCTTCACTTAACATCAGGTGGGGTGGAGTCATTTGTCGGACCTATCTATAAAAAAAAAAAAAAAAAAAAAGTAAAATTTTTTTTTTGAAATACACAGAAATCATATTTTATTGATATCAAATGTTTGAGATCTGGTAAAAGTAAAATAATGATTGATTGCTTATAAAAAATGTGTTACCTCACCGTCTAAGAAATACTTCAAGATACAGTACTTAGCAAGAGTTTGACATAACCCCATTTTCAGTTGTAGGGTAATGTCCGAGTTTTACTGATTGAGAACTCCTATCGGGGACAGCTCTGGACACAGTGGCTTTTAATACTTCATCGGCAGCAATCGAGTTCATCAGGATGTCGCAAAGTTGCCTCTGTTATATACTGGGACTTGCTTTTGCCCGCGACTTCCCACGCGTTAGATAAAAACTCTTTTTGCCCCTTTACGGTGGTGAGTTTTGGAAAATCGATACTTAACGCACGCCTACATCATATAACATTTACGTGGGCCACAATTCAACGCAATCCTGTCAATGGTTTGAGCTGTGCGTTGATAGATCAGTCAGTCAGTAACGGTTACCTTTTATATATACAGACTAGCGGCCTGCCCTCGCTTCTGTTCGGTGTAGAGCTGAAGTGTAGACTACAGTTTTTGTTTTCAGGCTTGTATTATACACAATGACATTCATATATGATTCTTCTTATACCTGCATGCAAAGTCTCAGCCCGATCGGTTTAAAATTGACAAAGTTTCATACAAACTTTCATTCCCTATTTTATCCCCTTAGGGGTAGAATTGATCAAAATGCTTTCTTAGCGGATGCCTACGTCATAACATCTACCTGCATGCCAAATTTCAGCCCGATCCGTCCAGTGGTTTGGGCTGTGCGTTGATAGATCACTATCTCAGTCAGTCAGTCACCTTTAAGTTTTATATATATAGATAGATTGATAAGTCCTCTGGCGAGTGAGATCAATTTAGTCCAACTAAACAAAAGGTGGTGATAAATCCAGCAACAGTACTTAGGTACCAACGACAAAGGTCCTGGGAAAACAAGAAAGATTTTAAAACCAAAAAACGTCATACCTCAAGCGTTTTAACTGCATTAGCGGTCGTTATCAACCACCAACCCTCACTGAGACTTTGTGATACATTTATGGCTTCTCTAGTCACTCTCTCTAATATTGTGCCACAGAACACGATAAAAATTTCCCATCTTTATGCAAAGAAGCATAATAACCATAGCGAGTGCCCTATGGTAATTCGCATTACCCCATGGAGCCCTTGAACCTTACCATTTTCAACATTGCTATTAATATAAGAACGCGTTTACGACAATACAGAGATGAAACTGTTTTATACGAAAAACATTGGAAATTCCGTTCTCCTGAGATAATATAAAAAGGAAGCACTTCGTCGAGTATTATAATAAAGTCACATGCGTAAAAAGTAAACCAATTTCTCTTATCCGAACCTCCGCGGTTACTTAACGTAAGTCGGAGATGATGCCATACAGGGATAGCTACTTTACGAATTCTTATGCATGCCAAGAGTTGAATGAAATGCGTTCTCAACGTAATTTTATTTCCACTGACAATGCGTAAACGTGATTGAGTTATGTGACATTGATAATGATGCACGTTTTCGTCAAAACCTCTTCCGGATTGTTTCTTTTTGTACGAAATAAGAAATCAAGGATAATTCGTGGCAGCCAACAAAATATAACATTTTATAAAAAATATATTGTATCTCTTTTGGTTTTTATCAGTTATCAGCTTTATTTTAAACTAGCCTACCCCGCCCTTGCTTCGTTTCGGTGTAGAGCTGAAGTGTATACTACAGTTTTTGTTCTCAGGCTTGTATTATACACAATGACATTTATTTATGATTCTTCTTATACCAGCATGCAAAGTCTCAGCCCGATCGGTTTAAAATTGATAAAGTTTCATACAAACTTTCATTCCCTATTTTATCCCCTTGGGGGTAGAATTGATCAAAATCCTTTCTTAGCGGATGCCTACGTTATAACATCTACCTGCATGCCAAATTTCAGCCCGATACGTCCAGTGGTTTGGGCTGTGCGTTGATAGATCACTATGTCAGTCACCTTTGAGTTTTATATATATATATATATATATATATATATATAGATGTATTATTTGAAACTATCATGATCACGTACACTAAAGTAATTAATGTTATTTACGGGATTGTTACCATGTACCGAGTTTCCGTTATTAGCAAGTTTCTGATATTTCGTCACTGTTGCAAGCGCCTTAATCACGGATTAAATGAAGTGATTGCGGGTAGGATGTTATTGGCAGACATATCGTCTACCCTCCGACGAAGTCTTTATTGAGTTCGATACTCGTACCGCTGTTCACATTCTCACTATTCACTCCAAACTGTTCTCAACAAGAGAGAGATTTTAATGTAAATATGGTGGTAACGTTGTTTTGCATAGGGGTAGTAAAAACAGGCATACTTTAAAATCCGGAGTCCACGCATATTCAGCATTTTATTTTGCACTAAATGAGGCGTGATATGATCTCTCCTCTGTATAGGAAAGCAGCATACAAGCGTTCTGGATCCTTTGTGTTTGATTTTCGGTCTTTTTGTAAAGGGAAGGGCCATACACAATATCGCAATAATGCAAGTGTGATAATATACGACTATTACTTGTCTGTTGTTTAACAGAATCACATAAAAAAACTACGTAGCTTTGTATAAAATCGGTAATAATCCAAAGTAGAATGCAACTTTTCATTTAACATGATTTTCATATCTGAGATTCTCCACAAAGAAACCAAGATTACATACACAATCCTCTCGTGGTATTGGTTCATTTATACTGGTACAAATACTCACATCACTTTGGTTCATTGATGTTACTTGTTGTCGAGTACCAAATGTGCTAGACGTGCTCTTCAAAGGATTGGGAACTAAAGAATGCTTCTGAGACCACTCTACTATAGCATATAGATCCCTATTGAATTTAGACTCAGCAGGCAACATTTCCGTCGGACTCGTTTGATCACATAGATCTGTGTATCTTCTGTATAGAGGTGGTAACGACGGTAAGCAATTACCTCTGTGATACTCGCTGAGTATAGAGAATAGACTGTAGGTCCCAAAATGAGCCCTTTAGTTGTAGCTAAAGGTTCTCGACCGTTAAAACTGCCGTCGTATTTCGCACATTGAACTTTTTGAGAATGACCCGAAAAGTAAGAGCTAAACCAGTTACAAACCGTATCATCAAAACCAAAGTGATTTATTTGAGCCAATAAAAGTTCCAGATTTACACAGTCGAATGCGCGAGTAAAGTCCTGCAACACCAAGACCGTACCTAGCCCCTGATCGGAAGCAGATAATATATCATCAGTTACATATATTAAGCCGTGCTGTAGTGGTGATGTGCTTAGGGTGAAATCCCGATTACAAGATAGGTAATATCTTTGCAATATTCCTTGTTATACTCATTAACTTGAATTTGAATGCACTGTTCAACTATTCTTGATAGGGCTGGTAATATATTAATTAGCCTCAGTTCACCAGCGTCTTTAATCTTTGACTTTTTGGGATTGGAGTTATTAAAGCGCATTTCCAAACCTCGGCAACCGTCCGTACCGTCCTGTAATGATTTATTTAAGATGGCCAGATAAGTGGGCAACGAATAAGTCAAGCTCTATTGTATCATGTACATCGAAATGTCATCATCTCCCTGCGATTCTGTAGATTTTTTATTAATAATATGTTATATTTTTGATTCAGTAACAATTTGAAATTTAAAGACTTGATCAGTGCATCTGCTGGATCTGTACCCTTAGTACGAGTTTTGCTTAGAAAACTATGATACTTTTCATTAGTTCGCACTCGTACTAAGGGTACTGATTTTGTTGTTTTCATTTCAATACAAATAAACAGTGTTTAAATTATATCATGAAATCATTTGCGTTTTCTTAAATTTTAAGTGTATTTGGTAACTTCTCACCAAAATGGACATAGAAACTTAATGTACAATTACGAAAACTATGATAGTTTTCGTGAGCCCAAACTCGTACTAATCTTATTTAACTCATTAACGTCTGTAGCTAGCGCAGGCACGCACTATCTCGTATTTTCCCGTTTAATAGTGCAATTTTAATGATTACGTTCATCGCGATAGAACTGCTTAGCCGAATCCGACTTGGTTACCTTTTTACAAGCACGATAGCGAGTCTTTCTTATTTGCATAAGAGTTTCCGTCAACCAAGGACAAGGAGAATGATTAATTTTACTTGTACGAATTAAAATGTGTCAAACGAATCAATAATGAGGACATCAAAGACTAATACCATATTGTTGACATCTCTATACATAGATACAAATTCCTATGGTGTATAGAAAGCTACTTCCATCAATAATACCACCAATTGAATTTTAACAGATTGTTCGATAATTTATTTGATTTTATAACACCAATTTTACACTGTTTAACTAAGATGTTTACAACAACATAACTTATAACGTTTACACTTTTCATATAAAGCACTTTTAGAATTTTATTGTTGACGGAGATTATTTAGTATCTTACCTGTGTGAGGTATCTTTATCTGCAAACCAGTCTCACGATTAAAATTTTTAAGTTTTCTTATTTCATACGCTTCCCTCACCAATCATCGTATGTAACGGCGTTCTGTCGAGATAATCTGTAGGTTACGGAACTCAATCCAGTAGTGAGAACCAGAATCAATCAAATTTAGTTGATTTCTTCGTATCGTCGTTCATGATTGCTTTTATGTGTTCCCTTATTCGGCACGCTATTGTTCGCTTTGTTTGGCTAATGTAAGAACTGCCACAGCTGCAATCGATCTTACAGATACCGGGTAGAGTATGTATGGAGGGAGCGATGTTCGGTATTTTCCTGCATTTTAGAATCAGAAAATGAGGAAATCAGTACGAGAACTAATGTAACAAACTTCGCTCGAAGGATTGTAGGAAGGCCAAAGGGGAAGATCTTCCTCCGAGCTGGGTGATGTTAGCTCGGGGGCTGCCGCCCGACTGACGTTGGTCGGGCATCGTATATATGAACAGTTAGCCTCCGAATTTCATTTGCGCGATGTAGGCTTCCATACTAATATTGATCGCAGTACAGGTAAGCCATCTCTTGAGGATGGTGAGTAATGATTTCCTACATCCGTTGTATATCTGTGGGGCATATAGATGTCGCCGCCACACTTTGCTGAAGTGGCAGTGGACGGGACATTAAGAGGAGAACTGATGGACGTTAGGGCGGAATAGTTCTCAAATGTCGACCACGCACCGGACGACGCTCAATATGCAGGTCCCTTACCAGGATCGTCGGTCGATCTGGTAAAGCTCGCGGGATGCCGATGGATGCGATTGGCGCAAGACCAATCGGTACGAAGGTCCTTGGGGGCGGACTATGCTCAGCAGTGGGCATCGTACTGCTGAACTGAACTGCTGATGATGATGCGTCCACAGCCAGTCGGCTTTAAATCGCCGCCATTCCGTCTGATGGATAACTGCGTTCCAAAAAAATGTTTAACTAGTAATAAGAATAATGTGAAACAGTAAAATTCACTCTTCTTAGTCAATATCGGACAACTTCCGTAGCTGATTGGTTTGTACGCCTTTCTCACTATCCTTTTTCTTGTCGATTAGATTCAATTTTCTTTTCGTTCGCACGTTGTACGATTCGTGAATCTCGCGATGATGCGTCTAGCATAAATTACCAGTATGATAATGGTTTTTACCCATTTGTAACTTACGGTGTCCGTACGTTGGACGGGGAATTTGAATGTAAGTGTATCTATAAATTGTGCGAAACACAAGTGAAGACTGTTCTCAAAGGAACGAAAATTATCTGTTTTCCCGCCGGGTGAAAATTTTTTGTGTGACGAATACGAGCATTTCTAATCCAGTAATGGATGTTTAATATATGTTTCTATAAAACATACTTATATATGTATCAGTATATGTATTCAATCTGTTACCCTTTTTTCCAATAACACAAGCCTAAGGTGCTTGCTTGGGGCTCCACAACCGCCCTCTCGGCACGCACTAGGGGACCGCGGTCCTCATAGTGCGTGTCGGGTGACGGGGCAGGAGTATTGTCTGGTTTTTAGTGGCCCTATTCAGGGCGTTAGGTAAGTCCCTGTTCACATCAGCGAGCTCCAGGGCTGGCTGAAGAGGACAGGCAGGAGTCCCACATACCTTCTTCTCGTTCCCCCAGTGGTTGAAGGATGCGTAAGGCATTTTCCAGACACAAAAAAAGGTTATTTGGTGTGAGTGAAGTGAGTGTGTGAAAAGAAAGAAATATTATTTTGATGAGCAACTACAGAACTGTTTATTTTACGCAGCTTGACTTGTACTTGGTCGTTTATTTTTTATTCAGCATATCCATTTACGAAAGAGGATAAAAGTCTTCATGTTATGAATTAAATAATTTACGACGCAAACAGAATAAAAAAATGTAGTTATAAGCTTGATGGGCCCTCGTTTGAGAATCATTAGCAGAGCAAAAAGTGCAGTGTGTACGCCTGACGCTAAGTCGAGCGAGGGAGAGTGTGGTGACTATGCACATTCATAATGTAGGATAATAGTCTAATAGGGATGATGACGGGGTACAGTAAACGAAATTCTATTTAGTCCGTCAGTTAAATGATCAAAAAATAATGAACACTTATTTTTTCTTTGGGCAATCAACCAAAAAATGACAAAGTTATAGCGCGTCAAAGTTTGGGAGTAGGGGCTCGTGGCGTCACTTTTTAGTGAAGTTTCACTTAAAAGTGTACTCAAACGTGACGTCATGCGACTTTTCAAATCAATATAATTATCTCTGCAATGTTTATATTATGTGAAAAAAGAAAAAATACTTGTCCTATACTTTTTGATAATCTACCTGATAAACCTATTATTGCCAAGAAAAAAAAAACTTACCAATTTCACACTCTCACAGCCACATAGTTTAAAGACTCTGGTTTAGCAGAACGTGTGTCATTACAATAATAACAAATATGTATATTTCTAGCACTCACACCAATCAACTTAGCTGTAAAGTAAGCATTTGAAAGGCAGGATAATATTATAAGTATATTTATCTAGAAATACCTAACAACATACAGGAATTAGGTAAAAATGCTCCTATTCTTAATAAAACATTTGTGCTATCGGAATCTAAATCCGGGACCACTGAGTAGGTGACGCTGTGAAACCCGGCACAATATCACTCCACCACGAAGGCCTCATGCCCTAAAATAATGATATGATCATAATCATAATCATTTATTTCGTAATAAATTACACGTCAATAATAAACAGAACAGAAAATACATTAAGTACTAAGTAAGCATCAGAATATATGCTTACTACTATACTACTACTACTATGCTTACTGTTGGCTTCGAAGCTGGCATATTTTGACCAACCTTTCACAATGAATATATTTAACTCATTTTATTGTAATATTCATGTACATAATTTAAAATCTTAATTTTTAAAAAGACATCATTGAATCGCTGATTTAAATAAAACAGATTAGATGTCAACAACTTTCCAGAGAATTTCGACTGAACTTCAGACTCAGCCATACACTCTTTGTACTAAAAGATAAGTCTAGCGAGTAATGTTTCTCTTTCACTTTTAGCATTAATTTTCCTACAAAAAAATAATAATTAATTGTTACTGGATAGGCTTCCTTGAGAAGCTACTTTTTTCAGTGAGTCGATTGTGAAACTCCCGCGAACAATGCAAGTAGTAGGAATCTATATAAACTAACCTGGTCTCAGGATGAGGTAGGTTTAATTGACGGGGAGACGTGACGGCCGGCAATTCCACCTATATTAGCGTAGTCCTTTTGATTCTCCACAAAACATTCAAAGGAGTTGATTACAACCACTAAAATCCACAGTCGTAAGCTTCCAGGAAGGATTTAATGAATATAAATTCAATGACTAACAACACAAGGCTCAGGCGGCCGTTAACCGTTCTTCCTAAGCGCGCCAAATCGAAATGTCTTTTTTGTTTTCCGTCGCGCGCACCATTTTTTGTTTTTAATTATAGGAAGGGAAACATGTAGGCAAAGGAATTAATACTTTACAAGGATTGGCTAATGTTTATACATTTTAATACCCTAGTATGAGAATGTATGGTCACCCTACTCCTTTCCTGTGAAGTGTTCACGTCGTTAGGATGCTCACGACACCGCGCCACGTGACACGCGACTTGAGATTCGCTCACAAAGTGATATTATACGGACGTGTCGCAAAATATACCTACCTACCTCCTTGCGTTATGTGAGTAGAATTCCTACATACGTGTAGAAGCGTTGAGAGCTTAATAAATTTATTTCATTCTAGAAAATATTGTAATGTTTTCTCCTTAAAGGTCCTTGTACAGCAGAGAAAGTCTCTTGACTAAGATATCAAAAACAAATAATATTACAATGGAACACATTATGTTGTTATTTGACGAAACTTATTTCTTTAGCAACAACGATATACCTTCATGCCATTTATCTTTTTATGAGATTTGCAATGTCATACTTAAAAAAGTCCTTTTTAGGGTTCCGTACCTCAAAAGGAAAAATCGGAACCCATAGGATCACTTTGTTATCCGTCCGTCCGTCCGTCTGTCAAGACCGTTTTTCTCTGAAACGCGTGGAGGTATCAAACTGAAAGTCATATTTAACACTCATGTCTACTGTCCCTTAGAGCAGTGAAAAAATCAAACTTCTAAGCCAAAGCAATCAAAAGATACAGCCGTACATGCCGCAAATTTCCGCAAATTTTCGAAAGTCGCACGGGAATCAAAACCTAAAGGGTTACTTTCCGTGAACTTTGAACGTGAAAACCGTATTTTTTTAGTTACATCATATATAGGCGAGGAGGCACCAATCCTGAAAGCTCCGTGATCATGGATTCTAATATTTTTAATAAAAAATAAAAGTTAACGTTAAGACGAACAAGATTTGCTTGGTCGGCGTGGATTTGATTGGCCGGAAATATATTAATTAAATTATTTATTATTAAATTTCCTAAGTAAGAGAGTTAACACTATGCAGCCCTGTCGTAGAACAACCGCACTTTTGACCCGAGTGGTAAACACTTGTGGCCGAGTGGTTTGTACGCCGGGTTTCATGGCTGTAGCTGACTCGAGAGGTCCCGGGTTCGAATCCCGGTGGGGGCAGATGTTTGTGTGATAAATACGAGCATTTGTACTCCAGTCATGGATGTTTAATATGTATTTATATAAATATACTTATATATGTATAGTATATGTATTCTATCCGTTACCCTAGCATCCCATAACACAAGCCTTATAGTGCTTACTTTGGGGCTAGGCTAATTGGTGTGAGTGTCGGAAATATTTATTTATTTATTATTTATTTACTTTACGGTATTGTGTATCTTTGAGGCAGGTAAATGTTAAATTCGTAGGGAATAGAAAGAGACGAACTCATACAAGGTTTCAACTTGAACCAAAAATTTGCCTCACTCACTCTTTACAGAAATATAGAAACCGTGAAAAAGCGAAGAGTTAAAATTTGGTAAACGCGATACTTTCGGCAGTTTGTAAGCACGCATACCAAGATAATTATAAATGTGACATTAACACGTGTGAATTAAAACAACGAAAAAGGTTTCCGTGATAATGGATAAATTTTATCCCTTATCATACCATTCAAATAGGTATGCTTGACCTTTCCGGTTAAAAATCATTAATCGGCCGGATTGTTTTTGTTGAACATAATATTTCACACAAAATTCTATATAAGATTGATCAAAATCCGTGATGACGGAAAAAAATTATAAAAATTTAATAATAAATAATTTAATTAAAATATTTCCGGCCAATCAAATCCACGCCGACCAAGCAAATCTTGTTCGTCTAAACGTTAATTTTTATTTTTTATTAAAAATATTGGAATCCGTGATCACGGAGCTTTCAGGATTGGTGGCTCCCGGACTAATAGTAAAAAGTATGTTTGAAAATTTAAAAGTTACTACCTCTTGCAGTGTTGGCGGTTCGGGGCGTTTAAATAAAGCAACTGACTGCGATTAAAGAGAGCATTTATTAGATTACAACGCTATATATATATATATTGGGAGAGATGCGTGTGTGCATATGTCTAGTACACACACTACACCTCCCCCGTAAAAAGGAAAAAAAATAAAAAAAAAAATATTATTATGTTGTTGACGGATTTCACTTCTATAAAATTTAACACAGATTATTAACTATCCAGTTAAGTAATATATCCAGATATCAGTTAAAACAAAACAGAAACATTTTTTTTTATATTGTGTTTGATTCTAAATCACTTTTAAAAAATAATATGAAATTTAATATATAATAATAAGTATATCCGGTTATTAAACATAACATTACAAGAAAGAAAATAATAAAGTACGGAATAAGCTACAATTTTTATATAAAAGGTTACAAAAAATCTGAAGAATAATATTGTAATACACAATATGTATATAAAATATATTAAACAATAAAAATACTATTGTATAAACAGGAAAATCGTATTGAATACATTCATCAAAAATACAAAAATATTGATATACCTAACAAACACATCACATCTTTGTAAAAATTCAATTACTTATACAGAAATTATATCAATGTTTATTAATTCAAGTCAATTTGATTTCTTTTTAACTTCATTTATTAAACTTTCAAATTTGTTAAACTACTTTTTCTGTTCTCACAGTTAAATAACAACATTTTTTAACAAAATTACTCTTAGAAACATACGAAATTGTTTAGATACAAATAACTGAATTCAACTGATATAAACTCATTTAAAACATTATACATACTTATTTTTGTTGTATAGAAACCACGAAATAGATACAAAATAAATAAAATAATAAAATTCTTTTGCTTTGGTTTAAAAAGAAGAACTCACATACTTATTATCTGATTAAAATGATTCATTATACAAATTAAAAATACAACGTAAAAAGTAAAAAATATCTTCTAAAAAAATAACAAAGTAGTTTTATTTTGCCGCAGGACAGATGGTAACAACCCTATCTTACAGAAAATCTGCAATAGTTTAGAACTCGCCTTATTTAATTCAAAATTAAAACATGTTTTTTTCAATATACATATTTCATATCATAACACAATACAACACAATATCAATAATGGAAATAGTTCTAAAAATTTATATAAACAATATTTTTTTAATTAAACAATTGAAATAATCTGTCATAATTATAAAATAATTAGTATTAACTTGTTTCTGCGCAACAATCTATTCAATTTCTTTATTTTTCTATACGTTACAATGTGGGTAAAATACCATTTTAAAAGTTCAAAACATTATTGATAAAGATAACACTTTCATAATAAAATATATAAACAAGTAAGTACACATCAATATATTATACTCTTATTGACTTCTGATTCATATTGGGAGATTGCACTGATTAACGCTGATATTTCATTCGATCACAATTAATTTTTTACGAAATTCACCTTTCTAAAAATATTATATATACTTCATTCAAAAATTTGCCTGACTCCAAAATGAAAAAAATACAACAATCATAGATTTCTAAAACTCATTGTCTAATATCTTTACTTTCATAAGCTAAAATTTGATTTTATATTAAAACTACCTAATTTCCTATTCAAATTCTTCTTCTTGGGAATGCTTAAAATTTTACCTACTATGCCTAAAACGCACGTTATTTTTATGCACTCTACTTAAGAAAACTTTTTTTTTTCCTGCCTATCATAATTATACGATGACGAATCATCCTTATCTCATATTTTTCTTTAAAACGAATACCCTTGCATCTATTTTCCAATTCGACTTATTCATTTACTTTCATAGAATCGTATAATATTCTCTTTATTTTCACCACATGTTTCCATAATTCTCTTGATTTGATTCTTATTTGACCATACTTTATTCCTAACTCTCGCTCGCAATAATAAATTTACTTCATAAAACATTATCGGTGCACTGATTTCATAACACACATATAGGTACTTTTCGTACACATTATACATATGCTCTATACGCTCCGCGCCGGCGTTCTTTCATTTTAATTTTACTTATTTATTTGGTACATATATTTATTTTATTTATAGTCGACTCTTATCATATAATAAATGGACAACTGTGTGCCATTTGGGTTGTGCGCACAACCTAATTATTATTATTGGGGGGTCAAGGTTTAAGCCTCTTTTGGACTCCAACATATCTCACAGAGAAACGCAGTTTACACCATGATCGAATGGAAGGATCTGACCCTCCATGTACCACCAATATCATTTATAGATAGGGTCATGAATTAAGATATTTTTGATCTCCAACAGTATTCAAAGAGGAATCTCGTTCGCACCTTACCACCTGAAGGAGCTGATCCCTATAGTAAGTACCCTTGTGTACCGAATAACGAGCATTTACTAACCATATGCTTTCTAATCCTACAAAAACTAAACAACATTCCTTAATTTGAATATTAGGGTAAATAAGAGTGTCATAGCTCTTGGGTGATCAGTCCAATAGCTCGTGATACATTATGAACCATAATATTCCCTAACTACCTATTATAAACTAATGCCGACTTTCCAATACCTACAAAAGACAAACACATAACCCTAACCTTATCTCTATACCATGCTGTACCTAATTGCAAACTTTAAAGTTACAAAAAGATTTTAATACAGCCTACATAACTTATCTTTTCCATTTCACTCCCTCAAAATATTTTTCAATCCACATAATCGCTAATCTTTATACCTATGTCTCTAAATATCTTTTCAATATAATTATACATGCCTACCTATTTGAAATCCCTTTGTTTTTATCTATCGTTCCCAAGTAATATAATACCTACCTATTTAAGTTTAGCATAATAAGTAAACTTAAGTTACACCTTCGCTAAAACACAACTCGCATAAATGCATATGCAGCATTCCTTACACTGATACAGAAATGCAATACGTAATCCTATCTACCTTTGCCTTATTCGTAAAGTTATTCAAAACAATTACGAGAATCTGTCATTAGGTGTCTTATAACTGAAACTAACAATTTAGAATTTAGACTCGTGATGACTTTTATCAATCTCATGTTAAATAAAACACTTAAACAATCACGTATTAATAAAAGGCTTGACCAAATTTGATGAAACTTTGAATTTAAATTTACGTTAAAACATAACGTCAAAAATTCAAATTTTAATTTCGACTTTAAACTCATCTTTCTATAAAAAATATATCGAAACTATCTTTGTCAATCTATCCCTGATTATAAAATATCAATAAAACTTTTTAAATAAATTAACAAATCAAACTGCAAAACTTTTGACTCTAACTCACAATAATACTTGAAAATAATTATACCAATACAAATTTTCCATGACGTCAGGTGATAATGGGATTAAGGTTTGAAATAAAATATTCTATATTGGATAGACTTATGAATTCAAATTCAACCATTTTATATCTACAGGAAATCCTATTCCATAATCTCTATCAGTATCTAAGTACCTAATCCAAATCCTTTAAAAAAAAATATACGGAACATTTTAAATGTTTTTGATACTAGCTAATTTTGATTCCTGAAGAATATTTACGTGACAAACTTTACCTAAGTGAAATATATACCTAATTCATCTTTACATTTTCAATATACTTATCGTACCTATTCAATGTAATTCATATAATTTTCAATGATTCTAGTAGCAAAATACCAATTTTTTCAATTTTGATTAGATATAAAATACATACATACGGGTATTTCAATCGTAACAATTTCAACAAGTAAAGACAAAAATTATACGTACATAAAATTATAAATTTCGAATTCCCTGACTTAAACCTTTCGTAAAATTACTACAATATCACTAGATACTACCTTCGTGGTCACGTCACATGCATACAACACGTGTTGCTGGGTCAGCACTCACGATGTCGTTCGCTTATGAACTCAATTACGAAATCGCAACTTTTAATTTAAATGCATCGAGAATTTAAGTTTCTGAATTTAAACAATAACTTTAATAATAAGATACACTAAAACAATTTTTTATATTCTAGTTAACCGCCTTCAAAAAGGAGGAGTTTTCAGATCATAAAAGTTTCGATAGGATTTTCCCTATGTTTTGACATGCTAAAAGAATTCTAAATACAATCGAATTAAATATTATCGGTTTAAAAATAAGTCACATACCTTTTTATAACGATTTCGCACACTCAGAGCTGTAAAATTTAGAAAACGACATTAATAACGTATACATAGCGAACAATATTTCCTATATTCCTTTCATATATAAATCAATTTTCATTAAAAAAAGTCATTTTTAGTTTTACTTTTCAGTTCAATCAAAATATAGTATGAATCAGAACGTCATTTTAGGTACTCTTTACTACGTACAATTGTACATAATATGTTTGATTCTTTTTTTAATTGACACTTTTACAAATACATGATATAAAACGACACTTTTATTTTTATCATTATAGAATGTATATAAAATATCCGCAACAACATTTTTTTTCGCTACATGATAAACTAAACTTACTATATATCAATTTAACCAATTTTATGTATAAAATTCATCAAAACAAATAAAATCTTCAAACTGTGCATTATGACTTCTTTACCAGAGAAAACAATAACTAGCTGTTACAATTGATTTGGTAAAAAAAATAAGAAAATCATTTTACTTTAACGCCAATTATTACTTCCGAAAACAATAAAAAAATACTTATGCTGTTGAATAAATCACAAGGTTAAAAAAATGTCCAACCAAATTTATCTCCGAATTGTAGTTCCACATAATTGTCCTTGCCGTTGGTTTCCATTTCTTTTCTCCTTTTGGCCTTATTTGCTCCCGGCTGCGTCCACTTCCGACACCATCAACTCCCGGCAGCCTGCTATTCTTCATTACCAGATTGATCTCTCCATCCAACAGCAAACAATAACCGACAACTAACCTCCCAGGCAAAATCTTCCTTTTTTTTCACTTTTAACTCCAAAATTTTTTGTTTTCAAGAATTTATTATTATTATAGTTTAAGATTATATATTTTCTTAATAAAAAGTCTTTTCTCATTTTAATTATAATTTTGAAATGTCTTTTTTTTAAAACATCACTCCATATATTTCACCATAGTCTTCGCATAATAAAGTCCAAAAAAAAAACACTATAAAACTATCTGCCCAGCGCCGCCGATGGGCAGCACTGGCAGGGTCGCCATGCAGTGTTGGCGGTTCGGGGCGTTTAAATAAAGCAACTGACTGCGATTAAAGAGAGCATTTATTAGATTACAACGATATATATATATATTGGGAGAGATGCGTGTGTGCATATGTCTAGTACACACACTACTTTTCTCATGAACGCGTAGAGTTATTAAATTGAGTTTGTATGGAACCCTCGATGTGCGAGTCCGATTTGGCCGGTTTTTTTACTCCGGATTTAAATATTATTTATTAACAAATATCCTCGAGCATATCGCCCACAACTAAAAAGTAAATAAAGGATATCGGTGAACTCCCATACATCGTTTTATTTCAAATTAAATTGTAGCATCTTTCAACAAGTGACATGTCATAAGAATGGAATAGAATATATTTTATTAACCCTCATATTACAGATATTACACATTTACAGACACAAATTCAAAAAACATGGGTTAGGCACCAGGACTATGCCTTAGCATTAGCTGATGTGACATTGTGTCACACCGTGTTTAATATCGTTGCTCTAGACATTCAACTTTGATCCAAATATAATTTGGCCGATGTCCTTTCTTATTTCCATTCCTTTAATACCCAATGCATGCCATCAGTGGCGGACTAAGCTCGTCTGAGGCCCGAGGCGGCAAAGCTGAATGAGGCCCCCCAAATGAAATTTAAATTCCAATTAAATTATTTCGGCTAAATAAACATACATACCTACAATATGGTACATATTGACTAGAAACGTAGGTGCATATTGACTAGAAATTACGGATTATGATTTCTAGGCTAAATTTTACGAAGAATTACTTACTTATTCCAAATACTTAAAAATGCACTAACTCAACTCTAAACTCATTTACTTTTATACCGCAACAAAAATAAAAAACACTAAATATTACACTTTTCAATGAGGTTACTTTGAACGGATTTTTAATGAGGCCAATGTTTATTTTTCGACGTAAATATAGTGAATGTGAATAAATGTAGGCGTACAAGAGTGAATTATTTGTACTTCATTCATTCAGGGATTCCTGAGGAAGTACCCGCTACAGAGACGGGAATTACCCCAGCGTATTGGACGCGTTCAGCGAAGTAAAAACAATATAAGTAAAAAGAATATTAGTACCGCGTAAAAAGTTTAGATGTCTGTAGTGTTTTGATCATGATGAAATTATGTAGGTACTAAGCACATTTTTAAAGTCTAGTTTAGGATTTGAACAGGAGAACGCGGAGGCATTTGGGGCCCCCCAAGATCGGAGGCCCGGGACGGGCCGCCCCTTCCGCCCCCCTGTTAGTCCGCCACTGCATGCCATCATAAGAATATTCAGAGATAAAACCTAAGTCATTATTTATTTATATTGCAGAGACATTTTCCTAGACACAAAACAAAGATGACACAATTTTATTAGATTTCTCATAGCCACGAAGCAAGTTTGCGTAATGGAGGTAAAATTAGCTGCCCTGTACAACCACCGACAGCCAGCGAGACAGTTTTATCTGTGCAAACGAAATTAGCGGATAGTGAAACACAATAAGTTGCAAAGATAGACGGAGAAACCCATTTATATGAGAAAATGTTGCGGTACCTGATGAATTATGATAATTGTTCTATTTTTTCCTGCCACGGAAAATGGTATGTAATTATGTAGTTAAAATATACATATAATAAGGCTTGCTACCGGAAATATGTTAAAAATGGTTGTTCATTTTCAATAGTTTCGTTATTAAGAAGTCGGTTTTTAAGCATAAGCTTTAGGTCCACTCGGCCAAGGAGTAAAACAGGTAATTTATTTGATGTAAAATTTTCTTTAGATAGGTAAGATTTTCTCCTTTTTCTATTTGGAACTCCCTATGCTGTGAAAAACTACCTTTAAGAGACCTTTTACAAAATTGCGCCGGTGCCATACTGATCGGCGCGTAGGTAGATTTGCACTAGTAATATTGCACTTTACGGGTGATGTTTCGAGTCTATTAAAATAATTATTTATGAACTAATTATAAAAATATATACATACTTCAGTACTTCAATGATGATAGATTAGTTTAATGAAAGTTTTAGATAGTAATTCTATTTAATTCAATACCAAAATACGAGATAAACCTGCATTGTTTTTTGGGAAAACTCACGGAGGTTAGACGTTTTTTTGATAATTAATGAGATAGAAAATCAAAATTCTAATACATTATGTTACAACAAAAACATATTTCTGATGTCGTAATAATTAATTTGATCTATTTTATTGAACATTATTTAGAGATACAGGCTTTTGAAGTTGTGTATATTGTGATTTTTCCCGTAAAATAGCTGCGGTAGAACGATCAGTACAAAAGAAGAAAAAGAGTATTTGAAAATATTCTACTTCTATTCTATTATCTTACAATAGGAAGAATAAATCTACTATTTACTTCTATTAGAAATAGTCAAAATCTTATCCAAAGGGGTAAACGAGGCGCTCAAAAATTACACTTTTTTGCTTAAGGAGACAAAATTACATTTTTATAGAAACAAAGAAAACAAACCAACTTAAAGCAAAATCACTTATTCCTCATCAGAAGTGTAGCACGGCATACAAAAAACGGTGGGAGTTTCTACCGTCATTATAGGTACTCAAAAGACCCCTGAAATTTGTGCACTTATCCCAACTAACCCGCTTGTGCTCGAACGAGTAATGCCCACTCAGTATGAAAGCAATGACCCCTCAAAGGACCCCACTTTTTGTTTTATTCCCTCCAATGAATGATCACACGTGTAAAGAAGGTATAGGGACAAAGCATTATACAATGCGCGTGTGTGAGAGCACTGGCATTTGTCGCGTATGCAGAGGAATGTTTCTATTGGAGGATTAGATTAAAACAAAAAGGGGATATACTCAAAAGTGATCCGCTTAAATTGGTGCAAGACCACAGTTAGCTTTAGTCACAATTGGACATTCAAACACGCTGCATGTGCACTGAATATAACAATATTGCTTATATTCTGTGTTATGAAGATAAAACAATGCCTTCGATGCTTTTATAAAGAACACAAATAGTTCAAAATCAAATATAAAATGCCTCTGCAACACTTTTCATTCGTAAAACTGTAAAAACATTTTTTTCTCAAAAATCACGGTTTATCGTGAATGTTATGAACGTTATCGCCATTTTGTTATCAAGAAAAGGACAACAATACAGCTCAGCCGTACAGACTCGGAAGCGGATTCGCCGTTTCGCTCGCGCTGCGTTGAAGCGTATAATTCGCTCTCGCTCGCTCGATTGAATGTTTATATACACAGACGTGTGCTTGTTTGAGAGTTGCTTATGTAGTTGAGTCGGATGATATTTTATTTGATGCTAGTATGAGCGTACCGTATCTTCCCTCTTTGTTTTAATCTAAGATTGGATATAATCACCACGTGTGAAGTGACAGTTTGCTGCATCAGCAAAAATATTCGTAGTCGCGTCAATGAGTCGTATGTCACGCATTTCTGTCGGTTTTGTCTTGCTAATTGTCAGTTAACGTGATTTAATTGTCATTATCTTGTGTAGCATTGTGTGAAATGATTTAATTGACTTTTTTTAAGCTCACACCATTCAGCCTAGCCCTAAAGTAAGCACCGTAAGGTTTGTGTTATGGAATATAAGTATGTTTATATAGAAATACAAATTAAACATAGACTGGAGTATAAATGCTCGTATTCATCACACAAACATCTGCCCCCACCGGGATTCGCACACGACTTAGAGTCGGCGACACCATGAAACCCGGTGTACAAACCACTCGGCCACGGAGGTCGTTATTAACTTTTATCCTATTTTATTTCGGACACGTAATAAACTCTTCTGATCAGAACATTGTAGAGTGCAATGTAGTAGTTGTAGTGCCCGGGGCGTGGCACCCGCCAGCTCGTTTTTTAGTGTCGCCGCACACGGGCCACCGACCACAACCACAAAACGCCGCCACCGGCATATTTCTTGTAGTTTTCATACATTTTATATGGACTCGCCACACACGGTACGCCGGTGGCAGCCACACGCTACAAATCGTCGTTGCTCACTTCTTGTGGCCCGCACCGGCCACTTAATGCGCCGATACAAAACGCCGCCACACGTCACTCGCGCGATTCCCCACCCCTCTCTCCCTTACCTTAGTCGGCCGCTGTCGTGCGCTTCAGCCACTTTAGTAGCCGCTTCTAGCTTTTCGTGGCGGCGTTTGTGGTTATGGCGTGTGGCCCGTTTGCGGCGACACTTAGAGTACAACTTTACGAGCAATAGCATTGCAGCTGTATGGACAAGTTGTTTATTTGCAGACGATACTACAATTATAGTTATGGGTAATAAAGGAGATAATTACAACACACACACATACATACATGCACACACACCCAAACTTCACAAAGTTATCATGTGACAAATTCCTGAAAACCCTTTTATATGGATATTAAGTGTTTGTTTTTTTTTTGTCATTAGTTGTCTTATTAGCATTGCAGCTGTATGGACAAGTTTTTTATTTGCAGACGATACTACAATTATAGTTAAGGGTAATAAAGGAGATGATTACAACACACACATACATACATGCACACACACCCAAACTTCACAAAGTTATCATGTGACAAATTCCTGAATACCCTTTTATATGGATATTAAGTGTTTGTTTTTTTTTTGTCATTAGTTGTCTTATTAGCATTGCAGCTGTATGGATAAGTTTTTTATTTGCAGACGATACTACAATTATAGTTAAGGGTAATAAAGGAGATGATTACAACACACACATACATACATGCACACACACCCGAACTTCACAAAGTTATCATGTGAGAAATTCCTGAAAACCCTTTTATATGGGTATTTAGTGTTTGTTTTTTTTGTCATTAGTTATGTCTTATTAGCATTGCAGCTGTATGGCCAAGTTGTTTATTTGCAAACGATACTACAATTATAGTTATGGGTAATAAAGGAGATGATTACAACACACACACACACATACATATATGCACACACACCCAAACTTCACAAAGTTATCATGTGACAAATTCCTGAAAACCCTTTTATATGGGTATTTAGTGTTTGTTTTTTTTGTCATTAGTTATGTCTTTTCCAATCTTTATTTTATTTTATGTTAGTAAATTATATGATTTTTAAACTATTTTTAAAAATAAATGTGATATTGATATAGTGTCGCCGCACACGGGCCACCGATCACAACCACAAAACGCCGCCACCGGCATATTTCTTGTAGTTTTCATACATTTTATATGGACTCTCCACACGCTACAAATCGTCGCTCGCTTCTTGTGGCCCGCACCGGCCACTTGATGCGCCGACACAAAACGGCACTCGCGCAAAACGACACACGTCACTCGCGTGATTCCCCACCCCTCTCCCATACCTTAGTCGGCCGCTGTTGCGCGCTTCAGCCACTTTAGTAGCCGCTTCTAGCTTCTCGTGGCGGCGTTTGTGGCTGTGGCGTGTGGCCCGTGTGCGGCGACACTTATAGTTACGCCGTTAGTATCAAATGGGTACATGATAAGTTTCTGTAATTGGCCTAAACATTGTATTTATATTTTATTGTATAACCACATCCACAGAAATCGCAATAAAAACTTTGTTAAAGATTAAAAAAAAAACTCACACAAATAGTCATAAAATAAAGACGTACCTTTTTTTTATTAAGCAGGCAAAAACTCTATTTACAGACGTTGGCGCCCTTAATGGGCACACCAACGAACGGATCTCGCACCTCATCATCATCATTAGCCTATTAATGTCCCCTGCTGGGGCACAGGCCTTCCCTATGGATGGAATAGGGAGATAGGGCCATGACCCACCACGCGGGCCCAGTGCGGATTGGTGGGTGCTAACGACTGCAGATGCAGCCGGGACCAACGGCTTAACGTGCCTTCCGAAGCATGGAGGAACTCAAGATAGAAGATTTTTGGTCACCCATCCAAAGACCGACTACTGCTAAAGTTGCTTAAATTCAACGATCGCAGCCGAACGCGCTAACCACTTGCGCCATCGAGCTCCTAATACTACCTCGCACCTAGCCTCTCGCAAGTCTCACGGGTGCGAAACGGAAAAGCCGTTAAGCAGTCCGCGCTGCTTACGAGCGCTTGCGGCACACTATCCGCTAAAACACCCTGCGAATACCCTCTACGCTGTTCAGTGCGGAACCGCGAAATTAGCGGATAGTGAAACACAATAAGTTGCAAAGATAGACGGAGAAACCCATAAATATGAGAAAATGTTGCGGTACCTGATGAAGTTCTTCTATTTTTTCCTGCCACGGAAAATGGTATATAATTATGTAGTTAAAATATACATATAATAAGGCTTGCTACCGGAAATATGTTAAATATGGTTGTTAATTTTCAATAGTTTTGTTATTAAGAAGTCGGGTTTTATGCATAATAAGCTTTAGGTCCAAAGTTCAAGTAAAATTTTCTTTAGATAGGTTAGATAGACATTTTTCTATTTGGAACTCCCTATGCTGTGAAAAACTACCTTTAAGGAGAAAACAAAATTACATTTTTATAGAAACAAAGAAAACAAACCAACGCAAACCAAAATCACTTCATTCCTGAGCAGAAGTGTAGCAGGGCATACAAAAAACGGTGGGAGTTTCCATCGTTCCACACTATCCGCTAAAACACCCTGCGAATACCCTCTACGCTGTTCAGTGCGGAACCGCAAGATCTCCGTTGAGGGACTTCACCGCTTCTCCGCACCCAACAGCCTCCTGGCAAAATAATATAAAGACGTATCTAAAGGGCCAGTGCGCACACTCGCACTGCCTTCTTCACTCGTGTGTTGGAAATAATCACCTCTCAAAGGACCCCGCCTTTTGTTTTATTCCTCACAATGTATGAGTGTAAAAATTACGACATGAGCGAGAAAATCTTATGGCTACCGTTGGGAAATGCATTAGCCTAGAGAGTTCACTAGAAATGCTCAGTTATAAAGTTCTTTAGTTTGAAGTGAAGTGAAGAATTTCGTATGTACTTTTTTACTATTGAAAATATTAACTAGAAAAAGGTTATGTTTTTATTTATTTTTAAGCATTTAACTGCTAGATGTTTAAATCTAAAGAAAATTTTACTAGAAAAAAAATCCACGCGGACCAGGCAACGGACGGGACTCGAACCCACACCCTTCGCAATCCGGGCGAATGCACTGACCATTATGCTACCACGGCCCTATTCGCTATAATTGCTATTTCTTCTTTCAAATGTTTAATACTTGAAAAAAGTATTCATTTGACATTGTGGGTTACCTACAATGCGAAGAGATGGCGCTGCCTTGCAGCTTTTAAGGCTAGGAAAATTTCGACGCGGCGAATAGAGCCGTGGTAGCATAATGGTCAGTGCATTCGCCCGGACTGCGAAGGGTGCGGGTTAGAGTTCCGTCCGCTGCCTGGTCCTCGTGGATTTTTTTCTAGTAAACTTTTCTTTAGATAGAAAAAGGTTTTTTTTATTATCAGACTATTTAACCAAGTTTGGTATACAATCATTACAATAGTTATGTGTTTAACATTCATTGTTTTACGACTTATGTTTTCCTGTAATAAAAGTTTTAAAATATCTAAAAAGGCATAAGTCCAAATGGCCAAGCCATGGCTAAGCTCATGGCAGTTGTAAATATAAAGAACATTATTTTATTATCGAAGGCAATTAAATTGATTTTCAGATAAATGATCAATATTTTTTTATCAGAATAGAAAAAGAACTATCACTTTTCATATTGAAACCAAGAAGGCGACTTTATTTTACTAAACTACTTAAAAAAGCAGAAAGTTCACAATTCTTCGGTATCTTTATCTTACTGTTTTAAACTATCATGGTCACTAACATTATAATATTAGTAACTGAAATAATTGCGGGTAGATGTTATTGGCAGACATATAGGCCTACCCTCTGACGTCGTCGGACGATGGCGACGTGACGTGACAGTTACTCTGTCATCATGGCGCTTGTAACAATGCCAAAATATCAGAGACTCATAAAAACAAGGTATATGATAACAAACCCGTTTATCATTTTGTTTAAAGGATAAACATGATTAAGGCTTGTTGAAAATATATCGATGTATCGATATAGCGATATTTTTCGTTCGATATATCGATATTTTTAGCTGATATATTTTGGTTCGATATATCGATACATCGAAACAAAATAACCAATATCGATATTCGTATCAAAAACGTTTTTTTTAATTATTAGCGGCATTTCACGATCTAACTAAATTCGTATCTGGAAATATCGTAACCGGATCTCAGATTAATGATATTCAATATATCTATGATCTGTGCTGTATTTAGTATTGTCTATGATTTATAAATCTGTTTCGCTGGTGAATTGGTTGTGCTGGATTCCATTATATTCTGTGGAAGTGTGTGACTATCTAGTCTTGTTTACGAAAGATGGCACCTGAGAGGCCCTGCAATCATTTTCACTATTCGAAAATAGGGTCTATTTTTAAGGAGATAATTTTCGTTCCATTATTATTCCGCGTGTCATTTTTCTTGAGATACTGTACTGTCATGTAGTGTAGTGGCAACTTGGTACTTGGTACTTTAATAATTCTTTCTTTAATTATAATTTATATTGTTATTATTACTGTGCTAGGCTAACCTAAATATATTTTTGGGAAAATTGGTCCGATATATCGAAGCCGATATTGATATTTTTTTAAATATCGATGTATCGATATATCGATATTTTATTAAACTTTCGGCATCCCTAACACGATTTAATGTCAATAGGTACTTGAGTGTTTCCTGAAGTTGTCTCCACTTTATCAATCACTCCAAAGGCATATATTTACATTAATTTGCGTATCTGAAAACATTGTGCTTTTGCTTGTGAACAAATAGTCTCCCCGTTGAAACTCCAACTGTTCACGGGAGATTCCTTTTGTGCAAACGTCAAGTAGGGAACAAGTTAGTAATTAAAATGTCCGCCGTGAATTATGTGCTCATTAAAATTTTACGAAGACAACTTCCCCGTTTTGGAAGTTTCATTGTTTACATAGTCTACCTGAGGGGCTGATAACTCTTTGAACTTCGAGTAAACAAATATATTTTGCGTTTTGATACTTTGAACGGAGGTTTTCCTCTAGCCACTGTAAGCACAAGATTTATTATTCATAGGTCGCACAATAGGAATATTCCGGAAGCAACATTATTGGACGGCCTTTGATTTTATATGTTCACGTTCAGCGGCCCGCCCTCGCTTCGCTTCGGTGTAGATCTGAAGTGTAGACGACAGTTTTTGTTCTCAGGCTTGTATTATACACAATGACATTTATCAATGATTCTTCTTATACCTGCATGCAAAGTCTTAGCCCGATCGGTTTAAAATTCACAAATTTTCATACAAACTTTCATTCCCTATTTTATTTCTATCCCCTTGGGGGTAGAATTTATCAAAATCCTTTCTTAGCGGATGCCTACGTCATGACATCTACCAGCATGCCAAATTTCAGTCCGATCTGTTCAGTGGTTTGGGCTGTGCGTGGATAGATCACTATGTCAGTCAGTCACCTTTGAGTTTTATATATAAAGATGGAGATAGTAGAAATGCCTACACATTATATAAAAAAATGATTTGTCTAAGGGACCTGAAACACGCGATCTCGACTCACAATCATGTCCACATCGTTGTTGTTACAGCTTATAAATTTTTGGAGCCCCTTTATTTATATGTATATCAAAGTTCATCAAAATGGGTCCTCTCCTACAGGTATTATTTTACTTAAAACAGGGCATCTTTAAGGAAAACTGTAATTTCTACATTGTTAAAGAAATAAATTATTTGCAATTTTCAACGGTATGACCAATAATAGGGTATTTGACAATATTAAAAATAAAGTGCCAATTGTTAGCATCTGTGTTTAGAATGAATATTGGCAGGAGTTTTTACTACTTTTACAAAAAAAAATATTCATAGCAACTTGAAAATTTAGTTTTTGATTTGGTTATTTTTACTGAAATACACAACAGAATGATGAATATCCACTTTTTACGGACTCCATAAACATTAGTCAATAACGTGAGATCGTTTTCTAAAATTTGTCAAATACCCTATTGTAAAGAAAAATATTTATTTTTTCTGACGAATATTTGGCTTTTTATGTACTTTTTTTTTATAAAGCCGCAGTCAGTAATAAGTATAAATCCTAGATTTTTAATAACTACACTGGTTGTTACCAATTTAACTTTAAGTTCTAGATGAGGCTGAACTTACACTGGCTTTAGCTAAGCTGCTTATAAGCTTGAGCCGAGGCAACGCTTTATAGCTTTATTAAGTCTATAGCCAGATAATTTATTTTTGTCTTTATATGAAGGCAGACCGCCAAACGAGTAAGGACTTTAAACTTTAAGATAAAAGGTCTCTTTTAAAGTGTTGTGTTGTAGCGAAATTAACGTTTTCTCCGTGTTCAAAGTTAGGTGGATTATTACCAGTTATTTATAAGATCAAGAAGAGTTTAAATAAATATTTTATTTTATTTTTTAAGCATTAAACTGCTGGATGTTTAAATCTAAAGAAAATTTTTCTAAATTTATTTAAACATGCAGAAGTTAAATGCTTAACGAATAAAACTATAATTCTTCTTTCAAATGTTTAATGCTTGTAAAAGAATTCGTTTGACATTACGGGTTACCTACAATTCGAAGAGATGGCGCTGCCTTGTGGCCTTAGAAATGCTATAAAGAATTTGACACGACCATTAGGGCCACGGTGGCATAATAGTCAGTGCATCCGCCCGGATAGTGGAGGGAGCGCGTTCCGTTTGCTGCCTCACATCACCTCATGGTCAGCCTATTAATGTCCCCACTGCTGGGGCACAGGCCTTCCTTAAAGATGGAATTGAAATGAAAGGGAGATTGGGCCATGACCCACCCCGCGGGCCCAGTACAGATTGGTAGGTGCTAACGACTGCAGATGGATGGATGAAGCACAGAGCACGGAGAAGCTCGAGATAGAAAATTTTTGGTCACCCATCCAATCTGCTGCCTGGTCCGCGTGAAATATTATATTTTTCGGAAATTGAGTGCTTTAACCCTTGCCGCGTTTTAGCCCTGTAATTTTACGTAACTACGCCTCAAAATTAAATATATATATATATTTCCAACACTCACACCAATTAGCCTAGCCCCAAAGTAAGCACTATAAGACTTGTGTTATGGGATACTAGGGTAACGGATAGAATACATATATAAGTATATTAATATAGAAATACATATTTAAACATCCATGACTGGAGTACAAATGCTCGTGTTCATCACACAAATATCTGCCCCCACCGGGATTCGAACCCGGGACCTCTCGATTCGGCGACGCCATGAAACCCGGCGTACAAACTACTCGGCCACGGAGGTCGTCAAAATATATTTATATAAATAATAAAATATTCTACAATTATTCATTCCATGAGGAGCTCGATGGCGCCAGTGGTTAGCGCGTTCGGCCGCGGTCTTTGTAGTTGAGCAACTTTCGCAGTGGTCGGTCATTGGATGGGTGACCAAAAATTTACTATCTCGAGCTCCTCCGTGCTTCGGAAGGCACGTTAAGCTGTTGGTCCCGGCTGCATCTGCAGTCATTAGCACCCACCAACCCGCACTGTGCCCGCACGGTGGGTCATGGCCCAATCTCCCTAATCCATCCATAGGGAAGGCCTGTGCCCCAGCAGTGGGGACCTTAATAGGCTGATGATAATGATGATTCATTCCATATAACGGGAACATTAGCACCTTACACTTTGTAATTATAAAACTTTCAAAATAACAATTGAAAATCGATAACAATTGAACAGACTCGATAAAACCTTCAGCACTTCATTCTTGACACGGAAACTTAAATGGATAATAGCCTTAATTTTTTTTTCTCTGTCCCCGAGAAACTGCAGTGTTACAAACTTTGGAAGTTAACACAACTACAGATTGTTTGTAACAAGTTTCTATCTCGCGTTCTGTTTAGTGAACATGCAACGTGTCTCCTCCGAGTTGGTAAGGGTATTCATGAATTTTCACTCACTAGGAAAATAGCTTTCATTCTAAATACGTGTAATAGAGGTACCTAAAAAGCTATTGGAAGCTAGAGTTTATTAGGGGAATGATAAACTGCAATAGGGTATTTGACAGTATTAAAAATAAAGTGCCAATTGTTAGCATCTGTGTTTAGAATGAATATTGGCAAAGGTTTTTACTATCTTACAAAAAAAATATTCATAATTTAACTAGAACCCACGAAAAGACAATAGTTTTCTTATCTATTGTCACGTGACCCAAAACGCTTGGGATTGGCGGAGCCTAAAATGGCGTCACACGCAACTAAACTTCCGGTTAAAGTGACATTACATTGTACTGTTTGATGTTTCAATAACAGTCGTGTGAGGTCACACACTAGTAAGACGCCATATTGTCCAGAAAAACGTTTTCGCGGCAACTTGAAAATGGAGTTTTTGATTTGGTTATTTTTACTGAAATACACAACAGAATGATGAATATCCAATTTTTACGGACTCCATAAACATTAGTCAATAACGTGAGATCGTTTTCTAAAACTTGTCAAATACCGTATTGTGATAATTAACCAACTTTGTCTATGGCCAGTTATTAAGTATGCTGTATATAATATGCTGTCCGCCCGTGCGTTTGTCAATAAATAAGTAGCAAAAATAGAAAAAAATAACATAATGTGGTGTTTCTACTACAAAAGTAAGGATTGATAATTAAAATAAAAATTGTAAATTAAAGGATCTGTTATGAGAATTTTGATTTGACGACCTTCGTGCCCGAGTGGTTTGTACGCTGGGTTACATGGTGTCGCCGACTCGAGAGTTCCCGGGTTCGAATCCCGGTGGGGGCAGATGTTTGTGTGATGAATACGAGCATTTCTACTCCAGTCATGGATGGATGAATATACTTATACCTATATGTACTGTATATATAATATATTCTATCCGTTACCCTAGTATCGCATAACACAAGCCTTACAGTGGGGCTAGGCTAATTGGTGTACGTTGTTAAAAAACAGTTTTTTTTATTCTTACTCGTGTGTGTGAAAAATGACCTCCGAGGTGGAGATTATTTTCCCAGACAAGATCACATTAAAATAACACTACCTTTAAGTGTTGTTGTGATTCTGCAGATGAGTAAGGTTCCAGCAGTGTTACTAACCCTTTCTAAAATTTACCCTAAGTATTTTTTAAATCCCCTAAATATAGAAATTTATATGTAGAATTATCTTATTAAATAAATTCTTTCGTTCCTCACAAATTAAAACGTTACATATTTAGTTACAGTAAATTATTTTATTGAATAATTACATTTTCCGAAAGGAAAATCAAACGAAAATGAGCTGACAGGCTGTTAAATCTTAATTAGCTGTTTTGATTGGTGGAAGGCAAAGAACTTAAGTCCATACAGCCTTAGGAAACAACCTGCCACACAGACAGTTCAGTCGTTTCATATCGTAGTACGTTCCAAAAACACACGTTTTCTATTTAATGGCAAGTTTTGTTAAAAGCCCCTTAAAGAACCCCCCCGAAAAAGCCCGTTTTAACCCTTCTAACCCCTAAACCTGGGGGCAAAACCCCTAAGTTGGGAACCGTGGGTTCCAGGGCTCCACGGGGTAGAGGATTGAATTAGGGTAGGCAACGGCGCGAGTGATATTTTTTGTATCAGTAAAAAAAAAGTTCAATTTCAGTTTCAAATTTCATTGGTCAAGCATAGAGTATTAAATAAAGCTTTAGATAACTAAATATAAAAAAAAATGTTTAAAAACAAGTTTTAAGAAATTTCCTTTAGCTTATTTTTTTCTATTTATATTGTGAAAAAAAATTATATCATTTGTTTATTATGAACTAAAAATATTAAAACACCCCTTATTAATAAGCAATGAAAATTTAAGATTATAAATATTTATTGCACAAAATATGAAAGTAAACAACAGGGCAAGCATGCCTTCAAATTCAAAACAAAGATGTTACGGATGCCATTTTATCTTTTAAACCAGGTTCGGCTGCAGGTTTGGATGGAATCTCACCCCAACATTTGAAAGACTTAACGTCGCATTCTGTGGGTGATGCAGGCAAGCAACTTATAAATTCGATCACTAAATTAATCAACTTTATGTATTCCGGTAATGTCAATCAGGAAATTGTTCCCATTCTTTTCGGCGCGAACCTCATTGCCCTCACCAAAAAGGACGGAGGGGTGAGACCAATTGCTGTTGGATCAACACTACGACGTCTGGCCTCCAAAATTGCTGTTCGACATATTTTACCAAACTTAAATTCGGAATTTGAACCCGTACAGTTAGGCTTTGGTGTAAAAGGAGGGTGTGAGGCAGCCGTCCATGCCCTACGCTCTTTCCTAACTTACGGACAGCCTGACGTCTTGCTCAAAATTGATGTCAAAAATGCATTCAATTCGGTAAATAGGGATACCCTACTGACGGAAATAAAACAACATATACCGGAAATATACAATTATCTTCTTCTCAGTTACGCTGACCCAACAAAATTGTTATATCGTTCTAATGAACTGTCCTCGGAAGCAGGTTGTCAACAGGGTGATCCCCTTGGGCCTGCAATTTTCAGTTTGGCTATTGGATTTATCCGATAATAAAAAAATTAAATTCTAAATTCAACGTTTGGTACTTGGACGACGGAACCCTAGGAGGTGATGTGGATACTGTGTTTTCGGACCTTTTTTTAATCAAAAACAAATTTGAAGCCATCGGTTTGGAGCTTAATTTTAGGAAATGCGAACTTTTTTTATATAACTGTGACTTAAATTTAAATGACGTAAAACAAAAATTTAATATTTTGGCTCCAAATATTAAAATAGTTAACAGTAATTCCCTTTACCTTTTAGGTTCTCCAATTTTTGATTAATCTATTTCTGAATATATTAATAATTCAATTAATAAATTCCAAAATTCCGCTGACCGTCTCCTTGAAATTAGTCCACATTATGCTCTTTGTATCTTAAAATTCTGTCGTTTTGTCCCAAAATTTACGTATGTCCTCCGTTGCTGCTCCTTTTGGAATCATCTAGATCTTTTGACACAATTAGACGACTTAATCAAAAATAACTTAGAATCGATTCTTAATATGCAGCTTAACGAGCAATCTTGAACCCAAGCATCCCTACCCGTCCGTTATGGTGGTTTAGGGATTCGCAAAATTTCCAGTGTCGCTTTACCAGCCTTCCTATCTTCTGTCCATAGTTCAGCAAATCTCATAAGTAAAATTTTAAGGGCATCCCCTTCAAACTTTGAGATTACTGGCTTGGAAGAAGCTAGAAACGCTTTCTTAATTGCATGCCCAGGTCAAAATTTTCCAGTTTCTCCAAATTCACAGAGGAGCTGGGATGACATTAACTGTAAATTGACATATGATAACCTTTTGAGCTGTAGTACAGGTTCGGCGCGTGCTAGGCTTTTGGCCGTGGGTGCGCACGAGGCCGGCTACTGGCTTCACGCGTACCCCTCGTCAAATACAGGTACATTTCTTGAGCCTGACACGCTCCGAATCGCAACCTGTCTACGGCTTGGGGTCCCGGTCTGTGCTCCTCATAAATGTCCTTGTGGCAGTGATGTCGACAAGCTAGGACATCACGGACTTTCATGCCAAAAAGTGCAGGCCGCTTCTCGCACTTAATGATATCATACGCCGGTCCCTTGCCACTGTCAACGTGCCAAGTCTACTTGAGCCAACTGGTATTGCAAGAGACGATGGCAAGAGACCAGACGGTATGAGTTTGATTCCATGGAAGATGGGTCGGGTGCTGGTATGGGATGCAACCTGTTCAGACACGCTGGCCCCTTCCCATCTACATGGAACCAACAACAGAGCTAGTGCGGCTTGTGAAGCGGCTGAAAAAGCAAAAGCAAGCAAATACAGGGGTCTAGGCTCCGAATATGATTTTGTCCCATTCGGTGTCGAGACCCTTGGTCCGTGGGGTCCTAGCGCTTTAAGGCTATTTAAGGAAATAGCAAAAAGGTTAGTCGACATCACAGGAGACCGAAGAGCTGGCAGCTACCTCGGACAAAGAATTAGTCTAGCCATTCAAAGGGGTAACGCTGCCAGTATCTTCCTATCCTTGCCTAAAGGGACTCTTTTTAATAATATATTTTAGTTATTAATTTTATTTTTAAGGTTTTTTGTTTTAGTTTTATTGTTCTAGTATTTATATATATAGTAATTATGTAATTTTAACACTTATTGTTGTTACTTCTAAAATAAGAGAAATATGTGTATATATTAGGGCGATATGAAAGTTACAAGATACTAATTTATAAGTAAAATTAATATTAGAAAAGTTATATACTATATTTGTAGCGTAGATATTCATAAATAAAATGTATTGAAATCAACTGCGGATGCAAGTCAAATTCCTAATAAAACTAAACAGCCGTTTGACTGTTACGTATCATACATTATTTTTATTTATACTTGGTGAACTTCGGGATCCAAGATGAGTTCGTTCACTTTTAAGATATCTAGGGTATTGCAGCGATCTACCCTGAAGGGCTAGATCCTGGGGGCGTAGTTTTATTAAATGGAATACAACTTATATGTTCAACTCTTTTATTTAAAATCTGAATTCAGGCGAATATAATAATTGAGCTTAATCTATTAACGCATGGTTTGGTGCCTGAAGTCTATATCATGGAATCTTCTATCAAACGATAGACGATTCCCAATTTCAAACCTTTTTAAAATCATGACATTATCTTTTTAATACAACTGCCAGCCGTAGGCATTACATGAACATAGAGGAAAACTTTATTTTTCGCCTCACTAATATTAAGTTTTTTTTCATTAAAAATTTAATATAAAACCTACAATATTATATTTGGTTTAAAATCTACATATAATGGGCTTTTTAGAAATGTATAACACTTTATATCTATTCCCGCAAATTTTTGAAAGAAATCAATTTTAAAATAATGAAGCGAACATACCTGAAATAGACATTATTCAAATTGACGCTTGTCCTATTAAAAAAATATATTGCAAATTTATTTCAACCAAAATTATAACATTAGATATAAGTTCCACTCTTATATCATTAATAAAAGATTTAAAGAGCGTCAGTAACGATGTTAGTAAAAATTATTTTTGATCTACCATTACCATTTTAGTTGTTCTACCATTTCCCATAGTGCAGCGTCGGGCTGAGTTTTCGCCTTTCAATAGTGTTCCGAACCTCTCAGGTTGACTAGTAACGCCATCTAAAAATATTTCCTTAGCAACGTTTCTATCATATCACACAACGGACTAGTTATATGGTCGCCGAAGCACGAAATTTTCACTTTGTGTCGAAAATATTGGCTGCTACTCGTAAAGGTCAATGCACACATAAAACCTCGAGAATAATTTTTACGTTCACCATATTCAAGAGCTTGAACTAAACTTGGTTTAAGTTTAGTTTTTTCAAGTGAATCTTTTCGGACGGGGTGTCGATGGAAAAATCCTATGGAAAAAATGACACGGAAAAGTGTCACGAGCGTCACACGACTATATATATTTATATTATAAATATAATATATTATAAATAACTCTGTTTGTACTGTGTACTGTGTGACACAGCAATCAAACTGCAGGTGAACATTATGTAATAAAAGTTGACTTCACGAATCATCTCTGAAGTAATGACTTGAACAATGTTTCAACTTGACGACTCTGTAAATGATAAAACAGGGAGAAAAAAACAGCCCTTGCTTTCTTGGCGGTTCTTTTGAGTGCAAGGTCTCCCGCCGTACATTCATATGTGCTTGTAACAGCCTAAACTGACTAAATGATTTTGATTACGATTACGATTACGATTACGATTACGATTACCATAACCATTACCATTACGATTACCATTACCATTACCATTACCATTACCATTACGATTACCATTAACATTACCATTACCATTACGATTACCATTACCATTACCATTACCATTACCATTACCATTACCATTACCAATACCATTACCATTACCAATACCATTACCATTACCATTACCATTACCATTACCATTACCATTACGATTACGATTACCACTACCATTACGATTACAATTACGATTACGATTATGATTACAATTACGATTACGATTACGTTTACGTTTACGTTTACGTTTACGATTACGATTACGATTACGATTACGATTACGATTACGATTACGATTACGATTACGATTACGATTACGATTACGATTACGATTACGTTTACCATTACCATTACGATTACGATTACCATTACCATTAACATTACCATCACCATTACCATCACGATTACGATTACGATTACGATTACGATTACGATTACGATTACGATTACGATTACTATTACGATTACGATTACGATTACGATTACGATTACGATTACGATTACCATTACCATTACCATTACCATTACCATTACCATTACCATTACCATTACCATTACCATTACCATTACCATTACCATTACCATTACGATTACGATTACGATTACGATTAGAGTACTACGATTAGAGCTCGTGTTCATCACACAAACATCTGCCATCCGGGTTCAAATCCCGGAACCTCTCGAGTCGGCGACACCATGAAACCCGACGTACAAACCACTCGGCCACGGAGGTCGTCAAATCACTCGCACAATTGCCTACCCTGACTCAATCCTCAACCAACTCATATGGAAAAGTCGATTATGCTTCTTTCCCACATTTTTAATATTTTTGAAGCATTCAACTGTTACATTATTAAATCGAAAGAAAAATTCCATGAGGAAAAAATCCACGTGGCCAGGCAGCAGACGGCCTTGATCGCGCACCCTTCGCTATCCGGGCGAGCATAGTAGTCTATACTGACTAGTACGGCGGCCCGGATGGCCGTATTGAATTCTACCTAGTGTCTCTCAAGCTGCAAGGCAGTGCTATCTCTTCGCATTGTAGGTATGTGTGTTATTATTATTTATTGTTGTTAAATGTGTCAATTGTTTCCTTTACAAGTGTTACGATTTGAACATTTGAAAGAAGAAATAGCAATTACAGTAATATTTTTAATTTTTTTAAGAATTTAACTGCTAAATGTTTTAAATTTAATTTAAATCAAACGGAAAATTATACTAGAAAAAATTCCACGTGGACCAGGCAGCAGACGAGACCTTCGCTATCCGGGCGAATGCACTGATCATATAAAAAAAACCGTTTCACGCTCTAACATGTGTGCATTACCATTACCATTACCATATTAAGCCTTAAATAGGAGTAATAAATGCGAGTAACACGCATCGCCCTAAGGAGACGTAACATATTTGTAAGGTATATTAAATCTAGCCTCGGAAAGTGTTGTGCTTTAAGCTACGATGTCATATTTTGTGAACCTATTTTAAAATGGTAATTACCATTACGTTTACGATTACGATTACGATTACCATTACCATTGCCATTGCCATTGCCATTACCATTACCATTACCATTACCATTACCATTACCATTACCATTACCATTACCATTACCATTACCATTACCATTACCATTACCATTACCATTACCATTACCATTACCATTACCATTACCATTACCATTACCATTACCATTACCATTACCATTACCATTACCATTACCATTACCATTACCATTACCATTACCATTACCATTACCATTACCATTACCATTACCATTACCATTACCATTACCATTACCATTACCATTACCATTACCATTACCATTACCATTACCATTACCATTACCATTACCATTACCATTACCATTACCATTACCATTACCATTACCATTACCATTACCATTACCATTACCATTACCATTACCATTACCATTACCATTACCATTACCATTACCATTACCATTACGATTACGATTAGACTCTTCCAGAAGTGCAGTAGTCTCCTAGGACTCTCACCTGTGAGCCTGGTGTTATGGATCTGTATGGTTCATTGACGCACCCTTGTACAAATTTGATGCCTGCATCTAGATGCTCCTAGGGGCATCGTCGGTTTCCTTAGGATTGCGGCCCGGTATTCTACCACGCTCATGCATTCCAGGATCACATGAGCGGCCGTTTCATCTTCTTCCAGACATCGTCTGCATAGGAAGCTATCTGTAATGCGTATGGTTAGTAAATGCTTGTTAAGTAGGCAATGCCTTTTTAAGGTGCCCAGTATTATTCGGAGATCACTTCCATTAAGATTTAATAGTTTTCTAGTTAGTCTGGGGTTCAGGCTTATAAAAATTTCTTTACATTGCCTGTAGCCCTCGGTACTGGCCCAAAGGGTGTTATGGCTCTGTATGGTTCATTGATGCACCCTTGTACAAATTTGATTGAAGGGTAATGGTAAAAGTGGCTCAGAGCCTCCACTCTTTGTGATGATCTCCTTCTAGACACGCTCGGTTTGAAACAATTTGAAGTACATGCGACGTATACTTAAATCTAGGTCTGTGGAAGGACTTCAGTTAAAAAACTTTTACATATGCGTTAGTTGAGGATTGGGCCATAACACGGCTCGTTTGATGGCAAGCGGCCACAATAGCCTATAGACGCTTGCAATACCAAAAATATAATAATAATAATAAATATTTCTAACACTCACACCAATTAGCCTAGCCCAAAGTAAGCACTGTAAGGCTTGTGTGGATGCTAGGGTAACGGATAGAATACATATACAGTACATATATAAGTATATTTATACAGAAATACATATTAAACATCCATGACTAGAGTACAAATGCTCGTGTTCATCACACAAACATCTTCCCCCACCGGGATTTGAACCCGGGACCTCTCGTATCGGCGACACCATGAAACCCGGCGTACAAACCACTCGGCCACGGAGGTCGTCAAATCACTCGCACAATTGCCTACCCTGACTCAATCCTCAACCAACTCATATGGAAAAGTCAATTATGCTTCTTTCCCACATTTTTAATATTTTTTAAGCATTTAAATGCTTAAAAAACAGTTGACTGTTAGATTTTTAAATCTAAAGAAAAATTCCATGAGGAAAAAATCCACGTGGCCAGGCAGCAGACGGCCTTGATCCCGCACCCTTCGCTATCCGGGCGAAGGTACTGACTACTAAGCTAGGGCAGCCCGGATGGCCGTATTGAATTCTGCCTAGTGTCTCTCAAGCTGCAAGGCAGCGTTATCTCTTCGCATTGTAAGTAACCCACAATGTCAAATGTGTCAATTCTTTCCTTTACAAGTATTAAATATTTGAAAGAAGAAATAGCAATTATAGAAATATTTTTAATTTTTTTAAGAATTTAACTGTTAGATGTTTAAATCAAACGGAAAATTATACTAGAAAAACTCCCACGAGGACCAGGCAGCAGACGGGACTCCAACCCGCAGCCTTCGCTATCCGGGCGAATGCACTGATCATTAAAAAAAATCCGTTTTCACGCTCTAACATGTCGCTCCTTTATTCCAATACTGTCATTAAACAAAATTCTTCAAAAAATAGTTTACAACGCCATCTATTTGCTACGTTATGAATCTACACATTACTTCAAATCCTGTTTTTTAATTTTATTTTATGATAATGACAGTATTGGAATAAAGGTGCGATGTGTGCATTAGCCTTAAATAGGAGTTATTGCCCGCGGGCGTGTTACTCGCATCGCCCTAAGGAGACGTAACATATTTCTAAGGTATATTAAATCTAGCCTCGGAAAGTGTTGTGCTTTAAGCTACGATGTCATATTTTGTGTACCTCTTTTTCTTTGTGTTCGTCAGTAAAATGCATGTTGGTTACCCCGCCACCTGGGAGCAACGGGCTTGTGAAGCGAATGAAAAAGCAAAAGGATGCAAATACAGGGGTCTCGGCTCCGAATATGATTTTGTCCCATTCGGTGTCGAGACCCTTGGTCCGTGGGGTTCTAGCGCTATGAGATTTTTTAAGGAAATATCAAAAAGGTTAGTTGACATCACTGGAGACCGAAGAGCTGGCAGCTACCTCGGACAACGAATTACTCTAGCTATTCAGAGGGAGAACGCTGCCAGTATCTTCGGAACCTTGCCTAAAGGGACTTCTTTTAGTAATATATTTTAGTTAAGTATAATATTATATTTTTTAAGGTTTTTAGTTTAAGGTTCATTGTTCCTGTATATTATAACTAAAGATTTTTTGTAATCGTTAGGTGTACGCTTTGCGTTATCAAGGTCCCGACAATACAGGCGTTAGTTTTTTTTTATCCTATAAATATGCGAGTTTTCTTATCATCTCAGGATTTCGTATCTGAAAGGTGACTTGTTTTTATTAACAGTTTTAGTAAATGCGTATGCTTTTTTTTAATTATTCTACTGTATGAGGAGGAACTCGATGGCGCAAGTGGTTAGCGCGTTCGGCTGCGATCGTTGAAGTTAATGATCGTCTACTGCGAAAGTAAGCAACTTTCGCAGTAGACGATCATTGGATGGGTGACCAAAAATTTCTATCTCGAGTTTCTCCGTGCTTCGAAAGGCACGTTAAGCCATTCTTCCCGGCTTGGTCTGCAGTCGTTAGCACGCACCAATCCGCATTGGGCTCGCGTGGTTGGTCATGGCCCAATCTGTCTATTCCACCCATAAGGAAGGCCTGTGCCCCAGCAGTGCGACGTTAATAGGCTGGTGATGATGATGGAATATAAATATATATAAATCTAAAATGCATTGGCTAGAGCTATAAGTAAACACAAGAAGTATAAAAACAGAATCTTATTATTACTTACTTTATTATGACGCCTTCGCTGGCGGTCTACAGGTGACGGCACGTAACTCAAGCGCTGAACAAAACGCGGAGGGAATTGCTACGCATGGTTACGACTGGAGAGCCAATCGGCGTAACGCACACCCACCCGCGCACCTCGTTTCCCCCCAAGACATCTTAATTTTTACTTCTACGCAAGAACAGTTAGCGCTACAGTTTCGTGCCGCGACTTATATCTGTCAATGGCTGCATCTTTTTCATCGTAATAGATGGACAGTCAAAGTTCTAGAGGTATTTTTATTATTTAGAAGACGTTCAAAAAGTTACACAAGGATATAACACTTTCTGTAGGTACAACAGAAACCCATTTCCGCAGCTATTAACTCTCGGTTAACTTGGAACGTTCTGAACTGTGTACAACGGAGAAACGTTAACACGCAAGTTTTAATGCAATGGGAGCTATTTATCATTTATGGAACTCATAACGAAGCATATTATTTGCGTAGAACAAAGTGGCGTGCCACGGAGCACATATTCTTGAACCACTCGCCTGAAATAATTTGTAGCAGGCTTAGATTAAAACAAATTTAATCTATGGTCGCAAGCTATTTTATTTGTAATCGAATTTCGAATTGAAATTTTTTGTTGTAAACTTCGTTCGTTTACAAGAATAGGTATATAATTTTATGCGACTCATAAAAAGACTTAAAAGAGGACACATTAATCAAATCATGTTTATTTATTTAAAGAAGTAATTATTATATTTAAGGCCTGAAGTACTCACCAGTTATCGAATGGCAGACCATTTATCGTGATCGACTAAATAAAAATGAAGATTTCAGAAATCAAATATTTTTTTAGAATACTAATGGTTTAAAACAAACATCTTGATTGCGTACATTGCAGCGAAGGCGACAAATTTAATGACCGAATGTTCTCTTGAGTCGAATGTTTCAAAATGAAACCCCAACTAGACGTCGCGTAGGTTGACTTATGAACTCTTAATTATATTGTCCGAACAATTGTTTCCGTAATCAATTAGCTCTAACTGTTAGAAACTTTTCGGTAAATGCAGTTGAATATCATCTTCTTTAATACATAGACCCAAGATTGAATATTGTAGAGCCAGTGTTGTCTTCCTGTAACTGAATATTAATTAAAGAACATACAAATGACTGTATGATAAGTATAAAACTTGACAATGGCACGACCAATTCGGCAAATGATTCTTTATGATATTTTTGTCATTTACAAGACAAGGTTTGATTAAACTAGTTTTTCACGGGTTAATGCACGAAACTTTATTTATTTCTTGACGTTTCGCAGCCTTTACAGGCTGCGTCGTCGGAATCAATTTTTTATTTAATTTTGTCGAGCTACCTTCGAAAGACTTTTATTGAGTGTTCGGTTATTTCATTGTTTGATTTTTAAAGTTTTATTGTCTATGTATTAATTTATTACTTAATTTAGTTAATAAAGTACTTCATTTAAAAAAACTTTTTTGTAATTTTGAATTTATTTACTTGACCCTAACTACCGTAAACTACCACCGGTTCCGAAATTGGGAGACCTTTCCGAGAAGAACCGGCGAAACAAACTCAAGAGGAGAGAGAGAGGCTTTCTAACTCCTTCTTCTTAGGTTTGTGTAAAAAAGACATCGTAACTCAGAAATTGGAAAAGTATTTTTGTATTGAATACCTATATACTCAATCAGTAAATTACACAAGCATGAATCTAGGTGGGTTGCTAGTCGGGAACAAAAATATGAGATTGATTCAGACATTTAGTCAGTGAGTAAGAATAGCACAGAGTAGGTTCTGTAGCCATCAGAATTAAAATTGTTTATTATTCAAAATTGGACGTATAATACAACTTATTAGAATCGTTCATATTTTTTCCCTACCAAGCGATAACGACTTCTTTAGCTGTAGAGAAAAACAGGTCTAATGTCAAATTATCTATACTAATATTATGATAACACGAGGAAAGATTTGATTGTTTGTTTGTTTATATGATTGTATTGAAAAGGTTCCGAAACTACTGGACTGATTAGAAAAAAATCTTTCACATTATGCCTAATTAACATAGGCATAATGTGATATATTTCCAAAAATTTAGGGTAGGGTTTTTATAAGAAAATAATAATAATAATAATAATCTAATAACTTTATTTATTTTTCTCCAACAATCTACATGTTACATCTTATAATTAAAAACAATATTTGGATATTTCATAAGATTGCGAGAGACTGGTACCTGAACTAAGCGAAAGCTTGTATCTCAGTGCACCAGTACCCTCCCCTTCGTAAGGTGACCTTTTTATCTTATCTTAACAAAGTAAGTTTCTACATATAAAAATACCTGTAGGAGAATATATAATATACCACATATATCCAAATAACGACTTCATTTACAATGATCGGTACTAGAGCCAATACAAATTTGTATTAAGGTTATTACAAAGCACATTTTTATGGAAGAAGCAAAGAGTTATACGTTGTCACAGTTAGTATAATGGATTTTCAAAACCACTACTAGAAAAGAACACTACGCAAAAACACGATTTAAACCTAAGTCACATACCATCATACAATTAACTTATATGCACTTGCCCGCAGATTGTTACTTTACAGCTTCAAAATCAGACAGGTGTATTTACTTGATGAAGTGATAAAATAAAACTAACAACTATCGTAGGATATTTTATAGTGTGTGCAATATTGTGTTTTCTACTCAGACATTTACAAACCTCCAGAAACGCTCCGAATAATTTAAGTATTACTTAATAAGTTTGTTATTACAGGATTGAGACATAACTATCTGATCGGGAGTAGTAGTTTTTCGGTATCATCATAGTTAATTTTTTGCAAGAAGGATGTTACTGAGAGTTTACAATGATATCTATCAAGAGCGAAAATATTGAGTTTCTTTTGAAGTCTATTATACAGAAAAGGCCCTAAGAAACAGAAAAATCGACGTGGATAATATGTTTTAAATGACAACGAGCGTACAATTAGATGATTACGACGGGACTGAGTGGTAGGGGAGAGATAATCAATAGCACGATGCTGCTTAAGAATGGTGTACAAGATAAAAAGCTGGCGTACTGACAATAGCTCACAATATTGAAAGAGAACATGGGTAGGAAAACGGTAGGGAAGGAATGTGCATACCTTAAGGAGGGCTCTTTGAGCTCTTTCCAGTCTAATCATATTGGTATTCGCAGAACCGCCCCAAGAGGTGATACAATATATCAGGAGAGACTGGCAGATAGAAATATACACCCTCCTAATTATGCATGGGTCAGCAACAACGCGAAGTTTTTTAAATACGTACATTAATTTCCGGATTCTATCCGCTGTAAGATTAATATGAGCCTGGAATGAAAGTCTGTCATCGATAAGTACACCCAGATATTTAACTGTCTCAGATTTATTTAGGTTTGGACATCTACAGGCCAATTTATCCATAGTTCCATGATTTGAACAGGAATGAGCAACAATTGAGAAGTTGCTTCTGGGTTTAATGGTTGGTTTTTTGATTGAAAAAGGCATTTATTGCGTTTTTTGGACATTAAGGGTAAGTCGGTTTGATTGTAGCCAGCAGGAAACAAGATCGAATCCAACTTGAGCTACTTGATAGGTTTCCTCCCAGTTATCAGCTGAAAATATAAGGGCAGTATCGTCTGCAAAGGAGACGATCTTACAGTTTGGGATGTTGAGAGAACAGAGCTCATCGATATAAACTAAAAACAGGGAGGGGCCTAGGATGCTACCTTGAGGGACACCATATTCTATGTGGAGGTCGGAACTAGTTGTACCATCTATTTTCACCATCTGTCTTCGATCCGTAAGGTAGCTTTCGAAAAGTTTCAGTTGATTCCCTCTAACTCCCAAGAATTCTAGTTTTCTCAATAAGAGGGGAATGGAAACCGTATCGAATGCCTTAGCAAGATCGAGTAGGATAGCTAAGCATTTCTGTCCCCGGTCAAGGCTTTCAATTACAGTGTTTGTAAAATCGTGGACAGCATCTGCTGTGGATTTCCCGGAACGGAAACCATACTGCCTGGAGGAAAGAGCCGAAGTGGTTTCTAGGAAACTCTTGAGACGCGAATTAATAATCCGTTCAAGTATCTTAGAGAGTGATGGTAGGATTGAGATTGGGCGGTAGTTATTTGTGCAAGACCGATCCCCAGACTTGAAGATCGGATGCACTATTGCCCTCTTGAAAGCAGTCGGGAAAACACCAGCATTCATACTGATGTTACATATGTGGGTGATTATGGGTACAAGTATCAGTTTGTAGTATTTTAATAAGGCAGTGGGTATGTCATCCCAACCCACAGCACAATCCCGTTTTAGCGAACCAATAATAGATTCCACCTCAGCGTCGTTGGTTTCCAATAAGACATAATGTAACCCAACATGTGAAAAAAATAACCTTTTATCGCGTACGCTACGGAAGTCAGTGACAATAGAGCAAAGTGATGTACTGAAGTTTTATAGAAGACATCAATATCTATAAAAAGTCCTGAATACCGTATGTCTAACTATTACAGTTATGTCACAACTAGTGGTCCCCTGCGGTTTCACCCGCATAAATTTGAGGAAAAATATACTATTATTATATTGTTATAGTGAGCCAAACTTAAAAGATGGGAATATGCTATCGCGGACTTTTTTATAGAACTTTTAAAGGAGAACAATTCTGTGACATACGATTTTTGTCTTACTTTAACCGTTTACCCAGCGCACACAGCGGAAGCTCACAAATGAAATAATTTTACCCGATTTTCTATAAATTTTCATCGATGCTTCGCTCCGACTGGTTGTAGCGTGATGTTATACAGCCTATAGCCTTCCTCTATAAATACACTATCCAACACATACGTATTTTTCAATTTAGGCAAGTATTACCTGGGATTGGCGTCTTCAACCAAAAAAAAGTGCATTAATACAAGCCTGAGAACAAAAGTTTTGATCTACACTACAGCTGTACACTAAGGAGCTCGATGGCGCAGGTGGTAAGCGCTGCGATCGTTGAAGTTAAGCAACTTTCGCAGTGGTCGGTTATTGGATGGGTGACCAAAAATCTTCTATCTCGAGTTCCTTCGTGCTTCGGAAGGCACGTTAAGCTGTTGGTCCCGGCTGCATCTGCAGTCGTTAGCACCCGCCAATACGCACTAGGCCCGCGTGGTAAGTCATGGCCCAATCTCCCTATTCCATCCATAAGGAAGGCCTGTGCCCCAGCAGTGGGGACATTAATAGGCTGATGATGATGACAGCTGTACACCGAAGCGAAGTGAGGGCGGGCCACTAGCGTGCCAATATGTATAAAGCATTATATTGTTACAGTATCAATTACACGTAATTTTAACATCTTTGTCATAATTATAGAAACAGCCTGTTGGAACGCTTGGAACTGTTTAAAAACACGCTTTTTTGTCTATAATATAATAATATAATCAGACACCTTATTCTAAGAACTTTTTAATAGAAGCTTCAAGTTTATTAATGCTCCGTTGTTGGATATTGCTAGGGACTTTGTTGTAGAAGCGTACACAAAGAAAGCGTACACGAAAAATGAAAATCGCACGCTTAATATCATTAACAATACAGCCTTTTCGTTGCCATAGAGATAAGAAGTAACGAAATCATTGACGATCCGAAACTCATAAGCGGTATTGAACCTTTAAGAGATTTGGCCTCCTTATATGTGTTCTATGGCTTGTACCATTGATTTTGTACCATTGACTAATGTATTGGCAAAACACGTTTCCCTTTACTCATTAAGCGATGCAATGCGAGCGATATCGAGTCGATTGTCGTTTTTTTTATTATTATTCATTTGTTTAGGAGCTTTGATCATATTAGATAATGCTAGCTCTATTTCAGCCAAATCTTATTTATTAATCAACTTAATACTAGAAATTGCAAAATTGATAACAATTTTAGCGGCCTCTAAAGAAGGCTCAGCTAGGATATTGGTCATATTGGCAACATCCTGTTCGTTAACAGTTAATTTAACATAAATACTGGTTCTTAAGCTACGATACCGCTCAAATTCTACTACAAATTTATTTAATGGAATATGCATTTTCTTATAGGATTACGACAGTGCTTTTGTAGCAAGACTAGCATATAGGCATTTTTTGCTTTAATTGATCGCAAGTACATTTATGAAACTTGAAATGTAAGTAAGCAAGATTATTTTTGTTTGCGAAAAATATAACTTTAATTAAATTGTATGTTAAGGGTTTATTTAAAGTGATTTGTTTAATAATGTCTCTTCATATAACGCACATTATCAGTTTTTTCTTTTATTAATCTATCATATAATTTAAGAAACAATTTAAGCATAAAATATTTAAATTTTGACCTAAAGAGTTGAATTAACATTAACACAGGTATTGTCTTTAAGGCATACCGAGTCATAAAAGACTTTAATGTGTTCACATTTTTGTAGGTTTCACTTCTATCGCATGTGAATGAACAGCACAATGACATGTCTTTTTTAATTTTTTTATAAAAACAAGGAGTGCCTTTTTCAATTTTTAAACCCATAGCATAAAAATTGCTGAATTCTCATACAAATTTCCAGCCTCTACTTTAATGAGTTAGGGGATAAAGTGAATGTGATGCGAAATATAAATTTGCTAAAGATTCATTCAGGAATTGAAACTAGGACGATACGTTTTTTGGAAAGTAGCCGAAAAATATTTTGCCCAAACTTTTTTCTTTTTTTTTTGTATTTCATAAAGAGCTGTTCATATACATCTGATACAGCCTGCTGAATGACAGACGGACAGAAGGACAATAGGGCTCCACACTTTGGGCACCGAATCCTAAAAAACCATTCTCAATATCTTTTTGTCTGGCTTTTATGAAGAATCTCACAAATTATTCAAGGGCTCAGTGATTCATATACTGAGGAAAAGTTGGAATATTTTTGTAGGAAAGGCCAAATTGAGTTCGGCCGTAAGTTCTAGAGAATTAGATTAGTTCTTTATTCTTTTCCCTTTTATTCTTATCTATACTTATATTATAAAGAGGAAGTTTATGAGTTTGTGAGCTCGTAGAGGGTAATCTCTGGATCTTCTAAATCGGTATTGAGAATTCTTTTACTAATAATATAGCCACATTACTTGTAAGTATTTCAGGCTATTTGAAATATAAACTTGGAAAATTAAAAGACTTTCTTGGTCGTCGATTTTGCAAAGGAAGTCGAAGCAGAAAAGGTCGAGCGAAAACGTTTCTTATGAACGTCGTCTTTATGATGAGTATCTCTCATCATGATTTGAGTTCTACAGAAAAGTTGTAGAAATCTAAAGAAAATATAACTAGGAAAAATTCCTCAGGCCCTCACGGACCCGATCCGTGAGGGCCGCGGTAGCATAATTGGTCAGTACATTCACCCGGATTACGAAGGGTGCGGGTTCGAGTCCCGTCTGCTGCCTGGTCCGCGTGGATTTTTTTCTAGTTATATTTTCTTTAGATTTAAACATCAAGCAGTTACATGCTTTCAAAATAATAAAATTAATAACTATAATTGCTATTTCTTCTTTCAAATGTTTAATACTTTTAAAAGTATTCATTTGACATTGTGGGTTACCTATAATGCGAAGAGATGGCGCTGCCTTGCAGCTTAAGAATGGCTAGAAGAATTTCGACGCGGTCCATGAGGGCCGCGGTAGCATAATTGGTCAGTGCATTCGCCCGGATTGCGAAGGGTGCGGGTTCGAGTCCCGTCTGCTGCCTGGACCGCGTGGAATTTTTTCTAGTTATATTTTCTTTAGATTTAAACATCAAGCAGTTACATGCTTTAAAAATAATGGGTGCGTGTACTTATGTAGGCGCGTGAGAAGTTATCCTTCTTTGGCATCGTTTAAAATTAGTTTTTAATTGCATGCAAATAATTAATTACAATAAATTAATAAAAAGTCTGGAAAAGGACACAGTCAATAAAGTTCAGTTTTAATTTGAAAAAATAAATAAATAATCAAAATATTCAATTAAATTCGCTACTGAATATAATTTATTAGAACATAAGTGATTTGCACTTGTATGAAACTCAAACACGTATTTCGAATATACAAACTAGAAACATGTGGATAAATATTATAAATATGAATACCTATAACTGTTACTTTATTACAAAAAATAAAGATGTGGTTTTTGGTTCTACTACACCAATGGTCAAGAGATGGCGCTGTAGTCTCCTGAATCGCTCTTTGGTTCCGTTGTTCCAGATTAATAAATACTTTTGATATTATAAATATGAATACCTATAACTGTTACTTTAATACAAAAAATAAAGATGTGGTTTTTGGTTCTACTACACCAATGGTCAAGAGATGGCGCTGTAGTCTCCTGAATCACGCTTTGGTTCCGTTGTTCCAGATTAATAAATACTTTTGATAGGCCTTCACAATGCAGTCGTTAGCACCCACTAAATAGAGATTCCATTTCTATTTTGTTGGTAGATTTTCTTAATGTGCGGTAAACACAAAAGTCTTCTAGTCAAACAACTTCATGCTGTTCATTTTTGTGTTACAGTGATGCGCGCGCATCTTAAAATTTCACTCTCATCATTTTTTCATAACGCGCTTAAAGAAGTATAACTTCAATAATAAAATTTATAAAGTTGTAGAACTTGTAATACCTAGAAAAAATTTAGCTTTATCATGTTGATAAGTCAAATATTTGTTTCTTAGGTTTTCACGCACACCACTCATTAAATTAAATAAAAGTTTCAACGGTATTGATGCACTGATTCTTTTATTTATTGACGTTTCACATCCTTTTGAGGAAGCGATCGTTGAAGTTAAGCAACTTTCGCAGTGGTCGGTCATTGGATGGGTGACCAAAAATTTACTATCTCGAGCTCCTCCGTGCTTCGGAAGGCACGTTAAGCCGTTGGTCCCGGCTGCATTTGCAGTCGTTAGCACCCACCAATCCGCACTGGGCCCGCGTGGTGGGTCATGGCCCAATCTCCCTATTCCATTCATAGGGAAGGCCTGTGCCCCAGCAGTGAGGACATTAATAAGCTGATGATGAATGATGATGACGATTTATAATTCAGACGACGCATCCTCAAAAGGATGTGAAACATCAATAAATAAATAAACAGTGCATCTATACCGTTAAAACTATTTTTTTATTATTATTTAATTATTACTAAAAAATATTTAGTTAAATGCTAATACTAACTTTTAATAAAAACAATAAATAATTCAAATCTTTAGTTCATGTTTATTGGTCATTGTTATCGACAATTATTCAGAATTCTTATTAAAATAGGTAAGTTTATCATTTCCATTGTTTTAAACAAAAGACTTGAAACTATAGTCTATACCAGGGTAGGCGAACCTTTATGAATCAACGTGCCATTTTTTCTAAAAAATCTTTAATTGGGTCATTGGCATGCCATCAAATATTTTTGACTTTATGATTATTTAGAAGATAATAATATAAATACTATCAGAAATCTTTATGAAATAAAGTAAACCAAAGAGACACATTCTGGAATGTTTTTATTACTCGCATAAATTAGATTACTGTAAAATTAGTGTGACTTCTGTTGCTGCAGGTTTGATAACAAATAATTTATGTTAGGGTTGTAAGATGCTACTTTTAGCAAAATGCATGCTGAACTGGATTCATCTGTCAAACGGTTTCTAAACGAGTTTTTAATGTTATTCATCTCTGAAAACAATGACTCGCAGGCATAGGTAGATGAAAACATTGTTAAAATAGCATGTGCTAACTTCTTCAAACAGTTACTTCGTAGCGTAAGATCACTCGTGTTCGATCGTCATAAAATACCTACTTAAATCATTTTTTACACATGTTTTATGATTGGCGACGTGCCCAAAATATTGTGTCGCGTCCCATCAGTGGCACACGTGCCATTGGTTCGCCTACCCTGGTCTATACCGAAGCGAAGTGAGGGCGTCCACTTGTGTTAGAGAATGACCAAATTTATCTTATATATAGATATTAATTATAATTTCATCTGATATCGAATCATAATACATGTATTTAACACAATATTAATTTGAGTAACCCTACGAGGTGCTCGAAAGCGCAGGTGGTTAGCGCGTTCGGCTGCGATCGTTGAAGTTAAGCAACTTTCGCAGTGGTCGGTCATTGGATGGGTGGCCAAAATCTTCTATCTCGAATTCCTCTGTGCTTCGGAAGGCACGTTAAGCCGTTGGTCCCGGCTGCATCTGCAGTAGTTAGCACCCGCCAATCCGCACTGGGCCCGCGTGGTGAGTCATGGCCCAATCTTCCTATTCCATACATAGGGAAGGCCTGTGCCCCAGCAGTGGGGACATTAATAGGCTGATGATGATGATGATGATAAACTCTACGACGCACTTGTTACGGTTATGCGTTCGGATTGCGATCGTGACAGTTAAGCAACTTTCTAAATGACCGGTGATTAAATGAAACAAAAAGTTTACTTAAGTTCTTCCGTGGTTAGGTACTTTAAGCCAGACCTGCAGTGCTATTCTATAAAATTTTATTCTGTATCCTGTATACACAACTGTCACTGTCACAAAAATACAAATAAAGCTTGAAGGGCGTTGAAGTACATATTTAAGGAGTCTTGTCTAATTTTCTTATATAAAGTTTTAACTTTTTGTAAAAACAGTTATTTTTAATGATTAATAAAAATATCGATCATTTTAAGACGTCACTAGTTCGAGGATCATTAAACTAAATTACTTCTACTAAATTAATGTAAAAAGTTAAAACTTCATGCAAATATTTTAAGAAAATTAGAGAAGACTCCTTATATGATGTACTTTAACTTTAACACCCTTCAAGCTTTATTTGTATTTTTGTAACACCCTGTATATTTAAGCAATCAAAAAATCTCACCAACAACGAGTCACTCAACTGTATGGTTATCACACACTACATTTTCCAGCAAAGAAAAATACAGCATAGTTGGGTAGGTAAGTATTTTTTGTAATGTACGAGTAGGCTATTTTATTTCGATCTCACGAGAATATTCCGCATCTCATCCGTCACCGTCAGGCGTCGAGCCGTCAGTCAGTCGAGTTCAAACAGTTTTCTTATTTCATTGCTCACAGAATTAATTTGAATTTCTGCGCTGCGTGTAAGAAAAGATAAGTGAATAAGCCAAGAACTACAGGAGGTAGCCAAAAATAAATAAAAAATGAAACCACGTTGCAAGATAAACTTTAAGCATCGTCCTTATTGGCAACGATGAGTTCTTGTAGTGCGTCGCCTCCGATTCCTCCCACACAGACCACCGTATGAGCATTTTTATTCTTTGTCACACTTATTAAAATGTTATAAACCCTCTTATTTTACTATTTATATGTGTGATTGTTGTAGTACTCACGTTTAAGTAGCAGAGCGTTGTTCAACTCGATGGTATATGCAGACTAAAAACGTCACTAGATACACAGAACACTTCACACTTGATTTTATAGAAGTTATTTATTAGATTTATTTATTTTATTTTACCACATTAGAATGTCCACACTGATTGTCACAATTTTTCACTAGACTGTCATATTTTGAATTTACATTTTATTTTTATAGAAACATGACAGTTTATAGACAGGACTAACTTCTTAGCCAGCCAGTAACAATATGATTAATATCCTTTAAAAAATGAGTGGATAAATATAACTATAATTTAATATTTGATAATTTAAAAGTATTCATTTAGTCTGTGGCGCTGCGTTCTCGCTCTGTGAGTGCCCCACCAATAAAGTAGCGATCATAGCGTGGAGGGGAGAGCATTTTATACGGGCAGAACTCAGCGCAGACAGATCACTGCGAACATTCGAGTAAAGCAGATGTCTAGTAGAAACTATGTCAGTTCGATATTGGGAAGTAAATTGTAAAAGAACTTTTATACTGTGTGTGATATTTGTGAAGTGCGAAGAATATAATCGGAGTTATCTATCTGAAGTTGTTTGATTCCAACAAAAATGACAGCTATAGGTTAAATATGTGTTTAAAGGTGTACATTCATCATCATCATCATCAGCCTATTAATGTCCCCACAGCTGGCACAGGCCTTCCCTGTGGATGGGTTAGGGAGATTGGGCCATGACGCACCACGCGGGCCCAGTGCGGATTGGTGGGTGCTAACGACTGCAGATGCAGCCGGGACCAACGGCTTAACGTGCCTTCCGAAGCACGGAGGAGCTCGAGATAGTAAATTTTTGGTCACCAATCCAATGACCGACCACTGCGAAAGTTGCTTAACTTCAACGATCGCAGCCGAACGCGCTAACCACTGGCGCCATCGAGCTCCTCAAGTTAAATATTGAAGGTGTACATTAGTATATATGAAATAGTCAACATCCTACACTTTCGATAAAATAGGTACCATGTTTCAGTATAAAAACTAAAGACAACCCAAAATATTAACAGATTACAAATAAGTCAAAATGATTGACCATCATGTCATTATGAAAGCCGCCCCCGACTCCCACACAGGCCAAAAACACCAACACTACACAGCTAGCATACTTGCACACTAGCTTAGCATTACACCGCACCCGTAGGATAAGAGTGCGAAGACCCAGTCTACACAGAACACGCTATACCAGGTACAGGTACGTACCTGGGCGTTTTTCCCCACCCCCCACGACAACGGCTAACTAGAGCTGAGGACCGAGTTTCAGAGACGCCCTCTAGTTGAACCGACCCCCTCAAGTTTGAGTGGTCTAGAGGCTCCAGACGGAGAGGAGACCCCCCCGTGGGTAGATGCCATCAACCTGGAATACCTCTTGAGGCTTTAGCCGATTTTCGGCTTGAGGTCCCCTTAGGATTTCACCATCCCCAAACCCGCTGTAAAGATCATCTGCGACCTAAGGCCGTATACAGAAAGAAAGCCGAAAGCTGATCGGCGCCGATCAGCGCCGATCGGCACTTATCGGCGCCTATTGGCGCTGATCCTTTATCTATGGACCGGCGCCGATCAGCGCCGATAAGCGCCGACGCGCGCTGGTCCGAATAATAAATAATTTGTATTTGAATTATTATCCTTAGATTAAATCAATCTAAGTTATAATCTTTTTATAAGTCTAATAACTTTATCTTTTATTAACTAAGCGCTAAAATCATTTGTTTCGTACTTACTGAATGGTGACAAGTCTTTCTTCTGGAAGGATTGGTTGTTTATGCCAATTGCATAAATTTTTCATCAAACGGTTTTTCACTAAATCCAAAATGTAATAAAATGTTTCTTGAATCATTCTTGTATATGTATAAAATCTTTGTTCATCAAATTTCAATTTTTTTACAAATAAATGATGGTATTCTCCGAAACGTTTCCTTTCTCTATTTATAGGATGTATAGCTTTTTTTCGCATTTTTAAATACACATTTTCTAACAAAACCAGATCATCGTCCGATGAGTCCGACATTTTGCTTGATCTGCTTTAATCGGCTTTCTTTATGTGGGAAGGATCGGCGCCGATAAGCGCCGATCGGCTTTCGGCTTTCTTTCTGTATACGGCCTTAAGCATACACACAAAAAAAACCTAGTGCGATGATTTTCAAACAAAATTTTTTTTTCAAGAGTATCCTAATATTAGTTAAGCTGTTGCACGACTAAAGGTACATTATTTTCATCGCACAATGTGATGGTATCGTGTCATCGTACGATCGTTGCCAATTATGACGATTTCGGCTGCAGGCGGAATAGCATCTTTAAAGTGTTTTCATCATCATCATCAGCTTATTAATGTCCCAACTGCTGGGGCACAGCCCATCCCTATGGATGGAATAGGGAGATTGGGCCATGACCCACCACGCGGGCCCAGTGCGGATTGGCCGGCGCTATCGACTGCAGATGCAGCCGGGACCAACGACTAAACGTGCCTTTCGAAGCACGGAGGAACTCGAGATAGAAGATTATTGGTCACCCATCCAATGGCCGACCACTGCGAAAGTTGCTTAACTTCGACGATCGCAGCCGAAGGCGCTAACCACCCGCGCCATCACGTTCCTCGAGTCAAAGTATTTTACACCGCCTCAATTTTTTTCGAACCTAATTATCTTATTTAACTGAAAATTATCGTAGCCCAGTGATTTTCCATTCAAATTAATTAAATATATAGAAAATTTTACTAGAAAAAATCTTTGTATCAGACGGGACTCGAACCCGCACCCTTCCCTATCCGAGCGAATGCACTAACTATTGTGCTACCGCGGCCCTTTAAATTGATTTCGCAAACTTTCCTCCTTATTTATAAACAAGGAATAAGCTAAGACTAATTACGCCGTGTTTTGTTCATCTCACTCAAGTGCCATTCGTCATTCAATAGACAGAGACAAAAATGGAGTAACTATTCCTAGCGTAGTCTTTGTTTATTAATAAGGGGGAAGTTTAAAAATCTTCAAAAAAAATTGTTGCTTCAGCGCCGAAAAGTATTAAAATCTTTACGGAACATAAACAGATCGACGCAGAAAGAAAATCTGATTAAAATGATATACGAGTATATACTAGCGGCCCGCCCTCGTTTCGCTTCGGTGTAGAGCTGAAGTGTAGACTACAGTTTTTGCTCTCAGGCTTGTATTATACACAATGACATTCATCAATGATTCTTCTTATACCTGCATGCAAAGTCTCAGCCTGATCGGTTTAAAATTGACAAAGTTTCATACAAACTTTCATTCCCTATTTTATCCCATTGGGGGTAGGATTGATCAAAATCCTTTCTTATCGGATGCCTACGTCATAACATCTACCTGTCTGCCAAATTTCAGCCCGATCCGTCCAGTGGTTTGGGCTGTGCGTTGATAGATCACTATCTCAGTCAGTCATCTTTGAGTTTTATATATATAGATAACTCATTTCCAACCAAAGTGGCGTATAAGCAAGTTTGCCTTTCCACTGTCAATATTAATATTGAGCATTTTAAAACCGTATTTTATTTTGATATTCAACCAATATCAAATAGCACTGTAAAACCATATATTCAATAGATAACTAATAACGAATTTACTACAAACAAACAAATTTTATAGGAACAGGCGTTTCGTTAAGTAGTTTGTCGCCATGTATGTATTATATGAAGTATGTATGTATGTATGTGTATGTATATGTTTAGTTATATTATTTGTATATATTTACTTATATAGGTATGTTATTGTTATATTATTATATTTATTATGAGTAAAATTATATATTTATAGATAGGTCCGACAAATGACTTCACCCCACCTGATGTTAAGTGAAGTAAAATATGTGCATGAAGAATAAAATAAATAAATAAAATAAACAAATAAAGAATTCAGGGGCAATCGTTATATAGTCCACCCTATCTATTTTGTGGTTTTAACTCCTCCTCCAAATGGAGTCCAGAAGGCAGCGCCTCATTTTTTGTATCATTAACTTTGACCTCGGTAACAGCTTTCAAGCTTCACAGTAGTGTTGAGTAGGACTTACAAGAGGCGGTACATTTGTCCCGGACATGACGTCAAAATGTAAGAGCGGCTCAAAATTTTAAAATGTACTACTTCACATTAAATGTCGCGATAGTCGCGTCTCGTTACTCACTCACTCTTCGTAAGTCTGACTGAGAGAGAGCGAGGCATGACATTTCATTTAAGTCCTCTACGCACTATCCATCTGTATCTCTATCTCTTTTACGTGTGTAGCGCTGTCCTGCATGCTGGATCCAGCAAGATTGATAGTGCGTAGAGGAGGTGCTAATCGTGCACACAAACGTAATATCGAGCTTCTGTACACCTTAATGTCACATTTGTACTCGTCACTTCAAATGTATTGCCGAGCTTCAGTACGCCTCGCCTCATTTGAAGTGGGACATTGTACTGGCTCAGTACAAAAAAGAGGCTACTCTTACAAACTCTTTTTCAAGTCGTGTCCTACCCAACACTACTTCACAGGACCCGTCCTAATTGCACGATTATATTGAAAATGGCCAATTAGGGTGAGCTTTCCACTTCAGTTTAGGTTATCTTAATTTTTTTGTGTTACAATCTAAAATGTGAGTTATTCGGTTCATCATCATCATCATCATTATCAGCCTTTTAATGTCCCTACTACTGAAGAACAGGCCTTCCCTATGGATGGAATAGGGAGATTGGGCCATGACCCTTCACGCGGGCCCAGTGGATTGGTGGGTGCTAACGATTGTACGGGCCTTCCGAAGCACTGAGGAGCTCGAGGTGAAAAATTTTTGGTCACCCATCCAATGACCGACCACTGTGAAAGTTGCTTAACTTCAACGATCGCAGCTGAAAGCGCTAATCACCCATTGAGCTCCTGTTATCCGATTACGGAGCAGTTATATGATTATCATAATTATTTAGCTTCCTGACCACTAAAGTCAGTTATGCAAATAGATTTAATATCAAATACGAGGTTGTACGCTGTCTACTGCTCATCAATCTTTTCGATTTGCCACTTATCTATCTTCTATATATATAAAACTCAAAGGTGACTGACTGATTGACATAGTGATCTATCAACGCACAGCCCAAACCACTGGACGGATCGGGCTGAAATTTAGCATGCAGGTAGATGTTATGACGTAGGCATCCGCTAAGAAAGGATTTTGATCAATTCTACACCCAAGGAGATAAAATAGGGAATGAAAGTGTGTATGAAACTTTGTCAATTTTAAACCGATCGGGCTGAGACTTTGCATGCAGGTATAAGAAGAATCATATGTGAATGTCATTGTGTATAATACAAGCCTGAGAACAAAAGCTTTAGTCTACACTTCAGCTCTACACCGAAGCGAAGCGAGGGCGGGCCACTAGTAAACAACTAAATTGAAGAAGTAGGTAATAATCATTTAAGAAACGGCAAATTATAACGCCGTCTGTCCGTCCGTAAGTAAATAATGTATGATAATTACTCAAAGGTACTTCTGATTTCAGAAAAAAATCATAATACGATCCTGACATTTGTGCATATTTAAATTTTGTAAATAAAATGAATGAAGGACTGTGACAACCTCTGTGGCCGAATGGTTTGTACGCCGGGTTTCATGGTATCGCTGACTCGAGAGGTCCCGGGTTCGAATCCCGGTGGGGGCAGATGTTTGTGTGATGAATACGAGCATTTGTACTCCAGTCATGGATGTTAATATTTCTATATAAATATACCTATATATGTACTGTATATGTATTCTATCCGTTACCTTAGCATCCCATAACACAAGCTTTACAGTGCTTGGTTTGGGGCTAGGCTAATTGGTGTGAGTTTTGGAAATATGTATTTATTTATATTTATTGTTTCTTAGGTTTTCACGCACACCAATTATCATAAGTGATTTAAAAAACCCAACACATCTCTACCTCGCTTCGTATTATATCAGCGCTTACTTGAAAGCACAAAATACATCATTGACAACTGACTTCTTTAGAAAAAACGTAGCTAACCCTTCCGGAACAAAAAATACACGATCATATCTTCAAATTGTATAAATGCATGTATCCGTATAAACAATGATACTTTTGGTTGAATTGTTACTTACGCAAGCTTGAGTATTCTCCTTTCAGAAGACTGTTTCCTATAAATGTGTAACCCCGTGAAAATGAAGTATTTAAGGAGGTTCAAAATCTTGATACTGCCTTGCATCTGTCTTTTGAAAGCTCTCTCTTTGTTAGGAGAAATATTAAACTATTAAAGGCCAACATTTAAGTATATTATAAGATGCAATATCACTAACGATCTCATTTATTCGGATTTCTGACAAATGTCAAATATTTATTACTGGCTGCTTCTACAGAAATAGCGACATTTTGCTGTGTAATGGCGTAATGCATAGTGAGGAATTACCGTAATAAATAAAGAGGTACCCTTAGAAAACGTTTTTGGGGACATAATATTATTATGCGATAAGGAAATTTTTGGAACCCAAAAGTTTAGAATCGACACGGATGTGATGTAAATTTAAATGAAATAATAAATATTTCCAACACCCACACCAATCAGCCTGGCACCAACTTAGGCACAGGCTTGCCTATAGTGTTATGGGAGACAAGGGTAACTGATAGAATACATATACTGATACATATATAAGTATATTTATATAGAAAAATATATTAAACATCCATGACTGACATGAGTACAAATGCTTGTATGCATCACACGAACATCTGCCCCCCCACCTGGATTCGAACCCGGGACCGACTGATTCATCCTCTCGAATAGGCGATACCTTGTAACCCGGCGTACAAACCACTCGGCCACGGAGTTTGTCGAATTATAATATACTAGCAAACCAGTGAACCAAATATTCACCAAAAGCTGATTTAAAAAAAAATGTGTTTAATTAATTGAGAACTTCGGAGATTTTGTGTGGTTTCGTTTGAAATTCGTGATTTCTCGAAAACCGGAAGTGCTACGTTACTCAAATCCGGTTTGTAGTCTTATCAGACTATTCTTATATTATAACTTAAATATTCTCTTTATCTATCTCTTACGGTTTGGCCGCTGAAACAGCACCACAGACGGACGGACGGACGGACTTGTCTAATAGATAAGAGATTTAAGCATTTGATTAAGTACACGTAATTAAATTATTTTACACTGCTTATAAATAAGGCGGAATACCTATGGCTGGAGGAGCTCGATGGCCCAGGAGGTTATCGCGTTCGGCTGCGATCGCTGAAGTTAAGCAACTTCCGCAGTGGTCGGTCATTGGATGGGTGACCAAAAATCTTCAATCTCCATGCTTCGGAAGGCACGTTAAGTCGTTGGTCCCGGCTGCATCCAGTTAGCACCCGCCAATCCGCACTGGGCCTACGTGGTGGTTCATGGCCCAATCTCCCTATTCCATCCGTAGGGTAGGACTGTGCCCCAGCAGTGGGGATATTAATATTAAGTGAAACTATATTAGAGTATTTGAGCGATTGCCTTTAAATATTATGTATAATAAATGTTACATACTGTCTCCGATTTCGCCTGGTAGAAAGAGCGAGATAAGAGACTTCGATGAAACATTCACAGGCGGTAAATGATGATTGGTGATTATTCTAGTCTTAAAGATACCCAAATTATAACGAATATCATTCAAAATAAAGTGTGTATCTGATACACACTCTAGACGGCTGGCGAGAGAAACTACAGTACAACCTTAGATTAAAACAAAAAGGGTAGATACGGTACGCTCATACTTGCATCAAACAAAACCTGATCCCACGGCAGCGCGAACGAGACGGCAGGATCCGCGTCACTGCATTACCGACCCGAGCGAAACAGCAAGTTAAGTTTCAACGGCAGCGCGAACGAGACGGCGTGATCCGCGTCACTGCACTACCGACCAATCACGCGACCAGTACTCGACGTCACTACCGAATAAGATTCAAAACAAACAGCATTTTTTATGAAAAAATATATTTTATAGTACTTACGAATGAAAAGTGATGCCGTGGGTTTTATTTTCAGTTCTTGAGCAATTTGAGCACTTTTTAAAAACACACTTAGAATGCCTAAGTGTGTTTTTAAAAAGTGCTCAAGTTTTGTCATATAAAAACAAAATATTAGCAATATTTCTTTTTGGCGTTCACATGTACGTCGTTTGCATGTCAAGTTGTGACTAAAGCGATTAGGGTCGTGGACCACAATTTATGCGGATCACTTTTGTGAGGCTAGTGCCGTATCTACCCTTTTTGTTTTAATCTAAGAGTACAACCGAGCGTGAGGCTTTGGCGGTTGTATGGGCTGTAGAGTGTTTCAGAGGCTTCATTGAAGGACATGAAATTAGGAAGTGATCATCAGCCGTTAAAATGGTTACATCAAATATCGTCCAGGCATGTTATGCATTAACAAATTTAGTTAGAAACTGTGCTCATGGAATCTCTTAAATAAATTAAAAACATTGATTCCACAGTGTAGACAAGCTCTGAAGCATTTCTATAGACACATAATGAGGTGTTACAAAAAGGTAAAAAGGTATTAAATAATGTAAACATAAGACAATAATATTGTCACAATACGTTCCCCTAACTCTTCCCTATTAAGCGATTGACACGAACAAAATCACAATCCGTACAATATGAAACGCGCGTCCCATCCAAATACGAGTAGAGCGCGCGAATATTTTTCCAAACAAATAAACGCAGTCGGGTGTGTGCTCAAATGGAATTGAACCAATAAATGCTTGAAGCATTTCAGCTCGGGTGGAGTTCGATTCTGTAATACATCGATATGATTTAATTTAGGATCGACCCCTTTGCTCGAATGATCAATGCTTATATATTTTCTTTTAATGCTATTTTATGATTGACTGAGTTCCTATGGGTTTGGGAAAGTAGTTATTCAGAAAATATACCACGCAAAATAGGAGCAGAATAGGTATTCCGTAAGATGCAATCTCATTTATTCGGATTCTGACAAATGTTAAATATCTAATACTGGCTGCTTCTACAGACATAGCGACATTTTGCCGTGTAATGGCGTAATGTATATCAAACTAATGTCTAAAATGGCAGCTACCGAAATAGGAAGTGAGATTTTATTTTACAGAATCGCCCCACAGTTTAAGCTTTTGTTCAATAGTACTTCGACGAAACTTGTGCTTACATTCTTATAATTTATTTAAAACTGTTGATATTGTCACAAACGCTCTCGAAACGTAACCGCGAAAGTGCCAGAGATTGAATTTGCCAGATCACCGCGGGTCGCGATAGAGGTCGAGTGATGCGGCTCATTCTAAAATGAGCCTTATGCATTGCGGCGTAAGGGTGAAAGTGCAACGACATCTGCACTTGTTTACAAATTATGCGTGTTACCTGCGTAGGTATAAGTAGGTATTTCGTACTCGCCGGTGTTAGGTAATTCTCAATTTAACAGGTACTTTCTAGAATGCGTCGATCGGCGTATATAAGCGCGATTGGCACCGTGCAGGGACAGTTGAGTTTCAACAGCGATTTCGGAGCGAATCCAAAGGCGATCAAAGTGCAACAAAGTGTTCAAGTGAGATTGTTCAGAGACTTATATAGTGAAATACAGTGTTTAGTGAGTGTTTTGTAATTAGCATTGTGTGTTAATTGTGTGAACTGTGTGGTGAATAAAGAACTGTCAAGCGTGAACTGGCATATAATTTCGAACCCCATCCCGACACGTAACAATATTAAATTTTTGTAGTGAGTAGACCTGGAAAGCAGTGTTGCCAGATCGTTTCGCATTTCTGACAATGGGTCCGCGTTCCGCATTTAACCTACGCGGTTTCACTTTTTTCGAATCTACTAGAACAATATAAGTTGCGGCACGAAACTCTAGCGCTAACCGTTATTGCGCAGAAGTAAAAATTAAGATGTGTTGGGGGGAAACGAGGTGCGCGGGTGGGCGTGCGTTGCGCCGATTGGCTCTCCAGTCGTACCCATGCGTAGCTATCCCCTCCACGTTTTGTTCAGCAGAGTTCCGTGCCGCGTGTATATATTTTCCTCACTCCGTGGCGGTTGTACCATTCATGCCTTACTAAACTATGTTTTAACTTTTATTTGAAAATCCGCGTTTTCGTATCCACCTTATCGCGATTTTCATTTTCTCATCAGGCAACACTATTTGAAAGAAGAGGTATTATAAAACATCATTTAAGAACATAGGTGCAAGTGGTACTACGTCTATGTACCACTGTGGATTCCTGATATTTTTATACTCCTCCTTAGTCGTTCACTCCTGTCAGAATGATCGTGGTTTATGATAATGTATAATGATTCAGAATGGACGCATTATCGTAAAACTCTGAACTCAAAAACGTTGCACACACTCACACACACACGGACAAGAAATAAATGAATCCGACACCGGACCACTGTTTTCCAAAACACAGGTTTAGCCTAGCTTGGAAGACAGAGTCTGTCAAGGTCAAGAGAGAGTCAAGGTCTGTCTAAGTGTCAGCCGTAACAAACGCTTAAATAAAAAATAAATAAATAAGTTGCAGCTGTCACCAATTTTGTTACAACTTTTAACAAATTATAAAATATTTATTAATAAATGAGTTTGACAACAACCCCTCTCAGGTAAAGGCCTCCTCCAGAGATTGCCATGCATTTCTGTTCCGTGCTACTGTAACTCAGTCTCGACCTGCTATACGTGTGATATCGTCTGTCCATCGTGTTTGCGGCCTGCCTCTTTTTCTGAAGTTGAATAATGTGGCTTGTATAGTCCATCTGTCATCGGTCATTCGGGCTACATGGCCCGCCCAGCTCTATTTAAATTTCTGTGCGTAATTTAGAGCATCTATAACATTCGTCTGCTCACTGATTTATGATTTTAAAGGATGATTTCTAGGAAAAAATACTATCCTTTGTTTCTTTTCCGAAACTTATTCAAATACCAAGTTTAATTCAAATCGGTTCAATGGTTTCAGCGTGAAGAAGTATCAGATAGACAGGAAGAAAGGCAGACAGACACAATAACGCATTTATAATATTAGTTATCGACATAGCATCGGATAGCAAGTTGAAGTGGCAGTGGGCTGGCCATATTTGCCTAAGAACCGATAACCATTGGGTTAGACGAGTTCTGGAGTGGAGACCACGTATAGGCAAACGTAGTGTAGGACGTCCTCAGGCACGATGGAGTGACGATTTGCGTAAGGTGGCTGGCAGGAGCTGGATGCGAGTAGCCCAAGATCGAACTGAGTGGCGTGCATTTGGAGAGTTACTATGTCCAGCAGTGGACTAAGATAGGCTGTTGATGATGATGATGATGATGAATATTAGTATGGAAATATGGATACCTAATTATTTTGTCGTCATGAATGACCTATGAAATTATACTTCATTCAAATTGACTTATTGAAAGCTCTTTTAAATCATTGAATGTTTTTCCCTAACATCTATTTAAGGCATCTTTTAGCCTATCAGAAGAATCATCATCATCATCAGACTATTAATGTTCCCACTGCTGGGACATAGGCCTTCCCTATGGATGGAATAGGGACATTGGGTCATGACCCACCACGCGGGCCCAGTGCGGATTAGCGGATGCTAACAACATGCCTTCTAAAGCACGGAGGAACTCGAGATAGAAGATTTTTGTACACCCATCCAATGACCGACCACATTGCGAAAGTTGCTTAACTTCAATGATCGCAACCGAACGCGCTAACCTTCTGCGAAATCGAGCCTCGCCATCAGAAGAATGAGCGTAAGAAACTCATCAACATTTAACTGAAGTAGCAATATAAAATTAAAAAAAAAACTATTGCTATATAATCGATCTATCACCTCTTTAAAATCCCACAATTGTCATATCAAATTGAAGAAGGCAAACGAAGACCCAGTGAAAATGTAAATACATACTATAAAGTTGCATTCATCTGAAAAATACATTTTCGTTTTCCGGTAGTCGAATCGGAAACTGGGTGCAGCTACATCGTTTTCCGCCAATGGAAGCAATATCAGGTTTATTCTACGAAATGTAATATACACCGACACCAGTTAGCCGGTAAAAAGAGGAGCAGAAAAATAACTGAGTACTTTCGATTTGTCAGTTTTGTCCGTCGTGGCAAAACTATCGCTTTCTACTTCAGCAATATCTACAGAAGTGTGAAAGGAAATGATACCGTTGTTGCAATAGGGATGATTGTTGAAGTCTTGGACACGCATTTTTTCTCCATTCACACAATCAAAACATTACAGAGACAATAGATCTTTAGCTATAAAATTGCCGTTCTGGCGTACTGGCTATTTCAGGTTCAATTTTTTTCCCCAGAGAATTCTACGTTAAAATTATTTTTATTTAAGATTTCTTTTATAAATTAGCCATTTTTGTAACAATTAGGGTGCTGATTTCAGCGCATTTGTATGTTTTTCGTCAATTCGAGTAATTATGGTGTATGAATACCGTTTTGGCAGCAAAGCGGCACGCAACATCAAAGACGTATACGGAGCGAATGTTCGCTCCTTATAACGATCTTACCCATTACTAACAATCGTACCATCCGTTATTGGTTTGCCCGCTTCTGTTCTGGAAATTTCGACCTAAAAATAAACCTTCAGAGAAACCTTGAGTCGACAATGTCGAATTAATAATAATAAATATTTCCAACACTCACACCAATTAGCCTAGCCCCGAAGTAAGCACTATAAATAAGGCTTTTGCTATGCGATACTAGGATAACGGATAGAAAAAAAATACTGTACATATATAAGTATATTTTTATAGAAATACATATTAAACATCCGTGATTGGAGTACAAACACTCGTATTCATCACACAAACATCTGCCCCCACCGGGATTTGACACCATGAAACCCGGCGTATACACTACTAGGCCACGGAGGTCGTTAAAGGTGACTGTGGAACCTGAATAAGCAGCGTGGTCCCTTTGCGTCAAATTGGCAAGGTAAAAAAGATTGATAAATTTGTGCCCCACGAATTGAATAATCGCCAGCGGGAAGTACGCGTCGAGACGAGGTTTGCACTGCTTGACAGGCACAGAAATGAAGGTATATATATTATTTGTGATGAAAAATGGATTCTGTTCGACAATTGCCAGCGCTCAGCAAGTTTGTTAAGATTCTAGTTCAGCTCCTAAACAATGCCCCAAACATACTTTACATTTTCATCATAAGCATTATGAAATTATATGTCAGCATTTGTCCGCAACCTAGTTTATATCATTGAAATCAATCAATGCATTAACGCTTTCAATCTACGCGGTTGTTTTATCAATTCATAGCATTGTACTTAGCATTTAACTCAGCACTTAAAAGCACCTTTCAGCAAAGCATTAAATGTTAGGAAAGCAATTTACAGTTTTGGTCCTTCGAGCCGGATGGGTCAGGCCGTAAATTTTGCCACATTAGTTATAACATAACTCTCCGCCACATTTTAAAAAAAAAGTACGGTAATTACATTTTTTTCAATAACAGAATCATATTTCCTGGCAAATGGTGAATCGCGATCAATAAATATATTTAAATATCTTCAAAACCTTAGAATTTTACAAAAAAATATTTTGCTACAAAAAGCGATGAATTTTTCGTAAAATACGCTTATCCGCCCCGGTAGAGGTGCACTTTGAGCATCAGTAAAATCAAAAATAAAAATCTTTTTGATAGTCTGTTTGCTTTTACGCTATACAATAATAGTTAGCTAACCACATTTTAAATATCGTTTCCTAAGAAATTTCATAAATTTTCACTCAATTTCGAAAAACGTTAAAATCCATTCCTTTGCGCTACTTTTTATTGCGCAACTAATAAATGCCCATTTGGTTGTGTTTAAAAAATAGCAGTATTCAAGTCTGAGTAGTGGCAACACCGAACATACTTTGTCTATGGTCAATACGCTGTCAGCGGTCATATTTTTTCAGTCCAACATCAACATCGTTTGAAAGAAGCAAGTGTCATATTTTTTGCGGAGAGTGTTTTTTGATATATCACGGTAAGTTTTTGATTTATATCTATACTTATTATTGCGCACGATGTAATGAAATGTTTGACATCTTGCAAGGCTTAATTTACATTAAAAAATAGCTTATTTATCAAGTTATAATGGGTTTTGTTTGCGCAACAGTTGCGCAAAAATGACTTTATGCAACTTTGCGATACCAGGGGCGTAGAATTTGGGCTACTAATTTTACGCTACCAAATAAAGGAGCTTACACACATAGGCTTGCAGGTGGTTTTTTTAGCTTTTGTAATATTTGTGTTTTTTTTGAGGTTGCGATTTTAGTTCCTGTTAAGGAATTGTATTTCTAGCAATAGAACTCTCCGCTTTTTTGTAACACCTTTTAAGACTTAAAGATAAGAGTAAAAGTTGACGTTTGTCATACTTACCTATTAAAAGTGTGTTTTATTTTGTAGCACTGTCCTTACGTTACATATCTTGTATGCACTCCTAAACAATTTTGCGTTACCATTTTGCGTCACTCTGCGCTATGGACTCGTAGAAATTTTTGCGACACCATTGCGCTATTTGTGGCAAAATCTACAGCCTGACCCGGATATGAACCGCAGACCTATGAACTCGCATACTGGTCAAGCTTGTAGCTATTTTACATTGGGCGTTACTAATTAACAGTCACTCTCACACCTCCACCACTCCGGTCCTAATTCACCGGATCAAAAATTAATTAAAACACTTCAAAGCCATTCAACGTCGACACACTTAGCTAACAAGACATAAGCCGTTTTCCTAATAGATATTACGCAACCGTCGACAGCAAAGTTCGCGGCCACAAAACGGCAGTTATTTACGTTACAGAGGAACGCATTCACACCACCTGACTAATAAACAAAACTACTAACACAGGGCCAAAGAAGGCAGAGAGGTTAGGCATCATCCAGTGCGCGTGTGTGAGTGAGCACTGGCGACCTGTCACCGCCAACAGGAACAAGTCTTGACATGTCGCACCGTTTTTCCGCTTCTTCTATCGCCTTTTTTACCCGACTGAGCAATGCAAGAGCGCGAAGCGCGACGCGCAGACAGGGTATAGTGTTTAACAGTCTATAATGTATGTTTGTTCCTTTGTGGCACACTAGAGACCAAACGCCTGGACCGATTTTGACGATTCATACATAGTGCTACTCGATCCAATATTGAAAAATATTATGTATTCTTGAATATCTAATGGGTCCCGACTGTTAAAGTAGCTTTGTTCCTTATTAATAGAATTATAGACTACTGGACTTGTTTTTTTATTTTGATAATAATGCATCTAACCTCCGCTTTTAACCTAGGCTATGTCGCTCTTATCAAATCTACTAGAACAAACTCATTTTCCGCACTCATCATACATTCCTAAGCAAATAAAATAAATAAATATTTCTAACACTCACACCAATTAGCATAGACCCAAAGTAAGCACTGTAAGGCTTGTGTTATGGGATACTAGGGTAACGGATAGAATACATATACAGTACATAAATAAGTATATTTTTTTAGAAATACATATTAAAAATTCATGGCTGGAGTACAAATGCTCGCATTCATCACACAAACATCTACCCCCACCGGGATTCGAACCCGGGACCTCTCGAGTTGGCGACCCCATTAAACCCGGCGTACTAACCACTCGGCGCCGGAGTTCGTCAATCGTAAGTGAGCCATAAAACAAAAATCCACTCTTTTGTTTGAAAATCCGCGTTTGTGTAATCACCTTACCGCGTTTCTGATTCCCTGTCTTGGCTACACTGACAGGAACGCTTCTCTGCGTACGCGTCAGGCCGCCAGTGCTTCTTCATACACACGCAGTTGTGTAAAGGTTTATCTCTGCGCCTTATCCACTCATGTGCTACAACGGCAGGTGCTGGAGGATCGCTGTCATAACTCACTATAATTGCAGACGTCTTCGTACTACCGGGTAATGTACGCGTAATTTAGTTTTGGACCCCCAGAGACCTTGTTTAGGATTGTTTTCCGCTATTAGAGTACAACTCTGACAGACAGGTGTCCAATACGTTGAGGAAGCACAGAAGTAATGAAATAAATAAGTAATATAAGCTACGTAAGGATACAATCGAGGTAGTTTTGACGTTTGTGATATGTTGTTCGAACATAAAGTATTTGTTTCCTCTTTCGATATGACAGTGAGAAAAATAAACGTCGCGTTCAGAAATAATACTATAATAATTGGGTTTGTTTCTCATCCTCATTACTGACAGCCTATTAAGAAGGGGCAAGACTCATCACGTGAGTCCGATGTAAATTGGCAGGTGTATGCTACATTATACGCTTACGGTAAATGCAGCTTCGACGACCTCCAATAAATATTTCCAACACTCACAACAATTAGCCTAGCCCCAAAGTAAGCATTGTAGGCTTGTGTTATGGAATATTAGGGTAACGGATAGAATACATATATAAGTATATTTATATAGAAATACATATTCAAAATCCATGACTGGAGAACAAATGTTTGTATTTATCACACAAACATCTGCCACCGAACCAGGGATCTCTCGAGTAGGCGACACCATGAAATCCGGCGTACAAACCACTCGGCCACGGAGGTCGGTCGAATGAAAGGTGACTTCATAAATCGAGCCATGATTCATGAAGTCAGCTTTCATTACAAAAAGTGAAATATACATTAAATGTTCACCTGAATTTTGATTGCTGTGTCAACTATACTAATTTTATAAAGAGGAAAGGTTTGTATGTAAGCATGTTTGTAACGAATTGGCTCAAAAAGTACTGGACTGATTTTAAATATTCTTTCACTATTTGAATGCTACATTGTCCCTGATTAATATAGGCTATAGTGTATTTTCAAAAAAGTTAGGGTTCAAATCGGAACAGCAGAGCAATGTTGCATTCGGTACAACGGGTCCTAAACTAGGCAACGATTTTTTTACTTGGAATGGAAGGTTTATAATTATTATGAAAAAAGTCACTGTGTATAATACAAGCCTTTTAACAAAAGCTATAGTCTACACTACAGGTCTACACCGAAGCAAAGCGAGGGCGGGCCACTCGTACAGTATAAATACAAAACAGTGTTATGATTGTATTAGATATAACTAAATAACATCTTCAATAACAATGTAGTTAAGCAGAATCATCTCCGCTGGTAGCACCCGTTCACGAGCCTTTGTTGATAGTACCTACCTACAAAGATTTATCAAGTTACAACCAACGATATTAAATACACTAGATACACAAACACGAACAAAATTGTACCCGAAACCTATCCAAAAGGTACTTGAACGATCCACGGAGCTCCGTAAGATGATCGCGTAGTCAAAATCAATATAAGGCATTATTTTAATATTGAAAGTAACCTTTAATACATACCGTATAAGGTCTTAAATAAAACGCATGCGTCAAGGACTTCTAACAGTTCGAAATGCAAGATCGTAAAATTTTACGACTTATTGCTATAAGCGGACGAATTTAGACCTTAGTTCTTTGACTCTACGCGCAATACTGAACGCGCTGTTAGCAATATAGCAGGCACGGACCGCGAGGAAAAGAGACGGCTATATGGCGACGTATAACCGACCATGCATTTGAATATCACAAATATTTTATATTAAATCAGTTTATAGGAAGTATTAGATCAAAATTTTCTCCAAATGCGTTAAATTGACAAACATTGACTAGATACCTGCCGAGAAAATGGACACTTTTCGTACTCTAAGTATTATTTTCGCATTTTTTCGCGGAGCTCTGTGGCATCTTGACCTTGTAATGGTCCGCGCGTAACTGTGAACCATGAAGTGCTTGAGTGGAGTTTAAGCACTTCTTTATTGGGACACATTTTGAGCGCTCGTGGTGTATCTAGTGTATTTAATATCGTTGGTTACAACTGAAAACGTTTCCATATATCCCAGTCACGGTCAGTGACACAATCTCGACGCAGTCAGCAGTACGGAGCTGGCTCAGAGCCAAACACTCGAGTCCTCTTATCGATGAGCACGCGACGTAGCGGCCGGAGCAACCACTTTGCATTAATTGTTTCTTCCTGACGGGACCTTGTGTTTTTTTTTTGCGCTGTTTACCTCGGGGAAACAAGCGGGTAGTGAGAGCCAGCGCTGTCTCAGTCTTTTTGTGCGAATGAAACAAGTTTAAGGAACATGCATCTTCATGTAAACTGCAAGTTTTAACAGTAGATATTTTATATTATCGCAATGAAAGTATAATTTATTCAAAGGTTTTTTTGTTTAAGTCACTAGGAAATCAAATTGGTTATCTATCTATTACTTATAATAAATCTGTAGAGATGTCAAATCTGTACATGAAATATATTTTTAAAATAACTATCAGGGGGTGATTAGTGATCGATACTGATGCCAAAAATGCAATCAGTAAATTTTTTGTCTGTCTGTCTGTCTGTGTGTATGTTCCTTATAGAAACAAAAACTACTCAACGGATTTTAACGTAACTTGGTACAATTATTCTTCATACTCCTGGGCAGGTTATAGTATACTTTTCATCACGCTACAATCAATAGCAGCAGAGTAGTGAAGGGAAATGTTGGGAAAACGGGATAAGTTACTCCATTTTTTAAGCTTCCGTCGCGGGTGCATGACGGAAATATTCTACATAAAATTGTCTTAAAAAATATCCCGCAACAGCATATGTCTATCTTTTATGGTTGACTCACAATAACACGTGTAATTATATAAATAAAGTCATTGTTTATAGCACAAGCCTGAGAACAAAAACTATAGTTTACACTACAGCTCTACACCGAAGCGAAGCGAGGGCGGGCCACTTGTTATTAATAAAAGAATGGCAATGTTTTAAAAAGATTGAAAACCGGTCAAGCACGAGTTGGCCTCGTGCTCCTTTTTTTATGTTAACGGTGGAAAATCCATTTACGGACCATACCGCGCGCTGGCTAGACGCGCGACGTGTGTGGGACTCCCCGGCGCGGAACAGCACCGGTCCTACCCACTAAAAACCACCGGTACCCTCCTACGTCCTTGAGGGGGGCGTCTCGGGATCGGCGCTTGTGTGCGCAATTTCACAGAGACGACCCAACGAGTGGACCGGGCGACACGCCTCTGGGGGATTGCGTTAGGGTACTAGGCAATTCCCAGATGGTGGCCTATGCCCAATGACACCTAGGGCACGCGGACTTTTGAACTAAAAGTTGAATTTGACAGATAATTGTTCGAAATTTTAACCTCTAATTGACGAAATGAGAATTGTTACCTTTTCATTTTCGTTTTGAGATTTTTGTTTTAATTAAACCTAAAATGCTTACAAGACTATTTTTAATCAAGGCTGCTTAGCTGGAGAAACATTTTTGGCATGTAAAATTAACAAATAAACCATATATTCTGTAATTCCAATACTTCAAAGTATTAAATGATAAATTTAGGTTGGCATAAAATAGATTGTATCAACTCTACAAATAGCCGGCTAACACTGTCAAAGAAGGTTCTTTCAATGTAATCAAAAATGTTGTCATAAAGTAATATTGTTTTGAAGTAAAAAACATTATCTAAATAGTGTAGACAAAAAGAACTCACAAACATAACTCATTCCATTCGTTCACGATAATTGTCTGAGATTCCGAACTTTATGTGCGTGTTCGAAGATGAAATAGAGTAGAGTCACTGGCGAAATTTCGTTTAAAATTCGTTCGGTGCCGAAATTTCGTTTCGGAGAAAGAGAGTAGAGCTCCTGTACCTGGTATAGCGTGTCGTGTGTAGACCGCGTCTTCGCACTCTTGTCCTACGGGTGCAATGTCTGTCTAATACTAAGCTAGTGTGCAAGTATGCTAGCTGTGTAGTCTTGGTGTTTGTGGCCTGTGTGGGATTAGTTGGAGCCGCGTTGGCGCGGGTGCTTTCATCGTCGGGGTACTCTAAGACGTGCCTAGGCCGACGGAATCGGAGGGAAATGTTTTCTTATGCATAGAGTAAATATTTATGAGTCGGCTCAACTAATGGGCATTTCTGAGACTCGGACCTCAGCTTTAGTTAGCCGTTGAGCCTTAGTAATAGGGTCCCTTTATACCCTTTAGGACCCCTAAAACAAGCGTCGATTTCTTTATTTTACCACCAGAAGTTTTAAGGTTTTCGAACGCATTGTTATTATTGATGCCGCGTTTTCGAACAAAGCCTTGCGCTAAGTCAATCGACCGCCATCATACTGGCTCCATTCCAGCAGAATGCATACATCATTGTGATTCACACAGCAATTAACGTCAAATGCAAGGTATTAGTAGAGAAAACTGATAGATTTTTTAAATTAATTTAGATTGAGAGGATTTCCGAGATCACTGAAGTAATAAATAATATTGGCAACTACAACTGATGATTAGATATATTTTTAAATAAAACTTCTTTTTGGACGGAGTGTAAAAGAAACATACATATGGAAAAGATGACGCGGAAATTGGCCACGAGCGTCATACGACTATAATAAATAAATATTTCCAACACTCACACCAATTAGCCTAGCCCTAAAGTAAGCACTGTAAGGCTTGTGTTATGGGATGCTAGGGTAACGGATAGAATACATATACTGTACATATATAAGTATATTTATATAGAAAATACATATTAAACATCCATGGCTGGAGTACAATTCCTCCTCCACCGGGATCCGGGACCTCTCGAGTTGGCGACACCATGAAACCCGGCGTACGGACCACACGACTACGGAGGTCGTCATTACTGTATTACACAGGATGTAAAAAAACCTATGACAAAGACTGTTGACTGACATTTTGTAACCCACAGAATGCGTAGCTACACCTAACCAAGTAATATTACAAAATATTATACGTGGGAATAATTTGTATTTTTCAGTAAAAAAAAAACAGTACGCAATGTATAGCGCGGCGCGCTACTGTGGCGCTACGAAAAGAATGTGCCTGTGTGTATGTGTGAGCGTGTGTGTAATTGCGTCGATAAAAAAGTTTCTAAATAACGTTTTGAAAATATCTATATATATAAAACGCAAAGGTGACTGACTGACATAGTGATCTATCAACGCACAGCCCAAACCACTGGACGGATCAGGCTGAAATTTGGCATGCAGGTAGATGTTATGACGAAGGCATCCGCTAAGAAAGGATTTTGATCAATTCTACCCCGAAGCGAAGCGAGGGCGGGCCACTAGTTAATGTATAAATCTTGAATTAAAAATTGTGAGTTTGACCTTCGATATCTTCATAACCATAAATAATAATAATAAATAAATATAATAAATATTAACGACACTCACACCAATTAGCCTAGCCCCAAAGTAAGCACTGTAAGGCTTGTGTTATGGGATGCTAGGGTAATGGATAGAATACATATACTGTACATATATAAGTATATTTATATAGAAATACATATTAAACATCCATGACTGTAGTACAAATGCTCGTATTCATCACACAAACATCTGCCCCCACCGGGATTCGAACCCGGGACCTCTTGAGTCGGCGACACCATGAAACCCGGCGTACAAACCACTCGACCACGGAGGTCGTCAAATTTCCCAGGTATGGTCCAGAAGAAAAAAAAATATCGTCATGATGTAGAAAATATGTGGCCTTCGACTTCGTTACAGGATTTTTTACACCCTGTATATATATTACATGTCTGTGTGTGATATGCGTGCGCAGCTCTTCTCGACGAGCATAAGAGTTGGAGGATAACTCGACGAAGGCTGAAACGCTACGAGCGTCAAGCGCGACAATATCTTATATATAAAATTCTCGTGTCGCGGTGTTTGTGGTTAAACTCCTCAGAAACGGCTTTCCCGATTCTCATGAAATTTTGAGTGCATATTGGGTAGGTCTGAGAATCGGACAACATCTATTTTTCATCCCCTTAAATGTTAAGGGTAATCCAGCCCTAAATTTTTTTTTATTTTTTTTTTATGATACATCATATCCAAATACATACAACCCTAAATTTTCACCTTTCTACCACTAACCCCTATTTTTTTATGGCGGTACGAAGTTCGCTGGGACAGCTAGTATATTTATATGTATATTCATTCATATTTATATGTGTGATGCGTGTGCTGCTCCATTCCCCTATGCCTTATGCACCGCCTAATGTTAGGTTATTTAAGAAAAATATAAAAAAAAACCATTTTATAAAATTAGGTCGGAATCAAAAATATTGATGCTTAAAAATTACGACCACATTGCAAAGGCAAAACTTCGCTGTATATTACTTTGTAAGTAAAGGGGATTTTCTTAACCCTTATATAAATGCCACAGATAAGTTTGATGTATGGTAGAGTACAAATAAATCTGTTAAGCCATTGTTTATCTGGGCTATCTTGCAATAAGTCAATCTGGCAGTGTCAGGCTGGCGGGACGCCAGTCAGTGTTCTGTACAGTACACGCCCCGCCGCCGTCATTCATTGAGTAACTTATGTTCAAAAAGCGACCAAATGCGATTCGGACTCGCCCATCAAGGGTTCCGTAGAAGCAAGTAACATAATATAAAAGTTCTGTAAATCTAAAAAAAAGTTTTACTAGAAAAAAATTCACGCGGACCAGGCAGCGGACGGGACTCGAACCCGCACCCTTCGTAATCCGGGTGAATGCACTGACCAATTATGCTACCACGGCCCTGATGGCCGCGTCGAAATTTTCTTAGCCTTAAGCTGCAAGGCAGCGCCATCTATTCGCATTATAGGTAACCCACATTTTTTTTCTAGTAAAACTTTTCTTTAGATTTAAACATCTAGCAGTTAAATGCTTAAAAAAAAAACATAACTATAAAAGTTCTTGTAGTTCGTTGTAAATTAGATCGATGTTTTAGTGTAAGTGTATTTTTTTTTAATCAAGTTATTAATATATTTGTTTTCTTAGGTTTTCACGCACATCACTCATTAAATAAAACTAGTTTCAACGGGTTATTGCACGAAACTTTATTTATTTATTGACGTTTCGCAACCTTTTCAGGTCTGCGTCGTCAGAATACAGTCATATATATACATATATATATCGTCAGTTGTTGAAACTAGTTTTATTTAAGTTATTAATAATTAAAGTTGAGTTGATTGAATGAAAACTAAATTGCGGTTTACGATTTATGCACGCATTGAAAAAAACTTGTTACTAGATCTCGTTTAAACTAATTTTCGATGGAAGTTTGCATGGTAAAGCACATTTTTTTTAGTTTTTCATCTCTTATTTTAGAAGTTACACACATTCCAGGATACCATATATCTAACTATTAGAGTTATGTCACAACTAGAGTTCCCTGCGGTTTCACCCGCGTTAATTTGAGGAAAAAGTTTGTGTCTGTCGCAGACTTTTTATAGAACTTTTAAATGGAATTAGGGAAGATGCAAATATAATATTTATGAAAATGTTATGATTGAAAATATTAAAATAATGGGTGCGTGTACTTATATAGGCGCGTGAGAAGTTATCCTTCTTTGGCATCGTTTAAAATTAGTTTTTAATTGCATGCAAATAATTAATTACAATAAATTAATAAAAAGTCTGGAAAAGGACACAGTCAATAAAGTTCAGTTTTAATTTGAAAAAATAAATAAATAATCAAAATATTCAATTAAAATCGCTACTGAATATAATTTATTAGAACATATGTGATTTGCACTTGTATGAAACTGAAAGACGTATTCCGAATATACAAACTAGAAACATGTGGATAAATATTATAAATATGAATACCTATAACTGTTACTTTATTACAAAAAATAAAGATGTAGTTTTTGGTTCTACTACACCAATGGTCAAGAGATGGCGCTGTAGTCTCCTGAATCGCGCTTTGGTTCCGTTGTTCCAGATTAATAAATACTTTTGATATTATAAATATGAATACCTATAACTGTTACTTTATTACAAAAAATAAAGATGTGGTTTTTGGTTCTACTACACCAATGGTCAAGAGATGGCGCTGTAGTCTCCTGAATCGCGCTTTGGTTCCGTTGTTCCAGATTAATAAATACTTTTGATAGGCCTTCACAATGCAGTCGTTAGCACCCACTAAATAGAGATTCTATTTCTATTTTGTTGGTAGATTTTCTTAATGTGCGGTAAACACAAAAGTAAAAAAGTAAAAATTTTGTGTTACAGTGATGCGCGCGCATCTTAAAATTTCACTCTCATCATTTTTTCATAACGCGCCTAAAGAAGTATAACTTCAAAAATATAAAAGAAAGGCTACTGCAACGTCTTTATTTTACATAATGTTGTTTTTTAAGAATAATTACGAAATAAAAATTACTTGAAAAAACGTATTTTAAAACACCAATCAGCGTTTAGTGACGTCACTCCTGCTATGACAACTTATTTGAGGTTATGGTAGTAAAAGTGAATATTATTTTAATTGCGTTTTTTGATAAAAATGGAAGTTGGGTTTATAAAAGCAGACTCCAGGAATTTACCAAGAGTTAGTGTTGAAATGGTTGTAACTTTTTTTTCCAAAGTGCAGAGTTTTCAAGTGTAGAAATGAAAGGGACTAAATTACTACGGTATATATAAATCATAGTTGTTAAACTTTGTATTTTATTCAGCGGCTTCTACACATAGCAGTTATTTCAGCTCAACAATAGAATCTTACGGCGATAACGCAATCGGCTATGTCCAAATTAAAAAAGATGGAGAATTATGTACAGTAAAAAGTCGAGTTACTCCGGAGCATAAAGTACGTAAAGAAGGTTATCGTGTTACAGTTATTTTAAATGAAAGGCAAAGCTTGGTTAAGTCCTGCCAATGTGTAGAGTGTGCCACACATTTTAAACTTTATCCTATTTTCGACGTCATTCTCCAACTGTAAAATAAAAAATGTGTTATAGTCAGGTTTTGTAAGTATTAGATAGATAAAACTAGTTTTTATGGGTTAATGCACGAAACTTTATTTATTTACTGACGCATTAACCCGTAAAAACTAGTTTTATTTAATGAGTGATGTGCGTGAAAACCTAAGAAACAAATATAGTATTAGGTAGGTTACTAACGCGTTTTTACGTACAAGGAGATTAATTAAGCATATAACCAGTATATTCGCCGACTTACGTCAAAGTGATCTTCACAGCATCGAATAATGGTCTTTGGAGAATAATTGTCATTTCTCTTCGCAGCTTGAAACCACTTTTTCTCAGTTTTGGGTCAATTAAATTAATTCAATCAAAAGTCAAAAACAATTTATTTGGAAATTTTGTTGAAGTAGATGGACACTTTGACACAAAACATGAGTCAACACGACTTTTTTCGGAATATTAGTGGTATTGTTATGATCACCTGATGTTGATGGATAGTCCATTTTAAATTTTTACAAAAAAATATAGAAAGTCGAAAAAATATGCAAAAGTATGAAAATTGAAAGCCAGCGACGAACAAGTACGACCAGTGACTGACAGGAGTGACGTCATCGGAACCATATTCCTCAATAAATGCACTATCTAACACATAAAGAAGCGTTCAACCAAAAAATGGTGCAATCGGTACAACGGGTCCTAAAGTACGCAACAAAATTTTCACTCTTAGTTAAATAAATTTTCATGGAAGGTTTATCTTATATATACAGCTTACTTTCTTTCAAGTATTCTTTGTTTAAAATTTGTGCTGAACACTAAAAATTATAAAATTAAAGTTATTCCCCTCTCTGCAAAGCCTATTATAATTGAGATATTTGTGAATTACAATAATATTTAACTGTTATAATGATATAATATTAAGATATTCTATTTTTTTGTTCGATGTCTATTTATGTTTGTAAATTTTGTGCACAATTGTAATTGGGCACAGGCATGCCCATAGTTTTTCATGTCTTTTTGTACTTGTGTTGTTTTTTTTTGTCTGATGCCTGTTATTGTGCCATTATAAATAAATAAATATATAAAATTTTCGTGTCACAATATTAGTTACCATACTCCTCCGAAACGGCCTGACCGATTTTTATGAAATTTTATATGCATATTTCGTGGGTCTGTGAATCGGCTACTATCTATTTTTCATATCCTTAAATGATAATAGTGTTCTGAAACCTACAATGGGCCTTCGCGGCAAAATTCAAACTATTGGGTATTGTAACGTAGTGCTCTCTTAAGGGTTAGGAGGTATGTTATTCCAGGAAATTGATAAAACACTACGTCACACACCCCTATTTTTATGGACAGTATTATTATTTTTATAATGTGGTATTAAAAATACATACAACCCCAAAATTTTCTCTTCTACTACCTGCCCCTATTTTTATGGCGGAACGAAGTTCGCTGGGTCAGCTAGTAATTATATAAAAAAAAAATCCTTATGTGTAATACAAGCCTGAAAACAGAAACAATAGTCCATCTACACTTCAGCTCTACTCCGACGCGAAGCGAGCGTTTGCATTTAAATGACATGCAAGGCCAGGGCTTTTACTTTGATAGAAAAAAAAACTGCGTCCGCTTATTCTAACAGAATATTATTATACCGGCTGCCGGCTGTTTTGCCTCAGACCTTACCGATTTGTCACTGCCAATTTGTGAGGTTAAGACGGATGCTCTTTATTGTACAACGAAAGGAAAGCGAAGGCGGGCCACTTTTTACTTAAATCATCATTTTGTTTGCGTTTAAATGACATGCAAGGCCAGATGGGCTTGTACTTTCATAGCAGAAAAAACTGCCCCTGGCTGCGTCCAGATTGCTCTAGCAGAATATTATTATACCGGCTGCCGGCTGTTTTGCCTCAGACCTTACCAATTTGTCACTGCCAATTTGTGAGGTTAAGACGGATGCTCTTTATTTCGAGGAGAAAATCTGAGTGTAGTATGAGCTCTCCTAACCAGTGCTGATGCGATAAGCGTTCAGGAGCTCTATTTTTGAATCACTCGTCTGACATAGTATCGCCGAATGCGACATAAGTCACCTTCGACTTTCAAGTCGCATAATACTGATTTTCCGTATTTTTGAATGATTCGTCACCGGTGTTGCCTGTTTAATACGAAATATGAAATTTTACTGATTTCACGCAGAAAAAATAAAAACCTGTAATTAATTCATCATCATCATCAGCCTATTAATGTCCCCACTGCTGGGGCACAGGCCTTCCCTATGGATGGAATAGGGAGATTGGGCCATGACCCACCACGCGGGCCCAGTGCGGATTGGTGGGTGCTAACGACTGCAAATGCAGCCGGGACCAACGGCTTAACGTGCCTTCCGAAGCACGGAGGAGCTCGAGATAGTAAATTTTTGGTCACCCATCCAATGACCGACCACTGCGAAAGTTGCTTAACTTCAACGATCGCAGCTGAACGCGCTAGCCACCTGCGCCATCGAGCTCCTCGAGTAATTAATTACCGTAATGAAAAACGAACAAAAAATCCTCGTTGTCGTTTCATATAAAGCATGACAATGATAGATTTATCATCGTCTAATAGCACAAAAAATTTGACAATTATTCTATCATTCGCCTCCACCGTTCGCCATGCAGCGAGTGGTCTCACCCATTCGTTGCACTCGGACGATTCAAATATACAGAATTAATTATGTCGAATGAAATTTAGTAGAAATCGAGCGATCGACGCAAGACGAGTGATTCAAAAATAGAGTTCCTGACCTTATATTTTTTATAGTTTTATACCAAAACGGATTCATTAGTAAAACATTTCCTTCGACGCATCGAACGAATATTCAATAGTTGGAAATCCAGCTCGGAACTGATAAGTTTGTAAAGCTAGGAGGGTGCGAACTGAATCAGGCAATAAGTCAATCTGTTCGTATCAGACTGGCGAGCGGCCAGATGCCTACATACGTCACTATGATTAACTGTGCTCCAGATTTCAACTGGAGTTTCATACATGTAAAATCTTATATCAGCTCAGTGTACAGGGATTCGATCTGCTTTTTAATGTTTCCAACTACACGCGAATCACATAGGCCTTCAGAGAAAAAGACGACGGGTTGCCCTCCGGGAGTGCCGGCAGAAGTAAAAACTTGAATATTAACATTGTGCATTTTTGATATTTTGGAATGGTTAGGGAATCAGTTTGCACGAATTGCTTTAATTATCAGTATAAAAGTACTATCATGTATGTGGTAGAATACAATATTTATTTATTGCGCTGTCGTAAACAAACATGACAATTTATATTACATTAAAAAAGTTTATCTCTCAGAAAAATAACTTACATGAATCACGTTTAAGCGCACTTAGCGACATCTATTGTAAAGAAATCAACTTACACGAATCACACTTAAGCGCACCTAGCGACATCTATTGTAAAAAAATGCACTTTCTTCGCAATAAAGCTGCCACCTGGACGTCCTTATTATTATAATACGGTAAAATTAAATATTATTATGTTTCGTCCAATATATTGAAAGACAACAACTTTTCCAATTCTATTGTGTGTCATGACACGAGTTTATCATTTTTTACCCATACAAAAAAAAAGTGTTCAACACCGCTAAAGAAGTTTTCACTTCAAAAAAAGCATTTTGATGTCCCTACTGCCGTTGCACTAGGCTTGTTTTGTTTTATCTGGTTCCGAATAAATGTGTGTACCCCCCACCTGACGTTAGGTGTCGGTGGAGTCCGGCCGCGAAGGTATCTGGTGCTGTAATTTTACTTACTATACCAGCCACACTCACTTCTTCAGGTATCTTTCGAAGGACTTTTTTATACAGAATAAATGATGCTTACCTGTCATCATCAATCAGACTACTAATGTTAATTGATGCAGCTGTAACCATCGACTTAGCGTGCCTATTAAATCATGGAGGAGCTCAAGACAATCCGATGATCGAATGCGAAAGCATCTTCACTATTAAGTTCCTCCAGAAAAACCTTTTGCGACTATCGTAGCTGAAATATATAATGGCGCGTTTACACTTGGTCGTAAGCCCGAAAACGAGTGTCAACGGAATTCGGGTAAACGACTAAGTGTAAATGAACGGAGTCGAGTATGCCGCTTAACTATACTATAACAATAATAAATATAAAATACATATTATACCTACACATATACTTCTGCACATATATATCCATAGATAAATATATATTTATAAATAAATAAATAAATAAGCATACATACACTAAATTAGTGAAAATAAATATGATGATATATAGATGACTACAGATTAAGAAAAAAATTCTTGAATATTAAAATTTAATAATAAGAAGCGTTCTTGATTATGATTCGGGGTTTGCATGAAAAAACTCGCTGTCGAAGGACGTGCATTCCTTTTGTAATAAGACGCCACCTTCACCCATTAAACCTTATTATAAAAAAATCGGTTGTCTGTAAAGTCGCTTTACTGACGATACTTGACAACGTTTTTTTACAATGTACATAGTTTTTACAAGTATGAATGTGCTTTGCGCAATTGTTTTACAACTTTTATTTACAACTTATCGAATAGTAAAGCAATTGATTTTTTACTCATCGTGAAATAGTTCTGTTAAGTTATTGTTATAGTTTTGTCAATTACAGCATAACCTACAATCGCTGCACTAGCGGACCGATGCTATTTATTTTAATAATGGAAGCACTAATATTCGACAATATATCACTGAACATATATTTAATATCGAAAGAATCATTACCTTTATCGCCGCAATTATCGTTGCTATAAACAATTGACACCACATTCACTTTTCACTGCACTTCATACTTCACGAAAACATGTAAATGTATTATTGTATAGCAGCTGTCCACGCGGACGCATCGTTCACTCAAGTAAGAGAGAGACAGATGTCGAACGCTGCCAAACGCGGAGGCCGATTGTGCCTCTTTGTCGCTCGTTGCACTTCAAGCCTTACATGGAATGCCTCATGAGTTATGTTTTTTCGTGCGTGCAGCCCGGCCATCGAATTATAAGACGTTGTCACGTCAAAAATGCATATCCCTTCTTCATCGGGTCGGTGCGGGCTCGTTTCATTTTCGTCTCTGTACCGAATCACTGCAGACTCTTTACCGAAAACCATTTTTAATCTGCTCGATTTCGGCGCGGTATTGTTTCGTTTTGTTTGTTACAATTTTGTTTGCGCGACGGGACGGGCGAGTCGAATGGTTCGAAAGTACCCCACAGCCCTCAGATGTACTCAGCACAGATAGCTGTGTATCTGCTCGGTATAGAATAGAATGGTACTGAAATTACTGAGTGAGGAAGCTGTCATTTAATGCCACGCACTCGGTAAACGATCTGTAAAGATTCAGTACAGAGACGAAAACGTAACGAGCCTGCACCGACCCTGTGAGGAAAACGCCTTAGGTAACCAAGCACCAGATCAACTTCCTTTAAAACAAAAGAACAGTGCAAAATATAAATTTCGAACGGAAGTTGCAACGTAATCCATTGCATCGTGCGGTAAGATATTCTTAAAACAATTGTTTTAAGAACGCAAACTGCACTGGCAGGAGTTAAGGAATGGAGCGGTATATTCTGGAAGCTTTTCGTATTTCTAAAAGCGGTTACCGAGGCGTATTTACGGACACGCGAGATGCGAGTATTATAATATCCGTAGATTCGGTATTATGCACAGAGGGAGCTAGCGAAGCGGTTCAAACATAAGAATAATATTTTGTTAAATTGGAGAAGCACCGTTTTCACTATGGTAATTCGAGAATTTAAACTTTGCACATATTCAATAATGTCGACCTACGTGGCTCGAGTGGTTTTCAAGGTGTCGCATACTCGGTATTCCCGGGTTTGTATCAGTTTAAGTATTCTATCCGTTATTCTAGTATCCTCTAGTATCCCGTATTCGCTCATGTTTGGTGCTATAATTAGCACCAAATATACTGCTAATACTTTTGTGATAAGGTCTTGTACTGATTATAAGAAAAGGTTCACATCGATCGATATATTTAACTGTTCACTCAAAAATTGGAAAAACTATATACACGATATGATATGTAGATAGTTCATGATTATTAATTGTTACCAACAAAACTTGTTATTATTTTTTTATTGGTAAAAACATTGGAGGAACTCGATGGCGCATGTGGTTAGCCCGTTCGGCTGCGATCGTTGTAGTTAAGCAACTTTCGCAGTGGTCGGTCATTGGATGGGTGACCAAAAATTTACTATCTCGAGCTCCTCCGTGCTTCGGAAGGCACGTTAAGCCGTTGGTCCCGGCTACATCTGCAGTCGTTAGCACCCACCAATCCGCACTGGGCCTGCGTGGTGGGTCACAGCCCAACCTCCCTTTTTTTTTTTTTTTTTAACGTCAGAGAATGCCTTACGCATACCACAGGGCCAGTGGGGTTGACCCTATGGTTATGTGGGACTCTCCCCCCCAGAGTGCAATCCAGATCGCTAATCGACCTGGACTGGAAGGGCCTACCCACTAAAAACTGACGCGGCTCCACTTGGCTATCAATAATGGTAGTGGTCAAGGAAGCTATTCGCACACCATCTTGACCACAGCCAATAGCCTGTCCTGCGGTTCGGGTCAGCGAGAGGATCTTCCTCCCTTGCCCTTTCCCCTACCTCTTTCCGTGCCATCACGTCCTCACAGAACGTCGTGACAGCGGTCCACGACACTTCATCTCCGGCCATCTTCTGAATGACGGCCGACAAGGAGAGGTCGTTGCCGATTACGGCCACAAGGGCCGAGCGCTGTGTCGCCCATGCTGGGCAGGACAACAGCGTATGCTGCGCTGTGTCTAGAATACAGTCGCACTCGTGACAACACGCATTCGATTCCCTACCGGCGACTCGATGAAGGTAGCTGCCGAAGCATCCATGCCCCGACAGCACCTGGGTCATCCGGTAGGACAAGGAGCCGTGCTTTCTGGACAACCATTCTGTTAGGTTGGGCCGAATTCCATCAATGGTCCAATGGCCAGCGGCCGGAACTTCCATCCGCCGCCGCCAGTCTTGGACCGTTTTTGCCTGCGCTCTGTCTCTCCAGCGCCTTACCATATCTGGCGGGGGAGCCCAACCTCCTTATTCCATCCATAGGGAAGGCCTGTGCCCCGGCAGTAGGGACATTAATAGGCTGATAATGATGATGATGATAAAAAACATTAACGTCTTTTTTCTTTCTCAATTTTAACTACCTGAACTCCTTTATATATGTTTTATATTATAGTGGAAACTTTATTGATGTATGTTTGATAATTAGATCTAGGTATAATATAAGTATTAGTTCATTATTTGTTTCCCAAATAAAGATAAAATAAATCAAAAAAAATCACAAGCCTTATGGCGCGTATTCGGACTAACTTGGTCGTTAGTCCGAATACGAGTGCCAATTGGCACTTGACTACCCAAATGGGTAAACGACTAAAACTAAATGAACGGAGTCGAGTACGTATTCGGGTAGATTTCCTTTTGTTTACCCGACACCGTCTTTCGGTCCGTATTCCAGAGTAAATATTGCTTCGGGTGCCCGAATTCAAGTAATATCTTTCCTGCACTCGAATACAATCTAACGCTCAAATGTAATTGCAGCATTACAGTGCTTAATTCGAAGCTAATTGGTTGTTAAAATCTATATATATAAAACTCAAAGGTGACTGACTGACATAGTGATCTATCAACGCGTAGCCCAAACTACTGGTCGGACCGGGCTGAAATTTGGCATGCAGGTAGATGTTATTGCTCCTCCTCTTATTATAATGTGTTCATAATATTCATTCATTCATTTTTTGATTTTTCAGAATGATAGATTTGTTATGATAAAGATGTAAACAATTAAACTGTGCTTGATAGAGTTGTAATAGACAATGTTTATTATTTCTCTAAAGAAAAAAAAACTACTTTGTTAGTTACAACTCTATCAAGCACAGTTCAATTGTATACATCATCTCATCTCATCATCTCTATCAGAACAACTCTATCATTTAAAACTCTTACATTTACTTAATTTCACATTCCTAAAAACATTTCAAAGGTTTTTTAGATTAGTTTCATTTTAATAAGTGTGCCATTTTGTTATAAGAATTCTGAGAATTCTACTATTATTTTTTTAATAAATAAAAATCAATCTGAAATTAGTTGTTTCATTATAATTAGCTTGAACAATATATATACTATTTGCTGCTATTGTTTAATTGCACTATCACATTGACTTATATATGTAGGTGTCTACGTTAACTATTTGACTAACAACGACAATAATGTACTTGCTTTACTCTACAACAAAAAGAAATACAACATAGTAAAACAGAAAAATTAACCAACGCCCAGAGGTGTAATGTAAATCTTGTACCTATGACTTGATTACATTATAGATAAATATAACATTCTGGTCGTGTATGTATGTTTGTTTGTATATGTGTGTAGTAGGTATCGCAAAGTATCAGCTTTGGTACGCAGGTACATGCAGTGACAAGATAGTCAACCAACACAAATACATTACGATCGAAGTTCAATTATATGTCTGCATTTGGTTAATAAGTTTAAAATACTAATTATAAATAGCGAGATGTTTTTGATAAGTCTGTACTCAATATACAACTTTTGATAAAACTATTATGCGAGGTACACGTATACTATGTCCATGTGAAATGCGTCATCGCGCAACTTTGTGCAACGTTTGTATAAGAATCTTTTGCGGCCCTGAAAAGGGCCTTTTGTGTGCGTGTTGAATTGCACGCTGGCGTGCAAAACTGCGGCCGGCCGGGGGGTGCTATCGTTGATGCTGTCAACAGATTTAACCTCCGAAACCGTAAAGGGTGCGGACCTTGACGCTTCAGAGCGTAGACGATGCCTATTCTGCGACGTAGGCATCCGCTAAGAAAGAATTTTGATCAATTCTACCCCCAAGGGAATAAAATAGGGAATGAAAGTTTGTATGAAACTTTGTCAATTTTAAACCGATCGGGCTGAGACTTTGCATGCTGGTATAAGAAGGATTATAGATGAATGTTGTTTTTAATTGTGTATAATACAAGCCTGAGAACAAAAGCTGTAGTCTAGACTTCAGCTCTACACCGAAGCGAAGCGAGGGCGGGCCGCTAGTACAATATAATGTGATGTTGAGGTTTACACTTTGCCAGTTTTCTGTTTCGCGACTTTGCCCAAGTAAATCACATTTTTTTCTGATTTGTTGCGAAATTTTTTACCTACGCTTATATTAACAACTTCGTTTTAAAGAGATTTTCCTGAATGAATTTTCAGTTCCGCATTAAACATAAGAAAATCTGTTTAGATTTTAAAGAATTACAAAAGGTGATCGTAGAAAAATTACCCCAGTACGATTTTAAACCATGTTTAAGTGATAAAATTTATTTAAAAAATAATTTAAAGTAAAAACATAAATCTCTGTTAAAACAGTTATCCAGCCCGAATTTTTTGTAACCCAACTTCATATTATACCTATGTAAAATATCTTGCGACGTTAAAGTATTTGCATATTGTAATGAGGGGAAAACGAATTTACTACGAAGAGATGGTTCTCTGAAAACGGCTTAACATAAGTAAGTTTTCGTGTGAAACATTTAAACCTTCCCGAGAAAACTTGGGATTCTGAGTAATCCACCTTCGCTGTCATGTGGGGAATTGCGTGCTGGGCAATTCAAAGTTTCTGATGTGAAAACTGTCATATTAGGAGAAGAACTTCTTCTCCTAATATGACAGACCGCTAAGAGGCGAGCAAGCTCAGCTGCGTTTTCAGAGGAAGCTAAAAGATCACTCTGAAGACGCAAACAGAGTGGCTCCTCCCATTGCCTCTGTGAAAATAAAATAAGTTTAATTATATTCCACAGTTTTGTCGTACGTCGTAACACACGCTATCGAGGTCAAACTATCAAGCATGCCTACGCATTAAAGAAGACCCGAAATTCGCATATAGGCAACTAACTCAATTCATTTGATACTATGTAAGCACAACACTAACACCGCAAATTACTCAGGTGTCGCCAACAACGTTGCACTACAGACACAGAATAGCCACAAAACTAATAGTCGGACCTTGTCACCGTTGTGGTGACTTGGATGTCAGGTAACGGTTTCCATATACCTAGCATGCTTATTAGACCACCACCACCCTATATGGGTATATAGGTAAATGATTAATAATCACAAAAAAGATTTTTAAAAATCGGGCCTTAATCTGAATTACTTCCGATATAAGGAGGACGCCATCAATTTGTTCCAGCAACAAAATTTATATGGGAGCATACCCTTGCCATTACAAAAATAATTTTGAAAAACGGCCCTAAACTGCCTGGATTTAATCAAACGGACGCGCTCGGCCTTAAAGTTGATATTCAAAGAGCCCCGGACGAGTCGGTGATCACTACCGGTATTGAACCTGTTGATCACTGAGACGTCTCTGAATATGTACCTCTTGTCCGTCATGATGAAATCGATCTCATTTTTAGTCATAGTGTCGGGGCTTTGCCACGTCCACTTCCTTTGGGGCTGTTTCTTGAAGAAAGAGTTCATCAAGAAGAGCCCTTGCCATTACAAAAATAATTTTGAAAAACGGCCCTAAACTGACGCAGAAATCGCGTGTCAAACAAATGAAAAAAAATATGCAGTCGAATTAAGAACCTCCTCCTTTAGCAGTCGTAGTCGGTTGAAAATAGAAAATAGCCGAAAGGGTCCCTTTGAACAATTTCACTCATTTCCAGCTTGATGTGAATTTATGTATCTTCACTACTTTTCTATCTAATTTGACTGGATTATATTGAAAACTAAAGGAAATTGAAATAAACTAAATCGGATTATTACTTAACCAAACACAAACGTTAAGTTTGCGGTCGGTTTATAGCAAACCCGACACGCGATTAATATCTGCGTTAATGTTATGTTGTAACAATTATTGGAGCTATTAATTTATTTGAGCACCAACGTTTCACCGCGGAATAGATAGATAATTGTAGTTTCTCCCACAAACCGAGATAATCCGCGCCACAAACCACTGTATAATATTTATCACGATTAGATAACATGAATGGAATGCTCTAAATTAATAGAAAATCTTTGTTAACGTACCCGATATGTATAAAAGCAATATCGATCTAAAAGACAGCCAGTGCCGGCGAGGAAGCGACTGACTATCGTTTTTTTTGTGTGTGTATGCTGTTGGTCTCTGAATGTCGGCCTCATAACAAAACTCAGAGTTGCGCAGCGTGCTATGGAGAGGGATATGCTCGGTATTTCCCTACGTGATAAGATCCAAAATACGGAGATCAGTACAAGGACCGGTGTGTACGACATAGCCCGAAGAGTTAGCACACTGAAGTGGCAAGGGGCAGGCCACATCGCTCGAGGATTTGACAACCGTTCGGTAAGAAAGGTCCTCGAGTGGCGACCACGTACCGGACGATGCAGCGTGGGGCGGCCCCCAACAAGGTGGACTGACGACATCGTCAAATGTGCTGGGAGCCGCTGGATGTGGATAGAGCAGGACCGCGCATTGTGGCGTTCTATAGGGGAGGCCTATGTCCAGCATTGGATGGAGAAAGGCTGATGGATGGATGGATGGTGTATGCTGTTGATCGCAGATGACCTTTACAGCGTCACCGGGTTTGGAGACGGCGAAATCCTAAGGGGAACTCAAGCCGAGAATTGGCGAGTGCCTCTAGAGGTATTCCAGGCGGATGGAATCTCCCCACGGCGGTAGTCTCCTTTCTGTCTGGAGCCTCTAGATCACTCGAACCTGGGTGGGACGGTTATTTCCTCGCTCAGGAAACACAGATATACAGTCCGTTTTAGCAAAAGGATGCATATATTAATAGTTGATCGCTGACTGCTCACACTGCCTCGCTCCACTATTTGTGACAAGAGCTATCAAAGGTAACATACGCTCAGCTTTGCTCGCATGGCCGTCAGAATGCGCGGCAGTGCATTTTTGCTCAGTTTAGCCTCCACGGGCGAGTAGCGCGAGTAATTACCCGTCGTACTAGCAACTAGCTATAGCCCAGCGATAAAACTATCAGAATTACACGCTCGCTCCCCGCCGATCGTCCACTCGTTTCTAGTTTTACTCGCTTATCGTTCATTGTCGGCAGTGGGTCAAGTGCCAAACTTAATACCGGATCATCACTAGAATTTTTAAAAAGATTAGATATCTTTTTAATGTCGTTGCTATTATTGTGCATGTTAGAATAATAGATTAGTTTGTTCAAATTATTTTAAATCTCCTAGGATCGTTTTGAAGTAATAAGAAAGAAGTAACAAATAAATAAATAAATATTTTCAACACTCACACCAATTAGCTTAGCCCCAAAGTAAGCACTGTAAGGCTTGTGTTAAAGGATACTAGGATCACGGATAGAATACATATACTGTACATATATAAGTATTATATATTTATATAGAAAATACTTATTATACATCCATGACTGGAGTTTGAACAAATGCTCGTATTCATCACACAAGCACACTCGAGTCCGCGACACCATGACACCCGGCGTACAATCCACTCGGCCACGGAGGTCGTCAAAAAGAAATATTCACATCTTTTTTTTTATTTGTATAAACTGCGAATTATATATAAATACTAGCTGACCCAGCGAACTTCGTACCGCCCTAAAAAATAGGGGGTGTCCAGCGGACAAAATTGTGAATCTAAACCATTCTTAGATCCCCTTGAACACACACAAAAAATTTCATCAAAATCGGTCCAGTCGTTTAAGAGAAGTTCAGTGACATACACACTCATAGAAGAATTATATATATAAAGATTTTCAGTCTTCCCGACGGATCCTTTATACGTGTGTGTGTGTTGTGTTTATCACACTAATATTATTGTGGGCGAATGCACACTTCTTTTTGATATTGCTATACTTTGTCCATGATTTTGTATATTCTTTATGTTTGTTTATGATTTTGTTTTATGAAATATATTAGATTTTTCCTTTTGGCTGTCAAGGTTGTTTTTCTTTAATAATATAGAAAAATATATTATAAACCTGATCTAGTCACGGAAATAGTGGTCCTTCGTCGTAATTATAACGAACCAACGTATTTAATATCATAAAATATAATTTTATTGAATATTAGTGAACATGGTTCTAACAAGATCCCAGACCAAACTTGTGCCGACTGTCCCTACCGATCAAGAACCCGCATCGGCAAATACACAGGTACCTTCTACATCGCAAGCGACCTCTAACTCGCGACCACTTTCTACATCTTCGCGTTCGACCCGCTCTTCGGCAACAGCCATTGCGAGGAAACTTGCAGCGGAGGCCCATCATGCACGCCACCTCGCCCAGTTGGAGGTTGCGGAGCTGAACGCACAAGCTGAACGTAAGGCCGCAGAGATAGAATTAGAGCGCAAGGCAGCAGAGTTGGAAATACAGCGTAAAACAGCCGACTTCCAATTGCGCGCAGAGTTGGCAGCGATAGATGCCAAAGGCAGTAGTAAATCTGGTAGTCGCAGTGGCAGAAGTAACGAGAGCGTAAGGCATTGGCTACTAAGTGCAGAGAATGGCCCTAACCAATATCAGCATTCAGTACAGCCCACGGCTCAATTTCCGGAATCAACCAAAAATAATATTTCCTTACTTTCACAGGCTCCTCGCAATAATATAGTAATTTCCCCCAGTGCGGCGATTTTGAGCCCTACGCAGTCTCAGCCGAATGTAGCACACATTCACAGTCAAGACGGGGCGCCCGCCACAGTTGCTGGAGGAAAAGACTGCGTCGCCCGCCTCGTTGAGGCCCTGGAAGTTTTGGTGAAGAAGGATGGACCCTCTCCTCCACCTAACAGATTGAAAACTTCTAACATATCTCTTCCTACGTTTGACGGTAAATCACCGTCAGACTGGTTATTATTTAAACGTGCATTTTTTGATACAGAGCGATCCTATACTACGTTTGAGAATTTAGCACGTCTGAGCCAAGCTTTAAAAGGAGCCGCACGAGAAGCAGTCTGCACGCTTTTGGTGACAGCAAAGCAAGCGACCGACGTAATTGAAGCGTTAGATCGTCGCTTCGGTCGCCCTGAACAAATCGTGCTACAGGAGGTAAACTCTATTCGCGCTTTGCCCAGGATTGGTAATGAGGTAAGGGATTTGAGTATGTTTGCCTCTCGTGTGCGTAATTGTGTGGAAATTGCGAAATTATTGGATCATTATGATTATATAAAATCTCCAGAATTATTTGGTGCTCTGTTGAGTAAATTTCCACAATCTTTACGTTCACGATGGCTTGACTATGCGAAACAAAATTGGGAAGGCCAGGCCAAAGTAGAGCTACTGTCTGATTTTTTATCATGTGAAGTCGACCTAGTTCTACAATTTGGCTCAATCAACGAAGCTACGACTTCTTCGCACCGTGAGCGTTCACACGCAGTGTCGGAGTATGAATCGAATCCTGTTCATGAAGCTGCGACTACATGCAATGAGCAAGCGCGCGCTGGTTTGGAGTCTGCCTCGGGTGTATTTAAGAAGAGCACCAGGCCCAACAAAAAGCCATCGATCACGGTTTGTTGTTGTTGTTGTTTACAAAATCATCTGTTGTCAAAATGTGACAAATTTAGTTCAATGACAGTGGATGACAGATGGCATTTTATCAAAGAGAATAAAATTTGTTATCGTTGCCTTATACCAGGTTCGCATAGTTTTAAATATTGCAATAAAAATAAGACAAACTGTTTAGTTAAAAATTGCAACCGCAAACATAACACTCTGCTACATAACCCTAATTTTAACAATTCTACTAAGCATCCTGAAGTCCAGCCGTCTACGTCTTCGGCTGAACAGGTTTTGATTAGCACCACAGCCGAACATACAAACCTCTCTTTCCGACCTATGTTAAAGATAGTAGCTGTCACTGTCTCTGGTCCAGCTGGAAGCATTGATACGTTCGCCTTATTAGATGATGGCTCGACTGCAACCTTTATCGAATCCGATATTGCGAAAAAGATAGGCGTGTCAGGTCCAGAAGGGCAGATACACCTTGACTGTGTGGGTGGCTTGTCACAGGATAGTACCGTACAATATGTCGACTTTAAAATAAAAGGCAAACACGCTTCTGATAGCTTTTTCGTTTGTAGAGCACGTTCTATTAAGAATTTAGGCCTATTAAGGCAATCCGCTACTCACGCCGATATAAGCGCTTTTCCGCATTTATGTGAGCTTTCACGCGAGCTTTGTTATGTCGATGCAAAACCTTCGTTAATAATTGGTGTAGATAATTGGGCTTTGACTATCGCATATGAAACCAGACAGGGTACTAAGTCGCAACCTGTAGCTATAAGAACTGCTCTAGGATGGGTTGTGTATGGGTTTCCGAGTAGCATAACTAAGCCTCTACAATATGCTTACCACGTATCTCTTCGGGAGCAGGACACTTCAGACCCACGTCAACGTTTAGAATTGATGATCAAAGAGCAATATAAATTAGATGCTATAGGCATTACGAAGTATGAGCCTCGTAGTACCGAGGATCAACGCGCTCTCCAAATTTTGTCAAACACAGCGCGTCGCTTACCAAATGAACGCTTTGAAGTTGGACTTTTATGGAGGGACGATGATCCTGTGGTACCCGACAGTTTTCCACTGGCTTTAGCTAGATTTAGGAGCCTTGAAAGGCATATGATACGGGATCTACAATATGCAGAAAAATATCGACAAAATATTCATGATACTCTCCGAAAAGGTTACGCTGAAAAGTGTGAGTCTATATCAGCTAAATCAGTTTGTTGGTATTTACCTCACTTCGGTGTTGTGAATCCCAACAAACCGACAAAGCTTCGAGTCGTTCATGATGCTGCTGCAAAAACACAAGGGGTGTCCCTTAATTCATTATTGCTTACGGGACCTGATCTTCTGCAATCTCTACTTGGAATTTTGATGCGTTTTAGAGAAGGGAAGGTAGCCCTAACAGCTGATATTAGGGAAATGTTCCCTCAAATCAAAATTCGGAAAGAGGATAGGGATGCGCAACGTTTTATCTGGCGCGATCACCCTTCATCCCCAATATCTATTTACCGTATGTCGTCCATGACCTTTGGAGCCTGTTCTAGCCCCTCCACTGCCATGTACATAGTCAATCTAAACGCATCAGAATTTCAGGAGGAGTTCCCGGACGCTGTAAATGCCATCAGAGCTGATACATACATGGACGACTATATAGGCAGTATCGATACGACTGAGGGTGCAGCTCGTTTGGCAGCCGACATTGTCGAGGTCCATAAGCGCGGAGGTTTCCTCATGCGTGGCTGGATCTCTAACGACCCAGGTGCACTAAGCCTGTTGCCAAAGGATTTGTTACCCGAGGTCACAATAAGCAGTAGCGTAGAGCTTGGGATACCTAACTTCTCTCGAACCTCGGGATTAATTTGGCAGCCCTCGCTGGATATTATTGGATTTAATTTAGGCCCGAAAAATGTTTTGTCAAATAAACTGACAAAGCGCCTAGTTTTAGCTGAAGTTATGCGTATTTACGACCCGTTAGGAATCCTAGCACCTTTAGTAGTTAAGGGTCGTATCCTTTTTCAGAACCTGTGGCGAAAAGGCCTGGATTGGGACGAGAGTCTATCAGACGCGGATGCATGCATTTGGCGAGACTGGTTCGATAACCTAAATTCTTCAACTAACCTAGCGATTCCTAGGTGTTATAACACCTCAAATAGCGAAGTGGCTGAAATCGAACTGCACGTATTTTGCGATGCTAGTGAGCTGGATCACGTTGCCGTCGCTTATTGGCGATTCATTTTTAATAACGCGAAAGTTCGACTAGCTCTTATTGCGAGCAAAGCACGTGTCTCACCTTTGAAGCCGTCTTCTATACCACGTCTCGAGCTGCAGGGTGCCCTGATAGCCTCTCGGTTAGCAGACGTAGTTTGTAAATCTCATCGCCGTAAACCTGACCGTCGCGATTTCTGGTGCGACTCGATGACAGTTCTTGGATGGCTAAGAAGTGATGCGAGGAAGTACAAGCCCTTCGTTTCGCACCGCGTAGGCGAAATAATAGAAAACACTAATATCAGTGACTGGCGTTGGGTTCCAACAGAGCTCAACGTAGCAGATGATGCTACTAGGGGCAAATGTAAAGTGCTGAATGTTGAGTCGCGCTGGATAACTGGTCCGAAGTTCCTTCTATCTCCTTCTTCTGAATGGCCTACCGAAACTGAAATCATAACTTCCACTTCAGGGGAAGAAGAGCTAAAGGCTTTATTTCGTAATCAACCGCTTCAGCCACTCGTCATGTCAACGTCAACCTCATGCGTCGTAGAAGCAGTCAATTTTAATAGTTCAGGACAGTTGCCTATACCATTATCAGTAGATGCATCTCACTTTAGCTCTTGGGTTAGAATGTTAAGAGCAACTGCACGACTACACCAGACCATTGCAACCATCTTCCATAAACCCATACATCAGGGACGATCATTTTCGAACCCACTTATCAGAGAAATAGTAACTGACTTTTTCAGCACTCGACGACAGATTCACAATAAGTGGCCGTCAACTGTTCCTGGTACGGTTAGGCCTTTGGACGCAGAAGCGATTGATCGCGCCGAATACCATGTGCTGCTAGAGAGTCAGTTGGTCACATTTAAAACGGAAATGTCATGTTTGGTTGGCCATGTACCTATTTCAAAGAAAAGCCGCATCTCGAAATTGTCTCCGGTATTAAACAAAAAGGGCCTAATCTGTGTATCAGGACGCATATCTGCAGCAGACATCGAAGAACAAGTTAAGTTCCCAATCATTATCGACGGTAAGAATCCCGCTGTCCGCCTACTCATTCATCATCTGCATACAAAGTTCGCGCACGCTAATACAGAGACTGTACTTAATGAACTTCGGCAGCGCTATTGGATCTTGGGAGTCCGAAACGCTATCAGATCGATTATCCGAACCTGCCAAACCTGTAAAATGTTACGAGCTCCATTTTTACAGCCACCGATGGGAGACCTTCCAGATGTACGGCTCGCCCATCACAAGAGACCGTTTGTACACGTAGGGATTGATTACTTCGGACCTCTACAAGTCACAGTCGGACGCAGGCGGGAAAAAAGATGGGTGGCACTACTGACGTGCTTGGTCACCAGAGCGGTGCACTTAGAAGTTGTGCATAGTCTATCATCTGAGGCCGCAATCATGTGCTTACGCAGATTTATGGCTCGCCGAGGAACACCGGATATTATCTACTCGGACAACGGGACGTCGTTCAAGGGTGCTGATCGGCAACTACGAGTACTGTACGATTGTCAGGTGTCCGAATTTACAGCATCAAACCAAATAAAATGCGCTTTATTCCGCCCTCGGCACCATTCATGGGAGGAGTCTGGGAACGGCTTGTGAAGTCTGTGAAGACCGCCCTCAAGGCTACCTTACGCGAGAGAGCCCCGCACGATGAGGTCCTGACCACACTACTGGCGGAAGCAGAAGCTATCGTGAATGCTCGACCACTGACGCACGTGTCACCAGACGCAGATTACCCCGAGGCTTTGACACCCAACCACTTCCTCATCGGAGGATCTGCGGGTAGTTCAGCGATGGACAGCACCGAACTCAGGGACTCAGATCTATGTAGCAGGAACAGTTGGCGTAAGGCACTGCGCTTATCAGACCATTTCTGGCGCCGTTGGGTTCGGGAATATCTTCCCACGTTGGCACCGCGTCGCGTACCCGGTGCCGTTACCTCGATCAAAGTCGGAGACCCGGTACTCGTTGGTGATGGTGATTTACCAAGGGGTACCTGGCCTCGCGGTGTCATAGAGGCATTGTATCCGGGGCGGGACGGGGTGGTGCGTGTGGTCGATGTCCGGACCCAAGCGGGCATATTACGGAGGCCGCTAAAAAAGCTTGTAGCTCTTTAAAAAAGGGGACGATGTGGGCGAATGCACACTTCTTTTTGATATTGCTATACTTTGTCCATGATTTTGTATATTCTTTATGTTTGTTTATGATTTTGTTTTATGAAATATATTAGATTTTTCCTTTTGGCTGTCAAGGTTGTTTTTCTTTAATAATATAGAAAAATATATTATAAACCTGATCTAGTCACGGAAAATTATAAAGGCGAAAGTTTGTGAGTGTGTGAGTGTGTATGTTTGTTACTTCTTCAAGTCTAAACGGCTGGAGCGATTTTAATAAAAATTTGTTATGGAGTTAGCTGACACCCTAGATTAACACATAGGCTACGTTTTACTGCGGGAAAATATCCCTAATAAACCGCGGGTAAAACCGCGGGGCACAGCTAGTAACAAATAAGTGTACGTGAAGACATACAAAACATTCATAATTTAATACAGGACCAGTGTTGCCAACTCTACGTCTTTTTACGTAGATCTACGTATTTTAGGCCTTTTCTGCAAACTTACTAACTTCAGTCCCAGAATCTACGTATTTTCTTCAATTTTGTGAAATTTGTAAAATAAGTTAATTCCCTAGAATAAAGAAGAATATTTTCCGTTACTTTACTTAAAAACTATACAAATGTTTATTTCTCATAAAGATGTATCTAAAAACTCTTGTTTCTTGTAGAAAAGGTTCCCGTTATTGGATTTGTTGGCTAAATTAATGCTGGACGCAGGATTTGTGAAAGCAGAAACGACAAAACTCTTTGATATAGTAGGTACATTCATAACCTTAAAATTATTATTTTTAAACTTTAAATCTTATTCAATGAGTACTTGCATTGAATTGATCTTGGCAAAAAGAAATGACTTTCAGTCGATAAAGTTATAGGATTTAGCAAGTTTTAAACATGATTGTGTTCATCTGTAAGTATGTTTATTTCTCTTGGCAATTTAAACCACAACTTTTCTAGTCTTTTACCAAGTGTATCATGATAACTACTATATTTTTCATGTGATCTATTAAAAATCATGGTTTTGTAATATTAACTCAGAAAGTTTATTTCCTACGTGCTTGCGAGTGTTTGTTTACAAATGTTTTGACGTCATAGTATAGATAAGTCTATAGATAAATAGCGTTTTTGTATGTCTTCTAGGTAAAAAAAAATACATTTTTTTCGGTCTGATAGAACAATTATTAACAATTTAAAACATAATTGCAAAAAGTGTCAACTAGCCTATTTAACAACATTGCATCCTTGTCATTCTCTATACAGAATGAAAAGGAGAGACTGATGTTAAATTTACTTTTAAATTTAGAGAATCATGCCAGAATCGATACCTACCAGTGTCTGTGTCTGATGGTAAATGTCTAGCACAGCATGGTTAATGCTTCCAATGCAGCGACTTCTCCAAGAACTCTTTGTTCTATCTCCCGTTTTTAAATAAATTGTCCAAATACTCGTTTTATTCGGTTTCTCCTAACTTCTTCATTTCACTCAGAAAAAAGTACGTAGATCTACGTACTTTTCATATGCAAATTTTACCAATTCTACGTAATTTTCTCATCGGGCCTACGTCTTTTTCAAAATCCGAGTTGGCAATACTGTACAGGACCCCTTCGGTTAATTACTGTCGAACATTAACTATTCACTACCCACGGCTATTTGGACTAGATGTGTTGTGATTCCAACTACGCCCGGTTAATCACCCTTGCCAGAGATATGTGTGGGGTTTAATTACCCCACTAGGTATTGGGTGAGCTCCGGTCGCTCGGAATTTTGAAGGCGCCCAGTTTATGTTGATTTTGAGGCGGCCTATACATACCTGATGTCATAAGTCTGATAGTTAATCAGCCTGTTAATGTCTTTATGCTTTCAGAGCATGAGTAAAGAAGGCATAGGGACAAAGCTCACAATGCCAACGCGTACAAATAAAGGAGATTGCTCAAATTGGCCCAAATGCAAAAAAAATATTGACATATACGGTAATTCTTACAGTCATTAGATTTAAACGGATTAATATATTCATTTTAAAAAGGACTTTTAATTTTACCAGCTTGGAAAACATACGAATCATTTTTAATGGCTATGGGTGTAGTAACATTCAGCCAAAAACTGATCAAAGTTGTTTATATAACATAAAATCAAATCTATTCAGTAAAGATCGATAAAAGAAGCATATTTTTTTATTACACTGTGGTATTAATATCCACAACTATATTATCATTTTCACTATATGCAAATGTGCTAAGACAATTATTTTAGATGGTAGGCGACAACATAAAGTCTATTGCCATACATTATTCGCGCAACACCTCCATAAACACATTATACACTAAAATCTAAAATATGGTTATAATATAAACATAACAAAAATAATGAAGCTACTGAAGATATGGCTGAATAACCTAAATCTCTTAGCTTTCTCTGGTGAACGAGAGTTTAAAAATTTTCTCTAATCTGTGGCTCATTCACAATCATCACACAGTTTCTGTCACAGAGTACCATATAATCGGAAATGCATAGTTAATACCTCATTTTAAAAGTTACACTTGGGCATTCCTAGTTTACTACATAATTTATTTGTTTTTATTATTTTAATACTTATGTACCTATTCGCAAACATAACCTAAAAATCGTTCAGTATATATGGTTTGTAGAAGTTCTCAGGGGTGCCCGTCAGTAATATTCGTTTCTACAGTAATTTATATATAATTTCGAATCTAGAAAACAACTTTTCATGATTATTGGTCTTTAGGCCAAACATGTATGGAAGCTGAGACCTTATACTTACAACCTGGGATCCTTTAAAAGATGCGTGAAGAACTAAAATGCAGGCCGGCAGGGTTAGGATGGCTGGTGTGGCAGGTAGAACTTCTGTATCAGCCATTTTCAGGTCTGGACTTCACCGTTACTGAACATCAGGTGGTCAGTCAATTGTCGGACCTATCTATACTTCCTTAATATTGAAGTTAATGTTTAGTCACACTGAATATAAATAACACTATTTGTATTTATACTGTGTGACACAGCAATCAAAATGCAGGTAAACAAATAATGTATATTTAATAATTATGTAATGAAAAGTGACTTTATGAATCACCTCTGAAGTCATTTTTCAATTTGACGACTCTGTAAATAATAAAACAGGGAGAAAAAAACAGCCCTTGCTGAGTTTCTTGCCGGTTCTTCTCAGTACAAGGTCTCCCGTCGTAGATTTACGAACCGATGGCGTAGCTTCTAGACATTCATGAGTGCTTGTAACAGCTTAAACTGAATAAATGATTTTGATTATGATTATGATTATAAAATAAAAGCTATTAAAAATTGCGCGTGTGTAAGGCTTAACTCACACTGGCGCCGAGTGGAAGCGTCTGGCCTCGCGTCGTAACCTGTTTTTCAACTACGACGACGCTCAGTTTGAAATGTTTTATAGTATTCATAACCATGTCCTTAGAACAGTTCAAGTGGTTTGCTATTTTTCTGTATGACCAATTTTTAACTTTATTATGAAAGTTAAAAATAATCTTTCTCGTGGACAAATCGCAACTCTTGTTTTTTCCCATATTGCTGGACTTAAAACGTAGTAGTTATAATTAAACAATTAGGTTTTAAAGAAAATATAACTAAAAAAAATTCCACGCGGACCAGGCAGCAGACGGGACTCGAACCCGCACCCTTCGAAACCCAGGCGAATGCACTGACCAATTATGCTACCGCAGCCCTCACGGACCGCGTCGAAATCCTTCTAGTCATTCTTAAGCTGCAAGGCAGCGCCATCTCTTCGCATTATAGGTAACCCACAATGTCAAATGAATACTTTTGCAAGTATTAAACATTTGAAAGAAGAAATAGCAATTACAGTTATAATTTTTATTATTTTAAAGCATGTAACTGCTTGATGTTCAAATCTAAAGAAAATATAACTAGAAAAAATTCCACGCGGACCAGGCAGCAGACGGGACTCGAACCCGCACCCTTCGCAATCCGGGCGAATGCACTGACCAATAATGCTACCGCGGCCCAAGTACGTTAAAAAAGTTTGTGTTATGTTCCGTTAGTGAGCAGTGTCTAAACTACTAACGAACACAATTATTTTTTATACAACGTCGTGTATAGTTTAATAACAATTACACTAGATTAAATACCAATTTTAGCTAAGTTTAGTACCATAAGTAAGTTTTTTGTGGTCAACTAGGGAGTGTCTTTAATTATGTGACCACCATTGTATATCGATCACTGACGTCACTGCTATTCATGCGAAATAATTAATAATTGTTTTTTTTTTTGAGTGTGTATATTGTTGGTCGCGTATGACCTATACAGCGTCACCTGATTTGGGGATGGTGAGATCCCAAGGGGACCTCAAGCCGAGTATTGAACTCCCCGCGGGGGGAGTCTCCTCTCCATCTGGAGCCCCTAGACCTCTCGAACCTGAGGGGGTCGGCTCAACTAGAGGACGTCTCTGAGACTCGAACCTCGGCTCTAGTTAGCCGTTGTCGTGGGGGGCGGGGAAAAGCGCCCAGGTACGTACCTGTACCTGGTATAGCATGTCGTGTGTAGACCGGGTCTTCGCACTCTTATCCTACGGGTGCTGTGTCTGCCTAATGCTAGGCTAGTGTGTAAGTTTGCTAGCTGTGTAGTGTTGGTGTTTATGGCCCGTGTGGGAAGAGTTGGAAGCGCGTTGGCGCGGGTGATTTCGTCGTCGGGATTAATTAATGGTGTAAATCCTCCAGTCATCTAGAACGACAAGTAAGTATTGCTACCTACTTTGGCAATGGTCGTTCATTAGATGGGTGCCCAAAAACCTTATTATTTTGAGTTCCTCCGTTCTTCGGAATGCATGTTAAGCCGTTGATACCGGCTGCTTCTGCCGTCTATAGCACCCACCGATTCACACTGGGCCCGCATGGGGGGTTATGGACCATTCTCCCTACTCCATCCATAGGGAGGTTTTTGCCCCAGCAGCGGGGACATTAATAGGCTGAAAATTAAGTATTAGAAGTATGAAAAAGAATTCACAGTGATTTTTTTACTATATTTTTGTCTACGCTAATTTTTGTATACAATTCGGGAAAGGGATTCAAATTATTCCTTGAATACTATATCAATTATAATTTCAACACATTAACGCTTTAAATTAAGCCGTTGAAAGTTCATGTAACTCACTTAACTCTTGATGTTACCCTCTCAAAGTTACTGATTTAAGGTATTAAACACTTTACATTCATCCCTTACTATAACTAAAAGAACTACTTATATGACAAATCACTTAAAAAGAAACAATTTACATTTAGATATAAAACTAAAACTACACTAAAATTAGACAAAAATTAAAAATATTAAAAAAATAGCTGCCCTAAGTCTTCCCCGTCGGCAAAGGTTCCCAGGACGCTTGCGGGATTTCCCCGCTGAATGGCGAGGCTTATGCGCTGGGCGAAATAGCCGCCAGCTCTGCGGTCTCCAGTGGTCTCCACCAATCTTTTCGCTATATCTTTGAAAAAATGATGGGCACCGGATCCCCAGGGTCCCTGAGTCTCGACTCCAAACGCCGCAAATGTGAGGTCTCCACTGAGGCATTCATACTTGCGGCGCTTAAGGGCCTCTGCTGTCGAAGCAGCCGCGCCAGCCTGCATCGAGGTTCCTGGAATGTGAGACGGGGCCAGAGTGTCGACGCAGGTTGCGTCCCACACAAGTGCCCGTCCCAACTTCCAAGGAACGAGTGTCATGTCGTCGGGCCTCTTACCGTCGTCGCGCGCCAGGCCGCTTAGTTCTAAAACGGCTGGCACGCTTGCGGAGGCGAGGGCCTTGCGGATGACATCGTTGATGCAGTGGTGGCGGGTTATACGGCCGGCACTCCTTGTGCAGGAGAGACCGTGATGGCCGAGGTTAGTGACAAATGCTCCGCACCGGCAAAGATGGGGGACGACACAGGGCGAGCCAAGGCGCAAGGACGTGGCTATGCGAAAAGTTGAGCGGTCCAGGAGCGTACCGATATTCGCGGAAGGCAGTACCTGCAGCCATAGACCAGACTCCCACTCGCCAACGGCTAAGAGACACGCACGGTCTGCGGGACTGCTAGCTGATTCCACAAGTGCATTGCGTTTCAGCCTGCAGTGTGGCGCGTCCCAAAGTCGCTGGGAGGCAGGGTCCGTCGGGACGTCGGTGTCAGGGCAGGCTGCACTCCAAGCTGCTACGGCTTCATCTAGAAGCGAGAATAAGGACACGCTCAAAGGACGCCCAAGTATTTTCGTAACGAGTGGTTCGGTAGAGTGTATGGAAGAAATGAAGGCCGGGAGGGAGACGTCCGAAGTGTTGCGTACACCCAAACCACCGAACCTAACTGGGAGTGATGCTTGGTTCCAGGAACGGAGGTCAAATTTTATATTTAAGACAGAGGAGAGAGTATGTCTTATGACACCGTCCAACTTTGTTAAGAGAGAGGGAAATTTCCAAAGTGGACAGCATCGCAAGATATATGTAAATTTAGGGACGAAAAGGCAGTACCGGATTATGACATAAGCCATTTGGCAGTTAATTTTGAGTAAAGGTTCAAAAACTTCTTCATATTTCTTTAAATTTTGATCTACAAAATCTGGGAGTGATTCTTCAAAAATCGGGAACCCTAGGAGGCAAAGTGATTTCTTATCTAACAGTCTTATGCTTGGAGCTATTAGTTGGAATTCAGAAATGATTGCCTCCCTGTTGTCGAGGCTTTCTGGAACAAAAATCTCGCATTTTTCAAAATTTAGTTCCAGGCCTATTTTGCTGAACTCGTTTTTAAGCATAAGAAAATCAGATAGGACTGTGGTCACGTCGCCTCCTAGGGTGCCATCATCAAGATACCACATATTTAATTTAGAATTTAGATTCTCGATGATTGGGTGTATAGCCAGACTAAAAATGGCTGGGCCGAGAGGGTCACCCTGCTGGCATCCGACTGAGGAGGACAGGAGGTGGTCTTTATATAAAAGTTTTGAAGGTTTGCTGTAGCACTGCCACATAAAGTTATATAAAGCTGGAGCCCTCAGTCTAATTTCTGACAGCATGGTGCCCCTATCAACGGCATTGAAAGCGTTTTTGACGTCGACTTTTAAGATTACCTCACCACCCTTGGACTCTGCGAAGGCTCGGAGCGAATGTACGACAGCCTCGCAGCCGCCTTTAGAGCCAAACCCGAGCTGTATAGGCTGGAAATAAGTCCCGAGCGTATCCGCTGTAGCTTATTATTTGGTCTTAAAAATAATAAACAGCGTCATTATATTTGATCTGTATGCAGTTCTGAGGATGAGAAAAAGATTAATAAAATGTGCAGCTGTTCTTTATGGTTTTGCTTTATGGACTCACACGAGTACATCAAGCCTTCGTCCGAGCACATAAATGGTAGATCAAAAGTCAAGATCAAAGTCAGAAAAAAAAAATGTTTGTACTAAATCAACTTTATAAAAAATAAATATGAAGATTTTACAGATTTAAAAAAAAGATTGCGCTCAGTACCCGTACCACTGTTACAAACGTACATATTTGGTAGTAACTAACTAACTTGAAACTCCAAACTGCAAAATAAAACTGACAAGCAGTAAAGGATTATCTCGAGCAAATCGGGGGCTATGAAGTATCATTTTAAATTAATTTCTTTGATAATAACATATTTAATCAAATTGAACAGGTCGTAAAGTTATTGTTTCAAATAATAATATACTTCAAACTTGTATTAATCCGAACGGGAAATAGTGTATTAACTTAACATAATAGTGTTTTGCATACTCACAATCATTTATTTTGCATAGAAATTGACGACTGGACGGGGCATAACTAACATGCGACTGTCTTGACTGTCTCGAAAATGACGTTCATGAACAGTCAAACACTATTTGAAATTAAAATACAATTATCTTACCAGTTTATAGAGAAAAACATGTAGTTTTCGTAACGCAAATAAAAAAAAAATGGGTGCGTGTACTTATGTAGGCGCGTGAGAAGTTATCCTTCTTTGGCATCGTTTAAAATTAGTTTTTAATTGCATGCAAATAATTAATTACAATAAATTAATAAAAAGTCTGGAAAAGGACGAAGTCAATAAAGTTTTAATTTGAAAAAATAAATAAATAATCAAAATATTCAATTAAAATCGCTACTGAATATAATTTATTAGAACATATGTGATTTGCACTTGTATGAAACTCAAACACGTATTCCGAATATACAAACTAGAAACATGTGGATAAATATTATAAATATGAATACCTATAACTGTTACTTTATTACAAAAAATAAAGATGTGGTTTTTGGTTCTACTACACCAATGGTCAAGAGATGGCGCTGTAGTCTCCTGAATCGCGCTTCGGTTCCGTTGTTCCAGATTAATAAATACTTTTGATAGGCCTTCACAATGCAGTCGTTAGCACCGACAAAATAGAGATTCTATTTCTATTTTGTTGGTAGATTTTCTTAATGTGCGGTAAACACAAAAGTAACGCATGAAGTTGGTCGCTAAAGCGACCAACTTCATTGTGTTAAAATTTTGTGTTACAGTGATGCGCGCGCATCTTAAAATTTCACTCTCATAATTTTTTCATAACGCCCCTAAAGAAGTATAACTTCAATAAATGATTTTTCCAACATAATACCCTATTGTTTGTGACGTGCAAAATAATTTAGAGATATATCTGTGCAGATTAACATTTTTTTATTTAATTTCCATAGCAAAGGCTAGCAATTACAAGGCATATAATATTGTCTTATTATAATAAAATTAATTTGTATTATTAGGTTTTAGGATGGATACAACGTTGGATGGCTAAATTAAGATTAGCTGACTATGTGCGGTTTTAACCGTTTACTCTAACAAACGTAACGTATTTGACAGACGTAAAGCCATATTTATTTTATTTTTATTTTTATTTTATTTTGTAAGGAATAACAAACAGTTGTACAATTTGTGTTACATAAAGATTTACAGAATTTTTATTACTAATTATACAACCAGCAACGTTATCCACAGATTACTATTAAAGAGTAATGTGCTATGCTATACACTAATATCTTTGTGAGATGTGAGTAGTTACTGGCAAAGAATCACAAAAATGAAAACTACAAAAAAAAAGGACAAATATCAAATACCTGAGGAGTTCAAGAACTTGGTGTGACAATTAGTTCATAAATGTTAGTCTTGAAGGAGGTCGTCGGGGCTGAGAAAATATCAATTTCGTGGGAACTCATGTGTTCATTAAAAGTGTTCATGATCCTATTCAGTGGGGCACGGAGACCCGCGTTAGTATTGACATTATCGGGACAAAACGGTTTGTACGGGTACATTTCGCGGATGCGCTGAGAACCGCTGGGTATTCTGATCTTGACATCGCAGGTTAAATCATTACAATCATATTTATTGTGTAAGATATTATGTAAGCAAGAGATGTCAAAAAGAGTTCTCCGCTGCTCCAGACGTGGTATTGAAAATTTTTGTAATAGATTATCATAAGATAATTTACATCGACAACATTTATAACTTACGCGCTTGAGAAATTTGCGCTGTACTGACTCTAGATTGTTTTTGTATTTGGTGTAAAATGGGTTCCAGATAACAGTAGCATATTCAAGCTGTGATCTAACTAGTGCCTTGTAAAGATGCAGAAAGGAGTCTGATTTTTTGAATTGTTGGCAGCTACGCATAATAAAACCATACATCTGATACGCTTTGGAAATGACGTGATTTATGTGTTCGTGCAAATGCAGTTCTGAGTCTAGGAGTATTCCAAGGTCACGTATAAGATTCACTTTCTCCAGTATTTTGTTATTTAGGGTGTAATTGAAATTAATAATATTTTTCTTCTTTGTAGTAGTTATAATTTTACATTTGGCAATTTTTTAAACATTTTATTTTATTTACAAACATTTTATTTCTGATGCAATAATCGCTAAATCGGTCAAGGTCGTTTTGAAGCAAGTGAGTGTCATTTGTACATCTGATTTGTTTGTAAATTTTTAGATCATCAGCGTAAAGCAGGATGTCACTGTGTAAGAAGCATTTATCAATATCATTAATGAATAAAACAAATAGCAAAGGTCCCAATATAGAGCCCTGAGCTACCCCAGACGTAGCCGTTATGGCACCAGACATATGACCGTTGATCACTACCCTCTGAGTTCTATTGACAATATAAGAGTGAAACCATCGTAATAGGTTGCCACGTATTCCATTAAATGCTAACTTCTGCAGAAGCAGCAGATGATCCACTTTATCAAAAGCCTTGCAGAAGTCTGTGTATATAGTATCAACCTGTACGCGTTGGTCCATACTAGTAAATAAGTAGTTAGTGTACACCAAGAGGTTAGTTGTTGTCGAACGTTGTTTGACGAACCCATGCTGCTGAGGTATTATAATATTGTGTAAGTCAGCGTAAATAGCGTCATGCACTAGCCTTTCTAAGATCTTAGACACGACAGGCAGCAGTGATATTGGACGATAGTTCGTTATATCGTCTTTTGGACCAGCTTTATGTACGGGTGTTATGTTAGCAGCTTTCCAAATATTGGGGACAACACCTTCCGATAAACACTTATTGTAAATTATAGTAAGAGGAACACTAATGCTGTTTGCTGTGAGTTTGAGAAATAGAGGTGGAATTTTGTCTGGACCTGAGCCCTTGGTGATATCTAATGATTTTAATTTTGCTATTATTTGGTAATTAGAAATCATATTCATTTCAATATCTATGTACTTGCTTGAGGACCTGCGGCGTCTAAAGGATAATATAAAAAATATACCCATTTACGCCCATTGGTACTTAGTTTTATAATATCGGTGGTTGTTATAATAAACATTTCATTGTCACCTTTACAATTATGGATTTTCACCACGTCCAAATTTAATCACCGTTTATATCACACAATCAAAGTGAAATTGATGAAAAATGAATTAAAATCTGTTGATCTGATTAAATAACGTTATGACTTATTCATTTAAATAAATCACAAAACACTCTCTTGAGAAAAATGAAATTTTTATTTCGATGTCCATTCGCAATTTGAACCTAATAAATACGTTATTGATATTATCGAATGCTTATCATAAAACGATTTTGAGTATGCTATCTGTGTTCTGTCAATATATAAAATATTTTTGCTTTAATAATATGAAAGCATTAATAATGTATTATATCTATGGCGAAATCAGAAGAAATGATCTGATACAGACACAAGAGAAGCATTACTATAATTAATAGTTGACAATCAATATGACGAATGACGGGGTATGACCATTAATTACATATTTTGGGCAAATGTTAAGTGACCAGTGCCCTCCAAGATCAATCTTAATGCATTCTCATTAATCTTTGCGGACATTGATAAACTGTTGCGTGTTAATGGATAATGTAGGTATTTCTTCTATTAACCATTATTCTAGAGTATTATATTGTTACGTATCGGGATGGGGTTCGAAATTATTATGCCAGTTCACGCTTGGCAGTACTTAATTTACCACACAGTTCACACAGGTAACACACAATGTTAATCACAATACACTCACTAAACACTGTACTTCATTAAACAAGTCTTCAAACAATCGCACTTGAACACTTTACACACACTTTGATCGCCTTTGTATTCGTTCCGAAATCGCTGTTGAAACTCAACTGCATCTCCGCGGCACCAATCGTACTTATATACGCCAATCGACGCATTTTTGAAATTAGCCGTTGAATTGAGAGTTAACTAGCACCCGCGAGTGCGTAGTAACTACGTAGGTAAAGCGCATAAATTGTAAACAAGTGAAGATGTCGTTGCACTTTCTCCCTTACGCCGCACTGCATAAGGCTCATATTATAATAAGCCACACCACTCGACCTTTATCGCGAACCCTTACAAGGGGTCTATGATCACCCTTCTAACCTTTTTCTGTGTTCTGTGGTGGAAGTGAAGAAACTTTCGCAATGGCCGGTCTAAGGATGGGTAACCAAAATCTTTTATTTCGAACTCCTCCGCTCTGCAAAGGCACGTTAAGCCGTTGATCCCGTTGCAACTGCAGCTGTTTGCACTGCCAATCCACACTGAGCCTACATCATGTAGGCTCAGTCATCATCGCCTATCATCATCATCAGCCTATTTATGTCCCCACTGCTGGGGCACAGGCCTTCCCTATGGATGGAATAGGGAGATTGGGCCATGACCCACGACGCGGGCCCAGTGCAGATTGGCGGGTGCTAACGACTGCAGGTGCAGCCGGGACCAACGGCTTAACGTGCCTTCCGAAGCACGGAGGAACTCGAGATAGTAAATTTTTGGTCACCCATCCAATGACCGACCACTGCAAAAGTTGCTTAACTTCAACGAGAGCAGCCGAATGCGCTAACCACTCATCTGTGCTGTGCCCTTTGCTCCAGTAGGTGAAATTATACAATAATTTAAATAAAAACAACAATCGCTTCTCATCAAAATACTCCGTGGTATTATTAATGCTCCAGATCTACGGAATGAACTTAGTCGGTTGTACGTTCCTGACCGATATACGCGGCACCGACCTAACCATCCGCGTCGTCTCTTCGCACCACCGTTTGCCCGCACTGTGACCCGCGCTTAATCTCCTCTTTGTCGCATTATGGCTCATCTTAATGCACTCCTGGCTGAGTGTGATGTGTATGCAGATGGATGGAATAAAATAATGTATGACTGTCTATTGTTTGTTATTCTTTTGTTTTTTTGAAATGAAAACTTCTTTGGCGGCGTTGTACACTTTTTTGTAATGGGTAGAAACTGTTAAACTCGCGTCAGGACACGTGGCCTGATCGCGTCATGACACGTGGCCTGATAGCGTCCGGACACGAACGACACGACTTAATCGAAAATTCGTAAGACGAAAACAATTAAATTGGAAAGGTTGTTGACTTTGAATATATTGGACGAAACATAGTAATATTTTATTTTATCGTATTATGATAATAAAGTTCTAATTAGGACATCCAGGTGGCAGCTTTATTGCGAAGCAAATGCATTTTTTTACAATAGATGTCGCTAGGTGCGCTTAAATGTGATTCGTGTAAGTTGATTTTTTGAGAGATAAACTTTTTGATGTAATATAAATTGTCATGTTTGTGTACGATAGCGTGATACATAAACATTGTATTCTACCACATAAATGATAGTATTTTTATACTGATAATTAAAGCAATTCGTGCAAAATTATTCCCTATTATTCAAAATATCAAAAATGCACAACGTTAATATTCAAGTTTTCACTTCTGCCGGCACTCCTGGAGTGCAACCCGTCGTTTTTTTTACTAATTGCTGTAAATGGTATATTCTCGTGGTAATTAGAAATAAATAAATAGAAAGTAAATAACTAACTGAAAGCGAAAACCTACCATGAAATCGAGTTAAAATGAGGCTTTAATCATAACACACATAGGTACATACTCTCACTGACGTATATACACATGCACGCACACACACATACACCGGCTACATGAACATTCTTAGAAAATTATATACACTGCTTATGGAAGAGCTGTGTCCCTTGACATAGGCCTTTTAGCTTAACAGGGTAGTCCGATCACTGAAAAAATTGTAGGAAATTATTAAAAAGAAATAAAGATTTAATGTTATCATTATTATAGACTGATGATGATTTTGTTTGTTGTGGGGTAAGGGTGTTAATATTTATTTATTGTTTATTACCAAAATACAGTAAATGGCGGACCTAATGCCATAGGCATTCCCTACCAGTCAACCAGTATAGGTGTACGAGACGGATGTTTTGGTAATAGAGGGCGAGCTACTAAACTTAGAGATATATTTATTGCTTAAAAAATATGACAACTATTATATTATGTTACTTGCTGCTGCGGAACCATTCGCTTTTTATACCTAACCTAACGTTCAAACTGAAAAAGTCCAATTTCAACCAATAAGCGACCTATGTTTTAAAATAGAACTCCAATAGCATGAAATCGCGCCAAAAACTCCAAGTACCAAAACCTTTACTCCCCAGTATGTGCAACATGCGAAATGCCCCCAATAAATCTTTTCGACGTAGCCTCTGCTTTCTGTAGCGAATCACAAGCCTAATGGATCCTACTCGTCGAAAATGCAAGTCCATTGTCCGTAGATAGCCCCCGCGTCCTGCACTCAGCGTTTTGTGTCAGCTCGGTTATGTCACTAATACTAGTATGCTGTATTTTGAAGCCAAGAGTCTTATATCTGACAGAACATCCTTTCTCGCACCAGAAACGTACAATAGATATATTTCTTGTAAACAAAAGAGATGCATATAGTAATAGTTGATCGCTGAAACTGCGCGCCGGCGAAAATTCGCTCCACTAGTTTGTCGCTGAGCGACAAGAGCTATCAAAGATAGCGGTGGGCGTTTTTGGAATAATGATGCGTGATAACGATGCCAGGCGACTGGATGCCGTTATTGGATGCCGATGCCATCTAGTTTTTGTCAATGTTACTATGGCAACAGTGCCACAAACTAGTCTATGCCGGTGAAGATGTCGCTAGCGGTGAACAAATATGTCACAATGATATGGATAAATTGTAGTTCATATTTTTGCCACCGGCACTGAAAAGTTTGTAATACTAGGATACTGACATGCACTTGGCATCGATGCGATGCCGGCATCGGTGCGCGGATCCGATGCGATTTATCTGATACCGTTGCGCATCGATTTCACAAATATCTAAAAACGTCCATCTCTAATCAAAGATAATACTTTAACAGTGACGCTCGCTTGACCGTCGAAATGCGGGAGCGTGCATTTTTATAAAATTAGTAGAAGGAAGTAGGAATATAAAGTTAGTTGGAAAATTATCGCACTGATGGTGAAAACTACAAGAAAATTCATTAAATTCGTCCCTAAAATCTTTGCAAACACAAAAACAGACAGACGCGGTTGAAGACTTTGTTTTATAATGTGTAGTGTAGTCACTTATGTCGCCTGTTTAAACTTCGGTGTTTCAGGATAGGCAGAACAAATTAGATCTTCAGTTGTCACGAAAATCTCTCTCTTCAATATAAAAAAAAATCTATCGCTATAAGATAATCATGAATGTTATATTTTTTCCTGAGCAACTCACAGCCGTGTCTGTGTTGTATGACATTCCCACTGGACCTAACAATTATTCATGACAATATAGCAATCTCCGCATCAAGACTTATACAGAGTGTAAAAAAACCTATGACAAAGACTTAAACTACGCATTCTGTACACCCAAACAAGTCATATTACAAAATATTATAGGTGGGAAAAAATTGTATTTATAAGTTAAAAAATTTTTTTTTTCTAGTACGCAATGTATGGCGCGGCGTGCTACTGTGGCGCTATGCAAAGTATGTGCCTGTGTGTATGTGAGTACGGGTGTGTAAAAGTGTGTCGATAAAAAATTTTCTAAATAACGGTTTGAAAATATTAACGTACAAATCTTGAAAATATTTTGGTCAAAATATTTATTTTTTTTAAATTATTTTGACCTTCATTATCGCCATAACCATAAATTTCCCAGGTATGGTCCAGAAGAAAAAAATGATCGTCATGATATGGAAAATACGTGGCCTTCGACTTCGTTTACACCCTGTATTTTGTAGGTGTGCAATTGTGCATGTGCTCATTCACATAATATAAGTGAACACACACACAGTGCTTGAACACACACATAGTGCTTGAACACACACATAGTGCTTGAACACACACACAGTGCTTGAACACACACACAGTGCTTAAAGACACACACAATGACGTTAAAATGAAAATTTCCTACTTACGTAAAAGGCTCAAATGACATTTTCCACGATAAGTTGGCAACGATAAAGTTGTACAAATTTCTTCTTTTGCTCGTCCCAGATGTTTTGTTTAAAAGTAAAACCGCGGATGAAACTTTTACGCGCCACTGTCCCCTCATTTTCCTGCAGGAAATTCTTTCTTCTTCTCTAAAGACCAAATGATAAAAGGAAGTTTTTCGAGTAAAAGAAAAGCGGTCGCATTCAATTTCCCAGTGGTCGTAATTAAGCGTACTTACAGTAAGATTGAGCATCAGGAAATGAATACAACGGATAAAATATTTGATGCTTTATCTGATTTCTTGGTTGAAAGAATGTTTGTTATAAGATTAAGTTTATATTTAGGTTCTACCAGTAGGAAGGTATTGTTACGTGTCGGGATGGGGTTCGAAAATATAATCATCAATCCATATATCAACAGAATTAATAGCGTATCATGCGAATGTAGCATCTACGTTACGGTATGGAGTGATATTTTGGGGGAACTCAGTTGACAAAGAATATGCATTTAATGCTGAAAAAAAATGTATAAGGGCTATTTGTAAAATTAAGCAAACTGACAGTTGTAAACCGCATTTTATTTCATTAAAACTTTTGACATTGCCGTGTATTTACATATATGAAATTGCTGTTTTTGTTAGAGTCAATTTACACTTATATGTTACTTTTAATAGTAGAAGATTCGAAACCAGACTTTGTTTACCATCTAACAAGACATGGCTTATGAATAATAGTGTACTTTGTATGGTACCTCAGGTATATAATAAAATTCCAATTGAAATTAGAAAAGCTGAAAGCCCCAATATATTTCGCTCTGAATTAAAGAATATGTTACATAAAAAAGCATATTATAGTATTAAGGAATTTTTAGAGGACAAATCTGTGTAAATGGATGTACACTATGTGTTTATTTTAATTTGCATGCCTTGTGGTGAAATATGGAATAAGCGTACGTATTATAATTTAACACCTTTTTATCACCTGTATTTGCAAATAAATAATTGATTGATTGATTGAATGCCAATTCACCTTTGACAGTTCTTTAATCACCTCACAGTTCACTCAGTAATTACTTAATAATTATCACAGTACACTATACAATCCTTATACAACCGGCCGCGGCGTTCTGGGTAAATCTATTTTCGATACGTTTGTGGATTTGGTTCCTGGAGCTCTATTTTTGAATCACTTGCCTTGCGTCGAACGTTCGAATTATACTAATTTTTAATTGACATAATAAATTCCGTATTTTTGAATCACTCGACGTCAACGAGCGGTCTCGACCACTCGTTGCGCGTTGGCGAACGATGGAGGCGAATAATAGAATAATTGCTAAATAGATAGATAGATATTTTTAAGATTATTTCTCAATCTTTTTAAAATACAGATAATTTGACGATTTGTTGGGACGTTTAGATCTTTTCTAACAATAAGGCAAAAGTGTTGAAATAGCCAAAGCGCTAATAAAATTAAAAGTTTAAAATTTTTCACTTTGGTCATATCACCATAGATAACTATCGAGACTTCCGTTTCCTCTCTCTGTTTGCCGGCTCTCAAAACTTTAGTTACGTTGTATTTAACTCTGCTTTTCATTAATTAAATAAACGAAGTTAAACCCCATCGGATGTTTGATTCTCATAGCCCATCAAAAAGATTAAATAACCAGTTATTGAGAATTATACGTTTATTTTTCACATCGCCAATGACTGATTTTTATCTTTTTCCGTGAAATTAATAAAAATAAATATTTTATATTAAACTGGTAACACTGTAGATGAACGATTAAAAAATACAGAAAATCAGTATCATGCGACTTGGAAGTCGAAAGTGACTTAAGTCGCATTCGACGATACTACGACAGGCGAGTGAATCAATAATAAACTCCCAGAGCGTTCGTGATGCTTAGTTCACACTATTGCACTATCGCGAACATTTATCGGTGTCACGACACATTTAACCAAACAATAGTCACATTTCTGGCAGTGTACTGAAATGTGACTATTTCTTAGCCCGACTTTTCGTGTTAAGGGAAAAAGATTGCGATAACGTGTCAGTGTGCCTTCATCATCATCAGCCTATTAATGCCCCCACTGCTGGGGCACAGGCCTTCCCTATGGATGGAATAGGGAGATTGGGCCATGACCCACGACGCGGGCCCAGTGCGGGTTGGCGGATACTAACGACTGCAGATGCAGCCGCGACCAACGGCTTAACGTGCCTGCCGAAGCACGGAGGAACTCGAGATAGAAGATTTTTGGTCACTCATCCAATGATCGACCACTGCGAAAGTTGCTTAACTTCAACGATCGCAGCCCAACGCGCTAACCACCCGCGCCATCAGCTCCTCATATTAAAAATCTTACCTACGAGTATTATGTTTCACAGTTGCTGCTGCCACATCATAAAACTTTAAAAGTACATAGTTAGATGTTAAGGAAAACAACTGCTGAATCAGGAATTCAGGACCCTTTCTCACGCCCTTTTCTCCCGCCTATTATCGCTTCTTATGTCGCCATTGTGCCAAACACAATCGGCCGTGTGCACAACATCAAAGTTTCTTTCGATTTTCACTGCCGTTTGAATTCCTACCAGGAATTGGGTAGATTACATTCTAAGATTAAGCGTACAGTGTAAAAGTATCCTATTTCTGAGCTGGCACGGTCTGTTTTTGTTTGAGAACCGCTAATCTGAGGTGTCTTTTTGGATAATGCGTTTCGTCGTCGTTGTTGTGTTGTGTGAGGTTACATTAGAAGATTTATCAAATGATACTAAAAGGGAAACAGGTTATTGCGGAACCACTTTAAAGTCGCGTTGGACTTGACAAATCCCATAAATATAGGATGTAGTTCAACCTGTTGAAGATTCAGATAATCTTAGGTTGCTCTCAAAATTTTTAGAGGCCGATAAATTCATTTTGACTACTTTGATAACTGTATTAATAGAAAAAAAATCCTCGCGGACCAGGCAGCGGACGGGACTCGAACCCGCATCCTTCGCTATCCGGACGAATGTATTGATCATTATACTACCGCGGCCCTGATGGCTATGTCGAGTTCTATCTAGCCGCTCTTAAGCTGCAAGGCAGCGCCATCTCTTCACATTGTAGACAACCCACAATGTCATAAACACCTTTACAGGTATTAAACATTTGAAAGAAGAAATAGCAATTACAGTTATAATTTTGCGCTGCCAGTCAAGAATTCGACATGGCCATCAGGGCTGCGGTAGCATAATGGTCAGTGTTTTCGCCCGGATAGCGAAGGGTGTGGATTCGAGTCCCGTCCGCTGCCTGGTTCCCGTGGATTTTTTTTGAAGTAATAGTTAATTAATTTTCTTTGGATTTAAAAATCAAGCTTAAAAAAATTAAAATTATAACTATATTACGTATGTACGGGACTCCGGGCTGTCGCAGTAGCGGACAGTTACCGACTCGTACTGAGGGGTGGAGGAAGTTACACGCAGGAGTCTTGACTGTAGTGGACTGTAGTTTCGGCGAATAAAACCCCTGGTGTTCGGTATTGAAGAAATCGGTGGGCGCTGATAGTGGATGGCCGGTGAGAGGAGGCTTCAGGTCCAGAGTGAACCGCTTGGTGTTTCTTCCTGTTCCTTAGGGTAGGAGCGCCTGTCGCTGAATGCATGTCGGAGCCTGTTCCGACTCGAATTTTATATGCTAGGACTGAGCTGGCCAGCGATCCATTACCTCACCCCCGCTATACTTTATTTTTCATTTTCTCAAAAATTACATAAGTGCGAGCTTAAAACTAATTGTACATACATTGGGCATACAAATAGGCATATTTTTAACACAGTTATGTGTCCGTAAGCATGATATTTTAGGTGTGGCGCGCAAAAAATAGGTCTCCGCGATATTTATATTTTCCCCCTCCATAGGGCTTCGTCCTGCCACGGGGTTCCGCTGCCCCACCCGCGCGCTCCGGGCGCGCCGGGTGGGGAGCGCAACATGTCTTAGAAAACCGTTCTATACAAACAGATTTTGTCTCCTAAACGGTACATTTTTACATTTATTGATGTGATGCCTATTTATTTATGTAGTCCTGTGCGTTATCTACCTAATACAATAAGTTTCTAATAAGTATATTAAGAAATAACAGCTCTACGGCCCTATAAAGATTACAAATTAAAAAGTCTTAAAAAACCTACTTACATTCACTTAATGCCTAACTATCATATATCATTTTATAGAGGAAGTAAAAACACACATAACAACATCATTATCATTACAATTATACCTATATCCTATCGACGATTCGTAAAAAACTATTTCCAACATTTTCCTTAATTACGCCTAAACTACTAATACGATTTACACAAAACTTTGATATATTACTCTTATAACTACCTATTTTCTAATAAGATATAAAACAAATAAATCGAAACATAAAAACATACTATTTACGAATGCTTACAATTCAGGTAAAATCTTATAAGATGTTAGAAAAGGACAGCCTATCGTCTCTGTCCCTCCTATAGGTCGGAACTATCAATATTCTAGCTAGTTTCCCCGCGCCACCGCTTGGCGTCGTGGCGATCGTTTGGACAAATTCTTATAAGATCGTTGGAGAGAAAGAGACGGAATATCGGTCTGAACTATCAATTTTACAATGGTTTACTATGGGCAAAGCTATCTATTATTGCGATATCCGACTCATTCTAATAAGACAACAAGGGAATAATCATTTTTAATGTGTATACAACCGATACATGTGAAATTATAGATACATTTTATAAATCAATCTCATATCGACGTAAGTTTATTTCTTCTCGCTTCGGTCGTAAGGCGGTCGTCTCGTACAACGTATCTTATGTTCAGATGTGACTATTTACTCCAAGCCATATAACACCCAAACCTACAGTCTCTGTATAACTTTTCATACTCACGGTTGTCTGGAAGAAATCGCTAGTAGCGATAAGACCGCCAATTATAATACTTTTGTCAAATTTACTGTTTGTTAATGTTATGTAAATATTCGAATTAGAATTTATTTATTTGCTTTTGAATGTACCCTACACTGGGGATCTTACAAATTTTGAAGTTCGGCCCATTCAGCCATCTTAAATATTTTATTATATATTTATCTTTAATATTTTACACTACATTACTAAACGTAATACATATTAAATTACATTGTGACATCATTTTTCAATATTAATAATAATACATTTAAATTCATCAAATAAATAATAAGTCAGTGAAATTACAAAAAGTGTCCGCTTCATTTTATAAAACATCATTCAAGATTATGTATTTGGTGTTATAATAAGTGTCGCCGCACACGGGCCACCGACCACAACCACAAAACGCCGCCACCGGCAAATTTGTTGTAGTTTTCATACATTTTATATGGACTCGCCACACACGGTACGCCGGTGGCCGCCACACGCTACAAATCGTCGTTGCTCGCTTCTTGTGGCCCGCACCGGCCACTTAATGCGCCGATACAAAACGCCGCCACACGTTACTCGCGCGATTCTCCACCCCTCTCTCCCTTACCTTAGTCGGCCGCTGTCGCGCTCTTCAGCCACTTTAGTAGCCGCTTCTAGCTTCTCGTGGCGGCGTTTGTGGCTGTGGCGTGTGGCTCGTGTTCGGCGACACTTACACACACCGCGGAATGACGACACACTTTTGCCGGTGTTCATCGATTTAGAAAACATTATTACGTCAAAAAAGGTTTGCCTTATTAAATAGAAGTGTAAATATAAAACTTAATTTTACGTTCACAAAATTCATGTAAAATTCCGTACTGCGATCTAACATAGAAAAATGACCAATCGTTAAAACTGTAAATTTCCTTTTTCATTACTATATTAAAACACGTACGTATTTAAATAAAACTAGTTTTTACGGGTTAATGCACGAAACTTAATTTATTTATTGACGTTTCGTAGCCTTTACAGGCTTCGTCGTCAGAATAAAACTTTTATTTAATTTGTCGAGCTACCTTCGACGTGCGTGAAAACTTAAGAAACAAATATGTACGTATTTTTCATAACTCGTCACTGACAACCGTGCAACATTCGTTTTATCACGACCCGACACAGAGAGTGGCGTTTTAATGTGTTTTTTTAAGTGTTAAACAATCTATTTATTCTTAACAGTAATGATATTAGGAAATATAACTAGAAAAAATTCTAGTTTTTTTCTAGTTATATTTTCTTTAGATTTAAACATCAAGCAGTTACATGCTTTAAAAATAATAAAAATTATAACAGTAATGATATTTCCTAGGCAGAGCACATTGTATAATGTCTCTAAAAAAATACCTTTAGTCTTGTTTTTTTAGGTCTCCAGTCATCAATCATCATCATCTGTTAATGTTACTTCAGTGTGCTTTGATTCCCATATTTTGTATTATTTCCCTTATATTTATTTGAATCATTCTATTTCTGCCAACCATCCATAATGTTAGAACAACGTCTACTACGTATATTAAGAGGGTAGACGCGCTATGTTTTTTCTATGCAAGCGTTCTCGAATGATCGATCCTTGATTTTTATCACTAAAGAATTTATTTTCATACATAAAATATAAATTTACTCATTTTATGCTCCTTTGTCTTCCCTTTTTCGATAACTTGTGTTTCAAAGAAACTAAAAGCCCTCGAGAAAGGTCAAAAATAAACAAATTATAATCTCCACCAAAGACGTCTAATGTGGAAATTTAAAAGCATTTACAAAAAAATCAAAACATAGTATAATTACTTATTATTCTTTGCGCTAATTTTTTTTCATATATTTATCTAATTTTCGAGGAGGAAATCGTCGAGCCAAAACTCGAATTTAGCAATTTTTATACGCAACTAGCTGACCCAGCGAACTTCGTACCGCCATAAAAATATGGTAGAAGGGTGAAAATTTAGGATGGACCTATGTATTTCTAAATACCAAACATTAAATAAAATTACCCAAAATATAAAATAAAATGTTAGCGGTGGACAACCCTTAACACTTAGGGGTAAGAGAAATAGATAGTAGCCGATTCTCAGACCTACTCAATATGCATATAAAATTTCATAAAAATCGGTCTAGCCATTTCGGAGGAGTATGGTAACTAACATTGTGACACGAGAATTTTATATACAGAGCGTCCCACGGCTACCTCACACGGAGGGAAAGTATATTAAATATTGAAGTTAGGATATTTTACTGAAAGAAGACATCATTTTATTTTTAACTAGCGGTCCTCCCTCGCTTCGCTTCGGTGTAGAGCTGAAGTATAGACTACAGTTTTTGTTGTCAGGCTTGTATTATACACAATGACATTCATCTATGATTCTTCTTATACCTGCATGCAAAGTCTCAGCCCGATCGGTTTAAAATTGACAAAGTTTCATACAAACTTTCATTCCCTATTTTATCCCCTTGGGGGTAGAATTGATCAAAATCCTTTCTTAGCGGATGCCTACGTCATAACATCTACCTGCATGCCAAATTTCAGCCCGTTCCGTCCAGTGGTTTGGGCTGTGCGTTGATAGATCACTATGTCAGTCAGTCACCTTTGACTTTTATCTTTATATATATAATTCTTCTGTGAGTGTGTATGTCACTGAACTTCTCCTAAACGACTGGACCGATTTTGATGAAATTTTTTGTCTGTGTTCAAGGGGATCTGAGAATGGTTTAGATTCACAATTTTGTCCGCTGGACAACCTCTATTTTTTTAGGGGCGGTACGAAGTTCGCTGGGTCAGCTAGTATACATATATAGATAATAACGGTCATTTTTATCACCTGTATTTATAATCAAACTAAAATTCTCATATTTCCGTTTTCCAGTACTCATTTTCTACACGTTTTACATGATTTATTTGCTAATTTTGTTTACAAATGTTTGGTTTTTATTCTAAGATAAGCACGGTTTCTCAATATCAATTATTGTCTGTCAATAAGGTCGAACGCTCTGAACGCATCAACAGCCAAATATTGAATGAAGCTCGCTTTCTTTTTTTTTTGTTTCCTCCCAGGCGGGGGAGCGGGTGTGAAATCCTGATGGATACCCTACAGCCGGCTGTAGGGTTATGTCAGACTCTTACTGACTAAAACACACCCGTGGGGGGTGCCTATGGCCTTAGGGGCCTTACAGGCTTCATCTGATGCGATCAACCCCTGAGAAGGGGATGATGCAGCGCTGCCTTAGTAAATACTACTGCATAGTGCGCTTAGAGGATGGATGCACCCTGATGTGCATCCGTATCGGTTTGGGACTGAGCGACTGAAGGTCTCTCAGGATTGGGAGGGCGGGGAAGCTCGCTTTCGGACCTCCCGCCTTTTTATACCCTACCGCGCCGCCACGACCCGTGTCGAGCGCGGCAACCGTTACACAAAAATAATCCTTAAATCATGATTCAGTATTCACGTGCGACGGCGCGATGGCTTATTTCATGTATAAGTTTGGTGTTTCTATACCGATTTTTATGATTCTTTTTTTATTGAATAGTTAATAATGTTAACTTTTTTAAATTAGGGATGAGTATGATATGAGAGAGTATTATAAACGTAAGAGTAAACAACTATAATCAGAATGCTCCGAACTGCTAAGCTATCAGGAGTTACACGTGTTATTGTGAGTCAACCATAAAAGATAGACATATGCTGTTGCGAGATATTTTTTAGACAATTTTATGTAGAATATTTCCGTTATACATGATTTCTATGTAACTTTAACCATTAAGGCTCCACACGCGACAGAAGCTTAAAAAATGGAGTAACTTCTCCCGTTTTCCCAACATTTCCCTTCACTACTCTGCTCCTATTGATTGTAGCGTGATGAAAAGTATGCTATAACCTGCCCAGGAGTATGAAGAATAATTGTACCAAGTTTCGTTAAAATCCGTCGAGTAGTTTTTGTTTCTATAAGGAACATACACACAGACAGACAGACAAAAATTTTACTGAATGCATTTTTGGCATCAGTATCGATCACTTATCACCCCCTGATAGTTATTTTGAAAATATATTTCATGTACAGAATTGACCTCTCTACAGATTTATTATAAGTATAGATAATAACTAGAACTGCATTCATAGATTTTTAAAAAAACCGCTTGCTACAAATGCTATGTTATTTAGTAAAAAATAATCCTTATGATTAACCCTTTCGATGGTTATCATAAAACATGTTGTGTTTATTTTTTCGAAATTTCACGAGTTTGATTCCCAGTTGTAGTAGGCGATTTTTAAAAAATCTGTGAATGCAGTTCTAGTTATTATTAAAAATAAAACGATGTCTCCTTTCAGTAAAATATCCTATCTTCAATATTTAATATACTTTCCCTCCGTGTGAGGTAGCCGTGGGACGCCCTGTATAAGATTTTCAACGTTAACTACTGTTAACGTGATAGGGACACACGGTATTTGGCAATGCGGGACAGCAATAGTTTTTCCAAATACCTATTTCTCAAACGTCTCTCAGCTCACGTCCGCTCTTAAGATTTGATACTAATCACATTGCGTCCGGTCAAGATGACGTTGCCATTATTAGTATAAAGGCGACACAGTAGCGGCACGGTAATATTATCTATACAGTATTGTGACTCCGCCCTGTCCTTGAAAATAAATGCCTACACCGAGCGCTGCGTTGGCACGCGGTAGGGCCGAGAGCCTACAGTATTTTATGTAGTTTTGTTTTTAACGCGAGTGTAGGTAGATTACTCGTTTGTCTCTTTTTTCATCCTAACCACTTACATATTTATATGTTATTCCAGATATTTTGCCCGATGGAAAAACCGAAATACCTAGGTATAGGTATATAAAAAATATTCTATAAAGGTAAGACACCTTTCCAATATTTCAGGTAATTTAAAAAATGATATCTCTGGGTGTGTTATTGAAGAGTTCAAGCAACCAAAAACAGCAATTGTGCTGTTGTACGATATTGATCGTCGTTTGTTCTTTTCCATACTAAATTATGTAGGTATCTACTTAATTAAATCAAATATTTCCAATACAAAACGCACGTTTAAGCACGGCTAACTGCATAAAAAACAATTCAGACCGTTCGGTCGTCGTTGCGGCGCGGCGGCGCATTCGCGACTGGGTGCACGCCGAGCGCACATCGAACTCGAGTGGCGTAGGTATGACTCACTTTCCGACCGTTTGTATGAAGATAGAATACTGTATGATATTATTACCGTGGTAGCGGTGTGGTAAGTGATTTCGAGAAGGCCTATTCAGGTCCGCTAGCCCTGCATTCTATGGGAGTGATTGTTGATAGTTAATTGGTAGTAACTTTTGCTATTGACAGTTGTATCAATGTATTGTTTTAAACCTTTATGGTCATGGTCAACATTATAGCTATTAAAGGGATTGTTACCATGTACCTTGTTTTTTATGAGTCTCCGATATTTCGGCACTGTTGCAAGCGCCATGATCACAAAATAACTGAAGTAATTGCGGGTAGATGTTATTGGCAGACATATCGGTCTATATAAGTTATTTCCGGGATTGTTACCATGTACCTTGTTTTTAGCGAGTTTGACGACGACGACCTCCATGGCCGAGTGGTTTGTACGCCAGGTTTCATCCCGGTGGGGGCAGAGGTTTGTGTGATGAACACTAGCATTTGTACTCCAGTCATGGATGTTTAATATATATTTCTATATAAAAATATACTTATATATGTAAAGTTTAAGTATTCTATCCGTTACCCTAGTATCCCATAACTCAAACCTTATAGTGCTTACTTTGGGGCTAGGCTAATTGGTGTGAGTGTTGGAAATATTTATTTATTATTTATAGTTTCCGATATTTCGGCACTGTTGCAAGCGCCATGATCACGATAACTGAAGTAATTGCGGGTAGATGTTGTTGGCAGACATATCGGTCTACCCTCTGATGTCGTCTTTTACTGCGCTCGATACCCCTACCACTGGTCACATTCTCACAATTCACTCGCACCTGTTCTCGACATACAATACTCACAGTACACGTATCAGATCGCGGAACGACATTTTTTTGATTTTTGCGGTTTTTGCACATACGAACCACTGGATTCCCGACACTTGACAATTTAAACCTCCATGGCCTTATTGGACGACCTCCATGGCCAAATGGTTTATACGCCAGGTTTCATGATGACGCCGACTCGAGAGGTCCTGGGTTTGAATCCCGGTGGGGGCAGATGTTTGTGTGATGAATACGAGCATTTGTACTCAGTCATGCTTGATGTTTAAATCTAAAGAAAATATAACTAGAAAAAATTCCACGCGGACCAGGCAGCAGACGGGACTCGAACCCGCACCCTTCGCAATCCGGGCGAATGCACTGACCAATTATGCTACCGCGGCCCTCACGGACCGCGTCGAAATTCTTCTAGCCATTCTTAAGCTGCAAGGCAGCGCCATCTCTTCGCATTGTGGGCTACCTATATGCATTCGCCCGTATTGCGAAGGGTGCGGGTTCGAGTTCCGTCTGCTGCTTGGTCCGCGTGGAATTTTTTCTAGTTATATTTTCTTTAGATTTAAACAAAAGTTTCAAAACTAAAATGAAAGGGTAACTTTTCTTCAATTTGAGGTTAAAATTTCGAACAATTATTATGACAAATTCAACTTTTAGTTTGAAAGTTTTGTGAAGTAGAGTAGGCCTGGAGAATTTAATTATCAAACTATTTTCGGACGAACAAATTTTCGAAATGAAAAGGAAACAGAGTAAGAAACGTGCGAAATTTCGATTTTCGTTGAAATAGAGTAAGTAGGCCTCCTGCTTCCTTGAATAAGCGGATTGTGACAGTTATATTTTCCTTTTTTATTGTTAAAAGATATTTACGAAGCATTTCACTCTCAAACTTATATGCATTTATTATTTAAAACGAATATATATTTTATTTAAAACAATTTTTATTCGCAACGAGTCGGAAAACCATTAAAATCAGTATTTCGATCCTTTCAACTATCATTTTGGATACGGATACTTGCCCTTAATTTTTATAAAATAAATATAAGATATTCAACAACAAATCATTAGACAGTGTCATTTAAAGTCCGATGCATGCAAAGAAAGTATAAAATACTAGTAGATCTGATTGAAAAATCCTTTCTTAGCAGATGCCTACGTCATAACATCTACCTGCATGCCAAATTTCAGCCCGGTCTAGTGGTTTGGGCTGTGCATTGATAGATCACTATGTCAGTCAGTCATCTTTGAGTTTTATATATATAGATTAAATCCGATCGAGATCAGTTCTAAAAATATTCAAAAGGATGCATTTCCTAATATTATTTTGCCGTTAGGCAACATTTTGCAGCTGGAGTTATTTGGTCACGTAGAATTAACGCGTTAATTCTACAATTTATATGGCATTAAAGCCTTTTGGGATAGATAATTGTTATGGAAGAGCGAACAATATCTCTAACATAGTGAACTCAAAACCGGGGCAAGTACCCAACTGCAGCAACTATCCGGCTTTTTTTCAACTGTGTGTCTACTATCTTTACTTTCAATCCCCGAAAAAGATTTGGTTATTGAATATCGGAGTGACACGACCCACTTAAAAAAATGTATTTATATTCATTACGACATACACCCCTCTTTAATCTTCGTATTTTTTTCCAATTAACAAAAGGATATCGTAGCAAATTGGCAGTGCCTATAACCCCCGATATTCGTCCGATAGCCTTCGATTCTCGGAGCTCACATCCGAGAACAATTTATCATTACGTGACAACTTATTATGTTTTTGTGCGACCAACAATAAATTCAATTTAGCCCTTGTCTATTATAATAAGAGATTGTTTGTTTTGCCACATCAATTACCCCTTTTTTTTGATGACGGGGAGAAAATATGCGTCTTAGCCACGACAATCACTAACGCCGCGTTGGCTTGCTGTTAAGAAACCTCTTCAATTACGCCGTGACGTGGCGTCATTAAGCGCGTTCTATCGTCTGTACCACGGCGAGTGTTCTGAGGCGTTATTCTCTCTTATTCCACCTTCCGCTTACCTTCAGAGGACCACGCGCGCTGGCCTACGTTGTCACCGTCTAACTGTGGCCACAATTCCAATGCGTACAAAGAAATTTGGTGACTCATTTCTTTGTCGCACTATCTGTAAATGGAATGCTCTGCCCGCTCACGTGTTCCCTCCCTCTTACAATCTGGGATCCTTTAAAAGAGGCGTGAAGAAGCAACATGCAGGCCGGCAGGGTGAGGATGGCTTGTGTGGCAGGTAAATCTGCTGAATCAGCTATTTTCGCGTCTGGAAAAACAACATCCTCGCAACGCAGGTAATTTCGTAGTGCATTCAGGCAGCAGCGAGCAGACCGAGGGCCACATTGGGGCAGGTATACTTTGACGTGCATTCACGCAAGTGTAGCAGACGTCAAACCACCCCGCCTCCGACCAGCGGTCCGGCAAAACACGCTTCAGCTGATCCTGGGCTTCTCCATTCACAGCGTCACCTGACTAGTCCCACGTACCGCAGTCCGAGCGGCTAGCCAGTGGACCTGCTCCTGTACCTACCAGGTTAACCAACTCCGCGATCTACCCCTCAATCTCCAGGCGTAACTGCGTGATCCAGCTATGAGTCGTCGCTAGGCCATAGTAAGCACTGTAAGGCTTGTGTTATGAAATACAAGGGTAAGAGATAGAAATCATATTATTAATACGTTTTTGTATCTAGGTATACATATAGACATCCATGACTTAGATACAAAGTTATGACTGAAATAAAAAAAAAAAATAACAAAGTTTAGGTATGCCGTGTCCTACTACTTAGGCTACTTATGAAAAAATTACGATTAAAGATAAATGCAACGATTAATAGTACTCAATGTAGCAAAAGCAGACTCATCTCCTCTCTCAACACCCGTTCACGAGCATGACGGATGAACCAGCTATCGCTTCGCTCAACCAATTTTTAGGGAACGTAACGACCCGCCTCACACGACACTAGCGTAGAGATTTTTAAGAGAGCATGACTACCCAAAACCATTGTCACTAATAAAGTAGCCTTCCACACCCAAAAGAATGAGCTCAGCCATTAAGATTAAACCCCACGCGGAATAATCTGCGGATATAAAAACGTTACACGCCCCCGTAAAACACTGCGGGTTACAATCGATCAAGAAACGAATCCGCGGTAAGCCGTTCATTTTTCATGTGACAAGATGTGGAATTTTTTATTGGTCGTTACTCGTGTGAAGTAGTGATGCGACAGTCGCAAGATGATCGATGATAATTTGAACGACGAAGCTTGCATCTAATGTCTAATTGCTTATGTTTTTCTTTTGGTGTGAAATGGATTAAGAATTTTAGACATTCATTAAATATTTACTTAAATTACCGAGCTACAAGAAATACAAAGTAGAATGAAACGGACTAAAATGCTAACTAAAACTTTACAAAACAAAATGTATTAGGTAATATTTTTATAGGTAATAGTTTTGATAATTTGTTGCGTAAAACCATTTTGTTTTGGCTTGTTAGTTCTTATTTACTTATAAATATATTGTCACGGTTGTCTTGAATGAGCCTTTATAACTTCAATAGCTAACTTTAACTTTGTTTTTTGCTGTATCTTCAGGCTGAACTACGTGTTCAGTTTTAATCCATCCGTCGGCAGCTTGTATCTAGTTCATACCGCAAGGAATGTGTTTTATTTGGTCTCTTCAACGATATAAATTCGAACTTTCAAGAAATCTGATTGTTTCGTGTTTTGTGTTCTATAGTGTTAGATCGTGCACGAAATATGACCCACTCTTAACGAGATTTTAGTTTGCTTTTATAATCATCATCAGCCTCTTAATGTCCCCACTGCTGGGGCACAGGCCTTCCCTATGGATGGAATAGAGAGATTTGGCCATGACCCACCACGCGGGCCCAGTGCGGATTGGCGGGTGCTAACGAAGCACGAGATAGAAAATTTTTTTTGGTCACCCATCCAATGACCGACCACTGCGAAAGTTGCTTAACTACAACGATCGCAGCCGAACGCACTAACTACCTGCGCCATCGAACTTTTATAATAATATTATCAATTTACGACTTTATCGACTATGTCCCAACACTAATTGAGAGATATTCGCACGCGCTAATTTCCCAAGAGAATAAAAGTGTCACACGGATGATATGTTCTCAGCAAAGGGAAACGTCCGGTTTTTTTATCATTTGCCAGGTTATCTACTACCAGATGAAATTTTGAAGGTGATTGATAAAATGTGGCTTAACATTAAAAAACAGCTGAGTAATAAAGAAAGTATGTAAACATTTTATATACACTACGCAACAAAGACGCATATGAAGGTATTTTCCGTATATTGTGACGCGTACCTTTTAAGAAGCATTATGAAGCTTAAAATAAACACCAAATTTTTCAGTATTGGGTAAGTAGTTAATTCAATGCCTTAAAAAAGGAGAGTGAGCGATGATTATAGCAATATTGATTACACATTAGTTGTATTAACTTTATTTTAAATCCAAAACTTTAATATAATACTCTTCCATAATTCAAAAGGCTCTATGTCTTTTACTTACTGTGTAAAAATATTCACAAACATTCCTTCGTAGCTTTATACCGATGAATAGTATCTGTATACTTAATAAAATGTTATGTTTGTCATTTTATTTCCCTGGAAATGTATCTCCAGAGAGCCAAGTTCCAAGTTCCAATGAACTTTCATGAGTTGTTTTAACTGACTTGTAATGCATCGATGCTCTAAAGAAAGTCTTCCATGCTGAACACAGTAAGAAAAATAAAGTTAAAATGCTTCAGAGCTATGCTTCTCGTGCAGATAGCCAATCCCAATATTCATGTACTTAACTAATTTTCTCAACATCCGCAAATAGATGAAAAATAATATACTGGACTCTTAAGACTTAGTTATTTTAGGACTTTCAGTTTTAGAATGATTTCTTTCTGTAGTGTCAATCTTATTTACCAACAACATCGAAAACGGAATCAAATCAATATGAAAAAAAACCAACATAACAATATGAGTGATTCGCACCAACTTTCGCTGACTCACTGATTTCTTGCATATTGTTGAATAACAAACATTGCGGCTGTTCGGGAAAATTAATAACGTCCGCTATGATATAATCGACTTTATTTCTAAGCGATAAAGGCTATTGTATGTCATGTTTCCTCAAGCGAGGAATTGATGAAGCACCAATGTTATGGAACGGGTATGTGTTGCCAAATATCTTAAAGCAATTCTGGCATATCGAAGGGTGCGGAGAATCATAATTGATTTATGCTTGTATTTGAAATAGAAGACGCTAATATTGAATCTTCACAAGGATATCAGAAATTTGCTCCACATGATAGAATGAAATAACCAATTACAAATGACAACAAAGGCAAAGCAAAACATGCAAAAGCGTGAATATAAGACAAAAGCCGGTGCTTCTTTTCTCATATGCGTAAAATCAATTGATTTAACATAATTATAGATTTCCATGCCCCTACTTCACCTACTTTTGTAATTAAAATGATTCGAGAAGTCAATAAGAATCACATACGGCCTTCACTACTAAATATTAGGGGAATTGAGTAAATTAACTAGAACCTTCTTATAAAAGAACTGCCAAGTAATATTATGGTTCTTCATATTGGACCAGTGAATTGAAGTCCATTTTATGAGGGTTTATTTAGGGTGGATTAATTTATCTCTCTTGCGGTAGTTTTAGATATTCCTAATGTATGAGAGACAATTTTGAGAAAAGTATCGATATAATCCCCCATTATTGTGCCTCTCTCTCTCTCTCTTAGAGTATATTAGTCTTTCTTAATATGCTTTCTCAAGATTTATAAGTAACTAATAATATAATATCATATATAATCGCCGTTGAGCAACCTAACCTACCCGAATTAAAATTATCTAGTGCTTGCTACATTTATATCTTCTGGTGATAAGGAATATATATTTTTACGTAGAAGATCATTAAAGAATATTTAAAACAAAAGATGCGACCAAAGTCTCGCGACATGCCTACCTAACCTAACCGCCTGCCCCCATATAAATTCAAGAGGCGTGCTGACAATAGCATTAAGCAATGAATTTCAGTATAAAACGGGAAACAACTCATTATCACACTAGGCAAGGCTGGTTTAATTGTCAGATCTTTTGTTTGGAGCACAAAAGGTGTGAATTAAGGAAGGAGTCGCGAGTCCGAAATGTTTTAAAACGATTCTGAATAAAGCTAACGCAGTTTCACTGTTATATTTGTTTAGAATTTGCCTTTAAAAAGAATACCAGATGAGACGAGTCATATTTTATTAAGCAATGAGGATGTTGGAACCATGGTTAATATTTGATCAACCTCATGTTTTATTTTTCAGTTTACGCTATAAGAGTACTTATGGAAACTCGAAAATTCTGTATTTTGTACTGTAATTTAAGGTCCACTTAAATTAGAAAAAAATGCCATAAAATGGTTACCAGTGGATCAACATTGTTGATGAACAGTAACAATTGCTTCAGGGAACTATGTTGTGATCAATACTGCATTATACAATGTAAGCAGCATCGTGTTGAAAGCATGGAAGCAACAGATTGTTTCAACTTTGTCAATAAACAATGACTGATTTTTTTTTAAACCTACTTAGTACAGTGGTACATGTTTAATGTAAAAATAGGGACAAGAAAACTATCCTTGTTAGGTTTAATGCTAGTTCTTAATCGTATAAGGTCTCCTGTAGTAATTTTTGGGAATTCTTAAGCGCCTGTGACAACCTAAGCTAATTAGATGATATCGTAAATTTAAACACGGGGATTAGCTATTATGGTGGACCGGTCTTGTCAGAAAAATATTAGAATGAAAAAGATCTTAGACTATTTTAATAATGAAATGGTAGGTTATGGAGATGAATGCTAAATATAAGCTTCGCCTACTTCAGTCGCTGTAACTGATATAACTTTAAACTCTCATCTGCAATAGGATCCTCATATTGATGCCTTGTCAAATAAGACTCTGAATAAACTGAAGTGGCCTTTTGTTGTGGGGCTCAACCGCTAATATCTAAAAGTATTTTCATACTGCAAAAGAAAGCTGTTTGCGCCATATATAATTTAAAGGCAAGAGAATCCCTTAGAGAAAAATTTAAAGAAATTAATATTTTAACACTGGCATCGCAATACATTTATGAAAATATAATATATGTAAGAAAAAACTATGATGCATTTGCAAAAAAAGGTAAAACCCATAACTTTAACACGAGATTTAAGAACAAGCTTGCCGTTCCATGTTTCAGATTCCAAAAATCAAGAGGTTCATTTCTGGGTTGTAGTATTGCATTTTTTAATAAAGTTCCCCTAGATCTGATTGAGCTTCCACTGACTAAATTTAAATCTCAGATCAAAAATACTCTTATGAATAAGGGCTATTATAAAGTTGATGATTATCTAAATGATCGTAATGCATGGACATAGTGTTTCTTATAATTTGTTATTTGATTGTATATAACAATACAGTAAATAAAACTAGTTTTTACGGTTTAATGCACGAAACTTTATTTATTTATTGACGTTTCGCAGCCTTTTCAGGTCTGCATCGTCAGAATAATGATTTTTTATTTAAAATTGTCGAGCTACCTTCGAAAGACTTATATTGAGCGTTCGGTTATTGCAGTGGAAGATTTTTAAAATTTTATTGTCTATGTATGAATTTATTATTAAATTTACTTAATAAAGTATTTTATTTAAAATTCTTGTTTGTAATTTTGAGTTTATTTATTTATTTGACCCTAACTACCGTAAACTACCACCGGTTCCAAAATTGGGAGACCTTCCTGAGAAGAACCGGCGAAACAAACTCAAGAGAGGCTTATGTTAAATTATGCAAACAAAAAGAACTAACAGTATCTGATGGTCTTGCAGTGTGTGCTCGGGGTTGGGATTTTATCTCCTGTATAATAAGTTCCCAAGCTGGTGGTATATACCAACCATCTTCCCTATTGAAATTTGGATATTTTTTAATCTCAATAGCCTCGCGCATCATTCGAGGAACGAACCGCCGCTCAGCTGCAAGGATCTGTGGTCTATCAAATCTAATGTAGTGGTTTGGTCCCCCTAATGCATGTTCACACACTGCAGATTTATTTTCGCGCCTATGTTTCATATCTGCGATATGTTCTTTTACCCGAGTCCCTATACTCCTCTTTGTTTGCCCGAAGTAGGAGAGCCCGCAGTCGCATTCAAGTTTGTAGACACCAGCAACTTGAAAGGGTATATTGCACTTGACCGGTCGTAGGAACTGGTTGATCTTCTTTGGCGACTTGAAGTATGTATTGATTGAAGCACGCTTCAGAATCCTCCCAATCTTGTCAGTGACTCCTTTCATGTAAGGTAGTATAGCAGGTTGTCGGTCGACTGTGCTAGGTTTGACGCGACTGTGACGGCGGCGTGGTACATTCAGGTTATTATCCTTCAGTACTTGCTCGACATGCTGAAGTTCAGCTGCCAGGTGTTGTTCGTCACAGACACCCCGTGCTCTCTGAAACAAAGAGTTTCCTACGGCAGTTAATTGTTTCGGGTGATGGTGTGAGTCACCATTGAGGTACCTATCAGTATGAGTCACTTTACGATACACAGTATGGCTTAAACTTTGGTCAGGATTCCTGATTAATAAAATATCTAGAAAAGCTAGTTTACTATCTGCTTCTAACTCCATAGTGAATAGGATGTTGGGGTGTATAGAGTTAAGGTGATTTAAAAAGGCAGAAATTTGATCTGTTGGGAGGATTGTGAAAGTATCATCTACGTACCGCTTATATAGCCTGGGTGTGACAGGTGCTGCACTGAGAGCCCTCTCCTCGAAGTCTTCCATCAAAATATCGGCGACAACAGGTGAGACAGGGGAACCCATTGCAACACCCTCCATTTGTACATAGAAGTCATCCCCCCATAACAGGTAGCCAGAAGTAAGGCAATGCTCCAGTAATACTGCATATTCTATAGGCATATTATTTTCAAGTAGCTTCTTCTTAGTGATTTCAATGTAGTCCTGTACTGGTAGGCATGTAAATAAGGACTGAACATCAAAACTGACCATGATTTCATTGTCCGTGAGACGTTGATCTCTAAACGGTATGTTGGTGAATCAATCTGGCTTACAATCGGACGTAGTGGAGCAACAAACCGAATGCTCCACTACGTCCGATTGTAAGCCAGATTGATTCACCAACATACCGTTTATTAATTTCAATAGGGAAGATGGTTGGTATATACCACCAGCTTGGGAACTTATTATACAGGAGATAAAATCCCAACCCCGAGCACACACTGCAAGACCATCAGATACTGTTAGTTCTTTTTGTTTGCATAATTTAACATAAGAAGGAGATAGAAAGCCTCTCTTGAGTTTGTTTCGCCGGTTCTTCTCAGGAAGGTCTCCCAATTTTGGAACCGGTGGTAGTTTACGGTAGTTAGGGTCAAATAAATAAATAAACTCAAAATTACAAACAAGAATTTTAAATAAAATACTTTATTAAGTAAATTTAATAATAAATTCATACATAGACAATAAAATTTTAAAAATCTTCCACTGCAATAACCGAACGCTCAATATAAGTCTTTCGAAGGTAGCTCGACAATTTTAAATAAAAAATCATTATTCTGATGATGCAGACCTGAAAAGGCTGCGAAACGTCAATAAATAAATAAAGTTTCGTGCATTAACCCGTAAAAACTAGTTTTATTTAATGAGTGATGTGCGTGAAAACCTAAGAAACAAATATAACAATACAGTAGTTTTACGAACCGATAGCGTAGCTTCTTGACCTTCACAAGTGCTTGTAACAGCCTAAACTGAATAAATGACATTTCATTTCATATCATTTCAGTATGCATGTCATTAGCTTCAGCCGATCTGAGCCTGGCCGTCGTGGGTAAGTATCCCCATGATTGTTTGGAGGTAATAATACTAGTACGGTTTTTTTTTATATAACCTTTTTTTCTAATAGCTTCGCGGACCACTTCGGATGTTTTCAGAGACCACAGGTTAAGAACCACTGATATATATATACAGGGCGTCCCACGGGTACCTCACACGGAGGGAAAGTATATTAAATATTGAAGATCGAATATTTTACCGAAAGAAGACATCATTTTATTTTTAATTATAACTAGAACTGCATTCACAGATTTTTTTGAAATCGCCTGCTAAAACGGGGAATCAAACTCGTGAAATTTCGAAAAAAATACACGACATGTTTTATGATAAAGAGTTAATCATAGCAATTATTTTTTGCTTAATAACAAAGCATTTTTAATGAAGGAAAAGTCATAAAATTACACATTTTATTAAAAAATATTCAACAAAAAGTAATAAAAAACGAAACGGTGCAAGAAAAAATAATAATTCAATGTATCAAATGTTTAAAATGTGATCCGATTTGTTGTATGCAAATTCTCACTCTATTAATGTTTTCTCTGTCTGTCGATTTCATTATCTTCGCGTGGTGAATGTTTGTAATAACACGTCTGAGTTAATTTTGTAACTCCTGCACACTCAAAAAAAAATCCAGTGGGGTCTGGGGATCTGGGGATCTCGTTGGCCATCTTATTTCTCCATAAGAACCGATCCAGGAAGGAAAATGTTCATTAAGTAGATCGGAAGTTCTCCTACTGTTATGAGCCCCATTTTGCTAGAAAATGAGATTTCGTCGATTTGCACCAGGAAGATTATTGATCTCACCTCTTAAAATATTAAATATTTCTAGATACCTTTCCGTATTTAGATCCCTTTTGTAAAAATGTATTAAGAGAACCCGGTTATTAACTAAAATGAAAAACACAAAAAAAAGAAAGTACCCTTAGCACGAACCAATATCGAATTCGAATAGTTTCCGAGTACAAAATGTCATTGTCAAATGTGTACTGATTTTTAGTTCTCATTACGTACTTTATGGCGCTGCTGTATAAGTTTCTATTCAAAATTTGACATTGACATTTCACACTCGCAAAACAATTCGAATTCGATAATGGTTCCTGCTAGGGGCACAGACGCTTGAAAATGTATGTGTTCCATTTTCGAATTATTATTTTTACAAATTTCAGCCAATCGCATTGTAACTGAGTTCAAAAAGAAATGCATACGTAGTACAGTTTGTATATCACTTTATTATTTTTATCACGAACGTAATAAGACATTCCTTTCATTTAAAATGCTATGTTATTTAGTAAAAAATAATCTTTATGATAAACACTTTCGATTCTTATCATAAAATACGTCGTGTTTTTTTTTCGAAATTTCACGAGTTTGATTCCCAGTTGTAGCAGACGATAAAAAATCTGTGAATGCAGTTCTAGTTATTATTAAAAATGAAATGATGTCTTTTTTCAGTAAAATATCCTATCTTTAATATTTAATATACTTTCCCTCCGTGTGAGGTAGCCGTGGGACGCCCTGTATAGGCTAAGATAGCCGCTTACCATCCATTGTATCTGAAATATATTAAATACAATGCTTTCATGTAACCCACTCGGTATTAGGGGTGAGCAGAGTAGCATTACGAGAAGGTATCACAAGTCTTTATAACCTTTCCTTTGTAATACAACCCTCGAGGTGAATTTTGGCTTCAATTCAGCCAAAGACGGATAATATTCTAAACAAAGGCCCTAATTTAGGAGAAATAAATTTAGAACATTTTTATTGGATACGTGGGACACTCAGAAAGTTTTGAGAAACTAAAAAAGTTACTTCTATGGAAAAAAAAATTAAATCTTTTCAAAGAACTCTCCACCAGCCTCTGTACAAAGTTTCATGCATCTGAACCAATTTTCAAAACATTTTTTCCAGTCCTCCGCAGGCACCTCTTCCACAGCCTTCTCAAAATTTTTATTTTAGGGAATAAAAAGAAGTCACACGGAGCCAAATCAGGACTGTAAGGTCCCAAGACTCTGACTGGTGTGGATTTCAGGAAGGCCTTCGTTTTGATCGCAGAGTACGCGGGCGCGTTGTCGTGGCGAAGAAGGACCCCGCGGAGCCCGGTGTTAGGTCGTTTGTAGCTCATTGCAGAAAAAACTTCTGGCAGGCATTTTGTGCCATACTATTCGGCGTTGATGCTGCTTTGGTCTCGAATTGGAATTGAAATTAGGTACCCCGTCAAAGTGAAGAAACTAGCGATCAACATATTCCCTGCGCTCCTCGACCGCTTCACTTTCGTAGGCGGTGGTTCATTTTGAAACAGCCAAAATGTCGACTGGCGCATTGTTTCTGGATCGTATTGATAAATCCAGGATTCGTCAGCTGTCACAATATCGTAAACGCGACGTGACGAGCCTGCATCAAATTTTTGTGTCATATCACTGCACCAATCCACACGGGCCTGCTTCTCAGTTTGGGTGAGGTTGTGCGGCACCTAGCGGGAAAATATCTCCTTACGCAAAGGTGCTGGTGCATAATCTTGTGAACACTTCCTGAACCAATTTGCAGTGTATGCTGAATCTCTTCGTACGTCGTAATTCGTTTGTTTCATTTGAATTAAAAAAAAAATACTGTCGGCACACTTTCTTCGGTGACAGCAGTCGTAGGACGACCACTGCTGTTTTCATCCTACAAAGTAAGACGACCGCGTTTGAACTCGCTACACCAGCGGTAGATGGTTGCTTTTGAAAGTCCTTCATTCATAAAAACAGTTCGAAATCGATCAAATGACCCATCAGGTTTTAGCCACATTTAAAATCGTAAAAAATCATAGCATGAAAATGTTCTCGATGCAGATCCGTTTTTAATGAGACAAGAAAAATTTGATTGGCTCTCGAATAAATGCAGAGGGACGTTTTAAAAATCGAACAGGTATTATATGGTATTTTCACTTTTAAATAAATCGAAGTTTTCAAAATAATTATAAGTGGCCAGTGTCTTATACATAAAAACTTTTTTTCACAAAACTTTCTGAGTGGCCTGGTATTTTCACAAACTGCTTAAACTAAATTTTATTCCTGAATTAAAGCTACTTGCCACAACGAATGCTAGATTTGGGTTAGCCTCGTTGCAAAAAAACTGAAACAAGTTGTATATAATAATTTAGGCCTAATATTTCATTGAATAAAGAGAAATGTGTCTGCGTATCACTTGTACGGGAATATTATGATGAGTAGTGAATTTTATCGTAAACAGTGGTACGGTTATCGATCGCAATAAACAATAAAATATCTACTTCGACAAAGGATATACCGTTATACGTCTGCCAATAACATCTTAGCCTTTATTACTGCATTTACTCTGTAACTATGTCATTTGCTACAATTCCGTAACACTACTACTGTACTGCAATGTTAGTTTTATATTCAATTCAAAAATCATTTATTCACTTTAGGCTTTTACATGCACATTTGAATGTCGAAAACTGCGCCATCGGTTCGCAAAACTACGGCGGGAGACCGTGTACTCTGAAAGGGCTGCTTTTTCCCCCTGTTTGATTTCATACAGTGTCATCAAATTGAAAGTTGACATCAAAGTTCAAACATGTATTGAGGTCAACATTCACTTCATAAAAGCCATATACCCTATCTGTCTAGTTTAAGAACAATGGGTTATACGAAATTGAAATCTCAAAGCGACCAGTTTGAATTCGTTTGTCGTATCTTTCCAAATATCTTTAATGAATAAAACAAGTTTTAATGGGTTAGATTCACTGATTTTATTTATTTATTGATGTTTCGCATACTTTGCAGGAAGGCGTCTTTGGAGTCTATATATAAAACTCAAAGGTGACTGACTGACTTAGTGATCTATCAACGCACAGCCCAAACCACTGGACGGATCGGGCTGAAATTTGGCATGCAGGTAGATGTTATGACGTAGGCATCCGCTAAGAAAGGATTTTGATCAATTCTACCCCGAAGTAATAAATAAAATCAGTGCATCTAACCCGTTGAAACTTGTTTTATTTAATGAGTCATCATCATCATCAGCAGCCTAGTAATGTCCCCACTGCTGGGGCACAGACCTTCCCTATGGATGGAATAGGGAGATTGGGCCATGACCCACCACGCGGGCCCAGTGCGGATTGATGGGTGCTACGACTGCAGATGCAGCAGGGACCAACGGCTTAACGTGCCTTCCGAAGCACGGAGGGGCTCGAGATAGTAAATTTTTGGTCACCTTAATGAGTGATGTTCGTGAAAAACAAAGAAACAAATATCTTTATTGAATCACTGTTCTGATTACGCAGGTAGAAACATTATTTATTAAAGATAAGACTCGCTCAGCCAAACTCGCATAGCGATACTCGCTCAGCGATACTCGCTCAGCGATACTCGCTCAGCGATACTCGCTCAGCGATACTCGCTCAGCGATACTCGCTCAGCGATACTCGCTCAGCGGTACTCGCTCAGCGATACTCGCTCAGCGATACTCGCCCAGCGATACTCGCTCAGCGATACTCGCTCAGCTATACTCGCTCGGTTAAGCTGGCTTGGCTGTCAAAAGCCGTGCGCGTGCATTTTAACTCAGGACTGCCAATTCGTTTCTAGTTTCTACTCGCTTATCGTTCATCGTCGGAGGTGGAACATGTGCCTTAGATTACTGAGCCGTGTAATCATAACAGTTTCATAGGCAGTAATTTGTATTCATGTCTATGATAATAAAATCCTTTTGTTTAAACTTTATCTAATTTAACTTTATTTAACCAATTTCTGGAAAGTTGCATGTAGATCATTTTTCGAAAAATAAGGCCATAAAGAAGTTTCACTTCTTACGTGTGTACACTAGTACACGCACACATTTTTTTTACTAATTTCGTACACACACAATAAAACATATAAGAACAGGAACAAGAAATTTGTACGAGGGCACTGCTTATTTCATATTGAAATTTCTTTCAGCAGGCCCGCGAAAGGAAAAAACATAAAATAAAAGGTCGTCAGTGTGTGCCTCCTGAATATAAATAACAAAATACAATACTTACATAAACAAAACCTACATATATATCTACATAGATGTACAAATAAACATAATTATATACTAAAATAAAATATACAAGTGTTAAAAGGAGAAGCAATACAGTTCGGAAACAGTGATTCAAGAGGATAGATAGTTATAATTTTGATTATTTTTAAAGCATGTAACTGCTTGATGTTTGAATCTAAAGAAAATATAACTAGAAAAAATTCCACGCGGACCAGGCAGCAGACTGGACTCGAACCCGCACCCTTCGCAATCCGGGCGAATGCACTGACCAATTATGCTACCGCGGCCCTCACGGACCGCGTCGAAATTCTTCTGGCCATTCTTAAGCTGCAAAGCAGCTCCATCTCTTCGCATTATAGGTAACCCACAATGTCAAATGAATACTTTTACAAGTATTTAACATTTAAAAGAAGAAATAGCAATTATAGTTATAAATTTTATTTTTTTTAAAGCATGTAACTGCTTGATGTTTAAATCTAAAGAAAATATAACTAGAAAAATCTACACGCGGACCAGGCAGCAGACGGGATTCGAACCCGCACCCTTCGCAATCCGGGTGAATGCACTGACCAATTATGCTACAATTATGCTTAGGATAGATAGTGTACCTTCAACCGTTTTTTAAATGTAGCAACAGTTGAACTGTCTCTGATTCCTGATGGCAGCGAGTTCCATGAGTGGACAGCATGTACCGTAAATGAGTATGATGCAAATTCGGTTTTATGAATAGGACATTTAAATTTTATTATTCTTAACTAGGCAGATGAAAGCTAAACTTCCAGAATGCCATCGAATTCGAATTTAACCAGCAATATTTTCCGGCGATGTAAAAGTTATCTGGTATGCTTCAATACATTTACTGTAGGCCATCCTTACCCAAAAGCTCCATTGTTAACGCAGCGAAGAGGAAAAAAATATCAAGTACCTACCTACGAGTTTGTTCCTTTGGGTTCCAAATGGCTTTTTAAACTTACTTACATTTATCATTCGGAGACGGGAATTTTCCTTGAAAGCCTTACAGGTGGATGGGGACTAATATTTTCCTCTCACTACACTAGTTTTTGCTTACTCACACTGCTTTTAAGCGGAAAGGCAAAAGGAAGTTCCTTTGGACTGCGTTTTATAAGCTAAGAATGCTTGGAAACGCTGGTTTAACGAAGCGAGAGATAGCTTGCATAATAATGCTTTAATAACAAGTATTGTTACTTGTGATGTAGAAATGAAATTGTCTTATTTACATAAACGTCTTTGTCTGACGTCTTTGTTCGGTGAGGTTTCATTAAAACTTTAAAAAAAAAATTGCTGCATTTACACGTGTGGCAAAAATTCACACGTGTAAATGCAGCAACGGCTTAACAAATTCGAAGAAATCTTGTACGTTTCATGGATGTACCTAAACTTACGCATTATTTTAGAAAGAGTGAAGATTCCTCAGGGGTTAAAGTTACGGTCATGCAGAGAAAAGGATATGGATAAAAGTTGTAAAATATGGGCTGTAGTCTTTTTATTTTAAACTTTCATGGTCACTAACATTATAGCTATAAACGGGATTGTTACCATGTACCTTGTTGAATAGTGAGAATGTGACCAGTGGTATGGGGGGGGGGGGGGGGTATCAAGCGCAGTAAAGCACGACGCAGAGGGTACACCGATATGCCTGCCAATAACATCTACCCGCAATTAAGTCAGTTACTCCGTGATCATGGCGGCAACAGTGCCGAAATATATAAAAAAACAAGGTACATGGTAACAATCCCGTTATTAGCTATAATGTAGGCTGTGTGCTCAAACACCAATCTGGGGTCTTTTAAGAGAGGCATTGATGGCACGATGGTTGGTGTGCCAGTTTATAACTGCTGTGCCAGATACATTCGCGTCTGGAATTTATCAACACTTAACATCAGGTGAGGTAGAAGCATTTGTCTACCTGGCTATATATAAAAAAAAAACAAAGAAACAGCAAAAAATCGACTAGTAGATGACCCGGCGAATATCGTGTCGCCTAAAATTAATAATAAATAATAAATTTATTTATTGTCACACAAATTGATTATATACTTGTTTATAATGTAGACCCTGAACCCTATAATAGGATAGAGACCTGTGTGACAGGGGTCAGTGCTCTGGGGCATACTATCCAGACCAGTCTGCCTGAGGATGCCCCCAGAGAGGGACAGACGGATTCCTCAATACGAGTTGAGTCCAGAACGTCCCGCGGTTCGGCCAACGCACACGGGAGTTAGTGCAAAGAGGAGGGTCCGAGAGGGCGCTTTCACGGTTGGGGTTTGGGGCAAAGGCTTGCTGACACCCTTCCCCCATCGTGTGAAGATGGAACCGCAGGAGGTGTTTTTAGTGGGTAGTCGCGGCGCGGCGTGAAGTATGCCCCGTGGAGTCCCACATACCCCCACGGCAGGGCACGGTCGTGGGAAGTGCGTAAATGCATTTTCACCTTCCCAAAAAAAAAAAAGGGGGTCAGTGCTCACTTCCGAATACATGGATCATAACTATTTATGTAACAAAACAGTTTTACAATAAGACATACTTTATTGAAATAATTAAAGCAATCAAAATTCGATAAGAATAAATTAGTACGTGTGTGTGTGTTTGTGTGTGTGTGTGTGTTTTTGTGTGAGTGTGTGTAAAAGTCGATGAATGAGGTAAATTAGGAGAATTCTGTTAAGTTTGTAACTAATGATTTTCGTAAGCTATTTGACGACCTTCGTGGCCAAGTGGTTTGTTCGTCGGGTTTCAAGGGGTCGGCTTCTTGAGAGATCCGAAGGTTTGAATCTGTGTAAGGGCATATGTTTGTTTGGTGAATACGACTATTTGTACTCTAGTCATGGATGTTCAATAAGTATTTCTATATAAATATACTTATTGTATCAGTATATGTATTCTTATAACCGCACTGGGCCCGCATAGTGGGTCATGGCCCAATCTCCCTATAAAGGCCTGTGCCCCAGCAGTAGGAACTTTAATAGGCGGATAGTGATGATATGGCCTCCGTTGTCACCGTCTTACTGTGGCCACAATTCCAACGCGTACAAAGAAAGGTGACTCATTTCTTTGTCGCACTATCCGTAAATGGAATGGAATGCTCTGCCCGCTCACGTGTTCCCTTCCTCTTACAATCTGGGATCCATTAAAAGAGGCGTGAAGAAGCAACATGCTGGCCGGCAGGGTGAGGATGGCTGGTGTGGCAGGTAGAACTGCTGTATCAGCTATCTTCGCGTCTGGACTTCACCTTCACTTAACATCAGGTGGGGTGGAGTCATTTGTCGAACCTACCTATATAAAAAAAAAGATATATTCTATCCGTTACGCTGGTATCCCATAACACAAGCCTACAGTGCTTACACTTGGGCTAGGCTAATTGGTATGAGTATTGTAAATATTTATTATTAATTCGTTTTCACTATTTCATTAATACTAAGTAACAGTGAATTTAATTGACGGCTCTCGCCCGATGTTCCTTGCCGGTCTCACCTAAAATCCCTTCTCAAATGTCCTACTCATAAAAACTGACTTTGCATCCTACTCTTTTGCCATACATGCCATCATTGAGGAGCTCGATGGTGCAAATGTTAGCACGTTCGGCTGCGATCGTTGAACTTAAGCAACTTTCGCAGTGGTCGGTCATTAGATGGGTGATCAAAAATTACTATCTCGATCTCCTCCGTGTTTCGGAAGGCACGTTAAGCCGTTGGTCCCGGCTGTATCTGCAGTCGTTAGCGCCCACCAATCCGCACTGGGCCCGCGTGGTTGGTCATAGCCCAATCTCCATATTCCATCCATAGGGAAGGCCTGTGCCCCAGCAGTGGCGACATTAATAGGCTGATGATGATGATGATGACTATTTCATTTCTCCAACCACTTTTCAAAAATACAAATTATTTGTAAAGCATGAATTTTTCGGATATTGCACGCAACGACATTGGCGAAATAGTGAGTGCCTATTATAAGCCTGCCTATTGTAAGAATGATACACATTATTGTTTGTGCATGAGATTCCGTTTGGATCCATCTTTTTATTCCATTCAATTTATTTTGTTTCCCCCGAAGGATCGCATTGTGTACGCGACTCGGGCACGTGACGTGATTGCGCAAGAAATAAGCTGCGGCTATATTTCCTCATTAAATACAGCGTGCTTTTCAGAGATATATATTATAATAGTAGCAAATTGCATAATCGTGACAGACTCTCTCTCTCTTGTTACAGCATATTCAAACGCTTTGTAGACCCGTCGGACTGCCGAGCTCGGTTACAATGTTTCGTTAATCTTTGTTTAAGTTTAGGTTACATTTTTTAAGCTATTGCATAGATTTTATCCCCGCAATAAAATCTTTGAGCACGGCGACCGAATCAAGAAATTCCGTAACGAAAATAATCTGACAACAGTGCATATGAACACAATTTTTGTTTATTTTTTTGTGATATTTTTACCCCTTTTTTTATATATTTTAGACCCCAGCACCTTTTCTTTTTTTATTTGTCTCCCTTTTATTTAGACTACCTATAACTATAATCTAAATTTTTGGACTAAAGTTGGTAAACTGTGGAGCTTGTGGAAATTTTTTTGGCGCCGGGCAATGCTGTTGTTTACTGTGCTTGCCCAATAAAATATCATAAGACCTGCCTCGCCATCTATTAATATAAAAAAAAAAACTTAAATTAATATCAAAGGAAAAAAAAACTGCATAAATAAAATAAATAAATAATTTATAATTGCATAAGTTGATAAATAATGCTATGCAATAGCTTTACCGCGGCAGTCCCCGAGTGAAACTGTTTTTTTTATATTTTTGTGCATTTAACATGTTTTAATCTCTCTGCCTTGCAGGCTAGGAAATACTAGTGGAAATTCGACACGGCCATTAGGGCCGCGGTAGCATAATGGTCAGTGTATCCGCCTATAGTGATAGCGGAGGGTTGGTAGCTGGTTCTAGTCCCGTCTGATTTAAGTTTAGGTTATTGAACGTAATTGAGCGAGTTTATTCCAGTACTTTGTTAAGTTATAGAACTGACTGTTATCAATTTTTTAAATAATTTAGTTTAATAAACCCTGATATAAATAGTTAAAGGAGAATATATATGTTTTATACTATACCTTTTAGATATCAGATTTTCCAAATTATCTCTGGCTACTTTAGTCATACGACCTTATCTACATACTTTTTTTTTGTCACACCAGTTTTTCATAATAAACATTATTACAATAATTTTGTATTCGTATTAATATAAGTGTCATCAAGGTTAGACCTTTATTTACGTGCGTCAAATTTTACGAAAACTGATTATGTGGGCGCTTAACGTAACAATAAGGTTCGTAGATTCAACCCAGCACACATTTACGTATCACCATAGGGAAATTATCGTCTGCTGAAAAAAGAGGGAACATTTACGGGAACCGCTGCATTCCACTACTGCGAATGTAAACAGCAACTCACCTTCAGCAGCCGCACTGACCCAGCACTAACCGGATAATGCTTTCTTCCAGGCAGGCTTCACGAAGAACCACTGACGCCAGCCAGGACAGCAAAAACACAGCACTACACTTTCGGCACAGTTACGAGTTACGGCGAGCGGTGGAACCTCAAGGTATTGAAGTCTCCAGAGGAAGATCAAAAGCGGGATCAGCGAAGTACGCATCTGATCGAGTCGCCGTCAATTGAAACCTCGCTGTCTGTTCTCTCTTTCTTTGTCTGTCTTAGAATTCGAAGATAATAGAATGCAGCGGTCAAACGATCGCTTTTTGAAAGAAAAGATGGGTAGGTTCGGAATTTGAAATGAATGCAAAAGTTGGCATAAACATATGAATGCAAAGTTGGCATGAACAGAATACCTTATATTATAAAAAAAAACAGTGATTAATTAATGACGACTTGTTGTAAATGAGAACCGGGCATTCAGAAGTGGCAAAGGATGGGTAATAATATAATTGCTATTCTATGGTTTTAGCTCGATGCAGGATTAGTTGGAGGACGTTGTGGGGTACAATAGTTGATTCGCAATAAATCTGCTGGATCCTTGAGCTTATCATCGCATTGTCCGAAGGAAACCGTGACTGAATTCACAATTTCAGCTCCCACGCTGGATTGGAAGTAAAAGATAAATACGCAGGGTATATGCTATCATTATATACTATGTTTGAAGCTCAGCATCATCTGCTCATCTGCATCTGCTGATGATGATTCAATTGAAATCTTCACTTCTAGGACATAAGATTACACTATGGTTTTTTTTAAATTATAAATTCTACTATTTTCAACATTTGTGAAGTGAAAACTTCTTTAGCGGCGTTGTACACTTTTTTATGGGTAAATAATGTTAAACTCGCGTGAGGACACGTGGGCTGATCGCATCATGCAAAACAATAAAATTAGAAAGGTTGTTGACTTTCAATAAATTGGACGAAACAAAGTAGTATTTAATTTTATCGTATTATAATAAAAGCTCTCTAACTAGGAGTCCTGGTGGCAACTTTATTGCGAAGAAAATGCGTTTTTTTACAATAGTTGTCGCTATTTTTTATTTTTTTTAGAGATAAACTTTTTAATGTAATATAAAATTGTCATGTTTGTGAACGATAGAGCAATAAATAAATATTGGTTTCTACCACAAAATGATAGTACTTTTATTCTGATAATTAAAGCAATCCGTGCAAAATTATTCCCTAATCATTCCAAAATATCAAAAATGCACAACGTTAATATTCAAGTTTTCACTTCTGCCGGCAATTCTGGAGTGCAACCCGTCATTTTTTTTTATAGCTAGGTAGGCAAATGACTCTACCCCGCCTGATGTTAAGTGGTGATAGAGCCCAAACGCGAAGATAGTTGGTACAGCAGTTACAAACTGCCACAGCAACCATCCTCACCTTGCCGGCCTGCAAAAATGCTTCTTCACGCCTCTCTTAAAGGACCCCAGATTGTATAAAAGAGGGAAAACGTTTTTTTAAATACTATTTCGTGCTGTCAGTTTAACTATTCTATCTGTTACCCTAGCATACCATAACACAAGCCCTACATTGCTTACTTGGGGGCTAGGCTAATTGGTGGAAGTGTAGGAAATATTTATTTATAAATTATTATCACCAGCAGGTCAATGCGAAAAAATAGTACTAAACCGTGACTTCAACAGTATTACACCAGAAATTAATCATTCGTCTCAAAGTCAAATTAGATTTTCATTCCAACCCCAGTGACATTGCAAATAGGGGTAAATTTTGATGAGTTGAACTCCAATGATATTGGATTGTTTCAAGTGAAGCTTATAGAAGTTTGACTTTTCAAGCTGGTACACGCGGGCAAATTACTTTCCCTCGTAATGCTTTACCAGATACTTGCCAATGTCCTGGTCTGAATTCTCGCGCCCCAAGCTCAAAGTTTTCATTATTTTGTCCAATATACTTTGCATATGTGTTCCGGCTAAATTCACGTTCACTAAACAGGCAACGAAGATATTATGTTTTTCTTTAGCGTTTCGTACATATACGGTGGTAATAGAACCCTTTCTCTGTCTGTTCGTCCATCTGTTATTCATTTTTCATTCATCATTCATTCATGTTGTCATTGTATGTATGCCATAAAGTGTTAGATATGCAGTTTATGACTTTGCTTTTGTTTTAATCTTAGCTTTATGGCGATTGAAATATATCAGCTCATTATACTCGCTTTATGAAAGCTTTGTCAAAATATTACTCAACTAATATGCTTGTCAATTGAACAGCAGTTTTAAATCAAATCATTTGATTAAAATATTGACATGTATTATCTAGTCTTTGATCATTTTGATTAAATAATTGTCAATCGAGTTGCTGAAAGCCAAATAGATTTGACGGGCTTATAGTTGATTTGAAACCGGGTAAAACCGGGTGTCATTATATCACCAGATATTATAAACTATCGCAATAATTATGAACTGTATCTGTATATGTGTGGGAATCGAAACGTAGCGAGTGTGTGAGCGAGACGTATGCATGAGGAAGAAGGACAGAAGTGTTAGCGACATTTTGTGATAGAGACACGGACCTGAAAAAAAGACGGACGTAACCTCGTCTTATCTCGAGTGAAGCATGCAAATGGCCGCCCGCTTACAGCGTGTGCGTGATTTCAGGGTTGTCGGGTAAATCATCAATTTCCCTACTTTTTAAATCTCCCAAACTAAAACATTGTTAACATTATGTAATCAAATATATATTATAAAAACGGGATATTTACCACGTGTTTTACTCGTTGTGAGCTCCTGATTTTTCAGCAATTTAAACGGTCTATCAAATTATTTTTAGGAACACCGAGATAGAAAAGAAAGCACTTGTTATGTAAAAAGAAACTTTATTGTTTACATATAAATGTTAGTGTCTTAATATTATGTATGAGGTTAATAACATACATTAATATACATAAATCGCGCAGATTAATGCTTAAAATAAAAATATAATAGACTAATATTGCTATTTCTTCTTTCAAATGTAAGTATTTCATTCATAGATTGAGTAGGTATTTAAAGACTGACAGAGTGAGGAAAAGAGATATCATGCCAATCCTATAACGTAGAAAGAGACGCAACATGATGTACCTTTCGTCTAATAATATATTTTTAGCAAGAGCCGCAGCGCCCTGTCAAGTCGTACTGAGATAAAATTTATTATGAAATTCTGTGAAACTAACTCGACACTTTAATAGATATATTTTTGGAACAGTAGCGATAGGTACTCTGTCTATCTTTACATCCTATATCTATGGTTTCATTTGACATCGTGGTTTACCTACAATGCGAAGAAATGGCACTACCGTGCAGCCTAAGAAATACAAGAAGAAATTAGTCACGATCATTAAGTTCTCGGTAGCATAGCAATTAGTGCATCCACCCAGACAGCAGAAAATGCAGGTTCAAGTCCTGCCTGTAATTCATTTTGTAATAATTTTGGTTATCGTAATTTAGTTTCAAAAGTTTATTTGTATAGTAGTTCTGTTAACGGGTTTCAACTGTATCTATATATATAAAACTCAAAGGTGACTGACTGACTGACATAGTGATCTATCAACGCACAGCCCAAACCACTGGACAGATCGGGCTGAAATTTGGCATGCAGGTAGATGTTATGACGTAGGCATCCGCTAAGAAAGGATTTTATCAATCCTACCCCCAAGGGGATAAAATAGGGAATGAAAGTTTGTATGGAACTTTGTCAATTTTAAACCGATCGGGCTGAGACTTTGCATGCAGGTATAAGAAAAATCATAGATGAATGTCATTGTGTATAATACAACAATTCAGCTCTACACCGCAGCGAAGCGAGGACGGACCGCTAGTTTTTAATATTTCTTCTTTACAGGCTCCGGTTTGAACGAAAACCAAACAACGTGTGCACTGCACACAGTACTGGAAGGTGATGGGTCCCTAATTGTTATCCCCTTTGCAGTATCGAAATATTAAAACCCAGTCATCTCTACGGTTTCTATTTCTAGGAAACCTATTAGAAGACAAGACTATAATTTATATAAAATATTCTATGAATAATAGGGCTTCTTTTCTTTTCCTTTTGGGATACGGAACCCTAAAAATTTACGAAATCTTATCTTGCCTAGTCACATATGCAAGAAATACAATTTTCCCTACTTTTAGGGAAAATTTCCCGTAAATAAAGTAGCCACACAGTTGTATTTTTGTTTACAATTTTCATCCTTGTAAATAAAATATAATATAAAAAAAATATCAAGAATCGTCAATACTTAAGCATAGTAGGTGATTCCTTGTGACTTTTCAAATTTACTCGTGTAGTTTTAAAAGATTTCACCACACAAGACGGCATTTTTTTAAAAATATATCGGAGCAATTGAACGTGTGACTGGCGCTGTCACGCGAGTTCAAATGGCAGCGGATTGTCCGACCTGGTGCATTAGTGTGAGTGTAGGTAGTGTACAACACACGATTTTGTCTGACCTACATGTCATTGTCATGCTTCACATGATTTGCCTTTGATATTACGTCCGTCTTTTTTTCAGGTCCGTGGATAGAGAGAATAGAATGGGATTCGGGATAAGGACATATGGAAGTAAAGTTGTATAATTAAAATAAAACGAAATTATAATTTAAAAGGGGATTTTTATTATATATCCGATCTACATATGTATCTATTTAGAAAAATATCTTAGAGGCGACCTTATAACCCATACCAATAACATTAAATACACTCAAACATAGCACCTTTGAGGTGGATGACTTATTTCTAATAATCATTGTTACGCTGGTATCCTGACAACCTCGAAAAGAATATATTATATTATGTACCTAACATATATATGTTATGAAAATAAAAAATCTATGTCGGAGATCCGTAATATAATAAAAAAGAAACTTGTAATGCGTATGTAGGTAATAAAGTTATTCATCATTCGGATGTAGTAAAGGTAGGGCGATAATATTATAAATCATAATCTGTAATGTTCTGTCATATGTTAATTTTATGTAGATATCGAAGAGCGCGTTTAGACTGCGCTCGTGAATTTTTGTGCTTATATTTTTCCTACCTCACAGAGGATATATTATATGACTCTAACATATATATATATATATATGTTTTTTAAATGTGGCATTGAAATATATATATATATATATATGTTACGAAAATAAATATCAGAAGCCGGAGATTCGTAACATATAAAAAATTCGTTCAAAAGAAGCGAGTGTATAAAAGTAAATAAACAAACAATAAACAAAAAAATATGTTTTGATATATATCTTTGGGTCCGGAAACGGAAGCCATTTGTTAACACTTGGTGTTTGTGGTTACAAAATAATCTCTTCAAATGAATTCATGAATATTATCTTTATACAAAAAATATTGTTTTAATGTGTCATTTTCCTTTATTGTTACTTTTTATGTTCTCTTGTCTATGGATTGACTGAGCTTTAGCTTTTATAATATCATTCTGAGAAGTTTCTTCTTATTAAATCCAAATTCTAGTAGTCAGGTCAATTTAGACATTCACATCAAGCTATTATTATTAAAAATAACATGTCAAAATTCCCCATCGTTTTATGATGACGCTGACAATTTTTAAATCTTCATATCTTAGGAACGGTGACTCTTAGGGGAAAAATATGAATACTTTTTTATAGATCATTTTATGATCTACAATTTTAGTCTAAAGTAGTTTACGATAAAACTTACCATTTTGATAAAAATACATATACTAATATAAATATATTTATATAGAAATATATATCAAACATCCATGACTGGAATACAAATGCTCGTATTCATCACACAAAAAATCTTCCCCCACCGGGAAAACAGAGAATTTTCGTTCCTTTGAGTTTCGTACAATTAATAGGTACACTTACATTCAAATTCACCGTCCAACGTACGGACCGGACACCGTAAATCACAAATGGGTAAAAACCATTATCATACTGGTAATTTATGCTAGACGCATCATCGCGAGATTCACGGATCGTAACGTGCGAACGAAAAGAAAATTGAATCTAATCGACAAAAAAAAAGGATGTCTTTGAAACAATATGAAGAAATCTGTAGCGGGCTTGTGTTTTGTCCTTAAATTATGTAAGACTACATGGTATCGGTACGTTTGTCTGCGCTTAATAAAATAATTTGAGCACCTGATCTGTTAAGAAACTAGCAAATAGCAAATGAGTGAAATAATTGGTTTCTCGTGCGAACTCTTAGCCTCGGAAGTAAAATTTTCGCGATGAAAAGGCGCAAGTTTGTCGCCATAAAAAAAGAGGCAGGTGGTAGAAGATATAATTTAGGGTTGTATGTATTTTCTAATACCACATTATAAAAAAAAATATTGTCCAAAAAAAAATTAGGTGTGAAACGTAGTGTTCTATCGATTTCCTGGGATAATATTCCTCCTAACCCATATGAGAACACTACGTTACAATACCCAATAGCTTGAATTTCGCGAAGGCACGTTGTTGGTTTCAGAACACTATGTTACAGGTGGACAACCATTATTACTTAAGGATATGAAAAATAGATAGTAGCCGATTCTCAGACCCACGGAATATGCATATAAAATTTCATAAAAATCGGTCAGGCCGTTTCGGAGGAGTATGGTAACTAACATTGTGACACGAGAATTTTATATATAAGATTAATTGGAATTCTATTTTGGCGTAAAAGCAGACAATCAGACATACTTGCTTTCACCTTCATAGCATTAGCGTTAATATGGTTATTAGGAAAACATCAAATTAAGGTGCTGTGTTTGTTTTTTAAAACATTTATTTTCCGCACGAAATCTTACACATAATTAAAATAAAAATTTTCATTTTCAATTTTCAAAATTAATGTGACATCGGTTCCCGTTCAAACGGTCTATGAGCAAAAATCTCATTTGACATTGTGGGTACCTACAATGCGAAGATATGGCGCTGCCTTGCAGCCTAAGGCTAGAGAAAATTCGCTACGGCTATCAAGGCAGCGGTAGCATAATGAACAGTGCATTCGCCCGGATAGCGAAGGGTGCGGATTGGAGTCCCGTCTGCTGCCTGGTCTGCCTGGAAGGTGAAGTTATTTTAGGCTCCCCAACCCCTTAGCGTTTTCGGTCACGTGACAACAGATAAAAAATACTTTTCGCTTTCAAGATTTTTAGTGATATTATCAACTCTTTTTTTGTAATAATACTGAAATTGCGGGAGGAAAGGAGGAAAGAAATTGAGGAGCTCGATGGCGCAAGTCGTTAGCGCGTTCGGCTGCGGTTTTTGATGTTAAGCAACTTTCGCAGTGGTCGGTCATTGGATAGGTGACCAAAAATTTACTATCTCGAGCTCCTCCGTGCTTCGGAAGGCACGTTAAACCGTTGGTCCCGGCTGCAGTCGTTAGCACCCAACAATCCGCACTGGGCCCGCGTGGTGGGTCATGGCCCAATCTCCCTATTCCATCCATAGGGAAGGCCTGTGCTCCAGCAGTGGGGACATTAATAGGCTGATAATGATGAATGAAAATGAATGACTGAAATTGCTCCCAAGGTTCAAGTTCAGTACACATGCAAACAATTGGTACTTTATTTTTCATATTGCCGAATAGCTTATTGAATAAGTTTTACGACATAGGTAGAGCGCGAAATTGTTTCATGAATAAACAGACATAGGGCTACAATCTACTGTAAAATCCAAGATATTATATTTGAGACACATGCTTCATATCAAACAGGCTTACATTCTTTATAACAAAAACGAGTGAAATGTATAAAAATATACTTATTTTATTATTTTCTTGACAGATATTCTTATTTGGATATGAAATGGCTACAAAGGAATCTTTGTTCGAGCATTACATCTGTCTGTCTCTTACGAGTCTCTCTGTCTTGAATGTCTAAAAGTTATATTTATTATACACAGATAATAAAGTAGAAGTAGAGTTGAAGTTGCTCTTTTATACATATATGTGACTGTGTTTTTTGATGATTAGTCAGTGCAGCGATTACTTTCTTGATATCAATGCCAATGGTCCTAGGTTCGAACTTTGGTAAAGGCCCCTACGACAATGGCTAACTAGAACTAAGATCCGAGTCTCAGAGACGCCCACAAGTTGAGCTGACCCCCTCAGGTTCGAGTGGTCTAGAGGCTCCAGACGGAGAGGAGACTCCCCCCGTGGGGAGATGCCATCCGCCTGCAACACTTCTAAAGGCACTCGCCAATTCTCAGCTTGAGGTCCCCTTAGGAGCTCGCCGTCCCCAAACCCGGTGACGCTGTAAAGGTCATCTGCGACCAACAGCATACACACTCAAAAAAAATTTGGTATAGGCATACATACGTTAATAAGATATTTTATTACCTATTAAGTGACGTCTATTTACAGTAAGAAATACGTTATTTTGTTTTAAAATAAGTCTGAGTTTCAGGATAAAATGTTTTTCAATAACAGAACAAGCCTTAGGGTCAGTTCATAATGAGACGCCAAACTACGCGACAATACCATAACTGAATTGGCGTTGCGCTGCGCGCCACCGCAGGACGCAACGCCACGTTGCGAGGAGTAAAATCGTAGGCAGTATGACGCCTCGCTGCGCAGCGGAACATGTCTACATTCACCGAGTATATCTGCAGCGCCGCCGCGGCTTCTTTTTCTTCCTTTTCTGCAAGAAGCCCGATTATAACAAGATCCAAGTCTATATACAACAGGAAGTCTTGACGGAAATAGTAGAGACAAGTTGCAACGGGCAGCCTCTGACTGCGCCTCGCTGCGTCGCGCGGATTCGCGAGGAGCAGCAACGCTTTTGCACTCCGCGCATACCGGCGATGCACTGCTACGACGCGATGCATTGCTCTATGCTGTGAGGCATCTCGAGAGCAGCGCTGCGTGGTGCAACGTATTCTGAATTATCACAATGAAATGTATATAATTTCGTGTAGTAAATAAGATTATGGTTTGAGTTACTCTATTAAAATTTAAGCGCGGCATCGCGTCGCGTCGCGTCTCAGTGTGAACTGACCCTTAGTCGTCGCTTAAAAACACTGTTTTATTCCACAGCAAAAGAAAACAAAGGGACAATAAACAATTTGCCGAGACAGTTTGTAAAGAGAAATTTTATTTCGTTTCAAGGGCGATAGGGTAAATATTTTAGGGGAAAAGTCGTCGCTCCTAAAAAAATGTTTTAAGGTGAAAATGTTATCGAGATCTCTTTTAGTCTGCTTTGTTCAACTTAAAAACATTCATTTGTTATAGCTTTGTCTTTTTCTATGGACGCTCAAATACCTAAACGAATTCTTGTTTTTTCTTGCATAATGTTCATATTTTAATGTGATTTCCACCACCGAGCTAGTTAAAGTAAACAATATTGCCAAACATAGTAGGTACTGTAATGTGAGGCGGCCTTTACTACAGACTAGTTTTTGCAATAAACTTTGCAAATTGTTAGAAGTCTAATCTCGTAAAGTTTTTTTTTGCAACAACTTTTGCAAACTTTATAGCGATGACTAGTCTGTAGTTAAGGCCGCCTTCTAGTTGTATGGACGTCTTCAAGCAAGTAGGGATATTTAGATATGGTGGTCGAATTTTCTCAAGGTAGTAGTGTTGAGTAGGACTTACAAGAGGCGGTACATTTGTCCCGGACATGACGTCAAAATGTAAGAGCGGCTCAAAATTTTAAAATGTACTTCTTCACATTCAATGTCGCGATAGTCGCGTCTCGTTACTCACTCACTCTTCGTTAGTCTGAGAGAGAGCGAGGCACGACATTTCATTTAAGTCCTCTACGGTATAGTGTAGTAGTACCTATCTCTCTCTTATCTTAGTAGTCTGTGTTACAGTGCGACAAGAATCTTGTGGCGCATCGCATGACACATACTGGAAATAATGCTGCTAAATTTGCAGTATAACTCCCTCTTGTCTAAGTCATCCACACGCCAAATAATCCTTGTCACTCGCACTGGGTTGCGTTCAAAACCTACGCTCTAGGTGCAACAAATATCTAAGTTGACATTAGCTTCATACATTTTATGGCAAAATTTAAACGTCAGGGTAAAAGTTGCACTCAGAGCGTAGGTATTGTACGCAGCCCAGGGTTGCGTTCAGAACTGGCGCTCCAGGTGCTACTCGTGCACACAAACGTAATGTCGAGCTTCTGTACGCCTCAATGTCATATTTGTACTCGTCACTTCAAATGTATTGCCGAGCTTCAGTACGCCTCGCCTCATTTGAAGTGGGACATTGTACTCGCTCAGTACAAAAAGAGGCTACTCTTACAAACTCTTTTTCAAGTCGTGTCCTACCCAACACTACAAGGTAGTAGGTAAAAAGATATGTTTGGTCATCTGTTATGAATCAAATATAGGAATTTTAAAGATTTGAATATGAGAATCTTTTGTCTCATATCGAACATTCCAGGAGATAGAATTCATGCTCAGAAACATTCGTTTAATAGAAAATAGATTATTTTATTCTCTCAGTTGAAATAAAGGAAATGAAATAGTTCGTGATTATTATTAAGAGCTAAGTAAAGCTACGTCCCCAGGGCTTGCTACAGGTACAAGCCCTACAGTACCCATTTCATAGAAAGAAGAAAGAAATAAAGAAAAATCATTTATTGGCCTTAAAACATAAGTATGTAACAATAAGAAATTATATAAGTACCGATAAAAATAAAAACAAACAGACAACAACAATATGCAGAAAGAAGAAAGGCCAATTAGGACCCTGCCTCAGCTTAATGCTGTTACAATGGGACGGGAATATTCCCACCGTAACAGCGCTGGTATTCTGGCAGGGCCTGTACGAGATTGCTAGAGTATAAAACCTAAAATTACAAAATGGTATTAAAATATATATAGTTATAATAGAATACATGAACTGAGTTAAATAAATAATATAGTTTATTAAATTCGTAATGAATTAATATTAAGGCCGCAAGTGTTACCCCCGCGCCCACACAGCGAGAGCCGAGCGTAGTATATTGACTATTTCATTATTAAATTAACTTTACAAGCATTGAGGCAATAAAAAGGCTTTACGAACCTCTGGTACGAAGTCATACAATGCTGTCGTGTGTGGTCCTTGTGAAGCTAAGTATATTGTCATGCTTGAGCGTAACCAAACAAGTTTCTAATGTTTTTTTTTACCTGAAGCAGTACGGTGTATACCCTCTGTATGTACCTATGTATCCAACATTATTTGTTCTGGGCATGGTGGGTTATTCGAAGTTAGAGGTAAGAAGAAAGCTCGCTCTCACACTTTACTTGCTTAATGTCTTGAGAGGTAGACTTTCGAATCCGGGTCTGCTGAAAGAGCTGAAACAACATGTGCCTAATAAATATGTGGCGGCGACATCTGCACGCCCCACATATTCATTCAACTAACATGGAAGAAAACAATCTTACGCCTCCTCAAGAGATGGCACTACCGGCGCTGCGTTCACAACGTATGGAAGCCCACATCGCGCAAGAGAAATTCGGAGCCAACACTACACTGACCAGTGTAGGAAGGCCAAAGGGGAAGATCTTCCTCCGAGCTGGGTGATGTTAGCTTGGGGGCCAGACTGATGTTGGTCAGGCATCGTATATATGACGTTTTGGCTCCGAATTTCTCTTGCGCGATGTAGGCTTCCATACGTTGTGAACGCAGGGCCAGTAGTGCCATCTCTTGAGGAGGCGTAAGATTGTTTTCCTCCATGTTAGTTATATGTGGGGCGTGTAGATGTCGCCGCCACAAATATATAGCGCGGTGCAAAAAGCCAATTTTTGTACTCCCGTCTGCAAGTACTAATTTACTATCGATAATACCTATCACACCAGCCCTAATTACTCATAATGGGATTTCCAATGATCTTGATATTTTAACTTGTCCATTGAGTGAGCTTATACGATATCATTTAGGTATTATAATAAAGAGGAGGAGCTCGATGGCGGCAGTGGTTAGCGCGTTCGGCTGCAATCGTAGAAGTTGAGCAACTTTCGCAGTGGTCAGTCATTGGATGGGTGACCAAAAATTTACTATCTCGAGCTCCTCCGTGTTTAGGAAGGCATGTTAAGCCGCTGGTCCCGGCTGCATCTGCAGTCGTTAGCACCCACCAACCTGGGCCCGCGTGGTGGGTCACGGCCCAATCTCCCTAACCCATCCATTGGGAAGGCCTGTGCCCCAGCAGTGGGGACATTAATAGGCTGATGATGATGATGATTATAATAAATGAATTTGATTTGTTAAGAAATTTTATTATAGTTAGTAGTCATTGGATGGGTGATCAAAAATTTACTATCTCGAGCGCCTCCGTGCTTCGGAAGGCACGTTAAGCCGCTGGTCCCGGCTGCATCTGCAGTCGTTAGCACCCACCAACCTGGGCCCGCGTGGTGGGTCACGGCCCAATCTCACTAACCCATCCATAGGGAAAGCCTACGCCCCAGCAGTGCGGACATTAATAGGCTGATGATGACGATTATAATAAATGAATTTGATTTGTTAAGAAATTTTATTACAGTTAGTTTATGAACCTAATTTTATTATTTAAGTAATTTAAGATTTTTATTTTTGATTATGTAAGAAGTGTTGTTTATTTTGTTATTTGAATTTTTTGGAGTTAAATATATAATACAGTTTTTTTTTAGTTTATATGTCACTTAAAGCTTCATTGTCATATTGGGTTTTTACCTGTAAAGACATTTAAATGTAATGAATAGATAAATAAATATATACGTGACACCTTCTTACATATTTTATTTATCACTGTTATATAAAGAAGAGGGAGAAAAAAGAAAATAAATCCACGTATTTAACAATGAAATTGTAATATCAAAACTCAATAAGTCAATTATCTGCATTAGACTCATCAACCATCCAATGACTGACCGCTGAGAAATTTGCTTAACTTTAACGATTGTAGCCGAAACACAGTCACCCTGCAGTTGACCGTAGCGAGACCAATCATTCATCTATGGTACGGTCTTATAAAATGATTCCTTTCTTAATAAACCTGCAAGGTCAATAACCCTTGTTAGACGTAATGAAATGAAATGAAAAGTCATTTATTCAGTCTAGGCTGTTACAAGCACTTGTGAAGGTCAAGAAGCTACGTCATCGGTTCGCAAAACTACGGCGGGAGACCTTGTACTGAGAAGAACCGGCAAGAAACTCAGCAAGGGCTGCTTTTTTCTCCCTGTATTGATATATACAGAGTCGTCAAGTTGAAAAATGACTTCAGAGATATTTCTGAAGTCACCTTTCATTACATAATTTAGGAAAGAGATATATGAATATAAATTTTATACTTAGTTTATAATAAGCGGCATTAGATACGTACCATATTACTGTTACAAAAACTGACTCATACTCATCAAATAACAAATTACAAAAAACACTATGTCCATGCATTACGATCATTTAGATAATCATTAACTTTATAATAGCCCTTATTCATAAGAGTATTCTTGATCTGAGATTTAAATTTGGTTAGTGGAAGCTCAATCAGATCTTGGGGAACTTTGTTAAACAATGCAATACTACATCCCAGAAATCAACCTCTTGATTTTTGGTGTCTGAAACACGGAATTAAGTAATTATTTCATTAAATCTATTGAAGTAAAGCTAACAATCTTATAATCAAGGGTAAGGTTCTTATCTAGCTTTCCTTTTAACTTGGATTGAAATTTACATTGGATTTAATATTGGGCGTACTGGCGGGATTATGTTCCGGCTTAGGTGGTTTGATCTTCCCACAGCTATATTCAACACGTTGTGTGCACTTGTAACAAGCCAGCCGAGTACCGTACCTTTAGCCAGGGCTTGTTTACCGGTTAATTTTCAAACCCAAATCAGTGTCAAGTACATTAGGAGCGTTTTATTTAGGTTTGGCTCTACCTTAACCTTAAAAAACCGGTTTTCCTAAAGAGCGAAATCAAATAGGTTTTGAATCAATTTAGCGGTTTTTAAAGGGTTTCATTTCGCTCTTTCTGACGGCATCGATAATAAATGAATAACTTGACTCACTAGATGCTAGCAATCGTGTCAATAAATGCATCAATCTCTGAGCATTAACAAGTTGTGACTTGATTAGTTCAAACAAAACAAACTTTAAGCGATGCCGAGTGCCGACGCGTGCACGTGGAGGTCTGGATTAAACCGGTTTATTAAGGTTTTAGGTACCGCTTTCATTTCGGACTCGCTCCGAACGAAACCTTTACTAAAACCGGTATTAACCTTTATTTACCGGTATTTTCGAAACCGGTTTCAAGCCCTGCCTTTAGCACGAATCAATATTAAATTCGAATAGTTTTGCGAGTGCGAAATGTCATTTTCAAATGTTGTATAGAAACTTGAACAGTAGCGCTACAACGGACGTAACTAGAACTAAAAATCAGTACACATTTGACAATGATATTTCGCACTCGCAAACTATTCGAATTTGATATTGGTTCGTGCTAAGGGTACAATAAGATACTATGAAAATGAAAATGTCATTGTCATTTCAAAAAATGACTGATAAAAGCCTATTTTGTTAGTTTTGGAATTATTATTGTGTTTTCTGTTGAAACTTGGTAAGTAGATGTATTCTGTGAAGCGCATTGAGAATTTCACACAAAAATAGAAAAAGAACAATATATTTTGGGGGTTCCTAATACTTAAAACAGAAACTCAAAATTTTTGAAAAAACTTCTTTAGTGGCGTTGGGGGTCATCCATAAATTACGTCACACGAATTTCATGTCTTTTTTGCCCCTCCCCCCGTCCTTGTCACAGCTGGTCTCATTTGTAAGACTCCCCCCCTCCCTAGTGTGACGTCACATATTTTGCAAATTTACATTTAGAAATCATTGAATGAAAACAGCGGTTCTGTAATCAGTTTTATTTCCATTTAAATTGTTTTTTCATTATTATTATAATCAAATCAAACAATTAACAAAACAAAAAAATTACCGAACAAAAAGTGATTGACTATGTTAATTAAAGAAATTAATAAAACATAAAATATTAATAGCATTATAATTAAATTAAAGATACAAACTTAATAATCTTGAGTCCATGGACATTGATCCCACTCCTTTAAATTATTTATAACTGGCATAGCACCACTTTATTCTCGTTTGGGTTGTTAATGCTTTCGTAAAGTAATAGTTTCAACACTTAGATTTTAATATATTTTGAAATGTGAAGTCACGAAATTTAGGACCCCTCCCACCCCTTGTCACACGATGTCACATTTCGTCGACCCCCTCCCTACCCCTTAAAGTGTGACGTAATTTATGGATGGCCCCTTGTATACTTTTTTGTAATGGGTAAAAAAATGTTAAACTCGCATCAGGACACGTGACCTGATCGCGTCAGGACACGAGGCCTGATCGCGTCTGGACACGTGTCCTAATCGCAAAATTCGTAAGATGAAAACAATAAAATTTGTAAGGTTGTTGACTTTGAATATATTGGACGAAACATAGTAATATTTTATTTTATCGTATTATAATAATAAGTCTCTATCTAGGACGTCCAGGTGGCAGCTTTATTGCTAAGAATATGCATTTTTGAAGTGAAAACTTCTCTAGCAGCGTTGTACACTTTTTTTGTAATAGGTAAAACTGTTGAACTCGCGTCAGGACACGTGGCCTGATTGCGTCATAACACGTGGCCTGATCGCATCCGGACACGTGACCTAATCGAAAATACGTAAAACGAAAACAATAAAATTGGAAAAGTTGTTGACTTTGAATATATTGGACTAAACATAGAAATATTTTAATTTAACGTATTATAATAATAAGTCTCTAATTAGGACGTCCAGGTGGCAGCTTTATTGCGAAGAAAATTCATTTTTTAACAATAGATGTCGCTAAGTGCGCTACGTGATTCATGTAAGTTGATTTTTCTGAGAGATAAACTTTTTAATGTAATATAAATTGTTATGTTTAAATAAATATTGTATTCTACCACATAAATGATAGTACTTTTATACTGATAATTTTAATTGCTTTAGCAATTCGTGCAAAATTATTCCCTAACCATTCCAAAATATCAGAAATGCACAACGTTAATATTCAAGTTTTCACTTCTGCCGGCACTCCCGGAGTGCAACCCGTCGTTTTTTTCATCAAACCCATACGTCTTCTAATTGATATTAAGATTTCTAATATCATTTATTTCTAAACTGAATAGTTTACGCGAGAGACACTTTCAAAGTGCTTGAATGTGTGGCTCCCGCCCCCTGTAACTTCTAAAATAAGAGAATGATAAAATTGAAAAAACAAACTTCCACCAAATGCTTGAATGAGAACGAGTGCCCAGTTTTTTTTAATTCATCATAATTCGTAAACCTATTATAAAAACATCGATCAAAGTTACAACGAACAAGAACTTTTATATTATGTTACTTGCTGCTACGGAACCCTTCATGGGCAATTCCGACTTGCATTTGGCCGCTTTTTTATAAAGAACCAATTAACAGAAAACGAAATCTCTGCCACTTACCTACGAAAAGGCTACATTTCAAAAAGGTCACATCTGTTGAAACAAAACAAAAGACAACTCAAAACAATATTCGACGAATTCAAAAAGTGTTCGAAAGGGAGGGACACCATTAAAAACTTGTCAGATGTCGATCAGAACTTGCTTAACGAGCGTCAGGCTTATTCCCGAGAAGTTACGAGAACGTACGAGTACGTCCTTACCTACGTACGGAACGCCCAAAACTGGAGGCCTACTCTATTTCTTTTTCATTTCGAAAATTCGTTCGTCCGAAAATAGTTTGACAGTTAAATTCTCCAAGCCTACTCTAATTCACAATACTTTCGAACGAAAAGTTGAATTTACAGATAATTGTTCGAAATTTTAACCTCAATTTTTATTTGAATTAAGTCTAAAATGCTTAGTAGAGTATTTTTCATCCAGACTGCTTAGCTCGAGGAACATTTTATAGCATATAAAATTAACAAAGTAACGAAAATTTTATTATTTATTGTATTTCCAATACGTCAAAATATTAAACGACAAATTTTCGAATAAAATAGTGTAGAGTCACTGGCGAAATTTCGGTTGAAATTCGTTCGTTACCGAAATTTCGTTTCGGAGAAAGAGAGTAGAGCTCCAGGTCAAGTGCGATTCCGTCACTTGACAGCTGAAAACTTTTGGCTCTATAAATAAGTATATTGGTATGGCCGCGTTTACCCTAAAGTTTTTTTTGAGTGTGTAACTCTAACTGGTTGTCTTATTGAAAACAACTATTAACATATTGAATGAATATTAATTCAGCATCACCTATATCGATCAAACGAGCCTAAGAATTCCTTTAGGTTTTTGTGAATGCTTAGAATTTGTAAAAGTCCATTTTTGTAACAATTTAGTTCCTTGTTAACAAGAGAGTAATATCTTTGATAGAGCCTAAAAACCATTGTACACTCCTCATCAGCGTTTATGAATGATTAGAATTAATACAGCTCCATTTTTATAACATCTTAATTATTCAGTCCCGGAGAGGTCAGTACAATATATTATATTAACCCTATTTTTTTGTTTTCTTTCTTTGTTTTATGAAGTAAGCTAGTGGGAGCAGGGGATTGAGACAAATACCATCATATTATTTATATAGTTTTGTAGGGCTTTTTGTTTGTGTTCTTTGAGCCCAAGCACGCTTCTGTAGCTTTATAGGGGCCCGAGTTAGGCTCGCGGAGGTGAGGGGGAAGGGAAAGGGGGAATGGAGGAGGGAGGTCAGAGTGGTCGAGGTTTCAGGGGGCCCGTCCACCTCACCGCACACACACTGCGGAACGTTGATCTAACGTGACATGACGTCATATAACGTGACTTGTGATGTCACAATTCTTCGTGCGCGCAGCCGATGTTCATTGATTTATAAGACGTTATCACGACGAAAGGCTAAACGGATGTGGATATAGTTTTTGAGGTAGATTGAAAATTGTAAGGTTCTTGTGTGATTAAAAAAAACTATTAGTAAGGATAGTGAGTACGTAATAACAACAAAATTGTGCTGCTACAAATTCACGGTTTTGCAAAATCACGTTTTATTTGTACATAATACTCAGGGTCGCTTTATTTCAAGTTTCTGAGGTGAAGGTAAGTACTCCTTTAAATACATACTTATAAATATAAGTTTTAAGGTGATGTAGACTTGAATAAATTTTACACATCCACGCGCTCCAAAGAAAAATAATTTAACAGACAGAAGTAAACCTATAAATAATTTTTTATTCTTCCTATTTCCACCTTCGGTACCCTAAAAACGCCACCCCAAAACTGAAACGCTGATCGTCGCGAAATCCCCGCTGACTGCTGTTAGCGTATTTCATAAAATGTGTCATTTATCTGCTTTCCGGGTGGGTGCTTTAAATAATGCAAGTACCCGTCCACAGCTCATAAAACTGCAGCAAGCAAGTCGTTTAAATATTTATCTATTTTGTTTCGGAGGCGGAGGGCAATAACGGTCAGGCTCGCTAATAAAACAATGAATAATCATTTTGAGAATAATGCACTTTGCACTCTTTGCTTGTTGATATCTGTTTTTGAAGTGAAAACTTCTTTAGCGGCGTTGTACACTTTTTTTTGGTATGGGTAAAAAATGTTAAAGCCGCGTCAGGTTGAACACGTGGGCTGATCGCATCATGACACACAATAAAATTGGAAAGGTTGTTGACTTTCAATATATTGGACGAAACATAGTTATATTTTATTTTATCGTATTATAAATAATAAGTCTCTATCTAGGACGTCCATGTCAGCAGGCAGCTTTATTGCGAAGAAAATGCATTTCTTTACAATAGATGTCGCTAAGTGCGCTACGTGATTCATGTAAGTTGATTTTTCTGAGAGATAAACTTTTTAATGTAATATAAATTGTCATGTTTGTGTACGATAGCGTAATAAATAAATATTGTATTCTACCACAAAAATGAAACTACTTTTATTCTGATAAAGCAATTCGTGCAAAATTATTCCCTAACCATTCCAAAATATCAAAAATGCCCAACGTTAATATTCAAGTTATAATTTTTTTTTTTTTTTTTTTTATTATTTTTAAAGCATGTAACTGCTTGATGTTTAAATCTAAAGAAAATATAACTAGAAAAAATTCCACGCGGACCAGGCAGCAGACGGGACTCGAACCCGCACCCTTCGCAATCCGGGCGAATGCACTGACCAATTATGCTACCGCGGCCCTCACGGACCGCGTCGAAATTCCTTCTAGCTATTCTTAAGCTGCAAGGCAGCGCCATCTCTTCGCATTATAGGTAAACCCACAATGTCAAATGAATACTTTTACAAGTATTAAACATTTGAAAGAAGAAATAGCAATTATAGTTATAATTTTTTTTATTATTTTTAAAGCATGTAACTGCTTGATGTTTAAATCTAAAGAAAATATAACTAGAAAAAATTCCACGCGGACCAGGCAGCAGACGGGACTCGAACCCGCACCCTTCGCAATCCGGGCGAATGCACTGACCAATTATGCTACCGCGGCCCTCACGGACCGCGTCGAAATTCCTTCTAGCTATTCTTAAGCTGCAAGGCAGCGCCATCTCTTCGCATTATAGGTAAACCCACAATGTCAAATGAATACTTTTACAAGTATTAAACATTTGAAAGAAGAAATAGCAATTATAGTTATAATTTTTTTTTTATTATTTTTAAAGCATGTAACTGCTTGATGTTTAAATCTAAAGAAAATATAACTAGAAAAAATTCCACGCGGACCAGGCAGCAGACGGGACTCGAACTCGCACCCTTCGCAATCCGGGCGAATGCACTGACCAATTATGCTACCGCGTCGAAATTCCTTCTAGCTATTCTTAAGCTGCAAGGCAGCGCCATCTCTTCGCATTATAGGTAAACCCACAATGTCAAATGAATACTTTTACAAGTATTAAACATTTGAAAGAAGAAATAGCAATTATAGTTATAATTTTTTTTTATTATTTTTAAAGCATGTAACTGCTTGATGTTTAAATCTAAAGAAAATATAACTAGAAAAAATTCCACGCGGACCAGGCAGCAGACGGGACTCGAACCCGCACCCTTCGCAATCCGGGCGAATGCACTGACCAATTATGCTACCGCGGCCCTCACGGACCGCGTCGAAATTCCTTCTAGCTATTCTTAAGCTGCAAGGCAGCGCCATCTCTTCGCATTATAGGTAAACCCACAATGTCAAATGAATACTTTTACAAGTATTAAACATTTGAAAGAAGAAATAGCAATTATAGTTATAATTTTTTTTTATTTTGAGTCCCGTCTGCTGCCTGGTCCGCGTGGAATTTTTTCTAGTTATATTTTCTTTAGATTTAAACATCAAGCAGTTACATGCTTTAAAAATAATAAAAAAAAAAATTATAACTATAATTGCTATTTCTTCTTTCAAATGTTTAATACTTGTAAAAGTATTCATTTGACATTGTGGGTTTACCTATAATGCGAAGAGATGGCGCTGCCTTGCAGCTTAAGAATAGCTAGAAGGAATTTCGACGCGGTCCGTGAGGGCCGCGGTAGCATAATTGGTCAGTGCATTCGCCCGGATTGCGAAGGGTGCGGGTTCGAGTCCCGTCTGCTGCCTGGTCAGCGTGGAATTTTTTCTAGTTATATTTTCTTTAGATTTAAACATCAAGCAGTTACATGCTTTAAAAATAATAAAAAATTATAACTATAATTGCTATTTCTTCTTTCAAATGTTTAATACTTGTAAAAGTATTCATTTGACATTGTGGGTTTACCTATAATGCGAAGAGATGGCGCTGCCTTGCAGCTTAAGAATAGCTAGAAGGAATTTCGACGCGGTCCGTGAGGGCCGCGGTAGCATAATTGGTCAGTGCATTCGCCCGGATTGCGAAGGGTGCGGGTTCGAGTCCCGTCTGCTGCCTGGTCCGCGTGGAATTTTTTCTAGTTATATTTTCTTTAGATTTAAACATCAAGCAGTTACATGCTTTAAAAATAATAAAAAAAATTATAACTATAATTGCTATTTCTTCTTTCAAATGTTTAATACTTGTAAAAGTATTCATTTGACATTGTGGGTTTACCTATAATGCGAAGAGATGGCGCTGCCTTGCAGCTTAAGAATAGCTAGAAGGAATTTCGACGCGGTCCGTGAGGGCCGCGGTAGCATAATTGGTCAGTGCATTCGCCCGGATTGCGAAGGGTGCGGGTTCGAGTCCCGTCTGCTGCCTGGTCCGCGTGGAATTTTTTCTAGTTATATTTTCTTTAGAGTTAATATTCAAGTTTTCACTTCTGCCGGCACTCCCGGAGTGCAACCCGTCGTTTTTTTTTAAGTATTTTGCCCTACGAATATTATATTGCCGGTACTTTTCATAACCATACGTGTTTGCCGCTTCCTGTTCTTTTTATTCCCTATTATATAGAAGTGATAGCATAAATATGAAAGTTTGTATATTTGTATGTTTGTTTGTACAGGAGAAGCTTGATAGCCCAACTGGTTAGCGCGTTCGGCTGCGAACGTTGAAGTTAAGCAACTTTCGTAACGGTCGGTCATTTCATGTCGATTCAACGGTTGACCAAAAATCTTGTATCTAGAGTTCCTCCGTGCTTTGGAAGGCACGTCTCTAGCATCCGCCAATCCGCACTGGGGCCGCGTGGTGGGTCACGACCCAATCTCCCTATTTCATACATAGCCCTTGCTGAGTTTCTTGCCGGTTCTTCTCAGTACAAGGTCTCCCGCCGTAGTTTTGCGAACCGATGGCGTAGCTTCTTGACCTTCTCAAGTGCTTGTAACAGCCTAGACTGAATAAATGACTTTTCATTTCTTTTCATAGGGAAGGCCTATGCCCCAGCATTGGGGAGATTAATAGGCTGATGATGATGATTATTTCAAAATTAATTTGTTTTTCCTAAATAGTTGAAAAAACATAATAATATCGATGTATACAGATAAGAGTTATCCAATAAAAGACGTTAAAATGGACTTGCAAAACGGTATACTACGCGATAATAGCAAAATTTCATAAATTGCCGTAGTCATTTAAAGTACTCCATGAAAGCCCATAAAACAATGGCAGCCATTAATCTGTCCGCTCCTAGTAGCTCCTAGTCTGTGGCAATAGGTACCACCATTTACGCTTTTAGTCGGTAAGTGCTTTCGAAAGTATATAGTGACTTGAAAATATCGAAAATTGTTAAGTGCAATGACCGATACAGTCTGTGTGCGATTAAAAAAAAACTCTTTTTTCACCCATACACACAATATTTGAATTTTGAAGACCTCTGTGACCGGGTGGTTGGAACGCCAGGTTTCATGGTGTCGCTGACTTGAGAGGTTCCGGGTTCGAATCTCGGTGGGGGCAGATGCTTGTGTGATGAATACGAGCATTTGTACTCCAGTCATGGATGTTTGATATGTATTTCTAAATAAGTATATTTAAATTTGTACAGTATATGTATTCTATCCATTGCCCTAGTATCCCACAACACAAGCAAGCTAATTGGTGTGAGTGTTGGAAATATTTATTTATTTATTTATATTCGGAAGTATATAGTGACCTAAGAATATCGAAAATTGTTAAGTGTAATCACCGATACAGTCTGTGTGCGAAAAAAAACATATTTTTTTACACATACACACAATATTTGTTTTTACGATAGTTAGCTGCAGAGATTTTCATTTCAGATTTTTTATTTCGTCTTTGAAGAGACTTGCATATTTTTTGCACCTGCATCTGCAGTTGCACTCACCAATCCGCATTGGGCCCGCGTGGTGGGTAATGGCCCAATCTCCCTGTTTCATCCATAGAGAAGGTCTGTGCCTTCACCAGTAAGGACATTAATAAGTTAGCGATGATGAATATTTTTACAACGTCGTTTGGCTATAATGATATTTCCATTACTTTTTCCGTCAATAAATTAACATTCGCTATTAATAAATATAACTTGCTAACCGATAATGGATTTACGCATTAACTAGGTTAATTGTTGTTCAAATATGTAATACAAGTTATTATTTGAATTTTGACGTGACAACGTCTTAAATTAGGTTGCGGCTGGGAGTCACTTATGAAAAAGTGTAACGCTCGGTAACGTTACGATGAGTTTAAGTTTACATGTACAATGTTTTAGTAAACAAAATATATTTCTATAGTTAAAATTTGTGCAATTCTTATTTTCATTCAATTCCTTGTTCCTATTGTGCAATTTAATTATATTCATATCAATAAATATTCTACCGAGAAAAAGACGTTGTCACGTAAAATCTTCGCCCGTAAAACCGACTTTACAGGCAACCATTCTTTTTTAAGCATTTAACTGCTTGATGTTTAAATCTAAATAAAATATAACTAGAAAAAATTCCACGCGGACCAGGCAGCAGACGTAACTCGAACACGCACCCTCCATAATCCGGGTGAATGCACTAACCATTGCGGGTTACCTACAATGCGAAGAAATGGCGCTGCCTTGCAGCTTCAGAATGGCTAGAAGAATTTCGACGCGGCCGTCAGGGCCGCGGTAGCATAATTGGTTAGTGCATTCGCCCGGATTGCGAAGGGTGCGGGTTCGAGTCCCGTCTGTTGCCTGGTCCGCGTGGATTTTTTTCTAGTTATATTTTCTTTAGATGTAATACTAGTGTTGGAAACTAGTCTGACCTAATGACAAATTATCACCAATCTACGCTAGAGGGTGAACAGCTAGTTAATTCAACGTTTTAACTTCACTCCATGTACAGTTAGAAAGGGATGTCTTAGAAAGAAAGAAAGAAAAATGATTTTATTGTTGACAGCACACAACATACACATAAAATGCAAAAATACATCTATACTAATATTGTACAGAGGAAAGGTTTGTATCTAAGTATGTTTGTAACGAATAGGGGTGGTGACGGGGTACCGTAAACGAAATTCTATTTAGTCCGTCAGTTAGACGATCAGAAAATAATGGACACGTATTTTTTCTTTGGGCAATCAACCAAAAAATTACAAAGTTATAGCGCGTCAAAGTTTGGGAGTAGGGGCTCGTGACGTCACTTTTGAGTGAATTTTCACTTAAAAGTGTACTCAAACGTGACGTCATGCGACTTTTCAAATCAATATATCTCTGCAATGTTTATATTATGTGAAAAAAGAAAAAATACGTGTCCAATACTTTTTGATAATCTACCTGATAAACGAAGAAAAAAAAATTCGTCATCATCCCTATTGTCTCAAAAAGTACTGGTCCGATTTTAAAAATTCTTTTACCATTGGAATGCTACATTATCACTGATTAATATAGTAAATTTGTAATAATATAATAATAATAATAATAACAAAACATTAATTACAGACTTTATATTCATAGACAAGTGTTAGTAATTAACATGTGCGTAATTTATTATTCTGTTATTTATCATAAAGATCTCATTTATAAAACTATATTTATGAGATTTTTACATTGTACAGTGCAAATAGTTTCTTTATAATTTTAAGTTATGTCTAGATATGAGGACCTGTAATTGGCTCTTTGTCGCTACTATTCATTTCTAGTGTATATATACTATAAAACTCAAAGGTGACTGACTGGCATAGTGATTTAACAACGCACAGCCCAAACCACTGGACGGATCGGGCTGAAATTTGGCATGCAGGTAGATGTTATGACGTAGCCATCCGTTTAGAAAGGATTTTGAGCACTTCTACCCCCAAGGCGATAAAATAGGGAATGAAAGTTTGTATGAAACTTTGTCAGTTTTAAACCGATCGGACTGAGATGAATGTCATTGTGTATAATGCAAGCTTGAGAACAAAAACTGTAGTCTACACTTCAGCTCTACACCGAAGCGAAGCGAGGGCGGACCGCTAGTATAACATACAGTAAAACAAATCGTACAAGTAAAATTAACGTCAACAAAAAACAGCTACAGATAATAAATGTCTGTTTTATATGATGCCAACACTGGATATGGCTCAGCATACACAGCGGGTAAAATTCCAGCTGCACTGGTATTCGGCCATACCCAGAGCAGTGACATCACAGAAAACAGAATAAGTAATACAAATTAATGAGGGCTACCGTTTTCTGTCTCACCAGATGGCGCCACTGTGGAATGAATCTTAGATGTATAGTACATAGCGACATCCCTTTGAAAAATGAAAATGAAAAAACGTTTATTACTTACATAAAGCATGTTACAATAATAGAGGTTGGATTCCCCTTTTAAATGTGAGAACACTTGTGCCAGGGAAAGCCATTCTCCCATAGCTTGAAGTGGTTATGTAAAATACAGCCAGTGCAAAATAAGAACATACAAACATTACTTATGCTAATAGCAAGTCGTACATGTTTACTACAATAATGTGTACATGCAAACTGTTTATCGTATTCAGTGTGGTAAAGTTGAAACTACTTAATTATCAAGCTTTCAGTATCCTCATAACTAAGAGTTGTCAGCCAGTCGGTAAGCAGTTGCTTGTTTTCGAAATTTGCCTTTATATAAATGTTCAGAATTTTGTTTACGGAGTTATAAAGGTGAAATGATCGGTTTTTTGTACTGGTGATTTGCAAACTGCGTTTTACAATTGCTGGACTTGGCTACGATGCTTTTCCTTCTTTTGGTTAAAATAAATGAATCTAGCGGTAGCGATTTGTGTTTTTATTTTAAATATAGTACGCAAAATATAAAGTTGTCGAATTGTTAGTAAATTAGTCAGTGAGTATAGTAACTGAGTTGAGAATCTTAGTTTTTTGAAGAACATAATTTTAAGAAGCAACCTCTGTACACGTTCTGCCTCTAATAATTTTGGAACGAAGTTCCTTACGGCAGGCTTGGAGGGGATAGGGATTTTGCTGCGCATCCGAACTGAAAAAAATGTGATAGTAAAACCGTAAGAAAAAATCCGTGGAAAAAAGTGCGTGGAATAAAACCGTTAAATGAGACGTGCGCAGGCGCGACAGTCGAGTGTAGGTAGATTACTCGTTTGTCTCTTTTTTCATCCTAACCACTTATTTATATATTATTCCAGATATTTTGCCCGATGGAAAAACCGAAATACCTAAATATTAGAAACAAATAACGTACTAGTAGATAATATAAAGGTAAGACACCTTTACAATATTTCAGGTAATTTAAAAAATGATATCTCTGGGTGTGTTATTGAAGAGTTCAAGCAACCAAAAACAGCAATTGTGCTGTTGTACGATATTGATCGTCGTTTGTTCTTTTCCATACTAAATTATGTAGGTATCTACTTAATTAAATCAAATATTTACAATACAAAACACATGTTTAAGCACGGCTAACTGCATAAAAAACAATTCAGACCGTTCGGTCGTAGTTGCGGCGCGGCGGCGCATTCGCGACTGGGTGCACGCCGAGATGAGAGCACATCGAACTCGAGTGGCGTAGGTATGACTCGCTTTCCGACCGTTTGTATGAAGATAGAATACTGTATGATATTATTACCGTGACCACGCGGTAGGATTGGGCTTAGCCGGGGCGGCGTGGTTTGATTCCCAATAAGGAACCCACGTCGTCATATCCGGTAAGGGAGGACACATCCCGGAGTTTTAGTGGGTAGGCCCCCCCATCCTGAGCAGCCACTGAGCCAGTCCTAGGGTTGGCTGAGTGGGTGGGCGGGAGGTGAGGGGAGGAGTCCCACATAACCCCGTCGCCTCACCCAGCGGCGGAGTATGCGTCATGCAGTTCTCCGGGTAAAAAAAAACCTAACCCGGATTTTTTTTTGGTACGTTGCGATTTGATACAGCATAACCTGTGGTGTTCATATATCTAACTCGTATTTATTTATATATATTTGTTGTAAATATTTACAATAAATTTATAGTAATATTATATTTAGTTTGACGCCCTCCGCGGCCGAGTGGTTTGTACGCCGGGTTTAATGGTGTCGCCGACTCGAGAGGTGCCGGGTTCAAATCCCGGTGGGGGCAGATGTTTGTGTGATGAATTTGAGCATTTGTACTCCAGTCATGGATGTTTAATATGTAATTCTATAAAAATATAATTATATATGTACAGTATATGTATTCTATCCGTTACCCTAGTATCCCATAACACAAGCCTTACAGTGCTTACTTTGGGGCTAGGCTAATTGGTGTGAGTGTTGGAAATATTTATTAGTTTTATTTATATATTCACGGTATGGTACGTAAATGCATTTCCCCTCGTCACAAAAAAAAAATGGGTGCGTGTACTTATGTAGGCGCGTGAGAAGTTATCCTTCTTTGGCATCGTTTAAAATTAGTTTTTAATTGCATGCAAATAATTAATTACAATAAATTAATAAAAAGTCTGGAAAAGGACACAGTCAATAAAGTTCAGTTTTAATTTGAAAAAATAAATAAATAATCAAAATATTCAATTAAAATCGCTACTGAATATAATTTATTAGAACATATGTGATTTGCACTTGTATGAAACTCAAACACGTATTCCGAATATACAAACTAGAAACATGTGGATAAATATTATAAACTAGCGGCCCGCCCTCGCTTCGCTTCGGTGTAGAGCTGAAGTGTAGACTACAGTTTTTGTTCTCAGGCTTGTATTATACGCAATGACATTCATCTATGATTCTTCTTATACCTGCATGCAAAGTCTCAGCCCGATCGGTTTAAAATTGATAAAGTTTCATACAAACTTTCATTCCTTATTTTATCCCCTTGGGATTTTCTTTATATTTTTTTCCGTAAGAACCTTGTACAGAGTATTAGAAAACTACAAAAAAAAAACAGCCAAATCGGTCAAGCCGTTTTCATGTTATGTCGTGACAACGGAAAACGGGTTTCATTTTTATATATATAGATATGAAAACAGTCTCTGTTCTAAATTCAAAACTCGTAACTTTTCGCGATGTTTGTTGCACGTGTTTCCCGCGCTAGGACCGCGAGTGGCCGCGCATGCGTACGGTGCGGCGGGTGACGCGGTAATGGCAGCGCGGCACATGAAGTTGGTCGCTAAAGCGACCAACTTCATGGTGTTAATTTTTTGTGTTACATGATGCGCGCGCATCTTAAAATTTCACTCTCAACAATTTTTCAGAACGCGCCTAAAGAAGTATAACTTCAAAAAAGTAAGGTTAGGTATCCGCCGAGCAGGCCTGCATGAGCCAGCGCCCCGCGCATGCTCGTGGCCCGCTCAGTTATGGCGAGGCGAAGTTCCCGGGGAATTTAGTGGAGTATTCCCGGCTAGCTGTAGCCGGGTGAGTCCCACACACCCCCGCTCACTACTATATCGCTATTGAATGATTAAACATTGAAATATACAGTGTGACACATCAATCAAAATGTGAATGGACGTTGTATTGGTAGAGACATGTTTTTTTGTAAATGTTGCTATTTCTGTCTCATCAGCTAAAAGATTTCCTGAATGTAGTAAAAATTTTGGATTTAAATCAATGTGAATAAAGTATAATTTTATTTTATTTCCTTGATGCACTGCTCTATGAGGGTTAATGAGCTTTAATGAAAATCATCACTACATAGTATAAAACAAAGTCGCTTTCTCTGTCTCTATGTCCCTTTGTATGCTTAAATCTTTGAAACTACGCAACGGGTTTTGATGCGGTTTTTTTTAATAGAGAGAGTGATTCAAGAGGAAGGTTTATATGTATAATATATGCATAATATAGTAGAGAAACACTGATAATTTTGGAGGTTTTTAATGTAAGGTCGTAAATAAACACATTTTTTGCGCTTACATTGCAAACGCTGGCTGAACCCCACGAGATAGATCAAAATAATGTACTACAGTATTGTACACCTTAAAAAGGTTTACAAAAAAATCGGCGATGGTATATGTCTATATCTTAAGGATAATCCACAATAACCAATTTTTATCCTATACTTTTTACGAGAAATAATAGATTATTTACGAAGCGATTTTAAGCAATATATTTTCGAATATATTACAAATTTAAAATTCAGGGACATAGCGGTTCCGACGCTACCGGGCTTGGCGGCGCGTGCCTATTGTAATTGGGTATTAGAAGAATGTCATTGTGTATAATACAAGCCTGAGAACAAAAACTATAGTCTACACTACAGCTTTACACCGAAGCGAAGCGAGGGTGGGCCACTAGTTGAAAATAAACAAGGTTTTTTAAGTAGAGCCAAGTGGGGGACAGTGTAACGGACATATGACGTCTGATAACAGCTGCTTAAGATGACGGCATATGAAACTATTAAAACAAGTCAAGACAGACCTTAGACCTCACTAGCCCAGTGGGCGGGGACGGTGCTTAAATGCATCCCCCGTTAAAAAAAAAGGTTAGGTTAGGTAATTGTTGTATTGCAAGCGTCTATAGGCTACGATGGCCGCTTACCATCAGGCGGTATCTTCTTATCTATTAGACAAGTCCGTCCGTCCGTCTGTCTGTGGTGCTGTTTCAGCGGCCAAACCGTAAGAGATAGATAAAGAGAATATTTAAGTTATAAGTTAAGAATAGTCTGATAAGACTACAAACCGGTTTTCGAGAAATCACGTGATTTCTATTTTGTAATTATCACAATTTGAATTAACTATTTAAAGCTTAATTTTTTTTTAACTAAATAATTTCAAACGAAAGCGTGCCCGACAGGGTCCATAATGATCGTATTTTGTCATATTTAACATCTTTTTTACATTGTGGATATGCAATAAAAGAATTGTATTGAATTGAATTGAAGTATAACATTCGGCCGTTGCCTACCTAGGTGCCAAAGACATTAATATAAACTAAGGTCATAAACCATCATCCACCCTGCAGACCTAGATTTGTGCAGATGACGCATGTGCTTCAACTTATATGAAAAGCCGGTCATATTTTGAGAACACATTTTGTGGCGGAAGAACATGAACCCTAGCCATTTGTTACAATTCAATCGTTTTTACAGATTATTTTTTTAAATTGCGATTGACGTCCAGTGCCGAGAACGGCGACACGAAGAAAATATAAAAATAGCTTTAAAGGAGGATTATTATTACAACACAATTTGACAGTATTATATAGCTTTAGATTTTTATCTACGCTGGGGAAATGCATGAAATTGCATACCACATGGTGGTTATGTGGGGCTCTCCTCCCCAGAAGGTGGAGGCCTACCCACTAACCTAACCCCAGCGATGGCCGCCATCAGGTATTGTACGGGGCCTCAGGATCGAGTATCGCATCTGAGGACCCGTAGCCTTTGCTCCCCTGCTTCCACTAGAGGAGCATTTCTCGGGGGAGTTTTTGCAACCTCCCCCGTCCATCCGGAGGTGTCGTCCCTCCCAGGTCGCTTCAAGGAGTACAAGCTCCGTCGTGCTCACCAGCGACCCGCGGTGGCGCATCAGGCCATTATCTGACCCGACGCCGCCTCCTTCGAGCGGGATCGCCCATCTCCCGATCCCGCTCGGCGGCCTCTATCTCGAGCATCACCGCTTCACAGAAGGAGGCCGCAGCCCTCCAACCGCCCTCATCCGCCACCATTGCGTGATACCTACCCTGATCCCTCCATCCCGTGGAGTCATGGAGCCGACAGAAACACGACACCACTAAAAGGTCAAATTGTTTTATTTTGCTCTACTGTAAGGTGGAGGTTAATTCGCTCCCCAAACCACACAAAATCTCCGAAGTTCTCAATTAATTAAATACATTTTTTAAATCAGGTTTTGGTGAACATTTGGTTCACTGGTTCGCTAGTTAGTATTAATGGCATTAGGAAATATTACAAGACTTATCTTCTATCTCCAATTATGAACATCATCGCTTTTCCCCAAACAGAACGATGTTATTTCATTGGCACGTCACGTCGGAGCAGATAAACGAAAAATGTACTTGTGACGTTTCCTTCCCCCTTGTTTGTTTTCGCAACGGTAGGTAGACTAAATCAAAACAATTGAAGAATAACATATTTCCCCCTTCGGAAGTTCCATTGGGTAGGTAAATTGCTGCAATAGCACTTCGAGTTCGTCAAAGTACGTCACACGGATAGCAGCAGGTGATATATTCCTGATGCGGCCACGACGTAAGCGATAATAACGCGGTTATATAATATAATTTATGTTTTTCTTTTTATATTTCCAACACACACCGATTAGCCTAGCCCCAAAGTAAGCACTATAAGGCTTGTGTTATGGGATGCCAGGGTAACGGATAGAATACATAAACTGTACATATATAAGTATATTTATATAGAAATAGATATTAAACATCCATGACTGGAGTACAAATGCTCGTATTAATCACACAAACATCTGCCCCCACCGGGATTCGAACCCGGGACCTGTCGAGTCAGTGACACCATGAACCCCGGAGTACAAACCACTCGGCCACGGAGGTCGTCAAAATTATCATTATTCTGTAATTAGTAATTAATTATTAATAATTTATTAAGATTATTCATTTAAAAATATTCATATTCAGGGCGTCCCACGGGTTTGTTACACACAGGGAAAGTAATTAAATACATTTGATTCCTATAACTAGTGATAAACACTCGATTAATACTAGAATTTAAAATAAATTAGCTGTACCAATTACTGGTCTCCACAAAATCAGTAATTCTTTTAAAGTTATTTGTGTACTAAACAATAAAGTCCCTAGCAATACCCAACAATTGAGCAATAATAATTTTAAAGCTACTATGAAAAAATCTTATGAATAAAGCGTATTTTAAGTTATCTGTTTATATCTTAAGCGAAAGTGCTTGGGTTTAAACTTCTATAATTATGATAAAGATGACCTAGTTTTGTAATAGATGACGGGGTACAGTAAACGAAATTCTATTTAGTCTTTCAGTTAGATGATCAAAAGATAATGAACACGTATTTCTTCTTTGGGCAATCAACCAAAAAATGTCAATGTTATAGCTCGTCAAAGTTTGGGAGTAGGGGCTCGTGACGTCACTTTTAAGTGAAAATTGTACCAAAACGTGGCGTCATGCGACTTTTCAAATCAATATATCTCTGCAATGTTTATATTATGTGAAAAAAGAAAAAATACGTGTCCAATACTTTTTGATAATCTACCTGATAAACGAAGAAAACAAATATAGTCATCATACCTATTGTACTGTAACAATATAATATTTTGTAGATATTGTTACATGATTTCACGTTGTGAAGTTTACTTCGCCTGTTTTTCTCCACAGCAAAAAAAAACAAAAAACGACAACGATTAAAAAGAGTTGTACTATGTTGCTTTCTATTTGAATAAAGATATATTGAATTTAATTTGAAATGAAATGTTATATATTACAAATTGATAGTAGTATGAAAAAAACGAGCGAGCTTTGCAGTAGTCGCGTATGATGTGTAACATTTGAAACCTCACTTTATATTAGTAAAAAAAGAAGTCAAACCTACTACAAAAAATACGCCATTTGAACATTATGTTCTAAAATCAAATCAAATAGCGCGCGCTTCCAAACTTCCTGTAACACACTTCCGTCCCACTTCACGTAATCACTCCCACAAATTGCACGAAAGCGAGAGGAAAAATGTTACACATCAAAAGTAGTTATGGCTCAAACAATAGTTTTATGGCCACACCTCGCTGTACGCTTATATCAAACCAGATTTCATTCCATGCGCTTCACCGGCAGGATTGTTACTATGGCAACCCAGTTTGTTCCCGTGTATCCGATCCCTCTTATTGTTTTATTGACAGTTTCCACGCATCCGGGGGAAGTCAATCAGAAATTATATTTAACTTTGGAGACAAATAGAAGGTTTTGGCGTCAGAGAGGATAAAGTATTTCTTTAATATTTTGCCTAAAACATGGCTCATGCTCATGATTCTCCTTGATGGATTGGATAGAAAGCCTTAAGCCTTAAATTTGAATAGAGGTAGGGCAAAGCTGAATTTGCTCTCGCATTGGAGCGCCCGTCTGGGCAAGTAACATCCACCTTACAGAAAATCACAGTAAAATAACATTACTCTTCGGTGATTATGATTCTGTCTGTAAGTAAGTTTCCAGAGCCCCACGAGGTAGGAAATTGGGTAAGGGTAGGTAAGTGCTAGTGATGAGTTTGGTGTTGCAGTCGTCCAAAGGCTATGGTGCGGAGACGCAGAAGAATCCCTAAACGAGGATCCCGCGGCTTCGCGCTAAGCAGCTTACAGGGTATTCGCAGGGCTTTTTAGCGGATATTATGCCGTAAAGCGCCCGTAAGAGTTACGGGGTCCTCAGTGGGCAGCCACTGCTGGGGCTCGTAAGGCTTGCGGGTGCCAGGTGTGTGGTCCGTTCGGCGGTGTGCCTCTTAAAGGCGCCGTCGACTGTAAATAGTATTTTTTGCGGCGTATAAAAAAAAAGGAGTCCAAAGGCTATGGTAGCCAGTTATCATCAGGCGGAATACACTTGTACCACTCTTTTAACATAATAATACCGGACCCAGCTACATTTGCATATGTAAAGATTTTTTTTTTTAAAGTTATACTTCTTTAGGCGCGTTATGAAAAAATTATGAGAGTAAAATTTTAAGATGAGCGCTTTTGTATTTACCGCACATTAAGAAAATCTACCAACAAAATAGAAATAGAAACTCTATTTAGTGGGTGCTAACGACTGCATTGTGAAGGCCTATCAAAAGTATTTATTAATCTGGAACAACGGAACCAAAGTGCGATTCAGGAGACTACAGCGCCATCTCTTGACCATTGGTGTAGTAGAACCAAAAACCATATCTTTATTTTTCAATGTTACTTTTATATTATTATTGTAATAAAGTAACAGTTATAGGTATTCATATTTATAATATTTATCCACATGTTTCTAGTTTGTATATTCGGAATACGTGTTTGAGTTTCATACAAGTGCAAATCACATATGTTCTAATAAATTATATTCATCGTGTATTAACCCGTAAAAACTAGTTTTATTTAATGAGTGATGTGCGTGAAAACCTAAGAAACAAATAAATTATATTCAGTAGCGATTTTAACTGAATATTTTGATTATTTATTTATTTTTTCAAATTAAAACTGAACTTTATTGACTGTGTCCTTTTCCAGAATTTTTATTAATTTATTGTAATTAATTATATGCATGCAATTAAAAACTAATTTTAAACGATGCCAAAGAAGGATAACTTCTCACGCGCCTACATAAGTACACGCACCCATTTTTTTTTATGTTATAGGGGGAATACGAGCAGACGGCTCACCTGATGGTAAGTGATCACCGTCGCCCATGGACACTTGCAACACCAGGAGTATCACAAATGCGATGCCGGCCTTTAAGGATAGGTATACTCTTTATTAAGAAAAAAAAAAACAGCTTTTGATGAGTTTCTTGCCGGTTCTTCTCAATACAAGGTCTCCCGTCGTGGTTTTGCGAACCGATGGCGTAGCTTCTTGACCTTCACAAGTGCTTGTAACAGCCTAGACCGAACAAATGATTTTTGATTGATTTTTTGATTAGGTACCCACATAAATAGAAATAAGGGGTTTACAAAAACAGATAGTGAACTATGGTGGGTAAAGGCGGTCTTATCGCTAAAAGCCATCTCTTCCAGACAACCTTAAAGGTTGTTAAAAGATGTTAATACCTAATATCCCGCACTGTATTTCATTATTTAGAAAAGTTCGAAGGGTAAGGAAATGAATAGGCAGATAATAATAAAATCATTATAATAACACAAGAAACTAAAAGATTAACTGTTGTTTTTGTTCAATCCCGTATATTGCTAACAACAGGAGAAGCCAGTGGAACAGTATAAACTCCCAACATGACGTAGTATTAGCCTTCCCACATATTAACTGAGATGAAATGAAAGGATAGTACATACAACAAACACAGACATAATCCTTATTTAGGTTTACACAACCCCAATTCAAGCAACAATACCGAATTGTTTGTTCATTGTAGAAATTCTGAGAACTGGCAAATTCAGACACCGACCTCCACATATACACACACGTAATAATTCCGCTTAGATCACAAACATATCTTAGTGTCTGTACACATCTCCACGACACGACGTCGTCAACGTGGCACGGTGCGTTGACATAACCTGCAAAACGTTAGCAATCGTATAAAGGAGGAGCTCGATGGCGCAAGTGGTTAGCGCGTTCGGCTGCGATCGTTGAAGTTAAGCAACTTTCGCAGTGGTCGGTCATTGGATGGGTGACCAAAAATTTACTATCTCGAGCTCCTCCGTGCTTCGGAAGGCACGTTAAGCCGTTGGTCCCGGCTGCATCTGCAGTCGTTAGCACCCACCAATCCGCTCTGGGCCCGCGTGGTGGGTCATGGCCCCAGTGGCGGACTAAGCTCGTCAGAGGCCCGGGGCGGCAAAATGAGGCCCCGGCTTTAAAAAAAATGTAGTTTCTTAGTTTGTTTCGTTAAAATCTGGCGAGTGAAATTTAAATTCCAATTAAATTATTTCGGCTAAATAAACATACATACCTACAATATGGTACATATTGACTAGAATCGTAGGTGCATATTAACTAGAATCGTAGGTGCATATTGACTAGAAACTACGGATTATAATTTCTAGGCTAAATTATAAGAAGAATTACTTACTTTTTCCAAATACTTAAAAATACACTAACTCAACTCTAAAGTCATTTACTTTTATACCGCAACAAAAATCAAAAGCACTATTACACTTTTTAATGAGGTTACTTTAAACGGATTTTACTTGTACTTCATTTATTCAGGGGTAGCTGAGGAAGTACCCGCTACAGAGACGAGAATTCCCCCAGTGTATTGGACGCATTCAGCGAAGTTAAAAAAATATTAGTACCGCGTAAAAAGTCTAGATGGCTGTAGTGTTTTGATCTTGATGAAATTATGTAGGTACTAAGCACATTTTTAAAGTCTAGTTTAGGATGCGATCAGGGGAACGCGGAGGCATTTGGGGGCCCCCAAGATCGGAGGCCCGGGGCGGGCCGCCCCTTCCGCCCCCCTGTTAGTCCGAGACTGCATGGCCCAATATCCCTATTCCATGCATAAGGAAGACCTGTGCCCCAGCAGTGGGGACATTAATAGTCTGATGATGATGATGATGAATCGTATAAATAAAATGTTTCTATATTCCCGGTACATTCTTCACTGACTGACGCTGTCGTCGTAGAAACGTCAGCTTCCGACGACGACGACGTCGCTACGGTAAATGCTGTACGGTGCGTTAAAATAACGTGCAAATATAGTCTTAAATTTGCACGTCATGTCAACGCACCATGCCGGGTTACCGTACTGTTACATACACGTGACGTGGAGATGTAGTCAAACACTGAAACGCTCGATGGCGCAAGTGGTTAGCGCGATCAGCTGCGATCGTTGAAGTTAAGCAACTTTCGCAGTGGTCGGTCATTGGATGGGTGACCAAAAATTTACAATCTCGAGTTCCTCCGTGCTTTGGAAGGCACGTTAAGCCGTTGGTCCCGGCTGCATCTGCAGTCGTTAGCACCCACCAATCCGCACTTGGCCAGCGTGGTGGGTCATGGCCCAATCTCCCTAGTCCATCCATAGGGAAGGCCTGTGCCCCAGCAGTGCGGACATTAATAGGCTGATGATGATGATGATGACTGAAACGCACCGATCTACGTCGACGTTGCTATACCTTGCATTAACACGACGCAGTAACGCACTGGTCCCCACGACAACGGCTAGCTAGAACCGAGGTCCGAGTCTCAGAGACGCCCTCTAGTTGAGCCGACCCCCTCAGGTTCGAGTGGTGGAGGTTAGGTAAAGTGGCATCTTCAAGTTTCGGTTTTCGTATGCCAAGTCAGATGGCGAGGCTTAAAATTTATATTTAAACTAGCCCTTCAGCTGTCGAACGCTAAAATCGCGATGATGCGTTATCTGTCGCGCCCCCTATCGTAAGACAGGGAGGGAGCAGCATGACGGCACTCGGTGTCTTTAAAATCATATTTCTCGAGATTATTGTATGAAGCATATATAAAATTTGTTTAACTATTTAATCTTAAAGATATTTACTTGCTATTTATTGATATTTTGAACCAATCATCGCAACAAATAACCTTTGTGTTTTTGTAACGTAATCGAACGTGTGCAAACTTACCTCTGGTCCAAAATCAAAAGTTTCACCCAAAATCAAAAGTCTAACACTTCACAGACTACATATCTGGTAATAATTATCTCGCCCTTCAATAATTTCCTAGGAAATTTATCACAATTTTAACTTAAACTTCCACAATTAAACGCAAAAGACGCGGCAGTGTTGACGACGAACACGACGAACTTCATATGTAAATATTTTTGGTTTTGGCTATGGAATGCTACGTCAATCTTTAAACAAACCGTTAGGTTGGTTCTTCAATATTATTTTGAGCTCTAACCCAAGAAGCTTAAGTCCAATTTATTAACAATTCACTTATGTGAAGTTCCCAACCTTCCCAACTGCCAACTAGCCGTCTGGCGGTTAGTACACAGATCTGTACATAGTTTTTTTCACCGTCTGACTGAGGCTCGACAGCCGAGGGGCTAGCGGACCCGACAGACGTTGTCCTGTCTACACGTCTTTAATTTGAAAATTTCAAACTTTTTTTAATAAGCTAAAACATTCTGGACCATTTTGATGAAAATTACCATTCTCAGATCCCCTTGAACACACACAAAAAATTTCATCAAAATCGGTCCAGTCGTTTAAGAGAAGTTCAGTGACATACACACTCACAGAAGAATTATATATATAAAGATTTGACACTGCAATGGTAGCGCCGTCTATCGGATCCAATGTAAAACATTCCAAAATCAACAACTACTAATAAATTAAAAATTAATTAAAAAAACATTGTCCAGCGGACAAAATTGTGAATCTAAACCATTCTCAGATCCCCTTGAACACACACAAAAAATTTCATCAAAATCGGTCCAGTCGTTTAAGAGAAGTTCAGTGACATACACACTCATAGAAGAATTATATATATAAAGATATAGAGCATTTGTCACCGAACTAGGTATAAACCTTTATTTCGAGCATCCAATGCCACCAGCATCAGACACACTAATAAATATGACTATGTTATTTATTGTTTCGTCCCCTCTCAGGTTAGAGTGGTCTAAATGCTCCAGACGGAGAGGAGACTCCCCCCGTGGGGAGACGCCATCCGCCTGGAATACCTATACAAGCACGCGCCAATTCTCGGCTTGAGGTCCGCTTAGGATCTCGCCGTCACCAAACCCGGTGACGCTGTAAAGGTCATCTGCGACCAACAGCATACATACTCAAAAAAAAATGTGTGTGTCAGCTCCGACGCACGACTGGAGTTTACTCCTTAAATTCGATAGTCTAATCAGACGCAAAAAGAGTTTATTTAACTTAAAAAAGATTGATTCTGTAAATGCCATATCCACGTTTACTTCTAAAGCTCAAGTTTTGTGTTCAACGAAGGAATGGCGCGGTGGTTTCTTTTGTCGTCGTAGGCAATAAAGGTACGCTACAATACTGTGCTACGGTGTAGCACTACGGCTGCTATAGCGTAGACAGTAAAAACGTAAAATGTGAGAAGTAAAATCTATCGATGAATGACCTATTCTTCGATAGATTTTACTCCTCAAATTTTTCTCATACCGGGCCCCTTATATATGCAAATCGATTCTTAAGGAGTTGATCGATCCACGTTGACGCCCTCATGACGTAGAGATGTGGACAGGCCCCTACGTGTAATCATAATAGCAAATTTATGTCGCTGTCAAGTCTTCGGAGTAACATCAAAAGCGAGTAACTAGCTGGTATGATCGTTACGCCCGGTATGAAGATGAAAGGAAGTAAATACTTTGTTGAGACCTTTTTTTCCTTTCAAGTTGAAAGAGTTTGTTATTACTTTGAAATTTGTGTCTCGGAATTTTTTATGTATTTAAGCAAAACTTTTGCCGCTTTTAATGTCTTTCCTCTTCTTGTCCTTAAGCATTTTCTGTAGGATATTAATGAATATTTCTATCGGTGGGTCGTTCTCAAAATTTTCTGACGACGAAACGCAACCGTTTTCTCTTAAACGAGAACTAGTCCTCGAAACGGTTCTCGTTCGCAACTGGTTTTGGTTGCGGCTGGGTAACGCTACGATACTACACGCGACGCGACGGTCGAACGAATGTATCGTAACGAAACTAAACTAAACAATATCTTGTCAACGTTAATTTCGACGAGTGAAAGGATTGCTAATTTGCAATGCCATCTTGCGGTTCTAAATAAATTTAATTATTTTGTTTCGATTGGTTGCTAAACAAACTTGCACTCTATTTTATTTAATGGCGATAAAGTCATACAAAAGCGGGACAGTCGCGCCACCGGCGTGCTGCGAACGAGACAACGAAACATCTAAATAAAAGTAGTGTTCTCCGATAATCAACTTTAAATGTTCAGTAATAAAGATTATATTATTGTACAATCAAAGCTTAATTGTCATAGAGCGAAACGGTCTCATATCATTGCGTTCTATTATAGACTGTATTTACTTCTTCACTAAGTACAAATTGGCGTGTAGACAATCCGAGGACTTCTTGTTCGAAGAAGACTGTTTTGATCCGAAACGTAAAACGGTTCTTGAAACCGGTTCGTTCTTAGAACGCTCACACCTAAATATTTCGTATGCGTTACCTACACCGCGGAGCCGTGGAACTCTAATCTACTAGTTTGTTTCTTAGCTTTTCACGCACATCACTCATTAAATAAAACTAGTTTTTTACATTAATAACACTTAACTTATTTTATATTAATAACAAATATTGGAACGTCCTACTATTAAATCATAGTTGATGTGAAAAGTATTTTTGACGTGATAACGTCTTACAAACCGATGAATACCGGCTGCAAGCACGATAAAGTGTCTCGTTCCGCCTGAGCCTCAGCGTGGAAGCGAGAGCCTAGTGATAGAGGCACAATCGGCCCAAGTGTCGGTCGGCTTGTACACATTTACCTCTCTTCTCGCGTGACGTCAGAGCTATCAATCATGCTATTTTTATCATAATCATAATCAATCATTATCAAAATCATTTATTCAGTTTAGACTGTTAGAAGCACTCATGAATGTTTAGAAGCTACGCCATAGTTTCGTAAATCTACGTAGGGAGACCTCGTACTGAGAAGAACCGGCAAGAAACTCAGCAAGGGCTATTTTTTTCTCCCTGTTTTATCATTTACGGAGTCGTCAAGTTGAAAAATGACTTCAGAGATGATTCATGAAGTAACCTTTCATTACATAATAATTAAATATACATTAATTGTTTACCTGCATTTTGATGCTGTGTCTTACAGTATAAATACAAATTAGTCCAGTTCCAGAGGCGTTAAATTCATGAAGACCTCGGATTTCCGTTACAGTGAATGAAATTAAAAAAATCAAAATGGAGTGTTCAGCTAATGATATATATATAAAAAAGTTTACCTATTTAAAATTGAGATATAAACTTTTTTTTTTCAAATTTGAAAAAAAAACAAATAGCAAATTTATTTGTAAACTTTATTGAACAAAATATATAACATTGGTGCAAAAGGCGGACTTAATGCTAAAAGCATTCTCTCCAAGCCAACCTTTGGGAAAAATGAAAAACACGAACTTTATCATGTTAAAAGACATCTCTAAATATCGATTGTTTTTGCTCGTATACTCGAATATTAATTGTTTGCATTATTTGGTCTAAAAAAAATTAAAAGCACAAAAAAATTTTAGGTAAACTTTGTAATTTATAGTAGGTATAAATAACAACATTCCATTTCAATCATAAAAAAATATTCACTGTTACAACAATCCGAGGTATAAACCCCCAGGCACTCCACCAAATAGTGTTTATCAATGTTTCTTTATGACGTTATTACGTAAAATTATCGTCTGTGAACCAACTTTATGGACAACTAAATTTTTATTAAGTACGCACGCATGTCTTTTCTTCATCTGTATATTTTACATGCATAAAAGGCAACCATTACTGACTGACTGATATATCAACTGATGAGGAGCTCGATGGCGCGGGCGGTAAGCGCGTTCGGCTGCGATCGATGAAGTTAAGCAACTTTCGCAGTGGTCGGTCATTGGATGGTTGACCAAAAATCCTCTATCTCGAGTTCCTCCGTGCTTCGGAAGGCATGTTAAGCCGTTGCTCCCGGCTGCATTTGCAGTCGTTAGCACACGCCTATCCGCACTGGGCCCGCGTGGTGGGTCTTGGATCAATCTCCCTATTCCATCCATAGGGAAGGCTTCCCCATCAGTGGGGACATTAATAGGCTGTACGACCACTGTACGAATTACGCTGAAATTTGCCAAACAATATACGTACCTTTCATGATGTAGGTGTACGCTAAGAAATGCGCTTATTTTCCATAACTCACCCCCTTAAGGGACTAAACAGGGGTTCAAAGTTTTCGTGGTAGAATCCCTAACGGGGACCCCGCGGCTTCGCATTAAGCAGTGTAGAAGGTATTCGCAGGACTTTTTTAGCGGATATTATACTGTAAAGCGCCCGTCAGAGTTGCGGGGTCCTCGTTGGTCAGCCACTGGGGGGTCCGTAAGACTTGCGGGAGCCAGGTGTGAGGTCCGTTCGGCGGTGTGCCTCTTAAAGGCGCCGTCGTCTGTAAAAAGATTTTTTACCTGCGTTATAAAAAAGGGGTTCAAAGTTTGTGTGGAGCACCAAGATCGAGAGCTGCAAGTAGAAGCTACTTCAAAGGATTAAATTTAATTTAATTCAAATTATTTGCATTAAATAGGGTACAAAAGTACAAGGATAAGAACGATCTAAAGGGTTTATCCTATACTGGTTGTAAACCTAACCTATAGAACTAGTTTTATACCAAACTAGTAGAATACTTGTTGTGGTTGTTTAAAACATTTTCTGGTTTACACTACATATACGATATTTGACGACCTCCGTGGCCGAGTGGTTTGTACGCCGGGTTTCATGGCTGTCGCCGACTCGAGAGGTCCCGGGTTCGAATCCCGGTGGGGGCAGATGTTTGTGTGATGAATACGAGCATTTGTACTCCAGTCATGGATGTTTAATATGTATTTATATAAATATACTTATGTATGTACAGTATATGTATTCTATCCGTTACCCTAGCATCCCATAACACAAGCCTTATAGTGCTTACTTTGGGGCTAGGCTAATTGGTGTGAGTGTCGGAAATATTTATTTATTTTTTTATTTATTTATATACAACTAGTATGTTGACAAGTATAAATCAATTATTCACTTCACATATTTTGTTTATCCAACAAGTTTGATGCAAGTATTGTATACTACATGTTTTAAGTGTGAACAAACAATTACGACATCGCATAAAATTTCTTAAATAGATATGTTTTTATTTTATTTTTAAGCATTTAACTGCTAGATGTTTAAATCTAAACTTTTAGAACGCATTTTTCTTACGCCACCTACAATGCGCATTTTTTGTTGTACGAGATTGCAATAATGACATAAATTGTAGAACTCAACGCCCTCTACAATTATGGTAAAAAAAAAGTTTCTAAAATGCATACAAAACAAGAAAAATGCGTTTCAAAAATTTTTTGAGGGTTTTTTTGAGGTTTTCAAAATACGCCTACGAGTTGAACATGCCCATCGCCAAGGTGGCTTACTGACGTCATTTGGCAACAGAAAAATCGAGACTTACCCTTTAGGTTTTTTTTTCACCACTCAACCTACAGACTGACTGTACTATAAGACGAAATTTATATAGGTCACAAATTAGTTCACAGAAAAAAAAACAAATGCGCAAGGAAGGGAGCTTAATCAAATATCTCTTTCGCAATATTCCATGATTGAATTACGAAGAGAAATATTTTTGTTTGCTGCTTGCTACACACTCCCAATGTCGCTTGGATATTGACAACATTATATGACTTATGAGAACGCCACGAGTAGATTATAAGAAAAACATAAATATAATTGAGAAGGAAGTATGTCCACAAAAGTGCGATATTATATAGTATCTTAAAAACATTATATTGTTTTAAACTTTCATGGTCACTAACACTATAGTAAAATAAGTTATTTACGGGATTGTTACCATGTACCTTGTTTTTAGCGCGTCTCCGATATTTCGGCACTGTTGCAAGCGCCATGATCACGGAGTAACTGAAGTAATTGCGGGTAGGCTGTTATTGGCAGACATACGGGTTTACCCTCCGACGAAGTCTTTTATTGCGTTCGATACCCGTACCACTGTTCACATTCTCACTATTCACTCTAAACTGTTCTCGACACACAACACTTACAGTATCGGATCGCGACACGACACATTTTTGATTATTTCCGGTTTTACATATACGAACCACAGGATTCCAGACAGAAACTCGCTTAAAACAAGGTACATGGTAACAATCCCGTAAATAACTTATATTACTATAATCTTAAACATTATTCTTGTATTTTCTTTGCTTTCCAACCAATCTTGTTTTAGTAGCAGTTTATTATATAGGTCAGTAAGTGTCTATCGGAACTGTAATTCAAAGTAATCAAAGTGTGTTTTTCTCCTAAGCTAAGGTGTAGGGAACGTCCGTGAAATTCGTGAGTTATAAACAAACTCTTCGTTTTATTTAACCTGAAAAGTGCATTGTAAGATTACTGTGCTCAGATATTTCTAACCAAGCAAGAGCTTTGCAACTGAAACCGAAAACAAAAAATAAAAATGAATAGGTTATGATAAAAGACGAGCTTTTTTACAAGCTTTTATTTAACTTGCTATGTATGTTTGTTACGGTCAAATCTTACAACTCAATTTTAAAGCACTTGCCCTCAACCGATTAAGCTGAAATTTGATATGCTCGTTCAGTTCGGATGACAATGCATGATTAACAGTGTGACGTCATTCTAAATCCAATATGGCGGCATACCCAAAATGGCGGACCAATCATTTTTAATGCATTCCTACAATATGGGTATCAAATTTAAGGGCTTGCTGAGAGTTACTCGAAAAAAATGTGACGTCAATCTCAATCCAATATGGCGGACTTCTAAAATTTGAAAATCTATTTAGAAACAAACTTTAACTAAATTTTCTTTTTTTCTTTTTAGAGCATTTGAATAAAAGCTTGTTTTTAAAAAGGTTTTTTTTACCTTAATTTTATTTATTTAAAGCCTCACGTGACGGTCATAAAGTTCTAATGCGACACTTAACATTTTCATCTGATCAGATATTTAGAATGAATTGAGAAATAACGAAATGTGCACATAACATAATTATAAACATATAAAATTTAAAAACTTTAAATCCATTTTAGGAATAGTAATATTAAACAATTATTTGAAAACCAGTTGAAAACCAAAAATTGTTTGAATTGATGACATTTTAGGGTTCTGTGCCCAAAGGGCACCCTATTTCTAAGACTCCACTTTCCGTCTGTCTGTCTGTCTGTCACCAGGCTGTATGTCATGAACCCTGGTAGGTAGATAGTAGAATTTTTCACAGATGGTGTTTTTCTGTTGCAGCTATAACAACAAAATCTCAAATACTACTACTAAGATCTAAGAAAACATTGTAGAACGCAATAAAGTATTGATTGATTGAAATATAAAAAAAAAACAAATAAAATTTAGGGTGGGGTCTCCTATACAACAAACGTGAAGTTTGCTATATATTAATAACGGCAACAGGTTGACGCTTGAAATATTTACAAATAATTTAGTAGTAAATTAATTATTATAAAAAACTAAATAAATATTTCAGGGAAGCTCCCATACAATAGTCGTGTTTTTTGCTCGATATATATATATATATATATATATATTGATATTGGTACGGAACCCTTCGTGCGCGAGTCGGACTCGCACTTGGCCGGTTTTGTTTATCAATAAATCAAAGTACGCATTCATAATCTGAGATATTGGAAAAAAAACAATTTCCAATGAATTATTTTTATTCTCATACACGATAATTCATAACAAGCGTTATTCATCTATCACGTTGTACAATCGTTAACCTACCCCTGACAACAAATGTGGCATTGCCACATATAGCCATACTTCGCCATATCCAAAATCATCAATTTAATTTAAATGAATTAGAATTTTATCTTGCTTGCTATAAGATTCACAATCTGCTAAGAAGTTTTTAAAAATGTGTGTTAGCTCAATGTGTGGCTGTATGTACCTTAAAATATATTGGAGCCCCTTTTTTCACTCGTGGCAATAACCAGCGATTGGATTACGGGAAAACAATGCTTTTTTTTCCAATAACATATGTTCCATATTCGTGTTGATGTTTATAACCTGAGGGCTGTTACTATGTTTGCAGCTAACACGAACGAAATAGAAAGGCTATCTAAAGGTATCAAGTGTACTTATCAAAAGAGTCCCTTAATCATGTAGGTAAGTAAACTGAGTTTTTTTATAGTGTGTATGACCTTTACAGCGTCACCGGGCTTGGGGACGGCGAGATCCTAAGGAGACCTCAAGCCGAGAATTGGCGAGTGTCTCTAGCTAGAGGTATTCCAGGCGGATGGCATCTCCCCATATACAGGGCGTCCCACGGCTACCTCACATGGAGGGAAAGCACATCAAATATTGAAGGTAAGATATTTTACTGAAAGAAGACATCATTTTAATTTTAATAATAACTGGAACTGCATTCACAGATTTTTTTAAAATCGCCTGCTTCAATTGAGAATCAAACTCGTTAAATTTCGTTAAAAAAAAAGTCATATTTTATGATAATAATCATAAGGATTATTTTTTGCTAAATAACATAGCATTTTAAATGAAAGAAAAGTAATTAAATTTAACATTTTATTTAAAATTATTTAACACAAACTAATATAAAATCGGATACGTCTCAAAGTTAGTTAAAATGTTGAGTTCATCATCGTTGACGTTTATCATCCGCTGCTGTGGTTTCTGTAAGCGCATATCAAAACGTCCTTTTCTTAAAGTATCTACTAACATTTTAAACACATATCGAGAAGTTACGTCTGAATCAGGATATCTTTCGCGGAACCACTGCAAAGCTATTATGTCTTTGTGGTTCATAAAGTAAGCTTCCATTAAATCCATTATATGTTGATACGCCATGGTAAGTAAATTAACAAAAAAAAAAAACGAAAATGAAACTCATAAAAAACAAAAGAACAGACGCTTGAAAATTTGTGTTCCATTTTCGAATTATTATTTTTATAAATTTCAGCCAATCACATTGTAACTGTGCGTTCAAAAAGAAATGCATACGTACTACAGTATGTATATCACTTTATTATTTTTATAACATAATAAGACATTCTATTCATTTAAAATGCTATGTTATTTAGAAAAAAATTATCCATATAATTAACGCTTTCGATGGTTATCATAAATTATGTTGTGTTTAAAAAAAAACTGTGAATGCAGTTCTTGTTATTAAAAATAAAATGATGTCTTCTTTCTGTGAAATAACCTATCTTCAATATTTAATATACTTTCCCTACGTGTGAGGTTGCCGTGGGACGCCCTGTATATGTGTATATTTTTTATTAAATTTATTTCTTATTCATATATATAGCACTTTCTGCGCTAACTTTAGAATCTCCGACAGCACTGAGACAGCTGGAAGATATCTCTTTTTAAGATAAGCCCATCTTAGCTGACTTTGTTATTAACCTTATGTTTTGAACTACATATTTGATGCAATAAACTGTCAGTTTAATACTATTCATCGTAAACAATTTGTAATTGTAAATTATAAACCAAAAGAATGTACGCTCAAAACTGTTTACCCGGTTTAAATACGGGCTCGGAAATAAAGTGTTAATATTTTTTACTTACTCGCTTACATTGCTTGGGCAGCAGTATGCCTGTTGGTATAAGTTTTGGGGAGCTGTCCCACCACCTGCGAGGAATCGATTAAGTGTGAGCTATTTTCTCGTTTAAAAAATATACAATAGATATACCTTTCGTGTAAACAAAAGAGTATGCATATATTAATAGTTGATCGCTGTCTGTTCACACGTAAAATCTTTCTTTACTGGTTTGTCGCTGAATGACAACAGCTATAAAACTCTCTCTACTGGTTTGTCGCTGAATCACAACAGCTATAAAACTCTCTCTACTGGTTTGTCGCTAAATGACAACAGCTATAAAACTCTCTCTACTGGTTTGTCGCTGAATGACAACAGCTATAAAGCTCTCTCTACTGGTTTGTCGCTGAATGACAACAGCTATAAAACTGTCTTTACTGGTTTGGCGTTGAATGACAACAGCTATAAAACTCTCTCTACTGGTTTGTCGCTGAATGACAACAGCTATAAAACTCTCTCTACTGGTTTGGCGCTGAATAACAACAGCTGTAAAACGCTCTCTACTGGTTTGTCGCTGAATGATAACAGCGTAAAAGATAATAGCTGTTAAATGAAGTACCAATATCAATATCAACATTCTAACGATGCAGACCTGAAAAGGCTGCGAAACGTCAAAACATAAATAAAGTTCGTGCATTAATCCGTTCAAACTAGTTTTATTTAATGATTGATGTGCGTGAAAACCTAAGGAACATATATATAATAGCTGTTGTCATTCAGCAATAAACCAGTAGAGAGAGTTTTTTACCGATCGATATTCGCTCAGCAATACTGGCTCAACGATGTTCGTTTGTCACAAAACGCGTTCGCCAACTTTTTTCTAGATTCTAGCTCTACCCGTTTCTCGTTCATCGTCGGCGGTGAAACAAGCCTTATCACGTAAACGTTAACGATTTTTGAAGTGAAAACTTCTTTAGCGGCGTTGTACTCTTTTTTTGTATGGGTAAAAAATGTTAAACTCGCGTCAGGTTGAACACGTGGGCTGATCGCATCATTACACACAATAAAATTGGAAAGGTTGTTGACTTTCAATATATTGGACGAAACATAGTAATATTTTATTTTATCGTATTATAATAATAAGTCTCTATCTAGGACGTGCTGCATTGCGAAGAAAATGCATTTTTTTACAATAGATATCGCTAGGTGCGCTTAAATGTGATTCATGTAAGTTGATTTCTTTACAATAGATATCGCTAAGTGCGCTTAAACGTGATTCATGTAAGTTGATTTTTCTGAGAGATAAACTTTTTTTATGTAATATAAATTGTCATGTTTGTGTACGATAGCGCAATAAATAAATATTGTATTCTACCACATACTTGATTGTACTTTTATACTGATAATTAAAGCAATTCGTGCAAAATTATTCCCTAACCATTCCAAAATATCAAAAATGCACAACGTTAATATTCAAGTTTTCACTTCTGCCGGCACTCCCGGAGTTCAATTTATGAGCATATGCTCACACATAACTGTGGCGCGCCTGCCCCGCCCTTCTATTTTCTGTCTATGTTCTGTATTCTCGACCTTTACAAGTGCTTATAACAGCCTAGACTGAATAAATGATTTTTGAGTTTGAGTTTAATGACGCCACATTTGGTATTTGTTACACCCAACCTTTTGTCCGGAAATAATAGTGACATATTTTAACAATAAGAGTTTCCGAAACTCAGTTTATCGATAGGTTACTAGCACAACACTGGAAACTATATCTGAACTCGCTTTTTCTATTTGCACAGAAAAGCGTAACATGAAGCATATTCCATGCTATTTTTCTGTCACGAGCACAGGATCTCTCTTGTAAAAAAGTCTTTACACGTAATTTATTAGTCATTCTCACCACTTACGTTATTAAATTGTTACACCTTGGCAGGTGGATCTACAATATTGATACTTACATACATAATTCATGGCGAAACGACGCAAGGCGCTTTTTTAGCGGACCATCAAACCGTCGTTACCTCCAAAACGTAATAAGAATGAGAGCGAGCCTTCGTCCATATTCGATATCAACAAAATATATGAAATACATTCACATACATCATTAGTAATAAAAAAAAATGTAATCAAATTGATATTATAAAACAACTCTTCGGAATCATTATCAGCAGCCTATTAATGTCCCCACTGCTGGGGCACAGGCCTTCCCTATGAATGGAATAGGGAGATTGGGCCATGACCCACCACGCGGGCCCAGTGCGGATTGGCGGGTGCTAACGACTACAGATGCAGCGCGGGACCAACGGCTTAACGTGCCTTCCGAAGCACGGAGGAACTCGAAGTAGAAGATTTTTGGTCACCCATCCAATGACCGAGCACTGCGAAAATAGCTTAACTTCAACGATCGCAGCCGAACGCGCTAATTAAACTGTGCCATGGAGCTCCTCACTCTTCGTAATAGTCTAACGTTTTTACATACTGTTGCTGGCAACGCAAAACAGCCATTGTTAGCACAGAACACAGAAACAGGTAAGAAGGGCCTTGTGGACGTGGCAGGCGCGCCACAGTTATGTGTGATAGTGTTGCCGATCGATAGTCGACTATCGATGATTAATTGATAGTCGACTATCGACGATTAATCGTTAGTCTATCGATAGCCAGCCAATCGTATGACAATCGATCGGCTTATCGATAGCACAGAAAAAGACAATACCATCGGATGAGTTAAATACTATCGATACTATCGATAGCATTGTAGTTCGTTAATAACAAACTGTCAATAGTATCGATACTGTCGACTTTATTTGCAACCATTCTATCGATAGTTTAACAATTTGCAATAGTATTGTTTACAATTTTCAGGTATTATAGTCAATCACAAACTTTAGTCTAAAACAATCGCTAGCATCGATACTATCGATAGTATTGTTGCAGATAATATCAACACTGTCGATAGTATCGATACTATCAATAGTTTGTCATTAACGAACTACAATAGTATCGATAGTATCTATAGTATTGCACTCATTCGATAGTATTGCCTTGTTTTGAGCTATCGATAAATTCGATACCATCGGTTGTATCGATAGGCCTATCGATAGGGTACATGATTTTCGACGTAAACTGTCGATAGTTTTAATGTTGATAGTTCGGCAACACTAATGTGTGAGCAAATGCTCATAGCTTGACCAAAACTTGGTTTCTGATTGCGTCGTTGCTTTCGGGTGTGAGTGCTGATTGGTTCGATTGTTTGATGTCGTGTCGTTTGATTGGCTATTATCTATTGGTGGAGGTGTAGTGGGGTTGAGCCGACGACATCGGTTACAAATGGTCTATTTTCACCCTACTAACCTCTTTCTGTGTTGTGTGATTGTCACCATACAGAACCCTTAAAACATAAACGGGAAATCCCTATCGAGCTCTTCATTATACAGTCTACTTTATTTATATTAAATTGCAATCATCTTCACAAACAATTGAAAAACGTTCAGTTAAAGGAGGAAAACATAACACAGTGTTTTTTCACCGACTTCAAAAAGTAGGTTCTATGTTCGACTGTTTTTCTTTTCATGTATGTTCACCGATTTCTGCTTCAATTGTAGACCGATTTCCAAAATTCTTTTTTTATTCGAAAGAGTGCACTTTCGAATTGGTCCCATTGGGACCAAGTCAGTATCCGATGGCGGAATCTGGGGAAATCTAGGGAAACCTTCAAATTTGCACGCACGATGTTTTTTATTCATGTTCATCGATTTCTCCGTCAATTGTGTGATTGTTTACTTGGACGATGTGATGTTCACTAAAATGGATTATTAAAAAATGGGTGCGTGTACTTATGTAGGCGCGTGAGAAGTTATCCTTCTTTGGCATCGTTTAAATAGTTTTAAAATTAGTTTTTAATTGCATGCAAATAATTAATTACAATAAATTAATAAAAAGTCTGGGAAAGGACACAGTCAATAAAGTTCAGTTTTAATTTGAAAAAATAAATAAATAATCAAAATATTCAATTAAAATCGCTACTGAATATAATTTATTAGAACATATGTGATTTGCACTTGTATGAAACTCAAACACGTATTCCGAATATACAAACTAGAAACATGTGGATAAATATTATAAATATGAATACCTATAACTGTTACTTTATTACAAAAAATAAAGATGTGATGTGTTTTTGGTTCTACTACACCAATGGTCAAGAGATGGCGCTGAAGTCTCCTGAATCGCGCTTTGGTTCCGTTGTTCCAGATTAATAAATACTTTTGATAGGCCTTCACAATGCAGTCGTTAGCACCCACTAAATAGAGATTCTATTTCTATTTTGTTGGTAGATTTTCTTAATGTGCGGTAAACACAAAAGTAACAGCTTTTGTGTTACAGTGATGCGCGCGCATCTTAAAATTTCACTCTCATCATTTTTTCGTTTCTGATCGGTAATAATACGTCTGTCAATCTTGACCCGCCCGCCCGACTTCAAAATCATGAACCAGATATAATTTTTCACTTTTTAGTTCCATTTGCGATTTTAAAAGACGGTTTTATTTTTTGTTTAAACATTTTTTTTTAATAGAAATGAATCGAATAAAACAAGGCACGGCTAATTAAAATTAATGAGTAAAAAAGCTTATTGCAATGACAACCTCACTAAAAACATTTTAGGTGCTAACAAACCGGAATTGGGTCACTCCTCGCCTGAATACAGTCGAGTTCATCTCGGTAGCAAAGCTGCGACGGGTACATTTGAAAGCTTGTCAACTTTGAAGATTTAAATGACTTCGTATTATAATTTTAATTCATAAATCTGTGACCGTATTTTCAGAGTGATTATGTCGAGCCGGATTTTGGACAATTACAATTTTAAAAGGCCACTCAATTTACTCGTTTTCATATTTCAGGGCCCTAGCACCAACATTTTTGAAATCAAATAACTCAGCATAATTCTGCTAAGCACGTAATTCCATCTTTGTCAGTATTGTAAAGTCAAATAGAGATAGAACGAGGCTTAAATATGATAGCTCAGTTTTGATTCAAGAATTTTGGTGGCTTCAAGTCAGTTGTCCCACTGCCGGCGGGAAAGCGACTTACTATCGCCTATTTTCTCGATCTAGAAAGGTAAGCAATAGATATACATATATAGATACAATGCATACCCATAGTACACTTACACAAGCAAGCACGCACGCACGCTCGCACACATGCATGCACGCACCATCACACGCATGCACGCACGCACGCATGCACGCACGCAACACGCTCGCACGCACGCACGCGCACACACAGATACACACGGTATAAAAAATATTATTTAAATTTATATCCTTTTTTACTTTTGGTTAATTCAGTACAAGTTTAGATAGTTTCGATTTAGCTAATTTGTGTACCATAAAAAAAATATCTCATGGAAGAGTCGCTGAAGGTTGTGACACAGTTAATACTAGTACAGCTGTCAACGAATCTCTTATACTTGAATTATATTAAAGATTTAATTCCTCTAATAAGTATATAAGAGCAATTGTTATTTTTAAAACAAATAAGCCATTACTGTTATTATTATTTTCTCGCTCAAGACAGGTACAATAGCCATGCATTCCGTGGCAACAAAAGAGTTTGTAATAAATAATAAATACATAAATATTTCCAACACTCACACCATTAGCCTATCCTCAAAGTAAGCATTGTAGGCTTTTGTTATGGGATCCTAGGGTAACGGATACAATTCATAAACCTACTGATATATATATATATATATATATATATAAGTATATTTATATAGAAATACATATTAACATCCATGACTGGTACAAATGCTCGTATTCATCACACAAACATCTGTCCCCACCGGGATTCGAACCCGGGACCTCTCGAGTAGGCGACACTTTGAAACCCAGCGTACAAACAGTTGATCGCTGACTCGCCGGCAACACACGATACACTATACCAGGTACAGGTACATACCTAGGCGTGTTTCTAGAGCCGAGGTCCGAGTCTCAGAGACGCCCTCTAGTTCAGACTACCCCCTCAGGTTCGAGTGGCCTAGAGGCTCCAGACGGAGAGGCGACCATGGGGAGACGCCATCCGCCTGGAATACCTCTAGAATCTAGAGGCACTCGCCAATGCTCGGCTTGAGGTCTCCTTAGTGTCGCCGCACACGGGCCACACGCCACAGCCACAAACGCGGCCACGAGAAACTAGAAGCGGCTACTAAAGTGGCTGAAGCGCGCGACAGCGGGCGACTAAGGTAAGGGAGAGAGGGGTGGGGAATCGCGCGAGTGATGTGAGGCGGCGTTTTGTATCGGCGCATTAAGTTCCCGGTGCGGGCCACAAGAAGCGAGCAACGACGATTTATAGCGTGTGGCGGCCACGGGCGTACTGTGTGTGGCGAGTCCATATGAAATGTATGAAAACTTCAGAGATATGCCGGTGGCGGCGATTTGTGGTTGTGGTCGATGGCCCGTGTGCGGCGACACTTAGGATCTCATCGTCCACAAACCCGGTGACGCTGTAAAGTTCTTTTGCGACCAACAGCGTATACATTAAAAAAAAAGTGGTGTATAAGCCATTTTGCTTTTCCACTCTCGTTATATACAGGTACAGCTTCTAAATAGCTACATAAACTTTTTGCATTAGTCATTTACCCTGAAACAAGCAGTCCATTATAAGAGGTTAAAAAAACACATCGCATGTACATGCTATTTTGTTTAACTTGTTGTTACTAGAAAAAGGAAATATTCGTTGACAGTGAATCCTACTTTCGAATTACGCAGCAAATAAAAGAATCAGAAAAGTTTGAACTCACAACAAAAAAATGTTAGCTATAATAAAGTCAGTGACAGTCCGTGCTCATAAAAATAAGGGGGAAGGTGGGATCTCTCTCCTTAGTATTAATAATAAAACGCTCTTTGATGACTCAAGATTAACGGCTACTCTCACAGACTTTAATAAATGTTTAAGTTTGATTAAAGTTTTGCTTTTAAAAAAGACAATACTTGATGCTTTTGCAAAGACCTTTGAAAAGCATGAAGTATTAATGACATTTGTGAATCTGACTGATTGTTTATCATAGCTATTTAATTTTTATAGTTATTTAAAGCATTACTTTGGGGCTAGGCTAAGCTAATTTAGTGTGAATGTTGGAAATGTTCATTCATTTGCATTGCGGTACGGAAAGTTATTATAGAAGGTTATCAAAGTACTTTAAAATATAGTACCTACCAAAGGGATATTAAGAAGAAAAAAAAGAAAAAAAATTTTTGGTTGATTGCTTTCTCTTTTTTCTTATTATTTTTGTTTCTCTGTCATAGAAAGTTAACATATATTGTAGTATGATGATTTTAAATATGATAATATTTCTACGAGAACTCTGCCGACAAACTGCGTTGCAGTTTGGCAGATGTAAATTTTTTGTTTGATGAATAAATAAATAAAATAAAAAACATAAAGAGATAAATTAAAAAAAAAATGTTTACTAAAACCATCTGGAAGTCAAGGAGAACTTTATAGATTATGATTTTTTTTTCATAATCTATAAGGTTCTCTTTGACTTTCAACCGACTTCAAACGTAGCCATTAAGCTGTACAACATAATTATAAAGTTGTTTAGAATAAGAAGTTGTAATATTTAATTAATCGAACAATTATTTTTGTAAACACCACAGGCTGACATAGTCGCCCAGCAACTAAAGGTTTGCTTTTGTTCACGTTTGCTTTGTTCACGGACCAGGCATCGGACAGGATTCGAAACTGCACCTTCCACTATCCGAGCAGACGTACTAACCAATTACGCTACCAATACCTTAAACTGCGATGTAGAATTTCTTCTAGTATTTCTTAGGCGGCAAAGCAGCGCCATCTCTTCGCATTGTAAGTAACCCACGATGTCAAAAGAAAAGCTTTCATGATGTAGTCAAAGGGTTTCTAGGAAAAATAATAACAAAGTGTATATTTTGAATTTACAATTTCCTGCAGACTTCGCTCTTGAATGCTCTGTTATAAAATATAGACAGCTAACGCAGACACTGAAGTTACATCCGTTTTATTGCCAGTTTCACGAGTAAACCCATTAAAATGATGTTTCTCACAATTTCATCCGACAACGTTGGATACATAAGGCGATACTCACACTGCCTCGCTCTACGCTGCGGGGTGCGTGCGTGGTGACGAATCTACTCGGGTATTGCGGGAGTACAGATCTGCATCATCATGCAGATTTCGCCGTACAAATGCGTTTCACTGCATGTAGGCGCGTGATCTTCAGCACTGCGCGTTAAAAATATTTACTCTGTGTTCACTACACGTGTTTCAATGCAAAGTGCAATTGCAAGCAACGTAAGAACACGTACTACCATGCCACGCTGCGTGATGTGGTGCAGTGTGTGAATCGCCTAAAGCTTTATGTCACACACTAAACGGCCAATGCGCTTTTGTCGCTGTTAAAGGAGAATGAAGAAATTAGGGGCTCCGGAAACAGTAAATATCTTTACGCTTGAAATGTGAGACTGTTTCCTGGGAAGTGATGTATGGCCTTTATGTTTTGATAAGGCTCATTTTCATTTGTTTTATGAAGATTAGAACAAATGTGGTGGTCTCGTAGCTCCTTTTGATCTTCCGTACCTTAACCGGTAAAAATGGAACATTTGTAAAACCAACAGCAATGGCTATAGGATTTAATTATAGTAGATCTCCAAGCAAGGAAGATGGTGATTGGGCAATGGCCTAATCTACTTTATTTTTACCTGACTGTCGAAGAAAAGTCGTACAGAAAGCCAGATTGTTCGATCAGTGAATATTACCCGTACTTACCTATGGAGCTGAAAAATGGGTTCTGATAAAAGAAAGTATCAACAAGATACAAGTCGCCCAGAGGAAACTAGAGAGGAAATTAGTAGGGATTACACTACGAGACCGCAAGACTAACACCTGGCTTAGAAAGCAAAGTGGGGTTACTGATGCCGTTAAACACATAGCGAGTTTGAAGTGGCAGTGAGCGGGACATAATATAGCCCGAAAGCATGGCTCGTGGGGTAAGGCGGTCTTGGAAGGGAGACCTGGGGCCGAGAAACGACCTAGGGGAAGACCACAGATGCGTTGGAAGGATGACGTCAGGAAAACTGCAGGGACGAATTGGATGGAAGTAGGGCAAGATCGAACTAGATGGCGTAATTTGAAGGAGGCCTTCACCAGTTGAGAACGGCTGAAGAGAAGAGAGAGGCGAAAAGAGAGTAATGTTTTTCGAGCGTATGTATCTATGTATGTCTGTTTATTTAGCACGCTCTACAGCCTGAACGGTTTAACTTATTTTATATTCTAGTCTACATCAAATATTCTCGACTGGATAAAATTTTCCCAATAAGGAACTTGTTTATTTTCTTTCAGTTTTGTTTAAACTTCCCTTTTAAGCAGTTGTGTATTTTGATTTTATTTATCTGATTTTATAACTTATTTTTCGTAGCAATAGAAAATACAGCTTCTTTGAATATTTTTTATTATAATCTTCCTGATACGGTTCATGAGATACGGTCCGCTAATAGGCGGCCTGATGGATAGACAGACGAACGGACAGCAAATGAATAGTATTACGAGTTCGGTGCAGTAACAATAAATGAATAGTGTTAATTTTTAAAATAAAAACCAAACAATTCGTAATTGGACTGGCATTTATTAAACCCGATTTCAAAAAGGAGGACTTTTTGAGACCGGGAGGACCCAAAACAAACGAATGAAAATAAACATTTCAAAACAAATTTCGTACAAAACGTTGTTTCTATTAAAACATTGACTGTCCCGTGTAGGTGCGGGATAAATGCCGATTCATTACAGAAGGGTTGCAATCGATGGTACAATCAGCCACATATATAGTTACCACAAAATCACAATTGATTATGAATCCTAAATCAAGGTAAACAAAGCTCAAAATAAGTTGGAGAAATCTGTCAGTTTTGGGTAACTTGACATGTTGCCTATATGTACAATTCGTGGGTAGAGCCCTGAAATGAGCTGTACGAAGGGTATTGCCATTTAAATACACCGCTGGCCATATTGATGACTACCAATTAATATTATTCAAGTAAAAAAAAAATTCTTTTATACGGAATTCGCGTTGAAAAAAGATCGGGCATCCTATATGGGAACCGTGACTACTCAATATTTTTTTAAGTTTCTTCAATATTTTTTTTTTTTATAAAGGGTGGGCAGAGAGAACTTTTTGTTGTAGCCGTTATTATAAAAAAAGATTGTTAAAAATTATAGTGATGAAATTATTATATCAAATGTGAGATTATAGGGTAATTTTCTAGAAAAAAATATGTGTGTATTTTCAACAATAATTACGATTAATTTCCAGTCACCGCAGCATAATCTCAGTGCATACGTCCGGACAGCGGAGGGTTTGGGACATATAGCAGTCACATGCGTTAAAAAATATTTTAAAAAATATGTTGAAGTCGACGAATCTATAAGTAAACAGCGTCCAGTTATCTTGCTCGACACTGTATTAACCTTTCTCCGTTGGTGGACCGTCCTAACCAAACTTTAATTTGTGCCGGCCATACACAAATCCTAATAGTGTCGGAGGTAATGTACTACAAACCTTTCGTAGCAGGGTTATGGCTTATATGCACAGGTAATATAGACTTCTGTGTCTATTTGAGAAATTAATTATGTCTTCTTTTTGAACCTAGCAGAGATTAGTTAAGAAATGAAGAAAGAAAAACATAAAGAATTGAAGTTAATGAATGTTTTTTTATGTTATTAAAATATATATGTAACCATTTTAGTCTATATCATATTTAACTACAAAATTGATCGGGATACGGGTTCGAGTCCCGTCTGCTGCCTGGTCCGAATGGAATTTTTTATAGTAAAATTTTCTTTAGTCTATAATCTTATATTTTTTATAGTATATGCTTACCATCAATAAGCGTCATATGGTGAAGTGATTATGAGCATGATTTTGTTTTGTTTTGCTTATAATACGGTTCCATGTGAAGTCTTTTTTGTACGGCGCGGTGATTGGAAATAAAACGTAATTTTCGTTGAAAATGTGGAAGTAGAATTTTTCTAGTAAAATTTCCTTTAAATATTAAACATAAAGCAGTTAAATGCTTAAAAACATATAATAATGAATCATTTTAGACTAAGTCGGCACTTCTGCTTGACAGGGGTGATAAAATTTAAAATTTAAGAATCTTCACTCAAAAATATATAAGCTAAATAATGTTCTGGAGTAAATCAACAGTTTTTTTTAGATTATGATATTAGTTCAAACCTAAGGAGATTTTTTTTGTATTTATCTCTTTTATTTGGTACTGAATAATTGGTTATCCTTACTTTGGACACGAATCATAGTTTTGATCTTTGGAAATCACCTAGGGCTAATTAGAACAGCAGAATTTACAAGGAATTACTCGTGGGCGCTCACTCGTATTTATACGAGGTCGTCTGGGTGAAAATATTAGATTCCTCCACAACGAATTAAATACCCTAGATACAACATCATGCACAAAATCCTGCCCGAAACCTGTCCAAAAGGTACATTGGACGATCCACGGAGGTCCGTAAGATGATCGCGTAGTCAAAAACAATATAATGCATTATTAATGCATACTGTTTAAGGTCGTAATTAAAACACATGTGTCAAAGAGTTAAATGACAATTCGAAATACAAGATCATAAAATTTTACTACTATATGCGGAAGAACATAGACCTTACTTCTTTGACTCTACGCACAATTTTGAATACGCTGTTACCAATATAGGAGGTATGGACCGCAAGGAAAAGAGACGGCTATATTACCGACCATACGTTTGAATATCACAAATGTTTTCTATTAAATCAGTTTATAGTAAGTATTAGATCAAATAAATGCTTCAAATGCGTTTGATTGACAAACATTGTTTAGATACCTATAAAAAAACGACACTTTACGTACTATAAGCATTTGTTTCGCATTTTTTCACGGAGTTCTGCGGGATCTCGACGTTTCAACGGTCCGCGCGTGACAGTGTATTAAGAAGTGCTTGAGTGAAGTTCAAGCACTTATTGATTGGGATACATTTTGAGCGCACGTGGTCTGTCTAGAGTATTTAATATCGTTGCTGCCTCAGCATAATGCTGCCGTGACAAGTAACTCGCCGGAATACTCACATCCTCACACTTCTCTACAATATATTGTTCAATCCTTTGTCTCTGCTGGAATGCTTCATTTACCTTCTTAGCTCAAACGCGCTATCTCTTAGGTCATCAGAAAATTTAACCCCAAAAATTCCCACTCATGACACAACCTTCTATGGTCGTTCTTTTGCCGTCCAAGCTGTTCGCCTGTGGAATTCTCTTCCAGTAACCATAGGACTAGCACAATCTATTTGTATTTTCAAAAATCTTGTTTTCAACCATTATTTGCCGCTGTAACTGCATTTCTATTTTATTTTTCTGACTGGGCTAAACTTATATAAGTGTAGTCTATGTATGTATATGTCATATATTTATATTACATGTATATATCTTATAGTTATATTATGTATATATGGTATGTATATATATTTAATATATATAGTTATATACATTTTAATATCCCTTTGTTTTTTTTATAACACCACCAACTCCAGTTTCTTTCAATCCTCTCAATCCAAAAGTTGTCTGGAAGAAATCGCTTATAGCGATTAGACCGCCCATTGAATCGCTATGTTTAAACATAATGTATTTACCCCATTTATGTACTGTACTGTGGTGTTTTCATTAAAAAAATACGTATTGTATTGCAACTAAACGTGTCACGGCAACGTTGGTATTCTGACAGGGCCTGTTTGGTGAACGGAGTTTCGGTATATAAATATAAGGAAGGACACGAATAGTCTTACAATTACATATATACACACATATTGATTAATTTTAAAATTGAACAGAAAACTTAAAAAGGCAAGTACCCTTAGTACGAGTTTTACAATTACGAAAACTATGATAGTTTTCTTGAGCTCGCACTCGTACTAAAGGTACTGATTTTATTGTTTTCGTTTCAATACAAATAAACAGTGTTTAAATTCTATCATTAAAACATTTGCGTCTTCTTAAATTTTAAGGTATATTTGGTTCGTTTTCACCAAAAGGGATATAAAAACATAATTTACAATTACGAAAACTATGATAGTTTTCGTGAGCTCAAACTCGTACTAAGGGTAAAGGTATCTTATTGCATACAAAACAACGTTAAACGTAAGTAAATCGATCAAGGTTAGCTTCAAATCAAATTAATCCCAAATTATCAATTTCAAAATCGTCTTCTAAGACTAATTGAAACGCCTAGTCAAATATAATCCATCTCACCAGGATTACCGCTGAGACGTTGAAACGTTCCCAACTAACTATCCATCACCGTAGGATTCGCAAAAACCACAATTTCTGTACAGAATAATTCTAGATAGATTCATCACTTCAGGACTTAGTATGTTCCACCTAAAACGGGGCCACAGCCAGTTCCTTTTGGAGATTACTGAAATGGGTTACTATCTGGAAGCATGTTGTTACTACGAAATTCATTTGTCAAAACACACTTGGCAAAATATTCTTAAAACGAATAGGTTTGTAAGGCATTTTTTTATCTCAAAAAATATTATCATTGTTTGGCCGAAGGTTTATGTTCGAATTTTATTTGGCATATTTACCTGTGGAAAATATTTGTTCTGCTTAATTTCGTAAAGCATAATCGGTGTTTGTGGTCAGTGGGTTAGTTTAGGTTAATGTTGTGGCCAAATTTAGCGCGAACCGAACGAGCGAAGCGAGCAATGCCAGTCACCTTTTTGTGCTAAAAGACGATTCTGCTTGTGAACCTTCTGCGAAGTGATGGTCCTGCTTTTTCATTATTGTGGATATTCAATTTATCCCTAAAGATGATTCTGGCTTACAAAATTATAAGGTTAAATTTCTGATAAATGAGTGAATGCCTAATGATTTTCTGCTAAATGAAGTTGTTGCCTTCCGCTGATATGCATAATAATAATTATGACATTAAAATTTCTGCGATAACAGGTAGAGTCTGTGCGGAAAGAGAATGGGCGTGGCAAAAAACGGAACTAACATTAAGATTTTCATTTGGCAATCAAACCCAGCAATCTGTAAAACGTCAAAGTTTTGTATTGATACGGATTTGTTTGTTGTTATGACTTCTTGCGGTTTTTTGTATTTAATCATGTCTAAAAGGGGTAAGACCTTACAAATACTGTAGAGAAGCACTACAGCGCCCTCCAAGTTAAATCTCATTCTCTTACCGCACAAAATGTGGACCCTTTTGAAATATCTCTTAGTTCAAAAAAGAATAGCTCAAAAAGAATAAATTACGCCAAGTTCAAAATTTTAAGAACAATAAGAACATTCACCTTGAGTCAAACGTTACTTCAACAATTTCACGTAAGCGGTGCGGTGAGACAAATTAAGAATTTTACTTCCGTTTTCTTATTTATTATGCAATGAGAATAGTTCTTTATACAAAAGGAAATAAGAACTGCGTATTATTGGACACCTCAGAACTATGTTAACTAAGTTTTGACGACCTCCGTGGCCGAGTGGTATGTACGCTGGGTTTCAAGGTACTCGAGAGGTTCCGGGTACGAATCCCGGTGGGAGCAGATGTTTGTGTTATGAATACGAGCATTTTTAATCTAGTCATGGATGTTTAATATGTATTTCTATATAAAAATCCTTATGTATCAGTATAATAATTTGTATTCTATCCGTTACCCTAGTACCCCATAACACAAGCCCACAGTGTGCTTACTTTGGGACTTTTTTATATATAGGTAGGCAAATGACTCTACCCTACCTGGTGTTAAGTGGTAATAAAGTCCAAACGCGAAGATAGCTGATACAGCAGTTATAAACTGCTACACCAATCATCCTCACCTTGCCGGCCTGCAAAAATGCTTTTTCACGCCTCTCTTAAAAGACCCCAGATTATAGGAAGGAGGGAACACTTGCGCGGGTAAAGAATTCCACTTACGAATAGTACGACAAAGGAATGAGTCACCAAATTTCTTTGTTCGTGTGGGAATAGTGGCCACAGTAAGTCGGTGGCAACGTAGGCCAGCGCGCGTGGTCCCCTGAAGAAAAGGTGATGGAGGGATAAGGGAGAATAACTCCTCAGAACACTCGCCGTGGTATATAGTCGGTAGAATGCGCTTAATGATGCCACATCGCGGCGTAATTGTAGAGACTCGAGTTTCTTGGTTACCTCTTCATCGCCAATAATGCGGACAGCGCGCCGCTGCAACCTATCCAAGGCATCGAGTAAGTAGTTAGCAGAGCCATCCCAGAGGTGCGAGCAATATTCCACGCAGGACCGCACTTGCGTTTTGTACAACAAGCACAGTTGTTTGGGCGTGAAAAAACGCCGCACCTTGTTCAGGACTCCGAGTTTGCGTGAAGCTGTTTAGCGGGGCTTGGCTAATTGGTATGAGTATCTCTTATCTATTAGACAGACGGACGTCTGTCTGTCTGTGGTGCTGTTTCAGCGGCCAAACCGTAAGAGATAGATAAAGAGAATATTTAAGTTATAAGTCAAGAATAGTCTGATAAGACTACAAACCGGATTTGAGTAACGTAGCACTTCCGGTTTTCGAGAAATCACGAATTTCAAACGAAACCACACAAAATCTCCGAAGTTCTCAATTAATTAAATACATTTTTTTTTAATCAGGTTTTGGTGAACATTTGGTTCACTGGTTTGCTAGTTGGAAATATTTACTTATTTATATGCTCGGTGTTTACCGATAAAATTACTTAGGGAAGTCGTGTTGTATTATTGCAAAACACTTCTGTGCGATAGACGAGAATGTATTCCCATTCTCACGAGAATCGCTTCCTGAATGCTTAAGTAAACTAATAGGGTGTGAACCTTTTGGTCACTTAAGGCGATTTTCATGCGACGCTTTGTTACTTTTAAGAAGATACCCTTTGGAAGAACGGTTGTTAGTGATAGTGCCTTTAGGGTAAGGGTTTACATCAAGAAAAAGTAGTTATTCTAATTTAGTAATTTAATTACGTTTATCTAAAATACTCTAAGAGTTGTTTCTTTTAGTATAAGTTGCGCTAAATTATTCCACCCTACTGCCAATGTTCACAGAAATATAATATTACAATTATATACCTAAAGTTATTCCCTATAGCTTAGGATTAGGTATTTGCATTGTAGAAGGCTAACGAAGATCTTTTCATTTCATTAAGTTCATTGGCGTTTAAAAAAAATATTGTCAAGTTTTTTTTCTTTTTTTTTTATGATTTTACTTTGCTTAAACATCTAAAAAACAGTCCCGCTAAAATAATATTTATTTGTATGCAATTTTTTTTTGCTATAACTGCAGAAAAATCTGTATTATACTTTATTTAACATCATTATTTCAACATCACTACGCTAGCAAAATGTCCTCAGTAAGTTGTTAATAATAGTTAATATTCACTTAGACAGTCAGAATTGTCTATGAGACTTTCATCGTACCTAGCTCAGCATTCAGTAATTGAATTCAAAACACGTGCCATTGCCTTTGACACAGGCTCTCTTGAGATCTTAACCGCTCTCGTTAATGTACAAACAACGACACAATACATTAAACAAACCGGCAAATGTCCAAGACGATTTTCAACTTAAAAGAGTTCTAGCTAAAGTTTAAAATAGCTTGAGAGAATAAAGTGATTTCTGCCGTCATGTATACCTGCTCGAACAGAAACTAATGTATAGATTAATCAATTCGCCACATGTTAATCATTAAACAGTTCATTACCAGCTTAATGTAATGAGGTTACGTCTGATGGAAACACCTTATACAGAATGATTGGTTATCATGTTCTTGCGTGATTAATTTACGCGAAACCTTAATCAGTGCACGCTCAATAACGCGTTAGACCCTTGTGTATTAATTGTGTACGTATAATATTAAAGCATAATTAATTGTAGTCAGCTTTAATATAAATTTCAATTAAAGTTCTATCTTTGATTATATAGGGTGAAATTGAATGTTTTAATGAAACTTCGTGGGATTGTTGGGTTACGTATATAGAGTATCTCTGAATTATTTCGTATTTTTTAAAAATGATTTATAATAAAATTTTGTTTTTTTTTTGTTATTTTTTAAGTGCTTTCCTCCTTTTGGGTACTAAAAAAATATTCTTTTTAACTCGCATACAGAGTAAGTAAAAAACAACTAATAAGCACTACTAAAAAAAAAACGTAAAAACGTTTTATTAGTTGTTTTTCACTGGATATGTAAGTATGCTTGTTTAAAATAAATAACTACTCAAAAGGAGGAAAGGACATAAGAATACACAAATCATAAATAAATACATGAAAAAAAAAATACTTAAAAAATTCAATAAAAAATCAGGCATACTCTATACACGTAACCCAACAATCTCACGAAGTATCATTAAAATATTCAATTTCACCCTCTATACAAGGTAATAATTCTGTGAGTAGCGACTGAAAATTATCTTTGATTTTTTAAAGGATAAAGGTGCAAATAAACTTTGTCGACTTAAAAAAGCTCTCTTTTTAATTTCCTTTTCCTAACGAAATTACAATCAAAATGAAACAGGAACTAACGGAAGCAAACAAATATGTAGTTCTGCTGTTGAACATCTCATGTCATTCCACTTCGCCAACTTGGCACCGATTTAGAGAATTGATACGTATAGGGTGTAATGTTATCGTTATTACCAATCGAGATATATCAACATCGATATGTTATGATTGTATCGATGTTAAGATATCTCCACTTGTGATTGATTAGACTATACGATGGAATGAATATAGGCAGTAGATAGGAAATTATTGTTTTCTTTTCCTGCAAACCTTGTCCTTACAATAACGAATACAATAAAGAAAGAATTATCTATACTTAATGAATTAGAACTAAAGTTCAGTTGTTTGATAGTGACGCGCTTACATACTTTTCGACGATTCATTTTTATGTTTAATGAAGATCTAGTACTAGTACTTTAAAATATAGACAAAAACAAAAAGCTTAAAAAATGTAACTACCTAACTTATCTATGCTGGAATTTGATAAGTACGTACAAAATCCTGAACGAGAAACCTGAGAGAGGACAAAGGAGATTGGGCATCTTAGTATGGAGCTTGGGGACAAACTAAAGATTTTGTACATCAATCAAATAAGCTTAAAAATATTGCTTATATTTAATACTTTTAGGATTTTTTTATTCCTTCAAAATCCGTACTCTCTGAGCAAAGTTATTAGACTTTAAAGAAATATTTCTACATAACCTCTTTTTACGATCCCCGCTACTATGCAACTACATACATACACATAATCACACTCATGATCCTAAAAGGGGTTGAACAGTGCAGCAGGTAACATTTGTTTACACATTTAATTATTTAGCATTACATCTTTAGCATCAATTTACACGGCAATAGGGGGAAATCGACTGACTGACAGATCTGAGTTCTGACAGTGATCACAGTGACACTGCCAGACACTGTTCACATTGATAGAACAACAGTGATTTTTCCGAAACGTATTACTGGAACCCCGAATAGGTATACATTCTTTTATTTAAGGATTTTTTGTTTTAATCGACTTTTGTAAATAAATCATAGTCTCACGAATAATATGTTATATTATTCTTTGTATATGTATTTTGGTATCTTGGACTAGTTCTAACAGTGTTAATAACATTCATAGGTTAACATTGGAAACCTGAGTTAACGATTCGGAACGCGGGATCCGGATATCGCTTGGGGTGGCGAGACGACTGACGTCCTGTATAGCAACCGGCCACCAAGCACCGGGCGGACTTATCACATAGGAAAAAAATCTATATTTTAAAAATATCGCATATTTTTCTGAGAGTACGAAAATTGCTGAAATTTGGTATTCAATCATCAATAATTAGATATCGATTTTTGGCAGTATTTTCATTAGTGTACAAATGAGAGATAAAAATCCCTAAAATGCCCAATCTCCTTTAATTTGTAAGATTTGTTACTAAAAGACACCTGAATATTTTTTTTGAGTGTGTATGCTTTTTGTCCTAGATGACCTTTACAGCGTCACCGGGTTTGGGGACGGCGAGATCCTAAGGCGACCCCAAGTCGAGAATTGGCAAATGCCTCTAAAGCTATTCCAGGCGGATAGCATCTCCCCACGGGGGGAGTGGCCTCTCCGTCTGGAGCCTTTGGACCTTTTTTTTGAGTGTGTCTGCCTTTGGTCGCAGGTGACCTTTACAGCGTCACCGAGTTTGGAGACGGCGAGATCCTAGGGGACCTCAAGCCGAAAATTGGCGAATGCCTCTAGAGATATTCCAGGCGGATGGCAACTCCTCTCCGTCTGGAGCTTCTAGACCACTCGAACCTCAGGGGTCAGCTCAACTAGAGGGCGTTCCTGAGACTCCGACATCGGCTCTAGTTAGCCGTTGTCCTGGGGGCGGGGAAAAACGCCCAGGTACGTACCTGTACCTGGTATAGCGTCGTGTGTAGACCGGGTCTTCGCACTCTTGTCCTACGGTTGTGGTGTCTGCCAAATGCTTAACTAGTGTGCAAGTATGCTAGCTGTGTAGGGAAGGTTTTTAAACATTAAAAAAATATTAAAAATGCGGGCGGGTCACCCCGACTTTAAATAACCACAGACGAATCGACCTACCCATCATACCACACTAACCCCAATACTGGCTGTCCTATCCTCCGTCACCTAAGTCCGCCACCCGCTCGCTGGTCGCTCACTGGGCCTCCCACATGGGTCTGACCCGGTGGGCTTGACCGCGCCGAGGGCGGTGTGTGAAGAGTGAGGAGGACGGACCCCGACGACCACTCCTTCCGGATGACGGAGCTCGAAAATCGATACAACTGCAGTGGACCAACCGGTCCAGATCAGTTTCCCCGATGATCAATATGATACAGATCAAGATAGCTGTGTAGTGTTGGTGTTTGTCGCCTGTTTGGGAGGAGTCGGAGGCGCGTCGGTGCGGGTGATTTCGTCGTCGGGGTACTCTAAGACGTGCTTAGGCTGACGGAATCGGAGGGAATCTGAACATGTGCAGCTAAGGCGATACTGAAACGCATTACGCAGAGTAACCCGGAAGCGCGTGTTCTTACGTTGCTTGCAAGTCTCCCTTTCTATTGAAACTTTAAAGGACTGACTGTTAACACACCAAGTTGTTAAGTCGCCAACTACCAGTCTTGTCTAGATATTAAATTGGATACCGGTGTTTCTTATAAAAACGGAACTTAATTTCAATGACTTGGCTGTGTCATCTTCACTGGGTTGGCTTTCAATACGCCAGTATATCAAAGTCGCCAAGCAAAGTTGAGTGATACAAGTTCAATTTACCAGAGGTTTAGATATCAAATTCGATGCTTGTATTTTATGAACAGTCTAGGCTAATCGGCTGGATAATTTAACCAAATTGTGAGTAGATTTTTAAGAGATCATCCGTGAGCACTAAGTTGTCAAGACTATTTCTATTATAAGTTAACAGCTGGTGCATTAACTTTTTCCTGCTTTCGTTCCAGATGAGGGGAAAAATCTCTAAAACATTCTCCATGTAACAACTGGAGAGTCGTGATACCAAGTAAACCGAGCAAGCTCCAGGCTAAATGCGGAACTTCAATAATAAGATTACCCAGCTCCGCGGTCGCCATGACAACCGCTTGAATATTCAACCTGTGAAGTTTACAACGCGAGAAACACTTAACTCAGTACGTCAACTGCCGCTAACTCTGTAGGTACGTCTTTTGTACAGTGTTGTGGTGGTGTTCTGGGTAAAAGTTACATTTCAAATTAATAATGTCTTTATTACATTCATCAGCGTCATCTCCTGCCTATTTTATGTCCCCACTGCTGGGGCACAGGCCTTCTCTAAGAATACGCGGAAGAATCCCTAAACGTTCCCGGATCCCGCGATTTCGCACTAAGCGGCTTAGAGGGTATTCGCAAGGTTTTTTAGCGGATATTATGCCGTAAAGCGCCCGTAAGAGTTACGGGGTCCTCAGTGGGCAGCCACTCTGGGGGCTCGTAAGGTTTGCGGGAGCCAGGTGTGAGGTCCGTTCGGCGGTGTGCCTCGTCTGTAAACAGAGTTTTTGCCTGCGTCACAAAAAAAGGCCTTCTCTATAAGGTATAAGGTCTAAGGTAAGCTAATGTAATAAATCTGCCTATGGAATAGGTAATACTCTTTTCATTCTATGACGCACCCAGAATTAGTTGCTTTTCGCTATGACATTTAACATTATGACAAAAAATTTCACCCCCGTCGTCACGATGCATGCCTGCCATGCCAATTTTGAAGATTTTCTTGAAGTGAAACTCATTTCCGGTCAGGGTGTAAATGGAAAAAAAACCTATGGAAAAATATGAAACGGAAATGTACCACGAGCGTTACACGACGGTACTGTGAATGTACTGTTTTGTAGCTTCAACTGCGACTCTCTCGCCCACCGCGAAGAATTAAGTGAGTATAAAAAGTGAATGTTGAAACACGACACGAATGTGATTAGCAAGTGTAATGAGATTTGAGAGCTCTTCTACTAAGCCATTGTCCGTTGAAGTGTAAATTAAAAAGATGTTTTTTCGCGCCGTGTCTCGCCTACCGATGTGCTGCCACTGCTGCGGCACAGGCATATCCTAATACCCCTATTAATCTCCCTACTCAATCCATATTCATATTCATTTATTGCATTCTTGCTGTTTACATGCTGTTACAATATATATATATATCATTCCAAACAAAAACCCAGTTAGGGTATTGCAATAATCCTAATCTGAATAGATAAAATCTGGAGTCATAATTATGAAACGTTCCAATATAACAAATTTTCAATCCTGTATAACATATTGTAAAAATTAATTCAATTGTCCAAAATATAATGCAAATGTCAAAATTTTAAAGTTAATACGGGAGGGATATTTGGCCATGATTCACCACGCAGGCCCAGTGCGGATTGGCGGGTGCTAACAACTGCAGATGAAGCTGGGACCAACGGCTTAACGTGCGTTACGAAGTACGGAGGAACACGAGATAGAAGATTTTTGGTCACTCATCCAATGACCGACCACTGCGAAAGTTGCTTAACTTCAACGATCGCAGCCGAACGCGCTAACTACCTGCACCGTCGAACTCCTCCAATATTATGTAGATCGTCATATTTTTATAATGTTCAATAACTATGTATAAGCATTTGTTTTATTTTACGAGGCGCAGTAAATTACCTCGCCCCTTCTGATCTTAAGTGTAAGTGGAGTCCAGTTGCGACGAAAGGCGATGCGGCAGAAAGTGTACTGCTCCAGCCATCCTCACCTTGCTAACTTTTCTACCCCGCGGAGTCCTGGAACCTTACTTACCAGCAGAAACACAATACCACCAAAAGATACATTTATCACGGGGAGTGTTCTGAGGAATAGGGATGATGACTAATTTTTTTTTCTTCGTTTATAAGGTAGATTATCAAAAAGTACTGGGCACGTATTTTTTCTTATTTCACATAATATAAACATTGCAGAGACATATTGATCTGAAAAGTCGCATGACGTCACGTTTGAGTACACTTATAAGTAAAAATTCACTCAAAAGTGACGTCACGAGCCCCTACTCCCAAACTTTGACGCGCTATAACTTTGTCATTTTTTGGTTGATTGCCCAAAGAAAAAATTCGTGTCCATTATTTTTTGATCATCTAACTGACGGACTAAATAGAATTTCGTTTACTGTACCCCGTCATCACGCCTATTGTTCGGATTAATTCCAGCTGCTGCATTTCGCCATCGTACATCGCGACAAAAATTTCATCCCCATCATCTTGATGCGTGGATATCCACAACCGTGCGTTTTTATCGAATTTTTTTACAACGTTCGACAAAACTGTGGAATATATTGTCGCCAGCAGTGTTTCCGGACCAATACGACCCAAAAACCTTCAAAAAAAGAGCGTACTCCTTCCTTAAAGGCCGGTATTGTATTCGTGATACTCCTGGTGTTGCAAAGTGTCCATGGGCGACGGTGATCACTTACCATCAGGTGAGCCATCTTTTTTTATTTTGCTAAAACTAATTACTTCACAAGTGCACTACAATCTAAATAATAATACAAACACGACATATACGCAACAGCAGCAATACGACAGTGAACCAGACATTATATATATATCACACCATTCCACATCACCGCAACAATATTTTATATAATTTTTAGTAACATATTTTTTCTATCTTTTTTCGATCTATTTAATCTTTTACCGTAGCAGTTTTTATATCTTTGGATTTTTAATTTACCCTCTCTGACACCTCTGGTGTTATACTTATTTGCAACAGGAATTTTTAACCTGTCGTCATAATAAAAATCTACAGCTAATTGATATTTGATTTTTAAATCTATCGGTAGTATTATCGTCACTGGATACAACATTCTATAGTTTCCTTTACAATTATGTTTATCATCTCTTATCTATTAGACAAGTCCGTCCGTCCGTCCGTGGTGCTGTTTCAGCGGCCAAACCGTAAGAGATAGATATAGAGAATGTTTAAGTTATAAGTTAAGAATAGTCTGATAAGACTACAAACCGGATGTGAGTAACGTAGCACTTCCGGTTTTCGAGAAATCACGTGATTTCTATTCCAAACGAAACCACACAAAATCTTCGAAGTTCTCAATTAATTAAATACTTTTTTTTTTGGTGAACATTTGGTTCACTGGTTTGCTAGTTTTTACTAACTAGATACTTTACTAATCTTGTCTGTAAATCATATAGACCTCTTATGTAGCTTTTATAGGTACGATCATATACAACCATACCGTAGCTCAAAAACGAATCTGCTCGTATGCCCCCTATACCATAAAAAAACAGTTATTTTACTGTGGTTTCGGCTTCCCCAGACGGGAGCTGTAATTCAAGCGGGAAATTTACTGTGCCCTTACAAACAATTCAAGTTAAGCAAAAAACACTGTCAGTGCTTACTCGCTTGTTCCCCGAGCGTGTCCATCAAACGTTTACGCGTCCATAAAATATGACACGTGTCAGATTTTACTGCACTTTTATATTTAATCGTAAAAGAGCTGTTACATATTTTGCCTCCATATACCTAGCTATGTATAGATACAAAATTTCAGACGATAAGTTAACATGGATTTGTTTACTGTTATTATAAGTTTTACAAAGTTTATTTATTATACCTCTGCCAGCATGTACGGGTATCCAGTCTCTAACTACTTTGCTAAACATTAGTAGCACTGTTGCAGATCAACATATAATAATATGCAACGGAATTTCACCAGTAACATTACAAAGTAATTCGGTAACTAGTACAGAAGCATGCTATTTTTTTATAGATAGGTCCGACAAAAGACTCCACCCCACCTAAAGTTAAGTGACGAACGATGAAGTCCAGACGTGAAGACAGCTGGTACAGCAGTTCTACCTGCCACACCATATAAGAACTATATTGTTGAAACTTGGTAAGTAGATGTATTCTGTGAACCGCATTAAGATATTCACACAAAAATAGAAAAAAAAAACAATAAATTTTGGGGGCTCCCCATACTTACAACTTAAAGTCTAAAAAATTTTTTTTTCATTCAAAAATGATATTGAGGTTTCTAATATTTTTTTTTCAAAACTGAATAGTTTGCGCGAGAGATCTAGAATCTTATAAGATTGTAAAGCGAAGCATTTTCTATTTGCGGTAAGAAATTGTGACGCTTGCGCCACAGTCATTTTCACCTTGTCGGCCTGAACCCGATTGGGTTTTGGTACACCGAGGAAATTACCAACTTCACCAAAAGGTAGTGCTATTTTAGTGGTCTTAGGTAAGATAAGTACCACTTAGACTATTTTGAGTGTAATCATAGCTGAAAGTCTTCTATGCCCTCTTTTCGAAAGTTTGTTCGAAAATCAGGTCGTCTAGAAATACAGGGTGTCCCACGGGTTTGTCAAACGGAGGGAAAGTATATTAAATATTGTAGATAGGTTATTTTACTGAAAGAAGACATCATTTTGTTTTTAATAAAATAACTAGAACTGCATTCACTGTTTTTTTTTAAATCGCCTGCTACAACTAGGAATCAAACTCGTGAAATTTGAAAAAAAACATGAGGTATTTTTTAATAACCATCGGAAGGATTAATCATAAGGATATTTTTTTTTCTGAATAATATAATTTTAAATGAAAGGAAGATCATCTTTAAATTATGTTCAGGAAAATATCCGCTTATATTTCCGTGCTTCCAACAGCTAATGTTATCATTATAATTTTTATTATTGTAAAGCATGTACCTGCTTGATGCTTAAATCTAAAGAAAATATAACTAGAAAAAAATCCACGCGGACCAGGCAGCAGACGGGACTCGAACCCGCACCCTGCGCAATCCGGGCGAATGCACTGACCAATTATGCTACCGCGGCCCTCACATACCGCGTCGAAATTCTTCTACCCATTCTTAAGCTGCCTTGCAGCCTGCAAGTTTTTCTAGTAATATTTTCTTTAGATTTAAACATCAAGCAGTTACATGCTTTAAAATAATAAAAAATATAACTATAATTGCTATTTCTTCGTTCAAATGTTTAATACTTGTAAAAGCATTCATTTGACATTGTGGGTTACATAATGCGAAGAGATGGCGCTGCCTTCCAGCTTAAGAATGGCTAGAAGAATTTCGACGCGGTCCGTGAGGGCCGCGATAGCATAATGTTATCATTTCAAAGTATTTACTACCTAGTACCTGCTTACTTAATAATACAAGATTTCTTTCGGTAAAACATCCTATCTTCAATATTTTATATACTTTCCCTTCGTGTGAAAAACCCGAGGGACGCCCTGTATACGATTCTGGTAAGTTTCTCTTAAACTTAAATCTAAATTGAACATCAGTCTCTCCTTTCCACTCGGTAAAGAGAGTGACAAAGATACAACTGAGCAACGATTCATTCCTAGAATGATACGCGAGGCTATTGACATTAAAAAATTACCCAAATTTCAATAGGGAAGATGATAAAATCCCAACCCCGAACACACACTAAAAGACCAACAGATACTATTAGTTCTTTTTGTTTGCATGATTTAACATAAGAAGGAGATAGAAAGCCTCACTGAGTTTGTTTCGCCGGTTCTTCTCAGAAAGGTCTCCCAATTTTGGAACCGGTGGTAGTTTACGGTAGTTAGGGTCAAATAAATAAACTCAAAATTACAAAAAAGAATTTTAAATAAAGTATTAAATTAACCAATAAGTTCATACATAGACAATAAAATTTTAAAAATCTTCCAATGAAATATCCGAACGCTCAATAAAAGTTTTTCGAAGGTAGTTCGACCAAATAAATAAAAAAAACATTATACTGACGATGCAGACCTGAAAAGGCTGCGAAACGTCAATAAATAAATAAAATTCGTGCATAAATCCGTTAAAACTAGTTTTATTTAAGGATACACTGTTATCAAATTTAAATTTAGGTTTAGAGAATCATGCCAAAATCGAAACCATTATCTGAATAAAATAGTATGTTTTTAAGTAAAAGAATATCCACGTAGTAGCGTCTTGTCTCTCTCGGTTGCAGATAACAAAAATTCTTTGCCCGGAGCTTCACATTACATGTTTTGACTTTCCGTTCTTCTATCTACCTACCTCATGATTTATTCATGGAAGTTGCGCACAGAGCTCCCGTGGGACATTTATGAGTATGAAAAGGTAACGCATTGTTGTGCATATTTTTATTTCTTCTCTCGTATGAGCGACTGATCTTTCAATTAATGTATTTCTGAAGTCATTGTTGTGAACAAGAAAGTTGTTTGATTGAAGTGAAATTTTTCACTCCATCGTGCCTGAGGACGTCCTACACTACGTTTGCCTAAACGCGGTCTCCACTCCAGAACTCGTCTACCCCAATGGTTATCGGTTCTTCCGCAAATAGGTATGGCCAGCCCACTGCCACTTCAACTTGCTAATCCGGTGGGCTATGTCGATGACTCTGGTTCTCTGTTGGATTACATTTTCATTGCTATTAAAAATTCAAACCATATCAAAATATCGATAAAGGTACATTACTGTAGTGATTAATTGACACTTATGTTATCAGAAAAAAATATTTTTTGGGTTCCGTACCTCAAGAGGACAACGAAACATAGAAGATCACTTCTGTGTCCCAATGTCTGTCTGTTAAGTAAGTTTAGCCATTTTTACTTATTATAAAATTCATCTTAAAATCATATCCGATGACGTCCGATGACGTGGTTTTTCTTACGTGTCGTCTTGTCTCCATTTTGTTCTTTATTTATTCCATAGACAACATTTCTTTGGTTAAGGTTCTGTCTTTTTTGTTTTTTTCTCTTATTTTGGTGTATCCAAATTTTTGTAGGCAAAGAGCCGAGCACACACAGCCTCTTGTGTTTTTTTTTGTTTTGAGCTGGACTGCTATGGGCGAGGGATGCGTAGTCCATATTGTTTTTTGTTTTTGTTTTGTGTATTAAGTGATTGTCTTGTATTTCCGTCCGTTGGTGTCGAAATTAGGTCCCTCCAGAATATCAGCGTTGCAGCGGCAATCCATTTTTCCGTTGCAACATTATGCTGAGGTGGGGCCTAGTTGACGATGTACCTTTTGTTTAATGTTTGTTGTGTATTTATTGTAATTGTTAATGTAATTCGTCAATAAATGTTTTTCTGTCTTTCTTTCTTTATATAATGTATTATCTCCTTTAGTGCGATGTAAGAGATTTCCATCAAAAGCTTTTAAGTGGATTGTATTGTTGAAATACAAGCTTGTTCTTTAAACAGAATAATTAAAGCGTTATGGTTGTTGATAAACGAAATATTTTATTCATCTGTCGGTGAAAAAAAAAACACGGGAGGCTGGTCGTGTGGCTTGCATGCGTATGCAAATTGGGATTGTAAAAATACAGGCTACCCGTTGACTCAGTTATTGTATGCAAAAATGTACCGTAGGTAGATTACACGCGTAAAACTAGCGTGAAGAATATTCGCAAACAAAATATCATGAGTAATTGCATTCGTTATGAATGAAACAAAAAATATTTATTGGCCATTTAATAATTATCACAATAATTTGCTAGATACAGGTACGTACTGAGCGTTTTTCCCCGCCCCCCATGACAACGGCTAACTAGAGCCGAGGTCCGAGTCTCAGAGACGCCCTTTAATTGAGCTGACCCCCTCAGGTTCGAGGTTCCTCTATATTGAAACAACAACTTTAGTCTTTACCAAACCGAAGCGAGGCCGACCGCTGGCAGGCTACTAGTTATTTACACAAGGCTCTGTCTCATTAATGGAAAAGCATGAAATACTTTAGATATAACAAATAACATGATATATATGTACAATCGTGAATGCTCGTGAGCGAATGGAGGCCCTATAAATCCCCATTAATGTGGATATATTTAACACAACATTACACATTTGTGTTGCGAGTCGAAAGCGTGTTGAAATCCCATTAAGTAGATATTGAAAAGCCATTGATCGCTTACAAATTGTAATGCTTTTAAAAATTGCGCCGACAGTGGAAAAGCGAATCGCTTAAACGCCACTTTAGCAACTTTACTTTACTTTTAATAATTTTTTTTTTTTACAATAAAAAACTTTTTTTCAAACTTATTGTAAATGAGAAGTAGCGCCATTAAATAAAAATATATAATACGCCAATGATTTTGAAGTTTCTGGTATTCCGGTGAAAAGGGGAGAAATTTTACATAGTCTGGCCGTGGCACTTTCTACAAAATAGGGGTGATGACGGGGTACAGTAAACGAAATTCTGTTTAATCCGTCAGTTAGATGATCAAAAAATTATGGACACGTATTTTTTCTTTGGGCAATCAACCAAAAAATGACAAAGTTATAGCGCGTCAAAATTTGGGAGTAGGGGCTCGTGACATCACTTTTTAGTGAATTTTCACTTGAAGGTGTACTCAAACATGACGTCATGCTTCACTTTTCAAATCAATATATCTCTGCAATGTTTACATTATGTGAAAAAAGAAAAAATACGTGACCAATACTTTTTGATAATCTACCTGATAAACGAAGAAAAAAAAATAGTCATCATCCCTATTGGGTGTGCCGTTCGATGAACGCGATGGAGCGTGTGGGCTCGGTGCGTCGCAATAGAATAGAGGGGAGCAATGGCGATCCCTTTAAGCAACGACATTAAATACCCTAGATACACCAACACGAACTAAATCGTGCCCGAAACCTGTCCAAAAGATACATTGAACGATCCACGGAGCTCCGTAAGATGATCGCGTAGTCAAAATTAATTTAAAGTATTATTTAAATATTGAAAGTAACCTTTAATACATTCTGTATAAGGTCTTAAATAAAACGCATGCGTCAAGGACTTCTGACAGTTCGAAATGCAAGCTCGTAAAATTTTACGGCTTATTGCTATGTGCGGAAGAATTTAGACCTTAGTTATGATTTTATTTATTTTTTAGCATTTAACTGCTAGATGTTTAAATCTAAAGGAAAGTTTACTAGAAAAAAATCCACGCGGACCAGGCAGCGGACGGGACTCGAACCCGCATCCTTCGCTATCCGGGCGAATGCACTGACCATTATGCTACCACGGCCCTATTAGCCGCGTCGAAATTTTCCTAACCTAAAGCTGCAAGGCAGCGCCATCTCCTCGCATTGTAGGCAACCAACATTTTTTTTTCTAGTAAAAGTTTACTAGAAAAAAAAATGTTGGTTCGCGACGCGATTTTTTCTAGTAAACTTTTCTTTAGATTTAGATCTTAGTTCTTTGACTCTACGCGCGATTCTGAACGCGCTGTTAGCAATATAGCAGGCATGGACCGCGAGGAAAAGAGACGGCTATATGGCGACGTATAACCGACCATGCATTTGAATATCACAAATATTTTATATTAAATCAGTTATTTATGATAAGTATTCGATCAAAATTTATTTCAGTTAAATTAACAAACATTGACTAAATACCTATCGAAAAACGACACTTTTCCTACTTTAAGTATTATTTTCGTATTTTTTCGCGGAGCTCTGTGGCATCTAGACTTTGTAACGGTCCGCGCGTGACTGTGAACCAAGAAGTGCTTGAGTGGAGTTCAAGCACTTCTTCATTGGGACACATTTTGAGCGCTTGTGGTGTATCAAGGATATTTAATATCATTGCCGGTGAGGAGCGGCCGCGTATTATTGTCGTCCGATTCGCGCGGCGGACGGCGCGTGATCTGGAGCTCTATTTTTGAATCACTCGTCTGACATAGTATCGTCGAATGCGACATAAGTCACCTTCGACATTCAAGTCGCATAATACTGATTTTACGTATTTTTGAATCATTCGTCACCGGTGTTACCTGTTTAATACGAAATGTAAAATTTTACTCATTTCACGCAGAAATGAAATGAAATGAAATGAAATGAAATGAAATGAAATGAAATGAAATGAAATGAAATGAAATGAAATGAAATGAAATGAAATGAAATGAAATGAAATGAAATGAAATGAAATGAAATGAAATGAAATGAAATGAAATGAAATGAAATGAAATGAAATGAAATGAAATGAAATGAAATGAAATGAAATGAAATGAAATGAAATGAAATGAAATGAAATGAAATGAAATGAAATGAAATGAAATGAAATGAAATGAAATGAAATGAAATGAAATGAAATGAAATGAAATGAAATGAAATGAAATGAAATGAAATGAAATGAAATGAAATGAAATGAAATGAAATGAAATGAAATGAAATGAAATGAAATGAAATGAAATGAAATGAAATGAAATGAAATGAAATGAAATGAAATGAAATGAAATGAAATGAAATGAAATGAAATGAAATGAAATGAAATGAAATGAAATGAAATGAAATGAAATGAAATGAAATGAAATGAAATGAAATGAAATGAAATGAAATGAAATGAAATGAAATGAAATGAAATGAAATGAAATGAAATGAAATGAAATGAAATGAAATGAAATGAAATGAAATGAAATGAAATGAAATGAAATGAAATGAAATGAAATGAAATGAAATGAAATGAAATGAAATGAAATGAAATGAAATGAAATGAAATGAAATGAAATGAAATGAAATGAAATGAAATGAAATGAAATGAAATGAAATGAAATGAAATGAAATGTCATTTATTCAGTCTAGGCTGTTACAAGCACTTGTGAAGGTCAAGAAGCTACGCCATCGGTTCGCAAAACTACGGCGGGAGACCTTGTACTGAGAAGAACCGGCAAGAAACTCAGCAAGGGCTGTTTTTTTCTCTCTGTATTGTTATATACAGTGTCGTCAAGTTGAAAAATTACTTCAGAAATAGGTCTGAAGTCACTTTCCATTACATCATCTAGAATATAAATATGTAGTTACAATTAATTTTATAGTTAACATTTTAAGTAGTATATAAGAAGCGGCATTAGATAGGTACAATATTACTGTTATGAAAAATGAGTAATACCCATTGAATATCAAATTATAAGAAACACTATGTCCATGCATTACGATCATTTAGATGATCATCAACTTTATAATAGCCCTTATTCATAAGAGTATTTTTGATCTGAGATTTAAATTTAGTCAGTGGAAGCTCAATCAGATCTTGGGGAACTTTGTTAAACAATGCAATACTACAACCCAGAAATGAACCTCTTGATTTTTGGATTCAAAAATAATAAAAACCGGTAATTACCGCAATGAAGACCGAACAAAAAATTCTCGTTTTTGTTTCATATAAAGCATGACCATGATAGATTATCGTCGTACAAAAAATTGACAATTATTCTATCATTCGCCTCCACCATTCGCCATGCAGCGAGTGGTCTCACTCATTCGTTGCACTCGAGCGATTCAAAAATACGAATGAAATTTAGTAGAAATCGAGCGTTCGACGCAAGACGATTTATTCAAAAATAGAGCTCCTGTGGCTGCGCGCCGCTAGCATACGCCGCAACATTAACACTGAAGGTTTCGATGCTCCTGATTGCCAAAATAATAGTACCGAAGCTACTGATGTTCCCGTCAAGCCGAACTATGTCAACAAGCGACTCAGTCGTTGTAATCGGCAACTGTTTTTCTTCTCACGCCGCGCAAGTAAGAAGAACAATTGGAAATACGTCTGGATTAGTGGCGGTCGAGTTTTGGCTGGAAAGGGGCCACAAACGCCGCCACGAGAAATTGGAAGCGGCTACTAAAGTGGTTGAAGCGCGCGACAGCGGCCGACTAAGGTAAGGGAGAGAGGGGTGGGGAATCGCGCGAGTGACGTGTGGCTTGTTTTGTATCGGGGCATTAAATGGCCGGTGCGGGCCACAAGAAGCGAGCAACGATGGTTTGTACCGTGTGGCGGCTACCGGCGTAGCGTGTGTGGCGAGTCCATATAAAATGTATGAAAACTACAAGAAATATGCCGGTGGCGGCGTTTTGTGGTTGTAGTCGGTGGCCCGTGTGCGGCGACACTAAGACTTTTAAAATAATGTTTGTTTTTTATGTTATCATTTGTTTCTTTGCAGCTACATAACGCTAGTCACATGGTTGTGCTGTAAATTCATTTTCCTTTATTAGTTATCTGAGAAGCATACTCGTATTTTGGTATCATATTCTGTTCAATATATTCTTGAATTTAATTCATATTTCTTGGTTCAGCAATTATAGTCAGCTGGTAGGTAAATGTTTTAAATAAAGTAGGTAGAAAAAAGGTTGTTTCTGTAGTGTAAAATAAAAAATATGTATATTTAAGCTTGATTTATAATTAATCAAAGTAAGTTTCTTAATTAGATAACACTGTAAAACTTAAATGTTGTTTTAGTAATCCAAGCATAGTCTAAGTAGTACAACTACAACACAACCACTAATTTACAATTACAATTTTGGTATATAATTAAATTGTTATAATTTTATATAACTTCCTTATTATATTTCTTTTTTCTTACAATCTTGTAAATAAAACTAATACTTTAAGTTACATTATTTGGTTGAGTTTTTATTTCAGTCTTGTAAATATAGCTTATATTTTCATCTATGATACACAATTCCGTTATACATTTTTGTTAGTAAAAAAAACTTATAGAGTCTGTGCGTAAAGAGAAGGACGTGTCGAAAAACGGAACTAACATTAAGATTTTTATTCGGCAATCAAACCCAGCAATCTGTAAGTTTTGTATTGATACGGATTTGTTTGTTGTTGTGATTTCTTGCTGCTTTTGTATTTAATCATGTCTAAAAGGGGTAAAACCTTACAAATACGGTAGAAAAGCACTACAGCGCCCTCCAATATAAATCCCATTCCCTTTCCTAATAAAAATAATTCCTAAAGCGATAATACAAAAAACTATGCAAAAACTAAACTTATTACCTCTAATGCATTTGCTACCCTCGTATGAGCCTCAGCTATACGATCGGCAGCATCTGCGAGCCGGCCGAAACTTCTGCTGGCATTGGTAAAGGCCTCTGCAGTAAGCCTCTCAGAATCTACGCGCCTTTCTTCTATACTTGCCGTACGGTCCATCTCTGCATTAACACTTCTTGACTGCAATCGTCGTGACCGTTGAGGGGAAGTATTGTAGCGGAATCTTAAAAAAAACGACGGCTTGCACTCCGGGAGTGCCGGCAGAAGTGAAAACTTGAATATGTTGTGCATTTTTGATATTTTGGAATGGTTAGGGAATAATTTTGCACGCATTGCTTTAATTATCACTATAAAAGTACTATCATGTATGTGGCAGAATACAATATTTATTTATTGCGCTATCGTATACATACATGGCAATTTATATTACATTAAAAAAGTTTATCTCTCAGAAAAATCAACTTACATGAATCACGTTTAAGCGCACTTAGCGAAATCTATTGTAAACAAAATCAACTTACATGAATCACATTTAAGTGCATCTAGCGACATCTATTGTAAAAAATGCATTTTCTTTCCAATAAAGCTGCCACGTTGACGTCCTAGATAGAGACTTATTATTGTAATACGATAAAATAAAACATAACTATGTTTCGTCGAATATATTGAAAGTCAACAACCTTTCCAATTTTATTGTGTGTCATGGTGCGATCAGCCCACGTGTTTAACCTGACGCAAGTTTAACATTTTTTACCCATACTTAAAAAGTGTACAACGCCGCTAAAGAAGTTATCCCTTTAAAAATGCATACTTAATAATTTGTTAATAATTAAAAAAAAAACATAATTATAAAACACCACTTCAAAAGTTAATAAAAAAAGGCCTGCCTATAGCTCAAAACTATTCTAACAAGTGGGTCCCCATTATATTTTGACATTCCCATCCAAAGACCTCTAAAATGTTTTGTCAATGTGCTTGTATAGTACTGTATTGAAGGTATGTCGCTTGTGGTTTTGAAAGAATTTATTGAGGAACTCAATATATGTAGATTTTAAATTATTTTATATGCAAGGGTTAATAATAAAAAATGACTCACTTGATGTTGATGGTACCGTGCCATCAGTGGGGAGTGGAGGAAGCAGTAAAGGTTCTTCGTCTATTATCTCCCCCCTCCCCAATGATAATATGACATCATTTGCAGAAGTGGTAGGTGTCTCCCCAGCTTCTGTCACTGACTGCTGAATAGTATGAAAGTTAATACTTCAGTTATTTTTTTTGAGAATAAGAATATTATTATTAAGATAACTTTTTTAAGAATATACACTACCATATTTGAGAACGGATTAACAGCTAGCTCACTGTGTATTATAAGAGAACCGACCCCAATGTGGATAATGGATAATATTAAACTCATGATGAGTATGTGCGACCATGCTTTGGCAGAGTTTAGGAAAAATAAGACTACATCCAGTAAAGACTACTATAGGCGTTAGAAGTCGTTAGTAACAGTCGTTGTTATATAGTGAAAATCTCGCTTATTTTAAGCAGGTATAATATTAATCTCGAGCTGGTTGGGTGACCGAAAGTTTCTATCTCGAGTTCCTCCGTGCTTCGGAAGGCACGTTAAGCCGTTGGTCCCGGTTGCATCTGCAGTCGTTAGCACCCGCAAATCCGCACTACGCCCGCGTGGTGGGTCATCGCCCAATCTCCCTATTCCATCCATAGGGAAGGCCTGTGCCACATAACCCCGTCTCTCACCCAGGGGCGGGAATGCGTCACGCATTTACCATCAAAAAAAAAAAAAAGGCCCTTGCCCTAGCCGTGGGGACATTAAGAAGCTGATGATGATGATGATGATAATATTAATAATAAAATATATGATCTCAAATATTGATGGAAAATTTTCAAAAAAGATATAATAATGTCTTAACATAGTACAGAGCTTCCTTAGAATCTGAGTGATGCAGATAGTATAAATTATCATTTTATCAACGTTCCGGGTGCACTATCTCCTCTCCGACCTATTTTGAATTTCATAGGTTATGTGATAAAAAGTTCATCTTGGTAGCGCCCAGTGAACATGAGGTTATGCGCATAATTCTCAAACTCAAGTCGAACGCTGTCGGTTGTGATAATGTGTCACAAAAATGCTGACTATGACCCTACCGCACACTTTACAGTGTATTCATGGTAATATTGGTAAATCTTTAATAACATCAACATTTCCTGAGCTCTGGAAAACTGCTGCAGTGCGATCGCTTCCAAATAACAACAAACCAGTTTGCCTGAAAGACCTTCGCCCTATAAGCATACTGCTCTGTCTCTTCAAGATTTTGGAAAGAGTTATTTGTGTCCCTACTCACTGAGTTTTTATAAACTAATAAAATTCTTCCCTTATTGCAATCGGGTTTAAGAAGGAAACGCAGTACAACCACGGCATTAATTGATGTAACAGATAATATTTTGGCTGCCCAGGATGCAGGAATGTGCACACTTTTGGTTCTGCTTGATAACTCCCACGCTTTTGATGCTATAAATGTGGATTTACACTTATCCAAAATGTCAACTAATCCACTAATCCAATCGGAGCCAATCGTTAGGTGATGGATCCGAATGTGTTTCTACGCCTATTCCACTTGACCAGAGTATACCCCTGGGCACTGTTCTGGGTCCACTCCTATTTAATTTTTAGAACGCTGACATTGTTAAGTCTATACAAAAATATAACTACCTCTTTTATGCTGAAGGCCTACAAATATACATATCATTTAGACCAAGTGATTACATAAATGCTCTTAATGACCTTAATGACGATCTTCACATAATTATTGTTGACTGGTCTGATAAAAATTGTTTGTTGCTAAATCCCTTAAAACTAAGTACATGCTATTTGTCCCAAAAAAAGCAACTCAGCAAACTGCCAGAGGCTTTGAGCGTATCCCTGAACGGTAATAAAATAGAGCGAGTAAGGGTAGCACGTAATTTAGGGCTGATTTTCGACACAAGTTTAAGGTTTGAAGATTATAAAGCGGAATCAGTAAAAATTTGCTTTTATCGCCTTAAGGTTTTATACAAAACAAGACCTTTTCTGTCTAAGGAGTTGCGCGTGTAGCTGACCGAGTCGCTGGTTCTATCAAAACTTAATTACGCTGATGCTGTGTATGGCCCGTGATTACTGGGCGGAACTGAACGGCTCATTCAGCGAGTTCAGAATGCATATGCTCGGTTTTACTTCTCTGTACCGGCTAGAGGACACATCATTCCATTCCTCAATGTAGGAAGTCCAAAGGGGAAGATCTTCCTCCGAGCTGGGTGATGTTAGCTCGGGGGCCGCGGCCCGACTGATGTCGGTCGGGCATCGTATATATGTTCTGTTGGCTGCCGAATTTCACTTGCGCGATGTAAGCTTCCTTACGTTGTGAACTCAGCGCCGGTAGCGCCATCTCAGGAGGAGGTGAGTGTTTATTTCCTCCATGTTAGTTATATGTGGTGCATATAGATGTCGCCGCCATACTTAATAATAACCACCTCATCTTGAAGATGAAGTCGAGGCAAAAACTACACCTTGTTTCTTGCTTTTTGGAGTGATTACGTCACAGGAACCACCGTAACTGTACGAGAAGCTTGGCTGGATTGGAGCTCAGCGAAATCGTGCAAGGCGACTACGAAACAGCAAAGGGCTACGCCTGAGCGTAGATCTGCATCTTTTGGAGGAAAGAGCCTCTTTCCTTTGTGCAGCCTCCAAAATATGGAACAATATCCCACCACCATTGAGGCAGTTCAATTCGAACTACAGCTTTGAACATCGAAAAAAGCAATATCTTCGAGATGCGCAGCGGTAATGGACATGTATCGCGGTGACTCCTCATTTATATAATTACTAGCTGACTCGGCGAACTTCGTACCGCCCAAAAGTAATAATTTGCAATAAATTAAAATTGCGACTATAATTTGAGATTTAAACTATCCTATCTCTCAAGTTGGATCGAACTGCACATGGTGTGCGAATTTTATTATAATCGGTCCAGTGGTTTAGGAGTCCATTGAGGACAAACATTGTGACACGAGATTTATCTTTATATATATAATTCTTCTGTGAGTGTCACTGAACTTCTCTTAAACGACTGGACCGAATTTGATGAAATTTTTTGTGTGTGTTCAAGGGGATCTGAGAATGGTTTAGATTCACAATTTTGTCCGCTGGACAACCCCTATTTTTTTAGGGCGGTACGAAGTTCGCTGGGTCAGCTAGTATATTTATATAATTATATATTCTTCTGTGAATTTACGTCTTTATGTTGTTTGATTGCTGTACGCTTTTCTTGTTCCTAATATGTGTCTGTGAATATTAAATGTATAAACAAGTATCTGATTTATGTATGATTATATTGAATGGTATTTAATTTGTTATTTATATTACTTAATCATTTTACGAGTATGTATTTCTGTTTATTTATTTTTTATATTTTTGGTGCGATGGTCAGTTGTCGAAAGACCCATAGGTGTTAATTGAAAACCATCGTCAGGTCCCACAAACCTGTTTTGGCGCAGCCGCGAGACAGCAACAGATTAATTCACCGGTGGTAACGTATGGTAAAATTGTTTCTGCTACTTTTTTGCTATGTTAAGTTTCTCAAAAGCAAATGCTTCTTTTGTCTTTGAACAAGGACGCACAGTTTTGTTAAAATGTAATATTCACGGGACGTCTTCACAACACGTTGCGTTGCGGTGTACCGACGCGAATTGATAGACGCCTTCGACTTCGTATTTGCTATGGTGCCACGCATTGCGTGTTCCGTGCGCTGTATCTGCCTTTGTTTCTGTTATCTGAGTCGTAAATATTAAAAGCAAATATAATATTTAATTATAATTCCTTGAAACTTATATTAATTCATATTTACTTGAAATACATAAATAGTCTATAAAAAGGTCTGAAATTTGTGCGTTACCAGGAATGAGGAATAAAAAAATATGTATAACTAATTATTATACGCTGAAATTATGTGGATTTACACTTATCCAAAATGTCCGCCTATGGTTTCGATCGTGGCACACTTGTTTCATAGTTTCTTAAGCAATTGGAGCCAATCGTTAGGGGATGGATCCGAATGTGTTTCTACGCCTATTCCACTTGACCGGAGTGTACCCCTGGGCACTGTTCTGGGTCCAATCCTATTTAATTTTTATTGCGCAGACATTGTTAAGTGTATACAAAAATATAAATACCTCATTTATGCTGACTACCTACAAATATACAAAAGATTATAATAAATATATAAGGAGATGGTAAATATGATGAGGAATCTACTGTTGGTCGAACGGTTCCAGAATCAAATGGAAGGATCGCGACAGAGGTACATTACCAAACTAAATATTTGTTTTTCTTTATTAATATAACCATTATCTCCACGGTAAATTAACATTAACAAAATTCCTTATGATTTACCTCAGACCCATTACTGAGGTATTCATTAACAGGCTTTAAAAATAAAAGGCACTCAGCGGACTTCACTGTTTCATTAATTCCTACGTCATCTGACCGTCGGAAGGTCTCAGCTTTAAGACGGTAATTCTCATTAAAACCAACATTACGAGTACTTGAGTAACACAGCTAATTGGGGCGCTAGGAAATTCCTTTATTTATTATTTTGATAGCAACATGATCCCTGTTCCCTGGGCAAGCATTATACCCGTTGCATTTAACGAGTTTTGTAGCTCGTTAGTGGGATGTATCTCTGGAAATATACGAGGATTGGGATGTGTAAGAGATTAAATTATACTTATGTATCTGATGACTTGTATCAAAAAAGTTTACAAGAAAAAAAAAGGACCAGGCAGAGGACGGGGCTCGAACCCGCATCCTTCGCAATCCGGGCGAATGCACTGACCATTATGCTACCACGGCCCTATTCGCCGCGTCGAAATTTTCCTAGCCTTAAGCTGCAAGGCAGCGCCATCTCTTCGCATTGTGGGTAACCCACAATGTGAAATGAATACTTTTTCAAGTATTAAACATTTGAAAGAAGAAATAGCAATTATAGTTACGTTTTTATTTATTTTTTAAGCATTTAACTGCTAGATGTTTAAATCTAAAGAAAAGTTTACAAGAAAAAAAGGATAGGGCCGTGGTAGCATAATGGTCAGTGCATTCGCCCGGATTGCGAAGGATGCGGGTTCGAGTCCCGTCCGCTGCCTGGTCCGCGTGGATTTTTTTCTAGTAAACTTTTCTTTAGATTTAAACATCTAGCAGTTAAATGCTTAAAAAATAAATAAAAACATGACTTGTATCAAATTTGGGATTTAATTTCAAAGTGTTTGGATCGTGGATGCTAAGGCAAGATCAACAAAAACGCAGGGTTTTTCGTCTAAAACAGCGGTTAGTGATCTTTACTGTAAATTAAAATAGAGGGAGCGAGCTATGATCGCTGGCCCAGTGCGAATTGGCGGATGCTAACTACTTCGGATTCAGCCGGGAACGACAGCTAAACGTGTCTACTGAAGCATAGAAGAGCTAAGAAAGACAACTACACTCTTGGTCACCCATCTTTTGACCGACTACTGCGAAACGAAATGAAATGTCATTTATTCAGTCTAGTCTGTTACAAGCACTTGTGAAGGTCAAGAAGATACGCCATCGGTTCGCAAAACTACGGCGGGAGACTGTACTGAGAAGAACTGGCAAGAAACTCAGCGAGGGCTGTTTTTTTCTCCCTGTATTGTTATATTACGGCGGGAGACCTTGTACTGAGAAGAACTGGCAAGAAACTCCGCAAGGGCTGTTTTTTTCTCCCTGTATTGATAACAATAATACAGAGTCGTCAAGTTGAAAAATGACTTCAGAGATACGACTGAAGTCACGTTCCATTAAATCATTTAGAATATAAATATATAGTTACAATAAATTTTATAGTCAACATTATACTTGGTATATAGGAAGCGGCATTAGATAGTTACAATATTACTATTATGAAAAATGACTAATACCCATCAAATAACAAATTATAAGAAACACTATGTCCATGCATTACTATCATTTAGATAATCATCAACTTTATAATAGCCTTTATTCATAAGAGTATTTTTGATCTGAGATTTAAATTTAGTCAGTGGAAGCTCAATCAGATCTAGGGGAACTTTGTTAAACAATGCAATACTACAACCCAGAAATGAACTTCTTGATTTCTGTTGAAAGTTGTCAAAATGCTCTTTCTTTTCTTTCACTTGCTTCGTGAGATTCTAAAAAATAATATAAAGATTTTTTTAAGTCGCTGGTATTTGTTCACTTCAGACACTATGACGATTGTATCAAATTGTACTTAATTATAATCAAACATTATGCTTCCAAACCTTAATAAAATATCCCATTAAAATTCTCAAATTTAAGCTTCAATTCATTTGGTGATTATTTGGAATAGAATTATCGCGTCATGAATGAACGCTCCAAATTTGCAGTAAATATTTTTTTTTCCTAATGTATCAGAGTAGTATCCAATCCCATCAGATTGTTTACTTTTATTATAAATGTATATTGGACTGACTGAATACCTACATAAAAATTAATAAACAACTTTCAATAAGTACAAAGGCGAGCTAAACCACGAACATAAAGCGAATAGAAATGCCGATGAAGCGAAAAGTGTTAATACTAAATAACAAATCTAAATTGAAAATGTTAACGAAGTAGAAACCGTTGGAAAACTATTTAATTAAAACGTACACGAGTACTTTTTCAAAGGTTTTCACGCAACACCAGTTTCGTTTCCCCGGCATCTCTTTAATTACGGACTCCTCATAATCAGATTCTATCCTTTGTTCAAAACAAGTCCCGCTAATGTTTTATTCAGCTACAGTAATGCCATTAAAAACGAAGCCTTTCCCACTATAAAATTGTTACACTCCACATGAATTTTAATTAACGACGAGACGTCATAGAGTATGCAAATTAAAGCGGAACTTTAATGTACCGTTGGATTTCTCATTATGACCGCGAAATCGTGAGGTGTGCGATATTTCATTTTCGCGAATTGCGCGGTGTTTCACTTCGTGTCGTATGACTCGTGTGCACGTGGAAACGGACACTATTAAGTGAACTGTCATAGTCGTGTTCTACCAAAATTGAATTTACATATCGGTTCGAAATTATTGGGAACGTTTCACTGAATTGTTGTTTTATGTTAAAGTATATTTAGGGCTCGATGGAGGGAGGAGCTCGATGGCGCAAGTGGTTAGCGCGTTCGGCTGCGATCGTTGAAGTGAAGCAACTTTCGCAGTGGTCGGTCATTGGATGGGTGACCAAAAATTACTATTTCGAGCTCCTTCGTGCTTCGGAAGGCACGTTAAGCCGTTGGTCCCGGCTGCATCTGCAGTAGTTAGCACAATCCGCACTGGGCCCGCGTGGTGGGTCATGGCCCAATCTCCCTATTCCATCCATAGGGAAGGCCAGTGCCCCAGCTGTGGGGACATTAATAGGCTGATGATTGATGATGATGATATTTAGGGCCGACGGCGACGTCTGAAAGTTTTTTATATCAAAGTGATTGAGGAAGATTATTGATAGATAAACTAGCTAGTGTCTACGGCTTCGTCTGCATAGTATATCTTGTTGCCTGAGCAAATATTGTACCCATCGCATTCAATATTTATAAATATTGCGAGCGATGGTTACAGTAAGTATATAGGTTGGGTCCAGGTTTTGCTTAATTATATAGCTACTATTAACGAGATTGTTACGATGTACCTTGTTTTTATGGGTCTCCGATATTTCGGCACGTCATGATCACGGAGTAACATGATCATGGAGTAACTCCGTGATCATGGCCCTAATCATAGAATCACGATATGATATATAACACGTTTTCATCGTGATCAACTGTCATATCACTATATAGGTTTTTTTTTTTTATTTATTTGGGGTAAAAAAGCTTGTGCGATATTGTATGTAATGTAGTAACGCTATTGAATATACTGATGTCATTACACAACCAACACCGTTATCCACTAAAAATATAACACAACACAGAGAATATATGATATAGAAAATATATAAATTTTAAAGCATGATAAGTTTGTAATATTTATTGTACTTGCAAACGATGGTATAATTTAAAAGTTACAAAACACAATTTTTAAATGTTTGGTAAAGAATCAGCAATGGCAGTTTTATATTGAAAAAAAGAAGACATTGTAAACAAGTCCAAATCAAAATCACATAGGTTGTCATTGAAAAAGTTCGTGTTCACCTGCATTCGTTCTGCACGCTTTGAACTACTGGGAATTCGAATACAAATCTGTTTTATGAGGTCATTGCAGTCAAAATAATTACGACAGATTTTGAATAGAAAAAGACAGTCAAGTAACGAATGCCTTACACTTAAGCAATGTAAGGAGAACTTACTCATCAGTTCACTATACGAAGAGCTATCACGGAAAAATCTGTAATTAACAGTACATCTATATTTTTTTTAACAGTTTCAACTTGATAGATATTTGAGAGGCATATTCTAATTGCGGTCTTATAAATGATTTAAGTCCAACATCAGCAACAATGGGTCGTGCGATATGGAAGTACGCAGGAGAATTGGCATGACTAAGGGCGCCATGTCTCAGCTTGGCAAAATCTGGAGAGATCGCCACATATCCGTAAAGACCAAAACCAGACTGGTACGGACTCTAGTCTTCTCAATCTTTTCGTATGGCGCTGAGACCTGGACCCTGAAAGCTGCAGATCGCAAACGCATCGACGCCTTTGAGATGTGGTGCTGGAGAAAGATGCTCCGTATCCCTTGGACAGCATTCCGGATTAACGTCTTCATATTGCGTGAGCTCAAAATCTCCTCACGCCTACCATCCGAGTGTTTGCGCAGAGTCCTTGAGTACTTCGGCTAAATTGCAAGGATAGTGACAACCTCGAGAAGCTGATTGTGACCGGCAGAGTAGAGGGAAAAAGACCGCGTGGACGCAGCCCAATACGTTGGTCTGACCAGATTCGCACCGCTCTAGACTCGACAGTCCACAATGCCCTCCACACCGCCAAAGACAGAAACAGATGGATGACCATAATACGGAAGAAAGTGATGCAGAAGGGAGATCTCGACCCTCAGTAATGAGGAATGCGACTCAAGGAGGAGGAGGAAATGGTTTAAATAACAACAAATAAGAATCGCAGTTCGAGTTGGACAGTTAGGCGCCATAAAAACGTGATGTAATATAAATTGTCACAACACTAACCTAACCTGCTATGAAGTCAAGAACCCAAAAACCTTTTTTTTTATACGCAGGCAAATAATACTATTTACAGACGACGGTGCCTTTAAGAGGCACACCGCCGAACGGACCTACCACCTGGCTCCCGCAAGCCTTACGAGCCCCAGCAGTGGCTGCCCACTGAGGACCCCGTAAGCCTTACGGGCGCTTTACGGCATAATATCCGCTAAAAAAACCCTACGAACACCCTCTAAGCTGCTTAGCGCGAAGCCGCGGGATCCCCGTTTAGGGATTCTGCCGCGTCTCCGCACCTAGCAGCCTCCCGTCCTTGCCGGGGCTCCGCGGCAGTGGTCTCCCGGGGTATCGTGGGGACCCCGCAGACGCGCGCAGGATAGCCCGCGCGTGGGGGCTGAGTACGCGGCCTAGTGCCCACCGTACCGCCCCCCCGAAGAACCCAAAAACCTAAGAATATATTTATTAATAATCCAACGATTCTTTTAGCAGTCTTACTAAGGTGACATCAAAAATTCTATCTTTATTCGGTAAGTTTGAGAAATGTCATAGCTGTTGTTTCAGTCCCCTAGAATTTTCGCGAAAATTCGTTTTATCTAATCATCCTATGACACAAACACAGAATACAGTTCTACATTATACACAAAACATTTTATCCTTCCATTATACAGCTGTTATCTTCATAAGATTGTCACGAACTAATTGTGTTAAATCTATCCATTATACCGCTGTTTCTTCATAAGAGTGTTTGCAATTTTGATTCATTTAATAAATTAAAAAAGAAACATTTTTGTATCATTTTTGGTAAATACTCAAGTGCCAACATATTCCCTCATCGAGTTCACTTCACAATTTACTCATTGTACACGTTCGTTACACACAACACACATTCGTTGTGTCGCATTCAAAAGATGTAAATAATGAGTCTCTCTTTCAAACAAGGACCTGAACACGCCTGCTTGCTTCAACCCCGCACGCAGGCTGTATAGGACTATTATAACGATGTCGTTGCGAAGTGGGATTTGTTTAGCCCTTAACGACAAGAGGTGAAAACAGCATGTCTTCTATACAAAATGTCGATCTCATTTAAAGAAAAATATAATATAATGTTTTACACTAAATAGGTAGTTCATAGTGATAAGAAATCAGCATACCTTAACTGTAAGCAATGCGTTCAATACATTAGAAAGCGAGGGAGACATTACATTGAACTAAAGAACAATGAGGAGCTCGATGCCGCCAGTGGTTAGCGCGTTCGGCTGCGGTCGTTGAAGTTGAGCAACTTTCGCAGTGGTCGGTCATTGGATGGGTGATCAAAAATTTACTATCTCGAGCTCCTCCGTGCTTCGGAAGGCACGTTATGCCGTTGGTCCCGGTTGCATCTGCAGTCGTTAGCACCCACCAACCCACACAGGGCCCGCGTGGTGGGTCATGGCCCAATCTTCCTAATCCATCCATAGGGAACGCCTGTACCCCAGCAGTGGGGACATTAATAGGCTGATGATGATGAAAGAACAATACGATAAGAAACAAAGGGACAGTGAAAACAATAAATCAAACAAATAGAAAATAATAAAAATGTATCAATAGTAATTACAATACTATTATATCAACTCAACAAGGGAGCGATACCGACTCGCCTTTCGAATTGCCGTTTAACAGGCGTCCACCTAACGTAAGCATACGTAAGCGGATTAGTAGCAGCATACGTTCGGATCGGTTACAGCTAGGCTACGCCGCGCTTACGGCTCGCCGACTGGCTGGTTGATGGCTAGACGGTACAAGTTCGTTCAGTCATAGAGAAAAAACGGGGTAGTTACTTTCTCTATGTACAGCACGTTCGGCAACACAGGTCGCGGGAAAGGCTTCAGCTAGGCTACGGAGAGACGTCAGCTAGGCTACGGAGAGACGTCAGCTAGGCTACGGAGAGACGTCAGCTAGGCTACGGAGAGACGTCAGCTAGGCTACGGAGAGACGTCAGCTAGACTACGGAGAGACGTCAGCTTGGCTACGGAGAGACGTCAGCTAGGCCACGGAGAGACGTAAGCTAGGCTATGGGAAGATGCAAGTTAGGCTTCGGAGAGACGTAAGGTAGGTTACGGAGAGTTGACCACGCACCTTCGGGAGGTTGTTCCGAGGCGATGCGATTACGTTACGATTCCGATTAGTGTACGTTGCAGTACGGATTTTCATACAAAGACTGCTGAATGGCTCGAGTTGATGTAGTGACGCTCAATGGCGCGGGTGTTTAGCGGGTTCGGCTGCGATCGTTGAAGTTAAGCAACTTTTGCAGTGGTTGATCGTTGGATGGGTGACCAAAAATCTTCTATCTCGACTTCCTCCGTGCTTCGGAAGGTTAAGCCGTTGGTCCCGGCTGAATCTGCAGTCGTTAGCACCCTCCAATCCGTACTGGGCTTGCGTGGTGGGTTATGGCAATCTCCCTTTTCCGTCCATAGGGAAGGCCTGTGCCCCAGCAGTGGGGACATTAGTTGGCTGATGATGATGATGTAGTTACGATCCCTTTCTGAGTTAATATGTCTGCTACTACCATAATGATGCCGCAATACAGCACCGAATGTGTTTCAGCAAAACTGGTATTCTGGTGAGACCAGGATGCCTACTGTATTTCAACGAAAAACTAAATTTCGATCGAAATTTCGCACGGTTCTTACTCTGTTTCCTTTTCATTTCGAAAATTCGTTCGTCCGTAAATAGTTTGACAACTAAATTCCAAACTAAACTAAACTAAGCCTACTCTAATTCACAAAACTTTCAAAAGAAAAGTTGAATTTGACATATAATTATTCGAAATTTTAATCTCAAATTGACGAAATGAAAAGTGTGAGGGCCGCGGTAGCATAATTGGTCAGTGCATTCGCCCGGATTGCGAAGGGTGCGGGTTCGAGTCCCGTCTGCTGCCTGGTCCGCGTGGAATTTTTTCTAGTTATATTTTCTTTAGATTTAAACATCAAGCAGTTACATGCTTTAAAAATAATAAAAATTATAAGTGTTACCTTTTCATTTTCGTTTTGTACTTTTGTTTAAATTAAGCCTAAAATGACTGATAGAGTATTTTTAATCAAGGCTGCTTAGCGTGAGGAACATTTTTTAGCATGTCAAATTATCAAATACACCAAATTTTAATTAAATTTATTATATTTCCAATACTTCAAAGTATTAAACGACAAACTTAGGTTGACATACAATGAAGTGCATCAACTCTAAAAATTAGTTGGCTAACACTGTCAAAGAAGGTTCTTTTAATATCATCAAAAATTTTGTAGTAAAGGCATATTGTTTCCAAGTAAAACAGGTAATCTAAAAAGTGGAGATAAAAGACCTCACAAACATTACTCATTCTATTCGTTCACGAAAATTGTCTGTGATTCCGAACTTTATGTGCGTATTTGTTTCTTAGGTTTTCACGCACATCACTCATTAAATAAAACTAGTTTCTACGGGTTAATGCACGAAACTTTATTTATTTATTGACGTTTCGTAGCCTTTACAGGCTACGTCGTCAGAATTAAACTTTTATTTAATTTGTCGAGCTACCTTCGAAAGACTTTTATTGAGCGTTCGGTTATTTCATTGTTCGATTTTTAAAGTTTTATTGTCTATGTATGAATTTATTATTAAATTTACTTAATAAAGTATTTTATTTAAATTCTTTTTTGTAATTTTGAGTTTATTTATTTGACCCTAACTACCGTAAACTACCCATTACTACTATTACTACTATTTATAGTATATATATTATTACTATTCGTGCATTAACCCGTAAAAACTAGTTTTATTTAGTTTTATTTATGTGCGTGTTCGAAAATAAAATAGAGTAGAGTCATTGGCGAATTTCGTTTAAAATTCGTTCGTTACCGAAATTTGGTTTCGGAGAAAGAGAGTAGAGCTCCTTATTGATCGTGCCTGTTTGGTATTTAAAATTCATTTATTAAACTGAAAATGAAATTTAAATGTTAACAAAATTTATATTCATTTTAAGTTTAAATAGCATTGCGTACTATATTTTTGTCTCGATATACGGGTCGAGATAAGCGTACAAGCACATACAGAAATCGTTGAAAAGCTTGTGGTTAATAAGCCCTGTTCACTGCCCAGGGGGAACATAATAATAAATATTGGAGACAAATGGACCAATGCCCAACCTTTAATTGAATTGTCAATGGTCCATAAAAGTATTTTAACGGTCTCACGGTATTAGCGAATCGAGGGTACATTACGCTGTTGTAAGAAATTTATAACACACCCCGCAAAATAGGCCATTGTAATTCCGCGAGCGGATCAGTAAATAAATTCAATGGGCTATTACGTTTTCCCTTTAATTGTATTTAACTCATTTCGTTAAAATCGAATGTGCGAGTTCGCTGAAACGTAAGGGATAACTGGAACAAACCTGGGTAAGCCAGGTGAGAGAATAGGGTATTTGACAGTATTAAAAATAAAGTGCCAATTGTTAGCATCTGTGTTAAGAATGAATATTGGCAGGGGAATTTACTATTTTTACAAAAAAAAAATATTCATAATTTTACTAAAAACCCACGAAAAAGATGATAGTTTTCTTATCTATTATCACGTGACTCAAAACGCTTGGGATTGGCTTAGCCTAAAATGACGTCACACACTAGTAAGACGCCATATTGTCCAGAGAAACGTTTTCGCGGCAACTTGAAAATGGAGTTTGTTTTTGATTTGGTTATATTTACTGAAATACACAACAGAATGATGAAATTCCACTTTTTACGGATTCCATAAACATTAGTCAATAATGTGAGATCGTTTTCTAAAACTTGTCAAATACCCTATTGAACCATCATGCACAGTTGTATTTAAACTAAGTAAAAAATAAAACGACAATTCGTTCACTGGTCATATGCGAGACGCCAATCGTGCTTTGGAAGGCACGTTAAGCCGTTGGTCCCGGCTGCATCTGCAGTTGTTAGCACCCACCGATTCACACTGGGCCCGCGTGGTGGGTTATTGCCCGATCTCCCTATTCCATCCATAGTGAAGGCCTGTGCCCCAGCAGTGGGAACATTAATAGGCTGATGATGATGATGATGAGACGCCAATCACAACAAAACAGTCCCGCATGTAACCAATGAACGAATTGCCATTTTCTTTGAACTAAATTTGAACTAATTTTGAAAGTTGGTTCAACTTTTCCCACCTGGACAATTCTCGCGGTATTGCGCTACGGATGTTCTGTTCTGTGTAGAATTGGGACAGGATTTTCTGCTTTCACTAAGTGTTGTGTGTCTTTCCTTATGTTCGACGAATTTGCACGATGTCGCAGTGTACAGGTCTGCGATTGCTGAAGATAAGTAACTTTTTCAGTGGCCGATCAAATGGATTGGTGACCAAAACTTATTATTAAGAACGCGTTAGTGCTTAACTGTACTAAGCCAGTCTTTATTAAATTCGGATGAATAAAACAACTCTTTAGAGTAAATTTCTCTTTTGCATTCACCTCAGTGGTGATGAATCTCTTCTAAGAGTGCAAGTGAAGCCAAGAAAACTGTCCATATTGACGTTATTGCTTGTTCGGGAAACTTCACAGCACAAGTCCATACTTGTGCTGTATGGAACCGGCATTGCGAACCAGACGTTCAAGTTGCCCCAAGCGAATTCGTTACGAAGGGTTTGCCATTTAGCTATGAGGGTGCTATACCACCGAAACCTTAAGACAGACGTGCCAAATTTCATCATCATCATCACCCTATTAATGTCCCCACTGTTGGGGCACAGGCCTTCCCTATGGATGGAATAGGGAGATTGGGCCATGCCCATGATGGGTGGTGACGTGGGCCCACTGCGGATCAACGGCTTAACGTGCCTTCCGAGGAACTCGAGATAGAAGATTTCTGGTCACTCATCCAATGACCGACCACCGAGAAAGTCGCATAACTTCAACGATCGCAGCCGAACGCGCTAACCACTTACGCTATCGAGCTCCTCAAAATGTCTTTATTCTGCTATATCTTAAGCTGCAAGACAGCGACACTTCTTCACATTGCAGGCAACTATAATGTTGAATCATTTATTAACTTTATTTATATTCAAGACCAAAACTGTGTTACACTGCGGATTTAGCAAATAAAAACTTTTAATTCAGCCCCAATTCCACCGGTGGTGAATAAACAGGAGCACAGTTAGTGGAAACTGCGACAAATTGTACAAGAAATGACATGAAATATTCAAAATGCCACTCGTTGTAGCCTTTCGGCGCTGTTTGCGTAAGTTGCGCTTGTTTTCGGCAAAAGGATAATATGTACAACTGGAATTTTGCTCGTTTAATAATGGACGTGGCTCGTTTTAAAACTAGTGAAGGTAATTGTGGTGTCATTATTATATCCTAACAAAAATTTGCTGGAAAGTTTAATATGTAAGTATAACAATTTATTTTATATTTCTTACTTTGCGGGTTGTCTTATGGGATACTAGGGAAAGGAATAGAAATATTTTTTGTAAAAATATAAATGCAGAGAATATAAATATAAATATAGAGACAGAGAACCAGAGTTATCGACATAGCTCACCGGATTAGCAAGTTGAAGTGGCAGTGGGCTGGCCATATTTGCCGAAGAACCGATAACCGTTGGGGTAGACGAGTTCTGGAGTGGAGACCGCGTCTAGGCAAACGTAGTGTAGGACGTCCTCAGGCAAGATGGAGTGACGATTTGCGCAAGGTGACCTTTTGGCAGGAGCTGGATGCGACTAGCCCAAGATCGATCTGAGTGGCGTGCATTTGGAGAGGCCTATGTCCAGCAGTGGACTATGATGGGCTGTTGATGATGATGATGAAATGCAAGATATTGGCCTCTATTGGAATTCAAACCCAAGACCTCAGAGTAGCTACGCCTCGAAATCTATATTACATATCACTCTGCTATGGAGGTCGTCAATCTTCTATATATATAAAACTCAAAGGTGACTGACTGACATAGTAATCTATCAACGCACAGCCCAAACCACTGGACGGATCGGGCTGAAATTTGGCATGCACGTAGATGTCATGACGTAGGCATCCGCTAAAAAGGATTTTGATCAATTCTACCCCAAGGGGATAAAATAGGGAATGAAAGTTTGTATGAAACTTTGTCATTTTTAAACCGATCGGGCTGAGACTTTGCATGCAGGTATAAGAAGAATCATAGATGAATGTCATTGTGTATAATACAAGCCTGAGAACAAAATCTGTAGTCTACACTGCAGCTCTACACCGAAGCGAAGCGAGGGCGGGCCGCTAGTAAATAATAATGATGTGAAAAAATATGCAATACATTTTCTTCATTCATTTGTTTTACAAAAAAGACCTCTCTTTTCACAAGATAAGACTGATGTAATCTTAATATTATTCCTGTTAGCCCGAGAAATTGCCTGTATACTAAAATTGTTTTCGTTGATAAGTATTTTTCAGCCGCTTTGTCCGCTACGAAACAACCTATAGATACAGCAAGATATCGTCTAATTGAAATACCGAGGAGAAAATTCTTTTTTTAACATCTCACTTGCTTTCATTGGCTTGTTTTTGAATATTTAGGTTGAGAAAAACCAAGGGCCAATTAGTTTTAAATATTGATCTCTTTTAGTACTGCGAAGACTTTCACCACATTGAAGTTCTGCGAAATTAATAACGTGATATCTTACAAGTCTTGACTTTATTAGGTACCTGCAAACTGTATTTATACCGCACATTATTAGGTATATATTTGCTTCAATGATTTCGAGGCATGTAAAAAAATAAGTAGGTGAAAGCCTACTGAAATCAAGCCGTTATATATATTTGGTGTACATTTTTTTTTGTTTTAAATGAGGACTTACGAGAAAAGAGATCGCTTTTTGAAATACATTAATTATGTTAAGATCAAAAGAAAGTTCTACAATTATTTCATATATTCCCCAGGTTTTTTAGACATTGTTTCTTTCTTATGTTTGATATTCAAATACAAAAAAGATACTGCGTAGAGAATTTATTGGAATGTATTAATTTTTAAGACAATAAAAACAACAAAATGGAATATTTTAGTTGAACAGGCGATCAAACAAACTGGAAAAACGTGCTGTTGAGGATCAAACTTTTTTTGTTATTACTTGCTGTGATCTATGTTTTCTTTTTAAACCAAAATGTTACATTGGTTTATGTCACAGACTTCAAGAAATTACATCAAGAGTTTTCTCACGGTTTTTTAGATCTTTAATTTTCTCTAAAGTACTTAGCTTGTTCCTAATACCTGCGTTGAAAACCACCACACAGACTTTTTTATATACAGGGTGTTACAAAAATGCAAATAAAGATGGAAGGGCGTTGAACTACGTCATATAAGGAGTCTTCTCTAATTTTCCTAAAATATTTGCATGAAGATTTTTAATGATCCTCGAACTAGTGACGTGTCTTAAAATTATCGATATTATTATTAATCATTAAACATAACTGTTTCTATAAAAAGTTAAAACTTCATGCAAAAATTTAAGAAAATTAGAGAAGTCTCCTTATATGATTTACTTCAACGCCCTTCAAGCTTTGTTTGTATTTTTGTAACAGTGAGATACGTTCTGAGATACGTTTAGGGGCACTGTAGCTACAGTTACGTTGACCAGGACAAGATGGCATCATGCATCCAATAACGGTACCTAGTCGCATCGGATGCGCCCATCTAAACCTGGCATCGTTATTCTAAAAACGCCCCCTAAACGACGGTGGTTGTAGACTTGGTTTAAAGTTTTGACCGGGAGCTGTGGCGATGGACCGGGCGCGTCCAAAGTAGGCTCATTCCGCACTGCTGCAATTGGTGGGTCTTATATAAATGTTTTTAACTTCGTTCCAACTGAGTGTTCCTCGACACTCACACATTTTTTCCTCACTGAAAAGAAAATTTAATATTAAAAAAAGGATTACTTTAAAAATTTCCTTTCAATTACTTAGAAAGCGGGGCATGCCTTTCACCCACTCACCTTGATCAAGGGTGTTAATGTCGGCATAGCAGCCGCACTCCATAATTGTCGGCAATTATGTCTACACGCTCTGAGTGCACGCCTTATTATTGAAACACTCAAAGCGGAATCCGGTATTAGCAGAATGCGTATTTTTAGTTCAATTAGAGAGAGAGAGAGAACCATTTTATTGACCAATAAAACACAAACATATAATTATAAACTGCTAAAATAAAAAACATATATAAAAAGTAAGCATTACACACATTTACAAAACCTAACAGCCATCATATTGGTCAATCAGGACCCTGCCTCAGCATAATGCTGCCGTGACATGTAACTAAACGTGTCACGACAACGCTGGTATTCTGACAGGGCCTGTATGGTGCACGGTGTTTCGGTATACAAATAACAATATAATAAATTTTATAAAGAATACAAATAGATTTATAATTAGATAAATAGTGCTAAGTGCAAAAATGAACAGAATCTAAAAAATAAATAAACATATATGTAACCCAGTATCATTAGCTGTGTTATGTTATTCTGTGGTTAATCTGTGACTTAGCTTGTCTCTTTTTGCAATATAAATAATTAGGTAGGTAAACAAAATGAGGTTTCCCTCAAAATATGCATTGAGTGAGATTGTTCGCCCTAACTTTTAGAATTAGGTATATCATCACTGTTAAGAATTTTTATAAAAAAAAGCAAGCTATAAAATATTTTGCTAATGTCGAAGCGATTATTAATTTATGCTATGATTATGGGTCTTATTAATAGGTCTTTACTTATGAGACTGTCGTCCTGCCGTACTGACTAAGAATTCTAAGTTCAAATTATTTTTATTTAAAAAAATACGGAATTATTTTTTGAAATGTGGCTATTTGTTTAATGGTTATCGATCGCGATTAGTTTCAGCGCATTTGTACGTATTTCGTCATCATGGATACGTTAAAAAGTCGAGGGAGTATGAATCTTAGATTAAAACAAAAACGGTATATACGGTACGCTCATACTTGCATCAAACAAAAACTGATCCCACAGCAGCACAAACGGGATGGCGAGATCCGCGTCACTGCATTACCGACCCAAACGAAACAGCACGTTAAGTTTCAACGGCAGCGCGAACGAGACGGCGAGATCCGCGTCACTGCATTACCGACCAATCAGGCGACCAGTACTTGACGTCCCTACCGAATAAGATTCAAAACAAACAACAATTTTTATGAAAAAATATATTTTATAGTACTTACGAACGAAAAGTGATGCCGTGGGTTTAGTTTTTAGTTCTTGAGCAATTTGAACACTTTTGAAAAACACACTTAGGGATTGTTTTATCATATAGACACAAAATATTAGCAATATTTCTTTTTGGCGTTCACATGTACGTTTTGTGCATGTCAAGTTGTGACTAAAGCGATTAGGGTCGTGGACCACAATTGGTGCGGATCACTTTTGTGAGGCTAGTGCCGTATCTACCCTTTTTTGTTTTAATCTACGTTATGAATACCTGTGGCAACAAAGCGGCAGAAGCGGCATGCAACATCAACAATTATACAGAGGGAACACTACTAACCATCCGTTATTGCTTTGCCCGCTTCCATTCTTGAAATTTCAACCAAATAAATGAACCCCGTGGTCGACCAAAAACTTTAGTCGACAATGAACAATTAAAGGCGCTTGTACCCACAATTTCTTCTCGATCTACAGCTGAATTAGCAGCAGCTGTCGATGTTAGGTAAATTGGCAAGGTAAAAAAGCTTGTCAAATGGGTGCCCCACGAATTGAATAGTCGCCAGGGCGAAGTACGCGTCGAGCCAAGCCTTGCACTGCTGAACAGACTCACAAACGAAGGCATATTGAATCGCATTGTTACTTGCGACAAAAAATGGATTATGTTCGACAGTCGCAAGTGCTCAGCAAGTTGGTTAGATCCTAGTTCAGCACCAAAACAACGCTCCAAACAAAAAAAAATACCTTTATAAAGTGATGGCCACTGTTTGGTAGTTTAGCGACAGTGTCATTCATCACAGCTTCTTACCAAATGGGACGATCATTGTTGTAGATATGTACTGTGAAGAACTGAACACATTGATGGAGAAGCTCGCACATCTCCAACAAGCTGGGAGCCATTCGCCTAACGGGATTGCTTTGGAAAACGCTATCGCTTACGATTTAATTTTGTAATCTGAACGCCGAAGGTTTTCAAATACCTCACGCTCATTTATTTAATATTGTTATTACCAACACAATAGAAAAACAAGAGCGCGAGGCATTTGAAAAGCGCAGGCGGCTGGAAATAACAAAATAAAATCGCGTTCTTCAAAGCAATACCGTTAGGCGAATGGCTCCCAGCTTGTTGGAGATATGCGAGCTTCTCCATCAATGTGTTCAGTTCTTCACAGTACATAACTGCAACAATGATCATCCCGTTTGGTAAGAAGCTGTGATCCCAGGTCAATCGTTCAGCCCCGTTGCTCCTGCACAACAACGCGCAACCTCCTACTGCACAGCAGATGGTCTCCAAGTTACAAGACCTGGGGTTGGAGGTTCTCCATCATCCACCGTACTCACCAGACCTTACCCCAACAGAAGTCTACTTTATCTAGAATTTGGATAAATTCTTAGTTAAGAAGTTTAAGTATCAATATATACAGCTATTGTCATTCCAATTCAGACCTGCGTGTTGAAAAAATAATTTTGCTTAAAATTATTTCAAGAATCATTTTAAATTCTCTATAAATAAGACTTAATATTCGTAGAACAATTGTAATGCCATGACACAGTAGTGTAGGTCCCACCCATGTAATACTTTGTAACATGTCGTAACGTATTCCAACACTATGGAAAGCTACGACGCGTTACAAGTGCTACGAATGTAGTCTACGCCCACTACCACTACTACGAGCACTTCGGGTTGGAATTCGCTAAAACTAAATGCTCAGTGGCTGAAATAAAAACTCGTACACATTCGAAGTATTCATTTGAACAACTGAACATTTTTTACGAACAGTATTGTGCTTTGAAAATTACATACAAACATTAAAAAAGTCAATTCAATTCATTCAATTCAATATCGTTTATACAGTCTAGGCTGTTACAAGCACTTGTGAATGTCGAAAAGCTACGCCATCGGTTCGCAAATCTACGGCGGGAGACCTTGTACTGAGAAGAACCGGCAAGAAACTCAGCAAGGGCTGCTTTTTTCTCCCTGTTTTATTTCATACAGTGTCGTCCAATTGAAAGTTGACATCAAACTTGCAAACATGTTTTGAGGTCAACTTCCATCACATAATGTGAAATATGTAACAATAGACAATCAACGAATTTACTAACAATAAGTGCAAAATAAGTCTAAGCCACACTCATCACTTACAGATACTTTATTTTATTAATTTGATAACATTTTTTTCTTGGCAAAGTAGATAGATTAAGTATAAAAAGTTTTTTTTTCTCGGAAACATAATTGGCTGAATTAATAAAACGAAACTTTTTGACTTTGCTTCGTTGTCATAAAAATAAATATATTAATATACGATATAGCAAACATCGATCAAAAGTTCATAACCAACCGCACAATTTGCTCAGTAATGTTTTGAAGGGTATATTTTATTATATAAGAAACTGTAAGATCTGTATAACTAAACCAACATATTATTATGAAAATTCACGTCGGCGATAGAATTTCGGAAATCACCATACGTCGAAAATTTAATTAGGGTCAGAATGCTATCAAGCTGAACATAATACCTAACATTGTAAGCAAATTAATGTACTACAGCGTTCCGTAATTATATGGGACAAAGTTTTCAATGTAATGTATGTAGGTTAACACTACGGATTGGAAAACGATAATTGCATTCCGATGTCTGCACTGTCATTTGACTTCGCACACAATACTCGTATATTGTAAATACTTTTGATTTGTGAGTTTTCAACATGATGAACGTGTTTTATGTTATAATTTTTATTATTTTAAAGCAAGTAACTGCTTCATGTTTAAATCTAAAGAAAATATAACTAGACTGTAAGTTACCTATAATGCGACGAGATGGCTGCCTTGCAGCTTAAGAATGGCTAGAAGAATTTCGACATTGGTAGCATAATTGGTCAGTACATTCACCCGGATTGCGAAGGGTGCGGGTTCGAGTCCCGTCTGCTGCCTGGTCCGCGTGGAAATTTTTTCTAGTTATATTTTCTTTAGATTTAAACATCAAGCAGTTACTTGCTTTAAAATAATAAAAAATATAAGTATAATTACTATTTCTTCTTTCAAAAAGTTTAATACTTGTAAAAGTATTCATTTGACATTGTGGGTTACCTATAATGCGAAGAGATGGCGCTGCCTTGCAGCTTAAGAATGGCTAGAAGAATTTTGAAGCCGTCCAGGAGGGCCGCGGTAGCATAATTGGTCAGTGCATTTGCCCGGATTGCTAAGGGTGCGGGTTCGAGTCCCGTCTGCTGCCTGGTCCGCGTGGATTTTTTTCTAGTTATATTTTCTTTACTGTTTTATGTTACCAATATTAATTAAACTATGTACAAAAGAAATACTTTTATAATGTGCGTTATTATCGGTCGATAAAATCGGACGAGTTATTGCGATATTTGTTTTTAGTACATTATGTTTGAGAACAACTACGAAGTTACACATTGCTGCGATAATAACGACAAAATAGAAGTATCACATAATATTGCAGTAAGGCATCCGATATTATTGATTGATAATAACGCGCCTATGGGGGAGAGGGAGGGGGGCTTCAGAATTTTCCTTAGTATTTATTATACCTACAGTAAAATTTGTTTTGTTGTAGCTAATTAAGTTTTATCTTTAAAAAAACCTCAGAAGAAATCAAAGCAGTAAATGAAAAGGCAACAGACGGAAAAAAAATCTTTTCTGTGGTAATAAGTACGCGATACATTATTTTTTATTTATACCGTCTCAAAATTATAATATTCTTTTGGCTTCTTTAAATAGAACGATGTCGGAACGTTCTTTACGACGTTAAAGAAGCAAAGGTAAATAACATTCCATTTGAGCTGAATTTCCGACAAAAGGCCATTTATACACTCACTTGGTCAAGTTTGTATCTTAATTAGAAGACTTATATTCTATTCTAATGTCTCTGAGATCTGAGTAAACAAATCGTAAAATTAATAATTTTCAATAGGTCGGTCGAATTTTATACGCATATAAAATCATAATGGAAAAAATCTATCTTTGAATGCATTGTAAATTATAATACTACCAAATTGAAGAGTGGCGATAAAGTAAATGATTTACGTTAAAATGTAACATGTTGTAATAAGTCTGGTTAAAAAGGCCATTTTTACTCTCGATAAAAAAGTTTTAGAATCATTTACTTTTTGGTTCAAAGGAAATTGGATAGAGTAGAGTATAGGAGTAGATTTAAGAACTGTTACCAACATGAATATAAATATTATAAATATGACTAACACAATTTTTCACATAATCAAAATCAATAGCAACACTATTCATCATCAGCCTATTAATGTACCCACTGTTGGGGCAAAGGCCTTCCCTATGGCTGGAATAGGGAGATTGGACCATGACCCACCACGCGGGCCCGGTGCGGTTGGCGGGTGCTAACGACTGCAGATGCAGCCGGGACCAACGGCTTAACGTGCCTCCTGCGTAGACTGCGAAAGTTGCTTAACATAACGATTGCAGCCAAACGCGCTGAACACCCGCGCCATCGAGCTCCTCCAACAACACTATTACCAGGCAATAAAAGCTTTATTTTTTTATTCCCAATAATGGCCGTAAATCATTTCATATTTATTATCTATCGAACATGTAATTGGAGTATTTTATTAATCAACAATCATTTAAAATTACAACGGAGTATTAACGAGGGGTTAGGTCCCAGGATGTTTCGTGCCTCGACATTTGAGACGAGACACGATTGTTGAAATTGTGTTATAATATTTTTTGTTTTGAAATAATTGTTAGAGTTCAGCGCCATCTGTTAGTTTAATTAATAAATAACATAGTCTACTACTACTACGTAACCACTGAGTATACAACACAAAAAATGCGTTTTTTTATATACAGGATGTAAAAAATCCTTTAACGAAGTCGAAGGCCATATATTTACCACATCATGACGATAATTTTTTTTCTTCAGGATCATACCTGGGAAATTTATGATTGTGGAGATATTGAAGGACAAACTTAGATTATTTTTTTAAGATTTTTACATTAATATTTTCTGTCTGTGGATAGCCTTAAATAATATCTACCAGAATTCGCATTTCCGCCTGATCGCTTTTGTTTTCGATGTCTGAAACCTAAATCTCTTGCATAGCGCTTTGCTGCATTCAGAATTCGAATGGAAGTTATTTATAAGTGTTTCAAAACAAATTGATATTTATGTAGTCGTGAAATGGCTGTCTGTGTAAAAGAATGTTTGTGATTCTAAAATAAAAATTTTTTATGGACTCTATATTTAGAACAGAATAGAATGGAATTTATTTGCAACCAACGCGATATTTAAGGGCTTACATGTCTTTAAATAAAAGTTACACTCCGCTATAAAATAGCTTGCAAATAACTAAATTTTATATAGTTGATATTTATTTCTTAGATTTTCACGCTAACCAGTCTTTAAATAAAAAACGTTTCAACGGTATAGATGCACTGTACCATTAGCACGAACCAATATCGAATTCGTAACGTTTGCAAGTCCGAAACGTCATTGTCAAATGTGTACTGATTTTTAGTTCCCGTTACGTACTTTGTGCCGCTGCTGTTCAAGTTCTCATTTTGGTTCTCATACAAAATTTGACATTGACATTTCGGTTTGCAAACTATTCGAATTGGATAATGCTAGGGGTACTGAACTGAGGAATGATGCGTTGTTTGCCAAACATAGCCTTTCTAATGCCGGCACTTTACTCGACTATTCGTATTTGTGTCGTGTGTCGTCTTTTCATTCTTGATAGAGTGTAATAAGGGCAACCTGCTGACGAAATGACGAATAGCGAACAGGAACAGCCATGTGAAGTGCGTGCATAAAACGAATATCATTTCATTGGTGGAAGTAAAATTATTTTCATTTCATATGGCGGGAGGTGTTAAAGACTTTTGTAAGTATCTAGCAATTACAAAAAGGCTTACGGACGCAGTCAGAGGTCATTTTTGATTATTTAGGTTTAAATTTCTTTTATATATATAACTCTTCTTATAATGCATTGATTTTAACCGGGACATTGTTGATTATATGTATTTTTTTTCAATCTTAGAAAGCTTTTAATTTGTTGCTTTTATTCCATAACGCATGTGGTCTTCATCTATAATTGTTATAACATTAAGCTTAAATATTTTATCATTACCTGCTAGGATGTTGTGTCAATGTTTATTAAGTTTGGTGATCAAAGAAATAAATAAATTTTATTTTTTTAGCACTCTTTATTAGGTACTAGCTGACTCGGCGAACTTCGTACCGCCCAAAAGTAATAATTTTCAATTAATTAAAATTGCGACTATAATTTGAGATTTAAACTATCCTATCTCTCAAGTTGGATCGAACTGCACATGGTGTGCGAATTTTATTATAATCGGTTTAGTGGTTTAGGAGTCCATTGAGGACAAACATTGTGACACGAGATTTATATATATTAAGATATGTTTTATTTCATTTGTGTTTGAAATGCAATAGGTGTACATTCAATAAAATAATTCATCATCATTATCAGCCTATTAATATCCCCACTGCTGGACATTGATACCTAAATTCCAGCTTTGTAACAAGAGACTTGTGACATACGGATAGACAAACGACCGAGTAACAGCAATAGGGTTCAATTTACCCTTAGGGCACGGAACCCTGAAAAATGGTCTATTCAGTTATTTTACTCTGACTTAATGCTGATATATTAAATAAAATGACACCGTTACTTCTCACATTTTCCTTCAAATGTTGAAATCGTTAAATAAACGATTTCAATTTCAATGATAATACTTACGTTTTGTGCTACAGAAATATTTCGCCCATTCTCAACAATACGGTACCAATTCAACTAGATGAGTCAGAAAATCTCATTCAATCAAATGAAATAATTATGAGTACGGATTTAGAAGTGGGAAAACTGAATAATTAATGACTGATATTACGATGTATCTCATCATTAGGATGCTTTCTTCTATCTTATTTATGCCTTTGACGATGGAAAATCCATTTACGTACCATACGGCGTGTGTGGGACTCCCCGACGCGGAACAGCGCCGGTCCTACCCACTAAAAACCACCGGTACCCTCCTACGCGCATGACGTGTATGGGACTCCCCGACGCGGAACAGCGCCGATCCTACCCACTAAAAACCACCGGTACCCGCCTACGCGCGCGACGTGTGTGGGACTCCCCGACGCGGAACAGCGTCGGTCCTACCCACTAAAAACCAGCGGTACCCTCCTACGCGCATGACGTGTATGGGACTCCCCGACGCGGAACAGCGCCGGTCCTACCCACTAAAAACCAGCGGTACCCTCCTACGCGCGCGACGTGTTTGGGTCTCCCCGACGCGAAACAGCGCCGGTCATATCCACTAAAAACCACCGGTACCCTCCTACGCACGCGACGTGTGTCGGACTCCCTGACGCGGAACAGCGCCGGTCCTACCCACTAAAAACCACCGGTACCCTCCTACGCCCTTGTGGGAGCGTCACTGTGTACGCCACTTCACTGGGACGCCCCCGGGCCGATCTTATGCCTATGGTTTCCAGGTCCCCACCCTCTCGGCACGCACTTGGGGGCCCGCGGTCCTCATAGTGCGTGTCGGATGACGTACAAGGAGTATTATCTGGTTTTAGTGGCCCTGTTCAGGGCGTTAGGTAGGGCCCTGTTCATTCCATCTGGCCTCAAAGCTGGCTGAGCTGGTGGTGTCCCACATACCTTCTTCTCGCTCCCTCAGTGGTCGAAGGATGCGTAAGGCATTTCGCAGACACAAAAAAAGCCTCATTGACCAGCCAGTTTGGCCGGACATTTGGTTAAAAAGGCCGGACACCCTAAATTACGCCTACGCGCATGACGTGTATGGGACTCCCCGACGCGGAACAGCGCCGGTCCTACCCACTAAAAACTACCGGTACCCTCCTATGCGCTCGACGTGTGTGGGACTCCCCAACGCGGAACAGCGCCGGTCCTACCCACTAAAAACCAGCGGTACCCTCCTACGCGCATGACGTGTATGGGACTCCCCGACGCGGAACAGCGCCGGTCCTACCCACTAAAAACCAGCGGTACCCTCCTACGCGCATGACGTGTATGGGACTCCCCGACGCGGAACAGCGCCAGTCCTACCCACTAAAAACCAGCGGTACCCTCCTACGCGCGACGTGTGTGGGACTCCCTGACGCGGAACAGCGCCGGTCCTACTCATTAAAAACCACCGGTACCCTCCTACGAACTTGTGGGAGCGTCACTGTGTACGCCACTTCACTGGGACGCCCCCGGGCCGATCTTATTTATGCCTATGGTTTCCAGGTCCCCACCCTCTCGGCACGCACTTGGGGGCCCGCGGTCCTCATAGTGCGTGTCGGATGACGGTCAAGGAGTATTATCTGGGTTTAGAGGCCTTGTTTAGGGCGTTAGGTAGGGCCCTGTTCATTCCATCCAGCTTCAAAGCTGGCTGAGCTGGAGGTGTCCCACATACCTTCTTCTCGCTCCCTCAGTGGTCGAAGGATGCGTAAGGCATTTCGCAGACACAAAAAAAAGCCTCACTGACCAAACAAGTTTGGCCGGACATTTGGTTAAAAAGGCCGGACACCCTAAATTATTGAGGATTTTGAGTTTCTGTAATATTAGGTATGACAAAAAAATATGTAAAACTCGGCCACGCCCGGTGCTCGCTCGTTCGCGAAATGTAAAAAGCCTAACAAAAACCGGACAAGCCGTACACTTTTTTATATATAGCCAGGTAGACAAATGACTCTACCCCACCTGATGTTAAGTGGTGATAAAGTCCATGCGAAGACAGCTGGTACAGCAGTTATAAACTGCGCGGGCAAAGTATTTCACTTACGAATAGTACGACAAAGATTTTTTTTTGTCCTACTATTCGTAAGTGGATTTTTTTTCCCGCGCACGTGTTCCCTCCTTCCTACAATCTAGGGTCCTCTTAAAGGACAGTTCTCTCAGACTCTCAAATATAAACTGCCACACCAACCATCCTCACCTTGCCGGCCTGCAAAAATGCTTCTTCACGCCTCTCTTAAAGAACCCCAGATTGTAGGAAGGAGGGAACACGTTCGCGGACAAAGAATTCCACTTACGAATAGTACGACAAAGAATTTAGCGTTTATTTTGGCCGGACACGCAATCAAAAAACCTATAACCTGGCAAAGCTATTTATGCCTTATATTAATGTTAACTATTATATTTATTTATATACCATTTTAAGTGCGAAATATTAAACTTTCTCATAGTAAACCTAGTGTTGATTAAGCCAAGTTGAAGTTAATTTATTCCATTCAAACAATCACTGAAGTGCGACAACTAAGACGTTGATTTGTATGGCATAAATTAGTTATAGCAAGCGAGCTTAACTCAAATAATACCTATGTCAATATTAAAGTTGTGACTTTCAATTAAGGCTTGGCAAGAGGTGTTCTTGAAATTCGTGAGAGCCGGAGACATAATCAAATGAAACAAATAGTTTAAATAGTGTGGTTGAGTAATACCTATTTATTATAGAACTTTGACAACAACGGATTAAGGTTTCGAATTTCATTAGTATGCTACTGAATATATACTGATTTCATCATCATCATCATCATATCAGCCGTACGACGCCCACTGCTGGACATAGGCCTCCCCCAAGGATCTCCACAATGATCGGTCCTGCGCTGCCCGCATCCAGCGTTTTCCCGCTACCTTCACCAGATCGTCGGTCCACCTTGTAGCGGGTCTTCCCACTGAGCGTCGTCCGGCACGCGGTCGCCATTCGAGAACCTTTCCGCCCCAACGGCCATCAGTTCTCCTCGCTATGTGTCCCGCCCACTGCCACTTCAGCTGGGCTATTCTTCGAGCTATGTCGGTGACTTTAGTTCTCCTACGGATCTCGTCATTTCTGACTCTATCACGCAGGGAAACACCAAGCATAGCTCTCTCCATTGCCCGCTGGGCGACCTTGAGTCGTCCTATGAGACCCATAGTAAACGACCACGCCTCACTGGCAACACACACTGGTTAAAGACTTTCGTCTTAAGGCACTGAGGTATTTTGGACACGAAGATGTTCCGCTATACTGATTCAGGACAAGTTAAATTCTAAGCGTTTTTATCGTAAGTAATAAGTGACAATTACTTTTAGATTTTTGTTTGTTTTAAACCATGTATTATTCCTTTTGTGGTTGACCATTGGTGGTTATCACGTTTTCTTTACATTCTTTTTGACACCAAGACATTTTCACAACGCTGTCACTTATTTATTTATACTTTATTGCAAAACAAACAGCAAATGGTGGACATAATGCCATAAGGCATTCTCTACCAGTTGACCTGTAAAAGCGTGAGAAATAAAAATACGGGGGTGCAATAAGGACATATGCTAAATAAACCAGGTAGGTAATATACAGGGCGTCCCACGGGTACCTCACACTAAGGGAAAGTATATTAAATATTGAAGATAGGATATTTTACCGAAAGAAGACATCATTTTATTTTTAATTATAACTAGAACTGCATTTACAGATTTTTTTTAAAATCGCCTGCTAAAACGGGGAATCAAACTCGTGAAATTTCGAAAATAAAACACTACATGTTTTATGATAACCATCGAAATAGTTAATCATTACAATTATTTTCTGCTAAATAACATAGCATTTTAAATGAAAGAAAAGTCATAAAATTACACATTTTATTAAAAATATTCAACAAAAAGTAATAAAAAACGAAATGTATCAAATGTTCAAAATTTGATCAGATTTGTTGTATGCAAATTCTCACTCTATTAATGTTTTCTCTGCCTGTCGATTTCATTATCTTTGCGTGGTGAATATAAATACCTTCCTATCTTTTAATTTTTTTTTATGTGTAATATATTATTAGATATATAGGATATGTATATATAATTATGTTTATGTTTTAATTTTGTTTTTCGCATTGTTTGATGTTAACTTTCTTTTTTTTATTCTTTGCCGTTATATTCTTTCCGGTTGACTGGTAGAGAATGCCATATTGGCATTAAGTCCGCCATTTGCATATAAGGCAATAAAGATTAAATTAAAAAAAAATCTTGACCAGAATTAGAAAAGCTACTTCATCCGGATCTGTGTGGAAAGATAATCACAACACAGTTCATCATAAGCCTATTAATGTCCCCATTGCTGGGCAATGGCTTCCCTAAGGATGGAATAGGGAGATTGGGCCATGACGCGGGCTCAGTGCCGATTGGTGGATCCTAACGACTGCAGATGCAGCGGGGACCAACGGCTTAACACGCCTTCCGAAGCACGGAGAAGCTTGAGTTAGTACATTTTGGTCACCCATCCAATGACCGACCACTGCGAAAGTTGCTTCATTTCAACGAACAATAGGTTACACTGTCGGCGAAAACTTGCTCCACTAGGTTGTCGCTGAGTGATAAGAGCTACCGAAGATAATACTCGCCGACGCAATGCCGTATGCGTTTATGCTCCGAATAGATTGAGTGAGTGGCGTTAGTAATCGCTCGTAGTACTCGTACACTCGCTTTTAACCCAGCGATAAAACTAACGAAACTACGCACTCGCTTCCCGCCGATCGTTAACTCGTTTCTGGTTTCTAGCTCCGCTCGTTTCTCGTTCATCGCCGACTGTGGGACAAGCGCCTTACTCAAATCTATTTTTTTTTGTGCTGCAGAAGAGAGCTATTCGGTCAATTTACAATTTTAAAGTTAAAGAATCATTAAGAGATAAGTTTAAAGAATTTGGAATAATGACGGTCGCATCACAATACATATACGAAAATTTATTACTTGTAAGAAAAAATATTAATTTGTTTCTTAAAAACAGTGATGTTCACACAATTAATACAAGAAACAAAAATAAACTAACTTTACCTGCTACTAGGCTTCACAAAATTAATAATTCATTTAAAGGTCTTTGTGTTCGCTTATACAATAAAGTCCCGAGCAATATCCAAGAGTTAGCCATAAATAAATTTAAAGATATTATAAAAAAACACTTATTAAAAAAGCTTATTACAAAGTGTCTGATTATATTACAGACAAAAATGCTTGGGTTTGAACTGTTCCAATCATTCCAACAGGTCTTCTATATGAAATAAATCATAATTGTATTGACGTTGTAACAACATAATGATTTGTAAATGTTGTTACATTAGACTTTTAATGTTGTGGAGTTTTTAACGCTCGTTTTTCTCCGCAGCTAAAAAATATGTCCATAACGAGTGGTAGGGAAAAAAAATTTTTGGACGATTCAAAAGAGTTGTACTATACATCCAATTTGAATAAATATATATTGATTTCTGATTTCTGATTTGATTGAGATATCGTCTTCCGATCCCGCAATACAAATTCAGGGCGCAACCTTTAAATTCAACTCTCCGCAACGGTCCATCTAACTTGCTCGTTTAAGCCGTGTTTCAATCTACACCAACAAACAGTGAACAACCAAAACATTGATTTCGTGAGCGGAATATTCTTTTGAGCCCACAAACAATCGGCCCAATCACTTCCGCACTTGTGCCCGGCTCAACGTGTTCCTGACATGTCAATCATATGTGATTGATGTTAGAACTGTGAGGCGCCGATGACATTCTGCGAGTTTACTAGCTAATAGAAGACGTGGGTATAATGTTTGTAGTTTTTCCTTTATAAAAATGCCATTAATAGGGTATTTGACAGTATTAAAAATAAAGTGCCAATAGGGGTGATGACGGGGTACAGTAAACGAAATTCTATTTAGTCCTTTTCTATGTGGTATCTTGTAAATTTACTTTATTGTGTCACTGGAAGAGAGTGGGTACTTAAGTCACAGGGTTTTCCTATTTTAAGTACCCACAGATCCTTAGTTTTAAAATATCCTGTGCCTGTTATTTGTAAAACCATATTGTATAAAAATTTTGGGAATAAATTATTATTATTATATTATTATATTAAATTTTTTTCTTTGGGCAATCAACCAATAAATTACAAAGTTATAGCGCGTCAAAGTTTGGGAGTAGGGGCTCGTGACGTCACTTTTGAGTGAATTTTCACTTATAAGTGTACTCAAACGTGACGTCATGCAACTTTTCAAATCAATATATCTCTGCAATGTTTATATTATGTGAAAAAAGAAAAAATATGTGTCTAATACTTTTGATAATCTACCTGATAAACGAAGAAAAAAAAATAGTAATCATCCCTATTGTTAGCATCTGTATTTATAATGAATATTGGCAGGAGTTTTTACTATTTTAACAGAAAAAATATTCATAATTTTACTAAAAACTTTTTAATTTGAGCAACACGATCCAGACCATCTACTCTAGCATACACGTCCAGAACTACACCTAAAGGCCAATTTACATGTTTTGCATTGTCTGACCCAAACAAAACTATATCTCCAATATTTAGTGAAAAAGCCCCCGTTTTATTCCTTTTTTCAACTCTTTACGGAAACGACATTTCAAATCATTCGTCAGCTTTTGTACATACTTCCACCTAACTGAAAGATTCGGTGAATCTAAATGTCCGAAATAGTTAAAACATCGTAACTGACTATTGAAAAACATTGCGGGTGTGAATGGCCTCACATTCTCAGTGTTGTCTGACACATAAGTTATAGGTCGCGAGTTAATGACAGCTTCTGCCTCGCATAATGCAGTGTAGAGTTTAACGTGATTCAAAGAAGCTCGCTCCCAAAATCCTCCCCACCGCACTATGGGAACTTTGACTCATTTTCATCTCAAAAATCTTGAATATATTTGCTTTTAAATAATGTATAATTTGTGTATAAAAGTTTATTTATAATACTTACAAAAAATAGGAAAACAAAAACATATACGATTTTTTAGACTTACATCTATGTTTTAATAAGTTTATAAAGGTAACTAGTAAATGTAACTGCTTAAAATTAAAAACAAACATCATAGTAGCTCAAATGCCACTTAAGAGCTTCTTTTCTTCATCAAAAAGTTCTTAATATTTTTTAGTATAAGGTTTTCTCAAACTTGTAATTTACGGATAAGAGGTATACAATAGCGTGTAGAACATCTTCATTGGTGGCTATCCTCGAATATTTTCTTGCATTATGAAGCCTGAATTTTATTGTTTGTAGTTTTTGTTCCGTGACTCTTGAGCATCTTCTAAAAGTTGCCCAAGAGGCAATACCGAAAAATGACGTATGACACTTTCACCATGAATCAAAACCTCGTGCACGGAAGATGGCACATAGTACAATTTATATTTATTAACATACAGTTATGCTCAATCAAAGCCCATCTCCAATTTCTGTTTTAGCTTAAGAACTGTTCTTTCTATCGACCTGCTTTAATACAGCGTTGACGAAACTGAGTTATGAAAGACTTCTGAATACTTGCGATAATTTTAGCAATATTTGCATCTAAAGATTCAGTGAAATTGATTCGTATATAGTTAGCGATGGAAACACCATAATTTGAATCACTTTCAAACAATAAGAGACTTAGGTTGCGTCTGGTACAAGAGAACTGACTCATTGCGGCAAGATATTTAAAAAACTATTATTTACGACAAGAACTAATGAAGAACTGTAATATTTCATACTCAAATGCACTATTTTATACCGAAAAATTATGAAAGACGTGTGCAAAATTAGTAGATATAAGCTATTTTACAATTTTACGGTTTTGCGATTTTCCATGATTCTTATGGGAATGGGATGTAAATATTATGTTAAATACAAGATATTAGTAAAGCATAAGAAAAAAAATAATATAACAAAAGGGCCATTAGCCTTTATTTAAATATCCGTGCTGAGAAACCCGAAATCAGGAAAGTCTTATTAAACATACCTAAAAATATATGTTTTCACACGCTGATATATAAGACATTTGACAATGTTATGCACTGATACAGCAGAAAAAAATTTATTGCCGTCAAATAATATTATATTATCTAAGAAATAACACAAAAAACAGAACTTCGGCAAGCTTCGGCAAATGTCAAAACTCCAACTGAAAGTTTAGTAAACGAAATTAGTCCACATTATGATATAGATTTTTTTTAATTAAATAATATTAAAAAAACTGCATATATTTAAATTTTATAGAAAAGAAGACATTCTAAGCTTTTTAAAATGGTATCACACTTACATGATTTCTTTTGTTATGATCCTACAAAATTATACCAAACTAACTGAAATCTAATTATTATTTTTGTATTTCTTTCATTCCCTGACTTTAGATGTTCTTCTTTATAAAATACGAAGAGTCAGAGACTTAAATTATATTGATTATAATAAAGTAACTCTTTAGCTATAATTTGATGTATAACACATGCCTCGAATCACAGTTACGAAAAAAGCATTTATGACATGGCTTTCTTAGGAGGGTTCCCATAGTACACCGTTCCGGCGTTTGAGGAGGTATAAAGCGCCATTCACTTTTGTCACACTTTTTTTTAGCCATGAGCTAATTTTAAATTAAAATCATATCTTGAGTTAACAATAACAAATAAAAGGGCATGATAACCTCAAACGTCAACCCAATGTCACTTTTAGTTGCGTTCAGAAATACATTTTAAAACTTTCCTTCACATAAATAATCCATGGTCGTACAAGACCGTAAGTTACTGCGTCCATGATTATTTAATTATTAATAAATTTCATTTCTTGAACTAATATTTCTTGTTAAAGATTAAATTGATCCTAAATTAATACATAGTAATACAGCCAACAAAGTATTCAATATAAATATAGATTATGATTACAGATGGCGTAGCTTCTAGACATTCATGTGAGTGCTATTAACAGCCTAAACTGAATAAATGGTTTCTATTATGTTTATTTTAAACAGTATATCGGTAACGCACATTAGCTATGCGCCCAGTCAATCGAAACAAACAGAACACACTTTCATTATAAGCTTATTTTAAGTCTAGACTTTTCACGACAAATACTAACCATATAATCGCGAAATTTACAATAACGACGTGATTTGGAAGCGTCAATTGTATTGATTGATGATAGCTATTTGCACTTCATAACAATGGTAGGATAGAACTCTCTAGAGTTTATAATTAAATACCGCCCATGTGATGGATAGCATTGGACTCAATAAAAAAATAAAAAAAAAGTAAGAAGCACAATATAACTCATATCAATATATAAAAACAGGGCAAGTGCGGTTCCGTACCTTTAAAATATTAGACACTATGAAGTGTGCTCGATATTATAATGATATAATATCGAGCAAAAAACGGCTAAAAAATAACACTTATAAATCGCGACACGAAACTCTAGCGCTGACCGCTTTTGTGCAGAAGTAAAAATTAAGAGGTCTTGGGGGGAGACGAGGTGCGCGGGTGGGCGTGCGTTGCGCCGATTGGCTCTTCAGTCGTACCCATACGCAGCTATTCCCTTTGCGTTTTGTTCAGCGCTAAATGTACGTGCCGTGACCAGAACATAATTTATATTGGAGCCCCGCTGAATAATTATTGATATTTAAAGTGAATATCATTTATTTATTTATTTATTATAAGGGCCACCAACATAAGTTACAGCAGTTCTTGGTACAAACAAAGCTCAAATAGCTTATAACTTACTGCACTTACAATTAAGGTAGCCACAGCATGGGTTAAAAAACAAAACACAAAATAAGCAGGCACACAAATACATAAAAACAGCGTAAAAAAAATGGAAGCACAAACTACAAGCATAAGCAAGTATAAGCGGCTAAAGGGCGTCAGCCCTTCATCATCATCATCATCATTATCATAAGCCTATTAATGTCCCCACTGCTAGGCCACAGGCCTTCCCTATGAACGGAATAGGGAGATGGGTCATGACCCACCACGCGGGCCCAGTGCGGAGTGACGGGTGTTAACGACTGCAGACTCAGCCGGGACCAACAGCTTAACGTGCCTTCCGAAGCGCGGAGGAGCTTGAGATAGTAATTTTTGGTCACCCATCCAATGACTGACCACTGCGAAAGTTGCTCAACTTCAACGACCGCAGCCGAACGCGCTAACCACTGGCGCCATCGAGCTCTCAAATGTATTTTTAGTTAAATAAAACTAGTTTTTACGGGTTTCGTGTCCTGTCAGATGAATCTTTAGGAGCTGACATTTTGTTTTACTGGCATCAATTTAAAAAGCATATTATATGAATAACTAAAAATACATATTTGTTTCTTTGGTTTTCACGCACATCACTCATTAAATGAAACTAGTTTTTACGGGTTAATGCACGAAACTTTATTTATTTATTGACGTTTCGCAGCCTTTTCAGGTCTGCATCGTCAGAATAATGATTTTTTTATTTAAAATTGTCGAGCTACTTATATTGACTCAATATAAGTCTTTCGAAGGTAGCTCGACAATTTTAAATAAAAAATCATTATTCTGACGATGCAGACCTGAAAAGGCTGCGAAACGTCAATAAATAAATAAAGTTTCGTGCATTAACCCGTAAAAACTAGTTTCATTTAATGAGTGATGTGCGTGAAAACCTAAGAAACAAATATGTATTTTTAGTTATTCATATAATATGCTTTTTAAATTGATGCCAGTAAAACAAAATGTCAGCTCCTAAAGATTCATCTGACAGGCAACCATAATGGTTTGTGTCAATTATATTTGACGAATGGCGTAGTGGGCAAACTAAGCAGAACGTATAATTGAATGCTAGATTGAACGAAACGAATTGGGCGAATGTGGCGTGAAAGCTTTTCAATTCATTATATTCACAAAGTCGAATCGTGAAAATGTCTAAAACATTAGAGAGGAGCTCGATGGCTCGGGTGGTTAGCCTGTTGGGCTGCGATCGTCGAAGTTAAGCAACTTTCGGAGTGGTCGGTCATTGGATGGGTGACCAAAAAATCTTCTGTCTCGATTTCCTCCGTGCTTCGGAGGGCACGTTAAGCCGTTGTTCTCATCTGCATCCCGCCAATCCGCACTGGGCTCGCGTGGTGGGTCATGGCCCAATATCCCTATTCCATCCATAGGGAAGGTATGTACCCCAAAAGTGGGGACATTAATAGGCTGATGATGAAGCATTTAACTGCTAGATGTTTGAATCTCAAGAAAATATACGCAATCCAGGCAGCAGACGGGACTCGAACCTGCACCCTCCGCTATCTGGGCCGAAGCACTGACCAATTATGCTACAGCATCCTTAATGACCGCGTCGAATATCGTTAAGTATTTCTTAGGCAAGGCAGCGCCATCTCATACCTTTACAAGTACCTATAAAACATTTGATAAAAGAAATAGCAACTGTAGTTTATTAAATTTAATTTTAACCAATTAACTGCTAGATTAAAGTAATATAAGTTATTTACGGGATTGTTACCATGTACCTTGTTTTTAGCGAGTTTCCGATATTTCGAGTGAATAGTGAGAATGTGAACAATGGTACGGGTATCGAACGCAATAAAAGACTTCGACGGAGGGTAGACCGATATGTCTGCCAATAACAGCCTACCCGCAATTACTTCAGTTACTCCGTGATCATGGCGCTTGCAACAGTGCCGAAATATCGGAAACTCGCTAAAAACAAGGTACATGGTAACAATCCCGTAAATAACTTATATTACTAAAATGTTAGTGACCATGAAAGTTTAAAACAATATAACTGCTAGATGTTTAAAAGTAAAGTAAATTTTTAGTAGTACATCGAAATGTGCGACACATAATTACTATATACATACACATAAATATTATGCAGAATAGCAAGTAAGAAAAACTAGCTGTAAGTTTCCCAAAAACTGTAAAAAAAAAAATAAAAAAAAAACTGCCTAAAATGGTTTTATATAATACAAGTGTCTGCCCATGACTTATCTACATTGTTTGTATTAAACATCCATGACTGGAGTACAAATGCTCGTATTCATCACACAAACATCTGCCCACACCGGGAGTCATAACCAGAACCTCTCGAGTAGGCAACATCTTGAATCATCTTAATCATGTTCATTCACATATGATTTTATTTTTATTGACATATTTATTAATTTTAATTACTGACAAAGGAGATTGCTCAAATTGGCCTAAATGCACAAAAAATATTGACATACACGGTAATTCTTGGCGTAATTTATAATTTAATTTACAGTCATTAGATTTCAACGGACACCTTGTATAATATATTTACTTTAAAAAGGACTTTTAATTTTACCGGTTTGGAAAACATACGAATCATTTTTAATGGCCATGGGTGTAGTAACATTCAGCCAAAGACTGATCGAAGTTGTTTAAATAACATAAAAACAAATCTATTTTGTAAAGATCGATAATATATTTTTTTTATTAGACTGTGGTATTAATATCCACCACTATATTATCATTTTCACTAGATGCAAATGTGCTCAGACAATTATTATAGATGGTAGGCGACATCATAAAATCTATTGCCATACATTTTTCGCCAAACACCTCCATAAACACATTATAATCTGTATATATGTTAGACTTTAAGGTATCTATCTATGGGCCTACGTTCCCTCACTATAAATTAATAAATAAATAAAATTATAAGGTGTGATACACTAAAAATCTAAAATATGGTTATGTTAAAAACATAACAAAAATAATGAAGCTACTGAATATATGGCTATAGAACCTAAATCTCTTAGCTTTCTTTGGTTAACGAGAGTTTAAAAATTGTCTCTAATCTGTGGCTCATTCACAATCATCACACAGTTTCTGTCACAGAGTACCTACCTTATTAAAACCGGAAATGACACCTGATTTAAAAAGTTACTCTTATGCATTAACTTTAAAAACAGGCAACTAACTATCTGTTAATCTACATGCTCTATATACCTGAATCTAATCCATAATTTCGGTACTTGGCTTGATTGCCCTAGTTTATATAACTTATTTGTTTTTTATTATTTTAATATGTTCAATGTATATGGTTTATAGAAGTTCTCAGGGGTGTCCGTCAATAATATTCGTTTCTACAGTAATTTATATATAATTTCGAATCTAGGAAACAATTTTTCATGATAATTGGTCTTTAGGCCAAACATGTATGGAAGCTGAGCAATCTCCTTTCCATTTCTATTATATTTCTACTGTAAATAAGATCAATTGAGTAAGTTTTATTGTTAAACTAATGGATTCAGATGACATTTATGCAAGAATTGAGATATAAAGTGGCTTAATACAAATTAGGTTCTTCATATACATAATTGTTTATTAATTAAATTCTTTTGTAATTTTTATCTTTAAGACTGTATATTGCGATACCCTGACAGGGTTCATGTTAGGTACAATAAGCATTTTGTAACCATCTATGTAACCACATGAGTGCAATAAATTGAATTGAATTGAATTGAAACCCGGCGTTCAAACCGCTCGGCCACGGCGGTCGTCAAAAAAGTTATACCAGCCAATCACATTGTTTTAGAAAATAGATCAATATATGTTTTTATTTATTTTTTAAGCATTTAACTGCTACATGTTTAAATCTAAAGAAAAGTTTACTACAAAAAAATCCACGCGGACCAGGCAGCGGACGGAACTCGAACCCGCACCCTTCGCAATCCGGGCGAATGCACTGACCATTATGCTACCACGGCCCTATTCGCCGCGTCGAAATTTTCCTAAAAACTAAATAAAAACATAACTATTATTGCTATTTCTTCTTTAAAATGTTTAATACTTGAAAAAGTATTCATTTGACATTGTGGGTTACCTACAATGCGAAGAGATGGCGCTGCCTTGCAGCTTAAGGCTAGGAAAATTTCGACGCGGCGAACAGGGCCATGGTAGCATAATGGTCAGTGCATTCGCCCGGATTGCGAAGGGTGCGGGTTCGAGTCCCGTCCGCTGCCTGGTCCGCGTGGATTTTTTTTCTAGTAAACTTTTCTTTAGATTTAGATCAATATACTTGGTTGTTGAATATTAATAAGAGATATTGACACAGCGTCGCTCCTGTACCGTTTTCCAGTTCCTACTAACCCACCCCGTTAATGGACTTTTAATACTACGCGGTAAAGTTAATTGTTTTCCTTTTCCCCGTCGCTCAGCGTGGGAGCGGGGTCGGGATTATTCGGGAGTAAAACTTAATAACAGCTTTTGTTGCTATATATTTGTTGTTCCCAGTTGTTATTATAACATGAGTGGTTAAGCTGATTAATAAATGATTAATTCTATACAAATATTTTGTTTGTACACGGCGCAGCGAATTGCCTCAACCGACCTAATTTTGATGGTGTCTAGTTGATGCGAGTGAAATGAGACAATGATGACAAGCTGAATTTATTTCCTTGCGTATGGAGCCCTTTTTTTATAATGCAGGTAAAAAATACTGTTTACAGACGACGGCGCCTTTAAGTGGCACACCGCCGAACGGACCTCACACCTGGCTCCCGCAAGTCTTACGGACCCCCCAGTGGCTGCCCACCTAGGACCCCGCAACACTTACGGGCGCTTTACGGCATAATATCCGCTAGAAGTCTTGCGAATACCTTCTGCACTGCTTAATTCTACCACGACTCCGCCCCCAGCAGCTTCCCGGCCTCGCCGGGGCTCCACGGCAGCGCAGGGGTCTCCCGAGGTATTGCGGGGACCCCGCAGACGTGCGCAGGATGGCCCGCGCGTGGGGGCTGAGTACGCGGCCTAGTGCCCACCGTACCGCCCCCCGTCCGATGTGGATGGCTATGTGGGCGTACTCGTGTAGCTCTCCGCCAACCCCCTTTGCAGGACAGAACTACAAGAGGGGAGCCGCCGTTCCTGGGGGAGCGGGAGTGGGAGCGAAATTCTCCCCATCCTTCTCGTCTCTCCTGGTCGCCCGCGTCTATTCGACGCGGGCAACTGAGTTGGGGAGTCCGAGCGGCCTAGGCTACTCGGACATCCCCCCTCTGAGGGCACCCGTCCGGGCGCCGACGTTCCAGCGACCACTTTCTCCGGGGGTTGCTAATGGAGCCCTGGACACTATACTTAGAAAAAGAAACACAACATCACTAATAAGTTGGTTGGACGACCTTCGTGGCGGAGTGGTTTGTACGCCAAGTTTCAAGGTGTTGCCTACTCGAGAGGTCCCGGATTCGAATCCCGATGGGAGCAGATGTTTGTGTGATGAACACGAGCATTTGTACTCTAGTCATGAATTTTTATATGTATTTCTATTTAAATATACATAAGTATGTCCGTGCTTCGGAAGGCACGTTAAGCCGTTGGTACCGGCTGCATCTGCAGTCGTTAGCACCCACCAATCCGCACTGGGCCCGCGTGGTGGGTCATGGTCCAAACTCCCTATTCCATACATAGGGAAGGCCTGTGCCCCAGCAGTGGGGATATTAATAGGCTAATGATGATGATGATGATACTTAAGTAGAACTCATTTTATTGTAAGCTTCTTTTATGGACTCCAACTGATTTTAAAACCACTTCTAGAGCGCTCTCTTGCACGTTGCTTACAATATCAATATTTTTTCGTTTTTTGCATCAATATTTTTTTCGTTTTTTACAAGTTCACCTGGGACTAGGTTGGGACTAGGGTACTTGTTCTGAACCTTGGTTCACCTGGGTGGACTACGAAAATATTATCATCGAAGTATAATATACGCCTATGATTATAGATTTGGAAATAAGCTTGCCGTTCCATGTTTCAGACTCCAAAAATCAAGAGGTTCATTTCTGGGATGTAGTATTGCATTGTTTAACAAAGTTCCCCAAGATCTGATTGAGCTTCCACTAACCAAATTTAAATCTCAGATCAAGAATTCTCTTATGAATAAGGGCTATTATAAAGTTAATGATTATGTAAATGATCGTAATGCATGGACATAGTGTTTTTTGTAATTTGTTATGTGATGGGTATGAGTCAGTTTTTGTAACAGTAATATGGTACCTATCTAATGCCGCTTCCTATATACTAAATATAAAATTTATTGTAACTATTTTATTCTAAATAATGTAATGGAAGGTGACTTCAGAAGTATCTATGAAGTCATTTTTCAACTTGACGACTCTGTATATATCAATACAGGGAGAAAAAAGCAGCCCTTGCTGAGTTTCTTGCCGGTTCTTCTCAGTACAAGGTCTCCCGCGGTAGTTTTGCGAACCGATGGCGTAGCTTCTTGACCTTCACAAGTGCTTGTAACAGCCTAGACTGAATAAATGACTTTTAATTTCATTTCATTTCATTATGGTTTAATGCAACCTTAATGTTCTCAGTATATTTTTCATTTAAAAAAATCATTATTGCGAAAAAGTCCCAGAAAACCATACATGGCTAGGAATTTCTGGTTATTTATTTACTCTTTATTGTCATTTTACAACAAACGGCGGACTTAATGCCACATTGCATTCTCTACCAGTCAACCATCGGGCTAAGCGGAGACGGTTATGAAAGCAGTGATAAAAATCTTATTCATAACCAGGGGGCCAATCGCCTAATGGAAATGCTTTGGAAAACGCTAACGCTTACGATTTTTTTTTGTTATTTCTAGCCGCCTGAGGTATTCAAATGCCTCGCGCTCTTTCTTTTTCTTTTGCATTGGTAATAACAACATTAAAAAAAATGAGCGTGAGGTATTCGAAAACCTCAGGCGGCTAGAAATAACAATATAAAATCGTAAGCGTTAGCGTTTCCCAAAGCATTTCCGTTAGGCGATTGGCCCCCAGTTATTAAGCATAACTTTTTTTCCATTTTCATATCCAGAACCTCTTGGTAACAACAAATTAAATTTATTCTTTCTTTCCTTGGTATAGTATTCATTGCACAAATATTTAAGTTCTTACTGTAAATCTAATAAGTGCTGTTAATCTATTTCATAATTTAGATTATAAAATTAATGGTAGACCTGATAAGTGGGTGTCTTCTGATAGTAAAATAGACTGCGATTAATTACATAATACAGCTGATAGCTCGGACCCTAATATATCAGACCCACGTCTAAAAGTGATTTGGGCCAATGATTGTTTTAATGTTATTAGGTTCATATCCGTTTTCCCAAACACTATAAAAAGTTTATTGAGAATATGCACGAATCATTTGAAGAAGGATGGCGCAAGTGGTTAGCGCGTTCGGCTGCGGTCGTTGAAGTTAAGCAACTTTCGCAGTGGTCGGTCATTGGATGGGTGACCAAAAATTTACTATCTCGAGCTCCTCCGTGCTTCGGAAGGCACGTTAAGCCGTTGGTCCCGGCTGCTTCTGCAGTCGTTAGCACCCACCAATCCGCACTGGGCCCGCGTGGTGGGTCATGCCCCAATCTCCCTATTCCATCCAAAGGGAAGGCCTGTGCCCCAGCAGTGGGGACATTAATGGGCTGATGATGATGATGATGAAGATGATTTGAACGTATAAGTAAATTTATCGACTCTAATTAATTATTCACACGTAATTATTCTTATGATTACGGTTATTAGGGATCACAGAACACAGAAATACATCACATCACGATTTCAGGACGACCTCCGTTGCCGAGTGGTTTTACACCGGTTTTCTAGGTGTCGCCTACTCGAGAGGGTTCGAATCCCGGTGGGGGTAGATGTTTGTGTGATTAATACGATTTTTAATATGTATTTCTATATAAATATACTTATATAACGGATCGAGTTGATACGGTGACGATCCTTTTTCGAATTGATATGTCTGCTACCACCATAAGACTTGACAACCTCCGTTACCGAGTGGTTTGTACGCTGGGTTCATGGTGTCGCCGACTTCTTTAGAAAATTAAAAGAAAAAAATACCTACAATTTATTAATAAAAACGTATTTATTTCAATGACAATAAATTATTTTTAGGTAGTTGTACATAACAATTATAGGTTACAATAAGAAAGCTCTGCACACGATCCTTCAGTGGTATTCTGTGAGAAAAAACTCACTTCTCATCTCGAAATCTGCGGTATGATTTAAAATTAAACCACGAGTTTTAAATAAATTTGCAAACACACCGGCGAATTCTTCCGTAAAAGTGTTTATTTTTACAGAATAGCACCACTTATAATATTCATTATAGTAGACTAAAACTTATCTAACACTAGCGGCCCGCCCTCGCTTCGCTTCGGTGTAGAGCTGAAGTATAGACTACAGTTTTTGTTCTCAGGCTTGTATTATACACAATGACATTCATCTATGATTCTTCTTATACCTGCATGCAAAGTCTCAGCCCGATCGGTTTAAAATTGACAATGTTTCATAAAATCTTTCATTCCCTATTTCATCCCCTTGGTGGTAGAATTGATCAAAATCCTTTCTTAGCGGATGCCTACGTCATAACACCTACCTGCATGCCAAATTTCAGCCCGATCCGTCCAGTGGTTTGGGCTGTGCGTTGATAGATCACTATGTCAGTCAGTCACCTTTGAGTTTTATATATACAGATTACACTCGCTAAACACACTTCGTCAAAACATTCCATCAATCGATTAAAAATTAACAAAACCACTTTCTGAAGTGAAGAAAAGTTTAGCAAAGTTGACATTTCAAACTTTCCCATTACTTAAAAGCCAGACGGGCGCAGCCCATCATTAGACGGCCCGAAATCTGGGTTATGAAAATTTTATACACGTTCGCTTGCACATCTTCACGGGTAAAGATTAAACTCTGCTTAAAATTGCTTGGCCGGCAGTTTCCTAGTTCTCTCGTTTTATCTTTATTGTAAACGGTATAATATGCGAGTTCCTATAGTATTTTTAAGGTCGAGTCACACCAAGACGAGACACGACCGACGCGACTTGGAGTATTACGTATGCAATAACAACTTGCGACCTCAACGTGACCAGTTTTCGGATTCTGTTTTTCTGTAAAAAAAAACACCATCCTGATCGCAACATTTAGCGTGCTTTAGAACAGTTAAGAAAGTATAATTATTATATGTTATTGTTTACTTTTCAAATAGTTTTAGGTGGCATTACGAGTGTCTGTTTTTGTAAATAGGCCCTTCACAATCAGTTGCATGTTAGATTATGGGTTTGCAGTTGATTTGCACTGTATACTACTCTATAAGTGTATCATGATGTCGTAAGTTTGTCGTGAAGTCGCGAGATATATCATCAACAGCTGTTTGACAAAACATTCCATACATGTGAGACACAGCGCAGTATTCGCCCAATGCAGCTTTCGGAACTGTCGCGGTTAATCATTAGGGGACTTTTTGTTACTTCCATAAGTTTTTTCCTTTTTTTTTATAGCAGGAAATATGTATAAGTATATACTCCATGGGGTATGGGGTAGGGTCGGGGAAGGCAACGGCGCGATCGGTAGCTTTGGTACCGCAAGCCAGGGATATTCGATATACATCGATGCATCGAAAACATCGATGTTTGCAATGAAAAACATCGAATCGATCCGATGTTTTGAAAAGCTTTCAATATACTCGATGCATCGATGTTTTAAACAAACATCGAATTGGTAATAGAGTTTGACCACGTAGTGATAATATCCTCTTTGATTTGACCTCAGTAAAAAAACTTAAGTTTGACCACTAAAATTTTACTTATTACTATTATGAAAGCATCATTATTCCGAATTCTCTGATATGGACCCAATGTTGGCAGCATTGCGCAAGAGTCAGTGCAGTGACAATAAAAAATAACTACGAGTTTCTATGTTTGTGAACATTTATTTTAAATACTTTTTCTTTCTTTCTTTCTTTAGTTTTGTGAACGAAACTAAGATTGAAGTATATTTCTAATATTCTTTTGACATACCTAGCAAAAATTTTGCGGGTTATTTAGTGTTTTTTTAATTTGATCTTTTGTAAAAAAATATAATACAGATTTTTCTGACACATGGCTTTTACTTGTATTTACTTTTACCTACTCATTATGAAAGGAGTTAATTCTTTTATTTTATGAAAGATTAATATATAAACTATAATAAAATTATGGATTAAGGTCTTTTCATAAACTTCAATAGTATTTTTTTTTTACTATGAAAGAATGGCCTCTCTTGAGATGGGTCACTTTCCACATAAATAATTTAGTATATAGTTTGTAATAAATTTTCAGAAAAAGTACTCGATGTTTAAAATACATCGATGTTTTCATCCGATACATCGAATGACATCGATGTATAGTTGCGATGTATCGAATCAAAAAATACATCGATGTTTTTTCAAAGTGGACACCCCTACCGCAAGCGTCCATGATAAAGGATCACCATAACCTATAGACTTTTTTAAGATTTTTTTACATTATATAAATACTGTATACGTAAAGGTACTCCTTTCTAGGTTTTTTATTCAATTCTTCTCAAAACTTTTATTTAATTACTTCATTATCTGCATGGCAAAATGTCGCAAATGTCGCAAATTGAAGCAGCCGGTAAATGATATTGTGACAACTTACAAAAATTCGAATTCACGAAGTGGAAAACGAGATTGGATATTAAGATAACAGAATCGACGGCGTGCTGTATTCAAATCTTAAAGTGTGTGGTGTCGCGTCCCCATCTCAGTGTAATTTGACCCTAATAGTAGAAAAAATCAGTAGTATCTAAAGTTATGAAAATTGAATATCTTATAGCGAATTTTAATTGCAATTTCGTTGTAAAAACCTTTAATTATATCAGAAATGCATTAATTCACCAATTTATAGTAAATTAAAGTAACTTTATCATTGATATAACAACATGAATTTCACTGCACAATTGAACATTATAGTTGCCCGGGGCAAATACCGTGAAATTGAGTGCCATCCATCAAACCAAATTGGATAATAAACTCACGTTCAATAAAGCAAATATTTTGGGAAGTTATTCCACGCGAACACGAGTGGCATGCCGTTCTGGTAGGTAAATGCATAATGTTTATGATTTGTAAGGAAATCAACAACATTATCACTAGCATTAATGTTTCAAAGTTATGGTTGACAGAATAAAGAGAGTAAACTAAATAAAAATCTAAGATTTACTAAAGTTACGTAGAAAGCAAAGAACTCTGACCGTCTTATTTATTTCAGATTTCAGCAATATATTTAACACTGGACATGAAAATTTTCAAATTTCGAAAATATACTTACCTATTGTTACCTTACCATACCGTACCCGAGTTTATTTATAAAATTTTGAGAAACCAACAGCGAAACAAATAAATATTACATAATTGAATTTAGTAATAAGAATGGCCAATAACAGGTTTCTACGAATTAAATTAGACTAGCAAACCAGTGAACCAAATGTTCACCAAAACCTGATTTAAAAAAAAATGTATTTAATTAATTGAGAACTTCGGAGATTTTGTGTGGTTTCGTTTGAAATTCGTGATTTCCCGAAAACCGGAAGTGCTACGTTACTCAAATCCGGTTTGTAGTCTTATCAGACTATTCTTAACTTATAACTTAAATATTCTCTTTATCTATCTCATACGGTTTGGCCGCTGAAACAGCACCACAGACAGACGGACGGACGGACGGACGGACGGACGGACGGACGGACGGACTTGTCTAATAGATAAGAGATACTAAAACTGTTGTTGTGCAGGCTACACTAAAGTTACATGTAGGTATGCATATAATAATGCCAGGTCACGTGAGAACGTTGCACGACGGCAATGAATGTTGATACTTTAATTTGGAAATTATTAGTGTCCTGTCAACGCTTTTAGTATAAACCTATAGAAAATATAACTAGAAAAAAATCCACGCGGACCAGGCAGCAGACGGGACTCGAACCTGCACCCTTTGCAATCCGAGCGAATGCACTGACCAATTATGCTACCGCGGCCCTGACGGTCGCGTCGAAATTCTTCTAGCCATTCTTAAGCTGCAAGGCAGCGCCATTTCTTCGCATTGTAGGTAACCCACAATGTCAAAAGAATACTTTTACAAGTATAAAACATTTGAAAGAAGAAATAGCAATTATAGTTATAATTTTTTTTTAAGCATGTAACTGCTTGATGCGGTGCGGGTTCAAGTCCCGTCTGCTGCCTGGTCCGAGTGGAATTATTCCTAGTTATATTTTCTTTAGATTTAAACATCAAGCAGTTACACGCTTAAAAAAAGAATAAAATAAAATTATAACGTTTTCAGTACTTGAGAAAATGTCTATATCACTAAAAAGTCTGTTATATAAGACAGGTGACCGAGTCAGAATTGCATTTGCTCCATATAAAGTAAAATGTGGTGGAGTAGCGAATAACGGGGTGATTCTAGTACGACGCTTTGGGGTACAGAATTTAATGTTAGCTAAAAGTTCAGGGATATCAATATTGCTTCTTAAGATATCAAACAGAAAAATCATATCCGATATTATCTTACGCTCTCAGTTTACCGTTACGTAATTAAAATAGATTATGGAAATGACAAATTTTGTATACACTGTTATATAGATAATGTTATGGAGAATCCAAATATACACACATCAAAAGTGTCTAGGGATCAAGCATTTTTATGCGGATTTCTTGAGATTGAGATGTGGCTTTGTAATAAATTTATGATTTTATAAATTTATATGGATCCTTTTTGGTGCATTTCATAATTTGAATCAGGAACTGTGAATCAAATTCGAGTAAAAGATGAAAATCAGCTGTCAATATTTTCCCTATAAAAACATACAACGCATTGAAGACATTATTAGTGCTACTGTTTCCCTACTACTGATTAAAACCAACGTTATTATGGAGCGGCGACGTCATTTAAGCAGGGAAGAAATGCTCAGAGCCGTGGGAATGATAGAAGCTGGTTCCCGGCAACGTACTGTGGCTTTAGCTCTGAATACAAGTCAGAGTGTTATCAGTCGACTTTGGACACGATACCGAAGCACTGGTACCGTGGCTGAGCGCCATGGAGGACGGTATCGCTGCACCACACGGAGACAAGACCGATACATTCAAATCTTAACTCGAAGAGCTCCAACAATAACCGCCATGATGTTAGCCGTGAGGCTTCATCACTCTTCAGGGAACTTAATTAGCGACCAAACAGTCAGAAAACCGCTTGCATGAAGTGAACCTTCATTCCCGAAGACCGCTACGGGTACCACCTATAGCAATGCACAATCGTAGGATTCGATATCAATGGGCTCTTGAACACAGAAATTGGGCAGAAGAACAATGGCGTTTCGTGTGCTTTTCTGATGAGTCTCGTTTTGGTATGAGACCGGATACAAGACGTATACGACACTGGAGAACCCCTGGACGCCAACAGCGATTAAAATCCTGCCAGGAAGTCCATCCTTATAGTGGTGGAACCATCATGGTATGGGCGGGTATTTGGATCGGCGGAAGAACTGAGTTGATTTGGATCAGAGGCAACCTCAACGCTCAAATTTATGCTGAGACGATTGTATCAGACGTCATCGTTCCTCTACAAGTGCAAATCGGTCCCTTATTTCAGTTAATGCATGATAATGCACGACCGCACACCGCAAGAGTTGTAAGACAGACTCTCGCCGCAGCTAACATCAATGTCCTGCCCTGGCCTGCTCAGTCGCCAGACTTGAACCCGATTGAGCATGCATGGGATATGCTACAGAGAAGAGCTCTGCCGAATATGGAGGGTATCCAGTCGCAAGAAGACCTTTTTTTGTTGTTGCAACGAACATGGGCGGCCATTCCACAGCGTGATTTGGATGAACTCATTTTGAGTATGCCAAACCGATGTTCTTGTGTTGTTAGTGTTCGCGGTAGAAATACGGATTATTAATTGTTTAAGTTACCCAATAAAATTTTAGAGAAAACTGTTATTTCAGTCTTTTTTTCGAACTTTTGTGTTAGTGGTTCAAATGTCAAAAATCCCTTTATTAGGAAAATGGCAAATTTCTTTATTAATGCAAAGGTGACTTGGTTTATCGTTACTGTGACAAGCGAAAACACTTTATTTGATGAATCCTTAAAGAAAATTTTAATTAATATCAATCAGGAGAAAAGTTATTGCAAAAATATATGTTGATCCCTAGACACTTTTGATGTGTGTATATAGTTTCTGTAGGGTATTCTTACAAAATAACAGAGAAATCAGCCAAATAATCCAATCGTTTCCGCCCAGTGGGGGAGCCCCCCGGAAGTGCGGCACGCGACGTGCACTAAAGGTTAAGAAGATGTCAGTTTCACTTTAGTTACTATTTTTATATGTCGGCGGATGGCGTCTTACTCGCTCCTTCGAAACGTTAAATCAACGACAAATGTCATCAGTCAGTGTACCATTGCTTTGTGAAACGTCAAGTTATGACAGTGACAGCTGTTATCACTTGGGAGTGGTCTATGCTAAGGGTAGTATTTAAGGGGGGAACGCTTCATTGGAAGGGGCATTCGGCATTCGGCATTCAGACGTGAGCCGCGATAGTGAACGGACGTTAGCACAGAACTCTCCGCGCTTCACAAAGCAATCCGTTTGTACCTTGGCAATCTTAACTGATTTTGTAAAGTAATAAAAAGATTCAAATTAAACGTAAGCTTGGACACTAGACTACAGTTTTATTTTCGGGAATATCATTGAATACCCAAGATGGCGGATCATAGACGAACCACGTGACCAACCGCCTATTCCCGCTCGCCCACTCCGACATATACATAAATATATGGCTGAAATATAAATAACTAAGCGCCATAAAGAGGAGCTCGATGGCGCAAGTGGTTAGCGCGTTCGGCTGCGATCGTTAAATTTAAGCAACTTTCGCAGTGGTCGGTCATTGGATGGGTGACCAAAAATCTTCTATCTCGAGTTCTTCCGTGCTTCGGAAGGCAGGTTAAGCCGTTGGTCCCGGCTGCATCTGCAGTCGTTAGCACCCGCCAATCCGCATTGGGCCCGCGTGGTGGGTCATGGCCCTATCTCCCTATTCCATCCATAGGGAAGGCCTGTGCCCCAGCAGTGGGGACATTAATAGGCTGATGATGATGATGAAGCGCCATAATTATGTCACAGGTCGCTGGTAATATACAAGGAATGCTTTAAAAAATTCCTGTCACGTCAAATTATGATAGTTCAGAAAATAACGATTAAGGATGTTAATGGATTGTAGATATGACGAGTATGGATCAAATCGACCTTATTGTAAGAAAATATAAAAGAGGACTAGTGGCAGGGTTTCCAACCGTACCGGGAGGGGGGAGAGGGACGGGAAGAACTACGCTTCCCCTCCCATTCCCCCCTCCCAGGAACGGCGCCCCCCCACTTGTAGTTCTGTCCTACAAAGGGGGGGCAACAGAGGGTTCTTGGACGGATACGCCCAGTCCCCTCCGCAGCGGATGGGGGGGCGGTACGGTGGGCCCCGAAATACCTCGGGAGACCCCTGCCGTGGAGCCCCAGCGAGGCCGGGAAGCTGCTGGGTGAGGGGACGCGGAGAAGTCCCACCAGTGGGGATCCCGCGGCACCGCATCAGGCAGTAGTGAAGGTATTCACAGGACTTTTTTAGCGGATATTATACCGTAAAGGGCCCGTAAGAGTTGCGGGGTCTCAGGTGGGCATCCACTTTGGGGGTTCGTAAGACTTGCGGGAGCCAGGTGTGAGATCCGTTCGGCGGTGTGCCCCTTAGAGGCGCCGTCGTCTGTAAAAAGGGTTTCCGTTCAAGGGTTAACCGTATATTTTTAAACGTAACCGCCCCCCCCCCCTTGAATTGGTACATCAAATTAAAGGTCAACTAACCATATGTAATGACTGTAAACAAAATGTTTTTCCAGTAAAATTTCCCTTAGATGAAACATCTAGAAGTTAAATTCTAAAAAAAAAAATTAAAACAAACAGAGAATGGTTTGGGTACTTACAGTTTATGCTCCAACAAGTTGCCATGAATGAAAAATCTTGTTAAAAAATTATCTGACAAAATCTCGTACATAGTGTTCTCGTACCTCGTACGGAAGACCAGAAATCTCGTATTTGTACGAGAATTCTCGTACGGTTGGCAACCCTGGCTAGTGGCTCAATGCTACTCTCCCCCCGAGTCTTATAGACGCCCTCTAGTTGAGCTGACCCCCTCAGGTTCGAGTGGTCTAGAGGCTCCAGATGGAGAGGAGACTTCCCCCGTGGGGATACCCCATCCTCCTGGAATACCTTTAGGGGCACTCGCCAATTCTAGGCTTGAGGTCTCCTAAGGATCTCGCCGTCCCCAAAAAATCCCAAACCCGGTGATGCTGTAAAGGTCATCTGCGACAAAAGTAGACTTCCCCCGTGAGGATACCCCATCCGCCTGGAATACCTTTAGGGGCACTCGCCAATTCTAGGCTTAACGTCTCCTAAGGATCTCGCCGTCCCCAAAAAATCCCAAACCCGGTGATGATGTAAAGCTCATCTGCGACCAAAATAGACTTCCCCCGTGAGGATATCCCATCCTCCTGGTATACCTTTAGGGGCACTCGCCAATTCTAGGGTTGAGGTCTCCTAAGGATCTCGCCGTGCAAAAAATCCCAAACCCGGTGATGCTGTAAAGGTCATCTGCGAACAACAGCATACACACTCAAAAAAAAAAAACGCTAATCTGACTATCATTGCTACCCAATTCTAACTCAGTTCAAAATATTTCAAATGATACTGTAGGCATGCAATGCAAACTGTTTGAACCCAACCGACCCTCGTCTGTTCCCAGACACCCAGGAAACATCTCATTATCTATTTTTGCTTTCAAAGTATGCAAATGAGATGTTTTGAGCGTTGTTTAATCGCCTCCGATACATCATGGGGTCCCAAAAGTTTCCGTTCCGCTTGCTGCCCGGAGTGAGTGCTGTAAGGGGTTTTTCATCAATCTCATTTTGACTTTATACAACGAATATTGTTTACTTAGGGCGTTTGTTTCTGTTTGACTTAAGGCGTGCGCTACGTTAAGCGGGAGCACGGAGCGGCATTTTTCATTATTTCATCATCACGGAGAAATTTGGCATGCAGGTAGATGTTATGACGTAGGCATCCGCTAAGAAAGGATTTTGATCAATTCTACCCCCAAGGGGATAAAATAGGGAATGAAAGTTTGTATGAAACTTTGACAATTTTTAACCGATCGGGCTGAGACTTTGCATGCAGGTATAAGAAGAACCATAGATGAATGTCATTGTGATACACAAGCCTGAGAACTAAATCTGTAGTCTACACTTCAGCTCTACACCGAAGCGAAGCGAGGGCGGGCCGCTAGTTATTTCATATAGTAGCGCTACGTGAGGCGGATCTCCCGTCGTAGCGCTGTTCTATGAAATGACATGAATCAGCACGCGGAGCGGACGGCCGTCCTCCAGCTTAACGCAGCGCAGCCCCTTAGAGAAACATATTTATTTCTTTGGTTTCTCTTTTTATTGCATCTGCCAGGTGTTCTGTGATGTTTCATTTAATTTATTCGGTATGGGTTTGAACTTATCGCCTGTAATAGGAATCGTCATTGGTGTGTAAAATAGAGCGCTTTCTAATTTAATACCCATTTACCTTCTCTTACCACCTGCAGAGGTGCTTGATGGAGCAGATGGTGAGCACATTCAGCTTGCGATCGTGCAAGTTGCAATAGTACCTCGAGTCCCCCTCAAAAATTCTATCCGTGAAGATTTACAAATTTTAATGGTCTGGAAAGATCAGGACAGGAAAATAATTTCATTAACTATCTTTGCATTTGCGAAGCATTTCGTTCGTGTAGGTACTGTCCAAGTCTACCTAGTCATTCGATAGTGGATGAGAAAAGTGAAACGTGAGTGAGTGTGAAGTTTACTCTAAATCAGTGTTTCCTAACCTTTCCAATACTGCTACCCCTGTAACCTATTAGGAAAACAGATTTTACCCCGACTTTAAAATGTTATCATCAGTCCAAGATTTTCCAATTTGGCCGCTACATTTTCGTCTCTAATAATGTCATCATCAGGAGAAAATCTCGACCCGCTTCCAGCACTCAACACCCCGCGGGCTCGCTAGCAAGAAGGAGCGCATGCTCTATTTAGTATATAATACGAATATACTATACTATAATACTTTATTGTATAGTATATTCGTATTATTTAGATTTGACTAAATAATTAGATTCTTAGTTACCCCCGAAGTATGACTGATTTACCCCCGGAGGGGTAATTACCCCCAGATTCGGAACCCAGGCTCTAAATAAAAGAAAGTTTTTTTTATAGACGCAACTGTATTTTTAGATCTGGCTCAATCTATCCATTATTATAAAAATGGGCACTTAACCCACAAACCAGTTTGATACTGGGCTAGCTCATTTCCGTACAGCTGGGGCACAGGCATCCCTATAGATGGAATAGGAAGATTAGGCCATGACCCACCACTCGAGCCCAGTGCGGATTGGTGGGTGCTAGCTACTGCAGATGCAGCCGGAACCAACTTGATGTGCGTTTCGAAGCACGGGGAGCTTGAGATAGTAAATTTTTGGTCACCCAGCCAATGACCGACCACTGCCAAAGTTGCTTAACTTCAACGATTGCAGTCGAACGAGCTAACCACTTGCACCATCGAGTTAATCATTCCTTTCTCAGAATAGTGTTATTTGCCAGCTTTGCTTCGATAATATGGAAGATATCGGAATTCTTCATCATTGCACTTCAATACTGCTTGCGCGAAGCTCGCGTTGCGACGTGCTTGTGTGCAATAAGTGAGCTTAGATTAGAGAACGGGACTCCAATCTGAAAGAAGAGAAAAGGTGACTTCATGAATCATCTCTGAAGTAATTTTCAATTTGACGACTCTGTAAATAATAAAACAGGGAGAAAAAAGCAGCCCTTGCTGAGTTTCTTGCCGGTTCTTCTCAGTACGTAGCTGCTATACATATGGCGTAGCTGCTAGACATTCATGAGTGCTTGTAACAGCCTAAACTGAATAAATGATTTTGATTATGATTATAATGATTATGATTAGACATGAATTCTAAAAAATCCGGAACGTCAAGAATTATTTATTTTTTTAATGGAAAACAAACGGCATTTTAAAACAAAGGATAAAACAAAAGGATGTAGCATTGATAAGCTTTACACAGTTTTCACAAGTACAAATCAAACTTTATTTAATCCACTTACGAGTAGGGTTACCATACAGGAATTTCGAAAGTCCTGACAAAAATTCTGACATTTTGAAAAAAGTCCGGACTTTTTAGTCACAAAATGGCTCCATTACTCACATAGTTACAATAGTATGGTATTAAAATCAATACCTAGTCAGGTCATAAATTCTGTCACATGTTTAATATGAAATAATTGAAACAAGTTTATTCATTATGTAACCATTTATATACCAAAATGAACTTAACAAATTAATTATTATACAATAATACTTTATTGTATAGTATATTCGTATTATTTAGATTTGACTAAATAATTAGATTCTTATTTACCCCCGGAGGGGTAATTACCCCCAGATTCGGAACCCAGGCTCTAAATAAAAGAAAGTTTTTTTTATAGACGCAACTGTATTTTTAGATCTGGCTCAATCTATTCATTATTATAAAAATGGGCACTTAACCCACAAACCAGTTTGATACTGGACTAGAAGTCTCATTTCCCCACAGCTGGGGCACAGACATGCATCCCTATAGATGGAATAGGAAGATTAGGCCGTGACCCACCACACGAGCCCAGTGCGGATTGGTGGGTGCTAGCTACTGCAGATGCAGCCGGAACCAACTTGACGTGCGTCACAAAGCACGGGGAACTTGAGATAGTAAATTTTTGGTCACCCATCCAATGACCGACCACTGCCAAAGTTGCTTAACTTCAACGACTGCAGTCGAACGAGCTAACCACTTGTGCCATCGAGCTAATCATTCCTTTCTCTGAATAGTGTTATTTGCAAGCTTTGCTTCGATAATATGGAAGATATCGGAATTCTTCATCATTGCACTTCAATACTGCTTGCGCGAAGCTCGCGTTGCGACGTGCTTGTGTGCAATAAGTGAGATTAGCTTAGAGAACAAAGCAAAACCTTTTCAAAGGTAACAGCGTGTTTCATTCAACTATCACATAATAAAATTTTAACACTAGGTAATTATTATTCAAGTGATGTGGACGTGTTTCTGGCGCGACTAAAATTACTTTAAAAATATTGTGAACAGTATTTTTTTTTTAATATTTATTAAAACCGAATTTAAATTATCATGATTTCCTCTGTGGGTATGGTTTTAAGCTTAGTTTTGTACTCGTTTTTATTTTGTTTTAAATTAATCTATGGCCTCATGAGAAGGTTAACCAACCGTCTGGATTAGTCCGGACATGTCCAGACTTCAAAATTTTTACAGTAGAATAGAGCTATAACAAACAAAATGATAAGGTGTACGCACACAATAGTGAAGAAGCGAGCAACCGTATTCCACGTGTCCAACGAGGTCATTTTCCACCCTCGCTCATGGTATGGTTGGAAGTTTCTTATTGGGGCTTAATAGAGGTAAATTTTTGTGAGAAAGGTGTAAATCGAATGCAGTTGTGTATCAAAATACAGTTCTGACGAACCTTGTGGAACCTGTTTCTCATACCGTGTTCAATAACAGGCACTGGGTATTCCAACAACATTCGGCGCCAGCTCATAGAGCGAAAAGCACACAAGACTGGCTGGAGGCGCGTGAAATCGACTTCATACGGCACGAAGACTGGCCCTCCTCCAGTCCAGATTTGAGTCCGTTAGATTACAAGATATGGCAACACTTGGAGGAAAAGGCGTGCTCAAAGCTTCATATCAATTTGGAGTCACTCAAGACATCCTTGATTAAGGCAGCCGCCTATATTGACATGGACCTCGTTCATGCTGCGATAGACGACTGGCCGCGCAGATTGAAGGCCTGTATTCAAAATCACAGAGGTCATTTTGAATAAACTTTATTGTCATAAGAATCTATGTTTTGTTAAGTTCATTTTGGTATATAAATGGTTACATAATGAATAAACTTGTTTCAATTATTTTATATTAAACAGTGACAGATTTTATGACCTGAATAGGTATTGATTTTAATACCATACTATTGTAACTATGTGAGTAATGGAGCCATTTTGTGACTAAAAAGTCCGGACTTTTTTCAAAATGTCAGAATTTTTGTCAGGACTTTTGAAATTCCTGTATGGTAACCCTACTCGTAAGTGGATTAAATAAAGTTTGATTTGTACTTGTGAAAACTGTGTAAAGCTTATCAATGCTACATCCTTTTGTTTTATCCTTTGTTTTAAAATGCCGTTTGTTTTCCATTAAAAAAATAAATAATTCTTGACGTTCCAGATTTTTTAGAATTCATGTCTAATCATAATCATTATAATCATAATCAAAATCATTTATTCAGTCTAGGCTGTTACAAGCACTCATGAATGTCTAGAAGCTACGCCATCGGTTCATAAATCTACGGCGGGAGACCTTGTACTGAGAAGAATCGGCAAGAAACTCAGCAAGGGCTGTTTTTTTCTCCCTGTTTTATTATTTACAGAGTCGTCAAATTGAAAATTACTTCAGAGATGATTCATGAAGTCACCTTTTATTACATAACTAGCGGCCCGCCCTCGCTTCGCTTCGGTGTAGAGCTGAAGTGTACACTATAGTTTTTTTTCCCAGGCTTGTATTAAACACAATGACATTCATCTATGATTCTTCTTATACCTGCATGCAAAGTCTCAGTCCGATTGGTTTAAAATTGACAAAGTTTCATACAAACTTTCATTCCCTATTTTATCCACTTGGGGGTAGAATTGATCAAAATCCTTTCTTAGCGGATGCCTACGTCATAACATCTACCTGCATGCCAAATTTCAGCCCGATCCGTCCAGTGGTTTGGGCTGTGCGTTGATAGATCACTATGTCAGTCAGTCCCCTTTGACTTTTATATACATATATAGATAAAAACGGTAATTTTTATTACCTGTATTTATAATCAAACTAAAATTCTCATATTTACGTTATATAATCGGAATGCTCCGAACTGCTAAGCTATCAGGAGTTACACGTGTTATTGTGAGTCAACCATAAAAGATAGACATATGCTGTTGCGGGATATTTTTTAGATAATTTTATGTAGAATATTTCCGTCATACATAATTTCTATGTAACTTTAACCATTAAGGCTGCACACGCGACGGAAGCTGAAAAAATGGAGTAACTTCTCCCGTTTTCCCAACATTTCCCTTCACTATTCTGCTCCTATTGATTGTAGCGTGATGAAAAGTATACTATAACCTGCCTAGGAGTATGAAGTATAATTGTACCAAGTTTCGTTAAAATCCGTCGAGTAGTTTTTGTTTCTATAAGGAACATACACACAGACAGACAGACAAAATTTTTACTGATTATATTTTTGGCATCAGTATCGATCACTAATCACCCCCTGATAGTTATTTTGAAAATATATTTCATGTACAGAATTGACCTCTCTACAGATTTATTATAAGTATAGAATAGATTATTAAATATACATTAATTGTTTACCTGCATTTTGATTGCTGTGTCATACAGTATAAATACAAATAGTGTTATTTATTGTTTGTTTAGACACCTGCTAATTGACTGACATACATATTACTTACTAATAAAAATATGTTCTTTGAAGTTTGAAATAACTTCAAAACTAGTCTATAGGTAAAATAACTTTCGGTTTCATGAAATTCAGAATCTTTAAATATTACTTTCTCGTTTTGTATATGGCTGAAATTCCAAATAATTAAACAACAAAATTATGTCGCTGCGAGGCGGCAATATCAAAGAAATTTAATAAATTCTTGTCACGTCAAATTATGATTGCTCAGAAATTAATAAGATTGTTTCCAGTGATACGCCTACATAATATGCGAAAGTCACCCTTATTACATTGGAATATTTGGGAGGAAAGAAACGAGGGGCGTTTGGTCTTACAAGTGGTTTAAGAATGTTAAATTTAACAATAAGTTTGAAAATCCATTTCCATCCATACTAATGTTATAAATGCGTAAGTGTGACGATTTGTCTTTCTGGCGGTCTGACTGTCTTTTTGTCGGTCTGTCTGTTACCTATTCACACCTTAACTTCTGAACCAATTTAGATTTTATTTTATAATAATAATAATAATAAATCATCATTTATTACGGATAACAAGGATCCATACTGGGTTAGTAACAAACAGATTATACTTAAAAACTAATGTTAGTAAATAAACACATGTGGTTTGATGTCACCCTACGATGCTCCCAACTATATGACTGCATGCAGTCGTATCCAGCGACCTAGCATCGGAGAGTCCCACGGTTCTGCCAGCGCCCTCAGGATGATGTTGGGGCTGCCGCGCACCCGCCCAAGTAGCGAGGCGCAGGCAGCACTTACGCATGATGGCCGCGAAACCATCTGTATGGGCCTCGGCAAACATGCATGAGGCATTGCAGAGACGCGGCAGCCCCATCAACACCCTGAACGCGTTGTTGTATTGTATTCGAAGGCCACCATATACCCCCTGCGTATACTTCACCCACAGACCGCATGTATAAAAAGATTGGCAGAATGCTTTAAAGAGTGCTATTTTAACCGGCTTGGTACATTTTACGAATTTACGGGCTAACATATTACAGCGGACAGACAGCGACCTCCATTCCCTCTCAATATCACAATTGTCATTTAAATCTTCTGTTATCCAGTGACCCATGTACTTAAAGCGTTCAACTTTTTTCAACGGAAAGCCGGAGTGTTATTTGCGGGATATTAGTGTAATGAATGCGATCGGGCTTAAATATCATGATTTCACTTTTACTTGCGTTGTACTTGAGCCCCTGTGCTGTTACTTATGACTGGCAAACACTTATTAATCACTTCATCGCGCCTGCTGATGGACTCAACAGTACCATATCATCTGCGTAGTTGATATTATTAATACATACGCCGTCTACGTGACAACCGATACCTGTACTACCAAGTTCATCAAGCAGCTTGTTCATGTACAAATTGAACAACGTTGGCGAGCTTAATCCTCCCTGTCTTACACCGCACTCTAGTCTATACTCATCCGAGAGAACACAAGACCATCTTAGATTATTTTTTTGGTTACCATACCAGTGCTTAAAGAGAGATACAATTTCCTCTGGTGTGTCAGTTTCTGATTTCATTTCTGATTTCACATTCCAAAGAATGTCATAGGATACAAGGTCAAAAGCTTTAGATAAGTCAAGGTAGCAAGCATACACTGGTGTCTTTCTTGCATTGTAGTAATGGACAGTCTGCTTGAGACACAAGATGGCACTCTCAGTGGAAAGGCCAGGAGCTCTACTCTCTTTCTCCGAAACGAAATTTCGGCAACGAACGAATTTTAAACGAAATTTCGTCAGTGACTCTACTCTATTTAATCTTCGAACACGCACATAAAGTTCGGAAACACAGACAATTATCGTGAACGAATGGAATGAGTTATGTTTATGAGTTCTTTTTGTCTGCACTTTTTAGATAAAGTTTTTTACTTCAAAACAATATTACTTTATGACAATATTTTTGATTACATTAAAACAACCTCTTTTGACAGTTAGCCGACTAATTTGTAGAGTTGATGCAATCGAATGTATGTCAACCTAAATTGGTCGTGTAACACGTTGAAGTATTGGCAATACAATAATAAACAAAAATTAGATTTATTTGTAAATCTTTCATACTTAAAAAATGTTCCTCACGCTAAGCAGCCTTAACTAAAAATACTATAGTAGTAATTTAAGGTTTAATTTAAACAAAAATCCCAAAACGAAAATGAAAAGGTAACAATTTTCATTTCGTCAATTTGAGGTTAAAATTTCTCTATCTGTCAAATTCAACTTTTAGTTCAAAAGTTTTGTGAATTTGTGTAGGCTTAGAGAATTTAAATGTCAAACTATTTCGGACGAACGAATTTTCGAAATGAAATAGAAACAGAGTAAGGAATGTGAGAAATTTCGATCGAAATTTCGTTTTCGTTGAAATAGAGTAGGCCTCCAGGTCTGAAGCCAAATTGCGAGTCATTAAGCGATATATGTTCCTCCAGGCGCCTAGGAAGCAGACCGTCCAGTACCTTCGCAATCACCGTAGCCAAGGAGATTGGTCTATAATTGGTTACATCTGCTAAATCTCCAGTTTTGTTCTTTGGTATAGGAACAACAATAGTTCGCATAAGATTTTGGGGGCGATAAGAATGCCCAGTAAAAAAATATAGTTTCACAGGGAACGCTCAGTCCATTTTTAGAGTTCAGTACCTCCATCGGCAAAAATGGAACCCTTTTAGGATCACTCCGTTTTCTGTGTGTCTTAAACCTTATAGTTTCGTCATGTCCGTCTGTCTTTCTAGACAGCTGTAATTTTGTGGAGATATGTATATCAATCATGCCGACAAAATGGAAGAATAATATTTTGAAAAATAATTTTTAGGGTAGCTTTCCTACATGTAACCTGAGGATGTTTTTTTTCAACATCTGTCCACTATGTGGAGAATCGTTGAATAGGTCTTTTAAATTTACTTAGGGGTTTCTAATACTAAGATTTAGGGACCCGTTTGCGAAATATTAAACTTTGAATTACTAATTTTTGTTCGCGTAGGTCGTCCCCTACCGTCTAAAAGCTGAATTATTGCCTTGAAAAACTTGTAAAAATTCACGATATTAGTGCTTTTTATGAACTTTTAAGAAAAACTATAACAGTCATAATAAAGGAGATTGCTCAGCTTCCATACATGTTTGGCCTAAAGACCAATAATCATGAAAAATTGTTTCCTAGATTCGAAATTATATATAAATTACTGTAGAAACGAATATTATTGATGGACACCCCTGAGAACTTTTATAAACCATATAGACTGAACATATTAAAATAATAAAAACAAATAAGTTATATAGTAAACTTAGGAAATCAAGCCAATTACCGAAATTATGGATTAGATTCAGGTATATAGAGCATGTAGATTAACAGATAGTTGCCTGTTTTTAAAGTTAATGCATAAGAGTAACTTTTAAAATCAGGTGTCATTTCCGGCTATAATAAGGTAGGTACTCTGTGACAGAAACTGTGTGATGATTGTGAATGAGCCACAGATTAGAGAGAATTTTTAAACTCTCGTTAACCAAAGAAAGCTAAGAGATTTAGGTTCTATAGCCATATATTCAGTAGCTTCATTATTTTTGTTATGTTTTTAAGATAACCATATTTTAGATTTTTAGTGTATCACACCTTATAATTTTATTTATTTATTAATTTATAGTCAGGGAACGTAGGCCCATAGATTGATACCTTAAATCTAACATATATACAGATTTTAATGTGTTTATGGAGGTGTTTGGCGAAAAATGTATGCCAATAGACTTTATGATGTCGCCTACCATCTATACTTATAATAAATCTGTAGAGAGGTCAATTCTGTACATGAAATATATTTTCAAAATAACTATCAGGGGATGATTAGTGATCGATACTGATGCCAAAAATACAATCAGTAAAATTTTTGTCTGTCTGTCTGTCTGTCTGTGTGTTTGTTCCTTATAGAAACAAAAACTACTCGACGGATTTTAACGAAACTTGGTACAATTATTCTTCATACTCCTGGGCAGGTTATAGTATACTTTTCATCACGCTACAATCAATAGGAGCAGAGTAGTGAAGGGAAATTTTGGAAAAACGGGAGAAGTTACTCTATTTTTTAAGCTTCCGTCGCGTGTGCAGCCTTAATGGTTAAAGTTACATAGAAATCATGTATGACGGAAATATTCTACATAAAATCGTCTACAAAATATCCCTCAACAGCATATGTCTATCTTTTATGGTTGACTCACAATAACACGTGTAATCTATACATAGAATAAATCTGTAGAGATGTCAATTCTGTACATGAAATATATTTTTCAAATAACTATCAGGGGGTGATTAGTGATCGATACTGATGCCAAAAATGCTATCAGTAAATTTTTTGTCTGTCTGTCTGTCTGTCTGTCTGTGTGTATGTTCCTTATAGAAACAAAAACTACTCGACGGATTTTAACGAAACTTGGTACAATTATTCTTCATACTCCTGGGCAGGTTATAGTATACTTTTCATCACGCTACAATCAGTAGGAGCAGAGTAGTGAAGGGAAATGTTGGGAAAACGGGAGTAGTTACTCCATTTTTTAAGCTTCCGTCGCGTGTGCAGCCTTAATGATTAAAGTTACATAGAAATCATGTATGACGGAAATATTCTACATAAAATTGTCTAAAAAATATCCCGCAGCAGCATATGTCTATCTTTTATGGTTGACTCACAATAACACGTGTAACTCCCGATAGCTTAACAGTTCGGAGCATTCTGATCATATTTGTTTACTCTTACGTTTATAATACTCGGTATAGAAACACCAAACTTATACATGAAATAAGCCATCGCGCCGTCGCACGTGAATACTGAATTATGCTATAAGGATTATTTTTGTGTAACGGTTGCCGCGCTCGACACGGGTCGCGGCAGCGGTAGGGTATCAAAGGTCCGAGAGCGAGCTGTCTAAATCTGTTTTCTGCGTCGCTCCCCCCCTGGGGGACGATCGCTTCCGATGAAGCCTTAGAGGCCTTCCCGGCCAGAGGCAGCCCCTACGGGTGTTTTTTAGTTAGTACGAGTCTGACATAACCTTGCAGCCGGCTGTAGGGTATCCATGAGGATTTCTCATCTGCTCCCCCGCCTGGGAGACCGAAACCGTGCATATCAGCGCGACTTTTAGTCTTTAAATAGTTTATTTGAATTTCTTTTGTTGTTATTTTGTATAACAGGTATTAGTTGTTTTGGTAGTGTTTAAATATTCGTTCAAATTAAAAATTATTAAGCGTAGGTACTTTTATTAATTAAAGTAGTTATAAGTATTTATTTTTAAGTGAAGGAGGTATAGGTAGATAGTATTGCACAGGCGTTTCAGCTTTATTTTCATTTCTTTTTTGTTGTGAGTTGTATATATTTCTGGTTATAATTCTATAACAATATTTTAGTTCAAATAGTCACTTAGATTTTATGTGTAAGGTAGCTAAAGTTAGGACCACGTATTAGTTGTTTTGGTAGTGTTTAAATATTCGTTCAAAGTGTAATTTAATCATATAGGAAGAATGTACGATGGCCCATCAAAAAGGAGTAGAAGCGGTAGACAGAACTTTAAGAGACATAAGACAAAATGATCGACCCATGGGCGGTATCACAGTTTTATTTTGTGGTGATTTCCGACAAATCTTAACGGTAATACCACGGGGAACCCGAGCTGCTGAGGTTAGGGCTTGCCTGAAAAGCTCTTATTTGTGGCGTGATATACAATCGGTGCATTTGACTATAAACATGCGAGTGAGAACTGTAGATAACCCGGATGATCGTGAATTTTCTGATATATTATTAAAGAAAATACCTTCACCAAAGATACCTATCCACTGCTACACCAAGGAAAACTTATTCTGACGCCTGAGTTATGTTGTATAGTGCAATCCCAACAACATCTTACATCGTCAGTTTACGGTGACGTAACAAATATATTAAATAAGAACAATTCTTGGCTATGCGAAAGGTCCATTTTAACTCCTCGCAATGACCAGGCATCTGAGATTAATAATAAAATACTGTCGAATATCCAGGGGGAAAGCAAAGTTTATAGTTCAATAAATAGAATGGCCGATGAACAAGAAGCCACTAATTACCCGAAAGAATTTTTAAATTCTTTAAATATGCCCGTACTTCCTTCTCATGAAATTTGTTTAAAAATTGGCATTCCGATTATTCTGCTCCGAAATTTAAGACCACCACAAATTTGCAATGGAACTCGGCTTAAAGTAACCCAGTTGCAACAAAATGTAATCGAGGCTCAAATTTTAATAGGTTGCGGTGCAGGAGAAACCATCTTTATTCCCAGAATTCCCATAATACCAAATAATTTTCCATTCCAATTTAAAAGAACGCAATTCCCAGTATCGGTGTGTTATGCAATGACAATAAATAAGGCTCAAGGGCAGACCTTTCGTGTTGTTGGAGTAGATCTCGGTGTCAGTTGTTTTTCACATGGTCAGTTATGTCGGTCTTTCCCGGGTTGGCAGTCCTAGAATTTTTTATGTTCACGTTCCGGACGGGTCAAATTTCAACGTAGTCTACCCGGAAGCTTTGCGCTGAAGTATTTTCATTCTATATGTACTTAAGACTCATGTGAAAGCGATCTAAGCAATATTACCAATACATTAACATAATAACATACAAGGAGTTACACGCTGATGGTCTCGGGGCACAGTGATAATAATAATATTCTGCGGTTCCTTATTGCGATATTTTTAACAGTATTATATTTCCCTACTAAAATACGAAAGTTAATCTGTCTGTCACATCAAAACCACGGAACCCTGAGGAAGGACATATGCTACTTTTTTACGAAAAACGACGATAACGCGGACGAAGTCGCGGGCAAAAGCTAGTCTATAATAATTGTTAGAGCACATTTGCATCTAGTGAAAATGATAATATAGTTGTGGATATTAATACAGTGTAATAAAAAAATGATTTATTTTATCGATCTTTACATAATAGATTTGTTTCTATTGTTATATAAACAACTTCGATCAGTCTTTGGCTGAATGTTACTACACCCATAGCCATTAAAAATGATTCGTATGTTTTCCAAACCGGTAAAATTAAAAGTCCTTTTTAAAGTAAATATATTATACAAAGGTGTCCGTTGAAATCTAATGACTGTAAATTAAATTATAAATTACGCCAAGAATTACCGTGTATGACAATATTTTTTGTGCATTTAGGCCAATTTGAGCAATCTCCTTTGTTAGTTTAAGAGTAATAGTCGTTGAACTTATGCATTATAAAATTTCTGACCTAATAAAAAATTCTTAGAAGAAAACCATTAAAAGTGATTTAGACGTAGTAATCGCTTAAAATATAGACTCTTTCCAAAATATATTGTGGTTATTACACACACACACACACCTGGCTCCCGCAAGTCTTACGGACCCCCAGTGGCTGTCCACCGAGGATCCCGCAACTCTTACGGACGCCCGAAACGTCCTGCGAATACCTTCAACACTGCTTGATGCTGAGCCCCGGGATCCCCTTGGTGGGATGTCTCCGCATCAACTACGGAACCCTACACTGCGCGTGGCATGACACGCACTTGGCTGGTTTTCATTTTATAGCTTCACGGGGTAAGCTCTGTCCATTTCCTATAACTGAACACACTACAGAATTCAGTACCAGCACACGGAAGAAAGTAAAGACTTAAATTATTTCAGTTGAGCAGATTCTTCGTTTATGGAGACTCGTAGCTACGGGTAACTTGGTAGCTTACCATAACCGTTATCTCCGTTCTGGTAGCAAACAAAACCACTAGCCGAACAAGCCAATTTTATTTTTGTACTACAAGAGTTCGGGATTTCAAGTCATAACGATATTCAGGATTTCGCTATTAGAACAAAGCTTTTTGGCTGTACAACGAAACCGTGAGACTCGTTTGAAACCGTGTTCTTCAAATAGTTATATTATGAATTATTTTTTTTTACTTTCATCGTATTTCTTCGTCTACAAAAAAAGAAATTGGCCCCTAGTATCAGACAGGAAGCAAACCAACACCATGCACTATGAATTATGCTTTCACATTAAAGTACCTATATATCGAGGAGCTCGATGGCGCAAGTGGTTAGCGCGTTCGGCTACGATCGTTGAAGTTAAGCAATTTTCGCAGTGGTCGGTCATTGGATGGGTGACCAAAAATGTATTATCGCGAGCTTCTCTGTGCTTCGGAAGGTGTGTTCAGCCGTTGGTCCCGGCTACATCTGCAATCGTTAACACCCACCAATCCGCACTAGCCCCGTGGCGGGTGATGGTCCAATCTCCCTATTTCATACATAGCTAAGGCCTGTGCTCCAGCAGTGGCGATATTAATAGGCTGATAATGATGATGATGATTATAGCATACAGACGCTTATGGTATCAAAGCTACTCGCATCGTTGAATATCCGGACTCCATCTCTTAGTAGCACTCCCTTGCAGAACTCTGGAAACTTACCGACAGAAACCCAACACCGGCAAAAGGCAGTTATATCTTACTGTGATCTACTGTAAGGTGAAGGTTACTTTCCCAGACAGGCGCTCCAATTCAAGTGAAATACCATTCCTTTGCGCCTCCGGTTCCTTCCACACAGGCCACAAACACCAACACTACACAGCTAACAAACTTGCACACTAGCTTAGCATTAGGCAGACACCGCACCCGTAGGATAAGAGTGCGAAGACCCGGTCTACACACGACACGCTATACCACGACAACGACTAACTAGAGCCGAGGTCCAAGTCTTAGAGACACCCTCTAATTGAGTCGACCACCCTCAGGTTCAAGTGGTCTAGAGGCTCCAGACGGAGAGGAGACTCACCCCGTGGGGAAATGCTGTGGCGGCGACATCTACATGCCCATATAATGAACATGGAGGAAATAGTCACTCGCTCTCAAGAGATGGCGCTACCGACGCTGCGTTAACAACGTATGGAAGCCTACATCGCGCAAGAGAAATTCGGAGCCTAACACTCCATATATACGATGCCCGACCAACATCAGTCGGGCCGCGGTTCCCGAGCTACCATCACCCAGGTCGGAGGAAGATCTTCCTCTTTGACCTTCCTACAATGCCATTCGCTTGGAATACCTTAAGAGGCACTCGCCAATTCTCGGCTTGAGGTCCCCTTAGGCGCCGTCCCCAAACCCGGTGACACTGTAAATATCATCTGCGACCAACAGCATACACACTCAAAAAAAATCATTCTTTTGTATTACTTGGTTACGGCAAAGAATCATGTCATGCTTATAGTCCTTAAACGTCTCATGTTTGTTGAAATTATGATTGCGTAAAAAAGTCATCTAAACTAAACTCACCACAGTGGACACACTAATAACTCACTAATACTTCTATTTAATAGAATTGCTTATTTGCTAAGTTCGGAAGTTCGTCATATGCCATTAGTGTTACTTATAGAACTCTGCTAAACATCAAATATAAGCTCTCCTCACAAAAGTCCAGAAAGCCAAATAGTTTTCTCATAATTCTTGTTTGCGTCATGTTACACCAGAATACTTGTACATTAGTATTTCTATTTGGGGAAATATATTTTTCGCAAATCCGTTTTACCTAATATCATTATGACCAGAATAAAAAAAGTGTAAGAACCGTATCGACCTCCAACATATATATATAATAAATGATGTAATGGTCGTTCAACTTGATGACTCTGTATATAAATAATACAGGGAGAAAACCGGCCATGGCCGAGTCTCTTGCCAGTTCTACTCAGTACAAGGTCTCCCGCCGTAGTTTTGCGAACCGATGGCATAGTTTCTTTTCCTTTACAAGTGCTTGTAACAGCCTAGTCTGCATAAATGATTTTTGACTTTGAGCTTGACCGAAGAAACAAGTGTAAGGATCTGCGTAAAGATAATGTATTTAGAGTTGTATGTGTATAATATACTAGCATATAGGTACACATATAATATATTTCTTACCCTCACACCAATTAGCCTAGCCCCGAAGTAAGCACCGTGAAATTTGTTTTTAAGGGTTATTATAGTCATCATCATCAGCCTATTAATGTCCTCACTGCTGGGGCACAGGCCTGCTCTATGGATGGAATAGGGAGATTGGACCATGACCCACCATGCGGGCCTAGTGCGGATTAGCGGGTGCTAACGACTGCAGATGCAACCGGGACCAACGGCTTAACGTGCTTCCGAAGCACGGAGGAACTCGAGATAGAAGATTTTTGGTCAACCATCCAATGACCGACCACCGCGAAAGTTGCTTTACTTCAACGATCGCAGCCGAACGCGCTAACCATCCGCGCCGTTGAGCTCATCGTTATCATAGTAACATATAGAAAACGTATAATATCGCATACTGATAAATATATACTTATGTATGTAGGTACCGGTATTTTTAAAAAAATTTATTGTAAATTAATATATTTTTTTAAATTAGTTCTTAGGGGATAAATGTAGTAAGGATATTTAGAATCTGTAAACGCTTACTACATCACAATATCATGTGTAACAAAAATATATAATTTTATACAAATAAAATTGTCTTCCTCCAAAGATTTACAATCGGGAAAGCAATTAAAATATTCTAAGCCAATCGAAATCCTTCCCTTTGATACCGATCAAAGGAAAAGTATTTTTAATGCAAAGGACTGAAGGAATCAGCTCCTGTAAAAAGCTATGAGCGTGAAGAATTTCTTTTATATTTCCGATACAAAATAAATCCAGGTAGGGCAGCCGATAGTTAATGCGGAAACACTTTTGTGAAAAATTTCTCTCATTGTGTCTTTCATTCAATCGGTGCATCGTTTAAAACTTAATTAATGGCTGTTGTACTTCTTTATACAATTATGAAAGCTTTTAATTGCTTCAACAGCATTTAATTTAACAGCATGGAATTATTATTGGACGCAATTTTTACTTACTTGGTACTTCAAAATGACTAATTGAAACTCTGAATACTTACTAAAAAGTGATGACATCACAAAAAGTGTCATAAATCAATGAAAATAAGATTCTAAAAGATTTTTTAGCAAAAAAACTAAAAAAATTTTTTCAATACCCCAATTAGCCTAGCCTCAAAGTAAGCATTGTAAGGCTTGTGTTATGGGATACTAGGGTAACGGATAGAATACATATACTGTACATATATAAGCATATTGACATGGAAATACATATTAAACATCCATGACTGGAGTACAAATGCTCGTATTCATCACACAAACATCTGGCCCCACCGGGATTCGAACCCGGGACTCTCGAGTCGTCTACACCACGAAACCCGGCGTACAAACCACTTGGCCACGGAGGTCGTCAAAGTAAATATTTTTTACAAAAAAAGCGTGGGTTACTTGACGTCAATTGTTTTATATATATAGTGTCGTGTGAGGCGGGTCGTTGTGTTCCCTAAAAATGGTTGAGCGAAGCGATGGCTGGTTAATGCGTCATGCTCGTGAACGGGTGCTGCCAGCGGAGATGAGTCTACTCTTGCTTCATTGGGTACTATTAATTGTTGTACTAGATTTTAATCGTTCATTTTTTTGCCTAAACAGTAGGACACGGCAGTCCTAAACTTTGTTAAACCAGTTTTTTATATTTTTTTTGTTCTATAGTCATAATTTTTATATTATTTGCATTTGTAATGGAAATTGACTTTATGAGTTACCTCAGATTGAAGTAATTTTTCAATTTGACGACTCTGTATATAATACAGGAAGAAAAAAACAGCCCTTGCTGAGTTTCTTGCCGGTTCTTCTCAGTACAAGGTCTCCCGCCGTAGATTTGCGAACCGATGGCGTAGCTTTTCGACATTCACATGTGCTTGTAACAGCCTATGCTGAATAAACGATATCGAATTTTGAATTTTATAAAATTACTGACTAGCTGTTCCGGCGAATTTTATATCGCCTTAAAAAGTTCCGGAATGTTACTCGTTACGTACTTAATGTAAGAAAATATCTTCTGTTTGCAATATAACGTTCCTATGAGCCTCAATAGGATTTTATTATATATATAGGCTTTAGTTGCAATAAATTTGTATAAGTTGAGTCATAGAATGAAAGAGAAATGCCTTAAAAAATTAAAAAGTTTGTGTTAGTTACTTAAAAGTTGAATTAAATCGACGTCTACTAAATAATGTCATTTGTAATTTTGAATATTTTGTAAGAAAGCATTGATAGAAGTTCTTGGCCTGAATGTAATGAATTAAGTAGTTCAGGTGGCGTTGTTAATTGTGGTCATTTTCGCACAAAATAATTCTGGTGGTTCTTTTATATAGCCAGGTGGTCAAATAAATGACTCTACCCCACCTGATGTTAAGTGGTGATAATGAGTCACCAAAGGACATGATAAATTTTGTATGAGCGACTGCCTAGCAATGTATAAATATTGTACTTAGTAATACTTAATAATGAATGACTGAATATTTATAATTTCTACGAAAAAAGGCTCAAGAACTTTTAATTAAGTCTTAATCTTGAAAATCATGAAAACTTCCACTACATCATTTGAAAAAATGCCAATTATTGACAGAGCCTTCAATTTCGCATTTCTTAGAATCTTTCCTCCCATTTCTCTGTTTAACACTTCGCAAAAACGTATTTCAATGCAAAAATAAACACTAATAAAATTTGTTGTCGTCGGCCTGACAGGAAACCTGTGAAGTATTATTTTGTTCATTTGCAAAAACCAAAGGATTATTTATCATGCAGCCTTGTCTCCCCTGATCAGAAAAATAAAATATATTATTTTAGGCCTTCAGCGATATGTTATAATAAAAATTAGGGACAAATATATCATAGTTATTAGGAGTTTGGAATTAATATTGTTGAGTAGATTATTTTTTCTTTTATTTTTGTAAAATGGAACATTTTCCTTTTGAAACAGATATAAAGTCAATTTTAAAACTTTTAAGTATTTGATAATTTTACGAAAGTTGTATAAACACATAAAAATTAATAAACAAAAATAACAACAGACACATATTAATTATTATTAAAAAAACAACTCACAAATCAAAACACACGTAATACCGTTTTGTTGTTGAATAAGATGCTGTAATTGAATTTGACATCATACTGTCAATCTTTACAGTCAACCTCATTTTCATATTATAATACGAGGAGCTGGCAAACGAAACGGTATACAGAGGAGCCCCGGTAATCCGGCCCCTGGCTAATGCGGCACCCCCTATAATCCGACATCATCTATTACATACAAGTATTCGCTAATTCACGATTGAACAAGTTACAACTTGTACGCACCATCACTACTGTGCTCGATGCGTAGGGTATTGTTTATTTTATATTTTTTTTTGTAAATTCTATAGCATTAATGACGTTACTTTTATAATAAAACGTAATCTTTCTATTACACAATAATGTTTAATTTACTAAATTTGACATAGGTACATAACAAAGTATGATTTTTAATCTTATCATTTGATCTGTAATTTGTCGGATTACAAGGTACTCTTTTGTAAAAAAAATCGGACTATAGGGGGTCTTAGGCAGTACTCTATAATCCGACAAATTCGATAGTTCGACACTGCCCTGCAAAATGTTTGTCGGACTACCGGGGATCCACTGCAATTACATAAAATTAAAATTTTCAAGAGCTGTATAAAACTGAATAATATACCCCCAGTGAGGATTTGGCATTGCTTTTAATTTATAAACCGCATGGTTTTGATTGAAAATTATTTGAGATTCAAATTCAACGGGTCCGAAACCTCTGGACTGTAAAAAAAGTAGTTTGATTAGAAGTTGTGTAATTATACCAATTTGTTTGCCAGCTTCTCATACGTAAGAGTAATTTTCTTTTAGAGTTTTAGATAGGCAGTAATTTTAAATTTAAAGTTATTGGAGTTTACTCCTTAAGAATCGATTTGCATATATAAGGGGCCCGGTATGAGAAAAATGTGAGGAGTAAAATCTACTGAACAAATGACCTCGTTACGTTTTTGTGGGCAACCTTATCTGCGCACCTTTCACTTTTAGCCATGGCAACGGATAAAAAACATTAAGTTGTCACAAATGTCAATAAAATAAATAAACTAAAAATAAATAAAATCGGAACAAAATTAATGAAAACAAATAAATAACAGAATATAGAGAAATGCCGGTAAATGTCCAGCACTCTGGAATAGTGATTTTCAGTACAGATGGAATTATAATACATATTTACAAAAAGATGACTAGTGTGTGATATTTTTGAAATTGTGTGTTTCCAGAAATACATAATAAGATATATGATGAATATCGCTGATGTTAGATGATAAAATGTGTGACATGGAACCTATGATAGTCGAAACCATGGGACGATTCCTTAGGTATCTCTACTTGTAACCGACTTCTTCGGACTTGATTTTGTTTTGTGTCTGTTCAAAGAAAATCGTTTTTAGAGTAGAAACTCTGGTCGTGCGTCGGAGCTGTCAGCTCCACACAATTTTTTTATTAAAAAAATAATTCTTTTGTCCCTTTTATTTATTTTTTCTTTACAAAACTTGTCCTGACAAAAACATCAATTACATTTCTAGTTGCCGTAAGTTATGCGCGTACATACTCTTAGGCGAATCATTAATTTGATTATCAGCTAATTTCAATCCTTCAAAAATCTTTGAAACATAATGATATGAAATAAAAGATACATTTGAATGAAGAGTATACCTTGAAAGCCTTCAAATAATTCTAATTGCTTTCCACAGTCCCATCCCGTAGATTTTTCTACTGATTCTAATTGAATCCAACTTGAAATGTAATCGAATAGATCCCATTTCAATTACTGCGGTTTTCTCCAGAAGAAAAAAAAGGCTCTTGATTTTATATGCTTTAGGAGCTCGATGCAATAGTAAGACCGTTCGGTCTGCGATTGGTGGAGTAGTTCTATTCCACCAATCGCAGATATCAATTAGAAACTTTCGCAATGGACGGTCAGGGAATGGATGATCGCAAATTTTTCTATCATCCAGGTAACATCATCATCTGCCTATGAATGTCTTCACTGCTGGGGCACAGGCCTTCCCTCTGAATGAATAAGGGATACTGTTACGAATAAAACGGCACATCCCTAACTTCACTGCCGTGCGGTGTCCGCATAATTTGAATTATTTTCGTGCGCGGGTAATGGAACGCTTTTTTCACTGTAATGGCGTCTTGAGAACTCGCGAGGTTCATGTTCGAATTGCATCTCCGATTATATGTGGCTTTGATTTGTTTGTACCGGATTGTACAAACAAATCAAAGCCACATATAATCTTCAAAATCAAAGGTTGGATGAGAAGAGTCAAGAGGAATTGTTCTGCCTTCCTATCCCTTCCTATCCATTTCTAAGGCAGATACCAAAGCGACAGACGACTTTACTTACATACAACTTGGTAAGTCATTTAGTTAGTTAAGAAAACCCTGCGACATCGCAGGAGCTATTGTGTTCCAAGTCCCAGCTGAAGTATTTGTTGGGACAATAGAAAGAAGAAAGAAAGAAAGAAAGAAAGAAAGAAAGAAAGAATAACATTTATTGGTTGCACAGCATACATACATTGAAAACAAAACAGATTTGAAAGAACATCACAACAAAGAAAAAAAAAACAAATAATAATAAACAAAAAACAACTAAACTAATCTGCTGGTGTTGCTGTGCAGGGCCAACAGGTCGCTGACTCGGCTATGCTACTGTGGTAGTACTTTCGCGATACCACAGCTGCGCTGATTTTCAGCCAGCGCCTTATGACGTCCGAACGCCAAACAAAATGCGATATATTGCTATAAAATGCTATGATTTAAAAAGATGTGGTTTTTGGTTCTACTACACCAATAGTCAAGAGATGGCGCTGTAGTCTCCTGAATCGCGCTTTGGTTCCGTTGTTCCAGATTAATAAATACTTTTGATATTATAAATATGAATACCTATAACTGTTACTTTATTACAAAAAATAAAGATGTGGTTTTTGGTTCTACTACACCAATACCAATGGTCAAGAGATGGCGCTGTAGTCTCCTGAATCGCGCTTTGGTTCCGTTGTTCCAGATTAATAAATAATTTTGATAGGCCTTCACAATGCAGTCTTTAGCACCCACTAAATAGAGATTCTCACAAAAGTAATGCTTTTAAAATTTTGTGTTACAGTGATGCGCGCGCATCTTAAAATTTCACTCTCATCATTTTTTCATAACGCGCCTAAAGAAGTATAACTGTAAAAAAAAAATATATCATTTCATAAAATAAATAAAGATAATATTAATCAAAATAGGATAAATCTATGGCAGAACTACACTTTTCCGACTTTTTTTTTCTTGAGGTAACAGCCTAATCCATTCATTACTTCATTACTTCCACTGCGCGGTCCCCTCAGCTTGAGCTGTGGGCCAATCGCCTAACCAGATTGCTTTGGAAAACGCTATCGCTTACGATTTCATTTTGTTATTTCTAACCGCCGAAATACCTCACGCTCATTTTCTTTAACATTGTTATTACCAATGCAAAAGAAAAAAAAAGAGCGCGAGGCATTTGAAAACCTCAGGGGGCTAGAAATAACAAAATGAAATCGTAAGCGATAGCGTTTTCCAAAGCAATCCAGTTAGGCGATTGGCCCCCTGGTAGTGAACACAACAGTTTCTGTAGTGCGGATTACTGGATGCTAACGCCTTCAGATGCAACCAAGACCAACGGCGGATATACTGTACTTCCAGGGCCCAAAAGTAAAAACTTCACAGTTTTGTTGGTTGTAATTTCGCATTTTTGTTGTTAAAAAGAATTCTGTTAACCACATTATTAAAAAAAAAATGTCACACTTATGCACTGGTAGTTTTTTAGAAAAAAATATTGAAATTTTTTACTTTTCTTATCAAGTGGTGATACTTCACACTAGGTTAGGTTAGGTTAGTGTTGTGACCATAACGCGCGAGCCGAGCGAGCAAAGCGAGCGTGCCGCGGCAGCGGCCGGCGAAGCGCCAGAAAAAAAAATCTGTTAAAAAGACCTTTTCTACAAAAAAAAAACAAGTATCACCTTTTGGGCCCTGGAAGTACAGTTTCACCCCAACGGCTTCACGTGCCTCCCGAATCACGGCGGAGCTTCAGGTAACAAGCTTTTGTAGTAATATAAGCTATTTACGGGATTGTTACCATGTACCTTGCTTTTAGCGTGTTTCCGATATTTCGGCACTGTTGCAAGCGCCATGATCACGGTATAACTGGATATCGGAAACTCGCTAAAAACAAGGTACATGGTAACAATCCCGTAAATAACTTATATTACTATAATGTTAGTGACCATGAAAGTTTAAAACAACAAGTTTTTGGTCACCCATCATGTGGAGGATAAGGACTGTATTTTAATTATTATTAGAGAAAATAAAACAGTGGTGGCAGTGACAAGGTAAAACAATCAATTTAATGTCAAAGAATAACAATCTCAATAAAAAAAAGTATCAAAAACTCACAGACAAAACATAGTGATATAAAAGGTGCGCTATCCGGCAGACATCCAATGGCAGTCCTTTGCGAAAGTTTTTTTACTTTCACGATCTCAGGCTGAATGCGCTAACCGACTGCGCCATCGAACGAAGAGTTCGAGAGTTTTAGTTATCTGGGTACAGCATCAAATAATCCGCGTTGGGCCCGCCTTATGGAAAGACCAAAGGTATCTTTACCTATGTATATTTTACGCGTTCCCTCATCCCGCCTAATGTATTCTTGAATACATGTGTTTTTTAGTAAGCCTTCACAGTAATTAGCATTTTTAATTAATCTTTTAAGCGTTTTTTTTAAAATGCCCTTTCATATTCATTTTATAATTATTTCTCGTTTTAGGAGGGGATTTTATCTTCTGATTTACCTAACAACCCTTTCATATTTATTGTAGTATGATTTTGAAGTGAAACTTTTTTATGCACACTTGACTTAAGTAAGCTGGCGAATGCGTTACGCGTTACGAAAAGTGTGTTCGAGCGAGGCGAACGGGAGTTGAGTGGGGGATATAATCAAGAGAAAGCAGTGAGCGCACACATCTTCTTTCTCTCTTTCTCTTATAGCTAGTAAATGAAATATGTACATACATGTATATATTGTACACACACACACACATATATATATATATATACATACAGATGGAGCTAAAGATGGATGGATGGCTCCGCAAAGTACTTACTCGATGCCTTGGATAGGTTGCAGCGGCGCGCTGCCCGCATCATTGGCGATGAAGAGGCAACTAAGAAACTCGAGTCTCTACAATTACGCCGTGATGTGGCATCATTAAGCGCATTCTACCGAATATACAACGGCGAGTGTTCTGAGGAGCTATTCTTGCTTATCCCTCCATCACCTTTTCTTCAGAGGACCACGCGCGCTGGCCTACGTTGCCACCGACTTACTGTGGCCACTATTCCTACACGAACAAAGAAATTTGCCGACTCATTTCTTTGTCGTACTATTCGTAAGTGGAATTCTTTACCCGCGCACGTGTTCCCTCCTTCCTATAATCTGGGGTCCTTTAAGAGAGGCGTGAAGAAGCATTTTTGCGGGCCGGCAAGGTGAGGATGGTTGGTGTAGCAGTTTATAACTGCTGTACCAGCTATCTTCGCGTTTGGACTTTATCACCACTTAACATCAGGTGGGGTAGAGTCATTTGCCTACCTAGTAATATAAAAAAAAAAAAAAAAATAAAGAAGTTTCACTTAAGTCGTGTGGTCAAAACACGCTCGTTTTTTTTACTTATTTTGATACGTTGTGTCTGTGTGTATTTGTTGTGAGTGCGTGTCGACCACAAAAATTCTGGTGGTAACCCACGTTATTGTGTATAATATTCATCATCATCATCATCAGCCTCTTTATGTCCCCACTGCTGGGGCAAGGGCCTTCCCTATGGATGGAATAAGGAGATTGGGCCATGACCCACCACGCGGGCCCAGTGCGGATTGGCGGGTTCTAACGATTGCAGATGCAACCGGGACCAACGGCTTAACGTGCCTTCCGAAGCACGGAGGAACTCGAGATAGAAATTTTTGGTCACCCATCCAATGACCGACCACTGCGAAAGTTGCTTAACTACAACGATCGCAGCCGAACGCGCTAACCATCTGCGCCATTGAGCTCCTCGAGTGTATAATATTGCCACTCATAAAAAAATAACAGATTTTTAATGCATCATTGCGTAAAAATATAAGATTTCTGCATTTCTTCCCCATAATTATAACATTCACAATGCAAAATCTGTCACTCCTCCATCAGAACCACGTGTTTAACATACTCGTAGGTTACTTATGGCAGTTTTTCCTTCGCGTATTAAATATAAATAATTAAATATTTCCAACACTGACATCAATTAGCTTAGCCCCAAAGTAAGCACTATAAGGCTTGTGTTATGGGATATTAGGGTAACGGATAGAATACATATTCTGTACATATATAAGCATATTGATATGGAAATACATATTAAACATCCATGACTGGAGTACAAATGCTCGTATTCATCACACAAACATCTGCCCCCACCGGGATTCGAATCACCTCCTCTCGAGTCGGCGACACCATGAAACCCGGCGTCCAAACCACTCGGCCACGGAGGTCATCTAATCGTCGTCGTCGTATATAAGTATGTAAGTACCTATTATTCAAATGCTTAACCTCTTTCACTGTCGTACATTATTGGTCTACCATCCTTAACAATAAATTGATCTCAATGCACTTAATAATTTGTTTTATTGCCTGAAAAAAACATTCACTACATTGTATTTAGAAATTTATTCAGTTTGTAGTAAGTGATGTATATGGTGATCTTATGTATATTTATTAATAGGAGCTCGATGGCCCAAGTGGTTAGCGCGTTAGGCTGCGATCGTTGAAGTTAAGCAACTTTTGCAGTGGTCGGTCATTGAATGGGTGACCAAAAATCTTCTATCTCGAGCTCCTCCGTGCTTCGGAAGGCACGTTAAGCCGTTGGTCCCGGCTGCATCTGCAGTCGTTAGCACCCACCAATCGGCACTGGGCTCGCGCGGAGGGAGGGGACATGGCCCAATCTCCCTATTAGATCCATAGGGAAGGCCTGTGCCCCAGCAGTTGGGACATTAAAAGGGTGATGATGATGATGTATATGGGTGACTGTACTTAGTTTTGACCTATAGATCTCTTTTTATCTCTCATCTGCGTGAGGAAGCTTCGGGTGGCTTTGGAACTTAAATGTGTTAAAGTTAGCTTCGAAGATTTTATTAAGTGCGTAATTTAATTAAGTTAATTTGTATGTGCAGATGAAGGACATCTGCACATACAAATTTATTGTCATCCACAACCTCTTTTATGCGTGTCAAATTATCGCCAGTCAAGCTATTGTCGTGCGTCTATAGACGCAGAAGCCAATAATTTATTACGACAAAACTAATTAAATTTCGTACCACAGCTACCTGAAGGTTCGTCGCGCAGATGTGTGATGTTTTTTTTTCACTCACACCAAGTACCCTAGCCCCAAAGTAAGCACTGTAGGCTTGTGTTATGGGATACTTGTAACGTACCTCAGGGATCGTCCCATGGTTTCGACTATCATAGGTTCCATTTCACACATTTTATTATCTAACATCACCGATATTCATCAGGCATCAACATATATTTTATTATGTATTTCTGGAAACACACAATTTCAAAAATATCACACACTATTCATCATTTTGTAAATATGTATAATAATTCCATCTGTACTGAAAATCACTATTCCAGAGTGCTGGACACTTACCGGCATTTCTCTTTATTCTGTTATTTATTTGTTTTCATTAACTTTGCTCCGATTTTATCTATTTTTAGTTTATTTATTTTACTGACATTTGTGACAACTTAATGTTTTTTATCCGTTGCCATGGCTACCCATAACTTGGATACTCTCTCCAACTACGTCTATAACTATTCAACCTCCACAGACCACCTACTTTGATTCTTTTTAGTTCGATTCGAACCGTGTCTAAATTTAAATAGTTCCGGACCTATAAAAGGCCGAGCCTCCCTGATCTTTTATTCATTTCTACGGCAAAAGTTGCCAACTCAACTTTTGATAGCTCGCTACCGAGCTCTAAATTAATAAAAGGCCTTGTCCCGGGGCCGACTGCCCCGGGACTCAAGAAAGACCTCAACGCTTTACAGCACCCTTTGGCTCACTAAACCTTACTCTACTCTCTTCACTAGACTTTCAACCTTATCAGCGGAAGTGCCGCCTAATCTCCAGCTTCATCGTCCGACTACCAGCTGCGCCTGTTGTTCATCAGCAGCTCCTGCCACCGGCCGATTTTCGCCGGCCAACCTACCAGCAGCGCCTGCCAGCCACCAGCAGAGCAGGCCAAGAATTGGGAGACGCCTCACCAGGAACGCTTCAATCTTCAAGGAGCGCCGTCCATCTGCCTGCAGCACGGCCTCCCGTTCAAGCTGCCACAGTGAAGATCGCCGACGACCCACGCCCACTTCACCACTTCCACTTAACACCCCACACTTCACACACATGCCATACCCCTATTTTTTTATAATCTGTAAATACTTCTTATTTCTTGTAAATATATATATCCTATACTGATCTTCTGATTTTTACCTTTATTTTTTTTTCTATCCATTTTATTTTGTCGCTACACGACATACTAGGGTAACGTATAGAATACATATACTGTACATATATAAGTATATTTATACAGAAATACATATATAAACATCCATGACTGGAGTACATATGCTCGTGTTAATCACACAAACATCTGCCCCCACCGGGATTCGAACCTGAGACCTCTCGAGTCAGCGACATCATGAAACACGGCGTACAAAACACTCGGCCTTGGAGGTCGTCGGTGATGTGGTAGAAGAGGCAAATATGATACGTTTGTATGTAAAACAATTATTTTGGTAAACTACGGGCTAATTATAAATAACGATAAACAAACCTCAGACTGCTTGTACTGAATTTCATACTAATTGATGTTGTGTATCCGGATTAGCAAGTTGAAGTGGCAGTGGGCTGGCCATATTTGTCGAAGAACCGATAACCGTTGGGGCAGACGAGTTCTGGAGTGGAGACCGCGTCTAGGCAAACGTAGTGTAGGACGTCCTCAGGCGCGATGGAGTGACGATTTGCGCAAGGTGGCTGGCAGGAGCTGGATGCGAGTAGCCCAAGATCGATCTAAGTGGCGTGCATTTGGAGAGGCCTATGTCCAGCAGTGGACTAAGATAGGCTGTTGATGATGATGATGATGATGATGTTGTGTAATAGTTAGACCGTTAACAGCAAAACCTTGTTTGGTTTAGTGGCGGCGCGGTGACGCTAACATACGCGTTTCTGTGAACGCAAACTAATATTCAACGCGTTCTTTGTGTACCAAGGTATAAATATACGTGTATATAATGTCTAGTGTAGCTAATGTGTTACCCGCGGTTTATCTATATATATATAAAACTCAAAGCTGACATAGTGATCTATCAACGCACAGCCCAAACCACTGGACGGATCGGACTGAAATTTGGCATGCAGGTATATGTTATGACGTAGGCATCCGCTAAGAAAGGATTTTGATCAATTCTACCCCCAAGGGGATAAAATAGGGAACGAAAGTTTGTATGAAACTTTGTCAATTTTAAACCGATCGGGCTGAGACTTTGCATGCAGGTATAAGAAGAATCATAGATGAATGTCATTGTGTATGATACAAGCCTGAGAACAAAAATTGTAGTCTACACTTCAGGTCTATACCGATGCGAAGCGAGGGCGGGCTGCTAGTTAGGGATATTTTCCCGTAGTGAAACGTAGCATATGTGTTAATCCAGGGTGTCAGCTAAGTCCATACCAAATTTTATTAAAATCGGAGCCGCTTAGACGTGCAGACGTAACATACATACACACTTACAAACTTTCGACTTTATAATATTAGTGTAATAAAACATATACATAGTATACAATACTTGCATCAAACTTGTTAAATAAACAAAATACGTGAAGTAAATAAGTGACTTTAAGTATACTTGTCAAAATACTAGTTGTTTATGCAATCTAAAGGAAAAACAAATTAAAATAACCACAACAAGTATTCTACAAGCTTTGTATTAAACTAATTAATGACTTAAGAAAATATTTCTAAATAAATTTACCCGCGGTCCAGGCAGCAGACGGAACTCGAATCTGCACACTTCGCTATCCGGGCGAATTCACTGGCCAATTATGCTACCTCGGTCCTGACGGCCGTGTCGAATTATTTCTAGCCTTTCTTAAACTGCAAGGCAGCTTCACATTGTAGGTAACCTACAATGTCTAATGAATACCTTTACAAGTATTGAACATTTGAAAGCAGAAATAGCAATAGGGGTGATGACGGGGTACAGTAAACGAAATTCTACTTAGTCCATCAGTTAGATGATCAAAAAATAATGGAGACGTATTTTTTCTTTGGGCAATCAACCAAAAAATGACAAAGTTTTAGCTCGTCAAAGTTTGGGAGTAGGGGCTCGTGACGTCACTTTTGAGTAAATTTTCTCTTATAAGTTAGGTTACTCAAACGTGACGTCATGCGACTTTTCAAATCAATATATCTCTGCAATATTTATATTATGTGAAAAAAGAAAAAATACGTGTCCAATACTTTTTGATAATCTACCTGATAAACGAAGAAAAAAAAATAGTCATCATCCCTATTATAGATATCATTTTTATTTTTTAGGCATGTTAAAAAAAAGAAAGGCTAGAAAGAATTGTCTTTAGATTCAAACTTAGAGCATTCATTACTTGATTCTTGGTGTAAACGAGGAGTAACCTTAGCTGTTAGTGGAAGACCTTGTTCATTTGTGTGAAAAATACTAGTGACAGGAGACTGATGAAAAAGTCTCACGAAATGTGGGATTAAGGGGTGAGATAGCTGAGGGCTTATGATTCTTACGAATTTATTGTGCCAACACTGTGTGTAGGCAGAAATCCTTGTAAACGTAAGAAAAAGATATATTTTTAAATAAAGCACCCTAGATCAACCGTGATTTATTTCAAAAAATTCATAGCCAATGTCATTCGCGTTGATGTAAGGATTTTATATACATCAGTCTTCTAAAGCGGCTAAGCCGGTTTTTGCTACAGAACGTGCCAAAGACATAGACAACCTTATTTGTTATTTTTCTTACAGTAAGGTTTAAAAAAATACAAACTAAACCAGCTTATTCAACTTAAAACTTTCACTCACTTATACCCATATAATCTCAAAGAAAAGTCCCTCTTTTATGGGTAGATAATACTTTGTTGATTCAGAAGAGAGTATTTAAGGTGTCCACGGTTGTTGTACGAACAACTTTTGCGCGTCGCCTGCCAAAATTTATGTTGCCGCGTATCTAAACTTAAAATAAAATTCTAGAAAAGTCAAAACTGTACATTGAATATTTTTTTAAAAGAATACTTGGGGTGTGATCTACAATCGATACCGAAGCCAAAAAAATAGTTTTTAGAATTTTAGTCTGTCCGTTTGTCTGTATGTTTGCCTAGGATAAACTCAAAAAGTACTGCATGGATTTACTTAAAATTTGGCACGAATATTATTAAGAAGTCTGCTCAACACATAGGCTACATATTATCACGCTATCACCTACGGGGAACGAACACTGAACCCTTTTGGGGTCAAAAAGTATGTGCAAATAACAACTCCACGCGTACGAAGTCGCGGGCGGCTGCTAGTCTATAATAAGGTAATATTGTCTATGACTGAAATGCAAACTGAAAACCTGCTTAAACGACTGTAATAGCCATACCCGAAGAAGAAGTCGAACCGTCCTACATTCATTTTACAAACATTCTCACACACACACACGCATGCACACATACGCGCGCGCGCGCGCACACACACAATCCCACACTTTATAACTTTATAACGTAGTTAAAAGGTTATGTTCTGAATTGGAGCGCCCGTCTAGGAAAGTTTTATATAGGTATATAAATATAAATCTATGTATAGAAAAACAATTTTATATCAAAAAAAAATATGGGTGCGTGTACTTAAGTACGCGCGTGGGAAGTTATACTTCTTTTTGGAATTATTAAAAAATAGTTTTTAATTGCATGCAGATAATTAATTACAATAAGATAATAAAAGGATTGGAAAAGGATAGTCAACGCAGTCAATAAAGTTCAGTTTTAATTTAAAAAATTTAATAAATAATCAAAATATTCAATTTAAATCACTACTGAACAAAATTTATTAGCACATATAAATTTCGCATTTGTATAACATTACAACACGTGTTAAGAATATAGAAACTAGAAACATGTGGATAAATAATTATTATAAATATGAAAACAGTGATCAGAGGCGACGAGCGTCCCAACATGTGCGACTACGAGATCCTATTACTATTTTGTTGGAAGCTTTTTTTCGAGACTTACGAGTAATGTGCGGTTTAGCGGCCGACTTCTTGGTGTTACTTTTCTGTTACAGTGTTGCGCGCGCATCTTAAAATTTCACTCTCATCATTTTTTCATAGCGCGCCCGCGGCTAACTTCATTATGTTACTTTTGTGTTACAGTGATGCGCGCGCATCTTAAAATTTCACTCTCATAATTTTTTCATAACGCGGCTAAAGAAGTATAACTTCAAAAACCTACAAAATACAGTATCAATACATATTATATATATATGTCTTATATGCACACACATGCGCACACACACGCATACACACACACACACACACACACACATGCATAAACACCCCGCTTAGTTAGTTTACATTGTATTCTTGTGTAATTTAGAAGTGCTTTGATTAGCGTGAGTTGCACCAACTTATTTTAACGTAAATTGCCATGTACTCGTAAATTCTTAGTAATATAACTTTAACTAGCTCTGTGGTGTAACTCACAATATAATATATTTAATCTTAATAAAATGAATGACCTTACCATAATGTAACTCATGCTATGGAAGAGTGGTTCCTTTTGGTACAAGTGTCTTAAACTTAAAAAAAGGCCTACCTTTATCTATGTAACCAAATGTATGGTAAAGAAATAAAACAATTTCAATTTTATTTTTGGAACGAAAGTTCCTTACGGCAGGCTTGGAGGGGATAGGGATTTTGCTGCGCGACCGAACTGAAAAAAATGTGATAGTAAAACCGTAAGAAAAAATGCGTGGAATAAAACCGTTAAATGAGACGTGCGCAGGCGCGACGAAGTTCCTTACGGCAGGAGAGAGAGCGACGAGGGCGCATCACTGAAATATTGTGATATTACACCAACACTGAATATGTGTGAAGTTATAGGGGGTGGTAGAGCGACAAGGGTGCATCACTGAAATATTGTGATATTACACCAACACTGAATATGTGTGAAGTTATAGGGTGTGGTAGAGCGACGAGGGTGCATCACTGAAATATTGTGATATTACACCAACACTGGATATTTGTGAAGGTATATCAAGCTGTGGACCAGTAACGCCTGTGAGACATGATTATGATTACAAGGTGAGTACTTATCAGGAGGTGGCAGAGCGACGGGGGTGCATCACTGGATTATTGTGACATTGTAGTTTATTCTAAACTGTGGGCCAGTCCTGCCTAGCATCCTTTACGAACGCTAGCGGGACATGATAATAAAGTGCGTATGTAGGGGGTGGCACAGCTACGAGGGTGCAGCACTGGAATATTGTGACATTACACGAAATCTGGATATTTGTGACGTTATACCGAGCTGTGGACCAGGAACGCCTGTCATCTGCTGTAAACTTAAGCTAGACATGATAACAAGGTCAGTACTTAACAGGGGGTGACAGAGCGACGGAGGTGCAACCCCAAATTATTGTGGCACTATACCAACACTGGATTATTGTTGTATATTATACTAAACTGTGGTTAAGTCCAGGGGGGTGGCAGAGCGATGGGGCTGCATTACTGGATTATTGTGACATTGCAGTTTATTATAAACTGTGGGCCAGTCCTGCCTAGCAATCTTTACGAACACTAGCTGACCGAAATGAAAAAAATGTGATAGTAAAACCGTAAGAAAAATCCGTGGAAAAAAGTGCGTGGAGTAAAACCGTTAAATGAGACGTGCGCAGGCGCGACGAAGTTCCTTACGGCAGGCTTGGAGGGGATAGGGATTTTGCTGCGCGACCGAACTGAAAAAAATGTGATAGTAAAACCGTAAGAAAAAATCCGTGGAAAAAAGTGCGTGGAATAAAACCGTTAAATGAGACGTGCGCAGGCGCGACAGTCGCATACACAAGCGAGTTTGCAATTTGTGTCGATTCTACATTAGCCGAAGGAACTTCGTTCCTACCTGGTGTCCCACGACACCACATCATTTTTTTTTAAAGTAACCCCCATCATACAGAAAACATAACACACAGTAAAATAACACTACCTTTGTTTCAGTGGTATTGTGTTTCTGGCGGTGAGCAAGATTCCAGGGCTCCACGGGGCGGAGGATTGATTTATGTTAGGCAACGGTGCTACTACCAACGGACCAACGGCTTAACGTGCCTTCCGAAGCACGGAGGGGCTCGAGACAGTAAATTTTTGGTCACCCATCCAATGACCGACCACTGCGAAAGTTGCTTAACTTCAACCATCGCAGCCGAACGCGCTAACCACTTGCGCCATCGAGCTCCTCATCAGTTTTATACAAAACTTGTTGTGTTTCTTTAAAACATTTCTTCGTCACTGCTGTCTATGCAGTGACGAAGAAATGTTTTAAAGAACTAGTATTTGACAAGTATCAATCACTTATTTTATTCAAATTTTTCACTTTATTTCTCCAATAACTTTGATACAAGTATTGTATACTGCATGTTTTGTATATGTATATGAAAGTTAAAAAAACTGAAGACATTGTATAAAACTTGTTAAATACAGGTATTAAACCTTGGTGGAAACGAGGGGTTACAGTACCTAAATAAAACTGATACCCCCTTATTAATAAAGGAGGCATAAGCTTAGACCCGAGGAGCTCGATGGCGCAAGTGGTTAGCGCGTTCGGCTGCGATCGTTGAATTTAAGCAACCTTCGCAGTGGTCGGTCTTTGTATGGGTGACCAAAAATTTATTATCTCGAGCTCGTCCGTGCTTCGGAAGGCACGTTAAGCCGTTGGTCCCGGCTGCATCTGCAGTCGTCAGCACCCGCCAATCCGCACTTGGCCCGCTTCGTGGGTCATGGCCTAATCTCCCTATTCCATCCATAGGGAAGGCCTGTGCCCCAGCAGTAGGGACATTAATAGGCTGATGATGATGATGATGAAGCTAAGACTAGTTACGCCGTGTTTTATTCATATCACTTAAGTTCTGTTTGTCATTCAATGTACAGAGACAAAACATACAGTAACTTATCTAAGCTTAGCCTCCGTTTATTAATAAGAGGAATAATGATTTTGTTTCTTAGGTTTCCACGCACACCATTCATTAAATTAAGCAAGTTCAGCGGTATATATTAAGACGCACATAATTCAGACGACACACAAACATAGAGTAACTTATCAAAGCTTAGCTTTCGTTTATTAATAAGGGGAATAATGATTTTGTCTCTTAGGTTTTCAGGCACATCACTCATTCAACTAAACAAGTTTCAACGGTATAGATTAAGACGCACATAATTCAGACGATACACAAACATAGAGTAACTTATCTAATCTTAGCCTTCGTTTATTAATAAGGGGAATAATGATTTTGTCTCTTAGGTTTTCACGCACATCACTCATTCAATTAATTAAACAATTTCAACGGTACACATTAAGACGACCATAATTCAGGCGACGCATCCTGAAAAGGATGGAAAACGTCAAAAAATAAATAATAATAACAATAACAAAATCATTTATTGCAGGTAGCTAAGACCCATATTTAAAACATGATACAGTATAAAAACTAATTAAAAATAAAAATAAAAACTAATTAAAAATACATTTACATTGTCATAATACAAAGTCAATCGTCTATTTGCGATTGTTGTTATTTTGTTGATTGTTAAAATCCGCGTGCAAATATTTTAGTATGCGTTTACCAGAGCAACGTAGTCCCTCCCAAAAAGAAGCTATGCGCGCCCTAATAACAGCATAGAAATCCGATACCCCAGCCTCCGCGAACATTGTAGAAGCACTGCAAAATCTCGGCAGACCCATCAAAATACGTACGTAATAACATTATATATAAACACATTAGTGCATCTTTACCGTTGAAACTTGTTTTATTTATAATATTTACCGTTTTGTTAATTATTCTGAATCGTTCAAATATAGTAGGTTGTTGATTTTAAAAATATTTGTATGTATTTTCCGAAATCCATTACGGAATTGCGCTATTGTTCAAAGCGTATTCATCAAAACAACATAACATGCATATCTATGTTTTTCCCTTACTATGATACTCTCACTCGCCAATATTCACAATTCGCATCTTCGAGAGAGACATTAATTAAATAGTATATTTATCAATTAGATCAATACTTCATAAACTAAAATAAACATATTTTTATTTTAATAAAGACTGAAATATAATATTTTACAAAAAACGATATTGCATATTTTCTACATTCTTTGATATTCTATTTTTGATACAAGGAGCAAAAATTGAACTCACTGCATCTGATAGTATCTACATTGAGGCGTTGAGCAGACGGCGGGGCGGGGCGGGCATTTTGTCCGCGAAGCAATAAAGACCGTGTCGGCCCGTCGATGTCTGCGGCTGCCCACGCCGCGTACACAAAGCACACGACAGGCAGAGGCGGTCAGTTCAGGACGTTCGTTCTAGTGAATAGTCCATCACTAATAAGCGCGTGGCGCGGACTGAGCTGACCGCCCCGCGCCGCCGTCTGCGTTACTGCATATAAACTGGTTTGTATGATCCACGGCGGGCAGCCGCGGATATGCCGCGCCGCCACTGCCCGCCGGGCACCTGCGGCGCGGTCTTTTTGCCCTCTGTGTGCGTTTGAAGTATAGGATTCACTTTGTGCTATTATTCGCGGAGAAATTGACCGGCCCGCCCCACCCCGTCGTCTGCTAAGCGCCTGAAGAGGAGTCGAGTCATGCAGATTGCTGATACTACAAAACAGGATGGAAAATTCTCCATTGCTAAATTTAAAAATATGCTTTGCAATTCATTGCATAAATTAAAGATTTTATCATGTTTTCGAAAAGGAAATTAAGCAATTTTTACGATTGCCATCGAGTTTCCGTAGTAGTGGTCACTAGCCATGCATCTCATAGATCATTAGTCGAATTATGGTAATGCCAGTTTCATACTAATTTGTGGCAAATGTGCAGAGAGCACTGCATGTTTATTTGTTCGGCATAAATCTGAAACGCATCCAACGCTAAAGTTATTATGAATATCACCATGTAGACTGGCAATATGCCTATGTAGTATTATTTGGCACCGTTTAAAACGGAATAGTCAATAGTGTCGTGTGAGGCGGGTCGTTACGTTCCCTAAAATATGGTTGAGCGAAACGATGGCTGGTTCATGCGTCATGCTCGTGAACGGGTGCTGCCAGCGGAGATGAGTCTGCCCTAACTACTTTGATATTTAAGATGTAAATGTTTAATTACATCTTTTATAAATAACTCTGTTTGTAATTTTACTGTGTGACACAGCAATGAAAATGCAGGTGAACAATTAATGTATAATTTCACATTATGTAATGAAAGGTGACTTCATGAATCATCTCTGAAGTCATTTTTCAACTTGACGACTCTGTAAATGATAAAACAGGGAGAAAAAAACAGCCCTTGCTGAGTTTCTTGCCGGTTCTTCTCAGTACACGGTCTCTCGCCGTAGATTTACGAACCGATGGCGTAGCTTCCAGACATTCATATGTGCTTGTAACAGCCTAAACTGAATAAATGATTTTGATTATGATTATGATTAGTACAGTGGTACCATAACATGTGTTAAGTTTTATCAAGATGTTATTATAATAGTATACTAAGAAATTATAGCCAGCTCGGATGGGCAGCGTTCGGGAAGCTACGAAAAATCTTCACGTCCAAATTACCTCAGTGTCTCAAGACAAAAGTCTTTGACCAGTGTGTGCTGCCAGTGATGACCTACGGAAGCGAGACGTGGTCCTTTACTGCGGGTCTCATAAGAAGGCTCAAGGTCACACGGCGAGCAATGGTGAGAGCGATGCTCGGTGTTTCCCTCAGATAGAAACAGAAATGAGGAAATCCGTAGGAGAACCAAAGTTACCGATATCGCTCGAACGATTGCTCTGCTGAAGTGGCAGTGGGCGGGACACGTAGCAAGAAGAACCGATGGCCGTTGAGGCGGAAAAGTTCTGGAATGGCGACCACGCACCGGACGACGCTCAGTGGGCAGGCCCCCTACAAGGTGGACCGACGATCTTGTGAAGGTCGCGGGAAGCCGATGGATGCGAGTGGCGCAGGACCGATCGGTATGGAGATCCTTGGGGGAGACCTATGCTCAGCAGTGGGCGTCATACGGCTGACATGATGATGATGATGAAGAAATAAAATGCACCAAAAACTCAAAATCAGTATTCATCCATAATGTTTCGAAGACCAGTAGTATTCATCGACATATTCAGCCTATATTAATAGGCACCTAATTAATGGGAACATTAGTTCCCACTGCTGGGGCTCAGGCTTTCCTTATGAATAGAATACGAGATTGGGCCGTGACCCACCACGCAGGCCCATTGTGGATTGGTGAGCGCTAACGACTGCAGATACAGCCAGGATTGACCGCTTGCAGTGCCTTCTGAAGTACGGAGAAGCTCAAGACAGTAATTTTTCTGGTCACCCATCCAATGACCCCTGTCACACAGGTCTTTATCCTATTATAGGGGTCAGGGACTACATTATAAACAAGTATTGTAATCAATTTATGTGACAATAAATAAATTATTATTATTATTATTAATGACCGACCATTGCCATTTTAAAATTGACGCTGTTCAATGCCTATTGTGTCAGTTTCTACACCAGTCAACTGTGGATAAAGTACAGCAGGAGGTCGTATAGTACCATGAGGGTTCAATATAATGATATTTTTCGTATTCTGATGGGTCTGCCGAGATTTTTCAGTGCTTCTACAATGTTCGCGGAGGCTGGGGTATCGGACTTCTATGCTGTTATTAGGGCGCGCATAGCTTCTTTTTGGGAGGGACTGCGTTGCTCTGGTAACCGCATACTAAAATGTTTGTACGCGGATTTTAACAATCCAATTTATAGATATTGGCTATCTGTGCACACTGATGGAAATCGCAAATAGAAGATTGACGTTGTTAGTATAATAATGTAAATGTATTTTTATTTAGTTTTTATATTTTTTATATTGTATCATGTTTTAAATATGGGTCTTAGCTACCTGCAATAAATGATTTTATTATTATTATTATTTATTATTGCAAAAGTTGCTTAACTTCCTGTAATTACATTTTCGTCTCACAATTTTTTTTCCGGTAAATATTTTCTAGTACTATGCATCCAATTCGAATAAAGATATATTGATTACCGATTTATATCAAACTAGCTGACCCAGCGAACATCGTACCGCCATAAAAAATTTAATTAAAAAAACATTGTCCAGCGGACAAAATTGTGAATCTAAACCATTCTCAGATCCCCTTGAACACACACAAAAAATTTCATCAAAATCGAGAAGAATTATATATATAAAGATTCTTCTGTGAGTGTGTATGTCACTGAACTTCTCTTAAACGACTGGACCGATTTTGATGATATTTTTTGTGTGTGTTCAAGGGGATCTGAGAATGGTTTAGATTCATAATTTTGTCCGCTGGACAACCCCTATTTTTTAGGGCGGTACGAAGTTCGCTGGGTCAGCTAGTTATATATATAAAGATGTGACCACAAGGAGATACGACTTAACGCGAGCAACATTATCCTTTAACCAGTTGGAATTCAATACAAACCAAATCGATCCATCTCCAAGACGTTGAATGAACAAATAAATTATTCATGCTCCCAATTACTCCTACGGTACGGTACTGCACGGTACTTCCACGGCCTACGGGCGGGCCGTAACTCAGTTCAATTTGCCGGATTAATTGTTAATTCCGGCACTGTAACTTGCCCATAGTAAACTGAGACTTGCAAAAGTTGCCTAACAATGTTTACAGTTTTAAGTTACGTACTTCGTGTTCGATCCCCTGTTTACGAGGAAAGTTTAGGGGTCGCACTAATTTATTTTTCAATCGGTTTCAGTTTGCTTATGACAATAATAACAATATATTATTATTCATGACTTTTTACAAATGACGACCTCCGTAGCTGAGTGGTTTGTACGCCGGGTTTCATGGTGTCGCCGACTCGAGAGGTGCCGGGTTCGAATCCCGGTGGGGGCAGATGTACTTCGAAATCATTTCTTAAAATCCATACCTTTGAAGATACTACGTCGGCTATTCGTCGATAGTCGATAAGCCGTAGGCAACGAACTACAATTTACTCTACTACAGTGCTACGTGAGTGATCACAGTGCTACGAACATGCTACGACGTAGCAGGACGTCTGCAGTGATTGATTGGATGCCGCCGCGCGACGCCTCGCTCGAGTTAAGGTATTCTAAGGCACGTGTTATCGAATGTTAATATGTCTGTACAATGTCAAACGTTCTGAGTTTGACGAGACATTTGATTTGCGTGAAATAATTTTGGAGGTACTATTTTTTATCCCAACACTTTTAATGCCATAATATTGTTATTCATAACAGCGATTGGCTTCAACTTCATTTCGCCGAAAGTCATAAGACATTCTCTCATTTATCAGATATTCAAATCAAGTAATTTTTTAAACCACAATAATCTTTAGCCATAAATTTAATCTACAATAATTAAAAAAAAACACTATATCGCAGAAAGTTCACTGTCAAAAGTCAGTCATCCGTCTTTGGCATACATTTTAGTTATCGGGTGGCTGCAGTCCGAATTTCTCCTTTTTTTTACTGTGAGTCCTGAAAAGTCAATGACCAAAAACACAAAATCTTTCATAAATAAAATAAATGTTACGCTTAATGAAATTGTGCCAAAGTGGAACTCGAGGCACAGTGTGAAGATATCGATATAATCTCGGTAGCGGAATCGCGGGAAAACACTCCGATTTCAATACGCAAACACAATTGATTCAATTCCAATTCCACCGTTGCGAAAAAAAAAGAATAATGGAGGTGAAGGAAGATACCATAAAACGATGAGACTACGAAAGGACTACGTTCGACTACTATTATATATACAAACGGAGCATTTTACGTAAGAAGAAACACCTCTGGAGCACTCTATCAAGTAAACAAAAAGGTTCACGACAGCCATCGTTGAATTTTATTTTTGTAAGGGTAAGATAGTTTCGTTTCCCCTATTTTTGGGGTTCACTGAGGAACGATAATGGGAAATGTGAGCGAGGTAAACACTGAGTGCACTTGCGATGATGTTCGGCCGTATCGTATTTTAAATTTTCATTTGTGCGTAGAGAATTGGCGGGAAACGTGGGGAAAGGGTTTCTGTGTTATTTTATTTTTTCAACTATGTATGAGATTTTCGTTGATGCGTTGGGAATCCTTTAAGGTAAGGTGAGTAGTTTCTGTTAATTTTTGTGTATACCGACTTTTATTGTTTTTTTTCTGTTAATGAGATCTGAAATTAAACTAATCCTCATGATAAACTTCAACTTATTTTGGTAGTGGCCACTCTGGTTCAACTCTCCGTGGAATCGAATAGAGAGATTGAGCCATGACCCACTACGCGGGCCCAGTGCGGATTGGTGGGTGCTAACGGTGCAGCCGGGACCAACGGCTTAAAGAAGAAAGAAAGAAAGAAAAAAAGAAATTTTATTCACCATAAACAGTATTGTTAACATAAATTAACGTGCCTTCCAAAGAACGGACGAGCTCGAGATAGTAAATTTTTGGTCACCCATCCAATGACCGACCACTGCGAATGTTGCTTAACTTCGACGATCGTAGCCGAACGCGCTCACTACTTGCGCCATCGAGCTCCTCAACGTGGACAGTTTAAAACTTAATTAGTACCTATATTAAGTTTTAAATTGTCGTTATTCTAAGAGGATGATTAAGATTGTGATAGTTATTTCGACTTTTATTTATATATATTTATTTTCATTTATATAATTATTTTATTATTATATTTTTATTAACTATTACAAACTATCATCATCATCAGTCTATTAGTGTTTCCTCTGCTGGGGCACAGGCCTTCCCTATGGATGGAATAGAGATTAGGGCCATGACCCACCAAGCGGGCTCAGTGCGGATTGGTTGCGGATGCAGCCGGGACCAACGGCTTAACATTCCTTACAAAGCACGGAGGAGCTAGAGATAGTAAACCTTCGGTCACCCATCCAATGACCGACAACTGCGAATGTTGCTTTACTTCGACGATCGCAGCCGAACGCGCTAACCACCCGCGCCATCGAACTTCTAACAAACTATACTGAACCCATACCTTTAAGGGCGCGGCGCTTAACTGCCTGCCCTATTGAATACGAAAATATGTAAATGAAATAGAGTAAAAAAATTTACGCGTCAACCGATAAAATAAAGCTCGTTGTAAAAGACAATGGTTTCGCTTCGGTTCTGTTGCCGTATTGTATATATATTATACCGTGTATATATTGTACCGTATTGTATACCGTATTGTATGAGGAGCTCGATGGCGCAAGTGGTTAGCGCATTCGGCTGCGATCGTTGAAGTTAAGCAACTTTCGAAGTGGTCGGTCATTGGATGGGTGACCAAAAATTTACTATCTCGAGCCCCTCCGTGCTTCGGAAGGCACGTTAAGTCGTTGGTCCCGGCTGCATCTGCAGTCGTTAGCACCCATCAATCCGCACTGGGCCCACGTGGTGGGTCATGACCCAATCTCCCTATCCCTTCTATAGGGAAGGCCTGTGCCCCAGCAGTACATTAATAGGCTGATGATGATTGTATATATATGCGATCTGCAGAAAATTTTATATTTGGAAAAATTCACGCTTGCAGAAAGCAATAGTGGTTATAAGCGATAGTGGTTCTTGTGTATTTTGATTTAGTGCCGTTTTTTGCATCCAACTGTGTTTGGAGTTGGTAAAACAGGAAGTCCAGGTAATATTAAATCCCAAGTGTAGTCTGTCTTCACTGTATATTTGAATATCCATATTTGATTTTTATAGAAATAGAAAGAATTCTTAGAAAATACTTTTGATGGTGCGGTTTCGAGTCCCGTCTGCTGCCTGGTCCGCGTGGATTTTTTTCTAGTTATATTTTCTTTAGATTTAAACATCAAGCAGTTACATGCTTAACAAAAAAGAAAAAAATACTATTGCTATTTCTTCTTTCAAATTTAATTCAATTCAATTCGTTTATTGCATATCCACAATGTACAAAAAGATGTTAAGTATAAGTTATGACAAAATACGATCATTATGGACCCTGCCGGGCACGCAACTAAATGAGAGATAGAATGTTTGTAGAAATGTTTAATACTTGTGAAAATATTCATTCGACACTGGGGGTTACCTACAATGCGAAGAAATGGCGCTGCCTTGCAGCTTAAGAATGGCTAGAGGAATTTCCATGTGGCCGTCACGGCCGCGGTAGCATAATTGGTCAGTGCGTTTTCCCGGATAGCGAAGGGTGCGGGTTCGAGTCCCGTCTGCTGCCTGGTCCGCGTGGATTTTTTTCTAGTTTTATATCCTTTTAATACTTTTGAGTTTTTAAAAATGATAATAAATTTGCTATCGGAAACAAACAATTGCGATACTTGCTCAATCAACCGTTTTATCTTTGGTTTTATACCTAACTAGCGGCCCGCCCTCGCTTCGCTTCGGTGTAGAGCTGAAGTGTAGACTACAGTTTTTGTTCTTAGGCTTGTAATATACACAATGACATTCTTCTTATACCCGCATGCAAAGTCTCAGCCCGATCGGTTTAAAATTGACAAAGTTTCATACAAACTTTCATTCCCTATTTTATCCCCTTGGGGGTAGAATTGATCAAAATCCTTTCTTAGCGGATGCCTACGTCATAACATCTACCTGCATGCCAAATTTCAGCCCGATCCGTCCAGTGGTTTGGGCTGTGCGTTGATAGATCACTATGTCAGTCAGTCACTTTTGAGTTTTATATATATATATATATGAAGATGATAAAAGAAGGTACTTTGGAAAGGCTAATTTTAATATCTGTATTTAAAACTAAGACGAACCTTGAAAACATCAGTAATGGCATTGCTGGCGAAGCGAGTACCAAAGGTTAGCTGGAACTCAAACAAAATGTATACTTTTTCGTCATCATCATCATCATCAGCCTATTAATGTCTGCACTGCTGGGGCACCGTCCTTCCCTATAGATGGAATAGGGAGACTGGGCCATGACCCACCACGCGGGCCAATGCGAATGGGTGGATGCTAATGACTGCAAATGCAGCCGGGACCAACGGCCTAACGTGCCTTTCTAAGGAGCTCGAGATAGTAAATTTTTGGTCACCCATCCAATGAACGACCACTGCGAAAGTTACTTAACTTCAACGATCGCAACCGAACGCGCTTACCACTTGCGCTATCGAGCTCCTCAATATACTTTTTAAGCGTTAATGAATTTAAAACAGTGTGCGTGGATATCATTAGGTTTTTTTTACTCAATAAATCAAAACATTACATTAAGATATACAATAGTTATATCTAAAAACCCTTTAAGATGGGTTTATCTGTCTACAGCGATTCGCTCTAACAAATATTTATAAAGTTTAGGTTTACAATTAGTTTTAACATACATTTTTTTTTATAGATAGGTCCGACAAATGACTCCACCCCACCTGATGTTAAGTGAAGGTGAAGTCCAGATGTGAAGATAGCTGATAAAGCAGTTCTACCTGCCACACCAGCCATCCTCACCCTGCCGGCCTGCATGTTGCTTCTTCACGCCTTTTTTAAAGGATCCCAGGTTGTAAGAGGGAGGGAACACGTGAGCGGGCAGAACATTCCATTTACGGATAGTGCGACAAAGAAATGAATCACCAAATTTCTTTGTACGCGTTGGAATTGTGGCCACAGTTAGACGGTGACAAGGTAGGCCAGCGCGTATGGTCCTCTGAAGGAAAGGAGAAGGTGGGATAAGAGAGAATAACTCCTCAGAACACTCGCCGTGGTACAGACGATAGAACGCGCTTAGTGACGCCACGTCACGGCGTAATTGAAGAGGTGTTTAGTCACCTCCTCATCGCCTATGATCCGGATCGCGCGCCGCTGTAACCTACCGCAAAGCATCGAGCAAGTACAATTGCTGAATACTTGGAGCTTTTCATTTAGAAATTCAGGAATAACATATTTAAATGTTCTCGTACCATTAGGTAGGAGATATTTTAGTTTAAATTAAGGTTACGCAAGTTTTCAAGATTCTGTGAGGAACTCGATGGCGCAGGTGGTAAGCGCGTCCGGCTGCGATCGTTGAAGTTAAGCAACTTTCGCAGTGGTCGGTCATTGGATGGGTAACCAAAAATTTACTATCTCGAGCGCCTTAGAAAGGCACGTTAAGCCGTTGGTTCCGGCTGCATCTGCAGTCATTAGCATCCACCCATTGGCATTGGCCCGCGTGGTGGGTCATGGCCCAGTCTCCCTATTCCATCCATAGGGAAGGAAGTTAAGCAACTTTCACAGTAGTTGGTCTTCTTCTTCTATTTTGAGTTCCTCCGTGCTTCGGAAGGCACGTTAAGCCGTTGGTCCCGGCTGCCTCTGCAGTCGTTAGCACCCGCCAATCTGCACTGGGCCAGCGTGGTGGGTCATGGCCCAATCTCCCTAATCCATCCATAAGGAAGGCCTGTGCCCCAGTAGTGGGGACATTAATAGGCTGATGATGAAGTATTCTGGACGATGTATTTATACTGTATGACACAGCAATCAAAATGCAGGTAAACAATTAATGTATATTTAATCATTATGTAATGAAAGGTGACTTCATGAATCATCTCTGAAGTTATTTTTCAATTAGACGACTCTGTAAATAATAAAACAGGGAGAAAAAAACAGCCCTTGCTGAGTTTCTTGCCGGTTCTTCTCAGTACAAGGTCTCCCGCCGTAGATTTGCGAACCGATGGCGTAGCTTCTAGACATTCATGAGTGCTTGTAACAGCCTAAACTGAATAAATGATTTTGATTATGATTATGATTGATAGTGCGACTTGTTGAAATTAAAATAAGCATTAAACAATCAATGCTGAAAACAGAATTAAGTAAAGCAGTAACATACTGTCACAAACGCTCTCGAAACGTAACCGCGAAAGTACCAGAGATCGAATTTGCCAGATCACCGCGGGTCGCGATAGAGGTCGAGTAATGCGGCTCATTCTAAAATGAGCCTTATGCAGTGCGGCGTAAGGGTGAAAGTGCAACAACATCTGCACTTGTTTACAAGTTATGCGTGTTACCTGCGTAGGTATAGGTAGGTATTTCGTACTCGCGGGTGCTAGGTAATTCTCAATTTAACAGGTACTTTCTAGAATGCGTCGATCGGCGTATATAAGCGCGATTGGCGCCGCGCAGGGACAGTTGAGTTTCAACAGCGATTTCGGAGCGAATCCAAAGGCGATCTAAGTGCAACAAAAGTGTTCAAGTGAGATTGTTTAGAGACTTGTATAGTGAAATACAGTGTTTAGTGAGTGTTTTGTACTAATTACATTGTGTGTTAATTGTGTGAACTGTGTGGTGAATAAAGAACTGTAAAGCGTGAACTGGCATATAATTTCGAACCCCATCCCGACACGTAACAATACTTTAACTCACCCTAGTAATCGATGTTTTCTTCTTTTCACCTATATTTGTATAACACATACAATTTCCTTAATTAATTGTGGTTACTTACTTCAAATATTGCAAATATAAACGAACCTTTTCAGGCACTATTTCTTCCCTAATTTGTTTGTATATTGTTACGTGTCGGGATGGGGTTCGAAATTATATGCCAGTTCATGCTTGACAGTTCTTTATTCTCCACACAGTTCACACAATTAACACACAATGTAATTGCAAAACACTCACTAAACACTGTATTTACAAGTATAATAGTACAATACAAGTCTCTAAACTATCGCACTTTTGTTTCACTTTGATCGCCTTTAGATTCGCTTCCAAATCGCTGTTGAAACTCAACTGTCTCTGCGCGGCGCCAATCGCGCTTATATACGCCGATCGACGCATTCTAGAAATTAGGTACCCGTTAAATTGAGAGTTAGCTAGTACCTACTTATACACAATAATTAAACAAGTGCAGATGTCGTTGACTTTCTCCCTTACGCCGCACAGCATAAGGCTCATTTTAGAATAAGCCGCATTACTCGACTTCTATCGCGCGACCCGCGGTAATCTGGCAAATTCGATCTCTAGCACTTTCACGGTTACGTTTCGAGAGCATTTGTGACAATGTTATAAATGTGCAGAAGAAGAAAAACGAGTGTGCTTATGACCACACGGCTGAAGTGAAACTTCTTTAGCTCCAGCTGTATGTATATATGTATTGTATATATATGTGTGTACAATATATACATGACTAAGGTAGATAAGAGAAAGAGAGAAAGCAAATGTACGTGCGCACTGCTTTCTCTTGCTTATATCGCCCCCACCCAACTCCCGTTCGCCACGCCCGAAAAAACTTTTCGTAACGCGTAACGCATTCGCCAGCTTACCCCCCAAGTCAAAAGTGCGTAAAGAAGTTTCACTTCACAAACAAAATTAACAAATATCAAAATGCACGCTACAAGTTCGTACTTATTTCTGAAACTCCTATATTTATCAATTCGAATATGTCTCCTTTTTAAAGTAAAACAATCCAACCACTGGCGCTCTGTTGCATTAGTGTCGCCGCACACGGGCCACACGCCACAGTAACAAACGCCGCCACGAGAAGCTAGAAGCGGCTACTAAAGTGACTGAAGCGCGCGACAGCGGCCGACTAAGGTAAGGGAGAGAGGGGTGGAGAATAGCGCGAGCGACGTGTGGCGGCGTTTTGTATTGGAGCATTAAGGTACTTCGTGAGGAAGATTCATTAAATTTGAGTTTTCTGGTTGAGAAAATAACCTATAACTTTAGACTTAAACGAGGAAATGGTCGGACATTCCTGAATATTGGACAGAAGATTATTCCACAGCTGTGCAGCATTTTTCTGGGATAAAAAGAATCTTATGTATCAATCCGGGTATATGTACCAAATTTTATCCAAATCCGTTCAGTGGCTTTTGCGTGATTTAGTAACAAATATTCTACACACACAATGACATTTATCTATGGTTCTTCTTATACCTGCATGCAAAGTCTCAGCCCGATCTGTTTAAAATTGCCAGAGTTTCATACAAACTATAACTGCGGTAACGGTGCGGGCCACAAGAAGCGAGCAACGACGATTTGTAGCGTGTGGCGGCCACCTGCGTACCGTGTGTGGCGAGTCCATATAAAATGTATGAAAACTACAAGAAATATGCCGGTGGCGGCGTTTTGTGGTTGTGGTCGGTGGCCCGTGTGCGGCGACACTTATAGCGGAAGCTAAAAAAGGCAATGTTTTTCTCCGGTAATAACGTCAGATTATTATTAGTTATGCGCGTTTCAAGTCATCCATTGTTTATCCAGCATCTTTATTGGAGCCGGTGCTGAATATTAAGGTCTGTTTAATATTTATATCACGTCGGCCCCGACCTTCGATTATACGCAGGGCGTGGAAAAAACCCGAATTTATTATACTCTAGATATTATGTTTTTTTTGTGTTTTTGCGCATTTATCAATATTTTTGTTATTCTATCTCTTATAGGGTGAGTATCGCGTAAAAAGGTACTGCATGAAATTTTGATAGATTCCAGCCGGTGGTGGAATATATTCGTATAAGTGAATAACAAATAGGGGACATACATTTAGAAAATATTATTCTTAAAATCACTCAATCGCTAAAGTGTATGCTTAAATCTGTTTAACGAGCATCAAATATGAGTACAATATATTTATGCAAGATGTTTACTTGATATTTTATGTAAATTGAGTCCAATTTTGAAGATAGATGCTGTGATAGAAAAATATGTCTACCCGATATTTAATTCTAAAGAAAATATTACTAAAAAAACCTACAATGCGAAGAGATGGCGCTGCATTTCAGCTTAAGAAATGCTAGAAAGAATTCAACACGGCCGTCAGGGTAGCGGTAGCATAATGGTCAGCATAGCGAAGGATGCGGTTTCGAGGCCCGTCTGCTGCCTGGTCCGCGTGAAATTTTTGCTAGTAATATTTATCAAGACCTTTTCAGTATGAACCCAATTCTTTGAAACGTAAATCCGACTTCTATATATATATATATATATATATATATATATATATATATATATAACTCAAAGGTGACTGACTGACATAGTGATCTATCAACGCACAGCCCAAACCACTGGACGGACGGATCGGGCTGAAATCTGTCATGCAGGTAGATGTTATGACGTAGGCATCCGCTAAGAAAGGATTTTGTTCAATTCTACCCCCAAGGGGATAAAATAGGGAATGAAAGTTTGTATGAAACTCCGGCAATTTTAAACCGATCGGGCTGAGACTTTGCATGCAGGTATAAGAAGAACCATAGATGAATGTCATTGTGTATAATACAAGCCTGAGAACAAAAACTGTAGTCTACACTTCAGCTCTACACCGAAGCGAAGCGAGGGCGAGCCGCTAGTATTTTATAAATGTCAGAATATTTGTTACTAAATCACGCAAAAGCCACTGAACGGATTTGGATAAAATTTGGTAAATATGACCCGGATTGATACATAAGATTCTTTTTATCCCAGAAAAATGCTACACAGCTGTGGAATAATCTTCCGTCCAATATTCAGGAATGTCCGACCATTTCCTCGTTTAAGTCTAAAGTTAAAGGTCATTTTCTCAACCAGAAACCTCAAATTTAATGAATCTTCCTCACGAAGTACCTTTTTTGTATATTAGTATTTATTTATCAGGCTTATATGCATGTATGTTTGGATAGTTGTTGTATTTATCTATGTATATTTATGTAGGTATATATAATATGTTATATATATTTGTATATACACCGTGTTCCTGAGGATATACATTAACTTTTGAATAAAACTTCTATAGCTCTTGTTAAACATATCGTACAAGGAAATTAGTAGTTTAAATAGCATAGTTTTTAAGTTATTGGTGATTGAGGTTTAACCAACTTAATTGTATTGTGCAGTGAGAAAGAGTCTTTATCTGTGAGATGTTGCCACTTTGTGCAACCAAAACTATCAAACTATCAATTCTTCGTCAATGGTCATTAAGTCATAGTTTAAAAACATTGTTGACGTCAAGAAAAGTTTCAAATGCGACGTTGCCAGCTCAAGTAGAGTAATTCATATTAGATAAATTATATCTAAGCATTTAGTTTGTATGAAAATAAAAAATGTTAAAGAAATTAGAATTCATAAAATTGCTCATACTAAAAAATGATAAATTTAATAGTCTGAATAACATGCCAAAGTTAGTGTATAACCTCAGGAACACGGTGTATATACATAACTTTAGTAGTAATAAATTAATTTAATTTTAGTTTAATTTCTATTGCACTTCCCCGTTCCCGCTAAATTTGGAATCTCCGACACCACCTATGTTGGCTGAGAGATCTATTTTAGAGATAAGCCCACCATTGCTATGTATTTGACTTTGTTTTTAATTATATGATGCAGTAAAGAGTATAATAAATAAATACAATGTTAGATTCCCGCGGGACTCTCAAAAAACTGAAGTTAGCGCAGACGAAGTTGCGGGCGGCGGATAGTGATTAACATCCATGAAGCTTTAATAAATAAACCTCTGCCAGGATTCAAAACCAGACACTTTCAAACAGAAGCGAAGAGCTTCTGGCCCATCCGGTTACCAGACACTTTTCTATTAGTTCCCGATTTCTATTGCGTTGCATAGGTGTGGTTCAGTGGTCTGCGGCAAGCGTTGGAAATAGATTTCTCTAAATATATTTCGGTTCAACTATCAAGTTGGTCTCGACCGAGTTCTGTGTACAAACTGGGAACTCAGCTTAGAGACTTCGGCTAGATTTGCTTTGCGTTTACCGCATAACTTTTACCCGTTTCGTACAGTCCCTAGCATTTCGAATCCTGCAAAATTATAAGCTAAAATAAATCGTATCTTAAATAAATGTATGTGGGTTCAGTTAAAATTTTACAGATCTGGCTTATAAGTGACTCAAAGAAATTAGTATGAAATGGGTTGGTATGGGTATATACTCCAACCCGAGCTGGATTGGAAGTAACAGAAAATTAGACAACGCGCATTGTACATACATTTCTTTATATAATATTATAAATAGGAAAGATTTGATTGTTTGTTTGTATTAAATAGGCTCCGAAACTATACGACGGATTTGAGAAAATCTTTCACGTTTGGAATTCTACATTATCCCTTATGAACATAGGCTGTAGATTATTTTCAAAAAGTTAGGTTTTCGTATGAAAACTTCCGAAACCAATGTGTGAAAAAATAACCTTATACCGGGTAAGCTGTGTAAGTTATTGACAATAGAGTAATATGGTGTACTACAGTTTTATAGAGGACTAGTGGCCCGCCCTCGCTTCGCTTCGGGGTAGAATTGATCAAAATCCTTTCTTAGCGGATGCCTACGTCATAACATCTACCTGCATGCCAAATTTCAGCCCGATCCGTCCAGTGGTTTGGGCTGTGCGTTGATAGATCACTATGTCAGTCAGTCACCTTTGAGTTTTATATATGTATATAGATATTAATATCTACAGTAAAGTCCGGGATACCCTATGTCTAACTATGACAGTAATGCCACAACTAGAGGTTCCCTGCGGCTTCACCCGCATTAATTTGAGAAAAAGGGATATAGTAAGTCCTAAAAGATGGATATAATGCTGTCTCGGAGTTTTTTAAAGAATCTTTAAACAGGAACAATTCCGTAATATATGATTTTTGTGTAACTTTAACCGTTTACCTAGCGCATGCGACGGAGCTCGCTAATGAACTATTGCGTGCCCATTTTTGCAACATTTTCTTTAGAGGGCCACGCGTGCTGGCCTACGTTGCCAAGTGGCAAGGTAGGATGGTTGGTGTAGCAGTTCATAAACGTACCAGCTATCTTCGCGTTTGGACTTGAGCACCACTTAACATCAGGTGGGGTTGAGTAATTTGCCTACCTGGTTATAAAAAACGATACTCCGCGCTTACCGGTCCTAGCGTGATGTTATATAGCCTATAGCCTTCCTCGATAAATACGCTATCCAAAACAAAAATATTTTTTCAAATCCAAGAGATTGACGCCAATGATACGAGGGACAAATTTTTTTGATGACCTCTGTGGCCGAGTAGTTCGTACGCCGGATTTCATGGTGTCGACGACTCGAGAGGTCGCGGGTTCGAATTCCGGTGGGCGCCAGAGGTTTGTGTGATGAATACCAGCTTTTGTTCTCCAGTCATGGATGTTTAATATGTATTTCACTATAAAAATAATATACTTATTTAAGTACTGCATATATATACTATCCGCTACCCTAGTGTCCCATAACACAAGCCTTACAGTGCTTAGCAGTTGGGGCTAGGCTCATTAATGTGAGTGTTGGAAACATTTATTATTATTTATTTATTTAACAGCAGAACAATGGTGCATACGGTATAAGCCCTTAACTACGCAACAAATGTTTCTCTTTCAGTTAAATAAAATTAAGAAAGTCATTATGTATTATTCAAGCATGAGAACAAAAACTTTAGTCTACACTACAGCTCTACACCAAAGCTAGGGTGGACCACTATTATATAAGTTTTTATAATATATTGTGGTTTTGAAGCATAATTTCCATTATTTAATAATGGGTGTAAGGTTATTTTCCTGAAACCATAACATTATATTACCAGTCCGTCTACAAGTAGAATATATTATCAAAAGTATGGCCTGGGTGTCGATTTTACTATCTAAATTGTTCGAAGATAGCGCGTTATATATTTTTATTGGCTCCTACTCTGGCATCGAAAATTGGCCCTATTCAAAGCGTTTTAGTGCATTTCCTCCTTGTAAAATGACTGAGAAATTTATAAACGAAGGAAAATATTTTAAAAGAATTACTTGATTGGGAAATTTTATTAATTAATAAAATTATGGGAACTAATTCTGACATGCCTTTCCATTTTTTAGCATACACTAATTAGCCTTACCCCAAAGAAAGCACTGTAGGCTTGTGTTATGTGATACTAGGGTAATGGATATACATATTTAACTATAACTATGTTTATATAAAAATACATATTAAACATTCATGACTGGAGTACAAAAGCTTGTATTCATCACATAAACATCTGCCCTCAGCAGGATTCGAATACGGGACCTCTCGAATAGACGACACCTTGAAACCAGGGGTACAAACCACTCGGCCACGGAGGTCGGCAAAGAAAGTTTTCTAAACTTAAAAGTAGATTTGACCACATTATGTAAGTAAATCTTTATCAGACTCTATAAGGAAATTCTATTTAGTCCGTCAGTTAGATGATCAAAAAATAATGTACACGTATTTTTTTCTTTGGGCAATCAACCAAAAATAGACAAAGTTATAGCGCGTCAAAGTTTGGGAGTAGGGGCTCGTGACGTCACTTTTAAGTGAAAATTGTACCAAAACGTGACGTCATGCGACTTTTCAAATCAATATATCTCTGCAATGTTTATAGTATGTGAAAAAAGAAAAAATACGTGTCCAATACTTTTTGATAATCTACCTGATAAACGAAGAAAAAAAATGGTCATGGGGCGTTGGGGTCTCAAGTTGCTTCAATGGCGGCCTCGCAGCGGGAAGCGCAGTGGCTACAACCCTCACCAGGTGGACTGGCGACATTAAGTAAGTTGCGGGGACCAAGAGGCACACCGCTGAACGGACCTTACACCTGGCTCCCGCAAACCTTACGAGCCCCCACAGTGGCTGCCCACTGAGAACCCCGTAACTCTTACGGGTTGTTTAAGGCATAATATCCGCTAAAAACCCTGCGAATACCCTCTAAGCTGCTTAGTGCGAAAGTGACCTGAATATTTTTTATGTGTTTGAAGTAAAAAAAGGAAATCCCTTGAGGAGGCCTTGTGTAGCAATGAACGATGATGGTGCTATTATAGTAATGCCAAATTAAGACTTAGCAACATCGTTAGTATAACACTAGTAAAAAAAAATCTGAGGTGTTTTTTTTTGTTTTTTTTAAATAAATCAATTTTCGTAGACTTGACTTTCTATGAAAATGAAAATAAAAGCGATTTAAATAAATAGACAAATATTATATTTGTTATTTAACTGCTAGATGTTTCAATCTAAAGAATTTTAACTTGAAAAAATATAGATAAATGTTTTTTTTTTCTTGTTACTTTTAAACAACTCAAAAAAAACAGTTATCAATTTTCTATGAAATTTATAATTGCACTCTGATAGCTACAAAAGCAAACTTTAAAAAAATATTGTTTGTTACATTAATAAGAAATCAAAATCTGGTTCAAAGAACTCAAATTCGTGTTGACTTATGTTTTCAGAAAAACTTAGACCACATTTTATTTTTTTTATTAAATCTATTATGCCGTGCATGTTTTTACGCTGAATGTGAAAAATAAGCTACCCCATTCGTAGTTTGAACTTAATTTCCCGCGCTTCCCATACAATTTTCTGCCGATCGTGTTTTATTTTTGAGTTAAAACTAGGAGAAATACATGTTAATCATGAGTTTGTACAACGGAACTGTGATTTACTAATCTATGACATAAATCTACTAGAGTCTGTGCGGAAAGAGAATGGGCGTGGCGAAAAACGGAACTAACAATAAGATTTTACTAGAAAAAAAAACAGGCAGCGGACGGGACTCGAACCCGCACCCTTCGCAGTCCGGGAAAATGCACTGACCAATTATACTACCACGGTCCTGATGGCCGCGTCGAAATTTTCCTAGCCTTAAGCTGCAAGGCAGCGCCATGTCTTTGCATTGTAGGTACCACAATGTCAAATGATTTAAACATCTAGCAGTTAAATGCTTAAAAATAAATAAAAACATAATAACAATAAGATTTTTATTTAGCAATGAAACCCAGCAATCAGTAAAACGTGAAAGTTTTGTATTGATACGGATTTGTTTGTTGTTGTGATTTCTTGCGGTTTTTTGTATTTAATCATGTCTAAAAGGGGTGAAACCTTACAAATACGGTAGAAAAGCACTACAGCGCCCTCCAATCAAAATCCCATTCTCTTTTCACACAGACTTTACTTATATTTTTCCATACAAACTTTTCGCAAAAATAAGTTAGTCTCAAAAGAGTTTTGCCAGTAACTGGGTGACTCTTAACTTTCCGTACTGTTTTTGCCGAATCCCTTGCGGTTGACACGGGTAACGTGGGTCAAGCTAGTATTGTGATTATATCGAGTATCGATAGAAAATATCTAACTGAAGCGAAAATATACCATGATATTTTTCCGACTTTTAACTACAAGAACTAGTGTTAAGCAGTAGTTTTTGCAATTGGAACTGTGATGATTATAACTTTAAAGGCGAATAGATTTAAGTATCTGTGTAGAGAGAAAAGCGAATAATTGCGGATCACCCAGAACATAAGAAATTTCGTCAATCCTCATACACTTAAGAAAGAAAATTAAAAATATAGGCACGATCCGAAATATTTACTTGCTGTAGTCTCCTTTGCTTGTACATTAGAGCACTTACATACGACTGCTGGCTATATAACGGTGCATAGTATAGCTACTCAACAGCGGCTCTCACAGCCGCCGCAAGGGATGTGTATTGCTAAAGACAAACTCCGTGGCCGAGTGGTTTGTACGCCGGGTTTCATGGTCTTGCCGACTAGAGAAGTCCCGGGTTCGAGTCATCACAAACATCTGCCCCCCGGGGCAGATGATGAATACGAGCATTTGTGCACCAGTCATGGATGTTTAATATGTATCACTATATAAATATACTAATATATGTATCAGTATATATATTCTATCCGTTACCCTAGTATCCCATAACACAAGCCTTACAGTGCTTACTTTGGGGCTAGCCTAATTGGTGTGTGTGTTGGAAATATTTATTACTAGAGATCGCCCGCGACTTTGTCTGCGTTAACTTACTTTCTTGAAAATCCCTCTGGAACCATCATTTTTTCGGGATAAAAGTAGCCTATGTGTTAATCTAGGGTGTCAGCTAACTCCATACCAAATTTTGTTAAAATATCTCCAGCCGTTTAGACGTGAAGAAGTAACAAACATACACACTCACATACTCACACACTCACAAACTTTCGCATTTATAATATTTGTGTGATTTATTTTAAAAGAAAGCAAGAAAAACAGCAAGAAAGCGCAACGCTAGTTACAATAAAAGGAAAGATCTGAAAATCTTTGTAATTTATATTGCACATCTAATGTCTAAGTCAAACTATCGACAATAGAACAACACTACAAAGAGACAAAAAAAAGGTTGGATTGAGAGCTGACCGCTCCAACACAATAATTTAGCAGATCCCATTTCGCAAGAACGTTTTTTGATAAATATAGACAATAGCATCCCTAGCCGTGTTTTTTGTGATCCTTAATAACTATTGGGGGACAATTTATGGGTACTGGCGTCGGCAATAAATAGGAGGTTTTTGATATCTCCCATTTTGGTCTTAAACAGGAAAAAACCTCGAGATTGGCAGACTTTCAAGTAAAAAGGGTAAATATGGAGACCTTTTACTCGCTCAGCCGGCGCCATTTTGGACAAAACGAAGATTTTACTTTTTTGGGGTTTTGGCATGTCTGTCTGTCCATCCGAGGTTCTGCTTGGAGACTGTTTGCACTAGAGAGCTGTAATTTTCTGGAGTTGTGTATTTTCAATCATGCCGACAAGATGATAGAATAAAATTTCTAAAAATATTTTTTATGATTGCTCGCCTACATGTAACGTGGCGATGAATTTTTTGCTTAATCGTCTACCCCATCGTGTAGGCAGACCCGTCTTTCCCAGTGGGCACTTTGGGCAAGTGCCCAGGGCCCCGCGATCAATAGGATGCCCTCAGATCAAATACAAAGTCCCTAGTTCCTGTTAAATCACCAAACGGAAGTCATAGAAGCCCCATTATCCTAATATGCCCAGGGCCTCCAATAGGTCACTGCGTGTAGGGTATCGCTAATCTACGGAACCCTACACAGCTCATGGCATGACACGCACCCGGCCGGTGTTTTTTTTTTCTTAATGGCTTCGCACGGCTTGTGCATTTAGCCAATGTCAAGTGTTAAAATGTTTACAAATTCTATAGCACTCGAGGTCAAAGTAATAAATCAAGTCAAAGTAAGTGGCAGTCAAGTCAATCCCTCTTTCCCTATGTTTCAGTAAATGTGTGGGGATTTACTGGAACCTCCCCATGGATTCCTTGAGGGAACGTCAAAAGACACTTTCCGCTATTTTGTTTCACTTGCCAACACTTGTGCATGCTCCCGAACACTTAGTGGTTAATAATCCACCATTATTAGACACTAACATCCGCCACAACACAATTTTTAACAAGAAAAACAAAACTGCTAAAGGGACGCTTTCCGATCCCGCCAAAAAGTCCACCCGCTGACGGGGGGAATGCCGGACAACAGATTAGATAGATACAAAAAAATCATAGATATACTCTTTATTACTCACTCACACATACACAATTGTAGGGCTTACAAAACAGTAAACTATTGAAATTACTTAGTTCTTAATTCATTTATTGAATTAATTTGATTTTTAGTCACAAAGTTTAGTTATAAAATAAATGAAGTAGTTTTCATTGCCTTTTTAGACTCCGTGCTCCCTAAAATTGTATAGATCACACAGCTTCACTTCGTTATATTATATTCAAGAACATGACTTACAAACTAAATATATCAATGACTTAACTAAATTGACGCGCGTTGAGACTGCTGATCAGTGTTGCCAAACGTCCCGATATTTAAATCAAAATTAAATGGACAGGCTCAATCCTTTTCGGGAACACATCGACAGTGCGTGCAGCGTACTGAGAAAGCGCGGGCGGGTGGTATAGACAAGTGTGGACTGGCCGCCTGCTCGGCGCGTAAAGAAGATAAATACAGTGTAAACTCCATTTTACGTCACTCGATTTAACGACAAACTCTCTAAAGCGGCGAAATCACTCGTCTTTGGTTGGTTTAGTTTGTTTTCCATACAAAGATACTCTCCATATAGCTATACCCCACTCTTAATAACGACAACGATTAAATAGAGTCCAACCGAAACTGGTTTTCCAGCCGAAACCGAAACCGAAACCGAATATTCGGCCATGGCTTCAGTTTCGGTCGAAACCGAAACCGAAATGGAAACTTACCTGTCAAGATTAAAATTCCTTAAAATACTGAAATTTGGTGCATTTTACCCATTATTCAGCATTAATTAGGACATGAAATGGAAACACAGTATATTAACTTTGTTGTAGGTAATCATTTATTAAATATAATATAAAAAATAATTATAATATTTTTATTATTTTTTCAAATAAGTTCTCATAGCAAAATTTTTATCAGTTATCAATAATCAATTCACAAATTGTTACTGTCTCATTAAATACCCATTGGTATTTTGAAATCGCATTAATTAATACTTTGGTTTGTATTTGTACTTAGGAGAATCATCAATCTCTTTTATCTCAATATAGGATATGGACTGCTGTGCGAGAAACGAAGTAAGGCGAGCGTGCACAACAACTTCCGAAATCAGTTTAGGTTTCGGCAAAATTTTCGGCCAATTTTAGCCGAAAACGAAACTGTCGCCGAAACCTAATTTTTGGCCGAAACTCGGCCGAAACCGAAACCGAACTTTCGGTCCGACACTACGATTAAGTAATAAAAAGTATCTTTTAAGTTGCCAAAATTAGTGAAAATCGCACAGCTGTGTACGTTCTTTTGTCGCTTTATTATCCTAGCCCGTAAACTCGACTGCCGGCATCATGCAAACCAAAATTTCATAGAAATTCGTTCTTTTGTTTACACTAGGGATTGCACATGTAGACTGTTGTTGACCATGACTAAAAAAAATTATAATACAACAAAATTACTGGTGTAGCAAAAGACGTCAGACAAAAATAACAGAATATACGCAATAGCGTTCAAAAAAATATATTTTATATGTACATAACTACTAGGTTGAAATGAACTTTTTTTTTCATAATTCAGATTTTTCTTCTTTCTATTTAACGACAACTCTCTATAACGCCACAAAATGTACAGTCTCTTTAGGTTCGTTATAAAGAGTTTACACTGTATTCAATAACTTTTGATTCATCATCATCAGCCTATAAATATCCCCACTACTGGGGCACAGGCCTTCCCAATGGATGGAATAGGGAGATTGGGCCATGACCCACCGCGCGGGCCCACTGCGGATTGGTGGGTGCTAACGACTGCAGATGCAGCCGGGACCAACAGCTTAACGTGCCTTCCGAAGCACGGAGGAGCTCGAGATAGTAATTTTTTGGTCACCCATCCAATGACCGACCACTGCGAAAGTAGCTTAACTTTAACGATCGCAGACGAACGCGCTAACCACTTGCGCCATCGAGCTCCTCTTTTGATTATATTCATTTTTTTATTATGTTCCGCTTTGGACGAAAGAATACCGCTTTTTTACTGAAAAAGTTCCTTAATCCCGACTTGCCAAAACAAAAACTGGCAACGCTGCTGCTGATTGAGTATAGGTCGCGGCAAGTAACTCTAGCGCTGAACAAACCGCGGAGGGGATAGCTGCGCATGGGTATAATGCGATTCAAATAAGAATAGAAAGCCCACGACCTCTATCTGTCAAATGTCGCTTGAAAAGTACGGTTTGCAAAAAAAATTTTGGAACCCTTTTTTAGCACTCCGCTACTTCAAGAATAAAAACCAAACATTTGTAAACAATCAATAACTAATATTTATAATTAATATCGGTTGATTTTTTTTTCACTTATTGAGCTTTGGTCATGAATGGTCGATAATTAGGTTATTCGTCAACCAAATGTCACTTTAAGTTGCGTTCAGAAACTCGATTTCAAACTTTCGTTTACATTTATAGGATGCATTTTCGTATGTGACCTAGTAATAGTGCATGATTATTCATATCTCCGGCGGTAATGCAGAGATGAGCGGAATAGAAGAGCTAGATTCTGACTAATGTTTTTTCTCAGTCTTAATAAATAAATATTATTAAAAATCGGTGTTATCTTAGTAAATAAATGATATCAAAAAAAAACTGATGCTTTCTTCTCACTTAATGTTAGTAAATAAGTTTTATTAAATAAAAACTTTTTTATGCTCACTCTACCTATTTGGTTTGATTTGACAGCTATGACATCACAATATGGCGCCCAGTCGGTCCTATTCTTAGTTGGATCGCATTATACGACTGGAGAGCCAATCGGCGTAACGCACGCCCACCCGCGCACCTCGTTTCCCCCCAAGACATCTTAATCTTTACTTCTGCGCAATAACGGTCAGCGCTAGAGTTTCTTATAGCAAGTTAACTCACGGTCTTGTCGAGTTAAGTTCTTATCATCGTTTGGACAGGATTTGCTACTTTTGCTTTATAGTAAGCACCAAAATAGGTTATGCACTCGAGATTTCTCCACTCCTTCACATTGCACTGCAGCTTTTTGCGGGTCATTCAGATTTGCTGCCTCAACTTGCTTTGTTGGAACGACCTCCCTCCTCCTATACGTGACTACAATCGAAGCAAATGTTTAAAGTCAAATTAAAATGCCACTTAATGAAATTGCAATGTATGTAGCTTTGTTTCCTCACCTAGTTTTTACAGTCCCCGTGCATTCAATTTACAGAGATGGTCTTCTGAACCAGGTGGTACATGACCCCTGCTGTTATTGTTTGGAAAAGAATGACACACATACACACATAGAGAAATTTAACACCAGCGTTTTAGATACAATTGTGATGATTATGAATTTTTATTATTGATTTATATAAAAAGACATAATGTTCGAAAGCATAAAATATCGCAAGTTAAGCAACACTTCAGCTCATAGAGAAACAGTGATAATCACAGAGGACAAAAAAGGGACAACCTACTCACATGAAAAAAAAACATTGTTGTCATAGATTAAGTATTGATAATTGTTGTGAGCTCTGCTACTATTTTAAGTTTTATAAATGTTGATTTAAATAAAGATGTATGCAAAGTAAAGACGTATTTTTATTTAATATTAGTTAGCACAAAAGTTTACGTAAAAAGAATATTTTCATAAGTGACACAGTATGATAACAAGTAAGTAGCTATAGCAACAACTAAAAGGCAATAGACAATATTGTAGAGATGTGGTCTCTTCACATGATTAAGGTGTCGATTCTGGAACGAATCTCTAGAATTAAACTTAAAATTGACAATAGTATATCCTTGTCAGTCTCTATACAGAATGAAAAGGAGAGACTGATATTAGGTTTGGGTTTGAGATTGGAGAATCGTGCAGCCAGTAATATACATAGCGCACCTTACAGGCACTGTCAGAATACCAGCGCTGCTGTCACTCGCATAGTAACGTGTGGCAACAGCATCATGCTGAGGCAGGGTACTGATTAACCATTAATTTACTTTTACAGTTTTAAGTTAGTTTTTAATTTTGTTTTTTATATTAATGTTTATGTGTTCTTTCATTGTTGTTGCAATACTCGTGTAACAAAGGTTAATAATAAATCTCTCTCTCTCACACATAAGTACATACTGCTGCTTAATTTCTAAACTCGCTACTGTACTTACTGAAAGGTAAATCAGTCTTTAAAGTACAAGAGACGTGTGTGTCTTTCGTTGTCGTTGCTAAAATTACATCCGAGTCAGACGAAAATACCTAAATATGGAAACCGTAAAATAAAAAGGGAACATTCTCTTGCTTACTAAGAAGATTGTATCTGTTTCTATATACTCAATATAGTATGGCGGAGATTAAGATATAAGAAGCAACTTCGTCAAAGGCAGTATAATGGGTTCTTAAAGAGTCTTTAGATTAACTGTAAGCTCTCATACGAGGGGATCGCGAGGGCTGCTCTCCTATTTTTCCAATTGCAACTTTAGCGGGCGCAACAATAGAGTCGATTTTACCAAAAGAACAACCATCACTTGAGTTTGCAACTTAAAATATAATGCCTTTGAATTGCAATGCCTTAAAAGAAATTTCTAAGGATTTATTGAGGGATTACTTTGAATTGTACCCTGATAATAAGTTTTGCGTGGGTTTTGATGACATTACATTCACTGACGCCTTAGTGTTCGAAATACTCTCTCAATCGTAGATATACTCGTAATCGTTTTCACTATAAAATATTTTATGCTAGATTACATAGAATAAAATATCTAAAATAAATATTAAAAATGAAATTAATTATTATTAATATTATATGAAATATTCCCATCTCGAATCCACACCATAAAAAGTTTCATATTTATCCTTCGTACAGGTAGATCGATGGCTCAAGTCGTTAGCTCGTTCGGCTGCGATCGTTGCAGTTAAGCAACTTTCGCAGTAGTCGGTCATTGGATGGGTGACCAAACGTTTACTATCTCGCGCTCCTACTTGCTTTGGACGTTCGCACGTCTGGACGACTTGCTTGGCACGTTAAGCGGTTGGTCCCTACTGAATCTGCATTCGTTAGTACCCACCAACCCGCACTGGGCCCGCGTGGTGGGTCATGGCCCTATCTCCCTATTCCTTCAATAAGGAAGGCCTGTGTCCCAGCAGTAGGCTGGTGATGATGATGATGACAGGTACATTTACTGTATTAGTAACAACTATTCATCGTCAGCCTATTAATGTCCCCACTGCTGGGGCACAGGCCTGCCCTATGGATGGAATAGGGAGATTGGGCCATGACCCACCACGCGGGCCCAGTGCGGATTGGTGGGTCCTAACGACTGCAGATGCAGCCGGGACCAACGGCTAAACGTGCCTTCCGAAGAAAGGAGGAGCTCGAGATAGTAATTTTTGGTCACCCATCCAATGACCGGCTACTGCGAAAGTTGCTTAAGTTCAACGATCGCAGCCGAACGCGCTAACCACTTGTGCCATCGAGCTCCTCAACCAACTATTAAAAGATGTTAACTCAAGAGGTAGGAGTGATGATAAGGTTAAAATTTTTGGTCATCCATCCAATGACCGACTACTGCAAAAGTTGCTTAACTTCAACGATCGCACCTGTATGAAAAAAAAAAAACTAAATATGATAGACTTTATAATAATAATATTGTGAAACTTTTTATGCTCTGGATTCTAGTGCGGCTAATAATATAGCATAAAATATTTTATAGTGATAACGATTACGAATATTTCTATGATTGAGAGAGTATTTCGAACGTTAAGGCGTCAGTGATATTTATTCAAAAATAAATATAACCCAAAATTTTCGCCCTTCTACCACCAACCCCTATTTTTTTATGGCGGTACGAAGTTCACTGGGTCAGCTAGTATATATATATATACACTAGCTGACCCAGCGAACTTCGTACCGCCCTTAAAAAAATAGGGGTTGTCCAGCGGACAAAATTGTGAATCTAAACCATTCTCAGATCCCCTTGAACACACACAAAAAATTTCATAAAAATCGGTCCAGTCGTTTAAGAGAAGTTCAGTGACATACACACTCACAGAAGAATTATATATATAAAGACTAGCTGACCCAGCGAACTTCGTACCGCCCTTAAAAAAATAGGGGTTGTCCAGCGGACAAAATTGTGAATCTAAACCATTCTCAGATCCCCTTGAACACACACAAAAAATTTCATCAAAATCGGTCCAGTCGTTTAAGAGAAGTTCAGTGACATACACACTCACAGAAGAATTATATATATAAAGATATATATATATATACAATATATGAGTGATGTGTGCGCTACTCCATTTCCCTATACCTTACGCACCGCCTAATGTTAGGTTATTTATGAAAAGAAGTGTCACATCAGATGTGTGATCCGTGCACACAATTTTTGAAGTTATACTTCTTTAGGCGCGTTATGAAAAAATGATGAGAGTGAAATTTTAAGATGCGCGCGCATCACTGTAACACAAAATTTTAACAGCATGAAGTTGGTCGCTTTAGCGACCAACTTCATGCGTTACTTTTGTGTTTACCGCACATTAAGAAAATCTACCAACAAAATAGAAATAGAATCTCTATTTAGTGGGTGCTGACGACTGCATTGTGAAGGCCTATCAAAAGTATTTATTAATCTGGAACAACGGAACCAAAGCGCGATTCAGGAGACTACAGCGCCATCTCTTGACCATTGGTTTAGTAGAACCAAAAACCACATCTTTATTTTTTGTAATAAAGTAACAAAAAGTATTTATTAATCTGGAACAACGGAACCAAAGCGCGATTCAGGAGACTACAGCGCCATCTCTTGACCATTGATGTAGTAGAACCAAAAACCACATCTTTATTTTTTGTAATAAAGTAACAGTTATATATTCATATTTATAATATTTATCCACATGTTTCTAGTTTGTATATTCGGAATACGTGTTTGAGTTTCATACAAGTGCAAATCACATATGTTCTAATAAATTATATTCAGTAGCGATTTTAATTGAATATTTTGATTGTTTATTTATTTTTTCAAATTAAAACTGAACTTTATTGACTTCGTCCTTTTCCATACTTTTTATTAATTTATTGTAATTAATTATTTGCATGCAATTAAAAACTAATTTTAAACGATGCCAAAGAAGGATAACTTCTCACGCGCCTACATAAGTACACGCACCCATTTTTTTTCTTCTGTCTATCAACTAAAAATGACAAAGATAAAGCACGTCAAAGTTTGTTAGCGGGGGCTCGTGACGTCACTTCTCAGTAAATTTACTTAGACGTGACGTAATGCGACATTTTAAATCAATATACCTCTGTAATGATTTGATTATGTGGAAAACAAAAAATATGTGTTTTTATTTTTTTAAGCATTTAACTGCTAGATGTTTAAATCTAAAGAAAATTTTTACTAGAAAAAAATCCACGCGGACCAGGCAGCGGACGGGACTCGAACCCGCACCCTTCGCAATCCGGGCGAATGCACTGACCAATTATGCTACCACGGCCCTGATGGCCGCGTCGAAATTTTCCTAGCCTTAAGCTGCAAGGCAGCGCCATCTCTTCTCATCGTAGGTAACCCACAATGTCAAATGAATACTTTTTAAGTATTAAACATTTGACAGAAGAAATATAAATTAAAGTTATGTTTTTATTTTTTAAGCATTTAACTGTTAGATGTTTAAATCTAAAGAAAATATAACTAGAAAAAAGTGAGGGCCGCGGTAGCATAATTGGTCAGTGCATTCGCCCGGATTGCGAAGGGTGCGGGTTTGAGTCCCGTCTGCTGCCTGGTCTGCGTGGAATTTTTTCTAGATATATTTTCTTTGGATTTAAACATCAAGCAGTTACATACTTTAAAAATAATAAAAAAATATGGGTGTGTGTACTTAAGTACGCGCGTGAGAAGTTATCCTTCTTTGGCATCGTTTAAAATTAGTTTTTAATTGCATGCAAATAATTAATTAAGTCAATAAAGTTCAGTTTTAATTTGAAAAAATAAATAAATAATCAAAATATTCAATTAAAATCGCTACTGAATATAATTTATTAGAACATATGTGATTTGCACTTGTATGAAACTCAAACACGTATTCCGAATATACAAACTAGAAACATGTGCATAAATATTATAAATATGAATACCTATAACTGTTACTTTATTACAAAAAATAAAGATGTGGTTTTTGGTTCTACTACACCAATGGTCAAGAGATGGCGCTGTAGTCTCCTGAATCGCGCTTTGGTTCCGTTGTTCCAGATTAATAAATACTTTTGATATTATAAATATGAATACCTATAACTGTTACTTTATTAGAAAAAATAAAGATGTGGTTTTTGGTTCTACTACACCAATGGTCAAGAGATGGCGCTGTAGTCTCCTGAATCGCGCTTTGGTTCCGTTGTTCCAGATTAATAAATACTTTTGATAGGCCTTCACAATGCAGTCGTTAGCACCCACTAAATAGAGTTTCTATTTCTATTTTGTTGGTAGATTTTCTTACTGTGCGGTAAACACAAAAGTAACAGTATAAAGCATTAAAGCGACCAACTTCATGCTGTTAATTTTTGTGTTACAGTGATGCGCGCGCATCTTAAAATTTCACACTCATAATTTTTTCATAACGCGGCTCTTCTTTAGCCGCGTATAACTTCAAAAAATATAACATAGATACTTCTTTAAAAAAGGTAGCACAACAATGCGGATCTTAAATTACCACGCCCTTGACTTAAATTACAATTACATTATAAACACAGCTGGTTAAACATTGATTTTTATTTCACCGCTACGCTTGTATAGAAGGAAATAAATAAAAGCTTATCCACCGCAAAGTCAACCATTCCACCGCCAAAGGACGAACGAATTCGCATATGCAGTGAAAAAACTGTTCTTTTTTCGGCTCAAATCTAACGTCAGCCACCTCTCTTGATTCTAAAATTGACGTCATTTTACTGCCACCTAACTTGTTATAAAGCCGCAGTTTTAGTTTCAAAAATCGAGTTACTTCAAAATATTGATTGTACAACCCGACACCGAAATCCATTACTGGAGTGGACAGTCAAAATAAAAACAGGCACAGTATAAATCGCCAATAGGTTTTGAACGGAAAAACATAGTCTCGCTATCCACGACCAAAGTGGCAGTTACGTCAGAAACAACTGACAAATGCGCCTATTTGGACCCAAGCTTCGATCCAAACAAACAACGCATCGAGAGCGTTGGAAGCTGGAATAGACGGTCCAACGGGCCAGAGTTATGTTCGATTGAATCGAATTTGAGAGGCATTCCGTCAATATGAGGAATGCGTAAGTGGTTTGTTTAGGGTTTACGTTCAAAAGGGTCTTTTGTAAAGTTTTTGTTTTATCCGGTGAATTGGAAGGAACCACAATGAAAGCACGCTGGATCGATAAGAAGAATAAACCTTTGAAACATTTTTATAACAACTTGGATAATGGGTTACCATTGAAGACTGAAAATCAGTCGGGGAAAAATAATTATAACTACAGACACAATAAATCATACTTATAATATTTAACCCTAGCTTGAATAGGTCTTTAAAGACCGATATTTTATCATCATCATCATCAGCCTATTAATGTCCCCACTGCTGGGGCACAGGCCTTCCCTATGGATGGAATAGGGAGACTGGGCCATGACCCACCACGCGGGCCCAGTGCGGATTGGTGGGTGCTAACGACTGCAAATGCAGCCGGGACCAACGGCTTAACGTGCCTTCCGAAGCACGGAGGAGCTCGAGATAGTAATTTTTGGTCACCCATCCAATGACCGACCACCGCGAAAGTTGCTTAAGTTCAACGATCGCAGCCGAACGCGCTAACCACTTGCGCCATCGAGCTCCACTATCGATATTTTATAGTTAATTTAAATAAAGCTTTCATTACTTAGCCCCTAATTTAATTATATTTGTAATCACAAACTTTAATATAACAGTGATCCCAAGTTACTTAAAAATATCGGCCTCAAGCGCCGCGGAAAAATAAAGTTTAATATAAATGAAACTTTCTCACTCGACTCGAAGGACCTATAGAAAACTCTGGAACATGTTTTCACTCGGCTGAAATGTTCTATCGGGGTGCATATTTGGCTGGTTTAGGGCCCCAAGAGTATTTTTGGTTGTAAAATGAGGTGACATCTCTCGAACTTGCGGTTTCAATTATGGCCGAGTGTTAATTTCATCCTGGAAGTTGCGTATTGTTTGAGTCACCACCATGCCTACGCTTTAGAGAGGACTTTAACTCAGTAAATTGTTTTGGATTATAATACACGTTGCTGTCTAGAAAGTTTCTGCGGGGGATTTGAGACATCGTAAAGACGTCTGCATCAAACCCATCTAGTTTCGTTGTACTGTGTTTGGCACTACATCGTGCATTTACTTGCAAATGTGAGTGCTGTGCTGACTTAAATGTAAATTAAAATTAATTCAATCACCCTCTACGGCAAAACTAGCTGTTGTATTATATTATTTTAAGAAAGAGCTTGAGAAGTTCAAAATGGAAAATGGAGGTTTTTCATAAATTGTTGAATTTCAACTGTGTCTGAAAAGATAATAATTTAATTAGCATACCAAATCGACTTTAAAAGTAAAACTAGATTTTTTTAATGATATTTTATGTTCTTTCTAGACTCCTATCCAGCCTGAAAGCAGAGATGGGATCTACGATGTAGCAAGCTTATATAGAAAATTGTACAGGATGTAAAAAACCTTTGACAAAGACTTAAATTACGCATTCTGTACACCCAAACAAGCAATATTATATAAATATTATAAGTGTGAACCATTTGTATTTTAGTTAAAAAAGAAATCCGGCACTCAATGTATAGCGCGGCGCGCTACTGTGGCGCTGGGAAAAGAATGTGTCTGTGTGTGCGTGTGTGTAAGGGCATCGATAAAAAAGTTTTTAAATAACATTTTGAAAATATTAATGTATAAATCTTGAAAAAAAAAATATTATGACTTTGACCTTCAATATATCCATAACCATAAATTTCCCAGGTATGTTCCAGAAGAAAAAAATTATCGTCATAATGTGGAAAATACGTAGCATTCGTCTTCATCAATTTATTTATTACACCCTGTATGTAGTCGGAAATACAGACGCAGACAGGAAATCCGCCCGATCGTTGTAAACCTTATAAAGGAACCAAGAATGGGATGTTTACCTACCGTAGACTCCAAAAAATATTATAGGTAGTTGAAAGGTGAACGAAATATTACAATCATTTGTTCTTAAACTAAAATTTTTGAAACCGGCAACAATTGAAAATAAGCATTAACGACTTAATTTATCTATCGACTTTTCTGAGAATCCAAAAAGTTTAACAACTAAAGTTTACTGAACCCGAAAAGTTATTGAAAGGTAAAGTGTATTGTTTAGCTGATAACTGTTAAATATACAAACACCTGAACTGAATCTCTCCACAGTTCACAAATTATTTGAGTGAATTCACCACACGCCCTTTATGTCACACGATTAAGTGAACCTTCAAAATGTACAAAGGCCCAATTAATATACCTGGTGCTCCAACGTAGGCGTTACCTACGTGATGAATAGTTGAGACTCGAAATAAATTAATTAATTAGTGTACCTGCAAAATTATTGTTTCTATGAACAAGGGCCTCGGTTTGTGACACTCATGATATATCCTTTGTAAATGATGTGTATTTGTGCTATGTGATATTAACTGTACTTTATTAAAAGCTCTTTGTTTTATTTGGTGGATAATTTAATTCTACGGATTGAGTACTTTGCATCACACATAATCATCTAATGTGTTTTATAGCTACATTGTGGTTTTATTAAAAAACGCCAAGTTAAACCTCTACCTTTTTTTGTGCCTGGGAAATGCCTTACGCGTCCTTCAACCATTGGGGAAGAGAGAAGAAGGTATTTGGGACTCCTCCCTGTTAATTTCAGCCAGCCCTGTGACCGGATGAAATAAACTGGGCCCTACCTAACGCCCTGAACAGGGCCACTAAAAACCAGACAATACTCATCTACCTGCATATTGCAATCTATCTATATATATAAAACTCAAAGGTGACTGACTGACTGACATAGTGATCTATCAACGCACAGCCCAAACCACTGGATGGATCGGGCTGAAATTTGGCATGCAGGTAGGTGTTATGACGTAGGCATCCGCTAAGAAAGGATTTTGATCAATTCTACCCCCAAGGGGATAAAATAGTGAATGAAAGTTTGTATGAAATTTTGTCAATTTTAAACCGATCGGGCTGAGACTTTGCATGCAGGTATAAGAAGAATCATAGATGAATGTCATTGTGTATAATACAAGCCTGAGAACAAAAACTGTAGTCTAAACTTCAGCTCTACACCGAAGTGAAGCGAGGGCGGGCCGCTAGTGTGAAATAGAGTTAGGCGTAGCTTCACCTAAACCCTTTTCTTTACTTTGGAAACAAACAAGGTGACTGTATCATTTAAGAGCAGTTTATGTCGCATTACGTAAATGCAATATGTTTAAAAACGCAGCGCCACCTTATTGTAAATGCCAGCGTTATATGTATATAATCGTGAACGGTTTTTTCAGAACGTGTATTCTGTAGTAACATGCAATTTCGTCATTGAATTTTAACTGTCAAATATTTTTTATTGTATGCTGGCTGCAACAGTAATTGTGACATTTTGCCGTGTAATGTAACACAATTTGAACTAATAATGACTAAAATAAAAAATATAGAACTCGGCCAATTACCTTCCCTATAGCTATAAATAATAAATAAATAAATATTTCCAACACTCACACCAATTAGCCTAGCCCCAAAGTAAGCACTATAAGGCTTGTGTTATGGGATACTAGGGTAACGGATAGAATAAATATACTGTACATATATAAGTGTATTTATATAGAAATACATATTAAACATCCATGACTGAAATACAAATGCTCGTGTTCATCACACAAACATCTACCCCCACCGGGATTCGAACCCGGGACCTCTCGAGTTGGCGACACCATGAAACTCGGCGTACAAACCAGTCGGCCACGGAGGTCGTCTAGAATCTAGAAGGTAATTGAACTCGGCAGTGAGTTGTTATTTTATACAAACTCGTTTCACAACCAAAGATCTAGTTCGACTCTCGCCTAGTTACCTAACACTTTTCATTTCATCATCATCATCATCATCATCATCATAAGCCTATTAATGTCCCCACTGCTGGGGCACAGGCCTTCCCTAGGGATGGAATAGGGATATTGGGCCATGACCCACCACGCGGGCCCAGTGTGGATTGGCGGGTGCTAACGACTGCAGATGCAGCCGTGACGACCGATGACCAACGGGCTGAGACTTTGCATACAGGTATAAGAAGAATCATAGATAAATGTCATTGTGTATAATACAAGCTTGAGAACAAAAACTGTAGTCTACACTTCAGCTCTACACCGAAGCGAAGCGAGGGCAGGCCACTAGTTATATATATACGAGTATCCTTAAAGAAAAAGCAGGGTTCCCAACTTAGGGGTTTTGCCCCTAGATTTAGGGGCTAGAAGGGTTAAAACGGACTTTTTTAGGGGCTGGAATTTTTTGGGGGTTCTTTTAGGGGCTTTTAACAAAACTTTCAATTAAATCGAAAAACAAAGCGTGTGTTTTCTTTCAGTTTTGTGCGTAGAATGGAACGCACCACGATATGAAACGACTGAACTCACTGTGTGGCAGGTTGTTTCCTATGGCTGTATGGACTAAAGTTCTTTGCCTTCCACCAATCAAAACAGCTAAATAAGATTCAACAACCTGTCAGCTCATTTTCGTTTGATTTTCCATTCGGAAAATGTATTTATTCAATAAAATAATTTACTGTAACTAAATATGTAACGTTTTAATTTATGAGCAACGAAAGAATTTAGGTAATAAGATAAGAAGGTACGTATAAATTTCTATAATTTAGGGGATTTTAGGGGAATTTAAAAAATACTTAGGGTAACATTTTGGTAAGGGTTGGTAACACTGAGAAAAAGGTCACATTCAAGTTTACAGTGAATTTGGTGACTCTATTACTGCCCTGACTAAAGTTCGAGTAAGTATCTCTTGGTGAGTACGGGGTGCATGCAAATGAGCTGTATACGCAAATAACTTGTTGGTGCCCTATCTTCAGATCACTTGCAAAACGTATTCGAGTCGTACACGATTCGAGCCATAATCATCGGCCCCGATGTTTTAAGGCAATTTAGTGTCATTTTCGAATTGCTCTCAAGCGATATTAAACAAAATAATAATACACACGTCAAAGTAGTCTAGGCAACATGCATAATAGGGTATTTGAAAGTATTAAAAATAAAGTGCCAATTGTTAGCATCTGTGTTTAGAATGAATATCGACAGGAATTTCACTAGTTTTACAGAAAAAATATTCATAATTTTACTAAATACCCACGAAAACGATAATAGTTTTCTTATCTATTGTCACGTGACCCAAAACGCTTGGGATTGGCACAGCCTAAAATGATGTCACACGCAAGTAAACTTCCGGTTAAAGTGACATTACATTGTATCTTTGACGTTTAAATAACAGTGGTGTGACGCCACACACCAGTGAGACGCCATATTGTCCAGAGAAACATTTCCGCGGTAACTTGAAAATGGATTTTTCGATTTGGTAATTTTTACTGTAATACACAACAGAATGATGAATATCCACTTTTTACGGACTCCATAAACATTAGTAAACAACGTGAGATCGCTTTCCAAAACTTGTCAATTACCCTATTTACGCATACTGCAAGTTGTATCACTTGATATTTTATATTATTTTTCTGAAATATATAGTCACTTACTTTAAGAGTTTTTTTTTGCTTTAGTCAATAATAAATCAAATTATTAACAAAATAATATAAGTATTAAAAGGAGTCGAAAAGTTCAAAACAAGTAATATAGAATTAGACTCTTGATGATTAAATGAATCAGTTAAAGTTAGAAAAGTATTGTCTTTACTTTGAATCTACTTAAATCTTTCGAAGATTTATTATAAAAGAAAGAAATGAAAAAATATTGAACACAATACTCACAGTATCAGATCATGAAACGACACTTTTATGTTTTTGCGGTTTTTGCACATACGAACCACTGGATTCCAGACACTTGAAAATTTAAACCCATCCTCACGATAGAAATTTTTGTGTTTGGTTATTTCGTTTTGGTTATTTTAGGGTAGACCGATATGTCTGCCAATAACATCTACCCACAATTACTTCAGCTACTCCGTGATCATGGCGCTTTCAATAGTGCCGAAATATCGGAGATTCATAAAAAATAATCCCGTTAATAGCTATAATGTTATTGACCATGAAAATGTGAATTGTGGTGCTCATGCTACAGGGACAGGGTCCTTTGCTGAGTGGTGTGGGTAAAAACAGAAGAGATAAATATATGAATAAAATTTTGAGTGTAAAGATTCAATAGTTCCCTACTCTAAAGATTCAATAGTAGGGACCCTGGACTGCGCGGTCAGGCGCAATATGCATTTATCGCGCCACATTGTAGAGCGCTCATATCGCCTGTTTTAAAAGCATTAAGTTTGTCAGCCTGCGCTTCGAATTAACGAATGTACATGCATTAAAATTGCTTCGGTTTTTTCAATTCTTATGGTGTTATTCGGCACCTAAAATCTAGAGTTCTTGGTTAGAACTAGTCAATATATATTAGCATTAAGTATTTTTTTCTATTACAACTGTTACAAGGTATCATTATCAAATAAAATAGGTCACATGGTTTGTGTCTCTGATTAATACTTATCTCGGTCCAAGTGTTTTTTTTTTTTATATAAATTGACGCAATTTAGTATTTCTTACTTAGTATGTAAGAAATTATCAAATGAAATTTTCAACATTTCTCAATTTTAACCCTCTAGGTAGCGGGTCAGATGGTTATTAAGGACCTTTTCTAGAACTTTAGCCATTAGATCGAATGACAAATAATCGATAAATCAATAGCTCGTTCTGCCAGTAGATCAAAAGCTAATAAAATCGATGATTTATAAGATCAAATGCATCTGCTCTCTGATCGAAAATCTAATTGTGGCATACAGTCCGTGTTTTTGTTTACCAAGTTGCGTATTCCATCGTCACTGCCGGATTTCTGCGTTATTTTGACTCCTTGGTAACATTGACATTGACAATAAATTCGATGGAAATATTGGCAAAAATACGGATATAATTACATTACCTACCATTAAACGTTTTACGAGAAATAATTTTCCAGATACATCATTTGTTTCAAAGTAAGTCAGTAACGCTTCAAAATCAAGATCCGCGACAAACATTGAAATTACGATTCAATGTCACAGCGATCTTTTGAATTTTCAATTTAGTGTCACAGCGAACTATTGAAATTTCGATTTAATGTCACAGCAATCTATTGAAAATCAATTTATTGAAATTTCGATCAAATAGCAAATCGATATATCGGGTTTTCGGATAATTGACACCGATCAACTGACATTCGATATGGCGTAGAAAACCCCCTTAATTAGCAATGACCTTAACAGCTCCCACATACTGTGGTGCACTCGCTTATCTGAACGAGGTCGCGCAAACATTTTCATATGCTCTTTTATCATGTACCGTGCCTTTTACGCGATCGTCGGGAGCGGCGGAAAATTTAACGAGACGTTACATTTAATTTGCAAGGATAACTCTTTTGAAATGTTCAAATTATGATTTTATTTATTTTTTAAGCATTTAACTGCTAGATGTTTAAATCTAAAGAAAAAGTTTACTAGAAAAAAATCGACGCGGACCAGGCAGCGGACGGGACTCGAACCCGCATCCTTCGCTATCCGGGCGAATGCACTGACCATTATGCTACCACGGCCCTATTAGCCGCGTCAAATTCAATGTTAAATTTCAACGTATGTTCAAATTAAATTCTACTAAACTTGATCACGAAAAAACGACTACATTGATTTGGATGAAAAGCATACATTTACCATAATTGAAGCAAAAGATACTTTTTACCCTGGAAATACATTAGGTTCCTGAACCGCTCCATGTGCGTTCCGACGATGACGCGGTCCCTTGATATTACAACACACTTACGCTAACTTGAGCGAGAAGGAGATTTAAATCATAGAGCGAAACCAGTTGTTATATTCAGTTAGGTAATAATATTTGTTCACCCAACCTATGCCTAACCACTGCGAAAGTTTTGCTAACTTTTGTAATCGCAGACCGAATATGTTATTCGTTAATGTATTTTATATATTATTACTAGCAATTAAACGTACTCGGGTTGCGTAATATGAGCAAAATTAATTACAGTATTCAATAACATCGTTGCAACACTATCAAATATCGATTATATTACACAGACTTGAAATTGTAATTGAAAGTCAAGATACTATAGTGCGAGTGTGTTTATCGATATTTTACACAATAAGTGTTGTTGATTATATTATGTTAACATATTTGTTTCTTAGGTTTTCACGCACATCACTCATTAAATAAAGTTTTAACGGGTTAATAATGCACGAACTTTATTTATTTTTTGACGTTTCGCACACCTGTCAATATTATTGACTTTATAATTGGAAAAATCAAATCAAATACTAATAGAATAGATATTAATCAAAAGAGACATTCAATATTTTTAAATAGCTGGTAGTTTATGCTCTATATTCACCCCGTAGGATTCTTAGTAATTATTTATTAATTTCGAAGCTGTTTGTGATTAAGGAGTTGAGTGGACTGTTTTTTTCTGCTAAATTTTAACATGTTTTTTTAGAGTTCCATAGCAAAAGGGTAAAAACGGGACCCAAGCGATAAGTTTCTACTGCCTGTCTGCCTGTCACCAGGTTGTGTCTCATGAACCGTGATAGCTAAACGATCATTTTCACAGATGATGTATTTCTTTTGTCGCTTTAACAATATATGGCATAGGAAAAGTGAAAAATAAAGACTTTTTTAATCAATATCTATAAACCAATTTTAATCGATAAAAGATACGCACAAAAAATAAAAACCGACTTCATAACAACAAAACCACTAAAAAGTTAAAAATAATGCATATTTTTACCTATATATTACATCTAAAGAAAAGTTTACTAGAAAAAAAATGCAGGCAGGTCCCATCCGCTGCCTGGTCCGCGTGGATTTTTTTCTAGTAAACTTTTCTTTAGATTTAAACATCTAGCAGTTAAATGCTTAAAAACTAAATAAAATCATAACTATATATTACATTTTCAGTCAAATTGACATTTGGAGTTGGTGCCATGCATGTTCATACATTTGATTTACTATTGACTGCTTGGGTTGGCATGGCAACGACTTTATATGTAGATAAGAAGTTTAAGTAAAGAATATGCATTATTTTTTAGTTTTTAGTGGTTTTTTTTATTTCTTGTTAGAAAAGTTTTATCAATTCATCTTGTTGTATCTTTCTATCGACAGTAGGAATTATCATTTCTGGTGCATCGCTAGATGGTATTAAACCGCCGTAGAATAAAAGGCGTGACAGTGACTCCCTGCGGTAACCAAGCGGATATGTAGAAACTTATTTAATTAATGTACAGATATTTTTCTTCTTCATATTGTGAGATAAAAATTTAATTAATTACCTTTACATAATTATCTTATGCGCAAACTTTTATCTTTAACTTTTTATATATCCGAGGTGATATAGCGACATATTTTATAATATTTTCATGGTATAAGAGACGTTGTAAATACTTCCTATGTTTTCGATATAAAACATCGATAGTTACACAAACTTTTATCTTTAACCTTTTTATATATCCGAGGTGATATAGCGACATATTTTATAATATTTTCATGGTATAAGAGACGTTGTAAATACTTCCTATGTTTTCGATATAAAACATCGATAGTTACACAAACTTTTATCTTTAACCTTTTTATATATCCGAGGTGATATAGCGACATATTTAATGATATTTTCATGGTATAAAAGACTTTGTAAACACTTCCTATGTTTTCGATATAAAACATCGATATTTACACAAACTTTTATCTTTAACCTTTTTATATATCCGAGGTGATATAGCGACATATTTAATGATATTTTCATGGTATAAGAGACGTTGTAAATACTTCCTATGTTTTCGATATAAAACATCGATAGTTACACAAACTTTTATCTTTAACCTTTTTATATATCCGAGGTGATATAGCGACATATTTTATAATATTTTCATGGTATAAGAGACTTTGTAAATACTTCCTATGTTTTCGATATAAAACATCGATAGTTACACAACGCTAGTTAACATTCAGGATTTGTATTATATGCGATATTAATGGTACGGCTTGAGGGTATCAGGCAGAGAGCGGGCTTCAGAAGCCTTTCAAGGGGAATCGGCACTAGCTATTCGAGTCCACTTCAAGCCAACTCATTATATCTGCACTATGCTAGATGGAGTTGAAATCAACCGATACCGGTTGGATTTTGAAATTGCGGCGAAGATTATTTCACCTATGCAGAATGTTACTTCACTAATAATTGTGAATAAACGTTGTTTGAACTTTGAGGAGCTCGATGGCGCCAGTGGTTAGCGCGTTCGGCTGCGGTCGTTGAAGTTGAGCAACTTTTGCAGTGGTCGGTCATTGGATGGGTGACCAAAAATTTACTATCTCGAGCTCCTCCGTGCTTTGGAAGGCACGTTAATCCGTTGGTGTCGACTGCATCTGCAGTCGTTAGCACCCAGTAATCCGCACTGGGCCCGCGTGGTGGGTCATGACCCAAACTCCCTAATCCATCTATAGGGAAGGCCTGTGCCCCAGCAGTGAGGACATTAATAGTCTGATGATGATGATGAACTTTGAAACAGTTTCCGCAACTTTGTAAAGCAGATAGCGAAACAACAGTTCAGTTCGGAGTTGGATAAATGGTGGTTTAGGAAAGGCATCATCATTATCATTATCAGCTGATGGACGTCCACTGCTGGACATAGGCCTCCTCTAGGGATCTCCAAACACAACTGTCCTGAGATTTCCGCATCCCCCCGACTCGCTTGATGTCGTCAATCCACCTGGTCAGAGGTCTACCGACACTGCGTTTCTGCCTTTAAAGTGCATAAGGAGTTTATATCGCAAATTGACATTAACATTAAACAATTTAGTATCTAAGTGCTTCGTCAAGTTCAAAACGATTATAAAAGTGAAGTATATAGGGCAGTATAGGGCATAGCGGATTTTCCGCATTGGAGCGCGCGTCTGGGTAGTGTAACCTGCTGTAAAGTGAAGACCATAGTTAAAATAACATTACCTTTTGACGTTCCAGTAAGGTGTAAGGTTCCAGGGCTCCACGGGGTAACCGGGAGAGGGGAGAGGGACGGGAAGAACTACGCTTCCCCTCTAGCTCCCCCCTCTCAGAAACGGCGGCCCCCTCTTGTAGTTTTGTCCTACAAAGGGGGGCGGCGGAGGGTTGCTTGGACGGGTACGCCCATGAAGCCCTCCGCAGCGGACGGGGGGCGGTACGGTGGGCACTAGGCTGCGTACTCAGCCCCCATGCGCGGGCCTACCTGCGCACGTCTGCGGGATCCCCGCAATACTTCAGGATACCCCTACCGTGGAGCCCCGGCGAGGCCGGGAAGCTGCTGGGTGCGGAGTCGTGGTAGAATCCCTAAACGGGGACCCCGCGGCTTCGCATTAAGCAGTGTAGACGGTATTCGCAGGACTTTTTTAGCGGATATTATGCCGTAAAGCGCCCGTAAGAGTTGCAGGGTCCTCGGTGGGCAACCACTGGGGGGTTCGTAAGACTTGCGGGAGCCAGGAGCTCTACTCCCTTTCTCCGAACCGAAATTTCGGCAACGTACGAATTTTAAACGAAATTTCGCCAGTGACTCTACTCTATTTCATCTTCGAACACGCACATAAAGTTCGGAATCACAGACAATTATCGTGAACGAATGGAATGAGTTATGTTTGTGAGTTATTTTCATCTACACTTTTTAGATAACGTCTTTTACTTCAAAACAATATTAGTTTATGACAACATTTTTGATTACATTAAAACAACCTCTTTTGACATTGTTAGCCGACTAATTAAACTTGTAGAGTTGATGCAAGCGAATGTATGTCAACCTAAATTTGTCGTGTAACACTTTGAAGTATTGACAATACAATAATAATCAAAAATTAGATTTATTTGTAAATCTTTCTTACTAAAAATGTTTCTCACGCTAAGCAGCCTTAATTAAAAATACTCTAGTAGTAATTTTAGGTTTAATTTAAACAAAAATCCCAAAACTAAAATGAAAAGGTAACACTTTTCATTTCGTCAATTTGAGGTTAAAATTTCGAACAATTATCTGTCAAATTCAACTTTTAGTTCAAAAGTTTTGTGAATTAGAGTAGGCTTAGAGAATTTAAATGTCAAACTATTTTGGGACGAACGAATTTTCGAAATGAAATAGAAACAGAGTAGGGAACGTGCGAAATTTCGATCGAAATTTCGTTTTTCGTTGAAATAGAGTAGGCCTCCAGGTGTGAGGTCCGTTCGGCGGTGTGCCTCTTAATGGCGCCGTCGTCTGTAAACAGCATTTTTTACCCGCGTTATAAAAAAAGGGCTCCACGAGGTAGGGGATTGGGTCTGAGCAGGCTACGGCGTGAGTGATAGCTTTCGTAATGAAATTAGTAGGCAATGATGTACACTTACCATCAGGAGGAACATGTGCATTTTGTTATAGAAAATAAATAAAAAGCAAAGTTACTATGTGAAGTCATTGTTTCAACTAACTTTTTTATCTTATTGTTAAGTGTCGTGATGGGGTTCGTAATTAAATGCCAGTTCACGCTTGACAGTTCTTTATTCACCACTCAGTTCACACAATTAACACACAATGTTAATTACAAAACACTCACTAAACACTGTATTTCACTATACAAGTCTCTAAATCGCCTTTGAACACTTTTGTTGCACTTTGATCGCCTTTGGATTCGCTCCGAAATCGCTGTTGAAACTCAATCGCGGTTATATATGCCGATCGACGCATTCCAGAAAATACCCGTTGAATTGAGAGTTAACTGGCATCCGCGAGTACGTAATTACCTACCTACCTAATATACCTACGCAGGTAACGCGCATAACTTGTAAACAAGTGCAGATGTCGTTGCACTTTCTCCCTTACGCCGCACTGCATAAGGCCATTTTAGAATGAGCCGCATTACTCGACCTCTATCACGACCCGTTGTGCTCCGGCAAATTCGATCTCTAACACTTTCGCGGTTCCGTTTCGAGAGCGTTTGTGACATTATTTAAGTAATTTTTACGCATCCTTTAATACATGTCGTGGCAGCTTTTAATTAAGGCACCACTTATAAGTATTTATTTAAAAAAAACCATCTGTATTACATGAATTGTGTAAAATGATTGTCTTCTTGGTTGTACTAATAAATAAAAAAAATACAAGAGAAAGGTTTCAGTCTGCAAATCGTTAATCTATTTTAAAGAGTGGCAATATTATACCCCGAACCGGATGACTTTAAAATTTTCACATTCTCAATAGCACAATGGTTCAATCAATCAAAACTGAATCGTGAGTGAGCCGGCTAACTGTCGGCGACGGACGAATAAAAGCTTAAGCCGGAGCGCTTTAAAAATCACTCAGAACCGGTGTGACTGAGGAAGATTGAACGGTGAAAAAGCGGACAAGTGTCGAGTGGCACGGAAGACAATGGCGACAAATTAATACAGCGTGCTTCTGGCGTTTGAAAAATATGAGAAACGACGGCGGGTTCGTTTTTATTTCGGCTTGGCTACAGATAGAGGTTTTAGCGACAGCTCAAACGTTGCTTTGATCTGGGTAATGTCACTGTTATGGACCACAACCGTATTTTTGTATTTTTTTTCTTTATTTATTTATCATCAACAAGTTTGAACAGCGTTTTACACAATATAATCTAATGTAATTTTTTAAACGGTACTTGAGCCAATTACAGAAACTCATTTTGTATTCAATTCAAAAATTAAAATGAGGGTAGGGTAGAAAATAAAAATTAACAATAACATAAAAGAAATACCAACAAAGATTCAAATTAAATTTGCGATAAATATAAATACCTATATAAATCAAAATTATAAATTGAGCATGATAACTAAATTTGTGTAAATGAGTGTGTATGTGTGTGTGTGTGTGTGTGTGTGTGTGTGTGTGTGTGTGTGTGTTGGAAATATTCATTTATTTAATTTATTTAAAGTAAAGTTTTGGTCACCCATCCAATAAGACTAGTAATTATTACTATCACTGGGAGTGTCACTGAATAATTCGACCTCAGCGACACAAATACAAAAAATCCCAAATTATGAAATACATTTTATTTTTTTATATAAAATAATTTCTCACTGTTTAAATGCCTATTCCTTTTCATTAGAAAATGAAAATTGTAATAATTTCTCTATAGCGTTCGAATTTCTTTCTTTGCAAGACGGAAATCCTGGTCTCTGACTGCTGTGTTCATTTGCATAATTATCTATTTAATTTGTGTCCCTTTTATCTTAATTATTTGATTGCCGTGTTCCGTTTGGTATTCATTGTCAGAAATATTTTACGAAAAAATATAAAGAGTAACATTTGTTCTCACTTGTTTCCTTTTCACACTGACTTTAGTATAAAGTCACTCAGTATTTAGTTTTTAAAATAAATTGTTAAGAATATCAACTCAAAAACCTCGACTATTTACTGTTCATTCATTTATTATCTTTTTGACAGATCGACGCCCATGAGATTTTGTATTGTTTACGTTAAAATGTCATACAAATAATATTGTCCTTCATGGACGGGTACCGCCCACTTAGTGATGTGACACACATAATGATTACTATCGAAGATTTTGTCACAGATTACAAATAATCGGTAGAAATAAATGAGTACAACTAGGAATAAATGAGTAAAAAGTCAGAGATACAGTTTTTTATAAAACTTTTTTAAATGAAATTATTAATTATAATCAATAAACCTAATGGTACAGATTAATACTATTAGGATAAACAAACATATAAAAAGCAGTAAGCAGCAGAACAACTACTCACTCGTGCTCATCACACAAATATCTGTACTAGGTAAAATAATAAATCTAATAAGATTTTGAATATTTTTGATAACTAAAATAATTTCGATACTTTTAATCGATTAAACAATGTTATAGCATAATATCGATTATAGCTTTAAATCGAACGAGTTATGTGATAGGGTGTCACTATTTTTACTTCGATCGATCTGTCAAAAAGATAATAAATGAATGGACAGACTATAATTAAATTTTAGGGTTAATACTTTGTTTTTTTTTTATTAAAGATCACCAGTGAATGATACAAAGAGTAATTAACATCTAACACAATTTCACAAACAAGAAACAGTGTACATTCTATTTAAGGCGACCACAACATGCAATAAATGAGCAGACATGATTTTAAAAAAATACATTATTCATCTTAATTAATAAAAAACATAGTAAAATTTAAATTGAAATTGAATTTACACAAATATACTAAACATAGGAATATATAACATTGATAAAAATAATTTTAAATACATTACATTTATTGAATCGAATTGGAATAAATTACACTGTTTTTATTATTTAAAATTGAAATATTTTTATCGATGATTAAGATTAAGCTATTTCATACATAGCAAACACCGCAGTACCTCCTTCCTAAATTTTGAAATGCTGTCATTAAATATATCGATCGACTGGCAAAGAGAATTATACGTGCTCGAAACACGGTAGATGGCATTATGACAAACGGAGTACGGAACAAGGCAGTTATGGGATTTTTTCATTAAAGGTTTTTAAATCTTTTGAAATTCACAAAAGCTGCTGAACAGATTCCGATGTAACTTAGACGGTTACCTAAATTAAAATATAGCCATTCCAATAGGAAATAATACATAAAATCCTTGAACTATACGAGCGATATGCAATCCCTATAAGATCAGAAATATACCTACTTGTCATTCCGATAACTATTTTTTTTCTTAAATCTGTTAATAGTACAAGATTTTTTCCACAGCAGCGCGATGCAGATTCTGGTGGTTTCCGAAAAGTAGCATTCGAAAGGAGATTGGGCATTTTAGGGATTTTTATCTCTCAATTGTATACTAATGAAAATACTGCCAAAAATCGTTATCTAATTATTGATGACTGAATACCAAATTTCAGCAATTTTTGTACTCTCAGGAACATATACGATATTTTTAAAATGTAGAATGATTTCCTATGTAATAAGCCCGCCCGGTGCTTGGTGGCCGGTTGCTATACGGGACGTCGGTCGTCTCGCCACCCCAAGCGTTAAATATAAGATATAAGCAATATCTTTAAGTTTATTTGATTGATGTACAAAAATCTTTAGTTCGTCCCCAAGCTCCATACTAAGATGCCCGATCTCCTTTGACTAATTCAAACGTTATGAATTATTAGGCTGCACGTCTTCTTCTTCTTTTTGGAAAATGGCGGTGCAGTTTTGTGGATTTCGCCAGACAGGCTGCGTGTCTATAGATTCTAGATGATAACTCGACATGCAATAATTTGACAGACATAAGAGATAGGTTGTGAGTAGGGTTACCAGGTCGCCAAACCTAATAGCCGGACATACCAGCCAGTTTGGCTGGACATTTGGGTAAAGACAACCTACGTTATTAAGGATTTTGTTGTAAAGTAATATATATTAGGTACGACAAAAATTGTATGTAAAAACGCCCGACAGTCAACTCGCTTGCACTCGACGAGCGTGGTCGAGCGCAAGTGAGTTGACTGTCGGGCGTTGACTGTCGGGCGTTGACTGTCGGGCGTTGACTGTCGGGCGTTGACTGTCGGGCGTTGACTGTCGGGCGTTGACTGTCGGGTGCTCGCTCGTTTCGAAATGTGAAAAGCCTATTAAAACCTGACAAGCAGGACACCGATTATTTAGGCTGGACACGCAATCAAAAAGCCTAAATATGTCCGGCTTTATCCCGACTCCTGGCAACGCTAATTGTGGGAGAACATTTTTTGTATATGCAGCTGAATAAGCGTACTTAATTTCGAACATTTATTTTAGCGCATTTAGTATTGAAGCTTCGTCACGCAAATGAGTAAAAAGCAGTACCCTAAGCACGAACCACGAATTCGAATAGTTTGCAAACCGAAATGTCAATGTCAAATTTTGTATGGAAACTTGGCAGCAACGGCACAAAGTACGTAACGAGAACTAAAAATCAGTACGCATTTGACAATGCCATTTCGGACTCGCAAACGATACGAATTCGATTTTGGTCCATGCTAGGGGTACTGTAACCTTAGCACGAACCATTATCGAATTCGAATAGTTCGCAAACCACAATGTCAATGTCAAATATTGTATGGAAACTTGAACAGCAGCGGCATAAAGTACGTAACGAGAACTAAAAATCAGTACACATTTGACATTGACATTTCGGACTCGCAAACGATACGAATTCGTTATTGGTTCGTGCTAGGGGTACTGAATAGTAATATTTCTCGAAGAGGCATATGGATGGATGCGGCTGACGCAACTTCGAATGGCGCTGACACATCATTGGCTGCTGTTGCTTCTGGCATTGACATGCCGCTCATGTGTATGAAACCTAATAATTCGAGTATTATGTAACGTAATGGTTATTATCGATTCAGTGGACGAGCAAATGAAAAGCAAGATTTTTTTTTTAGTGTGGTCGCAGATGACCTTTACAGCGTCACCGGGTTTTGGGACGGCGAGATCCTAAAAGGACCTCAAGCCAAGAATTGGCGAGTGCCTCTACAGGTATTTCAGGCGGATGGTATCTCCCCACGGGGGGAGTCTCCTCTCCGTCTGGGGCCTCTAGACCACTCGTAACTTAAGGGGTGAAAAGCCAGACTTGTAAGTAAAAAAATGAAAGCAGTAAGTAACAAGTAAGCAGAGCTAAATGTATTCTTGAAAGGTAAAACAGATGTCATACAAGAATGGTAACTAGTTACCTAACTTAGAGGTCGTCAACAATAGGGTATTTGACAGTATTAAAAATAAAGTGCCAACTATTTTATTTTATAAGGTTTTCAATAATTTTACAAAAAAAAATATTCATTATTTTACTAAACACCCACGAAAAAGATAATAGTTTTCTTATCTATTGTCACGTGACCCAGCACGCTTGGGATTGGTGGAGCCTAAAATGACGTCACACGCAAGTAAACTTCCGGCTAAAGTGACATTACATTGTATCTTTTGACGTCTTAATAACAGTCGTGTGATGTCACACACTAGTAAGACGCCATATTGTCCAAAGAAACGTTTTCGCGGCAACTTGAAAATGGAGTTTTTGATTTGGTTATTTTTACTGAAATACACAACAGAATGATGAATATCCACTTTTTAAGGACTCCAAAATTAGTCAATAACGTGAGATCGTTTTCTAAAACTAGTCAAATACCCTATTATAGGTAAATAATGTTAAAATACTGTGTTCTACATTGTTTAATTATTATGCATCAAATTATTATGTGAAGACGTCGATGGCGCATATGGTTAGCGCGTTCGGCTGCGATCGTTGAAGTTTAGTAAATTTAGAAGTGGTCGGTCATTGGATGGGTTGCCAAAAATTTACTATCTTGAGCTCCTCCGTGACTCGGAAGGCACCCATCAATCCCCACTGCAAGCGTGTTTTTTTTTTATGTTATAGGTGGCATACGAGCAGACGGCTCACCTGATGGTAAGTGATCACCGTCGCCCATAGACACTTGCAACACCAGGAGTATCACAAATGCGATGCCGGCCTTTAAGGAAGGAGTACGCTCTTTTTTTGAAGGTTTTTGGGTCGTATTGGTTCGGAAACACTGCTGGCGACAATATATTCCACAGTTTTGTCGTACGTGGTAAAAAATTTCACGCATCAAGATGATGGGGATGAAATTTTTGTCGCGATATACGATGGCGAAATGCAGTGAACTTCTGCTTGTAAACATGCTCTCAAAGTGACATTACTTTGTACTGTTTGACTTTGTAATGAGAGCCGTGTGACGTTACCTGTTTGTAAAGTGTATTCGCCATTGCTGGAGAAACGTTACCACGACATATTTGAAAATATAACATTTTATTTTAATTTTTTATTGATGTACATGATAAATATCCTCATGTATGTATATGATAATAAATCCTATATTTTATAAAGTCACTATACACCAATAAATAACTTATCAACGTACAGAAAAAGTTAAATGATGCTCTTTTATCCTTACATTAACCGTCTAAGCGTTCATGGAATTTTCACCAACAGATCCCCGTCTTTTCACAAGAAGTTTCATCCACTTCATAATTGTAATAGCAAGCGTCTTAACAAATTTACAGTAAGACACGCTCTATTATTAATCACGTATTTCGTAGGATGATTTGATAAATCGTAATTTTGCGAAAATTCTAGGGTTTTTGCGAAAACGCAAATAATTAGACAAAGGCGGCGGTGACATATCTCTATCTTACTTAAAAATGATAGGATTTTTGCTAAAACGCGAGTATCCTCCGTAAGTGTCGCCGCACACGGGCTATACGCCACAGCTACAAACGCCGCCACGAGAAGCTAAAAGCGGCTACTAAAGTGGGTGAAGCGCGCGACAGCGGCTGACGTAAGGGAGAGAGAGGTGGGGAATCGCGCGAGTGACGTGTGGCGGCGTTTTGTATCGGCGCATCAAGTGGCTGGTGCAGGCAACAAAAAGCGAGCAACGACGATTTGTAGCATGTGGCGGCCACCGGCGTACCGTGTGTGGCGAGTCCATATAAAATGTATGAAAACTACAAGAAATATGCCGGTGGCGGCGTTTTGTGGTTGTGGTCGGTGGCTCGTGTGCGGCGACACTAAGTTTGCGAAAAGGCTTCACACTAGGTTTAGTATTGTGGCCATAAAAAAAAACATTAACAGTAACATTGAACAATTTCATCGATATTTTCTAAAAACCCGCTTTGTCGCAAAACCTTTAGGAATTACTTCAGTTACTCCGTGATCATGGCGCTTGCAACAGTGTCGAAATATCGGAAACTCGCTAAAAACAAGGTACATGGTAACAATCCCGTAAATAACTTATATTAGTATAATGTTAGTGACCATGAAAGTTTAAAACAATATACCTTTAGGATTATCGCTAAAATACGATTTAACAAATCATCCTACGACATAAACAACATTGACAGATTCATGATTAATCGTCTAGACGGCTAAGTATACATTACTTAGTACTTAAACCTAGTCAATATCAAATTATGTATTTTAAGAAACGTTGATTAATTTAAACTTATGCTAATAATAGAATAAGATTAAATTCATAAACATGCTTAATAATACTTCTAAACTAAAAATAGAAATACACAACATGTAAAGAAAGCTTTAGTATTCCGTGCGCACGATGAAAACCAACTTTTTAATCGAGAAAAATAATCCCCATATAATACTAAAGAGCCCCGATACATTCCAGTCATGAGCTTAATAATTTACAAGATTCCAGGGGCTACGTGCAACTATTCTCTCTCTAAAACCTTATATAAAAGTGTTCGTAATGACGCAGCAAGAAGATAATGGCTGCCGAGAATTCAATTTAACGCCAGTATGGGTTTATCGAGACAGGTGCTGCCATCTACTCTATTGCTAAGGTGGAAAACGTTGACTTAGTTGTGCCGTGCAGATATAATTTTTTGCCGGTTATGACAGATTCAAAAACTGTGTATATAATAGTTGGGGCATACCTTTACGCATGGAGGGTGAGGGGTAGATCGGGGAGTTGATTTACCTGGAAGGTACGAGAGCAGGTCGGCTGGCTAGCCGCTTGGATTGCGGTCCGTGAGACTAGTCAGGTGACGCTGTGAACGGAGAAGCCCAGGATCGGCTAAAGCGGGTGCGGACCATAAGCTGCCGGTCGGAGGTGGGGTGGTTGACGTATGCCATGTGGCGGCGACATCTACACGCCCCACATATAACTAACATGGAGGAAACAATCTTTCGCCTCCTCAATAGATGGCACTACCGGCGCTGCGTTCACCAAGTAAGGAAGCCTACATCGCGCAAGTAAAATTCGGTAGCCAACAGTTCATATATACTATGCCCGACCAACATCAGTCGGGCCGCGGCCTCCGAGCTACCATCACCCAGCTCGGAGGAAGATCTTCCCCTTTGCCCTTCCTACATCCCACGCTTGCACGAGTGCACTTCAAAAGATACCCGCACCGACTAGCGGCCCTTGGGCTGTTCGCCGCTGGCCGAATGCACCACGCAATTACCTGCGTCGCGAGGGTTTGTTAACAGCAAACCAACGCTGCGTTGGTCATTGTCGTGGATATAATGCATTTTTTCTCCCCGTCATCGAAAAAAAATGGTAGTATATTCTTAGATATTGCGCAAGTGATACTTTGTGACCAGAGTATGATTGGCTAGTTAATAAATAATTCTCTATAGCTATGACGGCCCCATTCTATACCATCAGTTGGTCCCAGACGTCACAACTGGCTTCATTCTCACTGGGGATATAACTGGGAAAAATACCATTATTTGACATTGGTGATAAATAGACAATCAAAACCTCCATTGTTGCCAGTGGTGAGATACGGGTCATCAAAATCCCTATTGTTACCACTGGTACTTAAGAGTTATGACAAAAAGATTTTTACATAAAAAACATTAATAAGATATTGATATGTAAATATACTGTATTGCTGATGATAGATTTATATTACCACTGAATCTGGACAGAGTTTTAACAACAGCATCTAATTTAATTGTGCGATTGGATTAAAACGAACAGGTCTGTCCTAAAAGAAAATTCGCGCCAGCTACAAAACCAAAACAAAATACGAACATAAAATGCGGAAGTTGCTAAAATAGCAACTTGCGCATTTTACATTAAAATTACTGTGTCAGGTACTAGAATCTTGTCAACAGACTTTAGAAACTATTATGGGCAATGAATGATTTGGCGAGCTGCCATTACTATTTCAGAACTAAGTCTTAGCTTCAACTGTGCAAAGCCAAATATGGTTGAGGTGTAGCTTCTAGTTTGGAATCTATAATTTATTATGTACTTAGTTTTTCTATAAATCTGTCCTTCCCAAATTTTACTCACTAAGATCATTCTCCTGTACTTAATAGAGTTCAGAAATCCTACAAACCATAATCACCAAAAGGAACACAATACCGTTAAAAGGAACCATTATATTATTTATCTGTACTAATAAGTTTGTGTAGAAGGCACCAAAGAATTAAGGAACTTCAACAATATACTAAAGCTTTTTAAATAAAACTCAAAGGTGACTGACTGACATAATGATCTATCAACGCACAGACCAAACCACTGGACGGATCGGGCTGAAATTTGGCGTGCAGGTAGATGTTTTAACGTAGGCATCCGCTAAGAAAGGATTTTGATCAATTCTACCCCCCCGGGGATAAAATAGGGAATGAAAGTTTGTATGAAACTTTGTCAATTTTAAACCGATCGGGCTGAGACTTTGCATGCAGGTATAAGAAGAATCATAGATGAATGTCATTGTGTATAATACAAGCCTGAGAACAGAAACTGTAGTCTACACTTCAGCTCTACACCCAAGCGAAGCGAGGGCGGGCCGCTAGTGTATTATATAATTGAAATAGTCATTGCTGTATTCCGCCTATAGAATCTGTAATAAATCTAGAAACTGGTTAGCTTTCTCTTTGCCTTCTAGACAGGATTTAGTTCTACAAAGCACGTCGGGCAGAATCTTAGTATTCACAGTACAAAGTTGTAGGTAGGGATTTATTAATTGTTGTGGTCTCTAGAATTCGTAGTTTCAAGATAGGTATTAATTATTTTGTTATCATCCACTCAAGTGGTATTCTATGGAGGATATGAGAACACAGGTCCGCTTGCACTAAAATTTCAATTTAAGGCTTAATCATGTGATTAACAAAGCATTCCATCTTTGTCAATTGTTAAAAGTCAAAAGAGTTAGAACAAGTATTAATCATGATTTATTTTTAGATCAGAATTAAGAACTTGAAGTCAAGTGACCCAAAGAACACAGTATGAGGCAAGTCTAGATTGAGCTGTTTAGATGAGCGAAAACCATTTATTTTCTTTTATGAGACTGCATTTTTAGGGTTCCGTAATCCTGACGAGGAACCCTTATAGTGTCGTCATGTCCGTCTGTCCATCCCCGGTTTTGCTTGGGGATTACTAGCACTAGATAGCTGCAATTTTGTAATTTTGTGGAGATATTATATATATCAATTACACCGACAAAATGGTAAAATAAAATTCTAATAATTTGTTTTAGGGTGGCTCTCCTACATGTAACGTGGGGATGATTTTTTTATTATTTATTATTTTTTTTCCTTTAAAATTACTTACGGGTTCTTAAGACTATTCTTCGATTTAAAGATCAAAGAAGATCAAGAGAAAATAATATCGGTTAAGAGAGATTTGTTAATTTAAGAGTAAGTGTCGCCGCACACGGGCCACCGACCACAACCACAAAACACCGCCACTGGCATATTTCTTGTTTTCATACACTTTATATAGACTTGCCACACACGGTACGCCGGTGGCCGCCACACGCTACAAATCGTCGTTGCTCGCTTCTTTTAGCCCGCATCGACCACTTAATTCGCCGATACAAAACGCCGCCACACGTCACTCGCGCGATTCCCCACCCCTCTCTCCCTTACCTTAGTCGGCCGCTGTCACACGCTTCAGCCACTTTAGTAACCGCTTCTAGCTTCTCGTGGCGGCGTTTGTGGCTGTGGCATGTAGCGTGTGTGCGCCGACACTTATAGTCGTTCAACTTTGATTGACGAAAATTTCTTACCTATTGAAAATTCCTTAGAAAAAAAACATTAATACTGACATAGATGAAGTTATTGTAGAGTCAAACCTTGCATTGCCACAAAATCTAAAATAAAACTATTTACAAACCACAATAAAATATCATTAGTTCCACAACGCTACCGCGAGTGATAACGGCAATGGATTCTGAGTCGCGCTAACATTACGTTTTTATCAAAAGTATATAAGCACTTGAAAAGATCGACGGATATACCCTTTCTGTGTGCGATCGTTGGAATGTGTCCCCTTCTCAGGGGATGATCGCTACAGATGAAGTTTATAAAGCCCTACTGTGCATAAGCATATACTACGGGTATGTTTTAGTCAGTAAGAGTCTGACATAACCTTGCAGTTGGCTGTAGGGTATCCATGAGGAATTCACAACCGCTCTGCCGCCTGGGAGGAACCAAAAAAAACAGCGGTTATCATTCGTATTAAAAATAATAATATTGGATTGATTTTGAGTTTGAGACGCAGTTTGAATTTTGTTTAGGTATTTTAGTTGAGATATATAGTTTAATAGCGGCCCGCCCTCGCTTCGCTTCGGTGTAGAGCTGAAGTGTAGACTACAGTTTTTGTTCTCAGGCTTTATTATACACAGTGACATTCATCTATAATTCTTTTTATACCTGCATGCAAAGTCTCAGCCCGATCGGTTTAAAATTGACAAAGTTTCATACAAACTTTCATTCCCTATTTTATCTCCTTAGGGGTAGAATTGATGAAAATCCTTTCTTAGCGGACGCCTACGTCATAACATCTACCTGCATGCCAAATTTCAGCCCGATCTGTCCAGTGGTTGTCCAGTGACCCTACACTGCGCGCACCACGTAACGCACTTGGCCGGTTTTTCATTATACTACTCGTACTTTGCAGTCTTGCGACGTTCATTCTGTTCGCTCAGTGAGTATAATATTTGAGTACTTTTGCCCTTACGACATACTACCAGTGGTGAGAGTTCTCGATGGCAGCGATCATCTTATAACTTGTATTAATACGGGATCTATAACTTTTGTCCGCAAGAACATAGTCGATATCTAATCGTTGCGATGGGACAAGTGCCTTAAACTAGGATGGAAGACGGTTACAAACAATATGGTATCGGAAGTCAGTCATAGAAGCTGTGTGTAATATGCTATCGAAAGACAAGTCACAGAAGTTATGTGTAATGAATTAGCTCCATTTAAGTTGTGAGCAAAAAGTGGGCACAATAAATTTTTGAGGTTTGTGTAAAATTCATTTGTGTTCGTAAACAGAATGGTTAATAGTATCGACACGAACCACTGTACACAATAGTGATGTTCATAATGAGTTCATGAATTACGATGTCATTTGAATATTAATCGACAGCTATCTGCTCGAACACGACAGCCGATGGGCACGCTGTTATTGCGTACAATAACATTGGTGCTCATAATCAGTATACATTTAAGTCATTATTATCTACTCATTTAATATTGTATGATTATTATATAGGGATTTATAAATTTCGAGTTTTATGTGCACTATTTGTATTGTAACGATGAACGGTAAAATATTAATACAAATAGGTGCGCAGCTGAAAATTTATTTTGCCTTGTTTTCATAAAATCAATGGACAGACCATTTGACGGAATACGAACTATTGCACGTTGGATGCCAAAAGCAATGTACCTAATTTTGCCATGATTCTATAAACCGAAAATTTGATTTGACAATAGACCAATTTTTATTCTATTTGACGACAAACAAAAAAATATACATCATTCTGCATCATTATGCAAAGTAGGCTATTATCTACAGACACCATCGGCATTAGGTTTTTAAAATCGTCAGCAAAGAGATCAATCTTTGAATGAGGGAAACAGGTGTGTATGTCGTTCAATTGCGATTCCTGCGGTACTCTAATCATCATCCCCATCATCAGCCTCTTAATGTCCCCACTGCTGGGGCACAGGCCTTCCCTATGGATGGAATAGGGAGATTGGGCCATGACCCATCTCGCGGGCCCAGTGCGGATTGGTGGGTGCTAACGACTGCAGATGCAGCCGGGACCAATAGCTTAACGTGCATTCCGAAGCACGGAGTAGCTCGAGATAGTAATTTTTGGTCACCCATCCAATGACCGACCACTGCGAAAGTTGCTTAAATTCAACGATCGCAGCCGAACGCGCTAACCACCTGCATCATTGAGCTCCTCACTCTAATATAGATATTAAAAAAGGAGAACAGCTATCAAAATCCGTTGAAAGCTTTTAGAAAATTTTATTAGATTATGTCCCAATATTATTTTGAGGAGCTCGATGGCGCAGGTGGTTAGCGCGTTCGGCTGCGATCGTTGAAGTTAAACAACTTTCGCAGTGGTCGGTCATTGGATGGATGACCAAAAACATCTATCTTGAATTCCTCCTTGCTTCGGAAGGCACGTTAAGCCGTTGGTCCCGGCTGTATCTGCAGTCGTTAGCACCCGCCAATCCGCACTGGGCCCGCGTGATGGGTCATGGCCCAATCTTCCTATTCCATCCATAGGGAAGGCTTGTGCCCCAGCAGTGGGGACATTAATAGGCTAATGATGATGATGATTATCTTGAAGATTATATTTTTTCTTATTAAAGAGCCTAGCAGTGAAATGGCACATTAAAATTAGTGTAAAAAGGGAATTTATATCGATAATGATATTTAATCACAACACTTCACTGCTGTAGCTATTGTGTGCGCATCCGCGGTTAGTGTGATAATTTTAAATTGTTAATGATTTTCAGTGGAGCTTTTATGTGCTTTGGTTTGTATAGATAATTGAATATTGGATGTAATAAATGTTTAATGTTTTGTATTATTTAATCGGAAATCTTCTGTACGGTCGTGCTATTTTCTAACTCATACAGACTCAAATTTACAAATACACAAATGCGCTGTGATACAAATTGATAAGATTGTTTGACAGCTATATGCAATACTAGCGGCCTGCCCTCGCTTCGCTTCGGTGTAGAGCTGAAGTGTAGACTACAGTTTTTGTTCTCAGGCTTGTATTATACACGTATTAGTATATTCAGCTATGATTCTCCTTATACTTGCATGCAACGTCTCAGCCCGATCGGTTTAAAGTTGACAAAGTTTCATACAAAACTTAGGCACATTTATTATGTAACTTGAGGTCGACATTTTTGAGAAATACACTTAAATACTTATTTAATTATTTGGAAAATTTGCAAGGGCACATAACCTGATAAAAACACGATAGTTGTTGCCATAGACTAACTTTATTACGAAGTTAAATTACACAGATAAAATACATAGACAACCAACATAGAGCAAACTGCATTATGATACTGGTGCTAGTAGTATCAAAAATAGGATTATATTTGATATATTTATAAAATACACTAACTATAAACAAATAAGTCTCTATCTAATTACATAATTACTATATATAAGTAAAATAAAAATACTAGAACAATAAAACTAAAAACCTTAAAACATAAAATTAATAACTAAAATATATTATTAAAAGGAGTCCCTTTATGCAAGGAACCGAAGATACTGGCAGCGTTACCTCTTTGAATGGCTAGACTAATTCTTTGTCCGAGGTAGCTGCCAGCTCTTCGGTCTCCTGTGACGTCGACTAACCTTTTTGCTATTTCCTTAAATAGCCTTAAAGCGCTAGGACCCCACGGACCAAGGGTCTCGACACCGAATGGGACAAAATCATATTCGGAGCCTAGACCCCTGTATTTGCTTGCTTTTGATTTTTCAGCCGCTTCACAAGCCGCACCAACTCTGTTGTTGGTTCCATGTAGATGGGAAGGGGCCAGCGTGTCTGAACAGGTTGCATCCCATACCAGCACCCGACCCATCTTCCATGGAATCAGTCTGGTCTCTTGCCATCGTCTCTTGAAATACCAGACGGCTCAAGTAGACTTGGCACGTTGACAGTGGCAAGGGACCGGCGTATGATATCATTATGTGCGGCATGTCTCGAGAAGCGACCTGCACTTTTTTGGCATGACAGTCCGTGATGTCCTAGCTTGTCGACATCACTGCCACAGAGACATTTATGAGGAGCGCAGACCGGGACCCCAAGCCGTAAACTGGTTGCGATTCGGAGCGTGTCAGGCTCAAGAAATGTTCCTGTATTTGACGAGGGGTACGCGTGAAGCCAGTAGCCGGCCTCGTGCGCACCCACGGCCAAAAGCCTAGCACGCGCCGAACCTGTACTACAGCTCAAAAGGTTATCGTATGTCAATTTACAGTTTATGTCATCCCAGTTCCTCTGTGAATTTGGAGAAACTGGAAAATTTTGACCTGGGCATGCAATTAAGAAAGCGTTTCTAGCTTCTTCCAAGCCAGCAATCTCAAAGTTTGAAGGGGATGCCCTTAAAATTTTACTTATGAGATTTGCTGAACTATGGACAGAAGATAGGAAGGCTGGTAAAGCGACACTGGAAATTTTGCGAATCCCTAAACCACCATAACGGATGGGTAGGGATGCTTGGGTCCAAGATTGCTCGTTAAGCTGCATATTAAGAATTGATTCTAAGTTATTTTTGATTAAGCCGTCTACTTGTGCCAAAAGATCTGGATGATTCCAAAAGGAGCAACAACGGAGGACATACGTTAATTTTGGGACAAAAAGACAGAATTTTAAGATGCAAAGTGCATAATGTGGACTAATTTCAAGGAGACGGTCAGCGAAATTTTGGAATTTATTAATTGAATTATTAAAATATTCAGAAATAGATTCATCAAAAATTGGAGAACCTAAAAGATAAAGGGAATCTTAGATATACGGAAAACTAAAACTAGGTAGGTAGTTAGTACATAGTAGGTACCTATAAGATATGTGACCAATATAGTTGGTGAAACCTTATGGAAAATATGGTGTAAAGGGAATTACTGTTAACTATTTTAATATTTGGAGCCAAAATATTAAATTTTTGTTTAACGTCATTTAAATTTAAGTCACAGTTATTTATAAAAAGTTCGCATTTGCTAAAATAAGGCTCCAAACCGATGGCTTCAAATTTGTTTTTGATTAAAAAAAGGTCTGAAAACACAGTACCCACATCACCTCCTAGGGTTCCGTCGTCCAAGTACCAAACGTTGAATTTAGAATTTAATTTTTTTATTATCGGATTTATAGCCAAACTAAAAATTGCAGGCCCAAGGGGATCACCCTGTTGACAACCTACTTCCGAGGACAGTTCATTAGAACGATATAGCAATATTGTTGGGTCAGCGTAACTGAGAAGAAGATAATTGTATATTTCCGGTATATGTTGTTTTCATTTCACATCAATTTTGAGCAACACGTCAGGCTGTCCGTAAGTTAAGAAAGAGCGTAAGGCATGGACGGCTGCCTCACATACTCCTTTTACACCAAAGCCTAACTGTACGGGTTCAAATTCCGAATTTAATTTTGGTAAAATATGTCGAACAGCAATTTTGGAGGCCAGACGTCGTAGTGTTGATCCAACAGCAATTGGTCTCACCCCTCCGTCCTTTTTGGTGAGGGCAATGAGGTTCGCGCCGAAAAGAATGGGAACAATTTCTTGATTGACATTACCGGAATACATAAAGTTGATTAATTTAATGATAAGTTGCTTTCCTGCATCACCCACAGAATGCGACGTTAAGTCTTTCAAATGTTGGGGTGAGATTCCATCCAAACCTGCAGCCGAACCTGGTTTAAAAGACAAAATGGCATCCGTAACATCTTTGTTTTGAATTTGAAGGCATGCTTGCCCTGCTGTTGGTGGATCGAAAAAATATGGGTTTACTGGAGCTGGGGGATGTATTGTCCGTAAGGCCTGAAGGGTGTCAGGGGTATCTGGTGATAGCACGTCGTTGGAGAACAAAAGGCGAGCGGCACCTTTGAGATCTCCGTCACAGATTTTATTTTCAATGAGTTTGATGCGATTCTGAGGGGCATTGGGCACTAGCTGGCAGCTACCTCGGACAAAGAATTAGTCTAGCCATTCAAAGAGGTAACGCTGCCAGTATCTTCGGTTCCTTGCCTAAAGGGACTCCTTTTAATAATATATTTTAGTTATTAATTTTATGTTTTAAGGTTTTTAGTTTTATTGTTCTAGTATTTTTATTTTACTTATATATAGTAATTATGTAATTAGATAGAGACTTATTTGTTTATAGTTAGTGTATTTTATAGTTTTATGATGTGAAATTGTTTTTGATATATTTTAACACTTTCATTCCCCATTTTATCCCCTTGGGGGTAGAATTAATCAAAATCCTTTCTTAGTGGATGCCTACGTCATAGCAGGTAGATGCTATGCCCCCCCACATTGGGGAGGAGGCGACCGAGTCCGGCTGCGACGCCGCACAGCCGGGGAGCGAGGAGCCTGAAGTGCTCCTCCCCACACCCCCATGGCAAATTTCAGCCCGATCCGTCCAGTGGTTTGAGCTGTGCGTTGGTAGATCATTTTATCAGTCAGTCACCTTTGAGTTTTATATATATAGATTATTGCTTAATAGTGAATACTGAACAACAATATTTTGACTCTTTTTAAGGGGAAATCAAGTGTGAAACTTCCAAAATTTGTTATCTTTAAAATCTGTAATCTAATAAATTTTCTTGTTTAATATTTAATGAAAAATGTCCAGAAAAAGGTTTGTTATGTTCAAATATCTAAATAGGTCAGGTGACTAAGTAGGTATTTATTAGGAGCCTTCAATAAATGTTCTGGGCAACAACTAAATTAATTTATATTATTTTTTGTTTTGGCATAAGAGACATAAATATACCGCTTTCAGTAAAAACAAATTCCTGTATGAATCAATTAATAAATACGGTTGTTCGTGTATTACACTTTGGTAATAGAATCCTTACATCACGAGAATTTGTATAAGTGTGTCCAATTTAAAGCATAAACATAAGTTTTAAGCAATGAATTTTTCGTTGCCCCTTCTATTGTATATTGTAATGCACTTATTTAAGTCTATACAGATTTTTTCGAGTGAAAAATTCCACCAAGCATCCCCTAAACAGCTCAATCTAGGCCCGTCACGGTTTTTTTTGACACTGGTTATACCCTTAACTATACATATTTTGGTTTTCATGTTAATAATTAGAGATGGGCCGACTAGCCGCCGACTAGTCGGGAAAAACGACTATCCGGCATCGGTAATAGTCGGCGATTAAACATACCGATTATAATCGGCACATAAAAATGAAATAAAACTCAAAACTTATGTTTGTTTTGAATATTTAAAGAGTACCTAGAGTATGTATTTAAAGTTACTTACAGTCTTAAAATATAAAAAAAATAAGGTAACATAATAAGAATTAGGAACTTAACAATCTGTCAGTAATTCAGTTAACACAATGAATATCGTACATAACAAAATAGCAGTGGGAAGTAACGTAAGTACGTTTTAATTGAGTGAAATCTTAAGTGCTAGCGCGAGTCTTAAAGAAGTCCATAGGTATCCTTAGAGGCAAATTGTGATGTCGGAACATGAATATTTCGGCTCATTTTAGGAGACTCGTGTCGTGCGTGAGCAAGGCGAGTAGTGACGAAATATTCCGAACATCTTCCTAAGATAGATATTAGAGTGATCGGCATTGCAGAATAGTCGGCAGATTAGTCGGCAATTCGAAAACTGATTAGTCGGCTTGTCGGTTAGTCGGCAAATACTATAGTCGGCCCATCTCTATTAACAATAAATGCGTACACGAAGCGTGGAGTTCACCCCATAAAGCTTTTGGCTATGTGTTAGTTGGAGTAAGAGGTACTCACATTTGGCGTTGGTTGGGTCTAAAGGTCTAATTCATGGGCGTAAATTAACTTTTAAAATTGATTAAAGTTACAGTTTGCCTCGTTACCTTGACCTGAGTTGAAAGAGAGGGTCAATAATTATGTTGCTAAAAGGACACAAAACAACACTTTAATACTTGTTCCAAAATATAAAATTTTACAATGATAATAATGAAAAAAAAAATAGTTTATTTCGTTATCCTTATTTTACAATAGTATTCTGTGGCCAGAACTACCTAGGAAGCATGTAGTGATGCTTGTGTTGGGCGGTTCTGCTAGGATCCCTAGGATCTCATACATATTAAGGTATACATTAAGGTAACTAAATAACTAATACTTTATTTAACTCTAAATAATTACAAAATAACTTTTTCTTTTAACGGTATAGATAAAATTAAATTAAATACTGGTATGTGTGTTTGTGATGTATGTATGTGTGTGTGTGTGTGTATGTGTATGTATGTGCGCGTGTGTGTAAAACCTTTAAGATAGGATATTCTATCTCTCTTCTAGCCCTACGATATATTATCTTGGGATCGGTAAGTACCACTATGAGAATTTTAACTTATACCTACATGGAGAAAGAGTATGGCATTATAAATATCTAATTCTGCAATGGTCGAAATATTACGTAATTCCCAGAATCCAAGAGATCAAATAGCACATAGCCGGATGTTTTTAATTGCGTTATCCGTCTAACAAATGATCCAACTTTTCGTGTTGACATTCGGAACTGGCTGTTGTAGGTACTTGAGGCTCCGATGGTTTGGGGTTAATTAGGCCTTAGTGTTGATCACTGCTATTAGTTACAGAGTTGAATTTATCGTTTCATTTGTGCAGCTCCCGATTAATTGCACGTCGCGTTCGTTCGGTCAGGAATGGGAATGAGACATCGAGCACATCTGTTCTGATTATTCGCTTGAAGGTTATTTGCTGCGGAGTCCTATTTGTTTGTTTTTTTTGACGTGACAACGTCTTAAATTAGGTTGCGGCTGGGAGTCACTTATGAAAAAGTGTAACGCTCGGTAACGTTACGATGAGTCTCTCGTGTTAAGTTTAAGTTTACATGTACAATGTTTTAGTAAACAAAATATATTTCTATAGTTAAAATTTGTGCAATTCTTATTTTCATTCAATTCCTTGTTCCTATTGTGCAATTTAATTATATTCATATCAATAAATATTCTACCGAGAAAAAGACGTTGTCACGTAAAATCTTCGCCCGTAAAACCGACTTTACAGGCAACCATTTTTTTGTTTGTTTTTTTGTCCTATTTTTTATCTATCTGTATAACCATCACTGCTTATTCAGTTTACCCAGTTTGCTATTATTACTTATTGTAGGAGGCATCGATCCAGGAATGGCAACAAGCAAAGCGAACTAATAAGCCTTTGTTACGTTACCTGGAATATTGACAATATAGGAACGCCGGTACATCGTCAGAAGCAAACAAGTCTTGCCTTATCCTCAATAGCTAACAAAGTTTAAAGAAGTCTATATTATTATTAGGTGTCCCAACTAACTTTTTACCGCCATGATAAATAGGGGTTGGTGGTAGAAGGGTGAAAATTTAGGGTTATATGTTTTTTTATATGATGTATCATAAAAAAATAAAAACAAAAAATTTTGTTAAAAAAAAGCAAAAATAAAATACGGGTTAAGGAACCACCCTTAACATTTGGGGGGATGAAAAATAGATGTTGTCCAATTCTTAGACCTACTGACTATGCATATAAAATTTTACGAATATCAATCGAGCCATTTCGGAGTAGTTCAATTACGAACACCGTGACACGAGAATTTTAAATAAAACACGTTTCAACGGGTAAGATGTAACATTTCTCAGCCTTTTCAGGTCAGCGTCGTGAGACTAATTAGTATAAGACTTAGTCTCACGACGCTGACCTGAAAAGGCTGAGAAACGTTAATAAACAAATAAGATAAGTACATCTTACCCTTTGAAACGTGTTATATTTAATGAGTGATAAATAAAACTAGTTTTTACGGGTTAATGCACGAAACTTTATTTATTTATTGACGTTTCGCAGCCTTTTCAGGTCAGCGTCGTCAGACTAAGTCTTAGACTAATTATTCTGACGATGCAGACCTGAAAAGGCTGCGAAACGTCAATAAATAAATAAAGTTTCGTGCATTAACCCGTAAAAACTAGTTTTATTTAATGAGTGATGTGAGTGAAAACCTAAGAAACAAATACAAGAATTTCATATATTTGATTACGCTGCGCTATCAAGTTTGACCAACAATCTAGTTTAAATAGAATCAGAATCAGAAATTATTTTTTTAACTAAAGCCTTTAAAGGAACTTCTTGAAATAATAATTGACGACCTCCGTGGCCGAGTGGTTTGTACGCCGGGTTTCAAGGGTAGATGTTTGTGTGATGAATACGAGCATTTGTACTCCAGTCATAGATGTTACATATGTATTTCTATATAAATATACTGTATATATTTATCAGTATATGTATACTATCCGTTACCCTAGTCTTCCATAACACAAGCCTACAGTGCTTACTTTTGGGCTAGGCTAATTGGTATGAGTGTTGGAAATATTTATTTATTTATATAAGTATGTCACGGACCACATAAATGAAATATTTAACCCAAAATTAAGTACATTGAGATTGAATGAAATCAATTGCCATATAAATGGCGGAGCAACACTTAAGAAGCTCGACAGATTTGGCTGATTGGTTTTCTGTATTCGTAATTGCGCCGTCAGGGTTTTATTAAATAAAAATTGAAAAAAGGAGGTAAACTGCAACTGTGGCAAAACCAACATTTTTGAGTGTGTATGCTGTTGGTCGCAGATGACCTTTACAGCGTCACCGGGTTTGGGGACGGCGAGATCCTAAGGGGACCTCAAGCCAAGAATTGGCGAGTGCCTCTAGAGGTATTCCAGACGGATGGCATCTCCCTCCGAAGTCTCCTCTCCGTGTAGAGCCTATAGACCACTCGAACCTGAGCTCAACTAGGGGACGTCTCTGAGACTCGGTAAGGTCGTCTGCTCCGCGTACTGTTTTATGTCATTTCATGGAGCAGCGCTGCGTGAGATATGTCTCCCGTTGTACGTGGTGTGGGCGTCTGGCTGTCTTGACGATGCAAGTTTCATAAGCAAGAAAATTGTCGTTAGCTCGTCGTTTTGATGCTGTAGGTGGGACAAGTGTCCTATACTTGTAGCGAGGAAACTGAAATATGTTCCGTGGCGGGAAAAGTATGCATTTCGCATGAGAATAGTGGGTAAGCTCAAACCTGCCTACGACCACTGTATTTGCATGAGATTTATTCGTATTTTCTCATAGTAGGTATTTCAGAAAGCGTTTACTTTTGATCCGAATCCGAGTACGAAACCCAGTGGAATAAACTTTCTTTTTTATAGACCACAAGCATTTTTTATAAGTTATGGCTCCGATAAAATTACGAGTAGGTATGTAGGTAATATTAAGAAATAACGTTTTCGTTGAAATGGTCTCTTTTATTTTCCTGTACAAAGTTAGAGACATCTCACTTCAATGTTTTATAAAACTTTTAAATTTTAAACAATTTTTTTTACTAAATAAAAAAATTAAAATGTATTTGTATAAATAAAGAAATTTGTTTCTTAGGTTTTCACGCACATCACTCATTAAATAAAACTAGTTCTTTTTTACGGGTTAATGCACGAAACTTTATATATTTATTGATATTTGGTATTTAGGCTTTTTTATATAAGGTAGCTCGACAAAATTAAATAAAAATTTGATTCCGACGACGTAGCCTGTAAAGGCTACGAAACGTCAATAAATAAATAAAGTTTCGTGCATTAGCCCGTAAAAAACTAGTTTTATTTAAATAAAGAAATATTATTTATTGGGTGCTGTGCGTGAAAACCTAAGATATTTTTTTTATTATGTTTTTATAAATATCCAGAAGTAGATTTTCACGACAATCTATTTCGAACAACAAGCGAGAAAGTACCAGCCTAAATGAATACTTGAAAATGCTGAAAAAATCGGTTTGTATTTCGGATGACAATATTTTACATACAGCCACTGACAGCGGTTTATCAACGCTCAATTGTCGTATAAATCAGGCTTAGCGTTTTGTACTGTAGTGATGTGCCACTCATTAAAAGGCTACCTTTTCAAAAAATCTGTTTTAAACAAAAGAAAAAAAAACAATAATCTAAGCCGGTCCAGATCTTACTGTCACAGTTATTGTATTTTTTTACATTACTTAATTATCACTATAATATCCACACAATTCTTTGGGTTGTTATTTTTTCATCACATCACTATTTGCGGCGTTTCCATACGGTTAATTTAAATATAGGTATATTCTAGGCGAACAAAATCAGCACTTGTTCAGTGAACATTGAAATACAAAAAAGTATTCTTATTCCAAACTTTCATGGTCACTTACATTATAGTTATGATAAAAAAAAACGCGGGCCCAGCGTGGTGGGTCATGGCCCAATCTCCCTATTCCATCCATAGGGAAGGCCTGTGCCCCAGCAGTGGGGACATTAATAGGCTGATGATGATGATGATGATGATAAAAAAAACAAGGTACATGATGGCAATCCCACTAATGACTATAAAATTATTTTGATTTTCTTTTCAGTTTTCTTTTCAATTTTATAAAAAAAATCTAAAATTATTCTTACAACAGTGCATAAAAATCTGGAGCTCTTCGGCCTGAAAAAGGTTTCCCGAAGGATCAAACGACAGACGAGGTCGTCCCTAAAACAATATTTACCATTATTTTGAACCCATATAATATGCTAGATTGGGTGTGAAAGAAAATACAAATAAAAAACGTACCTTTACAAAACAATAGGTATCATATCCATACGTGTAAAAGGCGCCAGCTTCGACTTTTTTAAATATATGCCATGACAAAAATATAGAGATAAAAATTTGACTTTAATATATATCTACATAGTTTAGAAATGAACCACATTAACTGGACCGTATGGTTTTTCTTCTCATATTTAGATAACTTTACGGGTATATATTAAGGGCGACTTGCACCACAAAATTTTACATCAAACAAACACTTAACCTGTTTATAACATCATTTTTTTTTGCCTTAACAGCAGGACACGGCATTCCTAAACTTTGTTAAACCTGTTTTTTATATAGTCATAATTTTTATATTATTTGCATTTGTAATGGAAAGTGACTTTATTAGTTACCTCATAATGAAGTCATTTTTCAATTTGACGACTCTGTATATAATACAGGGAGAAAAAAACAGCCCTTGCTGAGTTTCTTCTTCTTGTCGGTTCTTCTCAGTACAAGGTATCCCGCCGTAGATTTGCGAACCGATGACGTAGCTTTTCGACATTCACAAGTGCTTGTATGAATAAACGATATTGAATTTTGTTTTTTTTTTCATAACATCTTTTTCAATTGTTTAAAGTGAGATAGAGGTGAAACGTGTTTAAACACGATTAGCTTTAAATTTGATAGAAGACCTTTGGAGCGAGCGGCTTTAAAAGCTTCCTTGCATAGAGCCCTTAATGACAAAGCATTTTTGTAACGTATCACAAGCCATTTTTCCCCGTAGCCCAGAATACGAGTCCATGGCGGGTGTTAAGTCGCTATGGTGCCGGTAAAATTTACGAGCTCTGTAGCCATAGTGCCGCCGTAATTTATGGGGTTTGTAAACAATACCGCGTTACAGAGGTAGTGATTTCGAGTAAGGAAGTGTTGGGGAATTCCGGGCTCACGAGTAAAGAAGGCACAGAAGCAAAACTTCGTGCAGCTGCGCGTGTGTGATTGAGCACTGGCAGCTAATCATAACCCTCACTCTCCTGAAAATTCAAATTTCAATATTGTTCGGTGCAATAACCGAACATGTCTATTTTTCATATTTGCAATAATTGATACCGCCACGGCGCCTGACCTAATTTAGGTCATTAGACGCGGTGCACAGCGAAAAATATAAATTAGTTATGATTTTATTTATTTTTTAAGCATTTAACTGCTAGATGTTTAAATCTAAACAAAAGTTTACTAGAAAAATCCACGCGGACCAGGCAGCGGACGGGACTCGAACCCGCATCCTTCGCTATCCGGGTGAATGCACTGACCATTATGCTACCACGGCCCTATTATAAATAAATAAAATCATAACTATAATTGCTATTTTTTCTTTCAAATGTTTAATACTTGAAAAAGTATTCAATTGACATTGTGGGTTACCTACAATGCGAAGAGATGGCGCTGCCTTGCAGCTTAAGACTAGGAAAATTTCAACGCGTCTAATAGGGCCGTGGTAGCATAATGGTCAGTGCATTCGCCCGGATAGCGAAGGATGCGGGTTCGAGTCCCGTCCGCTGCCTGGTCCGCGTGGATTTTTCTAGTAAACTTTTCTTTAAATATAAATTAGTGTTAATTTCGACGCCAATAGGGCTGTCACTCTCAGAATACTTAAAATCCAAGTTTCAATATTGTTCGGTGCAATAACCGAATATTTATATTTTCCATATTTGCAATAATTGATACCGCCACGGCGCCTGACCTAATTTAGGTCATGTGCACCGCGCACAGCAAAAAATATAAATTTGTGTAAATTTCGACGCCGATACGGATGCACTCATTAACATTATTGTAGTATTTTAAGAACATTTGTGAACAAGTAATAAACTCAAAAAAATAATAATTCAAAAATATACCTATACTCATACTGTATACAAATGCATGAAATGGAGATGGACAGGACACATGTTGAGAGAAGAAAAAGAGAAGTGGACAAAACTAGTCACAGAATGGTACCCACGTGATAGCAAAAGAAGCAAAGGCAGACAAAGCAAACGTTGGGAAGACGACATGAAAAAGACGGTAGGGCCAGAATGGATAGGTTTTTGTCGAAGGACAAGCTGTGAAATAATAAAATAGATAGTATATGTTTAGTAATAGTAATACATAGTTTAGATATAGTATATAGTAAAAATTTAGTTAAACAATAGTATAGATAAAGTAAATAGCAATGAAAGGAACTACATATTATGTATTGTTCATGAATTGTTCCATCTAGCGATCGGACGTAACAACGCACGAACAAGGGCGTGTTTCAACTGGCAACCATCTGTCACCGTTGGAAGCAGTTATCACCGGAACGGACGGGATGGCGTTGTATTATCAATATAAAACTCAAGAGCACGATCGGCGGAGCACTTCCTTTGGCCAAAGGGGTCCAGCTTCGACTCCTCTCAGACTACATATATATTCAAAATTAATGTCACGAAGTTGAAAATATATCTTTATTTATTTATTGAGAAGTTCGCTTTATTTCCTCAACAAATACAAGAAAAATATACATGTATTATTCTAATGTTGTACAGCAATAAAGGCTTATTTTATATTTTTATTACTTTACTTAATTTTCGGTAACAATTTTATCATTTCAAGATCCACTAAGCTCAGGCACTAATAAATATCTTTGTGATTCACATGACCTTCCATTTCGCTCAACTGATACTCATGCACTGTCTCTTTCTCTCTCACTCTGGCTATATGTATGATAACTCTGCCCTTCAATCTTCATGCCTCTGGAACTGCCCCCCTGACTCCGTAAGAAGGTCACCTAACAGATATATTTTTAGGAAGAAATTTCATGAACTTCTAGAAAGCCAACAACGTTAAACTTGATTCACAAAATCTCTTTACAGTCTCATCATAATTATATTTTATAAATTGTGTATGTAGTTATATGTAAGAATGTGTATGTATATAATATATATATATTGCGCATATATATTTAGATATTCTAAAGAAATGCACGAATGCGGCTATAGTAAAAAGAGAATGTTTAAATACCATAAAATTACATTAATAAAAGTAACTACATAAATATTTACTCAAAATACCCCCCTCTAGAATCTCTTTACAGTCTCATCATAATTATATTTTATAAATTGTGTTAATAATTGTGTATGTATGTATATGTAAGTATGTGTATGTATATAATATATATATATATATATATTTAGATATATTGTATGTTTAAGTATTTATGGTATTTAAACATTCTCTTTTTACTATAGCCGCATTCGTGCATTTCTTTAGAATATCTAAATATATATGCGCAATATATATATATTATATACATACACATTCTTACATATAACTACATACACCTATGCCTAAAGGTTGACTGGCAGGGAATGCTTTCAGCGTTAAGTCCGCCTTTTGTATTTTTTTTTAATTGTGGCAATAAAGTTAAAATAAATAAATCACAGCCAAGAGGAACGTTTCTCTGCATACATACGTACGCTGTAAGAGATGATGGGTACAGTTAATTTTTCACTTGAATCGAAGCGCCTTTGGAAGCAACTTTCACCTTACAGAAGACAACACCAAAAGGTTCCAGGGCTCCGCAGGGTTGGCGATTGGGTTCAGGCCGACAAGTTGGGGATAGCTGGAGCGGAACAATTTTTGCACATCATCTATATATTATCATGACTGACTCCATTTACACTTAACATCAGGTGGGGTAGAGTAATTTGTTGTGCTCCGTATAAAAAAATTTGATACGCAACAGACCGCCAGTGTTCTCCCGCACACGCACAGTCGTATGTCGCCTCTGCGCCTTCTCTTACTCATGTGTTTACACTAAGGAAGTGGTCGGGAGAAAGCTGCGGCTTAGGAACGTAAGCTCGCGTTCTCACTATGACATAATGGTCACTACAACGATATATGTGAGAACACCTCCATTTAAATGTAAGTAAAATATTAGGAGAAAAAATCCACGTGGACTAAGCAGCAGACGGGACTCGAACCCGCACCCTTCACTATCTGAGCGAATGCACTGACCAATTTTGCTACCGCGGCCTTGATGGCTGTTAATTTTTATAGTAATATTTTCTTTACATTTAAAAATCGAGTAGTTACATGCTTAAAAAAATCAATTAAAAGTATAAAATGATAAAAACCATGCCTGTATTGATAAACAACTTAGGCACTTATCAAACGCTTAATACTTAACTATTCAGGTATTGTAAAGTACAGGGAAAATTTTAATATTCTATACTTAAATTGTTTCGAAAAATAAATCATAGCTTAATAAAACTTTTTTGTTGCACTCCGGGAGTGCACTTTTGTATAATCCGGGAGTGCAATATTAACGTTTGTGCATTTTTGATATTTTGGAATGCTTAGGGAATAACTTTGCAGGAATTGCTTTAATTATCAGTATAAAAGTAGGTACTATCATGTGTGTGGTAAAATACAATATTTATTTATTGCGCTATCATACACAAACATGACAATTTATATTACCTTAAAAAGTTTATCGCTCAGAAAAATCAAGTTACATGAATTACGTTTAAGCGTACTTAGCGACATCTATTGTAAAGAAATCAACTTACATGAATCACATTTAAGCGCACCTAGCGACATCTATTGTAACAAATGCATTTTCTTCGCAATAAAGCTGCCACGTGGACGTCCTAGATAGAGACTTATTATAATAATACGGTAAAATAAAATATTACTATGTTTCGTCCAATATATTGAAAGTCTTTCCAATTTTATTGTGTCATGATGCGATCAGCGCACGTGTTTAACCTGACGCGAGTTTAACATTTTTTACACATAAAAAAAAGTGTACAACGCCGCTAAAGAAGTTTTCAGTTCAAAAAACAATTTAAATAATTAAAAAATAACCGAGGTCAGGATCGAACCGCCACAGTCTCGACCCGTAGACCGTTACCGTTTGGCTATCTATCTATTTTTTTTTAAATACTGCTACCCCCATTTTGTGACAGGTCTTTATCTTCTCTTTATTTATATATATTTCTTAATTATTTTATATGTTCTTTCTTATTCTAAGTTATGCTTTAATGATAACATTTCTATTTTACATACATTTCTTGTTTGTTTACATCCTATGACTTTTACATTTTTGCTTCCTTATATACTTATTTCTTATTTTTATTATACTTATTTTATACTAAATTTAATATTAATAGAATAACCCTATTTCAATATCACTTTTTATTTACAATGAGGGCTACCGTTTTCTGTCTCACCAGACGGCGCCACTGACCTCACTCAAGAGGTCCTAAATTGTAACTTTTAAAGTTTATTAATACGCACATAAAATCAAAGGTTACATTAAGATCGTATTTTAACACAAAAGAACCATATCCTAAACATAATAGGCCATGCCACAGTGACGCCCAGTTCCGTTTTATTCGGAAAAAATGGGAACATAATCATTTTTCTAAGCTCAAATTTTTAATAACTGACATTCATTGCCACATAACTCATATTTGCCATAATTAAGCCGAATTGTTACCAATTATTAACAACATTATTTTAATAGGAAATAAACCCGCGTAGTCTACCAACAAGCAATAACATTTGACATTTCGGAGACCTCACGCTACACTAGCGCCTCTAGCGGCGGATTCATACGCGATAGCCCTCATTGAGAAGCTTCCTTTACTAATCCTTATTTCTTTTTATTACTTTCTGTACTATTTCACGACTAAACTCTAGGAAAAATTTCCTTTCTTTCTCGTTTTTGATAATTCCTCTTAGTGTGTCCCTACTGATTTGTGTATCTATGCGTGTCTGAAGTGTGTATGTCTGTGTGCTATCTATCTATTGCAGAGAGTTACAAAATTCCGAATACCTTATGTCAAACACTATTAAATTTTCGTCTCATGGAGTTTCGAATCACAACGGGGCTAAAGAAGTTTTCATCTCGAAAGAACTTTTATCAGTGTAACGTATAAAGAACTTCCAACGGCCGTGAAACATCGCCCCTTCCGTCGATTAGAGCCATCAATTAGCCACGGCATGTTCACGTGTCACGAGCTTATCAATCATGTTGAACACCCGTCAACTTGGCGGGAACACTTTCGATACAATCTTTTCTCGAACAGTCCTTTTTTATTGACCCTAATGTTGTTTCGGGCGGAAAACTTTCGCAGTTTAACGGAATTGATAGATTTTTAGCGATACAGTGCCCGTAGAAGAGTGATGTTTTCTGTTTACGAATAGGAACTTATATAGAACGCTAATTTTAGCGCATTCAGTATCAAAGTCATCCGAAGTTTTGTCACGCAGGTGCGACTTATGCTAAAGAGATGGTCCGATGACATCACCAAAGTAGCGGGAAGAAACTAGATCCAGATAACACAACATCAAGCACCTCGGCCAAGATGGTAAGGGCCGAGACTACCCACTAAAACTTCCCCCCGTGCTCCGCCTCTCACTGCGACAGGGTAGGGCAACAGTTTCCCTTTTCCCTTTCCCCTGTGCAGCGTTTGTCCATCTTTGGACTTTTCCCCGCACAATCGAAGCATTGTTCCAAAATTATTGAGAAGAAGAACGAGGAAATATAAGATGAAAGGGGTGAAGTTAATGAAGACGGAGGAACCTACTTATAATTTAATTATTGCGTCTCAAACTGAAAATCAACTCCATATTATTATTATTTTTTAAATAAGAATGATAGCCGCCGATTTTTTTCTTACATTCCAGGCGGGTGTGTCCTCCTCATGGATAACTTGAGGATTTCACACCCGCTCAAAAAAAATAACTTTGTCATTTTTTGGTTGATTGCCCAAAGAAAAAAAAATGTTTGCATTATTTTTTGATCATCTAACTGACGGACTTAATAGAATCTCGTTTACTGTACCACGGGGTACAGTAAACTATACTGTACCCCGTGGTACAGTAAACGTATTGTTAGGGGTGATGACGGCATCACCCCTATTGCGGAATTATGTTGTCAGAGCTAAAGGGCTCAGGGATGAAGTCAGCGCAAGTTACCCAAGTATCGCACAAATTAATAAAAAATCTTTTTCTTGCTACTTGCATTATGTTAAAATAGAAAAATGCAAAAAACGGAAATTTAACCAAAAACACATTTATTTACTCTAATACAAGTTGTGTCCAGTAGTGTTTCCAAGAAATAATAAAAGTTTTCATAGCCGTTTTTTTACTCTCTGCCAATCTAAAGCAAATTTTATTAATATACTATAATATATATATATTTATATTTAAAAACTACATGGATCAGGCAGCAGATGGGACTCGAACCCGCCCCATAGGCTATCCGGGCGGATGCACTGACCATTATGCTACCGCGGCACTAATTGTCCGTGTCGAATTTTCTCTAGCATTTCTTAGGCTGCAAGGCAGCGCAGTGTGTCTAGCAGTTAAATAATTAAAAAATAAAAATATAACTGTGCCAAGGTTTTTTTTAAATCAATTTTGTCGTCCAAAGATATATAAATATATAAACTGTTCCTTCAACAAACCAGACTCAAACAGACGCATTCAAACTCCAGGGTACAAGGTACTAATATCTTACAAAACATACAATTAGCAAACACTCCTGCAAACAACCGAAAGCCAGTAATCAGAAAAGTTGGCGAATGTACTCGCAGACTTTCGTATTAAAGGCAAATGTTGGAACAGACAGCCCCGGATCAAGTTAACTAAACCTGTCAAACTCGCCCAACCTATTTAGAACTTTGTATCTAATATTAATAAGACCTATAACCGTTAGAAAGCCTTTGACAGTCTGAGGCTACTCAATGTGTTGTTTCTGTACGCACCCACTGACCGAACCGAAAACTAATCAGCAATTTCTTTATTCAGAGCCACGCTTCGGCGGGTGTAAATGGGCGATTTATTGCTGAAAGGATCACAATGGCGATAAAGGGATACTCTGCGGAGTTTATAAGAGGCCATTATTGCGAAAAAGGCGAGATAGTGTACTATGCTCTTAGGCTATGCCGGCGTGGCGTCGCTTTCGACTTTGTACCGGATTAAGGTCCGTCTGAATAGCGGTGAGGTTTGAATTATCAGTAGTGACCTGTATTTATTAGCTCTTTTTAAATCAGGTTAATAAGAGAAAATTTTAAGAGAGATAGAGCATGGCAGAAGTAGAATTTTTCAATTTGACGACTCTTTATATAACAATACAGGGAGAAAAAAATAGCCCTTGCTGAGTTTCTTGCCGGTTCTACTCAGTACAAATTCTCCCGCCGTAGCTTTTCGAACCGATGGCGTAGCTTCTTGACCTTCACAATTGGTTGTAAAAGCCTAGACTGAATAAATGATTTTGGATTTAAAATAATACTATCTTTGAAGGAGCTCGATGGCGCAAGTGGTTAGCGCGTTCGGCTGCGATCGTTGAAGTTAAGTAACTTTCGCAGTGGTCGGTCATCGGATGGGTGACCAAAAATTTACTATCTCGAGCTCCTCCGTGCTTCGGAAGGCATGTTAAGCCGTTGATCCCGGCTGCATCTGCAATCGTTAGCACCCGCCAACCCGCACTAGGCCCGCGTGGTGGGTCATGGCGCAACCTCCCTATTTCATCCATAGCAATGGGCTGTGCTCCAGTAGTGGGGACATTAATAGGCAACTTCATATGAAGGGGTAAGATATAAATACGTCCATATCGCATTGCAATCTAGCATCTCAGAAATTCGTTAACAATTTTACACTAAAATAGCTCCACACAAGCCCTTTCTTAAACAATGAAAGTAAGTGGTAAGAAGCTTTCTGCCGCACTGAAAAGGAGAATGGTTTTTAACAAATGGAAGTATTGCGACTGCGGTCGGTTGCAGCAATATAATCGGATTATTTCTATTTAAAACTTTTCCTTCAGGGAATTGGAAAACATAGATAAATATTGATATACTAGCAAACCAGTGAACCAAATGTTCACCAAAAAAAAAAATGTATTTAATTAATTGAGAACTTCGGAGATTCTGTGTGGTTTCGTTTGAAATAGAAATCACGTGATTTCTCGAAAACCGGAAGTGCTACGTTACTCACATCCGGTTTGTAGTCTTATCAGACTATTCTTAACTTATAACTTAAACATTCTCTATATCTATCTCTTACGGTTTGGCCGCTGAAACAGCACCACGGATGGACGGACGGACTTGTCTAATAGATAAGAGATTTTAGTAAATTTTTCCACGACATGCAGTGGCACGGCTTGGATATAGCTGTTGGCTGATTATGGGCGGTGACGGTGGCCCGCCTGCTCGTCTGCCTTCAAAGGTAATATGTTTTTTTTTCTTCGTTTATCAGGTAGACTATCAAAAAGTATTGGACACGTATTTTTTCTTTTTTCACATAATATAAACATTGCAGGGATATATTGGTTTGAAAAGTCGCATGACGTCACGTTTTAGGTACAATTTTCACTTAAAAGTGACGTCACGAGCACCTACTCCCAAACTTTGACGCGCTATAACTTTGTAATTTTTTGGTTGATTGCCTAAAGAAAAAATACGTGTCTATTATTTTTTGATCATCTAACTGACGGATTACATAGAATTTCGTTTACTGTACCCCGTCAACACCTCTATTGTGGCGAACCGACCTCCTTATGTTTATTTATTACAAATAATTCGTTTTTGATAGTTTTTACTTTTATTCTTTTTCTTGTAACTCATCGTTTCATAGACCTTAGTTTTCGTGATTCTTTAATTATATTGTTACTTGTCGGGATGGGGTTCGAAATTATATGCCAGTTCACGCTTTACACTTCTTTATTCACCACACAATGTTAATTACAAAACACTCACTAAACACTTTATTTCACTATACAAGTCTCTAAACAATCGCACTTGAACACTTTTGTTGCACTTAGATCGCCTTTGGATTTGCTCCGAAATCGCTGTTGAAATTCAACTGCCTCTGCGCGGCGCCAATCGCGCTTATATACGCCGATCGAGGCATTCTGGAAAGTACCTGTTAAATTGAGAATTAGCTAGCACCCGCGAGTACAAAGTACCTACTTATACCTACGCAGGTAACGCGCATAGCTTGTAAACAAGTGCAGATGTCGCTGCACTTTCTCCCTTACGCCGCAATGCATAAGGCTCATTTTAGAATGAGCCGCATTACTCGACCTCTATCACGACCCGCGGTGCTCTGGCAAATTCGGTCTCTAGCACTTTCGAAGTTCCGTTTCGAGAGCGTTTGTGACAATATTTTATTTATTCTATCGTTTGATTCCCTGATCTCCCTCACGTTCGCTATAGGTAATCGAAAAAAACAATTTCCCGTCCCGTCTGCTGCCTGGTCCAAGTGTTTTTATATGGAGGCGCTTTACACTAAAACGGATTAAATAAAATAAAATATTTTTGAACAAAAAATAAAAAAAGGGTAAAACGAAAATGGAACTAAAAAGTAAAAACTAATATTCGGTTCGTTTATCACAAAAACCAAAGGCCGTCATGTTATAATAATAATAACCTAACCTAACCTAACCTAACACAACACTTACTTGGTTTCGGCCCGTAATTGTAGTAAAAACCAGCCAAAGAGCTGAGAAGAAAAACACTCAACAAATAATAATAATATAATAATAATAAGTGTTTATTTCAGGCACAGTAACCCATATTAAAAATTACAATAACAATTGCATTTTGTTATGTACATGACACAATGCATAATGAGAAACTGTTCTCTGATACAGTACTCTGTTATATTGAAGATCCAGACGGGCACCCCAATACGAGCAGTTAATCATTGCACTCCACATCCTTTAAAAGTAGAGAATGAAAAAACCTTTTTGTGGTTGAATAGTATCATTGTACAGCATTTTTCGTGAAAAGGAATACCTTGAAATGGAAGGTGAGACGGCCGGTGTAATGACGCGGTGATTCTGTTTTTAACCGAGGAGAAACGTAAGAGGTTAGTTATACTTTTTAAGTATGACACTTCTTACTTTTACAGAGTACTCCGATTTTGATATTTAGTTTTGAAGTTATACTTCTTTAGGCGCGTTATGAAAAAATGATGAGAGTGAAATTTTAAGATGCGCGCGCATCACTGTAACACAAAATTTTCGCTAAAGCGACCAACTTCATGCTGTTACTTTTGTGTTTACCGCACATTAAGAAAATCTACCAACAAAATAGAAATAGAATCTCTATTAAGTGGGTGCTATCGACTGCATTGTGAAGGCATATCAAAAGTATTTATTAATCTGGAACAACGGAACCAAAGCGCGATTCAGGAGACTACAGCGCCATCTCTTGACCATTGGTGTAGTAGAACCAAATACCACATCTTTATTTTTTGTAATAAAGTAACAGTTATAGGTATTCATATTTATAATATTTATCCACATGTTTCTAGTTTGTATATTCGGAATACGTGTTTGAGTTTCATACAAGTGCAAATCACATTATGTTCTAATAAATTATATTCAGTAGCGATTTTAATTGAATATTTTGATTATTTATTTATTTTTTCAAATTAAAACTGAACTTTATTGACTGTGTCCTTTTCCAGACTTTTTATTAATTTATTGTAATTAATTATTTGCATGCAATTAAAAACTAATTTTAAACGATGCCAAAGAAGGATAACTTCTCACGCGCCTACATAAGTACACGCACCCATTTTTTTTTATTAGAAAGAGTATACCCCGAAATTTTGGGGGGAGGGGCGGCTGATGTGAGCCCAAGTGTACGTTGTTGGGCAATTCACGTCTACCGTCAAGTGTCACTCTTACGTCCACGTCGTTCACCCCGGTAATACTTGGATCTGCTAACAGGCAACGTACACTAACACCTACCCTGGGATCCTCGTAGCTGAATTTAGTGATGCTATCCCACTGATGCACTCCAACATCAAGGGAGACATTTCCCGTGACCCGCACTCCCTTCTCTCCAACTCCAATTAATCGTTAACCCCTCCCTCATCCTGAATCCTGTCACTCCTTAAGGCCGACCCTAACAAAGGCCTTCGGCTCTACCGGGAAAATGGGAGGCGGCCCGGTAGACTATTAGCCTCTCCTGCGCTATGGCCTGCGCAGTTGAGCGCCGTAAGGGGGGATGAAGGAGTCCTGGAGGGTTGAGTGAAGCGAGGTCGGCGGTAGTACCTTCGCGACACAACACGCCCTCTTTGGTCCGGATTTCAACCGAAACGGTAGCCTCTTTGGGTAGCGCCAGAGAGGAAACGGTCACGCGTCCCGTCAGAGGGCCGCAGCGAGGAGTGGAGGGGTCCGGGGCGGCTTGCCGTTCTGGATGGTTAGGGTCATGCTGACGAGGCAAGTGTGTGTGGAACAACTGGGGTACTCTGAACCGGTAAACCAGCCACACATTTCGAGCTTCCGATGTCGCACCTGACACCAACTCTCTGCTCCTATATCCAGTCGGTAATCCTAGTGCACCACTATGGGCACTCCCAAATGTGCGGGCTCCAAGGAGGGTGGGAAGCTGACTGGATGAAGATTAAACACACGAACTATGGACACCAACAGGTTCAACGTTCCGCCAACACCCGATGGGAAACCAGAGGGCAATGCTACTCGCATGCAGACCGAGAAATCGGAATGCGTGCTTGAGAAAAGCACCACCACACCTCAAATTGAGGACACCTTACATCTGCTAGAGCAGAACTGGACGGTCGTGACCAGGAAAGGAGCTAGGAAGGTAGAGGAAACTCAGACCCCTGCACCATCCGGTCAGACCTCGAGGCGTTTGGAGAAGCAGAGGGAGCGGACGCGAAGGAGACGGCAGCTCAAACGGGCCGCCCGTTTGACGGCCTCTGCTAGCGACCGTATTGCCCAGTCAGAAGACAAGGGCTCTGGAACTCCAGGGGGAGCGAAAGGCAGCCAGCTGCCCAAGCAACCCCAGGTGATGCCGGGCCCGAGTCGGAAGCTGGACCGCCCAAAGCAGAAGGGGAAAGGACCCGCGAAGACGAAGTCTGGGGCCAAGCGGGCTAGGCTCGATGAGACAGTGTCTCCTCGAGGCGAATCCAAACGGCCTAAGACGACGGCGACCGAGACCGCCCCACAATCCTACGCAGCTGCAGCGGCCTCCTCGGCTCTCATCAGGTGCGCCGTTACGTCGAAGACCGGGTTTATCTCGAGACCGACGGCGGAGCAAATTGAGGAGAAGCTCGAGGAAGCCTTTTTACAGGCAGCGATGAGCACGGAGCGTCCGGCCTGTATGAGGGAGGGTCTTGCATTTAGCGGGAAACCCCTCTACGCGGACGGGTGCCTTCGCTTCACTTGCACCAACACCGCAACGTTTGGGTGGTTCCAACAGGTGGTACGAGACCTCCACGACTCGGACCTGGGAGAGCTTGTTGTCCTCCGGGACGACGAGATCCCCAAGAGAGTCAGGTGTGGTTTTGTGCTGCCTAAGCTCTGGAAACACGATCAGGCGTTGCTAGGCAAATGCCTACAGATCGGGAATCCAGACCTGACACCCGAACGTTGGCTGCTTAACGGCATCCAACAGCAGCCTTCCATCGGGGCCACATTCGTTGTGGTTTCGATCCCTGAGGACGTTGTGCCTGCGATCCTGGCTAGGGGACGCCGACTCAGCTTTATGTTTGGGTCGGTGTACCTGAAGTTCAGGGACGCCAAGGGGAAGTACGTCGACACTCAGCACCACGCGGACTCAAGACAATGGAAAGGCTATGTGACAGATACCTACGCAGTGGAGCATTAATCAATGCCCCACTACACAAACATGCCTACAGTTCAGGTAAATCTCTCCATCAGTTAGTCGGTAAGATAGAAGAAGCCCTTCAAAATAAACTTATCTGCCTCGGAACCTTCATCGATATAGAGGGTGCTTTCGATAAGACCAACTTCACCAGCATTGAATCTGCCCTCAGGAGACACGGAGTAGAGCAACAAATCATTGACTGGACAGTTAACATGCTTCGCAATAGAATAGTTCGGGTAAAAGGTGATGACAGCAGAGGAGCACTGGTGGCACGAGGATGTCCGCAAGGAGGGGTCCTTTCGCCACTTCTGTGGAACCTCGTAGTTGACGACCTGCTGACCAAGCTAAACTCGAACCACTACTACACCATAGGGTATGCAGATGACATTACTATACTTACCCTAGGCACCCACGCCAGCATTACCTGTAACACCATGCAAGGTGCTCTGAAAATGATTGAATGCTGGTGCAGGAAATACGACCTCGCAGTTAATCCAACAAAAACAGAGCTGGTAATGTTTACAACCAAACGTGACGTAGGTGCTTTCAACTTGCCGAAGCTGTTTGGTATCACACTACAACTGTCGAAGGAGGTAAAGTATCTAGGCCTTATACTTGACAGTAAGCTAAACTGGAGTAACCATGTGGAACACAAAATCCAGACAGCCAGCGTAACACTTTGGCAATGTCGTCAAATGTTAGGGAAGCGCTGGGGTCTTGCACCAAAACTGTTCCTATGGTTATATTACACAGTCATACGACCAATGGTAAGTTATGGCGCCATCATATGGTGGCCGAGATCTATCCAGACTACTTGTGTCAACAAACTACAAAGCTTCCAGCGGCAGATATGCAGCGCGGTGACCGGGTGCATGAGTACAGCTCCAACCGCAGCACTGGAAGTTATTTTAAACATCACACCGCTCCATATCTACATAAGACAGGAAGCGGCTAAAACAGCGTTGAGACTACAAAAGTTTGGACTGGTAAGGTTCGAAAGAGCAAAGCATCTCAACGGTATACTGAAGGAATGGGTAAACACTCCGCTCATAGATGCTGCATGTGACAAAATAATACCCGCCTTCATATTTGACAAAAAGTATAGAATACATCTACTGGATGACAACGATCCAAAGGTAACACACAAGGCTCTCATGATCTACACCGACGGCTCTAAAACCTCATCGAGCACGGGCGCGGGTGTTTTCTCTGAGGACCTCAACATACACATCGCGTTCCCCTTAAGCCCATACAACACAGTGTTCCAAGCTGAATGTATGGGCATCACACTGGCGGCAACAGCGATCCTTTCAAGAAAGGTAACAGGTCAGGAAATACGAATACTGTCCGACAGTAAATCAGTCCTACAAGCTCTAGATGCCTGCTTAGTCAGATCGAGCCTCCTACAGGAATGCCACCAAACCTTAAACAAGGTAGGGTCAAGCAATTCCATCACCATCCAATGGATCAAGGGACACAGTGGATCACGCGGAAACGACGCTGCGGATGAGCTGGCCCAGAAGGGATCTGACACGACCCCAACAGGTCCTGAACCAATCGTCCCAATACCGGTAAGCTGTCTCGTCAATAAAATCCGCGAGCACACTGCCGAACTACACCAACAATACTGGCTCGACCTGGAGACGTGCAGGCAGACCAAGCTCGCTTTGCCACGGGTGAACGCTGCCTTCTCCAAAACTCTCCTACAGCTAAGCAAACCTACATTGCGCATGGTAACGGGTGCACTGGACATGCACATTTTAACAGACATCTTTTTAACTTAGGTGTCACGGACAGCCCCCTATGCAGAGGATGCATGGAGGCAGAAGAAACAGCTACTCACGTTCTGCTGGAATGCAACGGAGTGGCCGAATACCGGGCGAAATACCTCGGCTCACCGGGAAACCTTCAAGAGGCAGTCACCAATGTGAAGGCCCTGGGGGCGTTCCTGGGGGAGCTGGGCTGGCTGGAGTGATTCCGGCCATACACCCTCCTCACGCAAAACAGGCGCCATAAGGACGTCGAGTTGCGGAAACGCCCGTAGCAACAAGAAGAAGAAGATACCCCGAAATTGGTCCCATATGAATTTGGAAAAAAGACCAACTCTAAGTGTCGCCGCACACGGGCTACACGCCACAGCCACAAACGCCTCCACAAGAAGCTAGAACCGGCTACTAAAGTGGCTGAAGCGCGCGACAGCGGCCGATTAAGGTATGGGAGAGAGGGGTGGGGAATCGCGCGACGCGACGACGATTTGTAGCATGTGGCGGCACCGGCGTACCGTGTGTGGCGAGACCATATAAAATGTATGAAAACTACAAGAAATATGCCGGTGGCGGCGTTTTGTGGTTGTGGTCGGTGGCCCGTGTGCGGCGACACTAAGGGTATGAAAACAGAGGATTATTGATTGTTCACTCACTGATTGTAATTTATGACCACTCGACCACGCATAACTTCTTACAGGGTATGATACTTTTTTTTTATTGGGTACTCCTCGAAATTTGTCCTAGATAAATTTAGAAACAAATATCGTACCCGTACCTAAGGGTGGGAATATAGGGATGATTTTTCACTCGCAGATTTTGATGTTGAGTTTTTTCTTACAAAATTTGTAGCCACAAAAAATTCAAACCGCCACAAAACAAAAAATAATAAAACTTTTAAATAAGAATTTTAATACAGAGCAAAGAACAGCAAAAAAGACGTTTATTGTATGAGAGCCCCTTTAAATATTTGTTTTATTCTAGTTTTAGTATTTGTTGTTATAGCGGCAACAGAAATACATCATCTGTATTAATTTCAACTGTGTATCTATCACGGTTCATAAATACAGCCTGGTGACAGACAGACAGACGGCCAGTGGGGTCTTAATAATAGTGTCCTGTTTTTTTATGTTATAGGGGGCATACGAGCAGACGTCTCACCTGATGGTAAGTGATTACTATTAAGTTGGTCGCCCATGGACACTTGCAACACCAGAAATATCACAAATGCGATGCCGGCCTTTAAGGAAGGAGTACGCTCTCTTTTTGAAGATTTTTTAGTCCTATTGATCCGGAAACACTGCTGGCGACAATATATTCCACAGTTTTGTCGTACGTGGTAAATAATTTCGACAAAAACGCATGGTTGTGGATAGCCACGCATCAAGATAATGGGGATGAAATTTTTGTCGCGATGCACGATGGCGAAATGCAGCAGCTGGAATTAATCCGAACAATTCCTCAGAACACCTGTTTTTACACTTTGGGTACGGAACCCTATAACGGGTATTTTAAACCTTTGCTCTTCCCAATACATAGAGAAGTTATTTTTTAGCGTTTGTATTACATATTATGCCTTCGTAATGATTTAGGGTTCTTCACCATTAACGTCCTAATGGTGAAGAACCCTAAATAGTGTGAACAAGGTTAGACCGCGGGAGTTTTTAACATAATAAAAATATACTACGTTTTAAAGACTTCGCCATTTAGTGTCAGGTAGTTTATTATAATTTTGTTGAAATTAATTAAGTAGAGAGTTGTGTTATGCGCCACGTAACTTTATAATTTCACCGAGTTAACACTACAGACTTTATGTATTCAGGAGCAGTTTCTAAAATATGAAAATGTTATTAGGTAAATGTTTATAAAATACAACTTCTTTGAAATTTTTACACATTGTCCTGAAACAATTATTTAGTGGATTTTTTAATATGTTTAAGACCTTTTATGGTGAATGCAAAATTATTAAAAACGATTTAAGACTGAGCAATATTAAAATAATTATTCCTTCACTAAAAGATAATAAAGAAAAGCCCGAAAACGTGTTGCTAATAATCAGTTAGCAGAATTTATTAAATTAAATATTGTTTGAATTCACAATTTTCTCATTGTTTATATTAAGAAACTAGCGTCCCGCCCTTGCTTCGCTTCGGTGTAGAGCTGAAGTGTAGACTAAAGTTTTTGTTCTGTCATTATACACAATGACATTCTTCTTATTATACCTGCATGCAAAGTCTCAGCCCGATCGGTTTAAAATTGACAACGGTTCATACAAACTGTCATTCCCTATTTTATCCCCCTTGGGGGTAGAATTGATGAAAAACCTTTTTTAGCGGATGCCTACGTCATAACATCTACCTGCATGCCAAATTTTGGACCGATCTGTCCAGTGATTTGGGCTGTGCGTTGATAGATCACTATGTCAGTCAGTCACCTTTGAGTTTTATATATATAGATTACTCAATGCGACCAATAAAATTAAATAGAATTCTTACATTTTTGCAAATATCATTCGGCAAAATACTTTTTTTGTTGTTTTTTTTTTAAAAAATACACATATTACTATATATTATACGTGATATTAACTACAGACAAATTTTACTATCGACGAAATAACGCGACCTAAGACCAAGATCATCCAATTCGATGGAAAATAAGCAATGATAACTGCAAGACTTAAATTCTTGTGAAAAAAGGCATTTTTCTGTTGTATTATAGCATTTAGATTTACACTATGAACTAAAGTAACGAATTCAATTTTTTTCTTTGCTAAACCAATAATAAACCACATTCATAAACGGTACAGATATTGGATACCACAGAAATAAACGAGTTGAGGTTCTCGCAGCAGACCGAGCCATCAATAACTCCACTACACGACTCCAAATATCGTTCCCGGTTACCGGATATATTTTTTCCATTACAATATTTTCTCGGTAAAATAGTGCTATATTAAGTTTAACCGCCAAAAGATTTTCGTAGCCGCCGAATAGAACACGCGAGAACTCAAAGAACGTTGAATAGTACACATTCCGTTATAGTACAACAGTAAACGTTTCCAGAACAGTTTACGATGAACAGTACCGCTAGCATGAACCATTATCGAATTCGAATAGTTTGCAAACCGAAATGTCAATGTCAATTTTTGTATGGAAACTTGAACAGCAGCGACACAAAGTACGTAATGAGAACTAAAAATCAGTATACATTTGACATTGACATTTCGGACTCGCAAACGATACGAATTCGATATTGGTGCGCGTTAAGGGTACAGTGCATATTACGTGGCAAAATTGGATGCAAATATCATAAAGACATAGAAGTTATGGTTTTGACCAGCCCATTCAGCTGATCCCTTAACTCAATTAAGAGATCAGAATAGTTTTGGGGTGAAGATAAAGAAGCCATCGGAACTCTATAAACATCTCTGTGTCACCAAGCCTGTCTTGGGACAAACCCAGCATGAAACAGTCTCATCACTTCCAAAAGCCAAACGTGTTACAGAGCTTGAGTGAAGACTTTAATTCCATAAACAATTTATGGCAGGTGCAAAGGTTAATAGAGTCGGGTTGGGTTCCGCAAAGAAAAAGGAGGAGACATAATAAAATATTTCCCACAATAACACGACAATAATAACTATAAAGTACACGCAATGAATTTAGAAATACAAAGTGAGTGGTTAACCATAAGTGAGTTCTGCATTCCATTAGCTCTGATCTGATCTGCTCTACTAAAGTTCTATCTCAATGCCTTCTAAATGATCCTCCCAGACCAGAGTAACCTAGTAAAATGGGGGAAAGCCTTTGAAAAATCATGCTATACTTGTGGTGAGGCAATAGATACTGCTAGGCACGTATTGGTAGGTTGCAGGGTACTCCTTGATAGGGGTCAATACTCACGTCGCCATGATACATTACTTGAAGTCATACGTGAAGCAGCAAGTCTTGCAGCGGCTAGAGCCCGAAAAGGATTGACTACAAATAAAAAACAAATTAACTTTATAAAAGAAGGCTCAACTGTTAACTCTAAATCAAGCCCCGTCTCAATCCTAGGTTCTGCACCTGACTACCAGAGGATATTGGTGTTTCGTCATCCAGGCAGGACATATTCCTCTCTTCTAGGCACATCAAACATATATTACTAATAGAGCTTACCGTACCGTGGAAATCCAACATTCCAAAAGACCACACAATAAAATTTTATAAATATAATAAATATAATTTTTAGATATATTTTAGTCGGATGAAAGAAACCACAGTAACACTACAATAACGTTTAGTTGTTTTGCTATTATGTTGACGTCACAATCATGGTGGACAGCGTTTTTAGTGTTTAAAAAGCATAGACTAAAAAACTATTTTTCAAATTAAATTACTACAGCCATCTTCTAATTTTATGAAGTGAAATCAATGTATTTAGGTTCCTCATACCAAAAATTATAAGAAATAAACATTTGTATAGTGCAATTTGACATGAGTCAACTAGCCTATTCACAAGTTACACTTTTTTCTCGAAGAAATTTCATACTTATATAGGCACTTTACATGGTATGTTCCAAATTTCATGTATTCAAAATTGTGTTCAATAATATATTGCAAATTATCTTGAAGAAGAAGAGAAATGTTTCACTAGAAAACGATATACTTTGAAAACGGATTATATGAATTACGAGGAATCTCTACCTGAAACCGTAACAAATTGACGGTAAAGAAGACGCCAGGGCAATACAAACATTTGAAGTACCTACAAATATCAATCTATTTGCTATGTGATAAGGTTCATTACTACTAATTTCAAATTGTTACTATCAAGGAATTACGTTACTAGAATAAGCACAAAGTCATTAACATATTCCAACGAGCTTCACAAAGCCAGAACACAAAGCGTGTTTTTAACAAAAGAGTTTAAAATGCTTACGTGTTAAAACTCCACCAACTTTCATAACTAACATTTTCGAGGAGAGACCTAATTCTGTGCCATTAATAAATGTAGCACAGAATAATTTCCAACTTTAACGAGCAACACTGCATTAACTATATAGTTCCCACGAGGCCAGTTAATGTGTGCGGCGGCAACTTTCATTACATGGCGATATGACATTTCAGTCTTCTATGTAGGCTCTTAAGACCTATTCAAGACTCCAGTTAGGTTGTAAGCAGGTCCTGAGAGCGCAAACAATAGATGCTCAGAGTGGATCCCAGCAGTGCGCTCAATTTCAAGCCAAAAGAGATAGCGATTTTCAACGGGACTCACAATCGTGAAAATCAGATTGATGCTATCCTTGTTCCAGGATCCTGCCATATAATAATAATAAGCATTATTTTATTAATTTTTATTTATTTTTACATTAATTAGAACGAAACACATTCAGGATTGGCTTCCAGGAGGGCATTGAGTGCAGTTAGGGTGTGTACGAGCGAATGTGCGACAAACTGAAAAAGCAAATAATTTGTATCTTCTACTGCTTCAGGTGCTTGTAAAATTCCACGTAATATATTGCTCAGTGTTATCAGCTGATCATCAAGCCTTCGCACCTCCGAGGAGTTATATTCCAGGCAGCCTTATAGGTACTTGGTTGGGTACATGTAATGGTAATAGCCGTAAATAGCCTTATACAAAAATCGAAGAAACGCTTTCTGAATCTTTTCCAGCATGTGTGTATATTTACTTTCATATAGATGCCAAGCCAAACACACGCGCTAGATTCAACTTTACTACGTACAATGGTGTTGTAAATCAGTTTGATCTCACTAGCGTTCCTGATATCCCGCGCATTTAATATTAAAATTATAGTACAGAAAAACATTGTGGAAGTTGAGCAATTCTTAGTATGGCCACCGGTTATTGGATGGGCGACGAGAAGTTCAGCGCAAACAATTCGTTCATTTGTCAGTTTCGAGACGCCAATCACAACAAAACAGTCTCGCATGGGACCATTGAATAAATTGACGTTTTGTTTGTGCCAAATTTAAATAAAATGTTGAAAGATGGTTCAATTCTCCTAGCAGGGCAAGTCTCCCGTTTTCCCATACTCATGTCTGTAGTTAGTTTGAAAAGCATTTTAAGCTGTTGGGAGCAGCTGCATCTGTAGTCATTAGCACCCAGGAATTCTAGCACATGGTTCATTCTGTGTATCTCTACATATAAAACGTATGCTCTAGAAGCTGCTGACAAGACATTTTCATACTAATAACGAACAAACATGCTACTACGCCATTAATTTCTCAAATCAGGAATTATGAATTTACTCTATTTTCAACTAAAATCCGTAAATTTGGAGTCTTGAATCGTCATTATCATCATCGAACACCTGTGCTTGTTGTACAAGACTCAATTGCAGTACTGCGTGGAATATTACTCGCACCTCTGTAATTGCTCTGGCAAGTACTTACTCGATGCCTTGGATAGTTTGCAGTGGCGCGCTGCCTGTGTTGTGACTTAACACTTGAGGCTCGAGTCTCTTTAATTGCGCCGAGATGTGGCATCATTAAGCGCGATCTGTGGTCTGTACGATATCACGGCGAGTGTTTTGAGGACTTATTTTCTCTTATTCCACCTTCCCCTTTTCTTCAGAGGACAACGCGCCTTGTCCTACGTTGTCACTAACATCTTGTAGCCACTATTCCAACGAGAACAAAGCAATTGGGTGACACATTTCTTTTCGCACGATCCGCAAATGGAATGCTTTGCTCGTTGGCATGTTCCCTCCCTCTTACAACTTGGGATACTTTAAAAGCGGCGTATAGAAGCAATATGCAGGCGGGCAAGGTGAGGATGGCTAGGCAGGTGAAGCAGGTAGAACTGCTATACCAGCTAACTTCGCGTTTGGACTGTACCATCACTTAACATTAGGTGAGATGGAGTCATTTGTCGGACCTAGCTTTAAAAAACAACGCATAGATTTTAACACTTGTACCAATCCGAAATTCTGGCCTGCTTGCACTGGTCACAGACTTACTTGTTTAATTTAGTCTGTCTTCAGACGCTTAAGTGCTGAGTCTCGACTGTTTGTGCTGAGAGCTGCGTCCCGTTTTTTCAAATGTTTGTCGTAGCTGCAGCGGGCACAAAGTTTCTGCTGAACATAGCCACTCTTTTCGATGGTCTATTTGACTCTCTTGCAATTTAAGGAAAATATCTTGTACGTTTTGTGATGGTTGTTTAAAAGGTTAACAAGTTCTGTTGTTTTTGGAAGAATGATGATGGATTCTAGGCGAAAATATTTTTTTCCGACACAACCTTGCGAAACAGCTTCCTAGGTAGCTGGGTGAATAGCTAGACGGGCAGCTAGATGGGCGATTACTGAGAGCGGTGGCTGTGGACTTTTTTTTTATTTTATAGTTTTTATTATTTAATATTTTGACGGAATCGGGAGATTGGGCCCTGATCAGGGCCACCGGGTGGATCAGGCTTCAATGTGAGAGGGAGACATTGAGATACTCCATTCCGACCGACTGTTCTATGACACTCCCGCAATTTTTAGTTTGTCTTTAGATAAGTCAGTGCACTACTTTAAAAGTTCTGAAACGGTGTAAAATGAAATTTTAAAAATAGTCACATATGTACATCTGTTTAAGCAACTTTCGCAGTGGTCGGTCATTGGATGTGTGACCAAAAATTACTATCTCGAGCTCCTCCATGCTTCGGAAGGCACGTTAAGCCGTTGGTCCCGGCTGCATCTGCAGTCGTTAGCACCCATCAATCCGCACTGGGCCCGCGTGGTGGGTCATGGCCCAATCTCCCTATTCCCTCCATAGGGAAGGCCTGTGCCCCAACAGTGGGGACATTAATAGGCTGATGATGATGTTTGCAGGTAATGCAACTCGTGAGAAAATCGTGAGTGTAGAATATCATGAAGTTTATAAAAGGATTGGGAAAGACCGTCTACTACTTGGAGAAATAAGGGATATAAAGATTACAACCAGGCCAGGCCAGGACACAATTAATCACTTTTACATTGATGTGATAAGACTAGGAGGTCAATCCTAAAAGATAATGAGAACACGATTTTACTTTTGAAGACCAGTAATTCATTGATCTGTGTTGTTTCAAAAAGAGTAATGAATTTTATAATCGAATGTTACCTCCTGGTTCTAGTAAGTCTTCAGAAGATTAATGATATTTTGAAGTACCAATCGTGTTACTGAAGTTCAATCTACCTAAATTCGAAAGATTGAAAAGAAAAAGAGTAGCGATTTTTTTAGATTGTCAAGGTACAAAGCGTATCTCGACCTCAGTTGCACTTAGCCAGAGTTGAGTAACAATATTACCATGTAGAACTAGCTACATAAAACTGCTAGGAATAAAGGGTCAACTAGAGTCATTTGGTATTTGCATTATATTGTTTTTTTGATTGTTACTGATTTGATTTGTATGTGAGTGGACGTTGTATTGATAGCTACATGTTTTTTCTGTAAATTTTGCTTTCTTTGCTAAATGGTGATAAGTTTCTTGCGCCCATTCTTCTCATCTTTTCTGTTTTTTACTTTATGTTAAATGTATTTTTATGTGTATGTTATGTGTTCTCAGCAATAAAATCATTTTTCATTCTTTCTTTCTTTCATCAGATAAAAGATGTTTTGAATGGTTGGTAGGAAAAAATATTAGACGATTCAAAAGATATTTTAATAAGTCAATTTGAATAAAGTAGAATATCATTTCATTTCATTGCAGTGTTGGCAGTGGTTCTTCACGATTGTCATTTATTTTGCCGCAATTAACATGTCACTCAGGTATGATGGAGAATTCTACTACTAAAAGATTTTTCAAATTCAGTTCAGTAGTAGTTCTAGCGAATATTTCATACTAATTAAAAATAACTTTACCTCTGTATATTATTACAGTCAATGACCCTGGTACAACTAATTTCTTAACGATTCTAATAGTATAGAAAAAAAATCCAACTAAAATTGACTCAAATTTGTCATGACTTTTTCAAAGCCATCGGGAAATTCTTTCAGTATCAGAAACTCCACTAAATGACCGATGTCCAATGTACCAAACAAACTTTGGGGTCGCACTTTCATTTACTAACATTCGCACGGGTGCGCTGTGGGAATTGACCTTTACCCGAAATACAAAGTGGCGTTAAACACACTACCTTATTCATAATAACCTCGGGGGTAAACAATATCGATTTGGTTTGTTTCTGATACAGTTTTGTTATTTTTTAGTGTGGTGACGTCACTTTGTTTTTTGCTTAATCTTCATCTTACTCCACGCATGATATGATAATCCAAAAAATACTTTAAATAAGAATGTTTGTAAGTTTGTATATTTGTTACTTAAACACATAAACGGCGGAACGGATGAAGATAGAATTTGGCTTACACATAGTTTATCACTTCGACGGAGACATAGGATACTTTTTTGTGACCTGACCCTGGTTTAATATTCTAGATTTTTCTTAGGTTTCTATGGGATTCTCGATAAAATCCAATTAACTCGGTTGAAGTCCCAGATGGAAGTTACATAGTTATGGGAATCTATTTATATTCTGATTGTGCAATTTGTAAATTTATGTCTGTGTGCGAGATAATAATTATCAAATCTTTTTAAGCTATTGCATAGCTTTTATCGCGGGCTTTGAGCGCGTCGTCCGAAGCAAGAAATTCCGTAACGAAAATAAGCCTAACGCCTCCTCTCCCACTCCAACCGGCACAGCGGTGCGGCGTTGAAAGCCATGCATCGTCTAACGTCGTTTCAGTTCGACAGACTTCGGCACGGTGCGGTGTATGTGTGCGTTCGACTAGACGTATGCAGCTGCTAACTGCTCATAACTGATTCTGTCTTTTTTAGATATAAGGCTAGGTGGGATAGCGTGCCTTTTGGCCGCATCCACGAGGGAGTTTTGAACACGCTCAAAAAGTATATCTTGAACTATTATCAAAGAAAAAAGAATACGACATAAATAAAATAAATAAATAATTATAATTGCATGAGTTGATAAAAAATGCTATGCAATAGCTTTACTGCGGCAGTCCCCGAGTGCCACACGTATTTTTTTTGACGTTAGTTCAGGATAAAGCTAGGTTAATTAATAAATAGTACCTTCTTTAACAAGCGCTTGCTTTCTGTTTATTGATTGTTGCGTTTCATTTCCACACCGCCGCACTGTCGCCGTGCGCTCAACTAAGTCCACCCACTGATCATGTTCGTCCACTACGCATGTGGATATCTTAGCAGTTAAGTGCTCACTGGGCTATGATTATGTAGCGCGTAATATGCGGGTAGGAAGCTTTAAACGCCACGAAGAAACACGACAATCCGGAGCCTCCGCATCAATTTGTCGGCGAGTGGTTCGGGGCACACCGGGGGAATTAGTTTTGTAATTTCATTTTGATTTAAGCTGCTATGTACTGATATAACTGCCAAAAAATGGTATCTAGAAAAAAAGAATGGTTGTTATAGACAACCAGTTCTTTTTCTAGTAACCATTTCTTCGAATTAGCTCAATGTTCCGCCGTGTGTGAGGTAAGGTCGAGGAGTTCCTACGACACTCCCTACCTCCTTCCTCGCCGACCCCGCGATTACCGTGACCCTACCTGACCCCTCCGATCTTCCTCGAAGGAACTCCTCGACCTCATCTCACACACACCGCCGAATAATGAACTAACTCATGACTCGTGACATGACGTCAAATGACGTGACATGACGTCACATAACGTGACATTACGTCACAATTTTTCGTGCGTAGGGCCGGTGTTTGTCAATTCATAAGATTTTACCACATAAAAATCAGTAACCAGGCTTAATAGTTTTTTTATTATATTTTTACAACTCCCACCGATTTCAATAAAAGTATGAAAAAAAAATTACCAACTATGTTACAAATACAAAACAAATAAAATCTGACACGTTTACGAAGAACATCGTGCTATTTAACATGATTTTAGTGACGAAGAAAACTTGGTTTACCTCTTAGCATTTAAGATGTGTGATTGCTGTCCATTCTCCTGTTATCGCCTCCAAGATTAATTTTTCTTTATTATGTAGTACCCTCAGTACGACCAGCCAGTCCAAATCTCTTCGGCGTTAACAGGACAATTGAGATCGAACTTCACTTAGGTAAGTTCATTTGATCATTCAATTATTCAATCTAAGGTGGGTCCTACAATGAAAGCAAATTAAAGCACGTAACTTTATCAGAATGATGACGTTATAATGCCGCTTAAGAGCCCTTTCACATTTTTTGCAAAAAAATGGTAATTTATGAGCGCCTCGTTTACCCCTTTAGATTTTTTTTTGACTATTTTCAATAAAAGTAATCAGTAGATTTATTCTTCCCATTGTAAGTTAATGTAGAATATTTGCAAATACTATTTTCCTTTTTTTGTACTGATCGTGCTACTGCAGCTAGTTTATGGAGAAAACGATAATATGCACAACTTCAAACGCCTCAATCTCTCAATAATGTTAAATAAATTAGATCTAATTAATTACTACAACCTCAGAAATATGTTTTTGTGGTAATGTAATGTATTAGAATTTTGATTTTCTATCTCATTAATTATAAAAAAAAATATCTAGCCTCCGTGAGTTTTCACAAAAAATAATGCAGGTTTACCTCTTATTTTGATATTGAATTAAATAGAATAACTATCAAGAACTTTCATTAAACTAATTTACCATCATTGCACTACTGAAATATGTATATATTTCTTATAATTAATGTATTAATAATGATTTTATAAGACTCGAAACATCACCCGTAAAATGCAATATATACTAGTGCAAATCTACCTACACACCGATCAGTACGGCAGCGGCGCAATTTTGTGAAAGGGCTCCTAAACAAAATGGCTTAGTAAGTTAAAATCAATCTGCATATATGATTTTAGTTACACTAATGTCACACGATGTTCGAATATGTTGTATTTCTCTTTCCTTATTATGGTATTTATTTTGCATTTTTAAATTTTATTGCTCTGGGTGTGCCTAAGCAGCAAACCTTCGCTGGCTGTAAGCCAGCTTCGGGAGACCTCATATTAGCAGCGGCTACATATTAACACCCCTAGCACGTTCAGTAATTGTTCTACTTTTATACTTACAGGCTTTAAAAGGCTTTAAGTACTGACGATAACGTATAATTAATGCCACTTAATAGAATCAGTAAGAGAGCTAATATGCTTGAAAAAAAAATTGTGTGCACGGACCACACATCTAAAGAGAAACTTCTTTTCTTAATAGGTTATTTAACATTAGCCGGTGCATAAGGCATAGGGGAATGGAACAGCGCACGCATCACTGTATATATAAATAAATATACATATACGTATATCACTGTATATATATATAAACATATATATATATATATATATATATATATATATATATATATATCAGTTTGTTGTCGCGTGTGACGCTCGTATCGTTTCATCCTTCGGTGCGTTAACCTCCAATTTTCATGCTCATCGGGAAGAGCTGAGCACGCATATCACACACACACAGAAATATATGCATATAATATACTATCAGTCTCAGCGAACTTCATACCGCTATAAAAAATAGGGGTTGGTGGTAGAAGGGTGAAAATTTAGGGTTGTATGTATTTTTATATGATGTATCATAAATAAAAAAAACAAAAAAAAATGTTTAAAAAAAGTTAAGGGTGGACTACCCTTAACATTTAGGGGGACGAAAAATAGATGTTAGCCAATTCTCAGACCTGAATATGCATATAAAATTTCACGAAAATCGGTCGAGCCGTTTCGGAGTAATTCAATTACGCGTGACACGAGAATTTTATATATTAGATAGTCGTGTGACACTCGTGAAGCATCCGTTTCATCTTTCCCATAGGATTTTCCCATTTACACCCCGTCCGAAAAGATGTTTAACTTCAAAAACATAGGGTTTCTTTAAAGTTCAATGGTTTGATCTGTGATTGATCAATCATCCGATAACGGTTGCCTTTTATACAGATATTCATAGACAACCTAAAGCAGCCCCGTTATATAGAAGTGATATATCATTATATATCATTTGAAAGAATACGTAGTTCCGACAGTAGCTATCACGTTAATTCGTACCCAATTAACTGTATTTTCCTTGACTCGTCTCTGGGGCATTGGAAACGTTCAGCTGCCTGATAATAATGGGTATCAGGTAGCAAAAACTATGAAGATATGAAATTGAGGAATAAAAGCTAACTGAAAGGTGAATAGTTCTTTTCTAATTTATATACCTATATAATAAGGATTCGTCATAAGCTTTAATTTTGCTTGACAATAACGCCTCGTGTAATCACTTGTACTTCGGCCACAAATCCTACTGATTGATTTTACAACACACTCGAGATGTCCCGCCACTTCACGCGAGATAAAGGAAGTGTCATTTGGGCGTATATATTTCAAAGACGGTGATGGAACGAGTCGACTTACCGAACTTCTTCCTACTTATTACTATTTACTTTACTACGTACTTTTTTAGACGGCTAAAATACATTCTGTTATCTTATTCATATTATAAACTAGAGGTGACCTGTGGTTTCTCCAGCATTAATTTAAAAATGAAGGTTAAGCCATTATCGGCCTATAAATGTCCCCAGTGCTGGGGCACAGGCCTTCCCTATGGATGGAAAAGGGAGATTGGGTCATGACCCACTACGCGGGCCCAGTGCGAATTGGCGGGTGCTAATGACTGCAGATGCAGCCGGGACCAACGACTTAGCAAGCCTTCCGAAGCTCGGAGGAACTCGAGACAGAAGATTTTTGGTCACCCATACAATGACCGACCACTGCGAAAGTTGCTTAACTTCAACGATCGCAACCGAACGCGCTTACCACCCGCGCTATCGAAGATCCTCCTCTTAGAAGATAAACATAATGTATTCAAAGATAGGCATATAATGCTGTCGCGGACTTTTTTATACAACTTTGAATGGCAACAATTCCGTCAAACATTATTTTTGTGTAACTTTTACCATTTACGCAGCGCATGCAATAGAAAAGAAAGATTTTTTTTTATCACTTTCCAAAGTTTTACTTGTTGGTATCGCAAAATTGAGAGCGTATTAGTTAATAAGGTTGTGGCAGCATATCAGCGACTTTCGGTAATACGGCGGTCTAAGGCTGAGTCACATTCCTTTTTGTTTCCAAAAAGTTGGCATGTTAGATTTTAAAAGTTTTTTTTGTAATTTTATATGTATTTTTGGGACAAATAAACACGGATTGTTATTATTATTAAGCTCCCATTTTTAATATTTTTCCCGTTATTACAACTTATGCGAATGAAGTCGCGAGCGGCCGCTGGTTTCAAATAAATCATTCAATGCTACAATGGATATGACAAAGCATAGTATAATTTATAAACCGTTAATATTTTGATTCTATCGAATTCCAAAGAGGTAAAATATTATTATTTTCTCCCAAAAACTTAAACATCTATTAGGAAAATACAAACCTAAAAGAAACAAGAAAATTATATTGTGCGGTGATTTTAATATTGAATGTGGATGCGCGCGGATTTATATCGGAACCGCGCGGATTCACATCGTATCCGTGCGTGAAAATAGTGAGGAATTACAAAGATTATTAAATAAATATAGACTTGAGTGGCATTTAAATAAACCAATAAGAAAAAAGTCACATTTGGACCTTATAGTGATCAATATACCGGAAGGTAAAGGTAAAACTCAAAAGCTTGCCTTTTCAGATCATAAAACTGCACAAATTCTAAAATTCTCTGTAAAATTAATGTTAAAAATCTAACTCAATGGTGGGGAAAAAGACGAGATATGAGTGACGATAATATTCATAAGTTTTGTGAAGCAAATAACTCTCGTAGCTTCTGTGAAGTGTATACAAAATTCAACGCGTATGAAGCGTTTATGGAATTCCACGATGCGATCTTATTATTTATAGATTTATAAGATAAGATAAAAACTTTTTATTACACAATACTGTTACAAAACAAGCATAAAAATAAAGTATAAAATACAATATTGCACAAATAGCTGTCTTATCGCTAATGAGCGATTTCGTCCAGACAATGAGATGGAAATAAAAAAGGTAAGAGAGTAAGAAAGGTTGTGTGGAATACAAGTCAAAAGTTTTCTTGAGAGTAAGAAGCTGAAAGGACAAATACATTGCAATAAAAGAAATTTGAATTAATAGGCAAATATAAATATGTAAAAATGTTTCCCGGTAAGGACAGTAAAGCGTAACAATGGCTTAAAAAATATATATATTTCAAAAAACTCTCAAGGTATGTAGTATATGTAAAAGAAAACTATACTATGCATATCAAAGATGCTCTAAAAACAAATTTATACATAACAATAAATAGGTACATAAAGTATTCTAAAATATTTCGTAGATGCAGCTCAAAAAATAAATAGTGAGAAGTTTATATACAGTGCTGAAAACAAACGCAAAGCCACATTGACTCAAATAAATAATAGTACCGGATACAATTCCAAAAAACAGGTTGACATTAATAAAATTGGAAGTGACGGTGTTATTATAACTAATCTAGAAGATATTTGCGAAACGTAAAATAATTACTTCATTGACAAGACGAAAAGAGTTTTTAATACAAAATTTCAGAAGCAGATGTAGGTAAAACTAGAATAAATATTTTTTTTGCACCCAGTCGATCAAAAATTAGTATTTGATAAAAAAAGTCAAGGAGTAGTATTTTAATGATTCCTGGCGAATTGGATTGTACAAAAACTGAAAATTAAATTCAATTCCATTCATTTATTTCAGCCATATAGCCACACAAATTACATAAAAATAAAATAATCATAATAAAAACTGAAAGACAAAGGCTGTTAATGCTGTGTAAGCCAGAATTCGTCGGAAGTTCATTAGGAAGCAAAAAATTTTATTGCGGGAAATCAACATTCCCGCTAAGACTATTATAAAACAAGACCTGAAACTCAGAGCTTATCGTCGATAAAAAGGACAAGCTCTAAATCAATCTTTACAATTAAAGAGAGTGGATCGATCAAAACGCCTTCTATTGCGATACGCAGGTGTTTTCACGGAAATATCCTCTTTGCTGATGACAAAAATTTCACGATTGAAGAATACTACAATAAGCAAAATGGTAAAGTGTACGCTCACAGTTCTAAAGAAGCTGCTCAAGTGATCGGAATGGTACATCGTGGTCATCATCCTGCGTCAGTGAAGGTTTCGTGGGGCGTCTTAGCAAGGAGTCACAAAACTATTTTTTTGTGAAAAAGGAGTGAAAACTTCAGACAAAGTATATCAAGATACAGTCTCGGATCATGTTGTGAAACCTCTAAGCAATATACTTTTAAAAAATATACCGTGGACTTTCCAGCAGGATTCTGCACCTAGTCACAAGACACGAACTGCCCAAGCCTGACTTTAAACCAACGTTCCGGACTTTATAAGAGCAGAAGACTGGCCCTCATCTAGCCCAGACCTCAACCCTTTAGACTTCAAATTATGGACAGTTTTAGAGGACATGGCCTGCTCTAAACGACACAGTGGGGAAATATCCCTTGGAAACAGTGCGTAAATCCATAAATTCATGGCCAAACAGATTAAAGACCTGTATAAAAGCCAAAGGCATTTTCATTTGTAATAGATCTTATGGCTGGACTAGGTATATATATATATATATATTGTCACGTATGACGCTCGTAGCATTCAGCCTTCGCCGAGTTACCCTCCAACTGTCATACTCTTAGAGAAGAGTTGCGCACGCATACCTCACACATACACATATATATATATATATATATATATATATATATATAGTCGTGTGACGCGCTCGTAACGCGTTTCCGCTTAATCTTTTCCATTACATTTTTCCATTTACACCCCATCCGAAAAGAAGTTTCACCTTCAAAAAAATACTAACAAATCAATTAAGTATACAAGTGTTTGATCTTGTTGTATATTTCGATGCTCCAATTTAAACGTATACCGTGTCATTATCACGGCTGTCTGTATTACCAAGTAACGTTCACTGCAATTACCTAAACCGTACTCCCTTTAGAAACGTAGCTACGTGATCAGAAAGCGTAACGGGTTACGGGTTCGTCCGTATCCTGACAACCGTTAAGCAGATTTTCAGTTGTTAGGGCAACTTTAACCTGGCTCTCAGTCTAAGCACATTCGAGGGTCGAAGGGCGACGTCTTTGCAAATGGTGATATCTCTTGGTGCAGAACAAAGTGCCAATCTAATTCATTACCAAAGTGAGTAATCAATCTACTCGTTGTTGTATCTCTATGTCCTTTGGTCACGGTATAACTCAGGAATGTCTTTACTGGTGTCATTTTTGGAATCCCTCAGGAGCCTTAAATGATTTAGGAATAAAAAAAATCGAGTGGGCTTATGCTCACATGACTGAAGTGAAACTTCTTCAGCTCCATCTGTATATATATATAAATATATATGTGTGTTTATGTACATATACATATTTAATTTACTGGCTATAAGAGAAAGAGAGAAAGAAAAATTGCGCGTGCACTGCTTTAATTTGCTTATATCCCCCACTCAACTCCCGTTCACCTCGCCCAAACACACTTTTCGTAACGCCTAACGCATTCGCCAACTTACCCCCCAAGTCAAGCGTGCGTAAAGAAGTTTTACTTCAAAATATCCCCCGTCTCCATCCATTTATCATCACCACATTAGCATCACCTTATTTCCGTTGGTCGCGACGTAACTCAATAACGGTTTTACCGATTTCATTGATATTTATTTTGAGTTATTTAATATAAAAAGTATCATTTTTTATAACTTTTTGATGTACTCATAAGTTTCTAACGAAAAATATGAGTACATCAAAAAATTATGAAAAATCAAGAAAACTTAATTTAATCTACTCTACTCGATAGATGATACTATAAATGTGTATATATTTTTAACGGAAATGACCATGTCTGTCCCGTTCGCTAGCTTGAAAGCAAATAATTGTTATACTTATTTAATTATAAACTAAAGTGTACATTATGGTAGTTTATCAAGTAGATTAACAACTTATAGTACTCAAGATTACTTTAATTTAAACCGAAAAATAATTCTCACATCGACAGTCTTATGACCGTATCCCGAAAAGATCTCGAAACACTAAAAATGTTTTATAAGAACCATTATTTAACCTTTTGCAATACTTCTGTGTTTGTCTTCCGTTTCCAAGTCCTCGTGGATCTTTATATTCAATTTCAGCATCAGATACTGTTTAACTTGACGGCAAAAAAATGTATATTATATATACTTTTTAAACATTAAACTGATAGATGGTTAAATGAGAAGAAAATTTTACTAGAAATAAACCCACACGGTCCAGGACATACTTAGCCCTTGCAGTCTAAGAAACGCTAGAAAAAAATCGACACAGCCATTAATAGCGCAATTACACTAAGTCCTTCGCCCGAATACGATTGCCTATGAAATCAAGACAAACGATGTTTACGTCTAAATGAACGGAGTCGAGTACGCCCGTATTCGGACAGTTTCCCTTTTGTATTTGTTTCTTAGGTTTTCACGCACATCACTCATTAAATAAAACTAGTTTTAACGGGTTAATGCACGAACTTTATTTATTTATTGACGTTTCGCAGCCTTTTCAGGACTGCATCGTCAGAAGAGTTTTTTTTTTAATTTACTTTTAACTAATAAATTCATGCACAGCCAATAAAGTTTTAAAAATCTTCCAATGAAATATCCGAACGCTCAATAAAAGTCTTTCGAAGGTAGCTCGACAAAGTAAATAAAAAAAACATTATTCTGACGATGCAGACCTGAAAAGGCTGCGAAACGTCAATAAATAAATAGAGTTCGTACTTTAACCCGTTAAAACTAGTTTTATTTAGTTTTCCTTTTGGTTACCCGACGCCGTCTTACAGCCCCTGTTCGAATAAAAATAAAAACAGTGTAAATATTGCATCGGGTACCCGAATTGGAGTAATATCTTTCGTGCACCCGGATACGGGCTAACAACCAAGTGTAAATGCGCCTCAATATCTTTGGAAGCATAATTGGTCAGTGAATCCGCCTGGATAGCGGAGGATGTGGTTTCGAGTCCCGTCTGTTTCTTATACGGTGTGGTTTTTTTGCTAGTAAAATTTTCTTTGGGGAAACAATGTCGTTTCATACCTCTTGTATTTCTAATATTCTTGTATCATAATAAATTCATAATCAAAGAGACTCTTGGGTTTGTGAGCGCCTTTGATCTTTCTTACTCGCAATTATATTATGCTAATGGTCGATTTCCACATTACAGAAAATATTAAGGCATAATTGACATTTGAATCGTGGTAATAACGGGAAGTTATTGCGTATAGGATATTTGTGATCGTATTTATGTGTGTAACGACCATTCTGTTTAGGCTATTATATTTTATGGAGATTGTGGTGGATTGCTTAACTGCTCTATTGTATTTTTAATAAATAAAGAATAATAATAATATAGCTTCTTCTTATCCGTATTGAGCAAGAAATAAGAAGTTTCATAGAATTATCATCAATACATGCATGAAATAATAAAATATTACAACAATTTATATTATAAATTAGATTAGATTACAATAAGCATCAGATAATTTCATTCCATACATTTATCAAAAATATTAAAATTAAAATTTTAAATAACGTATGTATATAAATTAAGTGGTTTACAAATCAGTTAATAATTTAATGTCATTATGGAACCTTCCAATTGTTATCGGTTCTTAGACAAATATGGACAGCCCACTGCCACTTCAACTTGCTAATCCGGTCGGCTATGTCGATGACTCTGGTTCTCTGTCGGATTACCTCATTTCTGATGCGATCCTTCAGAGAAACGCCGAGCATAGCCCTTTCCATAGCGCGCTGAGCGACTTTGAACCTGTGGACCAGCCGTATCGTCAGTGTCCACGTCTCGGTTCCGTATGTCATCACAGGTAGGACGCGCTGATTGAAGACTTTCGTCTTTAGACAATGTGGGATCGACGATGTCAGGACTTGACGTAGCTTCCCAAATGCTGCCCAACCTACCGTTGGGGTAGACGAGTTCTGGAGTGGAGACAGCGTCTAGGCAAACGTAGTGTAGGACGTCCTCAGGCACGATGGAGTGACGATTTGCGCAAGGTGGCTGGCAGGAGCAGGATGCGAGTAGCCCAAGATCGATCTGAGTGGCGTGCAATTGGAGAGGCCTATGTCCAGCAGTGGACTAAGATAGGCTGTTGATGATGATGATGAATGGAACCTTCAACGAAACAAGAACTAATGCATTTTGTTCCATATTTATCTGTCCTTTGCTATTGTGATCCAATCCAAATCCAAATGAATAATAAATAAGTATAATTATAGTTTTTGATAATTTTATCTGCGTGTGTTCAAACTGTCCTTCCTTCGTATTTTCAAGAGAAAAAATCTCAGCCATTTTCATGCCCCCACTGTTGTGGCACAGGCCTTCCCCATGGATTGAATAGGGAGATTGGAACATGACCCACCACACGAGCCCAGTGCGGTTTGGTGGGTGGTAACGCCTGCAGATGGTGCCGGAATTAACAGCTCAACGTGCCTTCCAAACCACTAAGGTTAATTTTTGGTCATCCATCCAATGACCGACCACTGCTAAAGTTGCTTAACTTCAACGATAGCACCCGAATGTCTGATCACTTGCGCCATTGAGCTCTCCTTACCTCTTTTTTAATAATACTAGCAACCCGCCGTCGCTTCGCTTCGGTGTGTACTGTATAATTTTTGCTCTTGAGCTTATTATACACTAGCGCCCCCCCTCGTTTCGCTTCGGTGTAGAGCTGAAGTGTAGACTACAGTTTTTGTTTTCAGGCTCGTATTATACATAATGACATTCATCTATGATTCTTCTTATATCTGCATGCAAAGTCTCAGCCATTCTCAGATCGGTTTAAAATTGACAAAGTTTCATACAAACTTTCATCCCCTATTTTATCCCCTTGGGGATAGAATTGATCAAAATCCTTTCTTAGCGGATGCCTACGTCATAAAATCTACCTGCATGCCAAATTTCTGCCCGATTCGTCCAGTGGTTTGGGCTGTGCGTTAATAGATCACTATGTCAGTCAGTCACCTTTGAGTTTTATATATATATATATATATAGATTAACCTTCATCTTGAATCACTCTTTCTATTATTGAAAACTGCATTAAAATCCGTTGCGCACTAACTGAGGAGCTCAAGATAGAAATATTTCGCTCACCCATCCAATGACCGACCACTGCGGTAAATGCTTAACCGTTGCTTAACAGAACGCGCTAAGCACTTGCGCCATGAAGCTAGAATCAAATAAAAACTTAATTCGCAACAAATGTGTTACTCGGATAATTCATCATCATCATCAGCCTATTAATGCCCCCCACGGCTGGGGCACAGGCCTTTCCTATGGATGGAATAGGGAGATTGGGCTGTGACCCACCACGCGGGCCCAGTGCGGATTGGTGGGTGCTAACGACTGCAGATGCAGCCGGGACCAACGGCTTAACGTGCCTTCCGAAGCACGGAGGAGCTCGAGATAGTAAATTTTTGGTCACCAAACCAATAACCGACCACTGCGAAAGTTGCTTAACTTCAACGACTGCAGCCGAACGCGCTAACCACTTGCGCCATCGAGCTCCGAGCTCAACTTCGATAATATTGCCCGTAAATGGGGAAAAAACTTTTTTTCATAATAATACTGAAATAAAGGTACCTATTAAATTCGTTCGCATTGAGTGTATTGTTTGAATGCATCCGAGTAATGTGATTAAACCGCAACATCGACCAGCTGAAAGCAACTCTACTTATCAAAATTAATTGCTATGGCTTTCCACACTACGAAATCGCCGCCAAAAGATTTACCAGTTAATTTGTCTTCTCGACCTGAATTTTAAATTAAAAAGTTAGTGTTAATATGTCTTAAATTATTTCGAAATTTATGCGTTGTTTGAAAAGTTGATATTTATAATTATGTTGTGTATATCAGTAAAAAAAAATCTCTATCTGTAGCAAATATGGCGTCTTACAAGCAGGTTACGTCACACGGCTCTCATTAAAACGTCAAACAGTACAAAATTAAACTGAAATAAAAGCTAATAAATTATAAATATATATATATATATATATATATATATATGTCTGTCCTTTGCTACTGTGATCCAATCCAAATGAATAATAAATAAGCATAATTATTGTTTTTGATAATTTAATCTGCGTGTGTTCAAACTGTACTTCTTTCGTATTTTTAAGAGAAAAAATCTCAACCTTTTTTACCACTTTTATCAGGTAATATAATATAAAATTTTACTGGTTTAAATATTATATGGTGCCTCGACACCTATTTTCCTCGTGTGATGTTTGATAAAAACGGATTTATCTCTTCATTTTCATGTCTATTTATAAAGTTGGAATAATCCCGCAATAGGCTTTGTGACAGTAAGAAAAATAAAGTACCAATTTCATCATATATATATTTTTATATTGCCGCTGTACTCAAGCGAGAACAGTAACATTTACTTAATTTTTTTTACGAATACTTGCAATATATTTATATACTATGAATATTTCCAAATAGATATATTTAAAATAAACGACATATAAATTTCATTTAGCTACCCTAAATAATAATAATGTACACTTACTTCCAACAACGTGCTATTCTGTTGATTTGCGATACTCGATTTTGTCTACCTTCACAAGATATTAATATTTTGTTATTACGATACGCGTGACCTAAGTTGCCTATTACTGCACGGCGTGAAGTTAGCGCCCGAGCGGAGCTAAACGCCGTGCAGTAATAGACAACTTAGGCCACAAAATTCCGGTTCAGATTACCATTTTGAAAGTATAATTCAAAAGGAAAAAATCAAATATCATTACAACAAAATAGAATTTCAATGTATCCATAGCTAACCGTTTCTCCTTGTTTTGGCTGTCACTGAAAATTCCTAACCTATCGCTAATTTGTCATTTGTTTGCTGTCAGTTTTTAAGCTCCAAATGACATTTAAATGTGTTTCCTTTTATTTTTTCTACATGAGTGAAGTTGGTTAATTCATTTACACACCGTGCAGAAATAGGCAACTTAGGTCACGGAAAAGCGTGCGTAAAGTGCGGGCTTAGGTCACACTGTGCTATAAAATTTAAATTACGTAGGTACAAAAACCTAATAAATATTTAAAATATAAAATGTATGTTACATATTCTTACTGTACTCAAGCGAGTACGGCGGCGCTAAATGGATGAAGGGTTTTTGTTGTTTTTGACGTGACAACGTCTTAAATTAGGTTGCGGCTGGGAGTCACTTATGAAAAAGTGTAACGCTCGGTAACGTTACGATGAGTCTCTCGTGTTAAGTTTAAGTTTACATGTACAATGTTTTAGTAAACAAAATATATTTCTATAGTTAAAATTTGTGCAATTCTTATTTTCATTCAATTCCTTGTTCCTATTGTGCAATTTAATTATATTCATATCAATAAATATTCTACCGAGAAAAAGACGTTGTCACGTAAAATCTTCGCCCGTAAAACCGACTTTACAGGCAACCATTTTTTTTGTCTGGCGGCGGGAGGGGCGAAGTAGTCAAATTTCTTCTTATTCTGTTTTAATAATGTGATTATAAAACCTTAATAGATACAATATGTATTGCTGTCAATTCTGGCATGATTCACTAAACTTAAACTTAAATTTAACAACAGCGTATCCCTGTCATTCGCTGTATACAAAATGAAAGGGAGAGACTGATGTTGAATTTAATTTTAAGTTTAGAGAATCATGTCAGAATCGCTACCAATGTGTATATAAATAGAACACTAAACTTTTTAAACGGGTCTGAAGTTTGCTTTTTAATTTTTGACGTGACAACGTCTTAAATTAGGTTGCGGCTGGGAGTCACTTATGAAAAAGTGTAACGCTCGGTAACGTTACGATGAGTCTCTCGTGTTAAGTTTAAGTTTACATGTACAATGTTTTAGTAAACAAAATATATTTCTATAGTTAAAATTTGTGCAATTCTTATTTTCATTCAATTCCTTGTTCCTATTGTGCAATTTAATTATATTCATATCAATAAATATTCTACCGAGAAAAAGACGTTGTCACGTAAAATCTTCGCCCGTAAAACCGACTTTACAGGCAACCATTTTTTTTTAGCAATAACTTCTTTTTACATATAAGAGGCTTTGTTAATAGTGCCATAGCTGTTTATTTCTTCGAAATAATGTGTTTTGTTTTAATTGATCTAGAAGGAGCGAGAATTTCCACTACAAGTATTTATAATACTTACCGGGAATTCTGATCCGAAAACTGTATTTGACTTTGTTCAGAAATAAATGGTATTTTTATTTTTTCTATTCATTATTATTTTCTCCGTCAATCCTAGGCGTGTTCGGTCACGTGTCACTAGATCAAAAAATACTTTTCTATTGTTTTGCCAGAAAAGTGATATCGCTACTAATATTCATGCTGAATAAACATGCCAAAATTGGTACTTTATTTTTCTTACTGTCACAAAGCCTATTGCGGGATTGTTTCAACTTAATAAATAGACGTGAAAATGAAGAGATAAATCCGTTTTTATCAAACAATACACGAAGAAAATTGGTGTCCAGTAAAATTTTATATTATATTACCTGATAAAAGTGGTAAAAACTGTGGGCATCCATTTGAACACTGAGTCAGAAACGTGCAAGGAAAAATGGGGGTGAGCTTAGCAATATCAAATTTGTATATTTTCCACTAAGAGCAAAGATTTTCACATTAATTTCATACTAAGTACCACGCCAGTAACAAAACTTTCATAAAATCAAACCAGCGACCTCTAAATAATCCTAAATCGAAAGTCAACGATCTTATTTTTTCGGCTTTGTTGAGTTTTACTTTTCCATGCGAATTAAGATCGTGCGCTGCGTTAAGCGGGAGCACCGAGTAGACGTCCGCGCCGCGTGTAGTTTTTATGTCATATCATAAAACAGCCCGGCGCGGGAGACCCGCCTCACGCAGCGCTGCTCTTTGAAATAACATGAAACCATGAAACAAACAAGACGAGCAGACGCTCACTCCAAAAGTCTAAAATACTTGATTCAAATTGGACGCAAAATGCAACTCTTTTGAATCGTCCATATTCTTTGTCCCTACCACCAGTTAATGACATTTTTTAGCTGCGAAAAAGACTTACGAAAAGACCTCCACAGCGTTAAATATTTATGTTACAATTTTTACAAAATATTAAATTGTTACAGTGTTAATACAAAGTCATCTTCATCTTAATCTAGAAAAAGCCTGCCGGAACATTTGGAACAGTTTAATCCCAAGCATTTTTGTTTGAAATATAATCAGACACCTTATAATAACCTTTATTAATAAGATCTTTTATATAGTCGATTTAAATTTATTGACACTTAATTTTTTGATATTGGCTATAGGTACACCGCTAAAGCTGAGACCTCGCCTGCGGGGTGCAGGGTGTGGGGGAGGACGAGAGCGAGGGCCGTGAGAGATGCGGGCGGTGGCACTTATAATTTTGACAAGAATGTAAAGTGGTTTACTTATTATAAGTTGGCACTTTATTGTAGAAGAAGCGTACACAAAGACCTTTAAATGAATTATTGATTTTGTGGAGCCTTGTAATTGGTACAGCATTTATTTTAATTTCTAGTATTAGGCGAATGCTTACTCCTGTTTTTAGGAAATAATATAATATTCTGTCCTCCGTGTTACCACTTAACTTGGCTTTTAATGGGCATTGTATGATGAGTTGCACTAAACTCTCATAAACCAGCAGGATTGAACCCGTTTCCGCGAAAGATTATACTCTTTAACTGACCATGTAGCATTCGATGAACATTTTGGATACTTCAATTTAAAACTACACTGAAGTCCCCTGCGGTATCATCCGCGTTAATTTGAGGAAAAAGGTTATAATGAGTCAAACTAACATGCTGTTGCGGCCTTCTTTATAGATATTGTAAAGGGGATCAATGCCGTCATACATGATTTTTGTGTAACTAACCATTTACGCAGTGCACGCAACGGATGCTCTCAAACGGAATATTTTTTCACGATTTTTTGTAAAAACTTTCAGCAATGCTCCAATCCTATTGGTCGAAGCGTGATGTTTTAATAAAGCCTTTCTCAATAAATGGACTTTCCAAAACAAAAATATTATTTCAACAGATTTACTCAAAAAATGCATTTAATGAGACACTTTATAATAAGCTTTCTTAACAAGTGATTTTTTAATGGTCGATTTAAAGTTAGTCAGGCTTTACTCTTGGAAAGTGCTTGAGACTGTTTTGTTTAAGCAAACACAGAGACTTATAAAGAAATTATTCATTTTGTGGAGCCTAAAAGCAGGTAAAGTTAAATTATTTTTACATCTAGTATAACTATTGTTACTAAATAAATTTATATGTTTTTAGCAAACACTAAGTTTTTATATATGTATGATGGTGCAACAGATAATATGCGTATTTCTTTAAACTTATCTCTTAAGGATTCCTTAACTTTAAGATTATCAATTGATCAAATAGTTCTCTTCTGCAACACATTACAAACAGCAATCTTTAAGAGACCAAAGAAGAATTGTTGACATAATATTTCTGTGTAAAATAATGCGCAGATACACTGTTTCACCTTTTGTTTTACAGCGCAGCAAATTATTCGTGCCTCGACAAAACAGCCGCTTGCTAAATAGAAAAACTTTCCAACTTCCTTCATGCCGGACAAATCTTGGTCAGCATTCGCCAATCTATCGGATGTTGTCTGCTTGTAATGCAGTTAGACATAGTGTTGACATTTTTGGTGACTCTATTGCGGTAATGAAAAAAAAGCTAAGAAAATTGTTGCAAATGTAGGTGTAAGGGTAGTACTGTGTACATAAAATTTTATAAAGAATTCTAACATTATTTATAAAGTGCATGCTGTGTTTGCATTTATAAGATTTGTGATACTGTTATGATAGACTGTATGTAATTATTTTGTCATTTTCACATTTCGGTTTTGCAAACCAAAAAAAAACACAAATATAGTTTGAATGTCGGCGGCATTTCCCAACAGTAAAATAGCGTAAGACATTATGATATGAAAACAACTAAAGTAGACTAATCTGGCCGTTTATATATCCGTTAACTGTCGTATTTTCATTACAGCATATGCTGCAGAACTAAGTCTCTTCGACAATCTATCAATATGTGGGCTACATTGCAGTTTTGAATCCAGTGTGATTCGTAAGAACACTGTGGTATCTACAAGACTCATATTTCGTACCTTTATATTTACATTAGTTTTTACCAGTTTGACATTAGGTAAAACAAATTTCAAGCACTCAGTTTTCCCTTCATTTAGCAGTAAATTATTAACATTGAACCAGTGGGCTACCCTAGAAATAGACCTGGGGGTCTACTCTCTTTTTCCGAAATGAACTTTCGATAACGAATCTGAAACGATATTTAATTTCGTCAATTTAAGGTTATACTTTTGAACGATAAACTTTAAAATTGTAGCTTTTTTGAGTAGAAGTAAAATCTACTCCTCAATCTATAATCGTCGGAAGACGACGAATATTATTAAAATTAAAAACGAACCAGAAACATAGTAAGAAAAGTGCGAAGTTTCGATATAAATTTCGTTTTTCGTTGAATTGGAGTAGGCCTCCTGTTCACGTCGTCAATTTGTGACTGCCTACGTTTAATTTTAAACGAAAGTGAAGTATCATCCGTCATAATAGGGGTGATGACGGGGTACAGTAAACGAAATTCTATTTAGTCCGTCAGTTAGATGATCAAAAAATAATGGACACGTATTTTTACTTTGGGCAATCAACCAAAAAATGGCAAAGTTATAGCGCGTCAAAGTTTAGAGTAGGGGCTCGTGACGTCACTTTTGAGTGAATTTTCACATAAAAGTGTACTCAAACGTGACGTCATGCGACTTTTCAAGTCTATATATCTCTGCAATGTTTATATTATGTGAAAAAAGAAAAATACGTGTCCAATACTTTTTAATAATCTACCTGATAAACGAAGAAAAAAAATTAGTCATCATCCCTATTGGTTAGTGCGTCCGACCGGATGAAGAAGATGCGGTTTCAAATCCGATTAGACAGGTTTCAAACGCACTGAGTGTAATAAGTATTTTCTATATGATTTTACTAGCTGTGTTAACTGCAGTTTATTAGGGATATTTTCCTGCAGTAAAACGTAGCTATGTGTTAATAAACGGTGTCAGCTAACTCCATACCAAATTTTATTAAAATAGCTTCAACCGTTTAGACGAGAATGAAGTAACAAACATACTGTTTATGGTCATTTTATCTACTCTTTTTCATTGTGTCATGTTATTGTTACTATGGAGACTTAATTTTCCTATTGATAAAAACTCAAGAAAATACAATTATTTTATTTCAAGACATATGTTTTTATTCAATTGCTAATTTCTTCCCTAAGGATCAGAAACATGGTCCTTCGAGCCAGATAAGTGGTAACATTACGAGTGAAAGGGTCTTAGTTAAAACGACCCACATCGAAATTATGTATATTACCTATTAACCCTAATAATTAAGCTAATTGTAAATAAATCTAAAGTTTAGTTCCTTAACATTAATTAGATTTTTTGTCAGGTTGGACATCTTTATAGTTTTTCTGTTATATTTTGCTCAAGTACTCACACAGTACACTTTCTTTATTTGGTTTAAGTTATTTAAGTTGTATCTTATGTTACGTTTTAAAGTACGTAAAAAATACTTTGGCGGGCGGTATGTTTATGGTCATTTTATCTACTCTTTTTCATTGTGTCATGTTATTGTTCAATTTAAATTAATTTTAAATTTTTCTATTGATAAAAACTCAAGAAAATACAATTATTTTATTTCAATACATATGTTTATATTCAATTGCTAATTTCTTCCCTAAGAATCAGAAACACATACACACTCACAAACTTTCGCGTTCATAGTATTAGTGTGATTTCCAGTAATACTTGTATTACTGCCCAATAATTTGTACAAAATTACTGACAAATTAGTCAGTCAAAATTAAGTCTGCGCAATCTGGCCCAATTCGATTTACGGGGGAAACTTCACATTGAACAAATGTAAGTTAAGCTACGGATCGTCACATGCATCCAATCGCTCCGTACGTGGCTAAGGACCTCCGACATTTGCTCCAGATGCCTCCAATGGCCGAAAACGGACGTGTTGAGTCGACACTGTTCAACTATTGAAAACGATTTGATACGTCCGAAATCTGGAAATAAAGCGCCGACCTTAATGGAACCCGATAGGTTAGCGTAAGTTGGTGCGAATTTTGTTCTTTGTAACTATGACGACTTTTGAGGAGCTCGATGGCGCAAGTTGTTAGCGCGTTCGGCTGCGATCGTTGAACTTAAGCAACTTTCGCGGTGGTCGGTCATTGGATGGGTGACCAAAAATTACTATATCGAGCTCCTTCGTGCTTCGGAAGGCACGTTAAGCCGTTGGTTCCGGTTGCATCTGCAGTCGTTAGCACCCGCCATTCCGCATTGGGCCCGCGTGGTGGGTCATGGCCCAGTCTCCCTATTCCATCCATAGGGAAGGCCTGTGCCCCAGCAGTGGGGACATTAATAGGCTGATGATGATGATGATGATGACTTTGTAAGACTTTTTCCTGAATTATGGAACAACATGGGCACAGTTATATAGTTATGAGGGGCGTAGCAGTCAGAACAGCTTTCCCCTCTTTTACTGTAAGGGAATACCGGGACACATACGAGATCAAGGGCGGATCCAGAGAAGGGGTCATGGGGGTCATGCCCTCCCCCCTGGGCTGGGTCCATCTGTACCCACTTCACAATCTGTACTTCACAATCTGTACCTATTATGACTTGACCACGACTATATGACACCCCCCCTGGCGCCAAAGCTGGATCTGCCCTTGTACGAGATGCCAATAACAACAAAATAGCACCGCATTTGACTAATGAATGAATTGAGGTCAGACCCATTTTCCCAGTGGGCACTTTGGGCAAGTGCCCAGGACCCTGCGATCGATAGGGGGCCCCTTCAGATCAAATACAAAGTCCCTAGTTCCTAAAGAAAATATAACTAGAAAAAATTCCACGCGGACCAGGCAGCAGACGGGACTCGAACCCGCACCCTTCGCAATCCGGGCGAATGCACTGACCAATTATGCTACCGCGGCCCTCACGGACCGCGTCGAAATTCTTTCTAGCTATTCTTAAGCTGCAAGGCAGCGCCATCTCTTCGCATTATAGGTAAACCCACAATGTCAAATGAATACTTTTACAAGTATTAAACATTTGAAAGAAGAAATAGCAATTATAGTTATAATTTTTATTATTTTTAAAGCATGTAACTGCTTGATGTTTAAATCTAAAGAAAATATAACTAGAAAAAATTCCACGCGGACCAGGCAGCAGACGGGACTCGAACCCGCACCCTTCGCAATCCGGGCGAATGCACTGACCAATTATGCTACCGCGGCCCTCACGGACCGCGTCGAAATTCTTTCTAGCTATTCTTAAGCTGCAAGGCAGCGCCATCTCTTCGCATTATAGGTAAACCCACAATTATATTTTCTTTAGATTTAAACATCAAGCAGTTACATGCTTTAAAAATAATAAAAATTATCCCTAGTTCCTGTTAAATAACTAAACGGAAGTCATAGGGACCCCATTATCCTAATATGCCCAGGGCCTCCACGTGAAAAACTAAGACACAAATAAGTCATCTAATGTTAGCAGCAAAATAACGGTTTTGTGGCTACTAACATTAAATATAATTTATTTACTTATGGAAGGTATGATAAGTCTTTTGGAGCATCGCGCTCCGCGAGACTGCTGAGTAAACCGTACAACGCCATCGGTTCGCAAATCTACGGCGGGAGACCTTGTACTGAGAAGAACGGCAAGAAACTCAGCAAGGCCTGTTTTTTTCTCCCTGTATTATATAAAGAGTCGTCAAATTGAAAATTTAATTCAATATGAGATAACTCATAGAGTCACTTTCCATTATAAATGTAAATCTTATAAAAATCATCACTACAACAAAAATGTTTTATATATAAGCAGCGTTGTACCCATTTCATGCGAAAACATTAAGCGGACTGGTTGCGCGGGTGATGCTAAATATTTGGTTTTTAAAATGGACTGTAAATTTAAAATTGGCACAATAATCAAAGAAAGGAGACTTCGAACTGCGTGGATTAAAACAAAGGAAATAGTTCGAAACCAATAAAGGAATAATATATAAGGAAGGTTGCACAATACCTTGTATCAACGGCCAGTCCAGAAGCTCCTGAGGTGGACGCGTCGAGCCGGCTATCCAAAACCGAACTTCGGTTCGTGGCCGGTTGATATTCTTATGGGTAACACTAAATGGGTAGTCTTGCACTTCTATTTTCACAATGAGAATCACTCGAACTATAGTTTTTGTTTTTCAAACGAATTAATGACGAAGAGCGCGATTTACGGCAGCCATTAACAAAAGGTGCGGATTTGCTAACAAGGATGTTAACTTCAACACCCGCTAGATGTCCCCAGTGGACAGTCGTCGACTCACTCTTGCATGCGAGATAGGTATGTGCAGGAGGGAGATGGGAAAAGGAAATGAATAAAGTGCCAATTTAATTATCAATTTAAAATAAGACGATGGGCGATTATATGAATTATACGCGGTCTTTTCAAAATGCCATACTGGCGCAACCACGGACCTTTATTAAATTAGATACTTGAATATACGCAAATATACAATCATCGCGAGCTAATATAGAACTATGATTATTCCCATAATAAGTAAACGTGATCTGATTTGATTTGTAGCTCAAAGTTCCGCCAAATTGGCAATGACGTCCGTTCTATTAGAACGACGGACGCTTAAAGGAAGAAGTTCGGTAATTCGACTCGTTCCATCACCGTCTTTGAAATATATACGCCCAAATGACACTTCCTTTATCTCGCGTGAAGTGGCGGGACATCTCGAGTGTGTTGTAAAATCAATCAGTAGGATTTGTGGCCGAAGTACAAGTGATTAGGCTTGTTGAAAATATATCGATGTATCGATATATCGATATTTTTTGCCGATATATTTTGATTCGATATATCGATACATCGATACAAAATAACCAATATCGAAATTCGTATCAAAAACGATATTTTTTTAATTATTAGCGGCATATCACGATCTAACTAAATTCGTCTCTGGAAAAATCGTAACTGGATCTCAGATTAATGATATTCTACATATCTATGATCTGTGCTGTATTTAGTATTGTCTATGTCATCATTCGAAAATAGGGTCTATTTTTAGGGAAATAATTTTCGTACTGTTATAATAATAACGCGAATACCGCGTGTGATATTTCGTGAGCTACTGTACGATATTTTTGGGAAAATTGGTCCGATATATCGATATATCGATGTTTTTTTCGTGATATATCGAAACCGATATTGATATTTTTAAAAGATCGATTTATCGATATATCGATATTTTTCTCAACTTTCGACATCCCTACAAGTGATTACATGAGGCGTTATTGTTAGGGATGAAACGATAAGAGTATATACAAGTAACTACTCGACACTTTTCTTTCGATACCAAGTACTTTTGGCATCGATACTTTAGAACTGAGTAACAAGTAGTATCGTGAAGTAAGTACTTGTATCGGTACTTGGTCGTTCACTCACTGAGAAGTATCAAAAAATCTCAAAGGCAGATTATTTACTCTATGGTAAAGTGTCTAGTTGGATTTTTTCTACTGGTCAGTTGGCAGCCTTGCGTATGATTTATATTAATTCCAAATTATTCTGTCAGTCATTGGTTCATTGCGTCGCATGAGCCGTTATTTTGTTTTCGTTAAATTAAAACTATGACTGAATTTATAATTGTAATATCGTTCGTCAAAATTCATCGATACATGTAAGTAAGATACAACTGCAGCCGTTAGCACCCGCCAATCCGCACTAGGCCCGTGTGATGGGTCATGGCTCAATCTCCCTTTTCCATTCATAGGGAAGGCCTGTGCCCCAGCAGTGGGGACATTAATAATAGGCTGATAATGATGATTTTGAAGATTGCGCGTACTCATTCCAATTGACCTAGAATCAAGAAATTCGTAGAAGCTATATTTGACATAAAAAAATAAATAAACAGTTTTTTTTACCGTCGTATTTATAAACAACTACAACTAATGACTTGTGCTTAAGTCGTCATTTGAACATTTTTCTTCATTTCGTAGTTAAGAAATTGATCAATGTTATAAAATGAGAACACTGTACACATAACTTAACTAAGTAATAGAATCCATTTTCGTTGCTAAGAAGATAACCAGGTATTTTAATAAAGAATTCTAATGTCAAGTAATTACTAAGCAACAAGTTATTCATTTGCCCGGATGGCGAGGGGTGTGGGTTTGGGTCCCGACCGCTGCGTGGTCCGCGTGGATTTTTTTCTAGTAAACTTTTCTTTAGATTTAAACATTTAGCAGTTAAAAACATAACTTGTTTATAAATACCAGTGTTAGTAGACACTTCATTCTTGTGATGAACGAACTTTTTTTGTCTGGGAAATGAAAACCAGACAGTACTCCTGCACCGGTCACCCGTCCCCCGGTCCCTGCCCGCGCACCCCGATGAAGATGCCCCGGAGTATTAGGAGTCCCCCCCCCCCCATAGGGCAAACCCGTGGCTCTTACAGGAGTGCGAGGGAGGCCGCAGTTCCCTCCGTCCCTCTCCCGCTCCCCTTTTTTTTTATACGCAGGCAAAAAATACTATTTACAGACGACGGCGCCTTTAAGAGGCACACCGCCGGACGGACCTCACACCTGGCTCCCGCAAGCCTTACGAGCCCCAGCAGTAGCTGCCCACTGAGGACCCCGTAACCCTTACGGGCGCTTTACGGTATAATATCCGCTAAAAACCCTGCGAACACCCTCTAAGCTGCTTAGCGCGAAGCCGCGGGATCCCCGTTTAGGGATTCTTCCGCGTGCCCCCCTTGGCCCTAAGAAGGGCAGTTTGAGCATCTACCGCCAATCACAGTGATCAGAGTCACTGTAGAGTGATGTTCCTACCCTGGTCCTGAGAAGGACCGTGATGAACGAACTGCACACCGGCAAGTTTGTACGACACTTCCCATACCAGGGGTTCAGACTTGTTCTTGACCGCTTAAAAATTTCCACAGCTGTAGCTAAAAATGACGATCGAGAGTGGTACTAATGTATAAACCATTTTGACTTTAAAGGTCACAGCTCATTAGACCCACCCGGTACCCGACCAATAACGCCTCAACTCATGCAGCTATTATTTGTATGCATTTTTATATGACGACCTCCGTGGCCGAGTGCTTTGTACGCCGGGTTTCATGGTGTCGCCTACTCGAGAGGTCCCGGGTTCGAATCCCGGTGGGGGCAGATGTTTGTGTGATGAATACGAACATTATTTTGTACTCCAGTCATGGATGTTTAATATGTATTTCTTAATAAATATACTTATATATGTACAGTAAATGTATTCTATCCGTTACCCTACTATCCCGTAACACAAGCCTTACAGTGCTTACTTTGGGGCTAGGCTAATTGGTGTGTGTTGGTTTTTATTTTTTTATTTTTTTTAAACACTCGGCAACGGATGTCGTAAATAGGTATAGGCTAACTAAATTAATGTACGTGCCGTCTGAATGGCTGGACAACTCGGTGATCTGACGTTGCTCGCATGGTTGCCGCTGGTTGTAAACTCGCTGCTCCTGAGTGGAACGCGCACTGTCTGCAAGTTGACAACGCATTAACGTAATGCGTTGTCTTGTTCATCAAGCGCGTCAGCTATTAGATCAGATTCACTATTTGTTAAATTATACATTATGAGAACACACGTGTTAACCTAGTGACTACCTCTAACACACAACTTAATTTTCGCTGACAAAGCAGAGTGCAGCACCCGTGGCCCATCCGATGTTTAGCCATACAACGCGGCATCCACCTGTGTTTGCTCATCAACCTCGAGTGGATGTCGCGTGACGAGGCGGTTCCGGGTAGCTCTAATGGGCTGTGACCTTAATTAGATTTAGTCAGTAATTCATCCAATCAAAAAAAGGACTCAATCTTCGCAATCTTTATTCGTAGATACCATTATCTGACAAACGTGATGAAAATAGTTACATCTTATTTAATGCTTCCTGAGAAAATATTGTTTAACTCATAAAGTTTAATATGAACATTATCTTCGAACGTCTATTTTACGATGAAATCTTAGCAATGTAACCGAACATAATATATCTGTTATACGATCTATGAGGACTTAATGACTCCGTAAATTATTTTATCTGTATTATCATCAAAATTGTTATGAGAGAATATTTTTTCAATGCCTGATAATTTACACCACTTCACCTGATGTTGACCAAAAGCTTGTCAGCTCGATTTCCTCCGTGTTTCGGATTGTTACTGGCATTATCACCTATAAATTCAATATCCCTCTTCTGGTGTGTACATGATACATTTCAATGACACTCTGTTTGCTAATCTCCTTTACTTTTTTTTGTTTCTCCCGTTTTAGGGAAGGCAAAGGGAGCAATGCCCATACAGCCTGGTCTTTAGATAAATTATTCTTCTTTTTCTTTTTACTTTTTTTACTGCCATTATTATGAGTCAGTGTTACTTTTTTCGATTCGATATTTTTATAAATATATATCGATATATCGAATAAATAAGAACATTGTCAAAACATCATTCATTCGATATATCGTATCGTAAATATCGAATAAATTCGATATATAGATATTAAATGAATATCCCTATTCGGGAGGCATGTTAAGCCGGGAACGGCTCCGGGATACCCGGATGCATTTGTAATCTTTAGTACCCACCAATCCATCCATAGCGATGGCTTGTGCCCCAGCAGTGGGGGCTATAAAAGGCTGGTGATAATGATGTTGAAGTAATCACCACATTAATACGGTACATAAAACCATTAAACATTTATTATTTTAAATGATCAGGCAGTCAATTCATGACCCACTACCTAGGGACCATACTTTCTCTATGGAAGGAGTAGGGTGAAGAGTTAGGACCCACTTCGTTTGTTAGTTGAAAACCACTGCAGATGCAGCTGGGAGCTGACCGTTCGACATATATGTCAAAATGATTTGATAAATCTAATTTCGCGAAAATCCTAGGGATTATACAAAAACGCGGGTAACTAGATAATGCCGATGACATTTCTACAATTCATAGCCTTTATTCGCAATTATTTTTTATACTCTACCGCACGCCCATCATTTTAAATGAATCAATTAATCCCAATTTATTAACTTATTCAACACATTTGCTCAAAAAATGCATTAACGGAGGTTGTTTACATTGATTGGTAAGTTCGAAATTACGGGCCATATAACGAAGCGTGCGCTAAAGTATTTTACCGCACGCTCCTATACATGGCACCGTGCGTATCCTTTTCGGTTTTTTTTATTTGCCTCCTTGGAAGTGCTTTCAATCTATACCTTTGTCTCACTTTAATACTAAAAAGAAAGAGAGAAGAAATATGTAGTACTAATTTTCAGCACTCACACGTGGCGCTATTTGAAAATGCGCGCCATTTTTTTATTACAAAAAGTTGGCTTCATTATTTAAATTAGGTATACTGTTTTCACGCAAATGTCTGGACGAACGTTGTATGACATTCGCGCGGAATGCGTATTTACAGAGATGCATGCTTAGATTAAAACAAAAAGGGAAGATACGGTACGCTCATACTAGCATCAAATAAAATATGATCAGACTCAACTACATAAGCAACTCTCGCCACGCACATGTCTGTATATAAACATCAATCGAGCGAGCGAGACAGAACTATACGCTTCAACGCAGCGTATTGTTGTCCTTTTCTTGCTTACAAAATGGCGATTGCGTAAATTATATTCACGACAAACCGTGATTTTTGAGGAAAAAAAATTCACAGTTTTACGAATGAAAAGTGTTGCGGAGACATTTGATTTTAAATTATTTGTGTTCTTTATAAAAGCATCGAAAGAATTGTTATATCTTCATAACACAGAATATGCGCATCATAATGCATAATATATATTATATTATATATATATATAATATATATTATTATATTGAGTGTACATGCAGCGTGTTTGAATGTCAAATTGTGACTAAAGCGAATTATGGTCGTGGACCACAATTTAACCGGATCACTTTTGAGCCGCGAATGCCGTATCTTCCCTTTTTGTTTTAATCTAAGGCTGCATGATTTGAGGAGCTCGATGGCACAGGTAGTTAACATTGTTCGGTAGCGATCGTTGAGGGCAACTTTCGCAGTGGTCGGTCAATGGATGGGTGTATCTCGAGTTCCTCTGTGCTTCGGAAGGCACGTTAAGCCGTTGGTCCAGAATGCATCGGTTAGCACCCGCCAATCCACTCTGGATAAGCGTGGTGGGTCATGGCCCTATCCATTCCATCCATAGGAAACACCTATGCCCCAGCAGTGAGGACATTAAAGGGCTAATCATGATGAGTATATACAAACTTGTGACAAATCAATATCATTTATGCAGTCTCGGCTGTTACAAGCACTTGTGAATGTCGAAAAGCTACGCCATCGGTTCGCAAATCTACGGCGGGAGACCTTCTACTGAGAAGAACCGGCAAGAAACTCAGCAAGGGCTGTTTTTTCTCCCTGTATTATATACAGAGTCGTCAAATTGAAAAATGACTTCAATATGAGATAACTCATAAAGTCACTTTCCATTACAAATGCAAATAATATAAAAATTATGACTATAAAAAAACTGGTTTAGCAAAGTTTAGGAATGCCGTGTCCTACTGTTTAGGCAAAAAAATGAACTATTAAAGTTTAGTACAACGATTAATAGTATCGAATGAAGCAAGAGCAGACTCATCTCCGCTGGCAGCACCCGTTCACGAGCATGACGCATGAACCAGCCATCGCTTCACTCAACCATTTTTAGGGAACACAACGACCCGCCTCACACGACACCACCGAAGAGATTTTTAAGAGAGCATGACTACTCATAACCACATATGGATACCATGTTACAAAAATAGAAAAAATATATATAAATACCAGTGTACATGTATTATAACAAACTATAAACACAACGGCAGGACACATGCATGTGATTACCTAAACACTGTTGTCGATTCTGGCAATACTCTCCCAACCCAAAACCAAATCCAACATCAGTCCCCCCTTTTCAGTCTGTATAGAGAATGACAAGGATACACCGCTGCGCTGCAAAACCAAGTTCAGGTCTAGAAAACCATACCAGAATCCACACCGCCATTAAATCTTTATCAGAGAAACAATAAATGTTCACTTACATTTTGATTGCTGTGTCATACAGTATAAATACAAATTGTGTAATGTAAAATACAATCTAAATTTAATAATTAATTATCATTACAATAGTAAAGTAGTGAGAACAGACTCATCTCCGCTGGCAGCACCCGTTCACGAGCATGACGCATGAACCAGCCATCGCTTCGCTCAACCATATCTTAGGGAACGCAACGACCCGCCTCACACGACATATAATTTGATATTATGGAATGACTACGAGTTTATTTAAACAAAACAAGAAACATAACATCATTAACGATTAGATAAATCAAAACATGGAATCCTTTTCCAATGAAAACGTGAATAAAATTACATCGAACAACGAATGTTACGTTTCTTAGGTTTTCACGCACATCACTCATTAAATAAAACTAGTTTTTACGGGTTAATGCACGAAACTTTATTTATTTATTGACGTTCCGCAGCCTTTTCAGGTCTGCATCGTCAGAATAATGATTTTTTATTTAAAATTGTCGAGCTACCTTCGAAAGACTTATATTGAGCGTTCGGTTATTTCATTGGAAGATTTTTAAAATTTTATTGTCTATGTATGAATTTATTATTTAATTTACTTAATAAAGTATTTTATTTAAAATTCTTGTTTGTAATTTTGAGTTTATTTATTTGACCCTAACTACCGTAAACTACCACCGGTTCCAAAATTGGGAGACCTTCCTGAGAAGAACCGGCGAAACAAACTCAAGAGAGGCTTTCTATCTCCTTCTTATGTTAAATTATGCAAACAAAAAGAACTAATAGTATCTGATGGTCTTGCAGTGTGTGCGAAACGTCAATAAATAAATAAAGTTTCGTGCATTAACCAGTAAAAACTAGTTTTATTTAACGAATGTTACGTTAGAATAAACGTTTCACAAACAAGAAAGAATTTTCCCCGAGCCAATTAAAACTGAATCAGGAATTCAGTAGAAATGAAACGTGTTCTCCCAAAAACACGTGCACGTTTTGACTAAACTTGTTTAATGATGTAAAAGCGGAGTTGCGTCCGTAACTTTGATTAAATTAAATTATGTGCTTAAAATAAAGGTATTTTGAGTTTAAAATACAATGCGTCATCTCTGAGTCAGTAATTGGTTCGTTCGTGTTATTTTGTAGGTGTATAACTTAATTTGAAATGTTAGATAATCAAAGTCCAATTTTATGTACCTTTCTACACAGAGTAACATGTACCTACGTTTGTGTTGCTTTCGTTGACGACCTCCGTGGCTGAGTGGTTTGTACGCCGGGTTCAATGGTGTCGCCGTTTAGTACAACGATTAATAGTATCGAATGAAGCAAGAGCAGACTCATCTCCACTGGCAGCACCCGTTCACGAGCATGACGCATGAACCAGCCATCGCTTCACTCAACCATTTTTAGGGAACACAACGACCCGCCTCACACGACACCACCGAAGAGATTTTTAAGAGAGTATGACTACTCATAACCACATATGGATACCATGTTACAAACATATATAAATACCAGTGTACATTATTATAACAAACTATAAACACAACGGCAGGACACAAGTGCATGTGATTACCTAAACACTGTTGTCGATTCTGGCACTACTCTCCCAACCCAAAACCAAATCCAACATCAGTCCCCCCTTTTCAGTCTGTATAGAGAATGACAAGGATACACCGCTGCAAAACCAAGTTCAGGTCTAGAAAACCATACCAGAATCCACACCGCCATTAAATCTTTATCAGAGCAATAATAAATGTTCACTTACATTTTGATTGCTGTGTCATACTGTATAAATACAAATTGTGTAATGTAAAATACAATCTATTATCATTACAATAGTAAAGTAGTGAGAACAGACTTATCTCCGCTGGCAGCACCCGTTCACGAGCATGACGCATGAACCAGCCATCGCTTCGCTCAACCATATTTTAGGGAACGCAACGACCCGCCTTACACGACATATAATTTGATATTATAGAATGATTGCGAGTTTATTTAAACAAAACAAGAAACATAACATCATTAACGATTAGATAAATCAAAACATGGAATCCTTTTCCAATGAAAACGAGTTTAGAATTATATCGAACAACGAATGTTACGTTAGAATAAGGCATTGTCCTAATACAACGCGATAACGCGAATGAGCGATGCGATCATCGTACGAGTCGACGATCAAACATATTGATCTAGAATAGGTGTCCTAATAGGCGACCGAGCGATGCATTCGCGCGACTAAAATGTTTAAAAATCTATTCGCGGGAACGCGCAATCAAACCTATTAATGATGAATAGGTGTCCTAACTGAAGTTCGCGCGATGATCGCGTCGCGTCGATAGGAAGCGGGGAGAAGGGCAGGGCTAACCCGACCAAACTGTGTGTCAATCGTGATCGCGTATTTGCGTTCTATTAGGCATTGTCCTAATACAACGCGATAACGCGATCATCGCGCGATTAAACGCGTGATCGCGAACTGGGTGTCCTAATAGAACGCGAATACGGAACGGGTTAGCCCTGCCCCTCTCCCCGCTTCCTATCGACGCGACGCGATCATCGCGCGAACTTCAGTAAGGACACCTATTCATCATTAATAGGTTTGATTGCGCGTTCGCGCGAACCAAGTTCGCGCGAATAGATTTTTAAACATTTTAGTCGCGCGAATGCATCGCGCGATCGCCTTTTAGGACACCTATTCTAGATCAATATGTTTGATCGTCGACTCGTACGATGATCGCATCGCTCATTCGCGTTATCGCGTTGTATTAGGACAATGCCTTAGGACACCCAGTTCGCGATCACGGGATGATCGCATCGTTTAAACGCGCGATGATCGCGTTATCGCGTTGTATTAGGACAATGCCTAAACGTTTCACAAACAAGAAAGAAATTGCCACGAGCCAATAAAAACTGAATCAGGAATTCAGTAGAAATGAAACGTGTTCTCCCAAAAACACGTGCACGTTTTGACTAAACTTGTTTAATGATGTAAAAGCGGAGTTGCGTCCGTAACTTTGATTAAATTAAATTATGTGCTTAAAATAAAGGTATTTTGAGTTTAAATTACAATGCGTCATCTCTGTGTCAGTAATTGGTTCGTTCGTGTTATTTTGTAGGTGTATAATTTAATTTGAAATATTAGCTAATCTAAGTCCAATTTTATGTACCTTTCTACACAGAGTAACATGTACCTACGTTTGTGTTGCTTTCGTTGACGACCTCCGTGGCTGAGTGGTTTGTACGCCGGGTTTAATGGTGTCGCCGACTCGAGAGGTCCCGGTTCGAATCCCGGTGGGGGCAGATGTATGTGTGATGAATACGGGTATTTGTACTCCAGTCATATATGTACAGTATGTGTATTCTATCCGTTACCGTGGCATCCCATAATACAAGCCATAAAGTGCTTACTTTGGGGCTAGGCTAATTGGTGGGTGTTGGAAATATTTTTTTATTATTTCGTTAACATAGTGTTATCACAGCAAATAAATCTGTTTTAGAGGAGCTCGATAGTGCACGTGGTTAGCGCGTTCGGTTGCGATCGTTGAAGTTAAGCAACTTTTGCAGTGGTCGGTCATTGGATGGGTGACCAAAAATCTTCTATTTACAGTTCCTCCGTGCTTCGGAAGGCACGTAAGCCGTTGGTTCCGGCTGCATCTACAGTCGTTAGCATCCTCCAAACCGCATTAGGCCCGCGAGGTGAGTTAAGGCGCAATTCCCCCTATTCCATACATGTTCCAGGCCTGTGCCCCAGCAGTGGGGACATTAATAGGCTGATGATGATGATGACACAAATCTGGCATCAAAGTTGTTGGATAAACAAAAAATGTGAAGTTACTAAGCGATTTATACTTGTAGGATAACTAGTTGTCTGTTGCAGTCTTAAAGAAAGAATGATTTTAACAGCCACATCAAGTATTCTACAGGTTTTGTTCAAAACTAGAGAACGACTTGTTTCTTAGTGGAAGCGAGGGGTTATGATGATTTGTCTTCATTGCAAATTAAAGATAACTAGCAAACCAGTGAACCAAATGTTCACCAAAACCTGATTTAAAAAAAAAAAAAAAAATTGAGAACTTGGGAGATTTTGTGTGGTTTCGTTTGAAATTCGTGATTTCTCGAAAACCGGAAGTGCTACGTTACTCAAATCCGGTTTGTAGTCTTATCAGACTGTTCTTAACTTATAACTTAAATATTCTCTTTATCTATCTCTTACGGTTTGGCCGCTGAAACAGTACCACAGACAGACGGACGGACTTGTCTAATAGATAAGAGATAAGATTGTGGGGGTTGCTTCCCACACTTGAATGCTTGCTAAGGGTAAGGTTACTCCAAGGAGCTAAATAAAACTGAACCGTTTGAATGTTGTAAAAACACTAATTTATTTCAGTAACTAATTGTGCAAACAAAAAACTGGGTCAGTTTTGAAATTATTTTAATGTTGATAAAGTAGGTATGCACAGCTCGTTCATCTTGGCCACTTAAGAAAAGAAATTTCAGACCCTTTCTTATATCAAACTACTGTCATAAATGTATTAAAGTTATTAGTAACAATCATCCTTATGTTAGATGGTGAATTATTTTATATTAGTAACAAAGTTTCTTAATAAATACGTTAATTTGTGACTATGGTAATAAGTATTCCATGTTTTTTTGTGTAAATGCATTTTAAGAGTAAAAAGCAATAATAAAAAACTTTAATTTAACACCACTAGTTTAGAATAATAATTATATGCTATTGTGCTTCGGAAGGCACGTTAAGCCGTTGGTCCCGACTGCATCAGCAGTCGTTAGCACCCGCCAATCCGCACTGGGCCCGCGTGGTGGGTCATGACCCAATCTCCCTATTCCATCCATAGGGAAGGCCTGTGCCCCAGCAGTGGGGACATTAATAGGCTGATGATGATGATGATTATTTTATTACTTAATAATGATTGATTGTCTTATTTTTAACCATACTTCGCGAAAGTGAATCTGTATTAGGTACTTGAAAAGAAACTGACCGAGACACTACCGGAGACGTACACTTATCAGCATTGTTGTTATCTATAATAGCCGCCATTAATTCCATCGTAATAATATTCTAAAAAGGCCGCGGCGCAGCATTCCTCGCGGCCCGGCAGTTTCACACATTATTTTTATCCAAACGCAAAAGGGGTTGCAATAAATTCACCCACGTGTTTGTGCCCTTTCCGACCCTTAGTGTACACCTGTCAGTTAAATCTATGTGCTCACATTAGGAAGGTTTGGGTAACACACACACACGCAGCTCAATGGCAACTATTTACATAAATACTCTTTCCTGGGTGGTTTCTATGAGGTATTTATAACTGAAACGTTTTTGGGATGAATGGAAAAGACGGCTTAAGTTGTTCTGGATCACTGAACTTCGTGAGGATACATATTCGCAATATAATAAAATATCAGAATAGAAAATTAATTACACTAAAAATCTAAAGAAAAGTTTTACTAGAAAAAAATCCACACGGACCAGGCAGCGGACGGGACTCGAACACGCACCCTTCGCAATCCGGGCGAATGCTACTAATTATGCTACCTACAATGCGAAGAGATGGCGCTGCCTTGCAGCTTAAGGCTAGGAAAATTTCGACGCGGCCATCAGCGGCCATCAGCTCGTTTGCCTGCACACAACACATATAAAAAACAATCTTTAATTAAGCATAGCAAAGATAATCAGAAATCAGAAATCAATATATCTTTATTCAAATTGGATGTATAGTACAACATTTTTGAATCGTCCAAACATTTTTTTCCCTACCACTTTATTGGACATATTTTTTAGCTGCGGAGAAAAACGAGCGAAAAAAACTCCACAGCATTAAAAGCATAATGTAACAACATTTACAAATCATTATGTTGTTACAACGTCAATACAATCATGATTTATTTAATATAGAAAACCTATTGGAATGATTGGAACAGTTCAAACCCAAGCATTTTTGTCTGTAATATAATCAGACACTTTGTAATAAGCTTTTTTAATAAGTGATTTTTTTATACTATCTTTGAATTTATTTATGCTTAACTCTTGGATATTGCTTGGGACTTTATTGTTTAAGCGAACACAAAGACCTTTAAATGAATTATTGATTTTGTGAAGCCTAGCAGTTAAAGTTAGTTTATTTTTGTTTCTTGTATTAAGTGTGTGAACATCACTGTTTTTAAGAAACAAATTAATATTTTTTCTTACAAGTAATAAATTTTCGCAAATGTATTGTGATGCGACCGTCATTATACCAAATTCTTTAACCTATCTCTTAAGGAATCCTTAACTTTAAGGTTATAAATTGATCGAATAGCTCTCTTCTGCAGCACAAAAATAGTTTGAATGTCGGCGGCGTTTCCCCACAATAAAATTCCGTACGACATTACACTATGGAAATAACTAAAGTATACTAATCTGGCCGTATCTACATCCGTTAACTGGCGTATCTTCATTACGGCATATGCTGCAGAGCTAAGTCTATTTGACAATTTATCAATATGTGGGCCCCATTGAAGCTTAGAATCTAAAGTAATCCCTAAGAATACTGTGGTGTCTACAAGGCCCATATTCCTATCCTTTACATTCACACTGGTTTTTACCTGTTTTACATTAGATAATACAAATTTCATACATAATGCGAGCTTTATTCTTAATTTACAGTAAATGAATGGATTTATCCATTATCAATCAAGGACAATGAGTTGCTATAATGGAAGCAAAATACGTCAGATCGTAAGATTTGTGATATTATTAGTACCTAATGAACACCGAAAATGTCGAAAATACAATTTAGTATAGGTAATAATACAGTTTAATTTCGAAGTCGTACAATACAAAAGGCTAATTACGTCAATTTGGAACATTTAACAATTACAACTGAAATCTACTATATAAAAATAAGTCGGGTTTTCCTTCCTGACGCTATAACTCCAGAACGCACGAACCGATTTCCACGGTTTTGCATTCGTTGGAAAGGCCTCGGGCTCCGTAAAGTTTATAGCAAAGAAAATTCAGGAAAAATTTCAAAATCTTCTTTTAATCACCAAACGAAATGTTACATAAAACGAAGCCATCTGATGGTGAAACGGAGTTCGCCTGGTTTGCTAGTATACCATGAAAATGTTCGATCTCGTTACAATTATAGCTTACCAAGCTATAAATGTCACATTTTGGTTTGCTTTATCATTTTGTGCATGTTGCATAATCAGCCTTACTATATACGTCAATGGCTATACTCTTACTATATAAGGAGCTCGATGGCGCAGGTGGCTAGCGCGTTCGGCTGCGATCGTTGAAGTTAAGCAACTTTCGCAGTGGTCGGTCATTGGATGGGTGACCAAAAATTTACTATCTCGAGCTCCTCCGTGCTTCGGAAGGCACGTTAAGCCGTTGGTCCCGGCTGCATTTGCAGTCGTTAGCACCCACCAATCCGCACTGGGCCCGCGTGGTGGGTCATGGCCCAATCTCCCTATTCCATCCATAGGGAAGGCCTGTGCCCCAGCAGTGGGGACATTAATAGGCTGATGATGATGATGATGATATACGTCAAAGATTTGGTCCGAAAGATAAATGTAGTCCGACTGAAAGCTCATGAAAGTATTACAATTGACAGTCATGAATTGTCGGTGTATTCATTTCTATTTTCTTTCGTGCATTTACCCGTGGTATAGTTGGGATAGACCGGTTGACTCGACCATTGTTACTTTTACAGTTAACCGGACTTCGGTAAAATAAATATCTCCCTAATACAGTTAACTGCATCATATAATAAACAAGCGGCCCGCCCTTGCTTCGCTTCGGTGTAGAGCTGAAGTGTAGACTACAGTTTTTGTTATCAGGCTTGTATTATACACAATGACATTCATCTATGATTCTTCTTATACCTGCATGCAAAGTCGCAGACCGATCGGTTTAAATTGGACAAAGTTTCATACAAACTTTCATTCCCTATTTTATCCCCTTGGGGGTAGAATTGATCAAAATCCTTTCTTAGCAGATGCCTACGTCATAACATCTACCTGCATGCCAAATTTTAGTCCGATCCATCCAGTGGTTTGGGCTGTGCGTTGATAGATCACTATGTCAGTCAGTAAGTCACCTTTGAGTTTTATATATGTGTATGTATATAAAGATTCATTTTTCGCATGTACTGGTAACTGAACAACGGAATAAATATGTTTTCTTCTCTTCAGTTCACTTTACCATTGAAAAAATTGTAAATGTGGGGACAGTGCGGTTACGCGGCCAGTTGAAGATTGGATATCGCAACACCACCCGTACTCCCGACGTGCATTAGCTGACTGACTGACACACAGTGTTTCCACAATGAGGGGAACTTCCTCTTTTAAGGGCAAATTAGGATCCAGAGAGGAAGAAAAGGGGGAAAGACATAAAAATTGGAAATTGCGGGAAATTATGGAATAAAGCCTAGCCTCAAATAATGCGGCACGGAACAATTTTTTTATGGACTATACTGTCGACTAGAGTGTTGCCGTGAAACTGTGGCAACACGTGCAGATTTTATATATTTCATTTATCTGTTATAGAATAAGATAGATTAAGACCTTTTTTTTCTTTAGTTACCACACTAGTGCCAAATCTACAACAGAATAATTTTTGAGGGGAAATGTCCTAAGAAGGGGAAATCTGAATTGTGGCGTGGGGAAAGGAAATAATTAAAGTGGAAACACTGCGACACAGGCTGACCCACGGGACTCCCCATTATTGCGAAGCTGGCTGAAACTACATGCGCCCGTCTATCACTACAATTTTAAATAAATAACAAATGAGTCACATCAGAATCCAGATGTTGTGTATTGAAAATTATTTGTTGCATTTGATGTTCGATTTGTATGTTTTTCATTTACTAACACTAGAATAAGATTGCCTTTGTTACTAACACTTGTCTAGGGATTTAAAGTCTGGAATAAATGTTTATTATCGGTCCTCATAACGCTTGTAGGCCCTATCTATAGTGGCTATTCATCCAGCTCTATGAGCTAGGTGAAATAGCCAGGGAGGACTCCACAGCAGCGGACGGGGGGCGGTACGGTGGACACTAGGCCTCGCCCTCAGCCCCCACGCGCGGGTCTACCTGCGCACGTCTGCGGGGTTCCCGCAATACCCGGGAGATCTCTGCCGTGGAGCCCCGGCAAGGCCGGGAGGCTGCTAGGTGCGGAGACGCGGAAGAATTCCTAAACGGGGATCCTGCGGCTTCGCGCTAAGCAGCTTAGATGGTGTTCGCAGGGTTTTTTAGCGGATATTATGCCGCAAAGCGCCCGTAAGGGTTACGGGGTGCTCAGTGGGCAGCCACTGCTGGGGCTCGTAACGCTTGCGGGAGTCAGGTGCGAGGTCCGTTCCGCGGTGTGCCTCTTAAAGGCGCCGTCGTCTGTAAATAGTATTTTTTGCCTGCGTATAAAAATAAAGAGGGAGGAGTCCACAGATACCCTCCTTTTGCTACTCCCGGTTGGCGAGGGACGCGGCACGCCTTTCCCCGACATTAAAAAAGGTACTGCTTGGATTGCAAAACTAGCCCGTGATTTTATTCAATAAGAAGATTAGAAGATTCCTCTTAAAGGAGGTGCCATCCGCCTGGAACACCACTAGAGGCACTCGCCAATTCCCGTCTTAAGGTACCTCAGATCTCTCTGCCCCAAACCCGGTGACGCTGTAAAGGTAATCTGCGACCAACTGCGTACACACACAAAGCATAAATTTATAATGACGTATGTTATTCTAAACCATACAGATATTGTTGCCATATTTTTCAGGTTACACGTGTCAGACGAAACGTGTGTTTGCATAAACATCAAACATTATGATTATCTCGCTCGTGTACTTGAAAATGACATTGAAGTAACGTGGTTTAATGTTTATAATAGTATCCCTGGAATTTTTGTCCTTCTATATGTTAGCAATAAATTTATTATAGTCTACACGCAAATCTTTATCCTGAAAGTAATTATATAACACGATTTCTCCTCTTGAAGTGTACATAATAAAGAAAATATAACTAGAAAAAATTTCACGGGGACAAGGCAGCAGACGGGACTCGAACCCGCACCCTTCGCTATACGGGCGAATGCACTGACCAATTATGCTACCGCGGCTCTGATAGCCGCGTCGAAATTCTTCTAGCCATTTTTAAGCTGCAGGGCAGCGCCATCTCTTCGCATTGTAGGTAATCCACAATGTCAAATAAATACTTTTACAAGTATTATACATTTGAAAGAAGAAATAGCAATTATAATTATATTTTTTATTTTTTAAGCATGTAACTGCTTGATGTTTAAATCTAAAGAAATTATAATTAGAAAAAAGATTGCAGCTTAAAAATGGCTAATAATTGGTCAGTGCATTCGCCTGGATAGCGAAGGGTGCGGGTTCGAGTCCCGTCTGCTGCCTGGTCCGGGTAGATTTTTTTCTAGTTATATTTTCATTAGATTTAAACATCAAGCAGTGACATGCTCCAAAAAAAATTGTACATAATAAGTTATTGTAGATAGAATTAATTATTTATTTGATTATTAAATTGATTCCCAACGGTAACACCTACACACTGTACTATGAAAGTTTGATGATAGTCAAGAAAGAAAATTCCCCACCTTAACACTGTTGTTAATGTTTAGTGTGATGGTCGGTTTTTTTTTTTTACATTAAATAGGCTTACTCTTGACGGCCACGCGACTGATGAAAAGCGACGTAGCAGCCTAAGGTGGGACGCGCTTGCCTAGAAGAAACCGATTGACTCGCGACTTGAAGAGCCCCAGATTATAGGTGACTGGAAACAGAGATTACGGCAAAGAGTTCCACAACCTAGGGATAATGCATGAACTACTGTGACATAAAGCACAGTTCTATTAGCTCGACGAGACTATCTGACTCTCTTTATGGACTTACACAAAAGGAGATCTTGTGAGAAAACAAAGTCTCATTATATTTCCTAAAGAAACCAATTTTAATAGACGTAATAGTCCAGTTCCCGAGGCGTTAAATTCATGAAAACCTCGGATTTCAGTTACAGTGAATGAAATTAAAAAAATCAAAATGGAGTGTTCAGCTAATGATACATATAAAAAAGTTTATCTATTAAAAATTGTAATCTTAACTTTTTTTTTCAATAAAAAAAAAATAGCAATAATAATTGCTTTATCTATTTATTTATTTTTAAACTTAATTGACCAAAATATAAAACATTGGTGCTAAAGGCGGACTTACTGCTAAAAGAATTCTCTCCTAGTCAACCTTTAAAAATAAAGCTCAACCAACCTTTAAAATATTATTTTAAGTAGAATTGTATACGAGTATGCTCGAATATTAATTGTCTGCATTATTTGGTCTTTAAAAAAAATTAAAAGCACAAAAAATAAGTAAACTTTGTAATTTATAGTATAAATAACAACATTCCATTTCAAACATAAAAAAATATTCACTGTTTCAAAAATCCGAGGTATAAACCCCCAGGCAGTCCACTCAATTCAAAATTCAATTCAAAATTCAATATCGTTTATTCAGTCTAGGCTGTTACAAGCACTTGTGAATGTCGAAAAGCTACGCCATCGGTTCGCAAATCTACGGCGGGAGACCTTGTACTGAGAAGAACCGGCAAGAAACTCTGCAAGGGCTGTTTTTTTCTCCCTGTATTATATACAGAGTCGTCAATTTGAAAAATGACTTCAATATGAGGTAACTCATGAAGTCACTTTCCATAACTATAAAATAAAAAATATAAAAAACAGATTTAAAAATAAAAAAAGTTTAGGAATGCCGTGTCCTACTGTTTAGGCATAAAAACAAATGTACACTGTAGGGAATAACAGATTTTAGACTCGAATTGGAGCGCCCGTCTGGGAGAGTAATCTCCACCTTACAGAAGATCAGAGTGTTACTTACACTATCTCTTGGTGGTATTGTGTTTCTGTTTGTGAGAAAGTTTCTATTGCTCCACGATGTAGGGAATTGGGGTCAGGGTAAGCAATTTCACGAGTGATATCTTTTATATCACAAGTGTCTAGGCTATGACGACTGCAAATTATCAGTATATGCTTATTCGCCACTCATTTAATATGAACATTAAAAAACGACGGGTTGCACTCGGCGAGTGCCGGCAGAAGTGAAAACTTGAATATTAACGTTGTGCATTTTTGATATTTTAGAATGGTTAGGGAATAATTTTGCACGAATTGCTTTAATTATCAGTATAAAAGTACTATCATGTATGTGGTAGAATACAATATTTATTTATTGCGCTATTGTACACAAAAATGACAATCTATATTACATTAAAAAAGTTTATCTCTCAGAAAAATCAACTTACATGAATCACGTTTAAGCGCACTTAGTGACATCTATTGTGAAGAAATCAACTTACATGAATCACATTTAATCGCACTTAGCGACATCTATTGTAAAAAAATGCATTTTTTTCGCAATAAAGCTGCCACGTGGACGTCCTAGATAGACTTATCATTAAAATACGGTAAAATAAAATATGACTATGTTTCGTCCAATATATTGAAAGTCAACAACCTTTCCAATTTTATTGCGTGTCATGATGCGATCAGCCCACGTTTTTAACCTGAAGCGAGTTCAACATTTTTTACTCATACAAAAAAAAAGTGTACAACGCCGCTAAAGAAGTTGTCACTTCAAAAACATGCAAATTTAGAAATTCGTCTGACCAACGATCGGTTATAAGCATTTTCTTAATACGTTCTAAAGCTAAAGACTTTACACACAATTCGCTTTGAAAACGGGAAGTCATTTCTACCCGAATAGTTTGGCTGAATCACTGAACTCTAAATATCCACAATCAGATCTTATCTTTATTCGCCACTCATTTAAAATGAACATTAAAAATATGCAAATTAAGAAATTCGCCTGAACAACGATCGGTTATAAGCATTCTCTTAATACGTTCTAAAGCTAAAGACTTCACACACAATTCGCTTTGAAAACGGGAAGTCATTTCTACCCGAATAGTTTGGCTGAATCACTGAACTCTAAATATCCACAATCAGATCTTATCTTTATTCGCCACTCATTTAAAATGAACATTAAAAATATGCAAATTAAGAAATTCGCCTGAACAACGATCGGTTATAAGCATTCTCTTAATACGTTCTAAAGCTAAAGACTTCACACACAATTCGCTTTGAAAACGGGAAGTCATTTCTACCCGAATAGTTTGGCTGAATCACTGAACTCTAAATATCCGCAATCAGATCTTATCTACCAACGGAGTAATGAAGTGAAAAGCAGTTATACTCCAATAATCAGCCAACTGACTGGCTTCCAGGTTTGCAGGCTCGGCGCATTATCTGGGCTCAATCGCATTATAATATGAGCACTATTTAATATCTGGCTTCGATTGCATTGTACGGTAAGCGCTATTTAAATCAGCATAAGCTTTAATTTTGCATTAAACTATTGAGAAGAGCGATAAAGCGCAGCGATTAGAGCTTAAGTTCTGTTTTGTGAGTTGTGTTACTAACTGGGCCGTTGGAAATCATATGCGTGAACAAGAAATATTTTTGTTTAATTTAAACGTCGGCTGAGATTTTTTTGTACAAGTCTCAAAAAAAGAGACTATCCACAACGCAGGTCTAGTACAATAAGTATTAATATAAGTAAATACCTGTATATTCGAAATTTTATTCTGGGACGTCATAAAATTTTAATAAAAAAAACGTATTAAGGTATCAATCAATCAATATCTTAATTCAAATGGGATGTATAGTACAACTGTTTTGAATCGTCCAAACATTTTTTCCCCTACCACTGGTTTTTGGACATATTTTTTAGCTGCGGTGAAAAACGAGCGAAAAAACCTCCACACCATTAAAAGTATAATGTAACATTTACAAATCATTGTAGTTACAACGTCAATACAATCATGATTTATTTAATATAGAAAACCTAAAGAAAATATAACTAGAAAAAATTCCACGCGGACCAGGCAGCAGACGTGATTCGAACCCGATCCTTCGCAATCCGGGCGAATGCACTGACCAATTATGCTACCGCGGCCCTCACGGACCGCGTCGAAATTTTTCTAGCCATTCTTAAGCTGCAAGGCCATCTCTTCGCATTGTAGGTAACCCACAATGTCAAATGAATACTTTTACATCTTAGCCTTATAGAAAACCTGTTGGAATGATAGTAATACAATCAGATACTATGTAATAAGCTAAGTAGTAAAAAGGCATTGAACATTCACAAATAAATAATTAAGATAAATTGTCTCTATGTGAAAGAACGTGGTTCAGACAACCTGACGTCAGAATGTCTGGTCACTTTATTTTTATATTTTTTCTCTGCTAGTCGAAGCACTAGAAACATAAGGTGTCGAAGTGTCAAAAAGGTATTGAATTTTGGTTCTGACGCTTATCCTCGAGTCTACTGCAAACGCAGTCAGGATCAACGACACAACATACCTTTTGGACCACGAAGCAGTCTTGCTTAAAATTTCATGGTCACCCATTCTGCAATTCTTCAAAACGAAAGTAACTTAGAATTCACAAATTGAGTTTGAGTTTGAATAACTTTAGAAACGGTTCAGAAAAAATAATGAAAGCAACAAAAATAAGATTGCACAAATTTATTTACTTCGTTCTATTAAGGGTCTATTGTGTTCTTGTATTACCTTCATGTTGCGAAGATTGTGATGGCTTCAATTATATGTTATACTCTGCAACAAAAAAATAACTGTGAAAAATGCATTTTGATTTAATCTAAGCTTGCAAATGGTCAGACATACACGGGCGAAACGGACCATATCACATCGCGAGGGTTATCAACTGCAGATACAGTTCAAACTTAGCAATATCCAAAAGTTAACCTTAAATGACGATCTTCGTGGCCGAGTGGCTTGTACGTTGGGTTTCATGGTATCGCCGACTCGAGAGGTCCCGGGTTCGAATCCCGGTGGGAGCAGATGTTTGTGTTATGAATACGAGCATTTGTGCTCCAGTCATGGATGCTTAATACGTTATTTCTACATAAAAAATACTTATATATGTACTGTATATGTATTCCATCCGTTACCCTAGTATCCCATAACACAAGCCTTATAGTGCTTACTTCGGGGCTAGGCGAATTGGTGTGTGTTTGAAATACTTATTTATTTAAATAAGTTCAAAGACACCATAAAACACGTATTATAAAAACTTATTACAAACACTTATAATAAAATACTTATTATAAGTATTATATTACATATAAAAAAATGGTTGGGTTTAAACTGTCCCAATAATTCCAACATGTTTTCTACATAAAATAAAGATTAGATTTCATGATTGTATTGACGTGGTAACAACAGTAATTTGTAAATGTTCTTAAACTATAGTGCTATTTTCGCTCGTTATTCTCCACAACTGTAAAGTATATGCTATAATAGTTGTATTATGCATTCAATATAAATTTAATTTCGGTGTCGAGACCCGTGGTCCGTGGGGTCCTAGCGCTGTGAGGCTTTTTAAGGAAATAGCAAAAATATTGGTCGACATCACGGGAGACCGAAGAGCTGGCAGCTACCTCGGACAAAAATTAGTCTAGCTATTCAAAGGGGGAACGCTGCCAGTATCTTTGGAACCTTGCCTAAAGGGACTTCTTTTAATAATGAATTTGAGTTATTATATATTGTAAGGTTTTTAGTTATAAATATCTTACTATTTGTTCTTTAGTTAAATTATTCAATATAAATAAGGCTAATGTGCCTTCCGAAGCAGTAACTATGAAAATTCTAAATGGTACATTCCTACTCAGCCATCTATCATATCATGCATGAACAGACTTCAAAGTCTCTTACCTTCCACAATCGTACATCGACTCTTCCGCCATCGAGCTCCTTAATTCATCATCATGAGCCTATTAATGTCCCCACTACTGGGGTACAGGCCTTCCCACCTTACCAGGTGGGCGCAGTGCGGATTAGCGAGTACTAACAACTGCAGATGCAGCCGGGACCCTAACGCGCCTTCCGCAGCACGGAGAACCTCGAGATAGAAGATTCAATGACGTAGTGGTCATGCATCCAATGACGTAGTGTAGGACGTCCTCAGGCGCGATGGAGTGACGATTTGCGCAAGGTGGCTGGATGCGGGTAGCCCAAGATCGATCTGAGTGGCGTGGATTTGGAGAGGCCTATATCCAGCAGTGGACTAAGATAGGCTGTTGATGATGATGATGATGATGATGATGATGATGATGATGATGATGATGATGATGATGATGATCCAATGACGGACCACTGCGAAAGTTGCTTAACTTCAACGACCGCAGCCGAACGTGATAACCACCCGCGCCATCAAGCTTCTTAATTAAATAATAATAATTAATAATAAATTGTAAAAAAACTATTTCTCACCTGATTTCTGAATGTATTTTTGTCGTCACACCCCATTAGACATGAAAGTCACAAAGGAATCAACCTTTTCCAATTTCACCTGTGGTTCATCAAACATGTTGCCAAAATTATAATGCCTCATTAGAAATGGCATGATCATATTGGCGGTTATTATTGTTTTATCTTCAGGAAATGATAGATCAGAAATGCCAATAAACTTGTTTTTATTGTGGCTGTTGATGGGCTGTTCAGGGCTGTTGGATTGGTTGTGTCAAAAAGGGTAGTCAATTATTTCGTAAATCTTATTTATGACGTTAACAAAAAGAGTAAACAATTCTAATAAAAAGGAGGAAATATACTTAAATATGATCCAGAGGTCCATACTTAAATATGATGAAACATAGATATGTGATGAATAAATTGAAATCAAATCAAAAATATCAACTACTAGCTTAGTGTTAGAAAATATATATATATAGGTTATTATATTTTTTAAGTTGTAAGGGAACTGCTGCCGACAAACTGTGTTGCAGTTTGTGGCAGACTTAGCATAAAATTTGTAACTTTTTTTTGAAAACAAATAAATAAAAAATAAAAAAATAACTTAATGCCGCCATTACATTTGATCATTAGACCGTATTCGAGTTCATAAAATAATTTACCCGAATCAATATTTTGTCATAACTCAGTAATCATCCGGTTTTGACCCCTAGTTCACTGGACTTAATTTGTTGCTAATTACCTTTAGTATATAACCCCTTTCAAGGAATAAGTCGAGATTTCCAGTCACTCTGTATAAACGGCACGAATCGAAATGTTTTAACATTCTTATTTTCAACCCAAAACGGAGTAATGAATTAAGGAATTAATGAATATTCTTTATTCATTAATTCCTTAACTATTTAACAAAATATATACAACATAAAACTCAAGGAACACAAACACAAAAGGTGGCTTTATTGCTAAGGTAGCAATCTCTACCAGACAACCTTTGGCTAAATGAAACCATACCATGAAAATAGAAGAAACTGACGCCTAGTGCATTTTAAAAATAAAAAATTAGACGTTAATATAAGAATATAAAAATAGTAATTATATAAGGAAGCTATTAAATATAATACAAAGTAACTAACAGATAAAAAGAAAAAGATCAGGCAGAGTCCAGCTTCAGGAAATATTCCTTAAATTTAATGGTGAAGGAGTCCCTCGTCTGTGCACGTTTGATGCCGCAATTACATTTGGTCACAAGCCCATATTCCGATGCAGGAAAGACATTACTCGAATACAGGCACCCGAAGCAATATATAAACTGGAATACTGGCTGGTAGGCGGTGGCGGGTAAACAAAAGAAAATCTACCCGAGTACGAATGTACTCGACTCCGTTCATTTTCACTTAGTCGTTTACCCGAACCCGCACTCTTATTCGGGCAAACGAACAAGTGTACTCGCGCCATAATTGGTCTATCTATTTAATATATCCCAAAATCTTTAATCCGAAGCAAAGGTCCAAGTCCTTTCTGTAGCTGGGCCAATTGGATGTTTTTAAGTATTTCTTCTTTAGAACTAATTTATCCGATAACTTTTAATCCGAAGCAAAGGTTTAAGTCCTGTCTGATACCTGGGCCAATAGGATATCTTTTAGTATTTTTAATCTTTAGAACTAAACCAATAAAATGTGTACAATATGTACTTTTTGAGATCATCTCAAATTACATTACATGTATTCTATTGTAGCAGCCACTTCAGCTGACTTTGTTTTTACACATACATCAAAAAAGTCTTAATAACATGCATCATTTACACAAACTGCAATTTTTATTAGTTTATATTTTATATTATCTGTATATTTTTATTCTGTGTTGGAGCTCAAGATATGACAGAGAAAATTCGACACGGCCATCAGGGCGGCAGTAGCATAATGGTCAGTGCATTCGCCCCCATAGCGAAGGGTGCGGGTTCAAGTTCCGTCTGGTGCCTGCTCCGCGTGGATGTTTTTCTAGTAAAATTTTCTTGAATTTAGAATTGTCTCGGTGAAGCGAGACCAATCATTTATCTATGGTTTTATATTATGCACATATTAATGTAATGTGTATTTTATTCAAACCTTTTTTGCTAAAGTTCATGTTGCTTAGCCTCTTTTGTATAATATTTGATTATGTAGTTATCAGAACGAATTAATTCGGATATAGCGGAAACTTCGCGATATTTTGAGGACCCTGAAGGATGGCTTAAGCAAATTCCTCTTTGGCATGGCGGCTCGAGACTTACGCATAATGCCGGGACATAAATATTTCTTGTCCGCCTCTCATTAGCATTCAGCATACACTCGATAAGTCTTTATTGTGCCGGAATTTGCGTAATGTTCGCTTCGAATACTCAGCTCAGCTCGCGGAGTCACGGCCGCATGCCACGATAGGAAATATAATCTAAAGGATGAACATAAATAGATCGAGATAATCGTGACAGATCGTAAATATTCTCTAGAATTTGATTAAGCAGTGCATTTAAAACGGGATTTTTTTTATGTCGGATGGGCGAGCGGGATAGGCGGTTGTCCAGGTGGTTCGTCTTGATCCGCCATCTTGGTTATTCAATGATATTTCCCGAAAATAAAACTGTAGTCTAGTGACCAAGCTAACGTTTAATTTGATTCTTCTAATCACTTTACAAAATCAGCAATGATTGCAAAGGTACAAAAGGATTGCTTTGCGAAGCGTGGAGAGTTCTATGCTTACGTTCGTTCACTATCGCGGCTCACGTCTGAATGCCACTTCCAATTTTTTTTTTTGTTTCCTTCCAGACGCGGGAGCGGGTGTGAAATCCTCATGGATATATTTGTTTCTTAGGTTTTCACGCACATCACTCATTAAATAAAACTAGTTTTTACGGGTTAATGCACGAAACTTTATTTTTCGCAGCCTTTTCGCAACGTTTCGCAGCCTTTTCAGGTCTGCATCGTCAGAATAATCATTATTCTGACGATGCAGACCTGAAAAGGCTGCGAAACGTCAATAAATAAATAAAGTTTCGTGCATTAACCCGTAAAAACTAGTTTTATTTATCCTCATGGATACCCTACAGCCGGCTGTAGGGTTATGTCAGACTCTTACTGACTAAAACACACCCGTGGGGGATGCCTATGGCCTTAGAGGCCTTACAGGCTTCATCTGATGCGATCAACCCCTGAGAAGGGGATGATGCAGCGCTGCCTTAGTAAATACTACTGCATAGTGCACTTAGAGGACGGACATCCCCTACCTTTGCCCACGCGAATCCGGCGATCTTGAAGAATTCACAAATTGTTCAAAATCGCTTCTGTCGCATAGCCACCGGAGCCCCGTGGTACGTCCGGACCTCCAACTCCCCACCATTCAAACCCGCCTCTTCCAATGAAGCATAGCTCCTTAAATACTACCCTTAGCATAGACCACTCCCAAGTGATGACAGCTGTCACTGTCATTACTTGACGTTTCACAAGGCAATGGTACACTGACTATGTTGTCAGTTTTACGTTTCGCAGGAGCGAGTGAGACGCCATTCGCCGACATAATATTATATTTCTTGGACAAGAAATATTTTTAGAAATGAGTTGTCTATTTCCACGACTTTTTCTAGTTTCACATAAAAAACTACCATCCCTTATTACACGCTTTTCAGTGTTGAATTCGCTGCAAATATTGCCATATCTTTTCTGCATGATTTCCTTTAACTCCATTCCAAATTTCGTCAAAGTACTAACATATTCTAAGCTTGGACAATAAATACATGTATTTAATTTCGCATTCAAGTATGGTTTAGCGTTGTTCATTTAGTTAAGTTTGATTTAATACTAGATCCTAAATTGCTTTAATCGTATGTTATATTATCATCATCAGCCTATTGCTGTAGCACAGGTCTTCCCTATGAATGGAATAGGGAGATTGAGCCATGACCCATCACGCGGGCCCAGTGCGGATTGGCGGGTGCTAACGAGTACAGATGCAGCCCGGACCAACGGCTTTACGTGCCTTCTGAAGCACGGAGGAACCCGAGATAGAAGATTTTTGGGCACCCATCCAATGACCGACCACTGTGAAAGTTGCTTAACTTCAACGACCGCAGCCGAACGCGCTAACCACCCGCGCCATCGAGCTTCTCATTAAAGTTATACTCTTTTTAAAGTCACACTTTTCATAAATCCTTAAAAGAATTTTACTGGAGCGACAGCCACACAAATAGAGAAAACTGAGACCGAATAACGTATGAAAGAACTCGATTCACACTCGAAACGCAAAGGTAGCAATTTAAAATACGTACGAAAAATAATGTCATCTCTTCATGCATGCACAACCGAAAAAGGCTACATCCGTTTTTAAACATTGTTATGCAAATTCATGACTTACCGCGTTTAGTTAAGGTTGCATATTCGAGTTGTTTTATGAATTTCTTCGTCATAAACCTCCTTTGTCTTTATTATTAATAAACAAAGAATAAGGGTGAATTAGTTTTTATTTATTTTTTTCTAATTGGCTTCGCACGGCTAGTGCATTTAGCCAATGTCAAGTGTTTAAATGTTTATAAATACTACTACTATAGCACTCGTGGTCAAAGTAATAAATCAAGTCAAAGTAAGTGGCAGTCAAGTCAATCCCCCTTTCCGTATGTTTCAGCAAAAGTGTAGGGATTTACTGGAACCTCCCCGTGGACTTCTTGAGGGAACGTCTAAAGACACTTTCCGCTATTTTGTTTCACTTGCCAACACTTGTACATGTTCCCGCACACTTAGTGGTTAATAATCCACTATTATTAGACACTAACATCCGTCACAACACAATTTTTAACAAGAAAAATAAAACTGCTAAAGTGACGCTTCCCGATCCCGCCAAATTAGTTCTATTCTATTCTATTTTTGTAAAGGCTGGCTGTTGTCTCCTTAGACAATTCTGCAGAGGGTCAGGGTTGAGCACTACAGATGATCAGTTTTTTTTTGTAGTTTTACGGATCTTCCATTATTGGCAGGTTGAGGGACCTAAAAGGGTTAAATAAAAAGGTTATAGACGACACAATGACAAACACAACAGTTATAGATAAAAGCATAAGTAATAAATGGGAGTTTAAAAGTTACAATTTAATTTTATTGGTGTGTATATACTTGGCAAGGACTTGGATGAAGGGAGAGTCTACCATGGTTAGTAAATGGTTTACATTCACAGGGCGGGGGTTTAGGCAGTATATCATAAAGGGAGATGGTATTTTTTAGGCAATTGAAAAATATTTGATTGACGTTTCCTTCGTCAAGACCACATTCGCATAACGGCAAAAAAATGGCAGTGAATTAGTTGCTCCATGTTTTCTCTGTTCATTGAATGACAAATGTCATTTGTGTGACATGAAACACGGCGTAGCTAGTCTCAGCTTATTCCTTGTTTATTAATAAGGGTGTTCGAGCTTAAGAGCTTTACAATGGTTAAAGCAGATTATCTTCTAATATATAAAATTCTCGTTATAATTTTTTATTTTTAAGCATGTAACTGCTTGATGTTTAAATCTAAAGAAAATATAACTAGAAAAAATTCTACGCGGACCAGGCAGCAGACGGGACTTGACCCCGCACCCTTCGCAATCCGGGCGAATGCACTGACCAATTATGCTACCGCGGCCCTCACGGACCGCGTTAAAATTCTTCTAGCCTTTCTTAAGCTGCAAGGCAGCGTCATCTCTTCGCATTATATGTAACCCAGAATGTCAAATATCAGGTTCGGGTTCGAGTCCCGTCTGCTGCAACAATTTTCTATACTCCCATACAAACGATTCATGATAATAAAATAAAACTCAATTTGAACTTTAATACCATACCATCAAATATTAGTGCCGAGATGCCGGTAAGGCAAAACAATTGAGTGGCGTGATGTCAATAGAAGTTTGAAAAAGGCAAATATAACATTTTCAGTTTTTTTTTCATTTTCATTTTATATGAAGAGGCATTTCTCTTCATATAATTTAAAAAAAAAACTTTTAAGTATCATCATAAATCGTTTGTATGGGAGTATAGAAAATTGGTGTTTTTGGACTTTTTCAGGCATTTTTTTTTTAATTTTACTCAGCGTAAGAACCATCCTCGTACTTCTAGGAATATTCTAAAAAAAGAATCATCGAAATCGGTGCAGCTGTTCTCGAGATTTGCGCTTAGCAACAAAATTCGGCGATTCATTTATAAAAATGAATTATCTTCTATAATATAAATTATAGAAGATAAGCCAGGTAAAGCTCAATATATCATTTTCAACAAAACTTAATGAAATTTGGACACAATGGTAGGTTTTTTTTGTTAATTACCGTTGATACTTACAATAATCATTAAAGTGGGTAAAGGGATCGAAACGTCCCATGTTACAGAGTAACTTTAGAATACTTTTCAACTTGGAACTTACTCTCCAGACGCAGCCTCCTCCGCCATCGTTATAAGTTCTAAAGTTTATAACCAAGGCACAAAACTTCGACTATTGATCTAGTACGATATTATGGGTTCCCTCACTTCAGAACTTATTAGGTACCTACATAATGAAGGAAATAAATTACTTTTGATAAAGTAAACATAACTTTCGAAATAACCCTATCCCAATCAATTCGACACGGCCAGCATAAGTGTCGCCGCACACGGTTTACCGACCATAACCACAAAATGCCGCCACCGGCATATTTCTTGTAGTTTTCATACATTTTATATGGACTCGCCAAACACGGTACGCAGGTGGCCGCCACACGCTACAAATCGTCGTTGCTCGCTTCTTGTGGCCTGCACCGGCCACTTAATGCGCCGATACAAAACGCCGCCACACGTCACTCGCGCGCTTCAGCCACTTTAGTAGCCGCTTCTAGCTTCTCGTGGCGGCGTTTGTGGCTGTGGCGTGTGGCCCGTGTGCGGCGACACTTATGGTCTGTGCATTCGCCCGGATAGCGAAGGGTGCTAGTTCGAGTCCCGTCTGCTGCCTGGTCCGCATGGATTTTTTTCTAGTATAATTTTCTTTAAATTTATCAATACTTCTACTGCTGCGGCTCATTCCTTTTGTATACATAGAAGGGCTTTGGGCTTAACTAAATGTGTACCTAATTGCAATACTCTTCAATTCAATTTCTTTGCAAGAATAATTATCTATAAACGAACAAAGCGTTGGACATTTTGGAGTCTTGAACAAGGTAAAGAAAGAAAGAAAGAAGAAAGAAAGAAAGAAAAATCATTTATTGGCCTTAACACACAAGTATGTAACAATAAGAAATTATATAAGCACCGATAAAAATAAAAACAAACAGACAACAACAATATGCAGGAAGAAGAAAGGCCAATTAGGACCCTACCTCAGCTTAATGCTGTTACAATGGGACGGGAATATTCCCACCGTAACAGCGCTGGTATTCTGGCAGGGCCTGTACGAGATTGCTAGAGTATAAAAGCTAAGATTACAAAATGGTATTAAAATATATATAGTTATAATAGAATACATGAACTGAGTTAAATAAATAAATATAGTTTATTAAATTCGTAATGAATTAATATTAAGGCCGCAAGTGTTACCCACGCGCCTACACAGCGAGAGCCGAGCCCGGAGTGTAGGAACAGAACGCAACCCCAGCGGCCAGCCTGACAGTGACACTGACAAATTAGTGAAAAATAATGTCTATTGTAATGCCACGTTTACGAAATAAGGTACAGCGTATTATCACACCTGAGAAACTATGCTCGTTGTACAAGTCGCAAGTGCGGTCCTGTGTGGTAATATTGTTAGCAGCTCTAGGATGGCTCCGTTTCGATGGGTTACAGCGACGCTGGGCCCGCCTGCCGACGACCAGTGTTTCCACAATGAGGGGAAATTCCCCTTTTAAGGGGAAAATAGGGCCCAGAGGGGAAGAAAATTATGGGTAAAGCCTAGCCTAAAATAATGCGGCACGGAAAAAAAATTTTATGGAACGATACCGGGGACTAGAGTGTTGCCGTATAAAAGAAACTGTGGTAACAAATGCAGATTTTATATATTTTATTTATATCTTATAGAATAAGATAGATTAAGACCTTTTTTTTCTTTAGTTACTACACTAGTGCCAAATCTAAAAACTACAGCAGAATAATTTTTGAAGGGAAAAATGTCCTAAGAAGGGGAAATCTTAATTGAGGCGTGGGGAAAGGAAATCATTAAAGTGGAAACACTGCCGACGACCTCCGTGGTCGAGAGGTTAATACGTCGGGTTTTCTGGTATCGCCGACTCGAGAGGTCCCGGGTTCGAATCCCGATGGGGGCAGATGTTTGTGTGATGAATACGAGCATTTGTACTCCAGTCATGGATGTTTAATATGTATTTCTATATAAATATACTTATATATGTACAGTATATGTATTCTATCCGTTACCCTAGCATCCCATAACACAAGCCTTACAGTGCTTACTTTGGGGCTAGGCTAATTGGTGTGAGTGTTGGAAATATTTATTTATTTATGCATAGAGAAAGGAACCACCTCCAGCTGCTTCATGCCAATTACACATGGATGTCGCGACATTAAGAGTTTTCTTTCGTCTTTATCTTAGTGTTATAAGGAGTTATCCCCGCCTCTTTTTTTTCTTGAAAGAACCACGTGCCCTGGCCTACGTTTTTACCAATCTACTGTGAATATTATTCCAATGCAAATGAGGAGATTTTCATCATCATCATCATCAGCCTATTAATGTCCCCACTGCTGGGGCACAGGCCTTCCCTATGGACGGAATAGGGAGATTGGGCCATGAACCACCACGCGGGCCAGTGCGGATTGATGGGTGCTAACGACTGCAAATGCAGCCGGGACCAACGGCTTTACGTGCCTTCCGAAGCACGGAGGAGCTCGAGATAGTAAATTTTTGGTCACCCATCCAATGACCGACCACTACGAAAGTTGCTTAACTTCAACGATCGCAGCCGAACGCGCTAGCCACTTACGCCAACGAGCTCCTCAGGGGGAGATTTTGTGACGCATTACACAAGGGTGGATCCAGTGGGCGGGTCATGACCCCCCCCTAGGCTGGGTCCATCTGTACCGACTTCACAATGTGTACTTCACATTCTGTACCCACTGTGACTTGACCACGATTATATGACTACCCTCTATGATTCAGAAATATACTTGTGATCTTTTTCACACAGCGCAGCGGTTAGAATGTACACTCCGATAACAACAGAGTCTGCAAAAATTTCGTCGAATTTTATTGACGAACGGCTGATATCGAAGTTGGTTAACAGCCCCAATCAATACGCGCACAAATATTGTTTAATTATGATTGTTTGCCTTTCCTACCTCTGTTCATATTGCTAAGACAAAACAATTTGTAAACAGTTTGTGAACGAACAATTCCAAAACCGCCAATGTTGCCAAGTACCCTTGAATAATAAAAATGTTATTTGAATTTAGATACAATTGTGATGATTATGAAATTTTATTATTGATTTATATAAAAGAATATAATGTTCGAAAGCATAAAATATCGCAAGATAAGCAACACTTCAGCTCATAGATAAACAGTGATAATCACAGAGGACAAAAAAGGACTACTCACATGAAAAAATAATAATAAAAAAAAACATTGTTGTCATAGATTAAGTGTTGATAATTGTTATGATTATGGTGTCGATTCTGGAACGAAGCTCTAGAATTAAACTTAAAATTGACAATAGTGTGTCCTTGTCAGTCTCTATACAGAATGAAAAGGAGACTGATATTAGGTTTGGATTTGAGATTGGGGAATCTTGCAGCCAGTAATGTATATAGCGCACCTTACAGGCCCTGCCAGAATACCAGCGCTGTTGTCACTCGCATAGTAACGTGTTTTTTTTTTATGTTATAGGTGGCATACGAGCAGACGGCTCACCTGATGGTAAGTGATCACCGTCGCCCATGGACACTTGCAACACCAGGAGTATCACAAATGCGATGCCGGCCTTTAAGGAAGGAGTACGCTCTTTTTTTGAAGGTTTTTGGGTCGTATTGGTCCGAAAACACTGCTGGCGACAATGTGTGGCAACAGCATTATGCTGAGATGCTTTTATAGTTTTAAGTTACTTTTTAATTTTGTTTTTTATGTAAATCTTTATGTGTTCTTACTTTGTTATTGTAATACTAGTGTAACAAATGGTTTATAAAAAAATCTCTCTCTCTCTCTCTCATATATTTTTTTTAACTTTGTTCTAACCCAGTGTTCCTAAATTATTATATTTGTAATTTAAACATTAATCCATTTGATTCATAAATCCAATGAAAAGCTTTACTAGAATAAAAAAAACACTCGTTCCAGGTACAACAAACAGGATATGAATCTCCAAAAGGTTCTTGGTTCATTTGTGGGTCAAGGTAATTAATTTACCTTTTAATAAGTTAAAAGTGTTGTTAAAGATTTCATAAATGATAATTCACCTTGGGCTTAATATAATAGACTAAGTCGTTTTACTTTGCTAATTTGGTTGAAAATTGTTTAATTGCCACTTCTTAATTTAAAAATAGTACCTTGCTATACTTAACTTTTGTTAATTAATAATATTAATGTGATGGAAGTTGATATCAACACATATTTTAAATTTTTGATGTCATCTTTCAATTGACGACACTGTATGAAACAAAACAGGGAGAAAAAAATAGCCCTTGCTGAGTTTCTTGCCGGTTCTTCTTAGTACAAGGTCTCCCTCCGTAGATTTACGAACCGATGGCGTAGCGTTTGACTTTCACAAGAGCTTGTAATAGCCTAGACTGAATAAATGAGTTTGAGTTTGTGCATAACGCTCTTAGGGCACTGTCTTTAAAAAAAAACAATTTCGGAAACATGAAATGGCTAACTTACTATTTTAACAAAGTAGCTACTAAATGGCTTATCGTAGCTGTTTTATTAAAAAAAGTGAGGATAAATACAATTGTCTTTATATTTTTTTGAAGTTATACTTCTTTAGGCGCGTTATGAAAAAATGATGAGACTGAAATTTTAAGATGCGCGTGCATCACTGTAACACAAAAGTTTAGTGTTAGTGTAGTTTTCATGCTGTTACTTTTGTGTTTACCGCACATTAAGAAAATCTACCAACAAAATAGAAATAGAATATCTATTTAGTGGGTGCTAACGACTGCATTGTGAAGGCCTATCAAAAGTATTTATTAATCTGGAACAACGGAACCAAAGCGCGATTCAGGAGGCTACAGCGCCATCTCTTGACCATTGGTGTAGTAGAACCAAAAACCACATCTTTATTTTTTGTAATAAAGTAACAGTTATAGGTATTCATATTTATAATATCAAAAGTATTTATTAATCTGGAACAACGGAACCAAAGCGCGATTCAGGAGACTACAGCGCCATATCTTGACCATTGGTGTAGTAGAACTGTTTAATTTCATTAAAACTTTTCCTTTAGTTTATGGTTTTATAAAATATATTTTTGAAACTGTCACTGTTACAAATTTACTGTCAATAATAAACATACCAAATACAAGAAGACAATTATTTCTTCTTATTTACTTATACCAAATCCTACAACTCTAATAACCCAAGCAGACGAGCATTATCAAGCTACGTTTTCAAGAACCAAAAACCACATCTTTATTTTTTGTAATAAAGTAACAGTTATAGGTATGCATATTTATAATATTTATCCACATTGAGTTTCACACAAGTGCAAATCACATATGTTCTAATAAATTATATTCAGTAGCGATTTTAATTGAATATTTTGATTATTTATTTATTTTTTCAAATTAAAACTGAACTTTATTGACTGTGTCCTTTTCCAGACTTTTTATTAATTTATTGCAATTAATTATTTGCATGCAATTAAAAACTAATTTTAAACGATGCGAAAGAAGGATAACTTCTCACGCGCCTACATAATACACGCACCCATTTTAATTTTATTTCATACATATAAAAAAGCAGGATAGGAGAAATGTATTAAAATTATTATTGATTTTTGTACCCAAAACGGAGTAATGACGAAATGTTATTTGGTCGTTAGCTCGTATTCAGGTGCACGAAAGACATTACTGGAATTCGGGCACCCGAAGAAATATTTACACTGGAATACGGGCAGGAAGACGGTGTCGGGTAAACAAAAAGAAAACTATCCGGGCATACTCGACTCCGTTCATTTACACTAATACGGTTCAATACGGGCAAACTCGACTCCGTTTATTCACACTAACTTTCGTTTAACGGAATTCCATTGGAACTCGTCTTCCGGATAATGACCAGGTGTAATCGCGCCATACATACAGGTTGTAAAAAAAACAATAACGAAGTCGAAGGCCACGAATTTTCTATGACGATCATTTTTTTCTTCTGGACTATACCTGGGAAATTTATGGTTATGGAGATAATGAAGGTCAAAGTAATTTTTTTTTTCAAGATTTATAAATGTTTTTTTTTAAAACGTTATTTAGAAACTTTTTTATCGACGCACTAACACACACGCAGAAAAATACACACAGGTACATTGCGTACTGGAAAAAAAAATGTATTTTTTTAACTTAAAAATACAATTTTTTCCCACGTATAATGTTTTGTAATGTTACTTGTTTGGGTGTACAGAATGCGTAGTTTAAGTCTTTGTCATAGGTTTTTTTACTGCCTGTATAAGCATTGTATTCTATAAATTTAATGTGAGCCACCTACATATTTTATAACGTTATACCTGATTTGTTACAGTTTTATATTCATAACTAGTAGCCCGCCCTCGCTTCGCTTCGGTGTAGAGCTGAAGTGTAGTACAGTTATTTGTTCTCAGGTTTGTATTATATACAATGACATTCATCTATGATTCTTCTTATACCTGCATGCAAAGTCTCAGCCCGATCGGTTTAAAATTGACAAAGTTTCATACAAACTTTCATTCCCTATTTTATCCCCTTTGGGGGGTATAATTGATCAAAATCCTTTCTTAGCGGATGCCTACGTCATAACATCTACCTGCATGTCAAATTTCAGCCCGATCCGTCCAGTGGTTTGGGATGCGCGCTGATAGATCACTACGTCAGTCAGTCACCTTTGAGTTTTATATATGTATATAGACTAGTAGCCCTCCCTCGCTTCGCTTCGGTGTAGAGTTGTAATGTAAACTAAAATGACTCTTCATATAATTGGAAACTCTGCAATAAAAAAATACTGAAAATAGTATATTTGCCTTTTCCAAACTTCTATTGACATCACGTCACTCAATTGTTTTGCCTTCCCGGAAACTTTGCACTAACATTTGAAATTTATGATATGGTATTAAATTTCAAATTGACTTTTAAGTATTATTACAAATCGTTTATATAGGAGTATAGAAAAGTGTTGTTTTTGGACGTTTTCAGACAATTTTTTTATTTTTTCCCTGAGTAAGAGCCATCCTGGTACTTCGAGGAATATTCTAAAAGAAGAATTATCGAAATCGGTTCAGCTGTTCTCGAGATTTGCGCTTAGCAACACATTCAGCGATTCATTTTTATATTATAGATATAAAATAAATACTAAATCAAGCGAGTTGTTTATTTGAATCCCCTCTACCGTCGGGAACAGTGGCAACGGTAGTATTTGAACTTTGATTAGAATCTCAGCATTAAATGCTGAGATTCAGAGACATCATTATCAGCCTATTAATGTCCCCACTGCTGGGGCATAAGCCTTCCCCATTTAATGCGCCCCGTCGCCGCCGCCCGCCCCTCCGCCATATAGGAGACGTCACGCGCTTGCACTTCGACACCGCAACGTGCCTACGCAGCTGCAGCCGCAATTCGACCTGCCGGTGCCGCTCCAAAACCAGGGCGAATATTACAACAAATAGAGAAGACTAGCAAACACAAACGTGCTACTCCGGCGGCATCACAAAATCTAAATTGTGACGAAGAAGGCTTCATCAAGGTAGAAAGGAAGAAGAGGAACCCCCCCCCTCTGCAACCTGTGTGGTGCCGCCCCGACCGGACCGAATCATCTGTTGCGTCCCGCCATACCAACGACGCCGCTGTACGTGTCCCGGCTGCATTACTCTACGAAGGAAGAGGAGATCGTAGAGTATCTGCGGATTAATACGAAGTTCTCCCTGAGAGTCGCACGGTTGGAATCTCGCCATAATGTGAATTTTAATTCATTCGTGGTGAGAGTACCAACTGAACACCTAGCGAACTTTATGAAAGAAGAGCTTTGGCCCAAAGGTGTTGTGTTCCGGCGGTTCCGAGGCCGGATACCGGACACCATTCTGCGTCACACTTCGCCGTCAATACGTGTTCAATAAGTTTTTTACTATGTTTTATATCTGTATATATATTAGGCTTTAAGGTATGTATCTATGGGCCTACGTTGCCTGACTGTAAATTAATAAATAAATAAAAAAAAATGTAATAGGAAGATTGGGCCATGACCCTCCACGCGAGCTAGTGCCGATTGACGCGTGCTAACGACTCCAGATGCAGCCGGGACCAATGGCTTATCGAGCCTTCCGAAGCACGGAACAACTCGAGATAGAAGATTTTCGGTTACCCATCCAATGTCTGACCACTGTGTAAGTTGCTTAACTTCAATGATCGCAGCCGAACGCGCTAACCACCCGCCCCATCGAGCTCAGAGACATCGATTGAATTTAGTACATTAGTCAATGATATCATAAAGAAAGTGACAGCATCAGCTTTAATCCATCTCAAAGATTAATTGACGTCTCAAAATCACCCTTAAGGTAGTAAGCAATAAAAAGGAGATGCTAATTTTCTTGCTTACCCACTAATTCTTACCCCATTAATCGTTTGGCTGAAATCGCAATTGTCTATAAAAGCATCCCTATCTCATTAGATTTACCAATTAAAAGAATTAACGAATGGATATTTATGATGGCGCACCCCCATCTCTCAGTTTAATTAGACCTGGAGCACGTAATTGAAATTAATTAATGTTCAAAACGGATGCCGGTGAATTGTATAAATTAAGATCGGGAAAGGGGGAAAATTAATATATTTATATCCCTATAAGTATTCAACTGCTAGAATTATAATGGAACGATATAACTATTACAAAAGCTTAAAACTACCTAATGCCTAAAAACGTAAAAACTAGAAATAACTAAGAACTTAAATAATATACAATTTACAAAATAAAAAATATATCACCCCCCGCGCCTCCGTCAGGAATGGTGCCCAATAGGCTGGCAGCATTTCCACGTTGGATAGCGAGGCTAATCCGTTGGCCGAGGTAGCTGCCAGCCTTTTGATCACCGGTCACCTCGGTGAGTCTCTTAGACAATTCCTTAAAGAAGGAACGAGCGCTTGGACCCCATGGTCCCATAGTCTCCTCACCAAACGGCACAAATATGTAGCTCTCATTGAGAGCTGAATATTTGCGCCGCTTGGAGCACTCGGCGGAGGCCGCCGCCGCGCCTGCAGCCAGGGAGGTACTACTTGTATGGCACGGAGCAAGCGTATCCACGCAAGTTGCGTCCCACACAAGAGGACGACCCTGCTTCCAGGGAATGAGCGTCATTCCGTCAGGTCTCTTGCCATCGTCTCAGAAGATGCCGCTGGGCTCTAGGGCAGCTGGCACATTGACTGCGACAAGAGCTCTGCGGATGACGTAATTGATGCAAGCGTGACGGGAGACTCGACCAGCGCTCATTTGGCATGAGAGACCATGGTGTCCCAACTCACCGACGCGAGACAACTGCTAGATGTTTAAATCTAAAACAAAATTTTAGAAGAAAGCGTCCCGTCTGCTGCCTGGTCTGCGTGGGAATTTTTCTAGTAGAACTTTCTTTAGCTCAATACAATTGTTGACGATGAGAAATTTGTTATGACACCAGGCTGAGAATATTATTATTTTGAAGTAGATCGATTATATAAATCTACTCAAAGTAACAAATAATAAGTTAAAAATAAAAAGCGACTTTATAAAAAGAAAACCACAAATAATAAAGAAATAATACATTTTATTCACTTCTTCTAAGTACAGTACCTTTAAAGTCAAATTTATATTTGGAGTCGGTGACACTCATATCTGAGTTTTGATTAACTACTTAGGTTGGCATGGCACCGACACTAAATATTAATTTGACTTTAAAAAAATCAATTGCGTTTAAAACGGACACTAAAAAGGGTAAGTGTCGCCGCACACGGGCCACACGCCACAGCCACAAACGCCTCCACGAGAAGCCAGAAGCGGCTACTAAAGTGCCTAAAGCACGCGACAGCGGCCGACTAAGGTAGGGAGAGAGGGGTGGGGAATCGCGCGATTGACGTGTGGCGGCGTTTTGTGGCGGCGTTTTGGCCGGTGCGGACCACAAGAAGCGAGCAACGACTATTTGTAGCGTGTGGCGGCCACCGGCGTATCGTGTGTGGCGAGTCCATATAAAATGTATGAAAACTACAAGAAATATACCGATGGCGGCGTTTTGTGGTTGTGGTCGGTGGCCTGTGTGCGGCGACACTAATTGCGCACAAATCGCCTCACCAAGCCACATCGCTAGCCCACTTACACAGTTGACTAAAATCACATGCGACTCGGTCACAAGTTTCGTGCGGCTTTAGTCACCCGTGTAAACCCCACTTAAAACAGATGGTAGAAAGTCGTTGAATAAAGATGGCCCAAAGCATTAACGTCGAGGGAAGCATATATCCGTCCAGCCGTAAACTCCAAAAGATGTGATAGTAATATTTTTACTTTTATCACTCTCTTTAACACAACGCTCTCACCTTTCACGCCTATAACACAAAATATGATGTGTAAAAAGTTGACGCGTCAGTCAACAATTTGCCGACGGTAAAGCCGCGTAGCTTAGCCTCATAATAAAACATGAATATCTGTGTGTATCCATTATTCATCAACTATTAACCTATCTGGTACAGCCAGTGACCCAGAGGTTTACCGCCCTTTTTATTGCCCTGTTTACGACTCAAAATTTATTGGCATTCTCATATTATGTTCGTAGGTGAGGGTTGGCTCGTTGCTGGATTAACTCTAGCATTGAAGGCTAATTGAAAATTGTCAAGCAGTTTCCGTAATTGAAAATACCTCGGTGGTTTGTTCATCTAAGGGAAACACTGAAATAGTTATTTATGATATAAGTGCCGTAAGTTGGTTAGTACAAAAGTGTAGACGAATGTAAGCCCGAGATGAAGTAGAGGTCTTAACATAGTCACGAGATTGTAAATACTAATTCCGCTCTAATGTCATACAATGTTTTTCAACACATTTGCGAAAAAACACTATTCCTTATTTAAGCAATGAAGTTGTGGCGGCGACATCTACATGCCCCACATATAATGAACACAGAGGAAATAGTCTTCCGCCTCCTTAAGAGATGGCGCTACCGGCGCTGCATTCACAACGTATGGATGCCTACATCGCGCAAGAGAAATTCGGAGCCAAACACTCCATATATATGATGCCCGACCAACATCAGTTGGGCCGCGGCCCCCGAGCTACCATCACCCAGCTCGCAGGAAGATTTCCCCTTTGGCCTTTCCTACAAAGTAAACTGTTTAAGGATGTAATTAGGAAATGGCGCTCATTTGCAAATAGCACTAAGTGCGCGTGGTCAAAATTAGAAATACTTTTTGTATCAAATTGAAACAAAGGTATAGATTAAAAGCGCTACCAAGAAGTTCGAATGAAATTGAAAAAAAACCGTAAAGTATACGCACGGCGCCATGTATAGGAGCGTCTGGTAAAATGTTTTACCAAGTGTTATGTTGTATGGCCCGTAATTTAAAATGTAAACGATGTATTTGCTCAACAATGCATTGTTGAGCAAATATGGTCAAAAAAAGATATTAATTGCGAACGAATTTCCTTTAAGGACGGTGTGGCAGATGGGGAGGTAGGTGAAATTATTTCATATTTTTCCGTCACAAACTACCCAGGCAGATAGTTGTCTAGTAGCTCAAAACTTAATCTCAAATTAAGAATACTATTATGAATAAGGGCTATTATAAAGTTGATGATTATCTAAATGATCGCAATGCATGGACATAGTGTTTCTTGTTGATTGTTATTTGATGGGTATTATAATTATTTTTTATAACAGTAATATGGTATTTAATGCCGCTTCCTGTATATTAAATATAAAGTTAACTATAAAATATATTGACACTATATACCAATATTCTTAATGATGTAATGAAAGGTAAATTCAGAAATATCTCTGAAGTCATTTTTAAATTTGACAACTCTGTATATAATAATACACGGTGAAAAAAGCAGCCCTTGCTGAATTTTTGCCGGTTCTACTCAGTACAAGGTCTCCCGCCGTAGTTTTGCAAACCAATGGAGTAGCTTCTTGACCTTCATAAGTGCTTGTAATAGCTTAGACTGAATAAATGATTTTTGATTTGATTTTAACTAGCTAGGCAGCTGGGTGGGCGACAACTGACAGCAGTAACTATGGGCTTGGTTTAAAGTTTTATTTCATAGTTTGATGGGATTGGGGGATTGGGCCATGTCCTACCATGTGAGCCCAGTGCGGATTGGTGGGTGATATATAAATATTTTTAACTTCGTTGCAACCGAATAATGTTCCAGGACGCTCACGAATTTTTTTTCTTATATTTTCATACACACTCATGAATTAATAAAACACTAAACCAACCTTTAAAGGATCCGAAACGTCGAAAATATGTAAAATATAAAAAAGCATGGTTCAAACTCACTCAAAATGTATCTTATTTCACTCTGAAGAATTTTCACAAGAATCTCCGCCATGAAACAAGCAAAAAGCGTGTAAAAGAGATTACTCTAATGAGGTACAGATTAAAAAATGGCCAAGTGAAAGTTGAACTAGAATGTGAAAAGTTTTGTAGAATTTCTGGAGGATAATGTAAATGACACTTTTAATACTTTTCTATTAATAACTTAGTTTTGGATAAGACAAAAACTTTATTCGTAATGTATTCAGTAGTTTGGTAAATAAGTATATATGTATAGTGAGTGAGGCATTCTCCCACAATCTCCGCCCTCAGTGTGTTTGCAACGCAAGTATAGGTCGCGGCTAGTAATTCTAGCGCTGAACAAAACGCGGAGGGGATAGTGCGCATGGGTACGACTGGAGAGCCAATCGGCGCGTTGCCCGCCCACCCGCGCACCTCGATTCCCCCCCAAGACATCTTAATTTTTACTTCTGCGCAATAACGGTCAGCGCTAGAGTTTCATGCCGCGACTTATACTAAAAATGCTTTATATTTTTTTACTTTTTAAGCATTTAACTGCTTGATGTTTTTTAATCTAAAAAAATTTTACTAGTAAAAAATCCACGCGGAAGAAATAAGCAGATGGGGCTCGAGCCCGCACCCTTCGCTATCGGGGCGAATGCACTGACCTTTATGCTACCACGGCCCTGATGGCCGTGTCAAATTTTCCCTAGCCTTTCTTCAGTTGCAAAGCATTTGCATGCTTTGTATTTGTTTTCTTTTGCCTGTATGAAAACCTGTATTTTTCAGCAAAATGTCCTCATAAGTTGGACGATGAATAATAAAAATAACTATTGTAAGTTTTTTCGCTCTTACTCAGCATATTCATGATAGTAAGCTTGGTAAACTTAGACTCATTATTTTGCTATTATTTCAGACTGCTGGCCGTTCCACTCGAAACTACTCCAGAGGACGTTAAGGGGAAAAAACCGGCCAAGTGCGAGTTCTGCACCGAGAGGGTTTCGTACAAACCTGTAGGTAATCGTAATCATTTATTTCGTAATAAATTACACGTCAATAATAAACAGAACAGAAATACATAAGGTACTAAGTAATCATTCAATTAATTCAAAATACAATTCACATGTCGATCTCAAATTAAATAAAATTACATTACGGAGTCAAAACAATTAAAATACAATATTTTTACTTAAAAAAAATTACAATAATAAAACAAAAAAATATGAATTGATAAATTAATAATCATTCAATATTATAAAAAAAATAATTAATCAGTCCAATTAATGCAAGGATCTATCATTTAAAAATTCATCGATACTATAAAAGGTTCTGTCAATGTGCCATAATTTAAATTTATGTTTACAATTATTAAGCGACTTGGCGCCAGTGACCAACTTAGGTAACAAGTTATATACCGTTGAACCCATGCCATTTTGATTTGATGTCGATATACAATAATTATTATAAAAATGCGATGTAACAAAAAATTACGTTGTTTAGTACCAAATTTCAAGATTCTGAGTTCACGGGAAGTGTAGTAGGTTTTGATTCCCTTGCGACTTAACATAAACAAGCATAAACGGCTGTATCTTTTGATGGCGTTGGCTTAGAAGTTTGATTTTATCACAACTCCAAGGATAGTAGACGTGAGTATTTGATATAGATTTTGAGCTTGATACCTCTACGCGTACCTGAGAAATAGGATCTTGACAGATGGACAACAAAGTGATTCTATAAAGGTTCCTGTTCAGACATAGTATTTCTTATTATGTGGGTAAACTGCAAATCCACGACTCAACGGTAACGGGCGCTGCTGTCACCGCCGCATTACCTCTCACGGCGGCGCGAGCGGACACAAGAGTTGCTTGACTATATTTCGGAATATCGGTTTTTGGTGGATAATCATTAATAGTTATAAGTGAACGGTAAAACTGTACTTCCAGGGCCCAAGAATTTACACTTCACTATTTTTCGATGAAAAGGTCTTTGTTAATGAAGTCTCCATGCAAAGTCTCCATACCAGGGCGCTGATAGTTTTTGAAAAAAATTAAATAGTAAAAATTATTGCTTTTCTCTACTAAATAGATAACACCATTTTGACAAATTACATTGTATTTTTGAAGTTACACTTCTTTAGCGCGTTATGAAAAAATTATGAGAGTGAAATTTTCATCACTGTAACACAAAATTTTAACATAATGAAGTTAGCCGCGGGCGCGTTATTTGTAATATTTTATTTTCCAAGTGACCGTGGGGCAGATTTGAACGGGACATTGAAATGAAATGAAATGAAATGAAATGAAATGAAATGAAATGAAATGAAATGAAATGAAATGAAATGAAATGAAATGAAATGAAATGAAATGAAATGAAATGAAATGAAATGAAATGAAATGAAATGAAATGAAATGAAATGAAATGAAATGAAATGAAATGAAATGAAATGAAATGAAATGAAATGAAATGAAATGAAATGAAATGAAATGAAATGAAATGAAATGAAATGAAATGAAATGAAATGAAATGAAATGAAATGAAATGAAATGAAATGAAATGAAATGAAATGAAATGAAATGAAATGAAATGAAATGAAATGAAATGAAATGAAATGAAATGAAATGAAATGAAATGAAATGAAATGAAATGAAATGAAATGAAATGAAATGAAATGAAATGAAATGAAATGAAATGAAATGAAATGAAATGAAATGAAATGAAATGAAATGAAATGAAATGAAATGAAATGAAATGAAATGAAATGAAATGAAATGAAATGAAATGAAATGAAATGAAATGAAATGAAATGAAATGAAATGAAATGAAATGAAATGAAATGAAATGAAATGAAATGAAATGAAATGAAATGAAATGAAATGAAATGAAATGAAATGAAATGAAATGAAATGAAATGAAATGAAATGAAATGAAATGAAATGAAATGAAATGAAATGAAATGAAATGAAATGAAATGAAATGAAATGAAATGAAATGAAATGAAATGAAATGAAATGAAATGAAATGAAATGAAATGAAATGAAATGAAATGAAATGAAATGAAATGAAATGAAATGAAATGAAATGAAATGAAATGAAATGAAATGAAATGAAATGAAATGAAATGAAATGAAATGAAATGAAATGAAATGAAATGAAATGAAATGAAATGAAATGAAATGAAATGAAATGAAATGAAATGAAATGAAATGAAATGAAATGAAATGAAATGAAATGAAATGAAATGAAATGAAATGAAATGAAATGAAATGAAATGAAATGAAATGAAATGAAATGAAATGAAATGAAATGAAATGAAATGAAATGAAATGAAATGAAATGAAATGAAATGAAATGAAATGAAATGAAATGAAATGAAATGAAATGAAATGAAATGAAATGAAATGAAATGAAATGAAATGAAATGAAATGAAATGAAATGAAATGAAATGAAATGAAATGAAATGAAATGAAATGAAATGAAATGAAATGAAATGAAATGAAATGAAATGAAATGAAATGAAATGAAATGAAATGAAATGAAATGAAATGAAATGAAATGAAATGAAATGAAATGAAATGAAATGAAATGAAATGAAATGAAATGAAATGAAATGAAATGAAATGAAATGAAATGAAATGAAATGAAATGAAATGAAATGAAATGAAATGAAATGAAATGAAATGAAATGAAATGAAATGAAATGAAATGAAATGAAATGAAATGAAATGAAATGAAATGAAATGAAATGACATTTATTATTGATTTATTGTAATTAATTATTTGCATACAAATAAAAACTAATTTTAAACGATGCCAAAGAAGGATAACTTCTCACGCGCCTACATAAGTACACGCACCCATTTTTTTATATTCCTTTTTTGTGATAAGGCAAAAGAAACAAAGTATATACAGCCTTATTTTTTATTTTCATGTCAGGATTACCATACAGCCATCGAAAATTTCTTTGACGGCCAACAATTTTCAGTTATTAGAAAGAAAAGAGAAAGGGGGAAAATATGTGTCTTTAAATATTTTTACCAATTTTTTTTTATTATACACTTTTCTTCCGCATCATCTCCGGCGCTGCGGGATTAGCAGCCCCCCTGCTGCTCCCCCTCCGCGCCTCCGGGCTCTGGAAAATACTCTAGGGGTAGGGCAGACCAAGACCACGGCGCTTCGGGGTTGACAAAGTCGGTTCTGAATTCAAGTTAATTTATATTACCTTAAAGTAAGAGATAGAAAGTAGGTAAATACAAAAACATATATTTACTAGTTATTGTCATTATTATTTACACTATTTACATTGTTATTATTTAGAGTATTATTATTGACACTACTGTTATTTACATTATTATTATATACATGATTTATTGCTTTTAAAAGCTCCTCAAATGGATCTCGGTGATGTATCCTTATGTTGCGCCTCCAAATGTATTCCGCCAGCCAATCTGTGAAATTTGATTTGTTTTGCTGCTGACGAAATACTTTTTTCAGTCCGCTTGGCTCTCAATTCGTTGAGTGTGAGTCCCATCTGGTGCAACAAATCTATTTACCGGATCGCTGTGGTTTACCATTTTATGAACATAGCCATGTTCAGAAAGGCATTGATATGCTCTCCAAAAGTCCGTGTGGATAATAGAGCCCTCCTGAACATGTTTTTTAATAAGAGGCACCAGGACATCAGCAGATCGTTCATTATGAGGACAAAGCTCTAATCGCAAGTCTTCACTTCCGTCCTCGATCATGCCAATTACCCAATGACCTTCTATTTGTCGGCCTCTGTTGTATTTTCTACGGCCAAATTTTGACTCGTCTATTTGCACAATTTTATTTGGTCCTCCTATTTTAGAGTCATGCGTCATATTTTCTATGACATAAATAACTATTGTCTCCCGGCAGTAACTATACCAATCAGCGATGGTTTTGAAGGACAATATTGGTCCATCGTCATTGGATAATTCTTTTTGCGCCCATGCATAAGACTGACCATCGCTAAATGCATACATCAGTTGCAAAATTGTTGGGAATGGTAAATGTACGTTTTCGAACCAGGTTCCAGTGGTTCTGGCATAGTTCTTACTTTGGCAATTCCCTTTTCGACATCTAAATCGTCCGAAATGACCAGAAACCTTTTCCAATGTCATAAGCCTATGGTGGTGTGTACATTGCTTTTCGTTTGGAACCATTCCCCTATCTTCAGCAAATTGTATGCATTGCTCGGTAGTGCCCAGGCGCATAAAAAATTTTTTGCATGTCCTCATAGCTCTAAAACAAATATTTTTTATTTATAAAAATTGGGGGGTAGTTTGTTTGTTATACAAGTTACAAACTAAGTTCTAACTTACAAAAACTACTACTACTAAATTTTGTGTTATTCTTTAAAATCGTTACTAACCTGATTTCATCTGTATAGTAATGTACTCTTCTCCCAGATAATCCTGAGGGAACCGGCTGAATTAATACCTCCTCATCATCATCAACAGCTGGCATAACTAAGTTAGCCATGTTCCTGGCTGATGTATATGATTCTATAGAAGAGCCCATAGCTTGCGGTTCATTTGAATTGGAAGAATCCATTTTCAAGTTTCAAAAACAAATACTTAACAAAACAATTACAAATAATTTGTAAGCAGCGACAGAAAAATTTCTTAAAAATGGCGCCAATAATTTTTCGAGTTTTGTTTTTTTTCTAGGTGTAACTTTTTCCGTTATCCCCAAATTTGTCACAACAGAAATGTTGTTTTTTATTTTTTTGAAATAAATGTCAATTTCATGCTTAAGTCAAAATCAAAATTTAGTGGTTTGTTTATAGAAATGTCAATTATCACAATGGATAAACCATTGTGATAATTTATCACTTAAATGATTTTTTTGCAAGTAAAGTTTAAAATGCTCAATGGCTGTATGGTAATCTCAATCTTTGTCTGAAAATGACAAAAGGAAAACAAATAAAACGTAACTTCAAAATGGCGATATTTATTTTATTTTCAAAAGTTTAAATGTTCACATTTTTTTCTGAAAAGCTACCTGTTCATAAGTGTGGAGACTTTGTTTAATAACGTCGTTAGCAAGAAGCTTTTTAACAGATTATTGTGATGGTTCAACCGATAAAATTGTGAAGAATATACTTTTGGGCCCTGGAAGTACAGTATAGCCAAAAGGACTCTGAGTGGGTGACCACGTGGACACGTAACGCTTCCAGCACGACCTCATACTGGCGATGTCAAGGTGAGTGGTTTGCTTCATGGTGGGGAATCCTGTGCCTGAATTTTACCAATAGAAGCGATAGGATCAGCGATCAAACCAATTTGTTCTCGTGGGCTATCGAAGGTGTTCTCGCGAACAGTTCTGTTTTTTCCTCTCGAGATACGGAACCCTAAAAACGTTAAAATTATTCAATTTTAACTGTTTTGAATGCGACTGTTAACGTGAAACAAAAGCGGAGTGCAGCGTAAATATCACAAAGCAAACAATAGTCACAAAATATGGGATTTCTGTAACACACTCATTTTATAATGTAGAGAAGGCAAACATATTTTCTTTTATATCGAGTTTTCGCGTATGAAAATAGCAGTTGTAGAAAAACGCTTCAACAAAGAAATATTATAAAGAAGTTTTCAGCGTAACAAACTATTTGAGTACGCTACGAGTACGATTTAACGTAGTACGATTTAATTATGTTATCTTTTTTCTTATTCAAAGTGAATAAATTAACTTTATTGGTTCTTTTTGTTTACATGATTTAACATAATATGAAGGAGACAAAAGCCATTCTGAGCTTGCTTCGCCAGTTCTTTTTAGAAATATCTGTAGTAGTTGGCGGTAGTTAGGGTAAAAAAAAAACACTCAAAAAATAACAAAACACTATATTAATAGGAGTCATGACGGGGTACAGTAAACGAAATTCTATTTAGTCCGTCAGTTAGATGATCAAAAAATAATGGACACGTATTTTTAGTTTGGGCAATCAACCAAAAAATGACAAAGTTATAGCGCGTCAAAGTTTGGGAGTAGGGGCTCATGACCTCACTTTTGAGTGAAAATTGTACTTGTTTAATTGTAAAACGTGACGTCTTGCGACTTTTCAAATCGATTTATCTCTGCAATGTTTATATTATGTGAAAAAAGAAAAAACACGTGTCCAATACTTTTTTATAATCTATCTGATAAACAAAGAAAAAAAAATAGTCATCATCCCTATTACGTTATCTTTTTTTTTTATTCAAAGTGAATAAATTAACTTCGTTGATTCTTTTTGTTTACATGATTTAACATATGAAGGAGACAAAAGCCATTCTGAGCTTGTTTCGCCAGTTCTTTTTAAAAATGTCTCCCAATCATGGAACTGGGGGTAGTAAAAGTAGTTGACGGTAGTTAGGGTCAAATAAAAACACTCAAAAATAAACAAAACACTATATTAATAGGGGTGATGACGGGGTATAGTAAACGAAATTCTATTTAGTCCGTCAGTTAGATGATCAAAAAATAATGGACACGTATTTTTTCTTTGGGCAATCAACCAAAAAATGACAAAGTTATAGCGCGTCAAAGTTTGGGAGGAGGGGCTCGTGACGTCACTTTTAAGTGAAAATTGTACCAAAACGTGACGTCATGCGACTTTTCAAATCTATTTATCTCTGCAATGTTTATTTTATTTAAAAAAAGAAAAAAATACGTGTCCAATACTTTTTAATAATCTACCTAATAAACGAAGAAAAAAAATAGTCATCATCTCTATTAAATTATATGATAAATTCATAAATAGGCAAAAAAATTTTTAATAATCTTTCAATGAAGTATTCGAACGCTCAATGAAAGCCTTACGAAGGTAGCTCGACAAAGTAAATAAAAATCAGAATTCTGGCTACGACGCAGCCTGAAAAAGATGAAAAACGTCAGAAAAAGTAATAAGTTAACGCGTTTAAGCCGTTTAAGCGTGTTTTATTTAAATTGAAACCAATTTTTGAATAGCATTATTTCGAGTAAAAGGTCGTAAACTTAACAAATGGTGGTAAACTTAGCGATAAAGCTTGGCAATAAAAAAGGCTTTATGTGCATCAAAAAAGATTTATAACCAATTTCATCCGGAACTGCCGTCAACAAAAAGCTCTCCTTTTAACTAAATTGGTATAGGAAGCGCCGGCCAGGGTAAAAGTTACATTTAGTTACATGCTTTAACAAAGTTCAGTTTTTACCTATTATGTTTTACATATATTGTTATTTATATTTAATTTTGTTTCATATTTTGCTGGCACATTACTCTTCTATCTCTGTTAAACTATCCTTCGACTTCAAGGTTGTCTGGAAGAGATCGCTTTCAGAGATAAGACCACCTTTACCCACCATAGTTTACTATCTGTTTTGTAAACCCTTTGATTGTGTATGTGTGAGTAATAAAGTGTATATCTATCTATATATATAAAACTCAAAGGTGTCTGACGGACATAGTGATCTATCAACGCACAGCCCAAACCACTGGACGGATCGGGCTGAAATTTGGCATGCAGGTAGATGTTATGACGTAGGCATCCGCTAAGAAAGGATTTTGATCAATTCTACCCCGAAGCGAAGCGAGGGCGGGCCACTAGTCTATCTATATAATAAGATAGTGATAAAGAGTAGTTATTGGAGAAGTGAAACACCATTTTGTATCCGCGGAGCTATTCTGTAAAATTTTCACTGAAATTTTCGCTATTCTGGAAAAATTTGCAAAATAGCTCCGCAGGTCTGGGGTAATGAGTTAAACTTTTTGCCATTTCGATTTCCTCCGTGTTTCAGACGAAATTTCACTTCAAATTTTTGAAGAAGAATTGACAAACTTTCACCGTCATCATTCTACTTGATTCACTGCAGTTAATTGTTTGCAGTATCCTACAGATAAATGACTTTAATTTTAGGTAAATATGTTGTGGTTGATATAGGTAGTTATGGGTATTCATGCTCTCTTAAAAGTCTCTTCGGTGGTGTCTTGTGAGGCGGGTCGTTACGTTCCCTAAAATATGGTTGAGTGAAGCGATGGCTGGTTCATGCATCATGCTCGTGAACAGGTGCTGCCAGCGGAGATTAGTCTGCCCTAACTACTTTGATATTTAAGACGTAAATTTTTAATTACACCTGTTATAAATAACACTATTTGTATTTATACTGTGTGACACAGCAATCAAAATGCAGGTGAAAAATTAATGTATGTATTCACATTATGTAATGAAAGGTGACTTGATGAATCATCTCTGAAGTCATTTTTCAACTTGACGACTCTGTAAATGATTAAACAGGGAGAAAAATACAGCCCTTGCTGAGTTTCTTGTCGTTTCTTCTTAGTACAAGGTCTCCCGCCATAGATTTACGAACCGATGGCGTAGGTTCTAGACATTCATATGTGCTTGTAACAGCCTAAACTGAATAAATGATTTTGGTTATGTTTTTATTAACTTTTAAGCATTTAACTGCTAGACGTTTAAACCTAAAGAAAAATTTACTAGGAAAAAAACCACGCGGACCAGGCAGCGCACGGGACTCGAACCCGCATCCTTCGCAATCCGGGCGAATGCACTGACCATTATGCTACCACGGCCCACGATAAAGGTCAGTGCATTCGCCCGGATTGCGAAGGGTGCGGTAGAAAAAAATCCACCAAGATAATTGTCAGTGCATTCGCCAGGATTGCGAAGGGTGCGGGTTCGAGTCCCATCCGCTGCCTGCTCCGCGTGGATTTTTTTCTATTAAACTTTTCTTTAGGTTTAGATGATTTTGATTATGATTATGATTATCACTTCTTCAAACAATTGAACATACTCGTACAAGATTATCCATTTGGAATTGCATTAGATTAAAATTTACGGTTCCTACGGCACTTAACGGAGTTCCTCTCAGGTAATACCACTTACTAGGTAGTATAATCCAATTACATGAGTTTAAACTGAGAGGGTCGTTCCGCTGTTGCTCGCCCCTGTTTACTTTTGAAATGTTGTTGAAGATTTCCGAAGAGGCTCCCGAAATCAAACGTAGGTATATATCCACTTGTGTGTCTTTGCAGATTCCACTTTGAGTGGCGTAACTTTTTTCCGGAAGAACTTTACTTTTGAGAAAATAATTACGAGTTAACTAAAGTAGGTAGATATCGTATACCAAGTTCTTTACCCCTCGTTTCCACTAAGAAACAAGTAATATACTGGTTTTGTTTAAAAATAATATATGTAGTATATGTTGTGGCGGCGACATCTATATGCCCCACATATATATAACGGATGGAGGAAATCATTACTCACCATCCTCAAGAGATGGCGTTACCTGCACTGCGATCTTAATAGTATGGAAGCCTACATCGCGCAAATGAAATTCGGAGGCTAACATCAGTCGGGCCGCGGCCCCCGAGCTACCATCACCCAGCTCGGGGGAAGATCTTCCCCTTTGGCCTCCCCACAATGTATAATACTTGTTGTAGCTGTTTAAAACATTATTTTGTTTACATTGCATAGACAACTAGTAAGCTTACAAGTATAAATCTCTTATTTTCTTCACATATTTTGTTTATCCAACAAGGTTGATGCATTGTATAGTACATGTTTTATACATGTATTAAAGTATGAATGTTTTATTAAGACATTTTATAAAATTTGATAAATACATGTATTATACCTAGGTCTAAACGAGAGGTAGGATGTATATACGACCGATTGACGATCGTCGTGGCCGAGTGGTTTGTACGCCGGGTTTCATGGTGTCGCCGACTCGAGAGGTCCCGGGATCGAATTCCGGTGGCGGTAGATGTTTGTGTGATTAATACCAGCATCTGTACTCTAGTCATGGATGTTTAATATACTTATATATGTACAGTATATGTATTCTATCCATTACCCTAGCATCCCATAACACAAGCTTTACAGTGCTTACTTTGGGGCTAGGCTAATTGGTGCGAGTGTTGGAATTATTTATATATTTTATTATTTATTTATATACGTTTAAAGTGCTAAGAATAAAGTAACAATATTAAAACCTAGCCGATTTCAGGACACACTAGTTTTTTCTAGGCCAAACCAGTTTATTCTTTAGGCGATGGGATAAACCAGTGCAGATTAGGCTAAACAGTTTCGTCCTATAGGAGAAACTAGATTAATCTAGACTGACCTATACGGCGGTGGCGGTTTCGCACTTAACAACGTAAAGGGTGTTCGCAGGATTTTTTAGCTGATAGTATGCCTTAGGCCGGGACTCCAGCGCGGACAGTCGGCAACGGTTGCCGCGACCACACCCGCACTCCCGGCGTGCATTGGGGGGACTGCGGTCCTCAGAATGTACGCCGGGTGACTGGTGCAGGAGTATTGTCTAGTTTTTAGTGGCCCTGTTCAGGGCTTTAGTTAGGGCACTGCTCATTTCACCCGGCCTAAGGGCTGGCTGAAATGAGCAGGGAGGAGTCCTACATACCTTCTTCTCGCTCCCCCGGTGGTTGAAGAATGCGTAAAGCATTTCCCAGACAAAAAAAAAGGCCGGGACTCCACCGAAGCGGAGACGATACGAACGGAGAGGAGATGTTTTTTAAACAACCAATAGAATTGTGTTATTGACCCATCTCCTCTCCGCTCAGCTTCAGTGGAGGTCGTTGTGCGGAGATGTTGTAATATTAAAAAATAAAAAGTTTGAGAGAAATTTACTTTAAATGGATAGGTCGAAATTAATGAAAAAAAGAAGAATACTCGGGCGCCAGACCCATACCATATTATTAAACCATATTAGCCGGGAAAGCAATGGACTATTAATCACAAGAGAAGGCTTGATTGCAAAACCATATTCATTTTGGGTTGTCGATTTATTTAAATTTACTACAAAACTACTCAAGTCCAAAAGGGTTACTGCTAAATTTAGAAACTACTTATTATACTATGGCTGCTAAGATGTAAATGAAAATTTTACCTTATGGGTTCCGGTACAACAATGAATTTGGAAAGTTACCGAACTTGTTGCATCTGTGTAGTGGCTGTGTCTGGTGTTGTAATACTTAAGGGATGTCGCTGTTACATCACGGGACTGTTCACTTTCTCATCATGGGAAATGTTGAAAGTTGATTATAAAATCCAAATAAAAAAAAAACGCTTTTCGCTGAAAATAAATATTCCTCAGATTAGCACATGGCTCACAACAAAGGAAAAAAAGTAAAACTAAGGAAAACTCTAAGATTCTTACCGTTTTTTAAACAAATTAAGCTTGGAATGCGATACCCGCCATTCCGATCAAAAGGTGCAAAATGTTACATCTGTAAAAGAAATGAATTCTAAAGTAAATCATTGAAATATGTGAATTAAAACACTTTTCGAATTTGGAAAAACACTTACCATCAAAAACAATCGAAAATCCAATGGATTATCAAATTAAATAATGAGATTACTTATCCTGCATGTTGTAGGTTAAAATTTTGGTCGTGAAGTGAAGTGACAGTTCTTTTCTTAGTTTGTCTGGGCGGTAGGCAAAGAGAACAATGTCCATTCAGCCTACTGCTCGATAAAGGCAGAAACACACTTACCCAAAAGTGCACAGATTAAAGAAAATGGGCGCGAGATAAAAAACGACCAGAGAGACAACCAAAAAAAATCTTCTATCTCGATCTTCGAGCGAAGGAGATCCATGTGACGTTTTTAACACGTTATAATGTGTAATATTTGTATGGCGCGATGGAAGCGGAGATGTGAGCAGCGTGCAGTGAGCGGTGTCACCCTCCCCTTTAGATTAAAACAAAAAGGGTAGATACGGCACTAGCCTCACAAAAGTGATCCGCATGAATTGTGGTCCATGACCCTGATCGCTTTAGTCACAACTTAACATGCAAACGACGTACATGTGAACGCCACAAAGAAAACTTGCTAATATTTCGTGTTTATATCTACGTGTGTTTTTAAAAAGTACTCAAATTGCTCAAGAACTGAAAATAACACCCACAGCATCACTTTTCATTCGTAAGTACTATAAAATATATTTTTTCATAAAAATTGCTGTTTGTTTTGAATCTTATTCGGGAGTGACGTCGAGTACTGGACGCGTGATTGGTCGGTAGTGCAGTGACGCGGATCTCGCCGTCCCGTTCGCGCTGCCGTGGGATCAGTTTTTGTTTGATGCAAGTATGGGCGTACCGTATCTACCCTTTTTGTTTTAATCTCAGCCCTCCCCCCTCGCGCTCGCCAGCAACCCGCAGAGCCCCGCTGAGCACTCAACGAGTCGCACTCGAGCTGAAAAACATCTCTTTCGCATAGCATACAGCACACCGCACACATCTCCGCTTTGGTGGAGTCCCGGCCTTAGGCGCTAGTAAGCCGCGCGGACTGCTTAACTCCTCTTCTCTCTTCTTCTCCGTTTCGCACCCGTAAGACTTGCGAGAGACTAGGTGTGAGGTCCTTCGTTGGTGTGCCCCTTAAGGGCGCCAACGTCTGTAATTAGAGGTATTGCCTGCCTAATAAAAAAAAAAGGCTGAACTATGTCATCATCATCATCACCATCAGCCTATTAATGTCTCTACTGCTGGGGCACAGGCCTTCCCTATGGATGGAATAGGGAGATTGAACCATGACCCACCACGCGGGCCTATTGCGGATTGGCGGGTGCTAACGACTGCAGATGCAACCGGGACCAACGGCTTAACGTGCTTTCCGAAGCACGGAGGAGCTTGAGATAGTAAATTGGTCACCCATCCAATGACCGACCACTGCGAAAGTTGCTTAACTTCAACGATCGCAGCCGTACGTGCTAACCACTTGCGCCATCGATCTCCTCGAACTATGTAGTTGAGATTAATATTAATAATTACACTTCAGGATAAAGTGGTTTGCAAATATAAGTATGACGACACTTTAATGCTTTTGTATTTCTTAGGAAAGTTACTGAAAGGATTTATATCTGGGATTCTTTAAAAGAGGCGTGAAGAAGCAATATGCAGGCCAGCAAGGTGAGGTTGGCTGGTGTGGCAGGTAGATTTGCTGTACCAGCTTTCTTCACCATCACTTAACATCAGGTGGGATGGAGTCATTTGTCAGACCTATCTATAAAAAAAAATATATCTTCGCGTTTGAACTTTATTTCCATTTAACATCAGTTGGCGTATAGTCATTTGCCTATATGGAAAAAAAAAACATAAAATGAAAAGTTAAATAAGGGATATTTTTTTTATTTTTAAACTTTTTAACTTAAAAACTTATTTATTACTCTCATTATTATGTCTGCATAACAGCTGTATCTAACTCATGGCTAGAGCTACTTATCAGATTCACAAAAAATATTACATCAAATGAGGAGCTGGCGTACAAAACGGTATAATTACATAAAATAAATTTTTACTGGAGCTGTCTAAATGACATACCTGCAGTGAGCCTTTAGCATGGTTTTTAATTTATAAATTTAGTAATTTTAACACTGTTTTAGGCGGTTTTGATTGAAAAATATTCGAGATTCAAATTCAACGCCCTAAACCTCCGGACTGTAAAAGAAACGTCGTGTTGCACTCCGGGAGTGCCGGCAGAAGTGAAAACTTGAATATTAACGTTGTGCATTTTTGATATTTTGAAATGATTAGGGAATAATTTTGCACGAATTAATAATTATCAGTATAAAAGTACTATCATGTATGTGGTAGAATACAATATTTATATATTGCGTTATCGTACACAACGTATTACATTAAAAAAGTTTATCTCCCAGAAAAATCAACTTTCATGAATCACGTTTAAGCGCACTTAGCGACATCTATTGTAAAGAAATCAACTTACATGAATCACATTTAAGCGCACCTAGCGACATCTATTGTAAAAAAATGCATTTTCTTTGCAATAAAGCTGCCACGTAGACGTCCTAGATAGAGACTTATTATTATAATACGATATAATAAAATATTACTATGTTTCGTCCAATATATTGAAAGTCAACAACCTTTCCAATTTTATTGTGTGTCATGATGTGATCAGCCCACGTGTTTAACCTGACGCGACTTTAACATATTTTACCCGTACAAAAAAAGTGTACAACGCCGCTAAAGAAGTTTTCACTTCAAAAAAGTATATTGACCGGATACGTTATTATACCGTTTCGTTCGCTATCTTCTCAAATTATAGTTCAGACATTCAGAGTAAATATGTGTCATCAGTTTAAAATGAACATCTGTATATAATATCCCAACAAGATTCGGATTCGCCATTACAAATTCATATCTCAATATCTGATGATGGACGGCCCGTACGTGAATCATGCTTTGGACTGAGCACACAGAGCCTATACATACAATCCATATTGTATCTTACCGATGTTAAAATAAGGATCTGTATTCTTTGTATCGATATTAAACAAATTTTAGAAAAATCGTAAAGAAAATTATTGTTTATAAATATAGCAGCTAAATGCTTAAGCTTAACATATAAAAAAATGGTGTGGTTTTATGAAACCATGATGCAATGCAAGTGAAACATTTAACATCATAAAATAAAAAAATCATTTATTAACTTTTACTAGGAAATTATTGCGTCACTACACAATTTATATAATATAAAGCTTGTCGCAAGATTTGCCTGTTACTCATTATTTTTTTTAAATTTACATATTATAACTACAAGAACCTACTTAAATATGGTGACAAGCTTTTATAATACACTAGTGGCCCGCCCTCGCTTTGCTTCAGTGTAGAGCTGTAGTGTAGACTGTGTGTAGACTATAGTTTTTGTTCAAAGGCTTGTATTATATACAATGACTTTCTTCATAATAATTATAAACCTTCCATTCCAAGTAGAAAATTCGCTGCGTAGTTTAGGACTCATTGTAGCGAATGCAAAATTTTTCTGCTGTTCAGATATGAAAAAATCTTTTTGTATTGGACAGTGCATTTATCGAAGAAGGCTTAGGCTATACATTACCAGGCTACGACCAGTAGCAGTGGAACATCGATGAAAAATGTTGCAAAAATGGGTAAAAATATTCCATTTGTGAGATTCCGTTGCTTGCGGTTGGTAAACGGTTAAAGTTACACAAAAATCATATATGACGGAATTCTTTCCCTTTGAAAGTTCTGTAAAAAAGTCCACGACAACCTACGTACATATTTTAAGTCTGACTCACTATAAACCTTTTTCGTCAAATTAACGCAGGTGAAACCACAGGGGACCTCTTGTTGTGACATAACTGTAATGGTTAGACACATGGTTTCGCAGACTTTTTTGTAGATATTGAAATCCTCTTTAAAACTTTATTACATTACTTTGCTCTATTATCAATGACTTCCGCAGCTTAAGCGATATAAGGCTATCTTTTGGTATATTTTACACACGTTGGGTTACATTATCTAAGTTTTCATATGGAACCCTAACTTTTTTGAAAATATTCTATAGCCTATATTAATCAGTGATAATGTAGCATTTAAATGGTGAAAGAAGTTTTAAAATCGGTCTAGTACTTTTTGAGCCAATTCGTTACAAACATACTTACATACAAACTTTTCCCCTTTCTAATATTATATAGTAAATATAGTAAAGATAAATTATGTAATGACGTTTTAAATTCATAGTAAAAGTTTTAAATGAAACTTTTATTTTATTATTATATTTTTTTTTATAGCCACCTGGCTTTGCCTACCTAGGCAAATGACTTTACCCCACCTGATGTTAAGGGCTGATTAAGTCCAAACGCGAAGATAGTTGGTACAGCAATTATAATCTGCCACACCAACCATCCTCACCTTGCCGGCCTGCAAAAACGCTTCTTCACGCCTCTCTTTAATTGAGGGAAGGAGATTTGATTGTAGGAAGGAGGGAACACGTGCGCGGGCAAAGAATTCCACTTACGAATAGTATGACAATGAAATGAGTCACCTCTTTGTGCGTGTAGGAATAGTGGCCACAGTAAGTCGGTGGCAATTTAGTCCAGCGCGCGTAGTCCTCTGAAGAAAAGGTATGGAGGGATAAGGGAGAATAACTCCTCAGAACACTCGCCGTGGTATAGTCGGTAGAATGCGCTTAATGATGCCAGATCGCGGCGTAATTGTAGAGACTCGAGTTTGTTAGTTACCTCTTTATCGCCAATGATGCGGACAGCGCGCCGCTGCAACCTATCCAAGGCATCGAGTAAGTACGTACTATATAATATTAACTTATTATGAATATATAAAACTAGTTTTTACGGGTTAATGCACGAAACTTTATTTATTTATTGACGTTTCGTAGCCTTTACCAAATAAAAGTTTAATTCTGACGATGTAACCTGTAAAGGCTACGAAACGTCAATAAATAAATAAAGTTTCGTGCATTAACCCGTAAAAACTAGTTTTATTTAATGAGTGATGTGCGTGAAAACCTAAGAAATAAATATTATTATGAATATTTTTAACGCAATTTAATAAAACATGTTTTTAAAAAAGTAAATTTTTCTACTTTTTAGTTATCGATGGACATAATCGAGATCTTCAAAACCTACATATTCTCAGTTAGTCTTTTCATTTGATAACCATATTATAGGAAAGCATAAATACTTAGGCCGACATCTTTTAGAGTCGACCATATAAGATTTAATGTGGCGTCACTTTTTTTTCAAGTTATTCCCATGAAGTCCTTTTATTTGATATCAATATTGTAGGATAATATAAAAAAACTTATTCTGCCAACTTTTAAGCTCGCCATATTATAAAACTTCAAAATTTCAGTATAACTCATTCCATTTGCGACCTAGAGACTCGCCTCATACGAAAATAGGGACTGAAAACAGAGTGACAGCTATAGGGTCCCGTTCTTACCCTTTGGGTACGGAGCCCTACCCAAAGGGTAAGAACTTTGACGGCTTCCGTGGCCGAGTGGTTTGTACAAAGTTTCGAAGTGTGCCTACTCAGAGGTCCCGAGTTCTAATCCTGGTGGGGCAAATGTTGATTGATGAATACGAGCATTTGTACTCTCAAGTCTTGGCTGTTTATATTTATTTCTTTATAAATATAATTTTATATGTATCAGTATGTGCGTATGTTTTCTATCCGTTGCCCTAGAGGATAGTTGTGACATCTTCAAATTTTAGGGAAATATCTCTTTTAAGAAACATTTCACAGTTATGATCTAAATGAATTAATATACAATACTAGCAAACCCAGCGAACTCCGTTTCGCCACCAGATAGCTTCGTTTTATGTAATATTTTGTTTTGTGATTAAAAGAAACGATTTTTTTTTCCTGAATTTTCTTTGCTATAAACCTCACGGAGCCCTAGACCTTTCCAACGAATGCAAAACCGTGGAAATCGGTTCGTGCGTTCTGGAGTTATAGCGTCAGATAGCAACATTCCTTCTCTTTTCAAAAACAATTATCAATTTTTTTTAAAGTATTATAGTTTTCGAAAAATCAACAATAAGTAAAACTACACTGTTACGACTTTCCTATCACCAAAGTAAGTTGTGACCGCTTTGTATTTAAACATAATTATATAAAACAAATTCGAGTATTAAAAAACATCAACTCATATGACAAATAATTAAACATGTGTTTCTTTTCTTGCCAAAAGTACTGTAATCGTCTTTACCACATCAAATACCATATTGCCATAGCAAGTAATTAAAAAATAAATAAAATCATAATTATAATTGCTATTTCTTCTTTCAAATGTTTAATACTTGAAAAAGTATTCATTTGACATTGTGGGTTACCTACAATGCGAAGAGATGGCGCTGCCTTGCAGCTTAAGGCCAGGAAAATTTCGACGCGGCTAATAGGGCCGTGGTAGCATAATGGTCAGTGCATTCGCCCGGATAGCGAAGGATGCGGGTTCGAGTCCCGTCCGCTGCCTGGTCCGCGTGGATTTTTTTCTAGTACACTTTTCTTTAGATTTAAACATCTAGCAGTTGAATGCTTAAAAAATAAATAAAATCATAAGTAATTATATCTTATAAGTGGTTATGGCAAAGCTTTGCGATCATCGGGATTATATTCAGTCCAAAATCTTAATTAATCTGTTAGGCAATTATGACAAACGTTTTGTAAACTCGCCTCCAGTACAATCTACGTGTGACGAGCCTTTGCATTTTAGACATTGCACCCACTCTACATTAGATTGTGAGCATTTAAGAGAGTTGTTATATCCTTTCACACTCCCCTAGATGCTTTAAATCATGACTTGGTCCGAAAAATAACTTATATTTTTAAATACGATGAAACCACAAAATAACAGTACAACTTAAATAACCATACAATTTGAGAAAAAATAACAAAACAACGCACATGTGCTAAGATATGATATAAATTCTTTTTTTTTGTGTTACACTTACACTGTGTACACTTCTTAATACGCAATTGCTTCTGAGTGAAATACGTAGCACGTATGTACAGCTATAAAAGAGTGTTCTTGCCATCTCGCTAATTATCATAGGTAAGAGACATCGTCTCTGTCACAACTCTCCTAGGTCTCCCCTATCCCATAATACGTGCCTTACATAGCTTATTTTGAGGTTAGGCTAACTGGTGTATGTTAAAAAAATGTCATGAATTTTTAGTGATAGTTGGAAAAACTATACATTTCAAATGCCTACTACTACCTAATCTAATTCAATACAACGTCTTCCATGGAATCGCTAAAGCTAGGTATTCACTATTATGTAATCTTAAGAAATAAAACTTCTTTGGCATAGCATGAAGCCAAATTGTCTATATACACTGAATCATTAAATCCATATTTTATTACAGGCAATTTCGAAGTGAAATATCAATTTTTCCAATTGGATGAATTCAACAATTTACGATGCTTCGATATGAAAATAATTTACTGATCTCATATACCTACTGAATTGCTAAATAAGCAAACCCGAAGGTTACTTTGTTCGCAGTACCTGTAAAACTAAACCTTAGGGTATGAATTATTTATAAATTGCTTTTGGTTTGAGTGACAAGTTAAAGCGGATATTTTTCTTTTTGCAAGCGATATGGTAACTGTATTAGTAATAAGTCTTACCAACAATGAACGTCACAGCTCATTAGCCTCACCCCCGGCACCCGAACAGCACCACCTCAACTCTCTCTCTAAATTTAAGAGCTATGCTCTTGTCGGTGCAGTCTATGTATCTACCTCCATCTCCCTCTATCCTCCGCCAACTCTTTGAGCCCCCTGTACGACTCGACGCCAACCTTTTCCTTGATTTGCTTCATGTAGTCTATCCTCGGTCTTCCCCTTCCTCTCTTTCATTCCACTTTTCCCTCAATGATGTTTTTTTATGAATTCGTCGTGTCGCACAAGGTGGCCAAACATTCTTCCCCTTCTGTTCTCTAGTGTGTCGAGCAAATTTCTCCGTTCATTCACAATGTCCAATACCCTTTCATTTGTTAGTTTCTCTGTCCAACTAATTCTTTCCATCCTTCGCCAGCACCACATCTCAAATGGTTCCAATATTGCTCTGTCTCTTTGCGTCATAGTCCACGTCTCGCATCCATATAGGCTTATGTTCTGCCTCAACTCGTGCGTTTATATGGATTCCTATGGGTATATGCTCACTATAATTATCAACTCCGTACTGCCACCGGATCGCCTCGCACGCAAGCTGTCCGCGCGCTTGCGGCGTGAACAACTCGGTGACCACCCGCTGCTCGCACGCATATCGTGTGATGGCCGCTGGCTGTTTGTTGCTTCACGTGCTGCTTTTGAGGAGACCGCTGCGAGCTAACAACACATTTAATTTTCGTCTTCATCGAGCGTGATAGCTATACGTGGTTTGTAAAATGAAACTGAGTGACTATCTCCAACACGGACCAGAAAAAATTAAAACGATAATTTAAGGTATATGTGATTTGGAGCTAGATAAAATAATTGTGCTCTCACTGAGATCCTCTTCTAACCTACTTCTTGAGATTTCCTGTCACTCTTCTGACTTCTTTTCTTACTATTTTTCTGTGCACGCTGCTCGACTTTGGAATTCACTTCCTGAGGGTATCAGAAAGGCTCGTTCGCTTAATTCCTTTAGCGATCACCTTTCTTTACCTTAAATTCATTTAATATCCTATTTCTGTGCTTTTCTTATATTTATGTAAGTATAGCTCCTGTATCTACTTTTGCACCCTTCTATATTTCTCTATTATTATTCCATTTCTACCATAGGTTGCCTGGAAGAGATTGCTGTTTAGCAATAAGGCCGCCTATTGTACTCTTTCTTCTGTTTTATTTGTTTTTACCTCGTGTCGTTTGTTGTGTGCAATAAAGAATATTTATTATTATTATTAAAATACTTTGAAACTGTCCAAATTTTTTATTATTTATCGCTAAATCTTTACACTTTCACCATTTTGTGCGGAGTAAGGGACTAATTTGCATGTTATTACAGCTTAATCCGTGCCACTCGCGTATGAAGATTTAAACTTGTCTAAACTGGATTTTTAGGTGTTACATTACGTTATGTTCAAAAACGATCTTCGTTATGAAATTAGCGGAGTGGGTGTTATGAAGGACGACCTGCGTTGATTGAAGGTAAGGAATATAATGAGCTGGTTTTTGATGAATTTCAGGTGTAATAATATTAATAATGCATTTAATTTATATAAAAAATAGGTTAGTGTAAGTAATAATCTTTCATAGTTATTTGTTTCTTAGGTTTTCACGCACATCACTCATTAAATAAAACTAGTTCAAACGGGATAATGCACGAAACTTTATTTATTTATTGACGTTTCGTAGCCTTTCCAGGCTTCGTCGTCAGAATAAAACTTTTGTTTAATTTGTCGAGCTACCTTCGAAAGACTTTTATTGAGCGTTTGGTTATTTCATCGTTCGATTTTTAAGTTTTATTGTCTATGTATGAATTTATTATTTAATTTACTTAATAAAGTATTTTATTTAAAATTCTTGTTTGTAATTTTGCGTTTATTTATTTGACCCTAACTACCGTAAACTACCACCGGTTCCAAAATTGGGAGACCTTCCTGAGAAGAACCGGCGAAACAAACTCAAGAGAGGCTTTCTATCTCCTTCTTATGTTAAATTATGCAAACAAAAAGAACTAATAGTATCTGATGGTCTTGCAGTATGTGCTCGGGGTTGGGATTTTATCTCCTGTATAATAGGTTCCCAAGCTGGTGGTATATACCAACCATCTTCCCTATTGAAATTTGGATATTTTTTAATCTCAATAGCCTCGCGCATCATTCGAGGAACGAAACGCCGCTCAGCTGCAAGGATCTGTGGTCTATCAAATCTAATGTAGTGGTTAGGTCCCCCTAATGCATGTTCACACACTGCAGATTTATTTTCGCGCCTATGTTTCATATCTGCGATATGTTCTTTTACGCGAGTCCCTATACTCCTCTTTGTTTGACCGATGTAGGAGAGCCCACAGTCGCATTCAAGTTTGTAGACACCAGCAACTTGAAAGGGTATATTGCACTTGACTGGTCGTAGAAACTGGTTGATCTTCTTTGGCGGCTTGAAGTATGTATTGATTGAAGCACGCTTCAGAATCCTCCCAATCTTGTCAGTGACTCCTTTCATGTAAGGTAGTATAGCAGGTTGTCGGTCGACTGTGCTAGGTTTGGCGCGACTGTGACGGCGACGTGGTACATTCAGGTTATTATCCTTCAGTACTTGCTCGACATGCTGAAGTTCAGCTGCCAGATGTTGTTCGTCACAGACACCCCGTGCTCTCTGAAACAAAGAGTTTCCTACGGCAGTTAATTGTTTCGGGTGATGGTGTGAGTCACCATTGACTATCTCGCGTTCAGGAAAAACGAAACGCACCTGTCAGAACCACAGACAAGACCAACGCTACCCGAGCAGTTGTCAACTTAAGTAAACAAAACTTGGACGAACCTACTTTAAAAGTTTTGGAGAAAGGACTGAATTTTGCTGTAGCACCACGCAGGATACCGTACGAAGAAATTATCTGTAACGTAGAGGATTGCTTAGTGAAAAACAACATGAGAAAGGAAGACATGGAGGCGCTGCGTCAAGACATTTCATCAGTGTTAAGACGGAGCAAACCACCTAAATCAAACCTTCCTCGTGATGAATACCTTGCACTTAAGAACTTGCGAACTAAGCCAGAACTTACTATCCTTCGTGCAGATAAAGGAAACGCCACGGTAGTAATGGATACGTCAGATTACAACGACAAGATATTACAGCTTCTATCGGATGAGAACACATATAAACTTGTGAAGAGTGATCCGACCGCCAAGATTCTCAAAAAGACAAGTGAACTCATCAAATCACTTTCCGAAACGTTGAATCTTGACATCAACTACCTAATTCCTGCATGTCCCAAGCCACCAAAACTGTATGGGTTACCGAAAATACACAAACCGAATGCTCCACTACGTCCGATTGTAAGCCAGATTGATTCACCAACATACCGTTTGGCTAAACACGTAGCAAAGTTACTTTCACCACTGAGAGGTAACACAACAGCCTTTGTGAAAGATTCATACCAATTTGTCAATGAGATTAGAGATCAACGTCTCATGGACAATGAAATCATGGTTAGTTTTGATGTTCAGTCCTTATTTACATGCCTACCAGTACAGGACTGCATTGAAATCACTAAGAAGAAGCTACTTGAAAATAAGATGCCTATAGAATATGCAGTATTACTGGAGCATTGCCTTACATCTGGTTACCTGTTATGGGGGGATGACTTCTATGTACAAATGGAGGGTGTGGCAATGGGTTCCCCTGTCTCACCTGTTGTCGCCGACATTTTCATGGAAGACTTCGAGAAGAGGGCTCTCAGCGTAGCACCTGTCACACCCAGGCTATATAAGCGGTACGTAGATGATACTTTCACAATCCTCCCAACAGATCAAATTTCTGCCTTTTTAAATCACCTTAACTCTATACACCCCAACATCCTATTCACTATGGAGTTAGAGGCAGATAGCAAACTAGTTTTTCTAGATATTTTATTAATTAGGAATCCTGACCAAAGTTTAAGCCATACTGTGTATCGTAAAGTGACTCATACTGATAGGTACCTCAATGGTGACTCACACCATCACCCGAAACAATTAACTGCCTTAGGAAACTCTTTGTTTCAGAGAGCACGGGGTGTCTGTGACGAACAACATCTGGCAGCTGAACTTCAGCATGTCGAGCAAGTACTGAAGGATAATAACCTGAATGTACCACGTCGCCGTCACAGTCGCGCCAAACCTAGCACAGTCGACCGACAACCTGCTATACTACCTTACATGAAAGGAGTCACTGACAAGATTGGGAGGATTCTGAAGCGTGCTTCAATCAATACATACTTCAAGCCGCCAAAGAAGATCAACCAGTTTCTACGACCAGTCAAGTGCAATATACCCTTTCAAGTTGCTGGTGTCTACAAACTTGAATGCGACTGTGGGCTCTCCTACATCGGTCAAACAAAGAGGAGTATAGGGACTCGCGTAAAAGAACATATCGCAGATATGAAACATAGGCGCGAAAATAAATCTGCAGTGTGTGAACATGCATTAGGGGGACCTAACCACTACATTAGATTTGATAGACCACAGATCCTTGCAGCTGAGCGGCGTTTCGTTCCTCGAATGATGCGCGAGGCTATTGAGATTAAAAAATATCCAAATTTCAATAGGGAAGATGGTTGGTATATACCACCAGCTTGGGAACCTATTATACAGGAGATAAAATCCCAACCCCGAGCACATACTGCAAGACCATCAGATACTATTAGTTCTTTTTGTTTGCATAATTTAACATAAGAAGGAGATAGAAAGCCTCTCTTGAGTTTGTTTCGCCGGTTCTTCTCAGGAAGGTCTCCCAATTTTGGAACCGGTGGTAGTTTACGGTAGTTAGGGTCAAATAAATAAACGCAAAATTACAAACAAGAATTTTAAATAAAATACTTTATTAAGTAAATTAAATAATAAATTCATACATAGACAATAAAACTTAAAAATCGAACGATGAAATAACCAAACGCTCAATAAAAGTCTTTCGAAGGTAGCTCGACAAATTAAACAAAAGTTTTATTCTGACGACGAAGCCTGGAAAGGCTACGAAACGTCAATAAATAAATAAAGTTTCGTGCATTATCCCGTTTAAACTAGTTTTATTTCATAGTTATGTTTTTTTTAAGCATTTAACTGCTAGATGATTAAATCTAAAGAAAAGTTTTACTAGAAAATAAAGGTCAGTGCATTCGCCCGGATTGCGAAGGCTTCCAGTCCCGTCCGCTGCCTGGTCCGCGTGGATTTTTTTTCTAGTAAAACTTTTCATTTAAACATCTTTCATAGTCTTTATTTCTGCACCATGACTAGTATACAAAATAACAATGAAGCGTTAACAATCGTAGTTGTCTTGGATTGTGTTACAGTTACTAGCGCCCACCAAAAAAGACAGGCATTACAGACAATGTTTAAATACAAATACATACGTGTTGACGAAAATTTTGATAACATTTCTGATTAAAATAAAAAAACACATTAGGAGTGATTTTAGAACAAAATCAAATCCTAGTAAAACCCACGAAACAGCCATGTCTCATACAGTGTTTTGATTAAGTTTCTAAGGTATACTGTGTTTTGATGAGGTTTTTAGTGCTATTTTGTATCATACTAGGTTAAAACTTCTTAAAATAATTCAGGCTCAACGCGACGTAGCAAGGTGAATCGGAGAGTAAAAAAATATTTTTTGTGCCTTACTATATTTTGGTTTTGGACAGCCGAATACTCCTATCTGTGGTAATCGACCGAGCGCCGATGTCACGCGGTGTCACGATGTCGCGACTTAAATTACTTTCATTCTTGTTACTATCTCTATATCAATACATATATCAATATGTACTGACTGAGTACCTAATCCAGGAAACTGTTTTAAATGGAAAAACAACTCTTTTGTTTAAAGAATGTGTTTTACTAGAAAAACATGGACTCGGTCGGGGCTTGCGAGCGTGTCGCGGCAGTGGTCGTCGGGAATACCAGAAAAAAATTCGTTGACATTAAGATTGAGTATTGACATCGCCACTGTCTAATTATTCACGTTTTCGCTTAAAACCGATTAATCAATTAATCTTATGACATGTACACTGGCTTACGAGTTGTCTATTTAAAACCAGGGCTCGGATTCCGGCGAGGCAAATATTTGTATTGTGAATATCAGCATTCGTACCATAAGATATCTGAAGTCCAAAATCTGTTAAAATATATTTGTGGATAAATATCCTTTTATATGTATTGTATAATTAGGGCGTCCTACACTATGTTTACCGATTCGCGGTCTCCACTCAAGAACTTTCCGGCTACAACGTCTATCAGTTCTGCGGGTAATGTGACCAGCCCACTGCCACTTCAGTTTGCTAATTCGGTGGGCTATGTCGGTGACTTTGGTTCTCTGTCGGATTACATCATTTCTGATGCGGTCCTTCAGGGATACTCCGAGCATAGCATATCCCTATCATATCCCTTTCCATAGCTCTCTGAGCGACTTTAAACTGGTGGACTCGTCCAGCCGTGAGTGTCCACGTCTCGGCGCCGTATGTCATAGCTGGGAGGACGCACTGTAGTGTAGGACGCCCTGAGACAAGATGAGATGATGATATTTGTAGGCTGGCTGGAGTCAGCTGGATGAGAGTAGCACAAAATCGGGAGCAGTGGCGTGCATTAGGGGAGACCTATGTCCAGCAGTGGATGAACGTGGGTTGATGATGATGATATGATGTATAATTATAACGTAGACATTTTTATCCCATTCTAGTACTTACCAAATAACACAAGGCTCACAGTGCTTACTTTGGGAGTAGGCTAATTGGTGTATTTATTATAAATGTTAATTCTTTATTTATTTTCTTAACAAACGAAAATCAAACCACTTGTACTCGTATTACGTACGTACCCTTAGAAAGAGAACCGTACACGTTATTTTATCTCGTTTTCGGGGAGACAAAAACACAATGACATCAAAGTATCGTAAAAATTCCTTTGATGTGATTATTGCACGCACCACGTACCAGCGATCCCGGAGAAAATCGCGTTTAATGGAATACTTTCATGTGCTTTTATCAACAAAACAATGCATTATTATTCTTTTCGGTTTCTGAAATAGAAATAGGTAAGTCGTAGTTGTGTGGTATGCTATTCTTGTAACCTAGCTTATGATCAGGATGGCTTTATACTTATTTTGCTACCCTTTTTAAACAAAAATAAGTTAAAGGAATTCCTTTAACTTATTTTTGTTTAAAAAGGGAAACTTTAACATCATAGACTTCCAGCAACTGCCTTACGGAACACCACATTAGGGCGGGTTCTCTCTATCTGGCAGCATCTTGTTGCTCCGAAAATTTAATTAGTTTTGAGGCATTTTTTTGAAGTAAAAACTTCTTTAGTGGCGTTGTACACTTTTTTTTGTACGGGTAAAAAATGTTAAACTCGCTTCAGGTTAAACACGTGGGCTGATCGCATCATGACGCACGACAGAAATGATAACTTTAACTAATTATAATTTTTATTATTTTTAAAGCATATAACTGCTTGATGTTTAAATCTAAAGAAAATATAACTAGAAATTACAACTATAATTGCTATATCTTCTTTCAAATGTTTAATACTTGTAAAAGTATTCATTTGACATTGTGGGTTACCTATAATGCGAAGAGATGGCGCTGCCTTGCAGCTTAAGAATGGCTAAAAGAATTTGGACGCGGTCCGTGAGGGCCACGGTAGCATAATTGGTCAGTGCATTCGCCCGGATTGCGAAGGGTGCGGGTTCCAGTCCCGTCTGCTGCCTGGTCCACGTGGATTTTTTTCTAGTTATATTTTCTTTAGATTTAAACTTTAACTAATCTGCGGATTAGAGTAAGAGAGGAGTCTGCCTACCGCTGCTTGAGGTGAAGGGAAGCCAGATAGACTGGCGCCGTAACGCGTAACGTAACGAAGCGGTTTACCCTCCCATAAGAAGTTTCTTCAAAATTTCAATACATCTATGCATTTCAAAATAAAAACAGACCTTTGATTCCGTTATTAATCTCAATATTCGAATAGTACACAACAATACAGCAAACAAAACTTTAACAATGTATCGACAAACGAACTGTACGTAACTAATATCTAACTTGATTTCCTCCAAGACGGAGAACTATTAACTGGCAACTTCTCTCTCGGATGTAGTACAGTCGCTACAAGCGCTTTGTGAAGTTACCTTTAACTGGTTGATCATATAATATATTCAAAACTGACTTCTAGAATCTGGATTAATATGAACAGTATTGGTGAGTATGAATTCAAACAAGGACCGAGTAGCTGTATGTTTCGTTGATGAAATGAAATGAAATGAAAAGTCATTTATTCAGTCTAGGCTGTTACAAGCACTTGTGAAGGTCAGAAGCTATGCCATCGGTTCGCAAAACTACGGCGGGAGACCTTATACTGAGAAGAACCGGCAAGAAGCTCAGCAAGGGCTGCTTTATTCTTCCTGTATTGATATATACAGAGTCGTCAAGTTGAAAAATGATTTCTGAGATACTTCTGAAGTCATTTTTCAACTTGACGACTCCTTCCATAATATACTATATAGCTAGCATGAGCTGTAGTAGGTATGTGTTCGTAATATTAATCAGGGAAGCACTCACCAGTCTAATTTTCTGATTTCCCCCTCTGGGTGTGCAGAAATCCTGGAATTTGTATAACTCGCTGAAAGGTGCGGTGCGGCGATAATGATGCGCAAATTACATGATGATCAGAGGAGCTCGTTGGCGCGGGTGGTTAGCGCGCTCGGCTGCGATCGTTGAAGTTAAGCAACATTCGCAGTGGTCGATCATTGGATGGGTGACCAAAAATCTTATATCTCGAGTTCTTCCGTGCGTCGGAAGGCATGTTAAGCCGTTGCTTCCGGCTGCATCTGCAGTCGTTAGCACCCGCCAATCCGCACTGGGCCTGCGTGGTGATATGGCCCAATCTCCCTATTCTGTCCATAGGGAAGGTCAGTGCTCCAGCAGTGGAGACATTAATAGGCTGATGATGAATTGCATGACAATCAACGGCGAATTAATGACTTACCAACGTGAACGTCGTCGAAGCAGCGGCGGCACTGAATATATACACTACGAAACCACACTTAAGCTTGTGTACTCGTAAAATCGCCTGCGGCTATGTGGGTGTCTGAAGGTATGCGGGGGCGTTGCGCGGCGCGCGGGGCGTGGAGAGGGCAGTCGCCGACTTCCTCGACCGAAGGCATGGCAGTATAAATCAAACCTAGCCTTCATTACTTACCCCAGTATCCTTGAATCAGTTTTCATTTAATAACTTTCTATGCATAAATATTCATTGGCATGGCACAAGTCTAAATTCCGATTCGGTTCAACCCTGGCGCTTACACGCTCCTGCTCAAGGTCACTGACGCTGGAACTCTCACGTACAGAGTGTCACTGCTGTTGCGGCGGTGCGATCAAGCGCTAACGCGAGAACTTCGCGCAAGCGTCAGTGGACGTTGTATTAGTGACTTTTTTGTAAATGTTGCTACTTCTGTTAAATGCTAATGAGTTTCTTGCGCCCATTCTTTACATCAGCTAAAAGATGTCTTGAATAGGAGGATGGTAAGAATAAATATTGGACGGTTCAAAAGAGTTGAAAGCTAAGTCAATTTTAATAAAGTATAAATGATACCGCAATATACAGTTAATATTTCAATATACAGGTTACATTTCAATATACAGGTTACATTTCAATATACAGGTTACATTTCGGGGAGTTGCACTTTTTTACCATCAGGCGACGAGACGTGGACAGGGTCTTCATCCGTACGTGGTTGATATACCTCCCTTGTGCACCACACGATTCGCTAGGTTCTTTATCATTCTAACCGCTAGGGGATGGAACTCCCTTCCTGCGTCTGTATTCCCCAACACATATAATATAGGGACATTCAAGGTATTATTTGAGTTTGCCTGCTCCAGCTTAGATGACATCGTTGCTTTAAATCAGGTACGTATGTGGTGATATGATGTTGGATCCACGGACCACACATCTGAAGTGAAACTTCTTTTCTTAAATAACCTAACATTAGGCGGTGCATAAGGCAAAGGGGAATGGAGCAGCGCACGCATCACTCATATATATATATATATATCACACTAATATTATAAAGGCGAAAGTTTGTGAGTATGTGAGTGTGTATGTTTGTTACTTCTTCACGTCTAAACGGCTGGAACGATTTTAATAAAATTTGGTGTGGAGTTATACCCTGGATTAACACATAGGCTACATTTTACTGCGGGAAAATATTTTATTTCGATGGGAAAATCGATGCAAATTAATTTTGTTTAAGTAGGTACATATTTTTTGACATTCATGTCAAAGCTATTTTGAACATTCATGTCAAAGCTATTTTGATAGATTAATATTTCATACATATTTCTAGGACAACGATATTGTTATAATTTTTTTGTGTATCTAATTATGACTCACAATTGTAAACCAAATCGTTCACAGAGCTCACAAAGAGCTCATCTATGAAAATTGCAAGACAGCAAGAATCTACTTATGATACTGAACAGCGCAGACGTGACCAAGCAACACGTCAGGCAGAACTCAGAACTGGAGAAACTTCTGCGCAAGCTGATGCTCGGCGTCTGGAAAATCCTATCCGCATAGCTTCTCAGCGTGCATAAGAGACAACTGATGAGGCAGCTTTTCCGCGTCAAGAAAACACCTTATGAAGCAACGTCTCGACGGCGAGAGCATGCCCAGTTTATGGCTACCCAGCGTGCATTAGAGACACATGAAGAAGCAGCTACTCGGCGTCAAGAAAACGCTCAACGTTGTCCATTCAGCGTGCCATTGAAACATCTGATGAAGGAACTTCTCGACGGCGAGAGCATGCCCAGCTTATGGCTAATCAGCGTGCATTAGAGACACCTGAAGTAGCAGCTACTTGGCATCAAGAAAACGCATAGCGTATGTCCACTCAGCGTGCCATTGAAACACCTGATGAAGAAACTTCTCGACGGCTAAATCAATGCCAGCTAATGTCTAATTCGCGTGCTTCTGAGATAGTAGATGAGACAAATTCTAGACGACTCGCAGTCGCTCAGCATCAATCAGAGTGCCGGCAAACATTTACCAGAAATGCTTGGGGGTTATTTGAAAAATGTGGTTTTGAATACGACTTGACATTGGATTACAATAGTCACAGGCTCATGAAAATTTGCCGTATGGAAAATGTGTGTCACCATTGTGGGGCATTAAAATGGAATGAGGAAAGAGCGGGAATGTGTAGCTCTGGGGGCAAAGTAGCCATTCCTGTTTTAGAAGAGCCTGTGGAACCCTTAAATACATTATTTACAGGTGAAATTGATGAATCTTGACGGTTCTAAAACTGCGTACAACCCATGCTTTTACATGTCGTCGTTCGGGGCGGACAAATGACAATGGCGAACTCCCATACAATTTTTTTTAAATTTTTTTTCTTGCGTCTATAAATGAATTGCATGTTAAATCATACAGTTTACATTCTTGATTTGATTCATCTTATTTCTTATATTATAGGAAGTCCGGATTTATAGATATTCTACTTTGAAGTTTTGGAGGTTATGTCCTACCAAGTAATGCAAAAACGAATTATAAGTTTGTTTTAAGAGTATTTTTATATCAAAATAAAAAATACGTGGAACGGAACTATAGAAGTACACCGGTTCTGAAGATTAGTGACGAAAAAAAATGTTTTTTACAATGTATGATCAGTTGGCTTTCTTTCTTTCTTTGGCGTAGGTACTGACCCACCGCGTCAAAATACTTATTATCAGACAAGAGTTATTGAGTTCAAATACAATGTCTGTGCTGTAAGAAGAACTTAACAATTTGAAAATGCCCACTGCAATAATAAAGTATAAAAAGGATTTCTAATAATGTACTAATGGGATATTAATTAAATATGCAACACTTTTTATATATTTTTTATTCCACATCGTTGATCACAATATCGTAGATAGTAGATACAATGAAATAAAATCCACAGTATAGGACAGTATCGTGTCCAAAATCCACAGCAAAATATCAGATTCGGAAGTCTTAGGCAAGCACTACTCAACAGTCGCAGAGAAAAATTTCGAAAGTCCAAATACAGTCCAAGTCACATAAAAAAACAAATCTCAGAAAAACACAATACGCCGATTGAAATCTTTGCAATATGCATGCACCTAAGCACAAACAATGTTATATAATGATAACAATAACAACAACAATTCGATGACAAGCATGACAGTGACAGTTATAGTTTTTTTCGTTAGAATTGTCGCCATACTCTTTTTGTATTGTGGAGATTATTTAATATGGTTTCAGTATAATATTGAAAAATAATGTTTCCCGATATTTTTGTTATATAATTAAATACAGTTCAAGCGTAAAGCGATGCAAAACATACGAACAACATATTTAAAGTTGATTTCATCACTAAAATCACTTAAAATGAATGGCTCAAAAGCCATCATGGCCAAGCCACAATAAAAATAAAAAATAAATAGTCAATTGTGTTTCCCTTTTTTTAAGTTTTTAATTCCAGACTTAGACAATCCTCCTCAATTGTTTAATAAATCTTTTGAGGTTATTTTATTAACATTGCTGATAATGACATCTATAGACGCTATAGATTTACTTCAACAAATATTTCGCCATTGACCTTTTTGCAATGCCTGGATTTTCCCCAACGTTCACAGTGCATGACCAACTACATCACAAAATGGGTGATGATCATCTAATGATTAGCCACAATTTTTACAGGTGTATTTTATGGGAGACGACGACGCGGAAACTGACAAACGGTGTCAAATCATTCAAGGTATGGAGCGAGCAACTGTGCCAGGAAGACGAGTTTGCTCGTACGTGGAATGCATCACGAAAACAATGGAACGTTGCGTGATGGGCGCACCCGTCGACGGTTGGCCTGGTGTGAAAGCCTTAGATGCCCACGGTAGAATTTATACCGTACACATAACACACTTTGAGTGCTATTGTGTACGGTTGCTGTTGCTATTACTAGAATTCAGTTTTCAAGCGCTCAAAATCGTCGATGGGCAGGAAAAGGCCACTTTTCAAGAAGCATGTGAGGCGATGAAGCTGCTTGAAGACGACGGCCACTGGGACGCAATGATGGAGTGCGCAATGTTGTGCCGGTCAGCGACTACGTTGAGAGAGCTCTTTGCGATTATGATAAGCACCTGCGGACTCTCCAACCCCCGGCAATCGTGGTGCAAGTATAAAAAGCGCTTTGTCAGAGGACATTGCTCGCCGATACCAAGGGATCATCATCATCATCAGCCTATTAATGTCCCCACTGCTGGGGCACAGGCCTTCCCTATGGATGGAATGGGGAGATTGGCCCATCCCACCCACCACGCGAGCCCAGTGCGGATTGATGGGTGCTAACGACTGCAGATGCAGCCGGGACCAACGGCTTAACGTGCCTTCCGAAGCACGGAGGAGCTCGAGATAGTAAATTTTTAGTCACCCATCCAATGACCGACCACTGCGAAAGTTGCTTAACTTCGACGATCGCAGCTGAACGCGCTAACCACTTGCACCATCGAGCTCCTCAACAAGGGATAACACTAGACATATTTTTTAAAGAAGCGCTTAAAGTCTTATTTCTTGGACGCACCAGGGGGCACCGGCAAGACCTTTTTAATGAACTTGCTGCTGGCACAGTTGTGCAAAGACAAAGTGGTTGCGCTGGCTGTTGCATCCTCCAGAATAGCCGCAACCTGGCTGAGTGGTGGCAGAACCGGACACTCAGTATTCAAGCTCCCGCTGAAACTTGCAAGTGAAGAAACGCATATTTGCAACATCAGTACAAGTAGTAGTCGTGGTGCTCTATTGCAATGGTGCAAATTGATCGTATGGGACCACATGCTCCCGTGTGTCGAGAGCAAGAAACACATTTTATTTACGCAGAAAACAATAAGTCCCGCATTGTGGTTTACCGGGATGTGCTGCAGTAAAGTGATTTCTAGGTCTCGCTCTACGACCCGAGACAAAAAACAATTACATAAGACAGCATAATCATCTCTCCCATTCTGTCAGTTATCAAATTTTGTAAATTGATCTTTACGATGTTTAAGTTTAAATTATTTTGCTTCTAAAAATGTGAATAGTCATTGTTTTTACTGTTAATACACAATTTATTTTCCCTAATAAGCCGCGGGTAACACCGCGGGGCACAGCTAGTATATATATATATATATGTATTGTCTCGTGTGACGCTCGTGACGCTTGTAGCGTTTCAGCCTTTGACGAGTTACCCTCAAACTTTCATGTTCGTCGGGAAGAGCTGCGCACATATCTCTCTCTCTCTCTCTCACACACACACACACACACACACACACATTTAAATATATATACATATTTAGTCGTGTGACGCTCGTGACGCATTTCCGTTTCATATTTTCTATAGGATTTTCCATTTACACCCCGTCCGAAAAGAATTTTCATTTCAAAAACTCTATTTTTTACATATTTTTTTATATATAATACAAAGCCATTAGGTATTTCTCAATTAGACAATATGAATCTTTTCTCAGGACCCTGTAGATCTACCCTGTCCTTGAATTTAATTTGTTATGGATATCAAATAAAAACGAATCGACCATCGATTTTTTGTTCACAACTACGAATAGAGATTTTATAAAGTTAGACCTACCGAACTTGAAATAAATTAATATTCAAGTGTTAGTGCCAAGCGAATTTGCATAAATTATTCAAATATGCCTATGTTTTCAGCCTTTCCGAGAATAGGCTGAGAAATTTTCTAGGCATTAATATTCAAGTGCGTGGCTAGATTTCCACAAGGTTTGAAGAAGGTCGCATGCAAAGGCTGAGGCTGCGACGTCGGCCACTCCAAAGAAATTAGGTTCAAATAAATATACCTAATATTTGAACCAACTTTCTTTCGAGTGGCCGTCGCCACCGTACTGAAACGATATACGCTTAAAAATCTGTTAAAGAATACAAGTAGGAACGAATAAAAAAATATTCAAGTAGTTTAAAAAGGTATTTGGTTACAACAAATTAACTTATCTCTAATATTTTATTTCTTATTATGTAAATTTATTTAAGTTTGTAGTAGTAATACATACTTAACTCGCTTAACTGAGACCTCGACTGCGGGAGGGTGTCGGGGAGGACGAGAACGGGGCCATGGGAGGTGCGGGCGGCGGGCGCTTGTGATTTTGACAAGAATGTGCTAAGGACTCAGTTAAGCGGTCTACCTTATCTGGTCATAAATATTCCACAAAGGCGATTTTCTATGTCGCTCCAATTTTCGATCTTTTATTAGTAACGATCTCGCTTCTTAGAAAATACTAAAATAGTTATATCCAATTTTTTATTTTATTAAGTAGGTTGGCAAATAAGCGCATGGCCCGCCTGGTGGTAAGCGGCCACCATAGCCTAAAGGCGCTTGCGATACGAAAAAATCATTCGCACCGTTGCCTACCCTGACCCAATCCCCTACCCCGTAGAGCCCTGGAACCTTAATCACCGACAGAACTGTTAAGTTTGTAGTAATATTATTTAATTATCAAAGCCATAGATGGCGTTACTGTTATGTTTAATATTTTTCTATGCAAGTTCTGAATCACGGTATTTAGTTTGTTTTTCGAATACACATAAGTTCACTCACAGACTTTGAGATTTGAACAGAACCAAAATACCACCAAAAGGTGGTGTTCATTTACTGTAATATTCTTTAAGGAGGAGGTTACTTCCCCAGATGAGTGCTCCAATTGGAGCGAGAAATCTGCTATGCCCAACCTCTCTTATATGAATAGATTGGTAAAATTTTGGACGGTTCAAAAGAGTTGAAAGCTAAGTCAATTTTAATAAAGTATAAATGATACCTCAATATACAGTTGCTATTTCAATATACAGGTTACATTTCAAAATACAGTTTACATTTCAATATACAGGTTACATTTCGAGAAGTTGCACTTTTTTACCATCGGGCGACTATGCCCAACCTATCTTATATGATTAGATTGATAAGACTTAAGGCTTACCACTTAATTTGTATCTTAATTTGTCAATTAACAATGTCAGCGATTAATTGGATGGAATTAATATTCTTAGGTGTTTCAAAACATTGTCTTCACCTCTAATCGCTGTAACCAAACTTGTATTCCAAATACCTTAACAGCCAAGACCCTCTCCCAAATGGAAGTTTATAACTAGCGAAGTCTTCACGCTCCATAGAAGCAGATAATATCCGCTTCACGCTCGACGTGGTCCAGTAGCTAAGTAATAGTCGGACAGACTCGACAGTATATTTATAGCTTTATTATTTTATTGCTTGAGGCCATATATGGTCTTATTCGAATGCACGCGAGACAGCACCACCGGGCGCATCTAGCAAGCTTCGAAATATTTAATTTTGTTGCATAAAATGTTATGAGTTTATTATACACATCAATAAATCTCAAATTCCATTTGCCGAATTCCATTCTGACGACGTAGCCTGTAAAGACTACGAAACGTCAATAAATAAATAAAGTTTTCGTGCATTAACCCGTAAAAACTAGTTTTATTTAATATATATTATTAGCATAATGGTCAGTGCCTTCGCCCGGATAGCGATGGCTGCGGGTTCGAGTCCCGTCTGCTGCTTGGTCCGCGTGGATTTTCTAGTATATTCTTCTATATATTTAAAATACCGAACAATTACATGCTTAGCTTAGCATATTGCTTGGAATAAATAGTCACATATTACGTCGGTAAATCATTAAATAAATAAAATATACGTGTGGCACTCAAGGACTGCCGCGGTAAAGCTATTGCATAGCATTTTTTATCAACTTATGCAATTATAATTATTTATTTATTTTATTTATGCAGTACTTTGTTTATTCATATTTAAAACACTTTATACACAAATTTTACGCGTACAGCTATTCATTGTTGCACATAGATGATAGATACCTATATACTTTCTCACAAACAGCTGCTTACGTATTCGTCCGATTTCGGAGCAGCTCGTCTCAATCTGTGCGGGCTTCGTACAGTCGTGCCATATACATGCACGTTAAGGTTCAACTAATCGCGGGCTTGAACTTACTCGTGGACGCGGCCAAAAAGCACGCCGTCTCACCTAGCATTGTAAAGAAATTATTAAAGACACATTCATAAAAAGACCCTTTTCCCAACTATGTGTACTTCCAATATCTTAAAGGACATTGCTCAGCGTCCATACATAGTTAGCCTAAGAACCAACAATCATGAAATATTATTTTCTAGGTTCAAAATCGTAAGTAAATGACTGTAAAAACAAAGATTATTGACGGACACTTCTGAGAACTTAAATTATTAGGAAAACTAAATTTTTTTTGAGGTTATGTTTAATATTCAATGAAACATAGGTCAACCTATGAATTTAGTATGTACTCAGTATGAAGTGAATTAATATTACAACTAATTCATTTTATTCGGTGCCATTTTAAAGAATAACTATTAGGAAAAACTTGGTTAGGTAGGAATCATGAATAAAATAAAAACTGTAGTTTTGCTTCTTATTTATTGACTATTTTTCACTTAATTGTATCATATTGTTTATTGTATTTATTTGTATATCACATTATATTGTGTAAATATGCAGCGTGAATGTATATCAGGTGTTCTTGAATAATTTGGCTATTATTATTGATTAGATCCTCTCAGGATGTGGCACAGGTTCACTAGCACTTGGTAATAAGGGCTCTGCTCTTTGGTAATATCGATGGCATATTAGATAGCCGATATAGTTAAATTAAAGGAAAAACAATCACAAATAAACACACACAATAGGTAATCCGAAACGAGAATGCACTTTCCGGTATAATAGATACTACTCTTTGGAATGCACGAATGCCACAGATTACTACAAATGAAAACTGCATGCACCACAACCACAGAGTAAAGAATATTATGCCGGCCCTTCTCTTGACAACAGTTTGTCCTTGTCATGTTTAGTAAGGAATGAAAAGGACAGACTGATGTCATGTTTTAAAATAGCAAATAGGAATAACCAAGTGAAGTGCCGACATTAGGAAGAAAGAGTGTTTTGTTTGCAGCGCTGCCATAGATTATACACATAAAATGGTATTTATTGTCTCAGATTATTTTATAACTTTTTAATTTAGCTTACTTAACTGGAAGTGTCCGTCACAATCTAAATACTGATAATTATCGCAAAAAATATACTAAGAATTATCATAAATGCCAAATTGGTGTTGGTTCTTAGGCCAATTTTAACATTGTCCTTTATAATATTATTTTTTATAGTACATATTTTTAAAGAGTTAGATTCATTTTTATTCTCACCATATTGATATTTTGTTCCAGGATTATCATCCTCAGGGGTCCTTTTATACACCTTAAAAAAAGGGTGTAATTTATATACAAATGACGATGTATGTACTCCCCCTTTTTTAAGGACATTTCTGCAGTATGTCCTTGGTGGGCGGCATCTATTATATTTATAACTAGTTGTGCCCCGCGGTGTTACCCGCGCTTTATTAGGGATAAGTTCCCGCAGTAAAACGTAGCCTATGTGTTAATTCAGGGTGTCAGCTAACTCCATACCAAAATTTATTAAAATTGCTCCAGCCGTTTAGACGTGAAGAAGTAACAAACATACACACTCACAAACTTTCGCCTTTATAATATTAGTGTGATTACAATAATATATAAATGTGAATAAATGGAAATAATATAAATGTAAAACGATAAACAAAAATAATTAAAAAACAAACTAAAATAATAAATTATTTTATAATACCTCTCATAGATGGCGTTGATGCATTATGAATTGCGATATGGTTTTGTTACAGATAATATTAGTTAATATGATAAAATGAGTTAATAACGCCTGTCATAGACAGCGCCAAGTTATTGTGAATTGCGGTATGGTTTTATTTCGGAGTTTATATACGTATGTTTTAAACCTTGTCAATGGGCTTTTTACGCTGGGTGCCATATTAAAATTGTATTGGTATACAGATACTTCAGCCTTTCAATTGAACATCCCACCACAACCAAACGTTTATAGGGGGTGTAAGGTTTTTTCGTTGCGGAATTACTAGATCCGGTCGCCGTGCTCAAAGCCCGCGATAAAATCTATGCAATAGCTTAAAACACTGCTTTAGTAGTATATGATATTAGACAAGTTTATGTAGTGTAAGGAAATAAGCCCTTAAATGACATATTGGAATTCAAAAAACCACAGCCACAACTGAGCAGCAAATAATGCGCTTACCACACGCACAAGCTTCACCACAGTTTGGCCTGCGCAAGCATCTCGCACGAAAAAGCTGTACACTTTGTGCGTTACCACACGGCACAGTTAAGTACGCGCAAGCCTCATTCTTATCGAATTCATTGGCGTGGAAACAATGTTTCCTAACGAAGAAACATTTCTTATGCTACTATTTTTCAAGTGTTTGCTATTAAAAAAAAAGACAGAAGAAAATTAAAGCGATCAACGTGGACAAAAAAATGGCTGTTGAATAGAAAAATCACATATTAATCTAATTAAGGCAAATGCCTTAATTAGATTAATATGTGTAAAGAGATGATCCAAACGATTTTCGTATATATATACGGATGGATGAAAATGCTTATGGTGAATTGTTAGGTTTAGTTACGCCTCTCATTCAACGGCAAAATACGGTCATGCGTGAAAGCATATAACCTCATGGCAGACTGACCGCTACTTTAAGGTTTTTGGCCACTGGAAGATCATACCAAGATTTGAGATTTGCTACAGCATTTATTCATTTTCTTCATTTTTTTTAGTTTTTTTTAACATTCTTTCGTAGGCATCGTTCTTTTTATTTCGGTCGGAATAATCTTTAGATTTAATTTTCCAGAGTGCAGGCAGAGATTTGTATAAACTAAATAATTCAGACGTGAATTCGCGTTTGTACGTACGCAAATCTGCCATTTTTGAGTGACGATGACGAACGACACAAAGTACACTCGACTGTGGCTTGAACACTGAACGCCCAACCACACGCACAGACAAGTATGCGCAGGCCGGGCTTGCGCAGGCAAAATTTCAAGCAAGTCGAAAAGTGCGCAGGCCGCGCTGTGGGGTTGGCGCGTGATACAGTTTTACCAACTACGCGCACCGTGTTCCGTGTACAAACCGGCCTGCACAGGCAAAACATCTTTTTTTATTTTATTTTTTTCAGAGAATGATAAAGTGCTTAGCTTAAGTTTTCTAGAGCTAAACAAAATACACTTAAAGCCGCAGTCACATTGCCCGGCGGTTCCATTGTATCAAAAGGAGTTTCGAGTAACTTATCTATTTGCGAAGTCTCTCTTTGAAATTCCAAAGAATATACTTTCGATTAGCTGCTACTTATAAAGCGCGAGGTGAACATGGCAAAAGTTTTCAATACAAAGGAGATCTTACAGATCTTACTTAAGCAAATAATAGCTATTTATGGTGACAGACACTCTTTTCTACTTATCGGGTATAAGACCTACTTTTTCTTTTCATTTGAAGGAACATTTTTGTTTTTCATTAGAATTATCTAGTTTTGTACGAACTTCAGAAATGAATATGAATAAAATATACAGACAATGGTTTTCTTATCTTAAAAAGTTCGTTTACGCAATAGTTAAAGATTTGATGTGCAATTAATAAAATATATAATATTAAATATTTCCAACACTCACACCAATTAGCCTAGCCCCAGAGTAAGCAATATAGGCTTGTGTTATAGGATGCTAGGGTAACGGATAGAATACATTTACTGTACATATATAAGAATATTTATATAGAAATACAGGCATTCACGCTCCGACCGCGGACCGTGCGCCCCGTCGCACAGCCGCCTCTTTGCTCCGTGCGCCCCGCCGCAGCTGCCTGCTTCGAGTCGACTCGACGCGCCTGCGCTCATTCGTGAGACTCAAGATTGGACCAGTGGATACCTAGCGGTGTTAACTAAACTGGTCGGCGTAGCCCCGGTACGTCTCGAGCTCTCCTGAGCTCGGAAACCGGAAGACCCGATCCCATTTGCACTTGGGCCTTCCCAAGGGTGACGGTTGTTCCCATATTCACTAGGAATATCGGAACACATCTCTTACAGCTTCAACCGACCCCCTGCCGCGGGCAGGGGAGTCCAACGTTGTCGTATAGGGTGCTAGGACCTGCGGCTTCACGCCACAGTCAGGGCACACATACTCACATACTCACCAATCGACACACGACACGACACTAAACATGGTCATCACACGACAGATACTGTCCCTATTCTCCGCCCTAGGCCTCTCCATGGACGAGGCCGCCATCAGGGAGCTTGTCGCGAGAGCGCGCCCCTTGCGCGACTCTCCCGCCAGCCCCTCCCCCGAACCCCCCCGCCCCGATACCCCCTGCCACCCCTCGAGCGCGGGCAAGCGCCCCGCCTCGAGCCCGGATTCGACCTGCGACTCCGACTCGACCATAGTGTCGGCGTCCGACGAGTCCTTGTTCACCACGGTGGTGAGCAAGAAGAAGAAGCGGCGCTCCAAGCGCCGTGCAGACACCGCGTCTCCAACGGCGCCCCTCTCGCCTTCCGCTCTCCTGTCCCAGACAGTTGATGAGCCCTCTGTCCCTCTCACCCCTCTCACGGTCGCCCAACCGACCACCCAAACCCACCCAACACAGACAACACACAACACTACAAAACCACACAATAGGTGCACCTCCGCACCTATTAAGGCAAAGCCGCCGCCGCCCGTCTTCCTGCGCGATAAGGCGCAATGGGCGAAGGTCGCGGACCTTTGCAAATCACACAATGTACAATACACACAAGCGTCGAACACTGGTCACGCCATTAAAATAGTCACACCCACCATCGACACGTTCAGGAGCCTCACAAGGTTTCTGACCACAAACAAACTCCCCTATCACACTTACGCTCTCCCCGAAGAGCGCAAAGTCCGCGCGGTACTCAGAGGAGTCCCCTTCGAGCTCTCCAACGAGCTCATTCTTAGCGACCTAATCGCTCAAGGCTTCCCAGCCGAGGCAGTGCACAAATTGCACAGCCGGACTGGGAAACAATACCCGTTGGCCCTTGTCATTTTGACCTCGGTCCCGGCAGCTAGGGATATTTTCAAAGGTCCCATAACCGTCTGTAGCCTCGACAATATCAAAGTCGAGGCCCCACACCGGCGAGGCACCCCTGGGCAATGCCACAGGTGCCAATTATATGGCCACGCAGCAGCCAACTGCTCCGCGGCCCCGAGGTGCGTTAAGTGCCTCGTACCCCACCTCACCAAGGAGTGCTCCCGCACTCGTGACACACCCACACCACCCGCATGCGTGCTCTGTGGACAAGAAGGCCACCCGGCCAATTACAGGGGCTGCCCGAGGGCCCCACGCCCCAGACCCAACACTCACGCACACACAAAGCCAACCACGGCAACAAAAACACACCCACCACCACCGAACAACACCACCACAAACTTCCCGGGGCTACCCAAGGCGGCCGCCCCTCGCAGCCCGGCGCCCCCGACAGCCTGGGGACCAGCCAGGGCCCGCCCAAAACCACACCCACCACAACACACCACACCAACAACACACGCTAAGCCAGCCCAAGACGTCTCTCTGGCCGAGGACATGGCGCTTATTCGCTCCTCGCTCAAGAGGGTGAATATCGCCGAGATCCACACTCTCGCCGCGAAGCTCCAGCTAGCTAAGACACCCCTTGAAAAGGCTATAGCTATAGCCGAACACCCCGAACTCGTTGCCGCGTTCGATTAATTTTTAAATCATTATAACACTGGAAAATAACCAGACTCCGAACACAAACAAAAACACTATACACAAAACACGCGGTGATAACTCAAACAAACACCATTGTTGTTTAAATTATGACCGCGCAAAACACTAACATAACAATCACACAATTAAACCCCGGGCGTACCAAGCCGAAAGGCGCTTCGCTTGTGTCATTTAATACGCGCAGCTTAAAATCCAACCTTAACGAAATTAAATTATTTTTGCAAGATAGGGAACCCGACTTTCTGCTCCTTCAGGAGACTTGACTCAAACCAACTCAAATGAAGGGGCTGTCGATCCCTAAGTATAAATTAATCCGGAACGACGGTGCCAACGCGCGCGGTGGCACCGCAATTTACTATAGACGCAACCTACACTGCACACCTATACCCACTCCCGCGCTCACAAACATGGAAGCCACCATCTGTAGGCTGGCGATGACAGGACACCAGTCCTTAATCATCGCCTCAGTCTACATTAGATCAGGTACACACCCTCACCGCGCAGACTTCGAAACACTCACTTCACTAGGTACATCAGTCATAATGTTCGGTGACTTTAACTCCAAACACACCGACTGGACATGCGAGACCACCACCACCTCTGGCCGCAGATTACTACACATCACCGAGGAGCTTGGCTATGATGTCATCTGTCCCTACGCGCCCACCCACTACCCAAACAATGTACAAAACCGACCCGACGTCCTGGACTTCGCGATCCTTAAAAACGTGTCGCTTCGCCTCAGCTCGATCGAAACGCTCGACGACCTGGGGTCAGATCACAGACCGGTGTCTCTAGTTCTAGGTCCCCAAGACCCACTAGACGCCCCCGCGCCCCCTAAGAGGCTATTCACCAACTGGGACGGATACCGCTCCGCTCTCGAGACCGCTTTAGACTCCCCCGAGTCCCCGTTCCCTAACTCACCGGACAGTCTCGACAGCACCGACAAGATTGACGAAACAATAGACTCTTTAACTTCACTGGTGACCGAGAAGGCGAAGGAAAACTCGCGGGAAGTTGAGCTGCCCAAGCCCAAGCTCCCGCTGGCCATCCGGAACCTAATCCAAGCCAAAAACCCTGCTCTCCGGAGAGCCAAATTATACCCCACCCCCGAGTATAGGGCTACAGCTAATCGCCTTCAGCGACAAGTTAGGTCCCAATTAGCCGCTCTGAGACACTCCCGTTGGGAGGAACTCATGGCGGACATTACCCCATCCCATCTTGCGTACTATAGAATCGCGAAAGCGCTCCGTAGCGACGTCACCACTCAACACCCCCCCGCTCACTCGCCCCGACGGCACCGTCGCCTTCGAAGACGACGAAAAAGCCGAGTGATTTGCAGACAGCATAGCGGCGCAATGCACGCCTAGTACGCAGGAAAGTAACCCGCAACACATTCGCGGAGTGGAGGAGGAGGTCCGCCGGCGGGCCGCCCTTCCACTCATTGACAACCCCCTAGACCCCGTCACGACAGACGAACTCAGGCAGACCATTAGAAACTTTAAGCAACGCAAGGCCCCGGGCGCCGACGGCATCTCTAACAAGGCGCTCAAGCACTTTCCCATCCAAATGCTAACCTTGCTTGCAATTCTCTTTAACGCATGTTTTGATCTGTGCTACTTCCCAGCCGCCTGGAAAGAAGCAATAGTGATAGGCATCCCCAAACCCAGAAAACCCGCGCACCTCCCCAGTAGCCATCGCCCTATCAGCCTCCTCAAGGCAATGGGGAAACTTTTCGAAAAGACTATACTGACCAGACTAAGAGAGCACCTCCTATCACCATCCGATCCAATCATCATTGACCACCAATTCGGCTTCAGAGCCAAACACTCCTGCCCCCAACAGATCCATCGCATAGTGGAGCACGCCCTAAGCGGCTTCCAACTCAATAAATATAAAACTATTGCAGTCTTCTTCGACGTCGCCAAAGCCTTTGACAAGGTTTGGCACGACGGATTAATCTTTAAATTATACAAATTAGAATTACCCGACCGCCTAGTTAGGTTAGTAGCCTCTTTTCTATCAAACCGTACCTTCCGCTATAGATACGAAGGTTCACTATCTACGCCCCGCCCACTACGAGCCGGTGTACCGCAGGGGTCCGCTCTCTCCCCCCTGCTATACACAGCGTACACCAATGACATCCCTAAGATCCCTAAGGCAATCACAACACTTGGGAATTGGTTCCGCGATTGGAGGATCGACGTAAATCCGGACAAAAGTTCGGCCATTTGCTTCGATCCCAAGCGCCGCACCAAAACCATACAACACGGTGCGCGGTCTCTGCGAATGCAAGGCATCGCAATACCGTGGCACCGCACAGTCAAATATCTAGGGATCACACTAGACAAAAAACTCACCTTCCGTGCACACATCACACGCGTAGTCGCGAACGCGCGCTTTTATATGAGCCGCCTCCACCCGATGCTCGGTAAATACAGCAAAATGTCACTCCGTAACAAGCGAACGCTTTACAAAGTTTGCATACGCCCGGTCCTCACTTACGCGTCACCAGTGTTCGCACACGCGGACGAAGCGATTTTGAACAAACTTCAAGTGCTTCAAAATCGCTTCTGCCGCATAGCCACAGGGGCCCCGTGGTACGTCCGCAACACGGACCTCCACAGGGACCTACAACTCGACACAATTCAAACACACCTCACAGAGTGCTCGGAACGGTTCTTCAAAGCTGCAGAAGAGCACTCTAACCCACTCATCAGATCGGCGTCGGGATACGCCCCACACACTCCATCTCGCTTCAGGCCCCGTAGGCCCAAACACGCACTCACAGCCAGACACAATAAACTCACACGCGATCTCGCGGCCCTCCTGGCCGCTGAGGATCCAACACTCGCGGTGAGTCCCCCCGACACAGAGAGGTTCGACTCCTCTCAGTCCCCTCCCGTTTCAAGTGCACATCTGAGTGCACTTGTCCTCTAAGCGCATTTTGCGTTATTTTAAACTATGCACTAGTTTAAACTAACGCAGCGCCGCATCTTCCCCCTCTCGGGGGTTGATCGCTTCAGATGAAGCTTGTAAGGCCCTTCTGGCCATAAGCATGAATAAAGGGTGTTTTTTAGTCAGTAAGCGTCTGACATAACCTTACAGCCGGCTGTAGGGTATCCATGAGGATTTCTCACCCTCTCCCCCGCCTGGGAGGAAACAAAAAAAAATATAGAAATACATATTAAACATCCATGACTGGAGTAGAAATGCTCGTATTCATCACACAAACATCTGCCCCCATCAGGATTCGAACCCAGGTCTTCCGAGTAGGCGACAACTTGAAACCTGGCACACTCGACCACGGAGATCGTCCGTCGAGAATTGTGGTTGTTAAGCAACTTTCGCATGGGATGGGTGACCAAACTCAATATCTTTCGTGCTTCGGAAAGCACATTAAGCTGTCAAAGGTCACACCTCATTGGACCCACCCGGCACTCGATCGGCACCGCTTCAACTCGTGCGCCTAATATGCGAAACTGTCTGCCTTTTACTTCTTCAAGCTTATACCATTGAACCTGTTTAGATGAATTTTGCCATCGAGATAGATTAAGTCCCGTGAAAGAACATAGTATAGCTTGTATAATAAAAATCAACTTTTAAGGGGGTGAAAAGGGGGTTTGTATGGGAAGGCCATTTTTTTTCTCGCAGGCGAAGTCACGGTCCAATAGTTAATCAAGTATAATTATATATACTAATATTATATATATTAACCAATACCATCAAGTTTACTTTTACAGTTGATTTTCAAAATCTTAGCTAGATAGTATATAATTTCAATATCAAAGAAGATACAGAGAAAGCTCATTAACAGACGAATTATCAGATTTCAACCAAGTCCTTTGATGATATACCTCAAGCAAAGTTACCATTATCAGTCTATAAATGTCCCCACTACTAGGGCACTGGCCTTCCCTATGGATGGAATAAGGAGGTTAGGCCATAACCCTCCACGTGGGCTCAGTGCAGATTGGTATGTGATAATGAATGCAGGAGGAGCTCGATGGTGCAAGTGGTTAGCGTGTTCGGCTGCGATCGTTGAAGTTAAGCAACTTTCGCAGTGGTCGGTCATTGGATGGGTGACCAAAAATTTACTATCTCGAGTTCCTCCGTGCTTCGGAAGGCACGTTAAGCCGTTGGTCCCGGCTGCATCTGCAGTCGTTAGCACCCGCCAATCCGCACTGGACCCGCGTGGTGGGTCATGGCCCAATCTCCCTATTTCATCCATAGGGAAGGCCTGTGCCCCAGCAGTGGGGACATTAATAGGATGATGATGATGAATGAATGCAGATGCAGCCGGGACCAATGGCTTAAGGTACCTTCCGAAGCATGGAGGAGCTTGAGAAAGTAAATTTATGGTCACCCATCTAATGACTACTGCGAAAATTGCTCAACTTCAGCGATCACTAACCACTAGCGCCATCGAGCTCCTCACAACAAAGTTACGTATACACAATACGTAATACCCGTTAATAATTCACAATTTGATGTCTGCATTTTCGGCACTCATGACACAAAGGAATCTTCAATTTACGATAAGAGCTGTTGGCAGAGAAATCATTTCGGTGTCAAAAGCCCCAACACTCTTAACAAATTAATGCTGAAATGGAACAAACCTGTTTATTTCTTGCAGAAGTCAATAGAAAGCTAAAGCTTTGGTGTTCAAATTCTATGGATATTATATTTATAGAATATTATGATTAATTTAATACAAATTTTGACGACCTCCGTGGCCGATGGTATGTACGCCGAATTTCCAGGTGTCGTCTACTCGAGAGGCCCCGGGTTCGTATCCCGGTGGGGGCAGATGTTTGTGTGATGAACCCGTTTTCTTTTGTCTGGGAAATGCCTTACGCATGCTGCAACCACAGGGGGGGGAGGGGAGTAAGAAGAAGGTAAGATCAGGGACCCCTCCCTGTTCATTTCAACCAGCCAGTCTAGGACTCGTTGAAATGAACAGGGCCAGTAAAAACCAGACAATACTTCTCCAGACAGACAAACAATTAATCCATAAATCAGACAATTAATCCAGAGTGCGTGCCATGACGTTGCGGTAAGCCGTTACCGAATGTCCACACACCCGCTGGTGAATGGGTCCCTCCCCATTGAGCGGTGCCCCGGAGTATTAGGGCGCACTATTCACCCCGGGAACCGTGTAATGCAAACCCGACGCCCCCCACGTCGAGCCGCTGGTTCCTGAAAGAGTGGGAGGGGGAGCATAGTTCTCCCAATCCTTCTTCTCTCGCCATCAGCGTGAGACTCGTCATCCCCTGTCCCCTTGGCGTCCGTGGATCTCATTCCTCTCTCCTCGGAGACATGAGAGCCACAGACGACGCGGGGTGACGGTGACTAAGGTCACTCAGACATCTCCCCGTCTGGGGGCACCAGCTCCGGCATGAAGGACTCGGCGACTCTCCCGCTATCAGGGGGCTTTCCTCTGGTCACAGGTCGCACCTCTTACGCTTCATCACGTTGCCTGCTGGCCGACCGTGCTGCATCCAAGTTGCATACTTAGGCGAGGCGGAACATTCTTCTGCCTTAGCTCATTGACCTGTTATGCCAGGTCCATGTGGTCTTCCTCTTCCTACTCTAGCTCCTTGAGCTCGGCCAGGTTGCTTTTCACAAAGCCCAGCCCCCCCCATAAAGTTCTCCAACTCATCATTTATGGGCTTGCATCTACCTTTCGCGAACCTCTTCGTGTGACTGCATAAGCTCAAGGCTAACTGGATGCGAGAATGTTTAACTGTTACAGTAAATATGATTATTAAAACAGTGTAAGTTTTAGTTTAACACTGTAGTAAATATATTGCGTAGCTAATCTAACATACAAAATTTTCGTTTCACGGTGTGCGTAATAGAGCTACTCCGAAACGGCTCGACCGATTTTCTATGCATATTCAGTAGGTCTGAGAATCGGACAACATCTATTTTTCATCCTCCTAAATGTTAAGAGTTAATTTTTGTGTTTTTATTTTTTTATGTTACATCATACAAAAATACATACAACTCTAAATTTTCACCCTTCTACCACCAACCCCTATTTTTTATGGCGGTACGAAGTTCGCTGGGACAGCTAGTAATAAATGAAATAGGGAAGGCCTGAGCCTTGTATAGGCTGAAAATGATGATTGTGCAATAATGTACCTTTTTGTATAGATCTTTGAAATAAATGACTTTACCATATATTATTATTAATATCACAGGCAACCAGAAGTTCATATCAGCAGCGTAAGCTTTTTTTATTCCTTAAGGGAAAGGGACTACTTAATTTCGTATTAGTTATAGATATTCAACTAGGCGTCTCCTAAGCGCACTCGCTTGTAATAAGCCAAATGAATTCAATACTGAAATAATCGGATTACTCTGGTATGAGCAAACCTGGTGTACTACCGAACTTCATGTACTGGTATTTGGCAAACACAATAGAAATATAATTGAAATGTAAAGCTTTTAAAGATTACATCAAACCTTTGTAGTCGGGGGAGTTATGGTCATTAGACCCACCTGGCATCCAGCACCGCATCCGTAGGATACGTCATTCCGAAACATTCCAGAACTCAAACTTGATATCTTATTAATTTTAATTTTTATATCATTTACATTTGTAATGTAAAGTGACTTCATGAGTTATCCTCATATTGAAGGCAGTTTTCGGGAGAGAGAATAAAAAAACAGCCCTTGTTGAGTTCCTTGCCGGTTCTTCTCAGTACAAAGTCTCCCGCCGTAGCGTAGATTAGCGAACCGATGGCGTAGGTTTTCGACATTCCCAAGTGCTTGTAACAGCCTTTTTATACGCAGGTAAAAAATACTGTTTACAGACGACGGCGCCTTTAAGAGGCACACCGCCGAACGGACCTCACATCTGGCTCCCGCAAGCCTTACAAGCCCCAGCAGTGACTTCCCACTGAGGACCCCGTAACTCTTACGGGCGCTTTACGGCATAATATACGCTAAAAAACCCTGCGAATACCCTCTAAGCTGCTTAGCGCGAAGCCGCGGGATCCCCGTTTAGGGATTCTTCCGCGTAAGTGCTTGTAACAGCCTGAATCAGGATATTGTTTTATTTTTAAATTGATTTCTATGGGTATGTGCTCAATACATCAACTCCGTATCGTCACCGGAGCGCCTCGCTCATTGACCATTAGCTGCTTGCACGCTTGCCGTATGCTGACCGCTGGTTGTAAGCGCGCTGCCTGCGAGTTGACAACGCATTATTTCATTTTCCTCTTTATCAAGCACGACAGCTATTAGATCCAATTTGCGGTTTGTAAAATTAAACATTGTGAAAACACACGTGTAAAAAGTTTTGCCCGCACCCTTACCAGATTAAATAGGGACAAACTTCGCAGGATTATAGGATCCCTGACTGCATGGTCATTGTCCCCTAAACAAACACCTATATACAATAGGAGTGACAGACAGCCCCCTATGCAGAGGATGCATGGAGGCAGAAGAAACGCCACAGCATGTCATCATGGAATGCAGGAGTGTGGCCGACCAACGGGCACGACTTCTCCAGTCGCCAGAATCGTTTCCGGAAGCTTGCAGCAGTCTACCAAGGCTGCTTTCCTTCTGGACTGATATAGGCAGGCTGGAGTAAACGGGAATGTTTTTGAGACACGCACAATGGTCCAATAATTAGGACTAAGTGCGGAAACCGCCCTGAAGAACTAACTAACTAACACACGTGTAAATGTGTGTGTGTGTAATCCATATTCACATACAGTGACGATCTATATCTGATCGATATACACTACTTAGTTTTCGCTGAAAACGCGGAGTTAACTACGCGGTGCGGCATTCACTGACGTTTACTGGTTGACCACGAAGGGGTCACCTCGCGCGACAAGGTGGTGCCGGATGGCTATAATGAACTGTAAGCTTTATAACTTTATAAAGAACCCAGTGAGTTATAGGACTTGGTCCTCTAACTGGTGGTTGTGCCACCCTTTACACATGCTTCAGGCAGGGCAGAGGAGGCAATATATTCGAAAATGGTTTGCCATCTTTGAGTACGAAACCCCAAAAATACCTATAAAAGAAAAACTTGGACAATCTTTGCGAATCGAAAATATTGTTCGATACTTTGCTATACAAATAGTTACGATGTCGGTTCAAGTAAATAAAAAAGTTATAGTCCATTGTCTCGCCGTGAGCTGTAAATCGTGATAAACGTAATTTATGACTTGGCTCTCATAACTTTTATATCAGTTTTTATTTCTTTGAATCCGCGGGGACATTATGGGGGTCTTAAAAAATAATGTCCCTAACCTGTAGGTTACGAGACCTGCTAATAAAACAGCCTGATCGTAATTTACACTTTTATCACATTTTCTTTTATAGATAGGTAGGTCCGACAAATGACTCTACCCCACTTGATGTTAAGTGACGGTGAAGTCCGGACGTGAAGATAGCTGGTACAGCAGCCATCCTCACCTAGCCGGCCTGCATGTTGCTTCTTCATGCCTCTTTTAAAGGGTCCCAAGTTGTAAGAAGGAGGGAACACGTGAGCAGGCAGAGCATTCCATTCCATTCATTCATCAAAATATTATTTTTATCGTTTTTTTCAATACATGGCGCAGCAAATTGCCCAACCCCAACTGATGTTAAGTGTAGATGGTGTCCAGTCACGAAGATGCGGAAGAAAGTGTGCCGCTCCAGCCATCCTCACCTTTCCAGCCTGAACCAAATCCCCCCCTCCCCCCCCCCCCCCCCCGTGGAGTCCTGGAACCCTACTCATCAGCTGAAACACAACACCACCGAAAGGTAACGTTATTTTACTGTGGTCTTGTGATGAGAATGAGATGTTTGCATTAAAAACCTTAAAGGCCGGCATCGCATTTGTGATACTCCTGGTGTTGCAAGTGTCCATGGGCGACGGTGATCACTTACCATCAGGTGAGCCGTCTGCTCGTATGCCCCCTATAACATAAAAAAAAATTAAGATACGGTTGACTGAAGCTGCGACTATGCTTAGGCTCGTATAACTAGATCGTACTCAACTTTGAGACTGCTGTTTTGTATGAAAACAGTATCTCAAGATCGTACTCAAGATCGCTCTCAGAGTTGAGACAGATCTCTTATTGCGAGTCTTATTAAGTAAGATGCCAAGACAGCCAGATCTTACTTATTTTCTCATGGACAAAATATGGTTAATCGAGTAATATTAGTGTGCACAATGAAGTAGACATATTCGCTCACTTGTGCTGTGGGCCAATTTTCAGGTATCAGTTGGCACAGGCGGGTAAAAATTTTACTCACTTTACTTGCAGTCTGAGGACTAATTCTTACGTATGTTGTAAGATAATATTGTAAAAAATTTGAAATTAATACTGTCAGGCACATTTTGTCACCAATATTTATTGGTAGATACTTTTGCCAAAATGTCGATAGCAAAAAACATAAACTTACAGTCTGAGACCTAATATTTATATATGATATTTCATCATTATTATCTCAGCTGTACGACGCCCACTGCTGAGCATAGGCCTCCCCCACGGATCTCCACATCGATCGGTCCTGTGCCACTTGAATGCATGGACTTCTCGCGATCTTCACCATATCGTTGGTCCACTTAGTACGAGTCTTCCCACCGCGCGTCATCCATTCCGTTAAGAGAAGGTGAGAACCTTTTCGCCCAACGAAATAAAAATGTCTAACTTCCAAGTTTCACCTTTTTTCCTATTATATTTAGAAGGCTATTATTATATTTTGTAAGCTGTCAGACCAATCTTAGGGGCCAGAAGTTCCCTATGTCCAAGTTTGCCACGTGTCGTTACCACACTGGGGGAAACTATGTTCGAGTATAGTGAGAGAGGCGCATAGTAAGTCCATAGTTTACTTTAGAGCCGTCAAGCCATGAGTGGTACCCTTGGAGATGCAAGTGGCAAAACGTCGTGATTGTCGTCCACTTAAAATCAACCTCAAATGAAATAGGTTAAATTGCTTCACCTCGTGGAAGAAGATCAAGTACCAAGATTTATTTGTTTCTTAGCTTTTCACGCACATCACTCATTAAATAAAACTAGTTTTAACAGGTTGATACACGAATTTAATTTATTGACGTTTCGCAGCCTTTTCAGGTCTGCATCGTCAGAATTCTGACGACGTTTGACGTTTCGCAGCAGAGTCGGAATTTTGACGATGCAGATCTGAAAAGGCGTCAATAAATAAATAAAGTTCGTACATTAACCCGTTTTATTTAATACCAAGATTTTCTCGTAGTCATTTATATTTTTCACCTGTGCTACAATTCTATAAATTCTTGATCTTGACAAATGGACAGACCTCATCATCATAAGGTCTATCCATAAAACGAAAATAGACGGTTTTATCCTTTAAATCGAAGCAAGACCTCAACAACAGTCAGAACCGAACACGCTCAGCTAACTTTCACCAAGCTCACATCACTGAAATTATCCTTGTATAAATATAAACACGCCTCTCGCTCGTTATAAGCTTAATGAACGTCGCGTCCTACTAATAGCATTATTCGATTAAACTCCGGCGGGCAGAGCAGACGTCTGACCTCAGCCGAGGACATTATTATAGAAACGGGAAAACATAAACCAGAATCACCATTTTCTATGTAAATAGACAATTAGGATTTGCCCGTAACTTTGCTTTTTTGAATGTCGGTGATATTGTGTGTTGTTTTTGTTTCTACCCAGGCTAAAGGTGGTAGTTCCCCATCTACTACTTTTGGCCAGGGACCCAGAAGAAGGGGACGATGGAAAGACCATTAGTAATATTACGCTGTTAAAAAGTATGCTATTTAACCAGGGCAGGCTTTTCAAGTCTACTAATCCATTACCGTGCCATCGTGTATAAACTTACTGCCACGGCTCCATCATAGATGGAGCGACAGGAAAGTTCCAGAACAAGGGCAATGCGCTTTCTTCCTGAGGGAGGGTATCAACAGGTTTTTATTAACAAGTTGTCGTCTAAGATATCTGTTCGGCCGTATCGCGTGTGAATTTCACTTGAGAAGTTTTATTGGCGAATGTCTTGTTTAGATGGTTAAGCAGTATTAATCTTAAGAGCTTTGGCTTAGAAGATATATTAGGACCTTACAGTTATTACATTTTAGAAGAATAAGTAAAGGAAAAACTTGTAACTCTTTAAACAAATTTGCCCACGGATGATCGTTTAGATCCTGCATAATAAAAAAATATATTTAGAGGAGTGCACAAAGCTAACATTTTTAAATAATAATGCATTAAAATAAAAAGAAATAAAAAAAATAAGCCTTTATTGCTGTTAAAATTATGAAACATTTTCTTTATCTAATTAACTATAAATATATATTTGTTTTTATTCTAAATTATCAGCGTTCGGGTCATTATTTTCTGACACAGCTTGTCTTTCGACATAGGCCTCCTATAAAGATTTCCATTTCCCTCTATCTTTTGCAACTCTGATCCATTCTGAACCAGCCACCTTTGACTTGACAAAAATAATGCATTTAAATCCGTGAAATAATTATAATAACGATTATCACTTACACTATCATGCACTTGAAACACACTAAATGACTTAACGACAGAAGATATAGCGTATGGAGTGAAATTTGAACGTTGGACATAAATTCTTACTTATTCGTGTTGATTTTAAGACCCACCTCTTGAGAAACTCTGCTCAGGTCGTTGTACATTGTGTTGAGATCTTCCAAAGTCTTTGCCATAACGGCTAAATCATCGGCAAATTGGAAGTGAGCGATGTATTCTCCGCTGAAGCTGATTAAGTCCATTCCAAAACCAAAACTCAAAGGAGGCTTCTAATGCAGTAAACAGCATACGAGATATTACATCACCCTGACGCACTCCTCCTAAGATAAGTTTTGTAGTTCAGTTTTCTAAACGGACTGACGTATTAGATTTTTCGTTCAAACCTAGCAATTACAGTACCGATAGTCCATATGGCAACTCTATAAAGACGCAGTTATACTTAGTCGGTAGCCCGTATATGGGTACACGAAAGACATTACTCGATTTGGATACCGATTCAAATGCATAGAAGAAGTTATATATGAAAATGTTATCAAATTACTTTTATTGTACTTTTAGGCGAAACGGACGCATATGTTTTACTGTTAAAAACATTTATTCTAAAACTTATATAACTTTGAAGATAGCAATTGATTAAAGGTACATGTGATTTTTGTTTCCGAAGAATATAGAGCCAAGAGGACAAGTACCTTTTGGATAGGCAAGAACGCAGCCTGGACGGCTTCAATTTTGTTGTAAACTGAGACTTTTAACTAAATATTTCATTCTATTTTTCTTGTGTGCTCGGTTTTGCCAAATCTTCGCCATATTATCATAATGTGACGCGACAGAACATATAAATTACGTAAAACAAAGTTATATCTACACATAATGACGACCTCCGTGGCCGAGTGGTTTGTACGCCGGGTTTCATGGCGTCGCCGACTCGAGAGGTCCCGGGTTCGAATCCCGGTGGGGGCAGATGTTTGTGTGATGAACACGAGCATTTGTACTCCAGTCATGGATGTTTAATATGTATTTCTGTATAAATATACTTATATAAGTAAAGTATATGTATTCTATCCGTTACCCTAGTATCCCATAACACAAGCCTTATTATAGTGCTTACTTTGGGGCTAGGCTAATTGGTGTTAGCGTTGGAAATATTTATTTTATTTATAATATTGACACGTTTCCCAAGCATAAGGTCTGATATGCATATATAAATAAAGATGTCCGTAGTTATTTGTCACATAATATAATCACATAAAATACTCCTATATAACAAAATATGAGCCGTAAATGTAGTTTTCTTTAACAATAAATGCGTCATAATTTTGATGACATAGATGTGGATTATGACTTAAAATGGAGCAAGTCCCACTGATGTCTACTACTGATGATTTTTCTGTAAAATGTGTATGTTCTTAGTAAACCATTGGTGACGATTCTGGCATGATTCTCTAAAGCTAATAGACTACAGGCCCGTTGCAAAAATTGATGGGTCATTTGAATCACCACAAGACCGATTTAGAAAGAAAGAACATTAATTAATAAGATCCAGCACTATGCCGTCATTGGTAAGCTCTAAGTCTAACTGAGTGCAGATGAGACTTCAAAAGTACAGATAGAGGGAGTACATTTTGGTCATATATTTTTATACGGCATTCTTACCATCGATAGATCCATGAAAAATAATGTAAAGGCCTATAAATGTCTATAAACTTAAATTTGACAACAGTGTATCCCTGTCATTCTCTATAGAGAATGAAAAGGAGAGACTGCTGTTAAGTTTTAGGTTTAGATAATATTGCGAGAATCGACACCATTATACAATTAAATTTATCTAAGCATGCTGAAGTGGGAAAGCCTATTTTTTTTTGCGGGAGTAGAATAGCTTTGCGCATGTAAAAGCTAGTAAGTTTGTATTGTAGTTAGTAATTTAGCTTCAATTTCTTCGAATTATAAGTTTTTTGGTAATAAATATTGGTTGACAGGAACTAGGGACTTTCTATTTGATCTGAGTGTTTCCATCAAAAGCTGTTTTTTAGGTTTACAATTATTAATAAATTAATTGTTTTTCACTTCCTAGAACCCTTAACTCTTTTTTCGCGGAACAAAGTCGTACAACTGATTGTGAAAGCTACAAAAAAGACTTCGCAATTATTTTGGTAACGCTGTGATGATATTTTCTTGTTTTAATTTATTTACAGTGTCAGAGTTCGTAAAATTCAATATCCATTTTGAATCGTAAAAATCCTGCTAACCATAATGTTTTTAGTCGTATTAAAACACCATTGAAAGTTTCATTGGATTCGTGCTAAAGGACAATGCCCATACCCCGTACCACATTGCGTCATAGATTATATTAACACCAAAAATAATGTTTTATTTATGTGTATTATGTAGTGACTTTTAACCGTTTTTTTAACCACATTTAAAAAAACATTTAAATGATGCTAAATAATTAGCAATTACTTACTTCCGTAAAAAAATACATATCCGTCTATCAAAAGTTCATTTCCGAAATCTTGTACGTTCCGATAACAGTAGTCTGTTATTTCCGAGGTTTAACAATGAACGTAAAAATCTTTGTTCGCCTTATTAGCTTTAGCCGTTGTATAAGTAAATAAGATTTTAAAGAAGAAAATAAAATATATATATAATTCTTTTACATCATTCTATTTTATCTCACCATTTCATAAAGTAAACATTGCGTATTTTCAAAACTCAAAACATACATTCATGGCGATTCGGAACGCTTAATTAGATAACTGATAGTGTCAATGTCAATTTCGTATTTCTTTTGACGATGTTTATTTTGTTTGTTTGATCCATGTTATTCTTGCTGCGTTTGAGTCGATCTGGTAGTTTTATCGTTTAAACAGTTCACCACGTCTATAAATAAGTATTGACAGTGATGAGATAGTGACTCTTTTCTGTGGATTATCGAGGTAGTGACTTTGAAGTGCCGTGTCTGTTGTTGTACCTGTTTTCCAACTTATGTATTTTTTTATAAAATGTGGTTAAACATTGACAAAATATTTTTGATAGTAAAAAGTTCGATAAAAACTAAACTCTTGAGAGTAAATTTGGTTTGATGCAAGTTGGTACGGATCTCCTATGAAAAATGGGCATTGTCCGTTAATATTTTACTTAAGAAAAACGTGTCATTTCATTCAAAAGTACAGTTTAAAATTACTTATTTTGGCAGTTGCTGACACCGTCGACACATACAGGGTACAGAGCGAGATGTATTCTTAGATTAAAACAAAAAGGGTAGATACGGCACTAGCCTCACAAAAGTGATCCGCATAAATTGTGGTCCACGACCCTAATCGCTTTAGTCACAACTTGACAAGCAAACGACGTACATGTGAACGCCAAAAATACATATTGCCAATATTTTGTGTTTATATGATAAAACAATGCCTAAGTGTGTTTTTGAAAAATGCTCAAATTGCTCAAGAACTAAAAATAAAACCCACGGCATCAATTTTCATTTATTTGTAAGTACTATAAAATATATTTTTTCATAAAAATTGCTGTTTGTTTTGAATCTTATTCGGTAGTGACGTCGAGTACTGGTTGCGTGATTGGTCGGTAGTGCAGTGACGCGGTTCTCGCCGTCTCGTTCGCGCTGCCGTTGAAACTTAACGTGCTGTTTCGTTCGGGTCGGTAATGCAGTGACGCGGATCTCGCCGTCCCGTTCGCGCTGCCGTGGGATCAGTTTTTGTTTGATGCAAGTATGAGCGTACCGTATCTACCCTTTTTGTTTTAATCTAAGGATGTATTGTGCTTTATGAATGAGAGTGAAACAGACTACTTTAGTGCACTCTACTGGCGGCTGTTGCCAATGGAAATTGGGGCGGGGTCTACTTCTTCCATTTCAAAATGCAATCGTCATCATCATCAGCCTATTAATGTCCCCACTGATGAGGCACAGGCCTTGCCTATGGATGGAATAGGGATATTGGGCTATGACCTACCACGCGGGCCTAGCGCGGATTGGCGGGTGTGAACAACTGCAGATGCAGCCGGCACCAACGGCTTAACGTGCCTTCCGAAGTACGGAGGAACTCGAGATAGAAGAATTTCGGTCACCCATCCAATGACCGACCGAAAATGCTTATTTTCAACGATCACAGCCGAACGCGCTCTCCACCCATGCCACCGAGCTACTCAAAAAAAAGCAGCTCCTTAAAATGCAATACTGTTGGAGTATAACCTGTGTATATAATTTATACGTCATTGGGCGGGAGTGATATTTTTTGGTATCGCCAGCGTCTATAGACTTAGCTTACCATCAGGGTAGGCTACCCACGACAACGGCCATCTAGAGCCGACCGAGTCTCAAAGACACTCTCTAGTTGAACCGACCCCCTCAGGTTCAAGTGGTCTAGAGGCTCCAGACGGAGAGGAGACTCCCCCCGTGGGGAGATGCCATCCGCCTGGAATACTTCTAGAGGCACTCGCCAATTCTCGGCTTTTAGGCCCCCTTAAGATCTCGCCGTCCAGAAACCCGGTGACGCTGTAAAGGTCATTTGCAACCAACAGCATACAACCTCAAAAAAAAAAACAGGCTAGGCATACACTTGTTCAATAACCTTTAAACATAAAAAAATATTTATCCTATGAGGGCGAAACCACGATCATAATATCATAGTACCGTGTCGAAACTGCTTTGGTTAAAAAGCACGTGTGACGTCAGCAAACTGTACTGATTGTGTATGCAAGTTTAACAAGTTCCTCTCACTTCGTCAAGGATAATGAGTTCTCGAGTTATATCGATCAAATTTTGATGAGATTGTTTGTGCGAAACTATATTAACTGATTACCTAGTTGCTCGTCTTAAATTAGCTACTAGTTTACGTAACGAGAACTTTGTAGGGGACTTTAACCAAATAATTGAAGGTAGATTGGAAACACTGCATACCATTGGTTGGAGTACATAGCACCATTGGAACGATGGTATTCTGGGTGCTGTGTTGGCAAACTTCATAATAAAACAGATTATTCAAATTTCTAATACAAATATACAGTGCAAGTCGAAAACTTCGCCATCGGTTCGCAAAACATTAGCGGGAAATTTACCCTCTATTCATATAAAGAATATAGAAGCGGAAGATGAGAAAACAATTTTCGCAATAGCAGCGAAGTTTTACAAGATAATGTTTATGTTGACAATATTTTGGGAGGAGACAATGAAAAGTTTATTGTAAAAAGTTTATTGTAAAACGAACACAGATACAGTTAAAACAGATTTATTACCGGAACAATTAAATAGAATTCAAATTTGAATGTGCAAATTCAACAAAAACATTCAGCCTTCGATGTGAACCGGCATCGGATTCATTTAAGATCGTAAACAAAATAAAAAGTAATATCAAATTATTACACTAAACTTATGATGTATTCGGATATCTCTAATTCATTCGACCCTTTAGGTTAGCTATCACCGGTTACAATAAAGCATACTATAAAGTAAGCAGAAGCCTTGAATCTGAGCTTAGATGAAAATGTAGTTTTAAGAGTAGGCGGTAAGATTGCAGTTCACATTTGACATTACGATAAAAAGTATCCTATAATCTTGCTGCATGAGAAATTCATGGCGTATCTGAACCTCCGACGCGCGCGATAGATATTCTTTATATGGATTTGTAGGAAGGCCAAAGGGGAAGATCTTTCTCCGAGCTGGATGATGGTAGCTCGGGGGCCGCGGCCCAACTGATGTTGGTCGGGCATTGTATATATGAACTGTTGGCCGCCCAATTTCACTTGTGCGATGTAGGCTTCCATACTATTTGAGTGCAGCGCCGGTAGCGCCATCTCTTGAAGAGGCGAGTGATTAATTCCTCTATATAAATAAATATAAATATTTCCGACACACACCAATTAGCCTAGCCCCAAAGTAAGCACTGTAAGGCTTGTATTATGGGATACTAAGGTAACGGGTAGAATACATATACAGTACGTATATAAGTATATTTATATAGAAATACATATTAAACATCCATGACTGGAGTACAAATGCTCGTATTCATCACACAAACATCTGCCCCCACCGGGATTCTAACCCGGGACCTCTCGAGTCGGCGACACCATGAAACCCGGCGTGCAAACCACTCGACCACGGAGGTCGTCAAATGTAGATGTCTTCGCCACAGATTTCTATGGGGATGCGCTCATCACACCAACTCCGTACCGACACCGACTCGCTTCGCTCGCACGCAAGCTATCCGCGCGCGGGCGGCGCGGGTGGACATCGCGATACCGCTGCTCGCACGCGATAAACATGTCATAATAATAACAATTTTATTGTCTTTTTTTTTACATGTTAACAGATATTTAAATAAAACTAGCAAACCAGGCGAACTCCGTTTCGCCATCAGATGGCTTCGTTTTATGTAACATTTCGTTTAGTGATTAAAAGAAGATTTTTTTTTTTGAAATTTTTCCTGAATTTTCTTTCCTATAAACCTCACGGAGCCCGAGACCTTTCCAACGAATGCAAAACCGTGGAAATCGGTTCGTGCGTTCTGGAGTTATAGCGTCAGGAAGGAAAACCCGACTTATTTTTATATAGTAGATTTCACTAAAAATAAGACAATAAAGAATGGCTCAGCCAATGTTGGTCAGCCTTGACCTTTTTTTTATGTTATAGGGGGCATACGAGCAGACGGCTCACCTGATGGTAAGTGATCACCGTCGCCCATGGACACTTGCAACACCTTGCACTTGACCTGAACCAACTCTGTTTTCAGCCACCCCTTAACAAATTTTACTTAAAATTAATAATATAAAGAGCCTCGAATTATCCATTATTTTATTATAATTAATATTGGAACATGTTTCGTGCATAAACATATAAACGTATACTCCTACTTGCTATAGATGTACTCGCCCTACTCGTACCTTCCAAGCGTCACTGGCTAGGCCTTAGTCAAAACAAAAAAGAGCGGCAAGTGGCTATGATAAGGATGCTTCAGGTTTTCCGCAGCAAAAAAAGCTGCTTTGTAGTATTTTTTGAATTTTGTTTTCATTATTATATACCATACCTACGTGCTCTGTCTCGCTCCCTCTTATGGCGCGTGACGGGCCTCGCGGCCGTTGCGAGGCGGCGACGAGGCGTTCAACCGTTTTCTACCCGACGTAAGCTAGTTGGCAGCTCGGCGTTCACGAGTGGACGACGCGCACCAAGGCCACGGTAATATCATCATACAGTATTCTATCTTCATACAAACGGTCGGAAAGCGAGTCATACCTACGCCACTCGAGTTCGATGTGCTCTCGGCGGGCACCCAGTCGCGAATGAGCCGCCGCGCCGCAACGACGACCGAACGGTCTGAATTGTTTTTTATGCAGTTAGCCGTGCTTAAACGTGCGTTTTGTATTGTAAATATTTGATTTAATTAAGTAGATACCTACATAATTTAGTATGGAAAAGAACAAACGACGGTCAATATCATACAACAGCACAATTGCTGTTTTTGGTTTCTTGAACTCTTCAATAACACACCCAGAGATATCATTTTTTAAATTACCTGAAATATTGTAAAGGTGTCTTACCTTTATAGAATATTTTTTATATACCTATCTACTAGTACGTAATTTGTTTCTAATATTTAGGTATTTCGGTTTTTCCATCGGGCAAAATATCTGGAATAATATGTAAATAAGTGGTTAGGATAAAAAACGAGTAATCTACCTACACTCGCGTTAAAAACAAAACTAAATAAAATACTGTAAGCGGGCGGCCCTACCGCGTGCTAACGCAGCTCAGCGCTCGGCCGTAGGTAGGCATTTATTTTCAAGGACAGGGCGGAGTCACAATACTGTACAGATAATATTACCGTGCCAAGGCGGTGCTGGTCGGGTTCCGGGTGGCCGGAGTACACTATGACCTTGACACGGCTTAAAATTGATGAAAAGCGTATTTAAATGGCGACACCACGCTGAAACTAGCTTATATTTGCTATTTATTATTATAAGATTCTTATTTGTTTCTTAGGCTTTCACGCACATCACTCACTCGCTTGGTATATACCACCAGCTTGGGAACCCATTATACAGGAGATAAAATTCCAACCCCGAGCACACACTGCAAGACCAACAGATACTATTAGTTCTTTTTGTTTGCATAATTTAACATAAGAAGGAGATAGAAAGCCTCTGTTGAGTTTGTTTCGCCGGTTCTTCTCAGAAAGGTCTCCCAATTTTGGAACCGGTGGTAGTTTACGGTAGTTAGGGTCAAATAAATAAATCAAAATTACAAAAGAGAATTTTAAATAAAATACTTTATTAAGTAAATTAAATAATAAATTCATACAAAGACAATAAAACTTTAAAAATCGAACAATGAAATAATCGAACGCTCAATAAAAGTCTTTCGAAGGTAGCTCGACAAATTAAATAAAAGTTTGATTCTGACGACGTAGCCTGTAAAGGCTACGCAACGTCAATAAATAAATAAAGTTTAATTGCAATAAACCCGTAAAAACTAGTTTTATTTATAAGATTCTTTCTTTAATTGTAATAGCGGCCCTCTGCGACTTCGTCCACGTTGCCCCCAGTTTTTGAGAATTTCTCATGAATCTAATCTATCTAATGATTTCTTTTCTGGATAAAAAGTATCCTTTTTCTCAATCTCTAGGTTATAAAGTGAATACTAAATCTGTTCAGCCGTTTTTGCGCTATTTAGTAACAAACATACAAACTTTCTCATTTACAATATTAGTAGGATAATTTGCATTCCTTTCTGTCTGAAAATAATTGAAAATTTTCATATGGCGCTAAGGGACGCACAAGCCCTTACATTAACAAAACGCTTAAATGAATTTTCATTGCGCGTATGTCATTTTGAGCATAATGAACTAAAGAAGGCGTTTATTGCGTGTAGACGTTAATTAATTACACGTCAGAATAATATTTAATTATTGTTACACAAAGACTTCAAAATTTATTGCTTTGTTAGTAGCACCTTGAAGTGTGAAAAGTTAAGTGATTTAATTTGGGACCCATTTCCTGGAAATATTAAGACACTCTTAAGGGTTAAGGTCGAAAAGTACGCTGTAAATACCTAAGTGAGTTGATAAATATTAAATAAAAAAATATAACAATTAAGTATATTCGGATAATAAGATATTGTTACGTGTCGGGATGGGGTTCGAATTTATGTGCCAGTACACGCTTGACAGTTCTTTATTCACCACACAGTTCACACAATTAACACACAATGTTAATTACAAAACACTCACTAAACACTGTATTTCACTTTACAAGTCTCTAAACAATCTCACTTGAACACTTTGATTGCACTTTGATCGCCTTTGGATTCGCTCCGAAATCGCTGTTGAAACTCAACTGTCTCTGCGCGGCGCCAATCGCGCTTATATACGCCGATCGACGCATTCTAGAAAGTACATCTTAAATTGAGAATTAGATTATCACCCGCGAGTACGAAGTACCTACTTATACCTACGCAGGTAACGCGCATAACTTGTAAATAAGTGCAGATGTCGTTGCACTTTCTCCCTTACGCCGCACTGCATAAGGCTCATTTTAGAATGAGCCGTATTACTCGACCTCTATCGCAACCCGCGGTGATCTGGCAAATTCGATCTCTAACACTTTCGCGGTTACGTTTCGAGAGCGATTGTGACAATATTTATGAATAATGTTGGCCAAAACTGTCCAAGTTCCAGATTTACTATACTAACCACAGTTTTAAAGATTGTGATAACTTAATGTGTAGTTACCAGTCTGTACTAATTAGTAATCTGGAATGTGAACGGTTCTGAGCAGTTGTATAAGTCAACTACTCAACGCATGCCAAAATAAGGTTACCACTATTATCAACCTCTAGTCTATCTCCGTACGGTAGATTCATCAGGAATCGTTATGAAACGTTATCAAATCCACCACATCAGTTCTTATCTCAGAAAGGCGTTTCAAACATCAAATTCAATAAGTGCTACGGTTGCCGTACGACACTTTGAATAACGCGACGTACAGCCATTGATTGTCTTCATCAATTGCCCGATTATTGAGTTAACATGGAGTCATTTTTCGAGCAAATTTTTTTTTTCGAATTATCTCCACGTTCACATAATGATGATGATTTTGCAAATATGGAATCTAAACCATTTTAATTTGCTTCAGCTGTTTTTGAAATCCTAGACTATCTACTATCAGTAAAATCACATATGATAGTGATTCAATTCGATTTTTAGCTCATTGTCATAAATTTATTGAAATAAATCTACTTTATACTATGTACATCAAACGGATAATAATAAGGGTGATGATGGGATGCAGTAAACGAAATTGTATTAAGTCAGTCAGTTAGATTATCAAAAAATAATGGACACGTAAATAAAACTAGTTTTTACGGGTTAATTCACGAAACTTTATTTATTTATTGACGTTTCGCAGCCTTTTCAGGTCTGCATCGTCAGAATAATGATTTTTTTATTTAAAATTGTCGAGCTACCTTCGAAAGACTTATATTGAGCGTTCGGTTATTTCATTGGAAGATTTTTAAAATTTTATTGTCTATGTATGAATTTATTATTTAATTTACTTAATAAAGTAAATCATTATTCTGACGATGCAGACCTGAAAAGGCTGCGAAACGTCAATAAATAAATAAAGTTTCGTGCATTAACCCGTAAAAACTAGTTTTATTTAATGAGTGATGTGCGTGAAAACCTAAGAAACAAATAATGGATACGTATTTACTTTGGGCAATCAACCAAAAAATGACAAAGTTATAGCGCCTCAAAGTTTGGGAGTAGGGGCTCGTGACGTCACTTCTAAGTGAAAATTGTACCAAAACGTGACGTCATGCGACTTTTTAAATCAATATATCTCTGCAATGTTTATATTATGTGAAAAAAGAAAAAATACGTGTCCAATACTTTTTGATAATCTACCTGATAAACGAAGAAAAAAAAGTCATCATCCCTATTCCTTTATAGGTATGTTATCCACAACTTTACGCGGTTTTAGGATATTTTTTAAACGATATAAATTAATATTTTTGTATGGGTACACGATTTTTAAGTGTCTCGGGTAATGTTGAGTGACGGACGTCCCGATTTTCAGGGGTTGGGGACGCGGCTTAAATTGTACCAGATCGGACTTATTGTGCCGATTAATCAAAAAATTAAAGGAGATTCTCAGCTTCCATACATGTTTGGCCTAAAGACCAATAATCATGAAAAATTATTTCCTAGATTCAAAATTATATATAAATTACTAAAGAAACAAATATTATTGACGGACACCCCTGAGAACTTCTATAGACCATATACACTGAACATATTAAAATAATAAAAAACAAATAAGTTATATAGTAAACTAGGGAAATCAATCCAAGTACCGAAATTATGGATTAGATTCAGGTATATAGAGCATATAGATTAACAGATAGTTGCCCGTTTTTAAAGTTAATGCATAAGAGTAACTTTTAAAATCAGGTGTCATTTCCGGTTATAATAAGGTAATCTGTGACAGAAACTGTGTGATGATTGTGAATGAGCCACAGATTAGATAGAATTTTTAAACACTCGTTAACCAAAGAAAGCTAAGAGATTTAGGTTCTATAGCCATATATTCAGTAGCTTCATTATTTTTGTTATGTTTTTAAGATAACCATATTTTAGATTTTTAGTGTATCACACCTTATAATTTTATTTATTTATTAATTTATAGTCAGGGAACGTAGGCCCATAGATACCATACCTTAAAGTCTAACATATATACAGATTATAATGTGTTTATGGAGGTGTTTGGCGAAAAATGTATGGCAATAGACTTTATGATGTCGCCTACCATCTATAATAATTGTCTGAGCACATTTGCATCATATCATAGTTGTGGATATTATTACCACAGTGTAGTAAAAACAATGATTTATTTTATCGAACTTTACAAAATAGATTTGTTTTTATGTTATATAAACAACTTCGATCAGTCTTTGGCTGAATGTTACTACACCCATAGCCTTTAAAAATGATTCGTATGTTGTCCAAAGAGGTAAAATTAAAAGTCCTTTTTAAACTAAATATATTATACAAAGGTGTCCGTTGAAATCTAATGACTGTAAATTAAATTATAAATTACGGCAAGAATTACCGTGTATGTCAATATTTTTTGTGCATTTAGGCCAATTTGAGCAATCTCCTTTAGGTTATTAATATAATACTATACTTGCACTACTAGTTTAAAACGCAATAAATTAAACCCAGACTTAAAAAGCTCTTGTTTTTGTAGATTTTATAGGTCAGAGGAGCTTATATTCTGTGAAATATATTTTTACTAGGAAGTTGATACGACTGACTCCTAGCACAGCAGAATACAAAGTGAAGCAAGTTTATAAGTGAACTGAATGCGAGAATGATCGAATGAGTAGGGGTTGAATGAACGAATGAAATATTTGAGTTAAGACTGAATGAACATGTATACTTTGGCATTACCTAGTCATGTTACTTTCTTTTTATTACAAAAGGAATACAAATTAAAATAAACCTATATAGATTAATTTTTGCCAATTTAAATTCAATATAAATTCAACAGTTTTTTGTTTACTGTCCCGATCTGCAACCTTAACTCCCGATATTTTTACCTCATGTACCGATTTAAAACATATCGGACCTGGCAACACTAGTCTCAGGTAACACAAAATTCCCGTGTATATTATAAGAGGTGTCAAATTGTAACACTTTTGCCACGTTTTATACGAAACTTCTTTGATGTTTGCCGCTTTGTAACTTAGGTGTTTCTGTTGACCGATCCCTGACATAGCACTTAAGAGTTTCCGAAAGCTGCACTTAGTACGGCGTGGCACATGCGGAACCTAAGTTGGGTGATAAATATGTCAACGCCCGCGAAGTTCATTAATATTAAACATCACTAGTCGAGGCCTGTGAATTCGTTGGTGTGTAATTATAACAGATATAATATGTGTGAGGTGCTCGATGGCTCCGGTGGTTAGTGCGTTCGGCTGCGATCGTTGAAGTTAAGCAACTTTCGCAGTGGACGTTCATAGGATGGGTGACCAAAATTCTTCTATCTCGAGTTCCTCCGTGCTTCGGAAGGCACGTTAAGCCGTTAGTCTTGGCGGCATCTGCAGTCGTTGGCACCCGCCAATCCTTATTTGATGAAATGAAAATTGGATATAGTTCCATGATGATAGCGTTGAAAATTTAAGAAAGAAAGCAGACGGGACTCGAACCCTCACCCTTCGCTATCCGAGCGATTGCACTGACCATTACGCTACGGCGGCCCTGATGGCCGTGTCGATTTTTCTCTAGCCTTTCTTAAGCTACAAGGCAGTAAAAAATTGTTTAGATTTAAACATCTAGTAGTTACATGCTTAAAAAATAAAAATCGAAAAAAAATAAAGTAAAGAAAGAATGAAAGGGAAATTTCGGTTTACGATTTATGATTTGATCTCTTTCAAACCAATTTTCAGTGGAAATTTGCATGGTAATGTACATCATATGTTTTTGTTAGTTTTATCATTCTCTTATTTTAGAAGTTACAGGGGCAGGGACACACATTTTACCTCTTTGGAAGTGTCTTCCGCTCAAACTATTCAGTTCAGAAAAAAAAATATATTAAAAACCTCAGTATCATTTAAGACCTATCCATAAATACCTCTCACGTATGGAGTTTGATGAATACTATACTAACCACAGTTTTAAAGATTGTGATAACTTAATGTGTAGTTACCAATCTGTACTAATTAGTAATCTGGAATGTGAACGGTTCTGAGCAGTTGTATAAGTCAACTACTCAACGCATGCCAGATGACAAAATAAGGTTACCACTATTATCAAACTCTAGTCTATCTCCGTACGGTAGATTCATCAGGAATCACTATAAAACGTTATGAAAGCCACCACATCAGTTTTTATCTCAGAAAGGCGTTTCAAACATCAAATTCAATTAGTGCTACGGTTGCCGTACGACACTTTGAATAACGCGACGTACAGCCATTGATTGTCTTCATCAATTGCCCGATTATTGAGTGATTGCCCGATTAAAGAAAGAATGAAAGGGAAATTTCGGTTTACGATTTATGATTTGATCTCTTTCAAACCAATTTTCAGTGGATATTTGCATGGTAATGTACATCATATGTTTTTGTTAGTTTTATCATTCTCTTATTTTAGAAGTTACAGGGGCAGGGACACACATTTTACCACTTTGGAAGTGTCTTCCGCTCAAACTATTCAGTTCAGAAAAAAAATATATTAAAAACCTCAGTATCATTTAAGACCTATCCATAAATACCTATCACGTATGGAGTTTGATGAAAAAAAATTTTTGAGTTTCAGTTCTAAGTATGGGAAACCCCCCAATTTTTTTTTTCTATTTTTGTTTCAAACGTTAGTGCGATTCACAGAATACTTCTTTCTACTTGCCAAGTTTCAACAGTATAGTTCTTATAGTTTCGGAAAAAGTGGCTGTGACATGACATACATGACGAATTCATAAGGGTTCTTTTTTGCCATTCGGCTACGGAACCCTAAAAAGCGGACAAATATGAGTCGGTATCGCCAACCGCGGGTTACGTACAGTAAGTGCGCAAATAAATAAACGGTAGGTATCTGATTTTTCAAAACTTCAAAGGACCGTAGACCTGAGTAATTTGAACTCGACTTCCGTGCGGTCCCGAGATAAAGGGTCTTGATAGACAGTCGAACACAAAATGATCCTATACAGGTTCCGTTTTTCCTGTTGAGGTACGGAACCCTAAAAACGGTCAGTCACGAGTCCCACTCGCTCACCGAAAAGTTGCGTACATTCGATTATCTATATATATAAAACTCAAAGGTGACTGACTGACATAGTGATCTATCAACGCACAGCCCAAACCACTGGACGGATCGGGCTGAAATTTGGCATGCAGGTAGATGTTATGACGTAGGCATCCGGTAAGAAAGGATTTTGATCAATTCTTCCCCCCAAGGGGATAAAATAGGCAATGAAAGTTTGTATGAAACTCTGACAATTTTAAACCGATCGGGCTGAGACTTTGCATGCAGGTATAAGAAGAATCATAGATGAATGTCATTGTGTATAATACAAGCCTGAGAACAAAAACTGTAGTCTATACATTTCAGCTCTACAGCGAAGCGAGGGCGGGCCGCAAGTTGTTAATAAAATTAATAGGCGACTACTAGTACTGACTCAATTTACCGTTACAAAGCCTTTTATCATAAATTATTTGTTGTAATATTCTGTGATAATTTCAACTGTATATCCAAGTACCTGATACAGTCAGCTTTGCCAATAGCTTTTTTTTTATTTAAACTGTAATGGTAATTTCATTTTATTGAAGTTATACTTCTTTAGGCGCGTTATGAAAAAAAATGGGTGCGTGTACTTATGTATGTAGGCGCGTGAGAAGTTATCCTTCTTTGGCATCGTTTAAAATTAGTTTTTAATTGCATGCAAATAATTAATTACAATAAATTAATAAAAAGTCTGGTAAAGGACGAAGTCAATAAAGTTCAGTTTTAATTTGAAAAAATAAATAAATAATCAAAATATTCAATTAAAATCGCTACTGAATATAATTTATTAGAACATATGTGATTTGCACTTGTATGAAACTCAAACACGTATTCCGAATATACAAACTAGAAACATGTGGATAAATATTATAAATATGAATACCTATAACTGTTATTTTATTACAAAAAATAAAGATGTGGTTTTTGGTTCTACTACACCAATGGTCAAGAGATGGCGCTGTTGTCTCCTGAATCGCGCTTTGGTTCCGTTGTTCCAGATTAATAAATACTTTTTGTTACTTTATTACAAAAAATAAAGATGTGGTTTTTGGTTCTACTACACCAATGGTCAAGAGATGGCGCTGTAGTCTCCTGAATCGCGCTTTGGTTCCGTTGTTCCAGATTAATAAATACTTTTGATAGGCCTTCACAATGCAGTCGTTAGCACCCACTAAATAGAGATTCTATTTCTATTTTGATGGTAGATTTTCTTAATGTGCGGTAAACACAAAAGTAACGCATGGAGTTGGTCGCTAAAGCGACCAACTTCATTATGTTAAAATTTTGTGTTACAGTGATGCGCGCGCATCTTAAAATTTCACTCTCATAATTTTTTCATAACGCGCCTAAAGAAGTATAACTTCAAAAATGATGAAAGTGAAATTTTTAGATGCGCTCGCATCACTGTAACCCAAAAGTAACAGCATGAAGTTGGCCGCGGGCGCGTTATGAAAAAATCATGTGAGTGAAATTTCGAGATGCGCGCGCATCACTGTAACACAATAGTAACACCATGAAGTTGGCCGCGGGCGCGTTATGAATGTTAGTGTCTAATAATGGTGGATTATTAACCACTAAGTGGTTAAGTGGACATCTGTTCGAAAGGTACTTTGAGCGATCCACGGAACTCCATAAGATGATCGCGTTGTCAAAAACAATGTTGGCACGCTCGTCGCCTCTGATCACTTTATCGTTTTCATATTTATAATATTTATCCACATGTTTCTAGTTTCTATATAGACACAACGTGTTTTAGTTACTTACAAGTGCTAATTACATATGGACTAATAACTTAAATTCAGTAGTGATTTTAATTGAATATTTTGAATATTTATTTAATTTTTCAAATTAAAACTGAACTTAATTGACTGTGTTAACTATCCTTTTCCAGTCCTTTTATTATTTTATTGTAATTATTAATTATTTGCATGCAATTAAAAAATATTTTTAATGATGCTAAAGAAGTATAACTTCTCACGCGCGTACATAAGTTACACGCATCCATTTTTTTTAAATTTGAAACCATTTAAAGAACAAAAGCTCAAAAACTGCTATATCCAAATCACCTTAACTTACTTACCTACTTATATAATATCTAATTTACAAAACAAAAACTTTGCCACCCAAGCGCCGCTGTCAGGAATGGTGCTCAATAGGCTGGCAGCATTGCTACGTTGGATGGCAAGGCTAACCACTGGCGCCATTGAGGAGCTGGCTGCGGTCGTTGAAGTTGAGCAACTTTCACAGTGGTCGGTCATTGGATGGGTGACCAAAAATTTAGTATCCCGGGCTCCTCCGTGCTTCGGAAGGCACGTTAAGCTGTTGGTCTCGGCTGCATCTGCAGTCGTTAGCACTCACCCCGCACTAGGCCCGCGTGGTGGGTCATGGCCCAATCTCCCTAATCCATCCATAGGGAAGGCCTGTGCTCCAGCTGTGGGGACATTAATAGGCTGATGATGATGATGATGGCAAGGCTGATCCGTTGACCAAGAAAGCTGCCAGCCTTTTGATTACCAGCCACCCCGGAAATCCTCTTTGACATTTTCTTAAAACTGGAACTAGCGCTTGGACCCCATGTGACCATAGTCGCAACACCAAACGGCACAAATATATAGTTCTCATTGAGAGCTGAATATTTGCTCCTTTTGAAGCAAAGCTCAGAGGAGGCCGCCGCCGCCCCTGCAGCTAGGGAGTAGTATACCTGTATAGCATGGAGCAAGCGTACCCACAAAAGTTTAGCTATAAATAAAAATAAATAAATACAAATATTTTCAACATTCACACCAATTAGCTAGCCCCAAAGTAAGCACTGTATGACTTGTGCTATGGGATGCTAGGGTAACGGATATAATACATGTTTATATAGAAATACATATTTGGTTCTTAGGTTTTCACGCACATCACTCATTAAATAAAACGAGTTTTAACGGGTTAATGCACGAAACTTTATTTATTTATTGACGTTTTCCGGCCTTTCCGCAGCCTTTTCAGGTCTGCTTCGTCAGAATAATGAATTTTTATTTAATTTTGTCGAGCTACCTTCGAAAGACTTTTATTGAGCGTTCGGTTATTTATATATTAGAAATACACTAGCAAACCAGTGAACCAAATGTTCACCAAAAAAAAAATGTATTTAATTAATTGAGAACTTCGGAGATTTTGTGTGGTTTCGTTTGAAATAGAAATCACGTGATTTCTCGAAAACCGGAAGTGCTACGTTACTCACATCCGGTTTGTAGTCTTATCAGACTATTCTTAACTTATAACTTAAACATTCTCTATATCTATCTCTTACGGTTTGGCCGCTGAAACAGCACCACGGACGGACGGACGGACTTGTCTATTAGATAAGAGATATTAATCATCCATGACTGGAGTACAAAAGCTCGTACTCATCACACAAACATCTGCCCCCACCGGGGTTTGAACTCGGGAGTTTCGAGTCGGCGACACCATGAAACCCGGCGGACAAACCACTCGGCCACGGAGGTCGACAAATCCTATCTACCTGATAAAAGACGGATAAGGGTAATAAGGGTCCCGTTTCCACCCTTGCATACGCAACTCTAAAAAACCGGAAGTGGCTAGAAAAACTAACACTCCTAAACCGTTCATAAGTACGCGTGTATGTGTCGGATAAATCCTTCAATATGATTACAATGAAGCACTCAAAGGGTGTCGGTTTATGGCATCAATTTGTTCTTGTCCTTCATCAAAAACTCTTTTTGGTACGTAAAGGGGTAACCCGAGCCAATAGCCCCCTTTCTGTGGGCAAAGTGAAAAATAACATCTTCGAATGTCTGCGAGATACGAGTTTTTATTTGCGTTACGCTTTGGGATCAATGCTATGATAATTCTACAGGTTGTTCTGTAAGGGTTTATGGAAGAAAACATCTGCAGGAGGTGCTCTAGTAAAAACTTTTTTTTTTCATGGGATAGTCATAGTGTTATAACTTAAATAGAAAATCCTCGTTCTTATATGAATAAATAAATAAAATTATAAAGCTTATACGTAAATCACTATACGCGTATGTCCACACAGGCCTCCGCTACTGAAGAAACAAAAAACAAAAAGGTAAGTAGTCATATTTGCTTAATCTTTTGATAAAAAAAAGACGGGTTGCACTCCGGAAGTGCCGGCAGGAGTGAAAACTTGAATATTAGGGAATAATTTTGCACGAATTGATTTAATTATCAGTATAAAAGTACTATCATTTATTTGGTACAATACTATATTTATTTATTGCGCTATCGTGCACAAACATGACAATTTATATTACATTAAAAAGTTTATCTCTCAGAAAAATCAACTTACGAGTACATAAATCACATTTAAGCGCAACTAGTCATCCCGCACATCTATTGTAAAAAAGTGCATTTTCTTCGCAATAAAGCTGCCACCGGGACGTCCTAGATAGAGACTTATTATTACTATATTTCGTTTAATATACTGAAAGTCAACAACCTTCACAATTTTATTGTTTTCGTCTTACGATTTTTCTATTAGGTCACGTGTCCTGACGCGACCAGGCCACGTGTCCAGTTTAACATTTTTTACCTTTTACAAAAGAAGTGTACAACGCCGCTAAAGAAGTTTTCACTCTAAAAATTGCTGGCGCTTTCCTGGCGTTTGTGAAATATCGACACTTATTAAAACCATTCCCAAGTTAACTACTTGATGATAATGAATAATTATTTTATACAGACAATCAATCAACACACATAATCATACACAAATCCAGTGTGCAGGCTCTGTCATTGCGAGCGTCACCACTGAACAGTCAACCTCACCCACTATAATGCGCATTACCCGTGAGCTGAGTTGTGTGGAATGTCCTAATCTCCTAATTGCCTGTGCAATTTTGGGAATTGGAATTGAGTTTTGGGAGCGCATTGCGAACAATGATAAGGTGATTATGATGAATTAGCATGAACACAAACTGAAGTCAATAAGCCTCGATAATAGCGTACAGGATCTTGAAATGTAATTTCGTCCAGCAATAGAGCGGGTAGCCTTTGCGAGTATTACTTTAAGTTATCGATCATCAACTGTTGGCGCAACAGCCACTGCCCCTTTGAGCGCTAAATCAACAGCAAACTGAGTTGTATAGTGCTTCATTAAGCACTCAGTGGACTTATTAGTTTATATAGGTCGGTGTAAACTACGTATTTATAAGCAAAATTTCTCTAAGGTAAAGCCCTGTAACATTCTCTTTTCAGGGGATGATCGCATTACAGGAAGCCTGTCAGGCCATTATAACCATAGGCGCCCACGGGTGTTTTTTACGGGTGGCTTTTAATAAATAAGAGTCTGAAATAAGCTCGGAACTGGCTTAAACTATACCTTAGTATCCATGAGGATTTCACACCTACTCCGCTAGCGCCTGGGAGAAAACAAAAGAATTTAAAGTTATAGATAATCTTTTCGATGTAGTTAATAGCTAGAATCTATTCAAAATATTTATAGAGCTTGAATTTGCCCGCAGCTTTGGAATTCAACGGCCTCTGAAAAGAATGCATTCGTGACAGGTGTCATTTGGTTAATTAAATAAAGCAGTTCACTTTCGATGTAGTAAAAATATCTTAACTGATATACACCGTGACTTTAGAGTTACCTGAGAAAATTTCCTAGCGAATTTAGGCAAAGATTTTCAGTATTTTCTTTTCTTCGTTCAGTTTTTTCTAAAAGTCTTTCCACGTTAACTCAATAATTGTGCAATTATTAAAAGCTCTACCAATTTCAGTTGTCATAAATTAAAATAACACTATCCACTTTTGGGATCTACATATTTTCAACGGATAATAAGGTCTGTTAATGACAAATTTAGGACGATAACGATGATACTTTGTGTTTCAAATAACTCACAATTTACATGGCATAGTCACATGAGACATAGCGGCTTTCAACACCAAGAGACGTTGACACCAAAAGTATTGCTCGCGTGTTGCCTGCTCTGCTGACCTCATTCTCCGATTCTTCGTACATAGGTCACAAATACATATTCGCAACACGTGCGTACTAGCATAATGTCAAGAGAGGCTGAGTATTCGTAGGTTAAAGTGCGAAGACCCGGTTTAGTTTTATCTAAATAAGATGGCAAATTGAGGAGCTCAATGACGCAACTGGTCAGCTAGCACGTTCGTTGGCCGGTGGGGCTGGGTAACCAAAAAATTATTTTCTTAAAATTCTCCATGTTCCAGAAGTCGCGTTATCCACGCCGATCCTGCGTGGTGGGTAAATGATCCATTCAGCCTATTCCGTCTACAGGCAAGGATATGTTCTCCAGAAACAATGGGGACATTTATAGGCTTATGATAATGATGAATTCCCTTTAAGGATCTCGTTAAGAAATACGCTGTGAGATCAACTGCAAGAACATCACATAAATTCAAAATTCAAACTCATTTATCCAGTCTAAGGTATTACAAGCTCTTGTGAACATTAAAATCTAAGCCATCGGTTCGTAAATCTATAGCGGGAAACCTTGTATTGAAAAAGAACCGACAAGAAACTCAGAAAGGTACTTGTTTTCTCCCTGTCTTGTTTCATAGAGCGTCGTCAATTGAAGAAAACAATTTGTTGATCTCAACTTTCATCACATTAAGATAAAAATCTTACTCTCTTAACGGATATTAAACTATACAAGAACGTTATTGGGCTCTAGGTCACTGTAATTACTTCATTCTCGCCTCAAGTGATTTTTATTTCTCCGAATTTTCTCGTTCACTCTTCGGCAATAAATTACCCGCTTCCCAGCTGGCATTGCGATCTTTGTATCGTTAAATTAATTCCCAACACTACCGACTCATTCCCGTAATAATTGCCGGTCAACATCTTTTCCGATTTTCTCAGTAAACTTAAGTACCTACTTACATAGGTTTTCCTTAACCTTGATTTTAACGAGGCATTGACTTTGACTTCAATGTTACGAGCGGCTTTCAGTGTGAAATTATTTCGCATAACTTTGTTCTTCGTTGTCGGGCACAAGTATCTGCGTACTTATTTCTTAACTTTCATGAATTTCCCTTAGATTGCAAAAGTTACTTAAGGCCAATAGAAACTTTTTAATTATCGCAATTTTTACTTTGCGAGTTCAAAATAGGATTATTTGATTCGTTATCTTAATAAGCGTGTCTCAGATTAAGGCAAGATTATAGAAATAAAATTGATAAATTACAAACATATTGTAACAGGAATGTGGCACTTAATTTGCATTTTTGCTTAATTCATTAAAATTAAAAGGTTCTTTTTTGATCAAGTTTCCCACTGTGGGCTGATCGTATGTATATATATAACCCTTGAACTGATCGCCGTTGGGGCAGAGGAGAGGATGAGGAGATCTGAAGACCAAGCTCAATGGCGTTCCATGGAAGAGGCATATGTCCAGCAGTTGACTGATGCAGGCTGATGATGAATCGGGTTCCATTAAACTGCTTACTACGACTACACTTTTCAGTATTTCGTGAATAATGATCGTATTCCAATTGGAAGCGAAACTCTTTTTAGGCGTAAGTACTTACACTCCTTTTTAGCGAAATATCTCTTAAATCTAACAAAAAGTTCTTGCACCGTTTTTAAAGTTCTTATCAATGAAAGTAAATATTAGGTCATATATTTTACCGTATTTTTTTGACTTTGACATGTTTCAAAAAGTCTGATTTCCGTTTTTAATTAGTGTAACATTGATCGATACACAACATAAAATTGATATCATAGCGCAGTAACGCACAAAGCGATCTTTAGTTCGCGTTCCACGCACGATCTGATTTAAAGAGATGAACCCAGTAGTTCCTTTTAAAATATCTTCTCTTTTTCTTAAACTCTATATTAATAACAACACAACGTAATCTGAGAATATTTACCTCAATAGCGTGCGTTTTTGGAGTTAACTCCTTAAGAATCGATTTGCATATATAAGGGGCCCGTACGAGAAAAATGTGAGGAGTGAAATCTATCGATGAATGACCTCGTTACGTTTTTACTGTCTACGCTGTAGCAGCCGTAGTGCTACACCGTAGCACAGTATCGTAGCGTACGTTTATTTATGCACATCTGAAATTGACTATTGTAAAAAGTTTAATGTAAAATATTTCGTCGATTAGTTATAATAAATGTATATGAAATGAATAAATATATATTTATATATGTTTATTATTTTCATTAATTTGTTAATTTACCCTTTCATACAGTATCAATTTTTTTAAAGTTAAATAAACTCTTTTTGCGTCTGGTTAGACTATCGAACTTAAGAAGTAAACTCCAGTCGTGCGTCGGAGCTGACACACACAATTTTTTTTTCTCAAATTTCGGAGGACAAATATTCGAACATCGTGTACGTTAAGTCCGCGACAACCACCGGATTTTTTTGCTTCACGATTCGCCACACGTCGCCAGCAAGTAGGGTTGCCAACCCTACTACATAATATGGTAGAGTCTGTGCGGAAAGAGAATGGGATTTAGATTGGAGGGCGCTGTAGTGCTTCTCTACCGTATTTGTAAGGTTTTACCACTTTTAGACATGATTAAATACAAAAAACCGCAAGAAATCACAACAACAAACAAATCCGTATCAATACAAAACTTTGACGTTTTACAAATTGCTGAGTTTGATTGCCAAATAAAAATCTTAATATTAGTTCCGTTTTTCGCCACGTCAATTCTCTTTCCGCACAGACTCTATCCTACTATATTAGTGGATCAAATACTATATTTTATAAAAAAAAATCTATAGTAGGCGAAACTACTATATTTTGCTTAAAACAGACTTTTGCCAATAAAAGCTTTCTTAAAAACATAAAATTGAATTATTAAGTAAATATTTTAAACACATATTGTGTTTATAATTTTTATTATTTTAAAGCATGTAATTATGCTTTAAAATAATAAAAATTATTGTAAATGCTTGATGTTTAAATCTAAAGAAAATATAACTAGAAAAAAATCCACGCGGACCAGGCAGCAGACGGGACTCGAACCCGCACCCTTCGCAATCCGGCAAATGCACCATTAGCATAATTGGTCAGTGCATTCGCCCGGATTGCGAAGGGTGCGGGTTCGAGTCCCATCTGCTGCCTGGTCCGCGTGGATTTTTTTCTAGTTATTTACATATTGTATTTTTTTAATTTTTTTGGCTTCTACAATATTTTTATAGATAACGGCTTCGAAAATACTACGAGTATAATATTTGATAGAAAAATAGTTGGTGACCCTACCAGCAAGCAATGCTCAGTTTGCGTGAATCCAATGAAATTGTCGAAACAATGCGTTTTGCAACGAACCGTTTTATTGACGCTTTCATTCTGTATTCTCGATACGAAAGTATTGTCGATACCAACGAGATTCCTTCTGACCGCCGACTGGTTGCGAGAGGAAGGCGAACAAAGGGCCTTTTGTGGGTTTGTTTATCGTTCGCCGCCACTAAGCATTCCTCGAAATGTACGTTTAGTCCGACACAGACTCATTTGTGGGAACTAAAACGTTTGTTTTTTGTTTTTACTCTCTTACTCCCTTATAAATAAATGACGAATAAGATTAGATTTGTAACTCTATGTTTTGTCTCTGTTCATTGAATTACTAATGGCACTTGAGCGACATGAACAAAACACGGCGTAACTAGTCTTAGCTTATTCCTAGTTTATTAATAAGGGGTAGCGGGAGGTAAGCGCTTTTTGTGTTAGAAATAAACTAATAGGCTAGTTTACTCATGTCGAATTGTATTAAATAAATGTTTATTTCTTAAAGTATTTGGTCTAAGGAACCTAAATATATCGATTTCACTTCATAAAAGCAGAAGATTGCTGTAGAAATTTAATTTAAAAAAATATTTTTTAGTCTTTATTTTTTAAACACTAAAAACGCTGTTCGCCACATCCGCCATGATTTTGACGTCTCTTGTGGTAAACAATTAAATGTCATTCGCGTGTTACTGTAGGTGGATTCTTTCGTCTGACTAAATTTATCTTAAAACACTTTTAACTTTAGGAAAGAAAAAAACAGTAAACTTAGTTTTTTTTGACAAAACTAATTATGGATGCCGGTTTTGTGAAAGCAGAAAATCTGCCAAGAATTGACGCATTGATGGTTGGTGAATTTGTTGCACTAAACCCCGATTTCTGCTCTGCGGAGCAGAGAAACGACAAGGCATCTATGTAAGTACAGTGCATTTAGTATTACAGTGTAGTAATAAACATAAAACTGATACAACATATGAATAAGTGTAATAAAGTTGCGTAGGTTAATTTCTTTCGGCACTTTAATCCACAACTTTCCTGGAGTCTTCAAGGATGTGTTTTTATATTCTCGTACAATACAGTAATGATAATTACTTTATTTTTCGTGGTTTTTATTAGAAATCATGTTTTTTTTATTATAAACTCAGTTTTAAGTAATTTTCTACGTGTTTACGAGTTTTTGTTTACCAGAGTTCACGTCATAGCATAGATAATCTATAGACTAAAATGGCCGACAGCGTTTTTGTATGTCCATGAAAAGTCTATTTTAAAATTAAAGATTTATAGCTTTCTAGGTTTAAAAAAAATACAATACATTTTTTTTCGGTCTAATAGAACATTTATTAACCATTTAAAACCTTTTTCCAAAAAGGGTCAACTAGCCTATTGTTTATTCGAGTTTTTGAACGAGACTTTAACAAAAAATTTTGACAATGGTGTCGATTCTGGCATGATTCTCTAAAGCTAAACTTAAATTTGACAACAGTGTATCTCTGTCATTCTCTATACAGACTGAAGAGGACAGACTGATGTCAAATTTAGTTTTAAATTTAGAGAATTATGCCAGAATCGACACCATTAAGTAGTTATATATTATTTTAAACTTTTATGGTCACTAACATTATAGTAATAATAAGTTATTTACGGGATTGTTACGATGTACCCTGTTTTTAGCAAGTTTCCGATATTAAAGATATCAGTTACTCCGTGATCATGGCGCTTGCGACAGTGCCGAAATATCGGAAACTCGCTAAAAACAAGGTACATGGTAACAATCCCGTAAATAATTTTTATTTTATTACTATTAAGTACTTAATTATTAAGTATTTTTTTTTAAATTTGTCATTATTTTTCTCATTATTATTACTCCAGAGCAATAAAGTAGTTTTTGTTATTATCGGGATTGCTATACCATGAAGTACCTTGTTGTTTGCGAGTCTCCGAAATTTCTGTACTGTTGCCAGCGCCATGAAATCGCCATATTTTATTTTTTAATTATTACTTAATGTGTTTGCATGTGTCGCACATCGAGAATTATTTTAAAGTCTTAATAAACGCGCTTCATTCCCGTTTACAAGCACAGAGACGTCAATTAATTTTAATGCTTCATTCAAGTCACATCATGTGTTGTGTTATTCTATTATTATAACGTAGAAAGTGACGGCATCAGCTTAAACCAGCTAAGATGTTAATGAAATTCGTAGGTAAAAGCGATTTATAAAATTCAAAGCATCCAAAATGCTTGTCGTAATATCGATTGTGCTATATAAATAAATATTTCCAACACACACCAATTAGCCTAGCCCCAAAGTAAGCACTATCAAGCTTGTGTTATGGGATACTAGGGTAACAGATAGAACACAGGACCTCTCGAGTCGGCGACGCCATGTAACCCGGCGTACAAACCACTCAGCCACGGAGGTCGTCTGTTATATTAGTTTAACAACTGTGGATCGATGTTTCAACTCTTGAAGAGCGTAGGATACTATCGGATATGATCTTTCTGTTTGATAACGTAAGAAGCAATATTGATATCCCTGAACTTTTAGCTAATATTAAATTTTGTACCCCAAAGCGTCGTACTAGAATCACCCCGTTATTCGCTACTCCACCACATGTTACTTTGTATGGAGCAAATGCAATTCTGACTCGGTTACCTGTCTTATATAACAGACTTTTTAGTGATATAGACATTTTCTCAAATACTAAAAGCGCTATCAAAACCAATATAATTTCCAAATTAAAGTATCTCTTATCTATTAGACAAGTCCGTCCGTCCGTCTGTCTGTGGTGCTGTTTCAGCGGCCAAACCGTAAGAGATAGATAAAGAGAATGTTTAAGTTATAAGTTAAGAATAGTCTGATAAGACTACAAACCGGATTTGAGTAACGTAGCACTTCCGGTTTTCGAGAAATCACGAATTTCAAACGAAACCACACAAAATCTCCGAAGTTCTCAATTAAATAATTACTTTTTTTTTGTTCAAATCAGGTTTTGGTGAACATTTGGTTCACTGGTTTGCTAGTCAACACTAATAGCCGCCTTGCAACGTTCTCACGCGACCTGGCATTATTATATGCATACCTACATGTAGCCTTAGTTTAGCCTGCACAACGACAGTTTTTGTACCTAATTTAATTCGTAGAAACCTGTTATTGGCCATTCTTATAACTAAGTTCAATTATGTAGTATTTGTAACGTTGTTGGTTTCTCAAAAATAAATAAATGTTCCAGTCTAGGTTTTGATACTGAACCATTCGCATTGGCTTAAATTTTATATTTTTTTCGTTTATTAGGTATTTAAATATTTGTGTTTGAATAACAAAAACTGTGCAATTAGCAAAACTACCGAGATAATATCAATACACATTATCAGGTTAACTTATCAGAATCGATACTCTAAACGTCATCTCAGCCGTAAGACGCCCACTGTTCAGCATAGGCTTCGCCCAAGGATCTAAACACCGATCGGTCTCGCGCCACTCGCATCCATCGGCTTCCCGTGACCTCCACCAGATCTTCGGTCCATCTGGACTGCCCCCTGAGCATTGTCCGGTGCATGGTCGTCTTTCCAGATCCTTTCCGCCCCAACAGCCATCGGTTCTCGTCGCAACATGTCCCGCCCACTACCACATCAGTTGTGCAATCCTTCTAGCGCTGTCGGTTACATTAGTTCTGCTCCGGATTTCCCCATTTCTGATTCTATCACACAGGGATGTTCACTTCTCATTCATCTTGCTCAATGCGAAATAATTATATTTGAAAAATTGATTTTTTCTTTCGATCTCCTAATCTAAATGGGCATCTTTATGGTTACTCGCATGTAAATGATATTCTTTACCATTTAACATTATTTTATTACTTTGAATACTTCTTTTGCATTCCATTCACAATCCACAGTTATAATTCTTATTAAAAATTCAAAATCATATAGTCTAAGATCCGAGCCAACATCGACCTTCACCGAGCTGATAATAGAATGAAACATATTTTAATAATGAAATTATTATACAGGGTGTAAAAAAACATATGACAAAGGCTAAAACTACGCATTCTCTACACCCAAACAAGTAATATTACAAAATATTATACGTGGGAAACATTTGCATTTTTAAGTAAAAAAAATACATTTTTTTTCCAGTACGCAATTTATATCGCGGCGCGCTACTGTGGCGCTACGCAAACAATGTGCCTGTGTGTATGTGTGTGCGTGTGTGTAAGTGCGTATATAAAAAAGTTTTTAAATATTTAAAAAAAATGTGACTTTGACCTTCAATATCTCCATAACCATAAATTTCCCAGGTATGGTCCAGAAGAAAAAAATAATCGTCATAATATGGAATATACGTGGCCTCCGGCTTCGTTAAAGGTTTTTTTACACCCTGTATTAGAAAATATATTAAAAATGGATTGCCTGAAAAAATCCTGGCAGACTATTTTTTTCATTCTATTATCAGCTCGGTGAAGGTCGATGTAGGTTCAGATCTTCTATTACTATTTCAATTTTAATAAGTAGCTGTTATAGAAAACACAGATCTGTAGTTGTTTTCATAGTTTTGTGAAATCCAATTTCGGTCCGTACTATTGTTCATTATGTGAATTTTGAATAGGCTTCGGGGGCACACAATATCAAACTTCACTCTTCACTCTCAATACATTTCTGTTCGTGCCAATCACAGTTTCGTGATCTGTTGTTTGATTTACAAAGAGATAATTGAATAGTTAGTGTTGATTTGTTGTGAACTGAAGTTTGATAATAATTATTAACGCCGTTTGATTGTTGCTAACTTTGAGGTATTTGGTAAATCGAATTAGGCGCTTTCCTCACCGGATCTGTGCGGGTTCATTCCTTTATCGTTTCAGTACCGAACCTGTACAGATTTCTTCCCAACTACTTAAACTACTAAATATTTCCAAACACTCACAGCAATTAGCCTAGCCCCAAAGTAAGCGTTGTAAGGCTTGTGTTGTGGGATACTAGGGTAACGGATACAATACATATACAGTACATATTATTATATAAGTATATTTATATAGAAATACATATTAAACATCCATGACTGGAGTACAAATGCTCGTATTCATCACACAAACATCTGCCCCCACCAGTATCTCTCGAGACCTCTCGAGTCGGCGACACCATTAAACCCGGCGTACAAACCTCTCGGCCACTGAGGTCGTCAGAAATTAAATGAGAGCTTTCTCACTGAGTTGTTTCAGTACAGAATCTTTACCGAGAGTATTCACAGTTCTTTGTACCGAGTACTTCTGAATACTACCGAAACATTCGTCTCGCCCGTCCCGTCATTCCCGCAAACAAACCGTCGAAAACAAAACGAAATATACCGCACTGAAACCGAGCCAGTCAAAAAGCGATTCTCGGTAAAGTATCTGTACAGATGCGGTACAGAAACGAAAAGGATATATGTGAGGAAGGCACCTAAATTTTATTAATTCTAAAGGGTACAATTATTCTTTTGGCATGTATAGTGCTAGTGCAAGCTCGCAAGCCACACGCGCTAACCACTTACGCCATATGCCTTGATCACACGTACTGAGCAAACGAGCGAGACAGTGCTCTCGGCCGAGTACTCGGACATATAAACATAGTGCCGAGTGTGGCCGAATGCTCGGCTGAGGGGTCGACCGAACGAAGCGGCGAGACAGTAACCCAGCTCCCGTTCTACTTACTAGTCTGAATGTCCACACTCCCGCACTGTCTAGCTTGCTCACTCGGCAGCTCTGAACATGCACTGTCTCGCCACTTGGCCACATTACGATTGCCGTCATTCTCGCCTGAGATACATTTAACTTTCTCGCCAGTTCATTCGATATGTATGATCAAGGCAATACAGATGGTTAGCGCGTTTAGCTCACGATCGTGGAAGTTAAGCATCTTTTCCCATTGTCAGTTATTAGATGGGTGACCGAAAACTTATTATCTCAAGCCCCTCCGTGCTTCGGAGAACCACGCTGAGTTGATCGCGGTTGCACCTGCAGTCGTTAGCACACACCAGTCCGCACTGGGCCCGCGTGGTGAGTTATGGCCCATTTTTCCTATTCCATTCATAAGGATGGCATGTGCCCAGCAGTGCGGACATTAATAGGCTGAAGATGATAAAAAGGTAGTGCTTTCAAAATTGCTATTCCAATAACGACCACCACGTCTCTGAGATCCAAAGTTCGATTTCCCATTGAAAAAATTTTATTTACTTTGTCACGAATCTGGGTGTATGCTAACTGTGATATTTAGGTAATATCCTTTGCATAATATTGCATTATCTTATTGCCTGTGTCAAACAGCAATGTTGATTTTTTATTCATGTATATTTGTATAACAACCACTTCACAGCCCAGTCCAGTTAAGATTTTTATCTTAAGTGGATTTCATAACTTCTTTCTAACTACAAATGGAATAAAACAAAATAAATTCATTATAATTTTTTAATCGATAATCATATTTTATCATCCAGTGATTGAGAAACTCGTAACATTTTCCCTAAAAAATCTCAACGCGTCCATAAGTACATTTAATATTTACAATCTGCACGCACCCAAAAAAGTTACATATGAATTACACTTTTAAAAGAGGCAGAAACGATTTTTAATCCTGTAATGTAAAGTCATATGGAATTAACTGTCACACTCTCATTTCGTCAATGGCGGCTTGTGGGAGGTTCGGGGTATGGGTGGGCTTCCCTCGCCGGAGGGTCGCGTGAGGACCCCTCTCCCCTTCTCTCCCCGGGGAGCTCTGCGCCGCCGAGCCGTTCGGAGGCTGGAATTTCTGTTGCCTCGCTTCCTGCAACGGCGGCGAGTTATTAAACTTGTTCAAATTCTTAGGCATAGTCGCGTAGCCCCCCATTTGCGGGTACGTCACATTGGGTATCCTGAAACTGCTGTTCCTACTCCCTAACTTAGCCGGAAGCATCATGTTGTCCATACTCAGCGTCGGACTGGGAGGCGACTTCGGCACGTCCAAGGGCCCTTTGAAATTCAAATTGGACAAGTGAGCATCGGATCCCATCATATGTTTTTTCCTGTTCTGTCTCTCCACGTCTACGACCAAGCTCGGGGCGTGAGTCGGATCCATATGGTAATGGGAATGCTTCCCCGAAATTGTCTCGAAGTGTTTCTCGTTGAACCGCTGCTGTTTGCCCCGTGACCTCGATTTGTCCCGCTGATAGTATACGCCCGCGAATATAAGCACATTCAGTATAAGCAACGAGCAGCCGATTGCTATCGTTACGCTGAGTGCCGTTGAATATGCGGCGTATCCCGCCGCCTCCAAATTGGCCAAGGTATTATCCGTTGTGTTTACTGTTTGCAGATCCCGGCCGGGTAGGACGGTGGCGCACGTAGCTAATATCGTGTCGACGGTAGTGAGTGCTGTGTCGGAGTAAGTTCCGTTTGTTCGTCGCACTTGCTCGTTATCGGAATTCTTCGCGAGTGGATCCGGTCTGACGATGCCCTCGTATAAATCTTGTTCGTTGTGGTTTTTGAAGAGGTTGTGACGCGTCGCCACATCCTCCATTCCTGCGCGATGTAGTTCTGGTACTAAGCGGAGCCACACGGATAGCTGGTGCGCCCTGAAGTGATTCTTCAGTCGAGGCTTCATACCTAGAAAGAAAATTTTAATTTACATTCACGTGACTTTATTCGTAAAATTGCACGTAAACAACAGCCGCAGTAAAGAGGCCATTACCTTGTATTTTTTAAAACCTTTTTTATTTTTGCGTTTACAAATTTCTTGGGACCTCCTTTGCCACCTAAATCGTTTAAGTCTTGTGTCCTTTTGTACATCAGATAACTTTACGGGTTTCCTTTTTTCTGGAACGTTCGCTTAATTGAGACAAGTAGGCTCTTTTACGATATTATCGGAGTAACGACCTCTCACAATGGCTCATTATTCTCAATAGATGTATACAGGGTGTAATGAAGGGATATAAATATATTTATATATATATGTGAAACGCATTTACTGTAATGATTGTTATAAATACAGGATAGGTATAAATTTTTAAGAGTAATGTAATTATTAGATTCCTTATCTGCATTGTCCTGATATGATATAGATTTGTATGTATACACCATTATATGTGAATATTTTTATTTTTTATGCATTTATAAACACATATATTTTATGCAGTATAATGTATTATACTAGCAGTGGCCCGCGGTATATTAGGGATATTTTCCCGCAGTAAAACGTAGCCTTTGTGTTAATACAGGGTGTGAGCTAACACCATACCAAATTTTATTAAAATCTCTCCAGTCGTTTAGACGCGAAGAAGTAACAAACATACACACTCACAAACTTACGCTTTTATAATATTAGTGTGATTGTTTCTATTGATATACTCTAAGTATAATGAATAATTCGATAAATTCTTTTTGCATTATCTTCTCAAGATCTTTGCTATAATTCTCCGGTTGCCTGGTAGAGAATGCCTAATGGCTTTAAGTTCGCCACTTGTACAATCATTTGTGCAAGAAAGTCTAAATAAAATAAATAAATAAATTTTAACAAAGACCCGTGGCCCAAATGAAATGTGTGTCGCTTATTCAATAAAGTCCCAAGCAATATCCAAGAGATAACCATAAATAAATTCAGAGATAGTTTAAAAAAGCACTTATTAAAAAAATCTTATTACAAAGTGTCTGATTATGCTACAGACAAAAATGCTTGGGTTTGAACTGTTTCAATCATTCCAACAGGTTTTCTACATGGAATAAATTATGATTGTATTGACGTTGTAACAACAATGATTTGTAAATGTTGTTACATTATACTTTTAATGTTGTGGATTGTTTTTTCGCTCGTTTTTCGACGCAGCTAAAAAATATGTCAAATAACGAATGGAAAGGAAAAAAAAATTGACGATTCAAAAGAATTGTACTATACATCCAATTTGAATAAAGATATATTGAACTCTGATTTATGTGATTATCTCCATGATAAAAAAGGAATGTGTCACCAGTAGGGGATATTATTAGTGCGTTGGTAAAATTAACTTAATACGAAATTGAGATAACAGCGAGGAAATACAGTTCATAATACGAAATTGAAGAAAAGTTCATTAAAATCTTCAACCTAGCGCAGTGCTTACAATAAGTATACGTTTTGTTACACCCCGTAAATGAGTTGTTTATTCTCTCCTGAATTTCATTATATTCAAACATTATCTTGTAAGGCTTTGGTATTGTGACTTGTTATTACGCTTGTTTATTGTTATCGTAACAACAGTGCTATAAATATACTAAAATGAGAGAAAAATCAGTAACCAAAAAAAAATCGACTGACGACGAGAAAACTTGAATATTAACGTTGTGCATTTTGGAATGGTTAGGGAATAATTTTCCACGAATTGCTTTAATTATCAGTATAATAGTACTATCATGTATGTGGTAGAATACAATATTTATTGATTACGGTATCGTACACAAACATGACAATTTATATAACATTAAAAAAGTTTATCTCTCAGAAAAATCAACTTACATGAATCACATTTAAACGCACTTAGCGACATCTATTGTAAAGAAATCAACTTACATGAATCACATTTAAGCGCACTTAGCGACATCTATTGTAAAAAAATGGATTTTCTTCGAAATAAAGCTGCCACGTGGACGTCCTAGATAGAGACTTATTATTATAATACGGTAAAATAAAATATTACTACACATATGTTTCGACCAATATATTAAAAGTCAACAACCTTTCCAATGTGTGTCATGATGCGATCAGCCCACGTGTTTAACCTGACTCGAATTTAACATTTTTTACCCAGACCAAAAAAAGTGTAGAACGCCGCTAAAGAGGTTTTCACTTCAAAAACAATAACAACTACATAGGCACCTCGTTTTTGTGTTTTATGTCTGAATAAGTCTAATCACTACGGGTAATAGGAAAAACTTTTCATAGGACAGACTTTTAGGCTCAGATTTAAACCACTGCGAAGATTCAAACTGAAATATACAATTATTTTCCTCTTAGCTTCTCCGTGATATGGTAGGCACGTTAAACCGTTGGTTCCGGCTGCATCTACAGTCTATAGCACCCACCAATCCGCACTGGCTCCGCGTGGTGGGTTATTGCCGAGTCTCCCTATTTAAATCCATAGAGAAAGCCTATACGTCAGCAGTGTGGACGTTAATAGGCTAATGTTGATGATGATGAAAATAAAATAATAATAATAAGTGATTGCCAAAGGACACAAACTTCCAAAAAGTATACACGTCCACAGAATCCTTTACAAAATGCTCGCTTGTCACGCTGAGCTTTACAGTGAAAGGCAATAAGACAGTGTATATTGTCCTAAGAAAGAAGTGGAACCAAAGAAAATATATCTAGAAAAAAATCCTTTTGTACGTCCTTTTATTTTATTTAGATTTAAATATCGAGCAGTTATATTTTAGAAAATAAAATATAACTATACTTGCTATTTCTTCTTTTAAATGTTTAATACTTGTAAAGGTATTCATTTGACATTGTGGGTTACCTACAATGCGAAGAGATGGCGCTGCCTTGCAGCTTAAGAAAGGCTAGAAAGAATTCGACACGGCCATCAGGGCCCGGATAGCGAAGGGTGCGGGTTCGGGTCCCATCTGCTGACTGGTCCGCGTGGATTTTTTCTAGTAATATTAAGCAGTTATATGCTTAAAAAAATAATTATAAGAAGTGGAACATTGAGAGGAACTTGCATTAAATGAAAGCAACTGTTCAATTTGCAGAAGGGAGAGATTATCATCCGTATTTCGTGAAATACTAAAACAAAAGATTAGCATGTTCTAACAAGAAAAAATATTGATAGCATTTTTGCAAACAACATTCTTAAAGAGAAAAGATTTGTTTATTTGTTGTAATGAATTGAGGAGCTAAATGGCGCAAGTGGTTAGCGCGTTCGGCTGCGATCGTTAAACTTAAGCAACTTCCGCAGTGGTCGGTCATTGGATGGGTGACCAAAAATTACTATCTCGAGCTCCTCTGTGCTTCGGAAGGCACGTTAAGCCGTTGGTCCCGGCTGCATATGCAGTCGTTAGCACCCACCAATCCGCACTGGGCCCGCGTGGTGGGTCACGGCCCAATCTCCCTATTCCATCCATAGGGAAGGCCTTTACCCCAACAGTGGGGACATTAATAAGCTGATGATGGTGATGATGATGATGAATGAATAAACTCAAAAATACTTAATAATATGTAGATTATCAAAATTTTTGTGTAAATATCTTAAAATTTTGATGACTGAATAACAAACAAGAAACCTAGTTACATCATCGATACCTACATATATGTCATGGGTTATTTGTTTTCAGAATATTGTACTCCATATGAGTTCGATTTTTCTTAAAGATATACTTATTAAAATCGTATCATGTAACTTATATTTCTCATCAACTAAGGAGCGGCAGATCGCTAATATAGAGTAAATACCTTATAGTAATATAAGTTATTTACGGGATTGTTACCATTTACCTTGTTTTTAGCGAGTTTCCGATATTTCGGCACTGTTGCAAGCGCCATGATCACGGAGTAACTGAAGTAATTGCGGGTAGGCTGTTATTGGCAGACATACACACACGAACACGCACAAACACACATTAACAGACACCCACGCACAAACATACACACACTCAAACACCCGCGTAGATACACACAACTTGAATATTATTAGCGTTAAATTAGTCATTAATTTAAGTATATGATATATCATATCGTTTATTCTCTCGTGAAAATGAGTTTATTGAATACTATAGTGTAGTATGAAAGTGATGACCGGCGCAGTGGGAGCCTGGTGATCTGTATGACAGGTTTCACAACCTAGTGCAGACACCAGTCTCGGGAAAGGTTAAAATTATTTGCTAATTATACTTTGTATTTTATAATATAAGACTTTGTAACCATTCTTGAGAGAAATAAATAAATAGATTATTATTATTATTATATCGGTCTACCCTCCGACGAAGTCTCTTATTGCGTTCGATCGAGACGAAGAAGACTTCGTCGTCATTGCAACAGTGCCGAAATATCGGAAACTTACTAAAAACAAGGTACATGGTAACAATCCCGTAAATAACTTACATTACTATAATGTTAGTGACCATGAAAGTTTAAAACAATATAGAGAAAATACCAACCAATTTCCAGATATTTCTGATGTGTAGAATCATATTCTTCCCAGTTGACCCCGCGGAACTTGTTCCTCTCCCGCGATGCTGGGAGGACAACTTCCTGGCGTATGTTGTCATTGGGATTCCTGAAGCAAAAACGAAATTTGAAAATCATACAGACATAACGTTAGTTACCTACAATGCGAAGAGATGGCGCTGCCTTGCAGCTTAAGGCTAGGAAAATTTCGACGCGGCTAATAGGGCCGTGGTAGCATAATGGTCAGTGCATTCGCCCGGCTAGCGAAGGATGCGGGTTCGAATCCCGACCGCTGCCTGGTCCGCGTGGTTTTTTTTAAACTAGTAAACTTTTCTTTAGATTTAAACATCTAGCAGTTAAATGCTTAAAAAATAAATAAAATCATAACTATAACGTTAGTTTTTAGATATTTGTGAAATCAATGCGTATCATATATCAGATAAATCGCATCCGATTCTGGTATCGATACCAAGTGCATGTCAGTCTAGCTAATCTAGCGTCCTCAAACTAAAGTGCGGCTAAGTGACATGAGGTCGATTTTTCAGCACTAAATTGCATCTTATATAGTTTTTACATATATACACACACACACACACACGCACGCACGCACGCACGCACGCACGCACGCACGCACGCACGCACGCACGCACGCAAGCACGCACGCACGCAAGCACGCACGCACGCACGCACGCACACACACACACACACACACACTGGTTAATGCTATACCTACCTATTTTTATATAATTTTTTATTTAGTGGTTTTAAATTATTGTATCTCTAAAGTAACAATAGTGGGGAGAGCACTGTCTTCTGGTCCTCAGGGTAACCTTTTCCAGAGGACAGTGTTCACATTATCATGTACGAAAATGTAAAGTGGTTCCAATAAATTATTATTATTATTTTAATACTCTATCGATCTGTCTTTAACAAGTATTTGTATCGTTTATAGTTTAAGTCTAAAAATCCGTCAGGTGCTGCTGAATGGTTACAAAATAGCAATAATTTTAAGTTTACGAGCCGTTTTTTGGCCATATCTCAAAAGTTGGTTGTGTCATTTAGCCGCGTTTTAGCTTGAGGACGGCAGTAATACCGTAGCATGACAGGATGCTATGCGATACGAATTACGACAGATGCGTGTTTTGTGTGTGTGTGGGTCTCTTCGATTCCATGAATCATGAATTGAAAATGTAAACGAAACCATTTATTTGCTTTTCGGCATGGTAACTGAAACTATTGAATGTTGACAAAATTATTAGGTACCTTAAAAAGTTGAACGCAGTCGAGTGCCACAAACTTTTCTGTGCCGATGGCAAAAATTTGAACTACAATTTATCCATAGTATTTTGACGACTTAGTTTTTTTTGACGGCCGAGTGGTTTGTACGCCGGGTTCCATGATGTCGCCGACTCGAGAGGTCCCGAATTCGAATCCCGGTGGGGGCAGATGTTTGTGTGATGAATACGAGCATTTGTACTCCAGTCATGGATGTTTAATATGTATTTATATAAATATACTTATATATGTACAGTATATGTATTCTATCCGTTAACAAAGCATACCGGTGTTATGGTGCCTTATAGTGCTTACTTTGGGGCTAGGCTAATTGGTGTGAGTGTTGGAAATATTTATTTATTATTTATTTTGTTCACCGTTAGCGACAGTACCAACGGCACAGTTAAGTTAGTAGCAGTGCAGCCATCCTTTGCAGGAATATCCCGACGACACAAAGGATGCGAAACGTCAAAAAATAAATAAAATCAGTGCATCCAACCCGTTGAATCTTGTTTTATTGAATGAGTGATGTGCATGAAAGAAAAAATATATGGTACCAACTAGCGGCCCGCCCTCGCTTCGCTTCAGTGTAGAGCTGAAATGTAGACTACAGTTTTTGTTCTCGGGCTTGTATTATAAACAATGACATTCATCTATGATTCTTCTTATACCTGCATGCAAAGTCTCAGCCCGATCGGTTTACAATTGACAAAGTTTCATACAAACTTTCATTCCCTATTTTATCCCCTTGGGGGTAGAGTTGATCAAAATCCTTTCTTAGCGGATGCCTACGTCATAACATCTACCTGCATGCCAAATTTTAGCCCGATCCGTCCAGTGGTTTGGGCTGTGCGTTGATAGATCACTATGTCAGTCAGTCACCTTTGAGTTTTATCTTTATATATATAATTCTTCTGCGAGTGTGTATGTCACTGAACTTCTCTTAAACGACTGGACCGATTTTGATGAAATTTTTTGTGTGTGTTCAAGGGGATCTGAGAATGGTTTAGATTAGATTCACAATTTTGTCCGCTGGACAACCCCTATTTTTTTAGGGCGGTACGAAGTTCGCTGGGTCAGCTAGTATATATAGATAACGTTTATTAACCCCTAGTTATCGCGTCATTAGCTGTCGTGGCACTTTCGTCGTTTTCAATTTCCATAACAAGTATTTCTCAAGCTGCGTAAGGAAAGTTTTAATTTTTTTTGTTGTGTATGCTGTTGGTCGCAGATGACCTTTACAGCGTCACCGGGCTTGTGGACGGCGAGATCCTAAGAGGACCTCAAGTCGAGAATTGACGAGTGCCTCTAAAGGTATTCCAGGCGGATGACATCTCAACATAGTGGGAGTCTCCTCTCCGTCTGGAGCCTCTAGACCACTCGAACCTGAGGTGGTCGGCTAGACTAGAGGGCGTCTCTGAGACTCTGACCTTAGCTCTAGTTAGCCGTTATCGTGGGGGGATAAGGACAGCGCTTGGCCAAAGCTTTTGGAGAATGTACGCGTCGTTATAAATATGAACACGCGTATAACCCACTTACTACTCGTACTTTGGTCTGCTTTTGGCTTAGGGTAATAAATGTGCGTTTATTAGTAAAAAGGGTGGCAAAAAAGCATTAAAGTCAGAAGTCAAAATATCTTTATTCAAATTGGATGCAAAACACAACTCTTTTAAATCGTCCATATTTTTTTCCTCTTTTGAATCGTCCATATTTTTCCCCTACCACCAGTTAGGGACATTTTTTAGCTGTGGAGAAAAACTGGCGAAAGAAACTTCACAGCGATTATGTAACAATATTAATATTATATTGTTACGGTGTCAATACAAAATAATTTCATCTACATCATAATTATAGAAAAAGCCTGCCGGAACGTTTGGAGACACTAAAGTGTCTTGTCTTATAAATAATAGGCTTTATTAATAATGTAGGTAGTTTAAAATTTATCGACGCTTATTGTTTGGATATTGCTAGGGACTATATTGTAGAAGCGTACACAAAGACCTTTAAATGAATTATTAATTTTGTGGAGCCTTTCAATACAGGTACAGCTAATTAATTTTTATTTCTAGTACCAAGCGAGTGCTTATCACTATTTATAGCAAATAATGTAATATTTTTTGAACATACATTAAATTTTAATAATAAATGTACTGAGAAGCAACAGTCATAATGTCTATTTCTTTAAAATTTTCTCTTAAAGAGTCACTAATCTTAAGATTGTAAATTGATCGAACAGCCCGCTTATGCACAGTGGCGTAGTTTCCTGATTAATATTTTATGAACAACGCAATCAAAAGCCTTGGACAAATCATAGAAGCATCACGTGACTGCTCTCAGGCATCAAAAATATGTTGTAAAAGCTCAACACCAGCGTCGGTTCTAGAGCGACCCCTTGTAAAACCAAATTGTTTTGAATGAAGTAACTTATTTTTATAGAAATAAGACTGGGAAAGGACATTGGGCAAAAATGTATGGACGCTGCACCCACGTCCGCCACGGCTTAAACTACATTTGTTTGAAAGGTATTATACTCATGATCTTCTGTGCTAAAGCGCATCAAATACCATCCCGGGGGTCTTTAGTTATTTTAAGTTAAATAGGTACAAGTACTATAATGAACGAACATTAATGAAACAAGGGAATTAATTTTGTTAGTTAGTTCGACCCTACATAGGGGCTCAGGTATTATGGGAGTACTTCACAAGGCGCAAGGGTGTCACCTTATGTTATTCTGCCACGCTAGAGTAAATCCAAAAATCCACGTATGGGTTGGGGTTTTTTCAATCATTCTGTTATAGTAAATTGTCTTCTATGTAAAACGGAGCGACCACAAATCACACAAACTTGTCCACGCATCGGAGAAAACATGATTCCAGTTCATTCATACTAATTGACAAAACCGATAATCATGTTATAATGTTCCAATCGTGCTAGATAAAAATCAATCAAGTGACACAGGGAGCGCACAATCACAACGAAGTAAGACGAGTCAACTATTCGCAACTGCAAGTCCTTCAACCCCCGTAAACCGTTGAGGTGTCTCAGAAGTGCAAGCGCAGGATGGTCGGCAATATCTGGTTGTATAGTACGATATGGCATATTATTATGATTACTAATATTATAAGGTAGGTACTATAAAATGAATTTTTTTAGCTACTTAAATATGCACACGTCCCATATCTTTTGACTAGCAGGATATTTTTTACGGTGCCATATCTTTTGACTACCAGGATATTTTTTACGGTGCCATAATAAAAAAGGCTAGTTTTCATAGATCTATCGATTCATACTAATAACATTGTTGGCGGAGCTGGGTGTGTTTTGCCCATTGTCCTTTAAGAAATTACAATAGAAATAATATCATAAACGTGGGTAGCACAGATATAGGTCTTAAGTTTGTGGGGTCAGATGTGTTACCGAATTTAAATAATGAAGTCATTTTGTTGTGATTCATGAGATTAGGAAAAACACCACAGTCAATACACTGCTTAAATATGTCGGCTAAGATTGGAGCTGTTGTTTTAATTACTGATTTAGAGACATCAACGGAATTTCCCCACAGATCAGAGGTTTTCTTTTTATTTGATGGTCAAAAGACTTTATTATATCACTAGCGGCCCTCCCTCGCTTCGCTTCGGTGTAGAGCTGAAGTGTAGACTACGGTTTTGTTCTCTTGGCTTGTAGTATACACAATGACATTCATCAATGATTCTTCTTATACCTGCATACAAAGTCTCAGCCCGATCGGTATAAAATTGACAAAGTTTCATACAAACTTTCATTCCATATTTTATCCCCTTGGTGGTAGAATTGATCAAAATCCTTTCTTAGCGGATACCTACGTCATAACATCTACCTGCATGCCAAATTTCAGCCCGATCCGTCCAGTGGTTTGGGCTGTGCGTTGATAGATCACTATGTCAGTCAGTCACCTTTGAGTTTTATATATATAGATAAGAATTGATGTATTCAAAATTTGCTCGCCTGACAGTAAGTGTTTTCTTTGCCTATTTAAGCTTGTAATACAGGAATATCACTGACTGAGCCATGGAACCTTACCCACCCATACAAACACAATACCACTAAAATTTGAGAAATTTTTAGTGATATAATAAATCATTTATGCAATCTCAACAGTTAGTATACTAAACCAAACCTCCATTAAATTTTCCGATCCAACATCAACTTCGCTAATAAAACAATAGGTTGCAGCCGTTCTCAAGAAACGTTCAAACTAAACAGAGTTTAAATTCGACGACGCAAAGTTAGTTATCGTATTGTCTGTCCTTATCAAGACTTCCCAAAACTTGGTCGAGAGAAGTGAAACTCCATTGGAAGATAATTTTCCATAGAACCTTGTTTTTATAGACTTAAAGTGTATACTTGCAAAGCAATTACTTGCTCTCAACTTTTGCAATATTGTTTGAGTTCAAATTAAACCTATTGCAATTCACAAATTCCTGTGGGTATTGTCTCATGTTATCTTTCTACATGAAAAGAGATGTCAGAAGCAAATTTTCAATAAAAGCCGTATGAGATTACTTTCTTTGAATAAATATCTAACTTTATTCAGCACAAACAAAAGATTAAATATTATTATTATAAAGAAAAAAGATATAAGAAAATATAACTAGAAAAAATTCCACGCGGACCAGGCAGCAGACGGGACTCGAACCAGCACCCTCCGCAATCGAGCAAATGCACTGACCAATTATGCTACCGCGGCCCTCACGGACCGCGTCGAAATTCTTCTAGCCATTCTTAAGCTGCAAGGCTGCGCCATTTCTTCGCATTATAGGTAACCCACAATGTCAAATGAATACTTATACAAGTACTAGCGGCCCGCCCTCGCTTCGCTTCGGTGTAGAGCTGAAGTGTAGACTACAGTTTTTGTTCTCGGGCTTGTATTATACATAATGACATTCATCTATGATTCTTCTTATACCTGCATACAAAGTCTCAGCACGATCGGTTTAAAATTGACAAAATTTCATACAAACTGTCATTCCCTATTTTATCCCCTTGGGGGTAGAATTGATCAAATTTTTTTCCGTAAGAACCTTGTACAGAGTATTAGAAAACTACAAAGAAAAAATCAGCCAAATCGGTCAAGCCGTTTTCATATTATGTCGTGACAACGGAAAACGGGTTTCATTTTTATATATATAGATTAACAGTTTGAAAGCAGAAATAGCATCAAGCAGTTACGTGCTTTAAAAGAATAAAAAAAAAAATTATAACGAAAAAAGATTTGTTTGACTGTTGGTATTAAAAGGATCGGAAACTATTGGACCGATTTTAAAAAAACAATCACGCTTAAAATCCTACAGTATCCATGATGAAGATAGGCTTTAGAATAATTTCAAAAAAGTTAGGGTTCCAAATAAAAACTTTGATAACGTAACCCAAGGTGTGAAAAACATACGAAAAAATAAACTTATATTGCTTACGCTGCGGAAGTTATCGACAGTAGAGCAAAGTGATGTACTAAACTTTTATAGAGGACATCAATATCTACAAAAAATTCGCAATACCATATGTCTAACTTTTAACGGTTATGTCACAACTAAAGGTCTCTTGCGGATTCAACCGCGTTAATTTGAGGAAAAAGGTTTTAGTGAGCCAAACTTAAAATATTGGCATATGCTGTAGTGGACTTTTTTATAGAACTTTGAAAGGGGAATATTTCCGCCATACATGATTTTTGTGTAACTTTAATCATTTACGCAGCGTACGCAATAGAAGCTCACAAATTGAATATTTTTACCCGTTTTTGCAACATTCATGATCCGGTCCTTCTAGTCGCACCGTGATGATAAATAGCCTTAAGCCTTTCTTAATAAATGCATTACTAGCACAACAAAAAAAAATTCAAATCGTACCATTAGTTCCTGAGATTTGCGCGTTCAACCAAAAAAAGTGCATTCGGTACAACAGGTGATAAACTACGCAACACAATTTTCATCATCATCGGCCTATTAATGTCCCCACTGCTGGGACACAGGCCTTCCCTTTGGATGAAATAGGGAGATTGAGCCATGACGCACTAGGATTAGTAGGTGCTAACGACTGCAAATGCAGCCGGGACCAACGGCAACGGCTTAGGCGTTGAGCAGACGACGGGGCGGGGCGGGCATTTTGTCCGTGAAGCAATAAAGACCGCGTTTGCCCGTCGATGTCTGCGGCTGCCCGCGCTGCGTACACAAAGCACACGACGGGCAGAGGCGGTCAGTTCAGGACGTTCGTTCTATAAGCGCGTGGCGCGCACTGAGCTGACCGCCCCGCGCTGCCGCGCCGTCTGCGTTACTGCATATAAACTGGTTTGTTTGATCCACGGCGGGCAGCCGCGGACATGCCGCGCCGCCACTGCCCGCCGGGCACCTGCCGCGCGGTCTTTTTGCCCTCTGTGTGCGTTTGAAGTATAGGATTCACTTTTGCTATTATTCGCGGCGAAATTGACCGGCCAGCCCCACCCCGTCGTCTGCTAAACGCCTTAACGTGCCTTCCGACGCACGGAGGAGCTCGTGATATTAAATTTTTGGTCACCCATCAAAAGACCGACCAATGCGATAGTTACTTAACTTAGCGATCGCAGCCGATCGCGCTTATCACTTGCGTCATCTAAATACTCTACAAAATGTTCACTATCAGTTAAATAAATTTTCACGAATGGTTTAAATAATAAATAATAATAAATATTTCCAACACACACCAATTAGCTTAGCCCCAAAGTAAGCACTGTAAGCATGTGTTATGAGATACTAGGGTAACGGATAGAATACATAAACTGATACATATATATCATTTATATAGAAATACATATTAAACATCCATGACTGGAGTACAAATGCTCGTGTTCATCACACAAACATCTGCCCCCACCGGGATTCGAACCCGGGGCCTCTCGAGGTGGCCACACCTTGAAACCCGGCGTATAAACCACTCGGCCACGGAGGTCGTCAGGTTTATAATTAAATAAAGAAATTCATTGCGTATAATACAAGGCTGGAAACAAAAAACAGTATTCTGTACTACAGCTCCACACCAAAGGCAGGCCACTTTATGAAATATAAATTCAATGGCATAGAATCAGAGTGAGTTTACTCAAACCTAAAATGTTACAAAGAACAAAGGATACGAAAGGTTCTTTGTTGGCTTTTTTCAAAGAATATATAACATTTACTTTACGCGAAGGAACAAACGTTCAATAAATAGTTTTCAGTTCACTTAACGTAGTATAAAAGATAGACACGAACAACATTTTCCACGTGTCAATTATAATGTATAGTATATAATTAGAAATAAATTTTGCAGGATTTGTTCTAAGTAATCAATTTATCTAGTCAATATATTATAATAACAATATCTTCAGATATTTGGTGTACAAAAATTACCGCTTGGTCTTCAGTGTTCTGCTCGAAAAGTTCTGGGTTCGAGTCAAAATGACATCATTAGTCTGACCAGTACAGTGTGGTTTAGACATACGGAATTCCAGCATGAAAAGTTTGAAAATAAGCTAGCAAGAATGGAATTTCTTGAGTTAAGCTCTACGTATGATTTATAAGACAGAATAAACAAGCTTGCGACGTAGAAATTTAAAGTTTATTCTTTATTTTTATAGTTGGCGTTAGCGTTTGTTCGGATAGAAATATAGCCACTTGTCTACAGCGCCATGCCTGTAATTTATAACTGTAAAGTTTTATATCAACAGAAAATATTAAGTTGAAAAATTTAGCTGGACCCCTTCTTCCCTAACCTTTATCCACCTACTGCTGGGTATAGGTCTCCTCAATGGTGCGCCAATTTGCTTGGTGTTGTACAATCCGAATCCAGTTTCTTCCTGCTACTCTGATTATCTGGCGGGCTGCCTACCTTAGATTAAAACAAAAAGGATAGATACGGTACGCTCATACAAGCATCATATAAAATATCATCCGACTCAACTACATAAGCAACTCTCGCCACGCACACGTCTGTATATAAACATCAATCGAGCGAGCGAGACAGAACTATACGCTTCAACGCAGCGTATTGTTTTCCTTTTCTTGCTTACAAAATGGCGATTACGTAAATAATATTCACGACAAACCGTGATTTTTGGAAAAAAAATGTTTTCACAGTTTTACGAATGAAAAGTGTTAACGGGGCATTTGAACTATTTGTGTTCTTTATAAAAGCATCGAGGGCATTGTTAAATCTTCATAACACAGAATATACGCAATATTGTTATATTAAGTGTACATGCAGCGTGTTTGAATGTCAAATTGTGACTAAAGCGAATTGTGGTCATGGACCACAATTTAAGCGGATCACTTTTGAGCCGCGAATGTCGTATCTTCCCTTTTTGTTTTAATCTAAGCTGCCTACCTAAGTTTCTGCGTCCTGTTCTAGGCTGCCATTCCACAATGGCTCGACTCCACCTGTAGTCCGTTCTGAGAGCCACGTGACCTGCCCGCCTTCACTTCTTCCCTGCGAGTTCGCGAGTAATTTCGGGTAGTTTTGTTCTTTTCCGTATGTCCTTATTGCGTACACGATCTTTAATGGATATACGAAGCATGGCACGCTCCATTTTTCTCTGAGCGACCTGCATGGTGTGGACATATTGCCTTGTCATAGTCTAGGTTATAGCCACACACAGTGTTTTATGCAACCAAAAAAATTTACACCTTAAGATTTTTGCATAAATCAATTATTTATACCCTAATAAAGGCAAGAGTTCAATTCTCAGATCACTATTTCCATTAAAAAAAAAGATATGAAGTAGCAAAGTTTTTGAAATTTGAGCATTAAAAAATTAACAATTTAATTTCCTCAAAAGACGGTTCCATATCTGTACATGAGATATTTGCCACTTGATAAGGAATTATTGAAGGCATAATTTTGCAATTTTATTTTATTTATAAGTGTCCTAGTTTCCGAGAAATATTTCTTTTTTAAATTTCGATTTTTAATTTTTTTCTCCAAATATCGGCAAAAGTGGAACCTGGATTTAGTACAGAAAGATTCTATAAGCCAAGTTCTATCACCCATAAAAAAATCAGGTTTCACTTTTGCGGTTTTAAGAAGTTATGACAGAATTTAGATAAAGGTCAACTTTCATGATCTAGGATTGTCACAAAGGTCAACTATGAGTTAAATGAAAATGTTAAATTTTTTGTTTGTTAATTAATACCGTCAATCAATTGAATAAATTAACAACACTTGTGGATGAATACAATATACTTACATATACTAGGTACCTGCCTAATGTAGATGTGATAATGTAGGAATACTTTATGTTTGTTCGACCACATTTTAACTTTGTACCTTACACGCTAAACGGTAACGAAAAAATGAACTATGTTGCTTGAAAAAAATTTCAAAATTCATTCAGAATCATGGCATAAATCAGTTAGTAGGTGTAACTATTATTGTTACAAAAAAAAACGTAGAGGTAAGCAGGCATGAACTTGTGTCTAATTGGGTCTCCAAAACACACACACAAAACAAACAATTAATAGTTAATAGTTAATACTCAGACCCGAAAACGAACATCGATATTCATTATAATGACTTCCGCCTTGACTGGGAATCACCATAAGCGTTCCTTTTTTGCAAATAGAGCTTGGAGCCCATAAAAATATGTTAAAGGTACTGTAGTAAGTTCCTAAAATCTACATTATTGTAAACTCGTTCAAAACTAAGACACAAATTTATATTTTAAAAATTTTCGTTCGAGGTCAGGTTCGGTGTCAACCCTAGCATAAAAATTTAAAAATGAATATCTTCTAATCGCCGCAAAAGTGACACGTGGCTTATTTATGTATGATAGACCACATCCGTAGGTTTATTTCTATCGAAGTTCTAGGTTCCACTTTTTCGTTTTTAGGGAGAAAAAACAATAAATACGAAATACAAAAAAAAAATCTGCTCCCAAACCAATGCATTTTTTTAAGCTAAAGAAACGCGTTTATACGCCTCTGATTATGCCCGATTGACACATATTTATTAAAAAAATATATTGTTAATATTCACTTCATAAAAAAATATTCTAGATTTCATAGGTCAAAGGTCACGATAAGTTCATGATTTTTTTTCTCAAAAAGTATTTGAGTTAGACTTCTGGGATTTGAACTCATGCCTTTTTTAGGGTATAAATAATCTATTTATGTAAAAACCTGAACATGTAAATTTTTTTGGTTCCATAAAACACTGTGCCACAGTATGAGCTATTCCTAGTTCCAAACTTAATAATTGGTGTAACTTTTTTCAAATATACTATGTAATTTACATTGCATGGACATAGCGTTTCTTGTAATTTGTTATTTGATGGGTATTAGTAATTTTTCATAACAGTAATATATCTAATGCCGCTTCCTATATACTAAATATAATGTTAACTATAAAATTTATTGTAACTATATATTTATATTCTAAATGATGTAATGGAAGTTGACTTCAGACGTATCTCTGAAATCATTTTTCAACTTGACGACTCTTTATATAACAATACAGGGAGAAAAAACAGCCCTTGCTGAGTTTCTTGCCGGTTCTTCTCCGTACAAGGTCTCCCGCTGTAGTTTTCCGAGCCGATGGCGTAGCTTCTTGACCTTCACAAGTGCTTGTAACAGCCTAGACTGAATATAAGACTTTTCATTTCATTAAAAGAGTCTGTAATATCGTCGCTAACACGCCGCTATCCATATTGTCTTAATTAGAAGAACAAACAATACTAAAACAGACAAATAATAAAAAAAAGTTTGTCTGTAGTAAATTACAACCAATTTGCGAACGCCCTCTGATATTAGTTACACAATCCGAAACAATCCTAAAACAAAATGGACTTATTAAAAAAGAATTACCTATTACAGATTTTTTCCGGAGCTAAAAATAACTAATTTTTCTTTGCCTCATGATGTTGACGTCACAAAACACTAAGAAAACTTTATCTAGGCGTATGATATTTTAGTGAAAAAGCCCAAGTCATCTCTCAGTAAGCTCCGGCGAAATGAATGTTGCTGTAAATATTTGTCAGGTCACGAACTTCTACTTACAGTGATACCCCGCCATGTTTTATTTATGAAGAAAACGTGGAACACAATTGTGAGCAGAGAGAAGCATACCATAGGGAGATACCGTTTTAGCGGTCTCGTGTGGCAGGCCGAACGAATTTTGTATAAATTATTAATTAAAATGAGATTGTACGTCTGCCGGCTTTCCTTTTTATTATGTTTTTTTTTGTGTTCTTTCATTTATTTCGTCGAGTGTTTTTCGTTAACTTGAATTAAAATGTAATCAATGTTAGCTGTTTACTAAATTACTGATAAATAAATCATTGATCTAACGTAATCTGTTATTACACAACACAGAACAAGGCATATTTTAATTAAGATTTTCGTACTTACATTTGGAATTACGTGATCCGACCAACAACTATTTTTGACCCGAAATATGTCATTTGTTTCCGCAATGTGGTGGCTTGAGATGCGAAAGAAGCTCAAACAGATAGATATAATCTTTATTCAGTAACTAGCGACCCGCCCTCGCTTCGCTTCGATGTAGAGCTGAAGTTACTAGACTACAGTTTTTGTTCTCAGGCTTGTATTATACACTATGACATTCATCTATGATTCTTCTTATACCTGCATGCAAAGTCTCAGCCCAATCGGTTTAAAATTGACAAGTTTCATACAAACTTTCATTCCTTATTTTATCCCCTTGGGGGTAGAATTGATCAAAATCCTTTCTTAGCGGATGCCTACGTCATAACATCTACCTGCATGCCAAATTTCAGCTCGATCCGTCCACTGGTTTGGGCTGTGCGTTGATAGATCACTATGTCAGTCAGTCACCTTTGAGTTTTATATATATAGATATAGACCGAAGATCTGTATGTGTGAGTACACATACACAATTAAAGGATTTTAAAAAAAGATAGTAAACCATGGTGGGTAAAGGCAGTGTTATCGCTGAGTGCTGGCGAACAAAACGGTATAATTACATAAAATTTAATTTTGCAGGAGCTGTATAAAACTGAATGACATTAATTAAAAAAAATAGTATTTTTTACACTGTTTTAGGCAGTTTTGATTGAAAATTATTTAAGATTCAAATCCCACGGGCCTGAAACCTCCGGACTGTAAAAAAAAATAGTTTGAACCGATGCGTAATTATACTATTTTGTTCGCCAGCTCCTCGTTTTATAGTCGACTTTTATCATTATTAGCGAAAGGACACTGTTCAGCGTCCATACATAGTTAGCCTAAGAACCAGCAATCATGAAATATTATTTTCTAGGTGCGAAATCGTAAGTAAATGACTGTAAAAACAAAGATTATTGACGGACACTTCTGAGAACTTAAATTATTAGGAAAACTATTTTTTTTGAGGTTATGTTTAATATTCAATGAAACATAGGTCAACCTTATGAAGTAAGTATGAACTCAGTATGAAGTGAATTAATATTTATTTTATTCGGTGCGATTTTAAAGAATAACTATTAGGAAAAACTTGGTTAGGTAGGAATTATGACTAAAATAAAAACTGTAGTTTTACTTCATATTTATTGTCCATTTTTCACATAAGTAATTTTATCATATTGTTTTGTATTTATTTGTATATCACATGTATATTGTGTAAATATGCAGCGTGAATGTGTATCAGGTGTTCTTGAATAATTTGGCAGTATGATCCTCTCAGGATGTTGTGGCACAGGTTCACTAGCACTTGGTAATAAGGGCTCTGCTCGATGGCATATTAGGTAGCCGAAATAGTTAAATTAAATGTAAAACAATCGCAAATAAACACACACAACAGGTAATCCGAAACTAGAATGCACTTTCCGGTATTTTAAACTACTCTTTGGAATGCACGAATGCCACAGATTACTACGAATGCGAACTGCCTGCTCCACAACCACAGAGTAACGAGTTTTATGCCGGCCCTTCACTTGGCAACAGTTTGTCCTTGTCTGCCTTAATAAGGAATGAAAAGAACAGACTGATGTCATATTTTAAAATAGAAAATACAAATAGCCAAGTGAAATGCCGGCATTAGGAAGAAGGAATGTTTTGTTTACAGCGCTGTCATAGATTAAACACATAAAATGGTAAGAAAATATAACTAGAAAAAATTCCACGCGGACCAGGCAGCAGACGGGACTCGAACCCGCACCCTTCGCAATCCGGGCGAATGCACTGACCAATTATGCTACCGCGGCCCTCACGGACCACGTCGAAATTCTTCTAGCCATTCTTAAGCTGCAAGGCAGCGCCATCTCTTCGCATTATAGGTAACCCACAATGTCAAATGAATACTTTTACAAGTATTAAACATTTGAAAGAAGAAATAGCAATTATAGTTATAATTTCTATTATTTTAAAGCATGTAACTGCTTGATGTTTAAATCTAAAGAAAATATAACTAGAAAAAATTCCACGCGGACCAGGCAGCAGACGGGACTCGAACCCGCACCCTTCGCAATCCGGGCGAATGCACTGACCAATTATGCTACCGCGGCCCTCACGGACCACGTCGAAATTCTTCTAGCCATTCTTAAGCTGCAAGGCAGCGCCATCTCTTCGCATTATTTCAATTTTTTCTAGTTATATTTTCTTTAGATTTAAACATCAAGCAGTTACATGCTTTAAAATAATAGAAATTATAACTATAATTGTTATTTCTTCTTTCAAATGTTTAATACTTGTAAAAGTATTCATTTGACATTGTGGGTTACCTATAATGCGAAGAGATGGCGCTGCCTTGCAGCTTAAGAATGGCTAGAAGAATTTCGACGTGGTCCGTGAGGGCCGCGGTAGCATAATTGGTCAGTGCATTCGCCCGGATTGCGAAGGGTGCGGGTTCGAGTCCCGTCTGCTGCCTGGTCCGCGTGGAATTTTTTCTAGTTATATTTTCTTTAGATTTAAACATCAAGCAGTTACATGCTTTAAAATAATAGAAATTATAACATAAAATGGTATTTATTGTCTCAGATTATTTTTTAACTTTTTGATTTAGCTTACTTAACTGGAAGTGTCCGTCACAATCTAAATACTGATAATTATCGCAAAAAATATACTAAGAATTATCATAAATGCCAAATTGGTGTTGGTTCTTAGGCCAATTTTAACATTGTCCTTTGCTTAACAAGCACAGCCGCAAACCTAAAGAGGTTACAGAGTATCACAAACTCGTAAGCAACACTAAACGACATAGTTTCTGCGTGGTATCATTATCGCGATCTCCTTACCCGGTCCTAGCGAAGTTCGCCACAAACAGCATCATGGACTCAGACAGGGACACTTCAGATTTCGTATAGTTCTGTGGAAAATGACCGAAACCGCCGACTAGTGGTGCGCCGAATACGTAAGGCAGCTCTTCGCCGTGCACGGCTCCCATCCTCTGAAACAAAAACGCATCATGAAATATTTTTAAAGTTATACTTCTTTAGGCGCGTTATGAAAAAATGATAAGAGTGAAATTTTAAGATGCGCGCTCATCGCTGTAACACAGAAGTAACACCATGAAATTGGCCACTAAACCGCACATTAAGTCTCAAAAAAAGCTACCAACAAAATAGAAATAGAATCTCTATTAGTCACATATGTTGGCACGCTCGTTGCCTCTGATCACTGTTTTCATATTTATAATATTTAACCCCATGTTTCTAGTTTCTATATTCACAACACGTGTTTTAGATTCATACAAGTGCGAATTATATATGTGCTTATAAATAGGGGTGATGACGGGGTACAATAAACGAAATTTTATTTAGGCCGTCAGTTAGATGATCTAAAAATAATGGACACGTATTTTTTCTTTGGGCAATCAAACAAAAAATGACAATGTTATAGCGCGAATTTTCACTTATAAGTGTACTCAAACGTGACGTCACGCGACTTTTCAAATCAATATATCTCCGCAATGTTTGGACTTTAATGACTGCGTTGACTATCCTTTTCCAGTCCTTTAATTATTTTATTGTAATTAATTATTTGCATGAAATTAAAAATTAATTTTTAATGATGCCAAAGAAGTATAAATTCTCACGCACGTACATAAGTACACACATCCATTTTTTAGGGGTAGACAAGGCAAAGTTTCTGTTCCTTTGAAAGATAAAGATAAATGCAACGTTTCAAAATAGGTAGTTAACTAAAAAATATACTTGTCATAAGCGCATGTTTCAAATATTTGGTTTATTGTATGGGATTGAAAAGTCTGGGTTTGTAACGTTATTTGTAAGTTAAAAGTTAGCGTACAAATAGGGGACGATTTCTACAGTGCAATATGTGCTGTGGGCAATATATTTTGTATTCTCAAACTTCACCTCTGATGCACAGTTAACTCAAAATGACCCTGAGATAAGTATATACATAAAAATAGTATTTTAACAAGTTTAAAATATAACCTTTAGTGCTATCAAAACTTCAGATATAACATACAATACGCCATTCGCCCCGATAGGTATAAATATAACGGCTACAAAACGAACTACGAGTACGTTTCGATTGAGCAAAGATTATCTTTAATCATCATCAATGAATTAAACAGAAACAACAAAAAATGACAATCAACTTTATTAAAATAAACTTACTCGTACATGTTCAAATAATCTTTACCGTATAAAAAGAGCTGCCGATATTGCTGATTAAACGCAAGCTCTGGAAAAACACCGAGAAATAAGCTCAGCATAAGTATTACGGGGAAGGAATATGCAGGTAATTTCACGAGAATGGAAGCTTGTACTAATTAATAAAGTAATTGTAATATCTGGTGAATGAATATGAGATGATTAATTACCCGCCTTTGTGGTAAGTGAAGAATATGAATAATTTTAATTGGAATACTCCAGTAACCTGACAGTAAGAATAAATAGAGATAATGATGATAGAATAATTTGACATGAAGAAAGAATTTATAAATCCAGCACTTTCTACAATGACCTAAAATTAAAAAATATTGTCACAAACGCTCTCGAAACGGAACCGCGAAAGTGCTAGAGATCGAATGTGCCAGAGCACCGCGGGTCGCGATAGAGGTCGAGTAGTGCGGCTCATTCTAAAATAAGCCTTATACAGTGCGGCGTAAGGGAGAAAGTGCAACCACATCTGCTCTTGTTAACAAGTTATGCGCGTTACCTGCGTAGGTATAAGAAGATACTTTGTACTTGCGGGTGCTAGCTAATTCTCAATTTAACAGGTACTTTCTAGAATGCGTCGATCGGCGTATATAAGAGTTGAGTTTCAACAGCGATTTCGGAGCGAATCCAAAGGCGGTCAAAGTGCAACAAAAGTGTACACGTGCGATAGTTTAGAGACCTGTATAGTGAAATACAGTGTTAAGTAAGGGTTTTGTACTTAACATTGTGTGAACTGAGTGGTGAATAAAGAACTGCCAAGCGTGAACTGGCATATAATTTCGAACCCCATCCCTATACGTAACAATATTATAAAATGCAGAAAGAATGTCAAATGAGCGTAGCATCCACCAATTCGCACTAGGTTCTTGTTTTAGTTCATGCGTGTTGACTTGTGGCTTTATCTCCTCATTCCATTAGGGAATGATGTGCCCCAGCGGTAAGGTGATGACGAGAATTCTTTTCATACTTACTTGAGGATAGTATCCATCTTTAGTCTGATAGTCGAACACGTAAAAATATGTTCTAGTCTGCCTTCTTGGTCCATCCTCGTCATTAGGCGTCGGTTTAGGCCCGCCACTCAATAAGTCCCCGCTTTGCACCAACGGAGCCACGTATTGCGCATCAGACAACGCAGCCACAGTCGCATCTCTCGTGTTTATGGGGTTCTACAACAATGGATTATGGTAATGTATGTTAATCGATACTTTGTCACGAAATTTGCAGAAGGGAATCCGGATTTGGCGAAATCTCGAATACTCCTCTAAATAAAGGGCCGAATCCTAATGTAAATACTGACGGAATTGAGGTTTTCTTTATTTCCTTCTTTCTTTATTTCTTCGAGTCAAGATTCGATTCGGGGCCCGGTTATGAGATTCGAAAATATTCTTCCGTTAAATATGCAGTCGGTCGGTTTTGCTTTTCGATAAAATTGCAAATACAACACTTGGAATATTCAAGAAAGCAACATTATTTGAAGGAAAAAATGGTTCAGTCGAAGTACTTTCGCTCATCACGGGAATTGGGTCTCCAGAATATCCCTCATTTTTAAGTATAAGTTATTTTTGCTATATTTTTAAATTATTATTTGACTTACACACTATGAATTTTGAATTGCTAGTAAAAATATTTTGGTGAATTCAGACATATATTTAGGTTACATTCCCGCATTTTTTTATCGATAGTGGAAGTGGAGCAACTTTAGCAATGGTTGTTCATTGAATGGGTGATCAAAAACTTATGATCTCGAGCTCCTCCGTGCTTCCGAAAAAACGTTTAGCTATGAGTCCCCGCTTGATTCTGCAGTCGTTAACATCCACCAATCCGCACTGGGCCCGTGTAGTATTAATAGGCTGATGACGATGATGATGAGGTTTTGATCCCCTTACGATCGTTAAAATATACAGCATAAATGGCCCTTTTTTTGCACTAACCTAAGGGGTTACCCCCGTGTATTTGATATCAGTTTAATCTTGGTGTCTCAACGCTTTCCTAAGAAAAACGGTCTCGACAGACATCAAAGTTATCCTACAAAAGCAACATTCTAAAAACGAATTAGGTTCACTATTTACTCTGCTATATAATTAAACAAACCTCTACCGTTCTTTCCCAATCTGTGTACTCGTTGACGATCGTGTAGAAAATCTCGCTCAAATGGTAGCTGTATGAGTTCCGCACGTATGTTCTGAAAGCAATTCACTAAATTGAAGAACGGCTAATGTAATTACATATAATGTTAGCAGTGGAAATAAAGTTCTTGCTAGTAATATCTGATAATCAAAGAAATAGGTAAATGCTAATTATGTGGGCGGTGATAACTCAGTTCACTTTATTTTTCTAATTAAACAGGATAAATTCTATTGCATCAAAAATAAATGTAATTCTCTTTTCTAAAACTTCTGAAGCATATTGCTCGTTAAAAAACCCTTTTTATTCACATCACGTTAAAATAAAATACTTAATTGGAGACATTGTAACCGTAGCTCGTTTCAATGTTTTTATTAAACAAACACACACGCTGTCGTTCAAGCGACGTTTCATATTGACTTACCTCAACATTCGATCTCTTTTGTCGGGCTCAATTCCATTTTGAACGTCATGGGCCGAAAATTTCCACAAAGCTTCACTTGTCACCACACCAAAAAGTAAATCGTATTTATTCTGGAACAGCCTTCTGCCGCTGTCGCTTCTCTTTTTATGTGAATTCAAATTCTGATTCATATTATTGAGCGGACCGAACGATGGAAAATCTCCAGTGGAATACATGGTAAGGAAGTCTTTAGCGAAATCTGTCTTTATAACTACTCCATCGACGGATGGTCCAAAAGCTGTTAAAAAGTTCGGAGGTGATATGTCTATTGATAACAATTCTTCGATAGTGGCTTCTCTTAAACAATCGACTATCACTTCGTGGTCCTTGGACATATCTTCCGGTATAGTACAATTCATGTGCTTAGCTAACTTCAAGGTATAATACACTGGATCATCAACTATCGCCCAAGAACTTAAAGCCGACCCAGACAATAATATCGCCCGATGAAATAAACCTGCAGATAAAAAACAAACATTTTAGAAAACTCAATTATTAAAACATGTCTGTTGCAAATTTATTCAGATACCGAACAGTCTTAATGTGAGTATTAGGGCCCGGATTAATATGTTGATACCTATTTATAATTTACACGATTTTCGGTCTCATCTGTGTTCTCTACCTAGATTATCTTAAATGGACTGTGAAAAAGGAATTTTTATTTTCCATATTTTTCCATATTTCATGGTTAACTTCATATTTTCCAATAAAATATCACAATCATCCATATTTTCGATTTTTATATCATAAAACATGAGTTAGTTCACAAAAATTTATATAATTTTACATGTTTGCATTCTCACCACTAGATGGCCGCGCGTGTTTCATTCTCTCGCGTATTATTCGTCGTAATTAGATTTTTGATTCTCTAAATTCATTAATTCCACATTGTCTACCCCCGTGCGCTGCGGTACTAGCGGCTAGCAAGCGCTAGGCTAGAAACAGGCGTCTTTAAATACGCTCCCATTACATCATGTTATGTGGAAAGATTTTTCAGCCAATGTAAGGCTATACTTATCCACATCGACAAAGTTTTAATTTCAATAATTTAAAAAATCATGTGACAATCGCATGGTACTGCTATCAATTTAATAAGACAGATATAGAGGAACATGAATAAATCTTCATTTTTTTATTTGAATGACCTGAACATTTCGCTTTCATCTTTTTTTTAATGCAACTTTTAGTGCATAGTAATTTTTCACAATAAACAATGTTTATTATGACAGATATTCTTATTTTATACTCCATATTTTTGTCCATATTATATGTACATATTTAGAATTTTTGAATACATATTTATCCGTGCCCTAGTTATTACGTAAGCAAAGGACGTCTTTCCGAAAGGTACGAAGATTTCTAATTTAAGGACAATCTTGGAGTTTCTTAAACGAAATGCCTTCGAGTAATCCTACTACCAATTCCAGGTCAGCCTCACCGCTAAACCTATCTACTTAATTAATTTCTGCCGCCCGCAGCGTATGTGGAGGATTGAAACCCAGCCGTGAAATAGGATTTTGCGAAAAATAAATGAAGGATTCATTAGGTATGTGATGAATTAAAGTTAATTGAAATCTCAGAACAAAGACGTAATACGGCTTTATTTTATTCTATAGGTGCTTGAAAGGATTATTTAATTAAAATAACACCATTGGCATATAATTTTCAAGATTATAATTTGCTGTATATGTATTAATTGTATTGTTAAACGAGGTTTTTGTTATACAAATTAATGCATTCAATCGAAAACTTGGCATATTAACAATACACATTCTTATGTAAATACAAAAGGGATTCATTAACGATGAAACAACACGCGATTGTTATACCAACATTCAGCTATCAAAACAGCCTGTCGTACGCACCTGGCATAACAGTGGGCGATATCATAAGAAAGTTTATACATGCGGCCCCTGACCCGTGGCCCATTAATGTTATGTTCGTTGGATCGCCTCCAAATAACGCTATGTTTTGTTGCACCCAATGCAGTGCCGCTATCTGATCCATCAGTCCATAATTAGCCACTCGCGCCTTCGAGTTCGGTACTGGATTTGCATTTAAAAATCCTGCAACATAATTATTAGCTGAAATTTTTTTTAGATCACAACTGCGAAGCAAATGAACAAGAAATAAGGCAATTCTACAGTTACGAAAAATCTTTGATGCTTTCAAAAGTAATTCCACGTTCCCTCATTGTTGGAAAACCTTTATTCATTGTTCTACATTAATTTGTCAATGTATAAAATTTGTTTGCCTAATCATTGTATTTGTGCCTTCAACTTAATTTAATTGAATGTCTTGTCCAGAACAATAGTATGCCCACTGAACAACGAACAACTGCTCGCTGGGATAGAAAGGGCCCTATCAACTCAATATTCAGTTTTCAATTTACATTCAAAGTTGGAAACTAACAATTGAAGGTCGCCGGCTTCAATTCCAATTAGAGAGGTGCATTGCTTTTCTGTTGACTGTACAAATTTGCTTCAGCTAACATCATTGTAGTCTCCTTTAAAATTACGAAAAGAGAGAATTCTAGAGATTTTGTAACTGGAAATAAAAGTGGATTGTACTTTAGTAATTGGTCATGCAGTATAGTTATTAATTTTATTTATTTGTTTCTTTTAAAGGTCAAATCGATTAAACTAATCTATGCAATTTAGTAATGTCTCGTAGATATAGAAATAGCATTTTAATACCGATTTCAACCCTGTACCTCGTTTCTTTTCCAATATTACATTTACCTTATAGAACCTTTACACAGGCTTTTAAGTCAAAGATAATCTGGATCAAAATGGTATATGTCCAAATATCTTACTTGCATCACATTACTTTCGGTCCTTGTATATGACCTAATTCATAAAATTATCGAAACTTTAAAGTTCTTTGTTTAAAAAATTTAATGACTACCATTTTCAAAACTCCTTGCTTTTTTAATACAAAACATGTTTTATGTTTTGTTCCCATTTCGGGAAAACGATGTCATTGTTTTCGGAACAAATATTTCTCTGTTTTCGTCCACCAAGCTGGCTTTATTCCGTTTAGGCCGCTGCTGATTAAATTTTATGTTTCAAGGGCTCAAAACTTTTTAGGCCAGTTGACATTCGCGATGTTTCGAAATGAAAAAAGACGAAAGTTTTAATCCATTTTAATTATTCCGGCGAAGATGAATTCAACAAACTTTACGTCTGTTGCGACAAAGATAAAAAGTATCCGCAATATAAAAAGAAGATCTGCGACTTCAAAAGGATCTGTTTCTTGTTGTCAGCTATACAAATATTTAGATTTATTTTTCAAATCATCAAATTGTGATTTACATTCAAGGTTGAATTTTGTATTTTTGTCTCTCTACTTAATATTAATATTTCCATGATCTGACTGTTCGTACTGGATTCATCCTAAGTCCTAATACCTACTTTATCGAATACAGTCATTCAGTCATGTTAGTAAAATAGCTTACAATCTCAATGACATTGTGAATACACACTATGATAACCCACATACGGTTATCTAAGGCAACATTAATCTCACTACCCTCTACATGACAAAACTTTGAACTAGCATGACAAATGTATGTAATAACTCACCTAAAACGCCTAATCTAAAGTTTAATGTTACAACGATGAGATCTGTATAGCTCGCGAGGACCGCACCATCATATGGATTACTGGAACTCCAGGAGTAGCTTTCACCGTGAATGTAGACTAATACAGGCAGTGCTAATTTTGTTTCATCCACTGAAAAATAAGAATTAATTTAATATCTTTATTGTTAATGTAGTCTTACAATGTGCCATACGTCTGCAATTCAGTGTGTAATAATAAAGTAAATAGTTTTTAAAGTTCCTATTCGTAAACTAGTTTCCAAACATTTTCTTTCGTTAAATTTCGCAATAATGTCCTTGGCGCAAAACAGCTTGTCATACATGTGTATTAAAGCAAAATAGGTATGATTGTAGAAAAATCTATCTCATCAAGAACTGGAACATCACAGCGAGAACTGGATCTCGTTTAGGCTTGTCATGTCTTTATGTATTTACGTTTACACTGGATATATTCAATGAAAGAACAGTATATCCTTGTACATTTGGGAGACCGGTAGGCGCGACAGTAATGATTTGCCTTCTGCTACAAAAAAAGAGGGTTCGAAATCGGAAGGGCATTTATTTATTTGATAAGCATAAATTGGTTTTCCAATCATAATAACTTTTATTTGAAGAACAGTTTCGCGTTGAACTTTACTGATTTTTTTATTACTAATGCAAATACACCTGTACCCTTAGTACCAGTTTGAGCTCACGAAAACTATCTTAGTTTTCGTAATTGTAAATTATGTTTCTATGTTAATTTTGGTGAAAAGTAACCAAATATACTTAAAAATTAAGAAGACGCAAATGATTTAATGATATAATTAAAACACTGTTTAATTGTATTGATACGAAAACAACAAAACAGGACCCTTAGTATGAGTGCGAGCTCACGAAAACTATCATAGTTTTCGCAATTGTAAAACTCGTACTAAGGGTACTGATCTTTTGGCAGTTTAAATACTCAGTAAAGCGAAAACTAGTTGAGTGTATGCAGTGTGGTACAAATTTTCCACTATAAAGAATGCTGTCTTACTAGGGACGCTAAATACTTATCTAAAGAATTCGGATCTAGCTCATCACATTTATTTTTGGTTAGTAGTAAAACGGTTGTATCATGTACTCGTATATACCTTATTGAATGTGTACGAAAAATGTCACGAATGTAAGGAAGCGAATGATGTTACACAGGAATGGTCGGTATTGTATGCCTACCGCAGACGTAATACGGCTGGCGTGAAAATATATACCTATGTAGTGGACCGCAATTATGTCTGCAAAAATGTCGACACTGTCTATTATAGCGCGCGCTTACCCATTAAAAGCCCATTTACCGTTCTCGGGTACACGAGGTGCTTTATTCAGTCCAAAAGCTTTTATTTGGGATCATAAGCAAATATAATTTTTAATGGCGACGCGACGGGTTGCTGTGTTTGGATTAGAAGGCCGTATCAGGCGTATCATATGGATGGACACTAAACCTATGTTACTAAGATTGATTTTTCAATACTCCATCTTGAAGTAATGCAATAGCTGCCTGGCGTAAACTTGGTCTAGTTAAATTTGACTTTAAAGCATTGAGATGCGGTACTAGCACTATAGGGGGCATAGCGAATGCTGTTTTATAATCTCTATATCACACTAATATTATAAAGGCGAAAGTTAGTGAGTGTATGAGTGTGTATGTTTGTTACTTCTTTACGTCTAAACGACTGGAGCGATTTCAATAAAATTTGGTATGGTGTTAGCTGACATCCTAGATTAACACATAAGCTACGTTCAACAGGAAAATATCCCTAATTAACCACGGGTAACACCGCGGGGCTCAGCTAGTAATTTATAACCCATCATCATCATCAACCTATTAATGTCCCCACTGCTGGGGCACAGGCCTTCCCTTTGGATGGAATAGGGAGATTGGGCCATAACCCACCACGCGGGCCCAATGCGCATTGGCGCGTGCTAACGACTACAGATGCAGCCGGGACCAACGGCCTAACGTGCCTTACGAAGTACGGAGGAACTCGAGACTGAAGATTTTTGGTCACCCATCCAATGACCGACCAATGCGAAAGTTGCTTAACTTCAACGATCACAGCCGAATGGGCTAACCACCTGCGCCATCGAGCTCGATCAAATATGAGTATTTGTATACAGTTTCATATATTCGCTTTTATATTGTCTCGTTGCTCGAAATAAATCAAGCTCATGTAATAGGTAGAATTGAGGGTGCTTACCCTTAAATAGGGTCAGGTTAGGTATTGCCAGACTGATATTATTGCGGTCGCAAAGGTCATTAAGTGTGATGAATACATCAGGCGAACTATCATCATTATACTTGTTTGCCAACTCTTTCATTTAAAAATTGATAGTTTAATAGAATAATAAATTAGGGTCCCTCCCAACAATATCATTACAGTACCTAATTATTGTTAAATTTATTCTTTTTATGATTTTTTACGCAGTCGATTGTAATAACGTGCCTAATGAATTTAAAATAATGAAATTAATTTGAAAATTATACTTGTATTTTCAGGCTTCGTAAGGATGTTAGTTGATGAGACGCTTTATTTTTTTTTATTAAAATATACTTGTTAAATTGAAAATAAAAATTAAAGCGATATTTTCATTTTTAAGCATTTTACTGCTGTATATTTAAATCTAAAGAAAATTTTATCTATTGACGTTCTAAGTGGACCAGGCTGCAGACGGGACTCGAACCCGCACCCTCCGCTATCCGGGCGGATGCACGGACCATTATGCTATCACGGGACCTAATGGCCGTGTCGAATCGTCTCTAGTATTTCTTAGGCTACAATGCAGCGCAATCTCTTCGCGTTGTAGATAACCTGTGCTGCCTGGTCCGCGTGGTATTTTTTCTAGTTAATTTTTCTTTAGATAAAAACATTACACTTAAACAGAATGTGATTGTTTCTTAATCGGGCTAATATAGGGGTGATGACGGGGTACAGTAAACGAAATTCTATTTAGTCCGTCAGTTAGATGATCAAAAAATAATGGACACGTATTTTTTCTTTGGGCAACCAACCAAAAAATTACAAAATTATAGCGCGTCAAAGTTTGGGAGTAGGGGCTCGTGACGTCACTTTTGAGTGAATTCTCACTTATAAGTGTACTCAAACGTGAAGTCATGCGACTTTTCAAGTCGATATATCTCTGCAATGTTTATACTATGTGAAAAAAGAAAAAATACGTATCCAATACTTTTTGATAATCTACCTTATAAACGAAGTAGAAAAAATTATTCATCATCCCTATTACTATAAAGATTCTTATACTCACTTTGCAACGGTGCAAATATGTTTAAATATAGGCAATCTTCACTTTGATTCTTAAGATAAGGCATCAGTCTTTTTATATATTCTAGTCTGCCTTTAGGCATTTTCTCTAATATGGTCCTTTCGTCATCAAGATCTGGTAGCTTCTGTGGGCAAGCGGCACCCGGCCTATCAGATACTCTCACTCCATCCCACGGCGACGGTGTTCTTGTCGGACTGAACCTAATTAATAGTCAAAATTACAGAGTAATCTTCTACAGAGTTTATTCAAAAATACATCACTTATTCGATATGCACCCTCAACCTACTTTGGCAGAGAATGCCATATTGGCATTAAGTCCGCCATTTGTAATGCAAATGCAAAAAAATATTAAATAAAAAAATAATGATATATAAGATATGTCTCTCTTTAGAGATGTTTTAAACGAACAAAACGATGAAATAGATTAGGGTACTAGGAGTCGTTAAAAAAACGTTAATATCAGTTTAAAACATTTCAATAAGAAAATTTAATAATTTCTTGAGTAATCGAAGCACGATTATAAAACTAAAAGGGTACATTTCATGAGGCCTATATGAAATTAAACAAGTAATTTACAAATAAGGGCACAAATGTATTGACTTCTTTTAAATATAAACTTACTAGATATTAATACTAGTTGAATATAAAATGGTTATTGTTGTCATTGTCTAAAAAATATTTGTGTTTAAATCATTTACAGCATTTTTAAATTGTTTTAATTAAATAAAACTAGTTTTAACAGGTTATCTCACAAAAACAAACTCAAGAGAGGCTTGCTATCTCCTTCTTATGTTCTTGAGTTTGTTTCGCCCGTTCTTCTCAGAAAGGTCTCCCAATTTTGGAACCGGTGGTAGTTTACGGTAGTTAGGGTCAAATAAATAAACTCAAAATTACAAATAAGATTTTTAATAAAGTACTTTATTAACTAAATTAGCTAATAAAGTCATACATAGATAATAAAATTTTAAAAATCTAACAATGAAATAACCGAACGCTCAATAAAAGTCTTTCGAAGCTGACAAAATTAAATAAAAAATCATTATTCTGACGAAGCAGACCTGAAAAGGCTGCGAAACGTCAATAAATAAATAAAGTTTCGTTCATTAACCCGTTAAAACTAGTTTTATTTAATAAGTGATGTGCCGGAAAACCTAAGAAACAAATATTATTTTAATTATATTAAAATAATTTAAATATTATTTTCCGATATTTCAATACTTCCATTTTTAGTAAAATTTAAGAGACACTAAGTTATACGAACATGACGAAACATGCTGGCTAATGAATACATTACATAATAACTATAGTTTTTAAACTAACCTGTTTGATCCAACTGGTGGCGTTGCGTATGGGACACCTAAAAATACTTCAAGAGGACTCAAATATCTATGTTCATCCATAGCCAAAACTATGCCCTGTAATTTTCCATATTTAGTCTGAACTATTCTACTGCTAATTTTAAACTTTACACTTGACTTGGGAACGGGATTCGTAGGATTCAAGTAATAATGCTTATAGTCATCGTAATTGCTATAAGCATTGTTCTCAGTATTGTAAAATTTGCTATTTGTATGTAGAAAATGTTCATTGTTATAATAAGGGCTGTTATCGAAATTGACCTTTGTATAATCTACGTTTTCGTTCACATGTGCTGGGTTATGATCGTCATAATTATCGTCAGTTGGCTGATCGCTCTGTTTATTTATACTGTAATCTTTATTGTTATTTCTGTCTGTAGCGTGACGATTCATATTTGTTGTGTTTGAATTCACGGAATGCATCGACAAAAACGTCACAACTAGAATACAATATAAATTAAAGCAGCTCTGTTGTTGCGCGGGATATTTGATGTTCCCTTTATCGTGCAAGTATTTTTTGGGATCATTACGACACATGCTCGTAACACATATTTTAGTCCGCGCTTTGTGGAAATGTCCGTTATGTAACATATTTCGTCATGTTATCATTTTTTACACTCTCGTCAGTTTTATCATCTCCTGTCGTGGCACACGGATCGTTGGCTCGGCATCTGAAACAAACAAAACGCTTTATGAAATTTTGAGGATGATTATAAATGATATAACATTAAAAGGAATTAATGGAAACTATTTGATTACATAATTCTGGGAAAAAAGAACGATAAAAAAGAACCACAAGCGATATAACTTCCTAAAAAAATCCAAATTTCAAATGAGGAATCCTTAATAGAGTTTTAATAACACAATTCAGAAAAGCTAGTTACTTCATCATGGACACAACGGATCAATGGACCCTTAGTTATTATTAAATTACCCGTAAGTTTGACCTTCTCTGTAATTAAACTTAAAGCGAATACCTCGGTACGGTAATTTGGTTCTGTTAGCTTCAACATCTCAATAACCACAAAGTGTATAAAGTTTACAAACTATTTGCATATTGACCACTATGAGTAAACTTCGAGGAAATTCTGATTACCTACAAAGGAATTAACTTTGACAAGCTGTCACTAGTATTTACTGCGGTCTCACCACTTTTAGTACTCGGAAGGGTCAATTATGTATATCATTAACATCTGGGAATATCAAAAACCATACGAGACAAGGGATTTCACAAAATTGTATAAACTAAAAATTCAACAAGAAGATGTAGTTAATTTGATTGATATCTTTTATGTATTGCATTCGATTACCTCAAAAGCAATTTTATTGGATTGAATAATAATAGATATTAAAATTTTAGTTTACGCTATTGTAAAATTATTAAACTATCTACTTTATCACGACCGGTAGCCAATTTATTTATATCGCTATTTTGTACCAAAATAGGGAAGCGGATACTGGGTTATTATCGTAAATTATATGTCGTTAGCCATGTCTAATAAACATTGGTTCTTCCGAGACGGGTAAATGACCCGGCAGATTTTCATGATCTTAATATTGGGGGTGAATATTGATCCTACTATATCTCGTGACACTACATTGTTGTAGTAGCCATTAATAGTCATTCATTAGTGCTCTCATTGTGAATGTAACTACTTCCTTTTTACTTCTCGTAGATAAACATTGGTTGTCTTTTTTATACTTGACAATTGTAGTTCTCTCATTAATACGCTTTCATCTTTTATTTTGTTTCACTGCGGGCGACATGATAAAAATAAGATTTTTTTCTTTAATTTATTCACTTGGTAGATTATTTGTTGTTTACATTTCACATGATATAATTTTTTGAGAATTTGGTGAAATAACATAAATATAATTAACATGATCTTGATTTTCATTTCTCAATCTTTGAAACTAGGTAAATGGTAGATACTGTCATTTACTTAGTGTCCCATTCCATCGGCTGCCGCGTTGGTTATTACAGGATTTAAAGCATGAGTGTAAATCAAAAAGATTATAGCATTTCAGATCTCAATAATACGGCGATTAAAATACAAAAAAAGAATATAAAACTGTAGTGCTTGCCAAGAATATCTCTCGAAACTACGTAAGTATGTAAACTTGCCGAATGGAGTAACTCGGGACGAAAACAAAAAACAATCACCAAAGAACCCCTCATCCAGCCTACCTACACCATAGAAACAAAGGAACGACGCAATTTCCTCCAAGCACCTATTACAAAACTACTTTAGTTTAGATTCCCTTGCGTTTAGGGAAATAGAAAAGGGGCGATGGATAACGGACAGTGTCATCAAGTCTCTTAAAACGTCGAGGCCTGTCGTTGCCTCGGAAAAGGTCAGCTCTCGATTTAAGAGACGTATTTCACTATCTGAGAGCGGCGTGTTATTCTGGTAACCAACTTAAGCTGTTAAAATCAAAAATTGGAATGAACACCAATAATGTATTAGATAGATACTCATTGAAGGAGAAATATTAGCGAGACGATAAGAAACGAATTTATGATGAGGAATGATCTTTAAGATTTATCTGGTACATAAATACCTATATAACCTTCACGCGATAATTTAGCTTTTCACGTAACAGTAAATAAATTTAAAATATGACTTGTTTTACCATTTAATCAACACAACACTGACAATTCTTTTCATTAAAGGTTTTGATGATGATGATTAGAGCTTTTTCAGATTTTGTACAAAGCAAAGTCTAATATGAATTACGTTTTTGATACAAAATAGTTTTATAAACTATTTCAATACAAATGATAGGTACTTATATGAGTTTTATGGTGCGCTCTCGCTTTTTTTCTATTACTAAAGCTTAAGCCTGAAAGGGTGACCCCGACTCAATATTTACCTTCAATTACATAATTAAGTTGTAGGAGAGGTTCATAATTTAACAGCCTCTTTCTTAGATTGCCAGACTGTACTGGGTTTATTTTCGAAAACCAAAAAACATTTAATTTTTGCAAAACTACATGTATGTACCACTAAAAGTGATTACACTGTGTTGACGTGACGTGTGAGCAGTGTCGTTGCGACTTCTCGCGGTTACCTTCATAATGTGGATGTGGTTGCATTGTCGCTAGTGGTTGCTTAGCGTACGTAACTTTTGTAGAGGAAACAAGTGTTTGCGATTTTTTTTGAGTGTGTATACATGTTGGTCGCAGATGACCTTTACAGCGTCATCGGGTTTGGGAACGGCGAGATCCTAAGGGGACCTGAAGCCGAAAATTTGCGAGTGCCTCTAGAGGTATTCAAAGCGGATGGCATCTCCCCACGGGAGGAGTCGCCTCTCCCTTAGGAGCCTCTACACCACTCGAACCTGAAAGAGGTGATTGCAATGCGGCATGATGTCGCTGGTAGTTGCGCTGTGATGACGTGACTGCGGTGTGATCGGCATCACACATGCGGCCAATAGTGACGGCAAAATGTTTTCTATGAATTTAAAGCAAATCAGTGTTGTGGTTGTGGTACGTGTGAAACAAGCTTTCGTTAAAACTTTTACTAAGCATGTCATAAGAAAATGAGGGAAACCCATTTTGAATGAATGAAAAACAGGTTAGTGTAAATGGCTTGCCTTTTCAACTAGGTAGCGAAAAGAACTCGGACAGGGGTCCATTATCAGGGCTCAGCATTATCGTCTTAAAAACTTTCCATTACCGTGCCCAACTTGAAGTGTTATTTTTACCACCACCCTGTTGCTTCAGAACGGCTTTAAGCCTCTTAACATAAAGTTCACATTACCTCATCCGACCGCAACTGTAACATTTTCTGCACTCCGGAGTTGGCATAAAGTCGAATTAGTGTCAATTTGCCGCTTCTAGTACCTGCGTTTATCATACACTTTTTGCGAATACAGAATTTAGGGACGACAAAAACAAAAAATTAAGAGCTTTTAAAAAATAAAGAGACGTTAAAAGTTCAACGGAAACTGTCGTGGAGGACAATCGCTGTGGAAATAAAATACTTCAGATGGACAGTAAAGAAGTTAATAATTTACGAGGTCAATTTAGATTTTATGTAGGTAATGTTTGATGAAGATCACAGGGCAGCTTTCTGTTCTTTCTTCTAGTTCTTTTATTATGGATAACAGTAATGAAGATTTCGGTTTTAATTAATTAGTAGTTAATTTAGAAGAACAGATGTTTAAAAACCTATGCATTTATAGATAACAATTTTATGTATTGATCTTCTCATCCATAATGTCACTAGACCTTAATTTAATTTTGATGCAATTCTAGAGAAATTTTATGGAAGAAATAAACAATAAAAATAAAAATTATACCTTAAGTGAAAAATATCAAACCTTAGTCAAGTAAATAAACCTTAATTTATGTAATTCAGCGCATAACAAATTAATAAAATAATTTTGACAGACAGAGAACATATCTGAATCTGGATAATTATCATATATTTTAAGAGACCGATGCAAAAAAACACCACAAAAAGTATTTATGTCTGCGAAGACATTTGTTTGAAGACAAAGAATTAATAATTTCATATTTTATTTACATACTGGGTATCAAATAACGTAGATATTCTTATAGAAGCTGTTTTATTTTTACTCTTCCTTTATGATTTTATGATATTTTTTTTACTTTTTTGTTTTTGTAATTTGAATCAGACATTTTATTGGGTTTTTTATGCCGTGAATATACAATTATTATTTTTAATAATGTTTCACAAAAACCTCATTATTGAAACCAACGTAAGAAAATTATATTACTCTAAGAATATTTAACAACAGCGAAGAAAATGAGATACTATAACGAACCGAATTCCTGGAACTCATTACGTTCGAAAATGGAATTGGATCCTTCGTACCAGATAACACGCGCTGAAAAAAATGGGACACTATTTCACACATAGCACAGATACGATCAACTCGCAAAGGCGACGCATTCTTGTCACGACGACTCGACTGAACCCGACGCGAACCGAATTTCCATCCGACTGACTCACTCGAAATACGACCATGTTCTTGACAACTTAGAATATAAAATTTTGGGAGCAGAGCCCAGCAAGGAGAACTCAAATGAAGGTAAAGGTAGACGTTGGTGTCGTATCAAAGGGACAGGGGATATAGATTTTCTCCGGAGTCAATATTCGTGGAGCACAATTTATTTTGGAAATAATTTAGTTCTTGACAATGTTTTTGTCTTTCTGGACGCATTTCCTAAGTTGCGCATTTCCAAAATTTGCATTTTATAAGTAACAACACTTAAATGGAAATCTCTTTGGGCAGATATGCGTCGAGTTTCATCGTAGCTAATAACAAAATTGGAAGACATCCAAGAAATCTGTTTACTCCTTTATAAGCCGTAAATTTATGTCACTGTGTCAAATAGAATTGGATTTTTCAACACGAAACCTGTGATGACATTATGATTTATAATATTTTTAAGAAACGGGATTGACTATTTTTTGCTATTTAAGCCTCAACCCTATCAGCGTGTTATTGCTGGTCCATAATATCGGATCCGTAATTATGATATCTTGTCATACTTCTATTGCGTCGTTATTATCGCAGCAGTGTGTAACTTCGTAGCTGTTCTGTTACATAATGTACAAAAACAGATATCAAAATATAGCAAAATGTATATATATACTAGAACAATGAAACTAAAACTAAAAACCTTAAAAAATATAATATAATAACTAACCCATATTATTAAAAGGAGTCCCTTTAGGCAAGGTTCCGAAAATACTGGCAGCGTTCCCCCTTTGAACAGCTAGACTGAATTATTTGTCTGAGGTAGCTGTCAGCTCTTCGGTCTCCTGTGATGTCGACTAACCTTTTTGATATTTCCTTAAAAAGCTTTATAGCGCTAGGACCCCACGGACCAAGGGTCTCGACACCGAATGGGACAAAATCATATTCGGAGCCTAGACCCCTGTATTTGCATGCTTTAGCTTTTTCAGCCGCTTCACAAGCCGCACCAGCTCTATTTTGGTTCCATGTAGATGAGACGGGGCCAGCATGTCTGAACAGGTTGCAGCCCATTCCAGCACCTGGCCCGTCTTCCATGGAATCAAACTTATGCCGTCCGGTCTCTTTCCATCGTCTCTTGCAATACCAGTCAGCTCAAGTAGACTTGGCACGTTGACGGTGACAAGGGACCGGCATATGAAATCGTTAAGTGCGGCTTGTCTCGAGAAGCGGCCTGCACTTTTTGGCATGAGAGTCCGTGATGTCCTAGCTTGTCGACATCACTGCTACAGGGACATTTATGAGGAATGCAGACCGGAACCCCAAGCCGTAGACAGGCTGTGATTCGGAGCGTGTCAGGCTTAAGAAATATTCCTGTATTTGACGAAGGATACGCGTGAAGCCAGTAGCCGGCCTCATGCGTACCCACGGCCAAAAGCCTGGAACGCGCCGAACCTGTACTACAGCTCAAAAGATTTTCAAAAGTCAATTTACAGTTTTTGTCATCCCAGCTCCTCTGTGAATTTTGAGAAACTGGAAAATTTTGACCTGTACAATGAACATGCAATTAAGAAAGCGTTTCTAGCTTCTTCCAAGCCAGCAATCTCAAAGTTTGAAGGGAATGCTGAACTATGGACAGAAGATGTAAAGCAAAGAAAGGCTGGTAAAGCGACACTGGAAATTTTGCGAAACCCTAAACCACCATACCGGATGCTTGGGTCTAGGAATGCTCGTTCAGCTGCATATTTAGAATCGATTCTAAACTTATTTTGATGAAGTCGTTTACTCGTGTCAAAAGATCTGGGTGATTCCAAAAGGAGCAGCAACGGAGCACATATGTAAATTTTGGGACGAAAAGACAAAATTTAAAGATGCAAAGTGCATAAAGTGGACTAATTTCAAGGAGACGGTCAACAGAATTTTGAAATTTAGTAATTGAATTATTAATATATTCAGAAATAGATTCAAAAAAAATTTGAGAAACTAAAAGGTAAAGGGAATTACAGATAACTATTTTAATATTTGGAGACAAAATATTTTTTTTTGTTTTACGTCATTTAAATTTAAGTTGCAGTTATTTATAAAAAGTTCACATTTGCTAAAATTCAGCTCCAAACCAATGGCTGCAAATTTATTTTTGATTAAAAAAAGGTCCGTAAACACAGTATCACCTTCTAGGGTTCCGTCGTCCAAATACCAAACTTTGAATATAGAATTTAAATTTTTGATTATCGGATTTATAGTCAAACTAAAAATTGCAGGGCCAAGGGGTCACCCTGTTGACAACCTACTCTCGAGGATAGTTTATTAGAACGATATAACAGTTTTGTTGGGTCAGCGTAACTGAGAAGAAGATAATTGTATATTTCGAGTATATGTTGTTTTATTTCCTTCAGCAGGGTATCCCTATTTACCGAATTGAATGCATTTTTGACATCAATTTTGAGCAAAACGTCAGGCTGCCCGTAAGTTAGGAAAGAGCGTAGGGCATGGACGACTGCCTCACACCCTCCTTTTACACCGAAACCTAACTGTACGGGTTCAAATTCCGAATTTAATTTTGGTAAAATATGTCCAACAGCTATTTTGGAGGCCAGACGTCGTAGTGTTGATCCAACAGCAATTGGCATCACCCCTCCGTCCTTTTTGGTGAGGGCAATGAGGTCCGCGCCAAAATGAATAGGAACAATTTCTGGATTGACACTATCGGAATACATAAAGTTGATTAATTTAGTGATCGAATTTACAAGTTGCTCGCCTGCATTACCCACAGAATACGATGTTAAATCTTTCGAATGTTGGGGTGAGACTCCACCCAAACCTGCAGCTGAACCTGATTAATATTCATTAATAGATAAAACAAACCAAAATAGTGATATTGTTTTTTTATAAATATTTTTGTACAAATTACAGTCTTACGGTAAAGCCTATTCTACCAAATTTTATTTTTGTGTTATAATAGTGAAGGTAAGGTACGGTTTAGGCCAACAAGATGATAATGGCTGGTAGCGTTACATTTTTCAATCGCATCAACTATCACTACAACTAGACTCCATTTACACTTAACATGAAGAGGGACTTTGCTGCCCTTTGTATAAAAAAATCACTGTTGTTTATATTATTTCCGATAAGCTTTATTTTGTTTGTTCTACTCTAATAGCAGTGTGTAGTAGTAGCATGTTTTTATTTAACCATTTCCTAGGTAGCAATTGACTTATTACTTCCAAATTTAGGATCTTTACTTACCGTTACAGTAAAAGAACAAAGAAGATTTTACGATTCGTTGCATGACAAAACGATGTTGGCTGTGCTTAGGATGTGATTAAATAATAATTTATTTTGTAAAATATACAACAGGTATATTCAAGTTAAATCACGAAAAGAGGATAAGGTGCAAACTATGAGAATACCTTTCCACTCGTAAAGCTTTGAAACTCCTTACCGCATACCAACAGAGATGTTAAAATTGGCGAAGATTAGTATTCCCGGCTCGTTCCCTTACGTAACTGATCCCTTGATTCGTTTTAGATTTAACCGATCCAGAAAGCTATCTGTCGAGAATTAAAGGAGATCTGTTGAATATTTAATCAGAAAAGAAATTTTCCTGAAATCATCCCTTAAGCCCTTCTGGAGGTCCTTTGCGAAACTGTGAGACAATGATAAAATCTTGACAGAGAGATCTTTCCCCTTAAGATATTCGTAAAAAAGATCCGGGAAATTAATTGGAATCTTATGTTCTACAAAGAATAAAAATCGGTGATGCCTTCTTAAGTTTATGGGTACAGAATCCATATAGTTTCGGTGTCTAATTTATAAATATTCTTGACTTCAGATCAAATAACTGAAAAGAAAAGAGTGTTCAAAATAAAACGTGAGACATACGCGTACTAATTTATCATACGGTCATACAAGTATTTGTATGAGAAAATTAGGTGCCAGAGTTAAATGGAAAATGTAGTGTACGTGCCTGTGTAGTGTGCACCTTGAAAATTCATCAGGTCTAAATGTACTGTAAGCTCGATAAGCAATCAATCACAATTTTTAAACCCTCAGTATTTGATGTTGTTCAAGTTAAAATTGTTATTTAAAATAATTGATGTACCACAATAATATCTGAAGCTGCCATGTTCAAATCTACTTGGAAAGTATTGCTGCCTAATTCTAAGTTTTTCCTGTCCCAAAGCAAATGTATGCATGAAATTCAATATCGTCAAAATAGAATACACGTCAATCCCATGTGACTAAACCGGCTCGCTTGCTTTAATATCAACGTAAGAAGTAAAAGGTATTTGGCTTATATTATTTACATAAAGCAAATATGGACTGCTCATTATGTATTCAGGCCTCCGGAGGATTCTCTATGTACCCACCCACCCTTCAAGTTGTTACGTCAAATTGTTTAATTTGAATCTTCTCAAACATCGTGACTTGACCTAAACAAACACACGATATTGCTTTTGATGACAACATTCTACTGTCTTTAAGTTATTATATTTATTGGAATATTCCTACACTGCAAACCAATATCTTGTGCAAATCGTCACTTCACCGTGCCTGAGGACGTCCTACACTACGTTTGCCTAGACGCGGTCTCCACTCCAGAACTCGTCTACACTAACGGTTATCGCTTCTGCGGCAAATATGGCCAGCCCACTACCACTTCAACCTGCATATCCGGTGGGCTATGTCGATTACACTAGTTCTCTGTCAGATCACTTCATTTCTGATGCGATTCTTCAGAAAAACGCCGAGCCGTTTCCTTAGCGCGCTGAGCGACTTTGAACTTGTGGACCAGCCGTACTGTCAGGTACCGTAAGATGGCTGGCAAGAGCTTGATGCGAGTAATCCAAGATCGATTTCAGTGGTTTCAGTGGTGGATTCAGTGGACTGAGATAGGCTGTTGATGAAACCAATATCTCCTATATATCCGAAGCAATACTATGCCCCGTTTGTTTTATTTATTACCGCGTTTATAACAGCGTTTAATAAAATAGAATGTAAGAGTTATCTAGAATGCCAAAATATCCTCAGCAGTGGGCTTAAAATATAAGAATGTTAAGATTGACGATTAACTCAATTTACGATAGGTTTTCATTCTGGCGTCGCCATCTCTGGGTTTTCGTATTCCTGGAAACTTCTGATAGAATTGATTTAGACATCGAATCTGAATCACTTCAAATTATTGCTTAGATTCATGCAATCATTTAATGTCATTAATACTGAAGTGAATTCTAAGAACTTCGCAACAAACGGAACACTTTCAACGCTTCCAAAATAAATAGAGTCTCATTCAAGCTATTTTTGTGTACGTGATCGAATTTCTCGGTATTTTTCGTAGTCGGTCATTGGCCTTTCATCAAATCATGACCCGTCGTTAGAAATACATTTACTGCCACGCAAAAATTATTAAGACCAAGCAATTTTCTAAATCCATTTTTCTGTTATTGCAAAATTTAACAATACCATATCAAGCAGTTCTTTAATACCAAATAAAAAAAAATTAGCAAGGGACAAAAAAGTAAAGGGCAATCAGAAACGACAAAACCTCGGAACGAGTACTGCCAAAAAATAAAAAGGGAACAAGGGGAAATAGGAAATTGAATATTTATTTATCTCGGGACCTTGGGCGATGGTTATAGGGGGGAAAATGGCAGAACAGGCTGTTAAGTCGAACGTGGAATTAAAATCTAATGGCATGTATTAGGTGGCTGCTTTTAGTGTTGAATAAAATATTAACGAAAAGGTCGAAGGGAGTTTAGTTTCACTTCTGTTATATAATATCCTAATAAATCACTTGAATTATATTGTATTGATTTGGTTGAATTCTATATTGATCTGGATGAAAAGGAAAAAAAAGTATATGAGTGTATATGATTGCGATCCTCATAAATCTCTTGATTTATATTTTATTGATTTCGGTATTCAACTGGACGAACAGGATAAAATATTAAGTATATGCTTTACCAGCAGCCAATTTAAAAAGCAATAGTAAAAATCTGATGTGAAAAAGCAGAAAAAATATTTGTTTGTTTGCAGCTGGTTAATTGTGTCGGGTTGAAGGGGTTTATTCTGGAATCAGGCAATTAGGGGCAATCTTTTTAAAACAAGTTACAACTTATTAAAAATGTAAAAAAACAATGCTGCCATCAAATAGTGATAAGTACACACTTTTAAGCACATTACACTTTTTTTAAAACTATTCTTTATCGTGAATTGCAACCCGATGTTATGCATATATACTAATACTAGCTGCGCCCCGCAGTTTTACCTGCGAAGTTCCCGTTAATCCGTTAATTATTCCGGGATAAAAAGATATACAACCTAATATGCCTAAAAATAACTGTTTGATAAAAAAAAAACAGGATGGCCATGCCCATAGCACAATCGGATTTAATATACTTAACCTATTTACTAAGAAACTTTTTGCTAAACTGAAAAATTATGGTGGCCATGCCATACAGCAACACAGCCGACGCGCCTAGGAGGGGAGTACGCATTCACTGCGTACCCCTCTGACGATTATCCCCCACTTTTGGGTCAACTCAAAAATAAAACTAGTTGCCGGTCGGATATTTCACTAGACTGAGCCAAGTCGCGCGAGTGTCTGTTAGAGATGTAAAATGCCAAAATGTTACGTAATTTTCTGTAAAACATATCTGGAATATTAAACTTACAAAAGGATGGTGTTAAATTTCACATATAAGTAGAATTATTAACATAATATTTCTATTGAACCACTTTTGAACACAAAATTCATATTATATTGTTAAAATTCAATCGTCGGACTTGTTTGACAAGACAATCGACTCTCCAGTAAAAAATTCAGATTTGTCAGTAAAAAATCTTAAGTTTCATCTACTCGTATGCCCGATTTAGTGCTGTAATTTTTATGTGTGAATATCGAAATTACAATTTGGTTTTTGCAAAAGTATGTTGGACTGCATTTGTGTGTATATTCCTCCCCCCGCAAAAAGCGGCAGAATGATTTCAGTAGCTTTATGTCATTATGGCAACTCCCCTAGCCGCGCCGGCCAGGTTGCTCTATGGGACGTGCCCCTTATAAAGTAGATTTCAGATATTCGACCTGTTTTCAGAAGATTTGATCTGATTTGTTATTAATTAAATCATAGGCATAGTATCATATGGACGAAGCCAGAAGTTTGACAGCCTGAATGACGGATGGAGTTGCTTTCCAAGCATCTTTGTCTAACCTGTAGAGTATACCTATGAGTGAAAGAGCAGTCGCCGCAGTTGACGTAAGTTTGACATTGCTGAGTATCGGTGTAAATTAATATGTCCTACGAGTTTCCGAGTAATATGTTCCCAACATTGCGGTGACGTGTGGTATTTTCCACAATTTAAAGGAATTTATATTGTTAAGCTTGAAAATTATATAACTGTATTATGATAATGCCGTGTTCTATTCAAACAGGAACGGTAAAAGAAAGAATCAAAAACTCAGAATTATCATTTCACAAGATGTCTTAGCAAAAAATTGTAAGTAAATTGTTTGACAGCAGCAGCAGCAGATTCAAATGCCCGTGAAAAATCCAGAAGTACGAGGATGGTGTCACATCCTTGGTCCTGATGAGAGAGAATATTGTAAACCACATCAGCCAGTCAAGTTGCCGCACCATGACTTTTAAGGAAGGCGGACTGCTAGGAAGGAAGAATTTCATTGTCTTCGAGGTGCGGTGTAAGTGCAGACTACCCGTTCCAACACCTTAGATAGACAGGGCAAGAGGAAAATAGGTTGCAGGTTTTGAAGACTTGATGACTGATTGACCTTAGGCAGCGGCTTCACTACTTCAGTTTTCCAGGTGTTAGGAAATGTGCTTTCAGTTATTGACCTATTGATGATGGTAGTAATGACACCCAATGCATGGGGAAGGGTTAGTAACAGCATCTCCAATGAAATACCATCATAGCCCTGTGTATTAGACCTAAGCCCCTCGATGATTTTCATTATTGAGTCTTCATCATCAGGTCTCAGTGACAACCAAGCTGCAGAGTTTCTATGGTATTCGAAGTATGTCAACTGAGATACTGACATCACATCCTGACCAGGCGTATTGAGAAAACGCACATTAATCGTATCTAGCTGGGCAAAAAATTATAATGATGTATCTTTGCTCGTATAAATTTTAATAAGTTTATTACAGTTATGTTTTTTTTATTTTTTAAAAATTTAACTGCTAGGTGTTAAAATATAAAGAATAGTTTACTAGAAAAAAATCCACGCGGACCAGGCAGCAGATGGGACTCGAACCCGTACCTTTCGCTATCCGGCCGAATGCACTGACCATTATGCTACGTAAGTTTATTATATTTTTAAACTGCTAGATCATCAATCTTTCAAAAAATACTTGAAAAATATATACGCTGTCCAGGCTGATCTTGTCTGATGCCTTGACTGAATCTGACAAGTTTTAATACCTTTAGTGGTTCTAATTAATAATATCAAATATTTCATTAATAATACTGGTGCTTAAGAACATAACTTGATGAAATAAAATGTAAAAAAACAATTTAAATAAATTACCTGCTGAATAACTTATAATAGTAGTACCATCTATAGTTAGAAGCCGGTACATTCTGCTTTTATTTTAGCGTAAAAAATTTATTTACCAAGATCCATTTCTTATACTTTCCCAGATATTTGTATCGCGTGGAGCTCCAACATTTATATGCTAACAAAGCAGTTATAAAGGATATACTGGCCATAGTATAGTGCTCTCTCGAAAACGGCAAGATCGTATGGCGTTTTCTCTTTCATTTCCACAAAGATTATCCCCTGAAAAGGTTTGTTTTATTCAAACGGGTCTTTCAACTCAATCCTCGATTTTAGTGGGTACTAAAATTGCAAATTTGCATGAGAACACGATATCTGAATATCGAAGTAGAAGAAAACAAACGTTGGAAAATCTTATGTAGGAAACTATGTGGCGAACTTGCAAGAATGAAATTTCAATTTTCTTTTTATGCTTTTCTTTCCGTTTCTAGATAATCCTCGCTTGCTGTTTGTCAGATATGTTCAAGCGCAGAATAGCTGAAGTTAATGCAACCCAGCGGACTGATTTGTGTTATCTTACGTAATGCAGTGTTTAAAACTTGAATTCTCCTAAGACTTTAAGTACTTTTTATCAGGGGAAAAATGTTAACATTTTCCATTTTCCTGGAGGTACTATCGCGGAATTTTGCGCTCTGTCACTTAGCGAACAAAATGATTTGAACGGTTTTCTACAGTAGTTTTTACTACGCCCCACCTTCGCGTCGGACGCGCCAATCCGAGCCGCCGCACAAAAGTAAGACAGAGAGCATATCATTGATTGAATACTGAATTGAATTGAATTTGTTTTAGTTGCAATTTGTCATCCGCATCGTGATCGCAACAGCGCTATACGAAAAAGTAAGACATCGATAATTACATGTCTATGAATGAATTTTTACTACGCCGCTACCGCAAGCAATTATGGCATTATGGGTGACAGAGCGGGTCTTTCCGCGAGTGTACCTATTTATTTTATCATCTAGTTCTGAGAAATTAAGTCAGATAAACCGGACTTTAAATATTTATGGCTGCTATTTCGTATTTTGTACATTCGAATATTTAAGACACTAATAAACACGCAAAAAACACAGCAGTCCAATTCATAAAACGCTTCTATTTATAAATATGTGCTATGTATAGTTTGATGTGATGATATACGGAGCCGAAACGGGAAGACTGACGGTACGGGTGGTCCACAGGTTCAAAGTCGCTTAGCGCGCTGTGGAAAGGGCTACGCTCGGTATTTCTCTGAAGGATTGCATCAGAAATGAGGTAATCCGACAGAGAACCAGAGTTATCGACATATCCTACCGGATTAGCAAGTTGAAGTGGCAATGGGCTGGCCATATTTGCCGCAGAACCGATAACCGTTAGGGTAGACGAGTTCTGGAGTGGAGACCGCGTCTAGGGAAACGTAGTGTAGGAAGTCCTCAGGCACGATGGAGTGACGATTTGCTCAAGGTGGCAGGAGCTGGATGCGAGTAGCCCAAGATCGATCTGAGTGGCGTGCAATTGGAGAGACCTATGTCCAGGAGTGGACTAAGATAGGCTGTTGATGATTATGTATAGTGTTATTTTTTGTATAGTATAAACAATAATAATGCACACAGAAATTAGCCTAGCCCCAAAGTAAGCACTGTAAAGCTTGTGTTATGGGATGCTAGGGTAACGGATACAACACATGTGGGAAACGGAACGTAAGCTTGTATGAAAGAGACAGTAAGTTGAATGTCTGCGAGAAGAGTGAAAGAGATAGATAACATTTAAATCTCATAAATAGCAGGAAAATGACTGGAAAGTTCCTTTTTACGACGGTGACGCTTATGTTAGGTAAATTTTTATTAAGAAGTTGAATAAAGTTATTTCTCTTTATTTATTTCGAGCGGTTCCATTTCGCTATCCCATATACATATTATATACGTATATTTATAAAGAAATACGCTAGCCTGCAAAATAATATTCACACTTTTAAAAGAGCAATAACTTTATAAGCACACAAGGTATCGAAATCCTGCTAAAAATATTTAACTTATTTATAGTTTACTATAGTTTCAAAGAAAGCAGATAAAATTTACTATAAAAGTTTTCATTTTAAATTTCTAACTACAGTAGATTTGAAAAAAAAAATGTGAAACTTTGTTTTACAGACCAGTGTATATACCTATATAAATATCTATGACTAAGGTACAAATGCTCGTATTCGACATACTAACATTTGCTCTTGCCGGGATTCGAACCAGGGAGCTCACGAGAAGCGACACCTTGAAATCCGGCATTTATACTACTCAGCCATGGAGGCCACTCCTGCGTTCTACAACCATGCCGGTTTTTAAGTATGTACATTGACAAGTTATTAGTTTTATTTTATTTATTTTTTAAGCATTTAACTGCTAGATGTTTAAATCCAAAGAAAAGTTTACTAGAAAAAAATCCACGCGGACCAGACATTTTTTTTTCTATTTAACTTTTCTTTAGATTTACACATCTGGCAGTTAAATGCTTAAAAAATAAATAAAAAATAACTTTAATTGCTATTTCTTCTTTCAAATGTTTAATACTTGAAAAAGTATTCATTTGACATTGTGGGTTACCTACAATGCGAAGAGATGGCGCTGCTTAGCTTAAGGCTAGGAAAATTTCGACGCGGCGAATAGAGCCGTGGTAGCATAATGGTCAGTGCATTCGCCCGGATTGCGAAGGGTGCGGGTTCGAGTCCCGTCCGCTGCCTGGTCCGTGTGGATATTTTTCTAGTAAACTTTTCTTTAGAGTTATTAGTTTTTAATACATGACTTTTAAACACGTTGACTCCCAATCCTAGTCAAAAGCCGAAAAATGTAATTCTAATAACGATCCGATGAGAGTAATTTTAGAAATGAAAATAAAATCTCAGGATCCAATCATGGCAACCCCGTTATGAAAACCCAGTGTTCACCTAGGGGAAATAAAATGCATTATTTAGTTTTGAGTAAACGAGATTGAAAATAAAATAACCTGTTTATTAATTAAATTCTACTTCGAAACATCACCATTAAATCTTTTCCTTACTAAAACATTAGCAGTGACAAGAGATCGCTATGTTAGCTGCAAAATTTTTGCAGATTTTGCAGCATCACAAAAGAATCAGGCCGAGATCCAGTAAAAAAAAACATTTTGTTTTCTTAAAAGCGTTCTTCGAATAAGAATTTTTATCTATTGGCTATTAAATTAGTAACTTTATCCTGGCATTTAAGACTGATGTTCAATATTTTTAAAATAAAATTTCGTTAAAAACGCTGTAAAAACGCTAGCCAAATTGTAAACGAAAAATATAAAATGAAACCAACCAAAATCAAAACTAATACTTTCAGTAAAATTATCATTGAAATAATGACGATGACGCAAGTGGTTAGCGCGCTCGGCTGCGATCGTTGAAGTTAAGCAACTTTCGCAGTGGTCGGTCATTGGATGGGTGACCAAAAATTTACTATCTCGAGCTCCTCCGTGCTTCGGAATACACGTTAAGCCGTTGGTCCCGGCTGCATCTGCAGTTGTTAGCACCCACCAATCCGCACTGGGTCCGCGTGGTGGGTCATGGCCCAATCTCCCTATTCCATCCATAGGGAAGGCCTGTGCCCCAGCACTGGGGACATTAATGGGCTGATGATGAATCATTGTAATAAGCAGTTTCCTATACTTAGCAACACAAGCTTAGAGGTCACAAAAAATAATCCATATTTGATTGAAATGATGAATTAATCGTCGTTGAGAACAATTTCCTTCTATGCTATTTGAGAATTGACAGACGCTTTTGAGACCTTTATATTTCTCAACAACCAGTCTATTACGTTTTAGTCATTTCAATATATAATGCATATATTTTTAGCAAAGAAATACATATAATTAAAAGTCCTTGTAATCCTCTGTGACGTGTTTCATTCATGCATAAAAATTTGACGATCGGTACTTCGAGATCATCTCAAACACTCGGGTCGATGAACTTACGAGTACAGCGCTTCGTCTAAGTAATTGCTTGCTTCAAACAGTACACACTCAACGCGGAAAATCTCTTTGACATACCCCTAATATATATATACAACATTCTGGCTTTCTAGGGATAAATGGAGATATTCTCGAACGACAATTTCAGATCCTCGAATTGAAATTTTAGGGGCTACTTTCTTATATCCTTGCCATGAATCTTTTTGATAAGAACTCCAAACTCCCTTCAATATTAAGGTTGATATTTTACGAAGCGTTTTTATAACCATTGGACCTAGTTTAGGGCATGAGGAGGTTAGTTAACCTTGGCTTAATTTTTATTCAGATAACAGCCTACCCGCTGATATTAATGATGTAATTTCAAACAGTAACTCCTGCAATAATGCTTTTAAGGTTATGTTAGTACAGACTCCTAAAAGTCCTAAAGAAATACTATGGTTTAAACATAAAGAAATTTTTATAGATTATAGATATATTATAGATTCAAACATCTAGCAGATAAATGCTTAAAAATTAAAAATATATAATAAAGTTATACAGTTATCAACGGCGGTCTCCAATGATATAATATGTTAGCCGCAAATAAATAAATAAATAAATATTTCCAACACTCACACCAATTAGCCTAGCCCCAAAGTAAGCATTATAAGGCTTGTGTTATGGGATACTCGGGTAACGGATAGAATACATATACCGTACATATATAAGTATATTTTTATATAAATACATACTAAATATCCATGACTGGAGTTCAAATGCTCGTATTAATCACACAAACATCCCACCGGAATTTGAACCCGGGACCTCTCGAGTCGGCGACACCATGAAACCCGGCGTACGAACCCCTAGACCACGGAGGTCGTCTAAACGCAAAATAAGAACTAATAGCTTAAATCTGGGTAAGAAAATTTCTAATTAAAGCTTTTTTTTGTAAGAGTCTAAAGCGAATAAATGCTAACCGAAGTGAATAGCCAAACAAAAACCGTTCTTTACATAGAGAAAATAGCCAATAAACATCCACCCTAAACAGAAATGATAATGACTAGCCGTAGCAATCACGCCGAGAGGGAGAGTCAGAAACGGGAAAACGTAAACGAAACTACGAATTATGTAATTAAGGCGAGCCGGAGGACATCAGAAGTAAATCCTTTTGGAGGGCACAACGGAACAATTTGTGAAATGGGCCCGGGGGACTCATAGTTCCGATAACATTAAATGCATCGGGGACGAATGCCCTCTTTCGCCTGTCCGTCCATAGGGTAAGGAATGGACGGCCCACATTTTTGGATAGGCCCCAGAGGAGTGATGGATGTCGTTATTTTGCCGTTGGACGTGTGAAAGATCGGGTTGCGTTGCTGTCGAAGTATTCACACCCCGCAGTGTTTTTTGTTCAATTAATTATTGCCTACACAACAAAGCGATTGTCTAAATTTTCTGTTCTTTCAGATTTACTTATTTGAACTCTTTTAATCCACATTTTATAAGGATTAAGAAAGAAAGAAAGAAAGAAAAATGTTTTTATTGCTGACAACACATAACATACACATAAAGTCAAAAATACATATAACAAAAAGTAAAACAAAACGTACAAGTAAAATTAACAACAACAAAAAACAGCTACAGACGGTAAATGTGTATTTTATGTGATGCCAACACTGGATATGACTCAGCATACACAGCAGGAAAAATTCCTGCTGCACTGGTATTCTGCCATACCCAGAGCAGTGACATCACAGAAAAGAAAAAGGTAAAATACAGATTAAGTACATACTAAATAACAAAACAAAAAAGAAAAGAAATCAGTATAGGACAGAACACATAGCAGTATCTGTGGCAGAAATTATACATTGTAACAGAGGTATTCTGTGGTTATTTACAAAGAAAAAATAAAATAAAAATTAAAGATGGACTTTGACTCTTAGTTTTAGTGACAGTGACACGATGACAGTGATTACAAACACACTTTTGAATAATTTATTTATTTATTTAAACTTTATTGCCACTATTACAAAAATGGACAAAAGGCGGATTTGATAGCCTAGTTTGTATTTTTTGGTTTTGTTATACTTGATTATATTTTTAGTAGACGAAGTCAAAGTGTTCTGGGTAAAAGTTTTGTAAAATAGCAGGAAATGATTCAAATTTCATCTTTTTATGATAAGACTAGCAAACCCGGCGAACTCCGTTTCACCACCAGATGGCTTCGTTTTATGTAACATTTCGTTTGGTGATTAAAAGAAGTTTTTTTTTTCCTGAATTTTCTTTGCTATAAACCTCACGGAGCCCGAGACCTTTCCAACGAATGCAAAACCGTGGAAATCGGTCCGTGCGTTCTGGAGTTATAGCGTCAGGAAGGAAAACCCGACTTATTTTTATATAGTAGATAACTCAAAGCCTACTCAAAACACACTGGGAAAAACCATCTCGTTTCTATTTGGCTAAACGACGCGCACAAAACGAATTCACAGACAATTTGAAGACGTCACTAGAATCAAGACAAATGGGCACTACTACATGAGAAAGTGATTCATACTCTTCCGAAAAAACATTTTTGGTGTATTGAAGCTATATAGTAATTCCATTTTGTAGTGTTTTAACAACATTGTTTGGTAACATCTCCAGCATCCACTAGGATTTTTAGTGATTTGCTAGTAGATTAACGTTAAAGTTTTTTTATGTTCATGTATTGTTGTTTTAGTTCGTATTCAGTGCATAATATTTTTTAATATATGAGTCATATCCAAAAAAAAATGTACGTCAGGAAATAGTGAAGAAACCCTTTCTTCACTATTTCCTGACGTACATTGTCAAGAAATGTCAGGAAATGGGAAAAGTAAAGGTGTATTTTGAATGGTAATAGAAATACTCCATAATCAGTCATCAGTATTTTACTTCTTCTTAATTATTCTCTTATTCTTGTTATGTGAACTTGGTCTAATCATGATTTACGATTTACTGACGTCATAAAGTCACGAAATTGTATAAAGAAATTGAGATGTCATTACCTAAATTTTCCTATATCTTCTTTCTGATGGTTAAAATATGAACTTCAGCAAGACGTCAGCATTACGTCATGAAACGTTATATTTTTTATGTAATGCATTGCGAAACATGTTTCTTACTAACTTTTTTGCCTAATCCAACAGCGTCAGTCAATAGGTAACTTTTTTTCTTCACACACTGAACAAAAGTAAAAACAGGAATGCCACAAAAACAAAATGCCGGCAGTATCACAACTTGTCTATGATACATTTTAGTGTTGCCACATACAATATTATAAAGCTACCACGGTTCTATTGAAAAGCTAAAGTGGAATTTCGCGACAGTACATGGAACAATTGATTAGGTTAATTATTTTTACTTTTTGTAGCTTATTTAGGTCAGTAAAATAACAGAATATATTTGGTAGAGTATGTGCGGAAAGAGAATGGGATTTAGATTGGAGGGCGCTGTAGTGCTTTTCTACCGTATTTGTAAGGTTTTACCCCTTTTAGACATGATTAAATACAAAAAACCGCAAGAAATCACAACAACAAACAAATCCGTATCAATACAAAACTTTGACGTTTAACAGATTGCTGAGTTTGATTGCCAAATATTTTTTTTTAATGTTAGTTCCGTTTTTCGCCACGGCCATTCTCTTTCGGCACAGACTCTTAAACAGATTCTTAATTCTTGCAAAAAATGGAGGACATTAAATTATTTGAAAAAATACGCCAACTTGATGAAGTAAAATTGTATTTTTACTGAAAAATATTAAACAATTGCTCAGTTTATAATTCAATTGTTTAGTTTAGGATGTCATTGTTGTATTTCAACAACATTCGATATTGTTTTTGCAAAAAAGTACGGGAACACTAAAATGCCAGTACCATAGTCAAATATGTACAACTTTTTTAGATATGACTCATATACCTACTTACTAAGACATGGAAATCAATAATTATTTTCTAGTTTTTTAAATCTCTTTCGTCAAAAGAGTGTTGTCTTAAAACCACTAAGCGGCTTTAGTGCGTATTGGTGGTAGCTCTTGACTGTAAATTCTGCTGATACTAATGGTTACTCATACCTTTCTAAGCACGCATGAGTTCAAAAAAGTCATTTTCAAGTCAACTTTTTTGTGCTTCTTTATTGAAACTACAAAACTTACCGTCTTCCACAACCTCTTTTATGCATGTCATAAAACCGTTAGTCGAGCTATCGTCTAGAGCAGTGTTTCCTAACCTTTCCAATACTGCTACCCCTGTAACCTATTAGGAAAACAGATGTTACCCCAATTTTGAAGTGTTATCATCAGTCCAAGATATTCCAATTTGGCGGCTACATCTTCGTCTCTAATAATGTCATCATCAGGAGAAAATCTCGCCCCGCTTCCCACACTCAGCACCCCGCGGGCTCGCTAGTAAGAAGGAGCGCATGCTCTATTTAGTAGTATTATTATATAGTATTTTCTTATTATTTAGATTTGACCAAATAATTAGGTTCTTTGTTACCCCCGAAGTATGGCTGATTTACCCCCGGAGGGGTAATTACCCCCAGGTTCGAAACCCAGGGTCTACAGTATCATGACATGCAGCTCGATAATTCATTACGATAGAACTAAATTCAAATTTCCAACGCAAATTTTAGCGCATTTAGTACCAAGCTTCGTCGCGCAGGTGTGGGATAAGCAGTAACAGCCTTTGCAATTGCAGATGGAACGCCCGAACTATAATAATCATGAGTTCCTCGTTGATTCAATTCTTTATCCGAGCGATCAAGTTTGTTCTAGACAATTTTTGCGACGAAGTTTAAATTGTTAAACTTTCTCACAGAAATTGTCTTGAAACATAAAAATCTATCAGTCACAAATGCCACTCCCCTAATATCCCGCTTTATCTATAACTGAAAATAAAGTCGTCTCAGTATTTTTATTCAAATAAATATCCGTCCCCAATCATCGCGTCTGCCATGAATATCTTTCCCCATATTCGGGAGGTAGGTACTTTGTTATTGATTCTGTCCACTAGACCGGCATAATTTCTGCTAGGACAACACTTTTCGTGGACCCGGGTCGGACGGTTCTGTTAAAACGTGAGTGGAATAGCGAGAAATATTCAGCTTTTGGCTTCACCTGAACAATTATCGAGCACGATTCGTTCTGTTTTAAGCATTTAGTTATAAACGCGTGAAGAGGTTTGCATAAGGTCACTCGGGGCTATTGTAGCCAGGGGGCAAATGTAGCTGTTTCATATAACTCTTTACTGGTTCGTCTTATTGGCAAAATCTATTTATAATTAGTAGGTCAATAAAGCCACAGATGTAACTTATTTAAGAAACGAAACAGTAACAAGTTATTTGAAACAGCTACATTTGCCCCCTGGCTATAATAGCCCCAGGTGAGACTTCTTAGTTTAATTCTCACTAGGGATAAGATAGATATCAATAGAAGTTTGGTATAGTATATATGTTGCTTGCATGTGGCAGGGCATCCTGTAAGAAAGTTAAAGCGTTAAGAAAATACACACACTCGATAAAACTTTGCCACCTTTTCCCACTATTTCTTTAGATAAAGAGAATCACACTAATATTATAAAGGCGAAAGTTTGTGTGTGAGTATGTGAGTGTGTATGTTTGTTACTTCTTCACGTCTAAACGGCAGAAGCGATTTTAATAAAATTTTGTATGGAGCCAGCTGACACCCTTGATTCACACTTTGGCTATTTTTATCCCGAAAAAATGTTAGGTTCCAGAGGGATTTTCGAGAAACTAAGTTAACGCAGACGAAGTCGCGGGCGACCTCTAGTATTAAATAAAAATACTATGGTCATCATATAAACAAAATATTGCAAAGTTTGCTTAATTCGTTATACCGAAGTAGGAGAAAAAAATATGCAAATAAAAGGGATGCCCTTCCGTCATACTGAAGGACGAACTAAAAGTCCTCTCTGGGTAATCTCGAGTTCGTCGAATTATTTGGCCGTTAACAAATTTGTTTATATTTTACAAAACATTGATAAAACACCTGCAGTGTTGTGTTTCTGATAGGATTATGATGGCGATAAAACTCCATGAGCTGGAAGAGAGGATTTATCTGCCAAAGAGGAGGGCATAAGACATGTAGTAATAAGAGCGGTATTCTTAGTACGGATTTTCGAGACTTTACTATCTTGGCCTTGGTAAATAAAAAAAATGGGACGATGTTATAAGTTTCACTTTAAAAATATTTAATTAATGAGCTTGATGGCAGTGGCTATCGTTTTCAGTTATCGTTAAGCAACTTTCACAATACCTGTTCTTCAAAAAAGCTTTGACCTGTTGATCCTAATTGGATCTGCAGTCTCAAACAACTATTCGCACTGGAGCACCCATTACTCAAAAGAAAATTGTCACACGCAACACAAGACCTTTTTGATAAAACTTATTATGGTTTTTCAGGAAGAAAAGTTTATTTCGAGCATTGAAGCTATTTCTCCATTGCCATAATAATAAAATTCTCATTAAAATCGTTCCGCTCAATGATATACTGAGAGCTAAATACGAGAAACGTAAATCGCCGCCTTTCATTCCGAGAACAATATAAAGACATTACGGAAATCGATCCGGGGCCCGCCAAACGTTCAACACCCCGCACTTTTCACGGATAATAAAATCAAGAAGGTATCCATTTTGGCGAGGAAAAATACTTGCTTTTTTCACATAACTTTTGGGGATAAAAAGAAGTTAGAGATGGGATTTATTTATGGGTAGATTGCTGCCTTTCTGTGCGGGTTTTCTCTGTAATCGATCGTGATTACTGAAACTAGAGTCTTGATGATAGCCTCAATGAGTATACGTACGTATACGACCGATTTTTTCTTGCCGCCTGAAGTAATTAGCTTGAGAAAGTTGCTGACGTCACTAGATATTGACATAGTAAGCGACTTCGGGCAAGTAGGTTTTTGAAGTCAAACTTTTTTACGCACGCTTGACTTGCGGAGTAAGCTGGCGAAGGTGTTACGAAAAGTGTGATCAGGCGAGGCGAACGGGACTTGACTGGGGGATATAAGCAAGGGAAAGCAGTGTGCGCGCACATTTTCTTTCTCTCTTTCTCTTATAGGTAGCAAATGAATGACGACCTCCGTGGCCGAGTGGTTTGTACGCCGGGTTTCATGGCGTCGCTGACTCGAGAGGTCCCGGGTTCGAATCCCGGTGGGGGCAGATGTTTGTGTGATGAACACGAGCATTTGTACTCTAGTCATGGATGTGTATTTCTATATAAATATACTAATATATGTAAAGTATATGTATTCTATCCGTTACCCTAGTATCCCATAACACAAGCCTTATAGTGCTTACTTTGGGGCTAGGCTAATTGGTGTGAGTGTTGGAAATAAAAAAAAAAAAAAAATATGTATATGTACATACATGTTGTATATTGTACAAACACACACATATATATATACTGATGGAGCTAAAGAAGTTTCACTTCAGTCTTGTGGTCATAAGCACATTCGTTTTTTTATATATATAATTTAGTGGACATACGAACAGACGGCTCACCCGCTGGTAGGTGATGATCACCGTCATCCAAAGAGATCTGCATCAACAGAAGTGTCACAAATTCGTTGCCAGCTTTTAAGGATGATACCTACGCTAAAATCTACCATTTCAGATACTTAAATGTTTTCGGGATCCGTACCCATAGCACAAACCATTATTCCAATTCGAATAGTTTGCGAGTGCGAAATGTCAATGTCAAATTTTGTATGGAAACTTGAACTGCAGCGCCACAAAGTAGTAGTAGTAAGTAAGTAAGTAAGTAAAGTAAAGTAAAGAGATCTAAAAATCAGTACACATTTGACAATGACATTTCGGATTTGCTAACGTTACGAATTCGATATTGGTTCCTGCTAAGGGTATTACTTCAAAAGAACAAAAATAGGATCCTTATAGGATCACTTCATTATCCCTTTTTCTTCAGAACACGTGAAGCTATAAATCTATATATATAAAACTCAAAGGTGACTGACTGACATAGTGATCTATCAACGCACATCCCAAACCACTGGACGGTTCGGGCTGAAATTTGGCATGCAGGTAGATGATATAACGTAGGCATCCGCTAAGAAAGGATTTTTATCAATTCCACCCAGAAGCGAAGCGAGGGCGGGCCACTAGTTTGATATAATAAATCAAGTTCCAATTTAGTTCTGCAAACACTTGGAGTAGAAATATCTTAATTTTTAGTAAACGCAATGAAAAAGCCAACCAGTTATACTCTGTTTACTTATACCGAATCCAACTGTATAGGGTTCTTCCCGTTGACATTGATCCATGAACTTAGTCCATGTAGCACAAGATATGGAATAAATCTTAAAACAGAAAATGTCAAAACTTCGTTGTTATTGGATTCCCGTAACTAATTAACTTTTTACAAATCTGCAAACAGGTTTTTAACGGAACCTGGTGCACGAATCAGACTCGCCCTTGATCATGTTTTTACCTCTTCGCTGTTTTCTGTGAAGCCCTGGAAATATAATCCTATTCACTGCAGAAACACAACAATACACTATCGTGTATCTTGGATAAGTCTTTTGTAAGATGGATGTTTCTTGCTTTAATGGATGGAAAATCCGATTTGCCTTACCTCTCCTCTCCCAAGCTCATATAATTCTAAAATATATTTATATATTTGGGATACAATGTTTCATTCAATCTGGAGGAGATAAGACAGGTAGGGCAAAGTGGATTTCCCGCTCAAACTGGAGCCCAGTCTAGGGAAGTAACTTTCACCTTACAGAAGATCATAGTAAAATAACACAGCCTTTTTGACGTGACAACGTCTTATAATTCGATGGAGCCGGCTGCACGAAAAAATATGACTCATGCGGCGTTACCTCGCTCTGAGGCGTTTCATTTAAGGCTTGAAGTGCAAGCGAGAGCGCGCAACGAGCGACAAAGAGGCACAATCGGTCTCCGCGTTCGGCAGCGTTCGACATCTGTCTCTCTCCTACTTGAGTGAGCGATGCGTCCGCGTGGACAACAGCAGTTGTAGCAACATATTAATGAATTATTGTATAGCAATACAATAAAACATTTACATGTTTTCGTCAAGTATGAAGCGAATGTGGTGTCAATTGTTTATAGCAACGATAATTGCGGCGATAAAGGTAATGATACCACACATGTTTAAAAGCTGTAAATAAAAGTTGTAAAACAATTTCTCAAAGCACACATTCATACTTGTAAAAACTATTTACATTGTAAAAAAACGTTGTCACGTTCAACTATCGTCAGTAAGACGACTTACAGACAGCCGATTTTTTTTTCAGTGTGATACTGTTGGTCGCAGATTACCATTACAGCGTCACTGGGTTTGGGGACGGCGAGATCCTAAGGGGACCTTAATCCGTAAATTGGCGAGAGCCTCTAGTGGTATTTCAGGCGGATGCCATCTCCCCACGGTGGATGTCTCCTCTCCGTCTGAAGCCTCTAGGCCACTCGGACCTGAGGGGGTCGGCCCAACTAGAGAGAGGCGTCTCTGAGACTCGGACCTCGGCTCTAGATAACTGTTGTCGTGGGGGCGGGGAAAAACGCCCAGGTACGTACTTGTACCTGGTATAGCGTGTCGTGTCTTCCGGATACTCTTATCCTACTGGTGCGGTGTCTGCCTAATGCTAAGTTATTGTGCAAGTATGCTAGCTCTGTAGTGTTGGTGTTTGTGGCCTGTGTGGGAGGATTCGGAGGCGCGTTGGCGCGGGTGATTTCGTTGTCAGGGTATTGCTTAAAGTGCTATCCGTAGTATTAAGGCTATACGCTAGTTTGCCCCCTTTTTACCATAAAAAAAATGGGTGTGTGTACTCATGTAGGCGCGTGAGAAGTTATCCTTCTTTGGCATCGTTTAAAATTAGTTTTTAATTGCATGCAAATAAATAATTACATTAAATTAATAAAAAGTCTGGAAAAGGACGAAGTCAATAAAGTTCAGTTTTAATTTGAAAAAATAAATAAATAATCAAAATATTCAATTAAAATCGCTACTGAATATAATTTATTAGAACATATGTGATTTGCACTTGTATGAAACTCAAACACGTATTCCGAATATACAAACTAGAAACATGTGGATAAATATTATAAATATGAATACCTATAACTGTTACTTTATTACAAAAAATAAAGATGTGGTTTTTGGTTCTACTACACCAATGGTCAAGAGATGGCGCTGTAGTCTCCTGAATCGCGCTTTGGTTCCGTTGTTCCAGATTAATAAATACTTTTGATATTATAAATATGAATACCTATAACTGTTACTTTATTACCAAAAATAAAGATGTGGTTCTTGGTTATACTACACCAATGGTCAAGAGATGGCGCTGTAGTCTCCTGAATTACGCTTTGGTTCCGTTGTTCCAGATTAATAAATACTTTTGATAGGCCTTCACAATACAGTCGTTAGCACCCACTAAATAGAAATTCTATTTCTATTTTGTTGGTAGATTTTCTTAATGTGCGGTAAACACAAAAGTAACGCATGAAGTTGGTCGCTAAAGCGACCAACTTCATGATGTTAAAATTTTGTGTTACAGTGATGCGCGCGCATCTTAAAATTTCACTCTCATCATTTTTTCATAACGCGCCTAAAGAAGTATAACTTCAAAAAGGAGCTCGACTGTGGAGTATTTAAAGTGTTCTTAGCAACCGTCTATTAAAGATTAAGGACGTCATAACCGGTCACCATAGCCTATAGACGCTAATACTAAAAATATCACTTTAGAGAATAACTCAATTGCATTTAAAATCGTTAGCACACCGCAGGTCGGTCATCACCCAATCTCCATCCATAGAAAATATCTATGCTCCAGCAGTAGAGGCAGTTATTTTAACGATCTCATTCAGCGTAGTACTATCAAGAATTTACGCGCAAATTTCATACTAAATTAGTTTAGCTGTTACACCTCTAATGAAACCGATACAAGCGCGCACACTTCTATTAGTGCCAACAAATATATATATTTCACAGTGTCGTCAGTGCGCCAATTTCAATACCGTACCGTACTGAGGGTTAATCGTATGTGTTACCATTGAAGTTAACAAGCGTTAACGAAACTATTGAACGCCAAATAACGATCTCAATTCAATTCAATTCATACATTACATTCATGAGCCAACACAAGGCCTCAGTATCTATAATAATTATAGTTCATTCTTAAATTACTAAAACTTTAAATTACACACAAAAGGAATTTATATCTTGTTATATAAAATTATAGCAAATAAAGATCACAAAATTAAAATCTTTAGCAAAAATATAACAAAAAATTACATTAAACAAAAACATTATCTTAATTAAGTACAGCAAATTAGTATCATAGTTTTTTATGTCTTTAAATTATAATTAATATATTAAAATTTATTGTTTAAAACTTCTTCGACTATACTGTTATATGCCTTTCTTATAAATTATTATTTGAGGTTGTTATTATATTATATTTCTTTATCCATATGTTTAATATGGCTTGGTAGCTTATTGTATATCTTTACTGACATAGCTTGTGTTCTCGATTAATGAAGCTTAAGGCAGAAGGCTGATATGATATGATGGGTTATTATCAATGCGTTTAAAAAAACTGTATAATTCCTAACAAATTTGCTGAAATATATAGATACATACTTGGCAATGTGATTATTCATGTTTCTCGAAATAAGGTTTGCAGGAGTCTGTATTATCTATATTTACTAGGATTTTATTCAGTTTTTTTTGTAAAGTTATTAATCAAGGAGCATCAGTACTGTTTCCCCATATAATGACTCCATAGCTAAGCCATGCATAAGCGTAAGCGTTATAAGTCACTATGGCTGTTTTAGAGTCAGTGGTCTGTTTTATTTCATAGAATGCGTAGCTGAATTTGAAGTGTATTTTTTAATATGTAATTTCCAATTAAGATTTGATTCTATTTATAATACCCAACAAAGCAAAATCTTGGACAACTTCTAATTTTATCCCATTAAAAGAAAAAAATGTTCTGATGGATTCTTTTTGATAAGGTTGAAAAGTCATAATATTTGTTTTTTTTTGTAATTGATTTCGAGGTTATGTTTCGTTCATGTAATTTACTGCTCGTGATAAAATTTGCAATATTGCTGCTTACATTATGGTTATTTGGACTTGAAGTAAGAATAGATATATCATCAGCGAATAATGTACATGGCTCCTATATAATTGGCGTTAGATCGTCGATATAAATAAGGAACAGTAAACGTTCAATTATACTGCCCTGAGAATGTGTTTATTATATTACCGCGTACTGTTTTAATTTCTCATGTTTTATCATTATAGTGTTCTATTTCTACTTATTGTTTTCGGTTTAATAGATATGACTAATTGAAAACCATTTAAAGGCCATTCCCCGTAACGATCCACGATGTTTCCAGAGACGTACGGGAATCATTAGTTCACGCATCAGTTTTCGATATGTCACCATTTCAGAAGCTTCGGGTGTAATTCATTGTAACAACAGTGTAGAAAACTTTTCAATCTTCGTCTCGAGTTTGAATATCTTCCTCATCTTCATGATAATAATAACACAAGCACACATTTTTTATTAGCTCATTTGTTCATTAGCTTATCTACACACATAGATAAGCGGGCCAGCATAGTCGGTTCGGCAGTATTTGTCGAAAAACAAAGGTGACCCGAAGTAAATACTGCACTTGTTGTACTGAACAATTATCTAGATATTTTCAATTTTACTATTATCCCGTAAAACTTATATTGAAAGTTGATGAAGGATTTGGAATTGTGTTGTTGACGTGGAGAAAATTCGATAGTTGGTAGAATAGACCCATAAGAATCTTAGGCAGCGTAGAAATGCAGTCATGGAGGTCGTATTGGATATGGTCGATGACCCACCCATTGATCATGTCCCATACGACGTCCCTAAGAGAGAAAGAGAAGAGGATGGTCATTAATAGTACAATGCGATATGAGTAATATTATGCATGTGATGGGATTTTTTTCAATATTTATTGTTTCTTACGATTAACTCACGAGAGGTCAATCAAATGTAATGCTTTCAATTATCACACATTTTCTATTCTATTGCTTTCGTCGTATTTATAGTTAAACAAACAAAAGAGAATCGCTGCGGCTTAAGATACTTCTTTTTATTTTCAATTCACACATCACGTATATTTCCCGAGTGAGCGGAGCCAACAATGTGCAAAAACGCCGGGGAAGGGCAAGAAGGATTATGATTTTTATCACCGAAGGGTCGGCTTTTCTCTTCCAGAATATCAACCGAGGCTGTTCCGAAGGTATTATCGGTAGTTCAGTCGGCGGAATAGCCAGCCTTATGTGTCATCATTTGGATACACGAAAGAATATTTTCGAATAAACATCTACAGTAGCGTAATTGAGCAAGCTTCATTTAGTATGCATACAAAAATTGTTAGCGATAGAACTGCGATTCGGAACTATATTCGTATCGTTTGTCGTCAATAGTTTGTACCAGCTGCTTTTGCAACTGATTAGTTTCATTCTTTTTCAATGTTTATATTCCTACTAGCTGACTCGGCGAACTTCGTACCGCCCAAAAGTAATAATTTGCAATAAATTAAAATTGCGACTATAATTTGAGATTTAAACTATCCTATCTCTCAAGTTGGATCGAACTGCACATGGTGTGCGAATTTTATTATAATCGGTTCAGTGGTTTAGGAGTCCATTGAGGACAAACATTGTTACACGAGATTTATATATATTAAGATGAAAGGCCTTTGAACCAGCAGTGGGCGAATGATTATGTACCTATAGAGAACCAAATGTCGTTAACTGCATAATCATCACTATGACTATGAAGTCATTTACTTACAAAAGTGATTATTACTGTTAATTTTTTATTAATTCATATTATAATACACGTTTGAAATTCTAATTTAATATCTTTTATTCAGTCTAGGCTGTTACAAGCATATGTGAATATCGAAAAGATACGCCATCGGTTCGTAAATCTACGGTGGGAGACCTTGTACTGAGAAGAACCGGCAAGAAAATCAGCAAGGGCTGTTATTTTTTCTGAATTATAATATACAGAGTTGTCAAATCGAAAAATGACCTCAATATAAGCTAACTCATGAAGTCACCTGATTAAAAATAATTACAATAACTTACAAGTACAACGAAAAATTTCAAAATGCCCACGAACTATAAAAGCCTGTGTTCTTCACGACGTTTTTCAAGATCGAAAACGCTCCAATTCCCTTAAAGTGGTTTAAGTAACTTTAAATCCTGTTACTCGAACTTAGAACTTGATGGTTGATTACACTTTAAAGTGGTTCAGAGTTAACGATTGTTTTATAATGGGCACACTTTTCGGTGGAGATTTAGATAGCACCTAAATGGTGATACCTAATGTCTGTTTGGTGATAATAGCATCTGCTTTAGTATCCACCCAATTCTTCTTTGATCAAAGTCTACATTTGCTATAGTATTATACTATATAAGGTGAAATTTAATGTTTTAATGAAACTTTGTGGGATTATTGGGTGTGTATAGAGTGTGCCTGATTTTTTTTCCGGATTTTTTTGAAGCATTTTTTCCATGATTTTATTTATAATTTATGTATTTTTATATCCTTTCCTCCTTTTGAGTAGTTATTCATTTTAAACACGCATAATAACATATTCAGTGAAAACCAAGTAATAATTAAGAACTACTAAAAAACCGGAAAACAGTTAATATAAGCGGGCGCGGCCACCGCGGGGACAACGACCGCGCTAGCCCGCTATTGAGTGAGTAGGTACACAGAGCTCAGCTGACGCGACTCCTTTGATTCCACACAATACAGTCTAATCATCTTAGATGCCTTTATTGAAATAATAAGCACAAATGTTATCTTCTCTTAAGCAGAGAAAAATCTAAAAAGTTACTAATAATTTTGTCACGATTGGAAATAGACAAAAGTTAAGCAAAAACAAATACTTATTGCAGGTAAATGCTTGGATCAGAAAGAAATTTATAACCAGGTATTCAAAAGTACTTATGAGACCCATGCAACTTTTAATTTTCTTCACTATAACTTCCCGTATACACTTTGTAAACAGAATCAATTACCAAACCTGGGGGCCAATCGCCTAACGGAAATGCTTTGGAAAACGCTAACGCTTCCGATTTTATTTTGTTATTTCTAGCCGCCTGAAGTATTCAAATGCCTCGTGCTCTTTCTTTTTCTTTTGCATTGGTAATAACAATATTAAAAAAAATGAGCGTGAGGTATTCGAAAACCTCAGGCGGCTAGAAATAACAATATAAAATCGTAAGCGTTAGCGTTTCCCAAAGCATTTCCGTTAGGCGATTGGTCTGCTGATTTCGGAAAGCCTTGCGGCTCTGCTGAGTATTTGGTCACACTCGTAATAACACCACACCATGTCCAAATTTTTCGTATAAGTCACAGAACAGGAACTAATCGAGGCATAATTCACAAATTTTGTCTTGTCACAAAGTTAAAAGATAAATTAAGCGCCATGAGTGCGCTTTGCCGTCTTCTGTTTTTCCGTTTTTTTTAGTAGTGCCTATTTATTAGTTGTTTTTAACTTACTCTGTATGGGTGTTTAAAAAGAATAATTATTTAGTACCCAAAAGGACGAAAGGACTTAAAAATAACAAAAAAAAAAGAAAATGTTATTTTTATATCATTTTAAAATATCCGAAAAAACAGAGATCTGTATACTTAACCCAACAATCCAACGAGGTTTCATTAAAATATTCAATTTCGCCTTATATTGTGTCCCGTCTGCTGCCTGGTCCGCGTGGATTTTTTTCTAATAAAATTTTCTTTAAATTTCAACATCGAGCACTTACATGCTTAAAAAAAATATTGTACTCTTTTTTAGGGGTCCGTAGTCTTGACAAGGAACTCTTATAGGTTCGTCATTTCCGTTTGTCGGTCCGTCCGAAGTTTTGCCTGGAGACTGTTGGCACTAAAGAGCTGTAATTTCGTCGAGGTAAGTATATCAATTACGTCGACAAAGTGGTAGAATAAAAATTTTAAAAAAGGGAATGTTTCCCTTCATGTAACTTGGGGATGATTTTTTGTACATTGTCTACTATACCCCATCGTTTGGCAAATAGTGAATATTATTATGTACTTTTAAATAGCTAAGGAGTTGCTAAGATTTTTTCGATAAGGGATCCGTTTGCAAAATTATTATACTTTATCTTTTTTTGCCAGTATGGCGTCGTTGTCCCCCTCTAAAAGCAAAACTACGCTGGGCTTGGAAAATCTGCAAAAATTCATGATTTAAATTTTTAAGGAAAATAATTACAATAGTTACTTTAAGAGTAATTAATAGTCGTTCAATTTTAATTTATAAACTAGCGACCCGCCCTCGCTTCGCTACAGTGTAGAGCTGAAGTGTAGACTACAGTTTTTGTTCTCAGGCTTGTATTATACACAATGACATTCATCTATGATTCTTCTTATACCTGCATGCAAAGTCACAGCCCGATCGGTTTAAAATTGACAAAGTTTCATACAAACTTTCATTCCCTATTTTATCCCCTTGGGGGTAGAAATAATCAAAATCCTTTCTTAGCGGATGCCTACGTCATAACATCTACCTGCATGCCAAATTTTGAGTTTTACATATAAATATATATATTTCTTAAATACAATAAATATATAATATTAAAAGTGACATACATATATTATGAAATAATTGCTTGTACTTACTCCTTTTGAAATACATTGTGGTAATCCACGGGCCACTACAGAACCATACACTGCGCGTGGCACGCACTTAGCCGGTTTTTTTTAACGTCTGCGTTGCTTTATAGTTATAATTTTGACATGATGATTTTTGTACCGAATTTATTACGACGTTTGATTTTCTCGCCTTTTGATCACAGCAGGTGAAACCAGGTCTATATCTTGCAATAAAGAAACTATGAAAACCATTAAGAATGCGAGCTTGTTAAAAACTTTAAAAATTCATCGGTTGGATCTCAACAGTCCCGCAAATGAATTATTGCTATTTTTTAAGATCGTGTCTATTACAGACTTTTTCGTTGTCAGTGTAATTTATTATATTTGCATACTTTGATTTACTGTGTCTTCTACTTTACTTATCAGTTTTGCTTTCTTGTAAATATAACGTTTATTGAAAACTTTGATATTTTTAGCAACAGCAACCAGCCTCTACCATCCTTAGTAGTATCTACCACCAAGAATTTTAATTAAAACACTCTGATACGACTCATCCACAATCTGAACTCAATGAAATCTGCATTGCAGGCTTGTGTTTATTATAGAATCTGCAGTTCTACACAACTAATTGGGTCTCACTTCCATCATCATCATCATCATCAGCCTATTAATTACGCCACTGCTGGGGCACAGGCATTTCCTATGGATGGAATAGGGAGATTGGACCATGACCCACAACGCGGGCCCAGTGCGCATTGGCGGGTGCTAATGACTGCAGTTGCAGCCGGGACCAACAGCTTAACATGCCCTCCGAAGCACGGAGGAACTCCAGATAGAAGATTTTTGGTGACCCATCCAATGACCGACCACTGCGAAAGTTGCTTATCTTCAACGATGGCATTCAAACGTGCTAACCACTTGCGCCATCGAGCTACTCTTACTTTCATAATTTTGAAAAATATCTGTTTAACATATTTTTATGGGTGAGTAACGGGACGAAGACATATACTCAACTTTCTTTATTGAATTTAATTTCGATTCGACTCGTATAAAACCGTGTGACACGCGAAAGATACATAGTTAGTTGATCCTCAATATTCAGATATTCTGGATGTTATCGAATCAGCGAAGCAAACGCTTTAGCGCCCGTAAACGGGTGCTGTAATTTTTCTTTATCTCTTGATTCATTTATGTAGAAATGATTTGTGAGCTCACGATATACATGAACGTGAACTAAGCTTTTGCGATAGTTTTTTCTTTCCAGTTTCTTCGTGGCCCCTTTACTAGATCTAAGAATTTTTAAAAGTCTGTGTATTCTCTTTGGTTGATTTTAGGTGGGAGACTTCTGGTTCGTTAGCAAAGCCTTTAGAAATACCTATATGCAATTATAAAACTTTTTTATAGCTTATGATTAAAAATATCAGTATTGAGACTTAAACTTGGCCAATTTAACATCTCCACTCCACATGTTATTAAGCTTAAAAAATGTATTTTATGCGAGGCGGAAAACTTCTCAAGGGCTCCCTCTATCAAGCAGAATTTTGTTGCTAAGAATTGAATTTGGCGTATGTGATATACACATTACAAATGGCATAATTTTCTTCAAGCGAAGATTATTCTTCGTCTTTTTTAGCAAATAGTATTATTCGGTTACCTACAATGCGAAGAGATGGCGCTACCTTGCAGCTTAAGGCTAGGAAAATTTCGACGTGGCCATGAGGGCCGTGGTAGCATAATTGGTCAGTGCATTCGCCCGGATTGCGAAGGGTGCGGGTTCGAGTCCCGTCCGCTGCCTGGTCCGCGTGGATTTTTTTCTTGTAAAACTTTTCTTTAGATTTAAACATCTAGCAGTCAAATGCTTAAAAATAAAATAAAAACATAAATAGTATTATTGTTTGGCCTAATGCTTATAAGCCCGAATTCAGAGGGCAGAATTTTATTAGGCATAGGTAAGCGCTAGCCACTTGATAAATAAAATATATGCAAAAGACGATTCTGACTTGGAACTTTCTACGATATGATGGTTCATCGGAACCAATAAAATCATATTAATTATTATGAATATTAAATGTACAGGTAAAGATGATTCTGACTAACAAAATTATGAGTTTTGAGTTGTAAATGAGTGAATGACAAATGATAGTCTGCGAAATAAAGTTAATGCTATCCACTGATGTGCTTAATAATATTATATCATTAAAAGTTCTGCGATTAAAGGTAGACCCTTCATAATTTATGTGGTGAATGTTTGTTTTATAAAAAAATATGTTCATAAACAGAAAACCGGAACCTTAATTATAACAGAGCTAAATATTATACTGAAAATCTAATTATTTTTCAATTCATTGTAGTAATATTGGTCCAAAGCTTGTAGCTTTTCAATAAAACTTTTCCAATTGAAGTCAATGAACGCAATAGAGCACAAATACAATTTGGTATTTCGAGTAGGATTTACCCTTTAATATTAAAGCTTAATGCTTAAATTTATTCAACCAGTCAATTGGAAAGATCTATTACTTTTCAATAAAAGAAATCAGTCAAAAGATTGGCGGTGAAATCATAGCCAGTAGCGTAATAGCTGTCAACATTTCAACCGTGTAACTTCCTTTATAGCTAACCTCATTACGTCCGCGAAACTCAACGAACAATAACCGAAATATAAAAATCCATCATCCAAATGGTTGAACGAAATTAAACGTTGGAAAAAAAGTGAGGCGACAACGACAGCCGCCGTCACCGACACCTGGTACGGAAAAATAATATTAAATCTAAGGTAATCCCTTTTGGTAAGCCTCTTAAAATGTCAGGAGCTGAGATTATGAGTTTATGAGATATGGCGAGTCGGTGCGTCGTTGGGAGGTTAATTTATTAAATTGTGTTACGATTTTTTAATATTTTTCTTGGAACTGATTGTATTCTTTTTAATTTATTTTAAAAGTAGGGTTTACTGGATGACAAATATACCCTATTTCATAAAAGCAATCTTAATATTTTCATTACCAAAATGTGATTTTCAATATAGATAACACATCGTATGGCGCGTTTGGTAATAATTGGCTTTTGCAAGCACCAGTTGTTGGTTAGTTATCAAAACTTTGTCTTTCTAAATTCTATAGGATACTAAATTATATTCCTTAAATAGCCTTTTAGACTAATAAAGTATTGATGTGAGGTGATGTATTATGACAACGAATGAATTTCATGACTCTTTGTAAAAAGAGAGTTGCTAGATAAAGTCGTCGGACCACGTCCTGCCTGATGTAAAATAATAAGAAGGCCTGACTTTGATCAAACTGCGTTGATAGCCGGTACAGGTATTTAAAATAATAACTCGCCAACGCCTCGCCTCGCCAATAAGTTAATATATAAATTTGATATTGTATATGAAACGTAGAAATACAAAACTGTAACAACATAGGTATAATATAAACTTTAAATTTATAAATAAATTTTAATTTATTAAATGCGAATCGGGCTCGCCCACCGAGGGTTCCGTACAAATTTGTAGGTACGCAACATAAATGGCCATATCTTTTATGCGATTACTTAGATATTTGCTTTTTTCGCTGCTTCAAGGGACCATGAATTTCAGTATATGTTCTAAACTTCAACTCGATATTTCCAAGCGTTCCCGAGATCTGTGTAGTCTTGACAGACAGAAAGTTAAAGAGTTTTTTGTTTTTTTTCAAGTTTGCTTTTTTCAAAGCTTCAAAGGACCGCATTTCACGGCTTTTGCCTTTACAGCTCTAAGGTCAAGATTGAGTGAACGCTATTTTGAAAATCTTTTAATACTCATTAGTAAACTGTCAAACACTCCTTCATCGGAGGATTATACACAACCCCTGTTTGAGGGAAGGTATCATGTTGACTGTACTGCGATAACGTGACTTGCCATGTTGACTTATGTTAAACGAGATCGTGATTAACCAATCAGTGCGGCAAAATTGCAGTTGATGTTGACTGTCACTAACCAGAAATCGATCCTCATTGGTGTTGAAGTGATTTGGAAAGTTTAAACACGTTTGTATTGAAGATCATTGGACGGCTGAACCAAATTCCACCAAATAACTAAATGGAGTGAATGTATCTTAAGTAAGTGGCGCAAGCGTCACCAGGCAAGGATCTTGGTAAAGCAAGCCATACACGCTAGGGTATACCTAACAGGTTTACCTGTACAGTTCAACTGCACAGGTAAACTTGAGTTTGAGTTGAGTTAAACTTGAGTGGCCCTGTTCAGGGCGTTAGTTGCCCTAACTAACGCCCTGAACAGGGCTGTTTATTTTACCCGACCACAGAGCTGGCTGAAATTAACAGGGAGGAGTCCCACATACCTGTGGTTGAAGGATGCGTAAAGCATTTCCCAGACACTGAGTTTAGTAAAGACCATACACGTAGCGGTAAACCTGTAAATACTTTCAGTTGAAACCATGATCCTGGCAGCGGCACTTGATTTCAACATAGTAGCGTTTTTAGGTCATATTTTTTGTTTTATTAAAAAAAAAGAAAATTTAAACGATGACACCGTGAATAGTGCTACAAAGCATTGTTACTGCAAAGAAAACAGTACTAGAGTTAATTTACTAAAACAATTGCAATTTAAGCCAACAGATTATCACAATTATCTACGAATGGATGAAAATACGTATCTTTAACTGTTAACAGCAGTGACTCCCTTAATGGAGAAGCAGGATACAATAATGACAAAAGCTATATATATCCATCTAAGATTGTCAGTGACGTAAGATACCTTACAACAGGGAGAAAATTTTATGCGCCAAAGACAAACCGCCTATTTATAGATTTCTATAAACTCCTCCAGGACCTAGTTCCGTTTACGAGACGACATTTTGTACTTATAAAGTAGAGCGCCGCGCGTCCATCCCCTCTTACAATCACCGGACAACTGACGTCTACGCAGACGACCGCCACACACGCTCAGTTTTACCTGCGCAGTAGAAAATAGCAAAATTCATATTTTTTCGAGTTGCCTGTACAGGCGTGGAAACCTGCGCAGTTATGTGACATACACTCTCCGGTTACCTGTACCGGCAAACAGTACAGGTAAACCTGTCAAGTAAACCCTAGCGTGTATGGCTTGCTTAAAGCTTGTGTTCGATGTAGTTAGCCCTAGTAGACGATGAGGTTAGGTAAGACAACACAGGTATGATACTCTCTAGAATCCTAAACGTATATATAATGCGATTCAAATAAGAATAGGAAAGCCAATGACCTCCATCTGTCAAATGTCGCTTGAAAAGTACGGCTTGCAAAAAAATCTTGGAACCCTCTTTTAGCACTCAGCTAATTATGGAATAAAAACCAAACATTTGTAAACAAACAATAACAAATACTGTTAATTAATATTGGTTGATATTTTATTTTCGTTTATTGAGCTTTGGCTATGAATGTATGATAACCTAAATCGTCAACCAAATGTCACTTTAAGTTGCGTTCAGAAACTCGATTTAAAACTTTGGTTTACATATAGAATGCATGTTCGTATGTGACCTAGTAATAGTGCATGATTATTCATAACTAGTCCGGCGGTAATGCAGAGATGAGCGGAATTGAAGAGTTTAATTCTGATTAATGTTTTTTGTCGCACAGTCTTAATAAATTCTTAACTTCACAGTCTTAAATAAAATCGGTCATTTTCTTTTCTCAATTTTAGTACATAAATTTTATTAAAAAATCGGATGTTTTTTCTTACTTAATCTTAGTAAATAACTTTTATTAAATAAAATCTTTTTTGCTCACTCTACCTTTTTCGTTTGAATTGACAGCTATGACGTCACAATATGGCGCCTCGTCGATCCTATTTTTAGTTGAATCGCATTATAACTATGGTGACCGCTTACAATAAGGTGATCAATATAAATCCATGGTTCATACTTTTTGCTTTTGCATGGAAAATGGTTATGGCGCGTTATATGGTGATGAGTCAGAAATCAGAATAAATAGATATAATCATCAAACATTTAAAAGAGAGGACAGTTAAAGTAAACAAAAAGACATAATAAGGTACTAAGAAGAACAAGGAGATATCAGTACCAAATTAGTATTCAAAGGCATACCTACTATTCATTCAACGGTTCATATAAATACAAAGTTCTGCAATTCCTGTCTTGGGAGATACCGGTGTTCCAGTTCCGTTGTAAGCTATAATTTGTGGTTGTGCTCAATTGGCTCGGCAAATTGATTTATCGCGGCCATTAGAATCTTATAATTGACTCTGTGGCTTATAGCATTCGCTTCGAGCTCCGCTCCACGGAAGCTGAGAAACGCAATACGAATTATTGTGATGCTAGTTATTTCAGACATAGCATTCAGAAAAAGGAGCTCGATGGCGCAAGTGGTTAGCGCGTTCGGCTGCGATCGTTGAACTTAAGCAACTTTCGCAGTGGTCGGTCATTGGATGGGTGACCAAAAATTATTATCTCGAGCTCCTCCGTGCTTCGGAAGGCACGTTAAGCCGTTGGTCCCGGCTGCATCTGTAGTCGTTAGCACCCACCAATCCGCACTGGGCCCGCATGGTGGGTCATGGCCCAATCTCCCTATTCAATCCATAGGGAAGGCCTGTGGCCCAGCAGTGGGGATAGGCTGATGATGATGATGATTCAGAAAAAATAATATTATAGACCGCTCCAATGTGAACAGAAAATCTTTAGAATCGCATGCGTCTATATGTAACTATGGCGACTGTTTACAATTTTTTAATACTCTTTCTGCATAAAAAACGGTTATGGCAATTTCTATGGTGATGAATCAGAAATAGAGTGAATATCAGGTGAATGAGGGCTTGGTTTCAGTTGGAAGTGATGGGCGATAATCTAAATTTTATTGCAAAGTTCAAAGTTCTTTATTGCACCATGTTTTTAAATAGATCTTTTTTTTTAACTTGGAGTGGTTTTTTCTTTATTTGGGTTTCAAGAAAAAGGTCTTGCAATGACTTAAATGAGGGTTGGTATAGCATGTGTTTGTAATTTATCATCTACTATGTTCTTTCTTGCCAATGGGTGGGGTGGATTAATTTATACTTGCACGAAAAAAGCTTTTTTTTGCTTTTATAATATTAGGCCTAAATCTGATAGTCCCTAATTTTTGTTTTCTATATATAAAATGATGAAGATTCTATCAAATTTCTGATTGAATTCTATCAAAATTATTTGTCGGTTCAGAAAGCGTACCAGCACAAGGCCTATAATATGGGCCACATACATATTATGTAGCTATCAACATAGCCAAAGCTAAAGCGATTAAAGCATAGAAACCAGCAGCCTATTCTGTCACAATTTAACTTGTTAAGTGAAATTTATACGACCAGTATGCTGCAAGCTCGGTTTAGCTGACATATCGTGTATGCACAAAACAACAAAACGGCTTTTGTTGAATATTGCCTACATTCAATAGCAGTCAATCGTTACTAGTAAGTGGTACGGTAAAATATGAATGCGAATGGGATAAGAGATATTCAAAATCATTTTCAGAGACATCGATAATTTCGTTATGCTTTAGATTCTCTTCAACGGATTTTTTCAACAATTTGTACATTAGGATCAAAGTAAACGATCTACTCAAAATCGAGAGATTCACGCCAGTTGCCACGAATATAAACAGATGATATAAAAACAAAATATAATTCTAACGGTTATACAATGCAGGAGATATCCATAGTAAAGTTTCTTGATTAGTATCAATATAAAATATTATTTATATTAAGTATTGTTAATTAGGATTTTTCAAGGGGTAATAAAAATATGTCTAACCTTTTCTTAGAAGACATAATCAGAATTCCTGTGATAGAAAATATTATCGTTGAAGAAAATTGTTGTAAGAGATACCTAGAAATATCTGTAAACGTATAATAAAAAAACAGTCATCTGATAATACAAAGGAAAACCATCAAACGCTTGAAAACCCTGAAATAATAGAATCTGAAGTTGTTATTCCAATATCAAGAGACAATAGTAACGTAGGATATATTAATAATAGGAATTTGATCAGTATAAGTCCATCTTCATTTCCACATCAGTTGAACGGTTGTGAATGTCACAGTTGAAGTGTAAAAAACAGTAAAGAAGGTTTTTTTGTCTTATTTTTAATCGGATATTCGACAATGATGCTTTGATAGTTTAACAGATTTCAGATTTTAACATTTCATCATTCAAAGTAAATACCATAAACGATCATAGACAGACATATTTGAAGATATTGAAACACATCGGAAGTTTCAAGTAACATAATAATGAATTCTGGACAAGTTACCAAACCCACTTAAAAAGCCAAATAGAAGTTTGAAAGGCAAGTGCAATTACTTCACTTTGTTTACCTTCCTGATTTACGGGAATAGCTCACGGGTGATGCGTTTGCAATCACAAAATAATTAGAAGGTGAACTACGCCTATACCGTCGTCTGGTTGACAAAAGTTTAGTTACTACGTTAGTTGTTCGCAAAGGTATGTGCTATCGCGGAATTTTGCGCTCTGTCACTTGGCGAACAAAATGCTTTGAACGGTTTTCTACAGTAGTTTTTGCTACGCCCCGCCTTCGCGGTGGACGCGCCAATCCGGGCCGCCGCACAAAAGTTTTTTTTTAATTAATATTTATATCATGTATACTATGTACATGGCGTCGATACCAGTACGTATATAAAAGTTAAAATATGACTCATCTACTCACTTTTCACCAATACAACACCTTTCAACCTAGAAATAAAGCAATGTTCGCTTTTTAAGGATATGTATAGTTTTGGCTGAATCAGTTGAAAACAATCGTTTCTAATTGGAATGTTATTTCTAACGTAGCTTGGATTGTCTGTTTTGGATATATTAATACATATATTCATATGCGAAATACTTTTTATTCTTATTTCAGGTCAGACAAATTGGAAAAAAAACCGATTGGAATTTAATAGTAAATTGAACCTGACACTGTCTGTAAATGCCTTTCACTGGTGTTTCTGCAAATGACTGCACTGTTTAAGCATAAACAAAATTGTAAGATCTCATAAGCAAGATAGAAAACTGAAATGAGTATTACATACTGGTGCCTTTTTGATTATGCGTTAAGAGTTGAGCTGACCCAGATTAATTGCGGAAAGGGCTGGTAAATATAATGAGAGAGAAGATAGATCTGCATTAATTATTCCCCTTAAGCCAAATATCCCCTTAGATGCGGAGGAATCCAGGTGTGTATTATCTGTTGTACGGTCATGGCTTTTTGGAGGTCTTAAAGTTACAGAAGGGAGTCCCTAAGGGTTATTTCTTAAATTCGCTTGTGGACTTCTATATTTTACTAACATTTCGGCAAAGTTTCATTTTGCGAGGTTGCAACATTATTTAATTCCAATTGCGAAGATTAGATTTTATTTATTTATACAACTTTACTACCTAGCCGTTTTTGTTATACCCTAAAATCATTTTTTTGAAGTTGACCTTTTTTAAAAGAATTTTTTTACAGGATAGGTCCCCTGAGACAAATCCCTCATATTTTACTTATATAAGATACGGTAGATATATGGATACAAAACTGTATTTTGAAGTTACGTTTGTTTTTGTTTTAAAACGTACCATTAACATTTACTTTTACACCGATTGGATTATTGAATAAAATTTTTAGCAGCCATTTTAATATTAAGTTTAGTGAAAATATTTTTTTTCCGTAGCATAGCTGAGACAGCGACCTGTTGGCCCTGCACAGCAACACCAGCATATTAGTTTAGTTGTTTTTTTGTTTATTATTATTTGTTTTTTTTTTTGTCTTTGTTGTTATGTTCTTTCAAATCTGTTTTGTTTTCAATGTATGTATGCTGTGCAACCAATAAATGTTTTTCTTTCTTCTTTCTTTCTTTCTTAATTATACTAATATATTACAGACATTTTAAGAATTAATTTTAACAGAAATAGATAAGTAAGAACTATTTTAAACACTTTCTATTTTCGATATTTATAATTGATTCGCAAAATTATTTCATACTCCTGTTCTAATCCTTATCACTTTTCCCGTAATTACTTCGGATTACGTAGAATTATAATCAACAATTTGTTCGATTCCGATTTCCGCATGAACCTTTTCTCTATATTTGAGTAAACAGTAAACCAATAGAACAGCCAATAAAGGTCTCGGAATTTTCATTGCTTTTGAATTCACAAATTAGTCGGGCTTAATTGTAAAATTGCTTTTGTAAATTGGAGTCACTCGCGTTATTAACTTAAGGCGAATTCAATTGGTCTTTATAAAACCAATTTCCGACTTTTTACGGCCACCTTGCTTTGAATAGATTACAGGAAACATTAAAGTTCAATACAATTCAGTATACTCAGTGTCGAAATATTAACTTATTCTTGGTGCCTATATTGATCTTACCGTTAAAAGCAAATCACTTCTTCTCTTCATATTACTGTTATCTATTGTGAACCAAGAATGATATTACACAGACAAATTAATTTAATTGGATTATTAAGTCCACCTATAAGATAAACATTCTGGCAATTGTTTTATATCTTAGCTCAATTTTCAGTTGAGCCTTTCTCTACTCTGTCATTTTCATTCATTCTGTAAATCCAACTTTACATCCCTTGCTAGAGAATTAACTGAGGCCTTTGTCACAATATGCAATATACACCTTCTCAAGAACCTTTCCCCAGCAATATAAATTAGAATACACCATAGCCGAGTTCCACAGCTGCGTAAGTCCGCATATGGGTCGCCGTAAGTAGGGTGAGACCCGAGAATGTATTCGACATTTTAATAAATTTGACTCCGCCAGGTGGGCACGGTACGGCGCCGGTGTCGTAAGCGGGACGTTTCCCAAGTCTTGACAAATGGCTGAGAAACCTTGGATGTGACGTAGCCACTATATTACTTTTGCTTGTAAAAAATGACAGTGTCCAAATTGTCCGCTGAATACATTTTACGACATTGCACTTTTAAACTACAGAAAGAGCAACAAGACCGCTTATACAATATCGGAAAAACTATCAAAGTTTGATACGGCATGCTTGTGGTATTGCATGGCATAGCCTAAGTCGCAACAATTCGAGACTTCAGAACGGTAAAAGTGGTAGATGCGCATAAAATTTTATGTAATGATTTATTTATACAATCGCAATAAGTTCCAAACAAAGATCAATCAATCAATACTTTATTGCGTTCTACAATGTTTTCTTAGATCTTAGTAGCTACATTGCCTTGATCATTGTAGACCCTCAACAGGGCACAGCAATAGAGAAGAGGACGCATTCACTAATTGTAATTTAGTTAATACGTATAGGTACAATTTATCAGTCAAATACGATATGTATGTATGATACGTCACTTTACTGTACGATGTCATACAGTAAAGTGACGATATCAGTATTATCCGTGTCTTTTTTATGAAACTAATAATTTCGAAAGATCTGGTAGCTCCTCGTATTGATTTCCTGTATTCCAGAGGCATTTTTTATTAGTATGAAAACATCATATCGAGTTCTCGCTCTGCTCATAAAGGTAATTCTTCCAATTAATATAACGTTGGCACCATGTCTCGATAGGTAGTCAAGTCACGTATTTAAGTTATTAAGCTAGATATACTAGGTATATATTTTTTGCCATTTACTATTTTTACTGGTAACAGCTTTGAAAATACTATATTTGATAGAAAAAACTTGGTAAGCTTAGGTACAGCACCCTTAGCACGAACCAATATCGAATTGTTCAGATTATCAACTGTACGGAGTTGTTTTTTTTTATTGATCGTTGTAGAAATAAACATTCTATGAAAACAGCAACTGCATTTACCTATTAACGAATATACATCGGTTAGACTTGCACACTAGCTAGATGTAACTTCTTTAGCAGTGTGGTTTGATTGATAGGTCATGTTATTATTTTCGGTTAGTAACTTTATATTCTATTAATTTCTTGGTACCTACTGTATTAATAGAAAATCTTAAAGAAGCGCAGAAATATGTATATTGTAGATTCTAATTAGTGGATAATGAAGTTGGTCGTACAACAATTTAAGGTGTCACCTGTATTACAATAGTGTTTGGCTAATGAGAATTGTACCACTGTTTTTTGTCCTGAATAAAATAAAATAAAATAAAAATAAATTCACAGCTAATTAGCTGACAGCTCTTTGCGGCAAAATGAGTTTTTGAAATGAATCCCCTATCAACAAGTCTGATGAGGCGATAACTCGAGTTTATATGTTTATCCATGTGTATATGTACGCACGTGACTATTCGCTATGTGCGAAGTACATGGTGGGGGTATAGTGAAGCGATCGCAGCGCTTATCGTGGCAGAAATACGCAACAATCCGGGAAAGTAAAGTCAATTTGCACGGAGTTCGTAATAAACAAAATTTTTTTAAAATGCCTATTAATAGATGTTGTTGTGTTGTGAATTGCAAAAATAAGGGCACAAATAGTCTGTGTATATATTTCCTACATTGGACTGGAAATTAAATCAAAGAAATAAATGGATAGATGCCATAAAAAGAAATAAGTAAGCGAAATAACCTTAAATTATGATCAATTTTATTTGCGCTATATATTTTATGTGATATTCATTATTGTCTTTATTATTTTAGTGTTGATGGGTCGCCATGGTATCCCAAACCTGACGACACAATTTGTAGTGAACATTTTATGGGAAACAAAAAATCAGACGAGGAAGAAAATCCGAGTTATGCTCCTACGATATTCCCTGAAATATATCGAAAGAGGAAGGTTAATGATTCACAGGTCCTAGCTAGATATACACGCTTGACAAAACGAAGAACCACAAAAGTCTCAGATACCACATCAAGTCAAATAATAATTGAAGAAGGGAGTGAATTAAATCAAACTCAACCTTTTATGATCGATCAAGGATGTCAAGTCAATATGTTTTCTGAATCGAAATTAAGAGATACAACTTTTATTTGTATTAGATTAATTTACAGTGATCACTGTGATCCAACATCAAGAATTTTAATAACAAATAATTCAAGAAAGAAAGATAAAAGCTGTGGCACTGACAAAAAATCGTATGAGGATCAATCTACCGAAACAAAAAGTCAAGAATTTGTTGGTATTTCATCAATAACAAATGATCAAGAACTCCTAGATCCTTCTGGTGTGTCATTTAGCAATTTTGAGTTTTTATTAACAAGATTAACTATGAGAAAATGTACAGTTTCCACTAAAGACCGACTTCTGATTTTTTTGATAAAAATGAAAACTGGCTTGACATTTTCAGCATTGAGTGTGTTATTTGGTGTACAAAAAAACCACAATCTCACGTATATTTTATTCGATCTTACAAAATCTAGCTTGTTCAACTGCTAATTTAATCTTTTGGCCGAATAGAGCCACCGTACAAGCACCAATGCCCAAGTGTTTCAGTCCAGATTACATCAATACAAGAGTTATTATTGACTGTACTGAATTCCGAATTGAAATCCGACATTATTTAAATTATTATACAATATATAATAATTTTTATTTATCTTTACCTTACTATATTTACTAGAAATCAATAAAATACAAACTGATGTCATTATTTGGCATAATCCCGGAAAGTTGCGCATTGTAGGTGGCGCTACTGTCGTGCACATAGCGAATGTAACTTTGCCACAGAATGTTATTTAACATTCTGGAGGATATTAAATATTACGACGATATTAACCTACAACGGATTGATTTATCGGATCCATTGCATGGCCCATTTGTTCAGTGTCCATATGAATATGTTGGACTGTCGCTTTTATAACATTCTCTTTGGTATTACAAAATTCAATTCTGATACTCACCTCGGACAAACTTTTCTCTGCAAACTGAGGCGCCAACAGAATGGTCCTTATATGACTTCTCCCATATAACGTTTCCATTACGAGAAAAGTGCAGGGCAAATTGTAGGATTCCCAAAAAACTATATTTAATTTCCTAACCTTTGGCGTATACATCTATGGCGATATAACAAAGATTAAACAGTATAATGTTTTCCGTCTTGACAGGTATATCACATTCAATTAAACGGGGTACATATTTCCGCTTCCCTAAAATTCACGTCACAAGCGTTAGACATTTATTCCACCACTAGCGGGAAAGCCAACTACTTTATCGCTCAAGAAACAAGAATCGGTCGTAATTAGTGTCGCCGCACACGGGCCACACTCCACAGCCACAAACGCCGCCACGAGAAGCTAGAAGCAGCTACTAAAGTGGCTGAAGCGCGCGACAGTGGCCGACTAAGGTAAGGGAGAGAGGGGTGGGGAATCGCGCGAGTGACTTGTGGCGGCGTTTTGTATCGGCTCATTAATTGGCCGGTGCGGGCCTCAAGAAGCGAGCAACGACGATTTGTAGCGTGTGGCGGCCACCGGCGTACCGTGTGTAGCGAGTCCATATAAAATGTATGAAAACTACAAGAAATATGCCGGTGGCGGCGTTTTGTGGTTGTGGTCGGTGGCCCGTGTGCGGCGACACTTAGACCTCCTAGGTTTGGAAGTCCATTGGGGTTCATCTATCAAAGAGTCTATAATATGTGTGTGTTAAATTAATTGTCGTATGTGTTTTAAACTTTCATAGTCACTAACATTATAGCTATTAACGCTTCGATTAAAACAAAAAGGGAAGATACGGTACGCTCATACTAGCATCAAATAAAATATGCTCCGACTCAACTACATAAGCAGCTCTCACACTCGCGTCTGTAAATAAACATTCAATCCAGCGAGCGAGACAAAACGTCATTGTTGCATGGTTAATTTCTGACTAATAGTAAATATTGACATTTTTTATTTATTTCAATATTATTAATGTAAAAATATTGAATTGTGATATTTATTTATTATTGACTAGCGGCGCGCCCTCGCTTCGCTTCGGTGTAGAGCTGAAGTGTAGACTACAGCTTTTGTTCTCAGGCTTGTATTATACACAATGACATTCATCTATGATTCTTCTTATACCTGCATGCAAAGTCTCATCTGCCCGATCGGCTTAAAATTGACAAAGTTTCATACAAACTTTCATTCCCTATTTTATCCCCTTGGGGGTAGAATTGATCAAAATCCTTTCTTAGCGGATGCCTACATTATAACATCTACCTGCATGCCAAATTTCAGCCTGATCCGTCCAGTGATTTGGGCTGTGCGTTGATAGATCACTATGTTAGTCAGTCACCTTTGAGTTTTATATATATATAGATAGATGATGAATAATTGTAAATTAATTTAATGTTAATTGATTGTTTGGTTTTTAATGGTTGATATGGGCTGCTGTTGTCCGAAATAAATAATGTTTATTTTTTATTTGTTTATTATTATTATAAAACTGTACGCTTCAACGCAGCGCGAGCGAAACGGCGAGTTCGCTTCCGAGTTCGAAGGGCTAAGCTGAATTGTTGTCCTTTTCTTGATAACAAAACGGCGAATGCGTAAATAACATTCACGACAAAGCGAGAATTTTAGGAAAAATTTTTTTTTACAGTTTTACGAATAAAAAGTGTTGCCGGTGCATTTGATTTTGACCTATTTGTGTTCTTTATAAAAGCATCGAAGGTACTGTTTTATCTTTATAAACAGAATGTACACAATATTATTATATTGAGTGCACATGCAGCGTGTTTGGATGTCCAATTGTGACTAAAGCGAACTACGACTACCCGAAATTACTTCAGTTACTCCGTGATCATGGCGCTTGCAACACTGCTAAAATATCGAAGACTCATAAAAAACAAGGTACATGGTAACAATTCCGTTAATATCAATAATATTTTAAACTTATTATATTGTCAAGTACTCATATTTGAATGTCAAAAGGTCATAGTGTAGTATATTTTTAAAGGTACTATCGTGGAATTTTGCGCTCTGTCACTTGGCGAACAAAATGCTTTGAACGGTTTTCTATGGTAGTTTTTACTACGCCCCGCCTTCGCGTCGGACGCGCCAATCCGGGCCGCTGCAAAATAGTAAGACAGAGAGCATTTCATTAATGAATAATGAATTGAATTGCATTTGTTTTAGTTGCAATTTGTCATCCGCATCGTGATCGCGGCAGCGCTATACGAAAAAGTAAGGCAGCGATAATTACATGTCTATGAATGAATTTTTACTACGCCGCTACCGCAAGCGATTATGGCATTAAGGGTGACAGAGCGGGTCTTTCTGCGAGTGTACCACAAATGATAGCTGTCTGAAAAAAACCTTCAAATCGTGTGATTGAAAAAATCATTTTTATAACTGTCCGTTCCCGGGCCCAACAAGTACAGTTTGACCGAATACTCGTTTGTCGCTTATCGTCAGAAGTGTAACGTATGCCTTAGGGGGTCAAAACTGTTTGTCATTGAAAGAACACAAACGCAAAAAAATACATTTAGAATAATGTATTTTTTTGCGTTTGTGTTCTTTCAATGACAAACAGTTTTGAAACGTCTTCTCGTATATTCGCCGTATGTTTACAACGACGTTAACACAGAAGTATTCTGATGTTGTTTGGTTTGCATTTTCCATTTTGTGTTATTTTTTCTTTTTGATTCTGTTCCGAGACTTTGTGAATATTTTGAGCAACTTCGTCTTTGGGAGTAAACATATTACATTATGTAGTCTGTAGACATCGCAGCTGATGTTAAGCAACGAGCTGAGGAGCTTGATGGCGCAAGTGGTTAGCGCGTTCGGCTGCGATCGTGGAAGTTAAGCAACTTTGGCAGTGGTCGGTCATTGGATGGGTGACCAAAAATTTACTATTTCGAGCTCCTCCATGCTTCGGAAGACACGTTAAGCCGTTGGTTCTGGCTGCATCTGCAGTCGTTAGCACCCGCTAATCCGCACTGGGCCCGCGTGGTGGGTCATGGCCCAATCTCCCTATTCCATCCATAAGGAAGGCCTCTGCCCCAGCAGTGGGGACAATAGGCTGATGATGAAGACGATATAAAGCAATGATGTGGTCTAAGCTAGAGTACGCAAACTCAAATAATACCTATTATATTTTTTTTTGTAGACAGGTCCGACAAATGACTCCACCCCACCTGATGTTAAGTGAAGGTGAAGTCCAGACGCGAACCACCTTGTTCAGGACTCCGAATTTGCGTTTTCGATGTTGTCCTTTGGTTTCAGGTCTGAGCGAATTTCTATACCGAGCATGGTAATGTTGCTCTGTAGCGGTAGTGTTGTGCCCTGAAGAGAGGGAAGGGGAAGGAATGGCGATGTTTTTGCCGTGAAACCGCAAGCCTGAGTTTTCTTGGCATTGAACTCAACCAAGTACCTGGTACCCCATTCGTCGGGATGGGGTTCGAAATTATATGCCAGTTTACGCTTGACAGTTCTTTCTTCACCACACAGTTCACACAAATTAACACACTAATTTGTTATGTTTTTTTTTTCCAGTAAACTTTTCTTTAGATTTAAACATCTAGAAGTTAAATGCTTAAAAATAAATAAAAACATAACTATAATTGCTATTTCTTCTTTCAAATGTTTAATACTTGAAAAAGTATTCATTTGACATTGTGGATTACCTACAATGCGAAGAGATGGCGCTGCCTTGCAGCTTAAGGCTAGAAAAATTTCGACGCGGCGAATAGGGCCGTGGTAGTTTAATGGTCAGTGCATTCGCCCGGATAGCGAAGGGTGCGGGTTCGAGTCTCGTCCGCTGCCTGGTCCGCGTAAATTTTTTTCTAGTAAACTTTTCTTTAGATTTAAACACTAATTTGTGTGAACAAGTCTCTAATACGCCGATCGACGCATTGTAGAAAGTACTTGTTAAATTGAGAATGAGCGAGCACCATCGAGTACGTATTACCTACTTATACCTATGCAGGTAACACGCATAACTTGGGCCCCCGTAAATGCTTTAGATTTAAACACTAATTTGTGTGAACAAGTCTCTAATACGCCGATCGACGCATTGTAGAAAGTACTTGTTAAATTGAGAATGAGCGAGCACCATCGAGTACGTATTACCTACTTATACCTATGCAGGTAACACGCATAACTTGGGCCCCCGTAAATGCTTTAGATTTAAACACTAATTTGTGTGAACAAGTCTCTAATACGCCGATCGACGCATTGTAGAAAGTACTTGTTAAATTGAGAATGAGCGAGCACCATCGAGTACGTATTACCTACTTATACCTATGCAGGTAACACGCATAACTTGGGCCCCCGTAAATGCTTTAGATTTAAACACTAATTTGTGTGAACAAGTCTCTAATACGCCGATCGACGCATTGTAGAAAGTACTTGTTAAATTGAGAATGAGCGAGCACCATCGAGTACGTATTACCTACTTATACCTATGCAGGTAACACGCATAACTTGGGCCCCCGTAAATGCTTTAGATTTAAACACTAATTTGTGTGAACAAGTCTCTAATACGCCGATCGACGCATTGTAGAAAGTACTTGTTAAATTGAGAATGAGCGAGCACCATCGAGTACGTATTACCTACTTATACCTATGCAGGTAACACGCATAACTTGGGCCCCCGTAAATGCTCCTCCCTCACACACCAGCCGCCCTAAACGCGCCGAAAACGCATCCGGCGACTAAGCAGAGAACCGCCAACTGATCGGCTTTTACAGCATATTACTGCTAGAAGTTTAAATCTAAAAAAAAATCACGCGGACCAGACAGCATACGGGACTCTCAAACTTGCACCCTTTGGGGACGTCCATAAATTACGTGAGGTGATTTTTTGAATTTTCTGTCCCTCCCTCCTCCCCTGGTGAGATGTCGTGAGATTTTATTCAACCCCCTCCCCCATCCTCCAATCTCACGTGAGATTTTTCAAAATGTGGGTTTCTTACGTTAATGCGTTGGATTGTTATTGTAAAAAATGGTTCGTGCTTTTATTTACGACTAGTAATCAATATTGCTGAGAGTTATAAGTGTAATAAAAATTATGCATTTACAAGAATAAACAAATCAGGTTTGAACCTGTGCGTGTGTCGCTGCCACTCAACGTCGAAGTATGAATGAAATTATTTTCTTTCGAACAAATTAGTGAATGATCTTAATCGTATTACGATTAAGCTTAAGATTAAATCTTAAGCATGTACAATCTGGATTAAATGGACCGAAATAGTTTTTTTTTTGTTTCAATCAGAAAAAAAATTTGCGTGATATTTGCCGAGACCCCCCCTCTCTCCAACGTAAGATTAGATGAGATTTGACTCGACCCCCTCCCCCCCTTAAACATTTCACGTAATTTATGAACACCCCCTTTGCTATTCGGGCATTTGCATTGACTACTATGACTTAACTATTTCAAAACAAACCAAAAAAAAGTTCCCCGTAGGATTTCTTTAATAACAACATTTACTCTATTCGTACACGCAGACAAAATTGCCGCAAAGGAGCATCATCATTATCAACCTATTAATGTCTCCACTGCTGGGGCACAGGCCTTCCCTATAAATGGAATAGGGAGATTAAAAGAAAGAACATTCTGTCTTAATTAAACCTTTGATCCGTTTTTAATTTCACCACTCAATACTTTTTAATCTTTAAAGCTTTTTACTTTGTCTTATAAATATAATCCTTTAAGTAATTTTGAAATTTAATTTTTTATTCCGAGTACAGAATTTTGGACTTCTCGAATTACAGTGTTTTTTAAGAGCCCTTTTACAAAATTGCACTGCTGCCGTACTTATCGGCGCGTAGCTAGATTTGCACTAGTATATATTGCATTTTGCGGGTGATGTTTCGAGTCTTATAAAATAATTATCAATGAACTTATTATAAAAATATATACATATTTCAGTAGTTCAATAATGGTAGATTAGTTTTATGAAAGTTTTTGATAGTAATTCTCTTTGATTCAATATCAAAATACGAGGCAAACCTGCATTATTTTTTGGGAATACTCACGGAGGTTAGATGTTTTTTTTTTGATAATTAATGAGGTGGAAAATCAAAATACTAATACATTATGTTACAACAAAAACATATTTCTAATATCGTAGTAATTAATTTGATCTAATTTATTGAACATTATTTAGAGAATCAGGTGTTTGAAGATATGCATATTATGTTTTTTTTCGTAAACTAGCTGCAGTAGAACGATCAGTACAAAAAAAGGAAAATAGTATTTGCAAATATTCTACATTAACTTACAATAGGAAGAATAAATCTACTGTTTACTTATTAGAAATAGTCAAAATCTTTTCTTAGGGGGTAAACGAGGCGTTCAAAAATTACGAAAATTTACAAAAAATGTGAAAGCGCTCTTAAATAGTGTGACCTTTTTATTAGTAATTTAAATTCAAGATTTTTTCACTAATTTATATTTACAATACAGCAGACGTCAAAGATAAAATTTGAATTTTAATTATTTCTCGCTGAATTCGAAGTAATAAATGAACAAAACACTTGCCAGCTGTCGATATTCCCGTAACAATAGTAGAAAATGTTTATGAAAGGAAAGGGTGTCTGGAAAATGATTGTCAGCTGATATTGACAATTGTTTTAAGATAACGATTTACAAAGAAGAACTCAGTGATTTTAAAACTTTCAGCAGTTGCGGACTTAATAGTACTATTAAAATGGAAAGGAAAAAAATCCACAGATACATGTAACAAATCTATTAAAATCGATAGCTGTTATATCGATCAATTAATTATGTCCATACAGTTAAAGAATCCTAAAGAAATAAGTTTAAAGAAATTGGCATAATGGCGGTCGCATCACAAAACATATACAAAATTAATGACTTGTAAGGTGGGCTCGTGTGGTGGGTCACGGCCCAATCTCGCTATTCCATCCATAGGGAAGGCCTGTGCCCCAGACGTTAATAGGCAGATGATGATAATGATGAAAACTAATGTTGTGGGAAAGCACACTTTCGGAAACAGACATTGTACTTCTGAAGGAAATGCTCAACGTTTTTTAACGGAATTCATTTAAAAAAAGAAAACCGATAAGTATATCAATAAAACACACAATAAGAAAACAATAAAATCAAAAACCCAAATCAGGAAAAAAACGACTGGTTGCACTCCGGGAGTGCCGCCAAAAGTGAAAACTTGAATATTAACTTTGTGCATTTTTGATATTTTGGAATGGTTAGGGAATCATTTTGCACGAATTGCTTTAATTATCAGTATAAAAGTACTATCGTGTATGTAGAATACAATATTTATTTATTGCGCTATCGTACACAAACATGACAATTTATATTACATTGAAAAAGTTTATCTCTCAGAAAAATCAACTTACATGCATCACATTTAGACGCACATCTGTTGTAAAAAAAGGATTTTCTCCGCAATAAAGCTGCCACCTGGACGTCCTAGATAGAGACTTATTATTTTATAATACGATATTTCGTCCAATATATTGAAAGTCAACAACCTTTCCAATTTTATCGTGTGTCATGATGCGATCAGCCCACGTTTTTATCCTGACGCGAGTTTAACATTTTTTACGCATACAAAAAAAGTGTACTAGCCGCTAAAGAAGTTTTCACTTCAAAAAAGAAATTTTAGTTTAGGAAAAAGTATTTTCGACACTGCTCTTTGAGCGAGTACTTATGTTAACGATGTAAGCGTTCAGAATGTATATCAACGAACGCAAAAGTAACGAACTATAAACAAGTTTCAGTTCCCTACTTGTTATTTTGCTCGGGGAATCTGCAATCTTCAGCAACAACCTTGACCTAGTTCGCTAAGAAATTGCTCCCCCCATTATCTGTTTGTGTGCCAAAAATGTCACAGAGCTTATACAAACAGAACGGACAATACGACAGTGTTACGAAATAAATATTGATGTTCCATTGATGGATTGTACAGGATTTACTGAGACGTGATAAATTGTTTTATCGACAGTAATGAACAAAAGCTTATAACTTTTTGTGGTTGAATATTTCAGCTTATATTTGGGAAGCAGTTTTGCGTTAACGTTTTCATTTCTGGGTAAATAAGTAAATCAGTTCCTAATATTTATTGTTTAAGCATGTAACTGCTCGATGTTTAAAGGACATGGTAAAGTTTTGTATGAGCGACTGCCCTGGCAATGTATAAATACTGTACTTAGTAATATTGAATGGTAAATGGCTGAATATTTATAATTTCTATGAAAAAAGGCTCAGGAACTATTGATAAAGTCTTGAAAATTATGAGAACCTTACAATGTCATTACCTTACTACAGTTGATAAAAGATGTTGCCAATTATTTACAGAGTCATGAATTTCGCATTTTATTAGAATCATTCTTCCCATTTCTCTGATGAACTCTTCACAAAAAGTTTTTTAAAGCAAAAATAAATACAAATAATTTGTTATCGTCGGCCTGACAGGAAATCTGTGAAGTTTTATTTTGTCCATTTGCAAAAATTAAAGGATTAATTATCATACAGCCTTGTCCCAAGCCTAATCAGAATAATAAAATGTATTATTTTAGGCCTTCCGTGATTTGTTGTAACAAAAATTAGGGCCAAATATGTCATATTAAGAAGGAGTTTAGAAATAATATTGTTTTTTCATTATGCTACCGCGGCCCTGATGGCTGTGTCGAATTCTTTCTAGAATTTCTTAAACTGTTAGGCAGCGCCATCTCATCGCACTGTAGGTAACCCACAATGTCAAATGAATACCTTTACAAGCATGAAACGTTTGAAAGAAGAAATAGCAATTATAGTTATAATTTTTATTTTTTAAGCATGCAAGTGCTCAATGTCTAAATCCGAAGAAAATATTAATAGAAAAAAAAATCCACGCGGACCAGGCAGCAGGCGTGACTCAAACCCGCATCCTTCGCTATCCGGGCGAATGCACTGACCAATTAAGCTACCGCGGCCCAGATAGCAGTGTCAAATTATTTCTAGCCTTTCTTAATCAAGTCCCTTTTCTATCGTAAATGTAACACTTGGTTTTAATAGTCTGATGGTAACTTCTAGCCTTTCTTAATCAAGTCCCTTTCTAGCCTTTCTTAATCAAGTCCCTTTTCTATCGTAAATGTAACACTTGGTTTTAATATTCTGATGGTAACTTATGATGTATTGCAGATACTTGTTTGGAATGAGTGTTTCGTCATCAAAACCATTTCGCATATTAGATACAACGAAAGCGTGTATTTATAGTAGTGCTCATCACATTGCGGCAGAAAAATCGCTGAAGGCTATTGTAATTAACAATAGGGTATTTGACAAGTTTTATAAAACGATCTCACGTTATTGACTAATGTTTATGGAGTCCGTAAAAAGTGAATATAAATCATTCTGTTGTGTATTTCAGTAAAACTAACCAAATCAAAAACTCCATTTTCAAGTTGCCGCGAAAACGTTTTTCTGGACAATATGGCGTTTTACTAGCGTCGTTCTAATTACACGAACGTCAAACGATACAATTTAATGTCACTTTAACCGGAAGTTTACTTGCGTGTGACGTCATTTTTTGCTCCGCCAATCCCAAGCGTTTTGGGTCACGTGATAATAGATGAGAAAACTGTTATCTTTTTCGTGGGTTTTTAGTAAAATTATGAATGTTTTTTTTTTGTAAAAATAGTAAAAACCCCTACCAATATTCATTTTAAACACAGATGCTAACAATTGGCACTTTATTTTTAACCGACTTCAAAAAAGGAGGAGGTTCTCAATTCGTCTGTATGTATAATATTTTTTTTTTTTTTTTTTTATGTATGTTCACCGATATTTTCGTCAATTATAGACGGATTTCAAAAAAATTTTTTTTGATGGATAGAGTTTACTTCTGAGGTGGTCTCATTTTCACCAGTCCAGGATCTGATGATGGGATCCAGGAGAAATCGAGGGCAATCACCGAAAATTGTATGCTCGTATGGTGTTTTTGTTACGTAATCACATCTTACTCAGGTATATGCTTCAGGGTGTCAACATCTGATGGTGCTGTGCTGATGATGAAGCTACAGTACTCCTCAACGGTTAGGAGTTTGAAGGCAGTACTGCAATTGGTCGATGGAAACTATTTAGTAGTATGTAGGGCTAACATGTTGCTTGTGAGGTATGCTTGAATCAACATCTGATGCTGCTGTGCTGATGATGAAGCTACAGTACTCCTCAACGGTTAGGAGTTGGGAGCAGTACTGCAATTGGTTGATCGAATGTATGTAGGGCTAACGGGATACTTGTAAAGGCGCATCCAGATTCACGCCGAGAACACGCGAGCACCTTGAATGAGATTCATTGCTCGCCCGTCTTGTTCTCGTGGTCGCCTATTCTCGGATCGGTGTTAATCGTTTTCTAATAAAATCTAAACGTTGTTGGTGTTGTTCTGTTGACTCTTGCGATAATTGAGAACGCATATAACTTCTCATCTGAGATAATCTCACTTGACGGGCCAGAGGCGATTCTTGGGAACGAGATATAACATTTCGCTTGCAATTTTTGGAAAGACGTTTCTTATTTTCTGCAATACTTTCCAGGTGACGATTTGCCCTCATTCGGGCTGCAGCCTTAGTGGGTCTACCCATGATAATAAAAAAAATTTTAATACCTAATAAGTATTATCAAACTCTTCAAAGTAAGTACGTATTAATAACAATTATAGCTTCCTAAAAAATATGAACGATTCGTCAAACGAACGTATTAATTAGTGACTATATATTAAATAAATTGAAACCCTAACCCTAAGTAAATGAACTAGCATCTATTTTTAGTTCAAAACGCATTAACACAACTAAAAATCGAGAAATAAATGGACTTTTTAAAAAAAAATCAAACCGACTTCAAAAAAAAAACACAAACGACAAAAACAGACAATAGCAGTATTTACATAACTAAAAAGCGATAAATAACCTAATTTATTCACTTAATGCATATTATATATCTACAATTATTTAAATATTTACAACTTAATACCTAATACTTTAACAAAGTCTTCTTTAACTATTTAAATATTTACAGTTATCACTTATTTTTGAAGTCGGTGCCAGCCAAACAAATAAATGTAATTAAGAAAACTGACCGACATTAAAATTCAAAGCAAAACTAAGAATAGGAAATTGCATAAGCGCGCTGAAATAATTTATTAATGGAAGCGACCGTCAACGACGTCTGCCCTCACGCGTCTGCCCGCGTTCGGGTGGCACACTCAACCGGCTGACCCCGCGCCCCGCGCCCCAGGCGCACCTTCTCCTTGGTGTGTGTGGTTTTGCGTTTGCTTACCGGCCCGGGGCCGCGCGCCTCAGTCAAACAGCACCACAGATATACTAACGGACTACGTTACCTAGGCTGCAGGCTGGCACCGACTTCAAAAATAAGTGATAACTGTAAATATTTAAATAGTTAAAGAAGACTTTGTTAAAGTATTAGGTATTAAGTTGTAAATATTTAAATAATTGTAGATATATAATATGCATTAAGTGAATAAATTAGGTTATTTATCGCTTTTTAGTTATGTAAATACTGCTATTGTCTGTTTTTGTCGTTTGTGTTTTTTTTTTTGAAGTCGGTTTGATTTTTTTTTAAAAAGTCCATTTATTTCTCGATTTTTAGTTGTGTTAATGCGTTTTTTAATACTGTCAAATATCCTATTATCTCATTAGAAAAGCTTCGAGTACTAACGCTGTGGACCTGTGTGTGGTAGAAATACGAACTTGAGTTACTCTTTAATTTGTTATTTAATGGGTATTAGTCATTTTTCGTAACAGTAATATGGTATCTAATGCCGCTACTAAATATAAAGTGAACTATAAAATGAATTGTAACTAGTATATCTATATTCTAAATGATGTAATGGAAGGTGACTTCAGAAGTATCTCTGAAGTTATTTTCTAACTTGACGACTGTGTCTTATATAACAATACAGGGAAAAAATTCCAGCCCTTGCTGAGTTTCTTACTGGTTCTTCTCAGTACAAAGTCTCCCGCCGTAGTTTTGCGAACCGCGTAGCTTCTTGACCTTTATAAGTGCTTGTAACAGCCTAGACTGATTAAATGAATTTTGATTTTATTTTTGACTAATAAAATTTCATGCATGCTTTATATTTGTAAAATAGAGATATAATGAGTTTTAAAAAAGATAACCTTATAAATTCGATTTAAGAACTTTGATACAAGCAGCCCTAAGGGCAGTTAGAGTCCATCTTCTATAGATATCTATCTATATATATAAAATTCAAAGGTGACTGACTGACATAGTGATCTATCTACGCAAAGCCCAAACGACTGGACGGATCGGGCTGAAATTTGGCATGCAGGTAGATGTTATGACGTAGGCATCCGCAAAGAAAGAATTTTGATCAATTCTACCCCCAAGGGGATAAAATAGGGAATGAAAGTTTGTATGAAACTTTGTCAATTTTAAACCGATCGGGCTGAGACTTTGCATGCAGGTATAAGAAGAATCATAGATGAATTTCATTTTGTATAATACAAGCCTGAGAACAAAAACTGTAGTCTACACTTCAGCTCTACACCGAAGCGAAGCGAGGGCGGGCCGCTAGTTGCTAATATAACTGATATGGGGGTGAACTGTTTTTGTCATTCTTAAATCAATCTTGTACTTCATGAAGGTCAACTTTCACTTGCAGGTCACCCTTTTAACTAATCGGCTAAATGTTTCGTATTTTTGTAGCATCCGTTCTCACCTTTGTTGAACACGAAACAATTTGAAATGATTAACGCGGGGAGCGTAAAGGGATCCAGTGTTTTAAAGTTGACCCAAACAGGCTTATCGGATCTAAAAGATTTGACGGCGCACTGTGAGGGCGCCACTGTTTGTTCCACATGGCTGTTCATCTGAACGTCGCTTTACCTTCGTTAATATAACATATTTTTTTGAGTTGGCTGTATGTCACTATTTTTACAATTGGAAAAGAGTTGGCAACACCGGATGTTGCCCTCTAGCGGAGCGTTGTAACGTTGGTGGCCGGACGACCATCTTTGAACACTTTGGTTATGACTGTCGTCCGCACACCACGTGCACAACGTATCGTTTGTTTCCGACGCAATCTGTACCACTTTTGATTAGACTGTAATTGAGATAGTTGATTAATTTGTGTCATAATTGGATTAAGAGTTAATTTCCTGTCGTAAAGATTAATCTAGTGATTTGTGTGTTTTATCTGAATATTCCGCCCACGATCATAATTAAAATGAGTGAACAATCTGATAAAGGCCGCAACTCGCCTACAGATTTATATATTGTTTTTATTTGAAGAATATTATTATTGATAATAAAGTCTGATCCACACGTATCTATGCAAATCCTGAAACCTAATCTGATTTATTCAGTTCAGCTTTTAAAGTAATGCCAATGTTAAATGAATAGGCCATCTGTACCCCTAGCACGAACCATTATCGAATTCGAATAGTTTGCAAACCGAAATGTCAATGTCAAATTTTGTATGGAAACTTGTACAGCAGCGCCACAAAGTACGTAACGGGAACTAAAAATCAGTACACATTTGGCAATGACATTTCGGACTCGCAAACGATACGAATTCGATATTAGTTCGTGCTAGGGGTACTGTACTCAAATCTATGGCGGAAGACCTTGTACTGGGAACTTAGCAAGGGATACTTTTCCCCCTGTTTTATGGCGTAGTATTATCGTTAAATGAACAATAACGTCAAACTTATAAAGACATATATTTTTACCCCTTTTTTACAGAAAAAACGATTTTAACATATTATAACTTTATGTGACTGAGTTACAGGTGTAAAAGAATTGAATGAACGATATCTCTGCTCGCGTGTCTGTTGTTAGACAGATTTTTGCTAACCAAAGATAACAATTTTAAAGTTTAGGAGCAGTCGCACTTGATTTGCTACCCATACTAATTAAATAAAGACATCATTTTATCATCATTATGTCCCCCATGCTGGGGCCGCTGGGTGGAATATGGAGATTGGGCCATGACCCACCACGCGGGACCAGTGCATATTGGCGGGTGCTAAAGACTGCAGATGCAGCCGAGACCAACGGCTTAACGTGCCTTCCGAAGCACGGAGACGAATATTTTTGGTCACCCATCCAATGACCGACCACTGTGATAGTTACTTAACTTCAACGATCGCAGCCGAACGCGCTAACCACCTGCGCCATCGAGCTACGCCTCCTTATTTTATACCCACTCACTTTTTCCTTATTTTGCTTAAAACAAACGATATTTATATTTTTGAATAATAATTTTGTCCCGTCATTTGATATATCAAATACAAATATATTTAATAAAATTTGCATTATACAGTCAGCTTATAACCATGGGTCCCACACTAAGAGGTCCTGTATCGTGGGCAACCAATGAATGCAGTGTGTGTGTGTGTGTGTGTGTGTGTGTGTGTGTGTGTGTGTGTGTGTGTGTGTGTGTGCGTGCGCGTGTGTGCGTGTGTGCGTATGTGCGTGTGTGCGTGAGTGCGTGTGTGTGTGCGTGAGTGCGTGTGTGTGTGCGTGTGTGTGCGCGTGTGCGCGTGTGGGCGCGTGTGCGCGTGTGCGCGTGTGCGCGTGTGCGCGTGTGCGCGTGTGCGCGTGTGCGCGTGTGCGCGCGTGTGCGCGTGTGCGTGTATGCGCGTGTGCGCGTGTGCGCGTGTGCGCGTGTGCGCGTGTGCGCGTGTGCGCGTGTGTGCGTGTGTGCGTGTGCGCGTGTGCGCGTGTGCGCGTGTGCGCGTGTGCGCGTGTGCGCGTGTGTGTGTGTGTGTGTAGTACTCCTCTAAAATTTTCCAAACAAAGGCTGGTAATATTTCAAAATAATAAAAACGCACTGGGGTAGGGATAACCATTATAGTAGGTACGCATGTTTTTGTTTAGTAGACGGCTTCCTAAGCCTTAATGGGCCATAGCTGTAAGAAAATTATGAATGGAACCCCGTAATGGTCGGATTGTGCGTACATTACATGCCCTAATGAATTATGATGCTTGAGCGAAGATGTACGAATTCTTTTATGGGGTTTTCTATTCTTTCAACCGACTACAATAAGGAGGAGGTTCTCAAGTACAATATAATTATGTTTTCTTTTGTTTGTTTGTTTGTTACGCGACTTCTGCGTCAATTTAGGGTCACTTTTCAAAATTATTATTTATTTTTGTAAGGGTATATTCCCGAGATAAGTACATATTTCGAGTTTTTTTTATCCCTCCCCGTCCTTGTCACAGTTGGTCACATTTATGCCCCCCCCCCCCCCTTGGGTGCCGTCACATATTTTGCATCTAGAATTATTATGAAACAAAAATAGCAGTTCCGAAATTAGTTCCGGAAACCTGTTCCAACATAACAAATTAAAAGCCATACGGATAAGAATTCTTAATATTTTAAAGTTATTTGATAAAGTTCAAAATTATTAGATTTACAATGTGACGTCACAAAACTTAGGATCCCCTCCCATCCCTTGTCACACAATGTCACACTGCTTCGACCTCCCTCTATAAAGTATGACGTACTTCAATCCCATTTTTGCGAAAAGCAATAATAATAAAAATATATTAAAGATAGCGCCTACAGATTTATATAAGGCAATGTGCTGGAATAACTTGGTTGCGTCCTTTAATGGAAAGTAATTCAAATAAGGGCCGAATTTCACAATTCCTTTTACTATTGGTATGTCCCCGAGGTGGTCCCATAAAGAAATGATCTGATCAAGGACTTCGGTGATGTGATGAGGTGATAATGAAGTGATAATAGCAGAACAGTTAAAATCTATACTTATAATAAATCTGTAGGGAGGTCAATTCTGTACATGAAATTTATTTTCAAAATAACTATCAGGGGTGATTAGTGATCGATACTGATGCCAAAAATGCAATCAGTAAATTTTTTTCTGTCTGTCTGTATGTCTGTCTGTGTGTATGTTCCTTATAGCAACAAAAACCATTCGACGGATTTTAACGAAACTTGGTACAATTATTCTTCATACTCCTGGGCAGGTTATAGTATACTTTTGATCACGCTACAATCAATAGGAGCAGAGCAGTGAAGGGAAATGTTGGGAAAACGGGAAAAGTTACTCCATTTTTTAAGCTTTCGTCGCATGTGCAGCCTTAATGGTTAAAGTTATATAGAAATCATGTATGACGGAAATATTCTACATAAAATTGCCTAAAAATATCCCACAACAGCATATGTCTATCTTTTATGGTTGACTCACAATAACACGTGTAACTCCTGATAGCTTAGCAGATTGGAGCATTCTGATTATATTTGATACGATTTTCAGTTTTTTTTTTATTAATAATAATAATAATTTCTTTATTTCAGGCAAAAAACCCATACGACAAAATTTATATATATTATTATATGAAGAGTCATTTTAGTCTACACTACAGCTCAACACCGAAGCGTAGTGAGGCCGAGGGCGGGCCACTAGTAAGTAATATTGCTTTGTTTATAATATGTAGCCTATGTAGGCTCTGACTAATTACGACTCTTACCGGGATTCTTACCCAATACCCAAGACGTTTGGGGGCAGAATACAGCAACGATGCTAATGAACGAACATCTGGTCGAAATATTATCGTACTTATCTGAAGAGCACAGGGAAAGAACGATCAAAGTCACCCTAAAACTGCTTTGAGGTTAATAACGCCTAGTAAGACGCTAAGCTTGCCTGTCACTAGGCATGAAAAGAATATAAACTTACAAAGCCACGATAAATCATGTTTTATTTTTTACATAAAAGTAATTAGTGATCATAGTCTAAGGGGTAAAATTTAAAAACGATCAGATTCCGAGGACTTTGATCGTTTTTACAAGTTTTCGAACGAATAGTCAAACGTCAGCTGACGTTCTCTTGCTATGGCCAACATGCAAAAAGAAGAATTCAAGAAACTGATGGACCTGAGATATATTACATCGAGCTTATTCCAATTAAAAGTGCTCTGTACAGTGATATACAAAATTTGAAACAATTTTGCTCCCAAAAAGCTCAAGATTATTTTACTAATCTGCTACAATTACAGTGACTTTGATCATTTATATGGTATTAAGTTTGGGCATAAAATTGAAAAGTATCAAATAATTGTCATTAAAAATATATTACATTTTTATCTTTTAGTAAATAATGATATCAAACTATTAGCAGTGATTTTAAAACTCTCTCACTCTCTCTCTCTTTCAGCCTGTCTCAACCCTTTGGGTGTAGGCCGCCTTCAAATTACGCCACCTGTCCCAATCTTGTGCGTCTTGAAGCCAATGTTTCCCTGCTGTTCTTTTAATGTCATCGTCCTGACGCATCTGAGGTCTTCCTGGGGGACGTTTTTGACCCCAATGTCTCAAGGAGCCGCTTGGTTCACGAATCTGTCTTGCGTGCCACATGACCCACCCATTCCCATTTCAGTCTGGTAACGCGGTCGATAACATCAGTGACCTTGCTCTGTTGTGTCAGGAACTCATTTATGTTACGGTCCCTCAATGTGACTCCGACCAGTTTCCTCTCCAGTGCCCGCTGGGTCACACTCAACTTATGTAGTATCTCCTTAGTGAAACCCCAGGTTTTAGCACCATAAGTGAGAACTGGCAGAATACATTGGTAAAATATGCGCGCTTTCTGTTCGGCCTTGAGATTCATTTGAAGGCAAACTCGAGACAGGAATAGGCTGCCCAGGCTAATCGGACGCGTCTGTTGATTTCGTTTCATTGGTTCTTCTTCCCAGTCCTATCTCCTGCCCCAAATACACGTATTTATCGACTCTTTCAATGGTAGTATGGTGAACTCTAATGACTGCGTTTGAATTTGTATGTCATAACCTTCGTTTTATTTAAGTTCATTTCCAAGCCACATTGGATGGAAGCATCGTTGAGTTCTTTAATCATACATTGAAGTTCCTCTGGATCATTTACTAATAGGTGTGCCCCAACCCTACTCTCACCTTCACGTGGTGGAGCCTGTTACATCGAGCAACTCTACGGAAGATTGAGTGAAAACCTCAGTGGGAAGTAGAGTCGACAAACCGACGAGAGTAGAAAGGAGCGGTCTAGGGGGAGAATCTCGGCCTCTGGACTTGGGAATTGTCAGCGAGGGACAATTTCCTATGGTTGGCAGCGGACGAGCTCTTTCTGAATGAGCCGACGGTAGCAAACACAGTTCGATGGACTACTTCGCACTCGCCAAGACGCCTTGGGCAAGCGGGTGAGCTAATATACCTAAACCCTTCAAAATATGGATTTTAAAACATAAATTATTATTATTGTGTCATTTCTTTAAGTACTTATGAGTCTTCTAAGTTAAGAAATCATTTAACTTCTAATATCTAAAAAATATCTTTGTACTTTATGTCCCTGTACTTTTCATCTGTTTCCACCAGAGTCAAGAAAAATATCAGATAGACAAATTACTCTTGCAATTACAGAATTATGATTTATCTTTTTCCGCCCCCAATCCGGAATGGACACTCACAATTTATGAATCGTTTACCAAACATCTGATTACGGCTCCAATAACAGATTCTCATCTCGCGACCTGCACTGATCAAAGAATCAATCTTAATTGCTACTCGAAATCAAACCGTGTAATCCCAATCATAAGGTTCAATCTCACGGAGGTGTGTTATATCGGATATTTAATCGGTCCCTGATTCCTTCTGTCGATTCTATTGAATGATTATTTTTTTAAATGGGCAAAGAATTTAAAGAAAAATAAAACAGATGACAAAGACTTCCCGAGATCCGTTCGGATATAGCGTTCCATTCGAGCTTCGGATCTCATACCATTTATTTTGTGGAGTTTTACAGTTGCGATAGGACTAATTTATTGTTTTGCCGTGGTAGGTATCCACGTGATAAATTGCTCTTAGAAGCGAAGCTTTGAACTTTTAAACTTGACAATTGTTTGGATGTAATAAGCTAAAGTAAGTGGTTACTTTGAATGCCATTAAAGATTCGCCACAATAAAAAACGAGTATGCTTATGACCACACGACTGAAATGAAACTTCTTTAGCTAGTGTATATATATATATATATATATATATATATATATATATATATATATAATACTATGTGGAGCTCGATGGCGCAGGTGGCTAGCGCGTTCGGCTGCGATCATTGAAGTTAAGCAACCTTTGCAGTGGTCGGTCATTGGATGGGTGACCAAAAATTTACTATCTCGAGCTCCTCCGTGCTTCAGAAGGCACGTTAAGCCGTTGGTCCCGGCTGCATTTGCAGTCGTTAGCACCCACCAATCCGCATTGGGCCCGCGTGGTGGGTCATGGCCCAATCTCCCTATTCCATCCATAGGGAAGGCCTGTGTCCCAGTAGTGGGGACATTAATAGGCTGATGATGATGATATATATATATATATATATATACATATATATGTGTGTGTGTACAATTATATACATGTACTAGCTGACCCAGCGAACTTCGTACCGCCCTAAAAAAATAGGGGTTGTCCAGCGGACAAAATTGTGAATCTAAACCATTCTCAGATCCCCTTGAACACACACAAAAAATTTCATCAAAATCGGTCCAGTCGTTTAAGAGAAGTTCAGTGACATACACACTCACAGAAGAATTATATATATAAAGATGGGCATATAGATATTTCATTTACTAGCTATAAGAGAAAGAGAAACAAAATGTATGCGCGCACTGCTTTCTCTTATATCCCCCACTCAACTCCCGTCCGCCTCGCCCGAACACACTTTTCGTAACGCATAACGCATTCGCTAGTTTACCCCCCATGTCAAGCGTCCGTAAAGAAGTTTCACTTCAAAAATAAAGAGCGTGGAGCTTTAGTGAGAGAGTGGTTAGCGCATTCGGTTTGCGATCGTGGAAGTTAAGTATTTTTCACAATGGACGCTCATCGGATGGGTGACCAAAAATTTACTATCTTGAGCTCCTTTGTGCTTGAGATGGGAGTGACTTCCCATTAAGCCATTGATTTCCGCTGCATTGCAATCGTTAGCACCCACCGATTCGCACTGAACCCGCGTGGCGTGATATGCCCCAACCTCACTATTCCATCTTACATTGGTGAGCCCCTGACCTATCTTCCTAGAAAAGCTAAGTATTCTACCTGTACATTCAAATTCGTTTATTTTTATTCCAACATAGAATGTTATAGGAAATGTGGAAAATGATTTTGGAAAACCTCCATTTCGGCACACTTATAGGGGCCGCTATTGAAAACACCAACAAAGTCGGCGCCATGAAAGTTCACAAGTTTTATTAACACCACACTCACTCACGCGTAACAGCAGATCGCTACTTTAACGACAAACTGTTCCTCTCAATAACGTAACTTAAGTGTTATTTTTTTATAGAAAAAAACACAACCTATTTTTTAAGATATCCGATTGTTTTATGATAATTATTGACCTTCTGACGAACGACAAAACGAAACGACTAAATCATATTCAATAGAGTATTTGACAGTATTAAAAATAAAGAAGAATGAATATTGGCAGGGGTTTTTACTATTTTTACAAAAAAATATTCATAATTTTACTAAAAACCCAGACAATAATAATTTACACAGATAATAATTTTCTTATCTATTGTCACGTAACCCAAAACGCTTGGGATTGGCGGAGCTTCAAAGGACGTCACACGCAAGTAAACTTCCGGTTAAAGTGACAGTACATTGTATCGTTTGACGTTTTAATAGCAGTCGTGTGACGTCACACACTAGTAAGACGCCATATTGTCCAGAAAAACGTTTTCGCGGCAACTTGAAAATGGAGTTTTTGATTTGGTTATTTTTACTTCAACAACAGAATGATGAATATCCACTTTTGACGGACTCCATAAACATTAGTCAATAACATGAGATCGTTTTCTAAAACTTGTCAAATACCCTATTGTACCTTTTGCGGACAAGTAAAAGACTATTATACCTATGTAGTAAACGATAGCTGTAAGTTTTTCATCATTCATCATCAGCCTATTAATGTCCCCACTGCTGGGGCACAGGCCTTCCCTATGGATGGAATAGGGAGATTGGGCCATGACCCACCACGCGGGCCCAGTGCGGGTTGGTGGGTGCTAACGACTGCAGATGCAGCCGGGACCAACGGCTTAAAGTGCCTTCCGAAGCACGGAGGAGCTCGAGATAGTAAATTTTCGGTCACCCATCCAATGACCGACCACTGCGAAAGTTGCTTAAATTCAACGATCGCAGCAGGACATGCTAGCCACTTGCGCAATCGAGCTCCTCTTCGAGCTTCTTTGTCGCATCACACTATCCGCAAATGGAATGCTTTGACAGTTCACGTGTTCCCTTCCCGCTGTAACCCATCCCGGGTTTAACTTTAACTTTAAAAAAGGCATGAAAAAGCAATAGGGTATTTGACAGTATTAAAAATAAAGTGCTAATTGTTAGCATCTGTATTTAGAATGAATATTGGCAGAGGGTTTTACTATTATTACAGAATAATATTCATAATTTTACTAAAAACCAACGAAAAAGATAATAGTTTTCATATCTATTGTCACGTTATTGAAAACGCCTGGGATTGGCGGAGCTTAAAATGACGTCACACACTAGTAAACTTCCGGTCAAAGTGACATTACATTGTATCGTTTGACGTTTTAATGACAGTCGTGTGACGTCACACACCAGTGAGACGCCATATTGCCCAGAGAAACGTTTTTGCGGTAACTTGAAAATTGAGTTTTTGATTTAGTTATTTTTACTGAAATACACAACAGAATGATGAATATCCACTTTTTATGGACTCCATAAACATTAGTAAGTAACGTTATGCAGGCCGGCAAGGTGAGGATAGCTGGTGTGGCAGGTTGAACTGCTGTACCAGCTATCTTTGCGTCTGGAATCCACCGTCAGTTAACATCAGGTGAGGTGGAGTCATTATCGGACCTATTTATGAAATAAAAAATATGGATGAATTTATGGAAAATACATAAGACTACATATAGTTATGTCTGATTTCCAGAGGAAACTCCACAATACAAGTACTGCATGATCACATATTATTATAGTTTGAAAAATATTTAGATTTTGCATTAAACTGCTGTATTCATCTATCTAAATAAAGGCTAATTTGAAATATAACTTTGAATTTTTTTTTTTTTTGTTTCGCATAGTTAATTTGTATTATTAATATGCATTTGTTTATTTATAAAAGTGTGCTAGAGGAGTAAAGACGAGCTACGATACAAGCTCACCTCCTCCTTATGAATTCATCAAACTCGTGCGAATTTATCAATTTATCATTCGGTAAGAGGATTGCTGCGACGTTAGCGAATTTATTACATTCGAACAAGTGAACCACGCAGGTTCGTTCATCAGCGACCATAATAAGACCGACGACAGTACTCTCATTTTCGTAAAGCCCCAGACAGTAATTCACGGGGAAACACGAACCCGCCGAAAATTGAGTCGAACAAAAGCTTGTGATTCAACAAAGTCACCGCAGTTAAAGAACAAACGGTAGCGTGCCTATTTGTAAGATTTTTATGTGTAGGTCTTTAAAGTTCCATACTCAAGAAGTGAAAACGAAACCATGTCTTTCCAACTGTCATTTGTCCGCGACGGAGCACGGAGCGGGTCTTTACGATAGACGTCCGCTTCGTGCTCCATCGTGGGACCCGTCCAACCTGCCGCAGGACCCGTTCAACCCGTCGCGGAACCCATCCAACCCGTCACGGGACCCGTTCAACTCGTCGCGGGACCGGCGACGAACACCTCGCAGCGCCGCGAGTACAATTTCGATCACGGGGGTGAACAGCTGATAATGGATTATTTTTGTTGATAATACTTGCTATCTAGCCAAAAGACAACGCAGACAAGTGTGACGGGCGACCCGAGTAAAGCAAGCAATACACGCTAGGACACCTACAGGTTACCTACCTTACAGTACAGTCCAACTGCACAGATAAACTTGAGTTCAGTAGAGTACACACGTACATACACGTAGTGGTAAACCTGCACAAACTTTCAGTTGAAACCATGATCCCGATCGCTCTAACAATCACCGGACAACTGACGCCTGCGCAGACGACCACCACACACGCTCAGTTTTACCTGCACAGTTTAACTGCACAGGTAGAAAATATCAAAATTCATGTAAACGTAGTGTGGGACGCCCTGAGACGAGATGGGATGGGACATTCGTAGGCTGGCTGGAGTGGGCTGGATGAGAGTGGCAGAAAATCGGGAGCAGTGGCGTGCATTAGGGGAGACCTATGTCCAGCAGTGGACGAGCATGGATCGATGATGAGGATGATGATATAGAAAGAAAGAAAGAAAGAAAAACATTTATTGGTTGCACAGCATACATACATTGAAAACAAAACAGAATTGAAAGAACATAACAACAAAGAAAAAAGTAATAATAAACAAAAACAACTAAACTAATCTGCTGGTGTTGCTGTGCAGGGCCAACAAGTCGCTGTCTCAGCTATGCTACTGTGGTAGTACTTTCGCGATACCACAGCAGCGCTGATTTTCAGCCAGCGCCTAAAATCTTTTCGAGTTCCCTGTACAGGCGTGGAAACCTGCGCAGTTATATGACAAACACGCTCCGATTTACCTGTACAGTTAAACTGTACAGGTAAACCTGTCAGGTAAACCCTAGCGTGTATGGAGTGCTGCGTAGCAAGCCATGAAATGACATGAAATGTTAAATATTATTTCATAGAGCAGCGCTGCATGAGGTGGATGCCCTCAGGCAGCGGAGACTCTTAACGTACCACCCTAAGCGTAGAGGAGCTCGAGATAATAAGGTTTATAACTGGCTATCGCGTAAGTTTCGTAACTTAGATGATCGCAAACTAATAGCGCTTATCACTACGGCATCTCGCTACACTCATTAAACAAGATCAATCTACCTACACATCGTTAATTATTAAAGACCCACGTTTTCATTAGAAACTTTTGAGGTGTGGGTGTAGTAAATTTTTCGTCACTCTTTTTTTTTAACACACCAATTAGCCTAGCCCAAAGTAAGCACTGTAAGGCTTGTGTTATGGGATGCTACGGATAGAACATATACAGTACATGTACAAGTATATTTATATACAAATACATATTAAACATCCATGACTGGAGTACAAATGTTCGTGTTCATCACACAAACATCTGCCCCCACCGGGATTTGAACCCGGGACCTCTTGAGTCGGCGACACCATGAAACCCTGCGTACAAACCACTCACTCGGCCAAGGAGGTCGTCTGACCGAATCGAATGACCGGTTGGCATAAACTCAAATTTCTCTATTCAATCTATCATCATACCTATCTTAAATTGAATGTCACTAGAACATAAGATAAAGTTAATACGATGCACTGCTCACGATTCGGTAAAGGGCTCTTATCGTCTAAGCCACGGGTATATAGAGGATCAGTAACTCTTAGAATTTAATGAATTTATTTGGGACATCATTTAAACAAAACGCTCTTGTGCGGGCCATGGACCCACAAAGCTCTCATGAGCACGCGACTTGAAGAGGCTCCGAAATTAAAGGCGTCCGTCCTGTGAAATTGAATATCAAGTTGGTAACTTAGTGAAAATGTCCAGTGTTATTTTAGATTTAAATAATCGTACTGAAAATAATCTTTTTTAAGAATACTAGCAAACCAGTGAACCAAATGTTCACCAAAACCTGATTTAAAAAAAAAATGTATTTAATTAATTGAGAACTTCGGAGATTTTGTGTGGTTTCGTTTAAAATTCGTGATTTCTCGAAAACCGGAAGTGCTACGTTACTCAAATCCGGTTTGTAGTCTTATCAGACTATTCTTAACTTATAACTTAAACATTCTCTTTATCTATCTCTTACGGTTTGGCCGCTGAAACAGCATCACAGACAGACGGACGGACGGACGGACTTGTCTAATAGATAAGAGATATTTCATAGACATAAGGTATGTGTGAGAGATGAGTGCGAAAAAACGACATAAAAAATCAGTTAAATACAATTATAACTATTATACTAGTATGTTTGTTACTTCTTCACGTCTAAATGGCTGGAGCGATTTTATTATAATTTGGTATGGAGTTAGCTGAAACCCTGGATTAATACGTAGGCTACGTTTTACTGTGGAAAAATATTAAGAATATTATATTTAATATAAATATTTAGGAAAATTCTTGGTAAGATTTTTTATACTTTTCCAGATATTTCTTGGCAAGCCTGTGAGGTTTTCGATAACCAAATCAGTTTCTACATTCCCAATTTAGATGATTCCAACAAAATTGGGATAGTCAGAAAGGTCTCCACTCTCCCGAAGGGAATTATCATTCTCGAATCCCTACCTCAGTCGCAATCATATTAAAAGTTAGCCGAGCTACAAACAAAGTTCCCATACCGCGCCCCGATGTTTATAATGAGACTCACAATCGAAATTAGGAGTTCCGATCCACACTTTGAATACAAGGAAATCCTTAATGAAGATACAAACATTCCAATTTATCCAACTCGGGGACCATGGTGAAACGGGACACGTTTAATTAGAATTTGTGTTGGTATAACTTCAGGTAACACACTTCAAAGGGACGATTGCACAAAAACTTGAGCAGTAGTAGAAGAGTAGGTGAGAGTGCGGTTAAATCAACAGTATATAATCTGATTGTTGCGGCCACTACTACTAAAGAAATAGAGAAGATTAACTAAAGAAACCATTATTTATTGACGGGACTCGAAACCATATGACATTGTCGGTTTACCTATAATGCTAAGAGATGGCGCTGCCTTGCAGCTTAAGAATAGCTAGAAAGAATTTCGACGCGATCCGTGAGGGCCGCGGTAGCATAATTGGTCAGTGCATTCGCCCGGATTGCGAAGGGTGCGGGTTCGAGTCCCGTCTGCTGCCTGGTCCGCGTGAAAAAAATTTTTTCTAGTTATATTTTCTTTAGATTTAAACATCAAGCAGTTACATGCTTTAAAAATAATAATAAAAAAAAAATTATAACCATTATTTATTTATTTATTTTTAAACTTTATTGACCAAATTTTTTTTTTATAGATAGGTCCGTAAAATGACTCCACCCCACCTGATGTTAAGTGGAGGTGAAGTCCAGACGTGAAGATAGCTGATAAAGCAGTCTACCTGCCACACCAGCCATCCTCACCCTGCCGGCCTGCATGTTGCTTCTTCACGCCTCTTTTAAAGGATCCCAGGTTGTAAGAGGGAGGGAACACGTGAGCGGGCAGAGCATTCCATTTACGGATAGTGCGACAAAGAAATGAGTCCCCAAATTTCTTTGTACGCGTTGGAATTGTAGCCACAGTTAGACGGTGACCACGTAAGCCAGCGCGCGTGGTCCTCTGAAGGAAAAGGGAAGGTGGAATAAGAGAGAATAACTCCTCAGAACACTCGCCGTGGTACAGACGATAGAATGCGCTTAGTGACGCCACGTCACGGCGTATCCAAAGCATCGAGCAAGTATTTGGCGGAGCCATCCCAGAGGTGCGAGCAATATTCCACGCAAGACCGAACCTGCGTCTTATATAACAAGCATAGTTGCTCGGGCGTGAAAAAACGCCGCACCTTGTTCAGGACTCCGAGTTTGCGTGAGGCTGTTTTTATCACACTGTCGATGTAATTTTTTGGATTTAAGTCACAGCGAATCTCCATACCGAGCATGGTGATACTGCTCTCTAGCTGCAGTGTTGTGCCCTGCTGAGAAGGACATAAAAGGAATAATATATAACATTGGTGCAAAAGGCGGACTTAATGCTAAAAGCAATCTCTCCCAGTCAACCTTTGGGAAAAATGAAAAACACGAACGGCGGTATAAAGCTAAATTCGAGTATACATACAAATTAACATAGATATACATATATAAATACATACTATAAAAATAATATAATACATACAAACAAAACACACTAATATTTAAATATATACAGTATACATACATATAATATATATACACACATATATACCAAGATGATGATTAATAAAATGACACTTCATCTTAAGTTTTGCAACAGATGAGCGTGAACATTCCTTTTGAATATAAGTTCACTAGGAGATCTTCTGATGGAGTCGGGAAAGTCATTCCACAGTCGTATAGCTTGAATAGTAAAGGAGTTAGACATATAGCCTGAGTGAGAAAGAGGAATATAGAGAGCATTATGAACGTCGCTCACTTGGCCGCAGCGAGCGGTCAACTAGCCGCACACCGGGCTAGCACGGCTGGTCGTTGCGGTCAACTTACGCATAAACGGGTTTTACACTACCCAGTTTAAAGGACCCGATTGAAAGGGTTGCCTCTAGTTAGGGTGGTAGCAATATGACACCGCGCTGAGCACCCTAGATCGGGTCCCTTACTCCCTAACTCAATTTACACCTATTTAGAAAGAAGTGCGTGTAAATGAATGAAATATAAAATGTAAATATAGACAATAAGAAAAATAAATTGTAGTAGAAATTAAGAATACAATTGTAAAGTAATGAAAAAGAAAAAGAAAGAAGTGCAAAAGAAAGAGCACTAATATAATCATGCAAAAAAGCAGGCATGGCTAAAAAACAAAAAGAAAATAGTAACAAACAAACAACAAAAGATCAAACAAAGACCTGAAACAAATCGGGGATACCGCTAAAAAAAAACTCAATTTACGCCACCCTTAGTCAGGTTAAGGGTCCCTTATAAATGGGTAGTGTAAAGCCCGCAATAGTTTACTATGAGCGCTTGCGCACTAGATCTCCGACCCCAGAATGCAGCCAGACCGCGACGACCAGACCCTCAGTCATGCGGAGTTCGTGAGTGAACACGCTACGTATCGTTCCGCAACTCAATACGACCTCGTTTTTTGCTGCAATGAGTTTTATAAAGAGTTACAGTATAGTATATAGTATATATAGGAGCTCGATGGCGCAGGTTGTTAACGAGTTCGGCTGAGATCGTTGAAGTTAAGCAACTTTCGTGGTAGTCAGTCATTGGATGGGTGACAAAAAATCTTCTATCTCGAGTTCCTTCGTGCTTCCGAAGGCACGTCAAGCCGTTAGTCCCGGCTGCATCTGCAGTCGTTAGCACTCGCCAACCCGCACTGGGCCCGCGTGGTGGGTCATGGCCCAATCTCCCTATTCCATCCATAGGGAAGGCCTGTGCCCCAGCACTGGGGACATTAATAGGCTGATAATGATGATTATGATGATATAGTTATAGTTTTGATACAAATAATTATTAATGAATTAAAGAAACGACCAGCAATACGCCGCTTTACGGCCAGTCATGGTTGTGGTCGCAAACTTGGCCACAGCCCAATCGTAGCTTCTGCGACCATGGTTGCGGCCATGGCTAGGACTGGCCATCGTGGCCGTGTAGTGCGTGAAGTGCGTTACGGACCTACTCCACAGACAGACCGATTTTTATCCTAAATCGCCTTAATACTGTCTTAGGCTACGCTATGCCCTGGGGCGTCCCAGTGAAGTGGCGCACGCTAAGGTGCGTCGATTCTGAGACGCCCCCATATGGGCGTAGGAGGGTACCGGGGGGTTTTAGTGGAGTAGGATCAGTGTAGCCTTCCGCACTGGTCCTGCTTGAGTAGGGTCGGCACTGTTTCCCGTGCCGGCGAGTCCCACACACGCCGTGCGCCTAGTCAGCGTCACGGTATGGTGCGTAACTGCATTTCCCCAGGTCACAAAAAAAAAAAAAGGCTACGCTATGCCCTATCACTCAAATATTTATTTATTTTATTTTAGGAAGGGTTAGAGCTATCAATCACTAATTAAATAAACAAAAAACAATATCTAATAGCCAATCAAATACCTCCACATATTAAACATGCTTATATAACTATAAATATTTAATAATCTTTTATCCTTACTATAATATGCTTACTCATATCATAATATATTTATTAGAGTTAACATTCTATTCTATTAATTTATCTTTTAAAAAAAATAAAAAGAAACAGACGCCAGTTTGAATATTGAGCATTCCCACTTATTATATTAATGCCTTTTTAAAATAACCGATAATGTAGCCGAAGTTGAGCTGACAATGTTAATGACAGTAAATAATGCAGTCTAAAATTATGTGTGACATTGTCTCTCACGTTTGATGTTCAGAAAACGGCTCAAGTGAGGTTATGGTTTGAACTTTGTACGAGTATGTTAATGTGCACTTAAAACAAAATGTTGCTCATACATTACGCACAAAGCTTCACACTGTATTACTAAGATTACAAAGGAGCTTTGCTTGGTGCTTCGTAATCATCATCGGACTATTATGTCCCCACTGCTGGGGCACAGGCCTTCCCGATGGATTGAATAGGGCGATTGGGCAATGACACACCACGCAGGCCCAGTGCGGATTGGCGGGTGCTAACGACTGCAGATGCAGCCCGGGCTAACGGCTTAACGTGTCTTTCGAAGCACGGAGGAACTCGAGATAGAAGATTTTTGGTTACCCATCCAATGACCGACCACTGGGAAAGTTGCTTAACTTCAACGATCGCAGCCGAAAGCTCTAACCACCCGAGTCATCGAGCTGCTTGGTGCTTACTGCTTCAATTCTAGCTTAGTAACTAACCATAGTAAGAAGATGTCACTATATTTTCATAGGCGGTCACAATTCAAGCGATGCGACGCGCCTTAATTGCAGTTCCAAGATTTTGTTTTTTTTCTACTGGAAGTTTTCATCATTGTCAGCCTATTAATGTCCCCACTGCTGGGGCACAGACCTTCCCTATGGATGGAATACGGATATTGGGCCATGATCCACCACGCGGGCTTAACGTGCCTTCCGAAGCACGGAGGAGCTCGAGATCGTAATTTTTGGTCACCCATCCAATAACCGACCACTGCGAAAGTTGCTTCAGTTCAACGATCGCAGCCGAACGCGCTAACCACTTGCGCCATCGAGCTCGAAGTTTTACTCATGCTAAAATGAAATGAAAGTTTATTTCCATGAAATATAGTTTCTTACAGTTGGTAAATAATGTATAGTTATATACTTATATATCCACTTTGACCTCACAGAATACCATGGTTAAATAACGCTTTGGTCCAATGCCCTTTTTCCTGCCCATCTACGGAAGAAGAATGTTTATTCATTTTTTCCTACCCGGTTATGAAATAAAAATAATAAATAAAGGGTATTTATTAGAAGTATCTACACATTATCACAAATCGATTAAAAAAATAAAACAATTTACATTTAGATATTAAACTAAAACTGCACTAAAACTAGACAAAAATTAAAAATATTAAAAATAGTTGCCCTAAGTCTTCCCCGTCGGCAAAGGTTCCCAGGACGCTGCCGGCATTTCCCCGCCGAATGGCGAATAAATAAATAAATATTTCCAACACACACACCAATTAGTCTAGCCCCAAAGTAAGCAATATAATTGTGTTATGGGATACTAGGGTAACGGATAGAATACATATTATACTGTACATATTTAAGTATTTTTTTTTATAGAAATACATATTAAACATCCATGACTGGAGTACAAATGCGCGTATTCATCACACAAACATCTGCCCCCACCGGGATTTGAACCCGGGACCTCTCGAGTCGGACTCGCCCATAAAGGATTCCGTAGCAGCAAGTGTATATATAAAACTCAAAGGTGACTGACTGACATAGTGACCTATCAACGCACAGCCCAAACCACTGGACGGATCGGGCTGAAATTTGACATGCAGGTAGATGTTATGACGTAGGCATCCGCTAAGAAAGGATTTTGATCAATTCTACCCCCAAAGGGATAAAATAGGAAATGAAAGTCTATATGAAACTTTGTCAATTTTAAACCGATCGGGCTGAGACTAAGAATCATAGATGAATATCATTGTGTATAATACAAGCCTGAGAACGAAAACTGTAGTATACACTTCAGTTCTACACTGAAGCGAAGCGAGGGCGGGCCGCTAGTATAATATCAAAGATCTTGTAGTTCGTTGTAACTTTAATCGATGATTCAATAATAGTGTATTTTTTTAAAGGTAAATATCGGTTTAACCCTGGAACCGTACTCGGGGTGCTGGAGCACCCCACAAGCTTTGATGTATTAAAAAAACTACTTATTAGATTTACATAAATTATCGGTGAAAGTTTGCATGGTAATGTACATATATTTATTTAGTTTTATCATTCTCTTATTTCGAGGAACTCGATGGCGCACGTGGTTAGCGCGTTCGGCTGCGGTCGTTGAAGTTGAGCAACTTTCGCAGTGGTCGGTCATTGGATGGGTGACCAAAAATTTACTATCTTGAGCTCCTTCGAGCTTCGGATGGCACGTTAAGCCGTTGGTCTCTGCTACATATGCAGTCGTTAGCACCCACCAACCCGCACTGGGCTCGTGTGGTGGGTCATGGCCCAATCTCCCTAATCCATCCATAGGGAAGGCATGTGTCCCAGCAGTGGGGACAATAATAGGCTGATGATGATGATGATTCTCTTATTTCAAAAGTTACAGAGGGGAGGGGAAAACAGCAATATCATTTTTCCATCCATAGATAGCCCTTACGTACGGGTTTGATAAAAAAATATTTTGAGTTTCAGTTCTAAGTAGGCATCCCCCAAAATTTACATTTTTTTTATATATTTTTGTGTGAAAATCCTAATGCTATTCACAGAGTACAACTACTACTTACCAAGTTTCATCAGTATAGTTCTTAGAGTTTCGGAAAAAGTGGCTGTGTCATACAGACGGAGGGACAGACAGACAGATGACGAATCCATAAGGGTTCGGTTTTTTTGCCATTTGGCTACGGAACCTTTGTAAATACTACCTTTTGGTGATGTCGTGTTTCTGTCGGTGATTAAAGTTTCCAGATCTCCAGTTAGTAGAAGACGAGGTCAGGTTAGACAATGTGCGGGTGATACTTTGGTATCACAAGTACATTATTGACTGGTACACTTAGAATGTATGGAATATGCTTTTTGACATCAAAAATAATAAATATACCTACAGAAACTGTTAAAATTGTAGAAAACAGTATTGTCACAAACAGTCGAGATACAAATATAAAAACTAAGTACTTTTAATTTCGAACTCCATTCCGACACGTAACAAATATCAGACTCTACTTTTTATAAATAAAAACAGTATTGTCACAAACAGGCGAGATACAAACATAAAAACTAAGTACTGTTAATTTCGAACGCCATTCCGACACGTAACAATATCAGAATCTACGTTTTATAAATAAAAAACAGTATTGTCACAAACAGTCGAGATACAAATATAAAAACCAAGTACTTTTAATTTCGAACGCCATTCCGACACGTAACAATATCAGTATCTACGTTTTATAAATAAAAAACAGTATTGTCATAAACAGTCGAGGTAAAAATATAAAAACTAAGTACTTTTAATTTAGAACGCCATTCCGACACGTAACAATATCAGAATCTACGTTTTATAAATAAAAATAAGACCCTTGTCCGGTAGAAAATGTGATAGGAATACAAATTGTACATTAATAATTCCGTTTATGGCCAATTATAAGAATGTATTGTGTAATAAACATTAATAATACTCCAAAAGAAATAATGAAGTTTCCTCATGATCTGAGATTAAATGACTCTTTTCCTTTGAAACTTTGTGATAAAAAGTTTATTTATCGTTCGTTACTTCATCCGCGTTAAATTTTTCCAGGGTATAAAGTATCTTATGTCTGAATCCGGGTCATAAACCAAATTTCATCTAAACCCGTTCAGTAGTTTTTGCATGATTGAGTAACAAACAGACAGACATACAAACTTTCACATTTATAATGCGAATGTTAGGTTTAAATCTCCCAAAGGGTTACTTTTATTTAGCTTAATTTCGTTACTTGACTCCAATAATTGTAATTTATTTGCTTTATATTCAGATAGCCATGTCACTATTAATTTATTTGTTTAAACTTCATTGCCAAACATAAGCAAACGGTGGACTTAATGCCATAAGCATTCTCTAACCGTATGTGTTGGAGGCAAATAGTATGGCAATAGGGCAAAGATGCTAAAAAAAATAAAATATATAATCACTGCAATAAAATAATAATACTTAAATACAAATTAATGCATATATATATAAAATACTCATATAACCATACATAAACATACACATAAATATATATATATATATAGGTACATATGCATAAATAAGATAAAATAAATATAATATACCAGTGGCCCGCCCTCGCTTCGCTTCGGGGTAGAATTGATCAAAATCCTTTCTTAGCGGATGCCTACGTCATAACATCTAGCTGCATGCCAAATTTCAGCCCGATGCATCCAGTGGTTTGGGCTGTGCGTTGATAGATCACTATGTCAGTCAGTCATCTTTGAGTGTTATATATATAGATATCGATGCAAACTATAGGGAAATATCACGTAGTCAGGTAGTGTTCACGCACAAGTTTTTTTTAACTTAAACTTATTATAAGTACTATGTATGCTTAGTGTTAGAGCATCCCATCGGCAGTGATAGTGAAAGATTTGTATCCAAAACCAGAATGATTAACGGGAATATGTAGTGTGAGATTTCTGTACGAGCGAAGATCACGTTGATTGGAAGTGCCCAGAAATTGGAATTTAAATTTCAGGTGGCACTCTGGAGCACATGGATCTATTAAGCTCACTAAGCTATGCGGAAATAAATAAACACAAATAAAATCTTGACCTTTTTCCATTATACGACCGAGGGATCGCTATTATTGTGAGGGATTTAGTTGATCGTGGGGAGTGTCCGGTGGGCACTGCTGTACTATTCTGTAAGAACAGTCGCAGACTCACTTTTCGTGTTTTACACACATCGCGGATTCCGAGGTGAAAAGTGTGTTTGTTGTTACATTCTTATAATTGGCCATAAACGGAATTATTATTGTACAATTTGTATTTTTATCACATTTTCTACTGGACAAGGGACTTATTTTTATTTATGAAACGTAGATTCTGATATTTGTTACGTGTCGGAATGGCGTTCGAAGTTATAAGTATTTACCCGTTATATTTTTATCCCGACTGTTGATTAATGTAATAAACACAAATGAAATCATGACCTTTTTCCATTATACTACCGAGGGATCGCTTTTATCGTGAGGGATTTAGTTGATCGTGGGGAGTGTCTGGTGTCCACTGCTGTACTATTCTGATAAGAACAATATGACAAACTCACTTGTCGTGTTTTACACACATCGCGGATTCCGAGGTGAAATGTGTGTTTGTTCTTACATAATAGCACTGTTGATTATTGTAATTGATTCGCTTTATTTTCAGATGGCCATCTCACTATTAAGCTATGCATAAATAAATAAATACAAATAAAATCATGACCTTTTTCCATTATATGACCGAGGGATCGCTTTTATCGTGAGGGATTTAGTTGATCGTGGGGAGTGTCCGATGTCCACTGCTGTACTATTCATGTTTTCATTTCATCGCGGATTCTGAGATGAAAAGTGAGTTTCTTCTTACAGAATAGCACTGCTGATTGGAAAATTAGTAGATAGGGTTTTATCTGTTTTTTAATATAATTTTATAACATAGAATTAGGATTTGTACACAAACACAAAGATCTCCGTTGTCCAAAGAAAAAACCTTTTTTGCACTATATATTTCGTAGAGTTATTTCAACTAAAATTACAATATGTCAATAACATATATTTAGTACCTATACGAGAAATGTTTTTTATACCGACACAATAAATAGTTAGTTCTCCATTAAATATGATTTTTATTTATTTACCAAAACTTTAGATAGTAAAACTTTAACACCTAGACTAGTTACTTTACTGGATTTAAGATTTACATATTAAAATAAAAATAAAATTATTTGTAGTTTATAAAATAGACAGTTCTTAGGTTACTATATTATTAAGAACTAGTGGCCCGCCCTCACTTCGTTTCGGTATTTTATCCCCTTGGGGGTAGAATTGATCAAAATCCTTTCTTAGCGGATGCGTACGTCATAACATCTACCTGCATGCCAAATTTCAGCCCGATCCGTCCAGTGGTTTGGGCTGTGCGTTGATAGATCACTATGTTAGTCAGTCACCTTTGAGTTTTATATATATAGAAGATTTAACTGCTAGGTAGAAAAAGTGCGTTCGCCCCGATTGCGAGAGGTGTGGTTTCGAATCCTAGACCGAGTGATTTTTTTTTTGTAGTAAAGATTTTCTTTTGTTGCTTTTACTTATTTAATTTAAATATGTTAATTAGAAATCTCTAGCCAAGTAGAAGCATCGACCCAAAAAGTTTATGAAACAAATATTACGAGCGTACAGAATATGCATAAGATATGGCTTTCTCGAGTATTCACAAGCAGAACATCCGACGTAAAAGCAAGCGTATTAATCATTCAAATCTTGCCAAAATATCAAGCTACTTCCGTCAAGGTTGCTTTGCAAAGTAGGGAAATTGTTACAGGTGAAATATTAACGCAAAGCTCTGCTCCGAAAATCATTTGAAATACCACAACCCTTCCCGTTTAACTTTTGTTTATTCGACGAACTCTTGGTATGTTTGTTCGAAGTTACTTATCCTGAAAATGAATAGGTTTGAGACTGGCATGTTGCAAACTAGTCAACCCCCTATCGGAGGAGGCTGGTGTGCTTTGCGATATGGTAGCAGAAATTATATGTAATAATTAAGTTAAGTGATTTTAAGATTGCATGGTCAGGTAACGATGGGGCTGGTATGGACAATTTGGTCCAAAAGTCCCTTAAAACAATAACAAAAACACGCAAGAGAAAATCAAAAATGCAATATCTAGCTTCACTACATTAATTTATTTTAATTAAATTGAAACCAACTATTCACTAATGAGCTAATCGTAGTCGTTTCAATATATATCACTCACAAGCTAGATTGTAAATTTGGATTATTCCATAATGATAACATAATATCTTTTTACTTACACAGATAGAGTTTATGAAGGGACAATGCCTACCAAAAGAAACTCATAACATCATCTTTTTCATTAAAGTGAAACAAATCGTTTCGCTCGGGAAGAGGAAGAATCAATTGTTGTATCAAATATCACTATAATTTACCTCCAAAACAGCATACCGCCAGATCAGGTATCCATTTAAATGCCTTCAGTGTAAATCGGGAACATAATAGTCACTTCGGGTTCACAACTAAACGTAACGACTATCACTTAGTCAGCGTACACAGTTAATATCTACAATCACTTTTACGACGCACCCGTACATACATCTTATTTAGGTACGACAGATTAATTTCGAGAAATCTGCACGAGACCGATACAGCCGTGCGCGCGGTACGAAGGCCGAACGTCGACTGAAGTTATTTCAAATAGGGGATGGGAACCTAATTTCCCGAGCGCGTTCCACAGGCAGGGTGAGAAAATTGAATGGGTGATGGTTTCTAGCTGCGATGTTAGATGGCGCTTTTCTAGTCTGCTTCTTTTGTTAACTGACACATTTCCACAATGCTCTTTGTTTTTAAAGGTGCTCTCACAATTAATTAAAGAAAGGTTTCCAGGTACACCTTTATTGCATTATCAACTTATCAATTTAATCCCGTGAAAATGTATTAGTAAAAAAAAGTATTTTCAAGGAAAACTTCCTCAAGATAAAACGAATTAAAAAAAATCTACCTATATCTTTACATCAAACGTAACAGGGAATATTTTATTTCTTTCAGAAAATCCGCTACGGATTTTACTCTTGCTTAGGGTTGTGCGATCCGATTAGAATCAGTTTGCAATGCAAATATTTTTTTTCTGCCGTTTCGACGTAAGGTAAATAAGTCCTACGGAGTGAGAAGACGAATAAATTACTTTATGGAATCTCGGTTGCTTCCGTGTCATACAAATCGTACTTTAAAATCAGTGTTATTTTCTTCACTAAATAATTCCTACATAAGTACTTTACGGGCGACGCGCTACGGGCGTAGCGCCTAGAATAGAATACAATAGAATAGAATATCTTTTATTAACCCGCATATTACAGATATTACACATTTACAGATACAAATTCAAAAAACACAGGTCTAACCAGGACTCTGCCTCAGTGCGACATTGTGTCGCACTAGCGCTGTTATTCTGACAGAGCCTGTTTAGTAACACAAAAAAAGACACGTTCATTTTTTTTTATTAATTGAAAGGATGTATGGACTTAGCATCCTTTGCTTTCAAGTAACAAAAAATAAAAATAAATAAAAGTCAATCAAAACAGCAAAGCCAATAGATAAATCAACATGCAAAGCAATGCAAGAATAAAATGAAGCAATTCATTTAATTTCAGCTTAAAAATTCATTTAAATTATAAATTTACATGATTGATAACGCAACCGCCACCCAAAAAAAGCGGTTACTCATATTAGCAATAAGCATAAGATAAGACCATGGGGTCCAAGCGCTCGTTCCTTCTTTAAGGAATTGTCTAAGAGTTCCGCAATGACAGCGATGAGGATGATTGGTCTTGACGCCGAGTTCAAGTGAAATGGCATGTTACAGAGCGCTCCTGTCAAGCAAACTCCCGATATTTGCTTGAACGAAGAGCTTGCAGCCAGTAACATGAAAGATCACTAGGAGGCTCACCTCAAGTTTAGCTACGTTTTCAGAGGAAGCTAAAAGATTACTCTGAAATCGCAAAAATAGTGACTAATTCTCTTTATTATCTGGAATATATATTTATATGTGTCCCGTACGAATATTTTTAGTAATAATAGGCTACTTGACATTTTTTGGTAATATGTTTTAAATGGTTAATCATTGTTCTATTAGAACGAAAAAATGTATTGTATTTCTTTTTTGACCTAGGAAGCTACAAAACTTAAAATTACAATATTTTAAAATAGATTTTTTATGGACATACAAAAACGCTGTAGGCCATTTTAGTCTATACATTATCTATGCTATGACGTCAACAAAATCGTAAACAAACATTTGGAAGCACGTAGGAAATAACCTGAATCTAAATTTATATTATAAAACCATGATTTCTATTCATGATAGATTTCATGCTAAATAAGATAATTATCATGATGGTATTATACGAGAATGTAGAAACACATCGTTAAAGACTCCAGGAAAGTTGTGGTTTACACATGAATTTTACCGTCTGAAAGTCATTTCTCTTAGCAAAGATCACTTTAATTTGAGTTCTCATTGAATAATATTTAAAGTTTAAAAATATATTTTTGAAGGCTATGAATGAAAGTTAAAGAGTTTTGTCAGTATTGCTTTCACAAATCCGGCGTCCAGCATTAATTTAGTGAACAAAACCAATGAACAGATTTTTTTCTACAAGATGTAAGAGATTTTAGATATATTTTAGTCCGACGAAAGACACCACAGTAACACTACAATGACGTTTAGTTGTTTACTACAACATTTACTAATTTGTTGACGTCACAATCATGGTGGACAGCGTTTCGAGTGTTTAAAAAGCATAGACTAAAAAACCATTTTTCATATTAAATTACTACAGTCATCTTCTAATTTTATGAAGTGAAATCGATGTATATAGGTTCCTCATACCAAACATTATTAGAAATAGACATTTGTATAGTGCAATTTGACATGAGTCAACTAGCCTATTGAAGCAATTGATATAAAATTTCATTTTAAGGAATCGTGTCAAGTCTTATTTGATATAAAAAGATGTCATGTTCACCCACAGTTTCACCATTAAATTTTATTTGCGCTAACTGGCTCTGAGTTTCCTTTGAGATTTCAATCAAATAATGATGTTACAGCCAAGGTAAATTGTTTAATCTACTCCTTATAAAACGTTTATGAACTTTATCTTTTACTACAAAAAATCCTTAAATATAAACGTAAAAACGTCTTTGAGTACATCTGAACTTTGCTCGAACAAACATATTTTCACCCCCAGCTTCTAAGCCGCCATTGTAAAACCTCCATGCCGCCCGATTCCAATAATTTCAGTCCAATAATTTTCATTGGAGCCGTAAATCAATGTTCTCAACAATAAGATAGAAAGTTCTCTCCTGGGACAAAACTGGGAAGCTGACGTGGTTCGGAGCGAAACCTAGCTATTGCCGTTTGGCTTAGTTAATAAGCGCCAAGCGTAAGTCGTAAGTCAAACAAACTTACCTGTAAGTGACGTTCGACTGATATTATACGATGCGATTCACCCGAGAGATTACATTTATTTCATTTGTAATAACACGCATTATGTGCTGCCATCGTATACTTTATAGATACGTCATCATCATCAGCCTATTAATGTCCCCACTGCTGGGGCACAGGCCTTCCCTATGGATGGAATAGGGAGATTGGGCCATGACCCACTACGCAGGCCCAGTGCGGATTGGTGGGTGCTAATGACTGCATATACAGCCGGAACCAACGGCTTAACGTGCCTTCCGAAGGACGGAGGAGCTCGAGATAGTAATTTTTGGTCACCCATCCAATGACCGACCACTGCGAAAGTTGCTTAAGTTCAACGATCGCAGCCGAACGTGCTAACCACTTGCGCCATCGAGCTCCTCTCATACGTCATACACGCTTCTAATTTGGCAATACGATAGTCGGGTAATTGCGCGACTGAATCGCCGCGGCTACATTTCGCTATAACTTATAAATGTTTGCGTTTTTCCACACAAAATTGGATTGTCAAATTTTGTATGGAAACTTGAACAACAACTCCATAACGGACGTAACGATAACTAAAAATCAGTACACATTTGACAATCACATTTCGTACTCGCAAACATTACGAATTCGATATGGGTTCTTGCTAAGGGTACTGCACCCTTTATGCGAGTTTTACAATTACGAAAACTATGATAGTTTTCTTGAGCTCGCACTCCTACTGAAGGTACTAATTTTATTGTTTTCCTATCAATACAAATGAACAGTGTATAAATTCTATCATTAAATCCTTTGCATCTTCTTAAATTTTATGTATATTTGGTTACTTATCACCAAAATGGACATAGAAACATAATTTACAATTACGAAAACTATGATAGTTTTCGTTAGCTCAAACTCGTACTAAGGGAGAATTTTTAAACTCTCGTTAACCAAAGAAAGCTAAGAGATTTAGGTTATACAGCCATATCTTCAGTAGCTTCATTATTTTTGTTATGTTTACATTATAACCATATTTTAGATTTTTAGTGTATCACACATTATAATGTGTTTATGGAGGTGTTTGGCGAAAAATGAATGACAATAGACTTTATGATGTCGCCTCCTATCTACAATAATTGTCTTAGCACATTTACGAAGTAGTGAAAATGATGATATAATTGTGGATATTAATACCACAGTGTAAGAAAAAAAAATGTTTTATTTTATCGATCTTTACAAAATAGATTTGATTTTATGTTATAATATAAACAACTTCGATCAGTCTTTGGCTGAATGTTACTACACCCATAGCCATTAAAAATGACTCGTATGTTTTTCAAACCGGTAAAATTAATAGTCCTTTTTAAAATGAATATATTATACAAAGGTGTCGGTCAAAATCTAATGACTGTAAAATAAATTACGCCAAGAATTACCGTATATGTCAATATTTTTTGTGCATTTGGGCCAATTTGAGCAATCTCCTTTGTGTGAAAACATGACTTAGAAACACACTGGTCGTACGCAACATTGCATATGGTAAATGTGTTTCCAAGTCATGTGTTTCCATACAAATTTCGTAGTTTAGATGTCACAATGCATAGCATACGTTGCGTACGTGGACTGAGCTTGTGTCTACCTTTAAGCATGAGAATGAAAGAAACTACTTTAGTGCGCTCTATTGGCCGCTGTTGCCAAGGGAAGTTGGGGTGGGGACTACTTGGGCCCTTTTAAAATGCAATCATGTTTAAATCTAAAGAAAAGTTTTACTAGAAAAAAATACCTACAATGCAAAGAGATGGCGCTGCCTTGCAGCTTAAGGCTAGGAAAATTTCGACGCGGCTAATAAAGCCGTGGTAGCATAATTGGTCAGTGCATTCGCCCGGACTGCGAAGGGTGCGGGTTCGAGTCCCGTCCGCTGCCTGGTCCGCGTGGATTTTTTTCTAGTAAAACTTTTCTTTAGATTTAAACATGTAGCAGTTAAAAGCTTAAAAAAACATAACTGCAATCATGTTGGCGTATAACCTGTACATATACATCTTTTAATGTCCCATCTGCTGGGGCACATGGCATCCCTATGGATGGGATAGAGAGATTCGGCGATCTCCACGCGGGCGTAGTCCAGTTTGGTGGGTGCAATGACAATATTTTTAACTTCGTTCTAACCGAGTGTTCCACGACACTCACACAATTTTTTTACGTTTTCAAGTCGAATTTTGTTTTAAATATCATGCGTGTTATAAGAAGGGGTATTAAAACACGAATGTTTGTTTGTCGATAATAGGTCGTTTCGAGTGTTTTAATACCTAAATTATATGCAATTGCATACACTACTTTATCTTCGCTCGCAACTGAAATTAAACAATGTAACAAAAAAGCATTTTGCAAAACTTTTCTGAAAACCCGAAAACAAAACACGATCGGCTGAAAATTGCATGGGAATTGCGCGGGAAATTGAGTTTAGACTTCGAATGCGCCTGCCTTTTTTTTCACATTCAGCCTAATATCATGGGCATGGGTTTTACGTTACAGCTAGCAGTAATGTAATGAGTTTTATTTTTAATTTTATGTATGTGAGTGCTTTTATAAAGTTTGAAATGAAAAAAAATATTTTGGAATGGTTAGGGAATAATTTTGCACGCATTGCTTTAATTATCACTATAAAAGTACTATCATGTATATGGTAAAATACAATATTTATTTATTGCGTTATCCTACACAAACAAGACAATTTATATTACATAAAAAAAGTTTATCTCTCAGAAAAATCAACTTACATGAATCAAGTTTCAGCGCACTTAGCGACATCTATTGTAAAGAAATCAACTTACATGAATCACATTTAAGCGCACCTAGCGACATCTATTGTAACCAAAAATCATTTTCTTCGCAATAAAGCTGCCACGTGGACGTCCTAGATAGAGACTTATTATTATAATACGGTAAAATAAAATATTACTATGTTTTGTCCAATATATTGAAAGTCAACAACCTTTCGAGCGAGTTCAACATTTTTTACCCATACAAAAAAAATGTACAACGCCGCTAAAGAAGTTTTCACTTCAAAAATATGAAAAGTTTAATTCCTAAATTTTGTAGCGTTTAGCGACGAAGTGTACAGTAGATAATTCATAAATCTAATTGCTCATCTTCTTTTGCTTCGTTTATCTCATATAACTTGGACCAAAGTCAAAACTTATTCTAGCTTGCTGCATACTTTTAAAAAGTTTTTGTTTGAATGGCAGTTGAGGTCAAACTGTGGGTCAACTTGATGCATGTACATTTTGCATTTTTACCCATCCATATTATAACTTATTATATTTTAGTAAGCAAGAATAAGTAACATCAAATAAAGTTAATTTAAGTTGTGCAGGGTGTTCAATGTTACGGTTTTCTTCGAGAAGTACAGCCCGAGTTTCTTTCAAACTGGTATGAAGAATTTTCTTTTGTATCTGTAACTTTCACCTTATTTTTGTTTCTTTTTGTAGTGAAACTTTTTTAGGCACGCTTGACTTGGAGGGTAAACTGGCGAATGTGTGAAGATTTTTGCGTTACGCGCGTAACGGTGCCGGTGACTCATCGGTAAACAATGAACAGTACCCGTCACCAAATACATGAATCTAGTGCTTGGTGGGTGATAATGGACCCAGAGAGGATTGGTGGATGATAACGGGCCCAGTGCGGATTGGTGGGTGATAACGGGCCCTAGCGCGGTTTGGTGGGTGATAATGTACCCAGTGCGGATTGGAGGATGATAACGGACCCAGAGCAGATCGGTGGGTGACAAAGGACCCAGTGCGGATTGGTGGGTGATAACAGATCAAGCGCAGATTTGTTGGGTGATAATGGAAAAGTGCGGATTAGAGGGTGATAACGGACCCAGTGCGGATTGGGGGGTGATATCGGACCCAGCGCGGAATGGTGGATGACAATGGACCCAGTGCGGATTGGATGGTGATAACGGACTCAACGCGGATTGGTGGGTGATAACGGACCCAGTGCGGATAGGTGGGTGATAACGGGCCCTAGCGCGGTTTGGTGGGTGATAATGTACCCAGTGCGGATTGGAGGATGATAACAGACCCAGAGCGGATCGGTGGGTGACAAAGGACCCAGTGCGGATTGGTGGGTGATAACAGATCAAGCGCAAATTTGTTGGGTGATAATGGACCAAGTGCGGATTAGAGGGTGATAATGGACCCAGTGCGGATTGGGGGATGATATCGGACCCAGCGCGGAATGGTGGATGACAATGGACCCAGTGCGGATTGGATGGTGATAACGGACCCAACGCGGATTGGTGGGTGACAATTGACCCACTGCGGATTGGAGGGTGATAACTGACCCAGCGCGGATTGATGGGTGATAATGGACCCAGTGCGAATTGGGGTGTGATATCGGACCCAGCGCGGAATGGTGGATGACAATGGACCCAGTGCGGATTGGATGGTGATAACGGACCCAACGCGGATTGGTGGATGACAATTGACCCAGTGCGGATTGGAGGGTGATAACGGACCCAGCGCGGATTGGTGGGTGTCAATGGACCCAGTGCGGATTTGTGGGTGATAATGGACCCAGCGCGGTTTGGTGGGTGATAACGGACCCAGTCCGGATTGGTGGGTGATAACGGACCCAGTGCGGATTGGTGGGTGATAATGGACCCAGTGCTTGGACTTTTAGGAATAAATGTATTCAAAATCTCAACATCGCCATTCAGACATCACACTTTGCAAACTGTTGGCGCCATCTAGTGACAGATGACAACAACACTTTCACTTTATCTATTAAAGTAAAGTATAATAAGTATCTGTTAAAGTAACATGCATTTGGGGTTTATTGCAATTATTGGCGTAAACAAGTACTACTACTTAATTAAGAATTATAAAAATGATCACATGATTGACTGACTGACTGCCATATCAATACACAGCCCAACCCGCTCGGTGTAAAGACTCCAAATTCGGCACGCAGCTTTCTTATGAGGTCTAGGCGTGTACTAAGAAAGGATAATTCAAATTTCATAGCTGAAGGGTAAAATAAGGGATGAAAGTTGATATTACAAATCTTGTTCCATGAGTTAAAAAACTGGGAACTTGGCACGAATACTTATATAAATCCTACTAATATTAGAAATATCAAAGTTAGTATGTTTGTTACTCAATCACACAAAAACTACGGAATGGATTTGGATGAAATTTGATACACATGTAGTTTACAAGCGGCCCGCCCTCACTTCGCTTCGGTGTAGAGCTGAAGTGTAGACTACAGTTTTTGTTCTCAGGCTTGTATTATACACAATGACATTCACCTATGATTCTTCTTATACCTGCATGCAAAGTCTCAGCCCGATCGGTTTAAAATTGACAAAGTTTCATACAAACTTTCATCCCCTATTTTATCCTCTTGGGGGTAGAAATGATTAAAATCCTTCTTAGCAGATGCCTACGTCATAACATCGACCTGCATGCCAAATTTCAGCCCGATCCGTCCTGTGGTATGGGCTGTGCGTTGATAGATCACTATGTCAGTCAGTCACCTTTGAGTTTTATATATATAGATGACCTGGCACATAGGATACTTTTGATCTCGGATAAATTTTCTGTTTCTGTGAGATTCTCATAATACGAAAGTAAACGTGGACGAAGTCGCAGCGGCTACTAGTTTGATATAAAAAATAAACATTAGGTACATACAACAGTTTCACATTTTATTTTTTTTGTACAATATCATCATCATCAGCCTATTATTGTCCCAACTGCTGGAGCTCAGGCCTTCCCTATGGATGGAATAGGGAGATTGGGCCATGGTTCACCACGCGGGCCCAGTGCGGATTGGCGGGTGCTAACGACTGCAGATGCAGCCGGGACCAACGGCTTAATGTTCCTTCCGAAGCACGGAGGAACTCGAGATAGAAGATCTTTGGTCACCCATCCAATGACCGACCATTGCGAAAGTTGCTTAACTTCAACGATCGGACACGAACGCGCTAACCACCTGCGCCATCGAGCACCTCTTGTAAAATATATATTTTCTTATTTACTCGATAGGAAACTAGCTTCAGGCAAATTCTGTCAAAATAATCTTACGCCCAGCCCATAACCAGATTATAGACACGCAAGTCATTGAAATATCTCAGAACATATTACTGCCATATTCCAAGAACTACTTTGTCTCAAAAATCACATTAAGCATCTTTATGCTTAATGTGATTTTTGAGAACACAACAACACTAATGTTTCTTCAGAAATAAAACAAAGGAAAAAGGAATATTCCAGTTCACTTCCTTCGCAATCCAATTTTGTTTGTAACCAAATTTCCATTTAGGTTAATACACTACAATAGAACAACCAGTGTCAGTTTAGAAGCAACAAATTGTGCTGAGTCGGCTCCACATAATGAAACAACATTACGAAGCAACTCCACATACAAATGGAATAGGCTGCGAATATGAAAAGCAAGTTTGCTGTGAACACTGCCATAGTGTAATTTGACATGTATTGTATAATTATTGGAATGCAACTATTACTCAATTTAAAATTGATTTTTTTAATAATTTATTATTACTTTATATGCTCTTCCAAGGGCGAAAGACATGGTAACATATATTATTTACCAACTGTAACAAACTATGTTTCATGCGAATGAACCTTCATTTTATTTTATTTCATTCTATGCATTCATTTCATTCGTATACTATCGCTTTATCGTATACTAATAGGCAAAAGTTCTTATAGGCATTCAAAGTACAATATTAAAAGTCGAAATGTGCAATTAATTACTCCTTAGATTTTTTTTTATAAAGAGTTTTGGTACTGATTGTGGATAAAGTACATATTAAGCGGAGTGTGCATACACAAACATTATGATTACGTTCAAACGACCCATATTCTTTATACTGATGTTGTTGACTAACTTTGAAATTTCGCTGTTGTTTTATTGTGCTTTATTTAACCATTAACTACCTACCGCAATGAATTTTAGAACCGTCATTTTTGTCGTGCGGTCGCCCACTAATATCTTTACTAGGTGCCTATCACATGGTATCGAACTTGTGCTGGACGAACAATATCGTTGTTGACGAATAAAAATTAGCGCGCGTTTGCTCGGGGTGAGTAAAAATATTTCGCCAGCGGTCTCCGCATATTTATGTAGTTGTGTAAACGTCGTTGTGTGTGTAAGTGACGCATTAACACTTTTTACTCTTAAGCTCAAAACTAACGATTTCAAAATAAAAAACTTTTTAATACAAGGCTTTGGAAACAAAGAACTGTTTTTTCTAACATAATGTGTTGAAAGGCTCTTCATATGAGGCCTAATTACTCATCATTAGCCTATTAATGTCCCCACTGCTGGGGCACAGGCCTTCCCTATGGATGGAATAGGGAGATTGGGCCATGACCCACCACACGGGCCCAGTGCGGATTGGTGGGTGCTAACGACTGCAGATGCAGCCGGGACCAACGGCTTAACGTGCCTTCCGAAGCACGAAGGAGCTCGAGATAGTAATTTTTGGTCACCCATCCAATGACCGACCACTGCGAAAATTGCTTAAGTTCAACGATCGCAGCCGATCGCGCTAACCACTTGCGCCATAGAGCTCCTCCACCATTATTTAACCTAAATATTACGATACCTACCAAATGTTGTGCTAGCCTATATCGTAAACAGTCCATTCGCAATTTATGAATAATAGAACAAGATAAATATCTAAGTAAGCAGCTAACCAGACACTGTCAATCTCAATAAAAACTGAGATAAAATGTTGGACAGCTCTTGCAGCTTAAGTAACTTTGTAAAGAACTACAGCCAAAGTTGTTGCCGGCTTATCGTGGACAACATTATTGACTCATCGGTGACACTGTCTTTCTCAAAGTGTATGATATAACCCCATTTTATATAGCGTACTAGCTGACCCAGCGAACTTCCCCTTGAACACACACAAAAAATTTCATCAAAATTGGTCCAGTCGTTTAAGAGAAGTTCAGTGACATACACACTCACAGAAGAATTATATATATAAAGATAGGTATTAAAAGGGTGGCAAAGAAGCATATGACCCGGCTCATGTTAAGCGGCAACCATATCCTTTAGATGCTTGTGATGCCAAAACTAACACTCCTTGCCTTCCTTGACCCCATCACTACCCCGTGGAGCCCTTTTTTATTTTATTAGGCAGGATAAAATCTTTTTACAGATGACGGCGCCTTTAAGAGGCACACCACCGAACGGACCTCACACCTGGCTCCCGCAAGTCTTACGGACCCCCCAGTGGCTGCCCACCGAGGACCCCGCAACTCTTACGACGGTTGCTTTACAGCATAATATCCGCTAAAAAAGTCCCGCGAATACCGTCTATACTGCTTAATGCGAAGCCGCGTGGTCCCCGTTAGGGATTCTACCACGGCTCCGCACACCCCGTGGAGCCCTGGAACCGACAGAAACACAACACTACCAAATGGTAATGTTATTTTACTGTGTCTTCTGTAAGTTGTAGGTTACTTCTCCAGACGGACACTCCAATTCGAGTGAAAAATCCGTTATGCACTACCTCTCTTAAAGAGATAGCCCGCCCTTTTGAAGAGCTGGAGGTCTGCAAGAAGTTGTTATTTGACTTCTTTACTTTTAATTAAAAGTAAAGAACTTTAAAAAAAAACAAGCTTTGATTTCAATATGCTAAAAAAAATCGCGTCGTTATTATCGCAGCAGTGAGCAACTTCGTAGCTATTCTAATAGAATATACTAAAATCAGATATCAGAATAACGTATCCGACATTATCGACCGATAATAACTCGCCTGTGAGGGGAAGGTTTAATAGTAAAAATACGTAATTCTATAATATTATTCTTATTTGTGAATTCTAAATTTTACAGCCGTACTTGGAAAAAAATGTTGTAGTTGGGGGCGAAACAAAATTTGGTTTGAGAAACGCTGATCCAGTGTAACCTTCATTAGTGTCTCGACCTCTGCCGGCCATCGTTACCCATGTGCTGATAATAATCTTCACGAACTTAAATGCTTCGATGCCAATTTAGCTTTTATAATAAATACCCTCAGGACTTTGATTAATCGTGTATTCCTTGGAGACGTTAACTGACCAGTCGATGGTTATCTTAAATTAGTGGCGTGTCACACTGTTGTAGAAGTCAAAATAAATAGCAATAAAACAGTCTATTACGAGTTAAGGACGTCGATAAATTATGTGGTAATGTAATATGACATGAGCCCCCTACAAATAATAGTGTAAGGGTTGGGTTTTTGAATCCTTGGGTGATACTTATTAGTCTGCTATCGTATTACACGGACAAATAGAAGAGTTGTGTTCATTCTCCTTTCATACATGTAAGATTGAACAATTCGTCCAAGCATTCATATTTGTTTTGATATTGTGCAGATGACTTGCTTTTCTTTTTGATTGGGTAATAAGTTATTTGGCAGATAATTTTTATCCGAGAGTTGTAAAATCTGACCTACTGGAAGTAGGATTAGGGAATTGGAGCTCCCATTTGGGGAACTACCCTCCACCCCTTTTTTATACATAGGTCCGACAAGTGATTCCACCCACCTGATGTTAAGTGACGGTGAAGTAAGTCCAGACGCAAAGATAGCTGATACAGCAGTTCTACCTGCCACACCAGCCATCCTCACCTTGCCGGCCTGCATGTTGCTTCTTCACACCTCTTTTAAAGGATCCCAGGTTGTAAGAGGGAGGGAACACGTGAGCGAGAGCTTTCCATTTGCGGATAGTGCGACAAAGAAATGCGTCACCAAATTTCTATGTACGCGTTGAATTTTAGGCCACAGTTAGACGGTGAAAACGATAACTTATGGGACCGCAGTGGAATAATCTTACATTTTAGTTGCGTTGTGATTCTATTGGCGAGTAAGATGCCAGAGCAGAAAAGATAACGATGGCTGAAGCGACAATTTTTTTACCGCATCAGCGACTTACACTTAACATCAGTTGCGGTAAATTTAATCAAATCACCGACCTAGTATAGATAGAATATATTGATATTATACACTGAAGTAGACACTGCATGTACTTCATAAATTGTATGGGAACCGAGCGTGTCAGAGTTTGAGCCTCACAAGAACAAATAAGTAGTGAAAATGCATGGGCCCCGGTCACCTATTTCAATTATATCACTTTACAGTTTTAAATCATTATGACATAGATATTTTATTGTATCGAGAACTGTGACGCCAAATTATTCTACTATTGGCACGCGAAGTACAATCAGGCAGTTTGATTCCTGACCCACCATAAGCTTATTTAGTTACAGCCATTTCGAAACAATAAGGTACATTTCGCTGAAATGTACGTATCTATGAACTTATTATTTTCTGAACAATCATATTTGACGGGACAGATTTTACCGCCTTCCTGTGACACAATTTTGACATTAAATGATTTGGGAGTTTTATTATGTCAAGAAATCGAAAGAGTTTCTGTAACATTTGCGATTTTAAAAGTGAAATCGAAATTCAAACTAATATTTCTATTTTATCTATAACGTGATGATATTGCATTGAAAATTAGTGTCGCCGTACACGGGCCACCCTCCACAGCCACAAACGCCGCCACGAGAAGCTAGAAGCGGCTACTAAAGTGGCCGAAGCGCGCGACAGCGGCCGACTAAGGTAAGGGAGAGAGGGGTGGGGAATCGCGCGAGCGACGTTTGTTGTGCGTTTGTATCGGCGCATTAAGTGGCCGGTGCGGGCCACAAGAAGCGAGCAACGACGATTTGTAGCGTGTGGCGGCCACCGGCGTACCATGTGTGGCGAGTCCATATAAAATGTACGAAAACTACAAGAAATATGCCGGTGGCGGCGTTTGTGGTTGTGGTCGGTGGTCCGTGTGCGGCGACACTAAAGGTCTAATTTCAAAATTACTTTAAAGTGTCCTTGTTATAGAAGGTCCTTAGTGCAATTACTCATTCTCACAAAGAAAAACTTGTCTGATTTGACATTTTTCAGCAAATTATCATACATGTGGGTCAGGTATCAATTAGTTCGATACTACTACTAGACTGAGACTTCGCCTGCGGGGTACAGGGTGTGGGGGAGGACGAGAACAGGGACCGTGAGAGGTACGAGCGGCGGGCACTTGTAATTTTGACAAGAATGTGCCCGCCGCCCGCACCTCTCACGGTCCTCGATTTCGTCTTCCCCCACACCCTTACCCCGCAGGTGAGGACTCAGTCACGGTAATATTATCTATACAGTATTGTGACTCAGCCCTGTCCTTGAAATAACTGCCTACGGCCGAGCGGGGCGTATCCACGCGGTAGGTAGGGCTGCCCGCCTACAGTATTTTAATTTCATCTACGTAATTGAGTTTCTTTCTAGTTTTGTGATTATAAATATTTTATTTCATATGTAAAAAAATATTATGAATGAATGAGGAAGTGTTACGTCCCTTACCGCCAAATTATCGTAAGCGACACTCGCCAAATTATCGTAAGCGACACTTTTGTCGAAATGCGTTTTTTGTGGAAACTAATATTTTTTTACCGTAACGGACCCATCTCTGTTGATATTTCCCTCTATTCTTCCCTCTATTATATTGTAACGGTGTTCTTTTGGAGGGAAATATCAACAGAGATGGGTCCGTTACGGTTTAAAATATTAGTTTCCACAAAAAACGCATTTCGACAAAAGTGTCGCTTACGATAATTTGGCGGTAAGGGCTCGACATGTTATTTTAAGTGTAATATTTAATAAAAAAAATATAGATTTGAGACAGAAAAATATTTACGCCTTGACTGAGACGTACTAAAAGCTTTATTATTCAATTTAATAGTATAATATATACGCATTCGTATAAAAAGTTTAATTATTGAAGAGTTCAAGCAATCAATATCAACTATTGCTCTTTGCCATATTAAATTATGTAGGTATCTACTTAATTCAATCAAATATTCACAATAAAAACGTTTAAGCACGGCTAACTGCTTAAAAACAATTCACATCGTTCGGTCGTCGCTGCGGCGCATTTGCGACTGGATGCCCACCGGGTGCCGCGCGAACTCGAGTGGCGTAGGTTTGACACGCTTTCCGACCGTTTGTATGAAGATAGAATAATGTATAGATAATATTACAGTGACTCAGTTAAGCGTCTAACTATACAAGCATTTGATTCAAATCTTTTAACAGTATTGTTTATTTTTAAGAATCTCAATGTTTTTCCCACTCAGTATATTCCATTACAAGATTTGTTTTATGCGAGTCAATCAAAATGTCACTCCGTCACATTCACTCATGAAAAAAGGTATGTTATGTAGGCATAATACGCAAACCTACGTTTGGTTCTTTTTATGTAAATCGTAGGAAATTATTCCTACACACTTGATGTTGAATATACCTAAGTGATTTTATATGCTGAACTAGCAACCAGTAACGCGCTTCACGAATTACGAGCGTGCTCGTGATAATAAACTTTTGGTTGGTGACCCATCCTTATAAATCAGAAATCAGTATATCTTTATTCAAATTGGATGTATAATGTAACTCTTTTGAATCGTCCAATTTTTTTTCCCTACCATTCGTTATTGGACATATTTTTTAGCTGCGGAGAAAAACATTTAACACAACAACATTTACAAATCATTATGTTGTTACAACGTCATTACAATCACGGTTTATCTTTTAATCACCAAACGAAATGTTACATAAAACGAAGCCATCTGGTGGCGAAACGGAGTTCGCCGGATTTGCTAGTTTAATATAGAAAACCTGTTGGAATGATTGGAACAGTTCAAACCCATGCATTTTTGACTATAATATAATCAGACACTTTGTAATAAGCTTTTTTAATAAGTGTTTTTTATACTATTTTTGAATTTATTTATGGTTAACTCTTGGCTATTGCTTAAGACTTTATTGTATAAGGGAACATAAAAACCTTCAAATGACTTATTGATTTTGTGAAGCCTAGTAGCAGGTAAATTTATTTTACTTTAGTTTCTTGTATTAAGTGTTTGAACATCACTGTTTTTAAGAAACAAATTAATATTTTTTCTTACAGGTAATATATTTCGTTTATGTATTCTATTGCGAACGTTATTATTCCAAATTCTTTAAACTTATCTCTTATGGATACTTTAAACTATAAATTATTTACTTTAAGATTATAAATTCGATCGAATATCTTAGAACGGACATTGCTCAGTTTCTTAAATTTAGTGATCGATTGGACCACTTCTTATAAATTACGGCGCTGTCAGACGGCACACTGTTTTACCAACAGATAATATACCGCCATCTATACTGAAATGATTTATGTCGACGATACGAGACGATATGAAAACAATTGTATTTTAAACTTAAACAGGGGTGCGCTCAGGATAAATTTCAGGGTGATTGGAAGATGGGTGTCAAGATTTAAAGGGAAGCACAAACACAAAGTGTGCCAAAATTTTAAACATAATAATTAGTAGGGTGTTGTATGAAAAAAAAATTTAAACGTACCGCAATTTATCAATACCAATGGCTTTGGTAGCGATAGATTAAATACTTTTTGTCACGTCCTCCTCTGAAACTGAGTTGAAGGAAAACGAGGGATGACTATCCCTTTGAGGTTGTTTAAGATTAGACAATAAGGAGAGGATATTAGACTTAGCATTATCTAGAGTCAAAGGAGATGAAGAAAAGTGTTTACTCAGAGAATTGAGATCTATGACATTCTGAATTGTATCCGTTGTACCTACTCCCAATGATCTTAAGAAACTGCAGATTTGCCTCTGTTCCAAATCCTCAATTTCATTATGAATATACTTGCGCCTAGCATCCCTGCACATCATATTATAAAGATTGCTTAACTTTTTGTAAGCTTGCAAGTTCTCAATGGACGGTGAAAGTTTTGATGGCTTTTAGCCTTGTCGCGCTTTGCCGTAGCTCTACGAATGGCAGGAGTCAACCAAGGGGCGGGAATGTGTTTAAGGCGAACTGGTCGCACTGGAGCATGAGTATCGTACATTTTTGTAAGAGTAATAGTAAAATATTTCACCATCGCAATTATATTGTGAGCAAGTAGAACCGGAGACCAATCTGTATTTCTCATATCAGTCCTCAAGCGTTCAAGGTCCATTTGGTTCAAATTACGTAGAAGACTTCTGGCTTTGGAACACGTACTTTGTGAGATAATAATAATGATAATATAGCTTCTTTATTTCCATAATGAACAATTAATAATAAGTATTATAGAATTATCATCAATAAATGCGTGAAACAATAAAATATTACAAGAAATTAATATTGTTAATTGTCAAAAATATTTAGATTCAAATTAAGTGGTTTACAAATCAGTTAATAATTTATGTCATTATGGACCCCTCAACGAGTAAAGGCCTCCTCCATTTTGCTCCACGTCTGTCTGTCCTTTGTTTTTGTGATCCAATTTTCACCATCCTTTCTTATTATTTCATTAACCAATTTTTCTCTCGGTCTTCCTCTTTGCCTTTTGTTTGTTGGTCCCTGCCAAGTATGTACTCTCTGTATCCATTTTTCCATATCCATTCGTGCAATGTGATCTGCCCATTTTCATTTTGGTTTTAGGGAATATCCCAAAGCATCTATTGCTTTGTAAATTTTCTTATTTCTGTATTCCTTTTTCTATGTTTTCGTTGTATGTTCACTCTCCGTCGCTCTCTGGCATACTTGTATGTTATTTTTGGCGATTTTATTATATATCCATGTTTAGCAGCCATACATTAGACAGAGATAGAAAGATAATGTCGTGATAACATAAAATCAGGACCTTATCAATTACACAATTTATGACATCATAATAAATATTGTAGTGACTTTACATGATATTAATGGTATTGATTTTGGTTATTTTAGATATTAGTCTATTTAGTAAAGGACATTGCTCGTTCCCCATTCATTGAATGCCCCAAAACGCACAGCAATAAGAAAATGCTAGATGTGCTCGGAATCATTCATAAACTCTAATTAGGCGTTTGTTGAGATACGGAGAACTTGAGGAACCGTGGCCTACTACAGAATGTATTAGATTTAGAGGTTATAATTATTATACATAATTATAAAAGATGTACACTTTATATATTCTGAATAGATTTAGTGTTTACCTCTATGTAAGCACTTAAATAATGTGCATTAAATTAACATAAAATGCAATTAATAATAAAAATAATAAATGCTTATATTCATATTGATTTATGAGTGTTGGGCGTTGGCACCTATTATACCTATACCTACCTGTTGTAATAATAGATTTCTTTTCAAATGAAATGTTCAAATACTTTCCATTTACCTGTTTCTATATTTTACTATCGGTAATTAGGTATGTACCTAGTTATCATTCTGATTTTCATAAAAATAAACAGATATTATATGGGATGGGAGTATAAACTATCTTTACTTAATTTCAGAAATGATCTTTTTATAAATATAATATAAATACTAGTGATAAGTATTAATATCTAAGGATTATCTAAGGTACCTAGTTCCATTTTTATGTTGATAAATACCTATGGTCGCCTATGTAGCATTTATTACGGCTATCTATTCAAAATGGAATAGAATTGAATTAAAATACAACACTTGTATTTGAAATAACTTTGTGAACCTCATTGGTGGAAGCTTTTGAATTTAGATGAGACAGTATCTTAAGGCTCTAAAGATGACAGGACTGCAAATTGTGTACAGTCTGTTTATCCTAACTTGTCCTATTTGGTACACAATCTTGGCACAACTTTTTAACAAAATCACCCATTTTAAAATAAAAAAATAACAAAGCCAATAAACTATTAAAATACCTATCTATCGTTATTATAGACTGAAACCTATTGAATCTAGTTATCAGTTGATTTTTAATTCTGTATTTTCAATAAAAAGGAGGGCCAAGATTGTTTACCAAATAGGACAAGTTGGATGAACAGGCTGTAGTATCTAGTAACAGAACTTTTATTTTTTATTTTTTTAAACATATTGTCCATTTACTGTGATTAATTGCTAATAAATTAAAACAATAATAGAAAAATAATAGTGAAGTACATTTTTTTCTGCATGCTGGGCCGATTTCGTCGATGTCCTTGCATTTGTTTATTTTTTCGAATAAGATTTTAGAGAATGGTTCTTCCAATTTTTTCATTAGGCGCATTATTATCGGTTGACAATATCAGATGCGTTATTGCGATGTCTGCTTCTAGTACATTATGTTTTAGAACGGCTATGAAATTGTACCCTGCTACAATAATAACGACGCAATAAAAGTATGACGCGTTATCGCAATAACGCAGCCGATTTTATCATCCGATAAAAACGCGCCTATGGGATTGAGGCCTTAATACCTCATAAATCTCAATCACATCTTTGTTCACCCGCCATTACGACAGTAGATTGTTCTTCATAAATTGAAGATTTAAAGAGAACTGTGGCGGCGACATCTATATGCCCCACAGATATACAACAGACGTAGGAAATCATTACTCACCATCCTCAAGAGATGGCGTTACCTGCACTGCGATCAATATTAGTATGAAAGCCTACATCGCGCAAATGAAATTCAGAGGCTAACTCTTCATATATACGATGCCCGACCAACATAAGTCGGGCCGCGGCCCCCGAGCTAACATCACCCAGCTCGGAGGAAGATCTTCCCCTTTGGCCTTCCTACAGAACTATACAAATCTATTAAAGCTATTAACGGGATTGTTACCATGTACCTTATTTTTCATGAGTCTCCGATATTTCGGCAGTTACTCCATGATCATGGCGCTTGCAACAGTGCCGAAATATCGGAGACTCATAAAAAACAAGGTACATGGTAACAATCCCGTTATTAGCTATAATGTTAGTGACCATGAAAGTTTAAAACAATATATTATAACAATCTAATTATGAAATACCAACACTGCTTCGTAAATTTACATGCCGATGTGAAAAAATATTTAAATTGTGTTCATAAACTGGACATATCTGCTTCCAACTTTGCTCTGGAAGCGTTAATGAAAGGAAGTTTGTTAACAGAACTCAGCTGTATGAGTTCCTCTGGTGTTTTGATAAATGAACTTTGCTCGTGTGTTGAAATATGAAAATATGCATTTCGTAGTGGACAGAACACAAATTCGCTGAATATGCATCTGGGTGCCAACGCTAATGACGTCTGAAACAGTGCAATACTCAAAAGAGGAAAAATATATTTTTTAAACTGTTTTAAAGCATACTAAAAGTTGCTGCAGAGGAACTCGATGGCGCAAGTGGTTTGCGCGTTCGGCTGCGATCGTTGAATTTAAGCAACTTTCGCAGTGGTCCGTCATTGGATGGGTGGCCAAAAATCTTCTATCTCAAGTTCCTCCGTGCTTCGGAAGGCACGTTAAACCGTTGGTCCCGGCTGCATCTGCAGTCGTTAGCACCCGCCAATAAACACTGGGCCCGCGTGATGGGTCATGGTCTAATCTTCCTATTCCATCCATAGGGAAGGCCTGTACCCCAGCAGTGGGACATTAATAGGCTGATGATGATGATGATGAAAAGTTACTTGTAATGAGTTAAGTATGTAACAGGAACTGTAAAACTAATAAAATCATTTGAATATGGGTGCTGTGTCTTCCTTTGGAATGAATGATAAAAGAAATAGGACAGCAAGTTATTGAAGAATTAAATCTAATTTACTTCTCTGTGTGGCCGTTACTGCTGAAGCGATTTGGTGGAGGTATAGTTTTTTTTTATTTTAATAATAATAATAATAATCTTTATTGACATACACCTCACAGGACATACAAAACATTAAACATGACAGTGAAAACGTACACAATAGGCGGCCTTATTGCTAAATAGCAATCTCTTACAGGGAACCCATGACAGTGAAATAAATAAATAAGAGGCTCGATTACACTTGGTCGCTAGCCCGGATTCGGGTGCACGAAAGACATTACTCGAAGTCAAGCACCCTGACAAATTGATCTACCGACCAAATGTGATGAGTCATAATGAAATTCTTGCAAGCACAGGCGAATGATTGTTAACGAACAGGTCATTATGATTGACGTTCGATAGCTCTCAAACGCAACCGCCGCATCTCAAGAGGGTTTAACAACCAAATGTTCGCTAAAGGTCAAAGCACACATTGCACCTATACGCAGTAATTAATTCAAAACAAAAAAAACGTTGTGTTGCTCTCCGGGAGTACCGGCAGAATAGACCAGGGTCGACAATTTTTGAGACCAAAAATAATTATAGTAGGGTGAAACCCATTGGAAAAGGTAGAGAATATAACAAAAATGAAAGGAAAAATAAATTACGGGCGATCTGAGGTCAGGAAGGGGGAGGGGGTGAGTTTTTAAGGATAAAAAACGGTTAATCTCGATTTCCGGTAAAACTGCCAGTCCTATGAAAAAACGTTAAAGGCAAAGTTGTAGGTAATAAAAAATTCTACAACTTTTGTATCGACACTTTTTTCACATAACCTCAAAATTTATGTGAAAAATTCGAATAACCAAGTTTTTGGTATTTTATTTTTATATTTTGCAAAAAAAAATTTTTTTCGAAATTTAGTGAAAACCTTACCTTTGTATGTCCCAAACATACAGTATTTTTTTTATTTAAAATATTCATTTTTTCACCTTAATCACCTTATTTTGACTTAATATCGAAAAAGCACCCTAATTTTCAATCGAAAATTCTCACGTCAAAATATCTGCTTTTTTAATAAAAATTGGTGTGTTTTTTGTTTGTTGAAATCTCTACTTTCTGATGGTATGAAAAAAAATATACACTACTATGGTAAATGTTCTCAGAAACTGCAAATAATGAATAAAACTCGAAATCAATTTTTTTTTAATCATTATGTATAATTTTGATCTATTTATTAAAATTTACACTTTAATTACTCGAATAACGTAAGATTCCATGTTATATTGATAAACAAAAAATCGTATGTAAAAAAAAGTACTAAACGTGTATCTGGCACCGTATAAGCGGCCACTATAGTATTGATATACTCTGGTGTCGTAAGTATCTATAGGTATCTTGGTACGAGTATCATTTGCGCGTCGCCTACCCTGTCCCTTTTCCCTATCCTTTAAAACCCTGGAACCTTACTTATTAGCAGAAACACAATACCACCAAAAGGTAGCGTAATTTCACTTTGACTTTCTTTAAGATGTAGTTTACTTTTACCACAGTCACTTTCGTGTGTGCTGTTAGGATGATGCTGGGTAGTTGTGTCGTGGGTAATAATGTTCTGTTTCCGGATTCTTATGTGTGCGTCAACCATAAAGCTTTCCGAGTGATTGTCATTTAGCTTAGTGACCATTGAAGCGATTAAGCCCCAATTTGTTTACAATTAAGGCTGTTGAGAATTCAAAGACGCGATTACCGAATTTGGCTTCATCACTATTTGCTGTAATTAGGGTGGTGTATTTTTGTACGTTTTATTATAGCATTTTCCTCTGTTCTCCTGTAGTAATCATAAAAGGCCGTGATAATGCCGCCTAATATTACTTGTTCTAATTAAGCAGGCAAACGAGCTGACGGTGCACCTGAGTAAGTGGTCACTGCCGCCCATATATGTCCTTGACCGTTCAGGGAAGAGTTCGTTCCAAATATTTCTAGAATGCAACAAAAAGGAACGCGCGTTTTGAATAGTGCTAAAACAGAAAGCGTACATACACACGCGTACACAATTGGTGGGTGTGAAACTTCACGCTGTAGCGTATGCTACGGTGAAAGAACTTGACCACTGGCACCAGATTGTTTAATTCCTCGAAACGCTGTTCATTGAATAGACGGTAAGAGGGCGCAACGTCTCTGCGCAGGATTATAAAGGTTGAAATGCGTCAGTGTGCTCAGGATCATCGATAAGTCGAACTGCCTTTGAATCCGGTCAATAGGAAGAAGCTGGTTTTGAGGAGCCCCAGCTCAGAAATGAGAACAGTACTCCATATGCGGCTTGGCTCGTCGCACTTTCTCGCTCTATAGATTATTCCAGGTTTTTTCGTTAATTAGTTCAGTTCAGAATCGCCAAGTCCTTTACTTTAACAGAGACAATGTAACAAAAATAAATAAAACAGCAGCAAGATTTCCATTTTTGGTCTATAGTATTAACAACGACAGATTGCAAGAACCCATCAAGCGACCAGAAATGTTGAGAAGGATGTCCTGGAAATAAGGTAAACTTGTTATTAAACGAAACAAAGTTTTCTCGGCTCCAATTTGGGAGTTGTTCTAGTTACGTCTCAATTTCAAACACAAGTTTGTCTACACCAGCTTTCTCCTTTCCCCTTCCTCCGGACCTCTGAGGAGTTCAGACGCTTATGCAGTTGCACATTGTTAAAATTTTATTTATTTTTAAATACTCAATAAAATAAATTAACTAGCAAAATTAGGAGTGCAGGAACGCTTGAAGTTACTCACGCATCGTCTATCTGCCTGCACACTGGAAAAAACCAGCACACCAGTACAACAATAGCGCGTGAGTTGAAACAAAGTATTTATTCATACGCAGTCGTTGCGCAATAAAGAAGCATGATACAGTTTATTCCCTGACAAGAAAGAGATAAATCTAATTGCACAGTGCCGTTGAGAGGCAAGAGGGGTCCACCTTATCTGGACGGAATCATTTTTTGTATGGTAGCATCGATCGACAACCAAAGTAGCTGACCCCTGCATTAATCTGCGGGCATCAAAGATAATAGTAAGATTACAACTGTGCGCTTTATGTTGCCCTGGTACTCCTCACAATTTTTTCATTTTATTTTGCGGCGGATATCAGATTTTTACACTACGCTATTGTTATTATACCCTTGTATTCGATTGTTTTGGTGACTTACGAATCAGCCCGGTGGTGCCTTTTGGCCTTTTAAGAAGACTGCTATCCTAGTACTTTAATAAAAATGCCTCTAAAACGCACACCTCCAAAATCACCTGGCAAAAATCAAAAAAAGGTTTCGACTCCAACTTTAAGCGAGACTTCGAAGACTGTCAATATTAAGACTTGTCCGCCACAAATGACTTCCGCTACCACAGATAATTCACCGTCTCAATATTCACAATCGGTACCGAGCACTGATGACCTTAGTGCACAACGCGGTAAGCGTAAGTTCGATGGTTCTGATCACAGCGATATGCGTGCATTTATGGCTGAAATGAGGATGCATTTTTCAAACTTTACAACCAATCAGGATAATAAGCTTTTAGACCTACAGAAATCCATTACAGAAATTAAAAAGCAAAATGAAGAAATATTTAAATCTATCGACTTTATATCCCAGAAGTATGATGACTTATCACTAAAAATAAGTAAACTGGAAGATGATAAGAAGGAGAGCCAAAATTACATAACCGCGCTTGAAGAGCGATTAGATTTCCTTGAGAAAAAATCTCGGTCGACCTATGTCGAGATTAGAAATATTCCCAAAATGCCAAGTGAGACAAAAAAGTCGTTATCGTCATTGGTTGAGAAAATTGGTCAAAAATTAAATGTTACGATCGAGCTCAGAGATATAAAAGATATATATCGAATAAATACTAAATCAGACGATAACAAACCTATTATCTTAGAGCTAACTACGGTCGCGCTCAAGGACAACCTGATTGATTCCATCAAAAAGTTTAATAAGGTGAGGGGAGCTGATAACTTTAACACAGAGCACCTACAAATAAGTGGTTCTCCAAAAAAGGTATATATTGGTGACTCTCTGACTCCAAAACAAAAACGTTTGTTTTATCTGGCACGAGAGTTTGCAAAGGCCAATGACTATAGTTACTGCTGGTCAACGAATGGAAATATATATCTTCGTAAAAGAGAAGGCACTTCTCACTTTCGTGTTGTCTCAGAGTTGGACCTGGACAAAATTAAAGAGAATGAATGACTAGGCTCTTTAAAAAGGTTAAGTTCTTTCGGCATGTCGTTGTTACCTCTTTATCTTAATTTTGTAATTTTCTTCAATAAAAGAATAATAATTAATAATTATTGCGAAATGTTAAACACACAAAATTTATACACACACTTTATACTGCACATTTTTACTCATTCTTTATACTTTTTACTAAGTTCATTTTCACACACACATATTAACACGAATTTATCATCACACAAATACACGCACAGTTTAGAAAAAAAGATCGTAAAAAAACCTACTGTTATTATCTGTTACCTTGTTTTACAATTTAATAATCCATTATTCAATATTTTCCGATCCCTTTATTTGGACCAAATGACTATTAATAATTTTCAATATGAATAATAATTCAATCCTTGTTGACGATATTGATGAATTTTGTGTCTCTAAATCATTCTTTTGTCTTCCTGAACAATGTGCTTCATACTTACACAATACAACTGAAGCATTTAAAATCTTTCATATGAATATTAGAAGTATCGGCAGTCCTATTAATTTCAATAATCTTCTTATATTATTAGGTCGAGTCAAAGTTCAAACAGACGTTATTGTGTTGTCTGAATGCTGGCTAAGCAAATGTCCCTTTATCCCAAACATTCCTGATTTCGATTTTTTCAAGTCGGAGTCTACCAACCAAAATGATGGAGTTGTGGTATATGTTAGGCAAAATTTAAGGTTTACAGTGGAAATCCCGGATGTTACTGATGCCAACTGTATTCTTCTCAAATTTCATAATGAGCTTGCGCTTTTAGCAATCTACCGTCCTCCTTCGTTTCGAAATAGAGATAGATTCATTAACAGCCTCGATCTTACCCTAAATTCTCTAAAAGAATTTCAATCTATTGTCATTACTGGAGATTTAAATATAGATATTTCATTTAATAGTGTGGATCCTAGCTGTGATACATATCTTGATACACTTGCAACTCATGCCATGCTACCGGGTCATCTTCTGCCAACGCGCGGTAATAACTGTTTGGATCATGCAATCATCAAATCAAATAAGCCAGCCATTACCCTTGTACTGGATTCATTTATCACTGACCATGCTCCAATGTTAATTTTTTGTAATGTCAAGTTTGAAGCTTCGAGGGATCCAAAGGTTGTCTCGCGCACCGATATCTCGGCTTGTGTAGTGACTATTGAAAAATCAGATTTTTCACCAGTACTTGACTCTAATGATGCCACGGAAGCAGCTAATTCATTAGTCAATATATTATCTGATGTCATAGAAAAAAATACTTATACTTCAAAAGCTACAAGTAGTAATAGGATTTTCAAGCCCTGGATAACCTCAGGGCTACTACGTTGTATAAGAAATCGGGATAAACTTTATCAAAAAGCTAAAAAGAACCCATATAACGAACTTCATCTCATCACTTACAAACGCTACAGAAATTTTTGCAACAATTTACTTAAAAAGATTAAACGGGAGTATGAAAGAACCGAATTTAATAAGCACAGTAAAAATCCAAAAGCTCCCTGGAAACTTATTAAAAAAATCACAAATTTAAATGTTAAATCTTCAAATGCTCCTAAACTTTTACTTATCAATGAAAATCCATCACGCTCTGTAGACATAGTAAATACATTTTTTGCTAATGTTGGTAAAGATCTGGCATCAAAAATTGAGGCAAGTCGTAATGAAAATACCTTTCAACATTCTTTATTAAATCCAGCATACGATTCTATGGCTGTTTTTACTACGGATAATCAGGAGATTGACCGGCTGATACTCGAGCTTAAGCTGGATAGCGCCATTGGTTGGGACGGTATTTCACCTGGACTTATCAGAGCCGCTCGACACATTTTGGTGCCTATTATTTGTCATGTTTTTAATCTCTGCCTCTTATCCGGTAAATTTCCTACTGTCTTCAAAAAAGCACTCATACATCCGATACACAAGGGAGGGGATATCACTGTAAATAATTTTAGGCCTATATCCGTACTTACTATTTTGTCCAAATTGCTGGAAAAAATTATAAATAAGAGACTCGTCACTTTTCTTAATGCACACAACATCTTGGCTGCAAATCAATTTGGTTTTAGGTCTGGTAGAAGCACTGAAGATGCGGTGCTCGAGTTGACTAACCACGTGGCGTTAAATTTGAATAAGAAATTAAAAACTGTAGCCATCTTTCTCGACATGTCAAAAGCATTTGACACCGTTTCTGTTCCAATCCTGCTAAATAAGTTAGAAAGAGTAGGGGTCAGGGGTCTGGCACTTGATATTTTTATCAGCTACCTAAGCGAACGTTCCCAAGTTGTCAAGATTGACAACTTTATTAGTAAAGAGGTATCACTCACTTACGGCGTTCCACAGGGTAGTGTCCTCGGGCCGACCCTGTTTTTGGTGTACATTAACGACCTATGTATGATGTCATTAAACAACTCCAAAATTATCACCTATGCAGACGATACTGCTATTATAGCTCATGGTACCAGCTGGATGGAAGCGCGTACATGCGCGGAAGCTGCTCTGAACATAGTTCTGAAGTGGCTAAATTCAAATTTGCTTACCCTTAACACCCAGAAAACTAAATATATTACTTTTGCTCCCAGAGTTGCATCCCAGCCGGATTCCTCCTTTGAATTGATTGCACACAGATGTAACAGGACAATGGACTATGTCTGTGACTGTCCTAATATTACTAGAACACATAATATAAAATAACTTGGCGTGTTAATAGATAGCACTTTGTCTTGGAACAATCAGGTCGATTCCCTCGTCTCAAGGGTTAGAAAACTAATTTTTGTGTTCAGAAATTTACGAGCTTCCGCCGATTTCAGTATACTAAAGGTTGTCTATTTTGCCTTAGTACACTCTATTTTAACATACTGCATTACCGCTTGGGGCAATGCTGGTAAGAGTTTCTTTCTTCGATTGGAAAGAGCTCAAAGAGCTGTACTAAAAGTTATGTCCCGTAAGCCCCTTTATTTCCCGACAAATACTTTGTACGCTATTTGTAATTTACCAAGGGTTAGACACTCTTTTGTGTTAAATACTGTGCTGCGTAAACATGCTACCCTGGTGTATGACCCTAACCTGACAAAACAAGTACGTCGGTCTGATAGAGTGTGCAAGTTAGAGACCTGCAGCCTTGGTGTGGTGAGTCGACAGTATAGATTCCTGAGCCCAAAATTGTATAACAAGGTAAATAGAGTTCTTGACATTTACAGGCTTTCTTCAAGAGAATGTAAAGCTTTGGTTGACAATTGGCTATATACGCTTACATATGAGCAGATAGAAGACTTTCTGAATAGATAGTAACGGAGGATAACCTCAGCATATTCCATTAAGCTGCACACCCACAATCACACTCCCACTCTCACACACACACACACACACATACACACACACACATACCCATGCGCACACGCATAAAATGCATTTAAATAATTTGTTAATTTAAGTATGTTAAATTAAATTTAAATCATTCATAATATTTATTGTTACTTTGTTATATGTAAGGAACTCGAATGTACTCTCAGAGGTGGGCGATAATAGTTGCGACACAGTTTTTATAACTAATGCAATTATTATCGTACACATTTATTGTATTCACTGTTTTTGTTCCAATAAAATATATTTCATTTCATTTCATTTCATTTTCTCACAGTGGAAATTTGGTAGATCAGTGTAAAGAGTGAGAGTGGCTCTAGAAAGACGTTTTCTAAATGTGCATGAACAGCGGCATAACGCTTCTTCAAGTCAGATGAATTATTGGCCTTAATTGCCACAACGGAAGCCCAGTATGTGTAAGCATCCCTCTTAACCTTAGAAGCCTTGGGTATAGGTCTGCGAAACCAGGGCTGAGTTCACCCGCCAGTGGGACCACAGAATTTGCAATGAAATATTTCGTAGCCTGTATAATCACATCGGCGACAGGCCCCTCGGTAGTGTTAGAGTCATCTGATGAGAAGCAAATCTGCTTCCAAGGTTACGAAGCTAAAAATTCACGCAATCCATCTCAATCAGCTAAACCATAGTCCCAAACTTTGTGAAACCCTGAAGGACGAGATTTCTGGTTCGGTTGAGAGGTACTCGAAGTTAAGCATTAACATAAGGTATGGGTTTGAGGAGCTCGATGGTGCAGGAGGTTAACGCGTTCGGCTGCAATCATTGAAATTAAGCAACTTTCGCAGTGGTCGGTCATTGGATGGGTGACGAAAAATTTATTATCACGGGCACTTCCATGCTTCGGAAGGCACGTTAAGCTGTTGGTCCCGGCTGCATCTGCAGTCGTTAGCACCTGCCAATCCGCACTGGGCCCGTGTGGTGGGTCATGGCCCAATTTTCCTATTCCATCCATAGGGAAGGTTTGTGGCCCAGCAGTGGGGACATTAATAGGCTTATGATGATGATGGGTTTAAAAAAATGTTTTCATTCACCACATGTTTCATAGAATGAAAAGGAAACACGCTCTGAAATAACGAAATAAAATTTATTAAGCTTTGAAAATACACTGTAAATTATTCGCGCTATTAACATTAACACTTCCGAATATTTTAACACCCCTCAGAATCTACTTGTGCAAGGTCAAACAGCGAGAGGTTTGGAATATCCCAACTCAAGATATTTCAGGAAAGGCATTCACTGCGAACTCTCAACATAATATTACGTCGAGGTCGAGGGTTGTACGCGAACATATCAACGCTTGTTACGCCCGGCCCCTTGAAAGGGTCACAACGTTTAGGCATTGTACTTTTTGTAAATGTATACAGTGCAGGTGAAGTGGTAAAAAATTCTGAGGGGCAGAATTGGAGCGCCCGTCAGTTCAAGAAACTTTCACCTTACAGAATATCATAGCAAAATAACGCTATCTTTTGCTATTGTTGCGTTCACAGAACACAGAGAGGTTAGAAGGGTGATAAGAGATCGCCAGTATGAGAACCGATGTCGCCGGCTCACCCCCACTACACTTCCACCTAATAGATAATAAGCCAATCAAACGACGCGACATCAAGCAACCGAACGAATCAGCGCTCACAACCGTGACTGTGAGCGTTCATTCGTTCACACTGAGTTTAGCGCTAGTGGTTGACACTGAGTCGATGAAATATTATCGATATTAAATATGCCAAGTACGAGTTGGACTTGACTTGATTGTATGGATTTTTTTGTATCCTGTCAAAGTCAGTAAAGATAAAGAAAATGATTTAAGAGCCCTTTTACAAAATTGCGCCGCTGCCTGCCGTACTGATCGGCGCGTAGGTAGATTTGCAATAGCATATATTGCATTTTATGGGTGATGTTTCAAGTCTTATAAAATGATTATTAATGGACTAATTATAAAAATATATTCTTATTTCAGTAGTTCAATGATGGTAGATTAGTTTTATGAAAGATCTATTATTTTTATTCTTTCTGTGTTCTGTCGTTGCGTTTCTGTCAGTAAGTAAGGCTCTAGGGCTCCACGGGGTAGGATTGGGTCAGAGTAGACAACGGTGCGATTGATATTTTTGGTATCGCAGGCTTACCATCAGGCGGACCATAATGTTGCCACCCTGTTACATCAAAAAAAAACTAGGTGGCTGCCAAATTTCGTCAACTGACTTCAAGTTACATTGTATGGAGATAGGATTAACAATTGAATGAGTTAATTTTACAGACCGTGGTTACAACCTTGTATCTTATCGACTGCACTTCTGGAAAAAATAATGTTTGTCATTGTTTTTAAAATTTATTCCGAATCATAAATTATATCGCTTCATTAGTGTTTTACAAACGTTTTTGCTGCGCGCGTTATGTTTCAAAAGTTAGTGCTGCAAAGTTGCTCATTCCGAAGGAAAGGGTGTACTAGGCTTCAGCACCAAGGATACCATTCATGCATTGCCGGCTCTGAAGGAAAATGTTTACCCGCCGTCTTTTGAAGACCGTCATATCATAGCTGAAAACGGGAAGTTCGTTCCAGATCTTGCTGAAACTCAAGGTAAAGGAACGCTCCCGCAAACAATGCTATGATCACCAAATAAAGTTGTTAATTTATAAAATTACGAGTGTTTAACTTTTCAATAAGGGGCTGATTAGACTTTGAATAAAATGAAATCACAAGGCATTTCCTTATCAATAAGTTATATTTTTTTACAAGGTCTTTAATCTTGGCTGATTCAATAAAAATTACAGCATCGAAAACCAAACTAAATTATCTGACTTCTAAATTTTTGTGGTGATATAGATTGATCGTATTTATTTTTAATCACTTTAGCTGCAAGCTAAGTTTTTCTAAGTATCATAAAAACTATTTTCCAGCATTCCTTTTGATCATTATAGCCTTACGTAACTAAAACGTTTTGTTTAAACACATTTATTTATGAAAAGTGGAAGCAATGATGACGTTCAGTTACTTAGAATATTTAAAAAAATATACGGAGGTCCTCGGTCGTTAATATTTCTTATGACTTTTGGTGTTCCTTAAGTAGTACCAAATTCTTATAGGGGTTACATAAAAATTTGGTGTTGTTGCTGAAAATGAGTGTCAAACACACTCACTCACTAGCCATATAATCAATCATTTGTAAATACTATGTCAATATTATTTTAAAATCATTACAAATTGTTAAAAGAAATTTAGTGGGAACGGATCTTTACTTGTCTACCTGCCGGTAAAAAAAATCCGGTCAGAACAATAACTTAACGCACTATATATAAATAAATTTTACGCTTGACAAAAAAATGCAGAATTAAAATTTTGCCAAAAAATTAAGCATAATAAAATTTTGCTATCTTAAAAGTATGCCCACAACATTCAGCCAAACAACAATTATATTTAAAAAAATATTATTTTCATAATAATCTTTAGAAGAAGATTATGCCCAGTATTTTATGCCAAATAAATTTCGGAGCAACAACATCCTGCCCAATAGAGGTAACTCTTTACTTACTTACCTACTTTTTATTACCTTAATATTCTTAGCAAAAAATTTTTAATAGCAACCCCACTTCTTAGCAACTTTGTTCATTATAATTTGAAAAACTCTTCAAAAGACAGATTAAAGCCAAGACAAAATATGAACCTTACACTCCATGAACCTCGGACTTTGTCTTAAAGGCGTTTAATGTTTACCCTAATTATGGTGTTTAGCATTAAAAGCCTCTAGAATACCCAAAGCATCCGACAATTAACGAGCTTCTATGCAGTGACCTACATCTACTTTTAGCCTTCTTTAAGTCCATAATATAATAACAGTTATACAAATATAAACTTTAACACCTCGGCATTGAGCATACTTTTTTCGAAAACACAACGCTGTATTTTGAGTCTCGGCTTTTTTTAAAAAAACAACATTCGAATATGATTCGTTTTGCTTCGCGACTAATGTTTGTTTTCCATCAGCATTGAGTCTGTTAAGATCGCTGAGCTGCATGCTGGTTTTGGAGAAACGACTTTAAGATTATGTTGGTAAGATAAGATTTCGATTGGTACATCGATTGTGACCAGAATGTTACGCTTAAAGGCCTACGCAGACCGGGACGGTATGGCAAGGGATTTATATTTTTACCAATGGACATTCAACCGTACTGTTACAGAAGTACTACATAAATTGCTATGCTTTAAAATGATGCCGTGGCATTGAAAGGGATTTTATCGCACGGCATTAAAAGACGTGCCACAGGCTCCCGTGGCGGGATGCCATGGCATACTGCGGTAGGCAACGGCATGCCACGGACTCCGGCGCTCGTAGTGATATACTGCGGGGTGCGGCGGCGGGGGTAGAGAAGCGGGAAATTCACCCTTTGATTCCCTTTCTTTCCATAGATTATCAACCCAAAATCTTTTTCTATCCCTATTATCAGCCTATGCACCTACTTCTTCATCTGCAATTATCGATATCAACACCAAATCCCAATCTACCATTTTAAAACTGAGGCACACCAACACTCGATCGAACGCAACTGAAGACTAAAAGTGTATCGGGCAGCAGGAGTCGCTGAAGCGTGCTTTGTCTTGCCGCGGAACGCCGTGGCATAGTGCTGGAATGCCGCTGTATCTAAGCGGCCAGTGTGCGCTGACTCACGGCAAAATCCCTTGCCATGCCGTCCCGGTCTGCGTAAGCCTTAAGTGATGACGAGAGCAAAGGTCGGCATATAACGGGCGGGGTTGAAGGGCTATATGTAACACGTGGCAATCATAAGGCTGCCATATATAGAGAAGGCTGACTGAAATGCTATAATAAAACACTTTGAAGTTAGAGCTGTAATTTGCGAAACAATTGAATGTCAGATGCTAACAATGGATTCCAATTATCCTGTGAACGATTCCAATTAGAATTGAAAATGGAATCAACAGAAGAATTGGGATCGTTGAAGTCATTGTGATATCTCATCTTCTTGACTGTTAGGTAGACAACAACGCGACGTTACATTTGAGTAAGTAAAATTAATTGGTTGTATCACGAAAAAAGCTTTACACTGTCAAAATACCATGTTTATACGAATTTGTATGATTTTTATTCTTAGACTCATAATTATCTCCTGACAAACATTTGTAGTTACTACCCACCTATTTGTTTCTTAGGTTTTCACGCACATCACTCATTAAATAAAACTAGTTTTTACGGGTTAATGCACGAAACTTTATTTATTTATTGACGTTTCGTAGCCTTTACAGGCTACGTCGTCAGAATCAAATTTTATTTAATTTTGTCGAGCTACCTTCGGAAGACTTTTTATTGGGCGTTCGGTTATTTCATTGTTCGATTTTTAAAATTTTTATTGTCTATGTATGAATTTATTACTTAATTTAGTTAATAAAGTACTTTATTTAAAATTCTTTTTGTAATTTTGAGTTTATTTATTTGACCCTAACTACCGTAAACTACCACCGGTTCCAAAATTGGGAGACTTTCCTGAGAAGAACCGGCGAAATAAACTCAAGAGAGGCTTTCTATCTCCTTCTTATGTTAAATTATGCAAACAAATTGAATGGCAGTGAAACGGTACGTAAAGCGTAAGATCCCAAGATTGCCAGACTTTACTTATTTTGTCATTGACAAAATATGGTTTACCGAGTAGTATTAGTGTGTACAATAAACGTTTTTCAGATGGCATAGGCACGTAAAAATTTTAATCACATAACTGACAGTCTGGGGACTGATTAATACGTATGTTGTAGAAAATATTGTAAGCAACTAGTAATTATAAGTAAAAGATGTCCTTTACATATTTTTCGTAAATTTAATATTTTTCGAGTAATTAATTCGCTATTTAAATTTTTTTTTTAACGAAATAAGTTTTTTCGTGAAGAACTCGAAAAATATCCATTGCATAAAAAACTATGGAAAGTGAAACAGTAGCTTAAAAAAAACCGAGAATAGAATTTTTGTATAATTTGTCTACACGACTTGAAAGGGCATTGAAAATTAATCCACCACCTATCATAGATATTTAAAAAAAAATATTTTTTGAACCAAAAAAATTTTTGTCGAAACCAACATTTCTAAAATATTTTTACATCATCTTTAAAGCCCTTCGAATTCTGCGTCTTTTTAGCTCTCATACGTCCTCGTGGCCGCACGTGAGCCGCCCGCCGCGTGATATTGCAACTCCCGCCAAATGTAAAGGGCACCTCTATCGCCTCAACCGTCCCCAATGTCGAAAAAAGTCTAATGACCTAAAATGCTCCTTGGTTCAATAACGAGGTGCTTTTAATTATATTTTTGGAATTCGGCCCCGTTCACACACCATTTTTCAGTCAAAAAAGGTCGTTTTTTTGTGATTTCCTGCCTCTGCCTCCACGTATCAAGACGGCTCGATGCATATTTGCTGTTTGTCGCAGAAGACCTTTAAAGCGTCACCGGGTTTGGGGGACAGCAAGATCCTAAGGGGACCTAAATCTGAGAATTGGCGAGTGCCTCTAGAGACATTCCAGGCGGATGGCATCTCCCCACGGAGGTAGTCTCCTCTCCGTTTGGAGACCACTCGTATCTGAGGGGGTCTATGAGACTCGGAACTTGGCTCTAGTTATCCATTGTCCAGACTGTACCTGGTATAGGGTGTCGTGTGTAGACCGTGTCTTCGCACTCTTGTACTGCGGGTGCGGTGTCTACCTAATGCTAAGCTAGTGTGCAAGTTTGCTAGCTGTGTAGTGTAGGTGTTTGTGGCCTGTGTGGGAGGAATCGGAGGCGCGTTTGCGCGGGTGATTTCGTTGTCGGGGTTCTCTAAGATGTGCCTAGGTCGGCTGAATCGGAGTGCCCGAAATGGCACCGTGCAACGGCTTTTGTAACGCTATCCCTTCCATGCGTCACTCCCTCTTCAATATACAGTTTCTTCTCTGCTAACAGTATTATCAATATATCCTAGAATTTTCACCAATGTCAAATGCTTAATTTAAAAAAAATTACAGCTTAAAGTGAGAAACGATTTTCCGCAATATTAATAAAAAGCTCTTTTCTTCGAAATAACTCTAAACATAGTCTAACGAAAACAATAAAGATTCGATACGAAAGAAGATAAAATGAAGAATAAAAAAATAAAGAAGAAAAGAATAATAAAAAATAAAATAGTAGCAAATTGTAGCTCTTTTTATTTTGAAGATTTTACTTTGCGTGAACTTTCTAGGAAATAATTCTTTAGCGAGATATGGCCTTTAAAGCTTCTATTTACGAGAGAGCACCATCTAACTCGAGCCCATTACACTCAGCCCATTTTATAAATAAGGTATTAAAAGGATTTAACTTACAAAGCTTTGTAGCTCTTTAAAAAGCCTAAAAAATCATTAAAAGAAACCGGTCAAGTGCGTGACGTGCCACGCGCAGCGTAGGGTTTCGTTGTTGCCTTTAGTTACCACAATATATTTGAGCAGGTTTTTATTTTCTATATTTTTTTAACCAAAGTTAAACGACCATTACTCTTAAACTAACAAATCTATCTTAACCATTATAGTTTTTCTTAAAAGTTCACGAAAAGCACTATTAATATAATTTTTCTCAGGTTTATCAAGGCAATAGTTTAGATTTCAAAGGGGGGAAGGGCGCCCTACTCGAACAAAAATTGGCACTTTAAAGTTCAATACTTCGTAAACGTATCCCTAAATCAAAAAATAGGCTATCTAATAACTGAGTAATTTTAAATTACGTATTCAATAATATCCCAAACGATGGGGTAGATGATGAAAAAACATCATCCTTAGGTTACATATAGGAGAGCTACCCTAAAAGAAATATTTTTCAATATTTTATTCTACCATTTTGTTGGCGTGATTGATCTATATCTCCACAAAATTACAGGTCTCTAGTGCTAATAGCCTCCAAGTAAAACCGGAGACGGGCAGACGGACATGACGAAACTGTAAGGGTTCCTAGTCAGTACTACGGAACCCTAAAAAACACCTAAAGGACGGACCTATGTAAAAAAAACTTGTAATCTTTTTTAAATTCGAATATCCCACTAAGACAGAAATCATTAAATAAAACTTATAGATTGTACTTGACATTAGTGGTCTTAAAACTATTTATGTGTGTAATAATTTGTTTACCCAAAAAAACATATGAAAATAAAAATGTTGTTGTTTATTAAATTGACTACAATATTCTTAGAAAATTTTACTAGAAAATATTCCACGCAGACTGGGTGGCTGACGGGACTGAAATACATATATATATATATATATATATATCTTTAAATTTAAACATCTATTAGTGGAATGGTTTACGTTAAAATGGCTACAATATTCTTCTATTACTGTTTAAACTTTGTGTTAGGTTTGTAGTAATATTATTTAATTGTAAAAGTCATCGATAGATGGCGTTACTGTTGTGTTTAATATTTTTCTATGCAAGTTCTGAATCACGGTGTTTAGTTTGTTTTTTGAATATCCTTAAGTTCAATATTATTTTGGAATAGACAATATTTGCCACAGATTTCGGTATTGCATTTGCTTATACAGACAGCTCACAGACTTTTTGAGATTTGAACACTTTGTTTGTTTTTCGAGTTTTGAGTTTGTGGAGTTCGTAGTCTATGCAGCATTTCACATCTCGTCAGTAGAAGCTAAAGTATATTAATCAAAACATTATCGTCAGGATCCATTTGAGTTTTTCGTTGTTTATACTGAACCCCTAACAACCGCTGTACTTTGCTTTAGTATGAAAACCTTTGGTGCGGATTTTTACACGCCCATTCACACCGTGGTCTAGCGGTGGGTCGTTCTCAAATTTTCTGACGACGAAACGAAACCGTTTTTTCTTAAACGAAAACTAGTCTTCGAAACAATTCTCGTTCGCAACTGGTTTTGGTTGCGGCCGGGTGACGCAACGAAACGACACGCGACGGTCGAACGAACGTAACGCAACGAAACTGAACTAAATGAAAACTTGGTTGTTAACGTTCGTTTCGTTGCTGCGAACGAGACGACGAAACATCGAAATAAATGTTATGTTATACGATAATCGACTTTAAATATGCAATAATAAAGATTATATTATTGTAAAATCAAAGCTTAATTATCATAGAACGAAACGGCCTTATATCATGGCGTTCTATTACAGACTGTATTTACTTTATCATAAAGTAGATATTGGCGTGCAGACAATCCGAGGACTAGTTATTCGTCGAAGACTGTTTTGATCCGAAACGTAAAACGGTTCTATGGTCGCGGAACACAAAACGGTCCTTGAAACCGGTTCGTCTTTAGAACGCTTACACCTACCGTGGTCCAAGCAAGGCTGCTAAACCATCATATCTACTCCTACATTGACATGTCTAGAATCCACGAATTATTCCATCGTCCCGTATGATAGAACACACTGGGTGGCATAGGCAAGATTCAAGCGCGAAGATTGTGTGTGACTTGAAAAGGGTCGGGATAAGAAATCAAATCAAATTCGTTTGTAACGGAATAGCGTGTTCTCTTTGATGTCTCCCCTTTAGTGATTCAGACAACTGAAAACTGCTTTTCAAATGAGCTTCACACATGCAGACTGACAGTCGATTTTATGCTTAAAAGAAACCTAGAGATTTTAACTTTATGTAATAAATAAAACTAGTTTTTTTTCACGGGTTAATGCACGAAACTTTATTTATTTATTGACGTTTCGCAGCTTTTACAGGCTGCGTCGTCGGAATCAAATTTTTTATTTAATTTTGTCGAGGTACTTTCGAAAGACTTTTATTGAAACGCCAATAAATAAGTAAAGTTTCGTGCATTAACCTGTGAAAAACTAGTTTTATTTAATGAGTGATGTGCGTGAAAACCTAAGAAACAAATTTATGTAATAAGTCTTTTTACACAAAACACAAACTTATTCCAGTCAAAAACCAATGTCAAATCTTTAATTCATTGCATTGAAGTATGCGAGTAAAAACCTATTTCAAATTTCATCAGACACAAAAGGCTGTTATATTTTTTGGGTTCCGCACTTAAAATAAAAACACGGAACTCCTAGAGGATCACTTTTTTTTTAACACACACCAATTAGCCTAGCCTCAAAGTAAGGACTGTAAGGCTTGTGTTATGGGATATTAGGGTAACGGATAGAATACATATATTGTATATGTTGTATAAGCATATTTATATAGAAATACATATTAAACATCCATGACTGGAGTACAAATGCTCGTATTTATCACACAAAATCTGTTCCCACCGGGATTCGAACCCGGGACCCCCGAAACCCGGTGTCTAAACCACTCGGCCACGCAGGTCGTCTAAACTTTGTTGTCCATCTGTCTTTCAAAACCCTTTTGGGTTCAAAATATTGTTATAATTTTTATTTTTTAAAGCATGTAACTGCTTGATGTTTGAATCTAAAGAAAATACAACTAGAAAAAATTTTGGGTTACCTACAATGCGAAGAGATGGCGCTGCCTTGCAGCTTAAGAATGGCTAGAGGAATTTCGACGCGGTCCGTGAGGGCCGCGGTAGTATAATTAGTCAGTGCATTCGCCCGAATTGCGAAGGGTGCGAGTTTGAGTCCCGTCTGCTACCTAGTCAGCGTGGAATTTTCCTTAGATTTAAAATATTGTTTAAAACAAAATTGACAAATCGCCAATTCATCGATAACAATATTTTCGGAATATATCAGTTTGCTGAAAGATTTTTAACTATTTGCACAAAAAATAAGCTTTGAATTCCTCCTCCGTTACTACTCTAGCAAAAGGAAGAAAAAGATAACTGAAATTACCTAAAATTTGATATTACTAAAATGTTCCTTTATTGCACAGTCAACGCGAACGTGAATATTTTTAAACATTCTTTCATAATGAAATTCTCTGTAGCATTGACATTCTGACTTTTAATTAAATAACTTTCAAATAGTGTTGTGGTTTCTCGTTGTTCGCAATAACTAAAAGCTATCTTGAAATGTAAAGATGGCACAATACATTAAAATGCACTAAATTACTGAAATTAAATTTATATATCTATACATATACATACACATAAATAAAATTGCAGTGTCTGTTTGTAATATTGTAATAACCGCTTCTTATATAAAAATAAAAATACGGTACATACACCAAAATATCATTTTTTACAATTTTTGTCTGTCTATCTGGTCCTGCTAATCTCTGAAATGGCTGGTCCGATTTTGACGGAACCTTTATTGGCAGATAGCTGATGTAATAAGGAGTAACTTAGGCTACTTTTATTCAAAAAAAATGGGTGCGTGTACTTATGTAGGCGCGTGAGAAGTTATCCTTCTTTGGCATCGTTTAAAATTAGTTTTTAATTGCATGCAAATAATTAATTACAATAAATTAATAAAAAGTCTGGAAAAGGACACAGTCAATAAAGTTCAGATTTAATTTAAAAAAATAAATAAATAATCAAAATATTCAATTAAAATCGCTACTGAATATAATTTATTAGAACATATGTGATTTGCACTTGTATGAAACTCAAACACGTATTCCGAATATACAAACTAGAAACATGTGGATAAATATTATAAATATGAATACCTATAACTGTTACTTTATTACAAAAAATAAAGATGTGGTTTTTGGTTCTACTACACCAATGGTCAAGAGATGGCACTGTAGTCTCCTGAATCGCGCTTTGGTTCCGTTGTTCCAGATTAATAAATACTTTTGATAGGCCTTCACAATGCAGTCGTTAGCACCCACTAAATAGAGATTCTATTTCTATTTTGTTGGTAGATTTTCTTAATGTGCGGTAACCACAAAAGTAATGCTGTTAAAATTTTGTGTTACAGTGATGCGCGCGCATCTTAAAATTTCACTCTCATCATTTTTTCATACCGCGCCTAAAGAAGTATAACTTCAAAAAAATTATTTTATTTTAGAAAAATTACAGTAACGTTGCAATGTTCAAGTACTGTTCAGTACTGCGCGCAACTCAAGCGCATGCCACCACTGTGCCGTCACGACGGGCGCCTCCCACCACTTCTCCCACCAACGAATCAATATCACAAAGGCTGCCTGTCGCGCAGGGTTCCCAACTTAGGGGTTTTGCCCCCAGATTTAGGGGCTAGAAGGGTTAAAAAGGACTTTTTTAGGGGCTGAAATTTTTTGGAGGTTCTTTTAGGGGCTTTTAAAAAAACTTTCCATTAATTCGAAAAACAAAGCATGTGATTTCTTTCAGTTTTGTGCGTAGAATGGAACGCTCCACGATATGAAACGACTGAACTCACTGTGTGGCAGGTTGTTTCCTAAGGCTATATGGACTAAAGTTCTTTGCCTTCCACCAATCAAAACAGCTAAATAAGATTTAACAGCCTGTCAGCTCATTTTCGTTTGATTTTCCATTCGGAAAATGTATTTATTCAATAAAATAATTTACTGTAACTAAATATGTAACGTTTTAATTTATGAGCAACGAAAGAATTTAGGTAATAAGATAAGTAGGTACATATAAATTTCTACATTTAGGGGATTTTAGGGGAATTTAAAAAATACTTAGGGTAAAATTTTGGTACGGGTTGGTAACACACTGCCTGTCGCGCGGACTTCGAACGCGCGTGCGGGCTATTGCTGAGGCTTGTGTATGAACCAGTTCATATAGAAATTGATTTCCAGTGCTTATATCATACTTTTGATAGATAGTTTGATTTGATCGCTAGGTATCTTTTATAATTTCACCGATCCAGGTTCTTGAGAGATTAAAAGAAAATTAAGTTAACGCGGACGAAGTCGCCGGAGTCGCTAGTATATTATAATAATTTATTTATTTTTATTTATTTATTTATTTTCATTAAAAATACAGATATACAAAAAACAACTTATTTCGCCAAACTGAAATGTCAGTTTGTTGGCGAATAATACGCTCTTTACTTGTTTTTCTTTCTATATGCATATATATATATATATACCCACCACCAATATACAAATACTTTACAATTTTATACAAAATTTGGCACACAGATAAACCATTATCTGGTTAAAAGTAAGCATCCTTTGCGATGGTTCGCACACAGGATACTTACTCTTAACCAAAGTCCTCTACAGCAAAATTTACAAAATATCTTTTTTTAATTTTCTTTTAAATATATATTTACTTGTACATTTTTCTATTGTTGGGCTTATGTTATTAAATATTCTTGGTATTATATATTTCCGAGTTCTTTGGCCAAAATAGTTATTAGCAATATGCTCAACATATCTTTTCTGTTTCTTTTCCCTGTGTTGAATGAAATCTCCTATCTTTTTCTAATTGTCATTAAACATTTGAGAGAGAGGGTGATGTTTTAATTGTATTGAAACGAAAACAACAAAAACAGGACCCTTAGTATGAGTGCGAGCTCACGAAAACTATCATAGTTTTCGTAATTGTAAAAATTGTTCTAAGGGTTGAACGCCATCAAAAGCTAGTCTTATTTACTGTGATCTATTTATCGAGCGCAAACCCGGTACGCCCTACCTCTTTTACTGTTAAGTAATTACATTTTTTATTGAATAAAATACACGATCAACAAAAAAAATGTCTAAATAAATCGAGTAACGATGTCTGCAACAACTGAGTGTTTTTTCCAATCCCCGATATATTTATAGAGGCCACATATTGTTTTGTGAAATCTGTGCTGTATTGGAAATATTTCACTGGCATACATGATGTATCTGCGCTGGATGTTATTGAGCATTATCTTTTTTTGGAATCACTTACCAATTTATTATAAATATTTTTCTCTTTCTACTTTTTTAGTATTGCTAATGAAATTTGAAACGTTAAATATTTAAACACAATTACATTCACGGCTTATTATGCACTAGCTGTGCCCTGCGGTGTTACACGCGGTTTAAAATGGATATTTCCCGCAGTAAAACTTAGCCTATGTGTTAATCCAGGGTGTCAGCTAACTCCAAAACAAATTTTATTAAAATAGCTCCAGCCGTTTAGACGCGAAGAAGTAACAAACATACACACTCAGAGACTTTCGCCTTTATATCAACTTTTTATGAAGTATAAAATTATTTATAGATGATAATTGATAAAGCAATAATATAACAACTTGATCAAAGTAAACAAAATGTGATTCAAATATATTCAGCAAAATACAATGAAAGATATCAGAAAGAATGTCAGTTATGGGAACCACTGTCAAAAGTCATAGTAAATCATAGAGATGAAGAGGTTGATATACTATCTCTTCACACTTTATAATATAAGTGTAATAAGTAAATGGGTTAAATAAACATAAAATGTGCAGTGGTATGAGAGACATAAAATGAACAGCTTAGGGCACACCGGTAAAGAAGGCTTCTTCAGATCTCTGGCGAATACTTTGTTCCATGTCAGGATCCCTCAGTAAAACTCCGGAAATTGCTTTTTTGTTCCTAGATTCCGGATTTTTCGGCGCGCGGCCACTTTGAGCGCGGTCTGAAGCCACAAAGGGCGTAGTCGTGCGTTGGCTCTCATGGCCGCTTAGCAGCGCTACGCATTACTTCTAGATTATTTCACATTTGCCATGAATATAAGAATTAGGATAAAACTTGAATTTATAACTTCTCAATATGTTCTGTCCTAGTGTGCGCTACGCCTAATGGTGACATTTCAGTCGCCATAAGTTTTTTAACATTTATGACTGATACACATAGATATCTGCTCGAATTTGAGGCGGTGGGGAAATGACTCAGAGTAAATTAAATCACAGCAAAGTAAAACCAATAATCCATACCCATACGTCTGTCCGTAGCCTTAGCTCAGAGACCATTAGTACCAGACAACGGATATACATATAGCTTGGTACACCAACAGTAACTGTTAACTTTGAAAAGTATTTCTCTATCAATAGGTAACGCTTCGGTTCCTTTGTCGTTAACTTAAAAACGTAATTCTTTATCGAATAGATAATGCGTTGATTCCTTTGTGTGGTTCTATTTCACTGTTCTGGCACTGTACTGTACACAATACGGGGGTACACATTATCGTGCCATTCGGGCGTTCTACAACGGGAAACAAAAGAGGAGCGCGGAGCACAGGGGCGGAGGAGTTGTAAACTCATTCCCACAAAACACAGTTAAGACTTCGCCGCCTCGCCGAATGAAAAAAGCCGAATTGAATTAGCAAGGAAACAATTGAAACCGTCTGCGCCCCATAAGACATTCAGATGGGTTCCCTTAATGTAATTTAATCGATGAAAGCTTGAATTTTATAAAGACATACCTATATGATTTTGTCTGGGTTGCTATTTTATAGATATTAACGGGATTGTTACCATTTACCTTGTTTTTTATGAGTGAATGGTAGGGGTATCGAACGCAGTAAAAGACGACGTCAGAGGGAAGACCGATATGTCAGCCAATAACATCTACCCGCAATTACTTCAGTTACACCGTGATCATGGCGCTTGCAACAGCGCCGAAATATCGGAGACTCATAAAAAAGAAGGTACATGGTAACAATCCCGTTAATATCTTTAATGTTAGTGACCATGAAAGTTTAAAACAATATTTTAGTGTCTGATGCTTATCCCAGACCTGCGTGATGACGCTTCGGGTGGTTTTGGTATTAAAATGCGCAAAAATTGCGCTCAACTTCTAATTAAGTATGATCCTTCAGCTGCATATACATATTTATCGTCGGTAGTGAACAAATATGTCTGTCTTAAAAATGTCAAAATGCTATAGATAAATTGTAGCCCAAATTTTCGCCCACGGCACAGAAAAGTTTGAGGCACCGGACTGCGTTTAAAACCTACTTTCTGAGTGCAACTTTCTAGGTAAATTTTTTTCCCAACATTCAGTAGTTTCAGTTACCGTGCCGTAAAATAAATAAATGGTTTCGATTACATTTTCAAGTCATGATTTCAGAATCGAAAGACAAACCCACAAAAAAACACTCATCTATCGTAATTTGTATCACATCGCATCCTATGATACTACGATACTAATTAGACTGACATTCACTTGGTATCGTTGCCGGAATCGATGTGCACATCAAATGTCAATTATCTGATATCGATGCGCATCGATTTCACAAATATCTAAAAACACCCATGTCTACAGTCCTATGCATGTTAAATTATCGCCAGTCAAACTAACGTTTACACGCAACCCGATAGTTCACTACGACAGAACAAATTCAACGCTAATTTCAGCACCTTTTAGTACCAAAGCCAATTGAAGCTTCGTCGCACAGGTGTGGGAGAAGCATGAAGACCGGAAATTAAAATCTTACATAACTTCTTAACTAAGGGATTGTAAAAAAAGGAAAGAAATTGCAATACTACCGCATTTATTAAGCGTTATCTGAAACCATAGATGAATGATTGGTGAAGCGAGACTATAGATGCAAAACAACCGATTTAAAACGTTTTAAACAAAATCTTGCCGTTTTAAAACCCTAAATAAATCGTTTTAAACGGTTGAAAACTGGCATACAAATATAAAAGAACTATGGTTTTTAGACTTAAACAATGATTATTTCATTTACCAACTGAGTTTTTAACTTATCATAACAGTTTTTATAACTTAGGTAGGTAATACCTACGCTTGGTCGCGGATGGACCAAGTAGAACTTAACTCGCTAAGTATCTCAATCAATATTAGTAAGTATATTACACATTTAAAAAATCTTTATACAGTTTATAGGTACTCCGTTATATTCCTACCTCATTAAAATCAAGACAATGTAGTTATAATTAAGAAAAACATAGTCATCAACACCAACCGTTTTAAATAGAAAAAAATGGTTTATTTCGGTTTTAAACGGATTGGTTTAATTGGCTTTAAACAGGCCTTACATCTTTAAGTGAGACCAATCATTCATCTATGCCTGAAACCTATTTAATTACGAACTCAATTTACATTATCAACAATGTTGGTTCTCTAAGAAACACGAGCTTAACGATATAGCTTCACCCCAAGGAACGTTGTTACAAAAATTTCGTAACAAAATTTTGATTTACCAAATTCCATACGTTTCAGTTCAGAAATGGCAATTGACGAAGTCATAAAAACTTTTACCTCCACTCTCTCTCTCCTCTTATTATCGCCTCGCCTTCTATTCTTAAATTACTTCATTATGTTGTCTGTCTTTTCATTATTTAGTGAAGCTATTCGAAAAGTGAGAAGGTGTATGAAATCTTTAACATCTATTTATATATTTGTTTCTTAGGTTTTCACGCACATCACTCATTAAATAAAACTAGTTTTACGGGTTAGTGCACGAAACTTTATTTATTTATTGACGTTTCGTAGCCTTTACAGTCTACGTCGTCAGAATCAAACTTTTACGAAACTTTATTTATTTATTGACGTTTTTATTTATTTATATTATTTGCACTTCCCGTTAACTTTAGTTTCAATAAAAAAATCTTAACGGTACCCACATTTTTATTTTAAGGCTTTGTTACCCCCTATTACCTCTTAAAGGGTAATTTTTTAAAACCCTGAAACAGGTATTTGCTTACATTTAATAAAGACAAAGAATTATCTTCGCGATCTTGATGCTCCATAAACCCACGTAGTACCTCTTAAGGGGGCGAGATTTGGAAAATCCGGTGTTAGCGCACGCCGTTATAGCTAGCTATATATGAGTCAAACAGCGCAATTTGTTCATATAGAATGGTCATTCAGAAGCGGTTGCCTTTATAGAGATTCTTTATCTGACACACTGATTTTGATTAAATTTTATGATCTAAAGAAAATATAACTAGAAAAAATTCCACGCGGACCAGGCAGCAGACGGGACTCGAACCAACACCCTTCGCAATCCGGGCTAATGCTCTGACCAATTATGCTACCGCGGCCCTGAAGGCCGCGTCGAAATTCTTCTAGCCATTCTTAAGCTGCAAGGCTTTTTTCCAGTTAAATTTCTTGAGATTTAAACATGAAGCCGTTACATGCTTAAAAAATAAAATTGTAACTAAATTTTACGAATTTGAGTGGGTGTCTGGATTGTTCGGATTCACACCTGTGAGCCAACTAATTTAACGAACAGGACCATCAGCTTACGTGCCTTTTGAAACATGCAGAATCTCGAGATTTAAAGTTTTTGGTCACCCATCCAATGACCGACCATTGAGAAAGTTGCTTAACTTCTACGATTGCAGATCGAACGCGCGAACCACTTGGCCATTTAGCTCCTCAAAATGAGATATTAAGTGAGAAAAATTTTACAAAGCTGCACCTCTTTGTATTGTTATTTTGGTCTCGTAGCGAAGTGTCTACGACGCAGCTTATTACCGCAATTGCTACGGCACTCTCGTAGCACTTCGTAGCACTTGAAGCGTGAAAACAGTTAACTACGAATTTGATGCTTGAGTTATTTTTTTGTACGTGACTTACATAAATGCTGCTTGCATTTTCCGAACTTTTTATATTATTAGCAAATGATAAAATTTCTGTGGAAACATCAGAAGCTGAAGAGGTACAGCAAAATCGATTTCTTTTGCTGGAATTGTAGTGGCCTTTATCCTGAGCCTGACTTTGCAGGCCTGAACTCCTGGCTTTGAAAAATTAATTTACTGTGACCTAGAACTGATGATATAATCTTTAATCGAAATTAAATCGTGTATTGAGTTCTTAAAGTCTATATTACCTGACGACCTCCGTGGCCGAGTGGTTTGTATGCCGGGTTTCATGGTGTCGCCGACTCGAGAGGTCCCGGGTTCAAATCCCGGTGGGGGCAGAGATGCTTGTGTGATTAATACGAGCATTTGTACTCCAGTCATGGATGTTTAATATGGATTTCTATATAAATATTCTTATATATGTACTGTATATGTATTCTATCCGTTACCCTAGCATCCCCTAACACAAGCCTTACAGTGCTTACTTTGGGGCTAGGCTAATTGGTGTGAGTGTTGGAAATATTTATTTATTATTTATTTACCAAGTCATGCGTAGCAGTTTGGCCACGAGTGCGTGCTTCGACAGGTGAACACAAAGATGACATAACATGCTCTTTGTTCATAATTAAGAGACAGGGGTTATGAAGAGGCAACTGCAACTTGTTTTTTCCTTATGTTATATTAAATGCACGATTAATCTTATATTTATATAATCGTATAATTTATTATTTTTATTTATATGTATTTATGTATAAATACCTAATTATATTTATGTGTAGACACATGTATTTTTCTGTTAATGTTAAATTGATTTACCTTGAGCACATAGGTACATCTAGTTCTAGTTCTTCAGGGCGGTTTCCGCACTTAGTCCTAATTATTGGACCATTGTGCGTGTCTCAAAACATTCCCGCTTACTCCAGCCAGCCTATATCGGTCCAGAAGGAAAGCAGCCTTGGTAGACTGCTGCAAGCTTCCGGAAACGATTCTGGTGACTGGAAAAGTCGTGCCCGTTGGTCGGCCACACTCCTGCATTCCATGATGACATGCTGTGGCGTTTTTTCTGCCTCCATGCATCCTCTGCATAGGGGGCTGTCTGTAACTCCTATTGTATATAGGTGTTTGTTTAGGGGACAATGACCAGTCAGGGATCCCACATAGGTACATATTCAGATGGATTCGATGTTACAAAGTGGATGATCTTAATTGGCCTCCAAAATTTTTAAAATATTTTTTCATGTAGAGCTGTGATTGTCTTTACAATAAATAATTAAATAAAATGACACGACGCACGATCGAGCCGATCGTGATCGTGATCAAGAGTCCGCGTATCATCCGATCCGTTACGCTCTTAGCAAGCTCAAGCTTAGACGTCAGCAGTCAAGGTTTAAAACAATTGATGTGACTTATGCTTCTTCAACACGTCGACAGATGCGTCCATAGACGTCAAAAGATGCATCAGCGGAGGATCAAGCAGATCACACGTCTGACGAAGTCTGTCATCATCATCATCAGCCTCTTTATATCCCCACTGCTGGGGCACAGGCCTTCCCTATGGATGGAATAGGGAGATTGGGCCATGACCCACCACGCGGGCCCAGTGCGGATTGGCGGGTGCTAACGACTGCAGATGCAACCGGAACCAACGGCTTAACGTGCCTTCCGAAGCACGGAGGAACTCGAGTTAGAAATTTTAGGTCACCCATCCAATGACTGATCACTGCGAAAGTTGCTTAACTACAATGATCGCAGCCGGACGCGCCAGCCACCTGCGCCATCGAGCTCCTCAGACGAAGTCTGTAGATAAATTGAAACTGTTCATTCTCGACAAACGCAACTCGTACGCACACAACATTGTAAAAATAAATGATGAGATCGCAGCAGTCGCAATTATTTAAATATCTATTATAATTATTCATTTAGATATTTAGTACTTTTAACTACTACCTGAGATGTAGAATACACACAGCAGTGGAATTGATAATAGGTGTGAGCGTTCTAAAGACGAACCGGTTTCAAGGACCGCTTTGTGTTCCGCGACGATAGAACCGTTTTACGTTTCGGATCAAAACAGTTTTCGTTGAACAACTAGTCCTCGGATTGTCTGTCCGCCAATATGTACTTTATGATGTAGTAAATACAGTCTATAATAGAACGTAATGATATGAGGCCGTTTCGTTTTATGTTAAATTAAGCTTTGATTTTACAATAATATAATCTTTATTATAGAACATTTAAAGTCGATTATCGTATAACACAACTTTTATTTCGATGTTTCGTCGTCTCGTTCGCAGCAACGAAACGAACGTTAACAAGATTTCATTTAGTTCAGTTTCGTTGCGTTACATTCGTTTGACCCTCGCGTCTTCGCGCGTTTCGTTGCGTCACCAAAACCACCACCAGCAACCAAACCGGGGCCGCAACCAAAACCAGTTGCGAACGAGAACCGTTTCGAGGACTAGTTTTTATTTAAGAAAAAACGGTTGCGTTTCGTCGTCAGAAAATTTGAGAACGACCCACCGCTAATAAAAAGAAATAGAAAAGGAGCATGTGGTAGCTGCTGGCTATTTTTCGGTAGTTTTCTGCTTGAATACTATTTATGGAATTTCAATATTTCCGAGAGTAACAAGCGAGCAAAAAATTACACACATCTGTAGGAAGGCCAAAGGGAAGATCTTCCTCCGAGCTGGGTGATGGTAGCTCGGGGGCCGCGGCCCGAATGACGTTGGTCGGGCATCGTATATATGAACTGTTGGCTACCGAATTTTACTTGCGCGATGTAGGCTTCCTTACGTTGTGAACGCAGCGCCGGTAGTGCCATCTCTTGAGGAGGCGTAAGATTGTTTTCTCTATGTTAGTTATATGTGGGGCGTGTAGATGTCGCTACCACACGTCCACTCTCATTCGCAACTCCAGTACTACTGATGCGTCATTAGACTAGTACATAGACACGCCGGCAAGTAGATGTATAGAGTCGATCGTAGGTAGGGTTACCAAATTCTTTCCAAATATAGTATTTAAAATTATAAGCTTTTTCTCCTATAAATAGAATGCTCTCTCAGTACAATTCAAACCCGTCACAGACGTAGCTATAATATATATTAATATATCGAAATATATATTATACTATAGCAAACTACTACAGACGGGAGCTATACTATAATATATATTTTGCCCTCAATCGGTCTGCGGTCGTACTGTATCGTAATATACCGAAATATATCTGTCTACATATTTTGGTGACGTCATAGAAATATATATTATAGCTGCGTGTGCGGTCACTCGAAAATTTATATTGAAAATATGTTGTAATATGTCTTGCTGTGATTCATATTAATATATATAATAGCTACGACTGTGACGGGCTTATCTGTCAAAGTCGACCGATATGGACATATTCGCGGATACACTGAAGAGAATAAAATCTTTATGTTTGGTTGTGCCCACATAGTTTTTTCATGAATTTATTTTTCATAAATTTATTTAATTGTTGTTGTTCAATTATTGACAATTTAAAATTTTATTTTCATTCATAATTGTTTTGTATTAAAATCAATGTAAATATCAAAATTTTATAAGATTTCATTGCTAGTTAAGATTTAATTAAAGTTCCACTAATTAAGTATCGTACTATAAATGTGTAAATAAGAAATGTCTAAGTGTAACTTTGTTGGAGATCAAATAAATAAATAAAAGCTGTTACCTCTAAAGATAAAAAAATTAAAATGTAAATGACAAAAATGAAAATGTCATATTTGCGGCAGAACCGATAACCGTTGGGGTAGACGAGTTCTGGAGTGGAGACCGCGTCTAAGCAAGCGTAGTGTAGGACGTCCTCAGGCATGGTGAAGTGTCGATTTACGCAAGATGGCTGGCAGGAGCTGGACGCGAGTAGCCCAAGATCAATCTCAATGACATGCAATTGGAGAGGCCTTTATTTTTATTACGCAGGTAAAAAATCTTTTTACAGACGACGGCGCCTTTAAGAGGCACACCGCCGAACGGACCTCACACCTAGGGATGCAAAGTGTTTTGAAATATCGATATTTATATCGAAGTCAGGAAAATATCGATATCCGATATATCGACCATTTTAACTCGATATTATCGATATATCGATATTTTTTTCTTTTTTTTTTCTTTTTATTAAGTTTTTAAAGCAAAAACCTAAAATTAAGGAAGCAAAGGTTTCCAAAATATCATTATTTATAATGTGGGCAGGTAAATATCGATATCCGATCTGATATATCAGCCATTCCAACATTTCCAACACGATGTTGAATGAAGAAGTATCAAATCAAAAGCAACTTCGAATCAAAGATATTTATTTTGTTTAAAATGTTAAAACATCAGGGGCGTGCCCATGGCTTCAGAATAGGGTAAGCCCAAAGCTTCCAAAATTACTATACCTATCTTACTTTCTTGACTTGGCAAGCTTAAAAAAATTACGATTTGTATGAGATTCTTAATTTTATTTTGTGTAATATTACAATGATATTAAATTTCAATTAATCAGTAGTTGACAAATATCTTGAAAGAGAGGCAAGGATTTTATTTAATGCATGAGTTACCATTAGGTATACGATTATACCTATATACGTTGGTGTCGATTCTGGCATATCTAAACTTAAAACTAAATTTAACATCAGTCTCTCCTTTTAATTCTGTATAGAGAATGACAAGAATACACTGTTATCAAATGTAATTTTAGATTTAGAGAATCATGCCAGAATCCACACCAGTTTAGTATATTTGTTGGGGTTCAAGATTTTTTTAATACATCTATAAGCAATAGTTATTTCGATATTATTCAATTTAGATAGTCATAGCAGGTAAATTAATTGATATTATTGTGTTCAAATTTAGTCTACGAAATATCGATATTTTGAAATTTCCGATATCGATATTATCGATATCAGTGAATTTTAAATATCGATATAAATATCGATATTTTGGTCTCGATATTATCGATATTATCGATATTCCGATATATCGTTGCAACCCTACTCACACCTGGGACCCCGCAACTCTTACGGGCGCTTTACGGTATAATATCCGCTAAAAAAGTCCTGCGAATACCTACACCACTGATCCGCGGGAGCCGCGGGATCCCCCATGAAATTGGAGAGGCCTGTGTCCAGCAGTGGAATAAGATAGGCTGTTGTTGTTGATGATGATAATATTTAAGAAAATAACTAGAAAAAAATCCACGCGGACCAGGCAGCAGACGGGACTCGAACCCGCACCCTTCGCAATCCGGGCAAATGCACTGACCAATTATGCTACCACGGCCCTCACGGACCGCGTCGAAATTCTTCTAGCCATTCTTAAGCTGCAAGGCAGCGCCTTCTCTTCGCTGATGATAATATTGTTAAATTAAACATCAAACTGCTAGTTCACTTAGTCTTTCTAAAAACTTTTCGCTTTCAGTACTGATTTAGCCCTAATTAACAGAAGTTCACCCCATACTGTAACAATAACAGCAGCAAACATACGCAAACAAATTTCAACGTGCAACTATGTGAGCTCCGAACACCCCTTTGTAAGCGGGTTTCTCGTATAAATACCTTATCGCGCCTGAAATAGTGTGTGTAATATCTGTCCGCAATACAGGGAGCTGGCAATTATAAATCACTACTGTCATGGCCGGATTACCCCTTCTCATTTCCGTGGGACGGCAGTTGAGTTTATTTGCGACGGCAACACTTTTGGCCCGGAAAATTGCTAGCAAATATTATTCGCAGTATTTGTTTGTGTACTTGTTTAGTTAAGTGTACTTACTAGCTATGCCCCGCGGTTTATTAGTAAAACTTACCCTATATGTTAATCCATGTTGTCAGCTAACTCCATACCAAATTTTATTAAAATCGCTCCAGCCGTTTAGACGTGAAGAAGTAACAAACATACACACACACTCACAAACTTTCGCCTTTATAATATTAGGGTGATTTATATCTGTTTCACAAAATTTTGTTCAACTTTCAATTGGAAATAGCAGATTTTGTGCTCCAATTGGGGCGCCCGTCTTGCAAGCAACCTCCATCTTACAGAAAACAGTAAAATATCACTTCTCACACTATCTTTTAGTGCTGTTGTGTTTCCATCTGTGAGTCAGGATAGGGGATTGGGACAGGATAGGCAAAACAGTGCAATTGATATTTTTGGTATTCCAATCATCTATAATGGCAATGGGTACCGCTTATTATCAAGTAAGCCACGTAATTGTTTCCTTTTAACTACATATTTTCAAAATTAACACTAAACATATATTTTTCTAGTAAAAAAAATCTTTAGATTTAAATATCTAACACACGGGCCACCGACCACTACCACAAAACGCCGCCACCGGCATATTTCTTGTAGTTTTCATACATTTTATATGGACTCGCCACACACGATACGCCGGTGGCCGCCACACGCTACAAACCGTCATTGCTCGCTTCTTGTGGCCCGCACCGGCCACTTAATGCGCCGATACAACACGCCGCCACACGTTACTAGCGCGATTCCCCATCCCTCTCTCCCTTGCCTTATTCGGCCGCTGTCGCGCGCTTCAGCCACTTTAGTAGCCGCTTCTAGCTTCTCGTGGCGGCGTTTGTGGCTGTGGCATGTGGCCCGTGTGCGGCGACACTAACAGTTAAATGCTTAAAAAAGTACAAAAAATTATAACATATACATATATATATGTTAAGTACACAATATTTATGATTTCACAAATAGAAAAAGGTACACTAATCTATCTTATTAAAATGCGGGTCGGTGTAAATGCCTGTATAAGAAACAAACAAATTTTAAATCACGGTTATAAACTTAATCTATTGATCTATTAATTTCACAAAATGTCTCATGCCAGAAAAATAATTCGGCATCTTTACTTCGCCGGAGTACATTCTAATATTATCAGAAATATCACTTTGCACTTCAACATACTATACCTTACTAACTTTCATCCAATTCTACAATTATAATTGGAAATTGTGAACCAAAATCGTGGCCGAAAGTGCATTTTTTATAATGCTCCACAACGGATCTCTAAGCAGAAAAAAAGTCTTAAAAGAGTTATATAAATTGCCTCCTGTATATCAACATGAAGCGGCAATCATTGTTCTTTGGACTTTGTTATTCTCTGTGAAACTTTGTGTTTACTTGCTTTCGGAATCACCTTTTATTGTTTCCATGTTTGTGGGTTATGTCGCTTCCGTGCCATGATGACGTTAATATTTTTTATGTATATTTTAATGACTCGTCTGTTTATTAAACAGTTGTATTTTATTTTTGGTTACTTTTACAGCGATAGGTGAATATATTCGTCACACCAAAAAACAAGTCATATAATAGTTTTACACAAAACTGGTACATTACTTGTTGTGACGTTGACACTGCTTAGACAACGAGTATCTTTACAAATGTAAATCGCTATTTACTTCACATATTTTGTGTATCCAACAAGTTTGATGCAAGTATTGTATACTACGGTTAGCATGTTCGGCTGCGATCGTTGAAGTTAAGCAACTTTCGCAGTGGTCGGTCTTTGGATGGGTGACCAAAAATCTTCTATCTCGAGTTCCTCCGTGCTTCGGAAGGCACGTCAAGCCATTAGACCCGGCTGCATCTGCAGTCGTTAGCACCCGTCAATGCGCACTGGGTTCGCGTGGTGGGTAATGGCCCAATATCCCTATTCCACCTATAGGGAAGGCCTGTGCCCCAGCAGTGGGAATATTAATAGACTGATGATAATGAAACGCGGGATTAGAAAGCGTCAGGTCTCCCTTAGGCGCGTTATTATCGGTTGATAATATTAGATGCGTTATTGCAATATCAGTTTTGACAGTACATTATGCAAGGTAGTTTCACCAATGACCGACAAAAACCAGTGATCATCATTTTTTGAAGTGAAACATTCTTTCGGACGGGGTGTGAATAGAAAAATCCTATGGAAAAGATGAAACGGAAATTCGTGACGAGCGTCACACGATTATATATACATATAAATATATATATATATATACAGGATGATACAAAAATACAAATAAAGCTTGAAGGGCGTTGAAGTACATCATACATCCTCGAACTAGTGACGTGTCTTAAAATGATCGATATTTTAATTAATCATTAAAAATAACTGTTTTTTATAAAAAGTTAAAAATTCATGCAAATATTTTAAGAAAATTAGAGAAGACTCCTTATGTGATGTACTTCAACGCCCTTCAAGCTTTATTTGTATTTTTGTAACACCCTGTATATGAGTGTGTGTATGGGATGTGTGTTCCCGTCAATCATGAAAGTTGGAGGGTAACTCGACGAAGGCTGTACCGCTACGAGGGTCACGAGCGTCACACGCGACAATATATATACATATATGTATAAATAAGTGATGCATGCGCTGCTTTTGCATTGCATTTTCATTGCATTTTCCATTCCCCTATGCCTTATGCACCGCCTAATGTTAGGTTATTTAAGAAAAGAATTTTCACTTCAGATGTATGGCCCGTGTGACACTATATTTTTTCTTTTTAATAGCAACTTTAACAAAATGCCAAATAAACACGTCTAAGTCCTACGACGTTAAATAATGTCGGGATCAACACAAAGGTTGAGTTAGGTGCAGAATTGTATTTCTTCGCTTTGTATTTATATTTTGCTGAGGACTTATTCAAATACGAACCCTGTATGAAATAACATTTCACCACCAATACACTGGGAGCAAAGCCTTATTATTTTAAGCTTTTAAAACCATGCAGTCTCAGCTAAAAGTCACTTTGATTAAACAGCAGTAAAGTTGAAAATCCTTCAGTAGAACGTATATCATGCTAGTTAATACCTACATTACTCCACGGTAAGCGCTTTAAAAATTGCTGGAGCTATTATTTTTGCGCTTGATGAAAGAGTTTTTAAAGCGATTGGATATTACGGTTTTTTTTCAGTTTAATACAACTTGATGCTGCGGCAGGATTACATTTTTAGGGATACATTATGGGGACTCCGCTTTGCAATTGCATAATCATTTTTTTTCACCATTCCATGATATTGTTACGTGTCGGGATAGGCTTCGAAATTATATGCCAGTTCAAGCTTGACAGTTATTTATTCACCACACTGATCACATAATTAACACACACTGTTAGTTACAAAACACTCACAAAACACTGTATTTCACTATACGTGTCTCTAAACTATCACACTTGAACACTATTATTGCACTTTGATCGCCTTTGGATTCGCTTCGAAATCGCTGTTGAAACTCAACTGTCTTTGCGCGGCGCCAATCGCGCTTATATGCGCTGATCGACGCATTCTAGAAAGTACCTGTCAAATTGAGAATTAGCTAGTACCGCGAGTAAGTACCTACTTATACCTACGCAGGTAACGCGCATAACTTGTAAACAAGTGCAGATGTCGTTGCACTTTCTCCCTTACGCCGCACTGCATAAGGCTCATTTTATAATGAGCTGCATTACTCGACCTCTATCGCGACCCGCGGTGCTTTGGCACATTCGGTCTCTAGCACTTTCGCGGTTCCGTTTCGAGAGCGTTTGTGACAAAATGAAATAAGGTGTATATTCCAGGTCCATACCAAATGCTTTGCTTTACCATTTTTAGGGTTCCGAAGTCCTGACAAGGAATCGTTATCGTTTCGTCAGATCCGTCTGTCCTTCCCCGGTTTTGCTTGGAGACTATTAGCACTAGATAGCTGGAATTTTGTGGAGATGTATATATTGATCACGCTGACAAAATAGTTGAAAATAAATTTTTGAAAAAACAAATTAAGGGGTAGCTCCCCCAACATGTAACCTGAGGATGTTTTTTATTTCATCATCTACCCCATCGTGTGGAATATCGTTGAATAGGCCTTTTGAAATTACTTAGAAGTTCCTAAGATTTTTTTTCTTTTTAGGGATCCGTTTTCAAAATATTGAACTTAAAGTGCTAAATTTTATTCGAGTGGGGCGGCTCCTCCTGGTGCTCATGGTCGTGCAGGTCTGATAGATCTGAGTTCCCATTTACTACTTGGGTTGGCCTGGCATTGGCACCGACTACAAATATGTATTTGACTTAAGATAAAAAAGTTTTATTATTTTATACTTTTCTACAGTTATTTTTTTTTGTTAAAAAAGTTTTTATTTTAATTATGGGTAGTCCATTTAGACACGCACGTTAAGCAGCTGAGAATACAGGTCAGATATTTTCATGGTCAATTCAAGTAAGCGAAACGAGTTTTCCACGGCATTCCCATCATGAAAATGGTGCGCTACTTGATGTGCGTAAGTATTTCATGATCTATTAAATTAAGAGAGCAGTAATTATTAATAAAAATAATAATATTAATAATAATCTTTATTATTTCTTAAAAAACATGCATAACCAGTAAATCTACAATACAGTATTATAGAAAAAGAAATACCTTACTTAGTATTATGTTTTAAAACAAAACAATATTTAATCGTTGCACATACTCGTAAAAACTTAAAGATATCATAGCACTTTAACAAAATAAAATAAAAGTAACGAAACATCTTAATATTCTATTAACTTTAAATAGAGTTTATTCAAAAAAAGGTTGATTGGATTCCACAGTTCATTAAAAGTTTTCTGAACCAGAGAATGCAAATAGATCTGATAAAATGAGTTTTCTTTTTAACAAAAATAGTTCTGACCCTAATACAGCCAATAGTTATTTATTAAAAGCATTTGACTTAAATGAGCTTATTTTGAACGATTGGGCGACGGTATAATTAAAAGTATGATCAATCAAGTACCTATCTGTCAAAAAAAAACGGGGGCACACAAGCAAATGACCCGCCGGAAAGCAAGCGGCCACCATAGCCTATCATCATCAGCCTATTAATATCCCCGCTGCTGGGGCACAGGCCTTCCCTGTGAATGGAATAGTGAGATTGGGCCATGACCCAGCACGTGGGTCCAGTGCGGATAGGCGGGTGCTAACGACTGCAGATCCAGCCGGGACCAACGACGTGCCTTCCGAAGCACGCACGCTGGAGATAGTAAATTTTTGGGCACCCATCCAATGACCGACCACTTCAACGGTCGCAGTCGAACGCGCTAACCACTTGCGCCATCGTGCTTATAGCCTATTGACACTTGCGATATAATAAATATTAATTGTTGCCTACCCTGATCTAACCCTCTACTCCATGTAGCCCTGGAACCTCGTTCACCGATAACAAGACAACAAGACCAAAATATTTTTGGTGTGTTATTTTACTATGGTTTTCTGTAAGGTCTAGGTTACTTCCTCAACCTGGCGGGTGCGAGGCCATTCCGGCGCGACCACACCCGCCCTCTCGGCACGCACTAGGGGAACCGCGGTCCTCATATTGCGTGTCGGGTGACGGTGTAGGTGTAGGCGCCTTTCCTTCTTTTACCTTAATTAAAATACAATTGATAATATTTTACATTAATATTTATTTATATAATTTCCCCGAGCTAACATCACCCAACTCGGAGGAAGATCTTCCCCTTTGGCCTTCCTACACAGGTGGTGACTCGTGAAGGATAAAAAAAAACAGTGTAGGAAGGCCAAAGGGAGGAGTCCCACATACCTTCTTCTCGCTCCCCCAGTGGTTTAAGGATGCGTAAGGCAAAAAAAAAGGGCGGGTGCCCTCTCGGCACGGTGGTTTAAGGATGCGTAAGGCAAAAAAAAGGGCGGGTGACCTCTCGGCACGCACTAGAGGGACTGCGGTCCTCATAGTGCGTGTAGGGTGACGGTGTAGGTGTATTGTCTGATTTTTAGTGGCCCTGTTCAGGGCGTAGGTAGGGCCCTGTTCACATCAGCGAGCTCCAAGGCTAGCTGAAGGGGACAGGGAGTAGTCCGACATATCGTCTTCTCGCTCCCCCAGTGGTTGAAGGATGCGTAACGCAAAAAAAAGGGCGGGTGCCCTCTCGGCGCGCACTAGGGGGACCGCGGTCTTCATAGTGCGTGTCGGGTGACGGTGCAGGTGTATTGTCTGGTTTTTAGTGGCCCTGTTCAGGGCCTAGGTAGGGCATAAGGCACAAAAAAAAGGTTACTTCCCGAGACGGGCGCTCCAATTCTAGAAGAAAATCCGCTATGGCCTACCTCTCTCAAAATAAGCGTATAATGAAACATCTATTTTATAATTAAATTATGCAGACATCTCATTCAAAGGACTTCATAAATAAGTAATTCGCTTCAAAAAGAGCACCCTTTTCAGATGTTCATTAAAAGGTTGTATCCGAAATTTCAACCGCCATTGTTAATATTAAATGGGTGCTTTAAAATGGTAAACAGATTCGAATTCAGCAACAGTATTATGGGTACGTTACTTATTCAGAAACTCTGCGGGGTTTGTGAGCGAGTACTGATTTAGAAAGTTTTAAATTATCTATTGACAGACGGCTCACCCTAATTTCCTATAAAAATTTATGGGTACGTAACTTTTTCTACATGTTTTATGAAACGTGGTTTTAGGATTTATCTAAAGCATGCCAATTTAATTCTACTTCAGTTTTAAACCCTTCGTGTTATTTTTTATACCTGCCAGGCGCAGTGATTATTCCAATTTTATCTGATGTTAATTTAAATGCAGTCACGTTGCATAGTTAGCTGATGCGAAAGTATAATAATATAAGTAAATGTCCGGTCTTTGAACGTGAAGTTAAGCAAATGTTTGCAATGGCCGGACATAGGATGGGTGACCAAAATTTAGTATCTCATGCTCCTTCATGCTTCTCAAGGCACGTTCAGCCGTTACAGCCCAAAATAGCCCTTGCTGAGTTTCTTGCCAGTTCTTCTCAGTACAAGGTCTCCCGCCGTAGATTTACGGACCGATGGCGTAGCGTTTGACTTTCACAAGAGCTTGTAACAGCCTAGACTGAATAAATGAGTTTGAGTTTGAGTGCTGTATCCTTAGCACGAATCATAATTCGAATAATTTGCGAGTTCAAAATGTCATTGCCAAATTTTGTATGGAAACTTGAAAGTCGAATTCGATATTAGTTCGTGCTAAGGGAACTGATTGCATTTGTAGCAACCAAGAATCCACTTTGTCATGTCACAGCTCCATCACCCTATTCCATCCATTGGTAAAGCTTGTATCCCGGCTTTCCAAACACAGGGGACATTAAACAGCGTTGTCTGTCCTAACCCCGTCACCTATTCCTAATGACATGGAACCCTACTTACCGTAATAAACACTACATCATCACCAAAAGATAGCGTTATTTCTATACTAAAACAGCCCCCACGGGTTAGGGACTCTGGGTTCAGGTTTGGAACAGTTTAAACCCAAGTATTTTCGGCTGAAATATAATCAGACACTATATAACCTGACCACCACTAACAATTTTATAATCTGATTCTAAAATATTATTCCAATGTAAACAATCGAGCATTTACATGGTTAAAGACGATTTTCAAGTATCTGTATTACAAAATTTTGTGTTGATACAATTATTACACATCCAATGAAGGAAAGACAATCATTTAAAAAAAAATTGGTGTTAAAGAAAAACTGTCTTTTATAATTTCAAAGTGATTCCTCAACTTGCAGGGATTTAAAAAAACAGGCGCACTATTAATACCTCTAGCGCCATCTTTGTAACTTTGTTGAAAACTTCTGAAAGCTTGATTCATTACAAGAGGTTCCAAAAGCAGCAGGGGAAGCAGTTTGTTTAAATTTAGTTTAACAGTGCCCGGCTAGATGGCGTGGACACGTATTTTGTAAGTTTATCGCTTTTTCACAACATTTTATGAAAATTTAATGACAGAAAGTAATTATTTTGGGTAATAAATGTTTGGACTCTACAGTTTACAGTATAAACACATACAATTATAATATAGTGATTATAAAATTACATGATTTTGAAAATTATTTTACCAATGGAAAATCACTAGTCTAAGGACCCACGACACTAAACCTAGTATGAAAAGAACCAGGTGATATCATGGACTTACGGATGATCATTATTCGCGTCATTAAACCGAAGCACACGAAATGAAGACGCTGCAATGCAAAAAACCTAGCGGCGCAATTAAAAATACAATTGAAAAATCAATAAAAATCCGGTTTCTACAATGTAAGAATGTCTCAGGTTTGGTTTTTTCTTCAATATATTATTATATATTTCTTCAATTAGGTATCTGGCATTATTAATCTCCTATAAATTTATTTATTTATTCATGGACCATCAACACAGCTACATTAATACAAACAGACTTACACATATGCTTAATGTTAGGATATAATATAACCGTAATTAAAGATGGCCACATCATGCGCTAAACAGTTAACAGTTTTTTTTTTAAATAAAACTATTTTTTACGGGTTAATGCACGAAACTTTATTTATTTATTGACGTTTCGTAGCCTTTACAGGCTTCGTCGTCAGAATAAAACTTTTATTTAATTTGTCGAGCTACCTTCGAAAGACTTTTATTGAGCGTTTGGTTATTTCATTGTTCGATTTTTAAGTTTTATTGTCTATGTATGAATTTATTATTTAATTTACTTAATAAAGTATTTTATTTAAAATTCTTGTTTGTAATTTTGAGTTTATTTATTATTATTACTAACCGGTGGTAGTTTACGGTAGTTATGGTCAACATAACTACCGTAAACTACCACCGGTTCCAAAATTGGGAGACCTTCCTGAGAAGAACCGGCGAAACAAACTCAAGAGAGACTTTCTATCTCCTTCTTATGTTAATTTTTTTTTGACAAAATAATTTTATTAACAATAATATTAAACAAGTTGAGTATCTAGTTGCTTAGTATCCTAAATATTTTATTTTTTAAAGTTGGTATTATAAACATTGCAGATATATATTGATTTGAAAAGTCGCATGACGTCACGTTTTAGTACAATTTACACTTAAAAGTGACGTCACAAGCCCCTACTCCCAAACTTTGACGCGCTATAACTTTGGCATTTTTTGGTTGATTGCCCTAAGAAAAGTCCATTATTTTTTGATCATCTAACTGACGGACTAAATAGAATTTTGTTTACTGTACCCCGTCATCACCCCTATTAATCAGCTTAACCTAGGGATGAGTGAGTGGTGACCCAAATTGCTATGGTACGTTTTGTGTGTCAGGAGTGATGCCGGATAACGTGGCAACCGCGATGGTTTCCTAAAGCGAAACTTACTCAGGAGCATAGGATCATCAAAATATACCATTCAAAAGCTTACACAAGAAAGTTACATCATGCATCGAACGACGACCAGTCAGCGTCACCATATTGAGAGTATTGAGGCATTCCCTGTACGGAGTAAATCCTCCTATAAAAACCAATAATCATCTGAAAGATCATTAATTAAAAATATCTTTGGTGGTGTCATGTGAAGCGGGTCGTTACGTTCCCCAAAATATGGTTGAGCGAGGCGATGGCTGGTTCATGCGTCATGCTCGTGAACGGGTGCTACCAGCGGGAATGAGTCTGCTTTATATTGCACCATTGAGCTTGTTTGTATTATACCTTATATTGAATGATTAATACCTAATAGACCACTGTTTGGATTTACACTGTAAAACACGGCAATCAAAATGTGAGCGGACGTTGTATTGGTAGTGACATATTTTTTTGTAATTGTTGAGTCTGTGCGGAAAGAGAAAGGGCGTGGGGAAAAACGGAACTTACATTAAGATTTTAATTTGGCAATCAAACCCAGCAATCTATAAAACGTCTAAGTTTTGTATTGATACCGATTTGTTTGTTGTTGTGAGTTCTTGCGGTTATTTGTGTTTAATCGTGTCTAAAAGGGGTAAAACCTTACAAATACGGTAGAAAAGCACTACAGCGCCCTCCAATCTAAATCCCATTCTCTTTCCGCACAGACTCTACTAGTGTTAAATGCTAATGAGTTTCTTGCGCCTACTCTTTTCGTCAGCCTAAAGATGTCTTGAATGGGAAGTAGGAAAAAATATCCGACGATTCAAAAGAGCTTTCAATTATTCAATTTCAATAAAGTATTATTTAATTTCATCAATTTCTGTGTAAGAAAAACCAACTCTTCAATTTCCAAATACTCCTCCACGCAGTTGGTGTTTCAATTCACATTTCTCACCAATCAACCAGTTAATTTGATTGGTACTGATTGAATACGCATGCAAGTAAAATTTATGCACACTTGCAGCAAATCCACTAAATGTTGATTCAATTAAAACTAGAATTAAGCCATAGAAAAATATCAAATTTAAATTGATGTTTTACATTTTTTTATAGGATATATCTAGTTTTAGTAGAATCGAGATTAAGCAAATTTGCTGCAAGTGGGCCTTAATCTTTACTCCATCAATATTGGTGTACTCTATCAAAAGTTATTACAATTAAAAGCCACACAGACGTACGGTAATGTGATTTCATAGAAAATTTAACTATCAGTAGTGATAATAGATGGCGCTTATTTATTTCTACATCGCGAGTCGCGACAGGTTAACAGTCTATGGATTTTTGTACCGTCGTACCTATTATCATCATCGGCCTATCGAGTGAGTACTAACGACTGCAGATTCAGCCAGGACCAACGGCTTAATGCCTTCTGAAGTACGGAGGAGCTCGAGATAGTAAATTTTTGGTCACCCATCCAATGACCGATCACTGCGAAAGTTGCTTAACTTCAACGATCGCAGCCGAACGCGCTGACTACTTGCACAATCGAGTTCCTTAATCGTATCTATGAAACGTTAGGTAACCTATAAAATATTTATATTAAGAATATAAATATCCATGACTTGGAAAAATCTTTTTCATTGTTACACAACCTTTCCTTCCGGGATTTGAACCCACGACATTTGTCGCAGGAGGTAGGATCGCTACTATTGCACCACACATCTGTCAACATTTGTTGTAAAACCGAGCGCTCTTCTCCGAGACTCAAACTTCCTTGAAACACAAAACACTTACATAGAATGGTAATCATTCTAGTATCAGTCGGATTTCTATCGTACTTCCTGATTTATTTCCTATTACTGGAAACATCAACAAAATAGGCACGCCGAAACAAAATAAAGCGTAAAGACCCCCACAAAGTCAACACCTTAACAAACAAATCGTTCCAAAGAGATTGGAAGTAGGGTTAGTAGGTGCGCACAAAAAAGCTTTATCCGAATTCCCGTGGAAAACGTCAACATTAAACTCAATTAAGATGTATTTCCCCCGAGAACCAGCCGAAGTACTTTCTGGCAATAAACAGATACAGATAGAGCCGTGTCTGAAATGTTTGGTTCAAAATATAGGATTGAAGCAGCGCGGATTTTTATCAACTCTTGAAAATTTTCATTTTCTGCTGTGTGCATAGTATGTTCTAGTTTTGGAATTGGTGTCACGAAAATAAGATTGCGTCGTTTCTTGTAATTTTATCCTTAAGAGGAAGCATGGAGAAACCTCGCCAGTAAGGTTAAAGCTATTGAGGCCCGTATATTATCTGGCAGTGATTTTAAAAAAGGTTTAATAAAATTAAGAATCAGATCTATTTTTTCTCTACCCTACCAGATGTTATGTGGTAGTAAAGTCCAGACGCAAAGATAGCTGCTGCAGCAGTAATAAACTGCCACACCGACCACCCTGACCTTGCCAAACTGCAGAAATGCTTCTTTACACCTTATTTAAAGATCCTCAGATTGTAGGAAGAAGGCAGCACGTGCGCGAGCAAAGGATTCCACCTGCGAATAGTACGACAAAGTAATGAGTTACTAAATTACTATCTCCATATAATTCGAATTTAACTGGTAAAACATTTGCATAATTATGCATACTTCCTTCCGTCCCTGATTAAGAAATACAATATCAACGCCATGCACAACGTCAACACTATAACCGCATCAACACACATCAAATTCATATCGAGTTGCTTCGATAATATATTTCATGTTAAGTAAGAAATGAGAGAATCTCATTTTACGGAATCGGGAAAAAGGTAGGTGTCTGCATTATGCACAGAATCTCTACAGTATTACATAGACATGAAAAAGTACAGATAGAAGCTATGTTTTTTACCTATACTCCAATATTATAGGTACTTATTATAAATCTTCCAAAGCCAATGTTACTGTTTCTGTTATTTTTATTAGTTCCAGTTGCACCAAATCTCCTAATTAAATTTCTTAATAGTGTTTAACACATCATTCCCTCTTTATCAATTGTTTCAAGTCAAAAAGAGATAAAATGAGTCTTCAACAAGATTAGCTTTTTAAATTTGAATTAAGAACTTTTGTGCAAGTGCGCCTCAGTTTATTGTTACAAAACTATAATTATGTGTCCTTTCCCATTTTCAATTTTAATTTACCTGGAATTCGCTTTAATATTCAACTTGTGCCTTTTCTCTCGCCGTAAGGTAAATCCCTCCCTTTGATCGCAACGGGTCACTCCCCAGGGCAAGCCTCAATGTTTTATGATAATCACCTTGTCTAATTTATGCGCATAGTTATAATCATTGTAAGTAATCGGATTATTTCCCATGGTCATGCTATTTTATGTTTAAATGAGTGAGAAAAACGAGCCCATTACATTTATATTAAGAAGAAGCATGGTCGGATGGTGTAAAAATATTCAAAGCTATATTTAGATGTTAAATAATCACATTTTTAAAAATGAATTTTATTCCTCATTCTGTTATAAGATCTCATAATATTTAAGATACGTAGGTACTTGTAATAATAAAAACGAGGATATGATAGTCGATATAGTATGAACTGCAGTTAAACTTTCACACGCGTTTCCCATATAAATTAGCGCGGATCCACATCGGATCCTCGCGTGCAAGCTTTACAGAATAGCACTGCTGAGGCCCAAACAAGAATTTGGCAGACAGTTGCTTTACGATTACGGAGTTGGCAAAATTCGTGATTGGGCCTCAAAATAGTGTCACGAAGAATTTTACATTCGAAAAGATATCTCCCTCCATAAACCATTTAATTTGTTACAGCCACTTAACTGACGCCCTTGCTTATCTTTGAACACAAAGACGCCTGGAAATTTGTTGAAAAAATAATGCATTTAAAACCATACACTACCTAGATTTGCCTCGTCAATATTTTAGTATGTAATAAAACGTTTTCTGCGCATATAGACGGGTTTATAAGTCCTCTAGGCGTTACCGGGGCTATTCCAATTTATCGCTTGAGATACAGAGCTATTAAAATTTCACGACAGTAGCCGGATCCGAGGGCTTTATGCGTTATATGTATAGCAGGAACAGATTTTCAATTTTATTCCTCCCTTTGGGCGACTTTTTATTTAGAATTTCGTTTGAATGGTAGAACGTTTACTCTTTAACGGTTGGCTTGTATTCCCATGTGTGATACCGTTCGGTTCGTTTCGAAGAATTTTTGTTGTGGAACAGTGGACTGTTTTAAGTTAAGAGGCGATAAATTCATCAGCACTTTTTTTTTATTTGCAAACACATTCCGTGGACGTGGACTAAAGTAAAGTACTAGAGTCAGAAAACAAGGTAACATTAATAAATAATAATAAGAAATATTTTCAACACTCACACCAATTAGCCTAGCCCCAAAGTAAGCACTGTAAGGCTTGTGTTATGGGATACTAGGGTAACGGATAGAATACATATACTGTACATATAAAGGTATATTTATATAGAAATACTTATTAAACATCCATGGCTGGAGTACAAATTCTCGTATTCACCACACAAACATCTGCCCCCACCGGGATTCGAACCCGGGACCTCTCGAGTCGGCGACACCATGAAACCCGGCGTACAAACCACTCGGCCACGGTGGTCGTCAACAACATTATCGATTATATATCGAAAGTTAGATATTTTTTATCATAATCGGCTGGTTTAATGGCAGCACTCCAGCCTTCGGGTCCAAAGTAGGGACACGAAAAAAGTATCGATACTTTTCCTTTCGATACCGATACTTTTGCACTCGATACTTTGTATTCGTTACTTTTACTAAATGAGTAATTTTTGGCAAGTATCGGTACCTTTAAAAATTTGGATAAGCGCCTCATATTGATGACAACGGCATTTTGTTAAATCATAGCAAACCTTCTAAAACGTTCCGTGTCCCTAGTCCAAAGGTCGAATCTTTATGTGTACAAATGTTAGATTCCAAGTTATGGTTTGCTTCATTATCATTATATTTACAATATCCATTTGGGAAAAAACCAGACATTTCGATTAAGTAATGTGTTAGGAAATCTTCTTTATCTTAATTTTAACACGATTATAATTACCGTCCTTAGAAAATTACTTAGTTATTTTTGGGCCAAGATACTCTTGATCCGCTACTTTCTGGAACTGTTCCTATAATAATAAAAAGTACAATAATATTTCCTTCTCGTTTTAATGAAAAGGTTCTTGCAATAATCTACATTTCGTTCTCGTATAATCAGAACTTGAAACATTATCTCAAACGACCTAAAAGACCCAGCTAAAAGCCTTCATAAGCACACTCCCAGCAAAAACAGTATTAGCCGGTTAGTAGGAAAAAAAACTCCAAGAACAGTTTGGTAACAAGTACGAAATCTCTAACGAGTTTGTGTTTTCTATGGCAGCGTGAATAAATTGACCGATTGCGAATGAAGTTGCATTTAAAAGGGGAAAACTGCGATTGCAGAGGCTGTAGCTAAGCACCTTCCGGTACACACGGTCACATGGATCGGCAAATTTTTATTTCAGCATTAATTTTGATATTGGATCTTGAACCTTAAACACACGCCTATAAAACGCTAATTCTTGCTGCATTATGACTTGAGGACAAAAACAAAATTATCTTAAATATTTGATTTATCATTTTCTTTGCTTCCAAATTTATTAAATTCTTTATCAAGAACAATACGATTGATTATTTCTTTTCATTTCTTCATGGATTTCTTTAATTGTATTGTAACCTGTCTAATTCATTATTCACCAAAAACCTTTTATTTGCTATCTCAAAAAATAAGAAAGAAAGATTATATAATAAAATACATTATATTGTATGAATTTACCACCTTGATATCATAATAGTTTCTCGCCTCAGCGGTAACATCATCAATCTTGCGTACACAGTGAGATGCTTGCTTGCATTATGCTGCAACAATATGTAACAGAAGGAACGGTAACCATCCTTCCCGTTTTGAAAGTTCCCAGCTTAACTTTAATCCTGACTAACGTAATTGCCAAAGTTTGAATACGAAACGTTGTTCACGGAACACGCGATTTACTGTCAGACATTTTGTAATTGATGTAGCGGCTTTGCGACTTTCCACTTGGCGGCATCCGAGGAAGATGTCTGCGGTATCAGTGAACATTACAAAACAATCAATGAAATACGTAATCTACATTGTTCCACATCTTACCGCTCATGGGTTGGCGGAAGCATTAAACTTGCTAATGTTCCGACATCAGGTTACCCAAAACTTGACAAATGCAAGATACCCTAACCTAAATTTACCAGTTACCAGTTGCATTTTTAGGTAAATATTTATTGTGCAATGCCAGATAACAACTTTGTTCTGGTCCGTACTAATAGAAGTGCCGACTTTATGTGTGCCAATTGTTCGAATATCTTAACTAGGATTTTAAACTGCGTGTTTTTTGTTCGTTCAAGTAAAATAGTATTCTCACCGTTAAATTAAAATAATTTGGTATTCTCTCCCTCTCACAAATATTGTTGGATCAGTTTTTTTAGTACCCACCACGCTTGCGATACAAACAACATCATTCGCGCCGTCGCGTTGCCTACCCTGACCTTATGTCCTACCCCGTGGAGCCCTGGAACCTTACTTACTGACAGAAATACGACTCTACCAAAGATAGTGTTATTTTACAGTGGTCTTATGTAAATTGGAGGATTCTTCCCCAAACGGTCAAATATCACTATGCCCTACCTCTCTTTAATTCCAAGCATACCTGTTCATCTATAGATATCTCATCATGCTAGGACAGATTTAGTATCCGAAGGACTGGGCAAGATGTTACTATTACTGATAAAAAAAACATCTTGATATAATTTAGTAAAGTTTTAGAAAATCAAGAATTCTGAAACACCCTCCCTCGTTAACATTTACATCTACCACATACGCAACTTTATGCGAATCCACCTACCTATTCGGAATTCCGCACGGTTTTTACAAATTGTCTGCACATCGGGGCCCGGTTGCAAAAACGACTAGGCCGATTGAATTCCCGAAACGCCCGCTTCTGCGGCATCATAATTTTTTATCGGCAATCCCTCGAGTGCATTTACCCCTGGGTGTCTACTCTCTATGCATGGAATTCATTTTTTCGATCAGTGTGGTGTGTTTCCTGTTACAATGGTGTAACGGCCATCCATTTGCGGATGGCATCCACTTTACAATCAATATCATTCGAATTCTGTTCTATATAACTCGTTCGGAAAAGTTATTCCAAAAACGCTTTTTCTAATTAAGGATTCGAAAAAACATTCTGGATCAACTGGAAAGCTAAATATTGTTGCTTGAACAAATATTGGGAATAGGTCCCCTGAAACAACCACGTACGCTGCCAAAAATGGCTCCAGTTATTTCATGGATGATAAACCGAGGGAAAGTTTCGCTAATTTTTGGACGGGCGATTGGTGATTGATTGGTCAAGTTGAAATTCGTTATTAGGTCGAATTGAAACTGACCGAAATTCGAAATGGACTGGTTGGTGTTACCAATTTTTATTTTATAAAAAGAATAACTTTTAGACAAATTGCCACATGCGTCGCGTATAACAATTTTATTCTTTTATTTGTCCTTGCGTCGTCATTACGATTTTTACGGCTGAGTGATTGAGTACTTTTTAAATGGACAGCAAAGGTTTTCTAAACTTAATTATTTCTGCGCTAACTTGACTGGAAGTTCTATGTCGTCACTCTAAAACTTTTCTATTTATAATTTTTTTGTATTTATTTGGATCACCATAAGTTACTACGTAAACACTTGTTTAATAATTCATTTGTTCAAATGACACTTTCAATTTACTTTTCCATTAAGTACCTAAATTAGTATTAGGTTCAACACGTAACTATCTATTAACAAATATGTATTGCTCTCTAAACCCACCCTACATTATAAACAGCAATATGCAAAAGTCACATAAACTTGGCAACTTTAGCAATGAAATAAAATTTTATTATGGGCTATCTTCGGCCAGCGGCAATTATCCGTTGTTCGGTTATGGGCAAATTTTGGGCCACTTTAACGGACTATACTGATTTATGACCGATTTTGGGTATCCATTTCATTGGTCAAAGTTTGTTAACTGCGAAACGAACAATGAGTATTTTTACAATATAAGGGATGTTTAATGGGCATACATTGCTTTCATTATAATTTTGTGATTAACCAAAACCAAACTTGCAACTCTAAAATTATGCTGAGATAGCTCTTTCTGTTTATCTGGGGCAATGCAAATTAAATCTTAAGTTTCATTTCTCAGCTAAGCTTACAGGATTCTTTATTAGAAGTAAAAAAATGGACGGTCTAATGTATATAAATCGATTCACTTAAAATATCAGGCCGTTACAGAGGCACTTATGAAAAATTTTATTAATTTTTTATTCCATTGCAGTAGGTAAAATTTTCTCTCAGCTTATGTCAAGTAAGCGCCACTTTAAAGTGACTGAAAGATTTAGACCAGCTGACTGACTAAAGGTTTTGTTGTGGTGTGAAACAGGGTGTAGAGAACTTCTTGCGTTATATAACACAAATCTCTCTTAAGAAACAGATAAAAATATCTTCCAACAAAAACAAAACACTGCAATTTGCAAAAGTGTTACATAAGCCGTACACTTTTTAAGGTAGCAAGAAATCTTTTAAGGAGCACACCTCTGGGATTGACGTATTTGATAAATTACTTTCATTGGTACATTTGTCACGGGGCCATCCATCATACTCGCTTGCTCTACAAGGAGATTCTTATCGCGGATCGAGCCAAATTGATCCGGAATCGTTTTCCTAATCGAATACGTATTATGGTGTCCTGATTCGATAATAATAGGTCGAGTGAGATTTGGCAATTTCGACATTTGAAAATTTTACTGAAATAGGTGATTATAGGTATTTTGGAGTCTTTACCTGAATTTATATTATTAGGATCTTTAAAATTAACCTTTGATTATTTTGAGTTATTTGTTACAGTACTTCCTACCTTCCTTTCCTCGATTACTTATTACGATTTAGAAAACAAAGGTGTCAAATTCTTAGAACTGCTGATGATGGAAAAGTTACTGGAGGAGAAATCTATCAGATAATTGAAATAGCTTCTCGATTAGAGAACATCCAGGAAATCGTTAGTACGGCCAAAACAGTCACTTTGTAGAATTGATAACAATTAATGTGAGAAAGCTTTCTTAGAGAAAGGTAGATGAATTGTCATGTAGGCGATTCTGTGACAAAGAAAATTCTGAGAAAAGAAAAATTACTGGCCAGCCCAATTAAAGAAAATATAACAAATTTTATCTTTTCTATATTTTCCATTGACTTCAAAATCAAAAACATTATTATAGATTTGTAATTTTATTTATTTTACTACAATTAGTTTTTCTACATAATTTTTTTATCATGTTGGATCACACACTTAATACCCTGACTAGTATTTAAAAGCACATCACACTTCATCTGATATTTTATTCAACGAACATTAACTACGCCAGCTTTACACAAATTTCTTATTTGAATTATCTAAAATAACCCTTTTTTACGTCAAAATTTCATTCAGATATCATTTTTTTTTTATTATGTCTATCAGAGGTGAAAAAATTTATCATAAACTGGAATAACAAAATTACATTGCGCGTTTGAGTAGATCCCTGGATGATTTAATTAGACTTACAAATAGACCCAAAAAGTGGCACAGCAGTCGGATTCTTGGATTTTTTAAATATTTTTTGGGGCACGACAACATCCCTTGGCTTTGGTAATATAATTAAATCCAGCTAAATACAAATTATGAAAAGAATATAAGAATATATTTTTTTTTAATTTATTTGTGTTTTCTTGTATGGTGTATTACAATAAAGAATATTATTATTATTATTATAAGATACGCTCTGGAGCGAACATTTAACTTATAGGGTTTGAAATTGAGAATGAGGGTTGGCATAGAAAACCGATATATCTCCATCATCTAGTAGACGAAGTTTAGTACCATAAATATGCCAAGGTAACTCTGTTTGTCTATATGTCAACTTTGGCGATCAAACCGCTCAACTTGTATTAATGAATTTTGTCTATAGACAAAGACGACCTTGGTAATGTAGACTTTTTGTCTTGAAAATAAATCTTTAAAAGTGATATTTGTTTCTTAGGTTTTCACGCACATCACTCAACACAATTTTAAAAATCTTCCAATGAAATAACCGAACGCTCAATATAAGTCTTTCGAATGTAGCTTGACAATTTTGAATAAAAAATCATTATTCTGACGATGCAGACCTGAAAAGGCTGCGAAACGTCAATAAATAAATAAAGTTTCGTGCATTAACCCGTAAAAACTAGTTTTATTCTTTAAAAGTGAGTAAAAAAAGTATATTAAATTAAACCTAATTACTGCTAAAGATTGTGAAATTATTATTCTTATCTGAAAACACTTTTTGCGAGCTGGATGTCTCTAATATTGCTAAAAGTAACACTTTTATTATTAATCGCTTTTTTGTTTTACACATAATTATATTTCTTATTAGCTATATGTTGCTGCTCATCTAAAGACTACATTTAAAGCTACCGAAAGAAATCTTGAGATAGTTGCCTATTTTTTCGCCGTTTAACTATGAAGCTTTGCTTTTCCTGGTTCTAAATAGTTTCTTCATTATGTTGGTACCTCACTGACGAATGGAGTTGCTCCAGTCCAAGTAATCTTAGCATCTTGCCACCTATAATCAGAACAAAGGTTGATTATTGAAACGTTGACTGAAGATGTTTTTTAAGTTGTCAGCGCGTTATTATTTTTCAAGTGATAAGCGTGTTCGGCTGCGTTCTTGCAGTTGTCAGTCATTGGATGGATGACCAAATATTTAGTAGTGGAAGGCCAGTTAAGCCGTTGGCCTCGACTGCATCTGCAGTCTTTAGCACCCACCAATCCAATGGGCCCTTGTGGTGGATCATGGCTCAATCTCCCTATACCATCCATAAGAAAGGCCTGTGCCATAAATAGGTAATTATTATGACTATAATAATAAAAACACATTTCTAGCGCTTGAGTGCTTTTTGATAAAGGACCCCAAAATGTTTTTTGCCATATCATCATTTAATATTTTTGCCACAACAGCAATATTCGCAACTGCACTTCTCCCATACTCAACATCATGTAGTTCAGAGTTCACGAGGAGCTGGATGGCGCAATTATTTAGCGCGTTCGGCTGCAATCGTTGAAGTTAAACAACTTTTGCAGTGGACCGACCATTGGATGGGTGACCAAAAATTTACAATCTCTAGCTCCTCCGTGCTTCAAAGGTACGTTAAGGCGTAGGTCCCGGCTGCATCTGTAGTTTTTAGCATCCACCAATCCACACTGGGTCCGCGTGGTGGGTCATGGCCCAATCTCCTTATTCCATCCGCAGGAAAGGTGCTCCGGCAGTTTGGCTATTAGTTAGTTAGTTAGTTTTTCAGGGCGGTTTCCGCACTTAGTCCTAATCATTGCACCATTGTGCGCGTCTTGAAACATTCCCGTTTACTCCAGCCAGCCTAGGTTAGTCCAGAAGGAAAGCAGTCTTGACAGTTTGGCTATTAATAGACTGATGATAATGATGAGTTCAGACTACTTTATTTTCCTATAATAAAAATGGCATACTTAGTATGAATGAGTTTTTCCAGCGGAGTGGCGCTTATATCGTCGTTTCTCAGAGTTCCAGCCTCGTCGTGGGCTCGCGTGTCTACGTTCAGTAAGACATTGCACCCGCCACAAGTGTAATACTGTATATCAAATCTGGAATCGAACAATGTATCATCACAATAATCATTGGTTATTATTAGACATTATGGGTTACCTACAATGCGAAGAGATGGCGCTGCCTTGCAGCTTAAGGCTAGGAAAATTTCGTCATTCAAATCATTTTTAATGGCTATGGGTGTAGTAACATTCAGCCAAAGACTGATCGAAGTTGTTTATATAACATATAAAACATTTTTTTTTATTACACTGTGGTATTAATAGCCACAACTATATTATCATTTTCACTACATGCAAATGTGCTAAGACAATGGTAGGCGACATCATAAAGTCTATTGCCATACATTTTTCGCCAAACACCTCCATAAACACATTATAAGGTGTGATACACTACAAATCTAAAATATGGTTATAATGTAAACATAACAAAAATAATGAAGCTACTGTAGATATGGCTGTATAACCTAAATCTCTTAGCTTTCTTTGGTTAACGAGAGTTTAAAAAATCACACAGTTCCTGTCACAGAGTACCTTCCTTATTAAAACCGGAAATGCACAGTTATTACCTGATTTTAAAAGTAATTCTTGTGCATTAACTTTAAAAACAGGCAACTATCTAACTATTAATCTACATGCTCTATATACCTGAATCTAATACATAATTTCGGTACTTGGCTTGATTCCCCTAGTTTACTATATAACTTATTTGTTTTTTATTATTTTAATACCTGTACCTATTTGCAAACATAACCTCAAAATCGTTCAGTGTATATGGTTTATAAAAGTTCTCAGGGGTGTCCGTCAATAATATTCGTTTCTACAGTAATTTATATATAATTTCGAATCTAGGAAACAACTTTTCATGATTATTGGTCTTTAGTGTAAAGTTTAGTATCTCGAGCTCCTCCATGCTTCAGAAGGCACGTTAAGGCCCGGCTGCATCTGCAGTCTTTAGCAGCCCCCAATCCACCCTGAGCTGAAGAAAATTTACATCCCAATCATACAATCCCTTTGATGGTATAACTTAGATGGTAGCATTAGTATTATTATTTAGTGGTACCTTCTTTCAGCGTGATAATTCCGCAATAGTTCTCTATTTGTATTGAAAAGTACGCCGTAATGCCCAGAGCAGCTAGTCACCTGAAAAAAAAATATGTTTTTTTTAATTATAGTAGCTCATTACGATACTGTAATGCTGTTCCTAAAAGGATTAAACTTAAATTAAAACAAAAAGGGTAGATACGGCGCTAGCCTCACAAAAGTGATCCGCACAAATTGTGATCCACGACCCTAATCGATTTAGTCACAACTTGACATGCCAACCGACGTACATGTGAACGCCAAAAAGAAATATTGCTAATATTTTGTCTTTATATGATAAAAAACAATGCCTAAGTGTATTTTTAAAAAGTGCTAAAATTGCTCAAGTACTAAAAATAAAACCCACGGCATCACTTTTCATTCGTAAGTACTATAAAATATATTTTTTCATAAAAATTGCTGTTTGTTTGAATCTTATTCGGTAGTGACGTCGAGTACTGGTCGCGTGATTGGTTGGTAGTGCAGTGACGCGGATCTCGCCGTCTCGTTCGCGCTGCCGTTGAAACTTAACGTGCTGTTTCGCTCGGGTCGGTAATGCAGTGACGCGGATCTCGCCGTCCCGTTCGCGCTGCCGTGGGATCAGTTTTTGTTTGATGCAAGTATGAGCGTACCGTATCTACCCTTTTTGTTTTAATCTAAGGGGATAAATCTGGGGACGTAGCTAGTAGAATGTAGCAATTATTAAAATAAGAACACTTAGAATACTGAACTTCTTTTTATTTAAACTGAGAGATATTAGATATGGTATCACACAGCGCTACACAAAGGAAATGTTATTGTACTGCAGTCTTCTGTTAAGTGGTTAAAAAAGTTCATTTCAAAAGTACCTACCCATATCGGCAAGGCTGGTGTCTTCAGCCTGGATCCAGGGTACTGTTTGTTCAAGTTGTGTTTTCCGTTCTCTTCGCCTCCATACCAGACCAGCAAGCCCACAGGACTTCGCGACAGTATTCCGAATTGTGGCATCGCCTAGGAAATTTTCTGTATGGTTAAGTTGTTTTTGCGTAATTGAATAACAAACTTATAAACTTTTATATCTATACTATTATATAAAGAGAGGAAAGAATACACTAACAGATTGACTCATCAACGCACAGCCGAAACAAATGCAGAAATTTGGACAACAGATTCCTATTATTGTCTAATATATATCAATAATAAATAATAAGATAGGATTTTTTTAAATTCACCCTTAAGCGGAAAATTTGCAAAAACCGTTTGTTCCTTAAATCTTATCCCTTGGACATATTAACCGAAAATTTGGCATGAACATTATGAATTAGATATACACTAAACCTGTTACATAAAATTTTTACAACTACCCTCAAAAAAATAAAAAAAATCGTGTCAAAGTTTGCATGGGAAATCATCGAAAAGTGCATAGGATTGATTAAAATTTTGCACTCCCACTCTGTATAAAATAAAAATGACATTTGTGTTTTAATTTTTCAAAACTACCCTCATAAAACAAAAATATAGCATGTTGAAGTTTTAAATAGTGCGTCAACGCACGCCTACACTTTTGGTCTTAGAGACATGATGTATAGTTAATGTATCGGGGACTCGCTAAAAACAAAGGTGCATGGTAGCAATCCCGTTAATTAAATAAATTAATATAATGTTAGTGTCTATGAAAGTTTAAAATAATAAATCTATCCATAATTATATAATGTAAAAGTGTCTCTGTCTATCTTTCTGTTTGTTACCTTACCACAACCACTAAAATGATTAAGATGCATTTTGGTTGTATACATCTATGTTATATACTAACGTAGTATGAGCGTACCGTGTCTACTCTTTTTGTTTTAATCTAAAATTACAGCAAATTTACTGAATATATTTTATAGTAACTTGCTATCCTTATTTCTCGTCGTAGAGATCTTTATTTAAGCCAAGTTTCAAAGCTGTTACATTTCTTGCTTGATGCTTACGTCATTTAAACAACCTATTAGTACAGTTGCAAGCGACCACGGAGGAGGACAATCACGGAAAGAAAGGATCACGGATTAACTGAAGTAATAGGGTATTTGACAGTGTTAAAAATAAAGTGCCAATGGTTATCAGCTGTGTTTAGAATGAATACTGGCAGGGGTTCTGACTATTTTTACAAAAAAATATCCATAATTTTACTAAAAACTAACGAAAAAGATCTTATCTATTGTCACGTGACCCAAAACGCTTGGGATTCGCGGAGCCTAAAATGACGTCACACGCAAGTAAACTTCCGGTTAACGTGACATTACATTGTATCGTTTGACGTTTTCATAACAGTCGTGTGATGTCATACACTAGTAAAAGTGTGCGCGGCAACTTGAAAATGGAGTTTTTGATTTGGTTATTTTTTACTGAAATACACAACAGAATGATGAATATCCACTTTTTACGGACTCCATAAACATTAGTCAATGACGGGACATCGTTTTCAAAAACTTGTCAAATACCCTATTGCGGGTAAGATGTTATTGGCAGGCATATCGGTCTACTTTACAACGCAGTCTTTTAATGCGTCTAGCTCTCTCGCTAAAAACAAAACTATATGGTAGCACAATCCCGTATCCCCAATTACATAAATTACTTTAATATGGAGAAATTCCTTACATAATGATCTTCATCACCAACGTACAATACTCCATTGTGCAGATACGGTGTAGCTCGGCCGGTCAGCAGTAAAGTGCAAACGTTGAGGGAGCCCTCAACATGAGCTGACACAAGATGCGTCAGTTTTCCATCTAGATCTTTCTTAACACTGTAATCATCATAATAATTAATTTAACTGCTCTATTTATAAATATAAAGGCATTTTTTACTAGAAAAAATCAAGTCGATCCCGGTTTAAAAAACCCGATTTCGAACCCGCGATACCTTCCACAATCAAGGCAAGTGTGCGGGTTCGAATTCTGTCTGTAACCAGGACCGATTAGATTTTTTCTAGTAAAAAATTGGTAAAGGATTTTTTTACTAGAAAAAATCAACTCAATCCTGGTTTGAAAATGAATTCGAACCTGCGACACCTAACACTATCCGGGCAGAAGTGCGGGTTCGAATTCTGTCTGTATTTTTTCTAGTAAAAATTTGGTAAAGGATTTTTTACTAGAAAAAATCAACTCGATCCCGGATTTTAAAATTAATTCTAACCCGCGACACCTACCACTATCCAGGCAAAAGTGCGGGTTCCAATTCTGTCTGTAATTTTTCTAGCAAAAATTTGGTAAAGGATTTTTTCACTAGAATAAATCAACTTGGCCAAGATATGAACGTCAGTTATTGTGAGTTGTAATAATTTTATCTGTGCCTTTGAAATTGCCATTGTTAATTTTCTTAAAACCCCATTCGAATCTAATATTTACCGAGATTAAAAATCGCGCCACATATAGTTAAGTACATATGTATCAATCCAAGTGTTAAACTACGTTTGAGAGAAATTCTATTATTCTAAAAAAAAACATTCCCTTTTCCTAGTAATTCGAAAACATTATTTATATTACTGATCTTGGTCTTACAAAATAATAAGAAAGAATATTTAAATAAGCATTCTTCGAGTGATTTTTAATAGCTTTGCCATATGTCTTGGAATATGTTATATTAGATTTATTCGTCGACCACACGACGGTTATGTATGGCCCGAGGCAAATATATTAACGAGAAAAGGGAAAGGTTTAAGAGTTATTATTATAACATTTTCGGTTACAATATTACATTCCTTGGTATGTTTCGATGTATTTTTACGTCACTTTTCTTAGATATAATAAAAACAAAATTAATTTGAAATTGCAAGACTTACTCGTATCTTGCGTTGACTTGACAAGTATCAGTACCTCAAGCACGAACCAATATCGAATTCGAATAGGTTGCGAGTACGAAATGTCATTGTCTTTTGTATGGAACAGCAGTGCTATAACAGACGTAACGAGCAATAGTAATCAGTACCCCTAGCACGAACAAACCGAAATATCAATGTCAAATTTTGTATGGAAACTTGATCAGCAGCGGCACAAATTACGTAAAGAGAACTAAAAATCAGTACACATTTGACAATGACATTTCGCAATCACAAACTATTCGAATTCGATAATGGTTCGTGCTAAGGGTACTAGGTTAGTAATAATCAAAGAACAGACTTCTCTTTTTAATAATATTAAAAGAGTGGCAAACAAGCTTACTATGGGCCTCCTGATGGTAAGCGGCACCATAGCCTATAGACGCTACCCCACCCCCCAATGCCCTACCCCGTGGAGTCCTTTTTTTGTAACGCAGGCAAAACCTCTGTTTACAGACGACGGCGCTTTTAAGAGGCACACCGCCGAACGGAACTCACACCTGACTCCCGCAATCGTCACGGTCACGATGGGGCTAAACCCCAAAGTAAGCCGCGCCATTTACGAGCACGCTTAACTGCATACTATGCACTAAAAAACTCTGCGACACGATGGGGCTAACCCCCAAAGTAACCAGCGCCATTTGCGAACACGCTTAACTGCATACTATGCGCTAAAAAAACCTGCGAATACCCTCTAAGCTGCTTAGTGCAAAGCCGCGGGATCCCCGTTTAGGGATTCTTCCGCGTTACCCCGTGGAGCCCTGGAACTTTACTCACCGACAGAAACTCAACACCAACAAAAGGTAGTCTTATTATACTGTGATCTTCCGCAAGGTGGAGGTTACTACCCCAGGCGGGCGCTCCAATGTGAAAGGGGAATCTGCTATGCCCCAACTCTCTATTATGGATGCCATTGAAAAAACATTGGACAATTCTCACTCCCGGGGACGTATGGAATAGCGTCACCCCGGGACTAGGTCTGATAAATCAATGAAACAAACGAAAAACATATGCCACATATATCAGACCAATGTAAGTAATAAAGTGTATAAAACAGAATAATAAACATAAAATTAAAAAAAATACTCACTTTTCGCATCCTCTTGAAAGTATAGCAGCGTAAAGTAACAATAGTGCACCAGAACCATCCTCGGTTTGAAACTGAAAGATTTACACTTATCTGTAGGTTTCAGAAGATCTAAATAAATATCGACAATTTTATGTGGAGTCATAAGAGGAGCTTGACGGTGCAGGTGGTTAGCGCATTCGGCTGCAATCGTTTGAAGTTAAACAAGTTTTAGCACTGCTAAAACTCGGTCATTAGATGGGTGACCAAAAATCTTCAATCTCGAGTTCCTCCGTGCTTCGGAAGGCACGTTAAGTCGTTGGTCTCGGCTGTATCTGCAGTCTTTAGCACCTACCAATCCGCAATGGGCCCGCGTGGCGGGTCATGGCCCAATCTCCCTATTCCATCCATAAAGAAGGCCTGTGTCCCAACAGTGGAGCTATTAATAAGCTGGTGATGTGATGTGATGATGATATGTGGAGTAACACCGACCGACACGACATTTGTATGAGAAATCAAAATAATGTTATTGCATTTAAATTTTGTGTTTCACGCATTCCACAGAAAACTGACAAAACGCAACTAAAAAGTCTCAGTAGTTCGGTCTACCTGACTAACAACCTAAATTCTGCTACTAGAGGAATAGATAATGTTGTCACAAACGCTCTCGAACTGCGCGCTCTGTGAACTGTGTGGTGAATAAAGAACTGTCAAGCGTGAATATAATTTCGAATCCCATCCCGACAGCAACAATATGTTTTATTAAATTAAGTGACATCCATTTATGTAAATAGCCTCTATAGCTAAAGAAAATATTACTAGAAAAAATTCCACGCGGACCAAGCAGCAGACGGGACTCGAACCGCGCCCTTCGCTATCCGGGCGAATGCACTGACCATTATGCTACCGCTGCCCTGATGGTCGTGTTGAATTCGATTTTTTTCTAGTTATCTTTAGATTTGAAACATCGAGCAATTACACATGGTTAAAAAATAAAAATTATAGCCTCTACAACTATTTATTTTCATCACGCAAACATCTAAGCCCTATAGCCATGTGATAAATTAGGGTAGAAAAATACACATTAAACATCCATGACTGGAGTACAAATGCTCGCATTCATTACACAAACAACTGTCCCCACCGGGATTCGAACCCCGGACTTCTCTTGTAGGCGACACATTGAAACCACTGGCAGGAAGGTCTAAAAGTCTCAAGTAACACATGAATATATTTTTGATTATATGTGTAATTAGCTTACTCAATGAAGCACTGTTGTCGCTGGGTGTCACAGTCCAACAGTGCTTAAATCGATATTGACACATTGTAAATTTCCAATTTCATAATTCTTTAGAGTCGCATTCATTACACAAACAACTGTCCCCACCGGGACTCGAACCCCGTACCTCTCTAATAGGCGACACATAGAAACCACTGGCACGAAGGTCTAAAAGTCTCAAGTAACACATGAATATATTTTTGATTATATGTGTAACTAGTGGCCCGCCCTCGCTTCCCTTCGGTGTAGAGCTGTAGTGTAAACTATAGTTTTTGTTCTCAGGCTTGTGCTATAAACAATGACTTTATTTTTATAATTACACGTGTTATTGTGAGTCAACCATAAAAGATAGACATATGCTGTTGCGGGATATTTTTTAGACAATTTTATGTAGAATATTTCCGTCATACATGATTTCTATGTAACTTTAACCATTAAGGATGCACACGCGACGGAAGCTTAAAAAATGGAGTAACTTCTCCCGTTTTCCCAACATTTCATTTCACTACTCTGCTGCTATTGATTGTAGCGTGATGAAAAGTATACTATAACCTGCCCAGGAGTATGAAGAATAATTGTACCAAGTTTTGTTAAAAACCGTTGAGTAGTTTTTGTTTCTATAAGGAACATACACACAGACAGACAGACAGACAAAAATTTTACTGATTGCATTTTTGGCATCAGTATCGATCACTAATCACCCCCTGATAGTTATCTTGAAAATATATTTCATGTACAGAATTGACCTCTCTACAGATTTATTATAAGTATAGATTAGCTTACTCAATGACGCACTGTTGTCGCGTGGTGTCGCAGCCCAACAGTGCTTAAATCGATATTGACGCATTGTAAATTTACAATTTAATATTTTTTGGAGTTATCAGGTTACCGATTTTCAGTGTACCCAAACATTGGTTATATCATATCGCAAAATACCTCGTTAGTTTCAATTACTTATCAACTTTAATAAATAAAAATAAATATTTTCAACACTCACACCAATTAGCCTAGCCCCAAGCTAAGCACTATAAGGCTTGTGTTATGGCATACTAGGGTAACGGATAGAATACATATACTGTACATATATAAGTATCTTTATAGAGAAATACAAATTATACATCCATGACTGGAGAACAAATGCTCGTATTCATCACACAAACATCTGCCCCCACCGGGATTCGAACCCGGGACCTCTCGAGTCGGCGACATCATGAAACCCGGCGTACAAACCACGGGTGTTAATGTTTTCTATTTGTTTTAATTAATTTCCTATTCACATCTCACGGTGCTTTTCAGAAGTATTTACAGCTGAACAATTACTGCCTTCATTGGTGTGTGTCTCACAAATAAGCTTCCTTGATTTATGTACCTTTTACAGTAAGGACAACTTTATAGACAAAACATATTTTCATTTCACTCACCAAATATAAATAACGTTTAATGAATATCTGAAGATCCTCCAAGTTTTTCAGTTCAAAGAAATGCAGCTTGAAAGAGGTGAAATAGCAAATTTAATAAACGCCTCAACGAACATTAATCAACTTATACCTAATTAACATAATTAAAGGCGACGAGTATACTTAAGACATTATTTGTACGTTCAAAATCATCAAAACGAATTTACAATTTCAATTCCTCTTTGAATCAGAGTTCGTTTATCCAAATGTAAAATTAGACATAAATTATTTTCCTTTTTAAGGTTAAGGTTTCCAAGGTATCATTAAAAATGAACACGAAATTGCAAAAGATAATTAGAAAACATATAATTAAAAATAAGTCAGTTCTATTAATTGTTTTTCTTTTTTAAAGCTTTTCACGAGCTTTTAATTTGTTCTTGTTATATACAGTCATGTTCAGGCCAAATCTTGGAATGGAATTTTGCATACATTGCATAATTACGCGTTTAATTTTGATGAAAATGTACGATTAATTATGTGACGTCATTCTAAATCCCATATGGCTGACAACCTACAATAATGGAACAGTAACTTTTTGGGAACTGAGAATAACATGTAACGGTTAATTTGCTGAGAAGAATAGGAATAAACTTACATTTGCGTATAATATAATTTTAATCAATAAAAAATCAATAAAGACTTAAAGTAAACAGTTTCTTAAAAAAACCGACGGGTTGCATTCCGGGAGTGCCGGCAGAAGTGAAAACTTGAATATAAACGTTGTGCATTTTTGATATTTTGTAATGGTTTGGGAATAATTTTGCACGAATTGCTTTAATTATCAGTATAAAAGTACTATAATGTATGAATAAAATATTTATTTATAGCGCTATTGAACACAAACATGATAATTGAAAACATGAAAGAAAAATCAACTTACATGAATCACATTTCAGCGCACCTAGCGACATCTATTGTAAAAAAATGCTTTTTCTTCGCACATGGACGTCCTACATAGAGACTTATTATTATAATACGATAAAATAAAATATTACTTTGTTTCGTCCAATATATTGAAAGTCAACAACCCTTCCAATTTTATTGTGTGTCATGATGCGATCAGCCCACGTGTTTAACCTGACTCGAGTTTAACATTTTTTACCCATACAAAAAAAAAGGTGTACAACGCCGCTAAAGAAGTTTTCACTTCAAAAAACTAAAACAAACTATTACATCAAAAATACTGTTCAGCCATAAAGTATGGTAAACAATCAAGCCAATATTCAAAAGACTGATCTATTATCTGCTTTTTCAATTGCATCTCACCTTTTCGGTGATGCCGTCTTGATAGTATTGCGAGCTGTGTTTAACGTAGATGGTCTCGCTAGGTAAAGCCACTATGGCTTTCGGGTCAACTCCCGACTGAGGATTGAAACCTCCGGCGCACCGCCATATTACCTCACTACAGGCATGCCACAAAGCCTCTTCTTGACGTTCTTCCGAAGGCCGTAGGTATCTGGAAAGATATTATAATCATCTACAGATTGGGTATTGAATAGGTTTAAAAACTTAATACTTTATTTTTAATCAGGTATAAATAATAAATAAATATTATATTCCCAACACTCACACCAATTAGCCTAGCCCCAAAGTAAGCACTGTAAGGCTTGTGTTATGGGATACTAGGGTAAACGGATAGAATACATATATAAGTATGTTTATATAGAAATACATATTAAACATCCATGACTGGAGTACAAATGCTAGTATTCATCACGCAAACATCTAAGCACTGTAGCCTTGTGTTATGGGATACTAGGGTAGGTAACAGATTGAATACATTATGCTGATACAAATATAAGTATATTGATAAAAATACAAATTAAACACATCCATGACCTGAGAACATATATGCTCGTATTAAGTACACAAACATCTGCCCCCACCGGGATTCGAACCCCTGACCTCTCGAGTAGGCGACACCTTGAATCACGGCATACAGAGCACTCGGCACAGAGGTCTAAAAGTCTCAAGTAAATTTACAAATGAATATATATAAATATTTCCAACACTTACACCAATTAGCCTAGCCCCAAAGTAAGCACTGTAAGGCTTGTGTTATGGGATACTAGGGTAAACGGATAGAATACATATACAGTACATATATAAGTATGTTTATATAGAAATACATATTAAACATCCATGACTGGAGTACAAATGCTAGTATTCATCACGCAAACATCTAAGCACTGTAGCCTTGTGTTATGGGATACTAGGGTAGGTATCGGATTGAATACATATACTGATACAAATGTAAGTATATTGATAAAAATACAAATTAAACATCCATGACTTGAGAACATGTGCTCGTATTAAGTACACTATCATCTGCCCCCACCGGGATTCGAACCCTCAAGTAGGCGACACCTTGGATCACGGCATACAAAGTACTCGGCGTGGAGATCTAAAAGTCCCAAGAAAATTTACAAATGAATATATTTTTAATTATAATTAGCTTACTCAATTACCGCACTATTGTCGCTGGGTGTCGCAGTCAAACAGTGCCTCAATTGATATTGACACTTCGTAAATTTCCAATTATGAATCAGCATCAACTTCATGGAACTATAATTGAACCTCATTGTTAGATTTTAAAATCCAGCTAATAGATCCAAAGTTTATAACCTCAGGTAACGCAATGTATGAGAGGGGTGATGACGGGGTACAGTAAACGAAATTCTATTTAGTCCGTCAGTTAGATGATCAAAAAATAATGGACACGTATTTTTTCTTTGGGCAATCAACCAAAAAATAACAAAGTTATAGCGCGTCAAAGTTTGGGAGTGGGGGCACGTGACGTCACTTTTGAGTGAAAATTGTACTTGTTTAATTGTAAAACGTGACGTCATGCGAATTTTCAAATCAATATAACTCTGCAATGTTTATATTATGTTAAAAAAGAAAAGATACGTGTCCAATACTTTTGGATAATCTACCTGTTAAACGAAGAAAAAAAAATTAGTCATCATCCCTAAAGCAAACAATGCTTTTGATTATTTTAAAGTTTGACTTGAAGAAATAGTTTAGATCAGCAAAAATGCTAAGGACTATCAAGGCTTAGCATGTCCCGTCATCTCGACTTATTTCATTCGCTCCAGTAATAATCATCCTTGGCGGAAATAATTCGTACATAATTTCGTAGGTCGGACCTCATTCACCACCTCCAGATCTCTCAATCAAACAAATTGCTGCCAATTTAGCAAACACTCCGATCTCACATGTGTTAGCTCGGTATTTCGGCTGGAGGTAGTCAAAATACCGTCCGCAACACAACTGGTGATTTAAATAAACACGAGGGAATGGTTAGACCATAAAGTGGACCATTTTAAGTAAAATATTGTCGGATGGTGCATAGTGCAGATTTATGCTAGGGCACGTGGCCGACGGGGAGTTATGATCGGTGTTCGGGAGCTATGGCGTTTGCCGGGCATGTACCGGTTGGGGATGATGTAGGAGAACGAGATATTATGGACAATTTTTGACTAAAAACCCCCAAAGACATCGCCACAAAGTTTAGGAATTAGTATTGAGTGCCCGCCAGTGGAAGCGATAACATTATTTTTCGTGTGTGTCTGTTGGTGATTTGTGATTGAATATAACACTAGGCGGCAAGTGGACGATAGCTAGAATGAATAAGAAAAATGTTACTAATCTATCATTGCAACTAAGAGTATATTCCATTTACGTTGAAGTTTAGGTAGGGTAATTTGCGCCTATTTTTTATAAGAGGCGCAACTAATTACCCCACTTCACCTGATGTTGGGTATAGGTGGAGTCCAGTCGCTATAGATGATGCAGCAGGTGTGCCACTCCAACCATCCTCCAAACTTGTTAAATACCTATAGGCACTTACTTATACAGAAACTGAACAATTGTTGCAGATTTTATCATAATACAATAATATTTACTCCCCACACAAACACGCACACTCATACTGACACGCACACCTACACACACACACACACACACACACACACACACACACACACACACTCTCATACACACATTATTCGATGCTTACCATACAAACCCTTAGAGTATCATTGTCTAGGTGTAATATTTTCTGTAAATAATGGGGGCCTGGTGACCTGTAACACGGGTCTATGAACCTACACGGGCACCAGTCTCCCACGAATGACGACATGATTATATAATTCGCCTAAGATTTTTGTAAACCTTTTTTGTCATTTGTGGTGAGAAATAAAGTTATTTTATTATTATTATTATACTCTCATTTATTTCATTTCACAGTTAGGTTTTTTATAAAATAGATATTAAAGTAAAATACAAAAATAAATATAAAAAACCTAACCTAAAAGGCCACCAGCAGCGGAGCTAGGCCCAAGCTACCGGTGGTTAGGGCCGCAGAGAAAGAAACCGTCTGACGATGCGCGCTGTGTCCAGGAGTACTGCTTTTTGCATCTGCCCCTTGACCCAACCATCTAGCGAGAGGCTCTTTAGATGTTGGTCGAAACTCTTCGCTATGAGACCGTTCACACTAACGACTATAGGGACAATTATAATTATTATTATTATCCTCACCTAGCCGGCCCAATTCCCTGCTTCGCGAAGCCCTGGAACCCTACAACACAACACCATCAAGAGGTAGTGTTACTTAACTGTGGTCTTCTACAAGATGACAGTTACTTCCCCAAACGGGCGCTGGCTCGATGGCTCAAGTGGTTGTCGCATTCGGCTACGATCGTTGAAGTTAAGCAACTTTCGCAGTGGTCGGTCATTGGATGGGTGACCAAAAATTTACTATCTCGAGCTCCTCCGTGCTTCGGAAGGCACGTTAAGCCTTTGGTCCCGGCTGCATCTGCAGTCGTTAGCACCCGCCAATCCGCACTGGGCCCGCGTGGTGGGTCATGGCCTAATCTCCCTATTCCATCCATAGGGAAGGCCTGTGCCCCAGCAGTGGGGACATTAATAGGCTGATGATGATGATCACCTGATTTAAGCATAACGTTTCTATATCGGCAGTCCAAATCGTCCTGTCCACAAACTTCAGCATAGTTCGGAACTTGGGTCGTTTGTTACCACCAGAGGTATGAGTTTGAAAGCGAAGCGAACGCTTGTGATTTTTACTCGTCTACCGTTATATTGTTTCGGTGTCACAACATCCATTTCTAGAGTTAACATTAGGGTAACTAGGCTTAGTTTAACAAATGGTATCTATCTGTAGAACTAAGGCCATAAATAAGATGCGGATTTGAATTTGTAACAGTACAGATGAGTTGTTTGAAGAGGATTTAGGTAAATTGTTTTAGTCTATTCCATTCTTCTTAACCCGTCACCGCCAGGCAGGACCATCGATTCTGGACTCTACTGCGGACAACTGATGAGATTAAAGCAAGAAGTTGAGAGAAAGCAGTCAGAATTAATCAACAAAAGGGGTGTGATTTTCATCATGATAAAGCTATACCTCACACATCTTTAGCCACTCAGCAAAAAGAGAGTTTGACTGGGAGGTGTTGTTAGTTACGCGTCATCAGATTAAGGTAATCCTGTAAATACGACTTCTTCCGAAGTTTTGACACACATTCACTGCTTGTCATAGCTCTTTTTTTGTCCATTATCTTGGAGCAGTTTTATTTCCTGTATTGTTCTATCGATTCAGCATAATCTTACTCCTTGGACTTTGCAGTTTTAACACAATTCAAATCTTTGGTCTTGACTTGTTATACTTGGCTAACAGACGTTAGCCGGATAGTGGTTACTTGTAACTTGAAGCACGTTGTAAGCGCAGAAAGCCTGTTCCTCGGAGCTGTTAGGCCGTAAGCCATCAGTAATTTATAGGTCTTATTGTAAATTGAGCATTTCATTTACCTTCCCGACTAACTACATTCGCACTCTATCGCCAAAACATCCATCTCACACACCCATATTAAGTTCGCTATTTACTGTTTTTTGGTAATAAAGTATAAGTAAATAACTTTAATAGCCTCTAGGCGCTTCTGATATTGTTGTCTATGCTGACGATCAATTCTCCCGCGGAGCTCTATCGTCGAAGAGTTGCCGTATATATAAGGTCGCGTTTATATACGGCAACTTTAATCACTGAAGGAATACAACAATACAGAATAGGGTATTTGACAAGTTTTAGAAAACGATCTCACGTTATTGACTATGGAGTCCGTAAAAAGTGGATATTCATCATTCTGTTGTGTATTTCAGTAAAAATAACAAAATCAAAAACTCCATTTTCAAGTTGCCGCGAAAACGTTTCTCTATAAATATGGCGTCTTACTAGTGTGTGACGTCACACGACTGTTACTAAAACGTCAAACGATATAATGTAATGTCACTTTAACCGGAAGTTTACTTGCGTGTGATGTCATTTTAGGCTCCGCCAATCCCAAGCGTTTTAGGTCACGTGACAATAGATAAGAAAACTTTTTCGTGGGTTTTTAGTAAAATTATGAATATTTTTTTGTAAAAATAGTAAAAACCCCTGGCAATATTCATTCTGAACACAGATGCTAACTTTATTTTGAATACTGTCAAATTTATACCCTATTGGATTTTTAGACCACACAGCCTCAAAATTGAAATTCAAATAACCTTAAACTTTTTACGGCACTGTGGTAGTGAAAAACGCGTGAATGACAATATTCTTTTTTTGTAATACATACAAATATATACCAAAATACCACGCATTGAGCTCTGTGAATGTGGCTGTCTGATGAGTAAATCCTTTGGGCGGAAGGGATAGAAAAACCTAAAGAGTATTATCAAATTTAGTACAACATTATAAACACCCCTTTGGGTGTGCAATAATGTCTAACGAGTCAATAGACTCCTTAGTCACACATATTATAGAATTTATATTAGAATTACATATTATAGATCCCGTATTATAGAAAGATTCTCAGTGATTGATCTAGTCTTGAGCATAGTTAGAAAGGGATGTCGCTATATATAGCACATAGCGGCATCCCTTTCTAACTGTACTCAAGTAAAGATCAACACTTAGTTGTCATTCTGTAATACGGGCCTAAGAAGCAGATCGCCTTCCCGTAAATGCCTATAAGATCACGGTAATATTATCTATACAGTATTGTGACTCGGCCCTGTCCTTGAAATATTTGCCTACGGGCGAGTGGGGCGTATCCATGCTGTAGGGCTGCCCGCCTACAGTGTTTTAATTTCATCTACGTATTTGAGTTTCTTTCTAGTTCCGTGATTGTAAATATTTTATTTCATATGTAAAAAAATGTTGTGAATGAATTAGGATGTGTTACATACAATACATGTTATTTTAAGTGTAATACTTAATAAAAAAATATAGATTTGAGACAGAAAAATATTTACGCCTCGACTGAGACGTACGAAAAGCTTTATTATTAAATTTAATAGTATAATAAATACGCATTTGTATAAAAAGTTTAATTATTGAAGAGTTCAAGCAACCAAAACTAGCACAATATCGACTATTGCTCTTTGCCATATTAAATTATGTAGGTATCTACTTAATTTAATCAAATATTCACAATACAAACGTTTAAGCACGGCTAACTGCTTAAAAACAATTCACACGGTTCGGTGGTCGCTGCGGCGCATTCGCGACTGGATGCCCACCGGGTGCAGCGCGAACTCGAGTGGCGTAGGTATGACACGCTTTCCGACCCTTTGTATGAAGATAGAATACTGTATAGATAATATTACCGTGCCTAGATATAGCACGGGTGTAGATAAAATAAATTACTCACGTTTCAGGTGGTAAAGCAGACTTGTTGTCCTTGGTTATTGGTCGCGAGTCGAACAATAGCCACTTGATGATGTGAGCTTGAAGCGCTGAGAGTAGTGACCTGGCTCCATTCCTTGGGGCAGCCAAGCCGTAAGCTAGGGGTTGATTCGGGGGTCTCATGACTAATGGAGTGCGCACCCATTCCCCACGCGGTGGACATGCTGAGGTGCCGAAGGAGATTAAGCGGAGCTCCTAAGACAAAAATTTTATTTTATTTATTCGGTATACATAAAATATTACAATCAACAAAGTACTAACTTATTAATAACTGACGAATCGATTGCAAGACTTAACACGAATACACAAAAAATTTCGTTATATAAAACAAACAACAATATATCGATATTAACTATTACATTGCACTAAATTAAATTCATTCAAATAAAAACAAATTAGATAAAATTAATTACAATTGATTATAATATATTAAATTAATGAAATTATATTACATTACAATAAAAACAAAACATTAGCAAATCAATTAAATAAGATATTATCAAGTAAATATTTAATTAAATAAATCAAGCTAAAAAAAACTTATTATATCAAAGCGCTTGGCCTACGATTTCTAGAACACATTTTATAAATTGATTCAGATTTAAACTAAACAAATCCACATCCTTATGCACACCAACTAAAGAAAAGATTACTTTTAGTGTTTAAGCACCATCATCGTTAGCCTATTTATATACCCACTGCTGGGGCAGACGTCTTCCCTATATTTCCTATATTATTATACTAAAAATATAAAGTTCACTATAAAATTCAACTATATACAGGGTGTAAAAAAACCTATGACAAAGACTAAAACTACGCATTCTGTACACCCCAAAAGTAAGATTACAAAATATTATACTTGGGAAACATTTTGTATTTTTAAGTTAAAAAATACATTTTTTTAAGTACGCAATAGTACGTGCGGCGCGCTACTGTGGCGCTACGCAAACAATGTGTGTGCGTGTGTGTAAGTGCGTCAATAAAAAAGTTTTTAAATAACATTTTCGTAAAAAACTTGAAAAAAAAATTGACCTTCAATATCCCCATAACTATCAGTTTCCCAGGTATGATCCAGAAAAAAAAGGTCGTCATGATGTGGAAAATACGTGGCCTTAAACTTCGTTTAAGGTTTTATTTACAGCCTGTATCTATATTCTAAATGATGTAATGGAAGGTGACTTCAGCAGTATCTCTGAAGTAATTTTCACGAGTCTGTATATAATAATACAAGGTCTTCTGCCGTAGTTTTGTGAACCGATGGCGTGGCTTCTTGACTGAAAAAATGATTTTTGAGTTTGAGTATGAATGAAACAGAGAGTCTAGACTAGACCACGCGAGCCCTGTGCAGTGGGTGCTATGACCCACCACGCACGCCATGTGCAGTTCTAACTGCAGATGCAGCTGGGACGGACCCCCCTCCCAAATGACTGAAAATATTTATTTGAGATCAGTCTTTGTTTTGAATAATTTTCTGAATGACGATCTTTAAATTATCTTCATATTCCATTGAAACGTAAGGCATTCCCGCCTAATTGTTATTCATTTGAAATAAAATGATATCTTAAGCTGGTCCAATGTAAGTTTTCCTGGAACCCATGGGCATGAGCATGGATTAGGTGGGTGGAATTGGCGAGCGAGCTTTAATATCGCAAGCCTTAATAGACTACTAGCAGCCATCCGCGAAGTTGTCCGCGTTAAGCCGTTTTTGGGTGATTGAGTAGCAAATACACAAGCTTACAAACTTTCACATTATTAGTAGGAAATAGGATTGTAGCCGTTTACTTAGACGTCACTCCATCGTGCCTGAGGACGTCCTACACTACGTTTGCCTAGACGCGGTCTCCACTCCAGATTTGCGCAAGGTGGCTGGCAGGAGCTGGATGCGAGTAGCCCAAGATCGATCTGAGTGGCGTGCAATTGGAGAGGCTATGTGCCTATGTGCAGCAGTGGCCTAGGATAGGCTGTTGATGATGACGATGATGAACTTAGACGAGCTATTATGTTTATTTGACATCACTTTCACGTAAGAAAGTCCTATTTTGAACAGACTTCAAAAAGATGTAAGCTCTAAATTCGACAGTCTTTTTAAATTTTGGTTTGCGCATATATATCACAGTTTTGTACACCGATTATGATTTTTTGGCGTGATTACGTCTGATAAATCGATGAACACGACATGGCTACAGGCTACATGCACAAAAAAGTATAACGTCAGTCACGTTATGTGACGTCATGTCACGAGTCACATTATATGACGTTATGTCACGTTAGTTCTACGTTTTGAGATATATGTGAGGCGAGGTCGAGGGGTCCCTTCGAAATATCAAGATTCACATGCTAAAAGTATCATGTATGTATGTGATGTCATGGTTTATTTATTAGGTACTCACAACCGCTTCTTCTTCAGTGATCGGTTTCCCGCCGACTACGGCCGGCTTGGCTCCAGTAAGCAGCTTATTTCTTGCATAAAGCACTCGCTCTGCAACCAACAATATACGTAAATATTATATACCTATGTTCATTTATTTTTTACATCTATATCGGGATACCAGGATTAGGGTCAAGGAGACTAGCGGATAGTAGACAGGTTAGCCTTCCATCCATATATTGCATGTATATATATTGCATATTGCACAGTCTCACCCATCGAGGGGAAATGCCCAGGTGCTTCCGGACATTCCCCTGACCGTAAGGAGGAGGAGAAACCCCTGCCTGTAATAAGAGTCTCCGGATCCCACAAAACCCGCTCCGGTAGGCGAGGAAGAACTGCTGAGTTTTAATGGATAGGGCCTTCCTAAGGGCTGGCTGAGCGGATGGGCGATATTTGGGAGAGTCTAACAACCCGGTCTCGCACCCAGAGGCAGGGTATGCGTCAAGCATCTTCCCAATAAAAAAGGATTAGGTTTAACATGGGCCACAGTGTTTGTACCCTAAACAAACACCTATATACGATAGGAGTAACAGACATCCCCCTATGCAGATGATGTATGGAGGCAGAAGAAACGCGACAGCATGTCATCATGGAATGCAGATTGTGGCCGACCAACGGGCACGACTTCTCCAGTCGCCAGCATCGCTTCCGGAAGCTTGCAGTAGTCTGCCAAAGCTGCTTTCCTCCTGGACTGACTTAGACTGGCTGGAGTAAACGGGGATATTTCAAGACAGGCACGCATTAGATCTAAATGCGGAAACCGCCCTGAAAAACTAAACTAAGGGCCACAGGTAATAAAATTAATATCTCTGTATTATACCCGGTCATTTGTCTTCTAATGACAGCTGCTTAACTTGGCGCATATGAAAGTATAATAGAACCACGTCAAGACAGAATTTGGACAAATAAGAAACGGGCAGAGATGTTACTTATGTTTGTGATAAAATAACATAACATGATACCGAGTATATTACTATAGAAATATAGGTGTATATATAAACTGCCATAACTGAGGTGAAAATGTTCGTTTTCGACATGCTATAATTGGCACTTTCTAGATTTCGAACCCAGGAGCCCTAAGTCAGTTGTGTGAACGCCAGTTTTCACACTTTAAAAACTGGCTCACTTACCACGCACCACACCCTTCGTGTATAATAACATTAAAGACACAATTTTCAAAATGATTTAATAACGTTGAAACAAAAAAAATGGTGTGATTTTGTAACACCATGATGCAAATGAAACTTTTGATGAAAAAATTCCTTCCTCGGCTGGGAATTGATCCCGGGTCACCCTCGTGGCCAGCTTTCTACCACTGAGCCACGGATTATACGGCTACGGCTTGTTGATAAGTTCTGAATCTCTGAAAATTAATTTTTTGGATTTACTTAATCGCGGTAGATTTACATTTGGGGGCAAACTTGCACCTAGCTAAGAACTCCCACTTACCTGAGCCATCTATGTTGGCCATGACTTTTGGTCGCGTCCAAATCATCAGTCTTTTCAATAGGAGCTACTGGAGTGTTCATGTAAAATCCCTTCTTAATGTCTGACGCGCTCAATTTTTTATCCTATATTCTTCTAATGGCCATCCCTATATACATATACCATGCAAAACGCGGCAGATCATTTTTTTTTACCGTTCTTAAAAACGTTACTTGAACCCTGTAGTAGCTTCTATTCAAAAGACTGGCGATTTTGACGCGACCAAATGTCATGGCCGTTCGTTCAAATTTTGTTTTTGCTGCCGTTCGGCCTTACATAAGAGTGCTCAGGTATAGTCGAAGTACTGAACTAGGTGCAAAGTTGTCCCACATATGCTAATGTATCGTGCTCGAGTAAATCCAAAAAACCACTTCTCCTCCCATAAAAGTATTACTTTAAGATTTAAGAATGTATTGGCTTTTCCTCCTTGTTAAATCCAACTTTCCAGCTGGGCAATCAACGTGTCATAATCTCCGATCAACAAAAGTTATAATGCGTATTACCGCTCCCTTCCAATGCCGGCATTATCTTCCCCGAAATTCGGTAGTCTCCCTAGTACCGCGGTTTATCTAATATTCATCCTACTGAGGAGATTATAATAGTTCTTGGTAGTCCTGAGCATTTCTATAGGTCATATTGAAACCCTACCCCCAGGGTATGGTGGGTCTGGCATGGAAATTTCGCCGAAACCTCACAAGCTATTATTTCTACTAGACATAAGTTTAGGTGAAGGTCTATTAAAATAATGGACGTTGGATTTCGTTAGTTGGATTATTCGGATAAGTGATTCACATATGAAGATACTTAGCTAGCATAAAGTAGGTACGAAAAATCAATGAAAGACATGTTTGAAATATCATAATTAACAATATAACAATTACGTGGCAGCCGAACTGATCTTGACCACTAACTTCCTGCAACACTGCAGTTGAATTTTTTGGATGCAGAAGGACACGCACTCCCTGATACAGTGGTATCACTAAGGTCTCAAACTAGGTACAATGGTTGCTTACCGTTAGGCGGATCACAATGTTTGTTTGTACCTACTTTGAACAGAAAATAATTCTCCTGAACATCCTTTAGAAATAAAAATAAGGTATATTTTCCAACGTCAGAGCACAGTTTTCGAACACAATCCTTGGTCATTCGTTAGACAGGTACGCCACTCGACGCTGGGTATTGTTGGATCACAATACGGGCAGTATTTGCTTCCAACCAAACTACAGTCGTATGCATTCGAAATAATAGGGAAATGTCCCGCTGAATGCTTCACAGTAGTGGTTTTATGTTAACACAGCTCTTACCTGTTGGAAGAACATCAAGTAGGAAGAACATAAATAGATATAAGGAATAATTGCCATCATTCGGGAACGTCTTGAGCCATTTGGAATTTTGAGGACAAAGTTAAAAATAAATATTTTTGGAATGATCTTTGTAGATTATTATACCTATTTTTTTATTTTTAATGCATTTAACTGCTAGGTGTTTAAATCTTAAGAAAATATATTCCGCCCGGATAGCGGAAGATATGGGTTCGAATCCCGTCTGAAACCTGGACTAGGTGTAACTTTTTTAGTAATATTTTGTTTTTATTTAAGTGTTCCTTGTAATTGAATTCCTCAAACTTAAACCCATGGAAACTCCTTATTATAAAAGATTCTACACTGGCCATTGCGGTGCTTGACACAAAACTTAATACGCTTAAAAATATGTTTAATATTTAAATTAAACAAAATTCCAAATGGTTTAATATGCGTTTTAAATGCTTTTTTACATTCGACGTTTCGCATGCTTTTCAGGATGCGTCGTCTAAGGAGTGTCCTTTGAGGAATATCCTGAAGAGGTTGCGAAACATCGAGTTATGTCAAAAAGTGATAAAAACGCATTTTAAACCGGTTGGAAATATATTAAAATGTAATGAATGGTCTGCGTGAAAAATTAAAAAAACAAATATGTAAATTACATATCAATTTTCAGTTCTATGCACTGTGCACTAAATTTAATAGAAATTAATAATAAAAAAGAAAGTGAAGTTTGCAAACCATAAAATTCCTCTTGTGATGTTCCGAGGGCGTTCTTCCGCAACATCATTGCTCCTCTTAAATTAATATAATATATAATTTAAGCATCCTTTTAAATAAACATATACACACATACAATGATACAAACTTTATAGATCCGATTGTTCTAAGTGTCAAATTGATTTTACCACATAAGTATATTCGATAATCCGATAACCAAAAGACGTGTTAATTTGAATCTGCAACAATCTTCAATTTACAGATTTCTTAAAATTACTGAATAATTAAATTTTTCCTATCATAGCAATGCTAGTATTTCAAATTTCTATTTTATGAAAATCTGGCACTGAGCTTGTTGCAGGATATGTGTACAACAATTCAACAAGCTCGAGATTCGAATTGTTCGAGATGAAAGAATCGCTCACAACAAACAGTGTTTAAACAAAGCGAAAGAGAACTAAGGAAACTAACTCCCCACTGCGAAACCAAAGTGTGAAATGTGGACTGCATCATAGATAATTGTGTTCGTGCTTCGTGTTCACTGAGTTCAGAGACGAACTCGGGTATTTGGACAAGTAGTTGCTATTGGGCGGGTCGATAAGGTAGAATTTTATAAGCCCTGGATAGAATTAGAAACAAATAAAAAAAAATAGGAGTGCGGGAATTGAACCGACGACCGCGGTGATGCGTTGAACGTTGCTCCCGTGGCAAAAACTAAAGACACTGCGCCGTTTCGATCGATACTGGAAAGGCGAAAATTGTGTTCATATGCACTGTTGTCAGGTTATTTTCGTTACGGAATTTCTTGATTCGGTCGCTGCGCTCAAAGCCCGCGATAAAATCTATGCAATAGCTTAAAAGTTTTGTAATGTTGTGAATTGAATTCTACACTATTTGGTTTTAATTTATTCGGTGGGTATTTATCTCCGAGAATTTAAAAAGTCTGCCTTATTAGACTTATCAGACCGACACCTTTAGCTAGAAAAGTGTGAAACCCCGTTTAAGCGAAGGCGATTCAGCAGGGCCACAGTTTCTATAAGACTGAAACTAACGGCTCGGACGTTCAGCCTAGTTCATAATAATATAAATACACAATAATAAATAAAAAAAAACCAGACAAGTACGAGGCAAACTCGCCCACGTTACGTATATTAAGAAGTTTGATTTTTTCACAGCTTCAAGGGACCGTAGAACTGCCAGAGTATATAATTTAAATTTTAACTTGATACCTCCACGCCTTCCCGAGATAGAGGGTATTGACAGACAGACATATATGATCGTATCTCTTTATACGGTGAGTTAGAAGTTTGATAAAACTAGTTTTAACGGGTTAATGCACGAAACTTTATTTATTTATTGACGTTTCGCAGCCTTTTCAGGCTGCTTCGTCAGAATGATTTTTTATGCGAAACGTCAATAAATAAATAAAGTTTTGTGCCTTAACCCGTTAAAACTAGTTTTATTTAATGAGTGATGTGCGTGAAAACCTAAGAAACAAACAGAACTTTGATGTTTTCTCAGCTTCAAGGGACCGTAAATATTAGTAAATGGTTAAAATTTCAAATCGATAACTTCACGCGCTACCAGGATAAAGGGTCTTGACAGACACACGAATAACAATGTGATCGAATAAGGGTTCTGTTTTTTTTCCTTTTGTGGTATAAAACCCTTAAAACAGGTATGACATCCACAGTCCAACAATTGTATTAGTTTGCAACAATCTTTAACCAACCAATCAGTAAATAATGTTAATTGTCAACTAATAAAACAAAAATTAATTACTTATCTATTAAAACTTCTCCTTGTAATCCTTTATGATTCCAAGTCCACCTCTGTACCTATCAAATTGCATTGAACGTCTACAAACGATCATGGTACTGTGAATTCACTTACATTCCACGGAATTTTTTTGAAACATTTTAAACGAATGATTCTGTAATTTGCTCATTTATTACTTTTATGTGAGAGTATCAGAGATTACCCACCAATCCGGACTGGGCCCGCATAGTGGGTCATTACCCCTTGGCCATTGCCAATTTCCCTGTTCCATTCATACAGGAGGCCTGTGCCCCAGTGGGGACGTTAATAGGATGATGATGAGAGTATCAGAGGCGCTGTAAAAGCGTCCCTTTTTTCATGTCTGGAAAATGCGTGACCCTTTTCCCCCCGGGAGAAACGTGAACAGGGCTCACGTTTCTGAGGGCTCCTCCCTACTCAGTAAAATCCAGACAATACTCCTGCATCTGTATCATGGTCCGATGATGTTAAGCGTGTCAATTGGCCGTTAGGAGTCATATTGGAGATTTTCACTGGGATCGACGGACACGGAAGGGTGGCCCGTGTAAAAACTGGTACTGACGAACTTATAAGAGCGGCCCAACGCCTGTTTCGCCTTGAGGTATCTAACAATGACTCATTAGTTACCAAAGGGGTTCAGACAGCTGAATATAGCAGAATGCCACTGGTTACTCGTACTGGTCGTGTCGTTAAGGTTCCAGATAGATTAAATATTTAAAATGTTTATTAGTTATGATGAAATGTAACATTGTTTTTTGTTCTCCTAGTTCTAATTTTGTTTATTGCCTTCTCTGCTGGAAGTGCAAGGTGGTGGTCATTCAATGTCAAAAATACGCGAATAGAGGTTTCTGTAATTGCGGATTGCCAAATTGGAATGGTATTATTATACAGGGTGGTCCAACTAGTGACGTTAACAATTTTTTTTTAGATTCCTTGCACCTGGGGGTATCCGAAAATACCCCATGTATGTTCCGCGATTTTTCTTAGTTTTGAAGTTTTAATTTTTTTGTGTTTTTTATAATGATTTCTGCCAGCGAGGTTTCAAAAATTCTTATCTTTTTTCGTAGTACGTATTTTGCAGTCTTTTTTTTGTGAAATAATTGTCTTGAATGTTGTTTTAATAAAAAAATAACTCAACTTCCTGCAATACTTAAAGTTACTCAAAAAAGGCTTGAAAATTGGAACTTTAGTTTTTAGTAGGATTTACTAAAACATTCAACTTCAATTTAGAAGTACAAAAAGGAGTTTCCATAAGTTTTCGCTAAAATTAAAAACTCCGCATGCTTCTAAACTACCAAAAATCATAAAAAAAAATGTACTTAATCAGCCTATTTTTGTTGTAATTGGCTTTTGAAGGCGGATAGGCTAAAAATCATTGAAACACGATTAAAGAATTAGACATTATTTTATCTACTTTTTTTCATTGTTATGGTAAATTAAACCTAAAAATGTAATTTCAAATTAAATTTAATTGAAATTTCTGTAAAATAACTTCAGCATGTTGAATTTTATAATAATTTCGGTTTCACCACTAAGATTTAAAATGTGAGCAAGAAGAAAGATCAAAATGACTAGTTGGGAAATTACCTGTTTTTTGATACAAATAAAACCACAAATTACTAAAAAATTACTATTGATTTTTAATTAAAATTTACCATAAAAATGATAAAAAGTAGATAATTTTTTTTTATGCTTTAATCACGTTTCAATGATTTTAAGCCTATAGTTGTATTCGATCTTAATACGCGTCAAATTTCTAACCCCATTAATAATAAACGAAGACTACGCTTGCCATGTTTTATCTCTGTCTTATGAATGAAAAATGGCATTTGAGTGAAGTGAACAAAACACGGCAAAACTAGTCTAAGTAATTTTTTTTATAAAATTAAAATTTCACCTAATAATCTAATAATATTTAAAAATTTAAATAAATAGGTAATTATTAATAAAATTTAATTTACCTTTTGTTTAATCGCAACTGCTGGCACAAAATTTGTTATTAATTCATACGTTGTTATTAATAAGAGGGTAAAAGTTTAATATGGTAATTTTACAATACAACGGACGCATCGGGAACGAATCGCGTCTGATATCAAAAAGTTAAATTTCTTGACCAAAATGCACAAACTGCCATAAAAAATCTTTTTGACGTTTGACGCGTCGAATCAAATCGAATGGAGACCGAATTCAACTATTCGAAATTGGTTCGTGCTTACCCTAAGCACTGAATCAAACACCCAGAGACTACTTAAGGATACTGTACCCTTAACACTAACCAATATCGACTATCGACTTCGTACCGTTTGCGAGTACGAAATGATATTAGAGTATTGTCAAATTTGTACTTATTTTTAGTTCTCGTTACGTCCGGGCGCTGCTTTTCAAGTTTTTATACAAAATTTGACAATGAAAGGACACCCGGAATTTTGTGCCAAAGTTGTATACTTTTTTAATTTTTTTATCTGTGTTTCATAATTGGGTAACGTAGTCTGGCAATATCTCTGAATAAGGAATCCAAATATTTGTCATCAGCAGCTAGCTGTCAATGTCAAATACGTAGGTTTGTCATCAAAAGGGTTTCTATATCAAAAAATATTAATCATTAAATAACTTCTTTCCACGATTCACTAAAAATAAGGCAAAAGTAGTTTTATGTAGCAAATAATTTTGGCTTTATTTTGAGACCAAATTCAACTGTATACAAGTTTAGCATTTTTTCTATGAAAAGTGCCGGGTCTCCTTTCGGACTCGCAAACTATTGGAATTCGATAATGGTTCGTGCTAAGGGTCCTGATAACCATGATTCCGCAGCGTGCAAGTAAATTTAGGAACTGTGTAATCAATCACGTACCTTCCATGTGCGGCGGTGGTGGTCCATTCCGTATTATGCGATTCATCTTTATCTTCTCAATGGTAGGGTACAAGATCAAAATAAGGCTTTAAAATACTAGTAAAAACAATGAATAGACATAAAAAAATCTCTAATGAGCTCGCGCAGAGCAGAAAATTGACGCACGACCAAAAGTTTATAGGAGTTATGGAATTAATTATTCCTATAATTGAATAGGGGTGATGACGAGGTACAGTAAACGAAATTATATTTAGTCCGTCAGTAGACACGTATTTTTTCTTTGGGCAATCAACCAAAAAATTACAAAGTTATAGCGCGTCAAAGTTTGGGAGTAGGGGCTCGTGACGTCACTTTTTAGTGAATTTTCACTTAAAAGTGTAATCAAACGTGACGTCATGCGACTTTTCAAATCAATACATCTCTGAAATGTTTATATTATGTGAAAAAAGAAAAAATACGTGTCCGATACTTTTTGATAATCTACTCTGTCATCAAGTACAAGTACATACAAGTTTTAAGCACCCCGCGAACTTGATGGCAACAACAACTTATGGCCGTGGCTGCAACCTCAGTCGCCGAAGATACGATTGAGTTGCAGCCAAGTTTGCGATCACGACCAAGATTGGCCGTAAAGCGACCACAGTGCTGGTCGTTTCTTTATTTCACTAGTAACTCTGTATCAAAACTTGTTGTAGAAAAAAGAAATAAATAAAAATAATAAATATTTCCAACACTCACACCAATTAGCCTAGCCCCAAGCTAAGCACTATAAGGCTTGTGTTATGGGATACTAGGGTAACGGATAGAATACATATACTGTACATAATATAAGTATATTTATAAAGAAATACATATTAAACATCCATGACTGGAGTACAAATGCTCGTATTCATCACACAAACATGTGCCCCCACCGGGATTCGAATCCGGGACCTCTCGAGTCGGCGACACCATGAAACCCGGCGTACAAACCACTCGGCCAAGGAGGTCGTCAAAAACCAAAAAAAAAGAACAAGTGTGCTTATGACCACACGACTTAAGTGAAACTTCTTTAACTCCATCTGTATATGTGTTTACAATATATACCCATATAGAAATGTACATATGCATATTTCATTTACTAGCTATAAGAGAGAGAGAGAAAGTGAATGTGCGCGCGCACTGCTTTCTCTTGCTTATATCCCCCACTCAACTCCCGTTCGCCTCGCCCGAACACACTTTTCGTAACGCGTAACGCATTCCCCAGCTTACCCCCCAAGTCAAATGTGCGTAAAGAAGTATCACTTAAAAACTTCGTCGTATTGAGTTACGGTTCACTAACGAATTGTCCGCATGACACTGATAATGACTGGTCGCGGCCTGGTCGCCGTTGCGGTCAAGTGCGCGACTTTCAGATTTCTTTAGTTAATATGTGTGTATGCTGTTGGTCGCAGATGACCTTTACAGCGTCACCGGGTGTGCGAACGGCGAGATTCTAAGGGGACCTCAAGCCGAGAATTAGCGAGTGCCTCTAGAGGTATTCCAGGCGGATGGCATCTCCCCACGGGAGGAGTCTCCTCGCTGTCTGCAGCCTCTAGACCACTCAAACCTGAGGAGGTCGATCAACTAGAGGGCATCTCTGAGAGTGGCGGCGCTAGGCGTCGGCGACGTCGGCCACCGCCGACGGCCTCGCGCCTGAGGGGGCCTCGCAAAAAATTTTTACAAGTTACCTATTTATTTTCGTTTCTCCTGGCCTGGCTTAGGTAGCCGACCCCGAACAATTCGGGGAAAAAGCTAAGCAGATGATAATGACTTTTATTATTTTCGAACACGTGCGTGATGGAAGCGAGTAGTACTTTACGGGTATTCAGAATCGTCTGTCTGGCAACACTATTTGTGTAATTAAATTTCTATGTTTGTAATTATTTTTTGTCATCATTTGATTATCAACAATAAAACTCGTTTACTCATACGTTATTTTAAAATTTGGCTCACTTAATTTAACAGTTTTTTACTGCGTAGTAAAATAAGCCTCGCGAGCTTGATGTCGCCGACGTCCACATGTGGTCTAGCGCCGCCACTGCTCTGAGACTCGGACCTCGGCTCTAGTTAGCAGTTGTCGTGGGAGCCAAAAATCGTTGCGGCCCTGGTCGTAGCTGTCTAGTGCACGAGTTGGCTTTTAAGTTAAAAAAGTCGCACGTTTTTGATTTTCACACGCTTCACGAGCCCTTAGCATATCCGCATCGACATTGACTATAGCGTCAAAATGGCATCCAATCTGATTCCAGCAAATCGAATATCACTCACAAAACGTCCATCAAATCGACAATGAAATTCGCAATGCGTTTAAACTGAAGCTATACGACAAACGACTTTAGTTCTACACAATAGGGTCGTCGGAGGTGCACCAATAAATTTGTCTTAACAACGCGTCACACCAATGCAGATGGTGGTTGAGGAATGCCGGTATCTGTTTGCTTGGTGCAGTCCAACGTGGATATAATCGTGTCTGTATCAAACCTCAACATCTGTTGATGCATGCACTTTGCTTTCATGTGTTAATATGTCATGCTATGGAAAGGGCGTCGCCGAATTTCATTTGAATAATGTTTGTTCAATAGGAGCGAATATTGTAGACGCTACAATATTTTACAAACGACAAGTTAAAGAAATCTTTATTGTATTGAGAGAAGTTTCAAATAAATGTAAATTCAAATGTATTATTTAAAAAATAATTATTAGTCTTAATACCTAATTAGAGATTATTGAAATTTATTAACCCATATAATATAATTATTTTAATAGATACCGTATATTTTTAAAAAATCTTCCGCCAGTGACTTCTTCCGCGCTATAATTAGTTTTTGAGAATTATTTCATGTCTCAACCAATGTAATAATAGCTCACCGACGTGGGAAAGTAACCTATTACCACCTGACTTGAGAATAGCACTTTCTTTTAGTGCTTCAAACTATACCTACGAGGAAATAAGACCTTTTTCTTTTATTGAAATTTATAATCAAATTTTTGTACCTTTTGTAGTAGAAGTAGTTATAAAACTTAGTCTTGGCGCCATCACATTTGGCCGTTAGCCCAAATACGAGTGCCAATAGAATTTGGGTAAACGACTAACTGCAAATGAACAGTCAACAGAGTCGAGTACGTCCTTATTCGGGTAGATTTCCTTTTCGTCTTCCAGCCCATACTCCAGTTTAAATATAGCTTCGGGTGCCCGAATTCGAATAATGTCTTTCGTGCCCCCGAATATGGGCTATTGACGATTTGGCCAAGAGCGGAGTAGACCCAGTGAAGAATAGACCAGTGCGAATTGGTACCCGTGCGGAATGGGCCGTGCGAAAGAAGTCCAGAGCAAATTGGAACCAGTGCCCTCCCTTATTTTTTATTTTATTTTATCGTATGCCCACGAGCAGACGACTCGACTGATGGTAAGCGATCACCGTCGCCTATGGACACTTGCAACACCATGAGTATCACAAATGCGATGCCGGCCTTTAAGGAAGGAGTACGCTCTTTTTTTTGAAGGTTTTTGGGTCATATTGGTCCGGAAACATGATGATGAGGATGAATTTTTTATCGCGATGTACGATGGCGTAATGCAGCAGCTGGAATTAATCCGAACAATTCCTCAGAACACTCTCCGTGATAAATTCGATAGAAGATGCAGAGCGAAGCTACATCCCTACGCAAAACCAAAGGATCAAGCTGATCGGAATAGTCCTGGTCCTTATCCACCTCAATGTCTCCCTATTCCACAAAAAATATCCTTCCCACCAACCCCAACTCGATAATCCGCACAGAGGTGAGAAAGTTACCTATTACGCGAGCGAGTGTGGGCCCGATCCCCGATTCCGTCAAACTATGAAGTAAACAAAACAACCAAGTCCACATACACCGCCGTTAGTAGTTGTCGCTTCCCATCTAGCTGCCTAGCTAGCTGCCTCACTAAGTTGTCAAGGAAAAATCTTACAAATTTTTCACCTAACCCCCAACCGACATACCGTCTGAAAAGGAGCTTCGTTCCAAAATAAATTTGTTCGGGTAGGAAAGAAACATTTTGTTTTCGTAATTGCAACTTTAAATCTCCCCAAATTTGCTTCCAAACAAAATTTGACCCAATCAAATTCAACAAGTTAACCGATTCGAAGAAACCTTCAAGAAAATTCCCGACGGCAAACACTAAAGTAAACACACCGCAGCGAAATGAATTCCCTGTCAATATTTAACACTGAAACCAATAAAATGCGAGTAATATAAATCCATAAATCTGATTCCATACTTAACCGTATCCGTTACGTCACCTTGGCAGATTAAAGACATGCCACCTATCGACCTTATAGGAAATTAATCTTTTATTTTTAGCGGCAACACCCGTGCAAGTTCGTGTGTAGCCACAATAATGTGTGGCGGCCATATTTCAAAATGGCGGCGGGTTCGATGTTTAAAAAGAACGTTATTTCGCGCTCGGAATTGTTTTCGAATGTGATTTATTTGGAGCGATACACTTTATCTGTTTTACTGTATTGAATATTTTAACTTCGCCCTTTCAATGTGTTATTTGTATAGGAGTTTTTCTGTAATAGGTATTTACATTAACTTCAAAATGTTTACAGTCATTTAAAATATTTATTGAATATAATATGTACTCATGTAACTAACAAATATACTATTATCTAATACTAGCTTAGAACAAAAAATATACTATAACAACGAACCTCAAACTAAAAACCTTAAAAAATAAAATATAATAACTAAAATACATTATTAAAATGGCCCTTTAGGCAAGGTTCCGAAGATACTGGCAGCGTTCCCCCTTTGGATAGCTAGACTAATTCTTTGTCCGAGGTAGCTCTTAGGTCTCCTGTGATCTCGACTAATCTTTTTGCTATTTCTTTAAAAAGCCTTACAGCGCTAGGACCCCACGGACCAAGGGTCTCGACACCGAATGGGACCAAATCATATTCGGAGCCTAGACCCCTATAAAATATAAACATAATATTATGTTTGTTGCTTTTGTGGCATTTCTCACATGTGTTTTCTTTTGTCATTATTCATATAAAATATTCATTCACAAATCCTTAAATCAATCAACTTACCGCCTTTTCTGATTTTCTCGGACATTTCAACACTTTTCTAACACTAACATGGTAAGTGCTTCGTAAGAATGCAATTACAGACTAAACCGATAACTTAGCTCTGTGTTAAATAACGACCGGCATTCCAAGCATCGAGAATACGGCGGATGCCCAATTAAGCAAGAAATATAATCACATTTTTTATTTTCAGAAACTGGATCTTGCATTAAAATATATTAACTTAAAAATAAGGCGAAAAAAAAATCTATGCACAATATACAAGAATATCTAGATATATATAAAACTCAACTGAGTGACATAGTGATCTATCAACGCACAGCCCTAACCACTGGACGGATCGGGCTGAAATTTGGCATACAGGTAGATGTTAGGACGTAGGCATCCGCTAAGAAAGGATTTTGATCAATTCTACCCCGAAGCGAAGCGAGGGCAAGCCACTAGTACAATATATATGAATCTAGCTAGAATTTTAAATTAAACATATTAAACCTAACCTAACATATTTTTATGCCATATAGGCATAAAAATATGTTAGGTTTAATTAAAAAAAATCATTTTGCTCTCGTAAATTTCAATTATGGATCTATGAATAACTTTAACGATGATGCATGGACATAATTTTGTGAAGATTGTGCGAACCTTATAAAAAATTAGCTATTGTAGCAATTTTGCTTAATGCTATACGATCATGCCCTACTCAGAGGATGATCGCGTCAGATGCAAGCGCTTATGGTCAAAGGTGCGCCTAATGGGTGTGTCTAAGTCAGTGAGAGTTTTTACCATATTTCTAATCCATATGAGAAATTCACGTCCGCTCTCCTCGCCTGGGACGAAACAAAAAGAAACGAGCGAGCCTTACAGTAGTCGCGTATGATGTGTAACATTTGTAACCTCATCTTATATTAGTAAAAAAAGAAATAAAACCTACTACAAAAGGAATAAGCCATTTGAACATTATGTTCTAAAATCAAATCAGAAAGCGCGCGCTTTCGAGACTTGCTATTACACACATCAGTCCCATTTCACGAAATCACTCCCAGAAATTGCAGGAAAGCGAAAGGAAAGATGTTACACATCAAAAAAGGCGAAGAAGATGTTTCTTTGTTAAATCATAAATAATACACTAATATTTGGATATCTTTTCTGAGTTCAATGACCTCAGATATCGAAGCATCACTGGATGAGTATGCCAAGTTGTGTTACGTGATTTCATTTCTTTATTTGCTGTGACTGGATGCACTTCTTTGATGGCTCACGTTACTCGTAAAACCAAATACGTCACTAAGATAAGCCACGCGGTGTCGTTTATTTGTGCTAAATTTAAAGGCTGTGAACACACGGGTTTTACACGTAGCCAGATAAAAGTAGATGGAATCAGAATTGGAAATATTTTAATTCATCAATCTTAATTTGACATCAGTATTTTCGTATTACGTTTTATAGGGAACTAGCTGTGCCCAGCGGTGTTACCCGCAGTTTATTAGGGATATTTTCCCGCAGTAAAACGTAGCCATGTGTTAATCCACGGTGTCAGCTAACTCCATACCAAATTTTATTAAAATCGCTCCAGCCGTTTAGACGTGAAGAAGTAACAAACATACACACTCACAAACTTTCACCTTTATAACATTAGTGTGAAGTGTGATGATAAGACAATAAATTTTTATGTTGGAAGAAGTCCTGCTAGTATCCAGTTTCGTGTTTGCCCATAATTTAATTGGATACCCAAAATTTTTTTGGGAACCAAATATAATTACCCATTCCCACCTTAAGCAATGAGGTCTCTTTGCGTCAACTTTCATCCAAATCAGTCATTTCAGCAAAAAGAGCTGAAGAAGCTGTTTTTGCTACAAATATTGAAACACACAAACATTGGCGTTTATAATATTATTAGGATTCGTTATTATAAATACTTTGTAACTGACGAGTAAGGTAATAGTGTTCCATTGCGATTGCCCATTGATACAGAGTTTGGTTTCAGAACAAATTTAAATTTATACCAACAACAAATTGGGTGGGAATAAATTGTTGTACACGAGACCTTATTAAGGCCAGTGTGCATCGCGTTCGTTGACACGAACATTTAAAACTTTATTAATTTGTTGTGTTGTTTCCCGCACGTGTAACTGTAGGCATTTATGCTGTCAGCATTTTTTGTACTTGCTATGTTTTGTAGGTGATGAATTTGTGCAAAATTTGATAAACTATAATAAAAATCAAAATATTTTAGTACCATAATTCCACGCGTTCCAGGCCAATATATATAAATCTACCAGTTAAATGGTTAAAATATATTTGTATATATTATCGGTACTAGAATAACAATTGTTAAAGCGTAGTTGACAGTTTTTTCAATAGTTTTCCGGTGTTAAAATATGTAGTATCATGCTAGAGTTGGATAGCTGCTGACATGTTTTCTGGAAAAATAACAAGAACATATTAAGATATCTTCGTTAATTCTGACAAAACGAATGGATAGGAGTTTATTATTTTTGGAACGTTCCTTAACGCACGTTACAGACTTGGCCGAGGCGACGATTTCCGCCACGACCATCAGCTGTTTTGTAGCATAGTGTATGTAATTGTGTAACATAATCTTATGTTTATCGTTCCAACCGAGTGTTCCACGACACTCACTTTGTTTTTATTTGTAAGCATTTAACTGCTACATTTATAATTCTAAAGAAAATTTTAATAGAAAAAAAAAAATACCAAAAGAAATCTCATTAGCAATGCATTGGTTTTGGTAGATTTGTTGTTTCAGGCTCTTTAGGTGACATTTAGTGATGTAATGTCGTATTGTAGTGTTTGATGCTCTGTCAAATCTACAATAATGTCATTAGTTATTAATACTTGATTTTGTTTTTTAATGAAATAAGTAATACCTATAACTACAATGGAAAAATCTATTACCTAATAAGGCTATAAGCGAGTGTTCATTTCGCATCCGGTTCGCGTTCGTGTTGCTTTTTTTAGATTGATTTTTTTGTAAACGATTTGATCCGAATTTTTAATTTGATTGATGATTATGATAAAATTATATTATCCTATAAATGTCCTCACAGGACCTTCCCTATGGATGGAATAGGGAGATTGGGCCATGATCCACCACTTGAACTTAGTGCAGATTAGTGGATTCTAGCGCCTCCAGAGAAGCTTGGTAGCTAAGGTAGTCAGCGCTTGCGATTGTGAAAGTTAAGCAACTTTTGCAGTGGTCTGTCATTGGATGGATGAGAAAAACCATTTTATTTCGAGCTCCTCCGTGTTTCGGAAGGCACGTTAAACCTTTGTTACTGGCTGCATCTGCAGGCTTTAGAACCCACTATTTCGTATTGGCCTGCATGGAGGGTCACAGCTAATTCTAGCTAGCTCCCTGTTCCATCCATAGCGAAGGCCTGCGCTTCAGCAGTGGGGACATTAAGAGCCTGCTGATGAATGACTACAGATGCAGCCGGGACCAATGGCTTACTTACCTTCTGAAACACAAAGGGGTTCGAGATAATAAATTTTATGGTCACCCATCCAATGACCGACCATTGTGAAAGTTGCTTAACTTTCACAACCGCCGACCGAATGCGCTAACCACCTGCGCCATCGAGCTCCTTCCATTTACCATTAATTTTATGCCTGATTATTGAATAAGTTACAGTCCATAATGAAAGTTAAGATACCGTCACTAGATATATACAGACTCCTAATATCATCATAGCACGTTTACAAAATGGCGCCATTGAAAGGACATCCCAAATATATGGAGCTGAAAGTTTGTGATGACACGCTTGTTAGCTTTCTATGAACTAAACAGTTGAAATGACATCCTTAAACTATGTGATGACTAAAGGACTTCATAGATTCTGTCTCTCCGCGTAAAAATCACTGAATGGAAAACTGAAAGCTGAGAAAATGATTACGTTTTATTGCCAACAAGCATATGGCCTGCCTGATAGTTAGCAGCCTCCATGGCTTGCAAACGCTTGCGATACTATAAATCATTCTAAAATACCGGTAAATAACGGTTAATACCGGTTTTAGTAAAGGTTTCGTTCGGAGCGTGTCCGAAATGAAAGCGGTACCTAAAACCTTAATAAACCGGTTTAATCCAGAGCGACACATGTACGCGTCGGCATCGCTTGAAGTTTGTTTTATTTGAACTAATCAAGTCACAACTTGTTCATGCTCAGAGACTGATGCATTTATTGGCACGTTTGCTAGCGTCTAGTGAGTCAAGTTATTCATTTATTATCGATGCCGTCAGAAAGAGCGAAATGAAACCCTTTAAAAACCGCTAAATTGATTCAAAATCTATTTGATTTCATCTTTAGGAAAACCGGTTTTTTAAGGTTAAGGTAGAGCCAAACCTAAATAAAACGCTCCTAATGCACTTGGCACTGATTTAGGTTTGAAAATTAACCGGTAAACAACCCTGAACCCGTTCCTTACCGTGGAGCCAGGGAAATTTAATAACCGGTAGAAACACAACATCCTCAAAAGGCAGTGGTATTTATCTGTGGTCTTCTGTAAGGTGGAAGTTACTTCTCAGGCGGGCGCTCCGATTAGTGCGAAGAATTTTATTGCGTACTTTTTATGAACTGCTAAACTTCCATACGTGAGAGCGTGATGTAAATGTAAGTATATTGAGTAGATTTTTCATAATAATAATTTTAGAGATTTTTTGGGTCTTTGTTTGAAACTACAGGATAATCTCCAGAAAGAGAATAATATTTATTTCTTAGGTTTTCACGGACATCACTCATTAAATAAAACTAGTTTTAACGGGTTAATGCACGAAACTATTTATTTATTGACGTTTCGCAGCCTTTTCAGGCTGCTTAGTCGGAATGATTTTTTATTTAATTTTGTCGAGCTACCTTCGATATATTTTTATTGAGTGTTCGGTTATTTCATTGAGAATAATGTCATTTAAACAGATTTGTGTTTAAAATTGATGTTTTAAACACACATCTGTTCAAATGTATATTATAATAATATTGTTTTGTTTTCGCTTAACGATAATATGTATTGGGAAAGCAATAATCTGCAACTCAGAGTGAAGTCGGAGAAACAGTTTCAAACGGAATTCACCGGAGTTCGCTAGCAGTTCGTATCTTGTGCAACATCAAGAAATGCACCGTTATGCATTCATCAAACAAATTGACAAGATAAGCAGAAGGAACGGATACGCTTCCGATGCACTTTGATACTTCTGCAGCTGTGTGTTGAATTTATTATTCTACCTATATATAGGAATAACTTCATGATTGAGGAGCTATATCTGCAAGTGGTTAGCGCTCGTGTTATGCGATTGTGGATGTTAAGCCACTTTTGCAATGACCTGTTATAGGATGGGTGTCCAAAACTTTTACCACCACGAGCTCCAGGGTGATTCGGATGGCCTTGGCATTGAGGACATTAAAAGGCTGATGATGGAAGTTGCGACTTCCTACAATGTTTAGATTAATTGGTAATTTGTACAATTCAAGCTTTCACACGAAGTGTTTTAGCGAAATCAATAACAATAATTAAGCCTTTTATTTCCTTAATAAAATAAAATTTACATCAACAAAATTATAATTATAGAGCGTGCAATTTTTTTTAATTAAAGTAATACGTGATTTATTATGATTACTATTTTTATTAAGGACCTTTGTATAGCGTGGAGGTCTTCTCCATTTTTTAGTGAAATTATGAAGTATTTAAAATAAATTTGGAATAGCCTTACGAAGAAGGTCAGTACAGTCCTCTATTTTATTTAGGTGTCATAAAAGTAGCCAATGATATTTTGAAGTACAACTATGTGGTCCATGGTATAACATTTACTATGTCAAATCATCATCATCATCATCATCAGCCTATTAATGTCCCCACTGCTGGAGCACAGGCCTTCCTTATGGATGGAGTAGGGAGATTGGGCCATGACCCACCACGCTGGCCCAGTGAAGATTGGTGCTAACGACTGCAGATGCAACCGGGACCAACGGCTTAACGCGCCTTCCGAAGCACGGAGGACCTCGAGATAGTAAATTTTTGGTCACCCATCCAATGACCGACCACTGCGAAAGTTGCTTAACTTCAACGATTGCAGCCGAACGTGCTAACCATTTGCGCCATCGAGCTCCTCAAATCTATGTCTCAATACTATGTCAAATACAAGATAAATATTCATCATCATCAGCCTATTAATGTCCCCACTGCTGGGGCACAGGCTTCCCTATGGATGGAATAGGGAGATTGGGCCATGACCCACCACGCGGGCCCAGTGCGGGTTGGTGGGTGCTAACGACTGCAGATGCAGCCGGGACCAACGGCTTAACGTGCCTTCCGAAACACGGAGGAGCTCGAGATAGTAAATTATGGTCACCCATCCAATGACCGACCACTGCGAAAGTTGCTTAAATTCAACGATCGCTGCGGAACGCGCTAACCACTTGCGCCATCGAGCTCCTCGATACAAGATAAATATTATTTTATTAGTAATCGTGAATTTCTTGGTAGTCTTTCATACTCAAATTGCTGAACGGCACCTTAACGCGACTGAAGATTGAATTATTTTGAGATGATAACATATTCAATAATTCTGCGTTAGCGACATGAAAGGTAAGATTTCTTTTACATTTCTTATTGGCTGGTTAGTTTAGTGTTGAAAAAAATCGGTTCACTCTAGTTCATTCTGTAATGAATAAAATAATGTCATTTTGTAATATAAAAAATATCAAGATCAAAGCACTCAAATATTAACAAACAACCTTTATGGTTTATTGTCTGTAATTGTATTAGAAGTTGAATTCAAACCTAATTAATTATAGGAGAAAATTTTCTAGTACCTGTCTTGTTTTGTTTTTATTTTAATTTTCTTGAAAATAATAATATGTTTTTTAATTGAACAGAACTAGTGGGTATACTTTACTTCAAAGCTAAGCGCTATTTTTTGGTTAAATCGGGATATAGCATACTTTAATAATTTTTAAACAAATATTATTAAAGTGCAAGCACTTCGAGCGAGGGCGCTTTAAAGGGAGGCTCTAAATATCAAATGTATGGCGCTTTATAAAATGTTATGGGGACGTGGCTGGCACTGGCACTCATTGGTTTTATTTTATATAATGCCATACAAATCGTATTTAGCGGAACCCTAAAGCGCTTGTCATTGCAAGTTCTAAGTAACTACTTTAGAACATTATAGAAGCTTTCGACAAACAATGATTCCACGTTCCTCAGTACATTAATGGTGTTTAATAATTCACGTTCAAGTATCAAGATCATTAGCACTACCCGCTTCATTGTTAGCGCCCAATGTTTTTATCAAGGTCATACCGATACGTAGAAACGCTTCCTCATCACCCGACGATTAACTTTTCTTTGGAAAAACCGCAACACAAACTGTTGACGTGAACTATTCAACTATTCATTTGGGTTCGAGGGTAGTTGTTTTATTTTTTCGGTTTTGTCAGTTTAAGCAGGTATTTAGTGTTTTGTCAGAATTTGAAAGCAACAACTTTCTTTAAGTTCTTCGAATCACAAAATGTAATTGAGTGATCTGAGTTTTTGAATAACAGTGACTCATGCGTGATTTATTATTTTAATTTTGTTCAGGTATTTTTTTTTTGTATATACAATGCACATCGCCTAATTTATATATGTAAAATAGGCGATGTGCTGTTTTCAGGAACATAGGAAGTTTTTATATTTGTTGAATATTACCTGGATATTAGAAGTTTGTTGGCACGCTGGCTAGCGCGTTCATTTGGTGAAGTTATAACGATAAAATCCATTTGCTCTCACTGGGCCTAGGTGGTGGGTCATGGTTGATTCCCCTATTCGACCCCTAGGAAATGACTGTGTCTATGCAGTAGAGACAGACTTTTTTAGTCTTTATAACCAAATGTACTTTTCCAAACTTATCCCTGGGTAATTGATAAGAGTGTTAGATACTACACACAAAAAACGGCCGAATGGATTTGGACAAAATTTGGCAAATGTAGGTACATAATATAGAAAAGTTTACTAGAAAATTTCAAATCAATCAAGCAAAGCAATTTTTTTAACTTATTAAGCCCAGTTCAATAATGTTTGATTATTTGTTGCCTAGATATTTTTTATTATCTGGATTAAAACAACAATTGTTGCTAAGAAGCGGATAAGGATTATCCTGACCGTTTACTGGAAGTTGATTAATTAAACTAGTCTATACTTATAATAAATCTGTAGAGATGTCAATTCTGTACATGAAATATATTTTTAAAATAACTATCAGGGGGTGATTAGTGATCGATACTGATGCCAAAAATGCAATCAGTAAATTTTTTGTCTATCTGTCTGTCTGTCTGTCTGTGTGTATGTTCCTTATAGAAACAAAAACTACTCAACGGATTTTAACGAAACTTGGTACAATTATTCTTCATACTCCTGGGCAGGTTATAGTATACTTTTCATCACGCTACAATCAATAGCAGCAGAGTAGTGAAGGGAAATGTTGGGAAAACGGGAGAAGTTACTCCATTTTTTAAGCTTCCGTCGCGGGTGCAGCCTTAATGGTTAAAGTTACATAGAAATCATGTATGACGGAAATATTCTACATAAAATTATCTAAAAAATATCCCGCAACAGCATATGTCTATCTTTTATGGTTGATTCAGAATAACACGTGTAATTATATAAATAAAGTCATTCTTTATAGCACAAGCCTGAGAACAAAAACTATAGTTTACACTACAGCTCTACACCGAAGCGAAGCGAGGGCGAGCCACTAGTCGTAAGTAAAAATTGAAATGTCTATTTGGCAGTTCATTCATTCACTTACCCATAGAGTTGGCATTCTAAATAAAATTACACTTTCTTTTTATTTAGTTATTATCGGACGATAATGCGTTATTGCGATATTAACAACCAGGGATCCTTTAAAAGAGGCGTGAAGAAGCAACATGCAGGCCGGCAAGGTGAGGATGGCTGGTGTGGCAGGTAGAACTGCTGTACCAGCTATCTTCACATCTGTACTTCACCATCACTCAACATCAGGTGGGGTAGACTCATTTGTCGGACCTATCTATAAAAAAAAATGCTTCATACTTCTATTGTGTCGTTATCATCGCAGTACCTAGTGTGTAATTACGTAGCCGTTCTCATACATATTCTACGAAAAACAAATATCGCAAAAATTATACTATAAATATTCATCATCAGCCTATTAATGTCCCCACTGCTGGGGCTCAGGCTTTCCCGATGGATGGAATAGGATGGAGATTGGGCCATGTCCCTCCACGTGGGCCCAGTGCGGATTAGCGGGTGCTAACGACTGCAGATGCAGCCGGGACCAACGGCTTAACGTGCCTTCCGCAGCACGAAGGAACCGAAGATAGCAGGTTTTTGGTCATCCAATGACCGACCACTGCGAAACTTCAACGATCGCAGCCGAACGATCTAACCACCTGCGTCATCGAGCTCCTCCCTCATTTTTAATATTATCAACCGATAGTGACACACCAGTGGAAGGAATCCTTTTTATCAAAGCTTTTATATAAAACTAGCTGACTCAGCAAACTTCCTACCGCCATAAAAATCAGAAGGGTGAAATTTAGAACTGAATGTATTTTTTAATGCCACATCATATAAAAAAATGTCCAAAAAATTAAATATAAATTTTGGGGGTGGACAACCCTTATCACTTCGGTGTATGAAAAATAGATAGTAGCTGATTCTCAGACCTACTGCATATGCAAATAAAATTTCGTGAAAATCGGTCAAGCCGTTTCGGAGGAGTATGGTAACTAACATTGTGACACAAGAATTTTATTTATAGGATTAGCTTATACGGTCATCACTGTTGGATTTAAAAGTTATATTAACGATATGTTGTATAATCTTATAAGAGACTGGGGTTTAAAACAGCAAACATTTGAACGACGGAATGCCATTTCATTGTTTAATTTTCAAAAAAATTTACCTAATTACTCACCATCGAAACCTCTCCCCAAATCTGGTGACATTTGTAAAATACGCTTGTCAAAACCTCCTTTCTCCTTCACTTCATTCTTCTGTGTCTTCACTTGAGTATCATAGTCCATACTCTCGCGGCACTTAGGTGTTTTATTGTAAACGAGAAACTTAGTTAAGTGATCCATCACTGAGCACTTTACACTTAAAATTTTTAATTATTTGGTAATTTCATTTTCAAATTTAAAACATTTTTTTTTCTTTTCTAACAAACGCATGCAAAGCTTTGAAACCACTAATACTGTTGTTTGAAAATTGAAAAGGCATTATTTGCTTTAGAATGTTTGAATGAACTTAATTACAACCATGACTGTGCGAAATGAGTGTGCGATGAAAACCCACCACTGAATTGATGTGCTTTTCCTTCAAAGTCGAAAAGCGAAGTAACTCCGGCTTCCACACAAAACACCTACATACCTTGATTTATAATGATTTATATAAATCCATTGAAAATTACAGTGTACTTTAATTAATGAACCTTCATATTTTAGAAAACCAATGTCACTTCCAACTGTCCTTTGTCTGCGATAAAATAAGGACTCTCTATCTTTTATTTTATTTTTTATTTCAGTAGATTTATATATCAGTTTGGTATTGATAATTTTAATAATATATAAAGAAAATGACAAGTAAATATTATCTCATGATTTCATTGCGAAAGCTCTAGACACAATTATAAAATTTCACAATTCTTCATAAATTACAAAACTAATTTCAATTAACAAAGCTAAGCAAGATATTTAAAAAAAAAGCTAATAGTAATTGTTTCAAGAAGACGTAAATTAAGATTTGAAATTGATGAAATCCCTGAATCTAGAAGTATTAGATTTAATAAAGATTCTATTATCACATTCAAGTTTAAAAACAAATTTAAAATCAAATTGAATAATAGCTAACGTAACGCTAAATTTCACACAGGAGGTAAACGGTAAGAGATAGCGTCTAAGAACAATATGGAGGGGTGTAATGTTTATGCAAATCTGGATTCACGCGGTACCGCCGCGCCGACGCTTCGCAATTGTGCTCGCATATTCAAGGAAAATGTTGATTTGTTGAAAATACTATGCGTTCATCGCAACTTTATAGAGAAATAAATTTTAAAATTATTTGCGTTGACTTATTCCTGTTATGCAAGGTAATTATTAACAAGAAAATATTCTTTGTATTTATAAATTAAGCAGTTTAATGCTTAATGGTCCACTTGAAGGATATTTGCTAAATCTCAATTTAACTAAAACTAGATTTTATTCTATACAATGATGTCAATTTTAAATTATTGTATGGACTAAATCTAGTTGAAGGGTAATTGAGATTTAGCAAAGTTGCTGCAAGTAGAGCTAAAATAAAACCTACAAATCGAATAAACAGACAAGACAAAGTGATTGATTTCGAATAAGATTTTTTATACTTCTATTAAAATGTACTGCATGATTTTTGAAATATAATAAGCTTAACAACAAAACAACAGAAAACCAAATCAAAATGAAAGCTTACTTTGAAGCCAAACAAATTGTTTTGTTGAATATTAATATTTTTTCACGTTACTTAAACTAAGAATAATCAAATAGTGTCGAACAAATGGAAAGCTATCAAAGCAATTTCAAAAGCATTCAATTTTAGCACTTTGAACAATATTATAAATAAACACAACAGAACTGAAAGAGTTAGAAGTTTTCTGAAATAGTGTGACTATAGACGACTAGACGAATTCTGTATATAAATATTCTTCGAAATACCAGTTCTAAGGGACCACACATTTCCAACAATATTTTGAAATAAACTCAAACTTAACAGAAGCATAGGTACTCCTAAATTAGAGACGTGTATTCCTAATTTGGGTCTTCATCTTACTATAGGTCTCATAAGAAGGCTCAAGGTCGCACAGCTGGTAATGGAGAGTGCGATGCTCAGTATCTCCCTTCGTGATGGAATCAGAAATGAGGAAATACGCAGGAGAACTAAAGTAACCGACATCGGTCGAAGGATTACTCAGCTGAAGTGGCAGTGGGCGGGACACATAGCGAGGAGAACTGATGGCCATTGCGGGTGGAAAGGTTCTCGAATGGTGACCACGCACCAGACGAGACGACACTCGATGGGAAGACCCCCACCAGGTGGACCGACGATCTGGTGAAGATTGTGGGAAGCCAATGGATGCGTCAAGCACAGAACCAATCGATCTGGAGATCCTTGGGGGATGCCTATGCTCAGCAGTGGGCGTCGTACGGCTGAGATGATGATGATGATTCCTAATTTAGGTGTATTTTGTTTCATAACAAATTAAAGACTTAATATTAAAATCACACAAGTGCCTCTTGAGTCTCGCCAGACTAAACTAAAAGACTAACAGGAATGAAGTAATATGGCGTGCGGTGCTTATGTAAATTCTATTCGACTAGCTCACACGATGAGTTTTCCTTGGCAAATTGTTCGCAACTCAACATATGAACGTTTGTTAAAGCGGTTCAACTTGAACACATAAAATTATAGTTGGATGGTTGAAGCGCCTCGTCTTTCAGAATTGATGACATGCACCATTAATTATGATTATTTAAACGTTTAAAGAAATAATTTACTCGTTCGGATAGTCCATTTAACGTATTGAATGGTTTGACATAATCGGAATAGGGTATTTGACAGTATTAAAAATAAAGTGCCAATTGTTAGCATCTGTATTTAGAATGCATATTGGCAGGAGTTTCTACTGTTTTTACAGAAAAAATATTCATAATTTTACTAAAACCCACGATAAAGATAATAGTTTTCTTGTCTTTTGTCACGTGACCCAAAACGCTTGGGATTGGTGGAGTCTAAAATTACGTCACACGCAAGTAAACTTCCGGTTAAAGTGACATTAGATTGTATGGTTTGACGTTTTTATGGCAGTCGTGTGACGTCACACACCAGTGAGACGCCATTTTGTCCAGAGATACGTTTTTTGCGGCAACTCGAAAATGGAGTTTTTGATTTAGTTTTTTTACCGAAATACACAACATAATGATGAATATCCATTCTATTGGCTCCATAAACATTAGTAAATAACGTGAGATCGTTTTCTAAAACTTGTCAAATACCCTGTTAAAGGCATGAGAGTGACAGATTAATTCGGGCACAGAAGTACAAGCTCTGTGAAATGATAACAACAAAATATTTTACTATGTGATACATCCTTTGTTATTTCTTTACTTAATTATCTATTACCAACCCACCCCTAGAATGAGCACCACAATTTACATTATATCATGTGTTTTATCGCGTCTTACTGTCAAACTCCATAGTAATTTGACAATTGAGCGTGATATAAACGCGTTATATATGAAATCGTGGTGCTAATGCTATGGGGGTAGGCTTTTTTATTGTAACGCGATGAAATATTAAATCACTTTCAAAATAATGTAGCTTCCTACTGGTAAATATTATTTTGAAATCGTTTTATAAAGGTTCCGAAATAATAATAATAATACCTACTCATAATAATATTATTAAAAATTAATTTAAAATCAACTAACTCTATTTCTAATGGTGTTATTTTTAATTAATTTCAAATCTACAAATTATTGCATAGAACAGGATCAGTACCAACAGTTAATACCACAAACACACTAAATTTGAGTATATCAAATTAATTACGAGATTTTGCGTTACGTTTTTACACGATGCAGTACTAACAGTGCTAAGAATATTCTGTTGCAAAATGTGCATAGCTTGCTTATCGCAGCAGAAGACTTTTGACAGCCACCGTCGCGTCGTGTTGCTCGACTGATGAGTTTGATATTATTTGTATTACTTGATTTGTATCTAAAAAAATAAAAGAGAGATACAGAGGCAATATCGTAACCAATGAGGTTAATACGAGGTGCGATTATTGCTAGTTGAAAAGGCACTGTTTTAATGACTGTGGAAAAGAAATAATTGTAAAAATTAATAGATGAAAAAAATGTTCTTACTTGAAAATGATGATGCATATACCTTCAGGAAGTAACAACGTAACCTTAAACTCAACGATTCACCATGACCAGTATTCCACAGCGTCGCGAACAAAGAAATTTGTGCGATTAATTTCGCTGTCACTCTTCATATAAAATAGGTACTTTTTTTGGCCAGTGATATAAGTAGCAAAGATGGCGCAAAAGCAATATGTAGGTCTGCAATCTACGCTATTAAAAAGCCCTTTTGAAATACTAAACTAGAAAAATATTTAGCTTTAAAAATATAATAAGCTTTAGGAAGTCATTCCCCTTCATCCGATCATATGTGTGGGCGGAGTCCAGTTCCTAGGATTAGTGGTATAGTAAAAACTGTCAAGAACTTTTTTTGATGCAGTAGGTAGGTATAATCTCTCGTGCTAACCTGAAAACTATCTGCTTACCCCATGGGGCGCTGGAGACTCTCTTAAAAAATCAAACCATCCAAATTGGTGTTATTTGACTGCAGCCTATAGAAATATTTAGTGTAGATTTTAATAAATCAAATCACGGCAACGCAACTTTTTCTTCTTTATCTTGAATTGTTTAATTTACGAGAAGGCGTTACGAGAATAAGCCCACCGGGGAGAGTTAATTTATTATTGATACCTACTTATTTCTTATTTAATATTAATCTTTAATTTGTATTTTACCAAGAACACTTTTCGAGTAAAATAAAATAAAGATTCTTTATCATTCAATATTTGTGTTGGGAGAATACTTTTCAACTTTTTACACTATAATTATTAAAGTATCAAACTAAGAGGGCCTGCATTTGTATTTAAAATTAGAATGATTTGTAATTGGTTCGTACCAAGAAGTATGTCAGGTATGCCCTTTCCTTTGTGGCGCTAGGCTAGTTAAACATATACAGGTACAATTGTAATAAGTATGTAGCATAACTGCATAGTATAGATACTTAGGGTTAACTAACTTAAAGGTTGTGTTTGATGAATTGTAATTATTTGTAAAAACGGCAAAATGCGACTGTCTCACACATAACAGGTTTAGAGGTCTCAGCATAAGTGATGGGTTAATTTCTCTGACGTGAAAACGTGAACGTGGTCTTAAAAAGTATGTAATGGCTCGATTACACTAGACGTAAGCCCGAATACGAGTGCTAATGGAATTCGGGTAAACGACTAAGTGTAAATGAACAGAGTCGAGTACGCCCATATTCGGGTAGGTTTTCTTTTGTTTACTCAACACCTTCTTCCAGCCGACGACATTTTTTTCTCGTGCTGACCCGTTCGCGACGTGTTGTGTCTCGGCGCGTATATTATGATGCAATTAATTCTTTTTCAATGATATCAAGAAATCATCCCGTATAATACGATTCTACTAATAATAGGACCGACTGGGTGCCATATTGTGACGTCATAGCTGTCAATGCAAACCAATTAGGTACAGTGAGCAAAAAAAAGTGTTTATTTAATTAAACTTATTTACTAAGATTAAGTGAGAAAAATTATAAGATTTTTTTAATTTACTTTTATTTATTTAAAATTTATTTATTACGATTGAGAAAAAAACAACCGATTTTTAATAATATTTATTTATTAAGACTGTGTGAGAACAAACATTAATCAGAATCTAGCTCTTCAATTCCGTTCATCTCTGTATTACCGCCAGAGTAGTTATGAATAATCATGTATTATTACTAGGTTACATATGAACATGCATTCTTTATGTAAACGAAAAATTTAAATCAAGTTTAGGAACGCAACTTAAAGTAACATTTGGCTGACGATTTAGGTTATCAACCAGTCACAGCCAAAGCTCAATAAATGAAAAAAATATCAACCAATATGTCATCAATATTTGTTATTGTTTCTTTACAAATGTTTGGTTTTTATTCTAGAAAGAGCAGAGTACTTCAAAACGAATTTTTTTGCAAACCGTACTTTTCAAGCGACACTTGACAGATGGAGGTCTTTGGCTTTCCTATTCTTATTTGAATCGCACTGTACACGTCGCGTATGTCGAGAGCTTTAACCAAGATGGATTCGTTCACAAGATTCATTTGAAAACACTGATTGTCACCTACGATCCGGCGTATCCCAACTTTTTTAAATAATGTTGAAATTACAGCGTAAGTATTTTTGATGAATAATTTAAATCAATTTACACTGCTTAAACGAAAATGTGAGCCTGTGAAACGTGCCATTAATAAATTAAACTAAGAAAAACTTGCCGGCGGCTCTTTCGGGCAATAACGCGAGTAATTTATTAAAGTATCATTAAAATTTCAACGTTAACATCATTAGTAAAATTAAATAAATTTATTGTAAAGATGAAATAAATTAAAAAAAAAACAAGAGGGCCGCAGGCAAATTTTACAATTTTTTTAATAAAAACCGCATATTTAGTGCCATTATCAAATAAACATTATTTCTGGAAATCGTTGGAAAAACTATTTCATTAGATGAATAAATACTATGTAATATTTAACTGCGACGCTCTTGTTTTGTACAATTTAATAAAATAATAGCTATTGCTGGTTGGTTTATAAAAGAAATATAAAATTTATAAGATTAAGTTTTACTTGGTTCAGTTTTCACTGGACCCTCATAATTGGAACTTGTCTACAGAATAGGACCTTTAAGTAGGGGAGCCCACGATGCTAAATAGGGATTTACTCGAGCGTCGTGGAGACCTATTGAAATTTGTAGATCAGATGGTAGAAAGAAAAAAAAGGTTAAATGATGCATACCCTTTCACCGGTGGAACAAACGCCTAGAAGCTTTCAAAAATGTAAAAAAAAAAATAGTCACTCGGAAATACTCGAGCCCGTCAGATATAGATATTGTATATGCCCCTTGTATCCTGATGACGGAAGAATGTTAATCTGCCGGTTTGCATGGTGGGACTAGCCGTATTGATGGATTGAAAATGGGGGAAAAAATTTACTCTAGCGCATCAGATAATCGAAGAGGGAATGTTAAGTGAGCCTAAACGAAGCTCAGATCCATAAGTCTGACGATTTGGACGCGACGCAAGCTCGTGACGGCTTTTTGAAAACGCATAAAAAATCGCCATCTGGAAATACTCGAGCGCATCAGATTTTCACACAGGCGGTTCAGCTTGATGCCTTGGTCAAGCTGAGCCATAATCTGACGAATATTCGGAGGGATTTTCATAATCTGACGGTTTAAAGAAATTTTTCTCCGTGATTTTTTTCAAATCATTGAATGTGATAAATAAAATTCATAAAGAACAACATGCAATTAAAAATAAGCTGAAAATCTAAACAGGGTTAAATTAGGCCAAGATACACTCATTGTATAAAAATCAGCTCATTTGCTTCAGCGGTTCGTGCGAAAATTTGGCGAAAAATTTTATTCACGTATTCACAGACATGTTCGATATTTAAAAAGAAATTAAATATAATAAAATACATATAAAAAAGTGTTACATTTCAGTCTCTGGTAAGCTTGACAATTGTACCGATGTAAATTTTACAATCTTTTGACGTGTATTTTGTCCACAAAACACACACTTTATAATATTGTCACTCATCTTGAGTGTGTGTTTTGCGTGATAGTAAATATCAAACTCACAAAATTTAAAATAAAACAAACAAACCAGAGCGTTGTACATATAATACCACGAGATTCACGAGCGCTATGATCAGCTGTGAAAGCGTAATGGTAGACAGAAAGTGATGTAGGGACGGTGCGAGAGAGTGGAAGATAGAGAAAGAGCGAAATAGAGAGAGGCGCGTAGTATGAAATACATGCTTCGCTGCAGCTGCAACACTTTATTAACGATTTTTGTTACTTCGGCTTGTCCAAATCGGCAGATTATATGTTTTCCATGATCCTTGAATTATTTCCGCTCGCACTCGCGAATGTCCAGACATTGTTTTTTTTTTTGCAATTTACAACCCTGCCACACCCTTAGGTCACGCTCAAATCGTCAGATTATTGTAATACACACTTTTCAGCGTGTAATTAAACCACCACACCTTAATCTGACGCGCATATTTAGTATACGAGTATTTCCGCCTATCGTTTTTTTTACTATTCTGATCGGCTGGTCTACGCGCGCGGCACTACATGATGTAAGGTATCTTCCCATATATTAATCTGCTGCGCTCGAGTAAATCACCAAATCCCCTCTTGAGCTCCCCTATTATTTTTATTGAATTTAGTTGTAGTAGTAGGAAAGTAAAGAAATATATAACGTAAAAACAAGCAACTATATCTTAAAGATAATTGATTGCTTTTCAGGCAACTTTAGTAAATTTTAATTTCATTATTTAAATAATATACAGACAGCAAACAGTTATTAAAAAGCCTAATGCAATGAAAATACTATTTCAAAGTTGAATGACACGATGTTATAACTCATAAACAATTTGACGTAGGCGTTGGTTGCCAAATTAAACTAGTTTAAGTTACCAATGGAATAGTTATCTAATAATTTTGATAAAAGAGTGATAATTGTATTCATTTTATTTGTTACAATTTGAACGTTCACACGTTTAGATATAAGTAATTTGAACATTTTTTTAATGGAAATTTGAAAAAAATGTAATAGTGATAATTAGATAAATGAAATATTTAAAAATACTTTTATTTGTACCCATTACATAGTTTAACAAAAAAAAAACAATAATTTAGAAAATAGAAATATTGCATTTTTTCATCCAAATTAGCCTAACCCTAATGCAAACACTCTAAAGTTTGTATTATGGGATACAAGGGTGACGAATAGGTTCCATTATACTGATGCAAAATACAGGGCGTCCCACGGCTACCTCACACGGAGGGAAAGTATATCAAATATTAAAGATAGGATATTTTACTGAAAGAAGACATCATTTCATTTTTGATAATAACTAGAACTGCATTCACAGATTTTTTTAAATCGACTGCTACAACTGGGAATCAAACTCGTGAAATTTCAAAAAAAAATACGAGGTATTTTGTGATAACCATCGAAAGGGTTTATCATAAAGATTATTTTTTACTAATTAACATAGCATTTTAAATGAAAGGAATGTCTTATTACGTGATAAAAAGAATAAAGTGATATATATACAAACTGTAGTACGTATGCATTTCATTTTGAACTCAGTTACAATGCGATTGGCTGTTTGTAAAAATAATAATTCGAATAGAACACATACATTTTCAAGCGTCTGTACCCCTAGCACGAACCATTATCGAATTCGAATAGTTTGCAGGCGATTTTTAAAAAATCTGTGAATGCAGTTCTAGTTATGATTGAAAATAAAATGATGTCTTCTTTCGGTAAAATATCCTATCTTCAATATTTAATATACTTTTCCTCCGTGTGAGGTACCCGCGGGACGCCCTGTATATAGAAATAAATATAAATATCCATGACTTAGATACTAATGCTCCTACTCATCAGACTTAAACTTGTCCAACTGGAATTCAAACCTCTTCAAAACCTCTGAGTAAGCGACACCTTGAAACCCGATGGACAAACCATGCGGCCATTCAGGTTGTCAATTGAAAAAAGAAGATTTTACGTTTCAATTTAAGTACTACATGGTAACTCACCTTTTTCCTTATTCAGGCACACGATATTATTAAGCGAGACCGGTTTTCCCTGAATATTATCGGTAGCATTATCGCTACTCTTTTCATTTTGGGGCAAATTCAATTTAACGTTTTTCCAACGATTTCCTAAGCTCTTGCTCATTTTATTCACATGCGGATGCAGACTTAATGAAAAAAATATGTGTTTGTGAAGTATTTCACTATTCACTTTAGTGGAGTGGTTTGAAGGAATTGTTGTCGGTATCACGGGTAGTTTGCAAATGTTTTTTTTCCTTTGAAGTGTTAAATGACTTTCAGTCTAACATATAGAAGAGTGAGGTGATCTTGATATTTTAGTTCAGATTATTTTTTTATTCGTATTTTTGTGGATGATGTCAATTGTTTAGATTATAGTATAGATAGTCAGTGGTTATTACCGTAAATTGAAATTGAGTTATATAAGAAAATAGGTACATTAGATTATACTCCCATCAATTTAGATCAAGCAGCTAAAAAGAAACAATAGGTGTAGGTATCCGAATTTTTCGGATTAATTTATCAACACACGGTATAAGGTAAAATATATTTAAATGTCAGTCTGTATTTATACTTAAATAGGTAAACTTACTTATTTTAATTTAAATTTGTTCCTTCTCAAATCATAATTCACCAACATAGCCCACCGGATTAGCAAGTTGAAGTGGCAGTGGGCTGGCCTATTTGCCGTAGAACCGATAACCGTTGGGGTAGACGAGTTCTGGAGTGGAGACCGCGTCTAGGCAAACGTAGTGTAGGACGTCCTCAGGCACGATGGAGTGACGATTTGCGCAAGGTGGCTGGCAGGAGCCGGATGCGAGTAGCCCAAGATCGATCTGAGTGACGTGCAATTGGAGAGGCTTATGTCCAGCAGTGGACTAGGATAGGCTGTTGATGAAATCATAATTATTGAACCTTAAGTAATAAAATGAAAACCGACTTCATAAAAAAGTCAGAAATAATACAACACAACTCATATCCAAAGTCAAATTAACATTTGGTGTCAGTGCCATGTCAACGGCAACTCAGATTTATTTTCGTGCATGGCACCGACTCCGGTACTGGCATCAAAAATAAAAAATAAAAGAAAGCGAATCAAGTAGTATAAATTTCAATTTCTCAAAAATCACATAAACGCTTTACAAAAATTTTAAAACGTCAAGAATATTGAGTCCGCACAAAATTCGATTCTGTCTCGTACAAGAGCTTTCGCGTTATAAAAGATGTATAGGGGGTCACGATCGCACCCATTACTACTCCAAATTGTATAGCCGATTTGAATCGCTTAGAAAACTATTATGTTCCACGAGAATAGCACTATTCAGGTGAAACCTTCAAAGTAGTTCTTTGTGTTGCTCGAATGCCCCGTGATTCACTAGTGCAATACCTTAATTTATCTTTGCTGTTTTAAATGCATTATTTTTCACCGGCGCATTTTTTAACATTATATTTTTAAAGCAATTAAATGTAGCTAGATATTTAAATCTAAAGGATTTTTTTAGTAGATAAGAAAAAAACCACGCGGTTCAGGTCGCATACGGGATGGATTATATTTTTTAATAATTTATCTGTGTTAGGGTGATGAATGAATTTAACATTTGCTATAATGTGACGTTATCACGGTATTTTGATTCCTTAATCAAAGGCACTGTGTGCTACTGTTTATGACCGACTTGAAAAAATGTGGTTTGTCGTTTTATAATGTTTTCTTAATGGAAATGCACGATATTCGTATAATATCAGCCTATCAGAATATGCGCTCAGATAAACCTGTGTTAATTGCATAAACTATTAGGAACATCAAATTCAATCCAATCAATGCAATCACTCTACCTTTTGGCAATCCGTAATATTGTGAAGTTTTGGTATTACAATGATTGCGAGTCACTAATTATTCAAAATATTTGGTCAACATCAACTTCACAGAAGCGCTTTGAAATTCACAACAAACCACTTCCTGGTATCTGGCGGGGCTCACTGAATTATTATCAAGGATGAATGAGAATTCAAACCAACGCTAAAGTTGGTTGGTTTTAGCGAATCCTGAATGAAATCTTCAGTACTTACGACATTGTACGAGATCAATAACGGATTCGTTTCAGATTGTCCCAGATTGTCCAAGATCGCTGAACGCGCACAATAGTGAAATATGGACGACCGATCGTTCCTTATTCAGCTTTGTTATCAAATTTATGTCAAGATAAGTATTGTCGTTGGTAAATTATTACAGTTACCTCACATATTGTTACAAAAATCTGTATTTTTCTAAATTATGGGATTTTGATGTGAAACTTCTTGTAAAGTTATAATGAAGCGTCTGTTGAATTATGACGCTCAATAAAAAATACCTACAAGCTTTTACAGCGACCTTACACTATAGTCATTTATGTATATTGAGGCAATCACTTTAATTATGTAAATTAATATAATGTTAGTGACCATGGAAGTTTAAAACAAATTAGCTTATAATATGCACCGTAATTAAATAAGTAGTTGAAAGTGCTTCGTTGGTTTAAAGATCAATCGCAGATGCTACGGCATGTGAAATTCCTTATAAGTTTTACGTATTTTTATTAGTATTTTGTATTTCTTTTGTTTTTGTGTTCTATTCAATAATTATGGAAATTTCGGGTCTGTTTCTGCAAGGCGTCCCACCATGACCTAACCATTAAATGTCATTACTATTTTCCCCATTATGTGTTACAATTAATAGAGAAAAATGATAAAAAAGAAACAGTACAAAAATCAAAAGTTTGCTGTAATGTAACTTTAAAAGCAGTAACTGCTACCATAATTCAAATACCTTAGTTAAAATTCTAAAGCTTCTTCAATCTTACTTCGTCTGCTGTAATGTAACTTAAAAAGCCGTAAGTAACTGCTACCTTTATGCATATACCTTCGTTAAAATTCTAAAGCTTCTTCAATCTTTCTTCGTCTGGAATACAAATAAATATTTGATTCGTATTTTTCCGGTTAACCTTCTCGTTTAATTGTGAAGTATGATTTCAATGGAAAAATTTACAACAAACAGATTTTAATACGTGCCTCCACAGAATCCCGTTTGCACGGAATGCCAAGACGCGCAGTATAATTTCATAAAACACAGCGAGTACTTGACGGCGAATTTAAGTCACCATATCCTGAGATTTTGGTGGAACCAGTACTCTGATGTACGAATAATTAACATTTGCTTAGGATGCGCTTCACTTCAGTTTAATTTGTAATGAGGTTTTTAAAAGGATTTTGTTGGCGGAATTGTTAGTCTGAAATCTGAAATTATGGCAATGAAGCAACTTTTGTAAATTGTCATCATCAAATGGCGGTGACTAATAATTTGCTATCTCGAGCTATTCAATTCTTTAGGTCTCTTAGGAACTCGCGGTTAGTCAGGACCCACAAGTCTGCAGAAGGCCTTTTTTTTTAATACGCAGGTAAAAAATGCTGTTTACAGACAACGGCGCCTTTAAGAGGCACACCGCCGAACGGACTTCACACCTGGCTCCCGCAAGTCTTACGGACCCCCTATTGGCTACCCACCGAGGGCCCCGCAACTTTTACGGGCTCTTTACGGCATAATATCCGCTAATAAGTCCTGCGAATACCTTCAACACTGCTTGATGCAGAGCCCCGGGATCCCCAGGTGAGAGATTTCTCCGCATCCCCGTATCCAGCAGCTTCCCGGCCTCGCCAGGGCTCCACAGCAGGGGTCTCCTGAGGTATTGCGGGGACCCCGAAGTCTGCAGAAAGGCCTTCTGTGTGTTCTTCTTCCAATATGACATTGTTCAGAGTTAAGTCCCCAGCAGTGGAGGTCTTAACAGGCGATGATGATAAGAGGATGCTTGAGGTGCGCAAACAAAAGTCAGTTGTATATTATATTTTTAAGAGAAGTAGGGTATAGCGGATTATCCGTTCGAATTGAAGCTACCTGTTGGTGGTTTTGTATTTCTGCCGCTGAGTAAGATTCCTGGAACCTTACTCCAGGGCTCCACGGGGTACCCGTGACGGCAGCCCCCCCTTGTAGTTCTGTCCTGCAAAGAGAGGGTGGCGGAGGGAGCTACACGAGCACGCCCAAGTAGCCCTCTGCAGCGGACGGGGGGTCGGTACGGTGGGCACTAGGCCACGTACTCAGCCCGCATGCGCGGGCCATCCTGCGCACGTCTGCGGGGTCCCCGCGATACCCCGGGAGACCCCTGCCGTGGAGGCTAGGCCGAGAGGCTGGTAGGTGTAAAGACGCTGAAGAATCCCTAAACGGGGATCCCGCGGCTTCGCGCTAAGCAGCTTAGAGGGTATTCGCAGGGTTTTTTAGCATATATTACGCCATAAAGCGCCCGTAAGAGTTACGGGGTCCTCAATGGGTAGCCACTGCTGGGGCTTGTAAGGTTTGCGGGAGCCAGGCGTGAGGTCCGTTCGGTGGTGTGCCTTTTAAAGGCACCTTCGTTTGTAAACAGTAAATGCTAACCTTGCTTGCAATTCTCTTTAACGCATGTTTTGATCTGTGCTACTTCCCAGCCGCCTGGAAAGAAGCAATAGTGATAGGCATCCCCAAACCCGGAAAACCCGCGCACCTCCCCAGTAGCCATCGCCCTATTAGCCTCCTCAAGGCAATGGCGAAACTTTTCGAAAAAACCATACTGACCAGACTAAGAGAGCACCTCCTATCACCATCCGATCCAATTATCATTGACCACCAATTCGGCTTCAGAGCCAAACACTCCTGCCCCCAACAGATCCATCGCATAGTGGAGCACGCCCTAAGCGGCTTCCAACTTAACAAATATAAAACTATTGCAGTCTTCTTCGACGTCGCCAAAGCCTTCGACAAGGTTTGGCACGACGGATTAATTTTTAAATTATATCAATTAAAATTACCTGACCGCCTAGTTAGGTTAGTAGCCTCTTTTCTATCAAACCGCACCTTCCGCTATAGATACGAAGGTTCACTATCAACGCCCCGCCCACTACGAGCCGGTGTACCGCAGGGGTCCGCTCTCTCCCCCCTGCTATACACAGCGTACACCAATGACATCCCTCAGACCAAGGGTGTCGAGCTCGCTCTCTTCGCGGACGACACGGCCCTCTACTCTAGGGGAGCCAGTACCAATCAAATCATAGCCAAGCTCCAACCGGCAATCACAACACTTGGGAATTGGTTCCGCGATTGGAGAATCGACGTAAATCCGGACAAAAGTTCGGCCATTTGCTTCGATCCCAAGCGCCGCACCAAAACCATACAACACGGTGCGCGGTCTCTGCGAATGCAAGGCATAGCAATACCGTGGCACCGCACAGTCAAATACCTAGGGATCACACTAGACAAAAAACTCACCTTCCGTGCACACATCACACGCGTAGTCGCGAACGCGCGCTTTTATATGAGCCGCCTCCACCCGATGCTCGGTAAATACAGCAAAATGTCACTTCGTAACAAGCGAACGCTTTACAAAGTTTGCATACGCCCGGTCCTCACTTACGCGTCACCAGTGTTCGCACACGCGGACGAAGCGATTTTGAACAAACTTCAAGTGCTTCAAAATCGCTTCTGCCGCATAGCCACAGGGGCCCCGTGGTACGTCCGCAACGCGGACCTCCACAGGGACCTACAACTCGACACAATTCAAACACACCTCACAGAGTGCTCGGAACGGTTCTTCAAAGCTGCAGAAGAGCACTCTAACACACTCATTAGATCGGCGTCGGGATACGCTCCACACACTCCATCTCGATTCAGGCCCCGCAGGCCCAAACACGCACTCACAGCCACACACAATAAACTCACGCGCGATCTCGCGGCCCTCTTGGCCGCTGAGGATCCAACACCCGCGATGAGTCCCCCCGCCCCCCCGACACAGAGAGGTTCGATTCCTCTCAGTCCCCTCCCGTTTCAAGTGCACATCTGAGTGCACTTGTCCTCTAAGCGCATTTTGCGTTATTTTAAACTATGCACTAGTTTAAACTAACGCAGCGCCGCATCATCCCCCTCTCGGGGGGTGATCGCTTCAGATGAAGCTTGTAAGGCCCTTCTGGCCATAAGCATGAATAAAGGGTGTTTTTTAGTCAGTAGGAGTCTGACATAACCTTACAGCCGGCTGTAGGGTATCCATGAGGATTTCTCACCCTCTCCCCCGCCTGGGAGGAAACAAAAAAAAAAAAAAAAAATGTAAACAGTATTTTTTGTCTGCGTTTAAAAAAAAGGGCTCCACGGGGTAGAGGATTGGGTCAGCGGAATGAGTGATATTTTTGATATGCATGCGTCTACAGGCTTTGGTGGCCGCTTACCATCAAGCGGGCCATACGCTTGTACATAAAAAAAAGTTTGCTATTCAGAAACCAGTTCAAAGTGAAAGATTTGATTAGAATTCGGAAGACAAAGTCACTGTCACAATGACTAGTCATATAACAAGTGATCAACGATTTAATATCTCAAGTTCCTCCTTGCTTCTGAAGGCATGGTAAGCCCTTTTGATCCCGGCTGTATTTGCAAGGGTTAACACCCGCCAATCTGCACTGGGCCTGTGTTTATGGGCCATTCTTTCTATGGTTAGGGAAGGTCTGTGTTCTAGCAGTAGGGACATTGGTAGATTGATGTTGATGGTGATAAAGGTGTCGTTATTCTTTAAACCACCAATAATTCTGACTGCCACTTTAAATGTATTGAATATACTTCAGGGCTTTCGTTTTATAATCTAAATGAAACTTTTAATTGGAATCAAATGAGACTTAAAGAACATTTTCACTTATTAATTTCTCTTCCGACATCCATGCGAACATATTTTGCAAATTCCGAGAGAAATATGCGGGTTCTTTGTTTCGAAATAAATGGGCCGTGAAAACGTCGAGATTCCGCAAAAGAGTTACTAGGCCTAAAACTGTTTCGTCTGTGATTCGGGGAAGATTAGAGTGATAGCTTTAATTCATACCATGCCTATATAAAGATACCCACTTACACCAAAATCTTATATAAACTTCAATTAAAGTAGTGCTCAAGCATTATTCTATTTGACTTTGTATATTCAATCCCAAAAATGGAATGATAAAATAATCAGAGTTTAAAAAAGTTCAATTCAAATTTGTTACACAACTAAAGCTGTACTGTGTTATCACCCGCGTGAATTTGAGACAAAAGGTTATGAGGTCAACCTGAAAAGGTAGACTATACTATCGTGCACTTATTAGGGTTCCATACTTGAAAAGGAAGAAACGAAACCCTTACAGGATCACTTTGTTGTCCGTTCGTCCGTCTATTAAGATCCTTTTTCTCGGGAACGTCTTGAGGTAGCAAGTTGTTTATATCAAATACTCAGGTCTACTGTCCCTTGGAGATGTGGAAAAATCAAACTTCTCAACCAACACAATCAAAAGATATAGCCGTTTATACCACAGGGTACTTTCCCGTGAACTTAGAATTTTGAAATTTAGTACGAAGCAACGTCTTAAAGAACAGATAAAGGAAAAAATCCAAAACCGTTATTTTTTAGTAACATCGCATATATTATGCTAGCCATACACACTACGAGAAATCGTTACGATCAGACTGTACAGTTCGAACGGAACAGTTTATCGGACGTGGCGTACGTATAGACAACTGTGCAGTTTTATAACATACACGCTACGATTTATCGGTACCTTTCGAACTGTACAGTCTGATCGTAACGATTTCTCGTAGTGTGTATGGCTGGTATTATGGAACCCTCGGTGTGCGAATCCGACTCGCATTGGCCGGTTTTTTTTTTATAGAAGCGGAACAAGATTTTTGTGTAACTTTTACCATTTGCGCAGTGCACGTAACGGAAGCTATCATATGAAATATTTTTCCCGTTTTTGCAATATCTTTCAATGGTGCTCCTCTCCTATAAGTCGTAGCGTTATATTATATAATATTTTAATTGGTTAGCACATTCAGCATTAAATTTAGAAGATAAGATTTATTGCATGTTTTTATGTAGCAACTGTTGGCTGACCTTTTTTTTGTCTGGGAAATGCCGGGGAAGCGAGAAGCAAGAACATACCTTATGTGGGACTCCTCCCTGCTCACTTCAGCCAGCCCTTAGGCCGGGTGAAATGAGCAGGGCCCTACCTAACGCCCTGAACAGGGCCACTAAAAACCAGACAATACTCCTGCACCGGTCACCCGGCGTACATTCTGAGGACCGCAGTCCCCCCAATGCACGCCGGGAGTGCGGGTGTGGTCGCGGCAACCGTTGCCGACTGTCCGCGCAACTGTTGGCTGACCTAAATAAATAAATATAACCTTTAGCCGTCCTCGATGCATGCACTGTCAAACACAAAAATATGTTTCCAAACTAGACCAGCAATTCCTGAAATTAGCGCGTTAATCCAAACAAACAAAGAAAATCTTCAGATTTATAGTAAAAATAATATTGAAATTAACTCCCTTAAAATATTAAATAAAACTAAACTCAATTCAGAAGACAACAAAAAATTTATTTAAAAAGTAGAATCCACCTTAGACGCTTTTCTTTTCATTTTCAGTTCTCGTCTCGTAAGAAGTGGTCGGTTCGTACGTATCGTATGTAATATCCAAACTGTATACTTTAGACTCCGATTTCCTGAGTATGTAACGACTTAGTAACCTTGGAGCTTGTGATCCGACAAACTGAAACATATAAAATTTATGAAGCAAAGCATTTTAAAATTGTTAGCACATTGAACTATTATATTAAGCATTTAACTGCTAGATTTAGAAATCTAAAGAAAATAAATAAAACTATTTTTAACGGGTTAATGCACGAAATTTATTTATTTATTGACGCTTTCTATGTCCTTCTTATGTTATATCATGCATGATTTAACATAAGAAGGAGATAGAAAGCATCTCTGAGTTTGTTTCACCTGTTCTTCTCAGAAAGGTCTCCCGATTTTGGAACTGGTGGTACTTTACGTTAGTTAGGGTCAAATAAATAAACTCAAAATCACAAAAAATAATCTTAAATAAAGTACTTTATTAACTAAATTAACTAATAAATTCATAAATACATAATGAACTTTTAAAAATCTTCCAATGAAATATCCGAACGCTCAATAAAACTCTTTCGAAGGTAGTTCGACAAAGTAAATAAAAAATCATTATTCTGATGATGCAGACCTGAAAAGGCTGCGAAACGTCAATAAATAAATAAAGTGCGTGCATTAACCCGTTAAAACTTTTTATTTAATGAGTGATGTGCGTGACAACCTAAGAAACAAATAATCTAAAGAAAATTTTACTGTGATTTTATTTATTTTTTAAGCATTTAACTGTTAGATTTTTAAATCTAAAGCAATCATAACTATAATTGCTATTTCTTCTTTCAAATGTTTAATACTTGAAAAAGGATTCATTTGACATTGTGGGTTACCTACAATGAGAAGAGATGGCGCTGCCTTGCAGCTTAATGGCTAGGAAAATTTCGACGCGGCTAATAGGGCCGTGGTAGCATAATGGTCAGTGCATTCGCCCGGATAGCGAAGGATGCGAGTTCGAGTCCCGTCCGCTGTCTGGTCCGCGTGGATTTTTTTCTAGTAAACTTTTCTTTAGAATTAAAAATTTTACTACTAAAAAACTGCTCGGTTCAGGCATCAGACGAGTTTTTTAATGTGATGAGGGTGAGGAACAAACATATGGCCTGCCTGATGGTAAGCGGCCACCATAGCTTAAAAACGCTTGCGTCACTAAAACTATCACTCGAACCTTTGCCTACTCTGACCCAATGCCCTACCCCGTGGAGTCCTGGAACCTTACTCACCCACAAAACCACAACACCACCAAAAGATAGCTTTTTTTTGTGTGTGTTTGCTGTTGGTCGCAGATGACCTTTGATGATGGTAATGGTTCGTGCTAGGGGTATTGCTCTCTTTGTGTTGGGTCATTGTGTTCGGTGTTTGGGAAGTTGTTTAGTGTTTATGCTCTTGGTTGCAGATGACCTTTACAGCGTCACCGGGTTTGGGGACGGCGACATCCTAAGGGGACCTCAAGCCGAGAACTGGTGAGTGCCTCTAGAGGTATTCAAGGCGGATGGCGTCTCCCCACGGGGGGAGTATTCTCTCCGTCTGGAACCTCCAGACCACTCGAACCCCAGGGGGTCGGCTCAACTAAAGGGCGTCTCTGAGACTCGGACTTCGGCTCTAGTTAGCCGTTGTCGGGGGGGCGGGGAAAAATGCCCAGGTACGTACCTGTACCTTTTTTTTTTAATACGCAGGTAAAATATGCTGTTTACAGACGACGGTGCCTTTAAGAGGCAAACCGCCGAACGGACCTCACACCTGGCTCCCGCAAGTCTTACGAACCCCCCAGTGGCTGCCCACCAAGGACCTCGCAACTCTTACGGGCGCTTTACGGTATAATATCCGCTAAAAATGTCCTGCGAATACCCTCTAAGCTGCTTAGCACGGAGCTGCGGAATCCCGTTTAGGGATTCTTCCGCGTCTCCGCACCTAGCAGCCTCCCGGTCTAGCCGGGGCTCCACGGCAGGGGTCTCCCGGGGTATCACGGGGACCCCGCAGACGTGCGCGGGTAGGCCCGCGCGTGGGGCTGAGTACGCGGCCTAGTGCCCCCCGTACCGCCCCCCGTCCGCTGCGGAGGGCTACTTGGGCGTGCCCGTGTAGCTCCCTCCGCTGCCCCCTTCTTTGCAGGACAGAACTACAAGGGGGGCCTGCCGTCACGGGGTCCGTCGGTGGCCGGCACGGCCAGCGCCATGCCGGTCAGCGAGGGACCCCCGGGTAGGGTCATGGGACGGGCGCAGCCAGGGCGCGCCGCCGTCCTCTCCTACCCGTCCTCCTTTGGTGGGAGGGATCGGCCAGAGGATCATCCTCCCGCTCCCTCTCAGCCGCCTCCTTCTGCGAGATAACGTTCTCGCAGAAGGAGGCGACCGCCTCCCACGCCCTGTCGCTGCGGAGCATGGCCTCCAATATGCTCCGCAGCGAGAGGGCTCCGCATCCCAGCGCCGCAATGAGCTCGCGTCGCCAAGCCGGGCACTCCAATAAGGTGTGCTCGGCCGTGTCGTCCGGGGCACCGCAATGATGACATTGCGGCGTTTCCTCCCGACGTGCGACACGGTGCAGATAGTGCATCCATGCCCGGTCAAGATCTGCACCATGCGGAACGTGAGGCCGCCGCGCCGGCGACCCACCCACTCCTCCAACACCGGACGAATAGCCTCAATCGTCCGGTGGCCGGCGCTCACTTGGGCGCCTCATCCCATCGCCGCAAGGCCTCTGCCTGCGCGATGGAACGGACCTGCCGCAGCTCTGCTGGGACAGGTCTTTCACCCCGCTCCCTGGCTTCATCCCGACCTCGATGCACGTCTGCCAGGACCTGCGCATCGAGATCCCACGGCGTCGCACCCGCGAGTACGCACGCGGGCCGTGGCTGACCGTGCGATACGCTCGCACGGCCCGGGTCGCGATGGTCCTCTGCGGTCGTCGCAACAAAGCCACCGTGCGGGGTTTGAGGCACTCAGCCCAAACCGGAGCTCCATAAAGTGCCATCGACCGTATCACCCCGTGATACAGTCGACGGCACGCATCTCCTGGTCCCCCCACGTTTGGGAGGAAGGTACGTACCTGTACCTGGTATAGCGTGCCGTGTGTAGACCGGATCTTCGCACTCTTATCCTACGGGTGCGGTGTCTGCCTAATGCTAAGCTAGTGTGCACGTTTGCTAGCTGTGTAGTGTTGTTGTTTGTGGCCTGTGTGGGAGGCATCGGAGGCGACTAAAAGATAGTGTTATTTGTATGTCATCTTCTGTAAGGTGGAGGACAGCGGAAAGTCCGCTTTGCTCTGCCTCCCCCCTTTATTTAACTTGCAGTGTATGTATTGTATGTAAGTATGTATATTGTTCGGGTGGAATGTTGCAACTTAATTTTGAAGCAGGTGTCTTCATCAAATCAAAAGAAATAAAAATTTCCTTTCTAACTTTTTATGTGAACTTATAACGTCATTACAAAATTTATATATTAAAAAAACTTGCCGCCCGTTTTTAAGTAGGTTCTGGTAGCTAGAATACGAAATTAAAAAAAAACAATCTGGTCTTTTTTTTTATCTACACACAAACAATTGTGTAATGGCGTTATATGTTCGTAGTAAAAATTTTTAAGGAAAATTTTATTTTATTATTTTTAGGGAATTCTAATAAGAGCTTGTTTTAAAAAAATGATTATTTTTATCACAATAACTGTACTAGCATCTTTGATTAAAAAAATTAGTTATTATACTTAAAGTCTGAATTAATGTTCAAATTTTAAATGTAATCTAAGTCTTTGTGTCCTGCGTTGTTTTGTACCATAAAGCTGTCGATACACACATAGCTTGCGCTTTGATGAAACTTCACATTAGGGCAATTTGATCACTAACTTTTATGAATAAAATCTAAATAAATAAATCCTAACTTGTCTTGATTCATATTGTTTTCGTAATTGTCTTGTATTGAATGGCGGTCCCCACTTGTCATCAGGCCGAAATAGTGACGTCCAACTCTGTAAAATATAAATGAAGTCATAATTCTTTCTTAGAGCCTGCTCTGCGTTAAGCAGGGATCTAAGAAAGACGGAGCTGGTGTAGGCTCTGTGTATAGTTTTTATTCTGTGTGTAGTCACGAGATATTAATCAATTTAGAAAATTAATATTCTTTGAATGTATTAGTTAATACACTACAAATAATAAAATATAAAATTACATACCTCTTTTTTCTTCCATATATAAACGTAAGACGAATGAACGACCCCTATAAGAATAGTCAACAAAAAGACTCCAGTGCTCAAATAGAAAAATTTAATTATGATGGTATATTCAATTTTGTATGCCACCTCTAAAAGGGCATCTATCATGGTAAACAATTTGATCTGAAAAAAAAAATACGCATGAAGTCTAATTAACTCTAAGAAGCTATTAAGGCGTTGAGCAGACGACGGGGCGGGGCGGGCATTTTGTCCGCGAAGCAATAAAGACCGCGTCTGCCCGTCGATGTCTGCGGCTGCCCGCCCCGCGTACACAAAGCACACGACGGGCAGAGGCGGTCAGTTTAGGACGTTCGTTCTGGTGAATAGTCCATCACTAATAAGCGCGTGGCGCGGACTGAGCTGACCGCCCCGCGCCGCTGTCTGCGTTACTGCATATAAACTGGTTTGTATGATGCACGGCGGGCAGCCGCGGACATGCCGCGCCACCAGTGCCCGCCGGGCACCTGCGGCGCGGTCTTTTTGCCCTCCGTGTGCGTTTGAAGTATAGGATTCACTTTGTGCTATTAATCGCGGCGAAATTGACTTGACCGGCCCGCCCCGCCCCGTCGTCTGCAAAGCGCCTTAAATATAATGCTTCATTGAGTGTATGTATGTATACATGTACTTTTTTTTCCTAAATGGCTTCGCACGGCTTGTGCATTTAGCCAATGTCAAGTGTTAAAATGTTTACAAATACTATAGCACTCGTGGTCAAAGTAATAAATCAAGTCAAAGTAAGTGGCAGTCAAGTCAATCCCCCTTTCCCTATGTTTCAGTTAAAGTGTGGGGAGTTACTGGAACCTCCCCGTGGACTTCTTGAGGGAACGTCGAAAGACACTTTCCACTATTTTGTTTCATTTGCCAACACTTGTGCACGTTCCCGAAAGTGGTTAATAATCCACCATTATTAGACACTAACATCCGCCACAACACAAATTTTAACAAGAATAACAAAACTGCTAAAGTGACGCTTCCCGATCCCGCTAAAAAGTTTACATGTACTTTACTGTTATCGCGATGAAAGTGACAAAGATCAAAATCAATCAAACTTTGAAGGTCACTTAGTACTTTGTCAGTCCTTCGGGGGGCGTGTTAAAGGCGCTGTCCCACGATCTCAATTGTCGCCGGCGAGGCCACCACGCCGCGCAGTGTTTCCGAGCGTATGAGAACTCTTACGGTCGAGATTTAGTAGTATCTATACATGATACGAGGACCTTTCGAGTAGGCGACTCCTTGAAATCCGGTGTATATGTCGCGGCCATATCGTAGATTTGCTCACTTCATGAAATGCTCGAGAATTTCATGAAGTGGTGGCATATTTTGACAGCCAGTAATAGTTCATGGATTTCTTTTGCGTAGTCACCCTACTCTCCATAATTTGTTTCATAAACTTAAAAAAGGAAAAATCATTACCTTTATTATGTCATAATAAACAAACCTAGAATAATATCAATTAAACAGAAACACAATACGTTAGCTGGCATAAAGTATTTTAATAAAATAAGTGAATAATGATGTAATTTAAGAGTAAAGAAATAACCTGTGAAACGCGATACAAAACCACAGTTTTTTACATTTTGCTCAGTTTTTGCTTGACTTGCATAGTACTCAAGACCCTTTTGTTATCACTTTCTTCCTGATTTAATAATGAATTATGCACTTTTTCTCTGCTAGAAACAACATTGTAGGCAGCGACCGGCATATACGTATATAAAGAAAGCGCTTGCAGCGCCTCTACCGGTAATTAATTTAACTACTTTACAATGTAATCGCGCGTTTAGTTGGCCATATCGTGAAACGATTTCTCATCATTGATCTGCCCAAACCACATCATGATGTGGCCAATAGATAATAAAACATTTCATTTCATGATATTCTCGAGCATTGCATGAAGTGAGCAAATCTATGATATAGCCACTACATATACACCACTCGACCACGGTGGTTTTCAAACCATAGTATAAACATAATAACCTGTATGTGTGTCAAATTTAATCAAAATCCAGTTCGCCATTTTTGCCTGATTGAGTAACAATTACACAATAAACAGCGTGTGAAATAAAAGTAAAAATAATATTTTTCATTATCATCTCCAAACCATTAATGTCTGGGACAAAAAGTCCTTCCCTATGGATGGACCCTTTTCCATTTTTCAGATGTAGCCATGACCTGACACACGGTCCCAGTGCGGATCGTTAGGTGCTAAAAAGCGGGTGCTGACCGGGCTGCTGTTCGGCGGCGGGGTGGTTTGACGTATGCCACGCTTGCGTGAGTGCACGTCAAAGTATACCCGCACCGACTAGCGGCCCTCGGGCGGCTCGCCGCTTGCCGAATGCACCACGCAATTACCTGCGTCGCGAGGGTTTGTTAACAGCAAACCAACGTGGCGTTGGTCATTGTCGTGGAGAGTCTTGGATATAATACATTATTTCGCCCCGTCATTGAAAAAAAAAAAAAAGGTGCTAACGACTGCAGATGCAGCCGGAACTGAAAGCTTAACTTGCCTTTCGAATCAAGGAGGAGCGCGAGATAATAAATTTCTGAACCCCCACCCGATTACCGACCATTACGAAAGTTGCTTAACTTCCACGATCGTAGTTTCAACGCGCTGATCACTTGCTACACCACCGAGCTCCTGCATTTTATGAATCTGATATCTAATGAACTATATTGACTGACCCCATAAAATATAGGGACAAATCTGAGATTGAGGGTCCTCATTTTGGTGGGCTTCACGCCTTCGAAGAAGGTGACGTCATCGATGAGCCGGCCCACTGGGTAGATGACGTAGATGCCAATGACCTCCATCATCGTGACAATGCCCTTCGACAGTATGTAAAATATTATCCTTTCCTGAAAATGAGGAAAGATTAAAAAAAACGAGTGTGCTTATGCCCACACGACTGAAGTGAAACATTTATATATATATATATATATATACATATATATACTAGTTGATCCAGCGAACTTCGTACCGCCATAAAAATAGGGTTTGATGGCAGAAGGGTGAAAATTTAGGATGGACCTATGTATTTTTAAATTAATGTCCCAAAAAATAAAAAAATAACGTTAGGGGTGGGCCATGACCCACCACGCGGGCCCAGTGCGGATTGGTAGGTGCTAACGACAGCATATGCAGCCGGGACTAATGGCCTAACCTGCCTTCGGAACCACGGAGGAGCTCGAGATGGTAAATTTTTAGTCACCCTTGCAAATGACCAACCACTACGAAAGTTGCTAACTATCGAGCTCCTCAGATAGAATCAGAATAAATTTACATAATTTAACAAAATGGCGTCTCTTTGACTTTTGACATAGAGCACTCGACATTTGTAGCTCCACTAGATTAGTATTACTAAACTATGAATTGCCTCTTTGCATCGCTAACGTCAATAAGTTTGTTGCACTTACTACTCGAACCCTTTTGAAATTACTATTAATTAGTGACTACTTTATTATGTAAAGAAAAGTTTACTAGAAAAAAAATCCACGCGGACCAGGCAGCGGACGGGACTCGAACCCGCTATCCGGGCGAATGCACTGACCATTATGCTACCACGGCCCTATTAGCCGCGTCGAAATTTTCCTAGCCTTAAGCTGCAAGGCAGCGCCATCTCTTCGCATTGTAGGTAACCCACATTTTTTTTTCTAGTAAACTTTTCTTTAGATTTAAAAATCTAGCAGTTAAATGCTTAAAAAATAAATAAAATCATAACTATAATTGCTATTTCTATTTTATTATGGTTAACTTACGTTCATGTCAGATAGAGCGAACCACACAAATCCTATAATCCATACAGTTATTGTAACGGCTACCCTTTTAGCTAAACGCCATTCGCATACTATGGCTTCCACGAGACATTGGTAGGTGACAATCTGAAATAATGTTCTGAGCTGGTATTTCATTTCGGAAGATTAATACAATAGCTAGGGAGCTGGCGATAATTTAGGTATATGATTTCATCGTTGTTGATAACAAGACGCAATGAAGTCTGCACCTATGTTAACTGAAAAATAAGTGGCGAGCTTAAGAAGCCTTGATATTTTCTATTTTTGAAATTGTAAAGAAAGAAATTATGTCAAAAATTATAGTATCGTTTATATCAATTCATATCTATTAAATACCTTTTTATTCATAGTGAATTTAAAACCACGCAAAAGCCAGGATGGTGGGAGTTATAAAAATAATGTCTTTTCAAAAATATTCTTATGTTTCATGGAGTATTTGTAAGAAAAAGGTGTCAGACATCTACAAATTTGATTTTAGATTGTATTTTTTGGAGAGTCTGTATTTTTCTCTTTCTGTCCGTGACCTTCATTCCCGGTTTTAAATCACTTATTATTTCTAGCTGCCTTTTCCATGCAAAAAAAGTAAAATATACACAAATCATATTAGTGCGAATGTATACGCCCACGTGTAATTGCGCCATAATACTAGGGTCACACTAACAACAGACGTTTATTCTACATAGACTTTTTGCAATTGGGGTATGACGTTAGGTTAGGTTAGGGGCCCACACTCCAGCGCCCCGAACGCCTACAGTGTAATAACTCGAGCTATGTTTCCAAGCACTAGCGCATTCCTCAGAGCTGCTTTCCGCACTCACTCAGTAACTAAAACGCCCATGATCGCGATAATTAATGACGTTTCCCGTTAGTTTGGCCTTATCATATGTAGCCATTTAAAAAAAATGTCACACAGGTCTTTCCAAAAAAGACTTTCTTGAATTGATCCCACTGCTAGCACAAACCTTCCCTATGGATGGAATAGGTAGATTTAATAATAATTGAATTAATAATAAATACTCACAACTGTATATAACTCCATGAGAAAATGTAAAATGAAAAATATGGTTGAATAAAATTCACCCAAGTAAAATGTCGAAAAATACATTGGCCAGAAGAAGAAGGACGAGTCTTGATCTGAAAATTGTAAAAGGAGCTTTTGATAGGATATTAAGACAAGTATTCTCAAATAGGTAAAGTTTTTTTTTGTCGACTGCCCAAGCTGTTGTTGATCCAAATCAAAACAATGTCGATGATATAGATTCTTGACCACGACAACGGCTAACTAGAGCCGAGGTACGAGTCTCAGAGACTAGTTGAGCCGACCCCCTCAGGTTTGAGTGGTCCAGAGGCTCCAAACCGAGAGGAGACTCCCCCCATGGGGAGATGCCATCCACCTGTAATACCTCTAGAGGCACTCGCCAATTCTCGGCTTGAGGTCCACTTAGGATCTCTCCGTCCCCAAACCCGGTGACGCTGTAAAGGTCATCTGCGACCAACAGCATACACACTCAAAAAAAAAAAAAAAAAAAATCTTTGCGTATCCGCAGTGTAAGGATGAAAATGTGGATTTCACAAAAAATGCTTTTACCTTTGCAATCATGGTCATACTTCTGTACTTTTCAGATGTTAATATAAAAAAAACTGCATTAAATTTAATGATGAAATGTCTATTGTTCATAATTCAAGTGCTGCTCAATCATCATCATCAACATGCGGAAATTGGTTGCTATCTCGAGGTTCGAATCCCGATGACAAACGTCCTATGACGAATACATTTGTATCTGAGACATCGCTGCCTTTTATATTTCTGCACTAAATATAATCTTTATATTTTTATCCGTCACCAGTCGTCACCAGTAGCAATTTTGGGTTTCTTTTTAAATTGTGTAAAATTATGTTTTTATTATTTAAGCATTTAACTGCTAGATGTTTAAATCTAAAGAAAAGTTTTACTAGAAATAAATCCACGCGGACCAGGCAGCGGACGGGACTCGAACCCGTTCTTTTTCTAGTAAAACTTTTCTTTAGATTTACTCATCTAGCAGTTAAATTCTTAAAAATAAAAACATAACTATATTTGCTATTTCTTCTTTCAAATATTTAATACTTGAAAAAGTATTCATTTGACATGTGGGTTACCTACAATGCGAAGAGATGGCGCTGCCTTGCAGCTTAAGGCTAGGAAAATTTCGACGCGGCCATCAGGGCCGTGGTAGCATAATTGGTCAGTGTATTCGTCTGGATTGCGAAGGGTCCGGGGTTCGAGTCCCGTCCGCTGCCTGGTCCGCGTGTTTTTTTTTTTGTGTAAAATTGTTATTCCATCCCTAGTGTTTAATTTGAGTCTATGCGAATTGTTGATTGAAAATATTTAGATGAATTTCAGTATATCAATATTTTTTAGGAGCACGGTGGCGAGGCTAAGGAGCTCGAAGGCGCAGGTGGCTAGCGCCTTTGGTTGCGTACGTTGAAGTTAAGCAACTTTCGCAATGGTCAGTCATTGGATGGGTGACCAAAAATCTTCTATCTATAGTGTCTCCGTGCTTCGGTAGGCACGTTAAGCCGTTGGTCCCAGCTGCATCTGCAGTCGTTAGCACCCTCCAATTAGCACTGGGCCCGCGTGGTTGGTCACGGCCCAATCACCCTATTGCATTCACAGGGAAGGCCTGTACCCCAGCAGCGGGGACATTAATAGGCTTTTGATAATGAATATTTTTAAAACTGCTAAGGTAGTAACCGATCATTCAGTAAGTATTTATAATTAATTAATCAAACTATAAATGTCGATTAAGCTATACAAACAAAACACAAAAATAATAGGAAAAGGTAAAAAATAAGTGTCGCCGCACACGGGCCACCGACCATAACCACAAAACGCCGCCACCGGCATATTTCTTGTAATTTTCATACGTTTTAAATGGACTCGCCACACACGCTACGCCGGTGGCCGCCACACGCTACAAATCGCCGTTGTTCGCTTCTTGTGGCCCGCACCGGATTCAAAACGCCGCCACACGTCACTCGCGCGATTCCCCACCCCTCTCTCCCTTACCTTAGTCGGCCGCTGTCGCGCGCTTCAGCCACTTTAGTAGCCGCTTCTAGCTTCTTGTGGCGGCGTTTGTGGCTGTGGCGTGTGGCCCGTGTGCGGCGACACGGCGGCGATAAGGGAATGTAAATACTCACTGAAATCAGTGATCAAAATAGGTGAATTTATTAAGGACTCGCAGAATTTCTTCAGCCTATACGAAAGTAGACCTCTCAAGATATAAAAGATAGCATTAGATAATATTATCAAGGTGCTGTCTCGGGTAGGTTGTATCTATGAAAAAAAGACATGTTAGTGATGGATACACCATATCGATGTATTAAAAATGATTTACAGGGCGTCCCACGGGTATGTCACACGGAGGGAAAGTATTTATTATTACATATTGAATATTGAAGATAGGATATTTCACTGAAAGAAGACATCATTTTATTTTTAGTAATAACTAGAACTGCATTCACAATTTTTTTACAAATCGCCTGCTACTACTGGGAATCAAACTCGTGAAATTTTAAAAAAAAGCACGTCTTATTTTATGACAACCATCGAAAGGATCAAGGAATCATAAGGGTTATTATTTCCTAAATAACATAGCAAGAAGACATCATTTCTTACAGTAAAATATCCTATTGTCACAAACGATCTCGAAACGTAACCGCGAAAGTGCCAGAGATCGAATTTGCCAGATCACCGCGGGTCGCGATAGAGGTCGAGTAATGCGGCTCATTCTAAAATGAGCCTTATGCAGTGCGGCGTAAGGGAGAAAGTGCAACGACATCTGCACTTGTTTACAAGTTGTGCGTGTTACCCGCGTAGGTATGAGTAGGTACTTTGTACTCGGGGGTGTTAGCTAATTCTTAATTTAACAGGTAATTTCTAGAATGCGTCGATCGGCGTATATAAGCGCGATTGGCGCCGCGCACAGACAGTTGAGTTTCAACAGCGATTTCGGAGCGAATCCAAAGGCTTGATCACCTTTGGATGTGAGTACAACAAAAGTGTTCTAGTGAGATTGTTTAGAGACTTGTATAGTGAAATACAGTGTTTAGTGAGTGTTTAGTAATTAACATTGTGTGTAAATGTCATGTCAAGCGTGAACTGGCATATAAATTCGAACCCCATCCCGACACGTACCACTACCTTCAATATTTAATATAATTTTCCTCCGTGTGACAAACACGTCGGACGCCCTGTATCATAGCGGAAAATCAAAAAAAAAACGGATAAGCTTGAGTTACAAATTTGTAGGTACGCAACACAAACGCCCGTATCTTTTTTGAGGTATGAAGGACAGCATATTCAAGCAAATAGTTTAAATTCAAACTAAATACTCCCCCCCCCCCCTGTGTGCCCGAGATAAAGAGTTTTGACAGACAGACGGTTTAACGGCCTTAACTTTTCTATAATGTTATAAGGATTTCTTTGCGGTTAAAAGCTTCTCAGGCAACTCAAAATTCACGTGTATACCTATGTATCAGTATTAGGTATATTCTATCCGTCACCTAGTATCCCATAACACAAGCCTTACAGTGCCTACTTTGGGGCTTGCCTAAAAGGGTATACAACCGTTTTTGAAGTTAGCATTGCAAATAAATGCGTAACCTTTGTGACGGAAACATTAAAATACTGAGATGGCTGGTGACACTTTGACATATGCTAGCGGTGTGACGTAATAATGTGACGGCTACTACGTCTACTAATTTTTGAAAATGACATGAAAGTTTTTTTCTTTTGTTAAGATGGCCAATAAAAGATTTCATTTCATTTCATTAAAAATAGATTAAATAATCTGAAAACTCTGAATTGTATTTTAAAATGAATTTTGTTATTTTGGTGTCGAATCTGGCATGATTCTCTAAACCTAAACTAAAATTTGACAACAATGTATCTCTGTTATTCCCTATACAGAATGAACAGGAGAGACTGATGTTAAATTCAGTTTTAAGTTAAGAGAAAAATGCCAGAATCGACACCTTTATTAATCTAAACTATTGCAATAATATATTTATACCTAGTCCAGCCATAAGTTCTGTTACAAATGTAAATTATTTTTTTTATAAATGAAGTGATGTAATATTATTAAAATGTATATCTAAATATTTATTTAAGTCTCAGCATAAAATGAAAAAAAAAAAACTATTCGAAATGGCCACCTTTGGCTTTCATACAGGCCTGAAATCTGTTTAGCTACTAATCTATGGATTTACGCACTGTTTCCAAGGGACGCCACTGCTTACTCCAAAGATTTTTTAAGATATGTATGATTAATAAATATGTGGAAAATTCAGCGCCATATTGTGACAAAGTAAAAAAAAAAGTTGACGAATTATGTCGAGTTAGGTATCATTGTCTAGATAATCAAAAAATCTAAGATTCCCTAACAGTCGGGACCCATTATTAAAAAAATTCATTCATACTTGTATATTTAATGGATCCCGACTGTTAAAGAAGCTTTGATACTTCGTCAACTTTTTTTTACTTTGCCTCGATATGGAAAATACCTTTTTTTTACTTTGTTACAAAACCACTGGACTAGTTCTTTTCTTTTCAATTTTCATTTGAATTGATATATGCGGTCTGGTTTTTATTTTGATTTTTGTTTTGTTTACCCGACACCGTCTTCTAGCCCGTATTCCAGTATAAATATTGCTTCGGGTGCCTGAATTCGAGTATTATTTTTCTTGCTAATGGCTAATGACCAAGTGTACATAAATGAGCGATTACAGTGCCTACATTGGGGCTACGCTAGTTGGTGTGAATGTTAGAAATATTTATTTATCCATACCTCTTGAGAACTTCTCGCGGTCAATATATGAACTGCAGGCGGTGCAGTCATAGACTCAGCTAACATATCGACATCAGCTTTCTATATAAAATAATAATTAAATTATTATATTAGTACTTAGTTTATTTGTCTATAAGTAATATGTATTTAACAATACTATTCATTAATTCATTGATCAACGCTAATGACAATGATGACAGAATGATGAAATTCATTAATTCAGGATAAAACCACTCGAACAAAATAAAACAAAAATCCCATGAAGTATAAGTTTCAATTCAAATCACTTACCCAAAGTATGTTTTGTATTTCGTCATGTACAACGTCGGTTACTTTATGGCCGAAATGTGTAAATAGGTAAACCGAATACAAGTGTACGAATACCATTATATAAATAATGATTATAAACATTTGTAATCCGTTCAAAGTCTGAAAGGAAGCAAAAAATAAAAACAAAATAAATTTCATTTCTCAAATTACGCATTTATTTTTGTGAATAAAGGGGAACTTAAAAATAAAAATCTTTTATTTGGATACATAAATAAGTCAAAACAATTACCGTGGACAAAATAAAATTTAACGCCCCCGGGTGGGCTCGAACCACCAACCTTTCGATTAACAGCCAAATGCGCATGCTGATTAGGCCACGGAGGCTGTTATCATAAAATCATATTTTAAATAGGCCATCATTAAGGCCACGTTATTTTATCAATAGTAAAATTTTACCATAGTTAAATCCTATAGAAAAAATAACCACTAACCATTTGTCAAAATTAACATTACATTAACTATACTCAAATTTTACTGTCGATGAATAGTTCATCCATAAATATATTTGAGTACAATTAATTAATAATAAAACGAACTTACCTGTAGGTGAAGTTCTATTTTAAATATGCGAACTGCTCATTTCGAAGCGATTCCATAATAATAAATAATTAATTACCTATCTAATTATATTTTAAAACAATTGATCATGGAGCTCTAGAAATGTTATATTATAGTAGTTTGATTGTATAATGAAATTCAGATAATTACAATTATAAACTAATCAAACATTTTAAGCCTTGATGACCCCTTTTGTTTGTGGAATAAACTATATCATTTGTATACCCTCTCAATTATTAAATTAGATTCCAAAATTGCATCCAACACATGAAGTAAAAACAATAATTGAAATCTAAATAAATAGGTATTATAAATAAAAATAAATAAATCCAAATAATTGAAATAATTCTATTTACATTTATAAAGTTAAGTTTATCTATTAACCACTGATGATGGAGCTTTGACAGACGACATCAATTGTTTGTTTTTTCATATTTCATAGAATTAATCACCAATTCTGATTTCAGTTCTTTAAATATCTGCATGTAAATTAATCGCGAGATTTAAGCAGCGAAGCAGAATTAATATTAAAGTGAATTTACCTGTAATAAGTGAACCTGTACGTGAAGTTTTATTTTATTAATTATGTGAGCTCATTTGAAGCGATTAATGGCTATTACTCACATTTTTCAATTTACCTTCCCCCTGATAGCCGGCAATATGAAATCAGTTTTCCATTTTGTAACTAATTTAACTAGATACTGTTACAGGCATTTACAGGGTTCTTTAAACATAATAAAATTCAAGTTTGCGCTCACTGAGAAGGTAAAGAAGCTGTCAAAAAGCTTTTTAAATTCTCACTTTGGACAATCGTGGTTGGCTGTGGATATACAGACAATACTATATGTAAATTAGTCGCGTGAATTGGGCAGCGAAGCATAATGTCACATACATAATAAATGTGTAAAATTTTAACAAATGGTTAGATTTACTATAGGATTTAACTATAAATGAAATTAACGCGGCCTAAGTCGAGGAACTCGATGGCGTAAGTGAAAAGCGCGTTCGGTCTGCGATCATGAAAATTAAACTTTCACAATGGCTGGTCCAAATGGGTGATCATAATTTTAATCATGATCACCCATTTGGACTAGAATCTTTAGCAGATGCGTGCTTCGAAAGTACGTAATGCCGTTGAACCTAGCTGCATCTGCAGTCGTTAGCACTCACTAATCCATAATGGATCTGCGTGATAGATCGTGGCCAATCTTCTTATTCCATCCGTAGGGAAAGCCTGTGTCCCAGCAATGGGTACATTTATAGGATGATGATGATGAAAGACCACTGAATAAATCACTATAACTGTTTTGGGACTGACACACTCGTGATTTCCTGGTAAAGCAGGGGAACATGGGGCTGTTATAGAAATAAATTAAGTTACCGTTTATATAACATTCTTTACCTTCCAAATGTATCGTTTGAACAGTTGGTTGTGGTGCAACGCAACGATCGTCCATATGATTAGGAAATAAATTGTGCTCAAGTATCCGTAGGGAATGGTTTTTAACAAAGCTGATATACGGCTCCTAAATGATAAAGATATTTTTAGCTAAGTGCTTTATTTCTTAATGCTATTTTTGTGTGTGAACAATTTTCTTAACGGATTTCTAAGTATTTCATAATCTATCAAGCAATATTCTGATTTTTATTATTGCATATTTGCGATGAGCATTGGGTCCAACTCGTTAGCTGTTAACTATTTCCAAAAAACAACATTATTCGTTAATTTTTCACTTGCCTGCATAGCTAAAAAAACCAAAATTAATGGTCGTCTTACCCATAATAGAGCACCGGCGCCATTTGGAAATATTCACCATCTGATGCTATATAAACAGTATCAGTAACAGCTGTATCATTGTTGAACTTTTTAATAAACTCTTCGATATTATAGCAGTGAATGGTAATATTTAAGCTAGATTGATAACTTTTTACAGGGCACCTGTAAAATATTACATTCAAAAATAACAAAGTTGAAAAATATGAGCTACATAGTAAACTATAGAATGGAAACAAGTATTAATTTATCTAATAACCTTGTGAGGCACGCTCCGGAAAGAGAAGGAAAATCCTAAGATCAGTTCTGCAGAGGTGTTATCAGATAAATGACTATACAATACATATTGGTAGCCTGGAGAGATTACATTAAACATTTGTAGGAAAAATAAGCTTCTTGGGGTGTTGAGATGGCAGGAATTCTGCTACATTAAAATAAGGCAGTTATTGCCGAGTTGTGGAAAATAACAAAACGTAAAGGAGAAGACTTTAAGGAGGATGGGCTATAGGCTAGCTGGATTGTTTTGGGACTCCACGCAGACCCAATACAACCAGGACCAAACATGCCTTCTGAAGACGAAGAAGAAGAAGACTTCTACGGAAGAGCTTAAGATTTTTTTTGGTATTTTATTTCGAACTCTGGCGCACTAACCACTGTGCAACTATCAAGATCCTCATATAACACTAGCTGACCCAGCGAACTTCGTACCGCCCTAAAAAAATAGGGGTTGTCCAGCGGACAAAATTGTGAATCTAAACCATTCTCAGATCCCCTTTCATACACACAAAAAATTTCATCAAAATCGGTCCAGTCGTTTAAGAGAAGTTCAGTGACATACACACTCACAGAAGAATTATATATATAAAGATTAGTACAAAATGAATAATTTATTAAGACAAAATGAATAATTGATGTAATAGAGTTTGATGTAGCAAATTTTCTTTACCTATTCCACGGAGTCTTGTACAGCAAGCCGCGTATGGAGTAATCTAGCAATCGAATGACTGTGTCAATGTATGCAGTCATATCCAGAATTGCAGCTATTATATATGCTAGACTAAAACCTAAAATATAAATTGCCATTTTATATTACTAAACAAAGCTGAACAACGGCATTAGTAATTATGCAGGTCTAAAAACTGGCAATATTAAAAAAGTTATAGCAGTCCAATAATAAGAAGATAAATACATTTCAATTATCATGAATAAACTTTTGTTAAACATAAATAACAATCACTTGGGAAATTCAAAGAACTTTCCTAAATGTAAAATAGTATTCATAATAATAACGTTTGGAAAATCTGGATTTTAAGTAATCATTTCTTACCGCTGCAAATGGGTAACATTTTGGTTAGAAAGAAGTGTTCATCGGGAGCATAAGATGCCAGAAATATGTACACAAAGGTATGCGGTAAGCTCTTGAAAAACACATTGAAAATGTAATACCAAAGGAATCTGAAAAAAATAACAAATCACTTTACATTTACTTCACTTATAGTCGTTTAAATTGATATAATGAAAATAACACTCCTATATCTGAAGAATGGAAAATTATAGAGATTGTAAATGTCCGGCAATGCAGCCAATAGATGACGGACGAACAGATCAATGGATAGACGGATGTCGAGAAGCTAAGCAAATTTTGCAATGGGAGTCAGAGGATATGTGGCCAAAACCTTATCATCTCGAGTTACTCCGGGGTGAACGTTTTAGATCCGTATTATAGGAAGAATTTCAGTGATTGATCTAGTCTTGAGCATAGTTAGAAAGGAATGTCGCTATATATAGCACATAGCGACATCCCTTTCTAACTGTACTCAAGTAAAGATCAACACTTAGTTGTCATTCTGTAATACGGGCCTTAGTGTCGGCTATCTACAATCGTTAGCGACAATACATACTGGTCCGTCTGGTGGCTCATCACCTATTCTCCTTAAACAATCCACAGGAAAGACCTGTACTCATTACTAAGCTAATGTTAGTAACATACACTTTATTCCTGAATATTCTCGCATGCCGGTCGATTTTTGGAGTTGTTGTCCAGATTTCCAAATGTTCGTTATTTCAACTCGCATCTGTAACTTCAGATCGATTCTCACCTATTAAACCGCACGTGTTGCATACACACAATCTGTGTTTTACTGGGCGTGGAAACGAATGACCGAAAATACGATAGTCTCTCAAGTCTAGTACTGGGTATGATTGTTCTCTTAGAACGAGTGTCATCGCCCTGAAAATAAATACTTATTTCTTTAAATATGAGAAACAGAAACGAACAATATACTACGTAATCACTAACAGTAGAAAACTTTTACCTTTAAACAAGTAGCAGATTAGAATAGAACCTAGACAGCAATGACCTTTTACATATCATATAGGTCATAGCTAGACAAAGTCAATTTGAGTCGAATATCAAATGTGTCCCTTTTCATTAAATTCAGAAACGTTCTTTAAGAATTGTAAATAATCTATATCCCAAAGGCCAAGTATGAAGCTTCGAATATTAGGAGAAAATTCGCTTCTCATAGAGACACAAAGTGGCAAAATATTCCGGGAACTATACCTTAGGTAATGGAATAAGGACAGACTAATTAAAGGTCTGGTAGTCTTATTTGAAGTTCTTTGAAAAACCAATCAACTATAACATCTGATTTATCGTAAATATTGTAGTACCTCTGGTATATAACTGAGGAGGCAATCTTTTGGTAGAATGTTCTTGAAAGTTTGACTGACTGTCGACGCTTTGCTCGGTATGTCTGACCATTGTTTCGTTTCAGCCTCGGATGCTATCTCTTCAGAATATTCCAATTTTTCATCCATTTTGATGATCAAAAAAGTAGGTTACCTACCTAGTTCTTATAAATGTCTGTTGAGATCTTGCGTAAATATTTTTGGGAATATTTTATTAATTTCTCTCAGGCTTTTCCTTTGATTCGAGCCTTTGGTAGCGAAATCCTTTGCGAATTTGTGAGCCAAGGACGAAAAAGAGTCATTCAGTGTCATATAGTGACATAATGATGTTAGGTTTAACGTAGGTTTACATAAAGCCATAGATCACTTTATAAAGAAGAATAAACATAGGAAAATAGTTTTCCTCTATGATTTTCTAAGGTACATGGACTTCGTATATTATATAATAAGTCCAAAGTCTAAGGTAATCTATTTTAAATCATATGTAGATAATATATCTTTGATTTAAATCGACAAAAAAAGCAATTGTTGATGTTACTATCATGAAAATTATATCTTATTTTACATGGGTTCAAAGTTATTCCTAAAATGAGTGATTGTCTATGTGTGATAAAAAAATACATTATTTTTTATAATCATAAAGATGAAAAGTTGAGATTTGGATTAAATTTTCAATAGGTCTACCATATATCGCAGAACTTTTAATGTCATTATATTATTACGCATATCAGCGGATGCCATTAACTTCACATCGCATAAAATCAGTTGGCATTTACACATGAAACATATATTTAAACTAGTAATTTTGTAAATTTAATATCCACAATAATTAAAAAGCGAGTCGTCTTTTAGTATATTTTTTCTTTTTTATTAATCTTTTATATCAAATGGCTGGCACTTCGCTAGCTCGGCTTCCGCTAAATTCTGGTTACAAAACTACTACTTACCTGACGTAAACCACTTCCATAAATGGTATGGTTAACGAAATAATGCAGAACCAAGTCCTCGTATTTGATATTCTGGTTTTCGCAAGTTTAGGAGTCAAAAAACCCTCTAACATCGCAACATAGCGGTCAGTGTCAACGGTGACATTTCGTCCTCGTGAATCTTCAAATACTCGGCCAATAATAATAAATATGTCCAACACTCACACCAATTAGCCTAGCCCCAAAGTAAGCACTGTAAGGCTTGTGTTATGGGATGCTGGAGTAACGGATAGAATACATATACTGTACATATATATTTATATAGAAATACATATTAAACATCCATGACTGGAGTACAAATGGTCGTATTCATCACACAAACATCTGCCCCCACCATGAAACCCGGCGTACAAACCACTCGACCACGGAGGTCGTCATTATTTCCTTTGCTTGAAATTGCTGGCCATACTGTTACTTTCAGACTATGCGGTGGTTTTTGATGTTTCAGTTTTGGATTCTCATCGCTCCAATAACGAAAATTGTGTCGGTTTTCGAACCCATTCAATTCACTTTACCCACCATTCGCCCAAAAAAGATGACGCAATATGCACGTTCTCCATTCTGTAGTTAGTTACAAGTCGACCTAATAAAATCATTTTAAAAGAGGGATTTTTTCCTGCATATCCTGTCTAATACCCGGACTGTGTGGAATTAAAAGTAACAAAATATCTTTAGATTTATAAATCAACCAATTAAAAGATTAAATAAAAAAATACAACAAATTGAAACTTTGTACGGTGAAATATTATCAAATATGCATATTTTTTATTCATAGTATTTAGTTAATTGCAAGTAATACATACAAGTGATTGTCTAAACCTGAGGATTGAGGCGCTCTTTATGCTGAAACTAGCGGCTGCCCTCGCATCGCTTCGGTGTAGAGCTGAAATGTAGACTACAGTTTTTGTTCTCAGGCTTGTATTATACACAATGACATTCTATGATTCTTCTTATACCTGCATGCAAAGTCTCAGCCCGATCGGTTTAAAATTGACAAAGTTTCATACAAACTTTCATTCCCTATTTTATCCCCTTGGGGGAAGAAATGATGAAAATCCTTTCTTAGCGGATGCCTACGTCATAACATCTACCTGCATGCCAACTTTCAGCCCGATCCGTCCAGTGGTTTGGGCTGTGCGTTGATAGATCACTATGTCAGTCAGTCACCTTTGACTTTTATATATATAGTTAACGTTACTTAAATATGCTGGTCTAAATAAAGATTATTATTAAAGTACAGTATAGGCTCTACCTAAAATTGTGGGAGAAGCATTAGCGCGAAACCAAATACTATAATAAATAACACTTCCGGAATTCAAATTAAAAATATTATGAGTGTCTAATAAATCTTCTTTCTACCTTATTTAGGTATTAAAAATAATATTATGATTTATGCAAAGGAATCCTCCGTCATGAAAAAAACATTTTATGAGCGATTAGTTAAATTGTTAAGCCATCAACGGCGTAAACCGCTAACGATGTGATAAAATATGCATACCCCTCGATAACTCGTAAAAAGATTGATTGAAAATTATTAGAATTTTAAATGTATTCCACTTTGGGTTCGGAGTTTGATATAAAATTAATATCCTATCCATAAACGGTTTGATAATGGAGCCGTTTCAGTTTAATGCAAATTTGTGTTATGATCCATGACAAGCGAAGCCATCAAAAATTATTATTATAATGACCTGAGAAAATTTCAAGTCTAATTTTAAGAATAAACATCGAGCGATATTTATTATCTCCTTTACATAAGTGGCATTAACAAATGATTATAATGCAACCTTTTTTTATAAATAGGTTCGACAAATGACTCCAACCTAACATCAGGTGGATATTAAGTGACGGTGAAGTCCAAACACGAAGATAGCTGATGCAGCAGTTCTACCTGCCACACCAGACCTTCTCACCCTGCCGGCCTGCATGTTGCTTCACGACTCTTATAAAGGATCCCAGGTTGTAAGAGGGCGGGAATACGTGAGCGGACAGAGCATTCCATTTAAGGATAGTGCGACAAAGAAATGAGTCACCAAACTTCTTGTACGAGTTGGAATAGTGACCACAGTTAGTCGGTGGCAACGTAGCCCAGCGTGCGTGGTCCTCTGAGGGAATGGGAGAGGATTACTCCTCAGATTACTCACCGTGGTATAGACGAGGACGCGCTTAATGACGTCTCGTCACGGCGTCATTAAAGAGGCTCGCGGTGTTTAGTCACCTCTATCCAAAGCATCGAGCAAGTACTTGGCGGAGTCATCCCTGAGGTGCGAGCAATATTCCACGCAAGACCGCAACTGCGTCTTATACAACAAGCACAGTTGCTCAGAAGTGAAAAAACGCCGCACCTTGTTCAGGATCAGATAGGATCAACATTGTGTTATTCTCATATGTGGGTGTTCTTAGAAAGTGACTGCGTGTGGTCTGCTCCCACTGGGACTCGAACCCGGGACCTCTCGAGTCAGCGACATCATGAAACTCGGCGTACAAACCACTCGACCATGGAGGTCGTCATAAAAAGTATCCTTTGTCTAATTCCATACCTTAAACTATAATAAACCCAAAGTTTTATCCAACTCCATTCAGTAATTTTTGCATGTTCGAGTAACAAACACACAATCACAAAACTTTCACATTTATGAAAGGTACTAGCGAGCCAGATTTGGAAATAAAAAAAAATGCTAGGAAAAGTTCCGCTCGATTAAGTTATAAGACGGGATTCGAACCTGTACCTTCAGCTATCCTGGCGGAATTAGTATAGTACTCAATTAGAGCTGTAGTTAAAATTTAAAGATACAAAAATCTATCGCCGCACTTAAAGATTTCAATTAAATTACAAAATATGCCATGTTATTTAAAAAAAAAAAACACAACATTAACCTTTCCTTTAGAATTATTGTCACTTAAGTGTAGAAATTCTAGTAGTTATACTAAAGAACATTTTTTTTAAACTAGACTAGAATTAACCTAATGCTAAAACTTTAGGTTAATTCTAGTCTGTTAAGTAAGCTTGTTAACCTGACGATTTCTACCCGGGCCTAGGCACGGTTTTAAAACGTGTCTATGTCCGGTCATCAGTTCGGCATAGGGTACTATGGAGGTTTGTTAACGACACCGACGCGATGGTTTGTGGTTGGTAGAAACCTACAGGTCGGTCGCGGCATGTAACTCTAGCGCTGAACAAAACGCGGAGGGGATAGCTGAGAGCCAATCGGCGCAACGCACGCCTACCCGCGCACCTCGTTTCCCCCTAAGACATCTTAATTTTTACTTCTGCGTAATAACGGTCAATGCTAGAATTTCGTGCCGCGACTTATAGAAACTGTGCTCGTAAAGAAGCTGAGCCGGCAATGGCCCGGTTAGAATTCCTCTCATTAACAAGCACCCTAAGAATAACATCCGTAAGTGTCACATAGAAAATAGAACCTAAATAACTACCTAGCTGTACTCCATGGACATTCGCAGAACAGTCTTTCACGGAGCTTGATAAAATATTAACAGCTTCTGAATGATCCCTATGGGAAAGACAAACCAATGGAACTCGAAAATATGAATTATTTCTAGCAGTACTCGATTGCCATTAGGTATCCATTTTGCATTACGCTTCACAAGTCTCTCTACTTCGATAAACATAAAGGTTTAATAAAAACTAATAATAATAATAAACTGTTTTAATGCCTCCAATCTATGATCAAATACAATTATTAAAGCATACTACATATAGAAAGAAACAATTACAATTATGTATGTTATAAAAAACATTTAGTGTGTGCCTCGAACGCTATAGTCACTCGCAAGGCTACACGGCTTTGCTTGATTGTTATATTTGCACATCAAACTATGTCACTTACGGATTTAACTAAATATTGCGATTGTCACTAATTGATATAAAAATTTACTGTCACTAATTGATGTCAATGATTGAGTTATGAATTACACTAACTGATATGAATTGTCACTGATTGACGTTTTTTTTATGTTTTTTTTTTTATTACTATGTCACTTTATTCGTCACTTAATAATTATATTGTCACTAATGTATGTCACTGCAGAATGTCATAGATACTACTTGCAAATAATTGTCACTGGACGCCCGGTCACTAATACAATATGTCACTTAATATAATCGCAATGCACTGTCAATCCTGTCACTGGTAATACTTTCCTAAACCACGTACACGTATTTTCGCGAAACCGAAAATCTAGAAAAGTTCGCTCGAAGGACCAAACTGTAGGGGCCGTTACTAGGACCCTAACGACTGTCAATTTGTCAATTAGTCACGGGACGATTGTCAGGAGAGAATTATTAAAATACGTCAATATGATGTGAATGCCTTTATTGCACTGTCATATAATGTAAAATATTGTTCTTAAACCAATTAGTGGGTCAACTGTGTCAGCAGTTTAGAGTGCATCGATTCGGAATGCAAACTTAATAAAATATAATTAAAATGGCTTGTACAGGGGGCAAAATGACGAGGCTTAGCGTAAGCGGAGTTAAAGTATACCCTGGTCCGTGCTGGTATTCAGCCTTAAACTTTTCCACATAAGGTTATGCGGGTCACAGCCAGTAATAAAGAACTATCAAGTATTACACAAAAAAACTTATATTCTTAACTACTAGTAAGTATTAGTTCTCAAATTATATATGTACTAGCAAACCAGTGAACCAAATGTTCACAAAAAAAAACATGTATTTAATTAATTGAGAACTTCGGAGATTTTGTGTGGTTTCGTTTAAAATTCGTGATTTCTCGAAAACCGGAAGTGCTACGTTACTCACATCCGGTTTGTAGTCTTATCAGACTATTCTTAACTTATAACTTAAACATTCTCTATATCTATCTCTTACGGTTTGGCCGCTGAAACAGCACCACGGACGGACGGACGGACGGACGGACTTGTCTAATAGATAAGAGATACTAATACTGTAAAGCTGAAAAGTTTGTTCGTTCATTTGAACTTGATAATCTCAGGAACTTACAGGTCCGACTGCAGAAATTTCTTTTTGTTTTGGATTCTACATAATTTTCAAGGAGGTGACAGGCTATTATAATTTACTCATCAAAAAAGTAAGCAACAAATGACTTTATTTCAACTTTTGAGCGACTCATAATATTTTGAATACTTATATTGTTAATAATAACCAATTTGATTTATTTGTGACGTAAAGGAACCGTTAAACAAATTTATAGGTTGTGCGGTCCAATTACCGCACATGTTTCCGTGTCAGCGAAATAGTTTACATAATTAATATTATTTGATTGTATAGTCAGTCGTGTGTGTATCAAGTAATTGCAAGCTCGTATATCAAGAAAATAAACATTTTATAATCGTCAAGGAGTTTTTATTATCAAGATCTATCAAATAGGTCGTTCGGCAACATCACGGCGCCGTCCGACATAGGTACATTTTTTAACGATAATATAAAACACCAACTGATAAAACTTGTAGTTTACGTAAATGAAGAATGTGGCTTCTTCTAAGACTAGGGATGAAACTATACGAGTAAATACAAGTAACTACTCGATACTTTTCTTTCGATACCAAGTACTTTTGGCATCAATACTTTAGAACTGAGTAACAAGTAGTATCGTTAAGTAAGTACTTGTATCGGTACTCGGTTGGTCAATCACTGAGAAGTATCAAAAAACTCGATAGGCAGATTATTAACTCTATAGTAAGGTGTCTAGTTTGAGTTTTTGTTTCGCGAACACATCTTTTCTACTGCTCATTTGGCAGCCTTGTGTATGATTTATATTTATTCCAATTTATTCAGTGAACCATTCATTGTGTGGTGTGAGCCGTTACTTTGTTTTCCTTAAATTAAAACTGTGTCTGAATTTGTGATTGTCATATCTTTCGTCAAAATTTATCGATACAAGTAAGTATCGATACTTTTCATTCGATACCGAGTAAGCATCGATACTTTATGACCGATACAGTATCGAGTAAAAGTATCGATACCAAGATGGTATCGTTTCATCCCTATCTAAGACTACTTGGTGAGTGTATAACGTATGTATTTAATTAACTAGTCCCGCGGTTTAGTAGGGACGTTTTCCCGCAGTAAAACATAGCCTACGTGTTAATCGAGGGCGTTAGCTAACTCCATACCAAATTTTATTTAAATCGCTCCAGCCGTTTAGACATGAAAAAGTAACAAACATACACACTCACAAACTTTCGCCTTTATAATATTAGTGTGATAGGACAGGAGCTCCATAAAAAAATGTGGCGAAGGCGGTAAGAAATATTCAATTTCATAGCTCCAGTCGGTTGCGCTGTGTAAACGGTAAAATTACATAAAGATCATGTTTGACGAAATTACTTATAGATCGACTTGGGTTCCATATAGGAAACATACATATATTATAAAAAATTAAGCTGCTGTCTATGGTGGGACGTGTAAACTCCTAAACACGAAAAATTTGGTGACTCATTTTTTGATGTGCTATTCATAAGTGGAATTCATTGCCCGTACGCACGTGTTACCTTCTTCCTACAATCTAGGGTCCTTTAAGAGAGGCGTGAAGAAGCATTTTTGCAGGCCGGCAAGGTGAGGATGGTTGGTGTGGCAGTTTATAACTGCTGTACCAGTTATCTTCGCGTTTGGACTTTATCACCACTTAACATCAGATGGGGTAGAGTCATTTGCCTGCCTGGCTATATATAAAAAACTGGCGGCCCGCCCTCGCTTCGTTTCGGTGTAGAGGTGAAGTGTAGACTACAGTTTTTGTTCTCAGGCTTGTATTATACACATTGACATTCATCTATGATTCTTCTTATACCTACATGCAAAGTCTCAGCCCGATCGGTTTAAAATTGACAAAGTTTCATACAAACTTTCATTCCCCATTTTATTCCCTTGGGGGTAGAATTAGTTAGTTAGTTTAGTAGTTTAGGCTGTACGTTGATAGATCACTATGTCAGTCAGTCACCTTTGAGTTATATATATATTTATATATATATATATAGTCTCCCACTGGATGCGCAGTTCATACGAGAAACTTGGCGGCGATATTAATATAAGCAAGTTGAAGAAACACAATAAAGAAAAAGCTTCAAGAATGAAACAATTGAAAGTCAAATAAGGCGCAATGCTAGCGACGACTCACCTGCACGTCTTCCTGTTCTTTAGCTATTCTAGCAAGCGAGTGTAAAACATCCTTTAAAAGCTTATTAGGATACAAGCATACCCTTAGCACGAACCAGTATCGAATTCGTAACGTTTGTAAGTACGAAATGTCATTGTCAAATTTTGTATAGAATCTTGAACAGCTGCGCCACAAAATACGTAACGAGAACTAAAAATCAGTACACATTTGACAATGACATTTCCGACACGCAAACTATTAGAATTAGATATTGGTCGGTGCTAATATAAGGCCCAAAAAGTAACTTTTTTTTTATTTTATTTTTATTTGTATTTTTGCTTTATTATATGTTTGTTCTATGCTTATTTTTTATTTATTGATTTTAAAGTAAAAATAATTATATTATAATACACGCTTAGTATCGCCCCTCATGCAATCTATATATAACGGTTCACGAAATGCAGTCAGTCCTCTGACAGAAGTTGGGAGTTCCAGGTTTGGTAACAAAGTTTTATGTTCACGAAACCCTAAAGAGAGCAAGCACAATCGAGTTCCAATGGTAACTAAATCGAATCAATTTACTGCCACCTACAGGAGTGGAGTACTCGAGTTATTAACGATGCCACTTCATCACCCCAAATGACGATCGACCTGGGCCGCTTGAGTGCGTCCCGGCTGCAGAAATCAGCCAGCCATCATCCAGCAGTGCTATTTTGTAAAAATAAAATAAATAAATTTGTTATTACTGACAGAAAAGACATTACTAAGAGAGATTGGGTGTCGAAATGAAATTCAGAAGACCATTTTTTGTAATGAATAATAAATTTATTCAAAGAAGACTAATTTCGTACGGATTCTTGAAATAGACAAGATGGAAACAGGAGGCTTACGCTAATTTAACGAAAAACGAAATATCGATCAAATCTTCGCACTTTTCTTACTGTGTTTCTGGTTCGTTTATAATTATAATAATATTCGTCGACGGAATATAGCTTGAGGTGTAGATTTTCTAAGCCTACTCAAAGAAAGCTTCAATTTGATAGTTTACCGTTCAAATTAAGTATAAACAAACTTAAATTGACGAAATTAAATTTCGTTTGAACTTCATTATCGTAAGTTCGTTTCGGAGAAACAGAGTTGACCCTCAGAACTTATTACAATTGTCTAAAACTAATGCTTCAATTATATTAGGTCGTTAGCCCGCATTCACGGTTCCCAACTTAGGGGTTTTGCCCCCAGATTTAGGGGCTAGAAGTGTTAAAACGGACTTTTTTAGGGGCTGGAATTTTTTGGGGGTTCTTTTAGGGGCTTTTATCAAAGCTTGCAATTAAATCGAAAAACAAAGCGTGAGTTTTCTTTCAGTTTTGTGCGTAGAATGGAACGTAGTAGCGTAGAGCGTGGCGGGTTGTTTCCTAAGGCTGCATGGACTAAAGTTAAAGAACAGCTAAATAAGATTTAACAGCCTGTCAGTTCATTTTCGTTTGATTGTCCTTTCGAAAACTGTATTTATTCAATTAAATAATTTACTGTAACTAAATATGTAACGTTTTAATTTATGAGCAACAAAAGAATTTGGGTAATAAGTAGGTACTTAAAATATAGTATATTTAGGGGATTTTAGGGAAATTTAAAAAATACTTAGGGGAAAATTTTGGTAAGGGTTGGTAACACTGCCCTCATTCGGGTGCAGGAAAGACATTGATCGAATTCGGGCACAGGAAGCAGTATTTACACTGGAATACGGACTGGAAGACGGTGTCGGATACACAAAAGGAAATCTACACTAATAAGGGCGTACTCGACTCAGTTCATTAACACTTAGTCGTTTACCCGAATTCCATTGGCACTCGTATTCGGGCTAGCGATAAGTGTGATGGCGCCATTATCTATATTTTATGTTGCAGGTACAGAGGAAGTTTGATGTTTAAATATGGCTTTATCTATCTAATTCGTTTATAGACATATATTTTTTTCATTGGTGTCGATTCTGACATGATTCTTCTATAATATATAAAACTCAATGGTGACTGACTGACATAGTGATCTATCAACGCACAGCCCAAACTACTGGACGGATCGGGCTGAAATTTGGCATGCAGCTAGTTGTTATGACGTAGGGATGCCTACGTCATAACAACTACCTGCATGCCAAATTTCATTCCAGCTAAGAAAGGATTTTGATCAATTCTACCCCGAAGCGAAGCGAGGGCGGGCCACTAGTTTAATATAAAATTAAATTTGACAACAGTGAACGTATGTCATTCATTCCTTATACATAATGAAAAAAAAAGACTGATGTAAAATTCTTTTTTTATTTTGGAGTTTCATTATATTTTAAGTAGATATTCTTCTTGGTTGTCCTTTAATAAATAAAATAAATATAAATAAAAATATAGAATCATGCCGACACCACTTTAATGCTTAATTATATTATTTGTTTCTTAGGTTTTCACGCACATCACTCATTAAATAAAACTAGTTTTTACGGGTTAATGCACGAAACTTTATTTATTTATGACGTTTCGCCTTTTCAGGTCTGCATCTAATTTTAAATAAAATATCATTATTCTGACGATGCAGACCTGAAAAGGCTGCGAAACGTCATAAATAAATAAAGTTTCGTGCATTAACCCGTAAAAACTAGTTTTGTTTGCTTAATTATATTGTTAAACAAAGGGCATAGGTAGCGGATTTTCCACTCAAATGGATAAGCAGGTCTAAAGAAGTAGTGTTGCCCGGTCCGATTAGTTTTAAATCGGTACATGAGGTCAAAAAATTTGGATTTAGAGTTGCAGATCGGGACAGTAAACAAAAAACAAGGGGTTTTTAAAGTTTGGCTTTAATTTATTGCATTTCAAACTACTATTGCAAGTAAAGTATTATATTAATTACATGAATTTCATTTTTTTGATAAATCGGAACATTTAGCGTCCCGATTTAAGTACAAATGGGGACGCGTCCCAAGATCCCTGAAAATCTGGACGTCCCGCGCATATCGGGACACCTGGCAACATTATAGAGAAGTAACCTGAACCTTATAGATGTTTTTTTTTATAGCGAGGTAGGCAAATGACTCTACCCCACCTGATGTTAAATGATGATAAAGTCCAAACGTGAAGATAGCTGGTATAGCAGTTATAAACTGCCACACCAACCATCCTCACCTTGCCGGCCTGCAAAAATGCTTCTTCACGCCTCTCTTAAAGGACCCCAGATTATAGGAAGGAGGGAACACGTGCGCGGGTAAAGAATTCCACTTACGAATAGTCGAAAACAAAGAAATGAGTCACCAAATTTCTATGTTCGTGTAGGAATAGTGGCCACAGTAAGTCGATATATATATCATTACATAGTGATATATTATTTAGAGGAGCTCGATGGCGAAAGTAGTTAGCGCTCTAGACCACTCGAACCTGAGGGGGTCGGCTCAATTAGAGGACGTCTCCGAGACTCCGGGTCTTCAGACTCTTATCCTACTGGTTAGCGTTTTTACTCTACAGTTTACGCTAACCATATCGACTAAAATAGATAACCTTAGAATATTTGGATTCCGTGGATACATTTCAAATTTTTATGTAGAGATTAGTAACAATAAGGTACTGTAAAAATAGGCCTAGGTATCCGAAAATGTCATACTTCACCATATGCATGTCATACCGCGAGAAGCCCTTTGGCGAATGGCAGAGGCCGTACGGTTTGCTATATCGTGTAATCATTTAACTCACGTGCAAATAAATAAATAAAAAACAGCCTACACGAAGACTTTAATGAAATGTATGAAATAAATCGTTTTTTTTTTTCACCAAATGTGTGAGCAAAGTCTTTGCCAGTCTGACGCCGGCCTGAGATGAAGGCACCTTCCTGAGACGGGTGCTCCAATGGAAATTCTCTGTCTTGCCTCTCTGTCTGTCTAATAAATAGTTGATGATGCGACCCTTGTGGATAGCAGCTATAATTAGAACTAACAATTATGGTAAGCTAACGATCATTGTTAACAATGGAGTTTCGCCTTTCTGCCTTCATAAGTCTCCTGTTTCAATTAAGCACGGCTTTGATGGTATTTTCTATACTTACATTTGTTACTATCTTAGGCTACTTATCTAAGTTTTATGACAGCTAATATGAAAACAGCTAAATGGCGGACATAATGCCATAAGGCATTCTCTACCAGTCGACCAGTAAGAGCGTGAGAAAAAAAAATTATATGACGGGGGCGCAATAAAGACAAATGTAAGATAAACCAGGAATAAATACTCTTAATAGAATATTTATACACATACATATACACACATACATACAATCATACATAAATATAAATAAGTATTCGATGTCACATAATCATAAAACTATAAAATACACTAACGCTGCCAGTATCTTCGCCTAAAAGGACTCCTTTTAATAATATATTTTAGTTATTAATTTTATTTTTTAAGGTTTTTAGTTTTAGTTTTATTTTTCTAGTATTTATATTTTACTTATATATAGTGTAATGTAATTAGATAGAGACTTATTTGTTTATAGTTAGTATTCGATTATGTCAGTCAAATATGAGAACACTGTTTATTTTTTTGCTGTTAAATATTAATTTCTTATATTTTCACGCACACCACTCATCAAATAAAAAACTGTTTCAGCGACTTTATAATGCGTGTTTAATACTTTTATACATATAGAGATATGTCGGATTATATATATAGTATACTTGTCGGATTCTTTACAGGTTTTACAGGCATGATTATAGTAAAATAGATTTTAACTGTAGCAAATCCCTAATGAAAAGCCAAGCAAAATTACATCTGTTCATACCTCAAAACTAATTAATTTCTGTCGCGGCTGTATTTGCTTATTTTTGGAGCGTTGTGAAGGTAGGTGAATTAACGGCGTAGGTGATTTTTTAATATGCACAAGAAATGTCAAAAAGTCAAGTCAACAGTCAAAATATCTTCTTTACCTAAATATTACCTTCGTTTTCTACGGGTGACAATATTGTTAGGTACATATTAAGCATTACTAACTATTTCATAATATATTTTTAATAAGGATATGTTACACGTGTACTTATTTACGACAAGTCCAAATAAGTCCAAATTCTTAGGAAAAAGGAGTGTGAAAAAACATTTGCATTTGGAAGACAGTACCTTTAATAAATAAGAAGTCATGTGGCCTTACTAATATAATAAATGTGTAGGTTTGTATGTTTATTACTCAATCCCGTAAAAAATGCTGAACGAGTTTGATTGAAAATTGGTACGCATATGGATTGTGACCTGGATTGATACATTAGGATGCTTGTTATCCCGAAGAAATTTAAGGTTCCAGTGGGATACACAAAAACGAAACTAAAATCATACATTAAGAATATGTTCTTGTTATGATGTAAGTAATCTGTTTTATGCAGTGTTAAAGTAAGGGTAACTTGATGGAAATCATTGTATATTCTGAACACATTTTGTGAACTCCGTTTCACCGTAATTTTTAAAGGAGACCTGTAATTGTTTTTTCTTTATAACTAAACATGTAATAAATTTGTAATTAAAACGCTATTGGTTGGTTAAAATAAATAAATTAATTAAAATAACTCATCTTAAACTAGTTAAAACAATCTTATATTATAACTATTGAAGAAGAAAAAACTATGATGAATTTGCAAAAAAAAGTCAAACCCATAACTTTAACACGAGATTTAAGAACAAGCTTGCCGTTCCATGTTTCAGACTCCAAAAATCAAGAGGTTCATTTCTGGGTTGTAGTATTGCATTGTTTAACAAAGTTCCCCAAGATCTGATTGAGCTTCCACTGACTAAATTTAAATCTCAGATCAAAAATACTCTTATGAATAAGGGCTATTATAAAGTTGATGATTATCTAAATGATCGTAATGCATGGACATAGTGTTTCTTATAATTTGATATTAAATGGGTATTAGTCATTTTTCATAACAGTAATATTGTACCCATCTAATGCCGCTTCCTATATACTACATATAATGTTAACTATAAAATTAATTGTAACTATATATTTATATTCTAGATGATGTAATGGAAAGTGACTTCAGACGTATTTCTGAAGTAATTTTTCAACTTGATGACACTGTATATAACAATACAGGGAGAAAAAAACAGCCCTTGCTGAGTTTCTTGCCGGTTCTTCTCAGTACAAGGTCTCCCGCCGTAGTTTTGTGAACAGATGGCGTAGCTTCTTGACCTTCACAAGTGCTTGTAACAGCCTAGACTGAACAAATGACATTTCATTTCATTTCAACGGGATTGTTACCATGTACCTGACGTCGTCTTTTACTGCGCTCGACAGAAGCGTGAAATAGCGAAATATCCGTGACTCATAAAAAACAAGGTACATGGTAACAATCCCGTTAATAGTTATAATGTTAGTGACCATGAAAGTTTAAAACAATAAATCGTATATTATCTCATTTATAATATTTTTCTTTTTTTATTCTTTCTTGAATATTTTCTCAAAAATCACAAAAACAATTTATTATTAACAATTTACAATAACAACATATTATATAAACGACTTTTTTTTAAATATCGAAGACATCTTACTTATTGCAAGTATTCTAAGTAATGAACATTTTCCTACTGATATGTAATTGCAAACCAAAATTTGTCTTAAAGCTTGAGCATCTCTTAGCTTCTAGTGGCCTCAGTGTAGGTTAGTTAAACAGTTAAACAGGCATTATTACCCGCCCGTCCTCCAATCGTAGGTCCCTCCGATTCCTTCGACCTAGGCACGTCTTAGATACCCCGACGACGAAATCACCAGCGCCAACGCGCCTCCAACTCCTTCCAAACAGGCCACAAACACCTTTACTCCGCAGCTAATAGAGTTGCACACTAGCTCAGCTTTAGGCAGACACTGCACTCGTAGAATACGAGTCCAGACCCCGGGCTACACACGACACGCTATACCTCCCTAGGTAATGGCTAACTAGAGCCGAGGTCTGAGTCTCAGAGATGCCCTCTAGTTGGGGTCGGCCCCCTTCGGTTCGAGTGGTCAGGAGGCTCTAGACGGAGAGGAGACTCCCCCTGCGGAGATGCCATCCGCCTGAAATATCTCTAGAGGCACTCGCCAATTCTCGGCTTGAGGTCCCCTTAGGATCTCGCCGTCCCCAAACCCGGTGACGCTGTAAAGTTCATTTACGACCAACAGCATACACTCTCAAAAAAAAGGCATTATTATCAGTTAGTGAATTGCAAAGCAGCAGAACTCTCTGAAAATATTTTACGTATCCCAATGTAGCTGCAAATTATAATGCGGCCGGGGGTCATTAAAGTGTCAAAATTTCGTGTTACTCCCACAGGGTTAACGGGGTGATTACGGACCCTCTGCCGTTTGCGGTGACCTGCCTCCGTGAAACCTTTGCCAGAATGAAGGTAAGTAGTTTTAATTTGTTCGAACAACATTATGGCCTTTACAGATACCTTGTTTTGTTGACAACACTATAGGTACAGACAGCAATTTACAGATTATACATAACTACATTTATGGACAAACTGTTGGAAAAATCGTTCTTTTGACACCTTCATTGCTGTAGTCGCTATCTTTATTGCTGAAGGTCGTGTCTAACTTGAAATGTTGATCACCTGATGTACTATGCTTCTCTACGTATTCCTTTCCTCGGCAATCTTTATAGACTTGGATAGGCCAGTGAGCGACTTTACTAGGTCTAACCAGGTGACCGACCGCGTGATGTCCTCCCGTCGACCTGGCCAACCGACATCAGCTTGTCTAGGCTGTCAGGGTTTCAGCGAGCGATGTATCCGAAATACTTTAGTATGCACTGGTAACAGATAGTGGACAATTTTGTAGTGATGCCGAGTTCCTCAAGTATGGACACGTTGGTCCCGCGTGCAGTCCATGGAATTCTTAACATCCGCCTCAATCATTTTCTTTTGACTTTTTTGTATTTGAATTTATTTTTTATTTTTGAATAAAAATGCGAATAAAAAAAATGATGTGGTGTCGTAGGACACCAGGTAGGAACGAAGTTCCTTCGGCTAATGTAGAATCGACACAAATTGCAAACTCGCTTGTGTATGCGACTGTCGCGCCTGCGCACGTCTCATTTAACGGTTATATTCCACGCACTTTTTTCCACGGATTTTTTCTTACGGTTTTACTATCACATTTTTTTTAGTTCGGTCGCGCAGCAAAATCCCTATCCCCTCCAAGCCTGCCGTAAGGAACTTCGTTCCAACAAAATATGAAAAATATGCCAATGATAGTCTCAGCCATGACGCTGCTATCAAAAAGGATGTGCTTATTTAAAAATAAAGTCTCTCATTATGTCTTTGAACGGATAGTTTCATAAAATAATTATGGATAGAACATGGACCTGGCCGACATTTATGATCCGATCAAAAATAATTAATTCTGATACAGTTACATAGCCAAAAAAAATTACGGGACTACAATGTTGATAACATTGTTTCATAACATATGAACTGTTTTTGGTATAAAAGGTTGAAATTTCGCAGCGTGTGTATTTCTGTTAAGAAAAGAATAATAGAAATGACGGCTAACTTTTTTCATCGTCTATTACGTAAGTTATCAAAAAGTATTGAACGCGTATTTTTTTTCTTTTCACGTTATCAAGACATTACAAACATATTATATTAATATGAAATGTCGCATGACGTCACAACTTGGCACAATTTATACTTAGAAGTGAATTCACTTTTTTGGTTGATTGACGAAAGTAAATATAGGTGACCATTATTTTTAGTTTACCCCTTCATCATCCCTATTAATTGACTCTAATATAACTTGATATCCAATGAAATTTCAATTAATTTACTTACTGCAAAATCTTTAGGCATTGCCAAGTAAAATTGTCGCCTTCAAAATTGTAGCTTTACCATGGCTCGCCAACTGTTACCATTAAAAAGTTAAACATTATTTATTTGAGATGGAAGTTCTGTATCTATTATACTTCGCGGAGTTTAATTGAGATTATAAATTAGCGCGACTTTAATTTATTGCATTTGGGACTCCGACTCCTCTAGTGTTTTTGAATGAATTTATTCTGAATTCTCGTAGTTACCATTTTCGGTTATAAAAAGGAGTTTAAAATAGCGAGATTTTATGTTTAGTAACAGTATTCATGATATATTTTTTTATAGTTTTAAAATGACAAGATATTTCACCCTTAATTATTACTCGTATGGGCTCAAATCAGTTTCGAGTTAAATAAATAAATAAATATTTCCAACACTCACACCAATTAGCCTAGCCCCAAAGTAAGCACTATAAGGCTTGTGTTAAGGGATACTAGGGTAACGGATAGAATACATATACTTTACATATATAAGTATATTTATATAGAAATACATATTAAACATCCATGACTGGAGTACAAATGCTCGTGTTCATCACACAAACATCTGCCCCCACCGGGATTCGAACCCGGGACCTCTCGAGTCGGCGACGCCATGAAACCCGGCGTACAAACCACTCGGACACGGAGGTCGTCAAATAATGAAGCACTTGCCCACGACGCGAATTTCCCCGCGCACCAAGGGCGGAACCAGGGGGAGGGGGGGTCATGGGGGTCATGGGCTGGGTCCATCTGTACCTACTTCACCATCTGTACCCACTGTGACTTAACTATGACTATATGACCCCCCCTGGCGCCAAAGCTGGGTTCGCCCTTGCCGCGCACCCGCTAGATTCCTAACCCAACTCGAATTATCTATTCTAGTACTGACCAGCCGGCCTACTTCCTAACTTTCTTGTCATTTACAGTATGTAACTAAAGAGAAAATTGCATATCCACTGATGCTTTTCAGAACATGCATCTTAGAGTCTGTGCGTGGCGAAAAATGGAACTAACATTCTTATTTGGCAATCAAACCCAGCAATCTGTAAAACGTCAAAGTTTTGTATTGATACGGATTTGTTTGTTGTTGTGATTTCTTGCGGTTTTTTGTATTTAATCATGTATAAAAGGGGTTAAACTTAACAAATACGGTAGAAAAGCACTACAGCGCCCTCCGATCTAAATCCCATTCTCTTTCCGCACAGACTCTAGTGGCGTTATAATAGGGATGATGACTAATTTTTTTTTCTTCGTTTATCAGGTAGATTATCAAAAAGTATAAGTATTTGGGCAATCAACCAAAAAATAACTTTGTAATTTTTTGGTTGATTGCCCAAAGAAAAAATACGTGTCCATTATTTTTAGATCATCTAACTGACGGACTAAATAGAATTTCGTTTACTGTACCCCGTCATCACCCCTATTGTAGTGTATGACTTTAGACTTGTACCGTAACTCATAACTGTTGACTGCTACATACATACTGCTGACATAACACTTATGAGGGCGTCCATAAGTTACGTGAGGTGTTTTTTTGAATTTTCTGCCCCTCCCTCCCCACCTGGTGAGATGTCGTGAGATTTTATTCAATCCCCTCCCCCATCCCCCAATCTCACGTGAGATTTTTCAAAATGTGGGTTTCTTAGTAAACGCGTTAGATTGTTCTTGTAAAAAGACAAAAAAAATGCTTCGTGCTTTTAATGGTATTACGATTACTCTGAAGATTAAATCTTAAGCAAGTACAATCTGGATTAAATGGACCAAAATAGTATATCTTTTTTTGTTTCAATCAGAAAAAAAATTGCGTGATATTTGCCGAGACCCCCCCCCTCTCTAACGTAACATTAGATGAGATTTGACTCGACCCCCTCCCCCCCTTAAACATCTCACGTAATTTATGGACGCCCCATATGTTCTATTATAATATTAAAGTATTTCAAAGACTTACTAACACCACGCCGTACAATAAACTTGTGACCATACAACATATCTCTCATTCCTCGCCACCGAACCCACGACCAAGGGGAGCTTCCTCCACCATCCCCCCGACTGATCTACCATAGCACCAGGCGACTCTAAGGCCCGTATTATAGAAAGATTCTCAGTAATTGATCTAGTCTTGAGCGTAGTTGTAATGCGATTCAACTAAGAATAGGACCGACTGGGCGCCATATTATGATGTCATAGCTGTCAATTCAAACCAAATAGGTAGAGTAAGCAAAAAAAGTTTTTATTTATTAAAACTTATTTACTAAGATTAAGTGAGAAAAAGCATCAGATTTTTTTAATAACATTTATTTACTAAGATTGAGAAAAAAAAACCCACCGATTTTTAATAATATTTATTTATTAAGACTGTGAGAAAAAACACTAATCAGAATCTAGCTCTTCTATTCCGCTCATCTCTGTATTACCGCCGGAGTAGTTATGAATAATCATGCACTATTACTAGGTCACATACGAACATGCGTCCTTTTATGTAAACGAAAGTTTGAAAACGAGTTTCTGAAACTTAAAGTGACGTTTGGTTGACGATTTAGGTTCAACCATTCATGGCGAAAGCTCAATAAGTAAAAAAAATATCAACCGATATTAATTAATAATATTTGTTATTGTTTGTTTACAAATGTTTGGTTTTTATTCTTGAACTAACTGACCCGGCGAACTTCGTACCGCCTTAGCGTAGCTTTGATGCACTACTTTGACATTGACATTCGTTACGTTATATTTTTCAATCTTTCTGAGAGATTTTCTTTATATTTTTTTCCGTGAGAACCTTGTACAGAGTATTAGAAAACTACAAAAAAAAATCAGCCAAATCGGTCAAGCCGTTTTCATGTTATGTCGTGAGAACGGAAAACGGGTTTCATTTTTATATATATACTAGCTGACCCAGCGAACTTCGTACCGCCCTAAAAAAATAGGGGTTGTCCAGCGGACAAAATTGTGAATCTAAACCATTCTCAGATCCCCTTGAACACACACAAAAAATTTCATCAAAATCGGTCCAGTCGTTTAAGAGAAGTTCAGTGACATACACACTCACAGAAGAATTATATATATAAAGATTAGCGGAGTGCTAAAAAAGGGTACCAGGTTATTTTTGCAAACCGTTCTTTTTTTGACAGATAGAGGTCATTGGCTTTCCTATTCTTATTTGAATCGCATTATAGAAAGGAATGTTGCTATATATAGCACATAGGGGCATCCCTTTCTACCGCTACTCAAGTAAAGATCAACACTTAGTTGTCATTCTTCAAAATTCAAAATTCAATATCGTTTATTCAGTCTAGGCTGTTACAAGCACTTGTGAATGTCGAAAAGCTACGCCATCGGTTCGCAAATCTACGGCGGGAGACCATGTACTGAGAAGAACCGGCAAGAAACACAGCAAGGGCTGTTTTTTTCTCCCTGTATTATATACAGAGTCGTCAATTTGAAAAATGACTTCAATATGAGATAACTCATGAAGTCACTTTCCATTACAAATGTAAATGATAAAACAATTATGTCTATAAAATAAAAAATATAAAAAACAGATTTAAAATGAAAAAAGTTTAGGAATGCCGTGTCCTACTGTTTAGGCATAAAAACAATTCATAAAAACATTCTGTAATACGAACCTAAGACATCTTAATATAATTACATGGCGACCCTACAACACCTACGATATAACATAATAATACGTTAGTAGTTCACTAAATAGCTCGGTGATTATCACTTCCATCTATCAAAAGCAGTTAGCGAATAAAACTACTGGTCACAGGAGTCGAAGAATGAGTCTCTGCACTCTTGAGCGAGTAATTACGTCATTCTTTTTCATTATATTTTTTTGTGTGTTATTATTACAACTTGTATTATTATCGTACCACTTTGTAAATTTATTTACTGGTAGATTCGTATCTTTTTACAAAATTAGTTACGGATAGAAGAGAACAGAAAATTTTGCAATAATAAATACATATTTCCAACACTCACACCAATTAGCCTAACCCCAAAATAAGCACTTTAAGCTTGTGTTATGGGATACTAGGGTAACGGATAGATGTGCTCATGCTGTATTACGAAAGCACACAACACTGTCGTACAATCCTAGTATCGTAGAAAAAAGAAGAAAAGACATAGTAGCATTAGTTCAGTGCTCTAACACAAGTTTTGCTCGCAATCAGAACCTTCACATCTCCTCCATCATCTATAACCATATTAACAAAATCCTAAATATTTATCCTCTAACTTACCGGGAGTGCAAGCTCAAACTGATGGCATGGCTCAAGACCATGGATTATGATGAAACTGAGAGCCTTCTTAATATTACTTACTAGCGGATAAAATAGCATTTGTACACACATACTAACGTACACTCGTCACACTCACGCACATGCACACACACGAACACGCACACATACATACACACGCATACAGACACACTCTCAACCGCTTATATAATTTCTTTATTTTTTTACAATGTATTAAAAATCCAATCAAAAGACCTTACCATAAGATATAATAATGATGCTATGGAAGAGTGGTTCCTTCTGGTACAGGTGTTAAACACTTAATAGAAGGAACCCACCCTGGTTTGGTGTACAAAAAGTGTGGTATAGTAATAAACTTTTTTGATTTTGATTTTTTTTCGTTTCTGTTAAGTTACTAAAGTGGCGTTTAATTGATTTTGCTTTTCCACTGTTGATACAATAAAAATCAGCATAAGCATGTTTTTTCTATTTTAACTGATGAGAAAAAAGAACCTTACTTTATATTCATCAAAGAAAAATACTAATCATAAATGAAAACTTATTTAAAAAATAACATTATTTTACAGTTTGCATGAAAGAAATCCGATGGGGGGCGTACGGCGCAATCGTATTTTCATTACATTCAAAACGTTATGAGCAGAAGATATTATTTTAATAACAACAAGGGAGTGTATGCTGTGAAATTGCATCGTAAAAGTGAGTTCTTGCTACTTTCTAGTGCTTTATGCGCAAACTCGTCGACAGCAGATTTTATCATGACTGTAGATATGTTTTTATTTATTTTTTTAAGCATTTAACTGCTAGATGTTTAAATCTAAAGAAAAGTTTACTAGAAACAAAAGGGCCGTGGTAGCATAATGGTCAGTGCATTCGCCCGGATTGCGAAGGGTGCGGGTTCGAGTCCCGTCCGCTGCCTGGTCCGCGTGGATTTTTTTCTAGTAAACTTTTCTTTAGATTTAAACATCTAGCAGTTAAATGCTTAAAAAAATAAATAAAAACATAACTATAGTTGCTATTTCTTCTTTCAAATGTTTAATACTTGAAAAAGTATTCATTTGACATTGTGGGTTGCCTACAATGCGAAGAGATGGCGCTCCCTTGCAGCTTAAGGCTAGGAAAATTTCGACGCGGCGAAAAGGGCCGTGGTAGCATAATGGTTCAGTGCATTCGCCCGGATTGCGAAGGGTGCGGGTTCGAGTCCCGTCCGCTGCCTGGTCCGCGTGGATTTTTTTCTAGTAAACTTTTCTTTATGGCTGTAGATGTTTTATTCCTATAGAGCCTGGGTTCCGAACCTGGGGGTAATACCCCTCGGGGGGTAAATCAGCCTTACTTCGGGGGTAACAAAGAACCTAATTATTTGGTCAAATGGAAATAATAAGAAAATACTATATGATAATACTACTAAATAGAGCATGCGCTCCTTCTGGCTAGCGAGCCCGCGGGGTGCTGAGTGTGGGAAGCGGGGCGAGATTTTCTCCTGATGATGACATTGTTAGAGACGAAGATGTAGAGGCCAAATTGGAATTTCTTGAACTGATGATAACACTTTAAAGTCGGGGTAAAATCTGTTTTCCTAATAGTTTAGTATTGGAAAGGTTAGGAAACACTGCTATAGAGGTTTCGTATCTACAAATACTTGTCCATGTTTTTGCGCGCAACAATAAAAAAAAATGTGACATCTTTTTTATGTAGTATAATAATGAATATCTGATGGATAAGGACTTAAATAAATGATAAGAAGTTTAATTAAGATTACTGACAATTATTATTATGATGACATTTTTTTTTTTTTTATGTAGTAATATTTAAAGTACCGTTATTAATTCTATATTTGTATGCCTGATCGCTGGTCGTAGTTAGACTGTATATTTCAGCATAATAACCATGTATTACATATGTACCACAAATAAATAAGTAAATGATAAATGATAAAATCTTTTTAACATTTTGTCAAAGCCTGGACTCATCTGCTATCACCTTTCGAAACCCCAATGTAAAAAAACTAAATCACAATTAAGCTTTGTTTTATCTCTATTTATTGATCGAATAACAAAATTATAAGATTAGACTGAAAGGAGAATGCCAACCCTGGTCCCTCTTAGGTCTCACCTTCCAATATCTATGTGTGTGAGACATTGTTAGATTGGTATTTTTAAGCTGAATAAAAGACCAAAGTTGCTACTATAGTGCCAAGTTCCACACGTTAGTCCGTTCTGAGTTACCCTTAATTAAACATGGCAGTTTTAGCAGTAGCCAAGTAATGCTATTTTTACCTATTAATTGTATTTCTGTTATTTATACACGTAGTGACTGGACGACGTACTGTAGAGACCTGTGCGCATATTGTATCAATCACTTGGTACCTAGGTTACGCCAGGCATGAAGGATTTGTAGGGCCTGCCTCATTTTTAAATGACGTCATTGTAGACGACGATAATTAAGTAAATGTGTGTTTTTTCACTATATTATCGTTGTTTTATTTGTTTAAAAAGCATTTATCAACGTTGACATTAACATTTTTGTCAATATTAATATTTTTTTAACATTGATTTTAAATCTTTTGTTACTATACTTCATTAGGAATAATTCAGAACGGACTAAGCATTGTTCCATGTTTCAGACTCCAAAAATCAAGAGGTTCATTTCTGGGTTTCAGTATTGCATTGCTTAATAAAATTCCCCAAGTTTTGATAGAGCTTCCGCTGACCAAATTTAAATCTCAGATCAAGAATACTCTTATGAATAAGATCTGTTATAAAATTGATGATTATCTAAATGAACGTAATGCATGGATATATCGCTTCTTGTAATTAACTATAAACTTTATTGTAACTATATCCTAAATGATGTAATGGAAGGTGACTTCAGAATTATTTCTGTAGTCATTTTTCAACTTGGCGACTCTGTATATATTAGTACAGGGAGAAAAAAGCAGCCCTTGCTGAGTTTCCTGCTGGTTCTTCTCAGTACAAGGTCTCCAACCGTAGTTTGCGAACCGATGGCGTAGTTCTTTGACCTTTACAAGTGCTTTAAACAGCCTAGGCTGAATAAATGATTTTTAGTTTTTTTTTTTGATTGGAATTTGGTGCTATAGTAACTTTTATTCAGCTCAAAAATACCTATCCAAAGATGTAAGACACACAGCAATTGGAAGGTGGGACCAGATTTCATACAAACCCTGGCATCATCCTTTCTCCATCAGCTTAACATAATTACAATATCGTCGCACATGTAACAAGCTATCTATATATAAAAAAAACTAGTGGCCCGCCCTCGCTTCGCTTCGGTGTAGAGCTGAAGTGTACTACAGTTTTTGTTCTCAGGCTTGTATTATACACAATGACATTCATCTATTGCAGACTAGCATGCGAAGTCTCAGCCCGATCGGTTTCAAATTGACAAACAAAGTTTCATACAAACTTTTGTTCCCTATTTTATCCCCTTGGGGGTAGAATTGATCAAAATCCTTTTTTAGCGAATGCCTACGTCATAACATCTACCTGCATGCCAAATTTCAGCCCGATCCGTCCAGTGGTTTGGGTTGTGCATTGATAGATCACTATGTCAGTCAGTCACCTTTGAGTTTGATATAATTACTAGCTGACTCGGCGAACTTCGTACCGCCCAAAAGTAATAATTTGCAATAAATTAAAATTGCGACTATAATTTGAGATTTAAACTATCCTATCTCTCAAATTGGATTGAACTGCACATGGTGTGCGAATTTTATTATAATCGGTTCAGTGGTTTAGGAGTCCATTGAGGACAAACATTGTGACACGAGATTTATTTATATATAATAAGATAGACAAGATAAAGATTAAAGTTATTTGATTTTAAGTCACAGTCAATTCAACGAAGTTTCACAGAATGTGAAGCCTACATTATTTGAAATCCATGAATCTTTCATCTCAGAAATATTGTTTTGCTATGATGATATTTAATTGTTTTCATGGTTAAGACTTTTGAAATTACAGGCATAGCACCTTATAGACGTTTTTACTTAATAAGACAAATTTACTGCAACGAAAAGTATATTCTATCGTTTTAGGCATAAGCCGCGTTGCTGTCTTAGGGACCCATGCGGAGCCAACTCTTATTTCATACTACATAATTCTGTTTATTCTAAACAAGGATAATATTTATCGTACACTGCTGGCTAAGTGTTTGTATCTACGTAATTGATTGATGTTTACAAAACGGGTATAATTCAATATAACTGCGTATTTGATAAATATTTAGCAATAAATTTCATGTTTCAAGATTTTTTTTTTTGTACGGTCAACAGAATCGGTATCAGTTAGTCACTTGTTTCATTTTTTTCCCGTTGTTCGTAAATATTATATGTGTGAATGAATGAATCACTTCATTGTACACCATGAAATTTTAAATTACAATTAATTAAATAGTAACATTATAGTTTTGTACTATTATGTAGTATTAAGACGGCCTTATCACTAAGAAGCAATTTCTTCCAGGCAACCGTTTTATATACCGTACCGTACAGTACCGTATTATGTGCAGCAGCTTAAATCTATAAGTGAGTCAATAGGGTATTTGACAGTATTAAAAATAAAGTGCCAATTGTTAGCATCTGTGCTTAGAATGAATATTAGCAGGGGTTTTTACTTACTTATTTACAAAAAAATTATTCATAATTTTACTAAAAACTAACGAAAAAGTTATTAGTTTTCTTATCTATTGTCACGTGACCCAAAACGCTTGGGATTGGCGGAGCCTAAAATGAGTGACATTTCATTGTATCGTTTGAAGTTTTAATAACAGTCGTGTGACGTCACACACTAGTAAGATGCCATATTGTCCGGAGAAGCGTTTTCGCGGCAACTTGAGAATGGAGTTTTTGATTTGGTTATTTTTATACACAACAGAATGATGAATATATAACGGATTCCATAAACATTAGAATTAATTCTAAAACTTGTCAAATACCCTATTGAAGAAATTTAACATATTTCGTTTACCATACCCGTCATCATACATATTCGGTATGCTTCTCTGTATCGAGGTCTACACTAATTCAACGGAAAACTCAATTTCGATCGAAACTTCGCACGTTTTCTCAGTGTTTGTTATTCGATTTTAATTATAATTCTAACGTCTGGATGTATAAATTTAAAGAAAATTTTACAATAAAAAATTATATTATATTCGAACCCGCACCCTTCGCTATCCGGGCGAATGCACTGACCATTATGCTACCGCAGTCCACGCCATAACCAGATTTTTTTCTAGTAAAAAAAATCTTAAAATCAATAGTTTATCTTTCAAATTGATTTATCTTAAATATATATACTATAACTGGACATTTATCTATATATATAAAACTCAAAGGTGACTGACTGACATAGTGATCTATCAACACACAGCCCAAACAACTGGACGGATCGGGCTGAAATTTGGCATGCAGGTAGATGTTATGACGTAGGCATCCGCTAAGAAAGGATTTTGTTCAATTCCACCCCGAACCGAAGTGAGGGCGGGCCACTAGTCTATACTTATAATAAATCTGTAGAGAGGTCAATTCTGTACATGAAATTTATTTTCAAAATAACTATCAGGGGTGATTAGTGATCGATACTGATGCCAAAAATGCAATCAGTAAATTTTTTGTCTGTCTGTCTGTCTGTCTGTGTGTATGTTCCTTATAGAAACAAAAACTACTCGACGGATTTTAACTAAACTTGGTACAATTATTCTTCATACTCCTGGGCAGGTTATAGTATACTTTTCATCACGCTACAATCAATAGCAGCAGAGTAGTGAAGGGAAATGTTGGGAAAACGGGAGAAGTTACTCCATTTTTTAAGCTTCCGTCGCGTGTGCAGCCTTAATGGTTAAAGTTACATAGAAATCATGTATGACGGAAATATTCTACATTAAATTGTCTAAAAAATATCCCGCAACAGCATATGACTATCTTTTATGGTTGACTCACAATAACACGTGTAATTATATAAATAAAGTCATTGTTTATAGCACAAGCCTGAGAACAAAAACTATAGTTTACATTACAGCTCTACCCCGAAGCGAAGCGAGGGCGGGCCACTAGTCTTTAATATAACCTTAAATGGACGAAATGAAATTCCATTTAAACTTCGTTACTGAAAGTTCGTTTCGGAGTACCTGAGTACCCCCAATTGAGCTGTAATTTCGCATGCAAATTAATATTAGCTAACAAGGCAATATTATTATAACATGGAGCTGATCTGATGCATGATGATGCACACGGTGAATTCTGTAATATATCGACGCAACCATATTAATGGCGCGAATACACTTGATCGCTAGCCCGAATACGATTGTCAATGGTATAGGGGTGATGACGGGGTACAGTAAACGAAATTCTATTTAGTCCGTCAGTTGAGTATCAAAAAATAATGGACACGTATTTTTTCTTTGGGCAATCAACCAAAAAATGACAAAGTTATAGCGCGTCAAAGTTTGGGAGTAGGGGCTCGTGACGTCACTTTTTAGTGAATTTTCACTTATAAGTGTACTCAAACGTGACGTCATGCGACTTTTCAAATCAATATATCTCTGCAATGTTTACATTATGTGAAAAAAGAAAAAATACGTGTCCAATACTTTTTGATAATCTACCTGATAAACGAAGAAAAAAAAATAGTCATCATCCCTATTCGGTTAAACGACTAAGTGTAAATGAACGGGGTCGAGTACGTCTGTTTTGTTTACCCGACACGGTTTTTCTGCCCGTATTCCAGTGTTAATAGTGCTTCGGGTGCCCGAATTCGAGTAATGTCTTTCGTGCACCCAAATCTATCGCTCACCCAGGCTAGCGACTAAATGTAACTGCGGCATTAGTTTGGGTTTGAAATGTCAAAGCTTACATTAACTTGATGAACGATATTTGTGCATTTCCTTTAATCTTAATTTCCATTAACTATTTAATATCGCAATGTGTATCATGATCAGTCTATTGTCCCCACTGCTGGGGCACAGGCCTTCCCTATGGATGGAATAGGGTGTGGTGATGGGGTGGGGTCCTGTCACGGTCGCCATGTGGTGATGGGGTGTGGGTGACTCATGGGAGAAATCACGACGAGCGTTCAATGTGATATCAACCTTTTATTAACTTAACCTACATCTTATATACTACTTATAATACGTATACGACGTGCTTAGGGCTTAGATACCTAATCGTATCGGGGATGATTATCATCACGTAGAACACGTGATTTACACTTCACCACAAGGGAGATTGGGCCAGGACCCACCACGCAGGCCCAGTGCGGATTGGCGGGTGCTAACGACTGCAATGCAGCCGCGACCAACGGCTTAACGTGCCTTCCGAAGCACGCAGGAGTTTGAGATAGAAGATTTTTGGTCACCCATCCTATGACTGACCATTGCGAAAGTTGCTTAACTCAACGATCGTAGCACCTGCGCCATAGAGCTAAATAAATGTGTATATTATTCAGATATTTTTATATTTATTCATTGTTCATTTTTTCTGTAATATTATGTTAAGCTCTATTGGACACACCGCACATTCAGTACCGTCAATAATATTAAGGAAAACACTATTCTGATCTCGCCAGCGCTATCCCCTACCATAAGTTTTGTGAAATAATTATTAATGCTCAATATTTATTGCAATCATAATGTTTCATCCCAAGATTTTATAATGTTTATCTTATTATCAGCTACAATTCCGTTCTGTAATTTTACAGATTTCGATTTTTAGGAAACAGCTTATCGGAGTCCCCAAGTCGAAGTTTGAAACTTCATAGACATATTACAATGCATATTTCGGACCTCGCAACCTCTTTCGTACATCGATCATCGATCGACATCGTGGAACATTCACAGATGAAACTAAAACTAATTATTCCAAATATTAGACTTTTTCAGCCTTATAACACTCATGGTTTTGATGTAAATAAATAAATGACAACAAATCTTTGAAATGAAGAAAATTCCAAAAAATCTTTATGTGAACCAGGAGCACCTCATACAACAGTTTAAATCTTTCATAGTTGTAATGTAATGAGTTCTTATTTCGATAATTCCACGATCCTAAGCGTCAGTTAACTTAACAGTTAGAATTTCAGTTCCAAAAATACGTAACTGCAATATTATTAGAACAGTGCCATAAATAGTAGAATATTTCATAATATTTTTACTTTATGCATTGAACTGCAAGACTCATATATCTAAAGAAAATTTCACTATGATACAATTCATTCTGTCCATTCATCAGACAGAATTCAAACCAGAACTTTTCACTGTGCGTGCAAACGCACTAACCAATTACAGCAGTGCCGCATTCTTAGGCCGCTTAATGTCGTTCATAGTTACATTACGACTATAGTTATTATCACTTCAAATACATAGTAAATGTGTCAAATTTTGACAAATGTTTTTTTTTTTAGTATTTTAACTAAAGTCAAAACACAACGCGGCCTTAGGCTTAGAATTGACGGCGCGATTTTATCCCGCGCGGTAACGCAACTCACTTAGAACGTCAAATTGTAGGCATAATGCGAAAGCAAAACCGACAGTGTGTCAGGCCCACGCACTGCGATTTTTATGCGGGTGACCAAAAGGTTCGTTCTGAATTCAAAGTCAGAAAACTGCCATCTCGTGAGTTATGAAATAAAACTTTCCCGCAGAACTGCTAAAAAAATATATCGCTCCTTGAGTTCTTAGACTTAGGCTGCATGCACGTGAATAGTATCATAATCATAACCAACCCATGGTAGGGGCTCCCCAAAACAATAGTCGTAGTCGTTAGCAACACCGGCTATTGTTGCTTAACTACCAAACGATGACACATAGCCCGATCAACACATCTTGATCCGGATTCCTTAGCTTTGGCAAACTTTTATAGGGAGAAAATCGCAAAAGAATTTCTTAATAAATCACACCTTTAATTATCAGGGTATAATAATCGAATAGTTAAAGAAAGATAAACTGGTTCAGGAGAAACAGGAAATTACTTTTGTTACAAAGAATAATTACAAATAAATTATTAATGTGACGCCATCCTATTACTTATATTAGGGTGCCCACGATACAGTTTTCTCCTAGTGTGGGACCCACAGTCAATGCTTCAGTATTGTTACGTTTAGTCAGAAAGAGGAAATTGAAAGGACAAAAAAAAATCAAGCAAAATGTAATGACAACATTGTTTTAGATACAAAGTAACATTTTGTAAAAGTACTAGCGGAAGAGGCAGACACTGCCCTGCCTGATATGAAATATAATAAAAATAGAGCCTTTAATGTGATCTAATTTTCATATTAATTCATGCTATTGCAATACACTGTCCTGCCCGATAAAAACATAGAAGGAAAACCTGAGTGAGCTTCATATTATTGTGCTTAGTTCAGGTGCTTTAATTTTAAATAAAACTAGTTTTAACGGGTTAATGCACGAAACTACGAATTAGAAAATAAAGTACTTTATTAACTAAATTAACTAATAAACTCATACATAGACAATAAAATTTTAAAAATCTTCCAATGAAATATCCGAACGCTCAATAAAAGTCTTGCGAAGATAGCTCGACAAAGTAAATAAGAAATCATTATTCTGACAATGCAGACCTGAAAAGGCTGCGAAACGTCAATAAGTAAATAAAGTTTCGTGCATTAACCCGTTAAAACTAGTTTTATTTAATGAGTGATATGCGTTAAAACCTAAGCAACAAATATACTTTAATTTTATCTTCCTTTTTCATGATTTGCGTAGAAATAGTCGTTTGAACTTTTTGACTAACTTCTTCTATCTACAAATCTTTGAAAATTAATCTCTATATCGATTTCTTCTCTTGTTCGTCTCTCGTTGTTATCCGAGAGCGTATCGTTCTGGCTTTCACAAGTTTAGTGCTTGTTATAGCCTTGATCGAATAAATGATAGTGACAAAGCAAGTGTAATTGAAATCCACTAATCCACACGAAGCCAGGAAACAACAATCCATTCCCAAATTCGTGAACGGAACGAAATATGGTGAGACATTTGTTTGTTCTCAATTATTCCGAGCAATCGAAAACGTTTCGCTATTCGATTTCTATGCTTTGTCACTGTCATTAGTTTGGGAATCGACAGGGATAAAAGTAACATTGAATTCCCGAAATTCGGAGATGTCGACATAATTATTTGCCTTACAACAAATATGTCTGACAGTGCTTTTAGTGCGATATTCAAACAATGGAATCTAAGGGCGCTTGTTACCGACCAATTTTTCGCCGCCTCTAGGCACGATTAGGCTTGTTGAAAATATATCGATGTATCGATATATCGATATTTTTAGCTGATATATTTTTATTCGATATATCGATACATCGATACAAAAAAACCAATATTGAAATTCGTATCAAAAACGATATTTTTTTTAATTATTAGCGGCATATCACGATCTAACTAAATTCGTATCTGGAAAAATCGTAACTGGATCGCAGATTAATGATATTCAACATATCTATGATCTGTGCTGTATTTAGTATTGTCTATGATTTGTAAATCTGTTTCGCTGGTGAATTGGTTGTGATGAATTCCATTATATTCTGTGGAAGTGTGTGACTATCTAGTCTTGTTTACGAAAGATGGCACCTGAAAGGCCCTGCAATCATTTTCATCATTCAAAAATAGGGTCCTTTTTTTAGGGAGATAATTTTCGTTCCATTATTATTCCGCGTGTCATCTTTCGTGAGATACTGTAGTCATGTAGTGTAGCGGCAATTTGGTACTTTGATAATTCTTTCTTTAATTATAATTTGTATTGTTATTATTACTGTGCTAGACTGACCTAAATATATTTTTGGTAAAATTGGTCTGATATATCGATATACCGATGTTTCTTTGCGATATAAGCCGATATTGATATTTTTTAAAATATCGATGTATCGATATATCGACATTTTTTCCAACTTTCGACATCCCTAGGCACGGTTTCTACCTAGGCCAGTGCCGACTAATCTTGTTCACGAGAACAGTTTTACATTTGTACCGACCCCAAAGCGTTGTTAGCGCCAGTGTAGTTAACAGACTTTCATGGTGTCCCATACCTAGCTTACGAACGGAAAGTAGACTAGGTTTAAAACCATTCCTAGGCCCGGCTCGAAAGCGTTTCGTTTAAAAGCGCACTTATAACCTAGTGGTGTCGCAACCCAAAAGTCAGTAGTCTCAGTTTATTTATTCGGCAAGTTTGTCAAATAAATGCACTATTCCTTGGAAGCAAGCGACCGACGACTCGATAGCGAATAAAGTGTCGCTATATCCTCACTACTGCGAACGAATATTCATCTACTCGTGGTTGTTTAGCAAAAACAGCGCATGCACAAGCGAAGTTTTCGCTTTATATTTGTGGCTGTGGGCTCAGATGAATAAATGCTAGTGCTATGCACCTCGCATCTCATTTTAAATCTAATATCTGGTGCTCCGTACACAAACTGCACCCGAAATTGCCGCGATTGCGCCTTCGGGGACAACTTTGAAAGCGTTATGAGAACTTTACCGCAACTGCTCTTGGTTGTAAGCAATAGTTTATTTTTAATGGCTGCTTTCAAATAATAGTAGAGTATGATAGGTTAGCGCGTTCGGCAGCGATCGTTGAAGTTAAGCAACTTTCGCAGTGGTCGGTCATTGGATGGGTGACCAATCTTCTATCTCGAATTCCTCCGTTCTTCGGGAGGCGCGTTAAGAGGTTGGTCCCAGCTGCATCTGCAGTCGTTAGCATCCGCCAAACCGCATTGGGCCCGCGCGGTGGGTCATGGCCTAATCTCCCTATACCATTTATAGGGAAGGCTTCAGCAGTGGCAACACTAAAAGGCTGATGATGATGGTGAGCCTGATAATAAATTTTCACAAGGTGATTGACTTCCTATTGCTTTAAACTTTCATGGTTACTAACATCTCTTATCTATTAGACAAGTCCGTCCGTCTGTCTGTGGTGCTGTTTCAGCGGCCAAACCGTAAGAGATAGATAAAGAGAATATTTAAGTTATAAGTTAAAAATAGTCTGATAAGATTACAAATCGGATTTGAGTAACGTAGCACTTCCGGTTTTCGAGAAATCACGAATTTCAAACGAAACCACACAAAATCTCCGAAGTTCTCAATTAATTAAATACATCTCTTTTTTTTTAATCAGTTTTTTGTGAACATTTGGTTCACTGGTTTGCTAGTTATAGTAATTTTGGTTATTTACGGGATTGTTACCATATACCTTGTATTTAGCGAGTTCCCTATATTTCGGTAGTGTTGCAAGCGCCATGTAACGCTGTACTTCGTGATCACGGCGCTTGCACCAGATATCGATAACTTGCTAAAAACAAGGTACATGGTAACAATTCCGTAAATAACACAAATTGGTTAAAGGCAAAGCACTATGCTTTGCTTCAGCCATCCTGGAATATGTTAACACCTTTCTTCCACTATTAATTCTGATAGCGCTTGTTGCTAATTTTGAATAAAATCTGTTTAAAACTGCGTTAGAATAGATGTAGAACTAAGAAAATGTTTGCGTGACGGAATTGTCGCTTTTTTGAGCCTACAAGGGGAGGTCAAACAGTTCGCGAAATAAGAGGGAAGGAGGTTGAAAGAAAACGCCAAACAATTTTTCAGAAAATTTTCATCAAAAAGTCAGCGTAAACCGCTAACAGCTCTTGAAAAATAATCTGAGCGGATTTCCTTGCTTGGTAAGGAACTTAATAACGGCGCGGTGTTAAATTTTCTCCATACTGGCTGACTTCTTCCCGATTCAGTTGTTTGCAGGTCGATAACTCAAAAGTTAATGACCCGATTAGGTTCAAACTTGGTATCTCAACTCATAACGTCTTTTCCATTTCATTTTGAATGTAACGGATTTATGATGCCATATGTGCTAAGGGGATTGGCGCTGTATGCGGTAATACAGGCGTTTTGCCTAGCTCGGCAGCAGATAATATGTAGTTATGTTAGAGATATTAGTACTGTTTTAGCCTTATAAGTTAAATTGTAAATCAACTCTTACTGGAAATAAATTATTATTATTATTATTGCGACGACCTCCGTGGCCGAGTGGTTTGTACGCCGGGTTTCATGGCTGTCGCCGACTCGAGAGGTCCCGGGTTCGAATCCCGGTGGGGGCAGATGTTTGTGTGATGAATACGAGCATTTGTACTCCAGTCATGGATGTTTAATATGTATTTATATAAATATACTTATATATGTACAGTATATGTATTCTATCCGTTACCCTAGCATCTCATAACACAAGCCTTATAGTGCTTACTTTGGGGCTAGGCTAATTGGTGTGAGTGTAAAAAAAAAAAATATGAGATGCTCAACTTGTGCCTACCTGGACAAGTAACCTACCCCCACCAACCCCTCCATTCCGCAAACTTATTGACCTCCCCTCGTAGTATTTGCTTGGATGCTATTATTAAAACAACGCACTATGTGATACGGTAATAGATACGGTGCTAGTAAACTAGCTCCAAATAAGCACTGTAGGCGTGTGTTATGGGATACTAGGGTAACGGATAGAATACATATACAGTACATATATAAGTATATTTATATAGAAATACATATTCAACATCCATGACTGAAGTACGAATGCTCGTATTCATCACACAAACATCTGCCCCCACCGGGGTTCGAACCCGAGACCTCTTGAGCAGGCGACACCATGAAACCCGGCGTAAAATCCACTCGGCCACGGAGGTCGTCAATTCTTCGTCCTAGGCTTAAACGGTCGTGCACTGTACGAAGGAAATGGCAGGTTAGGCGTCAAAGTGCGGCGCTGGGATGCGGAGTCCTCTCACTGCGGAGCATGGTGGAGGCCATGCTTCGCAGCGAGAGGGAGCGGGAGGATGATCCTCTGGCCGCTCCCTCCCGCCGAAGGAGGACAGGTAGGAGAGGACGTCGGCGCGCCCTGGTTGCGCCCATCCCATGATCCTGATCCTACCCGGGGGATCCCTCGCTGACCGGCATGGCGCCAGCTGTGCCGGCCACCGACGGACCCCGTGACAGCAGCCCCCTCTTGTAGTTCTGTCCTACGAGAGGGAGTGGCGGGAGGACCTGCGATGGGCACGCCCAGGCAGTCCACCGCAGCGGACGAGGAGCGGTGTGGTGGACACTAGACCGCACACCTAACTTCCAGCGCGGGCATACCCGGGGTTCTCAGTGGGCAGTCACTGCGGGGGCCCGTAAAGCTTGCGGGAGCCAGGTGTGAGGTCTGTTCGGCGGAGTGCCTCTTAAAGGCGCCGTCGTCTGTAAAAAGAGGTTCTGCCTGCGTTAAAAAAAAGGTGAGGCATCAAAGTGCTGGTTTGTGGTAAGTGTCAAACCATTGCCAACCTTTTTTGTCATATTGGGAATTTCTTGATTAACCGGTTTTTGAAGTGAAATCTTTTTTAGCGGCGTTGTACACTTTTTTTTGTATGGGTAAAAAATGACAATCTCGCGTCAGGTTAGACACGTGGGCTGATCGTATCATGACACACAATAAAATTCCAAAGGTTGTTGACTTTCAATATATTGGACGAAACATAGTAATATTTTATTTTACCGTATTATAATAATAAGTCTCTATCTAGGACGTCCACGTGGCAGCTTTATTGCGAAGAAAATGCATTTTTTTACAATAGATGTCGCTAGATGCGCTTAAATGTGATTCATGTAAGTTGATTTTTCTGAGAGATAAACTTTTTTAATGTAATATAAATTGTCATATTTGTGTACGATAGTGCAATAAATAAATATTGTATTCTACCATATACATGATAGTACTTTTATACTGATAATTAAAGCAATTCGTGCAAAATTATTCCCTAACCATTCCAAAATATCAAAAATGCTCAACGTTAATATTCAAGTTTTCACTTCTGCCGGCGCTCCCGGAGTGCAACCCGTCGTTTTTTTGTCTTTCACAGTTAATCGACTTATGCTCACTTAAATTAGCTCTGAACTTGGAAAGAGAATTGGAAAACCTTTTAACCCCGAAAAGAGTCAGTTACCTGAGAAAATTGCAAAAAAAAATAAGTTAACAGTGTCGCAGTCGCGGGCGGCTGCTAGTTACATTATGATTCTCTAATTTTTATCTTTAAAAATATTATGTTAGAGATTTCGAAAACGCTGTCCCGAAAATAACAGAACATCCTCTCATCTTGGACATTGTATATTACAAACAGTGTTGGTGCTCGTAAATAATTAAATTTTTTATCATTTATTTATAATTGTAATTGAATATTTTTCTCACTAATTGGTCAGTAATGGCATCCTCATTACCGCCGAAAGAAACGGGTACATAATTATTCATTGTACAATATTTCAGCTGAAACAAATGCGAAATGTTTATATGCAGGAGAAAATCTTAATTTGCGATTTAATTTGTGTCCGTTTTAAATTGCAATGTAAATTTTTGGAACAATTATTCCTGCTCCGTGTGCCCGGAAAAAGGTCGAGACCTGTGTTTTTATTTACAACCGTTGTGATAATTATGTGGAGGCTCGTAGCTTTTTGTGTCTTGTGAGGTTAAAGAGTTATAAGTGAATCTAATTTATTTTTGCGGGGTATGATTAAAGGTTTGATAGATATAAATTAATACAGAAAATTGTATTTATTATCCAATCTCTCTTAGAGTGCCGTTTACATAAAAAAAAATATCGCAATTAAATGGTATTATTCTAGATTTTACCATTTTCATGAGAATTTTCGTAATTTACTATATAAGTTACGTTAGGAAAACCAGAAGAGTTGTTCAGACGCCAATCACAGTAAAGCAGTCTCGCTGACCAATGAGCTAATTGACGCTTTATTTGTTGTTGTGTAACGGTGAACTGTAACTACGTTAAATGGGAATAATGCGGGAAAACGACACGTAGCAGTAAATAAAACTATGTACATATAATCCGTGTTCACAATAGTTATTAAGCTATAATGACAAGACAAACAAAATATCATGTATCAACTAAGAATGGTGTCAAATAGTGACATATAAAAGTAAAGGATTTAAAAAATACATTATAATATCAAAAGAGTTTAGCAGCCACAGCCAGTCGCCAACATTTGTGCTAAAGGACATGGCTAAGAAACTGCCCTTAACGTGTATAAATATTTCACACTAGCCCGTAACTTTAAAATTTCTTTTTATTAATTATTACGTGTTTATTATTCTCATACAACTTTCATGAAATAATCTAAAATTTAAAAGTATAAAAATTTACTTCATGTCTGTTTAAAAAGCAAAATATTCCGTTTTAATAAATAAATGAACAATAAATGTACACAATTTTTTTTTGTAAGTATTCGAAATAAAGAATAATATTTCTAAACTCCTTCAAACTATGACATATTTGGCCCTAATTTTAATTATAATAATTCACCGAGGGACTAAAATAATAGATTTTATTATTCTGATCAAGCTTGAGACAAGACTGTATGACAATTAATCCTTTATTTTTAGCAAAGGGATCAAATAAATCTTCAAATATTTCCTGTCAGGCCGACGATAATAAATTATTTGTATTTATTTTTGCTTTAAAAAAACTTTTTGTGTAGAGTTAATCACAGAAATGGGAAGAAAGGTTCTAAGAAAATGCGAAATTGATGACTCTGTAAATAATTGGCAACATCTTTTATCAACTGTAGTAAGGTAATGACATAGTAGGAGTTCTCATAATTTTCAAGATTGTGACTTTATCAAAAGTTCCTGAGCCTTTTTTCATAGAAATTATAAATATTCAGCCATTTACCATTAAATATTACTAAGTACAGTATTTATACATTGTCAGGGACCAGGGCAGTCGCCCATACAAAAATTTACCATGTCCTTTAAATACAATTTTCATAGATGGTTCGACCTGGGCGAACCTCCCAATTTTCCCCTACCTTTCTCTATTATGCAACATACATAAAAGATTAAAAACAGTACCTATTGATAAATGATTTCCCACGATTTTTTAGGTTGAACGATAATAATTTTTCAATGTAGGAAACGCTCCTTTCTCAGATGTGAAATCTAACAACAACACAAGAGCTAAACTGCCGGAGACCGCTGTGTGAATTGTGAATTCCGTCTATTTGTTCTCTTAAGACTATGAAAAATGCAAAACCAAGTTTCAGAGCGCAAGACCTCCAAACACTGAGATGGCGCTCACGAAGATCGTGAGTGGAATCTTAAGTATTAGTGGATTGTGCGCGAAGCTTAGCATTGCATTTTGAATAGCAATATAAGGAACTTGAGGTGCCCCGCGGTTTCACCCGCATTATTGTGAGGAAATAGTGGGCCAACCTTAAAAGAAAGACATGTGCTGTCGCGGACTTTTTTATAGAACTCTTCGAGAAGAACAATTCCTTCAAACATGATGTTTGTGTAACTTTTACTGTTTAACGCAGCGTTTTGTTGTGCGTTTTGTTGCATTTTTGCAACATTTTTCATTGGTGCTCCGATCCTTATGGTCGTATGATATATAGCCTTTATACCATCGTAGATGAATGCACTCTCACCACAAAAATATTTTTTGGGTCCTGAAATTAGCGCGTTCAACCAAACAAAGAAGCAGACAAACTCCTCAGCGTTATAGTATTTTTTTTTTATAAATAATAACGGTTTTTTTTCACAAAAGATAATGATTACATTTGTGACATAATATTATAGCCACTGGTACTTAACAAATAATACCCGTGTGGGTGTGTGTGTCTTTTTTCTATTGTCTATTTGGATAGAAGTGATTTAAGAGCCCTTTCACATTTTTTGCAAATAATCGCAATTTTTATGCGCCTCGTTTACCTAATTAGAAAAGATTTTGACTATTTCCAATAGAAGTAAACAATAGATTTATTCATCCTATTGTAAATTAATGTAGAATATTTGTAAATACTATTTTCTTTTTTTTGTACTGATCGTTCTACCGCAGCTAGTTTACGGAAAAAAACGATAATATACAACTTCAAGCGCCTCAATCTCTCAATAATGTTCAATAAATTAGATCGAATTAATTACTGCGACATCAGAAGTATGTTTTTGTTGTAACATAATGTATTAGAATATTGTTTTTCCATCTCATTAGTTATCAAAAAAAAAACATCTAACCTCCGTGAGTTTTCCCAAAAAATAATGCAGGTTGACGTCGTATTTTGATATTGAATTAAATAGAATTACTATTAAAAACTATCATAAAAGTAATCTACCCTCATTGAACTACTGAAATATGAATATTTTTTTATAATTAGTTCATTAATAATCATTTTATAAGACTCAAAACATCACCCGTAATATGCAATATAAACTAGTGCAAATCTACCTACGCGCCGATCAGTACGGCAGCGGCGCAATTTTGTAAAAGGGCTCTTAAAAGCCATTTATGCACGGATTGGTTTGAGAAGTTCCACTGTTTCTTCATAACGTAATTTTGAGAGCCAATCTGTAACCATTGTTTTACACGCATGTTTTTGTTCTTAGGTTTTCACGCACACCATTCATTAAATAAAACAAGATTCAACGGTATGGATACACTGACTTATGTATTTAAAACGTTTCGCAGCCTTATCGGGCTGCGTCGACAGAATTAATAATTCTTAATTTTCATTTTATGTAATGTATATTCAACATAGAGGTTATAATTAGCATGATATCCACCTGAATATCTTATTTACATTGAATTTATTTTACTTGCTATCGAAATTACCTTTTGAACAGGTAGATAATTCTAAAGAAAAGTTTACTAGAAAAAATAGTCTTTCTAGTAAACTTTTCTTTAGATTTAAACATCTAGCAGTGAAATGCTTAAAAATAAATAAAAACATAAGGTAGATAATTGTTTTGTTTCGCTTCACCGCTTTTCACAAAATATACCAATATCTTTTTACAGATCAAGATCAAAGAAAATATTCAAATGAAATGAAATAAGCTATAGATACTTACGTACCTATGGCTCGTACATATACAGGGTGTGACAAAAGTCCGAAGTAAAACTTTAGGGTTTGGTTGTGTTCCTTGTATAGAATTACCTGCGAAAGTTTGACGCCTTTCAAACCACTTTTATTTTCTAATGAAATTAATAAAAATATTGTTTTACACCTGCCTATGACAAGCCTATAAATGAACCCCCCTCTCTCCCCCAGGCGCCCCTGCGCCCCGCTCAAATACCTACAAATTTTTATTTCGGAATACATACCTACAAATTTTATTTCGGAATTCTGTAACACCCTGTATAGGCGTTCATAGTATCGTAAAAATAATCCTCATCGCTTTGGCTAGCTCCCTCTCCGCTATTACTCCTGCTTAGCCGCTAAATAAAATAAATACGGATTACAAGGAATGTCGTCGCTGTGAAAATATTGCGTTCTCTTCATATTTTTCCTTTTTATTTTTTCTCCGTAACTTCTTCTCGGGAAATTTCGGTTTCAGGTGACAACAGTAAGACGATATGCAGTGAGGTAAAGGTGAATTTGTTAGCTTGAATTTTTACTCTATGATAATTAAATAAATAATAAATATATTCAACACACACCAATTAGCCTAGCCCCAAAGTAAGCACTGTAGGCTTGTGTTATGGGATACTAAGGTAACGGACAGAATACATATACTGATACATATATAAGTATATTTATACTAGCGGCCCACCCTCGCTTCGCTTCGGTGTAGAGCTGAAGTGTAGACTATAGTTTTTGTTCTCAGACTTGTATTATACACAATGACATTCATCTATGATTCTTCTTATACCTGCATGCAAAGTCTCAGCCCGATCGGTTTAAAATTGACAAAGTTTCATACAAACTTTCATTCCCTATTTCATCCCCTTGGGGGTAGAATTGATCAAAATCCTTTCTTAGCGGATGCCTACGTCACAACGGCTTCCTGCATGCCAAATTTCAGCCCGATCCGTCCAGTGGTTTGGGCTGTGCGTTGATAGATCACTATGTCAGTCAGTCACTTTTGAGTTTTATATATATAGATAGATAGAAATACATATTAATCATCCATGACTGGAGTACAAGTGCCCGTATTCGTTACACAAACATATGCCCCCACCGGTGTTCGAACCCGGGACCTCTTGAGTCGGCGACACCATGAAACCCGGCATACAAACCACTCGGCCACGGAGGTCGTCAAAGTCAAGATCTGTTTATGTTTTATGAAGATTTGAGATCTTTTTTGGCGTTTAAGCAACATTTTTTTTTAATTGTTTACAAAGCTGAAGCGACATAAAATTTGGTGTTACTATTTGGCGTATGATTGATGTTTACTTTACGAAATATGTATGGCGGGCTGAGTAATATTCGCTTAAGCAGTGAGGTCAAGGTGAATTTGGTAAGTTGAATTTTTACTCTATGAGAATTAAATAGATAATAAATATTTCCAACACAACCCAATTAGCCTAGCCCCAAAGTGAGCACAAAGTAAGAATATTAAATAAAGTATTTTAGTAATTAAATTAGCTAATACATTCATACATAGACAATAAAGTTTTTAAAATATTCCAATGAAATATTCGAACGCTCAATAACGAAGGTACCTCGACAAAGTAAATAAAAAATCATTATTCAGACGATGCAGACCAGAAAAGGTTGTGAAACAGCAATAAATAAATAAATTCAGTACATCTAACCCGTAAAAACTAGTTTTATTTAATGGGGGATGTGCGTGAAAACCTAAGAAACAAATAAGTTTCGACAAGTTCAAACATAATTGTATTGTTGTAAATAATAGACCACTACTCTGACTGAGGAGCTCGATGGCGCAAGTGGTTAGCGCGTTCGGCTGCGATCGTTGAAGTTAATCAACTTTCGCATTGGTCAGACATTGGATAGGTGACCAAAAATTTACTATCTCGAGCTCCTCCGTGCTTCGGAAGGCACGTTAAGCCGTTGGTCCCGGCTGCATCTGCAGTCGTTAGCACCCACCAATCCGCACTGGGTCCGCGTGGTAGGGCATGGCCCAATCTGCCTATTCCATCCATAGGGAAGGCCTGTGCCCCAGACCTTGGGCACAGTTCAGTGGGGACATTAATAGGCTGATGATGATGATGCAAACAAAAGACATTTGAAATTCTTTCTTGTCAAAACTGGCATTCAATAATTGTATGCAACTTTTTTACTATGTCCGCGTGTAAACAGTTGCTTACAACTCCTAAAGGTCATTTACTGCGACACATTTGTTGTATTCAATTATTGCTCTTGTATGTTGAACATAGCGACTAGCATTAAAGGCGATCTACAAAATTTAGAATTGAAACTTAAAAGAGGCTAGAGGCTCAACGAAGTTACTTGTAATCAAAAAGTTTGCTATCTTAGTCAACGGACCAGCCTTGCCATTCACCGTGGCAATGCGGCCAGCCTATTGGGCACCATTCTCGACGGTGGCGCTGGGGGTGAGTATTTTTTTTTCTGTAAATTAAAAAGGTTAAGATTTGGATACTAAATAGTTTTTTATTTTTTGTTATTTAAATGTGTCAAAATTACAAATTAAATATACGCCTAATACAGGGTGTAAAAAAACCTATGACAAAGATTTTCCCACTATAATATTTTGTAATATGACTTGTTTGGGTGTACAGAATGCGTAGTTTTAGTCTTTGTCATAGGTTTTTTACACCCTGTATAACTAAAATATAACTTTTAATTGTAAAACTCTTAAAGATCTGTCTGAAAGTCGTAACTGAGAAAAACCTGCAATGCAGTATCTGGAAATTATATTAAATCGACATACACTACGTATAATATGGAAATTGAAAAACAGAAATTTTATTGAGTTATATTGAGTTATTTATTAAGACGAAATTTATTAGTCACTTTATAAACATCACTTCACGCATTGTTAACATTATCATTATATACTTCTATTAACATATCATCATTCTATTTAACTTGGTGATATGTACATTATAATAATCCGAAATTACGCCAAACTAATTTTTACGTGAAATCGTGCGGTCGGCATTGACACAGAGAATCGCAAACAAACCAAAGTTTTATCGCGTCACAATTAAGTTTGAAATTGAAACACTCTCCCGGAGGCTTAATATTGAAATTAGCCAGTGTTCTGATGCGATAATAAACTTCGATATCATGGGAATGCTTTTGACAGGTGTCATGTGGTTGATTTAGGCTGGTCTGGTATAGTGTTCGAGACAAAATTCAAAATCAGACTAATTTGTCCACAATTTGTTGTCAGTGACGTATTGCCTGTTCGTTTTGATCCCACTCGGCTGCGTGCAAAGCGTTGGTGTGCTCATCGATTTTATGCAAATCTCCATAATATCTTAACACTAGCCAGTGAAGTTACTCGTTGATAGACTCAAAGCCTATCATATCACATCTTAATCTAAGTACAGTGCGAACAAGATCTTATACCACTATTATGACATTGACAGGAGGACGCTGCTGATGGATAAAGGATGAAATGATAATTACAAAGTAAGTAAAATCTCCTGATTAAAGTGAACATTAACATTTACAGTATCTCGGAAAGAGTAATAGGACATTATAAAGTCTTATATATGTCGGCGGATGGCGTCTCACTCGCTCCTTCGAAACGTTAAACCGACAACAAATGTCATCAGTCAGTGTACCATTGCTTTGTGAAACGTCAAGTAATGACAGGGACAGCTGTCATCACTTGGGAGTGGTCTATGCTAAGGGTATTTAAGGGGCTAGGCTTCATTGGAAGGGGCATTCGACATTCGGCATTCAGACGTGAGCCGCGATAGGTGAACGGACGTTAGCACAGAACTCTCCGCGCTTCACAAAGCAATCCGTTTGTACCTTGGCAATCATAACTGATTTTGTAAAGTAATAAGAAGATTCAAATTAAACGTTAGCTTGGTCACTAGACTACAGTTTTATTTTCGGGAAATATCATTGAATAACCAAGATGGCGGATCAAGAAAAACCACGTGGCCAACCGCCTATCCAGCTCACCCCTCCGACATATACATCTTCTTCTTTAAATGACGACCTCCGTGGCCGAGTGGTTTTTACGCCGGGTTACATGTTGTCGCCGACTCGAGAGGTCCTGGGTTCAAATCCCGGTAGGGGCAGATGTTTGTGTGATGAATACGAGCATTTGTATTCTAGTCATGGATGTTTAATATGTATAACTATAAAAAAATATACTTATATATGTACAGTATATGTATTCTATCCGTTACCCTAGTATCCCATAACACAAGCTTAATTGTGCTTACTTTGGGGCTAGGCTAATTGGTGTGAGTGTTGGAAGTATAACTAAAAAATGAAAAAAAAACGACCTCCGTCTACTCGAGGGGTCTCGAGTTCGAATCCCGGTAGAGGCAGATGTTTGTGTGATGAATACGAGCATTTGTACTCCAGTCACGGATGTTTAGTATGTATTCCTATATAAATATACTTAATTATATATATATATATATTCTATCCGTTACCCTGGTATCCCATAATACAAGCCTACAGTGCTTACTTTGAGGCTAGGCTAATTAGTGTGAGTGTTGGAAATATTTATTTATTTAATTTGTACCGATTTCGGCTGATGGACACACGTCCCAAGATATTGGTCAGATTTGAGTTTTCCAAATGATTTCAAATGTCTTGTCAAAAGTAACATAGCAAGATTAAGGCACAGACTAACTTCAGCCATATCGTCGGAATCTTAACAGACTTATCTTGCAGTTAACTTATATATTTGATGTTGACTTTACTCAAACTCCTTTGGTCATCACAGGCCCTCACTAAAATTGCACTTATTTATCTTTGTTTGGCAATCCAATCCTTTTTACCTTGTTTTTAACAAATAAAGATTAAATAAAACACTCTAAAACGGGTTGAACATGCGTGTATTTATTACTTTTTTGACGTTTAGCATCCTTTCCAGGCTGCATCGTCAGAATTAATTTTGAGAATGAGTGGTGTACATGAAAACCTATGGAACAAATAAATAAAGATTATCATTAAGACTCATGCCGTACTAAGGTTAATTTCCAGTTCATGCATTCACTCCGTACCAACCAAGCCTCTCATATTACTAGACTCACTGGCACTCATTCTGCACTGTCAACACTAATTTCTAACTAGACCAGCACTCGACCTGCTCTTGACTAACGTCACGCAATAGACCAGACTGATTTTGCACTAGACCAGCACTCAACCCACAATTGACCAGCACTCAATCCAGACTCGACCAGGGCTAGTACTCGTCCCGTACTTGTATCATGCTAAATTTGTAAGTTCGATTCGCTCTTAGTCGGTTTTTGATCAATGACATGCCTTCTATTTAGGCTCAAATATTATTAATGACACTTTTTAGAATTTCAAACTTGATCAGCACTCACCATGGTGTAAGTAATTATTCACCTCACAAGCCAGTGTCTAACAAAGCGTTGTTACATTATTTCACTGTCCGGTTTTTCAAAAACATGCAATATCTAAACTAAGTTTGATAAAAATGATAATAAAAATAATGAAAAATGATATTAGCATTGTAACAGTTAAGCCCTCCGATAGTGTCATCGTCACGTTTCAGTTAAGCGTCAACAAAGCCCTACTTTCAACCATAGTACCAACAAACCGTGAACGTGACTTCCAGCGTGACGTTTCGTGCGTTGAATGGAATTTGTTTTTCCGAGTATATATAGTCACTCACATACTCTAGTTCAACGTCTTCAAGTTTATAGCTGCTGTTAGTCATTGCTTTCGTTTTATTTAGATTTATTTCTAAGTCAACTTCCTTGCTAGGCTTATCTAGAGTGGATATCATGTATTGTATAGTCTTTATGACTGTTATCAATTAAGAGCGCAATGTCATCAGCGAATCTTAAATGTGAAAGATATTGTCCTTTGATATTAATTCCTAGATTTTTATGGTTTAGTTTGCTCATGACGGTCTCTGGCACTGCTATGAAAAGGCGAGGTGAGAGAAGGTTGCCCTGCCTGACCCATCTTTCTATTTTATTGGTAGACCCAAGTCTTCCAGTTGCATTCTTCTATGGCTCTTCTCGTAAAGATGTTAAAGTATTTTTTTATATCTTTGGTTAACATTTTGGGTAAGTGGAGTTTGACAGATCGCCGAGTGCGATATCGTATCAAATGCTTTCTGGTAGGCGATAAAGGCATTGTAGAGTAGGCTTTGGAGTTCTTGATACTTCTCTATAACTTGATCCAGTGTGTATAAATTATCTGTGGTACTGTAACCTTTCCTGAAACCTGTCTGTTCCAATGGTTGTTTGATGTGAAGAACTTGGCCAATTCTTTTTTCATTGCTTGAAGAAAACAGCTTCTATAGAGTCGGTAACAGATTAATGGGACGGTAGTTAGAAATATCTTTTGAAACTCCTTTTTTATATTATACAATTATATTAGATTCAGACCATTGCTGGGGCTTACAATTATTTGCAACAATCATATTGAAAAGTATTGTTAGTGGTTTTACTAATAGAGGTTGGCCTATTTTTATGACTTCATTTGTTATTCTGTTTGTGTCTGGACTCCTTTCCATTTTAATCTTCTTTATTTGTTCAATTATTTCAGTTTCATCTACGGGTTCTATCTCTTCAGTGTGTTCTGCTTGTGGAGTTTGTGTTGCGCCGCTATACAAGCTTTTATTATAAGTTGTGGCAATATTTTAAATTATTTTTCTATTATTTTGCACCTTATTTTGCGCTTGCGTGTGTTGTGTCTTTTTAGGCTACCAGTTGTGTTTAGATATCTCTCTATTGTACGTGACCTATACGTAGTGTAATCTCGCCGTATATATTTGCTTGATATTTTGTAGAGTGCTTTTAGCTCGTTTTTCATACACCGAGATTTAGCTTCAGTATTTCGTAACTCGTGTCTACGACTTATTAACAGTCTTGTATGGTCTGTAATTACTGACTGTTTCTTGGTATTTATGATCGAGTTTTGGGCACTTGATAAGCTTATTATAATATTCTTGTACTGTACCAGGCCACTCAGAAAGTTTTGCGAAATAAAGTATTTATGTATACTTACTTATTTTTCGGTTTCTTATCAAAGAATGTGTTTATAATTGACAACTTATTTTCAAATGCAAATTATACCATTCTTTCTCCTGCAGTATTTCTGAGTTCATAGCCACATTTCCTCATTATTATGAATTCTCAGTGCTTAGGGGAACTAATTTTAGCATTAAAGTCTGCCATTGCTATAGTCTTCCTATTGCCTGCCAGTGTTAGAGTTTTATGTAAGGTTCTGTAGAATTATTCAATTATGTTTCTGTCAGCGCTTTCTATCGGAGAGAAGACTTGTATAATAGCAAGTTTGAAATTCTTAATATTCAATTTTAATAAAGCAACCCTTTCTGATAAACCTTTTATTGTATCCGTGCGGTGACGGAGAAAAATACAACTCACCGCCCCTTCTGTTCCTGTGGGTGTCGTAAGAAGCGACTAAGGGATATCGGAGCTTTCATCCGCTCTTCTGGTGTTAGGGTGCCTAACACCCGCCCGATTTCTTACCACCGTGCGCATGGTGAAAAAGCCGTGAAGTGTTTCTCGGGCGTTTCAGGGTCAGCCAGAATACAACCAGAGCTCGAGTGGAGGTTGTCGTGACGGATGCGGTCCAGAGAGGCATCCGTCGAACCGATGCCGGGAGGACTGCGTCGACCCGCCGGCCAGGGAGACCCGTAGAAACGGCTGTCTCGCTGGCCGCCCGTGGCACAGTACAGGGACCCGAGCGTTCTTAAACAGTTCGCGAGGCTGCCCCAACATGTCACGCATAATCTCGGGGTTGACCGTCGTGCCGGTTGGTGACCGTTGCATGGGGTCCCGGCGGCCACTCCCGGGGGGTGCGGGGGCCATGTCCTCCTCTGCAGGCAGTCAATCGGGAAAACAAACCTCCCTTATTTGCCCGGACTCTTCGCGGAAACGTCGGCACGTTTTCACGTTTCTTTTTCACTTTCACCATGGCAGCCTCTATAACAGCAGCAGCAATGCACACGCCTTCAACGCTGTTTTAGGTCAAGTTTTACAACATATGCAGAATTTAGATTTTTTTGCTCAATGAGTTAAATGAAACTATGGCTGGTCTTGCTTTTTCTGCTTTTTTGCCTATCCGCTCTATCAAACTTATCTCTTGATTTGAGCATTTTACATCAATCTTCTCATTTATAACTGAGAACAATTCACATTTCAATGTTACATGTGGAATAAAAAAAAAGTACATTTATCAATTATAACAGGATAAGTTAAAACTTATATTCATTTTAGTTATTCAAAAAAAATACAATTTACTAGTAATTACGAACGACTTTGTAGCTCATTCGCTTCGATTTGGAGATTTTCGGAGAAGGCAGACAGCAGTAGAATTTCTACAGCTGATATGAAGATGATTTTAGTTCCTTACTGAACAATCAAAAATTAAATATAGCTTACATTGACTGATCTATAAAATTATGTTACTAATCAATATTTACCAAACTTAACACATTTTCAACTCATAGTTTCATAAAAGCCAGCACATATTGATAAAGTGCAAATAAAATTACTGATCCATCGATAAATGCCCACTCAAATTTGCTACTTCTATTTGCAAGGCAGGAATATTCGCCTTCATTATCACTTCGCGTAGTAAAAACTTCAATTATCTCACGAAACATTTCGGAGATCTCTAGGGAGTCGAGGCCAGTAATAAAATAGATTAGAACCGAGTGCTATTTATATTAGAGTACAAAGATTTGCGGTATTTTTGGTGCTATCGCAGTCCGAAGGGCAGCAATTACGTGGCGCGCGTTCCTCTTAACTACGTCTCTGACTGTAGAGCCTCAGCCTCAGAGAATCTACTAAGTTATGAGAGAAAATCAAAGATAAATTTAATGTAAAATAAATAATATCATATCGTCGGAGTATTTAGAAGAAGTCCTTGAAGAATTGAAAATTATGGATAACTCTTTTTTCTTCATACGTTTCAATGTAAGATCTTTAGCGGAAACTAAGGCACTGCAGCATATTAGCTATCATTTTAAGTTTACTATTTTTAGAAATATAGTAATTATATATATAAACGTCGAACCCGCACAACGTGATAGGAGCAAACGTGATGACCAGGGGAAGTTACAGCATACCAAGCTGCTGAACGGACCCACTTCCGTGAACATCTTGTATGAAAAATATCGAGTCACTGGAAATACATATTCCAGTCGCTCATCCCTTGCACCAAGACGGAGTTGATCGTTATCTTTTCACTAAATTAGACGCAGCCGCGGAGAGAAGGGTTAAGTTTATCTGGCCCTTTATGTGAACGAATGCGGGCGGTACACTGTTTATCCGGGAACATGACTTGATGGGGATTCCTGAACGCATAGTGGATGTTGCTGGCATTTACCTGGAGCGCATTGTGATTCTTACGCCGTGGGATGAAGGAAGTGAGCAAAATTGTGTTTGTACAGGGTGGGTGTTTAGGGTATTTTTATGGTAAGTGAAAGTTTTACGTCAGCTGCAGCCGAAGGAACTAAAAAAAACTAAAATTTATTTAAACTATTATAATAAAAATATAAAGGAATTACACTTATGACTATTTCTAAGTAAGTGTTGCCTAAGTTCGATGTTAGAACGAAGTGGGCGAAAAATCGTATGATTGCGGAAACGAGGACCGCGGCTTGACGTCACGCGAGGCACGTAGAGCTGACGCTGCACCTCGTGCGGCTGTATCGAATGAGGCCATCGTTGCTATGTTGTGTCGCAATAATTTATAGGTATTAGATGGATTTGGTGTATGTAATTGTTTGGTAAACAAGTACATAGTCTGCCTTTCCTGATGATAAGCGATCACCTTTGCCCGCAAGACCAGACGAAATGCTAATAACCACATTCAAGGACGTCAATTAATTTTTATTTATGATAACAATAGAACGAAATAAAACGGCATTAAATTTAAGTAACTATTCTTAGCGCGGCCTTGCTAGTGATATTCTCGACTAGTCGGAGAGCCCACTGCGAAATATCTACCCGAATCGGACTTACGGACAAATCGTGTACGATTCGATGGGGAATGTGGTCGTGATAGGGTTGCCGGACATGATAAACCCTGTATCTTGACCGAAGGGTCGAAAAAAGGGCCACTTCCGGTCAATTTTTCGGGAGCCTGCTACCCGGATAAAACTTACAATCAAAATTAGTGCCAATCGATAGGGGATGTTGAGCACTTTAAGGAAAAATCGGGTTGCCACCCCCCACCCTGTCAGGGGTTGCGGCAGCCACCCTTAAGTGTGACCCATTTTCCTATTGCACTACCCGGATCGAACTTACGATTTTTTTTTTTCCAAATCGAAGCTTGAACTTTCCCCAACACGAAAAAATAGGGTTGCCACTTCTGACCTTGACCAGAACAGCCGTCAGCCAGCCCCGAGTTACCCAATTTCGAGGTTCCAATTTCGATCGCAATTTAACTACCCGCATCGAACTTACGATTTCTTTTTTTTTTAAATCGAAGCTTGAATTTCCCCGAACACAAAAAAACGAGGTTGCCAACTTTGGCCTTGACTGAAAATTTTTCTGCCAGTGAATTATGGCGTCAATATTAATTTATTTTATTTTGGAGCAGATCGAAGCGTTGAGATCGTGGCAACAGTGTAACGACAGCAGCTGCTACGTCCTCATGTATTATGGGGTCTTTTCAAAATTCCCAGGTAGAAGGGATCTATCTGTTTTCGGTCTAGCAAAAAAAAAAATTGCCGGGTTATTGAAATAGAAGTAGATATGTGTCGTTACGCGTTTTCTAAATAACACAACGAAACGTTACCGGCGTTCTCACAACGTTGTCGAAAACGTCTATTTTAAAACGATCTATTTTACAACCACCACGCAAAGTCAATATGTTCAAAAAACAGTTTATTTTGTAAAGGTTCGTTTTTCGATTAAGACGATCTATTTCACAACCACCATACAAAGTCATTTTGCTTTAAAACAGTTTTTTTAAAGGTTCGCTTTTCGATTGAGACGATTTATTTCACAACTACCACACCAATTCAATATGTTTTTAAACAGTTTGTTTTTATAAAGGTTCGATTTTTGATTGAGTAAATTTGACGTTGTTTGAGGTTATCAACCCTTCAATTATATATATATATATATATCTATTTGTTATTGTTTACTAATGATTTGATTTTAAACTCAAATTAGCTCATTGCTACAAAAAAAAGTGTTACAATACTACCATTCTTTACGTTGTCACTTCTCGTGAAGATATCAAAAAAACGCCACAGCAAGCAACGCCCTGTGTCATGTTATTGTACAATGTGGCGACGACAACGGGAGAGAGAAATTTAGCGTTGTGAGAAATAGATCGTTGTGGGAAATAGATCGTTGTCAATGTCACCCATAACGTTTGCGTTGTGGCTCAGCGATAACGTTGTGAAAACGATTTATGCTATATAACGCCCACTCCTAAATAGAAGACAGTCGTAGTCTATCGGTCCTCGCTGTGAGTCGACGCTCCGCATCATAGCGAATGGTTTTTTTTCCGTGTGCCACAAAGTTGTACATGAAAAATATGAATAGCGACCACTTTCTGACAAGAGTTAAAGGTTTTGAGTCAAATCTGATTCCTCCGTGTTGGAAAACTTTGAAACAAAAAATCCTCAGGTCAAGCTTCATTAATGCAATGTGGCTAAATGCGACGAATGAAGTTTGCATTAAATTCAACCCTCAAGAATGTGGATGGATTCTCCATGATAAACTTGTCCCTCTGTGGTATCAAGGAGATCCAACCCCGTTGAGAGTAGAAGACATTATAATCATAGAACCGACTCGAAGCAATGATAATGAGGATTTTGCGGTTCATAGTTCCGACTCCGATTCCGAATGAGTTTGCCGTTAAGTTTTAATTGTAATGATTTTATATTTATCGTAATTGGAATTGTAAAATTATGAATGAATAAAACTGTTTGTTCATGTCATACAAACCCATGTTTTTCAATCCACGCCTCTACCAACCTGCCCAAAGATTGTTCATTCTTTAATAAAAAAAAAAAAAAAAAAAAACTGATTTTCTAATGTTTTTTCATGATTCGTTTCGATCTGCTCCAAAATAAAATAAATTAATATTGACGCCATAATTCACTGGCAGAAAAATTTTCAGTCAAGGCCAAAGTTGGCAACCTCGTTTTTTTGTGTTCGGGGAAATTCAAGCTTCGATTTAAAAAAAAAAGAAATCGTAAGTTCGATGCGGGTAGTTAAATTGCGATCGAAATTGGAACCTCGAAATTGGGTAACTCGGGGCTGGCTGACGGCTGTTCTGGTCAAGGTCAGAAGTGGCAACCCTATTTTTTCGTGTTGGGGAAAGTTCAAGCTTCGATTTGGAAAAAAAAAAAAATCGTAAGTTCGATCCGGGTAGTGCAATAGGAAAATGGGTCACACTTAAGGGTGGCTGCCGCAACCCCTGACAGGGTGGGGGGGTGGCAACCCGATTTTTCCTTAAAGTGCTCAACATCCCCTATCGATTGGCACTAATTTTGATTGTAAGTTTTATCCGGGTAGCAGGCTCCCGAAAAATTGACCGGAAGTGGCCCTTTTTTCGACCCTTCGGTCAAGATACAGGGTTTATCATGTCCGGCAACCCTATCACGACCACATTCCCCATCGAATCGTACACGATTTGTCCGTAAGTCCGATTCGGGTAGATATTTCGCAGTGGGCTCTTGGACTAGACCATAAATAAAAGTTGTGAAATATTCAAGGGGCTTTATAAAAGCCGTTTTCTTATTGTACCTTGAGGTACAACGTGGGTTTTAAGAACTGTTCACAAATAAACGCGACCCGTAACACATTCAGCAAAAATAGATTTTCCATTCCATTCGGGGAATAGGGAGGGTATTTGACAAGTTTTAGAAAACGATCTCACGTTATTGACTAATGTTTATGGAGTCCGTAAAAAGTGGACATTCATCATTCTGTTGTGTGTTTCAGTAAAAATAACCAAATCAAATCTCCATTTTCAAGTTGCCGTGAAAACGTTTCTCTGAACAATACGGCGTCTTACTAGTGTGTGACTTCACACGACTGTTATTAAAACGTTAAACGATACAATGTAATGTCACTTTAACCGGAAGTTTACTTGCGTGTGACATCATTTTAGGCTCCGCCAATCCCAACCGTTTTGGGTCACGTGGCAATAGATAAGAAAACTATTTTCTTTTTCGTTAGTTTTTAGTAAAATTATGAATATTTTTTTTGTAAAAATTAAAAAAAACCTCTGCCTATATTATTTCCTAATTACAGATGCTTATAATTGGCACTTTATTTTTAACACTGTCAAATACCCTATTGAGGCAGTTAACTACTTTTGAGTAGAGTAAGTAGAATGGTTTTGCTATACTTCAATAGTTTTCGGCTATAGGCAATCAAAACATTCGCAAATTGTATACAGGTATATTTCACTTATGTACCTACACATAAGTGGAATTTACCTGCCTCTTTATTAATGGACTGACTACCTACTTAATATAAAAAATTCATATCACGATGTCTGCCCTGGATCTACTCCGAAACTACTTAACTCATGTTAATGAAATTTAGGCACACTTTGTGTTATATAGCCCAACCTCAATATTGTTATTGTAAATTAGAATTTTAATATAGGATAAAACTTTGTCATTATGTGAAATTTCCACAAGTCTCTAGCAAATTGCATTTTATGTAAGAATCACCAGAAACTTCGAATATAAGAACAGTGCTTTTGTGTTGGAATTTAATAATTTCGATATTATTTCATTAGAACCATGCAAATCTGAGGCGAGTTCCTGTAATTTATCCTAAGCTTTTAATATCATCATCAGCCTTGTACGGATCCCGTACATTAAATGATAGATAAAAATGATATTTAACCGTTTATTGATATGTAAAGTTACACGTCAACTTATGTTAAAATATTGCTTAAATATAATGATCAATGAGTACACGTCGATTGCTGATTGTGAACTGATTTTACAATTATAATAAAATTGTCGCCGAGGGCGTAAACCGCTGACCGCGCGGAATGTACGGTCATTGCACCGTACAAGCCTATTAATATCTTCACTGCTGGGGCATGGGCCTACCCTATGGATGGAATAGGGGTATTGGGCAATGTCCCAGTACGCGGGCCCCTTGCGGATTGGCGGGTGCTAACGACTGGAGATGCAGCCAGGATCAACGGCTTAACGTGCCTTCTAAAGCACGGAGAAACTCGAGATAGAAGATTTTTGGTCACCCATCCAATAACCGACCACTGCAAAAGTTGCTTAACTTCAACGATCGCAGCCGAACGTGCGCTTTAAATATAGCATTTCACTATCTCAATTTTGATCATATGATTTTTCATAACATTGACTGAGTTATCAATGTTGATCGTATGAATAGGGGTAATGACGGGGTACAGTAAACGAAATTCTATTTAGTCCGTCAGTTAGATGATCAAAAAATAATGGACACGTATTTTTTATTTGGGCAATCAAAAAATGACAAAGTTATAGCGCGTCAAATTTGGGAGTAGGGGCTCGTGACGTCACTTTTGAGTGAATTTTCCCTTTTAAGTGTACTCAAACGTGACGTCATGCGACTTTTCAAATCAATATATCTCTGCAATGTTTATATTATGTGAAAAAAGAAAAAATACGTGTCCAATAATTTGTCCATAATTTTTGATAATCTACCTGATAAACGAAGAAAAAAAAATCCCTATTGGGGATGATGACTAATTTCAATGACAATTAATACGGTAAATGTGTGGAAAAACGACACATCCACTCCGCTGTTTTTGTCAAACTATCGATGTAGTTCTTTGGATTTAAGTCCCAGTTTCCCAGATCATCATCATCATTAGCCTATTAAAGTCCCCACTGCTGGAGCACAGGCCTTCCCTATGGATGGAATAGGGAGATAGGGCCATGACCCACCACGCGGGCCCAGTGAGGATTGGCGGGTGCTAACGACTGCAGATGCAGCTGGGACCAAAAGCTTAACGTGCTTTCCCAAGCACGGAGGAACTCGAGATAGAAGATTTTTGGTCACCTATCCAATGACCGACCACTGCGAAAGTTGCTTAACTTCAACGATGGCAGCCGAACGCGCTTACCACCTGCGCCATCGAGCTTCCCAGACACCCTGCTTCAATTATATCAAAGATTACTATAGTAAGGTCCGCATAAAGAGTCACAATATCTTTATTAGGTACTGTAGCGTCCGTTGCGTTACAGCCTCCTTGTTTGGGTAAATTCTTTGTTCATTTAATGCCTACGGCTGGCAGTTATATTAAAAAGGTAATGTCATGATTTTTAAAGATTTGAAATTGAGAATCTTCTGTCGTTTGATAGAAGGTTCCAGTACCCTTAGTACGAGTTTGAGCTCACGAAAAGTATCATAGTTTTCGTATTTGTAAATTATGTATCTATGTCCATTTTGGTGAAAAGTAATCAAATATACTTAAAATTTATGAAGACGCAAATGATTTAATGATAGAATATAAACACTGTTTATTTGTATTGAAACGAAAACAATAAAATCAGTACCCTTAGTACGAGTGCGAGCTCATGAAAACTATAATAGTTTTCGTAATTGTAAAACTCGTACTAGGGGTACAGCAGATAGACTTCAGGCACCAAACCATACGTTGATAGATTAAGCTCAATTATTATATTCGCCTGATTTCTAATAAAACAAAATATAAAATCAAAGTTATTTAAATTATTATTGCTACGCTCCCAGGGCCTACCCCTTCAGGGTAGATCGCCGCAGTACCTATCTAATGATATTTAAGATTTTTATTCCAGCAAAAAAATGCCTTACGCACGCTGCCGTGGGCACCCGTAAGTAACAATTTGAACTCGTCCATAAATCCAAATAAGGAATGGGACTGTCTCGCAATTTACACTCGAACTTCTTCATTTCCATGCGAAAACAACAAAAATGACGTTAAATAATTCAGAAACATTTTGGCGGGGTACCGTTGCGCCCCGGCAGGCACGCCACTGTAAACCGAATTATGTTCTGTGGTCGTAAATAAGCTTTTTAATTTCCGCAAATCTTGAGAGGTTTATTTTTAATATTCTTTCTTGGGTTAACAGCGTCCCCTTTATACTGATTTGTTTGCAGTTCTGTGAAATACCTTTCGAGATACAATCTGTACCCTTAGCACGAACCAATATCGAAATCGTATCGTTTGCGAGTCCGAAATGTCATTGTGAAATGTGTACTGATTTTTAGTTGTCGAACATACTATGCGACATCGATATTGGTTCGTGCTAGGGGTACAGTACCCTTAGCACGAACCAATATCGAATTCGTAACGTTTGCGAGTCCGAAATGTCATTAATATTTATATATATATATAACTGGTTGTTTATTAAGAACAATAATTAACATAATATACAGCATCACCAATATCGATCAAACGAGCCGTAGGAATCCTAAGATCCACCGAATAGTTTACTATGTATCTGGATAAGTCTAGTTTTGTGGTCTCTCAATTGACAGTCCATTGCAGAGTAGGTAAAATATATTAGATATAGTTTAAGAAGTCATGTAAGTACATTGTAGTTTGTTATGAATGTCTGGTTTTTATACAAATCCATCTTTATGTTAACTTAATGCTTTGCTCACTGAGAAGGAAGTGATTTATATAAACTATAACTTTAAAACTACTGTATTTACCTGATAAGCCTTTGGAATGCTGAAAATTTATATTAAGCCATCTTCTTTATAATATCTATAGTTAGTAAAATATAATTATAACATTGTCTTAATTCTTTTGTTTTCTTTCATTGTTTCCCCTGCACCCTGAGGTAGACTAGAGGAGCAGTGGAGAAAAATATAACATCACAGCCGGCAAGGTGAGTATGGTTGGTGTGGCAGTTTATAACTGCTGTACGAGCTATCTTCGCGTTTGGACTTTATTACCACTTAACATCAGGTGGGGTAGTCATTTGCCTACCTTAATATATAAAAAAATATTGCAACGTTAAAAAAATACCGATTGTCATAACTTAACCATAGAAAAAAGAATACAAGGTTTTTGGCGCGATTTCATCGAGTGCGGTAAAGTTTGAATTCTCGTCTGAGTTGGGAAACCAAAATCTTTTAATGACATAATTCACTAACGTGCGTGTTATCCAATTAACAATTTATAAAGTAGCAATTTATTTTCTCATTTACTTAGGATGGCTTTAATTAAGTGAAACCATAATCTAATTACGAATACACTGGAAACAGGAAAGCCCCAGCCTCAATGCAAAATCAAAGGGATTGCTCAAGTTGGCCCAAATGCACAAAAAATATTGACAAATACGGTAATTCTTGGCGTAATTTATACTTCATTTTACAGTCATTAGATTTTAACGGACACCTTTGTATAATATATTCATTTTAACAAGGACTTTAAATTTTACCGGTTTGGAAAACATACGAATCATTTTTAATGGCTATGGGTGTAGTAACATTCAGCCAAAGACTGATCGAAGTTGTTTAAATAACATAAAATAAAATCTATTTTGTAAAGATCGATAAAAAATATCATTTTTTTAGTACACTGTGGTAGTAATATCCACAACTACACACATCACAAGTGTCTAGGGATCAACATATATTTTTGCAATAACTTTTCTCCTGATTGATATTAATTAAAATTTTCTTTAAGGATTCATCAAATAAAGTGTTTTCGTTTGTCACAGTAACGATAAACCAAGTCACCTTTGCATTAATAAAGAAATTTGCCATTTTCCTAATAAAGGGATTTTTGACATTTGAACCACTAACACAAAAGTTCGAAAAAAAGACTGAAATAACAGTCTTCTCTAAAATTTTATTGGGTAACTTAAACAATTAATAATCCGTATTTCTACCGCGAACACTAACAACACAAGAACATCGGTTTGGCATACTCAAAATGAGTTCATCCAAATCACGCTGTGGAATGGCCGCCCATGTTCGTTGCAACAACAAAAAAAGGTCTTCTTGCGACTGGATACCCTCCATATTCGGCAGAGCTCTTCTCTGTAGCATATCCCATGCATGCTCAATCGGGTTCAAGTCTGGCGACTGAGCAGGCCAGGGCAGGACATTGATGTTAGCTGCGGCGAGAGTCTGTCTTACAACTCTTGCGGTGTGCGGTCGTGCATTATCATGCATTAACTGAAATAAGGGACCGATTTGCACTTGTAGAGGAACGATGACGTCTGATACAATCGTCTCAGCATAAATTTGAGCGTTGAGGTTGCCTCTGATCCAAATCAACTCAGTTCTTCCGCCGATCCAAATACCCGCCCATACCATGATGGTTCCACCACTATAAGGATGGACTTCCTGGCAGGATTTTAATCGCTGTTGGCGTCCAGGGGTTCTCCAGTGTCGTATACGTCTTGTATCCGGTCTCATACCAAAACGAGACTCATCAGAAAAGCACACGAAACGCCATTGTTCTTCTGCCCAATTTCTGTGTTCAAGAGCCCATTGATATCGAATCCTACGATTGTGCATTGCTATAGGTGGTACCCGTAGCGGTCTTCGGGAATGAAGGTTCACTTCATGCAAGCGGTTTCTGACTGTTTGGTCGCTAATTAAGTTCCCTGAAGAGTGATGAAGCCTCACGGCTAACATCATGGCGGTTATTGTTGGAGCTCTTCGAGTTAAGATTTGAATGTATCGGTCTTGTCTCCGTGTGGTGCAGCGATACCGTCCTCCATGGCGCTCAGCCACGGTACCAGTGCTTCGGTATCGTGTCCAAAGTCGACTGATAACACTCTGACTTGTATTCAGAGCTAAAGCCACAGTACGTTGCCGGGAACCAGCTTCTATCATTCCCACGGCTCTGAGCATTTCTTCCCTGCTTAAATGACGTCGCCGCTCCATAATAACGTTGGTTTTAATCAGTAGTAGGGAAACAGTAGCACTAATAATGTCTTCAATGCGTTGTATGTTTTTATAGGGAAAATATTGACAGCTGATTTTCATCTTTTACTCGAATTTGATTCACAGTTCCTGATTCAAATTATGAAATGCACCAAAAAGGATCCATATAAATTTATAAAATCATAAATTTATTACAAAGCCACATCTCAATCTCAAGAAATCCGCATAAAAATGCTTGATCCCTAGACACTTTTGATGTGTGTATATTATCATTTTCACTACATGCAAATGTGCTAAGACAATTATTATAGATGGTAGGCGACATCATAATGTCTATTGCCATACATTTTTCGCCAAACACATCCATAAATACATTATAAGGTGTGATACACTAAAAATCTAAAATATCGTTATAATATAAACAAAAAACAAAAATACTGAAGCTACTGAAGATATGGCTGTATAACCTAAATCTCTTAGCTTTCTTTGGTTAACGAGAGTTAAAAAATTCTCTCTAATCTGTGGCTCACACACAGTTTCTGTCAAAGAGTACCTTATTAGAACCGGAAATGCATAGATGATACTTGATTTTAAAAGTTACTCTTGTGCATTTACTTTAAAAACAGGCAACTATCTGTTAATTCACATGCTCTATATACCTGAATCTAATATATAATTTCGGTACTTGGCTTGATTTCCCTCGTTTACTATAAAACTTATTTGTTTTTTATTATTTTAATACCTATGCAAACATAACCTCAAAATCGTTCAGTTTATATGGTTTGTAGAAGTTCTCAGGGGTGTCCATCAATAATATACGTTTCTACAGTAATTTATATATAATTTCGAATCTAGGAAACAATTTTCATGATTATTGGTCTTTAGGCCAAACGTGTATGGAAGCTGAGCAATTTCTTTTATGTTATTATTAGAATTTAGCACACGTGGATTTTAAGGTAGTTACACTAAAGTATCCTTGCATATCCATGCGAAGCGTAGTGCGTAGGTATATATACCATATTTTACTTCTCTTTGAGCCCAGGGATATTAAGATTTTGCTAAACTAATAATAAAAAATGTGTGTCATGAATGGTTTAATATAAGGTATTGCGGTTTGCCACAGTTCTTGTTTATGTCATTTTATCATGTTATGCTTGATGTTTAAATCTAAACAGTGAGAGATTGTGGGTTATCTACAATGCGAAGAGATGGCGCTTCCTTGCAAGCTAAGAAAATTTAAGAAATATTGGAAGAAATTCGACACGGCCAACCCGATTGTGGTCGGTGCGGGTTCGACCCCCGTTTGCTGCCTGGAGTCCCTTGAATTTTGTCTAGTTTTTATTTTTGGGTTAACTTAAACAGTTCTTGTTGCAAAAACAGAAATCAATAATTGCTTAGGTATTTAAATCTAAAGAAAAGTTTTTACTAGAAAAAGAAAATCCACGCGGGCCTAGCAGCGGACGGGACTTGAAACCGCACCCTTCGCAATCCGGGCGAATGCACTGACCTATTATGCTACCACGACCCTGATGGCCGCGTCGAAATTTTCCTAGCCTTAAGCTGCAAGGCAGTAAGGCAGCGCCATCTCTTCGCATTGTAGGTAACCCACAATGTCAAATTTTTTTTTCTAGCAAAAACGTTTCTTTAGAATTAAACATAAATAGCAGTTAAATGCTTAAAAAGATAAAAACATAACTGCTTATGTAATTGTAATAACAAATGGGTATGTAAATACATTCGTGTTACCAAAATATACTTTGCCGTCCCGTCTGTAAAAGTTCCGTCTGCTGCCTGGTCCCCGTGTAAATCATTCTAGTAACATTTTCTTTAGATTTAAACATCAAGCAGTTACATGCTTAAAAAAATAAAATTAAAACTTTGACTGTGTCTAAAATCAAAACTACTGAAACACCAAATATATGTTTCTGCCATTCATCATCTGCCTATTAATGTCCCCACTGCTGGGGCACAGGCCTTTCCTATGGATGGATAGGGAGATTGGGCCCTGACCCACCACGCGGACCCAGTTTGGATTGGTGGGTGCTAACGACTGCAGATGCAGTCGGGACCGACGACTTAACGTGCCTTCCGAAGCACGGAGGAGCTCGAGATAGTAAATTTTTGGTCACCCATCCAATGACCGACCACTGCGAAAGTTGCTCAATTTCAACGACCGCAGCCAAACGCGCTAACCACTGGCGCCATCGAGCTCCTCGTCATTGATACAAGATTATTACTTTTAATAAGCAGATTTGACAAACTCAAACTAAAATATCATTTATTCAGTCTAGGCTGGTATAAGCACTTGTGAAGGTCAAAAAGCTACGCCATCGGTTCGCAAAAGTACGGCGGGAGACCTTGTACTGAGAAGAACCGGCAAGAAACTCAGCAAGGGCTGTTTTTTCCTCCCTGTATTAGTATATACAGAGTCGTCAAGTTGAAAAATGACTTCAGAAATACTTCTATAGTTACCTTCCATTGCATCATTTAGAACATAGAAATATAGTTACAATAACTTTTATACTTAACTATCCATTTTTGGGATATAGGAAGCGGCATTAGATAGTATGGCGAAAGCAGATGTCGCATACAAGGACTTAAAATAAATAATAATAATAAAAATAATAAATATTTCCAACACTCACACCAATTAGCCTAGCCTCAAAGTAAGCACTGTAGGCTTGCGTTATGGGATACTAGGATAACGGATAGAATACATATACTGTACATATATAGGTATATGTATATAGAAATACACATTAAACATCCATGACTGGAGTACAAATGCTCGTATTCATCACACAAACATCTGCAACCACCAGGATTCAAACCCGGGACCTCTCGAGTTGGCTACACCATGAAACCCGGCTTACAAACCACTCGGCCACAGAGGTCGTCGTCGAAAATAAATGAATAATTTTAATTACATATAGGTAATATGAATGCCAACAAACCATCAAACAATATTATTGTGAGGTTAAAACTGTTCAAATTCACTGATAATATATTAATTAATACAGCAAAGTTTATCGACCCAAAACTCATTTTAATCATTGTGTTCAGATAAAAGTTTTTAATTCAAGGCAAACCAGTTGGTGTTTCATTCTCATATATATATATAAATGTCGATACGGTTAGGTTTTACTTAAATAATAAGTTGTTTTTGTTGCTAGAAAATCCATTTTTATTTACCATTTTGGTAATAATTGTAATGAAATACAAAAAATGTTTTAAACATTCATATAATCATAAACATTATGGTTATAAGCGGGATTGCCCTCATGTACCTTGTTTTTTGTGAGAAAAGTGCCGAAATGTTGGATACTTACTATAAAATTCAATTAGACTTATTAAAAGCTTGAAACCCTTATGGTAGAAACCCATACACACTACGAGAAATCGTTACGATCAGACTGTACAGTTCGAACGGTACCAATAAATCGTAGCGTGTATGTTATAGAACTGCACAGTTTCCTATACGTACGCCACGTACGATAAACTGTTCCGTTCGAACTGTACAGTCTGATCGTAACGATTTCTCGTAGTGTGTATGGCTACCATTACACTCCTTCAACATTTTTAGATATAACTAGCAAACCCGGCGAACTCCGTTTCGCTTTCGTTTATGTAACATTTCGTTTGGTGATTAAAAGAAGATTTTTTTTTTTAATTTTCCTGAATTTTCTTTCCTATAAACCTTACGGAGCCCGAGACCTTTCCAACGAATGCAAAACCGTGGAAATCGGTTCGTGCGTTCTGGAGTTATAGCGTCAGGAAGGAAAACCCGACTTATTTTTATATAGTAGACTAGCAAACCCGGCGAACTCCGTTTCGCCACCAGATGGCTTCGTTTATGTAACATTTCGTTTGGTGATTAAAAGAAGATTTTTTTTTAATTTTTCCTGAATTTCCTTTGCTATAAACCTCACGGAGCCCGAGACCTTTCCAACGAATGCAAAACCGTGGAAATCGGTTCGTGCGTTCTGGAGTTATAGCGTCAGGAAGGAAAACCCGACTTATTTTTATATAGTAGACTAGCAAACCAGGCGAACTCCGTTTCGCCACCAGATGGCTTCGTTTATGTAACATTTCGTTTGGTGATTAAAAGAAGATTTTTTTTTATTTTTCCTAAATTTTCTTTGCTATAAACCTCACGGAGCCCGAGACCTTTCCAACGAATGCAAAACCGTGGAAATCGGTTCGTGCGTTCTGGAGCTATAGCGTCAGGAAGGAAAACCCGACTTATTTTTATATAGTAGACTAGCAAACCAGGCGAACTCCGTTTCGCCATCAGATGGCTTCGTTTTATGTAACATTTCGTTTGGTGATTAAAAGAAGATTTTTTTTTGTTTTTCCTGAATTTTCTTTGCTATAAACCTCACGGAGCCCGAGACCTTTCCAACGAATGCAAAACCGTGGAAATCGGTTCGTGCGTTCTGGAGCTATAGCATCAGGAAGGAAAACCCGACTTATTTTTATATAGTAGATAATATAACATTTTTAGATATGATAATTTTAGATCATCATCATCATCAGCCTATTAATGTCCCCACTGCTGGGGCACAGGCCTTCCCTATGGATAGATTAGGGAGATTGGGCCATGATCCACCACTCGGACTAAGTGCGGGTTGGTGGGTGCTAACGACTGCAGATGCAACCGCGACCAACGGCTTAACGTGCCTTCTTACGCACGGAGGAGTTCGAGATAGTGAATTTTCGGTAACCCATCTAATGACCAACCACTGCGAAAGTTGCTCAACTTCAAGGACCGCAGCCAAACGCGCTAACCACTGGCACCATCGAGTTCCTCTTTTTTTGAATTTTAGATATCAAACATATACACCGTGTTCCTGAGGATATACATTAACTTTGCATAAACTTCTATAGCTCTTTTTAAACATATCGTATAAGGAAAGTAGTAGTTTAAATAGCATAGTTTTTAAGTTATTGGTAATTTAAGTTTAACCAACTTTATTGTGTTGTGCAGTGAGGAAGAGTCTTTATCTGTGAGATTTTGCCACTATGTGCAACCAAAACTATCAAACTGTCAACTCTTTGTCAATGGTCATTAAGTCATAGTTTCAAAAGTCAAATTTTTAAAAAACATTGTTGATGTCAAAAAAAGTTTCAAAAAGTTTATGTGCACATGTGAACCAAAGTTTCAAATGCGACGTTGCCAGCTCAGGTAAAGAGTAATTCATATTAGATAAATTACATCTAAGTATTTAGTTTGTATGAAAATAAAAAATATTAAAGAAATTGGAATTCGTGAAAGTGTCCATATTAAAAATGATCAATTTAATAGTCTGAATAACATGCCAAAGTTAGTGTATAACCTCAGGAGCACGGTGTATAGAACTTTAGTGGCTTCTTACTATGTAGCGGGCTATTTGCTTGCCACCCTTATAAACATAAAAACTTACATCTTGATAGTTGATGAAGGGACTGCGTATTTACTTAAAGGTGATCGCACATATTTCAGCAACGTACGCGCCTCATTTCGTAAAGTCTATGAAAATACGGCGCGTACGGTACGGGTTGTGCTGACATATAAGCGATCACCTTTAAAGTCGACTTTAGGAATTATCCTATCCTACGTCGTTTTATATCCTACTTTAAGTTAAATAGTTTTTTACAGCCGTAGCGTAGAACACAACATGACTTGTAAAATGGTATATCTTAAGAATATAACGTACAAGAGTATATGAATAGGTTTATCCAAAATAAACTTGAAATAAAATTTGATTGCAATCTGGCCTCTTTATTATCTAAAGAATAATATACTAAGGAACTAGCAGCCCGCCCTCGCTTCGCTTCGATGTAGAGCTGAAGTGTAGACTACGGTTTTTGTTCTCAGGCTTGTATTATACAGAATGACATTCATCTATGATTCTTCATATACCTGCATGCAAAGTCTCAGCCCGATCGGTTTAAAATTGACAAAGTTTCATACAAACTTTCATTCCCTATTTTATCTTTGGCGGTAGAATTGATCAAAATCCTTTCTTAGATGATTAGATACCTACGTCATAACATCTACCTGCATGCCAAATTTCAGCCCGATCCGTCCAGTGGTTTGGGCTGTGCGTCGAAAGATCACTATGTCAGTCAGTCACCTTTGAGTTTTATATATATAGATAATACAGTCAAACTTAGTTCTATGTTAAGCGAACCATCTCAAAATTAACTAATTTCAAATATTAACTACATGATTAGTACATTCCAGCGTCGTGTATCTGGTATCATTTCACGGGTGTATTATCATGTTTAATGTATTATTTGGACAGGTATTTAAACAGCATCGGGTAACAGGCAAAGAAGGTTTGTTATTGGCAAAAAGTAAAAACTAAAATAAAAGACAACATGTTAGCACAGGTGCTTGTATGCATTCTCCTTATTTTTGTAACGAATGCTACTTCTGCCAAAATTGGAGATTTGGTGACACATTGTAAGTACCTATTGTTTAATAACATCTATATAATTACATAAAACTCAAAAGTGACTGACTGACATAGTGATCTATCAACGCACAGCCTAAACCACTGGACGGATCGGACTGAGATTTGGCATGCAGGTAGATGTTATGACGTAGGCATCCGCTAAGAAAGGATTTGATCAATTCTACCCCCAAGGGGATAAAATAGGGAATGAAAGTTTGTATGAAACTTTGTCAATTTTAAACCGATGGGGCTGAGACTTTGCATACAATTATAAGAACAATCATAGATGAATATCATTGTGTATAATACAAGCCTGAGAACTAAAACTGTAGTCTACACTTCAGCTCTACACCGAAGCGAAGCGAGGGCGGGCCGCTAGTTCTTAAAATAATTTTTATCTTTGTTTCAAAATACGAAATGTTTGGTCAGTTTTTTAGTTCCATTAGTTATATTGCTTAAGCCTCAACTCCACAGGAGCGTTTTTATCAGTCGATAAGATCTGATGCGTTATTGCGATAATATGCCCTACTTCTGTTGTGTCGTTGTTATCGCAGCAGTGTGTAACTTCGTAGCCGTTCTAATGTAAGTATAATGTACTAACAAAATATATCGCAATAACGCATACGATATTAACGACCGATAATAACGCATCTATGGGGAGAAGGCTTTATTGCCAAATAGAGGTGCTGACGGGGTACAGTAAACGAAATTCTAATAAGTCCGTCAGTTTGATGATCAAAAAATAATGGACACGTATTTTTTCTTTAGGCAATCAACCAAAAAATGACAAAGTTATAGCGCGTCAAAGTTTGGGAGTAGGGGCTCGTGTCGTCACTTTTTAATGAATTTTCACTTAAAAGTGTACTCAAACGTGACGTCATGCGACTTTTCAAATCTATATATCTCTGCAATGTTTATATTATGTGCAAAAAGAAAAAAAAAGTGTCCAATACTTTTTGATAATCTACCTGATTAACGAAGAAAAAATATTAGTCATCATCCCTATTCAGAATATATTTATACCTAAATTTGTTTGTATATTTCCGCTTCCGTACTTATACGTAAAAACAATCTTAGAAGGGTGGGTCATCATGGGTAAACAACAATTCACAGTTCAATAATTGAGAGCAAAGACAAAAGCTTTTAATTAATAAGTGAATATTTTTTTATTTGTAAACAAAACTGTTCTATTATTATTAAGATCACCAAAATAGGTACAGAATCGTTCGAGAATTTCCTTGGCAGAATTTTCCGTAGAATAAGTTTCAAATAACATAAGCTTCCAATTAGTAAGGTGCCGTCAATATTCTTAAGGGGCAAAGCTATTGGGATCGGTATACAATTTTGTCCATTTACACGACCAGAGCAGTACCCTTAGCAAGAACCAATATCGAATTCGTATCGTTTGCAAGTACGCCATTATCAAATGTGTACTGATTTTTAGTTCTCGTTACGTTTTCACGAAAAAATTGACAATGACATTTCGGACACGCAAGAATACTGTTTTTTTTTACAATACTGTTTAAAAAAAAAACAGTATTCTGACGATGCAGACCTGACTCGAAAGACCTTTAATTTAATGACTGATGTGCGTGAAAACCTAAGAAACAAATATTTCTTTTTGTTTGGTCTTTTTACTAGCTCCTGAAGGCGACAAAACATTGTATGAAAAACCACTTATTTACGCAATCGCAGTCGCGGGCACTCATTTGTACAATTTTTATGTTAAAAAGGTCACAAACGAGCATATGGCCCGCCTGGTGGTAAGCGGCCACCATAGGCGCTTGCGATACAAAAACAACCCCAGAAAATACCCCTGATCTAATTCCTTACCCCGTGGAGCCCAGGAACCTTACTTACTAAGAGAAATACTATAGCACAAAAAAGTAGTTTTATTATCTCTTATCTATTAGACAAGTCAGACCGTCCGTCCGTGGTGCTGTTTCAGCGGCCAAACCGTAAGAGATAGATAAAGAGAATGTTTAAGTTATAAGTTGAGAATAGTCTAGTAAGACTACAAGTATAGTAAGACTACAAACCGGATGTGAGTAGCGTAGCACTTCCGGTTTTCGAGAAATCACGTGATTTCTATTTCAAACGAAACCACACAAAATCTTCGAAGTTCTCAATTAATTAAATACATTTTTTTTTGGTGAACATTTGGTTCACTGGTTTGCTAGTTTTTATTTATTTATTCAATCAAATCAATTACATTGTAATATACAATGGCTGTATCTAAAAACCCTTAAACATGGGTTGATCTGTTTACAGCGATTCGCTCTAATAAATATTTCTTATGTTTATGTTCACAATTATCTTTCACATACAATTCTTGAATACTTGGCATTTCATTTAGAAATTTAGGAATAACATATTTTAGTGTTTGGTTTTCGGTAGGAGATATTTTTTATAATTAAGGTTACGCAAGTATTGTGGACGATGGTGAGTCTGTACATTATGTGCACTGTTATGTTCTGTTAAAACACAAAATTTGACTTTATCATATGTTTATACCTATTTATTTTTAATATATTTTGGAACAATAGTTTTTAAGATTCTTATTTGTAATCTGTTTAAATCTTTCAAATATGTTTCATAATGTCAAACCATAACAGTGTCATATTACTGTGGTTTCTGTAAATTGGAGGTTCATTCCCCGGACGGGCAGCGCTCTAATTCGAGCGGAGAATCCACTATGCCCTACCTCTCTTACCGTATTATAGAACGCGGCTCTAGTAGCATTTAAACTCGAATCTCGCAAAGCTATTTTTAAGTGTAGATCACTACTTAATTACTTCGCATATAACAGGTCGCGTTTTAAGATCAAATTAGCTGAAATTAGATTCAAAAGTAATTTTGAACTTCAATCTAATTTGTTATTGGGCTAAGTATGTTTTCAATTATACTTAGAAAATAAACAACATAGCGGTATGTCGAACTTCATAAACTCGCGTCACAACTTCATTTGGGACTATAATATGTGTACTCTTCTTAAGAATGGTGTTGACCATACTTAAGTAAACAAAGATCAAATCTTTGCTTGAGCGTAGGTTTTTACGTAAATGTCCTTCTGAACTATGTTTCGGATAAGCAATTATTTATTTATTTATTTACACTTTATTGCACAAATGTGTGTACAAGTCAACCGGAGAAGTTTAGCAAAAATCTTAAGCTAGTGCAAAAAGAATACATCAAATTACTTATTATATTTTTATAGCTATGGAAACAAGATAATATATATACTACATAACATAAAATATATATCTATAAACATATATAAGTAATAACATATATATAATTATAAATAACAATAAATATTTAGATATATACATACAAATCTATATCATATCAAGAGGATAAGGAGGAGGAATCTAATAAATGATGACGTACGGAGCGTTTAAAAGCCAGTTTGTTCGGAGCATCTTGAATATATTTTGATCAATGTTTATACTACTTTTAAAACTAGATTTCTTACTGAGAAATGTTCTATACCACACGGGCCTTAGATCATTAAAATAAGACAATATTCAAGTATGCTTTTCAATATAAATCTGAACGTCATTTCATTATTATTATTTTCACTTTATCCGCCATTCTAATTACTGCTATTGTTTTTTGTGAACATGATTATTCCCTTTTTCAGTTTTCAATGGGCCAGTACACAACGAAATTCCGTGCATTCAGTTCGGTGGTGAATGCACGACAAATTGTCCATCCAATAATGAGCTGAAAGGGTTATGTCCACTACAAGAGGACTCTGGAGTTGAATGCTGCAAAACTAGTTATAGTCCTATTAATCCTAACTACAATATTTTAAATACGAAAGTGAGCTTGTTTGTTACACTTTCAGGCCTTAAACACTGAACGGATTTGGATGAAATTTGGTACGCATATAGTTTTTGATCTTTTGATCTGGCGTGGTCGTTTACTATGGGTCTCATAGGACGGCTCAAGGTCGCCCAGCGGGCAATGGAGAGAGCTATGCTTGGTGTTTCCCTACGTGATCGAGTCAGAAATGACGAGATCCGTAGGAGAACTAAAGTCACCGACATAGCTCGAAGAATAGCCCAGCTGAAGTGGCAGTGGGCGGGACACATAGCGAGGAGAACCGATGGCCGTTGGGGCGGAAAGGTTCTCGAATGGCGAACGCGTGCCGGACGACGCTCAGTGGGAAGACCCGCTACAAGGTGGACCGACGATCTGGTGAAGGTCGCGGGAAAACGCTGGATGCGGGCAGCGCAGGACCGATCGTTGTGGAGATCCTTGGGGGAGGCCTATGTCCAGCAGTGGGCGTCGTACGGCTGATATGATGATGATGATAGTTTTTGATCTGGATTGTGATATAGGATACATTTTATCCCAAAAAATGTTAGGTTTCTGAGGGATTTTCAAAAACCTAAAGAAAACGTGGACGTAGTCGCGGGCGGCCGCTAGTAATATTACAAATGTGGAAGTTTGTGTGTGTATTTTTGTAACTCAATCACGCAAAAGCTACTGAACAGATTTAGTTGTTTGATGCGCATGCTATAGTTTGACCTAGAATGAGACAGTAGATTTTTTTAAAGGAAAATTTTTAGGTTCCTGAGGCATTTTTAAAAAAAACTAAAGTTAATGCGGACGAAGCCGCATGCGGCCGCTAGTATTTTACAAATTCTTTTATTTAAAGAAAATTTTACTATAAAAATTCAACTCGTTCCAGGTATCAGACGAGTTTCTTCATTTAATTACACTCACATAATAATAGGAGCTCGATAGCATAGCACAGCGATTCTTGCAATTGGTCTGCAACATTCATAATGGCCGTTCTATACATAGGTGACCAAAAATTTACTATTTCGAACTCCTCCGTACTTCGTAGGGCACGTGAAGCCGTTGGTCCCAGCGTGCATTAAGTAATTGATACACCGGTTTTCGCTATTTCGTCTTTTGAAAAACCCAAAAGGTCTTGTCAGTGGGGACTTTAAAGGTGCCATTCTGCGACGGGCTGCAAACCGCAAACTTGAGCCATGTCCCACGACAGCGGCTAATTAGAGCCGAGGTCCGAGTCTCAGAGACGCCCTCTAGTTGAGCCGACCCTTTCAACTTCGAGTGGTCTAGAGGCTTCTGACGAAGAGAAGACTTCCCCCGTGGTGACATGCCATCCGCCTTGAACACCTCTAGAGGCACTCCCCAATTCTCTTGAGGTGCCCTTAGGATCTCGCCGTCCTCAAACCCGGTGCCGCTGTAAAGGTCATCTGCGACCAACAGCAAAAACACTAAAAAAAAATTAAGCTATGAATCTACACAACAGCCGCGGCGCGTACCGACCGCAGCGCAGACTGGAGTGACTAAGGCATATGGTGGAGCCTTAGAATAATAACGCCTGGAAGCCTAGTACACGAACTCAAGGAAATTAGTTAAGTAACCCCCATTTTTTAATTCTATAACTATCCAGGTTGTTTTTTATTATTCTACATTGTTTTGAAAAGCAAAAAAGCAACTACGATTGCAGGCAAAACTGCGGTTGACCGCAGCCGCTAGAGGCAGTGTCGCCTGCGGTTGCAGTCTATCGCCTGCTCGGAATTGTACCTTAATAATGATGATGATGAACCATATGAATGAGGATTATTACCAATTTAGCAAATAAACTCAAAATCAACAGTATAATGATCCAATAAGCTTTTTAATTAATATACCTTTTTATATCATCGACATCGGTTCATTCGTTGCGATTTTATAACTAATTTTATGGTAGCCAATATTCACCGGCGGCCATTCACGGCCGGTGATGTCACAGAGCTCGATCGTGGTTAAATCCGGTCCAACTTTAGTAGCGGTCTACGCACGCGCCCGAGCGCTAGAGCTCTGTGACGCCACAGTCACCATGCGGCCAGCCGAAAATTCATGCAATAATTTGGTCATAACTTCGTCAATATTTGTCTTAGAACAAAGATGTAACCACTTTTTTTTATGGAATCCTTTGTTTTATAAATCTGCATTCTCAACTATACGGATCCTCATTGTAACAATACTATATTATAAACTCAGGTGGAAGTGAAATTAAAAGATGCATAACTGAATTATGATTACATTTTTTATATATTGTTTACATTTTACGTAATTCTACTTATTACACTCTACTTTATATATTCGAAAAACTAGGAACACTTTTCAAGACCTTTTACAGTACCCTTAGTACGAGTTTGAGCTCACGAAAACAATCATAGTTCTCATCATTGTAAATTATGTTTCTATGTCCATTTTGGTGAAAAGTAACCAAATATACTTAAAATTTAAGAAGACGTAAATGATTTAATGATAAAATTTAAACACTGTTTATTTGTATTGAGACGAAAACAATAAAATCAGTACCTTCAGTACGAGCTCACGAAAATTATCATAGTTTTCGTAATTGTAAAACTCGCTCACTGCTTGTGCCGCGCTAAGCGAAAACCTCTCCCCGCGAAAATATCTCTCCGCGAAAACCTCTCCCCGCGAAAATATCTCTCCGCGAAAACCTCTCCCCGCGAAAACCTCTCCTCGCGAAAACCTTTCCCCGCGAAAACCTCTCCCCGCGAAAACCTCTCCCCGCGAAAACCTCTCCCCGCGAAAATCTACCAACAACCTATAGCGCGCGCTTTTTAGCGGAGTAAATATGACCTAGAAAAATTAATAACAAATAATAATTATTTTACAATTCAAACGATTGCAGCTTCATTTACTGCACTACATGCAAAATTCATTTAACATTTTTGTGTCTTATCATAAGAAATCCACTATAATTCTTCAAATGTTTTTACAATTTTTGTCAATATAAACATTATCTAATTAAATTAAACATGGTTCCATTGAAATAATTATCTCTTATCTATTAGACAAGTCCGTCCGTCCGTCTGTGGTGCTGTTTCAGCGGCCAAACCGTAAGTGATGGATAAAGAGAATATTTAAGTTATAAGTTAAGAATAGTCTGATAAGACTACAAACCGGATTTGAGTAACGTAGCACTTCCGGTTTTCAAGAAATCACGAATTTCAAACGAAACCACACAAAATCTCCGAAGTTCTCAATTAATTTTTTTTTTAAATCAGGTTTTGGTGAACATTTGGTTCACTGGTTTGCTAGTTACACAATAAAACTGTGTATGTTCTTAAGCTTTATTCTTAAAGGACAACTGCTTTATCCTTAAAGGATTTGAATTCGCCGCTTAGTCAAAGGACTTCCCCTACTATGTGTTTAGTTTACTAATCAAACAACGAGTACGTACTTATGAGTCATCGATATGGTAACGCTATTGTTATTGGTTTTCTTAAAAGTCTTATTTAATGTGTTATCCTGTGAACTATTGTTTTAAAAGTGATGTCATGAAAGGCATTCTTTTGTTTACACGTATTTTTTTTTTCTGTACGCGTTTCTTTTGATTTTTATGTGGTTGCATTTATTTTTTATTTAATTAAATGCAAGTAAATAGTTTGTTCACATCAGTTTAAGTATTTGTTGAAACATTTGCTTAGACATTGGTTCTTTAGTTGAATAAATAAGATGACATCGTGACAATAAGATGACATTGTCCTTTCGGAGCGTTTCTGGAGGTTTGTAAATGTCTGGGTAGAAAACACAATATTACACACACTATAAAATATCCTACGATCGTTGTAAGTTCTATTTTATCACTTCATCAAGTAAATACACCTGTCTGATTTTGAAGTTGTAAAGTAACAATCTGCGGGCAAGTGCATATAAATTAATTGTATGATGGTATGTGACTTAGGTTTAAATCGTGTTTTTGCTTAGTGTTCTTTTCTTGTAGTGGTTTTGAAAATCCATTATACTAACTGTAACAACGTATAACTCTTTGCTTCGTCCATAAAAATGTGCTTGTAATTAACTTAATACAAATTTGTATTGGCTCTAGTACCGACCATTGTAAATGAGGTCATTATTTGGATATATGTGGTATATTATATATTCTCCTACAGGTATTTTTATATGTAGAAACTTACTTTGTTAAGATAAGATAAAACGGTCACCTTACAAAGAGGAGGGTACTGGTGCACTGAGATACAAGCTTTCGCTTAGTTCAGGTACCAGTCTCTCGCAATCTTATAAAATATCCTAGCATTGTTTTTAATTATAAGATGTAACATGTAGATTGTTGGAGAAAAATAAATAAAGTTATTATTATTATTACTATCGTCGACGTTCTTCTTTATTAGGGTTCCGTACCCTAAGTGTGAAAACGTGTCCCTTTGAAAAGTCTTAGGAAGACTCCCATGTCCGTCTGTCTGTCACCAGGCTGCATATCATGAACCGTGACAGCTAAACAGTTTTAATTTTCGCAGTTGATGTATTTCTGTTGCCGCTACAATAAATACTGAAAACAAAATAAAATAAATATTTAATGGAGGCTCCCATGCAATAAACGTGTTTTTGGCCATTTTTTGCTCTATATTTCCAACACTCGCACCCAAAGTAAGTACTGAAAACCTTGTGTTATGGGATACTAGGGTAACATATAAAATACACATATTATATTCATACTTATATAAATATGTTGTTATGAAGAAATAGATATAAACATCCATGACTTAGGTATAAAAAAGCTCGTATTCATTATACTAACATTTGCCCCTTGCCCCGCCGGGATTCGAACCCGGGACTTCAAGAGTAGGCGACACCTCTCGAAACCCGGCGTATATACCACTCGGTCACGGAGGTTCGCAACTTGATGCAGTTATTAATCAATATTAATAAAGGCAACAGGTAGACGCTTCAAATTTTCTTAAAATATTAAGTTGTATATTAACTTTATATTTACGTTGTAAATATATAATTAAAACCAAATTTGTATTAAATGGGTCTCCCGTACTAAAGGCGTGATTTTTGCCCATTTTGGCTCGATATTATAATATCATCACCAGCCTATTAATGTCTCTACTGCTGGGGCACAGGCCTTCCCTATGGATGGAATAGGGAGATTGGCTGGCCCAGTGCGGATTGGCGGATGCTAACGTATGAAGATGCAGCCGGGACCAACGGCTTAACTTGCCTTCGAAAGCACGGAGGAAGTCAAGATAGTAGATTTTTTTGGTCACCCATCCAATGACTGGCCACTGTGAAATTGCTTAACTTCAACGATGGCAGCCGGACGCGCTAATCACCTGAGCCATCGAGCTGCTCCGATATTATAATATACCTTAAGTCAAATATTGTGTAGATGTTGATGTTGTATAGAAAATGGTACGACACTCTTCGTGTGAGAGTGTCGTACCATTGTGGCTGGTTACGAAAACCTCGATAATAAAATGCCTTTAAGGTTAATAAAGTTATTTTTTTCAGAACCAGGTGACTATTTTGCAAACTGTAAATCAAAAAGTGGAAAGTGTGTACCCAATATTTTACCGTGAGCCAATATTTTCATTTACAAGAATGCAACGGGCTGTAATGATAATGAAAAGTGCTGTCTACTTCTCAGTTCTTTAATAAAATTTTAAATAAAATGTCATTAGCTAAAGGAAACTTCAATCAAAATTCCTTTTTCAGAGATCCGTCGAAAAATTTAGGTTCGAATATTGGCTGATACTAAAGTGTCAGTAATGTTGTCTCCGCTTCAGGAGAGGGCTTTTCTTGGATAAATTTGATAGAAAAAGCGGGATAGAATGATTACGAGTTTCCGAGCCGTAATCATGAGTGGATAGGCTAACACTAACAACTCAATCTCAGGAGACCGACCCGTCTACAATTTTCTCCTTAACGCAAAAAATAGATCGTCTCAAACTTGGATTATTTGAATACGCAAACGACAGCACAGTTATAGACAGATACATAGACCAACCCGCAAGCCATTAAAGATGCGTTTGAATTTGGCCTTCAGGCTATCTCTGATTGGCATATGGTCCATATGATGTTAAGCGGCCACCATAGCATAGCTTCATCATCATCATCATCGACCTATGCTCGTCCACTGCTGGACATAGGTCTCCCCTATTTCCATCATCCCATCTTGTCCCAGGGCATCCCACACTAAGTTTACCGAGTCGCGGTCTCCACTCAAGAACTTTACTGCTCCATCGGCCGTCAGTTCTGCGGCTAATGTGACCAGCCCACTGCCATTTATGTTATAGCTTGCGATGCAAAAAATAACACTTGCGCCGATGCCTGCAGGTCGCGGCACGTAACTCTAGCGCTGAACAAAACGCGTAGGGGATAGCTGCGCATGGGTACGACTGGAGAGCCAATCAGCGCAAAGCATGCCACCCGCGCACCTCGCTTCCCCCTAAGACATCTGAATTTTTACCTTTGCGCAATAACGGCCAGTGCTAGAGTTTCGTGCCACGGCTTACACCTTGACCCCAATGCCCTACCCAGTGGAGCCCTGGAACCTTACTCACCCACAGAAACACAACACCACCAAAAGATAGTGTTGTTATTGTTTTTTTTATGCAAAATAGGCAATGCGTTTGACCACAATCTCACCTGATGGAAAGCGATGATGTGGCCTAGGATGGTACACGCCAGCCTAGAAGATGCCTGTTCGCTCTGGCCTTGGAGATGTCCAGATTATATTGGTCCGGGAAAACAGACCTCAGCGAGGAGTTCCATACCCTAGCAGTTCGCATAATGAAGGCCGAAGCAAATCGCTTCGTGCGAATGGGAGGAACTTCGACAACATAAGGGTGGAAGCCCTCGCCGCGCCTGGTCGTCCGGTGGTGGTGGTGGGGTTTTACTGTGATCTGTAAGCTGGAGGTACTTCGCTAGACGGGCGCCCCAATTCTTGCGGGAAATCCGCTATGCTCTACCTCTTTTGAAAGTTGTAGTATGTTTAATCAATCTTGAATACCGGAGTATTAAACTGAATGAACTGCATAAGTCTTTGTCATTATTATTGAATTAATGAATTTCACCAAAAAGTTTAATGATAAAGAGTTATTTTTAAATGTTGAGTAATACTTTTAATAATGCCTTTTAATAAACCAACTTCTGATACCCTATTATATCTAGAGTCAACATTCCAGGGAAATCACCTCAGCATAAGTAGGTAGATACTGATAATGTAAGGCAATGTTTACATACGTGCGCATTAGTTTGCAAGTCCGTTTATGCAAGAATAAATGCAAAATACGTTATATATTCTTACAGTTTTGCGCACAATATTTAGTACTGTACCCTTAGCACGAACCAATATCGAATTCGAATAGTTCGCGAGGGCGAAATGTTACTGTCAAATGTGTACTGATTTTTAGTTCTCTTTACGTCCATTGTGGCGATGCTGTTTAAGTTTCCATACAAAATTTGACAATGACATTATTTACTCGCAAACTATTTGAATTCGATGATGGTTCAGTACAGTACCCTTAGCAAGAACCATCATCGTATTCTATTTTTTTTTCGAATGTGTATGCTGTTGTTTCAGATAACCTTTACAGCGTTACCGGGTTTGGAGACGGCAACATCTTTCGGGGACTACAAGCCGAGAATTGGCGAGTGCCTCTAGAGGTATTCCAGGCGGATGGCATCTCCCCACGGGGGGAGTCTCCTCTCCGTCTGGAGCCTCTAGACCACTCAAACCTGAGGGTGTCGGCTCAACTAGAGGGCGTCTCTGAGACTCGGACCTAAGCTCTAGTTAGCCGTTGTCGTGGGGTAATTCGAATACTTGAATTCGATCTATTTTATACATGAAATGTATACTGATTTTAGTTCTCGTTACGTCCATTGTAGCGCTGCTATTCAAGATTCCATACAGAATATGATATAACTTTCTAATGCGTAATTTTAAACTAAAACGATGCCCTTACAGCTTTGTGAGCATGAAATCTAGGAAAAGTTTGAGACCTTTGCTGATTTCTTCTATAGCTAATGTCTTACCGTATCATTTTAGCACCATATACTGGCATTTCACATTGCTATTCGTAAATTTCTATTAAAATTTCTACAATTGACTACTGATATGGATGATCTACTGTCAAAATTATAAATAGCAAACACAAATTGTAGTATAGTATTGTTTTAAGATAATTAAATCATAATTATGCACCGCTAGCATCCTGCAGTAATTGTAGGATCAAATACCATGAGGTCGATACTTAAAACAATGATTGTATTATAATCTTTTTTTCATTGATAAAAAAAAGTCAAAGATAATGCCCTACCTGTAAAGATTTATGAGTAGTTCAATACCATTGTAATTTTGAAGCTGCGTAAATTCAATTAAATACCACCATGCTTTACGAAATAATACGCACTGTGTAAGAAATCTCAGTGTGAAACTAGCTTTGTGTTAAAAGTAGGTACTTAGTAAAGACTATAAAATGTGTTTGCTTTTAAGTTGACCGTTAGTGTACAGCAGTATCCAACCAAGTTGTTGTTTATTTATTGAATATTTACATAATCATATATTTACAAACAAAATGATTTCAAAACACATTTGCCTTGTTCTGTTGACGATGCTGATCATGTTTCACTTCTCTTGTGAGTAATTTATTTTTTATTTTGCTTTTAAACTATAAGGCCTACTTCAACCAAGGTCCTTGAATTCATCAAGGCGTAGTCCATGTCATGTTTAAGTGCCAGAACGTACGAGCCGCGGACCGCGGCGGATGGTGGTCGCGCGGATGTGCATTTGTATAAGCATATAAATAGATACGACAACGTACTGACATCCGCGTAGCCGCGCGGTTGAGTGGACGCCGCCATCGAGTGTGATGCACGCGGAGGCTGCGTGGACCCGCGGTGGTCAACTTATAAAGCACCACGCGACACCGCAAGTTCGCGCGGTTTTGTGTTATAAACTTTTTTTTCTAGATTGTTTGGTTTCGCGCTATGCGGAAAAATGGATGCACCGTCCGCGTCGACCCGGTTTCAGAAAAAGCATTCGCGCTTCCGCGCGGCACCGCTCCTCCGCCAATCGCCGCGGTTCGCCGATCGTGCGATGTTCACCTAAGTCTTAGTCTTGTTCTGTTTGACTTTAATACACACTCGCACCCAAGCACTAATTATTTTAAAGCTAATGAATAAACCTTATTTCATCTCTAGTTGTCAATGAACCCATTTAAATTAAGCCCTAATTTAAATGACAGAGATGAGTGAGCGTTAAATAGGATTAAGCCCTAATTTAAATTAATAATGTTGGTGCGAGTGGCCTTAGGCGCGGGACACGCAAAAAAGACGTAAGATCCAGACGGGGCGCGGAAATTGTCAGGAGAAGATTCTCAATACGGTTGGTATGTTTTTCTTGTCTCCATCATACTACTAAGTCATACATAGTCAACACGAAGACCACAGATCATAGAAGGAGTTCTACTTTCTATGTTCTGTTTATGACTTTCTATGTTCCCTTACTAGATAAAAGATAGCTGCAAACATCTTGACTAGAATCATAAACAAACAAACTAGTCCAGTAGATGTTTTTGTATATTTTGGTAATGTGCATGCTTCGTTATCTATATTGTCTTATATGCGCAAGATGATTGCCGCTACCCTTACTTACCACTTCTCTTACCCCATGGAACTTCGGCAACTAAACATTACTGTAGAGTTATTTATTATATTTACCCATGTGCAGTGGTTAGTGCTAAGCGTGCTAACTAGTATCTTTTGGAAATGATCTTCGGCAGGTACGTTAAGCCGTTGAACTGGGCTGCAGGTGCATTTGTCAGAATCTACCAATTCGCATTTGGTCAACATGGTCGCTTATGCCCTAGAAAGGCCCCAGTAATAGAGACAATGCTGGTGACACTCTGACACTTGCTGATATATTTTGATTGTCGTCCAGTCTACTCATACAGTTTTTAATGCCGTAAATTAGTAAATGACGAATATCACGTTACATTCAATTTTAACATTTACAGTTCATAATCTCTATTTATCTTTACTTTTATAAGTAGGTCTAAAAAAATACTTAACCCTACAGATAGTGCAATCCACGAAGATGGTTTGCACCAATTTTTGGTTGAAGGATAATTAGTGATAAAAAGATAATTAGACAATAGGGATGATGACTAATTTTTTTCTTCGTTTATCAGGTAGATTATCAAAAAGTATTGGACACGTATTCTTTCTTTTTTCATATAATATAAACATTGCAGAGATATACCTATTGATTTGAAAAGTCGCATGACGTTATGTTTTGGTACAATTTTCACTTAAAAGTAACGTCACAAGCCCCTACTCCCAAACTTTGACGCGCTATAACTTTGTCATGTTTTGGTTGATTGCCCAAAGAAAAAATACGTGTCCATTATTTTTTGATCATCTAACTGACGGACTAAATAGAATTTCGTTTACTGTACCCCGTCATCACCCCTATTATTATTATCATAGATAATTAGTGTGTACCGATAACACTCAAATATTGGCGGAAGCTTGCATACATTTACTATAAACGGTTAGGAGGAATACTGGAGCGCGTCTTCGGGGATTGCAATATCTGTACCGCGTCGTATATCTGTTTCGTCATTCTCTCATTTAAAATTCTTTCCATATATCCGGACCAACGAAGCAAGCCTCTTTTAATTTGACATCGCCACTGTCTTGTGTTGTGTGTTAAAAAAATATTTTCTAATTGTGATATTTTTACAGCGGCAGTGACGCGCTGCTTGGCTGGCCAAGGGTACTGCGTCTCTTCAAAAAGCCAGTGTCCAGGGTTCATTTACGAACAATCAGCTGGATGTGGCTCCGAATTGTGCTGTATAGAAGACCTTTGAAAACCCCGCGGAATATTTAATAAGTTTATCTTTCTATGACTGTGTTGCCTACCGGATATTGTTTCTTATCATTTAATAAAGCATTCATGATTAAGTAACATAAAATGTTTAATGGTGTTTCACTTTTAAAATCCTTTTCGTGTGACCAAGTAATTAGAAAAATGTTCTCATCAAAGTGCACTCATGCTTATAAGTAGGTACTGTGGTTTTATTTTGAGGGAACTGTGTAGATATTCGCATTTTTTGGATACAAACATTTAGTGGTATTTGAAGATTACCTAATGACAGCATACAAGAAGTACTGCTTCCTGAAACGCGCTGACAAAGTTCTAGACTACTGAATATGTATGTATTAGCAGATTTAAAACTGCATGAACAGCATTGATAGTATTTTTTGTGTGTTTTTTTTTTGTATCGCGTACCTGTTTGAAGTTTTTGATTATGTATAACTAAGTCCACAATTTGAAATTTATATTTCGAGAAACTTTTTATACAATAGGACAAATAAAGAAAAATTGATTTCAAAAGTCAAAATCCGTGGTGCCTAGAAATTAGGACTAATTTGGTAACAACACTAAAAAAAATAAAGAATTATTTAATATCAATATTTCGTGAAATAGTAAAACGTATTAAGTTGTAATTAAAAAATAAGAGTCCTTTTACAAAATTGCGCCGATGCCGTACTGATTGGCGCGTAGGTAGATTTGCACTAGTATATATTGCATTTTACGGGTGATGTTTCGAGTCTTACAAAATAATTATTAATGATCTAATTATATAAATATATATTTTGATAGTAATTCTATTTAATTCAATATCAAATTACGAGGTAAACCTGCATTATTTTTTGAGAAAACTAACGGAGGCCTGATGTTTTTTTGATAATTAATGAGAGGGAAAATCAAAATTCTAATAAATTATGTTGCAACAAAAACATATTTCTGATGTCGTAGTAATTAATTTGATCTAATTTATTGAACACTAGCTTTTGCCCGCGACTTCGTCCGCGTTATCGTCGTTTTTCGTAAAAAAGTAGCATATGTCCTTCCTCAGGGTTCCGTGGTTTTGATGAGACAGACAGATTAACTTTCGTATTTTAGTAGGGAAATATAATACTGTTAAAAATATCGCAATAAGGAACCGCAGAATATTATTATTATCACTGTGCCCCGAGACCATCAGCGTGTAACTCCTTGTATGTTATTATGTTAATGTATTGGTAATATTGTTTAGATCGCTTTCACATGAGTCTTAAGTACATATAGAATGAAAATACTTCAGCGCAAAGCTTCCGCGTAGACTTCGTTGAAATTTGACCCGTCCGGAACGTGAACATAAAAAATTCTAGGACTGCTAACCCGGGAAAGACCGACATAACTGACCATGTGAAAAACAACTGACACCGAGATCTACTCCAACAACACGAAAGGTCTGCCCTTGAGCCTTATTTATTGTCATTGCATAACACACCGATACTGGGAATTGCGTTCTTTTAAATTGGAATGGAAAATTATTTGGTATTATGGGAATTCTGGGAATAAAGATGGTTTCTCCTGCACCGCAACCTATTAAAATTTGAGCCTCGATTACATTTTGTTGCAACAGGGTTACTTTAAGCCGAGTTCCATTGCAAATTTGTGGTGGTCTTAAATTTCGGAGCAGAGTAATCGGAATGCCAATTTTTAAACAAATTTCATGAGAAGGAAGTACGGGCATATTTAAAGAATTTAAAAATTCTATCGGGTAATTAGTGGCTTCTTGTTCATCGGCCATTCTATTTATTGAACTATAAACTTTGCTTTCCCCCTGGATATTCGACAGTATTTTATTATTAATCTCAGATGCCTAGTCATTGCGAGGAGTTAAAATGGACCTTTCGCATAGCCAAGATTTGTTCTTATTCAATATATTTGTTACGTCACCGTAAACTGACGATGTAAGATGTTGTTGGGATTGCACTATACAACATAACTCAGGCGTCAGAATAAGTTTTCCTTGGTGTAGCAGTGGATAGGTATCTTTGGTGAAGGTATTTTCTTTAATAATATATCAGAAAATTCACGATCATCCGGGTTATCTACAGTTCTCACTCGCATGTTTATAGTCAAATGCACCGATTGTATATCACGCCACAAATAAGAGCTTTTCAGGCAAACCCTAATCTCAGCAGCTCGGGTTCCCCGTGGTATTACCGTTAAGGTTTGTCGGAAATCACCACAAAATAAAACTGTGATACCGCCCATGGGTCGATCATTTAGTCTTATATCTCTTAAAGTTCTGTCTACCGCTTCTACTCCTTTTCGATGGGCCATCGTACATTCATCCTATATGATTAAATTACACTTTGAACGAATATTTAAACACTACTAAAACAACTAATACGTGGTCCTTACTTTAGCTACCTTACACATGAAATATAAGTGACTATTTGAACTAAAATATTCCTATAGAATTATAACCAGAAAACAACTCACAACAAAAAAGAAATGAAAATAAAGCTGAAACGCCTGTGCAATACTATCTACCTATACCTCCTTCACTTAAAAATAAATACTTTAATTAATAAAAGTACCTACACTTAATAATTTTTAATTTGAACGAATATTTAAACACTACCAAAGCAACTAATACCTGTTTTACAAAATAACAACAAAAGAAATCAAATAAACTATTTAAAGACTAAAAGTCGCGCTGATAAGCACGGTTTCGGTCTCCCAGGCGGGGGAGCAGATGAGAAATCCTCATGGATACCCTACAGCCGGCTGCAAGGTTATGTCAGACTCGTACTGACTAAAAAACACCCGTAGGGGCTGCCTCTGGCCGGGAAGGCCTCTAAGGCTTCATCGGAAGCGATCGTCCCCCAGGGGGGAGCGACGCAGAAAACAGATTTAGACAGCTCGCTCTCGGACCTTTGATACCCTACCGCTGCCGCGACCCGGCAACCGTTACACAAAAGTAATCCTTATAGCATGATTCAGTATTCACGTGCGACGGCGCGATGGCTTATTTCATGTATAAGTTTGGTGTTTCTATACCGAGTATTATAAACGTAAGAGTAAACAAATATGATCAGAATGCTCCGAACTGCTAAGCTATCGGGAGTTACACGTGTTATTGTGAGTCAACCATAAAAGATAGACATATGCTGTTGCGGGATATTTTTTAGACAATTTTATGTAGAATATTTCCGTCATACATGATTTCTATGTAACTTTAATCATTAAGGCTGCACACGCGACGGAAGCTTAAAAAATGGAGTAACTTCTCCCGTTTTCCCAACATTTCCCTTCACTACTCTGCTCCTACTGATTGTAGCGTGATGAAAAGTATACTATAACCTGCCCAGGAGTATGAAGAATAATAGTACCAAGTTTCGTTAAAATCCGTCGATTAGTTTTTGTTTCTATAAGGAACAAACACACAGACAGACAGACAAAAAATTTACTGATTGCATTTTTGGCATCAGTATCGATCACTAATCACCCCCTGATAGTTATTTTAAAAATATATTTCATGTACAGAATTGACATCTCTACAGATTTATTATAAGTATAGATTATTGAGAGATTTAGGCGTTCTAAGTTGTGCATATTATCGTTTTTTCCGTAAACTAGCTGCAGTAGAACGATTAGTATAAAGGAAAATAGTATTTGCAAATATTCTACATTAACTTACAATAGGAAGAAAAAATGTACTGTTTACTTCTATTGGAAATAGTCAAAATCTTTTCTAAGGGGGTAAACGAGGCGCTCAAAAATTACGACATTTTGCAAAAAATGTGAAAGGGCTCTTAAGGGATAGGTACATATAAATATAAGGTTAGAAAAAAAACACTATACTTATTGGGTTATTTTTTATTCATTCAAAATAATTTAACGCTGCTTAAGATTTATTTCGTAAGTACATAAATAAATTATTTACAAAGCACTTATATCATAATTATTATATTTTTATATGGACACATTTTGTACCCATTTTAAGCATGGTGGAATATGAGATTTTCGCACAGTTAAAATATAATGAAAACTTTATATTTTTTTTAAATTTATAAATGCATTACAAGTACCTACAATTAATTACTGAAAGTGAGATAACACACGCTACAATTGCTTACACACACATACACAATTTTGGTCAATGTCAATATGACATTATAGAATGTGTAAAAGTATAAAATGTAGTGGAAAGTATAGTTGTTTTTACAAAAAGTCTATCAAACTGGTAAACACAAGTTAAAAGGCGTTTTGAGCGCGTTTATATAAACGCGGCAACAAATCATCACATGCGGCTTCAACTTTACCCATACGAATTTATTTGTACAAAGTTTCTCTACAAGCATTGTTACAGCATCACCTCGCTATGAACAAGCTCAGAAACCACAAGTAGAGAATGCCGAGGTATTGACGCTTATAAGTACTTAGCAAAGTATAGAGTTATTTTTCACTCAGGTACTAGGGCAACTCCACAACGAATAACTAATATTCACATTACATACAATGAAGCAGGATAGAACTATGACTAAATTTATCTTACGTATATGAAAATAGTTTTTTTTGGAATGTTTGCACGAACAAATCATCATTTGTCATGTTTGACCAATCCTCATTGAAGATGAAACATTCTTATCCACGGCAGATTCACGTAAGCTTAATTCTAACATTAAACCAGTAAATGTTAATACTTGATTGCTTCCCGATGAAGATGATAGTGTAGATGAATCATTTGAAGAAGTCAGTCATGCAGCACTTTCTCCTGAAGTAACAGCCGTAGGCGTCACGCCTCACGATCTTTGAAGGGCAAGTGGCATGTTCATAGATGCAAGTTCCTATTGACGAGCAACTGATTTCGTTTTCTGTAACAATGATTTAATATAAAAGGTAAATAAAGTGAATCAGCTTGATGGTAACAGGAACTGTCCACTTAAATCAATTATGATCGATGTACTGTGAATATTGGTGTGTGGTGTCCTACTCTGCGGCATTAAAAACTATATTAGCTAAAGTACTATAGATGATGATGACGATCAAGATAGATTAAAAGTCTTATTTAAGAGTAACAGACCGAACAGACACTGACCCTAAGAATCCTTTAGATGTTATATACAGTGCATTGTAGACACACCTATGTCTTGACGTGAAAGACGAGCATAATGGACATGACATTCGTACCATCACTGAGGATATTTCTCTGATTCCAAGATTCCAGTGATGCTATCAAAACAGTGGTGTTGCTAATGTAATATTCACAGTAGTTACAAAATTATAAATCTACATAGAGACAACAGGTCAACTATATCGATAACAACAGATAACAGTTATAAAAATGTTTAAAAATGTATATGGCTATATGTTTTTATAATCACAAAAATAGCATGTCTCCGTGTCCGAGATTTGTAGTTAAACGATAAAGTTGCAACAAAATTTATAAGCGTAAATTTTACTACCGAGAAGAAAATTTTCAAACTCAAACTCGATCAACGTGTGTTAAACACTTTTTTTTATTGAATAATCGTTTTAAATGTATACGAAACAAATTTGATAGCGTTCATAAAATCAGAAAACACGCTTTCACGCCTTAGTTCCGAACATTTGTGATATTTATCCCCTTTTTATTTTTGACCCAAAAGATTATGGCCAAATTTAAAACGTTCGGGAACATTAGTAAAATAAATACAAAAGTTCTAGACAAGTCTTTTAAAAATGATAAAAATACACCGCTTTATTACCTATAGTGAACATACATTGTTGCACAGTGGTAAACATACTGTACTCGATATAGTTGACCCTGCTGGCATCGAATTTAATGATAAAGATGTCTAGGTGGTACCTCAGACAGACCTTAGTATAAAATATATTTTATCTAATACATTGTATTGTATCTAATTTGTTGGACTAGGTTAAGTGCATTTTAATCTAAATTCTTAGCTTCATGTGGACTATGTAAAGGCCATAATATTCAAATGTTGTCAAGAGTTGTCTTACTAAATTATAATTGCAAAGACAATGAAGCACAGGGTAATTCACGGATCAGTGTGCAGACGTAAGTCTACTTTACTTATATACTATTAATTCGTAATAATTAGGGATATTTGGAAATGACCTTCATTCAAAATATTAAACACTGATTTCAAAATAAGTTTTCTTTACCTTTTGGGGGAATATCAATAATAGTTTTGGTACTTACTTCCTCTGATCGGTATGTATGCAGAAAACGGCGAAGCAGCCGTGAACACCACTCCCAAAACGAGAATCAAGATCAGGCACGATTTGAAGTTCATCTTATTCAATTGTTATAAAAGAGTCAAAATTATTTTTGTAGAATTCCAGTCGAAGGTGTGAATCCTGCGCTTGCAAATTTATGATTGACGTATCTTACAGCCTCTCCCGTATTAATATAGTGTGCGATGTTTGTCATATTTTACTGCAAGATAAGACGTATTGTCAACGTCTTCAAGGGGCTCATATTTTTAGGGATCAATATCGGTGGAATACTTTTTTTTATCAACAGCATAAACTATTATTGTCCCTACTGCTTTCCCTATGCTGTCCATAAGGAAGACTTCTATAGGCAAACCTCTTAACTGAAACCTCGCCCTCGGGGGTACAGGGTGTGAGGGAGGCCGAGAACGGGGACCGTGAGAGGTGCGGGCGGTCGGCATTAGTAATTTTGACAATAATGTGCCTGCCGCCTGCACCTCTCATGGTCCCCGATTTCATCAGTTTATTTCAGATTTCATTTCAGTTAAGAGGTTTGCCTATAGAAATCTTTACAGGACTCAGTTAAGCGGTCTACATATAGGTCTCTGCAGATTGCAGATGCAGCTGTGCCCACGGCTAAACTTACCTTCCGAAGTAAGGAAGAGCTGGATTTTTTTTTCAATTCTTATGACCAGACATTGCAAAAGTTACTTTACTTCCCCAATCAGAAAACAAAAACAAATCGAGTTGTTGAGGTAATAGTATCTAGTTCATGATGACAATCTTTGAGTTATAGCAACATCCGTGATTGATGACCGGTTGATGCGACGGCAGCAAACTTGCCTTCGGTACTGTAGGGCTTAACCTGAATGAAAGCCCTGGAGACGCAGCTTACAATAACTAAGAATGATAATGCTGTAATGTTTCACTTCTTTTTTTTTAACTCAGAGAAATTAATGTACTATCTGTATGTAATTATCTTTATATCAACTGTCCGAGTCTGTGCCTGAATTCTACATATCTCCCAGAATATTCGATATGAGACAGAAGGTTATCATATTCAAATCTTTAAAATAATGACATTTACTTTTAAATTCAACTGCCAGCCGTAGGCATTACTTATAACCAAAAAGTTTATACAAGCAAGGAGGCCGTAACGCTACGGGCGTCACAGTAAGTACCATAGATAAATGTCTCGGGTTTGTGTGACGAGCGACTTATAGTTCATTATTTAGTTTCTATAGTATCTACAAGTTCTACTTGGCTTTATAGTTAGATAGCTGAGTCAGCATTTTTTTTAATGGGGTTTTTTTTCCAGAATTGTATTTTATATAAACCTTGTACTGATAGTCACAAATACAATAAAAAAATAATGATAAAATTTTAACTTGGCGAAGTTTATCGGAAGTTAAGCGCTTAAATACATTTCAACGAAGCACTTTCTAAGTTGAGAAGCTCGATGGCGTAAGTGTTTGGCGGTTTCGGCTGCGATCGTTGAAGTTAAGCAACTTTCGCAGTGGTCGATCATTAGATGGGTGGCCAAAACATTTTCTATCTCCAACTCCACCGTGCTTCAGAAGGCACGTTAAGCCGTTGGTCGCAGCAGTCGTTAGTAGCTACCAATCTGCACTGAGCCCGCATGGTGGGTCATGGCCAAATCTCCCTTTTCCATCCATAGGGAAGGCATGTGCATCGCCAGTAAAGACATTAATAGACTGACGATGATGACTTTCTAAGTTATGACGAAAACATAAAATGTTTTTTTCAGCCGCGATTTGTTGCGAAACCTATCTTGGAAACGAACTATTTCATAAATATTATTGGATAGATTCAGTAACAGGACTTGGCCAATTTTTCACTTAACGTGAAATCTGATTTCTGATTCTTAGGAGCAAGTCCCCACAACAATATTAGTACCGTACGGAACCCTTACACAAAAAAAACAATTGTAAATGAGGCTGTTTCATTTGCGTAAGATATTGAAACCATAACAAAAATATTTTCCCATTCATAATATCTATTTGTCAGCAGGGAACTAACGCAATACGCAGAATTTGTGGGGCAAAACAAAACAAATTATTTATTAACGTAACAATTTCCTTCAATTACTAATTGTTTTTATGTCGTCTACGGAGACGCTGGAGCATTTATCAAATCATAAAATCAAAATTAAAACATGTCATAAAGATTGCTAAGCGACTTTCTATGGTATTTACATAATGTATATCCCACCATAAACATTTTGATGTAAATGTTGCCAAGAAGAGACGATTTTATAATGCGCATTGTCAAAAAGTTATCAGATTTCATGTAGGGCAAAGCTTATAATTCTACACGTCCTTACCCTACAAGGCCTGAATTCACAAACTCTAGCTGACCTTAGTCAACATATGTGGCTTGGTCGTTTCGTTACTACAACAACTATTGTAAAACTGAAAAGTACTTAAAGAACAGTGGATTTTTTCACCTTACGTCCATGTCAATATAGGGAAATGCCCAACCCTCGCATACGAGGTTGCGTAATGAGCGAGTGAAGATCTACGTGTACATGAGGCATTATTTCTCTCCGTCAAAAAAACAAAAGACAGACGGTACAAATGTGTACAAACACAGGAAACGATAAAAAGATAAATTACATTAATTGTAATAGAAGCCAATGTATTAGACTCAATGGTTATATTATTAGTGATGTATTGCATTGGGCAGCAGTTTTTTCCCCTCGAGGATTACCGTGATTGGCTCGCGGGAGAATTGTGTCCTTTTTGTGTAAGAGGATCCAATTCCTTTAATTCTACACAGATATTAGATGTCTATGATCAATTGTTAGGGTACATATTTTATATGGACATGTGAGACGCAGTAAATAGCCCGACCCAACCTAGTGCTAAAAAATTGATGTGATGGAAAAATCACCGCATCTATTGAAATCCAATGTACGAGAGGTAAGTCATAAATTTCCTGCTCGATTCGTAGCGTTCGTCTTCTCTAGACTTTTCCACCTTACAGAAGAATACAATAAAATAAAACACTACCTTTTCGTGGTGCTGTGTTTCTGTATAGATCCAGGACTTGACGCGAAAGACGCGGAAGAATCCCTAAACGGGGATCCCGCGGCTTCGCGCTAAGCAGCTTAGAGGGTATTCGCAGGGTTTCTTAGCGGATATTATGCCGTAAAGCGCCCGTAAGAGTTTCGGGATCCTCGGTGGGCAGCCACTGGGGGGTCCGTAAGGCTTGCGGGAGCCAGGTGTGAGGTCCGTTCGGCGGTGTGCCTCTTAAAGGCGCCGTCGCCTGTAAAAAGAATTTTTACCTGCGTTTTAAAAAAAATGACTTGATGCGGTAGGAGAATGGGTCAGGGTCAAGGTAACGGGCGCTAGTGATATTTTTTGTATCGCAAGCGTCTATAGTCTTTGATGGTCTGTTACCAACAGGTGGGCCATATGCTTGCTTGTCTCCCTTTTAACATAAAAAATATATAAAAGAAAGCTGGTGTGGCAGAAAAAAATGCGGAACCTTCTGAAGCGAATCTTCAAACCAGTGGAGCCCTGGAAAACTCACTTCTTGACCAAAACAATACCATCACAGTATGACGTTAATCAGATTGGTATTCTGTAAGGTACAGGAGGCCTACTCTATTTCAACGAAAGATGAAATTTCGATCGAAATTTCGCACGTTCCCTACTCTGTTTCTATTTCATTTCGAAAATTCGTTCGAGCGAAAATAGTTTGACATTAAAATTCTCCAAGCCTATAATTGTTCGAAATTTTAACCTCAAATTGACGAAATGAAAAGTGTTACCTTTTCATTTAAATTTCGGATAAAAAGAACTCACCAACATAAGTCCTTCCATTCGTTCACGATAATTGTCTGTGATTTCGAATTTTATGTGCGTGTTCGAAGATGAAATAGAGTAGAGTCACTGGCGAAATTTCGTTTAAAATTCGTTCTTTACCGAAATTTCGTTTCGAAGAAAGAGAGTAGAGCTCCACTATTTTTGTGACCGATGCTTGGATTCAAGCAAAAGTGTACCTACCTACATTGGATAGAATTCCATCTTTAAGGGAATGAGTTAGGGTAAAAAATGGTTTTCGATATATGTATTGCTAATTATTATTATCTGCTATGCCCCACCTCTTTTTATCGTTATCGTCAAAATGTATTAAAATAACAAAATTCTATTGTTTTCTCAATTATTATCAGTATAATTATTATTAACTGACATTGACGAAAATACACTATCTGTATTATTGAAAGTTACTTACGCTTTGCGGGGTACCCGTTATCTGAGGTCACTAAAGTTATCAATGTTACAGACTTCGTAATACCATTACGCATTTAAAGTTCAATATTCGTGTTACTTTAGGCCTCTTGTAAACATCAAGACATAAAACCATAAATAAGAGACTGTCGTGCGAATCCGGGGAGTTTGGTAGTTTATGATATCTTAATATTATTCTGACGATGCAGACCTGAAAAGGCTAAGAAACGTCAATAAAAAAATAAATGTAGTACATTAACCCGTTTAAAGTAGTTTTATTTAATGAATGATGTGCGTGAAAATCTATGAAACAAATAAGTTATAATTCTTATCCAAGAATTGAGAAGCCAGCTCAAAGTAAGATATTTTACAGGTGAAAATTTTGTTAAAAGCCGTTAGATGATTTATTATGTCCGTACCATATTTTACTGTAAAATATTATTTTTTTTGGCTAGTAATTATTATATTTGTTTATTATATTCTTTGCAGGAATGCGTCATCGGAATAAACCTGCAAATTCCTGCAAAGAATGCGAAACGTCAATAAATAAATTAAAATCAGTGCATCTAACCCGTTGAAACTTGTTTTATTTAATAATTATTATTTTTGAAATAAAATCTTAATGTAGAATAAGTTAAATTATGTGTCTGAAATATATGAATTTTATTCGTTTCACACAAAGGATCATAATAATATATACATACGCCTTCTTAATTTGGGATACACATCAAGACAAAATAGGATACTCATATTTTTTGTGCTTTACAAATCTTTCCGACTTCAATCCGTTAATTGGATTTTAATAATTATAAAAACTTGAACGTTGAAACGTAACTTAAGCAACTTTCGCAGTGGTCGATCATTGGATGGGTGACCAAAAATTACTATCTCGAGCTCCTCCGTGCTTCGGAAGGCACGTTAAGCCGTTGGTCCCGGCTGCATCTGCAGTCGTTAGCACTCACCAATCCGCTATGGGCCCGCGTGGTAGGTCATGGCCCAATCTCTCAATCCCAATCTGGAATAGGATATTCCATCCATAGGGAAGGCCTGTGCATTGGGGACATTAATAGGCTGATGATGATGAATTATAAAAACGATTTTTCTAAGCGTTTACGAGAAGCCTTATATATATTATGAAGTATTAAATCTGAGATTTGCATCATATGGTTACTGAGAGCTATATGAAATCAAAACTTTTTATCTCTTAAAAATGGACAACCTCATGTGACCGGTCGCAATGTTATTTTGGCTGCAAACTGCATGTTTCAAGCTAGCAGAATTCATTCGCGACACGTGTTGCCAAAATTGATAACGATATGTTTTGGTAATTATATTCGAGAATATCGGGAGCCGTTTTTTAGTATTCTGTAGTCCTGACAAGGAACACTTATAGTTTCGTCATGTCCGTCTGTCTGATATGTATATCAATCACGCTGTCAAAATGGTAGAATAAAATTTTGAAAACATTTTTTTTGGGGTCAGCAGAATTCATTCGCGACACGTGTTGCCAAAATTGATAACGATTTCTTTAGGTAATTATATTCGAGAATATCGGGAGCCGTTTTTTAGTATTCCGTAGTCCTGACAGGGAACACTTATAGTTTCGTTATATCCGTCTATCCGTCGAGACTATAAGCACTTCCATCCATCCATCCATCAGCCTTTCTCCATCCACTGCTGGGCATAGGCCTTCCCCATAGAATGCCACAATGCGCGGTCCTGCGCTATCCGCATCCAGCGATTAGCAACATAGCGATTAGCAGAGCTATAAGCACTAGAAAGCTGTTATTTGGTGGAGATATGTATATCATATGTATATTATATATCAAAGTCGCTCAGCGCGCTATGGAAAGGGCTATGCTCGGCGTTTCTCTGAAGGATCGCATCAGAAATGAGGTAATCCGACAGAGAACCAGAGTTATCGACATAGCCCACCGGATTAGCAAGTTGAAGTGGGCTGGCCATATTTGCCGAAGAACCGATAACCGTTGAGGTAGACGAGTTCTGGAGTGGAGACCGCGTCTAGGCAAACGTAGTGTAGGACGTCCTCAGGCACGATGGAGTGATGATTTGCGTAAGGCAGGAGCAGGATGCGAGTAGCCCAAGATCGATCTGAGTGGCGTGCATTTGAAGAGGCCTATGTCCAGCAGTGGACTATGATGGGCTGTTGATGATGATGATGATGATGTATATCATTCACGCCGACAAGATGGTGGAATAAAATTTAGAAAAATATTTTTCGTAGGATGGCTCCTCTACATGTAACCTGAGGATGGTTTTTCTTATCATCTACCCCATTATGTGATATATCGTTGAATAGGTCATTTGAATTTACTCCTAAGTTTCTTTTCGTTTAAGGATTCGTTTGCGAAATATCAAACTTTAAAGTGCTAATTTTTGTTCGAGAAGTGTGTCCCTCTAAAAGCTAAACTATTAGCTTGAAAGACCTCGGAAAATTCATGATAATAGTACTTTTCATGAACTTTTAAGGACAACTATAACGATTAAGATAGGTTTGTTAGTTTAAGAGTATTGGTCGATCAACTGTGGTTAAAGAAAATTTATTACCTATTGAAATTTTCTAAAAAAATATTTAAAAACCACAATAAAATATCATTAGTTTCACAATATCATACCCAGGTTACATGTAGGGGAGCAACCCTAAAAAAAATTGCATAATTTTATTCTACCATTTTGTCGGCGTGATTGATATACATATCTCTACAAAATTACAGCTCTCTAGAGTTATAGCCTCGACGGACAGACGGACATGACAAAACTATAAGGGTACCTAAACATAATGATATAAATTTTGGGAACACAAATCAGGAAATAAAACCTTCAAAAAAAGAGCTTTCATTCGTCGCGTCCTTAAAGGCCGGCACCGCATTTGCCCAAAAGTATATATCGTCTTGTCAAATTTCTGTTGAAACCCCCCACGACAACGGCTAACTAGAGCGAGGTCCGAGTTTTAGAGACGACCTCTAGTTAAGCCGACCCCCTCAGGTTCGAGTTGTCTATAGGCTCCAGACGGAGAAGAGACTCCCCCCGTGGGGAGATGCCATCCGCCTGGATTACTTCTTGAGGCACTCGCCAATTCTCGGCTTGAGAGCTCCCCTTAGGATCTCGCCGTCCCTAAACCCGGTGACGCTGTAAAGGTCATCTGCGACCATGTGTGCATACACACTCAAAAAAATATATGTGGGAAAGGCTAGTTTGTTCTTACATCCGGTAGGGGCGCTGTTTATTTTCCATAGAAACTTTGACGTTTGCGATACGGATACGGATCTGTCAAAGTCCGTGCTTGGCGTCATCATCATCATCATCATCATCAGCCTGTTAATAACCCCACTGCTGGGGCACAGGTCTTCCCGGTGGATGGAATAGGGAGATTGGGCCATGACCCACCACGCGGGCCCAGTGCGGATTGGTGGGCCCTAACGGCTGCAGATGCAGCCGGGACCAACGGCTTAACGTGCCTTCCGAAGCACGTTAAGCCATAGAAGTAATTTTTGGTCACCCATCCAATGACCGACCACTGTGAAAGTTGCTTAAATTCAACGATCGCAGCCAATTGCGCCAACCACTTGCGCTATCGAGCCCTGCTTGGCGTACTGTACCCTTATCACGAATCATTATCGAATTCGAATAGTTGAATTCGATCTGGATATACGTCGAATGTGTACAGATTTTTAGTTCTTGTTACTTCCGTTGTGGCGCAGTTGTTTAAGTTTCCATACAAAATATTGACATTACGCACTCGCAAACTATTCGAATTCGATCTCGATACACATCAAACGTCAAGAACTTTTTCGTATTCAAGATTTTTAATTCTTGTTACGTCTGTCGTGGCGCTGTTCACTATAGAAAGCTTCATGCCATTTGACGCATATCGAATTCAAGTATTCGATTGATATTGATTCGTGCCAAGGCTGATTATTGATATTATCCTATGGAGAACTAGCGGCCCGCCCTCGCTTCGCTTCGGTGTAGAGCTGAAGTGTAGACTACAGTTTTTGTTCTCAGGCTTGTATTATACACAATGACATTCATCTATGATTCTTCTTACACCTGCATGCGAAGTCTCAGCCCGATCTGTTTAAAATTGACAAAGTTTCATACAAACTTTCATTCCCTATTTTATCTCCTTGGGGGTAGAATTGATCAAAATCCTTTCTTAGCTAATGCCTACGTCATAACATCTACCTGCATGCCAAATATCAGCCCAATCCGTCCATTGGTTAGGGCTGTGCGTTGATAGATCACTATGTCAGTCAGTCACCTTTGAGTTTAATATGTATAGAAGAAAGATGGAAGAAATTACTGCATCAAATTTCATAAAAACCAACCCTCCTCTTACAATGTGTGTGTACAATGCGCTGCATACATCAGAGTCTGGAACTATCGCGGAATTTTGCGCTCTGTCACTTGGCAAACAAAATGCTTTGAACGGTTTTCTACAGTCGTTTTTACTACGCCCCGCCTTCGCGTCGGACGCGCCAATCCGGGCCGCCGGATTGGCGCGTCTTACTTTTGCGCCGCCCACAAAAGTAAGACAGAGCGCATTTCATTGATTGAATAATGAATTGAATTGCATTTGTTTTAGTTGCAATTTGTCATCCGCATCTGATCGCGACAGCGCTACACTAAAAAGTAAGACAGCGATAATTACATGTCTATGAGTGAATTTTTACTACACCGCTACCGCAAGCGATTAAGGCATTATGGGTGACAGAGCGGGTCTTTCCGCAAGTGTACCTATGAAACCATTGAAAGTACAGCATACAACGATATTAAATACTTATCGTTCACAACATACTGTAATACTGTAAACCATAAAGACTTCTCATTAAAAGTTATATGTGGGCCCGAGTGTGAGTGTAATATGGGCTCCAATACGAATATAAATTGAACCATCACAGACCGCGACGCATCTTAGTGTAAGTAGATGAATAAATTCGTTTGTACCGGTTAAATTATACGTGAGAGTGGGCCATAGTGCAAACTCAATAACAGTATCATAAAATATAAACTGAAATGAAATGAAATGAAAAGTCATTTATTCAGTCTAGGCTGTTACAAGCACTTGTGAAGGTCAAGAAGCTACGCCATCGGTTCGCAAAACTACGGCGGGAGACCTTGTACTGAGAAGAACCGGCAAGAAACTCAGCAAGGGCTGCTTTTTTCTCCCTGTATTGATATATACAGAGTCGTCAGTTTGAAAAATGACTTCAGAGATACTTCTGAAGTCACCTTCCATTACATTATCTAGGATATAGATATATAGTTACAATAAATTTTATATTTAGTATATAGGAAGCAGCATTAGAAAGGTACCATATTACTGTTACAAAAACTGACTCATACCCATCAAATAACAAATTACAATAAACACTATGTCCATGCATTTCGATCATTTAAATAATCATTAACTTTATAATAGCCCTTATTCATGAGAGTATTCTTAATCTGAGATTTAAATTTGGTTAGTGGAAGCTCAATCAGATCTTGGGGAACTTTGTTAAAAAATGCAATACTACATCGCAGAAATGAACCTCTTGATTTTTGGAGTCTGAAACATGGAACGGCAAGCTTATTCTTAAATCTAGTGTTAATGTTATGGGTTTGACTTTTTTTTGAAAATGCGTCTTAGTTTTTTCTTACATATACTAAATTTTCATAAATGTATTGCGATGCCAGTGTTAAAATATTAATTTCTTTAAATTTTTCTCTAAGAGATTCTCTTGCCTTTAAATTATATAAGCGTGAACAGCTCTCTTTTGCAGAACGAAAATACTTTCTATATTAGCAGCTGAGCCCCACAACAAAAGGCCATATGACATAACGCTAAGAAAGTAACCAAAGTAAACCAATCTTGCCGTTTCCACATCAGTTAGAAGTCTTATTTTTTTAACAGAAAAAGCCGCAGAGCTCAGTCTACTTGATAAGGCATCAATATGAGGATCCCATTGCAGATGCGAATCTAAAGTAATACCCAGAAACTTTGTAGAATCCACTAACTCTACAGGCTGGTTATTTATTTTTAAACTAGTATTAACTATAAACATCAAGCAGTTACATGCTTTAAAATAATAAAAATGATAACAATAATTGCCATTTCTTCTTTCAAATGTTTAATACTTGTAAAAGTATTCATTTGACATTGTGGGTTACCTATAATGCGAAGAGATGGCGCTACCTTGCAGCTTAAGAACGGCTAGAAGAATTTCGACGCGGTCCGTGAGGGCCGCGATAGCATAATTGGTCAGTGCATTCGCCCGGATTGCGAAGGGTGCGGTTCGAATCCCGTCTGCTGCCTGGTCCGCGTGGAATTTTTTCTAGTTATATTTTCTTTAGATTTAAACATCAAGCAGTTACATGCTTTAAAATAATAAAAAATATAAAATATAAACTATTAGCCATAAATTCGTTTTGTATGCATATAATTATCATCATAATTAGTCTAGTGTCCCCGCTGCTAGTACAGGCCTTTGGGTGGAAATGGGTGATAGGCCCATGACCCACCATTCGGGCTCTATGCGCATCTGAGTTTTACTTTTCTAATTTGGTTATAAAATGTTTAATCGGCACTTCTAAATTTAAAAATAGTACTCAGCTATGCTAAACTTATTGTTATAATGATATAATAAGCTTTTTAATTCATACACTTTTTAAATCATCGAAAAAGAAAGAGGGAGAGAGAGAGAGAGAGAGAGAGAGAGTGATAGGAAGAGAGAGGGGGAGATAGGGAGAGAGAGATATTTATTGATTTATTTATTATAGGTACTAACAGAATACAGTCAATACATGTTTAACATAAAATTATAGTTGAAGTAATCTAGACAGTACTCCTTTTTACGTGTACACAACATGATTAAAATTGAACAGTACATAATATGTAATTTATATAATTGAAGGCAAAGCTTAATCTTAACTTAAAAAATATAGTTTTACTTAATAATGTAGTTTTAATTGCTATCTGAGGACCATTTGGCTTTAATAATATTGGTCACAACTCGTTTGTACTGTGAAAACCTTCCATTAAATAGGGAGGGAGATAGAGATAGGGAGAGAGATATAGGGAGAGAGAGAGAAAGAGAGATATTTTTTATTCACCGTTACACGAGTGTTACAACAAGAACAAAATAACATAAAAAATATACATTATTAACATAAAAAACAAAAATTAGAAACTAACTTAAAACTATAAAAGTAAATTAATGGTTAATCAGGACCCTGCCTTAGCATGATGCTGTTGCCACATGTTACTATGCGAGTGACAACGGCGCTAGTATTCTGGCAGGGCCTGTAATGTGCGCTATATATATTTACTTTTTTAATCTTTATTGTAATTTTACAACAAATGGCGGACGTAATGCCACATGGCATTCTCTACCAGTCCATCATCAACAAACCATCATAAACATCGGGCTTAGCAGAGACATTATGCGGTAAAGTAAATAAAAGCACCAATGAAATTATCAACAATTAATATTAATAGTAGTCCTTTTATGTCATCTGTGTTTATCATTGTTTTTATGCTTATCTTTTTATCTGTCTCTCTCTATATATATATATGGGTGGTAAAGGTGACTGACTGACATAGTGATCTATGCACAGCACACGCACAACCCAAACCACTGGACGGAATGACACAATGACATTCATCTATGATTCTTCTTATACCTGCATGCAAAGTCTCAGCCCGATCGGTTTAAAATTGACAAAGTTTCATACAAACTTTCATTCCCTATTTATCCCCTTGGGGGTAGAATTGATCAAAATTCTTTCATAACATCTACTGCATGCCAAATTTCAGCCCGATCCGTCCAGTAGTTTGGGCTGTGCGTTGATAGATCACTATGTCAGTCAGTCACCTTTGAGTTTTATATGTTACGCTCAAAGATCGAAAACGCTCAGTGAGCGGAAAAATAGCTCACAACGAGTTGTGGTCACAGTAAAACATCCACATGACGAAATTCGTGTTATGGCTCTAATGAAAACGCGCACGACGCGTTGTGGCAATCACAGAAAAACCAAATGTGGATGTTTTACTGTGACCACAACGAATTGTGAGCTATTTTTCCGCTCACTGAGCGTTTTCGATCTTTGAGCGTAACATATATATATAAAGATGTACTGTATCTACAATAGCTAGAAGTTACCTTCAGATGAGGACTAAACACAATAAATAATTAATTCGGAGTCATCAAGAAATTTCATTTGATTTTATTAATAACTATCTATTGAAAATTGATTTTGAATACTTCTTCTGTGAGATCGGTATTTGGAAAAAAAAATAGATTTTCTTTTTGTTTTCATGAATGAATCCTACTGGTTATTTATCTCAAAATACGCAAGGTAGGTAAAGCCTTAGGTGAGTAAACACTTTAATTACAGTTTTGTATACATTTTCGCGCCTCCAAGTTAGGGAGCTTTGTGGTGAGGGGCAACGCGAACGCGCAATTTGCCTACACGCTGTTACACTGCGGGTCACTGTGACGGTGTTGCAGGCAACATTATTAGTTTAACTTTTCTTTAGATATAACATTATAAGTTTTTTTTATTATTACTGAGTGTAGCAACATTATTTCATTCGTTCATTCTTCCTTCATAATTCAATGTCCATGGTGTGGGTGCGTCAAAATAATATATTAATTTTACAAGAAACATTCTTAATTTCTGCAACCGTCAACATCCAACACTACAAATAGTTCACCGGCTCCGACCAATATACTTTGCTTCAGAAGAGTTGTTAGAGAAGTTTCGTGATGTTTTTAATAGTGTGTTCAATGTAATAGTATTAAAATACAGATCTTAACTTATTAATTACTGAAAAAAAAACAAATCCATCAATAATTGACATAGAAATAGATTCTTGCAGTTGACGTATTTCCATTCGTGGCGGAGATGAATCCAATAAATCAAATCTCATAAAAATCGGTCCAGCCGTTCTTTAGTTAGAATTGTTGTTATTAATACGACTTTGGTTTATAAAATATAAAGGTTATCTTCTAGAAACCTTATCTTTCTTTTCATTTTAATGTTCTATCTTATTTTTATTTATACGTAGCCATTATTTTCTGTGTAATGAAATAATACCCTAAAAATAATATTTTAAACTGTGTCCAAAATATCCAAGCGTATTTTTATTATGGGGGTCATATTAATAAACAAAAAATTCGCTTGGATTAGTGACTCTACGTTTTTGTCTCTGTTCATTAAGTGTCGCCATACACGGGCCACCGACCACAACCACAAAACGCCGCCACCGGCATATTTCTTATAGTTTTCATACATTTTATATGGACTCGCCAAACACGGTACGCCGGTGGCCGCCACACGCTACAAATCGTCGTTGCTCGCTTCTTGTGGCCACTTAATGCGCCGATACAAAACGCCGCCACACGTCACTCGCGCGATTCCCCATCCCTCTCACCCTTGCCTTAGTCGGCCGCTGTTGCGCGCTTCAGCCACTTTAGTAGCCGCTTCTAGCTTCTCGTGGCGGCGTTTGTGGCTGTGGCGTGTAGCCCGTGCGCGACGACACTAAATGACAAATGGCATTTGAGTGATATGAACAAAACACGGCGTAACTTTTCTAAGGTCATTCATTTCTTGTTTATTAATAAGTAGGCAAGGGAGAACCTACTATATTTGTCCGCATCTGTATAAATTAACAACGCTCTACGGCCCATTGTGTGTTACAGTGAATACGCACGTTATTCACAGATTATAAGCTCATACTGATGACTCATGTACCATCTATTGTCTCAACCGTTTCGGAGAAATATGAAACTCAAATTTGTGCTGCAAACAAAACATTTACTTAGATATTACATACTTTGTGTTTGAGCGCATGCTTATGTGATTTCCTTACTAGTGAACTGATGTCAAGTGATTTTAGGGCGGGATTTAAAAAGTTTTGAAGTTTTTGGTTTTCTTATTTAATACCGTGTGTATTGGGATGTGAGAAAACATCATCATTAGCCTTTTAATGTCCCCACCGCTGAGTCACAGGCCTTTTTTTTGTGTCTGGAAAATGCCTTACGCATCCTTCAACCACTGGGGGAGCGAGAAGAAGGTATGTGGGACTCCTTGTCCTCTTCAGCCAGCCCTGGAGCTCGCTGATCTGAACAGGGCCCTACCTACGCCCTGAACAGGGCCATTAAAACCAGACAATACTCCTGCACCGTCACCCGACTGGGTCTTCACAGGCCTTCCCTATTATTTGTTTACATACAACGTATGCAACGTTTCCATAACCTATGGATGGAATAGGGACTTTGGGTCATGACCCACCACGCGGGCCCAGTGTGGACTTGTGGGTGCCAACGACTGCAGATGCAGCCGGGACCAACGGCTTAACGTACCTTCCGAAGCACGGAGCAGCTCGAGATAGTCAATTTTTGGAATGTTGCTTAACTTAACGATCGCAGCCGAACGTGCTAACTACTTATGCTATCGAGCGCCTCGAGTAAAAAAGCCCCGGTACGTCTCGAGCTCTCCTGAGCTCGGAAACCGGAAGACCCGATCCCATTTGCACTTGGGCCTTCCCAAGGGTGACGGTTGTTCCCATATTCACTAGGAATATCGGAACACATCTCTTAAAGCTTCAACCGACCCCCTGCCGCGGGCAGGGGAGTCCAACGTTGTCGTATAGGGTGCTAGGACCTGCGGCTTCACGCCACAGTCAGGGCACACGTACACACACGTACACACAAGCAAACACACCAAACACACTCAACATGGACATCACTCGTCAAATCTTGTCCCTCTTCTCCGCCCTGGGCCTCTCCATGGACGAGGCCGCCATCAGGGAGCTTGTCGCGAGAGCGCGCCCCTTGCGCAACTCTCCCGCCAGCCCCTCCCCCGAACCCCCCCGCCCCAACACCCCCTGCCTCCCCTAGAGCGCGGGCAAGCGCCCCGCCTCGAGCCCGGTTTCGACGTGCGACTCCGACTCGACCATAGTGTCGGCGTCCGACGAGTCCTTGTTCACCACGGTGGTGAGCAAGAAGAAGAAGCGGCGCTCCGCGTCTCCAACGGCGCCCCTCTCGCCTTCCGCTCTCCTGTCCCAGACAGTTGATGAGCCCTCTGTCCCTCTCACCCCTCTCACGGTCGCCCAACCGACCACACAAACCCACACAACAACACACAACACTACAAAACCACACAATAGGTGCACCGCCGCACCTATCAAGGCAAAGCCGCCGCCGCCCGTCTTCCTGCGCGATAAGGCGCAATGGGCGAAGGTCGCGGACCTTTGCAAAGCACAGAACATTCACTACACACAGGCGTCGAACACTGGTCACGCCATCAAAATCACCACACCCACAATCGACACATTTAGGAGCCTCACAAGGCTACTAACCACACATAAAATCCCATACCACACTTACGCCCTCCCCGAGGAGCGCAAAGTCCGCGTGGTACTCAGAGGAGTCCCCTTCGAGCTCTCCAACGAGCTCATTCTCAGCGACCTAATCGCTCAAGGCTTCCCAGCCGAGGCAGTGCACAAATTGCACAGCCGGACTGGGAAACAATACCCGTTGGCCCTTGTCATTTTGACCTCGGTCCCGGCAGCTAGGGATATTTTCAAAGGTCCCATAACAGTCTGTAGCCTCGACAATATCAAAGTCGAGGCCCCACACCGGCGAGGCACCCCTGGGCAATGCCACAGGTGCCAATTATATGGCCACGCAGCAGCCAACTGCTTGGCGGCCCCGAGGTGCGTTAAGTGCCTCGTACCCCACCTCACTAAGGAGTGCTCCCGCACTCGTGACACACCCGGGGCACCCGCATGCGTGCTCTGTGGCCAAGAAGGCCACCCGGCCAATTACAGGGGCTGCCCGCGGGCCCCACGCCCCAGGCCCAACACTCACACTCGCACACACACAAAGCCAACCACGGCGCCCAAAACACACCCACCACCACCGAATAACACCACCACAAACTTCCCGGGGCTACCCAAGGCGGCCGCCCCTCGCAGCCCGGCGCCCCAGACAGCCTGGGGACCAGCCAGGGCCCGCCCAAAACCACACCCACCACAACACACCACACCAACAACACAAGCTAAGCCAGCCCAAGACGTCTCTCTGGCCGAGGACATGGCGCTTATTCGCTCCTCGCTCAAGAGGGTGAATATCGCCGAGATCCACACTCTCGCCGCGAAGCTCCGGCTAGCTAAGACATCCCTTGAAAAGGCTATAGCTATAGCCGAACACCCCGAACTCGTTGCCGCGTTCGATTAATTTTTAAAATCATTATAACACTGGAAAATAACCAGACTCCTAACACAAACAAAAACACTATACACAAAACACGCGGTGATAACTCAAACAAACACCATTGTTGTTTAAATTATGACCGCGCAAAACACTAACCTAACAATTACACAAACAAACCCCGGGCGTACCAAGCTGCAAGGCGCTTCGCTTGTGTCATTTAATACGCGCAGCTTAAAATCCAACCTTTACGAAATTAAATTATTCTTGCAAGATAGGGAACCCGACTTTCTGCTCCTTCAGGAGACTTGGCTCAAACCAACTCAAATGAAGGGGCTGTCGATCCCTAAGTATAAATTAATCCGGAACGACGGTGCCAACGCGCGCGGCGGCACCGCAATTTACTATAGACGCAACCTACACTGCACACCTATACCCACTCCCGCGCTCACCAACATGGAAGCCACCATCTGTAGGCTGGCGATGACAGGACACCAGTCCTTAATCATCGCCTCAGTCTACATTAGATCAGGTACACACCCTCACCGCGCAGACTTCGAAACACTCACTTCACTAGGTATATCAGTCATAATGTTCGGTGACTTTAACTCCAAACACACCGACTGGACATGCGAGACCACCACCACCTCTGGCCGCAGATTACTACACATCACCGAGGAGCTTGGCTATGATGTCATCTGTCCCTACGCGCCCACCCACTAACCAGACAATGTACAAAACCGACCCGACGTCCTGGACTTCGCGATCCTTAAAAATGTGTCGCTTCGCCTCAGCTCGATCGAAACGCTCGACGACCTGGGGTCAGATCACAGACCGGTTCTAGGTTCCCAAGACCCACTAGACGCCCCCGCGCCCCCTAAGAGGCTATTCACCAACTGGGACGGATACCGCTCCGCTCTCGAGACCGCTTTAGACTCCCCCGAGTCCCCGTTCCCTAACTCACCGGACAGTCTCGACAGCACCGACAAGATTGACGAAACAATAGACTCTTTAACTTCACTGGTGACCGAGAAGGCGAAGGAAAACTCGCGGGAGGTTGAGCTGCCAAAGCCCAAGCTCCCGCTGGCCATCCGGAACCTAATCCAAGCCAAAAACGCCGCTCTCCGGAGAGCCAAATTATACCCCACCCCCGAGTATAGGGCTAGAGCTAATCGCCTTCAGCGACAAGTTAGGTCCCAATTAGCCGCTCTGAGACACTCCCGTTGGGAGGAACTCATGGCGGACATTACCCCATCCCATCTTGCGTACTATAGAATCGCGAAAGCGCTCCGTAGCGACGTCACCACTCACACCCCCCCGCTCACTCGCCCCGACGGCACCGTCGCCTTCGAAGACGACGAAAAAGCCGAGTGCTTTGCAGACAGCATAGCGGCGCAATGCACGCCTAGTACGCAGGAAAGTAACCCGCAACACATTCGCGGAGTGGAGGAGGAGGTCCGCCGGCGGGCCGCCCTTCCACTCATTGACAACCCCCTAGACCCCGTCACGACAGACGAACTCAGACAGACCATTAGGAACTTTGAGCAACGCAAGGCCCCGGGCGCCGACGGCATCTCTAACAAGGCGCTCAAGCACTTTCCCATCCAAATGCTAACCTTGCTTGCAATTCTCTTTAACGCATGTTTTGATCTGTGCTACTTCCCAGCCGCCTGGAAAGAAGCAATAGTGATAGGCATCCCCAAACCCGGAAAACCCGCGCACCTCCCCAGTAGCCATCGCCCTATCAGCCTCCTCAAGGCAATGGGGAAACTTTTCGAAAAGATTATACTGACCAGACTAAGAGAGCACCTCCTATCACCATCCGATCCAATTATCATTGACCACCAATTCGGCTTCAGAGCCCGCCCTAAGCGGCTTCCAACTCAATAAATATAAAACTATTGCAGTCTTCTTCGACGTCGCCAAAGCCTTCGACAAGGTTTGGCACGACGGATTAATCTTTAAACTATACAAATTAGAATTACCCGACCGCCTAGTTAGGTTAGTAGCCTCTTTTCTATCAAACCGTACCTTCCGCTATAGATACGAAGGTTCACTATCTACGCCCCGCCCACTACGAGCCGGTGTACCGCAGGGGTCCGCTCTCTCCCCCCTGCTATACACAGCGTACACCAATGACATCCCTAAGACCAAAGGTGTCGAGCTCGCTCTCTTCGCGGACGACACGGCCCTCTACTCTAGGGGAGCCAGTACGAATCAAATCATAGCCAAGCTCCAACCGGCAATCACAACACTTGGGAATTGGTTCCGCGATTGGAGGATCGACGTAAATCCGGACAAAAGTTCGGCCATTTGTTTCGATCCCAAGCGCCGCACCAAAACCATACAACACGGTGCGCGGTCTCTGCGAATGCAAGGCATCGCAATACCGTGGCACCGCACAGTCAAATATCTAGGGATCACACTAGACAAAAAACTCACCTTCCGTGCACACATCACACGCGTAGTCGCGAACGCGCGCTTTTATATGAGCCGCCTCCACCCGATGCTCGGTAAATACAGCAAAATGTCACTCCATAACAAGCGAACGCTTTACAAAGTTTGCATACGCCCGGTCCTCACTTACGCGTCACCAGTGTTCGCACACGCGGACAAAGCGATTTTGAACAGACTTCAAGTGCTTCAAAATCGCTTCTGCCGCATAGCCACAGGGGCCCCGTGGTACGTCCGCAACGCGGACCTCCACAGGGACCTACAACTCGACACAATTCAAACACACCTCACAGAGTGCTCGGAACGGTTCTTCAAAGCTGCAGAAGAGCACTCTAACCCACTCATCAGATCGGCGTCGGGATACGCCCCACACACTCCATCTCGCTTCAGGCCCCGCAGGCCCAAACACGCACTCACAGCCACACACAATAAACTCACACGCGATCTCGCGGCCCTCCTGACCGCTGAGGATCCAACACTCACGGTGAGTCCCCCCGCCCCCCCCGACACAGAGAGGTTCGATTCCTCTCAGTCCCCTCCCGTTTCAAGTGCACATCTGAGTGCACTTGTCCTCTAAGCGTATTTTGCGTTATTTTAAACTATGCACTAGTTTAAACTAACGCAGCGCCGCATCATCCCCCTCTCGGGGGGTGATCGCTTCAGATGAAGCTTGTAAGGCCCTTCTGGCCATAAGCATGAATAAAGGGTGTTTTTTAGTCAGTAAGAGTCTGACATAACCTTACGGCCGGCTGTAGGGTATCCATGAGGATTTCTCACCCTCTCCCCCGTCTGGGAGGAAACAAAAAAAACAAAAAACGAGTAAAAAACATAATATTACTTATTTATTGACCAAAGCAACGTTGATTCAATATTAGTAATGTTTCCCTCCTTAATGCTTTTATTTAGCAAAAACCTTGATATGTGTCTGTCTTAGATTATTTTTTGGAGTTTACTCCTTAAGAATCGATTTGCATATATAAGGGGCCCGGTATGAGAAAAATATGAGGGGTAAAATCTACTGAACAAATGACCTCGTTACGTTTTTAAACGATTAATAAATAACAGAATATAGAGAAATGCCGGTAAGTGTCCAGCTCTCTGGAATAGTGATTTTCAGTACAGATGGAATTATAATACATATTTACAAAATGATGACTAGTGTGTGATATTTTTGAAATTGTGTGTATCCAGAAATACATAATAAAATATATGATGAATATCGATGATGTTAGATGATAAAATGTGTGACATGGAACCTATGATAGTCGAAACCATGGTTCCTGAGGTATCTCTACTTGTAACCGACTTCTTCGAACTTGATTTTGTTTTGTGTCTGTTCAAAGACAATCGTTTTTAGAGTGTAAACTCCGGACGTGCGTCGGAGCTGACACACACATTTTTTTATTAATTGTTCTTTAACTCATGTTTTTTCACCTCACTAAGATGCTATATTGATTTAGCATCATTTTTAACGAGTAGGTATGAAATAAAGGGCAACGTTTTAATTTATATGTTGAAATTCGAGGACCCCATTCCATTCCAGGAACCCATTCCAGGTTCAGTTACAACACCAATTAACAACTGGTACAGTTTTTAATGAACACGTTCCCTCAGCAAAAATATTGAAATTGTATATCGATTTTTTTTTTATTACGTGAAGTTGAATATTTAAAAAGCTAAATGTTTTTAAAGGGTTAGTTTAACGCCTTGAATTTAATGAAAGATACACACATCAAAAAAAAAATTGAGATCACTTGCAAAATCTGATATATTTTCAAAATTTAACTTTAACAAGAGAAAATGTTTACTGTAATATTTCTTTTTTTAAATACACTTGAATTTAAAAAATAAAACTAATTTTATTTTTTAGCATAAACAATTTAAAAATTCAATCCTAAGGCGATTGTAATAGAACTTTGATAGAAATAAAAAGATAGTTTAACCAAACTTTGATAAAACTAAATTAATAACCTTTCACCCGCGTCAAAAATTACCGCTAAAATTCTGTTATAGTTTTCAAAACAAAAATATCGAATGTGTGAATGATTTTTCAATACTGGGTATAACTATAGACACTAACTTAAATTGGAAATCTCACATCCAGATGTTAAAAAATAAATTATCTAGTTTTACATATGCACTTCGAGAGGTCAAAAAAACAACAGATCTAAAGACTGCTCTTTTCACATATTATGCTTATGCCAATGCCTGGTTTACCTATGGAATCATCTTGTGGGGGAACAGTACGGACGTATCCTCTTTATTTACACTACAAAAGAAACTTATTCGTATTATTGTAAATATTAACCAAACTGAAAGTTGTAAACCTTACTTCCAAAAATATGAAATTCTCTCTTTACCAAGCATTTATATATTTGAGATTTGTAAATTTGTAAAAAAATACTCATTTTTTTTTACTAGAAGAGAAAACATTCCTTCAAAATATACATCGAGACACAAGAAAAACCTAATGGTTCCAACTACTCGCCTTAAATTATGCTGATCGAGCACTTATAATATGTATATAACAATCTATAATAAATTACCTGAAAATTTAAAAAATGAAGAAAATTACAATATTTTTATTAAAAAAATTAAGTTAATGTTATTGAATAAATGCTATTATAGCCTCCAGAAATACCTTAATGATAAAACTACTATGGAATAAATATAACAAATACAATATTATTTTTATTATAAAAAGATATAATACAATACTTACATAATTAATAATCGTAAATAAATCATAAATCTAATTATACAATATCTTATTGGAGTAGTATGAATAAATAATTTTTATGGGTTTTAATTCATTGGATATAACAAGAGACGTCTCTCCTCTTGCAATTGCGATACCCTACACTACAGGGTCCATAATGCACTTTTTGTCTATATGTTACCACCTTTGTATCTCCATTATGGTCTGCAATAAATGAATTGAATTGAATTGAAAAAAACTTAAAAACCTTTTATTAATAAATTGCTGTTTATCTAATACAAAATAACTCCTCCTCTGGCTCGAACACATGCGGAGATCCTCCTGGGCATGTTGAGAATCAAGCTATCCAGCATTTCTTGTGGTAACCTGTCCCATTCTTCAACAGCACCTTCCCTGATCTGCGGCACTGTCTGGGGTGATAGATGCCGGTTCCAAACAGCTCGCTGAAGGGCAACCCACGCGGGCTCTATTAGGTTTAAGTCAGGAGAGCCGGCAGGCTAGTCGTAACCTTGTGATTTCGTATTACCGGAGAGCAGCATTGATTCGTTGAGCTCGATGTGAGGGCGCATTTATCAGGAAAGGTCTGACGATTCCAACAATAGTGACATTTTTGTATCTGTCTGCCGTCATGAAGCCTTGATAAGGCTTATTAACGCACATCACTCATTAAATAAAACTAGTTTAAACGGGATAATGCACGAAACTTTATTTTACAAAAGTTTTATTCTGACGACGAAGCCTGGAAAGGCTACGAAACGTCAATAAATAAATAAAGTTTCGTGCATTATCCCGTTTAAACTAGTTTTATTTAAGGCTTATTAATTTTATTTAAAGGCGTTCTAGCCCCAATCATAATACCACCCCAAAAGGACACTGATTTCCCGCCTTGCTGAACCGTTCCAGTGGCCGTTCTTTGCCTTTCAGAGTCTCCAGGTCTTCTCCAAACACGGACACGTCGGTTATCTGGATGAGTACTGATTCGCGATTCGTCAACAAAGAGGCAGTTTTGCCAAATGTTTTTCTCTTCGTCTTCTACGTTTTGCCGGATCCTAGCCCACTGTTATCTCCATCGCTGACATTCCCGTGAATTCAAAGGTGCTCGCCAAGACCTACGTACTCCTAACCTCTAGCCTTTTATAAGCAATTCCGAATGGTCTGAGTGCTAACTTTAAGTCCGGAGGCGGTCCGTATTTCTGATTTTAATTTAGTGGCGTTTATTGTTGGGTCGCGGGCTACCAGCAACCTGATGTAGCGCTTCTGAGCAGCTGTCAAAACAGTTGGGCGTCGCTGTCCGCTGCGGGGTCGATCAGCTAAATTACCCATGCCGTGATACATCTGCATCGTGGTTACTACACAGGATTGGGATATGGCAACTCTGCGTGCTTTTTCACTCTTAGAATAAATAGCCTTCTTAGCATTTTTAAATCACAACTTTCCGTGAAAAAATATTTTAAATTCGATAATATTGACTAAGTCAGATTTCTGAATAAGTGTCAGCTTGGATTGCATGTCTTTTTATATGGAAAAACAATTGAATTATTTTATTGTTTCACGTACTAATTCTAATTTTAAAATTTAGAAACTTATCAGAGAAAGAAATTACAAAAAAGTCTTCTGTGACACAAAAAACAATCTTTTTTTCAAAGTGATCGCAAACTTTTTTTCGATGTGTGTATATTGGAAAATACTATTTTATATTGTCTATGGACGATTCAAAAGTGATTTTATCGAACAAAACTTACTATACAAGAGTATATCCATTATCTTCCTTCTCTCATGGAATTTGTCTTTTCATTACAAAATAGACAAAAGTCTTTGTGGTTTAGGAGTGATAACGTAAGGTAAATTAGGTATGTTACTTAAATAAACAATCAGACACAAAGGCAGTAGTAGTGGTCTACGGCGTACTACACAAACCCCAAATCAATTTCAATTTTAATAAAAAAAGAAAAAAAAACTTGTTTTGTTATTTCTCGACTTCAAAGCGAGTCTGACGTCACGGGACTGAGGATACCTCGAACGGCGCTTAATCAATGTGTCCGCAGAAACAACAGTCATTCACAAGATTTTAATTCAAGCGCGAGAGAAGTTTTCTTATTTTGCACTTTTATTTCTCGGTTTTCTCACGGCGCTTCGCTACGTGGCGACTGATTAATGGTCGTCGGAGATAAAAACAGGGCGGCAACTCGCGTTCTGCTTTTAAAAATGGAAAAGTCGTTCCACACCCACAGCACAGAAAAGTCCAGAAGTCAATCTACTTTAAAAATCAACGCGCACCTCACTGCTCTCGAGCACGCCATGGGCACGATATCTCGGGCTGCTTGGGACCAGTGTGTCGTGCAAACGCGTAGCGTCCACTTGAGGTATTCACCTGTAAATTTTTTAACCGACTTTAAAGAGGAGGACGTTCTCAATTCGGTTGGTATGTATTTTTATGTATGTACACCGATTACTCCATGATTTCTGGACTGGTTTTCATGTTAAGTCCATAAAGATTTTATTCAGTTTGGCCCAGTAGTTTTTATTTTATATGCGTTTTTGTTATTTGGACGATTTAATTTTCACGATACTTTGTTTATATGTAAACCGATTAGTTAAAGATTTCTGATCCGATACGAGTGATTCTTTTTTTTTTGTTAGATTGAAGATACTTAGCGTTTGATCCCACAAAAGATATTCAGTTGGACCCAGTAGTTATAATGTAATTTTTATTTCTTCTTTTTTAGAGTAATGACGATGCATTTTTCTCTTAAATGAATAAAATAAAAATAATTTTTAAACAAGAAAAAACCGACTTCAAAATCTAAAATTTTACTAAAAAGTAAAAAATTATATCCGGTTCATAATTTGGAAGTTAGGCGGGGTCAAGTTTGAAACACGTGGGTATACCGACTAGAAATTAACATCTATTCCATGTTCCAATCTTGGCCCCGATCGACATACAAATCTGAAACAGGATATCATTTTTTACATTTTAGTTCCATTCCCGAAATTGAAGTCGGTTTTTATGTTTCGTAAATAATATTTTTAGTGTACAACAAGTTATTTTATCTGTGCAATGGACGGTGTTTAAATTCAATATAAAACGGTTAATTTTCAGTTATTTATATATTTGTAATATAACAATAACATTAACATTAAATTTTTGGTTAATATTTAAACAAAATCCTTGCCGACCGCCGAGCGTTGGTATGAAAAGTGAAGTACATATGCGTTTGACTTCTGTACCTTTCCATGTTATGCTTCAGCCATTCCAATTGGATGTCGTTAGTGCTGTAGAACACACGCCCTTTTCTAGTCGCAAGCGGTTTTTGCACAAACTTGAATTGTGGTCGATCGTCGCTTAACGTTTGTGTACGATTCTCCTTATTGTCGAATCATATTGGCATGTGTAACACAGTAAACGAAATTCTATTGAGTCCTTCAGTTAGATGAAAAAAAATGGTTGCCTGTAAAGTCGGTTTTACGGGCGAAGATTTTACGTGACAACGTCTTTTTCTCGGTAGAATATTTATTGATATGAATATAATTAAATTGCACAATAGGAACAAGGAATTGAATGAAAATAAGAATTGCACAAATTTTAACTATAGAAATATATTTTGTTTACTAAAACATTGTACATGTAAACTTAAACTTAACACGAGAGACTCATCGTAACGTTACCGAGCGTTACACTTTTTCATAAGTGACTCCCAGCCGCAACCTAATTTAAGACGTTGTCACGTCAAAAAATAATAATGGACACGTATTTTTTCTTTGGGCAACAACCAAAAAATGACAAAGTTGTAAAGCGTCAAAGTGTGGTAGTAGGGGCTCGTGACGTCACTTTTAAGTGAAAATTGTACTAAAACGTAACGTCATGCGACTTTTCAAAGCAATACAGCTATGCAATGTTTGTATTATGTGAAAAAAGAAAAAATACCTGTGCAATACTTTTTGATAATCTACCTGATAAACGAAGAAAAAAAATAGTCTATATATAAATAATATAAAAAAAATCCCTATTGTAGTAGCATAAACATTTACGTTAAATGTGAAACTGTATGACATTCTACGAACGCTATTTGCCAAACTCAATAGTATAGTAAAGTTTAGAAAAAAAAAACAATATCGTTTATTCAGTTTAGGCTGTTACAAGTTCTTGTAAATGTCGAAAAGCTACACCATCGGTTCGCAAATCTACGGCGGGAGACCTTGCACTGAGAAGAACCGGCAAGAAACTCAGCAAGGGCTGCTCCCTGCATTATATACAGAGTCGTCAAATTAAAAAATGTTTTCATAACTCATGAAGTCACTTTCCATTACATATGTAAATAAAAATTATGACTATAAAATAGAAATATAAAAAACTGATTCAACAAGTTTAAGAAAAAAAATGGTCGTAACGCCTCTTGTTGATGGACTTTTTTTTACCGGAGACTGGGCTACCGGTACGATAAGCTTGTCTTTATGTAGCAATGCATCGTTAACAAAAACAGGTACATCGCAACGGCATGGCAATGACTCGATGTCGGTAAAACAAAGGCCGTTAACAAGAGGCTCACTTGAAAAGAGATAACTATTTATTGTTAAATCGAGTTAAAGGACACCCGGCATTTTGTGCCAAAGTTGTATACTTTTTAAATTTTTTTATCTGTGTTTCATAATTGGGTAACGTAGTCTGGCAATATTTGTCATCAGCAGCTAGCTGTCAATGTCAAATACGTAGGTTTGTCATCAAAAGGGTTTCTATATCAAAAAATATTAATCATTAAATAACTACTATCCACGATTCACTAAAAATAAGGCAAAAGTAGTTTTATGTAGCAAATAATTTTGGCTTTATTTTGAGACCAACTTCAACTGTATACAAGTTTAGCATTTTTTCTATGAAAAGTGCCGGGTCTCCTTTGTATTTCCGAATCAGTATTTCTCTCTCCTTTTCGAATATGTTTATAACTCGGCATACATATTCAACGACGGCAGTCTCGTAAGCTACAAGCTTTCGATGATCGTCAGCAACCTATTAATGTCCTCAGTACTGGGGAATAGGCCTTCCTTATAGATGGAATAGGGAGTTTGGGCCATGACCCACCACACGGGCCCAGTGCAGATTGGTGGGTCCTAACGACTGCAGATGCAGCCGGGGTTAACGGCTAATCGTGCCTTCCCAAGCACGGAGGAGCTCGAGATAGTAAATTTTTGATCACCCATCCAATGACCGACCACTGCGAAAGTTGCTTAACTTCAACGATCGAATTTCGATGATGTCCTATTAATTAATATATATATATATCTGTGTATATTTGGTTGTCTTTTAATCAATGACCCCTGAACGAAAACAGATCCGTATAAAAGGACACCCGGCATTTTGTGCCAAAGTTGTATACTTTTTTAATTTTTTTATCTGTGTTTCATAATTGGGTAACGTAGTCTGGCAATATTTGTCATCAGCAGCTAACTGTCAATGTCAAATACGTAGGTTTGTCAATATAACCTCTTTAAGTAGCCGGGTTGTCAAGAGAAATAACGGATAAAAAGGCAATCACAGCAGAGAACATTCACAATCACAGTACGCGGGAGCGGATGCGAAATGCGAATGATTTTTTTGTTTGTATTTTAGGATTGTCAAATTGACATTTGGTTTTTTGGTTTTTTGGAGAAAAAGCAAATGAATCATGGTTTTTACAGTCACTTGAGTAATATTTTGAAATAAAATTCTGTCCCTTGAAGATTTAGGGTTTCCATATCACAAATATTAATCATTATATAACTTCTTTCCACGATTCACTAAAAATAAGGCAAAAGTAGTTTTATGTAGCAAATAATTTTGGCTTTATTTTGAGACCAAATTCAACTGTATACAAGTTTAGCATTTTTTCTATGAAAAGTGCCGGGTCTCCTTTGATTCATTGCAAAAGCATCAATCCCCGACTGAACACATTAGACCTATGGTGCCCAAGTCGCATTGCTCCAAGGGCTATTTTAAAAATCCTGATACGCTACGCGGGCACCCTTAATAAAAAACATAAGTGATTTAAACGAAACTACATTATAACGACCTAAGTCGACTTAAATACCATGCAGCGTAATTTACTTATCTCTTATCTATTAGACAACTCCGTCCGTCCGTCTGTCTGTGGTGCTGTTTCAGCGGCCAAACCGTAAGAGATAGACAAAGAGAATATTTAAGTTATAAGTTAAGAATAGTCTGATAAGACTACAAACCGGATTTGAGTAACGTAGCACTTCCGGTTTTCGAGAAATCACGTGATTTCTATTTCAAACGAAACCACACAAAATCTCCGAAGTCCTCAATTAATTAAATACATTTTTTTTTAAATCAGGTTTTGGTGAACATTTGGTTGACTGGTTTGCTAGTTGTTTATTTAATTTATTTCACCAAAATTGTTCGCGGGCGCGTAGAATACAGGCCGCGGGCTACCAGGTGCCCGCGAACTACCGGTAGGACACCACTGCATTAGACACTATATATCTAACTAAAAGGTCTTCCAGGGACAAATTTAAAAGTCCACTCCAACGAAGTTGCAGTGAAAACCTAATAATTATTATTAACGGCTGTCCACTTTTAAAAGACGAGAGTGAACGGAAAAGTTGTACTCAAAGTCTAAGTCTAGTTACTCTAGGAGATACATTGAAGTTCTGTGTAGAATTAATAGTGTATCGGGCAATGCTACAAAAAATTGATAGTACAGAAGGTCATTTCATGTATGTACTTTTCGGTCGCGTTAGGACTGTCAACGTTGGCTTGTGCACAAAAATAACGTGTTAGTGGCACTCGTACGTATCTAGATATTTGATTTATTGTTGGAAATATACACACATCAAAAGTGTCTAGGGATCAACATATATTTTTGCAATAACTTTTCTCCTGATTGATATTAATTAAAATTTTCTTTAAGGATTCATCAAATAAAGTGTTTTCGTTTGTCACAGTAACGATAAACCAAGTCACCTTTGCATTAATAAAGAAATTTGCCATTTTCCTAATAAAGGGATTTTTGACATTTGAACCACTAACACAAAAGTTCGAAAAAAAGACTGAAATAACAGTTTTCTCTAAAATTTTATTGGGTAACTTAAACAATTAATAATCCGTATTTCTACCGCGAACACTAACAACACAAGAACATCGGTTTGGCATACTCAAAATGAGTTCATCCAAATCACGCTGTGGAATGGCCGCCCATGTTCGTTGCAACTACAAAAAAAGGTCTTCTTGCGACTGGATACCCTCCATATTCGGCAGAGCTCTTCTCTGTAGCATATCCCATGCATGCTCAATCGGGTTCAAGTCTGGCGACTGAGCAGGCCAGGGCAGGACATTGATGTTAGCTGCGGCGAGAGTCTGTCTTACAACTCTTGCGGTGTGCGGTCGTGCATTATCATGCATTAACTGAAATAAGGGACCGATTTGCACTTGTAGAGGAACGATGACGTCTGATACAATCGTCTCAGCATAAATTTGAGCGTTGAGGTTGCCTCTGATCCAAATCAACTCAGTTCTTCCGCCGATCCAAATACCCGCCCATACCATGATGGTTCCACCACTATAAGGATGGACTTCCTGGCAGGATTTTAATCGCTGTTGGCGTCCAGGGGTTCTCCAGTGTCGTATACGTCTTGTATCCGGTCTCATACCAAAACGAGACTCATCAGAAAAGCACACGAAACGCCATTGTTCTTCTGCCCAATTTCTGTGTTCAAGAGCCCATTGATATCGAATCCTACGATTGTGCATTGCTATAGGTGGTACCCGTAGCGGTCTTCGGGAATGAAGGTTCACTTCATGCAAGCGGTTTCTGACTGTTTGGTCGCTAATTAAGTTCCCTGAAGAGTGATGAAGCCTCACGGCTAACATCATGGCGGTTATTGTTGGAGCTCTTCGAGTTAAGATTTGAATGTATCGGTCTTGTCTCCGTGTGGTGCAGCGATACCGTCCTCCATGGCGCTCAGCCACGGTACCAGTGCTTCGGTATCGTGTCCAAAGTCGACTGATAACACTCTGACTTGTATTCAGAGCTAAAGCCACAGTACGTTGCCGGGAACCAGCTTCTATCATTCCCACGGCTCTGAGCATTTCTTCCCTGCTTAAATGACGTCGCCGCTCCATAATAACGTTGGTTTTAATCAGTAGTAGGGAAACAGTAGCACTAATAATGTCTTCAATGCGTTGTATGTTTTTATAGGGAAAATATTGACAGCTGATTTTCATCTTTTACTCGAATTTGATTCACAGTTCCTGATTCAAATTATGAAATGCACCAAAAAGGATCCATATAAATTTATAAAATCATAAATTTATTACAAAGCCACATCTCAATCTCAAGAAATCCGCATAAAAATGCTTGATCCCTAGACACTTTTGATGTGTGTATCAGGAAAATTGGAAATATTTACTATAATTATAACTCGAGTATTTTCATCTTATTTACATCTTAAGGCCGGGTTTCATGGAGTCACCTACTCAGAGGTCAGAGAGGAGAGAGGAGGAATATTTGTATATATTTCTAGGTAATATTTACTATATATGTATCAGTATAATATATAATCTAGCCGTTACCATAGCATCCAAAACACAAGCCTTAAGCCGGGTACTCATCAGTGAGCTGTAACCGTAATATGCGTGATACAGTACGAGGTTATGACATTTAGCACTCGCAATCTATTCGAATTCGATATTAGTTCGTGCTAAGGTTACTAGCAAGCGCAGTGTTGGTTTTTAGGTCCACGATGTCGGACGAAGTATCTCTCGGTTGTGCAGTACTCGATGATTATAAACGGCGACGGAGATGGCGGCTTTGCTTTCCTAGGATTCGCGGCAAAAACCGACAATCGTCAGCTCGCTGCAAACCGCACGCGTACCGCTCGCAACAGGTTAGCGAACCACGTACACACTATGCTTTTTGTTTACAGTGCATGCAACGGTTACGGTAATAGCTCGCTAGTGTGTAGTCGACTTTACAGTGCTTACTTTGGGCTACCTTAGTTAATTGGTAAGGGTGTGGGAAATTGGTAAATTTATTTATGTAATTAACAGTCCTCTGAATAGTTATAATATTTTTTTCTGGTATTCTATATTTGCGCAAAAATGTTCACAAACGCGTGTCTCAAGCGGATTGAACTCACGCCCAATTGTGCCCATGTGCAGTGTCTATGCCCTTGTAGCTCGAGCGCACTTTTTGTGTAGATTACCTTCTGTACTATTTTGTGATTGCTAGCGCCGAGGCAACAGCGCGCACTCATCGATCAATTACTGCACCGTCCGGCGCTACCCTCTCCCATATCCTTACATCTAGTGCCTTAGAAATGACTGAAACATTTTACACATTAATTTAATATGAAAAAGAAAATATAGAACCGATTTCAAAAATACTAAAAATGCAAAAATAAGGTTTACCGACTGATATATTTGAAGTCAATACCATTATGATGATATCCCTGCTAATCAATATCATTAGTAAACAATAACAAATAGAAGGGTTGATAAACCTCAAACGTCAACTCAGTGTCACTTTTAGTTGCGTTCAGAAATTCAATTTTAAAACTTTCCCTCACATAAATAATCCATGGGTGTACCGGACCGTAGATTATTGCGTCCATGATTATTTAATTTCCCACACCAGTGTTGGAAGGCCAAAGGGGAAGATCTTCCTCCGAGCTGGATGATGGTAGCTCGGGGGCCGCGGCCCGACTGATCTTGGTCGGACATCGTATATATGGAGTGTTTGGCTCTGAATTTCTCTAGCGCGATGTAGGCTTCCTTACGTTGTAGTTGCAGTAAAGTCAAGTAATTTATACTTTCTGAAATATACAGAAATAAATGGATGTGAACAATTAATTTCTTGACAGTTTTATTTCATTCTGAAATCATTTGCTACTGTTTGCATAGTGCCTTCTAAATAAGTTTTGTACACAGTACTCCAGGCACGGTCTTTAAACACCCGCTCCCTGATTCATGTGCTCCAACACCTAGCCGATTGTTACTAAATTAGCCGTAGCCATGTTAGTTACAAGTTAAAAAAATAAAAAATGTTACAAGTTGGTAAATCTTATATTTTCAATTTCAGATTTATTGAAGTCGGCTTTATTTTTTCCCCATTTTTAGTATACTACGGAATAAGCTATTGGGTCGAAATTATACATGCGTAGGTCGATAAGAAGATCACGCTTAAGCGATAATTTCCACAGATGGGGAACCCCTCACTTCTTAAACGTTTTTTTATTGCCTTCCAGGCGAAGGAGCAAGTTTTAAATGCTCATGGGTACCCTACAGCAGGCTGTAGAGTTATGACTTCAACGTTGGCATAATCGTCGACAAATATATATATATATACTCTTTATAGACGACCTCCGTAGCCGAGTGGTTTATACGCCGGGTTTCATGGCGTCACCGACTCGAGAGGTCCCGGGTACGAATCCCGGTGGGGGCAGATGTTTGTGTGATGAATATTAGCATTTGTACTCCAGTCATGGATGTTTTATATGTATATCGTATTAATATATATATGTATTCTAGCCGTTACCCTAGTATCCCATAACACAAGCCTTCACATTGCTTACTTTGGGGCTAGGCTAATTGGTGTGAGAGTTTTAAATATATATTTATTTATTATTTATTTATTGCACACAAAAAAATTGTAAGACAATTCATAAATATGTGGGCAAAGGAGGGGCTTATCTCTAAGATCTCTAAGATAAGCCCCTCCCTCTAAGATAAGATTAAAACCTGAAGCTTTAGATATCTGCATTGGGCGCAATTTGTGATTTTCCACAAAAAAAACTATGAATTCAATTCAAGAATAAGAAATCTTTCGAAACTCCCACACTTTACAACCAAGTTATCGAGTTGCCGGTTCTAATAAAAGTTTTCATAACTCTATAGCCCGGTTAACGGCTCCCGTCTGGACAACAAATTGCTTCCGATATTTTTAATAAAAACTTTGATTCTGGAAAGTAATTATACGTCTAGACATAATGCGCATCCAGCTTCCTTCATTTCTTACAGAAACTATTAAGGTGGTATTGAGTTTATTTTATTTTAGACTTGCAACAAATAGTATATTCGGCAGTATACCGAATACCGAATATTCGACGAGGCCCCTGACCGAATAGCCGAATATTAGGCAAAAGTATTCGGCTGGATTTTAGCGCCAAAAACTTGTACAGACGTGATTGTTTCGCGCTCCTTTGTTTTGTTCTAATCTGCCGTCCTCAAGCTAAACTGCGGCTAAATGACAAAACCAACTTTAGAGATATGGCCAAAAACGCACGTAAACTTTAAATTATTGCTATTATGTAACCATTCATCACATGACTGATGATGAAAAAAAATGAAAAAAACTGATGACTTGTTTAAATTATGTACCTGTTTTATGTAGCAATGACTATTTAATAAATGATTATAAAAGAAATGAGAACCTTACCCTTCTAAATTTTGATTACCACAATAATTGAAATACATAGAATCCTCCATTTTTCCAATTCAGAAGGTGATTATGTACCTGTGTTATGTACCAATGACTACTTAAATGATTATATAACAGAAATGAAAATATGACAAAATATATTATTTAGGTATTCGGTATTCGGCCGAATAATATGTAGATATTCGGTATTCGGCCGAATATAATAAAAGCAGCCAAATAGGCCGAATACCGAATAGTAACCAAATATTCGTTGCAAGTCTAATTTATTTGGTTATACCACCTTTATAAGACTAAAATTTAATGTTTTATATACATTAATAAAAACTTATAGTCTGTTTCAAGTTCACCGCAAAAAAAAAACCATTTATCGTATCTCCTCTTTTTGAGAACACTCCTCTAACTGCCTCAGCTAGTATTGGAATTCTTGGCGTTGACATATCGAGCGACGTCCAGTTTCGGGATCATTTAGAGGGAAAGGCCAAATTGGCCTCTAAGAAGCTTGGTGTGCTCAATAAATCGAGAATGTACTTCACACCGGCCCACCGACTGCAACTTTATAAGGCACAGGTCCGGCCTCACATGGAGTACTGCTCTCATCTTTGGGCGGGGGCATCCCGGTACCAGCTTCTCCCTTTGGATCGCATCCAGCGCCGAGCGGCGCGAATCGTCGACGACCAGGACCTTTCCGATCAGCTTGATCCTTTAGCTTTGCGTAGGGATGTAGCTTCGCTCTGCATCTTCTATCGCATTTATCACGGGGAGTGTTCTGAGGAATTGCTTGGATTAATTCCAGCTGCTGCATTTCGCCATCGTACATCGACAAAAATTTCATCCCCATCATCTTGATGCGTGGGTATCCACAACCGTGCGTTTTTGTCGAAATTTTTTACCACGTACGACAAAACTGTGGAATATATTGTCGCCAGTAGTGTTTCCGGACCAATACGACCCAAAAACCTTCAAAAAAAAGAGCGTACTCTTTCCTTAAAGGCCGGCATCGCATTTGTGATACTCCTGGTGTTGCAAGTGTCCATGGGATCACTTACCATCAGGTGAGCCGTCTGCTCGTATGCCACCTATAACATAAAAAAAAGACCATCAGTAAACAAACTGGTAAGTAAATCTAACCATAGATATTTTATAGAATAAGATCCCAAGACTGCCAGACCTCACTTATTTTCACATGGACGAAATATGGATTATCGAATAGTATTAGTGTGTACAACGAACGTATACATACTCGCTAACTTGTGCTGTGGGCCAATTTTCACGAATCAGGTGGCACAGGCACGTAAAAATTCTACTCACTTTACTTACAGCCTGGGGACTGATTATTGCGTATGTTGTAGAGAATATTGTAATCAATTTGAAATTAATACTGCCTGACACATTCTATTCTCTGCCAAAATAACGTTAGAGTCTGTGCGGAAAGAGAATGGGCGTGGCGAAAAACGGAACTAACATTAAGATTTTTATATGGCAATCCAACCCAGGCATCTGTCAAACGTCAAAGTTTTGTATTGATACGGATTTGTTTGTTGTTGTGATTTCTTGCGGTTTTTTTGTATTTAATCATGTATAAAACGGGTAAAACCTTACAAGTACGGTAGAAAAGCACTAATGCGCCCTCAAATCTAAATCCCATTCTCTTTCCGCACAGACTCTACTTTTTGACTCGAGTTTTTATTTATGATTTTTCATATATTAATAAGGAAATTAGTGCTGTAAAAAATAAGAGAATTAATATATCAAACCCCTAGGAATTCAAATTAATGTGTTGAGAAATCCATTTAGTGATTCATTGAGAGGTAATGAGGGCTACTCGAACAAAAATTAGCACCTCAAAGTTTAATATTCCACAATAAAATCCCTAAATTGCATGATGAGGCAGGTGATGAAAAAAAAAACATCTCCAATTTTACATGAACATTTTTCAAAGTTTTATTGCACGTACCACTTTTTCTGAGCGATTGCTATACATACATACTCCACAAAATTACAGCTTTCTAGCACCACTATAAGAGTTCTTTGTCAGGACTACGGAACCCTAATGGATACCGAACATACTTGATCTGTGATAAAAAAATCAAATGAAAAGTAAGATTAATAAAATAGAAGTGAAACCTATATTTTATTTGTTTTGTTAAGTTTTTATTATCTTAGGTTTAAAAATATACTGTAAAAAAATTGTAAACATTGAAAAGTTAAGGATTGTTTATAAAAACCAAGCCTGTTTTAATAAAATAAGCAACTTAGGCGCCTACCAAACGTTTAATACTTAACTACTCAGGTATTGTATAATACTGGGAAATAATAGCTTAACTAAAGTAAAAAAGAATCAATTAAAAAAATAATTGACCGCAGGGTCGAACCACCGATTTATTGGTGTCGACCCCAAGATCGTTACCGTTCGGCTATCTGTCCCTTGCAGAGAGTTACAAAATTACGGATGCATTGAGTCAAATACTGTCGTTTTTTCGTTTCATCGAGTTCCAAAGCACAACGGTGCTAAAGAAGTTTTCACTGCAATAAACAAGGAGATCGGATAGTAAGATACAGTCATGTTTTCCTCGTATACATAGATATTTTAGGTTATTAGTTATTAGTATGTGAGTTACGTATTCTAGATTATTACCAAGAGGGATTGGATCGTATGCATAATTGTACACAAAGCTCGCGTCTGTGTCGCAAATAGACGTTTAATTACTTCAACCCCTATACCTGTTCCTGAGATGTACAGATTAATAATTTCCAAAGCCGGGGATACAATATCTAAAGGTATGTACAACTTTATAGAAGATATATAGATACATAAGATTAGACACTCAGGTAATATGCATATAAATGTTGTATATTCTGTGTTACTACATTTACTTATTCAAAAATATACATTCAGGGCTCATGATTATGAGCTGTTTCTTATGAGCTGTTTCCTAATACACAATTAGGAAACAGCTTCAAAAATGTATATTATATTAACACTGTCGCCATATATGGGTTGTGTCCTTACTATTTTATCAAAGTTGTGGATATTGTTTAAACAAAATACTTTTCAATGGATTTAAAATGCCCTTTTTAATACTTTTATACTCAATACTCAATGTTTTATTGCTTTCCATAAGTTATACAAGATGTTACAAAATAATATGCACAATCATGGACCCCGTCGGGGACAACAATCAATTAATTACAGAGGGAGAGTGACACCTTTGATTACATAAAAACGCTAATAAGTACCATAGCTGACTATTACAATGTAGAATTTATATAATATCTATCTATATTAAATTAAAATAAGTATTTAATTTTATTTGATTCTATAAAATCACGAAAAATAATAATTATAATGTGTATAGTAATTCATTAATTGTAAAAAAGATAATACTAAAAAAATATATAAAATATACGTAAATAAAATTTATTTAAAGTTATATAAAACAAAACACAACTGAGAGTATAATATTCTCAATTGTGTTTTATATCTATCACAAAGTTTCGTTTTCACTGAAAAGTCTTTTATTTTAAAAGTGCTATGCGTGAAAACATAAGGAACAAATATTGTGGAGATTCTTTTACCAGTTGTTCTCCACATCTAAACTAGCAAAAGAAAAAAATGTTGATTCAATTTATCAAATTAAAAATTTCTGACCACCCTTTTGATGACATTCAAAAGAGTTCTTTTAAACTTTCATGGTCACTAACATAATAGTAATATAAGTGATCATGGCGCTTGCAACAGTGCCGAAATATCGGAAACTCGCTTAAAACAAGGTACATGGTAACAATCCCGTTAATAACTTAAATTCAAAAGAGTTGTAAGAAATTTTTTATTTGCATAACAACCTTTTTAATTATATTTATTTACTAGTGGCCCGCCCTCGCTTCGCTTCGGTGTAGAGCTGTAGTGTAAACTATAGTTTTTGTTCTCAGGCTTGTGCTATAAAGAATGACTTTATTTAAATAATTACACGTGTTATTGTGAGTCAACCATAAAAGATAGACATATGCTGTTGCGGGATATTTTTTAGACAACTTTATGTAGAATATTTCCGTCATACATGATTTCTATGTAACTTTAACCATTAAGGCTGCACCCGCGACGGAAGCTTAAAAAATGGAGTAACTTCTCCTGTTTTCCCAACATTTCCCTTCACTACTCTGCTGCTATTGATTGTAGCGTGATGAAAAGTATACTATAACCTGCCCAGGAGTATGAAGCATAATTGTACCAAGTTTCGTTAAAATCCGTTGAGTAGTTTTTGTTTCTATAAGGAACATACACACAGACAGACAGACAGACAAAAATTTTACTGATTGCATTTTTGGCATCAATATCAATCACTAATCACCCCCTGATAGTTATTTTAAAAATATATTTCATGTACAGAATTGACATCTCTACAGATTTATTATAAGTATAGAAGATTTATAAATGAAAACCACAGCTCATTAACCAGCAGACACTACATTAAAGCCGAAACACCTAGGTATACACTAATAAATTCATATAACGTTTTCATGGTGAGAGCATCTGTCGTACCTTTATGACCGTTTTGACGACCCATTCTGAGAATAGTAAAAACTTCATACACTTTACTGGAGAGCGACTTTATTTGTAGTCGTAGGGAAGCTGCGCCAGGTGGTAAGTCAGTTAGATTGCATCCCAGTGTGATGTACGCTAAGTTTCCTTATATGAAAACTGTTTCAAATAATATATACCAGTGTTATTTGAAAAAATAATGTTAGAACAATCGTTGACTCATTTTATTATAAATAAACTTTTACACAAGGCCCAGTATGGGTTGGCTAAAAACCGTTCTACAACTGATGCTGGTGCCACATTGCTGAAATATATTTTTGATACTTGGTAAAAGTCGCGGAATGCGCTTGGGATATCCTAGGATTTATCTAAAGCTATTGATTGTGTTAATCATCAAACTTTGTTACGTAAGTTAAATCATTACGGCATAAAAGATGCGGCACAAAAGTTGGTGCACTCGCGTCGATCCACTAGGACACAGACAGTTGATAATATATATGATAGTTTTCACTAAACTACTTTAAGTTTGTAAATAATAAAGGTAGGCCATAACCGAAATGGAGCGCCTAACTAGGGAAGTAAGCAACGGTAGTTCTAAGACTTTTGGAGAATAAATAGTTTAGAGTTTAATCTTTCATTTTATGAGAAATGGTCTAGGTACTTATTGTTTTCGAGTAGGTGAACGTGGAAGACATAATGTATAAAACACGTAAATAAAAGCTCGATAGCGCAAGTGGTTAGCGCGTTGGGCTGCGATCGTTGAAAAATTTAGCAACTTTCGCAGTGGTCGGTCATTGGATGGGTGACCAAAACTTACTATCTCGAGCTCCTCCGTGCTTCGGTAGGCACGTTAAGCCGTTGGTCCCGGCATCTGCAGTGGTTAGCACCCACCAATCCGCTCTGTGCCCGCGTGGTGGGTCATGGCCCAATCTCCCTATTCCATCCATAAGGAAGGCCTGTGCTCCAGCTATGGGGATACTAAAAGGCTAAAGATGATGATGATAGCCGAAACGGAGCGCCTAACTAGGGAGGTAAGCAACGGTAGTTATAATATTTTTGGGTTATAAGAAGTTTGATTTAATCTTTCATTTTATGAGAAATACAAGTACCCAGTACTTGTTGTTTTCGAGTAGGTCAACGTGGAAGACACACTGTATAAAACACGTAAATAAGTGAATGTAGCACAAAAAAAGTACAGACCAAGAGTAAGTAGATTTTAAAAAAAACGACGAGTAGCACTCCAGGAGTGCCGGCAGAAGTTAAAACTTGAATATTAACGTTGTGCATTTTTAATGTTTTGGAATGGTTAGGGAATAATTTTGCACGAATTACTTTAGTTATCAGTATAAAAGTACGTAGTATAGTAGTAAGTATTTATGTGGTAGAATACAATATTTATTAATTGCGCTATCGTACACAAACATGACAATTTATATTTCATTAAAAAAGTTTATCTATCAGAAAAATCAACTTACATGAATCACGTTTAAGCGCACTTAGCGACATCTATTGCAAATAAATCAACTTACATGAATCACATTTAAGCGCACCTAACGTCAGCTATAGTAAAACAATGCATTTTCTTCGCAATAAAGCTGCCACGTTGACGTCCTAGATAAAAACTTATTATTATAATACGATAAAATAAAATATTACTATGTTTCGTCCAATATATTGAAAATCAACAACCTTTCCAATTTTATTGTGTGTCATGATGCGATCAGCCCAAGTGTTTAACCTGACGCGAGTTTAATATTTTTTACCCATACAAAAAAAGTGTACAACGCCGCTAAAGAAGTTTTCACTTCAAAAATAATAACAAAAGAATGTAGAACACTGAAATAATAGAACAGTTTGATATAAAATTGATTTAGAGATGCAATCAATGATGTTGGCAACGCTCGGATGATACAATTTGTATCGCAAGATTCTATGGTAACCCTTTTCCATCAGGTGGATCATTTTGCTTGATTGCAAGACTTTTTACATAAATTAAAGCTCCAACCTGTAGCATAATAGGATTAAGATCGTCAAACTGAGGGTGGCTGCATCGGCATGCGTCAATATTCTACTACACCAAAGAGTGAAAAAGATATAATTTTATTTACTGCAGGAAAACAATGACTTTGACTACTATACTGAGTCATGGTACTAAATTTGGCATTAAGTACCATGACTCAGTATAGTAGTCAAATAGTACATCTGATAGATATAAATAAATTAATATATAATTATAAAGTGACAAGAGATAAATATTATCTTTCGTATTACAATAAGAGACAAATAGCTTCTTCGCTATTATTTTATTTTACACACATAGCCAAAAATTTGGCTATCACTACTGCTTCTATTGAGCAGCATAATTATGTAGATCAGACCTTGGAATTTGTTCCAAATACTGACATTAATTGTAATTTAAATTAGTTCTTAAGACAACAGAGGAACTCTCTAGCTACAACATGGCCAAGGAAAAGTCTAAATACCTAAATATTGTTCACCAAAATATACAAGGCTTTTCTGGTAAAGACCTAGAAGTATGCTTATTTTTAAATGCAAAGAATATTAGAATATTATGTATTACTGAGCACTGGCTCAGAGATTATGAATTAGTTATGAACTTAGATAATTATACAGTTGCTAGTAGTTTTTGTAGGAAATCGGCTATCAGGGGAGGCTCTCTCATAATCTTACAGAATGATCTTAAATACAAAGAACGTTCAGATATTGTTTCACTTTCAGTTGAACGTAATATTGAACTATCTTGTGTGGAACTTGATGAAATGATCATAATATGTGTATATCGACCCCCATCTGGGAATTACACTCAATTTGAGTCCGCTATGGAAGACGCTTTCAATATAGTATGTAAATGTAATAAAGTGCTTGTTGTATGTGGTGATTTTAATATAAATATTTTAGTTAAGTGTCCGTTAGTGGGTAGGTTTCTAAACTTATTTAAATCATATAACTTGGTGCATATCTTCTTTGAGCCTACCCGCATCACACATGCATCAGCAACCTGTTAGGATAATATTTTTTGTAATAGGAAAGTTTTTAATAAATCAATAATAAATTGTATTAATTCTGATCATAGTGGACAATTAGCCTCTCTTGAACACCATCATGCTTCACACAAACATGACCTAACTTATAGACCAATTACACAAACGGGTATAAATAAATTTAAAGATAGTGTTTATCATAAAATGTCGGACTTACCAGTTTGTAATAATAATAATATTTTATATGAAGATTTATTTAATTTAATTAAAGATGAATTTAATAAAATATTCAAACGCAAAGTAATTAAATGCCATAGCTCTAAAAAGAATTTTAGTGATTGGGCCAAACCTGGTATTTACAAAAGTAGAAATAAGTTGTATCAATTATATGCTCTCAAAGCAACCTCATCTGATCCTAAGTTTATAGAATATGTCAAAAACTTTTAAAAAGGTGTGTGCCATAGCAAAAGCTAAATTTTTATCAAAAAAAATTAGTCTATCAGATAATAAAATAAAGACAACTTGGAATATAATTAATAATGAAACTGGAAGAAATAAATTCAATGAACGCACATATTCTTTAAAAATAGACAACAAGATTATTCGGACAGATGATGCCGTTGCCAACACTTTTGAAAATTTCTTTTCTAGTGCACCGTTTGAATCAACTAGAAATCTTAATTCTTATTCTAGGTTAGCAATGACCCTCCTTGAGTCAAGTGTTGATAAGTGCAGTAATGATTTTTATTTTAGACATATCAGTAGTGATTGTATTATAAAAACATTTAATTCTATTAATATTAAAAAGACAGAGGATTTATGGGGAATATCAACATATATAATAAAACCGATTATCACTGTCATTGCGCCACAACTGGCCATTATATTTAACAAATGTATTGATGAGGGAGTGTTTCCAGATCTAATGAAATGTGCTAAAGTTATCCCTCTTTTTAAGGCTGGTGATAAATCAGATCCCAGCAATTTTAGGCCTATATCTGTATTACCAGCGCTAAGTAAAGTATTTGAGAAAATAATTTATAACCAATTACTAGCACACTTTTCTATAAATAAGCTACTTCATTTAAAACAGTTTGGTTTCACTAGAGGCAAAAGTACTACTGATGCTGGAACTGCACTTCTCAAACACATTTTTGATATATGGGAGAGTAAGCACGATGCTATTGGCATTTTTTGCGATTTATCTAAGGCGTTTGACTGCGTTAGCCATGAAACATTGTTAAATAAAATGAAGCATTATGGTGTATCAAATATTTCACTAAGTCTGATACAGTCTTATCTTTCTGCTAGGATTCAGAAAGTAGTTATAAATGAAGCTGAGTCTACAGAAGCACCCATTTCTATGGGCGTGCCCCAGGGTTCAATATTGGGCCCATTGCTTTTCCTTTTTTATATTAATGACCTTCCTCACTTTACAAGAGATTTGTGTGAGACAGTACTATTTGCTGATGACACCTCTTTAGTGTTTAAAGCTAGGAGAGGAAATGATTGTTATGACTAAGTAAATTGTGCTCTCTCTGAAGTCCTTCACTGGTTTGCGGTAAATAATTTAAAACTAAACTCTAGCAAAACAAAATGTGTTAAGTTTACTTTACCTAATGTGAGGCAGGTTAATACTAGTTTAAAAATAAATGACCAGCCTGTAGAGTTAGTGGATTCTACAAAGTTTCTGGGTATTACTTTAGACTCGCATCTGCAATGGGATCCTCATATTGATGCCTTGTCAAGTAGACTGAGCTCTGCGGCCTTCGCTGTTAAAAAAATAAGACTCCTAACTGATGTGGGAACGGCAAGAATGGTTTACTTTGGTTACTTTCATAGCGTTATGTCATATGGCCTTTTGTTGTGGGGCTCAGCTGCTAATATAGAAAGTATTTTCGTATTGCAAAAGAGAGCTGTTCGCGCCATATATAATTTAAAGGCAAGAGAATCTCTTAGAGAAAAATTTAAAGAAATTAATATTTTAACACTGGCATCGCAATACATCTATGAAAATATAATATATGTAAGAAGAAACTATGACGCATTTGCAAAAAAAAGTCAAACCCATAACTTAAACACGAGATTTAAGAACAAGCTTGCCGTTCCATGTTTCAGACTCCAAAAATCTAGAGGTTCATTTCTGGGATGTAGTATTGCATTGTTTAACAAAGTTCCCCAAGATCGGATTGAGCTTCCACTAACCAAATTTAAATCTCAGATTAAGAATACTCTTATGAATAAGGGCTATTATAAAGTTAATGATTATCTAAATGATCATTACGATCATTTGCATGGACATAGTGTTTCTTGTAATTTCTTATTTGATGGGTATGAGTCAGTTTAACAGTAGTATGGTACCTATCTAATGCCTCTTCCTATATATACTAAATATAAAATTTGTTGTAACTATATATCTATACCCTAAATAATGTAATGGAAGGTGACTTCAGAAGTATGTCTGAAGTCATTTTTCAACTTGACGACTCTGTATATATCAATACAGGGAGAAAAAAGCAGCCCTTGCTGAGTTTCTTGCCGGTTCTTCTCAGTACAAGGTCTCCCGTCGTAGTTTTGCGAACCGATGGCGTAGTTTCTTGACTTTCACAAGTGCTTGTAACAGCCTAGACTGAATAAATGACTTTTCATTTCATTTCATTTCATTTCATTTCAATGTAACGCAATAAAAGAGTGTCAATTTGTAGTAATATAAGTTATTTACGGAATTATAATAAATAATAATAATAATAAATATATCTTTATTCAAATAAGGTCATACATTGCATAATAATACTAATAACAATATAAAGTACAAAATAATGGATGCCTGAACTAGGTTACAGTTAAAATTGTACCTGTATTTCAGGCTTTTATGATCTTAATAATATATTGAATGATTAATAAATTAACAAATTAATTAAAACAGAACTTAAAGTAATCATTGTATAAATGTTGGTAAATGTAAATTATGGAGTTACGTTCATTTATTTACAAATAAGAAGTAATTCTTCGGTCTGCTCGTATGTCAGGCTGTGCAAATAATTAAATACTACAGTTCTACAGTTAAAGTAGTTTAATGTATAAATACCTAACACTCTATTAAACTTATTATAAAAGAAAGGACTTAGGAAAGTAGAGAATCTATGTAAAAAGATGTATTTTGAATCATGTGTAGAGATGCAGACTATATCTTTCCGTCTTTTGTTAGTGATATCAGAGCAAAAAGGTGAAATGGTGTGTTGTTTTAATATGGTGTGCATAATGAAAAGCTGGCGAACAGTTAACACATTACAGTATTTGTAAAGTTGATGCGTAATAAGAAGGGAAGTGAATTGGCTACTTTTAAAATGGCTCTCTGAGCTCGCTCGAGAGGGATTAAAATAGTTTTGAGAGCTCCACCCCATGAAGTTATACAATATTGAATTACTGATTGGCATAAGGCCTGATATACCTCTTTAATTAGTTTTGGACCTGCAATTGTACGTATTTTTTTAAAAATATACATTAATTTACGGATCCTGACTACTAGCTTTGCAATATGCTGTCTAAAAGATAATGTGTCGTTAATTAAGATACCAAGATAGTTTATATGGGATGTGTTCTGTATTAAAGGGCAACCGCATTTATTGACTGAAGGATATTGGCATTGATGTGCGTATAAGTTAGGATTTGTAAACCCATGACAAGGCTGGCGCATAACAAAGTGAATATAATTGGTTTTGTCAGTATTCAGTGTTAGTAAATTGCAGCGAAGCCAGTTATTTACACCATTAAGACCAAGTTGAGCTACCTCATATAATTTTGACCTACTATTGGCGCTAAAAATCAAGGCCGTATCATCGGCGTAAGATATAATTTTACCACATTTCAAATTAAGGTTACATAAATCATTGATGTAAACGAGAAAAAGGGTAGGGCCGATTGTACTTCCCTGAGGAATACCATAGCAGGTCATTTTCTGATAATCACTTTTAATATTTCCTATTTTAACGCATTGAGATCGATTGTCTAAATAATCTGCAAACAGTTTTAACTGCGTTCCTCTAATACCCAATGCTTCCAACTTTTTTAGAAGCTTCGGAATTGAAACGGTATCGAACGCTTTTGCTAAATCAAGAAAAACAGCTAAAGTATGCTTTCCTTTGCCTAGTTCCTGAGTAATATAGTTAGTCAGGTTATGCACCGCATCTGCTGTTGACAATTTTGCCCGAAAACCAAATTGCGTATGTGACAAATAGTTATTTCTTTCCAGGTAGTCAATAAACCTTTTGTTAATAATTTTTTCTAATAGTTTTGATAAGGATGGAAGCACTGATATTGGTCTATAGTTATTTACTTGATCTTTACATCCAGATTTATAGACAGGAGTAACTACTGCTTTTTTTAAACGTTGTGGAAAAGTACCCTGCGAAAGGCAGATTTGAAAAATGTCTGTTAACGGTGGTATTAAAATATGCTTAAAAGTTTTGAGGATTTTATTGCTAATGTTATCAAAGCCGACTGCACTGTCATCTTTCAAATTTGTAATTATTTGTAAAATTTCTTGTTGGTCGGTATCTAACATAACAAAACTATTCCTACTAGTGGTAGCGTTAAGTGACTGAGAAAATAGATTTAGAGGTTGGTGGCGTTCTGCAAGGTCTTTTCCCATATTAATAAAATAGTTATGTTCAGGCACGGTATTTCTTATTATGTGGGTAAACCACGAATCCACGACTCAACGGTAACGGGCGCTGCTGTCACTGGCACATTACCTCTCACGGCGGGGCGAGCGCACACAAGAGTTGCTGGACTATATTTCGGAATATCGATTTTCGGTGGATTATCATTAATAGTTATAAGTGAACTGCTTAAGTTGTCTCGTATATCAAATAATATTGGTGGAACAGCTGTATTTGAAATTGGTGCACAATAAGGACTCTGAGTGGGTGACCACGTGGACACGTAACGCTTCCAGCACGAGATCATACTGGCAAAGTCAAGGTGAGTGGTTTACTTCGTAGTGGGGAATCCTGTGCCTGAATTTTACCTTTAGAAGCGGTAGGATCAGCGATCAAACCAACTTGTTCTCGTGGGCTATCGAAGGGGTTCTCGCGAACAAGTTATTTACATAATTGGTTGATATAAGCGGTGAAGGATGGGTTAATAGTAAACTCGAACACGATTCGTGCCTTTTTGAAGTGTAGGTAAAATTTTTAATATATCTCCAAAGGCGTTTGCTATCCTTGCCTGCTTTGAGTAGTTCATTTTTTTTATAATTTGCTTTTAATTTTTCCAAAGGATTATTAACGAAATTCCTGTATCTCCTATAGATAACTAGCAATGTGAGGTTATCAGGATATTGTTTTGTCCTCATATGAAGTTTAATACCCGGGGTTATCCAAGGTTTGATATTTTGATTGATTGTTTATTTGAAGCAACTACAGACGTATTATGTAATATAGCTTGTTCAACATTATTAATTAAATACAACAAAGATGCATTCGCGTCCGTCGACTGAAAAACTGGGGCAAAGTCAAGCTTGCATAAATCGTGTTTTTATGCAAGCTTGTTACCATGTACCTTCTTTTTAGCGAGTTTCCGATATTTCGGCACTGTTGCAAGCGCCATGATCACGGAGTAACTGAAGTAATTGCGAGTAGGCTGTTATTGGCAGACATATCGGTCTACCCTCCGAATCACTCGAAACTGTTACATGGTAACAATCCCGTAAATAACTTATATTACTATAATGTTAGTGACCATGAAAGTTTAAAACAATATAGTGTCAATTTGGTGTTAGTATTATTTTATTACTGCTTTTAAACGAAGCATCAAATCCTCTGAAACATATTTTTCTTAGAACTGGGTCCACTCTCATTCACGAAAACACAACTCATAGAATAAGATTTGTGTGAGCAAAAAAGCCAAGACAACCTCGTCTCTATAATAATTATGAAATCTCAGTGATTTAATCACGAAATGTGGCGGATAGCTAATAAGATTAACCGCTAAACTGATGTAAATTAGCGCGGATGTATCCGAAGATTTCCCATCCATCGTCGGTAATCTTACATGAGCCGTCCGTGATGTGCAAGGAAATAAATGGATTAACTGTAGTCTAGTCTTAAGAGTATTTCGTCAAAGGAGACCTTACGGTGTAAGAAAATCTGTGCTTATGAAGTAGTGCTAACAAACTATTGTCCCAAGTCTGAGTACTTGTGATGCAAGCAAATGGTGGTCTCAATTAGCATTAATTAATGGAGGAATAGTGTTAGCATAATAGCGATTTCTTTAAGAATGGTAATACTTCTTTAGAAGCCTCAGAAAATCGCTTGAGTTAGAGTACCGGTATAAGTAAATAACCTTATACCGGTACTCTAACTCAATTTTGGTATCGTATGAAAGTAAGCTCTTTAACAAAGTATTTCCAAATACCGTAACAATCAACTGTTAAAGAAAATGGTTGAGAGAGTGAGCAAATTTGAATTAATTAAATTAAGAGAGAAAGAACTATGACGCGTTTGCAAAAAAAACTTTAAACCCACAACTTTCTCACGAGATTTAAGAACAAGCTTGCGGTTCCATGTTTCAGACTCCAAAAATCAAGACGTTCATTTTTGGGGTGTAGTACTGCATTGTTTAACAAAGTTCCCCTAGATCTGATTGAGCTACCACTAACCAAATTTAAATCTCAGATCAAGAATACTGTTATGAGTAAGGGCTATTATAAAGTTGATGATTATCTAAATGATCGTAATGCATGGACATAGTGTTTCTTAAATATAAAATTTATTGTAACCATATATCTATATCCTAAATGATGAATGATTCTAACCTCTGTGTCCTGTGGTTAAACCAGCCAAGGATTAAAATAAGACAGAGATATTAGACAGCTTCGGTCAACTGTTGACCGATTACATTATTTATATTATTATTTGAATCCCTAGTTAACCGCTCCTAATACTGATTTACGAGTGTCGCAAGTTGCATTAAATCAAGGTGAGGATTACTCACAGACATAGATAAAGCAATAGGGTATTTGACAGTATTAAAAATAAAGTGCCAATTGTAAGCATCTGTGTTTAGAATGAATATTGGTAGATGTTTTCACTGTTTTTACAAAAAAAAATATTCATAATTTTACAAAGAAACCCACGAAAAAGATAATAGTTTTCTTGTCTATTGTCACGTGACCCAAAACGCTTGGGATTGGCGGAGCCTAAAATGACGTCACACGCAAACTTCTGGTTAAAGTGACATTACATTGTATCGTTTGACGTTTTGATAACAGTTCTTGATTTGGTTATTTTTACTGAAATACACAACAGAATGATGGATATCCACTTTTACGGACTCCATAAACATTAGTCAATAGCGTGAGATCGTTTTCTAAAACTTGTCAAATACTCTATTGTGTGTACTTAGCGTACCAAAAAGAAGATCAATGGTCGCGTCACCGTTCTCAATGAAGAACGTCAATCATAATGTTTAAAAATTATGTGACTATAACTTATTAAGCTTTAGAAACGATATCATTGAAATAAGTGGTCGGGACCATTCCGGGACAACTAATTCGTTCTCGTGACTACTCAAAATTTGGCACTCTCGGCTTCCACACAATTTGAAGTTCATGAAGCGTCTACTTCGTATAATACATATGAGGAGATCAATGGCGCAAGTGGTTAGCGCGTTCGGTTGCAATCGTTGAAGTTAAGCAACTTTCGCAGTGGTCGGTCATTTGATGGGTGACCAAAAATTTAGTGGGTGATGGGTCTTGGTCCAATTTCCCTAAGCTCCTCCGTGCTTCGGAAGGCACGGTAAGCCGTTGGTCCCGGCTGCATTTGCAGTCGTCAGTACTCACCAATCCGCACTGAGCCCGCGTGGTGGGTCATGGTCCAATCTCCCTATTCCATCCATAGGGAAGGCCTGTGGCCAAGCAGTGGAGACATTAATAGGCTGATGATGATGATGATAATTATAATGCATAAGTATACATTATGTTCTGAAATTTCAAGGATTTCGATGAACATACCTTTCTTAGCTGTGTTTTGCAAAAATTCATGCAAAATTTACAAAGATTTGACAACTTTCGTGGTGTGAGTTGTATGCACACCGGTTTTCAAATCGTCGCCTGTTTACTCCGGTTTTAAATCCCGGTGGGTAAATGTTTGTACGATTAATACAAACATTTATTTATTTAACGAGCATTTGAACTTAAGTCATGTCTGTTTACATATGTAGGTATTTGTTGAAAAATAATACTTGTAATTACGTGTACGGAATGTATCATTCGCATAAAGCAACTTTCGCAGTGGTCGGTCATTGGATGGGTGACCAAAGATCTTCTAAAAATCGGGAGGCGTTATAGAAAAAAGCAGTAGATGTATGGAGAGAGCTACGAGAATGCCCCCCCCCCCCCCTAGAATTGGTAAATCAAATCAAGATGGTATAGGCCAGTAACGAATGTGTTTCTGTGGCTTCTGTCGCCCCTCAAAGCTCTTTTTAGACAATAACTTTTTTTTTTATTATTGTGGAAAACGCAACTCAACATGCAATTTAAAAAAGAAAATCGTATTCTAAGAAAAACAGTAGATTCAAGTAGAAGAACAGGAGAAATTTTAAAAATCAGGAGATATCCTGTCAAATCGGGAGAATTGGCAACAGTGGAGCCAAGGTAATTGGTGTGAGTGTCAAAAATATTTGCTGTTTATTTCTTACCAGCGGCCCGCCTTCGCTTCGCTTCGGTGTAGAACTGAAGTGTAGACTACAGTTTTTTTTCTCAGGCTTGTATTATACACAATGACATTCATCTATGATTCTTCTTATACCTGCATGCCAAGTGCCAGCCCGATCGGTTTAAAATTAACAAAGTTTCATACAAACTTTCATTCCCTATTTTATCCCCTTGGGGGTAGAACTGATCAAAATCCTTTCTTAGCGGATGCCTACGTCATAACATCTACCTGCATGCTAAATTTCAGCCCGATCCGTCCAGTGGTTTGGGCTGTGCGTTGATAGATCACTATGACAGTCATTCACCTTTGAGTTTTATATATATACTAGCTGACTCGGCGAACTTCGTACCGCCCAAAAGTAATAATTTGCAATAAATTAAAATTGCGACTATAATTTGAGATTTAAACTATCCTATCTCTCAAGTTGGATCGAACTGCACATGGTGTGCGAATATTATTATAATCGGTTCAGTGGTTTAGAAGTCCATTGAGGACAAACATTGTGACACGAGATTTATATATATTAAGATAGATGGGGTATAAACTTTGACAGTGTAAAGCTGCGTTTAGCTACTCCCCTCCTGGCCGCGTCGTAGAGGAATATGCCTCTACGGGTGCATAACCTCGTCTCGCACCTTTTCCACTAATAGCACCATTTAAATAATGTATTCAGCTGAAAGCAATATACTTTAGTAGCACACAGCTGCATGGGCCGTCACTCGCACCAAATTAAAGTCGGGGCACAGAAGTGCTGTGATTTTTCTCTTCCCACTCGGGTGATTGGAAATCTAATTTGGCGCGGGAGAAGAATGTTAATTTGGATAGACGAATACGGGGTGGGATGTCCAACGGCTGATCCTTTACGGGGCGTAATTGAAAGGTATTGACTGTTGAAGGACGGTAGGTACGTGAGTAGGTATTGGACACTGGCGAGATTAGGCTCGGCGCTTTCGGAATTAGTTCGTTCTTTATGGGCTATTAAAAATTATTTTCACTGGCATGTAATAATGGTACCTTTATTTCAGACTAGCGGCCCGCCCTCGCTTCGCTTCGTTGTAGAGCTGAAGTGTTGTATTATACACAATGACATTCATTTATGATTCTTCTTATACCTGCATGCAAAGTCTGAGCCCGATCGGTTTAAAATTCACAGGATATCATTAAAACAATCCGTGACCTGCAAGTGTCAAATACTCGCTGAAATTCAAAACTAAAACGAGCCACGTGCCGAACGTCGAATCAGGTATCAACGAACAATTAGGGATGATGACTAATTTTTTTTACTTCGTTTATCAGGTAGATTATCAAAAAGTATTGGACACATATTTTTTCTTTTTTCACATAATATAAACATTGCAGAGATATATTGATTTGAAAAGTCGCATGACGTCACGTTTTGATACAATTTTCACTTAAAAGTGACTCCCAAACTTTGACGCGCTATAACTTTGTCATTTTTTGGTTGATTGCCCAAAGAAAAAATACGTGCCCATTATTTTTAGATCATCTAACTGACGGACTAAATAGAATTTCGTTTACTGTACCCCGTCATCACCCCTATTATGTCGGTCATTATAACCAGACATAATTTATTAAATTAATGGGTCATAAGCGGTATGTCACCGTAAGGGAAGTCATTATATCCGACTTTTTAACAGACAATTTTATATGTAAACCAAATTTCGTAGTGTATATATTACGTCATTATAATCGGTTGGTCAATATAGGCCGAGTCATAATAAACGGATTCTACTGTATATACAATCACTGATAGTATGCTTTTGAGCATTACTATAATAATTGTAGTAAAAGAATAAAATCTAGATTTTTTGTCAGATAAGATTACTCTTAAGAAAAGTTTTACTAGAAAAAAAATCCACGCGCACCAGGCAGCGGACGTGACTCGAACCCGCACCCTTCGCAATCCGGGCGAATGCACTGACCAATTATGCTACCACGGCCCTGATGGCCGAGTCGAAATTTTCCTAGCCCTAAGCTGCAAGGCAGCGCCATCTCTTCGCATTGTAGGTAACCCACAATGTCAAATGAATACTTTTTCAAGTATTAAACATTTGAAAGAAGTTTGTAGTGAAACTTTTCTTTAGATTTAAACATCTAGCAGTTAAATGCTTAAAAAACTAAATAAAAACAAGATTACTATTCGTATATCCACCAAAGGTCGGTGACCTTCAAAAGAAATAAGTAAAATTTTCAATTCCTGCCAAATGAAATATGTACACTGCCTGATTGTACTGTCAGTAACAGAAATACATAGTTTAATTAAAAGCAACTTGTTCCAACGAAATACATTTATGTTTAAAGTATTCAATGTAGGATATGTTTTTGAAATTTATTCAACCGACATTTTTTGATTAGCGTCTAAAATATGCGAAAACATGCTATCCTGAAGAGTTCCGTTAAGCCAGAAACATATTAACGTGTCGTGGCGTGACGTGGCGCATCGGTTTCATACATTTATTATGGGTTAGAGAGAGATAGAGACGTTAAAGCGTCGACACGACACGATACGTAAATATGTCTCTAACCATAGTAAATGTATGAAACAGATGTGCTTCTGGCGCGCCACGACACGACACGACACGATAATATGTTTCTGGCTTTAGTAAACGAATTGACAATCAACTTGTTTTGAAAGTAGAGTACAAATAGAAGTAAGGTTCCAGGGACCACGGGGTAGGGGCTGCGATCAGTGTAGGCAAAGGCGTAATTATTGTATCGCAAACGTCTATAAGCTAAGCTATGATGGCCGCTACTATCAGGCGGGTCATATGAATAAATAATAAATAAATATTTTCAACACTCACACCAATTAGCCTAACTCCAAATTAAGCACTGTAAGGCTTGTGTTATGGGATACTAGGGTACGGATAGAATACATTTACTGAACATATATATGTATCATCATCAGCCTATTAATGTCCCCACTGCTGGGGCACAGGCCTTCCCTATGGATGGAATAGGGAGATTGGGCCATGACCCACCACGCGGGCCCAGTAGGATTGGTGGGTACTAACGACTACAGATGCAGCCGGGACCAACCGCTTAACGTGCCTTCCGAAGCACGGAGGAGCTCGAGATAGTAAATTTTTGGTCACCCATTCATTGACCGACCACTGCGAAAGTTGCAGCAGTATATTAACATAGAAATATTTATTTAACATCCATGACTGAAGTACCGATGCTCGTATTCATCACAAAAACATCTGCCCCCCCGGGATTCGAAACCGGGACCTCTCGAGTCCGCGACACCGTGAAACCCGGCGTACAAACCACTCGGCCACGCAGGTCGTCTAGTCGTCTATGTTCAATAAAATGTAATAATTGTCCACTTTCCACAGAAGTTAAAGTATAAAACTTTTACAGTTTCAAATTCACATGCCAGCTACAATCAAACAGCTGCTACAGTATTTTTACTACGCGAACAGTTCATCGCTTATGCATAGCATCTCACGCGATTCGCCGCGTCTCGTGTTGATACGAACTTAATATTCCATAACTAAGCAGTTTACAAGTATCTCCCTAACATCCTACTCAGTCACAGCCTAATAGCATTAAAACGGTAAAGCATTTACTGCCGGCAGCGCCCGTTAGATTTCCTAACTAAATTTGTTACTCTATGGCTCGGCTTGGGACTTGAAAATAGAGCGAGAGTAGTGATACTTACGAGGGCTTTGTATACAGCCATTTAACAGATGCTCTACTGAATATAGTTGGTATTAGCACTTAACCGGTAATTCGCTTATGTAGGCATTTGGTTGTTTTACAAAGGCCGTGCGTGTTACCAAGAAAGGAAGTAGTATAAAGAATCTTACAAATCACGGAGTAACTCGTAACAGTGAATTGATTGCCAGGCTTTCTGACAATTGCCTAAAGTTAGGGAGCTGGTGGCAATTCAGGTATATGATTTCATCGTTGTCGATACCAAGACGTAATGTACTCCAATGTAGAAGAAAAAACAAGTGCGTGTCGTGCCACGCGCAGTGTAGTTGCCTGTATTTACAACAATACACCAGGCCACTCAGAGAGTTTTGAGTTTCAAACTTTTTATGTATAAATCACTGGCCACTTGTAATTATTTTGAAAACTTCGATTACTTAAAATTAAAAAAAAAACACTGTTCGATTTTCAAATTTCCCTCCGCATTTTTTCGAGAGGCAGTTCAATTTTTCTTGTCTCTTTAAAATTGGATCTCCTTTGAGAACTTTTACGATTTTTAATGTTGCTTGAAATCTGTTGAGTCATTTGATCGATTTCGAACTGCTTTTATGGATGAAGGACCTACAAAAGCAACCATCTACTTTGGTGAATTAACAAAGGAGTGGTCGTCTTACGACGGCTGTCACCGAAGAAAGTGTGCTGGCAGCAAAAATAAAAAATTCAAGAAAACAGTCGAATTACGTACGAAGAGATTCTGCATACTTTGCAGATTGGTTCAGGAAGTGTTCGCAAGATTTTGCACGAGCACCTTTGCGTAAGGAGGATAGTTTCCCGCTGGGTGCCGCACAACGTCACCGAAGCTCAGAAGCAGGCCCGTGTGTATTGCTGCAATGATATGATACAAAAATTTGATGCAGGCTCGTCACGGCGCATTTACGATATTGTGACAGGTGACGAATTCTAGATTTATCAATACGATCCAGAAACAAAGCGTCAGTCGACAGTTTGCCTGTTTCAAAATGAACCAATGCCTACGAAAGTGAAGCGATCGAGGAGCGCAGGGTAAATTTTGATCGCTAGTTTCTTCACTTTGAGGGGGTACCTAATTTCAATTTCACTTCGAGACCAAAGTAGCATCAACGCTGAATGGTATAGCACATAATGCTTGCCAGAAGTTTTTTTTGCAATGAGCAACAAGCGACCTAACAACGGGCTCCGCGGGGTCCTTCTTCACCACGACAATAGGGATGATGACTATTTTTGTTTCTTCGTTTATCAGGTAGATTATCAAATAGTATTGGACACGTATTTTTTCTTTTTTCACACAATATAAACATTGCAGAGATATATTGATTTGAAAAGTCGCATGACGTCACGTTTGAGTACACTTATAAGTGAAAATTCACTCAAAAGTGACGTCACGAGCCCCTACTCCCAAACTTTGACGCGCTATAACTTTGTCATTTTTTGGTTGATTGCCCAAAGAAAAAATACGTGTCCATTATTTTTTGATCATCTAACTGACGGACTAAATAGAATTTCGTTTACTGTGCCCCGTCATCACCCCTATTCGCCCGCGCACTCTGCGATCAAAACGAAGGACTTCCTGGACTCCACACCAGTCAGAGCCTTGGGACACCCTGATTTGGCTCCGTGTGACTTCTTTTTATTCCCTAAAATAAAAAATCAGCTCAAAGGGATACAGTTTTCATCACACATGTCTTGCTTTGTTAAAAATCTCTTCGGTGGTGTCGTGTGAGGCAGATCGTTACGTTCACATAAATATGGTTGAGCGAAGCGATTGCTGGTTCATGCGTCATGCTCGTGAACGGGTGCTGCCAGCGAATATGAGTCTGCTCTATTCTACTTTAACATCGAAATGCTATCTAATTATACCTAATATAAATACTATTTTTGTATTTATACTGTATGACACAGCAATCGAAATGTGAGTGGACGTTGTATTGGCAGCGTCATTTTATGTGCATGTTGCTATTTTTGTTAAATGCTGATGAGTTTCGTGCGCCCATTGTTCTCATCAACAAAAAGATGTCCTGCAAGGGTGATAAGAAAAATTATTTTACGTTTCAAAAGACCTTTCAATAAGTAAATTTGAATAAAGCATAATTTCAATTCACATATTTTTTTTTTAATTTCATATTATTGCATTTCATCTAATAACAATATCAAAGAGTGTAAAATTTCAGCTCAGCCTATTGCGTCCTAACTATTGCGTGCGACTATCATGAATTATCAGAAATCGTCTCGCAACGTGTAGGTACTCTTTTGTATAAAGTATACAAATATTTCCTTTCACCTGGGAATAGTTTTACCGCGTGGATTTTTGTTTCCTGGATCTTGCGACTTGATGCTTTTTCGATATAAGGTTTTCTTTCTTTGACGTTCCGCTATTGAATTCAATAGCGAATATTAAATCCCTCCAAAAACATTTTCATGTAAACTGTTACCAAGACGAGACGATATGACTCGCACTGCCAAGTGTGATATGAGATCTCACATAGAGACAAGCTTCTAACTCTATACGCCCTAACTTCACAAACTTTAGACCCAAGTCAAAATATGTGGCTTGGTCATTTCGCTACATTCACATAGGCGTACGGTGAAATATGTATTTCTTAATAATTTCGAAATAGGGTATTTGACAAGTTTTAGAAAACGATATCACGCTATTGACTAATGTTTATGGAGTCTGTAAAAAGTGAATATTCATCATTCTGTTGTGTATTTCAGTAAAAATAACCAAATCAAAAACTCCATTTTCAAGTTGCCGCGAGAATTTTTTTCTGGACAATATGGCGTCTTACTAGTGTGTCGACGTCACACGACTGTTATTAAAATGTCAAACGATACAATGTAATGTCACTTTAACCGGAAGTTTACTTGCGTGTGACGTCATTTTAGGCTCCGCCAATCCCAAGCGTTTTGGGTTACGTGACAATAGATAAGAAAACTATTATCTTTTTCGTGGGTTTTTAGTAAAATTATGAATATTTTTTTTTTTTTGTAAAAATGTTATATCCCCTGCCAGTATACATTCTAAACACAGATGCTAACAATTGGCACTTTATTTTTAATACGGTCAAATACCCTATTGTAAAGAAATAAAAACATGTTATAAATTATATAATATTATCGTTTCTGTCACCAATACATATTATAGATAATGAAATTAAAACAGGCAGAAACAGGTTGCCTTCATACACTGTTTAAAACCACCTATACTGTCTAGCGTTCTTTTCTATGCGAACAAATATAATATATAAGTAAGTGTGTATATGTACCCCATTGCAGCTCTCCTCAGGTTCACAAACTGTAGACCCAAGTCAAAAAATGTCGCTTGGTCATTTCGCTACATACATATATGCGTACGGTAAAATATGTATCTACTGCTCATTACTTTTCTGTTATCATCATCATCAGTCTTTTAATGGCCCCACTGCTGGGGCACAAGCCTTCCCTATGGATGGAATAGGGAGATTGGACCATGACTAACCACGCGGGCCCAGTGTGGATTAGCGGCTGCTAACACCGGGATCAACGGCCTAACGGGCCTTCTGAAGCACGTAGGAACTCGGGATAGAAGATTTTTGGTCATGCGAAGGTTGCTTAACTTCAACGATCGCAGTCTAACGCGGTAACCACCTGCGCCATCGAGCTCCTAAATCTCCTCGAGTTCCTTTTCTGTTATATAAAATAGTTATTGTAGTAATGAAACGGCCAAGCCGTATTTGTATATATTGACTAAGGTGAAGAGTTTGTCAGATCGGAATCGTTATGCTAGCACTTCACTCTCGCCGAGGTTAGACGAGGGAGTGCGAGCACGAGAGTGTAGTGCTCGCGTCACACTTAGATTAAAACAAAAAGGGTAGATACGGTACGCTCATACTTGCATCAAACAAAAACTGATCGCACGGCAGCGCGAACGGGACGGCGAGATCCGCGTCACTGCATTACCGACCCGAACGATACAACACGTTAAGTTTCAACGTCAGCGCAAACGAGACGGCGAGATCTGCGTCACTTCATTACCGACCAATCAGGCGACCAGTACTCGACGTCACTACCGAATAAGATTCAAAACAGACAACAATTTTTATGAAAAGATATATTTTATAGTACTTATGAATGAAAAGTGATGCCGTGGGTTTAATTTTTAGTTCTTGAGCAATTTGAGCACTTTAAAAACACATTTAGGGATTGTTTTATCATATAAACACAAAATATTAGCAATATTTCTTTTTGGCGTACACATGTACGTCGTTTGTATGTCAAGTTGTGACTAAAGCGATTAGGGTCGTGGACTACAATTGGTGCGGATCACTTTTGTGAGGCTAGTGCCGTATCTACCCTTTTTGTTTTAATCTAAGGCGTCACATCGCCGCGCCTCGGCTCGTCTCGTCTGTCCTCCGACTGGAGTCGATTTTTGGGCGCGAGTCAAAGGGCGCGAGGCACGAGGAGAGACGAGGCGAGGCGCGGCGTCCACATTCTCGCGTTTATTCAATCGGTATGACACCAGAATTTTTAGTGAGATTAAGTAACATTTTTTGGCATTGTTTTTTTTTTGAAAAAAAACGGATAAAAAACTCACATAGTAATCGTATTTTCACCAATTAAATTGTAACTCACATCTTGTTCTGTTACGGTGTATAGATGTTATCCACCATCGCGTTCTTCGCCAAGGCTTTCATTATTTTTAATTTTATAAGTGTACTATATGTTATCAAAAATCATATACGCAAAGACGCATAAAGTCGCGGCACTTGCCACTTCGAGCACGTCCATTTTGCTGGCGGCATGGAGAGAATTGAACAGAGGCGAGAGTGAAGATGGATACTTTCTTGTGTCACCTCGTGTTGACTCGCCTCGCGTAAATTCGCACAACCTCGCCTCGCCTAACTTCGACGAGAGTGAAGAGCTAGCATTACATAATCGCCTCGCCTCGGGACAGGCTCGTGTTTCTTCGTGAGGCAATGTACGTTACGACTCCGAATTGTGCGCGTTGCAATAGAGGGTTTCATTCAAAGATGACTGAACGGCTCGAGTTGATCCGGTGACGATCGCTTTCCGATTTGATATGTCTGCTACGTTACTATTGAGGAACTCGCTGGGCGCGCGTGGTGAGTCATGGCCCAATCTCCTTATTCCATCCACAGGGAAGGCCTGTGCCCCAGCAGTGGGGACATTAATAGGTTACCAAAGGTCGTGGTAACGTAAGTATGATACTCTGGTATCGCAGATGTATGGTGTGTCATCAGGTGGACTAAATAAACATTTGACTACTTATATATACGTATTTGTTATAAAGAACAACTTTATAACTAATTTATAATCTAAAATCTGGTACAAAATTTGATAATTTCACTGCCGTAGCTAGAGCAGAGCAACTTCGAAATTTTGCTCTCGTTAAAGTGATGTAAACACAGGGGCTCGCGAAAAGTGGAAAATTTCGCCCGGACATAATCAAAAGATGTTTATTTTACAAGGCCACACCGCAGAACCACTTAGTTTCAAAGTTTATGCACATTTTTACCTCAAACAACGTGTACCTCCCTTCCCTACCTACCAACGCTACAAAGGATGCTGATGTTATACTTATTAAAAAAATGCCTTTAACAAGTCTCAGACGCTTGAGACTAATATGCTCCTTTTTAATAATAAGAAATCTACGCTCATTTAAGGAGTAATCTGGAGGAAGTTTACGATTTAACATTGATATAATGAGGCAGCAGCCTCAGATTTTCATAACATACTTTTATTGAAGTTAGTGTTATTAACGGAATTGCCACCATGTACCTCGTTTTCTGCGAGCCTCCGATATTTCGGCACTGTTACAAGCGCCATAAGTCTCAGACGCTTGAGACAAATATGCTCCTTTTTAATAACAACAAATCTACGCTCATTTAAGGAGTAATCTGGAGGAAGTTTACGGTTCAACATTGATATAATGAGGCAGCAGCCTCAGATTTTCATAACATACTTTTATTGAAGTTAGTGTTATTAACGGAATTGCCACCATGTACCTCGTTTTCTGCGAGCCTCCGATATTTCGGCACTGTTACAAGCGCCATAAGTCTCAGACGCTTGAGACAAATATGCTCCTTTTTAATAACAACAAATCTACGCTCATTTAAGGAGTAATCTGGAGGAAGTTTACGGTTCAACGTTGATATAATGAGGCAGCAGCCTCAGATTTTCATAACATACTTTTTATTGAAGTTTGTGTTATTTACGGAATTGCCACCATGTACCTCGTTTTCTGCGAGCCTCCGATCTTTCGGCACTGTTACAAGCGCCATGATCACGGAGTAAATGAAGTGATTGCGGGTGTGATATGTCTGCCAATAACATCCTACCCGAAGTTACTTTAGTTAATCCGTGATCATGACGCTTGCAATGGTGCCGAAATTACACAATACTAACGAAAAATATACTAGAAAAAACTCCACGCGGACCAAGCAGTAGACGGGACGCGAACCTGCACCCTCCGCTATTCGGGCGGATGCACTGACCATTATGCTACCGCGGCCCTAAAGCTGGATTTACACAGGGTAAGTAACTGACTCCGAATTTGAGGCAAGTCAGTGCTAACCCGCTACTGACTTAGTGTTAATTTATTTGGAGTCAGTGTAGCACTGTCGCATCAACGCTGACTTCAATATTCCCGCTTGAATATTTTGGAGTCACTACGTTCCCCCCACCATTCACGCCAGCGGTACTGACCATCCCCTCTAGCATGACCACCGAAACGGGATATGATAAAGCGATATATCGGCATTAACTGTCAGACTACTATGGAGTTTGACAGTAGTCTGACAGTTAATGTCGATATATCGCTTTAACATATCCCGTTTCGGTGGTCATGCTAGAGGGGCAGGTGTAAACAAATAAGTCAGTGCGCGGTCAGGCACAGGTGATACGTTGTAGGGTGACCTCAAATGTCTATCGAAACGATAATGACGCGTTAGTAAGCTAAGTAAGGTGCGCGTAAGTTAAATGATAACGAAACATTAAAATTAGTGCAATTATATGGCGAAAATGAATGTCTCTGGGATATTAAATCTCAAAATCCCGACTAAGAAAAGCGCACAACATCATCATCATCATCATCATCATCATCAGCCTATTAATGTCCCCACTGCTGGGGCACAGGCCTTTTGCTATGGATGGAATACACTGGGCAGTGCGAATTGGTGCGTGCTAACGACTGCAGATGCAGGCGGGACCAACGACTTAACGTGCCTTCCGAAGCACGGAGGAGCTCGATGAAGTAGATTTTTGGTCACCCATCCAATGACCGACCACTGCGAAAGTTGCTTAACTTCAACGATCGCAGCCGAACGCGCTAACCAATTACGCCATCGAACTCCTCGCGCACAACAGCTTTTCAATTTATTGCCCAGCAAATCAATACTGAAGGACTCTCAACTACAGAATATATATATACACGGTGTTTCAAAATAACCCAAAAAAAATAAATTATTTATCGAAAAATCATATTTAAAATGTCCCATCTCTAGTAATCTGCCGCTAATGTCATTCAACCCAAAATTGTCATTTAAATCATAGATTATCAATTTTCAGACTTGTTGAATTTGCTAAACATTTATACCTTCGCTTCCTTATCAGGTGTAACAAGTAAAAAAAGTTTATAAAAGTGAACCCCACCACGGAAAAAAATCAAAAAAGAAAGGAATGATCAATTACAAGACTCCTCCTATTTATTAAAGTCTGTTAAAAAGCTTGTGTTGTCCAAGTCATTGTAAAGAATTAATAGACACCTTGTTAATTAAAATAAGATGAAATCGTTAAGCGCTACATTTTAATACGTAAATTTACACATACAGTTATGTATGTATTTATGTGTGTATGATCCTTCGCCTGTATGTATGTCCATAGAATGGTAAAATGATATCCCTTCCTTTTGGCTTCGTCGTCGTAAGTCACAATTTTAATCGATTTCATTCCTCTCTCTACTTTTTTTTCCGTAGTCGGGTTACAGATTTAAAACTTTTTGACGTGACAACGTCTTAAATTAGGTTGCGGCTGGGAGTCACTTATGAAAAAGTGTAACGCTCGGTAACGTTACGATGAGTCTCTCGTGTTAAGTTTAAGTTTACATGTACAATGGTGTCAATTCTGGCGTGTATCTCTAAACTTAAAACTAAATTAAAGGTCAGTCTCACCTTTTCATTCTGTACAGAGAAGGACAAGGATGCACTGTTGTCAAATTTAAGTTTAGGTTTAGAGAATCATGCCAGAATCGACATCAATGTTTTAGTAAACAAAATATATTTCTATAGTTAAAATTTGTGCAATTCTTATTTTCATTCAATTCCTTGTTCCTATTGTGCAATTTAATTATATTCATATCAATAAATATTCTACCGAGAAAAAGACGTTGTCACGTAAAATCTTCGCCCGTAAAACCGACTTTACAGGCAACCATTTTTTAGAATTTTACTCATTTTTTTGCTTGTTGATAATGTATTTTTTTATTTTATTCCAATTAATTGTTAGTAATATTAAGTTAGCTTACATAACTACCTTTAAATCAATGGCATACTAATCGTATTCAACGTCGAATTGCATGATTATGTCTAATTAGACACATCTGCTACCATTTAGTCTTTGAAAACACCAGGCAAACAGCCGAATATAGCACTTTTTGAAAAAATACACTATGGGTTCCGCATGCATTTTTTTTGTTTTTCTAAATAGAGTCTTCAAATACAGTGGCGGGGGGGGGCGGTACATAATTTAATGACAAGGCGCCGTGATGAAGTAAATTGTTTAGGTGGTTTTGTACACAATCTTGAAATGTACATAACCTTACGTACTTAATTTTTATTCACTAACCGTGTACCTACTTGATATTTAATGTAATGTTTTAATATCATTTTCCTTACTTGTAATACTTGGGATAACATGAAGCATAAGGTCGTTGCTAACTCTGTAATAGTTATTTATAATATTAGTGCGGTAAATTGGTTATTGCAAACGAGTAGACACTCTTTTTCTTTTTTGGGGTTAAAGTGAGACAAAGGTATGATGAAAGCGCTTTCAAGGAGGTTCGACGAAATTAAACGTAAAAGATACTCACGCACGGCGCCATGTATGGGAGCGTGCGGTAAAATGTTTTACCGTACGCTTCGTTGTATGGCCCTTAATTTTGAACTTTCGACCAATGTATACAACCTCCGTAAATGCATATTTTGAGCAAATGTATTGAAAAGAAATAACAGCTTTCTCTAAGAACTCATTGTTTTAGTACCGAAGCCCAAGAGCGAAGTTTGACAGCTCCGTAATCGTATCTTCATGGTTAAATTTTGAATGGAAAAAGCCAGTTGGTTCTTACGTCCGGCAGGGGCGCTACTTAGTTTTCATGGAAACTTCGACGATGCAATACGATTACGGAACTGTCAAAATTCGTGCAGGGGCCTTCGTTGTAGTCTTTTAGGAAATTCACAGTAGGGAGTTAAAACCATAACCTGAGTATTCGCAAAAGGAAATTCGTTTTAAATCACGCAGTGCGTAACCGATTAAGGAGTGCAAATTAATGATGAGGAGCTCGATGGCGCAAGTGGTTATTACGTTCGGCTGCGAACGTTGAAGTTAAGCAACTTTCGCAGTGGTCGGTCATTCGATGGGTGACCAAAAATCTTCTATCTCGAGTTCCTCCGTCCATAGGGAAGGCCTGTATCCCAGTAGTGGGGACATTAATAGGCTGGTGATGATAATGATGATGTGCAGATAAATACCATTTTTGTCGAGGAAGAATCCTTAGGCGCCGTACCGAATTCATTCAAGTTGAATAAGCGTAATTTTTAGCATAATGTAAAGCGTAAAATAATGATCTTAAATTATCCTTACTACAAAGATAGTGTTGACGCACGTACTCTCAACGTGCGGTCGACGGGTCCACCTACCAAGAAAAGCAGGTGGAAGTCTTCGCATTTGGATTTTCTTACACATGAACCTAGTTATAAAGTCTGCTTTGATTATTTGTTAGTAAAAAATAAATGTGAAAGTTTATGTAAGTACTAGGAGCTCAAAGGAGATTCAGTAAATTTCGATCTTTAATTCTTCCGACGAAACCCTAAAACGTAAAAATTTAAAGTTACGTGGCATTGGTCAACAACATTTTATTTTTTTATTGGCCTATTTAAAAGAACACAGAATACTACGACTACCTATAACCTACCTACCGCCTAACTGTTGATTAGGTTGTTTTGTTTACAACCAATACTTGGTTAAGTTTTAGGTGCTAATTTTGCAACCTTTTTTTTTGTCAAATTCACAAAACTTACTAAAAAAATATCAAAGATTATTATTTAGCGTGGCTTAGTTTCATAAATCAAAATTAAACAACAAAATTTAGCTTCGATTCATGTTTGATATGTATGTAGGTAGGTAGGTAGGTATCAGAACTGTTTTATCCGTGCGCAATTTCTGCGCTTTTAACCACGGACGGTGTTATTTTTATGATTAGGTAAGTGCATCATCATCAGCCTATTAATGTCCCCACTACTGGGGCACAGGCCTTCCCTATGAATGGAATAGGGAGATTGGGCCATGACCCACCACGCGAGCCCAGTGCGGATTGGCGGGTACTAACCACTGCAGATGCAGCCGGGACCAACGGCTTAACGTGCCTTCCGAAGCACGGAGGATCTCGAGATAGAAGATTTTTGGTCACCCATCCAATGACCGACCATTGCGAAAGTTGCTTAACTTCAACGCGCTAACCTTCTGCGCAACCGAGCTCCTCGTAAGTAAAAGTACCTCAATGTACAATAATGAATTATATTTTTTTCAATTATTAATGTTCAATGTATGTCTAATTTTAAAGTGCTAAGTTTGAATGTCCGTACCTCCATTACAAAAAAACATAAAGGGTATTCTGAGAAAATGTTATCTTTTTGTTGAATTTTGCTCCTGAAAGTTATTGAAATTTTAGTTATTTTAATAATTATTTCGATAAATTAAACCACCGAAATAGCTACAAATATCGCTTACATCTCAATTTTTTTTCAGAAGCTAAAAAAAGTCACGTACATGTTGTTCACATTCCCCTTTAATTGCGAAACACACGTGGTCCGCTTCAGTTTTTTATCATTACTGGCAAAAGTAAAATAGACGTATTAGAGTTATGTTTTAGTTCGTGATGGTTTATCTAGTAAGTTATTTTTGATAGACAAATCAACCCAAAAAGTCACACTGAGTAATACTTATCTAAATCTTAATTGAATAACAAAAAGAAAATGCCGAAATTAAACAAACTATTTATTTATCTCTACAAATAAATAGTGATCATAATTACCTACACAATTCATACCATTTTATTATTCCTTTTTTAGTGTCTAGAAATAATACGACAATTATTAATTTAACCACTTAGTCAAAGGTTGACAATTCCAGTACTAGGACACCATCGGCACAGGAAAAAAGAATATAGGTATACTCGTGTCATTAAAGGAACCGAAAATGCAACGCGAGGCACTCTGTCTCTCTCGCACGTTACTTAGGATTGGATGCGCGAGAGGGACAGAATGTGTTACGTCGTCATTTGCGATTCCTTTCTTTAATGCCGCGAGTACTACAAGGTGCGAGTGTGTGCGTTACACGTGCCGCTTTCTTGCATAGGTACTAGGTACACCGATTTAACCCTAAAACGGTTACGTTACGGGCGTGTTATTTTTTAATTAAGGTTTACACTATTGATTCAATACTAATCTACATTGAATTATGTTTTTGTTATTTATTTCAATGCATATTTGTGTAATTGTAAAGTCCTAAATCTGAATATGTCCTTACTTCCATTACAAAAATAAAATAAAACCTATTTTGAGAAAGCCTATTTGTTGCTCCTACAAGTATTTAAATATTTTAGTTCTTTAATTATTTCTCTTTCTCGTTCTAATTTTTTAAAAACTTAGAACTTTAAAAACGGCCGCACTTAAAGTGGGGTCTTATTTTACAAAACCGCTTTATCATTATCAATTACGAGAAGACATAATTACTTTACATCGTAAGTATTAATGCTTAAGATCGTCTTTATCTTGGTATAGCCATACGCTCTTAATCATAAAAATGAAAACAGTTTAATAAACCTATTTTAACTATTGCACTGTTTTGTTACTTTCTCTCAAACCTTGACAGTGCTAAGAAAGAACGAGACAAAACAGTGTTTTAGCTAAAACAGGTTTATTAAACTGTTTTCATTTTTATGAATAGGAGCGATATTCTTTGAGTTATGTTTTAGTCCGTGATGTATTTATTTTGTTAATCGAAGCACCCAAAAACAGAAAAAGTCACACTAATACTGAGAAAATACGATCTACATACATCGTTAAGTTGTTAATTATTATCATTTACTTGTATCATTGTCGTCATATTTCAGTGCACTGGCTAAAGGGTTAAAAAGGTTCAAGGTTAGGTGTGCGCTCAAATATTAGGTATAATGAAAGGCACAAGATGCGCCGCGTGCGCTCAAATTTTAGGTATAGCGGCTTCCCGCTTTGTGGTTATTTCATAAGATCGTTGTTTCAGTCCATCGAATGTGTTTCAGTGCGATAGTTGTGATTTGTCATTTTCTTGTTTTCGTAGTTTTTAATTTGCATTAAGTGAATAAAAATGAATCGTTATTCCAACTCAGAATATTACGAAATGATGTTATGCGTAGGTCATGAAGATGGAAATTTAAATCGTGCTCGTGAACTGTATCGACGTTTTGTCGATGGTAGACCACCTGCTGAACAACGACGGTTACCATCTTACCAATGTTTTTTAGATATGACCAGACGCTTGCACTCTACTGGTTCATTTCACCGTTCTCCTGGTAGTGGACGTCCCACTTCTGTTGATCCCAGGCAGGTCGAGGAGGTCTTGCGTCATTTTGAAGAGGAGCCAACCGCTTCTACGAGAAGAGCCGCGGCAAGATTCGGCATGAGACACGTTGCTGTTTGGCGAATTCTGCGTGACGATGGTCAGCATCCGTACCACTACCGCCGCACGCAAGAGCTGACACCAGCTGATTTTACGCCAAGGGTAAACTCTGCGAGTGGTACCTCAGGCAGTTAGAAGCGAACCCTAGTTATGGGAACTGTGTTCTTTGGACGGATGAGGCAACTTTTACAAGATCGGGAGTCGCGAACGTTCACAACGATCACGTCTGGGCTCGGGTAAATCCACGTGTTTCACGACAGGGCAGATTCCAACATCAGTGGCGGCTGAATGTGTGGGCTGGTATTTATGACGGCCATGTCATTGGTCCCGTGATTTTGCCCTCGCGTCTGAACGGTGGCAACTACCTTAGATTTCTACAAACGGAACTCGAAGATGCTATAGACGATTTTCCAGTGGTAGACCGGGAGTATTTTGAAAATCTTAGCAACATGGTGTTTCAACATGACGGGGCGCCGGCGCATTTTGCACACCAGGTTAGAGAGTACCTCAATGCTAGATTCCCGCGAGGTTGGATTGGTAGGGGAGGACCGGTTCAATGGCCTGCTCGTGCTCCAGACCTCACGCCGTTGGACTTTTTCTTGTGGGGTTACGTGAAGGTCAGGGTGTACTTCACTGATTGTCCAACACTTGGAGAAATGGAGCAACGAGTAAGATCTGTGTTCGCGTCAATTACACCAACGATGTTGAGAAATGCGACCCAAGCCGTGTCCCGACGGGCATCGCTGTGTATTCAGCAAGGGGGAGCTCATTTTGAACCGCTCCTCTAAGACTCTGAAGTTATGTGTTGTGTTGTGTTAGCTCCTCTAAGTTGTTGTTAAGTGAGTGTGTCACAAGTGTTTCGAGTTCCGGACCTGATATGATATCAGGTTATTTTCACGAAAGAATAAGTGGTGAGCTGATTTTCTGTTATACCTACTTTTAGCTAGAAATAACACTTAAAATCATTAATCTAAATCTTGTGTGTGCTAGATAGTACATACATACCAACCAAGCCTTAAAAGTATGATAAATACACTTGTTTAATGCTGAAAACTCTTTTATAATACTTAAATTATTCATGTATGTAAGCAATTACCTAGATAGGTACGAATTGAGGTCGTTCCTTATTATTTATTTTTGATTTCTAAGTTGACTCTAAACTTGATTTTTACTTTGAATTATTAATTGAATTAAGTAAGCTAATCCATCTTTTATCCTACTAAAATAAACACTGGGTTTGAATATTATTATTAGTTGATTAAAAATTAGCTAGATGAGGTACGTACTGATACTGGATACCAGGAGTAGATTTATTTAAGTTAGTAGGAGGTAATACTACTCCTGGTAAGGGTAATGAACTTTTAAAAGAGTTGCGCTGCAATGTCGATAATTTTATTTTTTTATGAAAAATAATTAAAGTTTCGGCAAATAATAATATTAAGCTACGGTCGCCATATATTGGCAATGAGCTCTATATAAGGGACCCTTCAACACCCTTTTCGCTTTATTTGTATTTTTGAAACACCGTGTATATATCCTGCTGTTCTTTCCTACTCATTTTTCCGTCCGTACTGACCTCAATAACGTGCGTACACCGTGAACAAATTATAACAACTACTGGCTAATTTCTTGGCGCCAACACTGACGCCATTTACTGACCCGTTACTTACCCAATATAAATGAGCCTTAAAGCATAATGGTCAGTGAAGACCACGGTAGCATAATGGTCAGTGCATCCTCAAGGATAGCGGAGGCTGCGGGTTCAAGCCCCGTCTGCTGCCTGGACGCGTGTAATTTTTTCTAGTAAAATTATCTTTAGATGTAAATATCTAGCAGTTAAATGCTTATACATATAAATATATTTGACTATCACAGTATTATTTATTATTACTGTATTCAAGAAAAATCCAACTCGAATAATGTTTTACAAAAATAGTCTTTATAGTACTTGAAAGTTTAAGAAGCACAACCACTTAACTTCTTAACTTTACGGGTGTTTTAGTTTTGTGAGAAGTGCTTAAAACTCTAAGCACAAACTACGGTTAGTTTTAACCAAGTAAGAACTTTCTTCGTTAAGTTGGCGCGTTATTCACACGAGTGATCTTTAATTTTAAAGAGTTTGTTTATGAAGGTGAAATTGTCATTCTAATATTCTGAACTTATAAATACGAGAACTTATAAACTTATATATATTTATATCATACATTTAATAATATACATACTTATTAACTTATAATAGGAAGTGGTTAGCGCGTTCGGCTCCGATCGTTGAAGTAACTTTCGCTGTGGTCGGTCATTGGATGGGTGACCAAAAATCTTCTATATCGAGTTCCTCCGTGCTTCGGTAGGCACGTTAAGCCGTTGGTCTCGGCTGCATCTGCAGCCGTTAGTACAATTGCCTACCTTGACTCAAACCCGAGGACCCTTTTTTTATACGCAGGCAAAAAATACTATTTAAAGACGACGGCGCCTTTAAGAGGCACACCGCCAAACGGACCTCACACCTGGCTCCCGCAAGCCTTACGAGCCCGAGCAGTGGCTGCCCACTGAGGACCCCGTAACCCTTACGGGCGCTTTATGGCATAATATCCGCTAGAAACCCTGCGAATACCCTCTAAGCTGCTTAGCGCGAAGCCGGGGGTCCCCGTTTAGGGATTCTTTCGCGTCTCCGCACCTAGAAACCTCCCGACCTTGCCGGGGCTCCGCGGCAGGGGCCTCCCGGGGTATCGCGGGGACCCCGCAGACGTGCGCGGGTAAGCCCGCGCGTGGGGGCTGAGTACGCGGCCTAGTGCCCACCGTACCACCCCCCGTCCGCTGCGGAGCGCTACTAACAAATATGGACGCTTAGTCGTTTTTAGAAATACACATACGATCGTTGAAGTTAAGCAACTCTGTGCTTCGGCAGGCACGTTAAGTCATCGGTCCCGGTTGCATTCGCAGTCGTTAGCAACCGCCAAACCGCACTGGGCTCGCGTGGTCGGTCATGGCCCAATCTCCCTATTCCATCCATTGGGAAGGCCTGTGCCCCAGCAGTGGGGATATTAATAGGCTGATGATGATGATAACGATAGTTTCTGACCTGAGAGCATAGAGCAACACTTGCTCTATGCCTGAGAGAGGTCACAATAGCGAAAGAGACATAGGGTTCTATTTATGCCGGAAATATGTTAGCTTCCTCATGGACTGTCCAAAAACTTACCTTATTGGAAGGTTCTGAATTCCTAAACACTGGCTATATTTATAGCCTATCTAGGGTCAGTTGTACTTTTTCATTTTAAGACTACTGCCTTATGTAAAAAATTATAATAAAAATAAATTCCAGTACTTTGTCTCATAAATTTAACAGCTGTAAATTTTTTGTGCCTTATATGTTTTTTTGGCATGATAAAAAAATATTATTATTATTATTTGTAGACTTTCATCTAAAGCAAACGAGTAGAATATGCATTTACTAAAATGAAATGAATTCATTTGAGGAATTCACTGTGCACCTAAATACTAAGTTAAGTGCACAGTGAATTCCTCAAATATCTGTAGACATTCCACAGGCACCTCAGAGGTCAGTTAATTGAAGGTGTTATGGTCCAGTTTTCGACATACCAAACATTCAGTTTTGACAACAGGTAGCAGCTTCAATTTCACTTAACAACAAAAATGGGAACCTAATAATTTGAACGATCATTTTGCGTCGTGGTTTAACCGAAATTAGACCATTTTAATCCCTCTGATAAAAAAAAAACCATAATTATTGTCTTCTGAAAAATTCTGTCACATTTTTTTTTATTATTTGATCTCGCAATACCTTGGTACTTCTAATGATACTAAGAGAGATAGGGCATAGCAGGTTTCCGCTCGAATAGGAGCTAGAGAGAGCGATCTGGAGAGATTGGATTTTTGGTATCGCAGGCGACTATAGGCTATGGTGCTCGCTTAGGCGTTTAGCAGACGACGGGGCGGGGCGGGCCGGTCAATTTCGCCGCGAATAATAGCACAAAGTGAATCCTATACTTCAAACGCACACAGAGGGCAAAAAGACCGCGCCGCAGGTGCCCGGCGGGCAGTGGCGGCGCGGCATGTCCGCATCTGCCCGCCGTGGATCAAACAAACCAGTTTATATGCAGTAACGCAGACGGCGGCGCGGGGCGGTCAGCTCAGTCCGCGACACGTGCTTATTAGTGATGGACTATTCACTAGAACGAACGTCCTAAATTGACCGCCTCTGCCCGTCGTGTGCTTTGTGTACGCGGCGCGGGCAGCCGCAGACATCGACGGGCAGACGCGGTCTTTATTGCTTCGCGGACAAAATGCCCGCCCCGCCCCGTCGTCTGCTCAACGCCTTACTATCGCGTGGCGGGCGGGTCAAAGGCGTGTTTGCCACCCATTTAACATGAAAAATAAATAAATCTGTCACTCCTCCATGGGTTGAACAAAGTTTAAACCTGTCACTATTACTTTATCTGAAAAATGTTGATTCATGTCCTAGCCTGCACGTCACATAACGTTATCTTCGGAAATACACATCGAGTCGAGCAATGATTGTGAATGGGTCATCCCAGTTTCAAAAACCTACTTGATTTCCCAATTATTTTAAATTTTAAATTTGATTTCATTTCCATTCACTTTATTGACGATAGATGTAAATTTTAATAAATGTCATACTAACAATCGTATTTGTATGAATGCACGTAGACGTCTTTAATTGGTCAAGTTAGTTCAAAGTAAGTGCTGTCTCCTTGCAACGTTGTAAATAAAATGACACTTCACTTTTAAAAGCATTAGCCCATGCGCGCACTGACGGCTAGGCCACAGCGGCCAAACCGCGGCGCCTGCAAATTCAGCAATGCAAATGTAGGCATAATAGGCTCATAAGCGATCGAGCGAGCGAGGATCTCGATGGCGCAAATGGTTAGCGCGTTCGGCTGCGATCGTTGAAGTCAAACAACTTTCGCAGAGGTCAGTCATTGGATGGGTGACCAAAAATTTACTATCTCGAGCTCCTCCATGCTTTGGAAGGCACGTTAAGCCGTTGGTCCCGGCTGCATCTGCAGTCGTTAGCACCTATCAATACGCACTGGGCACGTGGTGGGTCATGGCCCAATCTCCCTATTCCATCCATTAGGAAGGCCTGTACCCCAGCAGTAAAGACATTAATAGACTGAAGATATGATATATCAGCACGCGCACTTGGTAGCCAGCCGGTCAAACTGAATGGGCTGACTGCCAGTGCGGAGTTCGGCTTAAAAGTAATTAATGACTAAAAGTGCGGGTTTTTTTAAAACGTGGCCCCACTCACCTGATATTAAGTGTAAGTGGGGACCAATCGCAAAGATTGTTGATGCAGCAGGTTTTTTTTAGTTTGTATGCTGTTGGTCGCAAAAGACCTTTACAGCGTCATCGGGTTTGGGGACGGCGAGATCCTAAGGGGACCTCAGGCCGAGAATTGGCGAGCGCCTCTAGAGGCATTCCAGGCGGATGGCATCTTCCCACGGGGGAAGTCTCCTCTCCGTCTGGAGCCTCTAGACCAATCGAACCTGAGGTATCGGCTCAATAGCGTCTCCGAGACTCGGACCTCGGCTCTAGTTAGCCGTTGTCGTGGGGGGCGACGCAATTGAACCTGAGGGATCGGCTCAACTAGATAGCGTCTCCGAGACTCGGGCCTCGGCTCTAGTTAGCCGTTGTCGTGGGAAGCGGCGACAGAAGCTGTACCGCTCCAGCCATCCTCACCTTTTCGACCTCAACCCAAGACTCTACCCCGAGGAGCCCCGGAAACATATTCACTAGCGGAAACACAGCACCACCCAAAGGTATTGTTATTTCACTGTAGTATTCTATAAAGTGGAGATTACTTCCCAAGACTGGCGCTCCAATACGAGAGGAAAACACGCTGTGCCCTCGACCTAGGTACCTCTTAACAGTAGAGATAATAATAGCGGTTTCAATATTATAATTTCAAAGAAAAGCATACCTACAAATATATTACTAAAATCACAAGAAAATTTTAACAAACCAATTTTCATTTCTGTTGAGTTTTCAAAATAAATCAATTTGTACGAAACTTTATTCAATATTGTATTTACTTCTCTGTTAATAGCTGTGAAGTATTTGCTTTAACTTGTTTGTAACGATAACTTCTATCCGAGAACATAGATATTCATTTTGAATAGAACTTGGTAGTTGTTTATTATTTGTTTACTTACCTAACCTTAACCTTGCTGAAGATCACAGCAAAGTTATACTTTCTTTTGGTGGTGTTGTGTTTCTGTTGATAAGTAAGGTTCCAGAGCTCGAAGGGGTAGGGGATTGGGGAAGCTGAGCAGGCAACGGTGCCTATAATGCGATTCAACTAAGAATAGGACCGATTGTATTAAATAAATGTTTATTTCTTAAAGTATTTGGTCTAAGGAACCTAAATATATCGATTTCTTTTCATAAAAGCAGAAGATTGCTGTAGAAATTTAATTAAAAAAAAAATTTTAGTCTATACTTTTTAAACACTAAAAACGCTGTTCGCCACATCCGCCATGATTGTGACGTCTCTTTTAGTAAACAATTGAAGGTCATTCATACATAACTTTAAAACTTGTATTATTAAAACTGATAATAAATGAAGAGACTTAAAATATTATTCAATGAGTACTTACATCAAAGTGATGTTCGCAAAAATAAATTTTACTATGAGTCGATAAAGTTGCAGGATCACTTTTAGCAAGTTCTAACCAGGTATTGCGTAGGTTAATTTCTTTCGGCACTTTAATCCACAACTTTCCTGGAGTCTTCAAGGATGTGTTTTTACATTCTCGTACAATACAATAATGATAATTACTATATATTTCGTGGTATCTATTAGAAATCATGTTTTCTCTTTATTATAATCTCAGATAGGTTATTTTCTACGTGCTTACGAGTTTTTGTTTACTACCGTCAATATCATAGCATAGATAATCTATAGACTAAAATGGCCGACAGCGTTTTTGTTTGTCCATGAAAAGTCTATTTTAAAATTAAAGATTTGTAATTTTCTAGGTCCCAAAAAAATACAATTCATTTTTTTTCGGTCTAATAGAACATTTATTAACCATTTAAAACCTTTTTCCAAAAAGGGTCAACTAGCCTATTGGTCAGCGCGTTTTGCTGCGATCGTTAAAGTTAAGCAACTTTCGCAGTGGTCGGTCATTGGATGTGTGACCAAAAATTTACTATCTCGAGCTCCCTCGTGCTTCGGAAGGCACGTTAAGCCGTTGGTTCCGGCTGCGTCTGCAGTCGTTAGCACCCAGCAATCCCTGGCCACGTTGTGGGTCATGGTCCAATCTCCCTATTCCATCCATAGGGAGGGAAGGCCTGTGCTCCAGCAGTGGGGACATTAATAGGCTGATGATGATGACAATGATTTTTGAATTTTATTATAGTGTGAAATCGATAGTTTTATTTACTGAGTCATACTAACGAGATTTGTAAGACAAACTACCATTCTTAGCCTGCGGCTACTAAAGATACTGCCAGGGGTTAGAATCTCTTATCTATTAGACAAGTCCGTCCGTCCGTCCGTGGTGCTGTTTCAGCGGCCAAACCGTAAGAGATAGATATAGAGAATGTTCAAGTTATAAGTTGAGAATAGTCTGATAAGACTACAAACCGGATGTGAGTAACGTAGCACTTCCGGTTTTCGAGAAATCACGTGATTTCTATTTCAAAGGAAACCACACAAAATCTCCGAAGTTCTCAATTAATTAAATACATTTTTTCTTTTTTTTTTTTTTGGTGAACAATTGGTTCACTTGTTTGCTAGTGGAATATTAACAGAAAGAGAGAAAACGGGGAGAGTATAGTATTAGGGTATGGCAGAATACCAGTGCAGCAGGAACTTTACCTGCTGTGCATGCTGAGCTATATCCAGTGTTGGCATCACATAAAATACACATTTACTATCTGTAGTTTGTTTTTTGTTGTTGTTAACCTACTTGTACGTTTTGTTTTACTTTATGTTAAATGTATTTTTTGTATTTTTATGTGTATGTTATGTGTTGTCAGCAATAAAAACATTTTTCTTTCTTTCTTTCTTTATAGAAGAAAAATGAGAAATGTGAAGAAAGAGTAATAATATAATGAGGGCTACCGTTTTCTGCCTCACCAGATGGCGCCACTGTTGAGAGAGGTCCTAAATTGTAACTTTTAAAGTTTATTAATACGCACATGAAATCAAAGGTTACATTTAGATCGTATTTTAACACAAAAGAACCATATCCTAAACATAATAGGCCATGCCACAGTGACGCGCAGTTCCGTTTAATTCGGAAAAAATGGGAACATAATCATTTTTCTAAGCTCAAATTTTTAATAACTGACATTCATTGCCACATAACTCATATTTGCCATAATTAAGCCGAATTGTTACCAATTATTCACAACATTATTTTAATTAGAAATAAACCCGCATAGTCAACCAACAAGCAATAACATTTGACATTTCGGAGACCTCACGCTACACTAGCGCCTCTAGCGGCGGATTCATACGCGATAGCCCTCATTGTATAACACGTGCATCAGTTTAGATATAATTAAAATGTTGACATTTACTTAAAGTTCCTTAGTTTAAATTGATTAGCTCTAATTTGTTCATTTTAAAAAGGTTTGTTGATAATTTCGTCGCTGTGCGGTGGGGGCCCGGTGGGTCAGGGTCGGTTGATCGTGCAGCTTGGCTTGGCTTTTCATCTGTGGAAGTCCGGTGGTGTGTATCCGTTTATTAATTGTGCGTAGAAATTATATTTACATTAATGCATTACTGGAGAAACATTGACGGGTTTTCGTGGCCGGGACGATTTGTATTGTTAGCATTTCGATTCGCTGGGTTTTCGCTGTACAGCGACGATTTCTAATTAAGGAAACTATAGGTCTGTAGTGATATAAAATTATATGTTATATCACGTTTATATATAATATTTTTTTTTTTTTCTAGTAAACTTTTCTTTAGATTTAAACATCTAGCAGTTAAATGCTTAATAATAAATAAAAACATAACTATAATTGCTATTTCTTCTTTCAAATGTTTAATACTTGAAAAGTATTCATTTGACATTGTGGGTTACCTAAAATGCGAAGAGATGGCGCTGCCTTACAGCTTAAGGCTAGGAAAATTTCGACGCGGCTAATAGGGCCGTGGTAGCATAATGGTCAGTGCATTCGCCCGGATTGCGAAGGGTGCGGGTTCGAATCCCGTCCGCTGCCTGGTCCGCGTGGATTTTTTTTTCTAGTAAACTTTTCTTTAGATTTAAACATCTAGCAGTTAAATGCTTAAAATAAATAAAAACATAATAATAATAATAATATCATTTATTGTCAGACAACACAGATCTATATGTTAGTATACAATATAGCTTATAACTAAGGTTTAGTAGCCTATAAGTAAGTAATTACAAAAGTTTTGCATTTTTAATACGTCATGTACACTTAGAGGCCCTCCGAGCGAGCGACACCAGGAAGAATTATTAACTTCTATTTCAGGCATCATTCGCACGGAATGCCTCCAAAATGGTGCATGCGGGTCACCTGCCACGACTCTCAGAATGGTGTTGTTACTGCTCCGCACTCTACACATCAGGGACGAGACTTTTAGCCGCCAGACGGCATGGAAACCGTTTGTTCGAGTTACAGCAAACATTCCGGAGGCACTACAGAAGCGAATATATGTATAATGCGATTCAAATAAGAATAGGAAAGCCAATGACCTCCATCTGTCAAATGTCGCTTGAAAAGTACGGTTTGCAAAAATACACTTTTTTAGCACTCAGCTGATTCTAGAATAAAAACCAAACATTTTTAAACAAACAATAACAAATGTTGATAATTAATATTAGTTGTTTTTTTTTTTTCATTTATTGAGCTTTGGCTATGAATGGTTGATAACCTAAATCGTCAACCAAATGTCACTTTATGTTGCGTTCAAAAACTCGATTTAAAACTTTCGTTTACATATAGGATGCATGTTCATATGTGACCTGCATGATTATCTATAACTTCTCCGGCAGTAATGCAGAGATGAGCGAAATTGAAGAGCTAGATTGTGATTAATGTTTTTTTTTCACACAGTCTTAATAAAGAAATACTATTAAAAATCGGTTGTGTTCTTTCTCAACCTTAGTAAATTATTTTTATTAAAAAATCTGATGTTTTGTCTCACTTAATCTTAGTAAATAAGTTTTATTAAATAGCAACATTTTTTTGCTCACTCTACCTATTTGGTCTGAATTGACAGCTATGACGTCAAAATATGGCGCCCAGTCGGTCCTATTCTTAGTTGAATCGCATTATATGGCGGTTTGTTTCTAATAAAAAAATAATAAAAATGAGTTCCTTCTTGCAAGTGCGTGTACGATTTGCCGCAAACCATACCAACATGTGAAATGATATCGATGAAATACAAAATTGTAAACAGGCACATTGAAATTGCATTAATTGTTAATGGTAACAAGCGATATTGGAGACAATTTGACACATGTCGACACAGCTGATGCGGGTACCCCAGTCACTCGTGATAAGCTTATAATTCAGATTGTACAGTTTAGAAATTCTGCGGGCTAAATCAAAAGTGACTAAACGTGCTGGAATCATTTTTATAGCAGCACATTACAATAGTGACGCAAAAACTCAATTGGTTATCGAAAAAAATATAACATAATCAAGTGCGGGTCTCGTCGAGGTATTAGGTATATCTTTGGAATTACCCAATATTAAAATAAGTAGATGATTTAAAAGATTGATTACAACGAATACATAAATGTTTTCTTACGCTCAGCAATCCTGTAATTTAATTACTTTATTGATATTTTCTTGTCCTTTTAAATTTCGTAAAATACAAATGCTGACATAAGCGGTGAATCAGTATACTTTAATTATAATATTATTTGTACGATAATATATCATCACCATCATCAGCCTATTAATATCCCCACTGCTGGGGCACAGGCCTTCCCTATGGATGGAATAGGGAGATTGGGCCATGAGTCACCACCCAGTGCGGATTGATGGGTGCTAACGACTGCAGATGCAGCCGGGACCAACGGCTTAACGTGGCTTCCGAAGCACGAATGAGCTCGAGATAGTAATTTTTGGTCACCCATCCAATGACCGACCACTGCGAAAGTTGCTTAAGTTCAACGATCGCAGCCGTACGCGCTAACCTCTTGCACCATGGAGCTCCTCATATATAACAGTTCTTAATGCTGATAATAATGATTTAAATCAAATAATTTAATTAACTTAATCCTTTAAAGACTCTTTTTTTTCTCTCTTTATTTTGGCAGCAAACAGTCGTTTACAGGTATATTACATAATTATACATCAGTTATGAGTAAAGACCTATAGTGCCGAAAAGTGATATTTACAATATTTTTTCTATGGTCGCACTAACTTCCTCTACAGACCGACAAGGATTCCCACCAATGCGAACGAAAATCGTAACTATCGCCGCCACCGCCACACAAATGTTATATTTTTTTTGTATGTCGTTTACGCAGACAGCGGCGCCCCCCGAACTGTCACACCACACTCACAAAGATCCTCATCATACTGCAGTGTACATTAAGAAGTGAATGAGAAAAATATAACAAGATCTAACTGATCTAAATTCTGTAGAGTTCGGTAACTCTGTTTATGTTAAAAAAAATGGTTGCCTGTAAAGTCGGTTTTACGGGCGAAGATTTTACGTGACAACGTCTTTTTCTCGGTAGAATATTTATTGATATGAATATAATTAAATTGCACAATAGGAACAAGGAATTGAATGAAAATAAGAATTGCACAAATTTTAACTATAGAAATATATTTTGTTTACTAAAACATTGTACATGTAAACTTAAACTTAACACGAGAGACTCATCGTAACGTTACCGAGCGTTACACTTTTTCATAAGTGACTCCCAGCCGCAACCTAATTTAAGACGTTGTCACGTCAAAATTATATTGTATGTAGGTAATTGTTTTAACTTGAAAAGGTTTTCAGAACCATATTGAATAGTTAATACACCATAATATAACACAGTTTTGTAAAATGTTAATTCTACCTCCTAAAATTACCGATTCGATAAATTTTATGGCTGAATGCGCGTCTCTAATTTATTTATTTATTTAATTCTAGACCAGAATCCACAGCATTTTATGTAATGTAAATAAGGAACGATAATTATTTCTTTTTAAATTGGGAATATAATTTGAATTTCCAATATGAAATCATGGGCGCAAAACGTCAAAACGGCCATCATAGCGTACCGCTTATATAATTAATGGCATAAAATTTGGACTCTTGAATTTGACAGTATTAAATAAATAAATATGTCCAAAACACACCAATTAGCCTAGGGAGATTGGGCCATGACCCACCACGCGGGCCTAGTGTGGATTGGTGGGTGCTAACGACTGCAGATGCAGCCGGGACCAACGGCTTAACGTGCCTTCCGAAGCACGGAGGAGCTCGAGATAGTATATTGTTGGTCACCCATCCAATGACCGACCACTGCGAAAGTTGCTTAACTTCAACGATCGCAGCCGAACGCGCTAACCACCTGCACCATCGAGCTCCTCAATAATACATAAATAAGTGTATTTATATAGAAATACATATTAAACATCCATGACTGGAGTAAATGCTCATATTCGTCACACAAACATCTGCCTGGGGGCAGGGATTCGAACCCGGGAGCTCCACGGAGGTCGTCAAATATTATATCCATAAATTCAAATTCAAATTCTTTATTTGCTATTAAATAGGGTGGGTATATTGAAATGTTCATGTTAACAAAAATATAAAGGCTACCTTTATATTTATTTTTAAGCCTATTTAGTCATATGATATAACATGTAAAAGGAATATTTCCATTCATATTTGTAAAAAAACAAAAAATATTTTTTACTTTAGTGCGGGTGATATTTTTCTAGTGAAATTTCTTTTTCACACTTGATTTGGTGGGCAAGCTAGCAAATGCGTTGCGCGTTACGAAAAGTGTGAGGCGAACGCGAGTTGAGTAGGGGATATAAGTAAGAGAAAGCAGTGCGCTTGCAAATTTTCTTGCTCTCTTTCTCTTATTGCTAGAAAATGAAATATGTGTTTGAACATACATGTATATATTGTACACACACTTATATATACATACAGATGGAGCTAAAGAAGTTTCACTTCAGTCGTGTGGTCATAAGCACACTCGTATTTTTTTTGTATCTCAAGCGTCTGTTTCAAGCGTCATGGCCCAATCTCCCTATTCCATTCATAGGGAAGACCTGTGCCCCAGCAGTGGGGACATTAATAGGCTGATGATGATGATGATGATGAAGCGTCTATTTTATAGGCTGCTGTGGCTGCTTACCACCAGGCAAGCTATACGCTTGTTTACCATCCTTTTAACATAAAAAAGTAGTACTATAGAATCTCTACTCCCGTCACAAAATTGGTTGATGATTGATGTTTTACGCTGGACGGAATCAGCATAAAACATCAGTTATCTCGATTGAACTGAGTTGGGTCCGTTAATCATGATAGTATGCGGGCCATCACTCACCTGTGATAAGGGGTTAACGGGCCGATTACTGTATCGTAAAACAACCCATATAGGACCCTGTCACAATTAATTTACAGTGCACTGAGACTATGAACAGTACCGCTAGCACGAACCATTATCGAATTCGAATAGTTTGCAAACCGAAATGTCAATGTCAAATTTTGTATGTAAACTTGAACAGCAGCGGCACAAAGTACGTAACGAAAACTAAAAAACTAGTACAGATTTGACAATGATATTTCGGACTCGCAAACGATCATCATCCTATTAATGTCCCCACTGCTGAGGCACAGGCCTTCCCTATGGATGGAATAGGGAGATTGGGCCATGACCCACCACGCGGGCCCAGTGCGGATTGGTGGGTGCTAACGACTGCAAATGCAGCCGGGACCAACGGCTTAACGTGCCTTCCGAAGCACGGAGGAGCTCGAGATAGTAAATTTTTGGTCACCCATCCAATGACCGACCACTGCGAAAGTTGCTTAACTTCAACGATCGCAGCCGAACCAAACGATACGAATTCGATATTGGTTCGTGCTAGGGGTACTGTATAGGTATTTCTGCAAGATTCGTCTCACTCACGATCTCATTTATTCAGATTTCTGACAAATGTCAATTATCTTATGCTGGCTGCTTCTAGAGGCATAGCGACATTTTACAGTGTAATGGCGGAATGTATATCAAACTAATGTCTAAAATGGCAGCTACCGAAATCGGAAGTGAGATTTTATTTTACAGAATCGCCCTTTGTTTTTAGGGTTCCGTACCTCAAAAGGAAAACGGAACCCTTATAGGATCACTTTGTTGTCCGTCCGTCCGTCTGTCAAGACCGTTTTTCTCGTGAACGTGTGGAGGTATCAAACTGAAATTCATATCTAATACTCATGTCTACTGTCCCTTGGAGCTGTGAAAAAATCAAACTTCTAAGCCAAAGCAATCGAAAGATACAGTCGTTTATGCCGCAAATTTACGAAACTCGCACGGGAATTAAAATCTACAGGGTACTTCCCGTGAACTTAGAATCTTGAAATTTGGTACGAAGTAACGTCTTATAGTACAGATAAAGGAAAAATTGCGAAAACTGTAAATTTTTAGTAACATCAGACAATAAACGTTCGTGTTTTTCATTTTTCCCAAAGGTTGACTGGGAGAGAATGCTTTTAGCATTAAGTCCGCCTTTTGAACCAATGTTATATATTTATATTTTGGTCAATAAAGTTTAAAAATAAATACATAAATAAAAATATTTTTGGAAATTTTAAAATTACTACCTCTTTTCTCATTAACGCGTAGAGGTATTAAATTGAGTTCGTACAGAACCCTCGGTACGCGAATCCGACTCGCACTTGGCCGGTTTTTCGATTCGTATTTGTACTTCAAGCATAAGTTTTTTTTGTCGAACAACCAAATCTTACTATTGGACCGTCATTGACTAACTCGGTGTTGGAGTTGTTTTCATGGTGTCGCCTACTCAACATAGATCCTGGATTCAAATCTCGTTGAGGTAAATGTTTGTTTGACGGATTCGAGGATTTATAAGGTAGACATATATGTCATCATGGAATGCGGGAGTGTGGCTGACCAACGGGCACGACTTCTCCAGTCGCCAGAATCGCTTCCGGAAGCTTGCAGCAGTCTACCAGGGCTGCTTTCCTTCTGGACTAAAATAGGCTGGCTGGAGTAAACGGGAATGTTTCGAGACACGCACAATGGCCCAATAATTAAGACTAAGTGCGGAAACCACCTAAAAAAACTAAACTAAGGTAGATATACCTATATTTCTGTTAAAATATACTTATCTTGTACTTACTTGAAAGTTATCAAAAACTGAAAAAAATCTCCAACTGATTTTGAATTTTCATCATCATCATCATCAGCCTATTAATGTCCCCACTGCTGGAGTACAGGCCTTCCCTTTGGATGGAATAGGGAGATTGGGCCATGACTCACCACGCGGGCCCAGTGCGAATTGGCGGGTGATAACGACTGCAAATGCAGCCGGGACTAACGGCTTAACGTGCCTTCCGAAGCACGGAGGAACTCAAGACAGAAGATTTTTGGTCACCTATCCACTGACCGACCACTGCGAAAGTTGCTTAACTTCAACGATCGCAGCCGAACGCGTTAACCACCCGCGCCCTCGAGCTCCTCCTATGTTTTGAGTTTTAAAGTTTCTAAATTACTGTCTCATAAATGCTTAAAAAATGACATTTTGTGAAAATTTTGGTGTGGCTGTGAATACGATAGTACAAAGCCATTCATGTTCGAGTATCGTCTGTCTACTTAATATATTAATGCATCGAATTCGTTACTATTCATCACATTGTTATAACCAGTTTCTTATCGATATCCGCTGAATACACCAAAATAAAATGTTAATCGGAGAGAATAAAGTTAGATATGTAAGCCGTATATTTTTTTTATGCTTTTTGTATGTAAATACTTGGGACTCTGAAGCACAGAACACAAAAAGCGGATAGAACGGCCATGTGGGTGGGGTAGGCGCGCCACACTTATGTGAGATCAAATGTTCATAACTTGATCAAAACTTGGTTCTGATTGCGTCGTTGCTTTCGGATGTGAACGATTGGCTATTATCTATTAGGTGGAACTGTGGTGAGAGCCAGCCGGCGACATCCCGTACAAACGGTCTATGATCACCCTTCTGACCTCTTTCTGTGTTCTGTACTCTGGAACTGTTATCAGTCACAAACATAAATCACAGAAGTATATTTTTTATTATATCATAACATTTTCTACTAAGTACTGAAGCACTTGTAATTAAGCATCGCCCTTATAACATCCTTCAGTGTTCTGTGCTTAGAGCTATTATCAGTCACAAACATAAATCACAGATGTATATTTTTTATGAGGTCACAACATTTCCTACTAAGTACTAAAGCACTTGTAATTAAGCACGACGCTTCTAAAATCCTTCAGCGTTCTGTGCTTAGAGCTATTATCGGTCACAAACATAAATCACAGATGTATATTTTTTATGAGGTCACAACATTTCCTACTAAGTACTAAAGCACTTGTAATTAAGCATCGCCCTTATAACATCCTTCAGTGTTCTGTGCTTAGAGCTATTATCAGTCACAAACATAAATCACAGAAGTATATTTTTATGATATCACAACATTTCCTACTAAGTACTAAAGCACTTTTAAGTAAGCATCACCCTTCTAACATCCTTCAGTGTTCTGTGCTTAGAGCTATTATCAGTCACAAATATAAATCACAGAAGTATATTTTTTATGATATCAAAATATTTCCTACTAAGTATTAAAGCACTTGTAAGTATGTAAGTATCACCCTTCTAACATCCTTCAGTGTTCTGTGCTTAGAGCTATTATCAGTCACAAATATAAATCACAGAAGTATATTTTTATGATATCACAACATTTCCTACTAAGTATTAAAGCACTTGGAAGTATGTAAGTATCACCCTTCTAACATCCTTCAGTGTTCTGTGCTTAAAGCTATTATCAGTCACAAACATAAATCACAGAAGTATATTTTTTATGATATCAAAACATTTCCTACTAAGTATTAAAGCACTTGTAAGTATGTAAGTATCACCCTTCTAACATCCTTCAGTGTTCTGTGCTTAGAGCTATTATCAGTCACAAATATAAATCACAGAAGTATATTTTTATGATATCACAACATTTCCTACTAAGTATTAAAGCACTTGTAAGTATGTAAGTATCACCCTTCTAACATCCTTCAGTGTTCTGTGCTTAGAGCTATTATCAGTCACAAATATAAATCACAGAAGTATATTTTTATGATATCACAACATTTCCTACTAAGTATTAAAGCACTTGGAAGTAAGCACGATAACATCCGCAAGAAAGTTATAAGAACAGCAGATTTCCCGCTTCAATTGGAGCCATGTTTGTTGGTAAAAATGATCAAGGGCTCGTGGTCCTGGTATACCACTATGTACTAGTGGACAGGTCCTACTGGACCAGGGCGATTGTATGATATCCATCATGTTTATTTTTCCGTTGGAATTGTTGAATATATTGGAATAACCGATTATATTAATAATGCTTTATTTAAATATATATATATATATTATTTTATTCTTAATTTTAAATTCAATTAATGTCATATTTTATTTAACTTTATTTCATTTTCTTTGTAAATACACAGCTGCTCATAACTGTCCTAGTTGTTATTGGAAACTGTATGGATGTATGTCAATAAAATAATGTTTGTTTCCCAAATAAAAATAAAATAAAAATTCCATGCAAAACAATAATCACCAAACAATTAATCAATACATCCTATCCTATGCTCATGAATTTCAATAATATGATAATAATAAAATTTGAAATAAGAGTTAAATCAATAAATCGTTAAACAGTTGCAATAATAATACAAATTGATTGTATGAATAAAGATACAATAAATATATGAGTTGTTAATTGTTTTGTATGGACCCCTTACGAATAAAAGCCACATCCAAGGACTTCCATCTTACTCTGTCTGTGGCTGTGGCTAGCCAATTGTGACCTGCTATCGTTGCTATCTCATCTGCCCATCTGGCACGTGGCCCTCTAATGTATGATAATGGCCTTAATGTATGATTTTATCGGTTATTCCTATTAAGGATTAAAAAATCCTATTATCCGGTCATTCCTTAATATAGGAATTTTTAATCCTTAATAGGAATAACCGATAAAATCATACATTAATATCTAAAGAAAATATAACTAGAAAAACTTCCACGCGGACCAGGCAGCGGACGGGACTCGAACCCGCACCCTTCGCAATCCGGGCGAATGCACTGACCAATTATACTACCGCGGCCCTCACGGACCGTGTCGAAATTCTTCTAGCTGCCTGGTCCGAGTGGAAGTTTTTCTAGTTATATTTTCTTTAGATTTAAACATCAATCAGTTACATGTTTTAAAATAATAAAAATTATAACCATACATTAATAGTTATTCCTTAGAGGGCCACGTGCCAGATGGGCCGATGAGATAGCCACGATAGCAGGTCACAATAATTGGCTAACCACTTCCACAGACTTACAGTTATAATTATGCAACTACCTATCTTAAACTAAATGGAAAAGATTTAAGTGATACTTAAAAACATAATAAACGATTAGGTTAGATAACCAATTGATTTTTTTAAAGGATCAATTACTTTTTCATTAAAATATGTGCCATACTAAATTAGTTATGTAATGGTGTCGATCCTAACATGATTCTCTAACAAAACTTTAAGTTAAATTTGTCAGCTGTATGTCTTTGTCGTTCTCTATACAGAATGAAAAGGAAAGACTCATGTTATTGTTCGCTTATAGAGTTGTTCCATTATAATGATGCATGTGTGGCTAGAACTTAACTTATAAATAATGTACTTATAAAAAAAATCTTTACAATTCATTTGTTCCCTACAGCTTTATCTAACTTTATTGTTACTAGAAGCAACTATTTATCGGTACTGTAGGTACACCCCTGTATGCATACTGTAATTTTAAAATCATAAAAATAATGATAAACTTAGCAAACGTGGGGCAGGAAAAACCAACGTGTTTTCTTAATCTAACGTACAAATAAAAGAAGTGTTGTTATCTACTTTACTTAAGAGGACGTTTTTTCCATTCAAACGTTCTCAACTGATCCCTCCTTGATTTTTGAAGTGAAAACTTCTTTAGCGGCGTTGTACACTTTTTTTTGTATGGGTAAAAAATGTTAAATTGCGTCAGGTTAAACACGTGGGCTGATCGCACCATGACACACAATAAAATTGGAAAAGTTGTTGACTTTCAATATATTGGACGAAACATAGTAATATTTTATTTTATCGTATTATAATAATAAGTCTCTATCTAGGACGTCCACGTGGCAGCTTTATTACGAAGAAAATGCTTTTTTTTTCCATAGATTCATTTAAGTTGATTTCTTTACAATAGATGTCGCTAAGTGCGCTTAAACGTGATTCATGTAAGTTGATTTTTCTGAGAGATAAACTTTTTTAATGTAATATCAATTGCCATGTTTGTGTACGATAGCGCAATAAATAAATATTGTATTCTACCACATACATGATAGTACTTTTATACTGATAATTATAGCAATTCGTGTAAAATTATTCCCTAACCATTCCAAAATATCAAAAATGCACAACGTTAATATTCAAGTTTTCACTTCTGCCGGCATTCCCGGAGTGCAACCAGTCGTTTTTTTTTTATCACTAAAGAATTGATTTTCATACATCAAACATAATTTTACTCATTCTATGCTCCGAAGTCTTCTTTTTTTTTCGATAATTGTGTTTCAAAGAAACTAGAAACACTCGAAAATTTCCAAAAATAAACAAATTTTTATCACCACAAAATACGTCTAGTGTGGAAATTTAATAAGAATTTACAAAAAATAGATGAAGAGGCGTAGTATTATTACTTATTATTCCTTGTGTAAAATATCTTTTACTCTAATTTTACAATGTTTATCCAACACATTTGCTTTTAGTGGTACGCAATCTAATTTTCGAGGAGTCGAGAGTCAAACCTCGAATATAAATTTTTATACGCAATTTTTAAGCGTTCGCAAAACACCCGACACTTCTTGTCGGAGCCGACACAAAATCGGTATCCGATAAGTGTGAATAGCTTCTTAAATAATGCTCTGCCACTGGAACCTCCGATTAATATACGGATCCGACACCCGACAAGTGGGAACCAGCTCTTAACAACTGTTGTCCATATCACATAGTATTTGCCAATACGTGACAGCAATATTAGTTTCAAATACCTATTTCTCAAATGTCTCTCAGCTCGCATCTGGTCTTAAGCCTGGTCAATGACATGACCATGAGTCAATAGACTTATCTGTTAACGTGAAAGAATTGTGTGTGAACAAATATAAATGGCGTACTCCTTCTTTGCAGGCCGGCATTTGTGATACTCCCGGTGTTGTAGGTGTTTATAGGTGATGGTGATCACTTAACATCAGGTGAGCCATCAGTTCGCATGCCCCCTATAATATATCATCATCATCATTAGCCTATTAATGCCACCACTGTTGGGGCACAGGCCTTCTCTATGGATTGAATATGGAGATTAGACCATGACACACCACGCGGGCCCAGTGCAGATTGGCGGATGCTAACGATTGCAGATGCAGCCGGGACAAACAGCTTAACGTGCCTTCCGTAGCACGGAGGAACTGGAGATAGAAAATTTTTGGTCACATATCCAACTACAAAAGTTGCTTAACTTCAACAATCGCAGCCGTACGCGCTCACCATACTACTTGATTTTTTTGCCCTTACAGTTATTCTTACCTTTATATAACCCGTAGTCTTTTAAAATAGACCTGAAGGTACAATGAGGAAACCGATTCTGGAGGCCTTTCGCCTTTCACTCTCCGCCACGAGTGCACTTCTGAGTACATTACCTTAGAAGCCGTTATGATTAGAGACATCCCCCCACAGGTGTTTAAGTCAATGAGATATTCTAACATAACCCTGCAGTCGGATGAAGGATATCCATGAGGATTTCATACCCGCTCTATCGCCTTTTTTTTATACGCAGGCAAAAAATATTATTTACCGACGACGGTGCCTTTAAGAGGCACACCGCCGAATGGACCTCACATCTGGCTCCCGCAAGCCTTACGAGCCCCAGCAGTGGCTGCCCACTGAGGACCCCGTAACCCTTACGGGCGCTTTACGACATAATATCCGCTAAAAACCCTGCGAACACCCTCTAAGCTGCTTAGCGCGAAGCCGCGGGATCCCCGTTTAGGGATTCTTCCGCGTCTCCACCCGCTCTCTCGCCTGGCAAAAAACGGAAAGTCACAAGCAAGCCGGCAAGGTGATGGCTGGTGTGACAAGTAAAGCTTCATCTTCATCAGCCTATTAATGCCCCCACTGCTGGGGTATAGGCCTACCCTATGGATGGAATAGGGATACATGGCCGCAACCCACCATGCCCGTTCCGTGCGTATTGGTGGGTGCTAACGATTCCAGATGCAGCCTGTTTCAATGAATTAGGAAGATAATTCGAAAATCATTTTGTCCTTTTCGCTCAACCATGCTACCATTATTGTGCATAAACAAGTACGATCTTTTGTGTTTTAATATAGGTACAATAAAAACAAATTAATGTTTGATCATTATGTTTCTTTCACGACACAGTTTATTAACACATCGCATTAACAACTGTCTTTATCATCCATTATGGGTCGCGCTGGAAATATGGCGTGGGTTACTTCAACCATACCAGGCTGTCTGTGCGTCATTTGATGTTAAGACATCAGAGTGCGCAAACGCATACAATTTCACAATGAGGTTCGTTTTGAGTGTCGTGTTTATTTTCTCACTCGTGTTCGCCGACGACGATTATTGTAAGTGATATCGTGTCAACTGTTTTATTTTATTTTTATTATGTGTTTAAAGCAAAATGTGGTTACGTAAATCAGCGAATTTTCCTTACGCATTGATGCGCATAGAAGCCATAACAAAATAATAGTTCGTTTGGAATATTTACTCGTGAGCAACCAGCAGGAGCTCGATGGCGCGGGTGGTTAGCGCGTTCAGCTGCGATCGTTGAAGTTAAGCAACTTTCGCAGTTGTCGGTCATTGAATGGGTGACCAAAAATTATCTATCTCGAGTTCCTCCGTGCTTCGGAAGGCATGTTAAGCCGTTGGTCCCGGCTGCATCTGCAGTCGTTAGCACCCGCCAATCCGCACTGGGAACGTGTGGTGGGTCATGGCCCAATCTCCCTATTCCATCCATAGGGAAGGCCTGTACCCCAGCAGTGGGGACATTAATAGGCTGATGATTAGCTGTGATTATAATATTATAATTGCGAAAGTGCATCTATTGTCTGGTACCTCTTCAAACTTAAACTGATGACAAGATTTTTATGAAATTTTGAGATAATTTTGCGTCGGGCGGTAAATCATCCATTAGGCGGATGAAAAGGGGGGTGGAGTTTAGTAAGGGAAACCAAGTACGCCAAGAAAATTATAATGCGGTACAGTGACATATGTTACGAGAGGTAAGGCAAAGAGTGTTTTCCGCTCAAATCCTATGGCTCGTCTAGGGAAGTTACCACCGCCTTACAAAAAGTCACCAGTTAAATAACATTGTTTTGTTTCTGTTAATTAGGAAAACAACCCTTTTTTAATTTAATACAATAAAATTAAATGAAAATAATACGGCATTTCTGCTATTAGTTATCTAATGTCACACGATCGAAAACGGCTGTAATTGATTGAATTTAAGTAAGAATCACGTCATTTCAGCGAAAACGGCTAGGATTGGCAGGGCTAAGATGACATTTGCAGACAAGGACTGCGTTCCAGACCTAGGCTGCAAGTGCCACAAATGTCAAATTCGATAGAAGTTATAATATTTTAAAGAATGTAACCTCCGGCCAACACGGACCGCGTCGAAATTAATAAAACCTATAATGCGAAGTAATGGCGCTGCCTTGCAGCTTAAGAATGGCTAGAAGAATTTCGACGTGGTGCGTGTTGGCCGCGGTAGCATAATTGGTCAGTGCATTCGCCCGAATTGCTAAGGGTGCGGGTTCGAGGCCCGTCTGCTGCCTGGTCGGCGTGGATTTTTTTCTAGTTATATTTTCTTTCGATAGAAGTTTTTAGAATTACGGGTCCAATTGTCCCACTACCCCGTCGCGTTGATGCTATGGTGCATCCCCTCCAGGGCAATCACAGAAGCCCCGCGGGGGGGCTAAGGGCGGACTTGAACTCGCCGCGTCCTAGTTCCCTCTCTCCTATGTCGGAGGGAATCCACGTAGACCAAAAATGAACTAGTCTAGTACAAAGTTCTCGTTACTTTAATCGAGCAGAGCATTCGCTCCGAAAACAAAAGATGCAGCTGTACCTACTATTATGTATCAACAATCTCACTTTTCACCTCGGAATCGCGGCGTGACTCGAAATTAGCCAAAACTATTTTCCAGACTTTAACGTAGATGTCTTGGAAAATAACCTTGCTATTTCAGAAGATTATTACTTAAGAACAAGAATCTCAAATAAATTTCAAATCAAACTGGCGAATCCCGGTGTGGAAACGAAGATGAAAAGTAAGATTGTTCTTACAGAATAAATGTGTGCGTGTACTAGTGTACACACGTAAGAAGTGAAACTTCTTTATGGCCTTATTTTTCGAAAAATGATCTATATGCAACTTTCCAGAAATTGGTTAAATAAAGTTAAATTAGATAAAGTTTAAACAAAAGGATTTTATTATCATAGACATGAATACAAATTACTGCCTATGAAACTGTTATGATTACACGGCTCAGTAATCTAAGGCACATGTTCCACCTCCGACGATGAACGATAAGCGAGTAGAAACTAGAAACGAATTGGCAGTCCTGAGTTAAAATGCACGCGCACGGCCTTTGACAGCCAAGCCAGCTTAACCGAGCGAGTATAGCTGAGCGAGTATCGCTGATCGAGAATCGCTGAGCGAGAATCGCTGAGCGAGTATCGCTATGTGAGTTTGGCTGAGCGAGTATCGCTGAGCGAGTACCGCTGAGCGAGTGAAAATGTGACGCGTAACGTCCGAAAAATGTGACGGTAAATTTTTTTCCAACGCCGATAAAGAAGTTTCACTTCAAAAACACTATTTGATGTGACAAGAGTAGGATATTTACTTATCTGTTCAGAATTCCGCTTCAGAAGATAAAAATATCCTATTAAACAACATTTCGTTATCTATGCTAAGAGCGGTAATTACCCACGAATTAATTGCAAACTCTGACATATTGCAATATCGTTACGATACATAATAGGTTCTTATCTCTTCGCTGATGTGAATATTTAATTAATTTAAGCGTTCGTGGGCTAATTATAATTACTAATTCGTTCGTTTTGAAATTATTGCAATAGAATGAAATATAAAAGCCATCCGATAGAAAGGGCCGTCATCATCATCATCAGCCAATTAATGTTCCCACTGCTGGGGCAGAGGTCCTCCCTATGGATGGAATAGGGCAATTGGCCCATGATCCACCATCAAATGGCCCCAGGCCGGGTTGGTAGGTGCTAACGACTGCAGATGCAACGGGGACCAATGGTTAAAAATGCCTTCCAAAGCAAGGAGGAGCTTGAGATAGATAATGTTTGATCACCCATCCAATGACTGACGACTGCGAAAGATGCTTAACGTAAACGATTGCAGCCAAACTCACTAACTACTTGCTTAGTATAATTTTCGGTTTATGTTTTCGTAGCCTGGGAGAAAAGTAACTTATCCACCAACTCCAGCGACTGTAGATGCAATACACCTTTGGGCCTTCTACGAAACCGTAAAGGTCCCTCCGATTCCGTCAGTCTAGGCACTTCTTAGAGTACCCCGACGACGAAATCATCCGCTCCAACGCGCCTCCGACTTCTCCCACACAGGCCACAAACACAAACACTACATAGCTAGCATACTTGCACACTAGCTTAGCATTAGGTAAACACCGCACCCGTAGGATAAGAGTGCGATGACCCGGTCTACATACGACACGCTATACCAGGTACGCAGAGACGCCCTCTAGTTGAGCCGACCCCCTCAGTGGTCTAGAGGCTCCAGATGGAGAGGAGGCTCCCCTCGTGTCTGGAATACCCCTAGAGGTACTCGCCAACTCTCCCCTTAGGATCTCGCCGTCCCCAAACCCGGTGACGCTGTAAAGGTCATCTGTGATCACACTCAAAAAATAGAAAGAAAGAGTTTTGTAACTGGTTTCGATGAAGGAATATTTTTTCCTTGTATTGAGTTTCGACGGAGGAATTATTCTTCTTTTTACAGGTTACGTACAAGAAATTTGTTTTTAAGATTTCGAAGAAAGACATATTTTTTCTTGTACGTTAGTAAACTAGTTAGTTTACATAGAGTAACTATTTGTCTTATACACAAGGCTTATAACATTGCGTAGATCTTTCAATGTTCGGTGTAGCACATCCAATGAACGTTTATGCAGCGTTGTGCATTCGTCCGAGATGATGATTTTCGATGCTGATAAAACTTTGGCCATTGCGGAGTGTTTTGCAATATTACATATTTTGTCTTCAATATAGTTTAAAGATTTAATGGCAACTTTAATGCTGAAGTATCCGTACGGCATCCTTATAACAATGTGACAGCTATTCTAGAAGAAGCAACAGCAACCGTAACGTTCGATCTCGCACGAATCGTTGCTAAAGCTACTGACATGAGGACTGTCTTACCAGTTCCTACAGGGACATCCAGGAATTATAAAGCACCATTTACATCATCAATTGCCTTCAATAATGTATCGCAGACTTCCATTGGTTGGGGATTTATCAGGGGTTACATTCTTTTGAACTACCAAATCTAATTCCCGGTGATCATGTTCACGTTCCCGTTCCAATTGTCGATTAAATGCGTCATAACGAATGACACATGTAATCGAGAATTGGACATCACGATTTAGCGCTGGCATTCCTAACCTGGCTAATAAACTACCGCACATAAGTTAACACATGTCTTCAATCAAGAGCAAAGCCCGATTATGTATCTCCTCATTCATCTCAAGATCGGGATTTCTCGAACTGACACAAATTTGATTTAAAATATCGTCTGACATATTATCTTTGTATTTATGCCACAGGTTAGATGGGTTCGATGGAAAGCATGTCGAAATGATAATAGCAAATAATGTGCGTATCTGACTTGGAGATGCAGAGATTATTGCTTCAACGATTGTCGTGTCCCAATGGGTATCGTTTTCTTGTAAATTGAGTTCTTCACATGCAGCACGATATGTTGGGAATATTGTACCATTATTTATTTATTTTTCTTTAACAAAGTTTCTACAGCGTTTTTCTTTGTGGATTTGATACAATAAAATATAACAAGAATTTTAAGGCCAATTACAGAAACTCATTAGATACTAATAGCGTTACTATATATCACTTTTTATTACATTTAATTTTAAAAAATGTCTATAAATCATATATGTAATTTACTAACATAAATAATGAACCTAAATTAAGATTGGACAAAACAAAAAGACAAAAAAAAAGAATAACAATCACTAAATACTCATACAAAAGGGTTTTCAAAAATTGGTCACATGATAACCTTATGAAGTGTGGGTGTGTGTGCGTGTATGTGTGTGCGTGTGTGTGAGTGTGTCCATACAGCTGCAATGCTATGTCTCATAACGAGATGGCTGGTGCTGCCCGAGCACTACATCATTAAAGTACTTTAGTATGAGTGCTTGTAATTGTAATTGTATGCGTACATGGCGCTGAGAGTAAAATAAAATCAAATAAATAAATTAAATTGAAATAAATGTCAAGGAAAATAATTTAAGTCGTAATTGGAAGTGCATCAATGTAAGTACGAATAGATAATTATAAGTAAAAATGAAGACATCATTTATCTATGGTAATTAGTTAAAAAAACAAAAATATATGGCATAGTGCATATGATTTCTAGGCAGTGGCTTACAGTTATTTTATTTTCTTTTCATTCATTTATAGACTTCTGAACCTATTTTTATGTAGTTTTAAGACTTTTTAGTCCCACTTTTATGCACGTCTATTACTTTTGCCTCTTTGAAAAATTGCAAAAACAAGAATAATTCCTTCATCGAAGCTAGTAACGTATAAGGAATAAATAATTCCTGTATCGAAACCAGTTACGAAACAACGGTTTCGTAGACAGCCGAAGGGCAGTTCACATTACAGATTTGACGTGTCTTATTGAGCATGAGTGAAATGAAATGGAATGAAAATATACTTTTTTCAAAGAATTATATAATTTCAAAAGTTTAAGTTCACATTGTAGATTTGACGTGTCTTATTGAGTATTTGAAAAAAATTTGGTCCGCTATCTTTTTTTATTACTTCTTTGAAGTGTTTTATATTAGATATTATTGATAAACTCGAATTTATTGCATAGGTACATGTAATTTATAATTAAGCGTTATTTAATATAAACAAAATAAATATTATTAAGAGACTGAAGAAGATTTGTACAACTAGATATTATCATTAAAAATTGTTTGTTTTACCACAGCTGGGTATTGGACAGAGGGTCTTAGTGATAACCGATTTCACTATTACCTTAAGATAAAGTTGAGAATCGCAAAGCTAGAAAAGTCGCAGTATTCGCAACTCTGTCACTACTCTTGAGTATAAACTTCGATATTTAGGGTGATCCCATTGTATGAACCCTTTGAGAACTGTTTGTATAATTGCTCGAAGTAAGTTAGCTTTACAATCTAGTTACCGAATGAAGGTATATTCGGGAGTTAGTTGACTTAGTCAAAGACTTGAATTAATATAGTTATGCATTGTATTAAAACAATAGAAGCACGGCAATTATGATATACATATGGCCGCGACATATGTATTGTGTATAAACAATTCGTCATTTCTATAATCCATTTTATTTACGTTAAATTTTTATGTCAGTGATTTTGGTTATTGTTACATTATAGTATAACTTACAAATTAAAACTATAAAATACCATACAGGGAGTATAGTATTTTATAGTTTTAATTTGTAAGTTTTATTTTACACTATACCTTTTTACAATCAGAGCGGATGATATTGACGTAACACGGAACGGTGAACGTCTGATTTCCACAGACAGCAGTACAAACAATTTCGTATGACAGTTGACTTATCCAGAGGCTAGCTAGCTTACCTGTGCTTTCCCCTACACATTGATATATGTATTGATATAGGGATAGCAACATTGCCGCAGATTGCCACAGGTAAAAGTATGGACGTCGTGCAGGTACTGCGGTTATCGGAAAAGGGACCTGCGAAGGGTAAACCTAGGTGGGTCTCTTCAGTGAGTACATGAGAAAGGGGTCGGGATGGCACAGTTGGACGTCCCTTCCCTCCAAAGGGGCCAGCGCGGGCGATTTGACAACCCGTCTGCGCATTTCACGGACCCGCTTATCTGGGGGATGGACTAGTTGCACCTAGTCCTCCCCCTCCCGAGAGAGGCCTTCCCAGCCCCCCATAAATGGGGTTGGTGGCCTGCAGAACTAGCTCGTTCTGTCCCCAGGCCTCGTCCTCCCAGAGGGTACACGCAGTGGTTTTAGTGGGTAGTCTCTGTTGAGGACCCTCCCCGGTATTGGCCGGGAGAGGACTCTGACTGGGGAGTCTCGCATATCCTCGTCAGTCGTCGGCTGGCGTGTTGAACGCGTCAATGTGTTTCCACTGCGACAAAAAAAAGGTAGGAGTATTGACAGGGACCTACGATCAGTCGATCACTACGGTAGAGGTAAAATGTAAAGCCGACTATAATGTTGGCCAAGTTTAACCGAACGCGAGTGTAAGCACACTTATACAAGGCAAGTGCTTCCATCTAGAGATAGGGCAAGTTTGAAGAAGACCAATGCGAGTGGCCAATAAAGACGAGCTTTGTAGAGCTGCCCATGCATTGGTGCACTATAAGTTATAAAGGACGACACGAGACAAATGTTGGCGAGCGACAGCCGGTGCTGACAAGCGTCGCCAAATGATGTCTATACACGTTGGCGCTTCCCTTTATTCGCCAAATTTAGCAATCGATACCGAGCGATGATAAGTCAAGACACAATATGCTGGAAGATCCTTATGTGTTGGTATTGGCCTTCGCTTGGCCAACATGTAGCCCTGATGTTAGGTACTGTTTTAAAAAAAACGTAGGGCTACTTGTACCAACATTCTTATTCCAATTTATTTAAGCTTACTCCAGTTAAGCGCATCATCATTGTCAATAGTTTCGATTCAAAAAAGTTGGTTTTTAACATGATTTTACGGGAATTTGTTTTCAGATCTGGTTTAGGTTGGGTTAAATTCCAAAAGTATCCGCCGGACAAAGCGGACACTGTATCCAATAAAGACTTACAAAGACAATGAAAATGATGAAAATTTTGCGTGCCATTTTTACCCGGCTGCGCAATGCAAGAGCGCGAAGCGCGACGCGCAGTCAGGGTTATGTGTTTAACAGTCTATATATGTATGTTTGTTCCTTTGTGGCACACTAGAGACCAAACGCCTGGACCGATTTTGATGATTCATACATCAATCGATTCGTCTCAATCATGGGAGTGCTACTAAAGATATGATAGTAATCAAAATTCAATATGGGCAAAATTAGGCGCCATATTGTGACGAAGTAAAAAAAATAAGTTGACAAAATATGTCGAGTGGGGTATCACTGTCTAGATAATCAAAAATCATATTTAGGTTCCAAACACCATTTTTCATTTAATATGAACGTTCAGGATCTACAACGCCTTAAAGTTGTATATTAACCACTTACGCTTTTAATTTCAATCTTACGTTTGTATGGATCTTTGCTACTCTTTCACCTAAAAATACTGAATAGATTTTAATGAAACTTAACAGTAATATAGCTCATATATGATTATTACATATATATAATAATTTATGTAGTTATTGAGTGAATTGGCCAATATATAACAATAAGTGTCACATAAGACGGAAAAAAATCTCCCATCTGCGAGCCATTTTGGCCTGCACTGCAAAAACAATAAAAGTTACATGAATGTAATGTAGAGTGGAAATGTATCTCTTAAATAGTTCTAAAAAAAGTCCGTGACACCATATATCTATTTTTAATGTGTAAGTCATTACCGCTAAAATAGTGAATCAAAACTAAAATATTATTTGATATCTATTTCCAAAATGCACATTTTGTATTAACAAATCATTTTTTATCAAAACAAATACTTTAATCGCTTTTGATATTTAAAGACGATAAACTTTGCTTTTTACACTATGTCATTTCGACAAATATTTAAAAAGTTACAACGATGACAAAGTGATAGCGCGTTGTACTATGTATAAGAAAAAAAATGGGGTATTCGCAGTATCTGATCCTATACGAAGTACTAACATTAAAACTGTGATACATATTTGTTTCTTAGGTTTTCACGCACATCACTCATTAAATAAAACTAGTTTTTACGGGTTAATGCACGAAACTTTATTTATTTATTGACGTTTCGTAGCCTTTACAGGCTTCGTCGTCAGAATAAAACTTTTATATTAAAGTTTAATTTATATATTCAAAAGTTTTATTCTGACGACGAAGCCTGTAAAGGCTACGAAACGTCAATAAATAAATAAAGTTTCGTGCATTAACCCGTAAAAACTAGTTTTATTTAACTGTGATACAGTTCCTTCTTATTAAATGATGAAAAATATATTATCATAATAATAAAATTATTATTATTATAACAAAATAAATAATAATATAAATAAATAAATAAATATTTCCGACACTCACACCAATTAGCCTAGCCCCAAAGTAAGCACTATAACGCTTGTGTTATGGGATGCTAGGGTAACGGATAGAATACATATACTGTACATATTTATGTATATTTATATAAATACATATTAAACATCCATGACTAGAGTACAAGTGCTCGTATTCATCACACAAACATCTGCCCCCACCGGGATTCGAACCCGGGACCTCTCGAGTTGGCGACAGCCATGAAACCCGGCGTACAAACAACTCGGCCACGGAGGTCGTCATTTCATTCATAATCATAATAGGTATTTATGATTATTGAATTTTAATGAAAAACTCAGAATTTTACTGCTTTTCATTTTTTTTAACGATATTATTTAAGGTTACAAAAAAGGTTTCCTTAATATAATGACAAATAACCCATTTTTCGCTAGTAAGTACATACTTATTGGAATCGCTGTATTTATTAATCAGCTCGCGATAATATTGGTTTTGTAATAATTCTGCAAAATTCAAAGTAAATAATGTAGATTTTTATAGGTAAATCACCCCTTTCATCACCCTACGCCTATAAGTATTGCGATGTTGTAGCTAAGAACCAAGTTCCCATCTACTTCTATATGGGAATTCATTATATTCGACTTAGCTATTAGGGCACGGAAGCGCAACAAATAAACTCACTTTCGCATCTATAATATTATATTATACTTACTAGTATAGTAGTACCACCCGGGCATTGTACGGGCGAAATTTATTTATCGGGATAAAAAATAGCCTATGTCACTCGGACAAAATGTTAAATAAAGAAAAATGTTATAATAAATAATGTAGCTACCTTATGATGAATTAATATTTGAAACCGGTTCAGTAGTTTGACAGATTCTTTGTTACAAACATATTAATCTTGCCTCTTTATAATATTAGTATAGATAGTTAGGATAAGATAAGTATTTAATTGCTGAAAAAGATTTTAAAAGTAAGTAATATGTTTATTTGATTATATTTGTAAAAGTTACTTAGCATTTGTGCTTAACAGTGATACATTATTCGGTATTTTTATAACAAAAAAAAATTTGAAAAATTATTGCCATGATTGCACTCCCGGGAGCACTCTTCATTCACTACCAATAAAAAAGGGTCGAACACAAAGTCTTTGACCTGTTAAATGTGAACGCTTTAAAAGAAGACTACAAAGAGAACTATAAATTGATAATAAATGAGATTGCTATGGTGCTCTACCTAACGTTATGAAAATTTTATTATGCGCCTTTAGTTTAATCAAATATTATAAACTTTGCTTTGGTGATTGCATAATTATTTAATTTAGTGATTTAAGGCAGTTGCCACCATTGTCCAAAACAACAGACGGGAATTACTTCTTTCTTCAACCTGCGACATAAACGTCATTGATTGGTATTGTATATAGGGTGATTAAAAACATTTGAAGTTAACTTCTGGCATCTACATATTGGGTTTCTGTGAATTATGTAGGCACATCAAATTATGAGACTAGGGACTGACACTGAATTTGTGTATATCACAATCTTAGACGTCCGGCATTGACATGACAATGCAGCCACTGCCATTTTTAAATAGTCGACGAATAAAAGTAATTGAATTTTATATTTACTGCTAAACTATTAAAAAAACATAAACAAAAGATGACTTTTTGAGTAAGTGCTAGTTTACTATAAAATTTACATACATTAGAGATATTTACGTAACGACTTGATTTAACTTCACACATTTTTGCGAAAATTGAGGCCCATCTGTAGCCTTGACCCCGCTGGTAAAGTCTTTATATGTCTTAATAAATCAATATTTTAGACCGACGCAAGGTACTTAATAATTCCCGCGATATTAATTCCCTTACTGAAGCAACAAGACTACGGTATATACCGTCTTAAAATACTAACTAAAAAGTGTGAAATAAAAAAGGTAAATTTAAAAAATCAAAAAACCCGACTGCTTAATTATTCTTCAAATAAAAACTGAAAAGAAAAAAACAAGTCCAGTAGTCTATAATTCTGTTAATAAGGAACAAAGCTACTTTAACAGTCGGGACCCACTGTTGAAAAATATTATGTTCTTGAATATCTAATGGGTCCCGACTGTTAAAGTAGCTTTGTTCCTTATTAACAGAATTATAGACTACTGGACTTGTTTTTTTCTTTTCAGTTTTTATTTGAAGAATAATTAAGCAGTCGGGTTTTTTGATTTTTTAAATTTACCTTTTTTATGTAGACGATTAAATAGAAATCAACGAACAGCATGACGATGATAAGGCTCTTATGTAATTCCTACAATCAATAATGTAGTCACGAGAAATGCACGGATTGTGAGGGAAATTAAATATTTCATTGTGACAATTGCGACTATGACTAATAACTGATATTGTTTATTTGTGGCTCCTGTATTTATTTACTTATTGATATTCTTCGGTAATTGATCCTTAATTAACCATGTTTCACTTTGACTTGTGAGCTTATCTACTTTACCCGATGGATTGGTAAAAAAATCAAAGAGTCAAAAAAGTTCTTTGTGTTTTAATAATTCTTCCAAATTTTCCATTTCACATTTTTTGGATAGCAATTGTAGTTTTTCCGAAGATCACGTAGTTTCTAGTGGATTTTCCAAAAAAAGTTCCATCATTCAAACTTATCCTCAAAAAAATGTATTCAAATAAACTTTTTTTTCCAGACTGCAGGTTGGATAAAATAGTTCCAGAAGAAGCGTGCTCACAAGAAGGTGGGGTGTGCACATTTGAAGCAGACTGCCCTGATCCGACAGAACAGAAAGGACTCTGCCCAAATCAACAAAGTCAAGGAGTAGAATGTTGTTATGGACGTAAGGAATTATAAATTTATTTATTCGTCAAATCTTTAGCTATTTAATTAAGTTACTCCCTAAGGGACCGCGCTCGGCATCACGCATTATTCGACGTGTCGGGTCTCCTTCTGCGGCTTAGAAGTGGCGTTGCCTTGCGGCCCAGGAGGTGTTAGAGTAGGCTCGATATCTCTAAAAGTCCCAGTAGAATGGAGGTTAGTACAGCCGCCCGAAGAGCTGGATGGCGAAGCTTTCGGCTGCGATCGTTGAAGTTAAGCAAATTTTGCAGCGGTCATTAGATGGGTGACCAACAATTTACAATCTCAAGCTCCACCGTATTTCGGAAGGCACGTTATGCCATTGGTCCCAGCTGCATCTGCAGTCGTCAGCACCCACCCATCAACCAAGACCCGCGTGGTGGTTCATGACCCAATCTCCCTATTCCATCCATGGGGAAAGCCGATGCCCCAGCAATGGGGACTTTAATAGGCTGATGATGATAACATCCGCCCAGATATCAAAGGGCTATAGTTTTCCGCCCACCCAACATGAGGGATGACGAGTTAAAGTATAGGCGGATTTTTCGCCAGACTGAAACATAGATATATCTTGGATAATAACTTTGCTATTACAGAAGATTCCAGCCATCGTCCTCCTTATCAGCCTATAAATGTGCCCTAATGATAGAATAGGGAGATTACGTCTTGATTTATCACGTAGGTCCAGTGCGAATTGGTGGCTACTAACGAGTGCAGATTCAATCGGGTCTGGGACTGAGAATAGAGATATAAACTTAAAGTCAAGTAAACTAAATTACACCTGGACTGATTGGGATTTCTCAGTTTAAAAGTTTTCTTTAGATTTATAAATTAACCAATTTAATGTTTAAATTAACAATATTTTAAGCCACCATAAAATTACTGTTTCGTATTCAAAATGGTGAATAGTTGTAAGATAATTTCATGGGTAGACCGCTTAAATGAGTCCTCGCCTGCGGGATAAAAGGTGTGGGGGAAAGACGAGAATGGGGACAGTGAGAGGTGCGAGCAGCGGGCGCTAGTAATTTTGACAAGAAAGGCGAGTACTCAGTTTAGAGGTATACCTAAGGCTACAATATGAAGAGATGGCGCAGCCTAAGAAATGTTATGGGGTCCTCGACACGGCCATTGAGGTCTCGGTAGCATTGCGTTTAGTAGTGCCCTAATAGCAGATAGCGCAAGTTCAGATCCTGCCAGCGGCTTACTAGAGCCTAGGTCCGAGTCTCAGAGACTCCCTTGAGCCGATACCTCAGGTTCGAGTGATCTAGAGGCTACAGACGGAAAGGAGAATCCCCCCGTGGGAAATGCCATCCGCCTGGAATACCTCTAGAGGCACTCGCCAATTCTCAGCTTGAGGCTAGGCTTGCCCCTAGGATCTCGCCGACCCTAAGCCCGGTGACACTGTAATAATAATAAATGGTTTTAATTTTTTTTTAGTAATTCTTTAGATTCAATTTATTTTTTTATTTTTTCAGTGTCCGTCAAAGAAACGAGATGCAGGAAACGCGGTGGCGAATGCTTCACGAAATCTCAATACTGCAACCCAAGAATTATATACCCGAACGCTACTGATTGCGGCGTCGATGAGAAATGTTGCATATTAGTAAACTAAATCTTAGCTTATAATTAGTATATATTAATATTATTTAAGAAAAAATATAATGACCAGATGAGTATAGAGGGCACAGAAGCAAAACCTCATATAGGATTATTTGAGTGAGCACTGGCGGTTAGTCGCTACTCCAGAACAAGAATTAGCATAAAAGTAATGCAATGACGTTTGAGCGTACACTTCTGCATATATTGTATTACCCAACCAAAAAGTATTAATGGCGTGTTGACAGGTTGTATTTAACATTACTATCCTTAGCACGAAGAAATATCGAATTCGAATAGTTAGCGAGTGCAAAATGTGATTTTTGCCTGGAAAACGTAAAATATTTACACGTTGTTAAAGTGTAACCGCGACGAGAGAGCGTGTCCGACTGAATGCAAGTCGGGCAATTACCTGATTTTCGCATTGCCAAATTAGAATCGTGTATGACGCATAATCATATAACTTTTAAACGTCGCTTTTTGATGTAAAGTTTATCTGCATTAACTGTGCCTTCTAATACATATGTGTTACTTATAACTAAGTATGTTCAATATTGTATTGTTCAAGGGCCTTGTTTTCACTTGCCAATATTTTTTTTCATATTCTTACAGATAAGCTAAAATGACTTTTTATGAAATAAAAATAATGAACGTAATTCTTTGGATTGTTCACATTTTTGTTTTCACGTGGGTAAAATTATGTCTACTTTTGTCTCAATTAAGTAGTTTGCTCTTGCCGTGGCAAAGTACTTGGAGACGTCAAATATTTTTTAAGATTGATTGATTAAAGGTTATCTCTTTCTTCCTGTTTTTTCTTCTATTTTTATAAATAACTTGCTTGGTGAGTTATAACTATTGCAATTCCGCAGATGTCAAGTAATACAATTTCTTTATGGGAGCAATAAAAATTATCAATCTTTTACAAGCACTGAATTTGAGCTACTTAGATCCTAAAGGGCAATGCCCAAAATAGGCTCAGCATGGACGAGGTGCCTGCCAAACAACAATTTTACAATATTATTATTTATTCTTTAAACAATTTCTTTAACCTTTATACATCTTATCTAAGTATATAGTGGAGAGTTTCATTAATAATACAATAAAATTCAATGAAAATAAAACGACGTTTCTGCCATTAGTTATTTAATGTCACATGATCGAAAACGGCTGTAATTGATTGAATTTAAGTAAGAATCACGCCATTTCAGCGAAAATGGCTAGAATTGGCAGGGTCTAAGATGACATTTGCAGACAAGAACTGTGTTCCAGACCTAGGCTGCAGGTGCAACAAATGTCAAATTCGATAGAAGTTTTATACATTTATGTCAAAATTGAAACGTCAGAGTGAAAAGTTGCACTTGGAGCGTTGGATTGGAACGCACTCAAGACCAGTGGTGTTTTTTCATTTAGAGATTTGGTATTATGCATGTGACGTTGCACGCCATATTGCGCAATATTAAGTTTTCGCGGCATATTTAAATAAAAATATTGTTTATTTCCGATTTTATTTAATTGTGTGACAGAAAATGTATCTACACAGTATCTATAAATTGTATTGGTAATATAATGTCTTCAAATATTATAGAGCGTTGCGAAAATTGTTTTAAAGGATACTGATAAAAAATTATACTGATTCAAAAATTCTGGGTAGTTTAAACTTCTTGCATTGTATAGTTTTACTTGTTAAAATGTCTGTCCATGTTAAACCATATACCCATACAAAGTGGGCATTGCCCTTTAATACCTTATTAACTAGCAGCCGCCGTGACTACGTTCGTGTTAACTTTTTTGTTTGAAAAAAATTCAGAAATCTATCGTTTTTCCGGGTTGCAAAGTATCGTATGTTTGATTCCAGGATTTAAACTACATGTGTGCCAAATTTCATTCAAATGCCATCAACAGTTTTTGTGTGATTGGGTTACAAATTGACATACTTTCACATTTATAATATTAGTAGCATAGAATATACATCAATGGTAGCTACACACATCATCGGGCCGGTATAGTCGGTTTGGCAGTATTTGTCTAACAACAAACCTGACCCGTAGTACTACTGCCAAACATTCATCTACACGTGATCGATTCTAAGAGCCAGATTTACCGATTAATGCCGGCCCGCTAAATTAAATAAAAACTGGCTGAGTAAATTAATTCAAAATTATATATTTACGGAACATATAACATCAATAAGCATGAAAGCAATAAGCAATAATATCTCAATAGTCATAAAAAACCTTATAAAAAAAGGTAAATTTAAAAAATCAAAAAACCCGACTGCTTAATTATACTTCAAATAAAAACTGAAAAGAAAAAAACAAGCCCAGTAGTCTATAATTCTGTTAATAAGGAACAAAGCTACTTTAACAGTCGGGACCCATTAGATATTCAAGAATACATAATATTTTTAAACAGTGGGTCCCGACTGTTAAAGTAGCTTTGTTCCTTATTAACAGAATTAAAGACTACTGGGCTTGTTTTTTTCTTTTCAGTTTTTATTTGAAGTATAATTAAGCAGTCGGGTTTTTTGATTTTTTAAATTTACCTTTTTTATTTCACACTTTTTAGTTAGTTAGTATTTTAAGACGGTATATACCGTAGTCTTGTTACTTCAGTAAGGGAATTAATATCGCGGGAATTATTAAGTACCTTGCGTCGGTCTAAAAGATTGATTTATTAAGACATATAAAGACTTTACCAGCGGGGTCAAGGCTACAGATGGGCCTAAATTTTCGCAAAAATGTGTGAAGTTAAATCAAGTCGTTACATAAATATCTCTAATGTATGTTAATTTTATAGTAAACTAGCACTTACTCAAAAAGTCATCTTTTGTTTATGTTTTTTTAATAGTTTAGCAGTAAATATAAAATTCATTTACTTTTATTCGTCGACTATTTAAAATCGGCAGTGGCTGCATTGTCATGTCAATGCCGGACGTCTATGATTGTTTTATACACAAATTCAGTGTCAGTCCCTAGTCTCATAATTTGATATACCTACATAATTCACAGAAACCTAATATGTAGATGCCATAAGTTAACTTCAAATGTTTTTAATCAGCCTATATACAATACCAATCAATGACGTTTAAGTCGCAGGTTGAAGAAAGCAGTAATTCCCGTCTGTTGTTTTGGACAATGGTGGCAACTGCCTTAGATCACTAAATTAAATAATTATGCAATCACCAAAGCAAAGTTTATAATATTTGATTAAACTAAAGGCACATAATAAAATTTTCATAACGTTAGGTAGAGCACCATAGCAATCTCATTTATTATCAATTTATAGTTCTCTTTGTAGTTTTCTTTTAAAGCGTTCACATTTAACAGGTCAAAGACTTTGTGTTCGACCCTTTTTTATTGGTAGTGTAAAGCTCGAATGAAGAGTACTCCCAGTAGTGCAATCATGGCAATTATTTTCCAAATTTTTTTTTGTTTAATAAAATACCGAATAACGTATCACTGTTAAGCACAAATGCTAAGTAACTTTTACAAATATAATCAAATAAACCTATTACTTACTTTATTTTTAAATCTTTTTCATCAATTAAATACTTATCTTATCCTAACTATCTATACTAATATTATAAAGAGGCAAGATTTGTATGTTTGTAACAAATAATCTTTCAAACTACTGAACCGGTTTCAAATATTAATTCATCTTAAGGTAGCCACATTATTTAATATAACATTTTTCTTTATTTTTATACATTTTGTCCGAGTGACATAGGCTATGTTTTATCCCGATAAATAAATTTCGCCCGTACAATGCCCGGGTGGATCATTAGTAAGTATAATATGTGATCAAACAAACTTACCTTAAGTGTAGTTCGATCATTATTATATGAAGTGCTTCGTTCGAAGATATATACTTTACCATGTAGTCTCTTTATTCACTAGGCAACCAAACGCAAAATTTTTAGAGCTAGATCTCTGAAAAAAAAGTAAAAAATATCACTATCTGTGCTCGCTCTAAGTTTATGGATCCTTTATGTCACCTGTCATTTCTTTTAGAGTAGGTACTGTATCACAAAATCCTGGGGAAAAGAATGAAAGCTGTAGGTATTGTTTCATACTTGGGTTGGGTGGGTATATATCTTCGAACGAAGCACTTCATATAATAATGATCGAACTACACTTAAGGTAAGTTTGTTTGATCACATATTATATTTCAGTGCTTCGTTCTCGATATATACTTTACCATGTAGATGTTTAGAGTACCAGGGATTTTGTGAACCTCCATCCAGTGTCTGTTAATTGTATGCTGAAATTAAACAGAGTTGATATCATTAATCAGTCTTTATTAATATCCTTGTTTCTATTCAACAGAATAATATTTTGTAATAAATTAACCAAAACATAATCAACAGTTTTTCTTAATTGATATTCCCAAAATAATCTTAAGTGACCATGTAACATTATTTTTATTAAGTAAGAATAATTTCAAATTTTTATCGTAATGACAAAATGGAATTTGCAAAATTCTGAGAATCATTAACAATAGGTCTATTATAAAACCTAGCGAAAGTTTGAGATGTTTCTGACCAACCAGCAGTGCTTCTGATAGTCTCTATTGAAATGCCCTTCATATGAGCCATGGATGTTGATGCATGGCGAGTTGAATGACTCGTAAAGATAGATGTATCAATACCTGATTCGGACAATGTATTTTTAATCCATCGACTTATAGTTGATGGTGTTGCTGCTTTGTAAGGTCTTTTAGTTGTTAGGAATAAGTTCTCTTCATTACCTCTGATATCTTTAGTATAGTCAATGTAATATTGTAAAGTTGATGCGGGACAGATCTCTGGTTCGCAGTAGAAAGGTAAAATTAATATTGGCTGTGAACGATCGGGAGCAGATGTCTTTATTAAATCAGTAATATTTATATGATAACCTGATTCCCTATTTATTATGTTTTTAATTTTTATTAAGGATAGAGTTTGTACTCTTTGTGCTGTGCATAAAGCTAGCAGGGTTACTAATTTTTTTGTTAATACTTCTAAAGTTAATGCGTTACAGGGGTACCATAACCTAAGAGTATTTAATACAATGGATGGATTCCAAGAAATGGAATATTTTGGTCTTGGGGGTCTTGTTTTATAAAAGCCTTTAAGTAATCTCTTAATCCGTTCATCATTCCCTATACGAGAGCCTATTAACACAGAAAGAGCAGATTTATGGCAATTCAGAGTTCCATAAGAAGCTCCCTTACTATATTGTATGGACAAAAATTGCATTACTTTGGGGACAGAAGCACACAGCAGATCAATTTGATTTTCATGACAAAAAACCCACCAAATTTTAAATGTTACGTCGTATTGTCTTAGCGTATTGTTTGATATTGAAGCAAGCATTGTATTTAATGATATTGTGGGAATGGCTTGTCTTATCATTGCTTGCCTGAGAAGACTCCTGCCGCCAGGATAAGTTGATGGTGTAAGGGATGGTTGTTCCTGTTAGGAGAAAATAGAAGATCTTTATTTGGACCAAAAATTAACAGCTCTGATATAAGCATTTCCTGCATGATAGGGAACCATGGCTGCGAGGGCCAGTATGGTATGATCATGATACCCGTAGCTTGCTCATGTTTTATTTTTTGTAAGCATTTCAAAACTAAGCTAAAAGGTGGAAAAGCATAAAAAAAATAGTTACACCATCTAACAGTAAATGCATCAATATTGGATGCATCTGGATCTGGTTTCCATGATATGTACACAGGGCACTTAGTGTTGATGCGAGATGCAAAAAGATCTATCTCTGGTACACCAAATTTGTATGTTATATCTAAAAAAACTTTATCATTTATTTCCCACTCTGTATCTATATTGATTTTTCGTGATTCTTTATCAGCTTCTAGGTTTTCAGTAGATTTAATATAGGATGCAAAGAGTACGATCTTCCTTTTTTCGCACCATTCCCAAATGATTCTGGCAAGATTACTGAGATGTGGTAGTTGAATTCCTCCCATCCGGTTAATATAAGAAATTGCAGTTTTATTATCTACTCGCAATAAAATATTTAGTTCTTCTTTATCCATAACAAATGTTTTTAACGCTAAGAAGATGGCTAACAACTCTAAGTAATTTATATGAAATTTAAGTTCATTTTCTTTCCATGCCCCATTAACATGATTGTTATTAGAGACAGCACCCCAACCTGTGCGCGATGCATCAGTATAAATTTCAAGATCAAAGTTACGGGCTTGTATTGATTTTTTAACTGTTAATATATTTTGTGACCACCAAGTAAGATCTATTTTAATGTTCGGATGTAAGTTCATAGTATCTTCATAATTATTATCACATTTAAGTAAAGAAAGATATTTTTGTCTTTCTAAGTGTTTAGTGTGTACCCAGCCATACTGTACAGCAGGGCAGGATGACACCAACATGCCATTTAACTGGGCTAGATCCCGTATTGAACATTGTCTTATTTTAAGAAACTTATCTACCATCTTTTTAATATGGTGTCTTTTTTCTTCTGGTAATTCTATTGTCATGTTGTTAGTATTAAAACTAAATCCAAGAAATTTACAACATCTAGAAGGTTCTAAAGAACTTTTGTCATAATTAATTACAAATCCTAAACATTCTAATGTAGAAATAGTTTGTCTAACATTATCAAGGCATGACTGATAACCTGATCCAAGACAGAGTAAGTCGTCTATGTATACAACATTTTTGTAACCTTTCTCTCTTAAGTATGTGACAACCACTCTCATAATTTTAGTAAAAATATAAGGGGCTGAGGAGAGGCCATAAGGAAGTGAATTAAATTCATACAAATTGCCATTAAATTCAAAGCGAAGGTATTTTCTATAATCAGGGTTAATTGATAAAACTAGATAAGATTCCTTTAGATCAATTTTAGCTAAGAAACAGTTTTGGGTTATCATTGCTGCAGCTGTTCTATGGTCTTCCATTTTAAAATGAGATGGAGACACAAACTTATTCAAGGATTTTAAATTTAAAATGAATCTCTTTTTTCCATTAGGTTTTGGGATAAGAAAAATTTGTGGTGAAGTGTAAATCACGTCTTCTACGTGATGATAATCATCCTCGATACGATTAGGTCTCTAGGCCCTAAGCACGTCGTATACGTATTGTAAATAGTATATAAGATGTAGGTTAAGTTAATAAAAGGTTGATATCACATTGAACGCTCGTCGTGATTTCTCCCGAGTCACCCACACCCCATCTCCACATGGCGACCGTGACGTAGAAGATCGTGCTGCATCGGACGGGGTCCGTTATGTGAGTTTTTTGGAAATTTTAATCGACCATGGCAGCATACTTCTGAGCGCAAAGACCCAGAAGGGTTCGCTTGAAGAAATTGAAGATGATTATTGAATCACGGAAAACTGCAAACAAATTACCTACGCACTCGGTTCCTCGGTTTCACGTATATGAAGATACATTGAAGAAGAAGATATATTCCAATACTGCAAAAGGGCATGAAAATGACTACGTTATTATGAAGGAAATCATTAAGCTACAATTAATGTCAAGTAAGTTGTAATGTCGTCAGTTTTAGCATTAAGAACAATAAGTAAATATTACCCGACATTATTTTTTGTTTTGTTTAAATAAATTATATAACGCATTAAGATCTTAAAATGCAGCTTAACAGTTAATTCATCTCAATTTTTTTATATTACTTTTGTCCCGGTAGACTTTTCATTTATTACTTATTAAGGATTTTTCGCAATTTAAAGTTTTAAGGTTTTCATTGTAAAAATGGCAAGTTTTGATTTAGAGACCGCACTAGCCTTCTTACCTAGAATGACGGGAGAAGAGCATAACACACAATGTTTAATTAATAATATCGAATTTTACAGTAGCGTTATTGATAATAACTCGCAAAATACTTTAATTAAGTTTGTTTTAAAAACTAGACTCTCAGAAACAGCAAAAATTTATTTAGAATCTTCTTATGATAGTATTAATCATTTAATTAGTGACATAAAACATTATTTTTTACCGAAAAAGTGTCCATCATCGATTCAATTTAAATTATTTAAGTGCAAACAAGGAAGTAGGTCTATAGAACAATTTGGTTTAGAGATCAATAAACTGTTATCTGAATTAACTATTGCTCAATCGGAAAATGATCAGGAAAAGATTAAAATTTTGCTTCCGTTAAATGAAGCTTTTGCAATAAGATGTTTTGCTGAAGGTTTAAATAGTAGTCGAATAAATTTAATTTTAAAGTGTAGGCAGCCCACGTTATTAAAAGATGCTATTCAAATAGCACTCGAGGAATATATTACATCATCGAATAGAGAGGAAAATATGATTCAGCAATGTAATTACTATAAGTCAAGGTTAAGTTACAGACCGAGAGTAAGAAATTATTATTTTAAAAATTGTAGCGTAGCAAGTAAAAGGAATGTTTGCAAGACGTTGGAATCTCGCATTCCGCGCGACGGTCAAGTTCATTCGCGCAAAGCGCTAGATAAGCAAAATTGTGCTCAAATCGATGAGGTGTGCTCTTATATAGAAACTTGTAATACAGAGGTAATGAATTCTATAAATAGTTTTAATGACGAGTGTTATGATTTAAAGTTAGACGAATTTTTTTTAGAAAAAGATCTATGTTGTAAAAATAATTTGCTAAGTAAAAGCAATGGTAACTTAATTAAGTCTAACCAATGTAAGGAAAAGCCAAAAGCTTCTTATAAAATACGAAAGGAAAATATGTTCGCAATCGACGAGATCACAATGTCTAATGATAACTCTAAGAAAGAGTTCCCTGCAATTAAAGCAGATTATGTAAAAGCTAGTTCTTATGTAAACGTAATTGTTAAAGAGTATTTTAATGACAAAATAGACAATAAGAAGTATGTGCATTCTAAATATAATTTATGTGTTTATGCACCTTCAAAATGCGAAATATATATAAAGTCTGTGTCATTCCTAGAAGAGAAAAGACTAGCGAAAGATGTTGAATTGCTTTGTAAGCATTTACAAATAAAAGGTTTGATAATTAATGAAAAATGGGTTAAAAGTTTTAATAACTTAAGGGAGAAATATAATGTTGTATTACCCATATTAATTGTAATAAGCGATATTACACATGGAAAGGATAAAATGAATAATAATATAATAAAAGGGGTTTTTAATATATATCATAGGTGTAAACCCGAAAGCTCGAAAAATAACAATATTTTATTTAATGTTTATTATACAAATAAGTGTAATAAGAAAGATTTTATTAAGAAAAGAAATAATTGTTTTCAAGACATGCTATTTAGGAAGGCATACAACCAACGTGATGTTGGAATAGATTAATGAAAATGTAAAATTCTAATATGTAATGTTTTTTTTTTTGTTAAAAATAATTGTTTAGTAATTATAGTAAGGAAAACGTAAATAATTGTTTAGTAATTATAGTAAGGATTTATATTGATAATAATTGTTTGTATAAATTTTAAGATATTTTTTTAATAAAGTAAATGAAATAATTTAAGTTACATATATATGAGATTAGTAAATCTCTTAAAAAGGTTTTAACATGTTGTTATGTATAATATGTTAATAAATCGAGTTACATATGTTAGAACGTAGAAGAAAAGTGTTTAGGGTCTTCCTTTTCAGGGGAGGGACGCCTAACGTTTCAGGGGAGGTGTGGTGAAGTGTAAATCACGTCTTCTACGTGATGATAATCATCCTCGATACGATTAGGTCTCTAAGCCCTAAGCACGTCGTATACGTATTGTAAATAGTATATAAGATGTAGGTTAAGTTAATAAAAGGTTGATATCACATTGAACGCTCGTCGTGATTTCTCCCGAGTCACCCACACCCCATCACCACATTGAGGATATGTATTGATTATCAGATGGTTTGCATATAGTAATAGCCTGTAATTTAATAAGCTTTGCAATAGCAGCTTTCATGTCATATTTCTCTATACTTGTATTAAATTGGTACGGTTTTGGTGCATTAATTTGCACTGGTGCAGATATAAAGGGTATAGAATAACCCCTGATATGTTGTAATATAGTGACATCAGTTGTAATTTTTTCCCAGCATTTTAAAAAATGTGTTAATCTACCACCATGACATACCTCTATTTCTGAGCAGGCTTCATTTCTGCTTTGGATTTCCTCATTTGATGATGCTGTTTGTAGGGAGGATTTCGTTCTGTTGCTAAACGTTTCTGCCCGCCTCGGTTGTATGTCTTCGATGTTTGATAACGAGGCGGGCCCCTGAAGTTTCCCGAGCCACTGTAGCTGCTGGAGCCACTGAAGTTTCCTGATCTTCTGGGTGGTGGTGGTTTAAAATTGTCATTTTTCTTTATTGTTTGTCCACTCTTTTGTGCATTTTTCATGGCTTTTATTATTGTGAACCTATCACTTGTATTTGTCACTAAATGTGACAATGCTCTGTTTAGTGCTGTTATGCCCTGTCCAAGTTGTTGCTGTTCTGCTTCTATTTTCTTATCCCTGTTTTTTATGTTGTCAGAAATTGTAGCAACAATCTCTGGATTTAATATAGGAGCTTGTAAGGTCTGGCAGTTTTCTGGGATTAAATAATTTTTAAGAAGGGCTTCCTTGGCATCCCTGTCTAGCCCATTCTTTAAAATTGTGATGCATCTTTTTGCCAAATCCACATTAATATTACCACCGAATTTTGGTTTTTCTTGAATTGGATCTCCTAATGCTTGCATCATCTAACATTGGCTCATCAGGGCCAGGGATAGCTGATGTCTTGTTTGAATTTTCACACTGTATATTAGTGTCATTGTTTGTATTTTCTTTTTCAGAAGTAATTGTGGAACATAGAGACATTAAATCTATGTGAGACTCAGCGCGACTGTGTTCACCGCTCACATTATAATCTGAAATATATGTTTGACATATGTTAGTACTGAACTGACATAGTATTAACCTTCGCAATGCCTCACGGACATTACCCCGGTAAACATCTAGTGTGTATATCTCGTATACACCCCAAGATACTATGTGTCACGTCAGTGCATCACGTACACTACCCGTGTAATCAGATATGCGTTAATGTTTGAGGTTATCCTCAGAGAATCTTCCCTATTTGAAGTGGTCTTAGTTATACCTATAACGAATAAAAAAACGCTTAAGGAGCTTACCTGTATGTTTTGCTTTATCGAAATCATCGTAACTACTCGAATCCGAAGACTGACTACGACGACGATGTCGATTTTTTCGTTGTAAACGACGTATCTTTTCCTCATATTTGATTATCTTTTCTTCGTTACTCCTTTTTCGTTTTGGCATAATGTATTGTACACACACAATTTTCACTTAAAATACTTAACTTTTAACAAAATTACAAATTAATTAAGGATCTAACTGCGTCGGTTGCCGCGCAAAAGCAAAGAATGACAGGTGACATAAAAGATCCATAAACTTAGAGCGAGCACAGATAGTGATATTTTTTACTTTTTTTTCAGAGATCTAGCTCTAAAAATTTTGCGTTTGGTTGCCTAGTGAATAAAGAGACTACATGGTAAAGTATATATCGAGAACGAAGCACTGAAATATAATATTATAGATGCGAAAGTGAGTTTGTTTGTTGCGCTTCCGTGCCCTAATAGCTAAATCGAATATAATGAATTCCCATATAGAAGTAGATGGGAACTTGGTTCTTAGCTACAACATCGCAATACTTAAAGGCGTAGGGTGATGAAAGGGGTGATATACCTATAAAAATCTACATTATTTACTTTGAATTTTGCATAATTATTACTATACCAATATTATCGCGAGCTGATTAATAAATACAGGGATTGCAATAAGTATGTACTTACTAGCGAAAAATGGGTTATTTGTCATTATATTAAGTAAATCTTTTTTGTAACATTCAGTAATATCGTTAAAAAAATTAAAAACAGTAAAATTCTGAGTTTTTCATTAAAATTCAATAAAATACCTATTATGATAATATATTTTTCATCATTTAATAAGAAGGAACTGTATCACAGTTTTATTGTTAGTACTTCGTATAGGATCAGATACTGCGAATACCCCAGTTTTTTTCTCTTACATAGTACACCGCGCTATCACTTTGTCATCGTTATAACTTTTTAAATATTTGTCGAAATGACATAGTGTAAAAAGCAAAGTTTATCGCCTTTAAATATCAAAAGCGTTAAAAGTATTTGTTTTGATAAAAAATGATTTGTTAATCAAAATGTGCATTTTGGAAATAGAAATCAAATAATGTTTTAGTTTTGATTCACTATTTTAGCGGTAATGACTCACACATTAAAAATAGATATATGGTGTCACGGACTCTTTTTTAGAATTATTTATGAGCTACATTTTCACTCTACATTACATTCATATAACTTTTATTGTTTTTGCAGTGCAGGTCAAAATGGCTCGCAGATGGGAGATTTTTTTCCGTCTTATGTGACACTTATTGTTATATATTGGCCAATTCACTCAATAACTACATAAATTATTATATATTTGTAATTATCATATATGAGCTATATTACTGTTAAGTTTCATTAAAATCCATTCAGTATTTTTTAGGTGAAAGAGTAACAAAGATCCATATAAACGTTAGATTGAAATTAAAAGCGTAAGTGGTTAACATATAACTTTAAAGCGTTGTAGATTCTAAACAATCACATAAAATGAAAAATGGCGTTAGGAACCTAAATATGATTTTAGATTATCTAGACAGTGATACCCCACTCGACATATTTTGTCAACTTATTTTTTTTATTTCGTCACAATATGGCGCCTAATTTTGCCTATATTGAATTTTGATTACTATCATATCTTTAGTAGCACTCCCATGATTGAGACGAATCGATTGATGTATGAATCATCAAAATCGGTCCAGGCGTTTGGTCTCTAGTGTGCCACAAAGGAACAAACATACATATATAGACTGTTAAACACATAACCCTGTCTGCGCGTCGCGCTTCGCGCTCTTGCATTGCGCAGCCGGGTAAAAAGGAGTCTAGACAAGGCGCAGCGCTGCGTGGTGCAACGTATTCTACTTTCACACTATAAAAAGTTTATTTTTTCATGTGGTAAATGAGCTATATTTTGAGTTGCTATATTAAAATGTGCGCTCAGCGTCACATCACGCCGCGTCTAGGTCCGAACTCCTCCCTTAGTACGAGTTTGAGCTCACGAAAACTATCATAGTTTTCGTAATTGTGAATTATGTTTCTGTGTCCATTTTTGTGCAAAGTAACCAAATACTTATACTTAAAAATTAAGAAGACGCAAATGATTTAATGATATAATGTAAACACTGTTTATTTGTATTGAAACGAAATCAATAAAATCAGTACCCTTAGTACGAGTGCGAGCTCACGAAAACTATCATAGTTTTTGTAATTGTAAAACTCATATTCAATGTAACATTCACGTATTAAAATTTTCTACTTTCACGCATAATGAGTACCCAAATCTTGACGTAATCAAACTTTCAATGGATATAACATCTAAAATAGGACCAGTCGGAATCTCTGACTTTACATACATATTATATTGAACAAATCTTTAACACAAACAAGTAACCCTATCCGAGTATTATAAATTTGATGGGAAACTCTGACAATGACGTCCAACTTCTGTAAGAAGCTCAAATTGAACCCAAACTGAAATTTGCTGTAGGTATTAAGGGTGGATGGGGGGTGCTTTATTTATAACGTTGATACCACAAAACATAAAGTACAGAAGGTAATCCCTCGCGCTAGGCCAGGATTGTCAACTATGGCTTATGCATATAAAATCGTGGTAGTGTACATATCTGGTTGTTTGATTTACTCTTGAGAATGAAACAGGAAGTATAAACCAATAATAACTGAACTATTTTAATGTTATTGTTATATTAGGTCCAAATAAAACAAAGAAACTTCTTTACGAACGCTTGACTTGGGGGCTAAGCTGGCGAATGCGTTACGCGTTACGAAAAGTGTGTTCTGTATATAAGTAAGAGAAAGCAGTCCGCGCGTTCATTTTCTTTTTCTCTTTCTCTTATAGGTAGTAAATGAAAAATGTATATGTACATAAATGTTTTATTTTTATCAAGTATTTGATTCACCTGTTTTGTTTGATAGTCTGCGATTTGATACAGACCAAGTTTTTATTGCTAAATGTTTTGTGTTTCGCTGTTATGTTTTTTTATCCTTATATACATTGTACACACATATATATAAACATACAGATGGAGCTAAAGAAGTTTCACTTCAGTCGTGTGGTCATAGGCACACTCGTTTTTTTTTCTCAATTTTTTGCACAAAATACAGGGTGTAAAAAAACCTTTAACGAAGTCGAAGGCCACGTATTTTCCACATTATGACGATAATTTCCCAGGTAATTCTGGACCATACCTGGGAAATTTATGGTTAGGGAGATATTGAAGGTCAAAGTCACATTCTTTTTACCCAGCTGCGCAATGCAAGAGCGCGAAGCGCGACGCGCAGACAGGGTTATGTGTTTAACAGTCTATATATGTATGTTTGTTCTTTGTGGCACACTAGAGACAAAACGCCTGGACCGTTTTTGATGATTCATACATCAATCGATTCGTCTCAATCATGGGAGTGCTACTAAAGATATGATAGTAATCAAAATTCAATATGGCCAAAATTAGGCGCCATATTGTGACGAAGTAAAAAAAATAAATTGACAAAATATGTCGAGTGTGGTATCACTGTCTAGATAATCAAAACTCATATTTAGGTTCCTAACACCATTTTTCATTTTATATGATTGTTTAGGATCTACAACGCTTTTAATTTCAATGTTACGTTTGTATGGATCTTTGTTACTCTTTCACCTAAAAAATACTGAATGGATTTGAATGAAACTTAACAGTAATATAGCTCATATATGATAATTACATATATATAATAATTTATGTAGTTATTGAGTGAATTGGCCAATATATAACAATAAGTGTCACGTAAGACGGAAAAAAATCTCCCACCTGCGAGCCATTTTGGTCTACGCGCATACGCGGGGGGGTGGGGGGGGGGCAGGTAGTAGCAGTGGCGTACGCGTTGGTGATCTATCTATCTTACACGTTATTTTGGTATTTTGGCTTCGTACTGTGCGCACTTGTAGACGAAGACGTCTTTTTGTTGATAAATTAAACTGCTGGTTTTATTTTAGTTCCTGAATCAGGCTACACATTTTGACGTTTCGAACAAAGTCAACAGCTAGTGTCCTATAAACGCTGTGTTGAAATAAGAAATATTGAACCCTACTTTACCGATTCTATGCATAAAGTGTACATCTCTAGTTCTTACTTACTATAGCCAATGACAATAAGTCACTCCGTGTCTATGTTAAGAAATCTCTCAGAAATATAAGCTACATTATTACATTATATACTTTCTTTTCATTAAATTTAACAGGTTATGGGCGCAGCCCACCCGTTCATTGCTTAAAAGTAAAGTAAAAGAGGTGAAAAGTTCAAAATCACTAAAAATTTCTGACTTTACAAAATAGTGTAGTTCCGCATAACCTCAAAACTCGGCACGCGTTTTCGAAATTCTTCATTAGCAAAAATGTCGTCAAATAATACGATGGCACTGATTGAAAAGCTAACAGGAAGAGAAAACTATCCTACGTGGCGGTTCGCAGTACAAACCTACCTCGAACATGAAGAATTATGGAGTCGTGTCACCGCGACAGTGACAGAAAATAATGATCCCAAACTCGATATAAAAGCGAAGTCAAAAATTATCTTATTGGTACATCCCACCAACTATGTGCATATACAAGAAGCCAAAACAGCAAAAGAAGTTTGGGATAACTTAACCAAAGCTTTCGATGACAAAGGATTGACACGCCGAGTCGGTCTGTTGAGAGATCTGATTAATACATCGCTTGAAAATTGTCTGAACATTGAAGATTATGTTAACAAGATTATGATCAGTGCTCATAAGTTAAGGAACATTGGTTTTGAAGTAAATGACGAATGGCCTTATTACTGGCTGGTCTACCAGAAATGTATCAACCAATGATTATGGCACTTGAAAGCTCCGGTGTAACTATAACAGCTGATTCAGTAAAGACAAAGCTTCTGCAAGATGTGAGAAACTCAGTGCTTTGTATGTTAAAAGCAAGGGAAATCAGCGTGTTAAACAAGCTCAAGACAAAAATAAAATTGGTAAAGGTCCAAGGTGCTATGTATGCAATAAATATGGGCATTTAAGTAAAAATTGTCGAAATAAGAAAAAGGAACAGAACCCAACGAGAACACAGATTCTAGTTATGTTGCTGTGTTATCTGCTACAATAAATAATGACAATAATTGGTACATTGATTCTGGCGCATCAATGCATATGACAATGAACCGTGACTTGCTTTACGATGAAACTACTCCTCCTATTTCCACAATAAGGGTAGCTAATGACAAGAAGCTAGTTGTGAAGGCCTGTGGTAAGATAAATCTCAATGTTGTCAACATGCAAGGCCAGTTGGATACAATCAAGGTACGGAATGTTCTCTATGTTCCTGAGTTGGCCACCAACCTTCTTTCTGTCAGTCAAATAATAAATAGTGGGTGTCAAGTGCAATTTGACAAACAAGGTTGTAAAATCCTGAATAAAGCAAATAAGCAAGTTGCAGTTGAAAAAATGATAAATAATATGTACAGGCTAGTTACACACAGTATTCCAGCATACGTATCTGCTTCAACAGAGAATGATTCTTATTTATGGCATCAGAGAATGGCACATTTAAATTTTGCAGACTTGAATAAACTGTCAGAAAGTGTAGGAGTCAAATTACTAAATACAGATAAAGTGATATGCATCTCTTGTCTTGAAGGGAAACAGACAAGATTTCCATTCCCTTCAGAGGGTTCCAGAGCACAAGGAAAGCTAGAACTCATTCACTCCGACGTCTGTGGTCCAATGGAGACACCGTCTCTTGGAGGAGCTCGCTACTTCCTTACTTTTATCGAAGATTTTAGCAGGAAAGTATATGTATACTTATTAAAAAGTAAATCTGAAGTATTCCAAAAATTTCAGGAATTTAAAGTATTAGTTGAAAATCAACTGGAATTGACAATAAAAACTCTCCGTACAGATAATGGGACTGAGTACTTAAGCAATGAATTTCAAGCTTTTCTCAAGAAATCTGGCATTGTACATCAAACCTCCAATGTTTTTACACCACAACAAAATGGCTTGGCAGAAAGGATGAATCGCACATTATTAGAAAGAGCCAGATGTATGCTCTTAAATGCAAAATTACAGAAGCATTATTGGGCTGAAGCTGTGTCTACTGCAGCTTATATCACAAATAGATGTCCAACAAGAGCCTTAGCCTTTTTAACACCAGAAGAGAAGTGGAGTGGTAAAAAGCCGGATATCACACATATGAAAATTTTTGGCTGTGAAACAATGGTACATGTTCCAAAAGAAAAAGCTAAGAAGTGGGATACTAAGTCATATAAAATGATATTTATTGGATACAGTGAACAAACCAAAGGATACAGACTTTTAGATCCCAGAACAAGAAATATTATCATAAGCAGAGATATGATTTTTCTAGAAAGCTCAGTTAAAGGAAGTTATGCTTTGGTACCATTATCAGAGTCAGCCCCAAATACCTGTGAAGATACTTCTGTAACTGAAAGTATTCCTGATAGTGACACAACCTTACAGAATTTATCTGAAGATACTAAAGATGAATCCAGTGATGATTTTTACTCAGATGAAGGATCTTTGTATGAACCAGAAATAAATATAGATCCCTCGGAATTAATGTCAAACGTAACTACAAGATCTAAAGCAAGATCGTCCAAAATGCAGGGAAATACATATATGTGTACAGAAGAAATAGGACAGGAAAATGTTCCAAAAACATATGATGAAGCCATATCAAATGATAATGTTAACGCGGCTAAATGGAAGAAATCAATTCAGGACGAGCTACAGGCACATGTAAAGAATAAAACTTGGGAATTGATTGAGAAGCCTGAAGGAGTACGAATAATTGGCTGTAAATGGGTCGTTAGAATAAAAGATGAACCATCTGGTCCGCTTTATAAGTCCAGATTATGTGCTAAAGGGTGTAGCCAGAAACAAGGCATTGATTATAAAGAGATATACTCTCCTACAGTGAGGTATGATACAGTTCGAGTATTACTTTCAGAAGCAGCACAACATAATTTAAATATAATTCAGTTTGATGTTAAAACTGCATTCTTATATGGTGATGTCAAAGAAGAAGTTTATATGTCACCACCTGAAGGTTTGGATGCTGATTCAAATATGGTATGTAAACTCAATCGCTCTCTTTATGGCCTTAAACAAGCACCACGGTGCTGGAACCAAAAGTTTGACAGCTCACTAAAGAAATTTGGTTTCAACAACAGTCATGCAGATAGGTGTTTGTATATTGGAAATGTAAATAATAACAAAGTTTATTTATTATTGTATGTTGATGACGGGCTTCTAATCTCTATATCAAAAGAATCTCTAAATACAGTAATGCATGAATTAAAACTTAATTATGAAATAAAACAATGTGACCCAAAGAACTTTGTAGGATTGCAAATTAAAAAAAAAGGTAAATTTAAAAAATAAAAAAACCCGACTGCTTAATTATTCTTCAAATAAAAACTGAAAAGAAAAAAACAAGTCCAGTACCAGTCTATAATTCTGTTAATAAGGAACAAAGCTACTTTAACAGTCGGGACCCATTAGATATTCAAGAATACATAATATTTTTCAACAGTGGGTCCCGACTGTTAAAGTAGCTTTGTTCCTTATTAACAGAATTATAGACTGGTACTGGACTTGTTTTTTTCTTTTCAGTTTTTATTTGAAGAATAATTAAGCAGTCGGGTTTTTTTATTTTTTAAATTTACCTTTTTTATTTCACACTTTTTAGTTAGTTAGTATTTTAGGACGGTATATACCGTAGTCTTGTTACTTCAGTAAGGGAATTAATATCGCGGGAATTATTAAGTACTTTGCGTCGGTCTAAAGGATTGATTTATTAAGACATATAAAGACTTTACCAGCGGGGTCAAGGCTACAGATGCGCCTCAATTTTCGCAAAAATGTGTGAAGTTAAATCAAGTCGTTACATAAATATCTCTAATGTATGTAAATTTTATAGTAAACTAGCACTTACTCAAAAAGTCATCTTTTGTTTATGTTTTTTTTAATAGTTTAGCAGTAAACATAAAATTCATTTACTTTTATTCGTCGACTATTTAAAATTGGCAGTGGCTGCATTGTCATGTCAATGCCGGACGTCTAAGATTGTGATATACACAAATTCAATGTCAGTCCCTAGTCTCATAATTTGATATACCTACATAATTCACAGAAACCCAATATGTAGATGCCAGAAGTTAACTTCAAATGTTTTTAATCACTCTATATACAATACCAATCAATGACGTTTATGTCGCAGGTTGAAGAAAGAAGTAATTCCCGTCTGTTGTTTTGGACAATGGTGGCAACTGCCTTAGATCACTAAATTAAATAATTATGCAATCACCAAAGCCAAGTTTATAATATTTGATTAAACTAAAGGCGCATAATAAAATTTTCATAACGTTAGGTAGAGCACCCTAGCAATCTCATTTATTATCAATTTATAGTTCTCTTTGTAGTTTTCTTTTAAAGCATTCACATTTAACAGGTCAAAGACTTTGTGTTCGACCCTTTTTTATTGGTAGTGTAAAGCTCGAATGAAGAGTACTCCCAGTAGTGCAATCATGGCAACTATTTTCCAAATTTTTTTTTGTTATAAAAATACCGAATAACGTATCAAATTAAGCACAAATGCTAAGTAACTTTTACAAATATAATCAAATAAACCTATTACTTACTTTATTTTTAAATCTTTTTCATCAATTAAATACTTATCTTATCCTAACTATCTATACTAATATTATAAAGAGGCAAGATTTGTATGTTTGTAACAAATAATCTGTCAAACTACTGAACCGGTTTCAAATATTAATTCATCATAAGGTAGCTACATTATTTATTATAACATTTTTCTTTATTTAAATACATTTTGTCCGAGTGACATAGGCTATATTTTATCCCGATAAATAAATTTCGCCCGTACATAAATAAATAAATAAATAAGTATAATATAATATTATAGATGCGAAAGTGAGTTTGTTTGTTGCGCTTCCGTGCCCTAATAGCTAAATCGAATATAATGAATTCCCATATAGAAGTAGATGGGAACTTGGTTCTTAGCTACAACATCGCAATACTTATAGGCGTAGGGTGATGAAAGGGGTGATTTACCTATAAAAATCTACATTATTTACTTTGAATTTTGCAGAATTATTACAAAACCAATATTATCGCGAGCTGATTAATAAATACAGGGATTCCAATAAGTATGTACTTACTAGCGAAAAATGGGTTATTTGTCATTATATTAAGTAAACCTTTTTTGTAACCTTAAGTAATATCGTTAAAAAAAATGAAAAACAGTAAAATTCTGAGTTTTTCATTAAAATTCAATAATCATAAATACCTATTATGATAATATATTTTTCATCATTTAATAAGAAGGAACTGTATCAAAGTTTTAATGTTAGTACTTCGTATAGGATCAGATACTGCGAATACCCCATTTTTTTTCTTTTACATAGTACACCGCGCTATCACTTTGTCATCGTTGTAACTTTTTAAATATTTGTCGAAATGACATGGTGTAAAAAGCAAATTTTATCGTCTTTAAATATCAAAAGCGATTAAAGTATTTGTTTTGATAAAAAATGATTTGTTAATACAAAATGTGCATTTTGGAAATAGATATCAAATAATATTTTAGTTTTGATTCACTATTTTAGCGGTAATGACTTACACATTAAAAATAGATATATGGTGTCACGGACTTTTTTTTAGAACTATTTAAGAGATACATTTTCACTCTACATTACATTAATGTAACTTTTATTGTTTTTGCAGTGCAGGCCAAAATGGCTCGCAGATGGGACATTTTTTTCCGTCTTATGTGACACTTATTGCTATATATTGGCCAATTTACTCAATAACTACATAAATTATTATATATATGTAATTATCAAATATGAGCTATATTACTGTTAAGTTTCATTAAAATCCATTCAGTATTTTTTAGGTGAAAAGTAACAAAGATCCACACAAACGTAAGATTGAAATTAAAAGCGTAAGTGGTTAATATACAACTTTAAAGCGTTGTAGATCCTAAACAATCATATAAAATGAATAATGGTGTTAGGAACCTAAATATGATTTTTGATTATCTAGACAGTGATACCCCACTCGACATATTTTGTCAACTTTTTTTTTTTACTTCGTCACAATATGGCGCCTAATTTTGCCTATATTGAATTTTGATTACTATCATATCTTTAGTAGCACTCCCATGATTGAGACGAATCGATTGATGTATGAATCATCAAAATCGGTCCAGGCGTTTGGTCTCTAGTGTGCCACAAAGGAACAAACATACATATATAGACTGTTAAACACATAACCCTGTCTGCGCGTCGCGCTTCGCGCTCTTGCATTGCGCAGCCGGGTAAAAATCTGAAGGCTTTATATTTATTCATCAGTCAAACTATATTGAGAGGTTATTGTTTAATTATAACATGCAAGATGCTAATTGTAATAATATCCCAGTAGACCCACACACCACACTGGAGAAGAGCACTGAATCTATGGACAAGAATATTCCATATCGGGAGGCAGTCGGCTCACTTATGCATCTGGCTGTAGTAAGCAGACCGGATATCATGTATGGAGTTAGTCTGGTAAGCAGATATCTTAATTGTTAATAATCATAATCATAATCATAATCTTTATTTGCTAAAAACACGGTATATAGGTATTACACAACGGTTTGAGCACGTGTTTTGCCATTTTAAAAATAGCATGCAAATACATAATATGGAACCGATAAAAAAAAGAGATTAATTAATTATAACATTTTTCTGTGGAATTATGAATGTCAGAGTTACCTAATATTATGTCAATAAAATATACAATGTCAACATATTAATATTACAAGATTTCTAAATGTCAGATATAAAAAAAAAAAAATTAAAAAGATACATTTATCATAATTATTATAGGATAAGTTAAAACATGTCATTAATTTTTATAATTGAAAAAACTTTTTAGGTCATAAAAATTGTTTTCATTTAGCCATTTATATAATTTATTTTTAAACATGTTCATATTCAGTATTTTTATGTCGGGAGGGTTTTTATTATAGATCTCGACACAAAGGCATAAGCAACTTTTCCTATATTTGTCAGACCTTGGGACCTCATTAAATATCATTCTGTAAGGGTCTCTAAGCCGGAAATTATTAACCCTCTTGAACAACTGCTTGTGCCCGTGGACAAACACTGCTAATTCATATATGTACAGCGATGGCAGCGGCAACAATCCAAGACTTTTAAATAATGGTCTACATGATTGGTCTGGCGGGATTCCACATATTGCCCTAATGCACTTCTTTTGTGCAATAAAGGCTCTATTCTTATCCGTGCTATTACCCCAGAGTATAATTCCGTACCGAAGGATAGATTCTATGTATGCACGATAACACATAACAGCTGTTTTTTTATTGGTTAGGTTTTTTATGCTTTTCAGAGCATACACAAATTTATTTATTTTATGACTTAACATATCTATATGGGTTTTCCAGTTTGTATCTTTGTCAATTTTTACACCTAGGAATTTTAAACTTTCTACTTCTTTGATTTTTGCTACGTCTAATGTAAACTTATATTTTTTATGTTTAGATTGATTAAATTGTATATAATAGGATTTATTAATATTAATTTTAAGATTATTTGCATTAAGCCATTTAATGATCATGTCAATAGTATTATTAATGTCAGATGAATGTGTTCGTAACGAGTCATTGTTTTTAATGTTATTTGATGTTACAATTATTGATATGTCATCGGCATATAAAACACATTTATGTCGAGTCACCTGTGTTATGTCATTGATGTATAATAGAAATAAAATTGGTCCTAGAACGCTCCCTTGTGGAACGCCACACCGAATTTCCCTAAAACCAGATGAGAACGATTTCATTTCATTTTGTGTTACTTTGCTAAAAATAACTTTTTGGCGCCTACCGCTTAGATAGGATGCTAACCATGATAAGGTGGGTCCTCGGATACCGTAGGATTCTAGTTTTTTTAATAGTCTCGGGTGAGCAACACAATCGAAGGCCTTTGACAAGTCAAAAAATAACCCCGTTGTTAAATATCTATTATTTAGATTTGTCAATATTGTTGACATAAGATCAAACATTGCCAGCGATGTAGATTTTGCTTTTTGAAACCCATATTGCTCTTTTGTTATGATTTTGTATTTCAAACAAAAACTCATGAGCCGATTTAGCATGCATTTTTCGAAGACTTTTGAAAGGATCGGTATTAACGTAATAGGACGATAGTTATCCGGATTCTCTCTGTCCCCTTTCTTATGTAATGGTTTGACTAAAGAGATTTTTAGTTTATCAGGAAACGTTCCTGATATAAACGATGTATTAACCAGGTGTGTAAGGACCTGTGTTAGTTCTGTAGTGCACATCTTTAATATCTTTGTACAAATATTATCATATCCTTCAGCGTTGGTATTATTTAAACACATGATTTCCTTTTTTACTTCTTCAATGGTCATTGGTTGTAAATACATTGAATTAGCTAGTGATGGCAATTTTTGGTTATCTTTAGTTAAGTTTATTGATGGCGATTCAGTCAAATTTATGAAGTAGTCATTAAAAGCAGTAGCTATGTCATTTGGATATGTCAGTGTTTTATTATAAATTTTTAGATTAGTAATATTGTCATCAATTTTAGTATTATTAATTTCATTTTGGATTACTGACCATGTAGCCTTACATTTATTTTTGCTCTGATTTATGAATTTCATAGTAGTATTTTTTCGCGAATAATGTATGCATTTATTTAAAATATTAGTATATGATAAGAATTTGTTTTTGTTTTCTAATGTTTTGCTTTTGTAATATCCGAAGCGCAGGTGTCTTTTTGTTTTACAACTAATTTTAAGACCAGGGCTTATCCATTTTTGTTTTTTCCTTTTCACGTTATTGATTTTTTATCTTATATTTGGAAAACATAAGTTGTAAAAAAGGCTCAATAAGTCATGAAAGATCCCGAAAGCTGTATTGAAGTCAGGTTCATTATAAACTTCGGACCACGATAGTTTAGTTAAACATTCCCTAAATTTTTCAATGTTTTCAATACAGTAATCTCGTTTGTAAACAAAATAAGATTTAGTTTTTATATGTATTTGTTTCATGGGAAAGCTGAGTAGTTGAGCTGTATCATGGTCTGATAAGCAAAGAGGTAAAACCACAGATGTTGCATTTTTTATATTACTAAAAATATGATCGATGCAAGATTCTTTCCGCGTGGGAGTGTTAATATGTAAAGTTAAGTTGTAGTTGTTACACAAATCTTTTAACTCACTTTTGATCACACTCATTGGAACGCAGTCAAGAAAATAATGAAATATTTAAAAGAAACCATTGACTATGGGCTGTGTTATACATCATCCCAGCAAAATAAAATTGAAGCTTATAGTGATGCAGATTTTGCTAAAGACACTGACACTCGAAAATCATTAACTGGGTATGTGTTCATAAAAAATGGAGCTGCTATAACATGGGCTACGCAACGCCAGCAAAGTGTTGCTTTGTCTACCACAGAGGCAGAATTCATGGCTGCTTGTTCTGCTACAAAAGAAGCCTTGTGGTTAAAAAGAATGTTATTAGATATTGGTGAATTTAATCAGGATTCTATATGCTTAAATGTTGACAATCAAAGTGCAATTTTTTGATTAAAAATGTGGATTATCACAAACGCTGCAAGCATATTGATGTGAAGTATAATTTCATTAAAGAAAAGTACAGTGAAAAACAAATAGATTTAAATTATGTTTGTACTAAAGAGCAAAATGCTGACATATTTACCAAAGCTCTGCCTAGAGACAAGTTTCAGTATCTTAGGAGTAAAATTGGTATGATTAAATTAAAATAGTTTTTGTTTTTAGCGACATGTATTGAACTTAAAATTATTTTTGTCCAGAGTTTGCCAACTTAGTTATGATTTAAGTCTTATGTTTTTCAGTTCAGATTTTTGTTTATATTCTAAAATATGTTTATATTAAAGTCAAAAGGGTTCAAATTTAGTGAGAGTGTTGAAATAAGAAATATTGAACCCTACTTTACCGATTCTATGCATAAAGTGTACATCTCTAGTTCTTACTTACTATATATAGCCAATGACAATAAGTCACTCCGTGTCTATGTTAAGAAATCTCTCAGAAATATAAGCTACATTATTACATTATATACTTTCTTTTCATTAAATTTAACACGCTGTCGCAAAGTATGTGCGCATCGCAAAGTACCAGTGGCGTGGGGTGAAAAAAAAGAAAGGTAAAGCCGGACCAAAAAAAACGACTAACGCGTCAATAAGCAAAATGTCATATCTTATAAAAATACATGCAATAAATTTTACCTTATTACTTACCTTATTACTTACCTTATAATAGTGTGTTAGTACACCTTTCCCAAAACGACAACGAAATGTTAGATATGGTGCTTGCGTTGCGTTGTATGCAGTTTTTTCATGCGACAGAACATGCTTGCTGTATAGTTGTTAGTGTTCACCACCTTCACCATACATAACATCACAACAGTATACTATTTTATAGCAAGTGTGACATAAACCCGCCCCGGACGCGGGCAAGAGGGGGAGGTTCGGGGGGGCCGGAGGCCCCCCCGTGGGATGGGATTAGTGTTCTGAAAGTAAAATTCATGTATTGCAATCACAAAGAATTGCAATACATACTGCAAGTCAAACTCTGAAAAGAAAGAATTCCGGTTCAAATTACCATTTTGAAAGTATATTTCAAAAGGAAAAAATCAAATATCATTACAACAAAATAGAATTTCAATGTATCCATGAACGTTTATTCCTTGATTGGCATACTAAAGTTAAGTTACGCGTATCGTAATGTACTAATTCTACATGAGTGAAGTTGGTCAATTCATTTACACACTGTGCAGAAATAGGCAACTTAGGTCACGGAAAAGCGTGCGTAAAGTGCGGGTTTAGGTCACACTGTGCTATAAATAAATATATAGAAAAACAAAGAACCAAAATAAGGGCCAGCATCATCATCACAAATAAAAACCAGCAGAAATACCGCAAATTTATTTCTATTCTACGTACATACATAGTATCACGTCAGTAAGGGATTTACGGGGTAGAAAGAGCCGAAGGCCATGGGCACGTTTTATTTTCGAACGAATGTTTTGAGAATGAAGTTAACTCATTTAATAGGAAATCTGTAAGACAACAATCTGTTTGTACTAATTCCACCACTCCTACGTGACGGCAAGAACCAAAAAAAAGCAAACAAACCTTTACGGTGAAATAAAACAAACACTATACGCAACACTTGGCAAGTAAAATTTCAATACTTTCGATTCTGTTAAACTACATATAAATAAATAATTATTTCCGACAGTCACACCAATTAGCCTAGCCCCAAAGTAAGCACTATAAGGCTTGTGTTATGGGATGCTAGGGTAACGGATAGAATACATATACTGTACATATATAAGTATATTTATATAAATACATATTAAACATCCATGACTGGAGTACAAATGCTCGTATTCATCACACAAACATCTGCCCCCACCGGGATTCGAACCCGGGACCTCTCGAGTCGGCGACAGCCATGAAACCCGGCGTACAAACCACTCGGCCACGGAGGTCGTCAATACCACAAACAAGCTAATCACTTATCACAATAGATAAATTAGCATAGAACGGATTCGAATGCTAATTTATCCATACGAATGCGCGCGAAATAATGGCCTCTCTACGTCAGGTTAACAGAGCCGAGCGCCAGGTGTCTGCGATTGGCCGAAAACTTCAAGCTAAACGGAGCCTTAACACATGACAAATAAAGATTGCAGGCTATCTAAGATCGGGTTATATCGCTGTTATATCGACGATTGGTTGCATGTGGTAGTAATGTGTATTTGTGCGTGAAGTGCTTACATTTTATTTATTTGAAGTCCCAATATGATAAGCGGCTTATCCAGCCTACTACGGCGCGGATCTTTGTGCGTATGCGCGATATCAAATGCATTGCGTATTTTGTATCCAGCATATTAAAGAATATTTTTACAAAGCGCGCAATTTAATTATGTCGCTTGCATTAACGTATACGTCAATGTCCGCTTGTGCTTGAATGTAAATATATTAGCTTCGCCACTGCAAAGTACCTAGTTTTCGCTACATTTGTTCTAAAAATAAAAAATAAATTTAAGATCGTGATAATTATGTTTAATAATGAAAATAGACGGGTATTTTCATTATTAAACATAATTATCACGATCTTAAATTTATTTGGTTTTTTCCCATATAAATACCCGGTTTTTTCCCAAATGGGTTTTTTCCCACTGCCCATCTCTACTTCAACCATACCAGGCTGTCTGTGCGTCATTTGATGTTAAGACATCAGAGTGCGCAAACGCATACAATTTCACAATGAGGTTCGTTTTGAGTGTCGTGTTTATTTTCTCGCTCGTGTTCGCCGACGACGATTATTGTAAGTGATATCGTTTCAACTGTTTTATTTTATTTTTATTATGTGTTTAAAGCAAAATGTGGTTACATAAATCAGCGAATTTTCCTTACGCATTGGTGCGCATAGAAGCCATAACAAAATAATAGTTCGTTTGGAATATTTACTCGTGAGCAACCAGCAGGAGCTCGATGGCGCGGGTGGTTAGCGCGTTCAGCTGCGATCGTTGAAGTTAAGCAACTTTCGCAGTGGTCGTAAAGGATAGGTATGTAAAGGATAGGAATGTGGGCCTTGTAGACACCACAGTATTCTTAGGGATAACTTTAGATTCTAAGCTTCAATGGGGCCCACATATTGATAAATTGTCAAATAGACTTAGCTCTGCAGCATATGCCGTAATGAAGATACGCCAGTTAACGGATGTAGATACGGCCAGATTAGTGTACTTTAGTTATTTCCATAGTGTAATGTCGTACGGAATTTTATTGTGGGGAAATGCCGCCGACATTCAATTCAAACTATTTTTGTGCTGCAGAAGAGAGCTATTCGATCAATTTATAATCTTAAAGTTAAAGAATCATTAAGAGATAAGTTTAAAGAATTTGGAATAATGACGGTCGCATCACAATACATATACGAAAATTTATTACTTGTAAGAAAAAATATTAATTTGTTTCTTAAAAACAGTGATGTTCACACAATTAATAAAAGAAACAAAAATAAACTAACTTTACCTGCTACTAGGCTTCACAAAATTAATAATTCATTTAATGGTCATGTCAGTGGATATGTCAGTGTTTTATTATAAATTTTTAGATTAGTAATATTGTCATCAATTTTAGTATTATTAATTTCATTTTGGATTACTGACCATGTAGCCTTACATTTATTTTTGCTCTGATTTATGAATTTCATAGTAGTATTTTTTCGCGAATAATGTATGCATTTATTTAAAATATTAGTATATGATAAGAATTTGTTTTTGTTTTCTAATGTTTTGCTTTTGTAATATCCGAAGCGCATGTTACGAGTACAAGACTCGTCTACGTCACTCATACGTCACGCGTACATTATGTGTTTCCCAAGTGCAGGTGGCTCGATTGAGCAATCGTGTTGAAAAGTGCTTATTAGACAGATTTAGTTCATGTAAAACCTTCGGACACTTTTGGGAGTTGCTTGAGCTTCAATCGTGGAAGCATCTTGACGTATAGTTTGTAAGACCGGATCATCGGGATCAATTAGTATAAGTAAATTTGTATAACATTTAAATAAATAAAGTAATAATTAAAAGTTTAGTTTTTAAAAACCCTACCTGACGGCTCAATTCCGTAATTGGCGCAGTCGGTAGGATAGTCGAGTCAGTGCGAGCATCATACTTCGATCAGCCTGATAGTCGTGTCGTCGGCGTGTCGACTATCTCTACGAATCTACGCGAAGCAGTCGTCAGACGGGAAAGAAGAATCAACTTCGAAAACCGGCGCTAATCCAAAAATCGATGGCCCATCACCACACTAAGCTAAGCATCCTGCTCCTGTGAGTTTTATTATATAAGTTACGTATTCCTATTGGTTGCCAGCGGCCCCTTTCCTGTCTCCCGTAGGACGTAATAAGTTAATTAAATAAGTTTGTTTTAATAGTTAGAAAGATTTCTAGATATTCCTATTGGTTGACAGCGGCCCCTTTCCTGTCTCCCGTAGGACTTAATAAGTAAATTTTTTTTTATAGTTAGAAAGATTGCTAGATATTCCTATTGGCTGACAGCGGCCCCTTTCCTGTCTCCCGTAGGACTTAATAAGTAAATTAATTAATTTTTCTTTTAATAGTTTAGAAATTTTTCAAGATTTTTTTTCCAAAGAAAAGTAGAGATATAGGACCGAATCTGCGGCGCAGTATTCGTCCTAATTCTAGAGAATTAAGGTTTCATCGCGAAATCGAATTATCTACATTAGAAAGCATAGAAGAAGAAATGGCGACCGAACAACAATCTGTAGCTTATTCAAACGATATGACAGAAAGGATTTGGAAATCTTTAAGGCTAGTTCCTGAGTTTAATGGAAATTCGAACATTTTAATTAGATTTTTGAACATTTGCGACCAACTGATTTTAACATATGTTAATCCAGCTCCGGGAAATGAACTAAATAATTACGCTTTAATTAATGGAATTTTAAATAAAATAACCGGACCTGCTGCTAAAACATTAGCAACAAATGGCATCCCCCAGGACTGGAATGGCATAAGAAATGCGCTAATTAGCAGCTTTTCGGATCACAGAGACGAGTCCGCCCTATACACCGATTTATCTATGTTAACTCAAGGTTCCGATACACCGCAAATATTTTACGAGCGAGTTCAAAATTTACTTAGTATAATTATGACTTATGTAGAATTACACGAACAAATTAAAACAACAGTTGAGGCTAAACGTGAACTTTACAAAAAAATTAGCTCTTCAAACATATACCAGAGGCCTAGCCGAGCCTTTAGGCTCACGTGTCAGGTGCATGCGCCCCGACTCGCTAGAAAAGACCTTGGATTTCGCCCAGGAAGAATTAAACCTCTTATACTTACAATCGAAAGCCAGTAACCCGCTAATTTCTAAGAAATCGATAAACAATGCCCCGTTTAATTACTCACCTTTGAATTCGCATGACTCACTTATGCCTTCGAGACAATTCAATTCTGGAATGCTTACACATCAATTTATACCTTTTAAATACCATTTCATGCAACAAGCCACTTTCCGTAATAATTTGTACCGAAAAATATAAGACCTTTCGGATAGTTTTAATAAGCATATTAGTTTATATAAAGAAATGATCATCCAACAAACTCAAATTTTAAATATCTCTTCAAATCAAAGAAAATTAGAAAAAGCAATAATTTCTATAAGTAATACATCTGTAACTGAAAAAGAACAGATGTATCAATTTACGCAGATTTCCCAATTATTTAGCATACTTACGGAAAATATTCTGGAACTCTCATCTGAAATAACTAGATTAGGTAATATTTTAGCTTTTAGTCGCACAAACGTAATGCACCATTCTATACTATATATAAGTGATTTAAAAAATATGTTAACTAACTAAGCTTAAAAATCTATATAATCCCAATGCGTTAATAAACTTAGATGTTAGGTTTTATTACGATCTAATTACCTTAGGATCATATTTTATTCATAAGAAAATCGTAATTGTCTTGAAGTTTCCTATAATGTCTCTAGAAACATATGACCTTTATAGACTCTGTCCTGTTCCTAATAAAAACTCAGAAATTATCCTTCCACCATTCCCTTACATGGCATCCAATTCCCAGGAATTTGCGTACATGGAGGCTGAATGCCCGAAGATCGACACCTGTTACATATGCAAGCAGCAGTTTAACCATCAAACCCGAACACGCAGTGACTGCGTCTTCAATCTCATTTATCATCAGAATACAGGACAGTGCCATCCTACATCCATATCACTCCTGAAGGAAGCACTACTAGAACTGGAGAGTCAACATTGTATTTTATCATTACCTAACAATATCAAAGTAAAAATATCACGCGGACAACAAAAATATCATCTGTTAAAAGGAAACTACTTCGCAACGATTCCCCAAAATTGCAGCATTCACACACCAGAATTCACAATTGTTAATACTGATGACAAATTTCGTGGGCAACCTGTTGAAATAATGACATTCCCACATTCGACTCCGATGTCAGCAAATTCGAAGAAAAACTTACCACATTATAATTTCACAACAATTGATTTGAACAAATTACACAATATTCAACATCAATTACTCATGGACCCACCTGTTAGAATTAACACCGTGGATTTATCCAGCTTATATCACACCACGATACCTATATACGTCATCATACTGTTAAGTGCACTTGCACTCATTAGTGTGGCTTACTACCTGAGACGGCGTAAGAACCAACAGCGAGTTAAATCTACACAGCCTCAAGAGATGGAAATGGCATCAGCGGGTTCTACACCATCCACCGAAGAAAGAAAAGCCGCAACATTTGCTTTCAATCTTCGCAAATAGTTGCTCATCTAGGAGGGAAGGTGTTACGAGTACAAGACTCGTCTACGTCACTCATACGTCACGCGTACATTATGTGTTTCCCAAGTGCAGGTGGCTCGATTGAGCAATCGTGTTGAAAAGTGCTTATTAGACAGATTTAGTTCATGTAAAACCTTCGGACACTTTTGGGAGTTGCTTGAGCTTCAATCGTGGAAGCATCTTGACGTATAGTTTGTAAGACCGGATCATCGGGATCAATTAGTATAAGTAAATTTGTATAACATTTAAATAAATAAAGTAATAATTAAAAGTTTAGTTTTTAAAAACCCTACCTGACGGCTCAATTCCGTAATTCGCAGGTGTCTTTTTGTTTTACAACTAATTTTAAGACCAGGGCTTATCCATTTTTGTTTTTTCCTTTTCACGTTATTGATTTTTTATCTTATATTTGGAAAACATAAGTTGTAAAAAAGGCTCAATAAGTCATGAAAGATCCCGAAAGCTGTATTGAAGTCAGGTTCATTATAAACTTCGGACCACGATAGTTTAGTTAAACATTCCCTAAATTTTTCAATGTTTTCAATACAGTAATCTCGTTTGTAAACAAAATAAGATTTAGGTTTTATATGTATTTGTTTCATGGGAAAGCTGAGTAGTTGAGCTGTATCATGGTCTGATAAGCAAAGAGGTAAAACCACAGATGTTGCATTTTTTATATTACTAAAAATATGATCGATGCAAGATTCTTTCCGCGTGGGAGTGTTAATATGTAAAGTTAAGTTGTAGTTGTTACACAAATCTTTTAACTCACTTTTGATCACACTCATTGGAACGCAGTCAAGAAAATAATGAAATATTTAAAAGAAACCATTGACTATGGGCTGTGTTATACATCATCCCAGCAAAATAAAATTGAAGCTTATAGTGATGCAGATTTTGCTAAAGACACTGACACTCGAAAATCATTAACTGGGTATGTGTTCATAAAAAATGGAGCTGCTATAACATGGGCTACGCAACGCCAGCAAAGTGTTGCTTTGTCTACCACAGAGGCAGAATTCATGGCTGCTTGTTCTGCTACAAAAGAAGCCTTGTGGTTAAAAAGAATGTTATTAGATATTGGTGAATTTAATCAGGATTCTATATGCTTAAATGTTGACAATCAAAGTGCAATTTTTTGATTAAAAATGTGGATTATCACAAACGCTGCAAGCATATTGATGTGAAGTATAATTTCATTAAAGAAAAGTACAGTGAAAAACAAATAGATTTAAATTAGGTTTGTACTAAAGAGCAAAATGCTGACATATTTACCAAAGCTCTGCCTAGAGACAAGTTTCAGTATCTTAGGAGTAAAATTGGTATGATTAAATTAAAATAGTTTTTGTTTTTAGCGACATGTATTGAACTTAAAATTATTTTTGTCCAGAGTTTGCCAACTTAGTTATGATTTAAGTCTTATGTTTTTCAGTTCAGATTTTTGTTTATATTCTAAAATATGTTTATATTAAAGTCAAAAGGGTTCAAATTTAGTGAGAGTGTTGAAATAAGAAATATTGAACCCTACTTTACCGATTCTATGCATAAAGTGTACATCTCTAGTTCTTACTTACTATATATAGCCAATGACAATAAGTCACTCCGTGTCTATGTTAAGAAATCTCTCAGAAATATAAGCTACATTATTACATTATATACTTTCTTTTCATTAAATTTAACACGCTGTCGCAAAGTATGTGCGCATCGCAAAGTACCAGTGGCGTGGGGTGAAAAAAAAGAAAGGTAAAGCCGGACCAAAAAAAACGACTAACGCGTCAATAAGCAAAATGTCATATCTTATAAAAATACATGCAATAAATTTTACCTTATTACTTACCTTATTACTTACCTTATTACTTACCTTATAATAGTGTGTTAGTACACCTTTCCCAAAACGACAACGAAATGTTAGATATGGTGCTTGCGTTGCGTTGTATGCAGTTTTTTCATGCGACAGAACATGCTTGCTGTATAGTTGTTAGTGTTCACCACCTTCACCATACATAACATCACAACAGTATACTATTTTATAGCAAGTGTGACATAAACCCGCCCCGGACGCGGGCAAGAGGGGGAGGTTCGGGGGGGCCGGAGGCCCCCCCGTGGGATGGGATTAGTGTTCTGAAAGTAAAATTCATGTATTGCAATCACAAAGAATTGCAATACATACTGCAAGTCAAACTCTGAAAAGAAAGAATTCCGGTTCAAATTACCATTTTGAAAGTATATTTCAAAAGGAAAAAATCAAATATCATTACAACAAAATAGAATTTCAATGTATCCATGAACGTTTATTCCTTGATTGGCATACTAAAGTTAAGTTACGCGTATCGTAATGTACTAATTCTACATGAGTGAAGTTGGTCAATTCATTTACACACTGTGCAGAAATAGGCAACTTAGGTCACGGAAAAGCGTGCGTAAAGTGCGGGTTTAGGTCACACTGTGCTATAAATAAATATATAGAAAAACAAAGAACCAAAATAAGGGCCAGCATCATCATCACAAATAAAAACCAGCAGAAATACCGCAAATTTATTTCTATTCTACGTACATACATAGTATCACGTCAGTAAGGGATTTACGGGGTAGAAAGAGCCGAAGGCCATGGGCACGTTTTATTTTCGAACGAATGTTTTGAGAATGAAGTTAACTCATTTAATAGGAAATCTGTAAGACAACAATCTGTTTGTACTAATTCCACCACTCCTACGTGACGGCAAGAACCAAAAAAAAGCAAACAAACCTTTACGGTGAAATAAAACAAACACTATACGCAACACTTGGCAAGTAAAATTTCAATACTTTCGATTCTGTTAAACTACATATAAATAAATAATTATTTCCGACAGTCACACCAATTAGCCTAGCCCCAAAGTAAGCACTATAAGGCTTGTGTTATGGGATGCTAGGGTAACGGATAGAATACATATACTGTACATATATAAGTATATTTATATAAATACATATTAAACATCCATGACTGGAGTACAAATGCTCGTATTCATCACACAAACATCTGCCCCCACCGGGATTCGAACCCGGGACCTCTCGAGTCGGCGACAGCCATGAAACCCGGCGTACAAACCACTCGGCCACGGAGGTCGTCAATACCACAAACAAGCTAATCACTTATCACAATAGATAAATTAGCATAGAACGGATTCGAATGCTAATTTATCCATACGAATGCGCGCGAAATAATGGCCTCTCTACGTCAGGTTAACAGAGCCGAGCGCCAGGTGTCTGCGATTGGCCGAAAACTTCAAGCTAAACGGAGCCTTAACACATGACAAATAAAGATTGCAGGCTATCTAAGATCGGGTTATATCGCTGTTATATCGACGATTGGTTGCATGTGGTAGTAATGTGTATTTGTGCGTGAAGTGCTTACATTTTATTTATTTGAAGTCCCAATATGATAAGCGGCTTATCCAGCCTACTACGGCGCGGATCTTTGTGCGTATGCGCGATATCAAATGCATTGCGTATTTTGTATCCAGCATATTAAAGAATATTTTTACAAAGCGCGCAATTTAATTATGTCGCTTGCATTAACGTATACGTCAATGTCCGCTTGTGCTTGAATGTAAATATATTAGCTTCGCCACTGCAAAGTACCTAGTTTTCGCTACATTTGTTCTAAAAATAAAAAATAAATTTAAGATCGTGATAATTATGTTTAATAATGAAAATAGACGGGTATTTTCATTATTAAACATAATTATCACGATCTTAAATTTATTTGGTTTTTTCCCATATAAATACCCGGTTTTTTCCCAAATGGGTTTTTTCCCACTGCCCATCTCTACTTCAACCATACCAGGCTGTCTGTGCGTCATTTGATGTTAAGACATCAGAGTGCGCAAACGCATACAATTTCACAATGAGGTTCGTTTTGAGTGTCGTGTTTATTTTCTCGCTCGTGTTCGCCGACGACGATTATTGTAAGTGATATCGTTTCAACTGTTTTATTTTATTTTTATTATGTGTTTAAAGCAAAATGTGGTTACATAAATCAGCGAATTTTCCTTACGCATTGGTGCGCATAGAAGCCATAACAAAATAATAGTTCGTTTGGAATATTTACTCGTGAGCAACCAGCAGGAGCTCGATGGCGCGGGTGGTTAGCGCGTTCAGCTGCGATCGTTGAAGTTAAGCAACTTTCGCAGTGGTCGTAAAGGATAGGTATGTAAAGGATAGGAATGTGGGCCTTGTAGACACCACAGTATTCTTAGGGATAACTTTAGATTCTAAGCTTCAATGGGGCCCACATATTGATAAATTGTCAAATAGACTTAGCTCTGCAGCATATGCCGTAATGAAGATACGCCAGTTAACGGATGTAGATACGGCCAGATTAGTGTACTTTAGTTATTTCCATAGTGTAATGTCGTACGGAATTTTATTGTGGGGAAATGCCGCCGACATTCAATTCAAACTATTTTTGTGCTGCAGAAGAGAGCTATTCGATCAATTTATAATCTTAAAGTTAAAGAATCATTAAGAGATAAGTTTAAAGAATTTGGAATAATGACGGTCGCATCACAATACATATACGAAAATTTATTACTTGTAAGAAAAAATATTAATTTGTTTCTTAAAAACAGTGATGTTCACACAATTAATAAAAGAAACAAAAATAAACTAACTTTACCTGCTACTAGGCTTCACAAAATTAATAATTCATTTAATGGTCATGTCAGTGGATATGTCAGTGTTTTATTATAAATTTTTAGATTAGTAATATTGTCATCAATTTTAGTATTATTAATTTCATTTTGGATTACTGACCATGTAGCCTTACATTTATTTTTGCTCTGATTTATGAATTTCATAGTAGTATTTTTTCGCGAATAATGTATGCATTTATTTAAAATATTAGTATATGATAAGAATTTGTTTTTGTTTTCTAATGTTTTGCTTTTGTAATATCCGAAGCGCATGTTACGAGTACAAGACTCGTCTACGTCACTCATACGTCACGCGTACATTATGTGTTTCCCAAGTGCAGGTGGCTCGATTGAGCAATCGTGTTGAAAAGTGCTTATTAGACAGATTTAGTTCATGTAAAACCTTCGGACACTTTTGGGAGTTGCTTGAGCTTCAATCGTGGAAGCATCTTGACGTATAGTTTGTAAGACCGGATCATCGGGATCAATTAGTATAAGTAAATTTGTATAACATTTAAATAAATAAAGTAATAATTAAAAGTTTAGTTTTTAAAAACCCTACCTGACGGCTCAATTCCGTAATTGGCGCAGTCGGTAGGATAGTCGAGTCAGTGCGAGCATCATACTTCGATCAGCCTGATAGTCGTGTCGTCGGCGTGTCGACTATCTCTACGAATCTACGCGAAGCAGTCGTCAGACGGGAAAGAAGAATCAACTTCGAAAACCGGCGCTAATCCAAAAATCGATGGCCCATCACCACACTAAGCTAAGCATCCTGCTCCTGTGAGTTTTATTATATAAGTTACGTATTCCTATTGGTTGCCAGCGGCCCCTTTCCTGTCTCCCGTAGGACGTAATAAGTTAATTAAATAAGTTTGTTTTAATAGTTAGAAAGATTTCTAGATATTCCTATTGGTTGACAGCGGCCCCTTTCCTGTCTCCCGTAGGACTTAATAAGTAAATTTTTTTTTATAGTTAGAAAGATTGCTAGATATTCCTATTGGCTGACAGCGGCCCCTTTCCTGTCTCCCGTAGGACTTAATAAGTAAATTAATTAATTTTTCTTTTAATAGTTTAGAAATTTTTCAAGATTTTTTTTCCAAAGAAAAGTAGAGATATAGGACCGAATCTGCGGCGCAGTATTCGTCCTAATTCTAGAGAATTAAGGTTTCATCGCGAAATCGAATTATCTACATTAGAAAGCATAGAAGAAGAAATGGCGACCGAACAACAATCTGTAGCTTATTCAAACGATATGACAGAAAGGATTTGGAAATCTTTAAGGCTAGTTCCTGAGTTTAATGGAAATTCGAACATTTTAATTAGATTTTTGAACATTTGCGACCAACTGATTTTAACATATGTTAATCCAGCTCCGGGAAATGAACTAAATAATTACGCTTTAATTAATGGAATTTTAAATAAAATAACCGGACCTGCTGCTAAAACATTAGCAACAAATGGCATCCCCCAGGACTGGAATGGCATAAGAAATGCGCTAATTAGCAGCTTTTCGGATCACAGAGACGAGTCCGCCCTATACACCGATTTATCTATGTTAACTCAAGGTTCCGATACACCGCAAATATTTTACGAGCGAGTTCAAAATTTACTTAGTATAATTATGACTTATGTAGAATTACACGAACAAATTAAAACAACAGTTGAGGCTAAACGTGAACTTTACAAAAAAATTAGCTCTTCAAACATATACCAGAGGCCTAGCCGAGCCTTTAGGCTCACGTGTCAGGTGCATGCGCCCCGACTCGCTAGAAAAGACCTTGGATTTCGCCCAGGAAGAATTAAACCTCTTATACTTACAATCGAAAGCCAGTAACCCGCTAATTTCTAAGAAATCGATAAACAATGCCCCGTTTAATTACTCACCTTTGAATTCGCATGACTCACTTATGCCTTCGAGACAATTCAATTCTGGAATGCTTACACATCAATTTATACCTTTTAAATACCATTTCATGCAACAAGCCACTTTCCGTAATAATTTGTACCGAAAAATATAAGACCTTTCGGATAGTTTTAATAAGCATATTAGTTTATATAAAGAAATGATCATCCAACAAACTCAAATTTTAAATATCTCTTCAAATCAAAGAAAATTAGAAAAAGCAATAATTTCTATAAGTAATACATCTGTAACTGAAAAAGAACAGATGTATCAATTTACGCAGATTTCCCAATTATTTAGCATACTTACGGAAAATATTCTGGAACTCTCATCTGAAATAACTAGATTAGGTAATATTTTAGCTTTTAGTCGCACAAACGTAATGCACCATTCTATACTATATATAAGTGATTTAAAAAATATGTTAACTAACTAAGCTTAAAAATCTATATAATCCCAATGCGTTAATAAACTTAGATGTTAGGTTTTATTACGATCTAATTACCTTAGGATCATATTTTATTCATAAGAAAATCGTAATTGTCTTGAAGTTTCCTATAATGTCTCTAGAAACATATGACCTTTATAGACTCTGTCCTGTTCCTAATAAAAACTCAGAAATTATCCTTCCACCATTCCCTTACATGGCATCCAATTCCCAGGAATTTGCGTACATGGAGGCTGAATGCCCGAAGATCGACACCTGTTACATATGCAAGCAGCAGTTTAACCATCAAACCCGAACACGCAGTGACTGCGTCTTCAATCTCATTTATCATCAGAATACAGGACAGTGCCATCCTACATCCATATCACTCCTGAAGGAAGCACTACTAGAACTGGAGAGTCAACATTGTATTTTATCATTACCTAACAATATCAAAGTAAAAATATCACGCGGACAACAAAAATATCATCTGTTAAAAGGAAACTACTTCGCAACGATTCCCCAAAATTGCAGCATTCACACACCAGAATTCACAATTGTTAATACTGATGACAAATTTCGTGGGCAACCTGTTGAAATAATGACATTCCCACATTCGACTCCGATGTCAGCAAATTCGAAGAAAAACTTACCACATTATAATTTCACAACAATTGATTTGAACAAATTACACAATATTCAACATCAATTACTCATGGACCCACCTGTTAGAATTAACACCGTGGATTTATCCAGCTTATATCACACCACGATACCTATATACGTCATCATACTGTTAAGTGCACTTGCACTCATTAGTGTGGCTTACTACCTGAGACGGCGTAAGAACCAACAGCGAGTTAAATCTACACAGCCTCAAGAGATGGAAATGGCATCAGCGGGTTCTACACCATCCACCGAAGAAAGAAAAGCCGCAACATTTGCTTTCAATCTTCGCAAATAGTTGCTCATCTAGGAGGGAAGGTGTTACGAGTACAAGACTCGTCTACGTCACTCATACGTCACGCGTACATTATGTGTTTCCCAAGTGCAGGTGGCTCGATTGAGCAATCGTGTTGAAAAGTGCTTATTAGACAGATTTAGTTCATGTAAAACCTTCGGACACTTTTGGGAGTTGCTTGAGCTTCAATCGTGGAAGCATCTTGACGTATAGTTTGTAAGACCGGATCATCGGGATCAATTAGTATAAGTAAATTTGTATAACATTTAAATAAATAAAGTAATAATTAAAAGTTTAGTTTTTAAAAACCCTACCTGACGGCTCAATTCCGTAATTCGCAGGTGTCTTTTTGTTTTACAACTAATTTTAAGACCAGGGCTTATCCATTTTTGTTTTTTCCTTTTCACGTTATTGATTTTTTATCTTATATTTGGAAAACATAAGTTGTAAAAAAGGCTCAATAAGTCATGAAAGATCCCGAAAGCTGTATTGAAGTCAGGTTCATTATAAACTTCGGACCACGATAGTTTAGTTAAACATTCCCTAAATTTTTCAATGTTTTCAATACAGTAATCTCGTTTGTAAACAAAATAAGATTTAGGTTTTATATGTATTTGTTTCATGGGAAAGCTGAGTAGTTGAGCTGTATCATGGTCTGATAAGCAAAGAGGTAAAACCACAGATGTTGCATTTTTTATATTACTAAAAATATGATCGATGCAAGATTCTTTCCGCGTGGGAGTGTTAATATGTAAAGTTAAGTTGTAGTTGTTACACAAATCTTTTAACTCACTTTTGATCACACTCATTGGAACGCAGTCAAGAAAATAATGAAATATTTAAAAGAAACCATTGACTATGGGCTGTGTTATACATCATCCCAGCAAAATAAAATTGAAGCTTATAGTGATGCAGATTTTGCTAAAGACACTGACACTCGAAAATCATTAACTGGGTATGTGTTCATAAAAAATGGAGCTGCTATAACATGGGCTACGCAACGCCAGCAAAGTGTTGCTTTGTCTACCACAGAGGCAGAATTCATGGCTGCTTGTTCTGCTACAAAAGAAGCCTTGTGGTTAAAAAGAATGTTATTAGATATTGGTGAATTTAATCAGGATTCTATATGCTTAAATGTTGACAATCAAAGTGCAATTTTTTGATTAAAAATGTGGATTATCACAAACGCTGCAAGCATATTGATGTGAAGTATAATTTCATTAAAGAAAAGTACAGTGAAAAACAAATAGATTTAAATTAGGTTTGTACTAAAGAGCAAAATGCTGACATATTTACCAAAGCTCTGCCTAGAGACAAGTTTCAGTATCTTAGGAGTAAAATTGGTATGATTAAATTAAAATAGTTTTTGTTTTTAGCGACATGTATTGAACTTAAAATTATTTTTGTCCAGAGTTTGCCAACTTAGTTATGATTTAAGTCTTATGTTTTTCAGTTCAGATTTTTGTTTATATTCTAAAATATGTTTATATTAAAGTCAAAAGGGTTCAAATTTAGTGAGAGTGTTGAAATAAGAAATATTGAACCCTACTTTACCGATTCTATGCATAAAGTGTACATCTCTAGTTCTTACTTACTATATATAGCCAATGACAATAAGTCACTCCGTGTCTATGTTAAGAAATCTCTCAGAAATATAAGCTACATTATTACATTATATACTTTCTTTTCATTAAATTTAACACGCTGTCGCAAAGTATGTGCGCATCGCAAAGTACCAGTGGCGTGGGGTGAAAAAAAAGAAAGGTAAAGCCGGACCAAAAAAAACGACTAACGCGTCAATAAGCAAAATGTCATATCTTATAAAAATACATGCAATAAATTTTACCTTATTACTTACCTTATTACTTACCTTATTACTTACCTTATAATAGTGTGTTAGTACACCTTTCCCAAAACGACAACGAAATGTTAGATATGGTGCTTGCGTTGCGTTGTATGCAGTTTTTTCATGCGACAGAACATGCTTGCTGTATAGTTGTTAGTGTTCACCACCTTCACCATACATAACATCACAACAGTATACTATTTTATAGCAAGTGTGACATAAACCCGCCCCGGACGCGGGCAAGAGGGGGAGGTTCGGGGGGGCCGGAGGCCCCCCCGTGGGATGGGATTAGTGTTCTGAAAGTAAAATTCATGTATTGCAATCACAAAGAATTGCAATACATACTGCAAGTCAAACTCTGAAAAGAAAGAATTCCGGTTCAAATTACCATTTTGAAAGTATATTTCAAAAGGAAAAAATCAAATATCATTACAACAAAATAGAATTTCAATGTATCCATGAACGTTTATTCCTTGATTGGCATACTAAAGTTAAGTTACGCGTATCGTAATGTACTAATTCTACATGAGTGAAGTTGGTCAATTCATTTACACACTGTGCAGAAATAGGCAACTTAGGTCACGGAAAAGCGTGCGTAAAGTGCGGGTTTAGGTCACACTGTGCTATAAATAAATATATAGAAAAACAAAGAACCAAAATAAGGGCCAGCATCATCATCACAAATAAAAACCAGCAGAAATACCGCAAATTTATTTCTATTCTACGTACATACATAGTATCACGTCAGTAAGGGATTTACGGGGTAGAAAGAGCCGAAGGCCATGGGCACGTTTTATTTTCGAACGAATGTTTTGAGAATGAAGTTAACTCATTTAATAGGAAATCTGTAAGACAACAATCTGTTTGTACTAATTCCACCACTCCTACGTGACGGCAAGAACCAAAAAAAAGCAAACAAACCTTTACGGTGAAATAAAACAAACACTATACGCAACACTTGGCAAGTAAAATTTCAATACTTTCGATTCTGTTAAACTACATATAAATAAATAATTATTTCCGACAGTCACACCAATTAGCCTAGCCCCAAAGTAAGCACTATAAGGCTTGTGTTATGGGATGCTAGGGTAACGGATAGAATACATATACTGTACATATATAAGTATATTTATATAAATACATATTAAACATCCATGACTGGAGTACAAATGCTCGTATTCATCACACAAACATCTGCCCCCACCGGGATTCGAACCCGGGACCTCTCGAGTCGGCGACAGCCATGAAACCCGGCGTACAAACCACTCGGCCACGGAGGTCGTCAATACCACAAACAAGCTAATCACTTATCACAATAGATAAATTAGCATAGAACGGATTCGAATGCTAATTTATCCATACGAATGCGCGCGAAATAATGGCCTCTCTACGTCAGGTTAACAGAGCCGAGCGCCAGGTGTCTGCGATTGGCCGAAAACTTCAAGCTAAACGGAGCCTTAACACATGACAAATAAAGATTGCAGGCTATCTAAGATCGGGTTATATCGCTGTTATATCGACGATTGGTTGCATGTGGTAGTAATGTGTATTTGTGCGTGAAGTGCTTACATTTTATTTATTTGAAGTCCCAATATGATAAGCGGCTTATCCAGCCTACTACGGCGCGGATCTTTGTGCGTATGCGCGATATCAAATGCATTGCGTATTTTGTATCCAGCATATTAAAGAATATTTTTACAAAGCGCGCAATTTAATTATGTCGCTTGCATTAACGTATACGTCAATGTCCGCTTGTGCTTGAATGTAAATATATTAGCTTCGCCACTGCAAAGTACCTAGTTTTCGCTACATTTGTTCTAAAAATAAAAAATAAATTTAAGATCGTGATAATTATGTTTAATAATGAAAATAGACGGGTATTTTCATTATTAAACATAATTATCACGATCTTAAATTTATTTGGTTTTTTCCCATATAAATACCCGGTTTTTTCCCAAATGGGTTTTTTCCCACTGCCCATCTCTACTTCAACCATACCAGGCTGTCTGTGCGTCATTTGATGTTAAGACATCAGAGTGCGCAAACGCATACAATTTCACAATGAGGTTCGTTTTGAGTGTCGTGTTTATTTTCTCGCTCGTGTTCGCCGACGACGATTATTGTAAGTGATATCGTTTCAACTGTTTTATTTTATTTTTATTATGTGTTTAAAGCAAAATGTGGTTACATAAATCAGCGAATTTTCCTTACGCATTGGTGCGCATAGAAGCCATAACAAAATAATAGTTCGTTTGGAATATTTACTCGTGAGCAACCAGCAGGAGCTCGATGGCGCGGGTGGTTAGCGCGTTCAGCTGCGATCGTTGAAGTTAAGCAACTTTCGCAGTGGTCGTAAAGGATAGGTATGTAAAGGATAGGAATGTGGGCCTTGTAGACACCACAGTATTCTTAGGGATAACTTTAGATTCTAAGCTTCAATGGGGCCCACATATTGATAAATTGTCAAATAGACTTAGCTCTGCAGCATATGCCGTAATGAAGATACGCCAGTTAACGGATGTAGATACGGCCAGATTAGTGTACTTTAGTTATTTCCATAGTGTAATGTCGTACGGAATTTTATTGTGGGGAAATGCCGCCGACATTCAATTCAAACTATTTTTGTGCTGCAGAAGAGAGCTATTCGATCAATTTATAATCTTAAAGTTAAAGAATCATTAAGAGATAAGTTTAAAGAATTTGGAATAATGACGGTCGCATCACAATACATATACGAAAATTTATTACTTGTAAGAAAAAATATTAATTTGTTTCTTAAAAACAGTGATGTTCACACAATTAATAAAAGAAACAAAAATAAACTAACTTTACCTGCTACTAGGCTTCACAAAATTAATAATTCATTTAATGGTCTTTGTGTTCGCTTTTACAATAAAGTCCCAAGCAATATCCAAGAGTTAGCCATAAATAAATTTAAAGATATTATAAAAAAAACACTTATTAAAAAAGCTTATTACAAAGTGTCTGATTATATTACAGACAAAAATGCTTGGGTTTGAACTGTTCCAATCATTCCAACAGGTTTTCTATATTAAATAAATCTTAATTGTATTGACGTTGTAACAACATAATGATTTGTAAATGTTGTTACATTAGACTTTTAATGTTGTGACAATATACATCATCCGCGGCGGTATTTATATACCGCGGTCCCCCTGCTAGATAACAGACGAGGCAATGGCGACCGAGCAGTGGCGGTATAACCACACTCCTGACCAGAGGTCAGAAGAGGCTACAGGGGCCTTGGGGTACAAATAACCTCTAAAATAACTGGTGCAGAAGGCAACGGGAAACCACTGCAACTAATCTCCCGAGAAAATCGTTATGAAAGTAGACACAGAGAGATCACAATTGCCATGCGAACCGCCTAGCGACCGGCGCCGCGCCGCGTCCGGGGCGTGCGGTGAGAAATGGACTACCGGCCATGTTGGAGTAGGAGACCAGGCTCCGCATGGAAAAAATGCTACTGGAAACTCCATCAAGTTGCGAAAAATCCAGAAGATAGGCACGTGGAATGTTCGCGGCTTGTTAAAACCCGGTAAATTTAACATCGTAGAGAGGGAGGTCACCAGATGTGGTTTATGCATTTGTGGACTATCTGAAACCCACTGGAGAGGCAACGGGCATTTCCTTACCGACACCAATACAGTCTACTTTTCCGGCAATGACGACAGTAGCCAAAACGGAGTAGCAATACTTATTCCTAAGCGTCTAAATAACAGTGTGATAGGGTATGAGGCAGTTAGCGACCGCATCATATCCATGAAGCTTAAAGCGTCACCTGTAAATTTGAACCTGATACAGGTATATGCTCCCACCAGTGAAGCTTTACCCACCGTCCTGGAGAGTTTTTACAAAGAACTACAAACAACGATTGCCAAAATCCCCAGCAGAGAGCTGCTTATAATCATGGGTGATTTTAATTCGAAAATTGGTGCAAACTCTGCCCAGTATAGTAAATGTGTGGGAAACTTCGGACTTGGAGTACGCAATGGAAGAGGTGAAAGATTTATGCAGTTCGCAGACGAAAACAGCTTGGTGGTGGCAAACAGTCTATTCCAACACCATCCACGTAGACTGTTCACCTGGACCTCACCTGGAGGTAAGGCCAAAAACCAGATCGACTACATACTGATTGGATCGCGCTGGCGCACCTCCATTCTCAACGCTCACACGCTTCCTGGGGCTGATTGTGGTTCCGACCATGAACTCGTTATCGCAAAGATACGGTTGAAACTCAAAGCTGCCCGATCCTCCAAGAAAATAAGACGGATTGAAGTAACAGATAGCGAGAAGCTCAATGCAGCCTTTGAGCGGAAATGGATGGAATGGACAGATGCAAACCACAATGAAGCTACACCAGACATGCTATGGAATAAAGCTAAACATCTCATCCAAAGTGCAGTGGCGGAGTCTAATCCAAGATCAGAAACCCGCAAACGTCAACATTGGATGACGGATAGTACTCTTGCTCTAATCGAGGAGAGGCGCCTTAAGAAAGCTGCAGGAACAGACATAAGGGAGTTGAATAAGATGTCTGCTAACATCCAAGCCTGCTGCAGGAGAGACCACAACCGCCATCTTCATAGCATTTGTGAAGAGGTTGAAAAACACGCTCTGAAGCACGAGTCTCGAGATCTATACCACAAAATTCGTCTTATTACCAAATCTCTACCGGCTAGAACCTGGGCCATTGAGAACGACAGAAATGAAGTGGTAACAGAGCTCGAACAAATCTCCGAAACGTGGAAGAACTACTGTCAGTCATTATTCCGAGACCCGCAGTCACGACAGTTTGCAAGTACAGACCCAGAACGGGAGAATTTGGAACCAGACATTCTACTGTCCGAAGTAAGAGCTGCCATAAAACACCTGAAATGTAAAAAAGCAACTGGTAGAGATGCAATTCCGATAGAGACAATTAAAGCCTTAGGAGATCGTGGCGACCAGATGTTTCATGTAATTTGCAACAAGGTATGGCAGACAGGAGTTTGGCCTACTGAATGGACACACACCGTTTTCACACCCTTGCACAAAAAAGGTTCGACAAAGAAATGTAACAATTACCGCCTCATTGCTCTAATATCACACGCTAGCAAAATAATGTTGCATATTCTCAACGAGCGACTGAAAACCTACCTTTCTAAGGAGATCGCTCCGGAACAAGCCGGTTTTGTGAAGGGGAAAGGCACTCGGGAACAAATTCTCATCGTACGTCAGATCATCGAGAAGTCGAGAGAATTCAATAAGCCCTTATTCATTTGCTTTGTTGATTTCTCCAAAGCATTCGATTCGGTGAAATGGCCGATATTATGGAAGACCTTGCTAGATATGGGCACACCAAAACATCTTGTTCACCTTTTAAGACGCCTATATGAAGAAGGCACAGCCTCAGTGCGCACAGATGATGTCCTATCAGGTGATTTCCATCCTAGTGCAGGAGTACGCCAGGGATGCATAATATCCCCGCTCTTATTCAACGCCTACACAGAGCTGATAATGCGCATCACTTTGGAGCACTGGACGGACGGAGTAACAATTGGTGGATACAGGATTGCAAACTTACGTTACGCGGATGACACCACCTTATTTGCAACCAGTTCACAACACTTGGATGAGCTACTGTCAAAGATGGAGCGAGTGAGCCGTGAGTTTGGCCTTAAAATTAATCGCAGCAAGACCAAGGTAATGATTGTTGACCGTGCCAGAAATAATTCGCCTGAAGTGACACAAATCGCGAATTGCACTGTGGTCCAATCTTATATCTATCTTGGGGCCCTGATTTCAAACAATGGCGGATGCATCGATGAAATCAAACGACGTATGGGCATCACAAGATCAGCGATGGACAAGATGCGGAAAATATGGAGGAACAGAAACATTACTAAAGCCACAAAGACCAAGCTTGTGAGGACACTTATATTCCCCATATTTCTTTACGCGGCTGAGACGTGGACTTTGCGAGATGTGGAAAGGCAGAAAGTGGACGCTTTGGAAATGTGGTGCTGGAGAAGAATGCTTGGGGTTTCGTGGACCGAGTTTCGCACGAACGTCTCGATACTTCAAGAACTCGGTATCAGGCAGCGTCTATTTTCGACAGTACAATCTCGCATCCTAACATTCTTCGGACACGTTTCTCGGCGTAACAACCTATCCATAGAACGCCTTGTCGTCCAAGGAAAGGTGGAAGGTACTAGACCGCGCGGAAGGTCTCCCACGCGATGGACTGACCAGATCAAGTCAGCCGTTGGAGGTTCACTAAACGAGTGCAGCAGGATGACCTCTAGCAGGCAGCAATGGCGAAACATAGTGAAGCGCATCACATCTGCCCCCTCCAATAATACTACAAGTGCATAGCGATCACGACCGCTCTGTCAAGAGCGTACCGGCTAAGAAGAAGAAGAAGTATCCAATTTGGATAAAGATATATTGATTTCTGATTTCTGATTTGTCGGTCATTGGATGGGTGACCAAAAATTATCTATCTCGAGTTCCTCCGTGCTTCGGAAGGCACGTTAAGCCATTGGTCCCCGCTGTATGCAGTCGTTAGCACCCGCCAATCCGCACTGGGCCCGTGTGGTGGTTATGGCCCGATCTCCCTATTCCATCCATAGGGAAGGCCTGTGCCCCAGCAGTGGGGATATTAAATGGCTGATGATGATGATGAACCAGCTGTGATTATAATATTATAATTGCGAAAGTGCATCTATTGTCTGGTACCTCTTCAAACTTAAACTGATGACACGATATTTTATGAAATTTTGAGATAATTTTGCGTCGGGCGGTAAATCATCCATTAGGCGGATGAAAAAGGGGGTGGAGTTTTGTAAGGGAAACCAAGTATACCAAGAAAATTTTAACCCGGTTCAGTGTAGTACATATGTTACGAGAGGTAAGGCATAGAGTGTTTTCCGCTCAAATCCTATGGTTCGTCAAGGGAAGTTACCACCGCCTTACAAAAAGTCACCAGTTAAATAACATTGTTTTGTGTCTGTTAATTAGGAAAACAACCCTTTTTTTAATTTAATACGGCACGGCATTTCTGCTATTAGTTATCTAATGTCACATGATCGAAAACGGCTGTAATTGATTGAATTTAAGTAAGAATCACATCATTTCAGCGAAAACGGCGAGGATTAGCAGGGTCTAAAATGACGTTTGCAGACAAGGACTGCATTTCAGACCTAGGCTACAAGTGCCACAAATGTCAAATTCGACAGAAGTTATAATATTTTTTAATATTTTAAAGCATGTAACTGCTAGATGTTTAAATCTAAAGAAAATATGACTAGAAAAAATTCCACGCGGACCAGGCAGCAGACGGGACTCGTTATTTTAACTATAATTGCTATTATAACCATAATAAGTTATTATAACCATAATTGCTATTTCTTCTTTCAAATGTTTAACACTTGTAAAAGTATTCATTTGACATTGTGTGTTACCTATAATACGAAGTAATGGCGCTGCCTTGCAGCTTAAGAATGGCTAGAAGAATTACGACGCGGTCCGTGTTGGCCGCGGTAGCATAATTGGTCAGTGCATTCACCCGGATTGCGAAGGGTGCGAATTCGAGGCCCGTCTGCTGCCTGGTCCGCGTGGATTTTTTTCTAGTTATATTTTCTTTCGATAGAAGTTTTTAGAATTACGGGTCCCCGAATTGGGAGTCGACGCGCGTCATGTCCAATTGTCCCACTACTCCGTCACGTTGATGCTATGGTGCATCCCCTCCCGGGCAATCACAGAAGCCCCGCGGGGGGGCTAAGGGCGGACTCGAGCTCGCCGCGTCCTAGTTCCCTCTCTCCTATGTCGGAGGGAATCCACGTAGACCAAAAATGAACTAGTCTAGTACAAAGTTCTCGTTACTTTAATGGAGCAGAGCATTCGCTCCGAAAACAAAAGATGCAGCTGTACCTACTATTATGTATCAACAATCTCACTTTTCACCTCGGAATCGCGGCGTGACTCAAAATTATCCAAAACTATTCTCCAGACTTTAACGTAGATATGTATTGGAAAATAACCTTGCTATTTCAGAAGATTATTACTTAAGAACACGAATCTCAAATAAATTTCAAATCAAACAGGGGAATCCCGCTGTGGAATCCAAGATGAAAAGTGAGATTGTTTTTACAGAAAAACACTATTTGATGTGACAAGAGTAGGATATTTACTTATCTGTTCAGAATTCCGCTTCAGAAGTTAAAAATATCCTATTAAACAACATTTCGTTATCTATGCTAAGAGCGGTAATTACCCACGAATTAATTGCAAACTCTGACATATTGCAATATCGTTACGATACATAATAGGTTCTTATCTCTTCGCTGATGTGAATATTTAATTAATTTAAGCGTTCGTGGACTAATTATAATTACTAATTCGTTCGTTTGAAATGTTTGCAATAGAATGAAATATAAAAGGCATCCGATAGGAAGGGCCATCATCATCATCATCATCAGCCAATTAATGTAACCACTGCTGGAGCAAAGGTCTTCCCTATGGATGAAATAGGACGATTGGGCCATGGCACACCATCAAGTGGGCCCAGTCCGGATTGGTGGGTGCTAACGACTGCAGATGCTACGGGGACCAATGGTTAAAAGTGCTTGAGATAGTAAATGTTTGGTCACCCATTCAATGACTGACGACTGCGAAAGATGCTTAACGTAAACGATTGCAGCCAAACGCACTAACTACTTGCTTAATATAATTTTCGGTTTATGTTTTCGTAGCCTGGGAGAAAAGTAACTTACCCACCAACTCCAATGCGGATTAGTGTGTACCGGCAACTGTAGATGCAATACACTCTTCAGCCGTCTACGAAACCGTAGTGGTCCCTCCGATTCCGTAGGCCTAGGCACGTCTTGGTGTACCCCGACGACGAAATCACCCGCGCCAACGCGCCTCCGATTTCTCCCACACAGGCCACAAACACCAGCACTACATAGCTAGCATACTTGCACACTAGCTTAGCATTAGGTAGACACCGCACCCGTAGGATAAGAGTGCGATGACCCGGTCTACATACGACACGCTATACCAGGTACGCAGAGACGCCCTCTAGTTGAGCCGACCCCCTCAGTGGTCTAGAGGCTCCAGATGGAGAGGAGGCTCCCCTCGTGTCTGGAATACCCCTAGAGGTACTCGCCAACTCTCCCCTTAGGATCTCGCCGTCCCCAAACCCGGTGACGCTGTAAAGGTCATCTGTGATCACACTCAAAAAATAGAAAGAAAGAGTTTTGTAACTGGTTTCGATGAAGGAATATTTTTTCCTTGTATTGAGTTTCGACGGAGGAATTATTCTTCTTTTTACAGGTTACGTACAAGAAATTTGTTTTTAAGATTTCGAAGAAAGACATATTTTTTCTTGTACGTTAGTAAACTAGTTAGTTTACATAGAGTAACTATTTGTCTTATACACAAGGCTTATAACAGTGCGTAGATCTTTCAATGTTCGGTGTAGCACATCCAATGAACGTTTATGCAGCGTTGTGCATTCGTCCGAGATGATGATTTTCGATGCTGATAAAACTTTGGCCATTGCGGAGTGTTTTGCAATATTACATATTTTGTCTTCAATATAGTTTAAAGATTTAATGGCAACTTTAATGCTGAAGTATCCGTACGGCATCCTTATAACAATGTGACAGCTATTCTAGAAGAAGCAACAGCAACCGTAACGTTCGATCTCGCACGAATCGTTGCTAAAGCTACTGACATGAGGACTGTCTTACCAGTTCCTACAGGGACATCCAGGAATTATAAAGCACCATTTACATCATCAATTGCCTTCAATAATGTATCGCATCGACTTCCATTGGTTGGGGATTTATCAGGGATACATTCTTTTGAACTACCAAATCTAATTCCCGGTGATCATGTTCACGTTCCCGTTCCAATTGTCGATTAAATGCGTCATAACGAATGACACATGTAATCGAGAATTGGACATCACGATTTAGCGCTGGCATTCCTAACCTGGCTAATAAACTACCGCACATAAGTTAACACATGTCTTCAATCAAGAGCAAAGCCCGATTATGTATCTCCTCATTCATCTCAAGATCGGGATTTCTCGAACTGACACAAATTTGATTTAAAATATCGTCTGACATATTATCTTTGTATTTATGCCACAGGTTAGATGGGTTCGATGGAAAGCATGTCGAAATGATAATAGCAAATAATGTGCGTATCTGACTTGGAGATGCAGAGATTATTGCTTCAACGATTGTCGTGTCCCAATGGGTATCGTTTTCTTGTAAATTGAGTTCTTCACATGCAGCACGATATGTTGGGAAGATTGTACCATTATTTATTTATTTTTCTTTAACAAAGTTTCTACAGCGTTTTTCTTTGTGGATTTAATACAGTAAAATATAACAAGAATTTTAAGGCCAATTACAGAAACTCATTAGATACTAATAGCGTTACTATATATCACTTTTTATTACATTTAATTTTAAAAAATGTCTATAAATCATATATGTAATTTACTAACATAAATAATGAACCTAAATTAAGATTGGACAAAACAAAAAGACAAAAAAAAAAGAATAACAATCACTAAATACTCATACAAAAGGGTTTTCAAAAATTGGTCACATGATAACCTTATGAAGTGTGGATGTGTGTGCGTGTATGTGTGTGCGTGTGTGTGAGTGTGTCCATACAGCTGCAATGCTATGTCTCATAACGAGATGGCTGGTGCTGCCCGAGCACTACATCATTAAAGTACTTTAGTATGAGTGCTTGTAATTGTAATTGTATGCTTACATGGCGCTGAGAATAAAATAAAATCAAAATAAATTAATTAAATTGAAATAAATGTCAAGGAAAATAATTTAAGTCGTAATTGGAAGTGCATCAATGTAAGTACGAATAGATAATTATAAATAAAAATGAAGACATCATTTATCTATGGTAATTAGTTAAAAAAACAAAAATATATAGCATAGTGCATATGATTTCTAGGCAGTGGCTTACAGTTATTTTATTTTCTTTTCATTCATTTATAGACTTCTGAACCTATTTTTATGTAGTTTTTAGACATTTTAGTCCCACTTTTATGCACGTCTATTACTTTTGCCTCTTTGAAAATTGCAAAAACAAGAATAATTCCTTCATCGAAGCTAGTAACGTATAAGGAATAAATAATTCCTGTATCGAAACCAGTTACGAAACAACGGTTTCGTAGACAGCCGAAGGGCAGTACACATTATAGATTTGACGTGTCTTATTGAGCATGAGTGAAATGAAATGGAATGAAAATATACTTTTTTCAAAGTTATATAATTTCAAAAGTTTAAGTTCACATTGTAGATTAGACGTGTCTTATTGAGTATTTGAAAAAATTTTGGTCCGCTATCTTTTTTTATTAGTTCTTTGAAGTGTTTTATATTAGATATTATTGATAAACTCGAATTTATTGCATAGGTACATGTAATTTATAATTAAGCATTTTAATATAAACAAAATAAATAAATATTATTAAGAGATTGAAGAACAATTGTGCAACTAGATATTATCATTAAAAATTGTTTGATTTACCACAGCTGGGTATTGGACAGAGGGTTTTAGTGATAACCGATTTCACTATTACCTTAAGATAAAGTTGAGAATCGCAAAGCTAGAAAAGTCGCAGTATTCGCAACTCTGTCACTACTCTTGAGTTTAAACTTCGATATTTAGGGCGATCCTATTGTATGGACCCTTTGAGAACTGTTTGTATAATTGCTCAAAGTAAGTTAGCTTTACAATCTAGTTACCGAATGAAGGTATATTCGGGAGTTAGTTGACTTAGTCAAAGACTTGAATTAATATAGTTATGCATTGTTTTAAAGCAATAGACGCACGGCAATTACGATATACATATGTCCGCGACATATGTATTGTGTATAAACAATGCGTCTTTTCTATAATCCATTTTATTTACGTTACGGTAAAATTTGGAATATTTTCAAAATTTGTAAATTTTTATGTCAGTGATTTTGGTTATTGTTACATTATAGTATAACTTACAAATTAAAACTATAAAATACCATACAGGGAGTATAGTATTTTATAGTTTTAATTTGTAAGTTTTATTTTACACTATACCTTTTTACAATCAGAGCAGATGATATTGACGTAACACGGAACGGCGAACGTCTGATTTCCACAGACAGCAGTACAAACAATTTCATATGACAGTTGACTTATCCAGAAGCTAGCTAGCTTACCTGTGCTTTCCCCTACACATTGATATATGTATTGATATAGGGATAGCAACATTGCCGCAGATTGCCACAGGTAAGAGTATTGACGTCGTGCAGGTACTGCGGTTATCGGAAAAGAGACCTGCGAAGGGTAAACCCAGGTGGGTCTCTTCAGTGAGTACATGAGAAAGGGGGTCGGGATGGCACAGTTGCATGTCCCTTCCCTCCAAAGAGGCCAGCGCGGGCGGTTCGACAACCCGTCTGCGCATTTCACGGACCCGCTTGTCTGGGGGATGGACTAGTTGCACCTAGTTCTCCCCCTCCCGAGAGAGGCCTTACCAGCCCCCCATAAATGGGGGTGGTAGCCTGGAGAACTAGCTCGTTCCGTCCCCAGGCCTCGTCCTCCCAGAGGGTACACGCAGTGGTTTTAGTGGGTAGTCTCTGTTGGGGACCCTCCCCGGTATTGGCCGGGAGAGGACTCTGACTGGGTAGTCTCGCATATCCTCGTCAGTCGTCGGCTGGCGTGTTGAACGCGTCAATGTGTTTCCACTGCGACAAAAAAAAGGTAGGAGTATTGACAGGGACCTACGATCAGTCGATCACTACGGTAGAGGTAAAATGTAAAGCCGACTAATAATGTTGGCCAAGTTTAACCCAACGCGAGCGTAAGCACAAGGCAAGTGTTTCCGTCTAGAGGTAGGGCAAGTTTGAAGAAGACCAATGCGAGTGGTCAATAAAGACGAGCTTTGTAGAGCTGCCCATGCATTGGTGCACTATAAGTTACAAAGGACGACATGAGACAAATGTTGGCGAGCGACAGCGGGTGCTGACAAGCGTTGCCAAATGATGTATATACACGTTGGCGCTTCCCTTTATTCGGCAAATTTAGCAATCGATACCGAGCGATGACAAGTCAAGACAAAATATGCTGTCCTTACGTATTGGTATTGACCTTCGCTTGGCCAACATGCAGTCTTGAGGTTAGGTACTGTTTTAAATAAAAAAGACGTAGGGCTACTTGTACCAACATTCTTATTCCAATTTATTTAAGCTTAATCAAGCGCATCATCATTGTCAATAGTTGCAATTCAAAAAAGTTTGGTTTTTAGCGTGACTTTACGGGAATTTGTTTTCAGATCTGGTTTAGGTTGGGTTAAATTCCAAAAGTATCCGCCGAACAAAGCGGACACTGTATCCAATAAAGACTTACAAAGACAATGAAAATGATGAAAATTTTGCGTGCCATTTTTATGTAGACGATTAAATAGAAATCAACGAACAGCGTGACGATGATAAAGCTCTTATGTAATTCCTACAATCAATAATGGAGTCACGAGAAATGCACGGCTTGCGAGGGAAATTAAATATTTCATTGTGACAATTGCGACTATGACTAATAACTGATATTGACGACCTCCGTGGCCGAGTGGTTTGTACGCCGGGATTCATGGTGTCGCCGACTCGAGAGGTCCCGGGTTCGAATCCCGGTGGGGGCAGATGTTTTTGTGATGAATACAAGCATTTGTACTCCAGTAATGGATGTTTAACATGTATTTCTATATAAATATACTTATATATGTACAGTATATGTATTCTATCCGTTACCCTAGCATCCCATAACACAAGCCTTACAGTGCTTACTTTGGGGCTAGGCTGATTGGTGTGAGTGTCGGATATATTTATTTATTGTTTATTTGCGGCACCTGTATTTTTTTACTTATTGATATTCTTCGGTAATTGATCCTTAATTAACCATGTTTTACTTTGACCTATGAGCAAAAAAGTTCTTTGTATTTTAATAATTCTTCCAAATTTTCCATTTTTTCGATAGGAGATGTAGTTTCTTCAAAAATCGCGTAGTTTCTAGTGGATTTTCCAAAAAAAATTCTATCATTCAAACTTATCCTCAAAAAAATAAGAAAAATTAAAAAAAAATGTATTCAAATAAACTTTTTTTTTCCAGACTGCAGGTTGGATAAAATAGTTCCAGAAGAAGCGTGCTCACAAAAAGGTGGGGTGTGCACATTTGAAGCAGACTGCCCTTATCCGACAGCAGAGAAAGGACTCTGCCCAAATCAACAAAGTCAAGGAGTAGAATGTTGTTATGGACGTAAGAAGTTATAAATTTATTTATTCTTCAAATCTTTAGCAATTTAATTAAGATACTCCCTAAAGGACCGCGCTCAGCATCACGCATTATTGGACGTGTCAGGTCTCCTTCTGCGGCTTAGAAGTAGCGTTACCTTGTAGCCCAGGAGGTGGTTAGAGGAGGCTCGATATCTCTAAAAGTCCCAGTAGAATGGAGGTTAGTACAGCCACCCGAAGAGCTGGATGTCGAAGCCTTCGGCTGCGATCGTTGAAGTTAAGCAACTTTTGCAGCGGTCATTAGATGGGTGACCAACAATATACTATCTCGAGCTCCACCGTATTTCGGAAGGCACGTAAAGCCATTGGTCCCAGCTGCATCTGCAGTCGTCAGCACCCACCCATCAACCAAGACCCGCGTGGTGGTTCATGACCCAATCTCCCTATTCCATACATGGGGAAAGCCGATGCCCCAGCAATGGGAACTTTAATAGGCTGATGATGATAACATCCGCCCAGATATCAAAGGGCTATAGTTTTCCGCCCACCCAACATGAGGGATGACGAGTTAAAGTATAGGCGGATTTTTCGCCAGACTGAAACATAGATATATCTTGGATAATAACTTTGCTATTACAGAAGATTCCAGCCATCGTCCTCCTTATCAGCCTATAAATGTGCCCTAATGATAGAATAGGGAGATTACGTCTTGATTTACCACGTAGGTCCAGTGCGAATTGGTGGATACTAACGAGTGCAGATTCAATCGGGTCTGGGACTGAGAGTAGAGATATAAACTTAAAGTCAATATAAACTAAATTACACCTGGGCTGATTGGGATTTCTCAGTTTAAAAGTTATCTTTAGATTTATAAATTAACCAATTTAATGTTTAAATTAACAATATTTTAATCCACCATAAAATTACTGTTTCGTATTCAAAATTCAAAATGGTGAATAGTTGTAAGATAATTTCATGGGTAGACCGCTCAAATGAGTCCTCGCCTGCGGGATAAAAGGTGTGGGGGAAAGACGAGAATGGGGACAGTGAGAGGTGCGAGCAGCGGGCGCTAGTAATTTTGACAAGAAAGGCGAGTACTTAGTTTAGAGGTATACCTAAGGCTACAATATGAAGAGATGGCGCAGCCTAAGAAATTTTATGGGGTACTCGACACGGCCATTGAGGTCTCGGTAGCATTGCGTTTAGTAGTGCCCTAATAGCAGATAGCGCAAGTTCAGATCCTGCCAGCGGCTTACTAGAGCCTAGGTCCGAGTCTCAGAGACTCCCTTGAGCCGATACCTCAGGTTCGAGTGATCTAGAGGCTATAGACGGAAAGGAGAATCCCCCCGTGGGAAATGCTATCCGCCTGGAATACCTCTAGAGGCACTCGCCAATTCTCAGCTTGAGGCTAGGCTTGCCCCTAGGATCTCGCCGACCTCAAGCCCGGTGACACTGTAATAATAATAAATGGTTTTAAATTTTTTTTAGTAATTCTTTAGATTCAATTTTTTTTTTTATTTTTTCAGTGTCCGTCAAAGAAACGAGATGCAGGAAACGCGGTGGCGAATGCTTCACGAAATCTCAATACTGCAACCCAATATTTATATACCCGAACGCTACTGATTGCGGCGTTGATGAGAAATGTTGCATATTAGTAAAGTAAATATTAGCTTATAATTAGTATATATTAATATTATTTAAGAAAAAATATAATGACCAGATGAGTAAAGAGGGCACAGAAGCAAAACCTCATATAGGATTATTTGAGTGAGCACTGGCGGTTAGTCGCGACTCCAGAACAAGAATTAGCATAAAAGTAATTCAATGACGTTTGAGCGTACACTTCTGCATAGATTGTATTACCCAACCAAAAAGTATTAATGGCGTGTTGACAGGTTGTATTTAATATTAGCACGAACCAATATCGAATTGGAATAGTTAAAAATGTGATTTTTGCCTGGAAAACGTAAAATATTTATACGTTGTAGCAAAGTGTAACCGCGACGAGAGAGCGTGCCCGACTGAATGCAAGTCGGGCAATTACCTGACTTTCGCATTGCCAAATTAGAAGCGTGTATGACTTATAATTATATAACTTTTAAACGTCGCTTTCTATGCATTTGTTCTGAAGTCGCCGCCAATAGAAGTTTATCTGCATTAACTGTGCCTTCTAATACACGTGTTACTTTTAACTAAGTATGTTCAATATTGTATTGTTCAAGGGCCTTGTTTTCACTTGCCAATTTTTTTTTTCATATTTTTACAGGTAAGCTAAAATGACTTTTTATGAAATAAAAATAATGAACGTAATTCTTTGGATTGTTCACATTTTTGTTTTTTACGTGAGTCAAATTATATCTATAAATTTTGACTCAATCAAGTAGTTTGCTCTTGTCGTGGCAGAGTACTTGGAGACGTCAAATAATTTTTAAGTTTGATTGATTAAAGGTTATCTCTTTCTTCCTGTTTTTTCTTCTATTTTTATAAATAACTTGCTTGGTGAGTTTAAACTATTGCAATTCCGCAATAGTTATAACTCACCAGATGTCGAGTAATACAATTTCTTTACGAGAGCAATAAGAATTATCAATACTTTTACAAGCACTGAATTTGGGCTACTTAGATACTAAAGGGCAATGCCCAAAATAGGCTCAGCATGGACGAGGTGCTTGGAAAACAACAATTTTACAATATTATTATTTATTCTTTAACCGTTATATATCTTATCTAAGTATATAGTGGAGAGTTTCATTTATACTAAAATAAAATTAAATGAAAATAATACGGCGTTTCTGCTATTAGTTATTTAATGTTACATGATCGAAAACGGCTAGGATTAGTAGGGTCTAAGATGCATTTGCAGACAAGAACTGTGTTCCAGACCTAGGCTGCAGGTGCAACAAATGTCAAATTCGATAGAAGTTTTATACATTTATGTCAAAATTGAAACGTCAGAGTGAAAATTTGCACTTGTAGCATTGGATTGGAACGCACTTAAGCTGTCAAAAGACCTGTGTTTTTTCGTTTAGAGATTTGGTATTATGCATGTGACGTTGCACGCCATATTGCGTAATATTAAGTTTTCTCGGCATATTTAAAGAATAGATGTTTATTTTCGATTTTATTTAATTGTGTAACAGAAAATTTATCTACACAATGTCTATAAATTGTATTGGTAATATAATGTCTTTAAATTTTATAGAGCGTTGCGAAAATTGTTTTAAAGGATACTGATACAAAATTATAATTATTCAAAAATTCTGGGTACCTAGTTTAAGCCATATTCCCATACAAAATGGGCATTGCCCTTTAATGCATTATTAACTAGCAGCCGCCGTGAATACGTTCGTGTTAACTGTTTTGTTTGAAAAAAAATCAGGAATGTAACGTTGCAAAGTATCGTATGTTTGATTCCAGGATTTGAACTACATGTGTGCCAAATTTCATTCAAATGCCATCAGCAGTTTTTGCGTGATTGAGTTACAAATTAACATACTTTCACATTTATAATATTAGTAGCATAGAATATACATTAATGGTAGCTACACACATCATCGGGCCCGCATAGTCGGTTTGGCAGTATTTGTCTAACAACAAACCTGACCCGTAGTACTACTGCCGAACATTCATCTACACGTGATCGATTCTACGAGCCAGATTTACCGATTAATGCCGGCCCGCTAAATTAAATAAAAATTGGCTCAGTAAATTAATTCAAAATTATATATTTACGGACCATATAACATCAATAAGCATGATAGCAATAAGCAATAACATCTCAATAGTCATAAAAACCTTTTAAAAATTAGTCTAGACAAGGCGCAGCGCTGCGTGGTGCAACGTATTCTAATTTCTCATTATAAAAAGTTTATTTTTTCATGTGGTAAATGAGTTATATTTTGAGTTGCTATATTAAAATGTGCGCTCAGCGTCGCATCACGCCGCGTCTAGGTCCGAACTCTGTACCCTACGAGTTTGAGCTCACGAAAACTATCCTAGTTTTCGTAATTGTGAATTATGTTTCTGTGTCCATTTTTGTGAAAAGTAACCAAATATACTTAAAAATTAAGAAGACGCAAATGATTTAATAATAGAATTTAAACACTGTTTATTTATATTGAAACGAAATCAATAAAATCAGTACCCTTAGTACGAGTGCGAGCTCACGAAAACTATCATAGTTTTTGTAATTGTAAAACTCATATTCAATGTAACATTCACGTATTAAAATTTTCTACTTTCACGCATAATGAGTACCCAAATCCTTAGGTAATCAAACTTTCAATGGATATAACATCTAAAATAGGACCTGTCGGAATCTCTGACTTTACATACATATTATATTGAACAAATCTTTAACACAAACAAGTAACCCTATCCGAGTATTATAAATTTGATGGGAAACTCTGACAATGACGTCCAACTTCTGTAAGAAGCTCAAATTGAACCCAAACTGAAATTTGCTGTAGGTATTAAGGGAGGATGGGGGGTGCTTTATTTATAACGTTGATACCACTAAACATAAAGTACAGAAGGTAATCTCTCGCACTAGGCCAGGATTGTCAACTATGGCTTATGCATAAAAAATCGTGGAAGTGTACATATCTTGTTGTTTGATTTACTCTTGAGAATGAAACAGGAAGTATAAACCAATAATAACTGAACTATTTTAATGTTATTGTTATATTAGCTACAAAATAAAACAAACAAACTTCTTTACGAACGCTAGACTTCGGGGCTAAGCTGGCGAATGCGTTACGCGTTATGAAAACAGTATTCTGTATATAAGTAAGAGAAAGCAGTCCGCGCGATCATTTTCTTTCTCTCTTTCTCTTATAGGTAGTAAATGGAAAATGTATATGTACATACATGGATATATTATACATACATTTATATAAACATACAGATGGAGCTAAAGAAGTTTCACTTCAGTCGTGTGGTCATTGGCACACTCGTTTTTTTGTTACATAATTTGTGCACAAAATTGTTCACAGAAGCTGTCTCAAACAGATGGCATGCCTCAAACTAGCACTAGCAGTGACCAAGTGGTCCGAGATACCAGTGTCTAAGCGGGCGTTACTCGAGCGCATTTTTGACGTGACAACCTCTTATAATTCGATGGAGCCGGCTGCACGCACGAAAAAACATGACTCATACGGCGTTAACTCTCTCTGAGGCGTTCCATTTAAGGCTTGAATGCAAGCGAGAGCGCGCAACGAGCGACAAAGAGGCACAATTAGCCTCCGCGTTCAGCAGCATTCGACATCTGTCTCTATCCTACTTGAGTGAGAGATGCGTCCGCGTGGACAGCTGCTATACAATAATACATTTACATGTTTTCGTCAAGTATGAAGTGCAGTGAAAAGTGAATGTGGTGTTTCACGGAAGTGATATTCACTGAAATGCAACGTATTCTTACAATGAGCTTTATAATTAAAATTATTATATAATTAAGTAAGAACCGACGAATAATTTGCCGAGTGGTTTGTACGCCGGATTTCATGGTGTCGCCGACCCGAGAGGTCCCGGGTTCGAATCCCGGTGGGGGCAGATGTTTGTGTGATGAATACGAGCATTTGTACTCCAGTCATGGATGTTTAATATGTATTTCTATATAAATATACTTATATGTGTACTGTATATATATTCTATCCGTTACCCTAGCATTCCATAACACAAGCCTTACAGTGCTTACTTTGGGGCTAGGCTAATTGGTGTGAGTGTTGGAAATATTTATTTTAATTATTTATTTATTATATCATTATCTTCAGCTTGACTTATACGGCCTCTATGGAATACAATTTTAGAGAAATTAGTTCTTTCCAACGAGCGACAAAGAGGCACAATTAGCCTCCGCGTTCAGCAGCATTCGACATCTGTCTCTATCCTACTTGAGTGAGAGATGCGTCCGCGTGAACAGCTGCTATACAATAATACATTTACATGTTTTCGTCAAGTATGAAGTGCAGTGAAAAGTGAATGTGGTGTCAATTGTTTATAGCATATATAATTGCGGCGATAAAGGTAATGATTCTTTCGATATTAAATATATGTTCAGTAATATATTGTCGAATATTCGTGCTTTCATCATTAAAATAAATAGCGTCGGTCCGCTAGTGCAGTGATTGTAGGTTATGCTATAATTGACAAAACTATAACAATAAGTTGACAGAACTATTTCGTGACATTTAATTAATATTGAATAGAACTATGTACATTACAAAAAAATGTTGTCAAGTTCAACTATCGTCAGTAAACCGACTTTACACACAACCGTTTTTTTTATGTAGATTACCTTCTGTACTATACATTTTGTGTTGATACTCAGTACACATTTTGTGTGTTCAGTATGTGTACAGTTACACATAAGATTACAACGTGAGGATTGGGACAAAATCTGTTTCTCATTTGATTTTGCATCACATAGCAAGGAAGATAAACCTAAAAATCAATGAAATTTATAACCCATCACATTTTATTTAATCATATTAGCGGCCTAAGTAAAACTTATTAGAAAATATTGTTGCATGTCGGGATGGGTTTCATCATCATCATTAGCCTATTAATGTCGCCACTGCTGGGGCACAGGTCTTTGCTATGGATGGAATACACTGGGCAGTGCGGATTGGTGGGTGCTAAGGACTGCAGATGCAGGCGGGACCAACGGCTTAACGTGCCTTCCGAAGCACGGAGGAGCTCCATATAGTAGATTTTTGGTCACCCATCCAATGACCGACCACTGCTAAAGTTGCTTAACTTGAACGATCGCAGCCGCGCTAACCAAATCCACTATCGAGCTCACGATAATCGAGGAAGGTATTCGAAATTTAATAGATATTATAAAAATAGTTCAAACAAAACAAAACACAAAATTTTCACGGAAGTGATATTCACTGAAATGCAACGTATTCTTACAATGAGCTTTATAATTAAAATTATTATATAATTAAGTAAGAACCGACGAATAATTTGCCGAGTAGTTTGTACGCCGGATTTCATGGTGTCGCCGACCAGAGAGGTCCCGGGTTCGAATCCCGGTGGGGGCAGATGTTTATGTGATGAATACGAGCATTTGTACTCCAGTCACGGATGTTTAATATGTATTTCTATATAAATATACTTATATGTGTACTGTATATATATTCTATCCGTTACCCTAGCATTCCATAACACAAGCCTTACAGTGCTTACTTTGGGGCTAGGCTAATTGGTGTGAGTGTTGGAAATATTTATTTTATTTATTTATTTATTATATCATTATCTTCAGCTTGACTTATACGGCCTCTATGGAATACAATTTTAGAGAAATTAGTTCTCTCCATACGGCAATAAGTGGTGCTTATGGGTTTGCTTTTTGCATGCTGTCGTAAGAGTGTAATCTTTAAAGTATTATGTAGGCACATTATATGAACTAGAAGCTAAATTTGAGATTATTCACAGTTAAAACAAAATGGAATAGGTTTGAAAATGATACTGTGCTATAGGCATTTTAGGTCCTTATATTGAAATCAGAAAACGGTATTATTGAATTTAAGTGTCGCTGCACACGGGCCACCGATCACAACCACAAAACGCCGCCACCGGCATATATCTTGTAGTTTTCATACATTTTACATGGACTCGCCACACATGGTACGCCGGTGGCCGCCACACGCTACAAATCGTCGTTGCTCGCCTCTTGTGGCCCGCACCGGCCACTTCATGCGCCGATACAAAACGCCGCCACACGTCACTCGCGTGATTCCCACCCCTCTCTCCCTTACCTTAGTCGGCCGCTGTCGTGCGCTTCAGCCACTTTAGTAGCCGCTTCTAGCTTTTCGTGGCGGCGTTGGTGGCTGGGGCGTGTGGCCCTTGTGCGGCGACACTTAGGCTTCACACTTTGATTAAAACAAAAAAGTGATATACGGCACTCGCACCTCAAAAGTGATCCGCTGAAATTTTGGTGCATGACCACAATTCGCTTTTTTTCAATTCACAATTGGACATCCAAACACGATGCATGTACACTCAATATAACAATATTGCTTATATTCTGATGTCAAGATAAAACAATGCATTCGATGCTCTTTTAAAGAAAACAAATAGTTCAAGATCCGATAACAAATGCCACGGCAACACTCTTCAAAACATTTTTTATCTTAAAAATCACGGTATGCCATGAATATTAGTTACTGATTCGCCATTGTTTATCAAGAAAAGGACAACAATACAACTCAACCGCCTGTAGAGAGAGAAAAGTTTTATTTTTGCGTGTGTATAATTCGATTCAAATAAGAATAGGAAAGCCAATGACCTCCATTTGTCAAATGTCGCTTGTAAAGTACAGTTTACAGAAAAATCTCGGAACACTTGTTCAGCACTCAGCTAATTCTAGAATAAAAATCAAATATTTTTAAACAAACAATATCAAATATTGATAATTAATATTGATTGATATTATTTTTCATTTATTGAGCTTTGGCTATGAATGGTTGATAACCTAAATCGTCAACCAAATGTCACTTTATGTTGCGTTCAGAAACTTTATTTAAAACTTTCGTTTAGATAAAGGATGCTTGTTCGTATGTGACCTGCATGATTATTCATAACTACTCCGGCGGTAATGCAGAGATGAGCGGAATTGAAGAGCTAGATTCTGATTAATGTTTTTTTTCACACATTCTTAATAAAGAAATATTATTAAAAATCGGTTGTTTTTTCTCTCAATTTTTAATAAATTAATTTTATTAAAAATCTGATATTTTTTCTCACTTAATCTAAGTAAATAAGTTTTATTATATAGTAATTTTTTTTGCTCACTCTACCTAATTGGTTTGAATTGACAGCTATGACGTCAAAATATGGCGCCCAGTCGGTCCTATTCTTAGTTGAATGGCATTATATGCTTTTGGCCGCAGCGTCACCGAGAAAAGAAAACGCAGTCAGCATTAAAGCAACGTGGACTCGCCGTTTCGCTTGCGCTGTGTTGAAGCATACAATTCTGTTTCCCTCGCTCGATTGAATGTTTATTTACAGAAGTGTGCGTGCGTGAGAGTTGCTTATGTAGTTGAGTGGATCATATTTTATTTGATGTTAGTATGATCGTACCATATCTTCCCTTTATGTTTTAATCTAAAGCTTCACATGATATTTTTAGACCTATTCAACTGTAAAGAGAATCATCAGTAAAGAAAATTCTTTTGGTCATTTAGGCAATTACCACAAATAGTCACATTCACATATAAGCATTATCAAATGCCTTAATAAATAGTAACTAGCATTAACGGTTATTGTACATTATGGTGCAATAAATTTCCACCGTTTTTACCACATGGAGAGCGTTCAGATAATTTCTTAGTAAAACGGCTGCCGAGACTCAGTAGGATACCATACAAATTATTATATAATTCCTATTAATACGTGGTTAGTAATTGTTACTTATTTCTTCGTTCATTTTATCATACTGAATGGATATTAAAATAAACGAAGAGAGAGCACATTTATTATCACTGTGCAATATAACTTTATCCCACGAGGCGCACCTAAATAAATCATTCAATTAACTTCTTATTCATCTACCAAGGTTTTCACTTATCTAATAAAATTTGGGCGAACCGTCCGTTCGGATATCAGTCCTTTTTGTCCGGCCCTATAATTTGCCCAAACGGAAACTATCACGTTTAATACTCGAGAAATTGGGAGATAAACAACTTTTTTTTCTCTATTGTTAACTAAAGCGCCCCACGTTTCGCTCGCGAATCACACAAAAAACATTTTTATTCGTTCCCTTATCAGGCTTTCTCGCAGCTTTTGGTATAAGTTAAATGCGATTTTATTTGAAAGTTTTTTTTTTTTCATTTGGTTGAAACACCAGCCAGCCACGTGTTAGGTGAAGTGAAGTCAAACGGATCAAAACATATTTCAGCGAAAGGTCTTCTTTCATAAATATCGTTCAGCACGTTCACCACAAATGAATAAAAAATCACACTGTGACAGTACTCCAACCGTGCGATTCTCAGGGATATCTAAGTCTTAATAGGCTGGTATTCCACGATCTGCTCTTCCTTCGTGGATTTATGCAGCCGGAGATTGATTACGAATAATCTAATATAAAATAATATAATTATAATACATGATGTTGTCGCTGGAGTTGCATCGCAGCGCCCTCTAGTGATTCCATAGACTTTTTCAAGTAATAGTCTGTGGTTGTTTCGAATAAGTCTGTGACACTTTGTATTTTGTATGCTCTATGGTTCAATAAAGTAATAAAAATGGCGATGCGCGCCAACTGGTCATTCTGGTTGTCGACAAGCTAGCGGTAAGAGATCTTGTGGTATTGCTGTATCGTAGAATTTAGTATATGTGCTACTATTCTGTAGAAATATTGCTTACTAACGAATCAAGGGTAATATTAATAAGTTTAGAAATGATATCATGTAGTAACTTTATAAGATTCAATCATTAAGTATTTGCCTTGGCTTTCACTTTAATTGTATGATGATTTAATATAAAGGGAGGTATTTATAATATTCATTTGGTGTTTTAATGTATGAATTCTATTAATATTATGTAAATAAAATTAAACAATAAATAAAACGCTGCCGCTCCTAAATTGTGTCCGTAAGTAAATCGTGATCAAGGGTGTGATAAATCCCTCCTTATGTGGTAGTGTAACAGGGTCCTGCATTACATCTACGCTAAAATTCTTATTTATTTCCCCGAAAAGAAAACAACAATGGTCGGTTTTGACTTATTCGGGGACACGGCCGGGATGCGAAAGAGATTCGGTTTTTATGGTTAGAGTTATAAAACGCGAAGGTTTCTCTGAGTGTTGCTTGTTGCGTACGTGTGAAAAAAATTTCGGTAACTTTTTAAAAAAAAAGAGATGTGTCCTTTCTCTTTTAAATGTTTAAGTTTGAGCACAGATTAGTTTAAGATTATGAATTGAGCATTGCCTTTTTTAGATGTGGATACAGCTTTCAAGGATAATTTACTTTATGTAAATTTACAGTAATGTTTACACTGTTGAATTTTTTAGCAATGGTTTCTAATATAAGCAATTCATTGAAACTATTTATGAATTCACATATTGGTCGTGATTTGACCTTTCCAGTTCTCCTGTCAAATATTTTTTCTTCTTTCTTTTTTTAATGGCTTAACGGGGATATACCCACAATTCTGCCAATTTCACGTAGACAGCCACTACACGACAAGGGATTCTTAATAAAATTAATTTTAAAATGAGAAGTTGAAAATACTATTTTAAAAATTCTGTCACTTCCTATGTTGATTTAACGACACTGTAACAAAACACGACACATTTTATGGCATGCACGACAAAACACAACATAACATCACAATACACAGAATTAACATTTTAGTGGAGGTTGAAAACGTGTCTAATTATAGTTTTAATTTATTACATTGTATAAATTTAATAACTATTTTTAGTAAGGGTGAGTTTACCAATTTTAGGATGTTTTTAACATTTAAAGGTCGATGTACATCATGCCATTGTATGTGTCAAATGCATGTCAGTGTTGTTAATGTTCATTTTGATAGTTGTAATTATTTTGCAGCCCATAGATGAATGATTGGTCGCTTGAAGCGAGACCAATCATTTATCTATGTTGCATCCATTATTTTTATAGCAATAAATCTTTCAGAACTCCTTCTCAAAATGAACTTTAAATATGTAAAAAAGGGTTTGGTATTTTTATATAATATACATAAAGAATATCGTCTCTTATTTAATTTTTCTGACGAATCATCAAGAATGCATAACGAAAACTCGTAAAATCCAATCACCCAGTATTAACACATGTGATATTATATCGGTAATCGAATGCTTAAAGTAATTATTCACAGGAAAAAAAAACAGAAAAACTACTGCCCATTCAACAAAATTTGATATGGAACTGCTATTGGTTTTACCATATCATTTCTTTTCATAGTTCGAAATTCTATATAGAACTGAACAACAATAAAGATGAAATACAAATGCAAACCGCTACCATAACATCGCATCGCGAACTTTGTCATTGTAGGAGAACTCGCTTCTTTTGTGTTTATACTTGAATGAATTCAATCGCTAGCGCTTTCAGATTCGAGAAGAGTTTTTAGATTTCACCAACTGCATCGCGATGGTTCTCCGATGTCCTTTTTTTTGCTGGCTGGCAACTGTGTCTCAGGCAGAACTGATATTAGCGAAAGCGCCTGAATATTTTGAATTTTAGATTTTTCGTTATTATTTTTGAGTTTTGATTTTGAGTCAAATGTGGGGCATTGTACCAAGGGTCATAGAGGATCATAAGATATATATATAAGGCCCAATCTCTCTATTCCATCCATAGGGAAGGCCTGTGCCCCAGCAGCAGTTGGGACATTAATAGGCTAATGATAATGATAATGATGATGATGATGATATATATATATACCTGTATTACAGTCGACTATTTGACGTCTGATGACAGCTGCTTAAGAACTTTATTATATTTTTCACTACCACGCACTAAGGATAGTTGCCCAGAACTATAATGATCTTTAAAGTAATTAAATCAAAATATTTTTCTGAATTCAATCACAAATTACGTATAATATTTCTCATTATGTTCCCATTTAATATTACTTTTGAAACAAAATTTCATATCACTGCTCCCGTCTGTCTAGTGTAAAATTGTTCTAATCCTGTAGGTATTTAATTTAACAAATTCATTCAAGTAAAGTAATTACATAGCCGTTAGAAACACAAGTATATCTGTAGATACAGCAGTTGGCTGTAAGTTAAATGATGTAGAGTAAGGCTTATTACTTAACTTACACCACATGAATTGAGAAGGCACACAGGAGAAGATTCATACTATTGCGCGTGTGTGGGTAAGCACTGGGTGGCCTATCGCGTACTCAGGGAGAAGTTTCTTCACAAAATAGTACAGAAAGTAATCTCATCTATGTACTTCACTTAGCATACTATGACGCGCAAGGATTGTCAATTTTAGCTTGCGCACAAAAAACAATGTGAATGAATAAATGAATGAATACTCTTTATTGCACTATTAAATAAAAATGATGTGGTGTCGTGGGACACCAGGTAGAAACGAAGTTCCTTCGGCTAATGTAGAATCGACATAAATTGCAAACTCGCTTGTGTATGCGACTGTCGCGCCTGCGCACGTCTCATTTAACGGTTTTATTCTACGCACTTTTTTCCACGGATTTTTTCTTACGGTTTTACTATCACATTTTTTTCAGTTCGGTCGCGCAGCAAAATCCCTATCCCCTCCAAGACTGCCGTAAGGAACTTCGTTTCAACAATAAACATAAAACAGGAACGCAAACACAACACAAAAGGCGGCCTTATTGCTAAGGTAGCAATCTCTACCAGGCAACCTTTTTCTAAGTGAAACTTTACCATAAGAATAATAAAAACAGCGGGCTGTGCATAGTAAAAATAAATAAATAAACGTAAATATAGAAAAATAAAATATAGAAAGTATATGGAAACCATAAAATACAATACAAAGTAATGAACATATAAAAAGATAAGTCAGAATCCAGCTTGAGGAAAAGTTCTTAATTTTAATAGCAAAGAAGTCCCTCGTCCGTGCACGTTTAATATCTAAAGGTAAAGAGTTCCACAATTTAACAGCTATTACATAGAATGACTTGGCTACGAAATCAGTGGAGTGGAGTGGTATAACTAAAGATAGGTTATGAGAAGACCGAAGGTCACGAACAGGATTAAATGAGTGAAAAGTGAAACGCTCCCTAAGATAGAGAGGAGTGTGTGGATGAAAGAGGATAGAATAAAGGAGTGATAGGATGTGACAGTCTCTTCTAGGAGAAATGTGGTTGTAGCCCTATGTATCTTGTTGATTGATTTATTGTTGAGTATGAAACAGAAAGAATAAAACAATAATAACAAGAGTATATTAATGTAATTGTCATTTTAGGTACAAATTAAAAGAAAACGACAAGTCATTGTTTAATGTTGAACGCAAACAACCGCCCCCTAAACATTTATAATAACTTTTTTGTTGCACTATTATAGCACAAGAAAGTTCACAGACGCGTGTCTCAAGCGGATGGAACTCGCGCTCGCACTAGTCCGAAGTGGTCCGAGATGTCGTGTCCGTGAGCGGTGTCTATTTGTGCGTTGCTCGAGCGCACTTTGTATGTAGATAACCTTCTGTACTATATATTTTGTGGTTTCTATTGGCGGCGACAGGCCGCTGCTCACTCACACATGCGCCCTGCACGAGGCTTTGTAGTCTAAGATCCGAATTTACATCGACCTTCACCGAGCTGATAATAGAATGAAACATATTTTATCATGAATTTAGTATATTAGAAAATATGTTAAAAATGGGTTGCCCAAAAAATCCTGGACAGACTATTTTTAAATAATTAAAAAAATGTTATTTTAAATCAACGTTGCAACAAGATAATAAGAAAATTTGGCCTGACTTACAGTACAAAACGTATAAAATGTGCAACCGTTGGGTTGTCTATTATTTACCTCGGCGAACTACTGGGTTGCCAGGTATGTCGATGCCAGTTAATGCAACATATATTACAGTACTTACCACATACATGATAGTACTTTCATACTGATAATTAAAGCAATTCGTGCAAAGTTATTCCCTAACTATTCCAAAATATCAAAAATGCACAACGTTAATATTCAAGTTTTCACTTCTGCCGGCACTGCCGGAATGCAACCCGTCGCTTTTTTTTAATCTTTTTGTTTAATAATTAAAAATAGTTTGTCCAGAATTTTATAAGCACCCTTTTTTACTAAATGTATTTTCTAATATACTAAATTCATGATAAAATTTGTTTCATTCTATTATCAGCTCGGTGAAGTTCGATGTAGGTTCGGATCTTTTACTATTGCCTCTGTACCTTCTTTACTCATATGCCTACATCGCAAACTATCTCCTCACTTCACTTCACATGCTGCGCGGTCTGGAAATAATATACAGGCTTTAGATTTATGACGCATTCGCGACAATGACGTAATAACACCGTCGCGACGTGATACTATGCAGGGTTATTTCACGTCCTAGAAAATCCCGAATCCTGAAGTAATGAGAATTTTAATAAATAATAATAAATAAATATTTCCAACACCCACACCAATTAGCCTAGCCCCAAAGTAAGCACTGTAAGGCTTGTGTTATGGGATACTAGGGTAACGGATAGAATACATATACTGTACATATATAAGTATATTTGCATAGAAAAACATATTAAACATCCATGACTGGAGAACAAATGCTCGTATTCATCTCACAAACATCTGTCCCCACCGGGACTCGAACCCGGGACATCTCGAGTCGGCGACACCATGAAACCCGGCGTATAAACCACTCGGTCACGGAGGTCATCAATAGAAGGCTGTCTGACAGTTTTTATTATATTTTTATCTTATGCAATGAACTGCTAAATTTAAGCACACTCGCGCAAAAGTCAAATTTTACCTTATTACCACAAACAAATTAGACATGCGTTCAACACGAGTTTCAGAAAAGAAATAAAAAAAATATATATTTCCAACACTCATACCAATTAGCCTAGCCCCAAAGTAAGCACTATAAGGCTTGTGTTATGGGATACTAGGGTAACGGATAAAATACATATACTTTTACTTAAATAAGTATATTTATATAGAAATACATATTTAACATCCATGACTGGAGTACAAATACAAATGTAAGAAGAATTATTACTATACAACTTTACTTGCATCATCAACTGTAGACTGTCATTTGTTAGTTTGTCGGTGAGTCCTATAGCCCATAGAGCAACACAGCCGATATTCAGCTTTCCTCTCTACTGATTTTCTCCCGCTGTTGGGCCGGCTCACGTGCAAAACTAGTCGCGCTCGGATATTTCACTAGACTGAGTCAAGTCGCGCGAGTGTGTATAATGTTTTGTTATTTGCTGGAAAACATATCTTGAACGTTTAACGTTCAAAAGGATTTTGTTAAATTTCACAAAGAAGAAGAAATATGAACATATGATTTTTATTGAACCACTTTTAAACACAAAATTCATATTAATTTGTTAAAATTACACCATATTCTGAATCCGTCAATCAAAACATCTGAATATTCTTTATAAAGGATTTAGGGTTGTACTCTACAGTGGTGCCATGTCGATAAATTAACTAACGACCAAACACATGTGTACATGGACGTATATTTTTTTTTACAGTTTGAAGTACGTAACTATATTTAAATGTAAAGAAAATTTTACTAGAATAAATTCCACGCGGACCAGGTTGCAGACGGGACTCGAACCCGCACCCTTCGCTATCTGGGCGAATACACTGACCATTATGTAGGTAACCAATAATGTCATAAATCCTTTAGATTTGTGATCAGTGTGTAAATATAAATATGTATGCAGGATTTCGCTGTGTATTGTGTCATTTTTGATGTTTGAGTGTCATACAATAATGTCAATTTCGGTTTTTGCGAATGTATTTGCTGGTGACTGTAAATATTTATTAAGTTTAATTTAAATTTTTATAACATCAATTTCCATTACTTTTCAATATTTTCTGACATTTAACCAAATAGCGATATATTCTTAACGTAATGTTTTTAATTTTCGTTTTTTTTATATATTTTACTAATAATATTTCACATCAATCTAAGATTTGTACATAGTGTGATTTTGTTCTGCGATAATTTTGCTTAACAGTGCTATTGTGTAACACCTATAATTAATATTGCACTTGGTTTGTTTCAACATTCTTTGAAAACAAGTACGTCGATCTGATAGAGTGTGCAAGTTAGAGACCGCAGCCTTGGTGTGGTGAGTCGACAATATAGATTCCTAAGCCCTAAATTGTATAACAAGGTAAATAGAGTACGTGACATTTGCAGGCTTTCTTCGAGAGTATGTAAAACTTTGGTTGACAATTGGCTTTATTCACTTAAACTTTAGTAACAGTAAATAACCTCAGGCTAATTCCATTAAGCTGCACACCCACAATCACTCACACACACACACACACACATGTACCCATGCACACACGCATAAAACACTCACATTTAAATGATTTGTTATATGTATCTTAGAATAAATTTAAATAATTCCGTATGGGAACTTCAATGTACTCACTTTATAACTATGCAATTATTATCGTGCACATAATTTGTATTCACTGTCTTTGTTCCAATAAAATATATTTTTCATATTTCATTTCAAATGATGTAATGGAAGGTGACTTCAGAAGTATCTCTGAAGTCATTTTTCAACTTTACGATCCTGTATTTTAACAATACAGGGAGAAAAAAGCAGCCCTTGCTGAGTTGCTTGCCGGTTTGCGAACCGATGGCGTAGCTCCTTGACCTTCACAAGTGCTTGTAACAGCCTAGACTGAAAAAATGATTTTCGATTTTGATAATATTTAAAAAAATACGTACCATCGTAGGTCCAAAACTAATTAAAAACGTCTATCAAGCTTTATGCCAATTCAATATTGTATAACTTCATGGGGTGGAGCTCTCACAACTATTTTAATCCTTCTCCAGCAAGCCCAGAGAGCCATAAAAGTAGCCAATTCACTTCCATTACTATATCCTACGCACCAACTTTACAAGTACTTTAATATGTTAACTGTTCGCTAGCTTTTCATTATGCACACTATATTAAAACAACACATTCATCTGAACATGATTCAAAATACATCTTTTCACGGTCAGTTTCAGTCCTCTTTAATATAATAAGTTAAATAGAGTGTTAAGTATTTATAAATTAAACTATTTTAACTGTAGAAATGTAGTATGTCAAGCTGTGCAAGTAATGTTTCATTATTTGCACAGCCTGACATACGATCAGACCGAAGAATTACTTTTTATTTGTAAATAAACAAATGTAACTCAATATTTTACATTTACTAACATATACAAAGATTACTTTGAGTTTTGTTTTAATTATGATGTTAATTTAATAATCAAGAAATGTATTATTTTAGATCATAGAAGCCTGAATACAGTAACCTAGTTCAGGCATCCTTTATTTTGTACTTTTTTTAATTATTATTGATTATTTTTATGCAATATTGACCTTCTCTGAATAAAGATATATATTTTTATATTATAATCGTATCGTATCCAATAGATTGAATAGAAAAGGAAAACAGACAGAATTGCGCAACTTGCAGGTTACGACGCAGCCGAGTCCCCCAAAAGTGTCGGTAAAAAACGACCTCTCGTCTCGTGAACATATTCAAATATGCGTCATCCAATTTTATTAGAAGGCTCACCGTATATTTTCACCTCTGGCAACACGAAGACCCTTAGACAAATCCCCCAGTGTAGCATACCGGACGGCCAGCCCACAATATGCTACATCGAAACTCACTTTCGTTAACGAGTTGGGGTCTAGCGCACTCAATTTGTACCTCTTTAGCTACATTATGATATTGGTCTTCGAGAAGTTCGTCTCAGTTATTACTCAGGGAGTAGGTATGTTACCGTCCCAACTTTGGGACTGTTCCACTAAGAAAACTCGTCTACGTAAATGGTCCTGGATTATGGTGAAATATGGATGTTGACGAAGTGTTTGGCTAAATAGAGAAGCTTAAACGTTGTGATCAACGGAAAATAATTGTTTTGTAATCTTTGGAATGGTATTTACTAACTTTTCATCATAAGCCGGCTACTTGATGTTCCTATGTTCATTGTAGTGTTTTATAATAGCAATGATGTAACGGTAAATGAATACTATTCCAAATTGCAGTCACAAAGAATAAAACATTGACAATGAATCGAGAAATCTAAAAAACTGAGTTGAATAACCGCCAAATAATGATGACTTTTCAGAGAAAATTATCGCGCAGAAAAATATAGTATATGAAAATTATCTATTTTTGCAATGATCCATATTCGAAGTCATGTTTGCATATCCCGCGGGCAGTAAACTTGGAAGTAAAGTCAGATACATATATGCCGCCGCATACGTTATTCTACCATAGTTGATTAAGGAAAAATAGCGATAATTAATTATTATGATATACTGTCTATTCTAAAAGTAAGATGAAATAATGTTAATATTTTCATTCAAAGTATTTACTCTAATATCCTAACCATCGGTTTAAATAAGACACGAAAGTTGATAGGCACTTATTATTAAGCTAAAGTTTTGTATTGATTAATTCATTTAATTTCATTTGTTAATTTCAAGTTGAAATCTGTAACTATTTTTTACTTAATTTAGTCAGATTATAATAACGAGACTTATTTGACTTTAACGATATCGCGTGATCAGAACGGCGCAACGCCATTGGTCCACGCCCCGAGTGGTCGTGGAGTAGGGACGGTGCGATCGTTCGACGGCGGAGCACAGGCTTGGCAAGTTAGCACTTTGCGTCTGTTTTTTGAAGTGAACAGTGGTTAGCAAAAGCTCTGCCCCTTCGTTTATCTTTATCTTTTAATATTATTGAATTTAGTTTAAAGAAGTGATTGTTTAAAGTGATTTGTGAGTGAAGAAGTGAATTGGTAAAAATAATAAAATTAAATCGCGGTTATTGTAATTGTTATAGTAATTTATTAAACATAGTGTTACACAGTTAATTACTTTTTATTCATTAATTAAACTTCTCAATGTACGAGCCAGGCAGAACCGCTGGCCATGGCAGCGATATCGATTCTGGTCATTTTAATAATAATAATACTACCGATATACGAGTTTATTAATAGCGAAACTCGAAACAAAATAATGAAGTATTCTCTTGGCAGTTCTCTGCCAAACACCTTGTGTAGCCAATTTTGAGCAGTAGTTTGGGAACATATTTTATCGAAAAATCACAAATTAACAAATTTAATGTCTCTATTTAAACTAAAACTCTGTCGCTACACCAAAAATTTATCCAAAGAGGTGTCCAATCACAAATCAACACTCGCAAACCTGTGTGATTTCGTAAATCATACCAGAACATTTGCATACGTCTAAACTAATAACCCAGTCATAACATTATCATTGGGGTGGTTGAGAAATAATTACTCTTGCCTCTAACACTTTGTACACCTGCCATATACGCGTGACATAGTCGTGGAGTTATAAATTTGATGGATCTGCTTCAGTACTGAAACTATACAATAATTGCTCGTTAAGATTGTGTTGATCAATAGTTAAATACCGTGCGTTGGTTTACTATTTTTATAAACACTATGCCTTAGGTACTAAAGTTTTTCTTTTATATATTATAGGGGGCATAGGTGCTGACGACTCACCTAAGGGTAATGAATTGTTTTTAGACCCTATTGATGCGGAAACACTGCTGGTGATGATGTTGTTGCGGACCTCTTTGCTATTTTGATAGCCGATATAGTTTTTTTATTTCTTGGCTTTTGACGTTGTCTGTTCTATTATCTATTTCTTTATGTTGGCTTAATTTTCATTCTTTAACTTGTATCATCGTTTTATCATTTGCAGAGATCAACTTGGTTTGTTCACTTCAGATGTATTCCACAGTTTTGACATACATGGTAAAAAAATCTACGAAATAGCAAGATGTGGATAGCCACGTATTAATATGTTGGGGATGAAATTTTCAGGCCGACATGTGAAAAAGTCAGGTACCTAAAAACAGATTTGAAAGAAGCAGGAATAGAAAAAGGAATAAGAATACATAATAATAATAATAATATTTATTGATATACACCTCAGGGGATATAAGAGATATAAAACATGCCAGTGAAACCTATACAACAGGCGGCCTTTTTGCTAAACAGCAAATTCTTCTAGACAACCCATGGCAATTAAATAAGTGAAGAAGAGGAACAAGAAGGTAGTAATGTAAATAAATAATAAGAATAAAATGCAATAGACCCAAAGAGAGAGGAAAGATTCAAAGTTGGAAAAGAAAACCCCTAACTTGATTACTGAACGAGCTCAGAATGGAAGCCTTGCAGATTGTTTCGGGTAGTGAGTTCCATAAGCGAACAGAAAAAACAGGAATCAAGATTTGAAAGAAAAAATCTTTTCCATATCAGCAAACCTTGCTTGGTTGCAAGGCGCTTATTCACTCCGCTTTTTAAAAGAGTTTAAACAAATATTTTATCGTCTGTGTAAGGACGATACCACTGGCAAAAAAGTTCTCAATAAACTTTTAAGTAATAAAAATAGCGCAGTATTAAAATATTATGGTTTTTAATGGTCTTTAAACTCTTCCTGCCTCTCCGCCTGTTGTTCACAAGTTTCATAGTCATTATGACACTTGTGTGAAATTACTCTCTATCCTTCTATCACTAAATAAAATGGACGCACGAACTTATCGCTCACATCTTTATCTACCACCTGACGGATCTATATTTACCAACTCAGGAACATGAAACTAATCGCGGCAAATATAATTTGTACATTCGTAGGTACATACAATCGTACCGTCTCATGTTCGGCCGATCCATCATGCTCAAAATCCGACATGCGAGATTTATTTTCTGCGTGTTTATATGTAACCATGTTCTGTTTTCGTAAATGTAGGATGAACATTGCAATCTAAGGGGATTTCATGGAACGTGATAGCGTTAATGATATAATTATTCCACTATTTAACTTTTAGATGTTATTTAGGGTGAAAATGGAACCCAATTGCTGTCACTCTGTCGTCTGTATGGCAGTCCAAATGTCACGGGTTCTCTAGATTGTAAACCAAATGAGTTACAGAACTGAAATTTTGGAATCTTTGTGTAGACCGTTTGCTCAAAGCCAACTATTTTCTGCGGTCTGTTGCGATGTCTAGCTCGGAAATGAACTATTTCATAAATATGTCAGTGATATTAGGTTGCTTAAATAAAAATGGTATGGTTCAATTTTACCACTTAGCGCCGCCATCACGCTTGAGTAGAGTAAGTTTCTGTAGCATACCTTATACATTTTGAAGATTTCTCAGGTTATTTTGTGTAATTATAATTTCGCGCCATTACGGTGGTCATGACATTACCTTAAAAACATTTTGCAAAAGACCATGCGCTTTGAAATGAGCTTTGTGTATCATTGGAAAAGTTTCTATTGGCCAAGTTCCTAGACATTTCTCCTTAAACCCTTAAGGTCTCTAAAGAAATTTTCAAAAAATTATAATAATATTAACTTAAAATAAAATTACAATGTACCCTGCTATAATGTCCGAGTCAACATTATAGCAGGGTACATTGTAATTGGGGGGACTTGGTTGTTATGCAATGTTAAATTCATCAAGATATGGGTAAGTTTTAAGGTATTGACTAATTTTTATTATAATAAATCTACTGTTATTTATTAAACTACTGTCTGATAAGGTCTGAATTTTATAACAATTATAAAAGTTGTAATACGACATGCCAAAATGAATGAACTTATTTCACTTTAAACAACTCATGTGCTGTTTTCAGAAATAGTTCAGAAGTACCAGCAGCTCGGTGGTGCCACGTTTAGGCATTTCTTTCGCATTTTTCCAATAGTGATATTATACCGTTCGCTCATCTGAAATCACAAGGAACATTTTTATGTAAACCTTTCGATTTAACAGTAGACTCATGCTTCATCGAGCGATCGGGGTCCGTCGTTATTTTTGTACACGGTTCGTTAGTGTTGCAAGCGGGCGAGCGGTTCAGAACATCCCACTTATTAACCCCTCGTCCCACCGCCAACTATGCCACGCATCGAGCAGTAAAAATAGGGATGATGACTAATTTTATTTTCTTCTTTTATCAGGTAGATTATCAAAAAGTATTGGACACATATTTTTTTCTTTTTTCACATAATATTAACATTGTAGAGATATATTGATTTGAAAAGTCGCTTGACGTCACGTTTGAGTACACTTATAAGTGAAGATTCACTCAAAAGTGACGTCACGAGCCCCTACTCCCAAATTTTGACGCGCTATAACTTTGTCATTTTTTGGTTGATTGCCCAAAGAAAAAATACGTGTCCATTATTTTTAGATCATCTAACTGATGGACTTAATAGAATTTCGTTGACTGTAGCCCGTCATCACCCCTATTGTGGCTGTCTGATGAGTAAAACCTTTGTACGGAAGGCATCGAAAAAGCGAAGGAGTGTTATTTTGAAATTTAGAACAACATTATATCATCCGTTTGGATGATATTATGGTTATTGGTGTTTTAATTTTGGCAAAATACTAACTGTTTCAGAATCTTTTATAGAGTTTTGAAAGCAAAGGTTTACATAAAATACAGAAGCGAGTACAGCTAGGTTTGATTTAGAGAGAAATGGAAAAATATTGATAACTATTTATAGAAGTTCTTGCCTCCAATACTACCTACATAGTGTAATGTCTATCACGCGTTAATGCCACACATTTATAATTCAGGAATTCTTTCAGTTGAATGTAGCTAGCAAATTCCAAACTGCTATATTTTTCTTCGAACTCGCGACGTTATTTGGAATCTGATTTAGATAAAATAAGATATACGAGAATAAAATCCCATTCATCGACTGGTATATTTTGCTTGCGAAGAATAATTAAATTTTCATCAATGGTTCGAGAGTGCGAGGAACTCAATTGCGTTTTGTAATTTGAAAGAAACGTTTAATATAACACTTCAGCAAGTAAAAACGAGTTCGCAAGTTTGTTGATAACGTGAGGCTAAAGCATTAAAAGCATAAAAACAATAATCTCCAATAAGTGAGGAGCTCGATGGCGCAATTGGTTAGCTCGTTCGGCTGCGATCGTTGAACTTAAGCAACTTTCGTGGTGGTCGGTCATTGGATGGGTGACCAAAAATTACTATCTCGAGCTCCTCCGTGCTTCGAAAGGCACGTTTAGCCGTTGGTCCCGGCTGCATCTGCAGTCGTTAGCACCCACCAATCCGCACTGGGCCCGCGTGATGGGTCATGGCCCAATCTCCCTATTCCATCCATAGGGAAGGCCTGTGCCCCAGCAGTGGGAACATTAATAGGTCCTGGTGATGATGATGATGATAATGATAATAAAGTGAGAACGTGCGAATCTGTAATAGCGGATCGCTGCCCAAGACTGGAATTAAATAATGAAACTTCTCGACATCAGCTATAGAAGGACAGTCAGGAATATCAGCTTTATAAGCATCATAAAATTCAGAAAATTTCTTCGAAAATTTCGGACGATAAAGTCGGTAATTTAATTCTGGGTTACTTAATGTGCGATGTAGCAACTATAGAAAGTGAAATATTAAAACTTGTTGAATCGGTCTTTACTAAAGTCCTACGAGTTGAGTTTAACTCGAAGTACGAATTATCAAAACGCATTCGCAATTCATCATCAAGCCCCTACTCATCACCATCATCCGGAGTAGCTATAAGTTCCAGTATTGCCATATGCACATTGTCAAATTGGATTTTAAAGTTTTCAAAGGAGATTGCTCAGCTTCCATACATGTTTGGCCTAAAGACCAATAATCATGAAAAATTGTTTCCAAGATTAATGTAGAAACAAATATTATTTACGGACACCCCTGAGAACTTCTATAAACCATATACACTGAACATATTAAAATAAAAATAAAAACAAATAAGTTATATAGTAAACTAGGGAAATCAAGCCAAGTACCGAAATTATGGATTAGATTCAGGTATATAGAGCATGTAGATTAACAGATAGTTGCCTGTTTATAAAGATAAGAGTAACTTTTAAAATCAGGTGTCATCTATGCATTTCCGGTTATAATAAGGTACTCTGTAACAGAAACTGTGTGATGATTGTGAATGAGCCACAGATTAGAGAGAATTTTTAAACTCCTGTTAACCAAAGAAAGCTAAGAGATTTAGGTTATATAGCCATATATTCAGTAGTTTCATTATTTTATTTATGTTTTTAATATAACCATATTTTAGATTTTTAGTGTATCACACCTTATAATTTTATATATTTATAGTCAGGCAACGTAGGCCCATAGATAGATACCTTAAAGTCTAAACAGATTATAATGTGTTTATGGAGGTGTTTGGCGAAAAATGTATGGCAATAGACTTTATGATGTCGCCTATCATCTATAATAATTGTCTGAGCACATTTGCATGTAGTGAAAATGATAATAAAGTTGTGGATATAAATACCACAGTGTAATAAACAAATGATTTCGGTCGATCTTTACAAAATAGATTTGTTTTTATGTTATATAAACAACTTCGATCAGTCTTTGGCTGAATGTTACACCCATGGCCATTAAAATTATTCGTATGTTTTCCAAACAGTTAAAATGAAAAGTCCTTTTTAAAATGAATATATTATATAAAGGTCTAATGACTGATAATTAAATTATAAATTACGCCAAGAATTACCGTGTATGTCAATATTTTTTGTGCATTTGGGCAAATTTGAGCAATCTCCTTTAGGCAGTGAACGAACGATTCTCGACTTGAGTAACCGCTGAAGATTTTGCGAATGAGGCATGCGAGTAGGGTTACAATTTGAAAACTCCTGAGTGTACATCTATTTAATAATATTTATGCAAAATTTGCACTTAATGGGTAAAAAGGATAAGATTTTACGAACAAACGTTTTTTTTACAGGTGTCGATTCTGATGCTTCTCTAAATCTAAACTTGGACAACAGTCTATTCTTGTTATTCTCTATACAGAATGAAAAGTTTAGAGAATCATGTCAGAATCGACACCACTATATTTAATCGTTACTTAAGTATAAAATGTAAAAATCGGGAGACTGGGTCGCTAAATTGGGATCATCATCATCATCATCAGCCTATGTCCCCACTGCTGGAGCACAGGCCTTCCCTATGGATGGAATAGGAGATTGGGCCATGACCCACGACGCGGGCCCAGTGCGGATTGGTGGGTACTAACGACTGCAGATGCAGCCGGGACCAACCGCTTAACGTGCTTTCCGAAGCACGGAGGAGCTCGAGATAGTAAATTTTTGGTCACCCATCCAATGACCGACCACTGCGAAAGTTGCTTAACTTCAACGATCGCAGCCAAACGCGCTAACCACTTGCGCCATCGAGCCCCTCCGCTTAGCTCAGCTTAAATTGGGATATTGGGAGGGAAAAGCAAAAATCAGTAGATCTCCCGATTAATCGGGAACTTTTGCATCACTGCGTTCAGTAGCCTAGTCTCAGATATTTTCCGTTGGTATCTTAACTTCTAGTGAGGCAAATGCTTTAAGCTGTTTTTTCATCAGAGCACGGAAGCTTAGCGGCAAGTGAGGCAAAAGTCTCTCAATAACGTAGCTTAGTAAGCCAGAAACAGATTATATGATCACACATGTATCGCTTAGCCAACTTACGTATCTCCAGTGGAAAGCTGCCTTAGTAATGGGCGGATAGACAAACTGAGTTTTAGTGACGCAGGAACAATATCGATGCAGTTTTCAGTTGGAGGGTACGAATTGATCCTAGCAATTAGCGCGCTGGTAACTCGACCGAAGAGTTTGGATAAAGCCACAGGTTAGCTACTAAAGGGGAGGATGTTACTGTTGTTTTATTGTTTGCCTTTTGCGTAACCTTAACTAGTGAGCTATCGAACTGGCTATCTTAATGGTAATAATTAATATATATATATATATATACTAGCTGACCCAGCGAACTTCGTACCGCCATAAAAAAATAGGGGTTGGTGTTAGAAAAGTGAAACTTTAGGGTTGTATGTATTTACTAATGCTGTATCATAAAAAAATTAAAAACAAAAATTTATCAAAAATTGAAAAAAATATTTAGGTGTGGATTACCATTAACATTTAGGGGGATGAAAAATAGATGTTGTCCGATTCTCAGACCTACCCAATATGCACACAAAATTTCATGAGAATCGGGAAAGCCGTTTCGGAGGAGTTTAGCCACAAACACCGCGACACGAGAATTTTATATATTAGATAGTCCAGACATTTTAAACCCCAATCTGCGGCTAAATTCCTAGTGAGCTGAATTTTGTGTACAGGCATTTTATGCCGCCTCCCAGTTTAAATTTGCGCGCCTTTACTGTGGAGCGGATCATTAGTCCGTAAGGCGAAGCAGCATGCCTACGCGCCGGCCTATCAGCGAACCCGCCTGCCAACCGTTAAACAGGTTTTTCCGGGCACTCCGGCGCAGCATTTCTTACTTCAAATGGTTCGGATATTTTGTTTGTGTAATAGAGGTATCTTCTGTGATTTAACAATTAATTGACTATTACAAAGTGATGCAATGACATTCGTGAGGCCTCTAAACACAGTTATTTGCACGGTTTCGCCAGTTCAATTTTCGGTCATCGACTAACGACGCTGAGCCTTCTATCGCAGCTAAGGTAAGCGCCCTTTTCTTACTGGGAACATGAATGCGTGTACCTCGGACAAAAAATTCTGTCTCACCTACTAGCCCTATAACGATATACAATACTTATTACAGTCCATTATAAGTTTTCGCCGGTCACGGTAACACAATTACAGAACATTTTGTATACACCTTTATTACGGCGTTGTAATGAAGATGTGAGAAAAATCGACATTGATAACGTGCCGGCTAAAAAAGTTATAAAGTTCAAACGTCACAAAAATAAGATTTTCGCGAATATATCGCGTTCTATCGCTCGGAGGTCGATAAAGGTCATTATAATCGTTAAGAAAGCGACTAGATTTAGAGATTACTTAATAGTTACTACGCCTAGAATGCACTCACATACGGTACTGTATATCGTGCACCAAGGCTTAAACTCTGTTGCTTTATATTCATGTTTTTAAGTGTCTTAAAAACTTCTATCTGTTACTTGGACGTTTTGTGACAAATATACAATATTTTATAAAAGTTTTGGAACTTATTAAAATCTATTAAAAAGCAAAGGATGCTAGGTCCATACATAATTTAGGCTCTAAAATCTACTTTTTAAATTAAGATAGTTTTAAGTTATAAATTTTACCATTGCATGCCCGTTGTGGGCACACTGTTGTGACTTTGTTATTATTGCAATTCGAACTGCAAAATTGTACTCTTTTTTTAAGCAATAAAGTTATTATTATTATTACATAATTTCAAGTAGTGAAAAATTTTACGTCTTTTTTGTGCTACTAAACAGGCCTTGCCAGAATAACAGCGCTGGTGCGACACAGTGTCGCATCAGCTAATGCTGAGGCGGGGTTCCTGGTTAGCCCTGAGATTTTTTTATATATTTCTATCTATAAATGTGTAAATGAGGATTAATAAATCAGAAATCAATATATCTTTATTCAAATTGGATGTACAGTACAACTCTTTTGAATCGTCCAAATTTGTTTCTTGTATTAAGTGTGTGAACATCACTGTTTTTAAGAAACAAATTAATATTTGTTCTTACAAGTAATAAATTTTTGTATATGTATTGTGATGAGACCGTCATTATTCCAAATTCTTTAAACTTATCTCTTACCCATTCTTTAACTTTAAGATTATAAATTGATCGAATAGCTCTCTTCTGCAGCACAAAAATAGTTTGAATGTCGGCGGCATTTCCCCACAATAAAATCCGTTAACTGGTGTATCTTCATTAAGGTATATGCTGCAGAGCTAAGTCTATTTGACAATTTATCAATATGTGGGCCCCATCGAAGTTTAGAGTCTGAAGTTATCCCTAAGAATACTGTGGTACATTCCTATCCTTTACATTCACACTGGTTTTTACCTGTTTTACATTAAGTAATACAAATTTCATACATTTCGTTTTTCCTTCATTAAGTAATAAATTGTTAACATTGAACCTGTGGACTACCTTAAAGATACAATTGTTCACGTCGTCAATAACTTTTCTTGCGTTTGAATTTAAATAAAAGTGATGTATCATCCGCGAATAATACTATCTCATGGTTATCTCTTACATAGTAAGGTAAGTCATTAATATAAATTAAATACAAGAAAGGACCTAGGATTGAGCCCGCGAACCCGGAGACTTATTACCATTAATGTAATTAACCCTCTGAATCCTATCCCTCAGGTATGATGCAATAGATCCAGATCGGTATCTCTAAATCCATAGTGGTGGAGTTTCCTGAGTGAAGTTTCATGATAGACGCAATCAAGAGCCTTGGACAAGTCGCAAAACACACCTAGAGCATCCTGCGAGTTCTCCCAGGCGTCAAAAATTTGTTGTATAAGTTCAACACCGGCATCGGTTGTATGTCGTTCAGACCCCGTGTTAAACCAAATTGTTTACAGTGAATTATATTATATTTATTAAAATGTGATGACATTTGATCAAACATGATTTTTTCGAAAATTTAACTAAAGATGGGTAGAGTAGCAGAACATGGTCTAAAGTGTGTGGGGTCTGATGTACTTCCCGTTTTATGCAAACGAGTAATTTTACTGTATTTTATGAGGTCAGGAAAAACACCACAGTCAACACAATCATTAAATATGCAAGCTAGAATAGGAGCTATTGTCTTAATTACCGATTTAGAAACATCAACGGAATTGCCCCACAGACCCTCAGTTTTCTTTTTATTTAATTGGAGAAACGTTTTCATTACATTGTTAAAGTCAACATCTTTAAAATGAGAATGACTGAATGAATCAAAGAAAGAAGAGTTGAGACTGGAATATCAGTAAAGAAATTTTAAAATGCTTTAGCAACTTCAATATCTGATGTAATTTTTTTATTACCAATATTTTAGTTATAATTATTATTGCAAGTTTTGGATTTTACAGTTTCGTTGTTTATAATATTCCATGTCATTTTGATTATAATTCTATTCTTATTCTTTAAAAAAAAAAAAGTAAAAAGTCAACTGAACTGTCAGATCCTCTGCTCATATTTGAGATTTTAAAATTATTACTATGACCCATAAATGGTAAAAAATACCATATTTTTGCAGCCCAAATTTTTCTTTATGACCCCGCATGTGGGCAACCTGAGTGCTGATGTATTTGCCTAGAATGTGATTACATAAAGTCTGCTATTTTGTTGACATTTCCCCGAACAAATTGTGTAACTAAGGACGCCTTGGACATCCACGCCTGTTGCTAGGTATCCGCTACTACTCAGCCAATAGGAGGCTTGATTTGCTCCCGCGGCCTAGCAACCTTGACGGACCTAGGTAACGACGCATGCGTCTTGTCACCAAAAGAAGCAGCTGTCATATAGACTTTGACTTTTTATGTTTACATTTTAAGTTTCTTTAGTGTACATTTTAAGTTACTTTTTGTGTTTTTAAGTTTTTATTTATTTTTGAATGTATTTAACTATTGTGAATGCAGTCCGTGACCGAATCTTGTGATGGCACGTCGAACGCGACCCACAACTGTACACAGTGCCACAAGTCTTTTAAATCTTTGAAAGGCCTCAAAATACACACTTCAAAAACACACAGGCAATGTATTAGTCAAAACAATTCACCTTTAGACATCCATCCCATTATTCCGAGTGCGCCTACTTATGATGCCAACGATCCAAATCCTTTCCACACATATCTCAGCCATTTGAAAAATAGTATACCAATAGTTAAAAGAATCCCGCGAGGAGCTCGAATAACCGTTGCTACACATTTGTCACAATTAATCCAGAAATGTTATATAAGCAATTTGACTCAAGATTGGCAGAACCTATTTTTATTTTCATACAGCACACTTCATATCTCAAAAACTGATGAACCGAATTTATCCTTGACACAAAAGATTAAGAATAACTGTGCTGTAAGCTCCTCGCCTTCTCCCGCACCTCTAATCAAACATGATGCCCCTCATAATCGCAAAAAACTCGTTGAAAACAAAATCTGTGACGGAGATCTCAAAGGTGCCGTTCGCCTTTTGTTCTCCAATGACGTGCTATCACCAGATACCCCTGACACCCTTCAGGCCTTACGGACAAAACATCCCCCAGCTGCAGCAAACCCATATTTTCTCGACCCACCAACAGCAGGGCAAGCATGCCTTCAAATTCAATACAAAGATGTTATGGATGCCATTTTATCTTTTAAACCAGGTTCGGCTGCAGGTTTGGATGGAATCTCACCCCAACATTTGAAAGATTTAACATCGCATTCTGTGGGTAATGCAGGCGAGCAACTTGTAAATTCGATCACTTAATTAATCAACTTTATGTATTCCGGTAGTGTCAATCCAGAAATTGTTCCTATTCTTTTCGGCGCGAACCTCATTGCCCTGACCAAAAAGGACGGAGGGGTGAGACCAATTGCTGTTGGATCAACACTACGACGTCTGGCCTCCAAAATTGCTGTTCGACATATTTTACCAAAACTAAATTCGGAATTTGAACCCGTACAGTTAGGCTTCGGTGTCAAAGGAGGGTGTGAGGCAGCCGTCCATGCCCTACGCTCCTTCCTAACTTACGGGCAGCCTGACGTGTTGCTCAAAATTGATGTCAAAAATGCATTCAATTCGGTAAATAGGGATACCCTGCTGACAGAAATAAAACAACATATACCGGAAATATACAATTATCTTCTTCTCAGTTACGCCGACCCAACAAAATTGTTATATTGTTCTAATGAACTGTCCTCGGAAGTAGGTTGTCAACAGGGTGATCCCCTTGGGCCTGCAATTTTTAGTTTGGCTATAAATCCGATAATCAAAAATTTAAATTCTAAATTCAATGTTTGGTATTTGGACGACGGAACCCTAGGAGGTGATGTGGATACTGTGTTTTCGGACCTTTTTTTAATCAAAAATAAATTTGAAGCCATCGGTTCGGAGCTTAATTTTAGCAAATGCGAACTTTTTATAAATAACAACGACTTAAATTTAAATGACGTTAAACAAAAATTTAATATTTTAGCTCCAAATATTAAAATAGTTAACAGTAATTCCCTTTACCTTTTAGGTTCTCCAATTTTTGATGAATCTATTTCTGAATATATTAATAATTCAATTAATAAATTTCAAAATTCTGCCGACCGTCTCTTTGAAATTAGTCCACATTATGCACTTTGCATCTTGAAATTCTGTCTTTTTGTCCCAAAATTTACGTATGTGCTCCGTTGCTGCTCCTTTTGGAATCACTTAGATCTTTTGTCACAATTAGACGACTTAATCAAAATTAACTTAGAATCGGTTCTTAATATGCAGCTGAACGAGCAATCTTGGACCCAAGCATCCCTACCCATCCGTTATGGTGGTTTAGGGATTCGCAAAATTTCCAGTGTCGCTTTACCAGCCTTCCTATCTTCTGTCCATAGTTCAGCAAATCTCATAAGTAAAATTTGAAGGGCATCCCCTTCAAACTTTGAGATTGCTGGCTTGGAAGAAGCTAGAAACGCTTTCTTAATTGCATGCCCAGGTCAAAATTTTCCAGTTTCTCCAAATTCACAGAGGAGCTGGGACGACATAAATTGTAAATTAACTTATAATAACCTTTTGAGCTGCAGTACAGGTTCGGCGCGTGCTAGGCTTTTGGCCGTGGGTACGCATGAGGCCGGCTACTGGCTTCACGCGTACCCTTCGACAAATACAGGCACATTTCTTGAGCCTGACACTCCGAATGGCAACCTGTCTACGGCTTGGGGTCCCGGCCTGCGCTCCTCATAAATGTCCCTGCGGCAGTGATGTCGACAAGCTAGGACATCATGGACTGTCTTGCCAAAAAAGTGCAGGCCGGTTCTCGAGACACGCCGCACTTAACGATATCATACGCCGGTCCCTTGCCACCGTCAACGTGCCAAGTCTACTTGAGCCAACTGGTATTGCAAGAGACGATGGCAAGAGACCGGACGGTATGAGTTTGATTCCATGGAAGATGGGTCGGGTGCTAGTATGGGATGCAACCTGTTCAGACACGCTGGCCCCTTCCCATCTACATGGAACCAACAACAGAGCTGGTGCGGCTTGTGAAGCGGCTGAAAAAGTTAAGGCAGGCAAATACAGGGGTCTAGGCTCCGAATATGATTTTGTCCCATTCGGTGTCGAGACCCTTGGTCCGTGGGGTCCTAGCGCTATAAGGCTTTTTAAAGAAATAGCGAAAAGATTAGTCGACATCACAGGAGACCGAAGAGCTGGCAGCTACCTCGGAGAAAGAATAAGTCTAGCTATCCAAAGGGGGAACGCTGCCAGTATCTACGGAACCTTGCCTAAAGGGACTCCTTTTAATAATGTATTTTAGTTATTATATTTTATTTTTTAAGGTTTTTAGTTTTAGGTTCATTGTTATAGTATATTTTTTGTTTTAATTATTCTTAAATTTATTCATATTGCACCATATTTATATGTAATCTACGATGTATGTGTGTATGTATAATATTCTATTCTATTCTATACTTTATATTATTATGTACTAAGAAAATTAAATATATTCTATTCTATACTATACTTTATATTATACAAACGACCTCTACTGGCAGATATCCGTATTTTATTGTTCCGAGACCCGTCCCTTTATACTTGCTAAGGGTCGCACAGTGTGTAGCTCAGTTAAAATATATTTCTCGAGTGTTACAGACATTATTTTAGTAGTTTCAGGAAACTCAAAATTCACCAGTAATTCCGGAATTTAGGCAGGATAATCTTTTAAGTAAATTAACTAATTTTAATGTCAAAAGCATCCTCAACTTCCATAATATTATATTGGATTGGATTTACTCGAGCGCGTCAGAATACTGCTAAAGTCTACTTTTATAACAACTAAGAATTTATAACTGGCACAAACATAGTGTATGAAATTTACAAAACTGAACTTATGTTGATACTAAAATTAGGTACTGAGTTCTTAAGTAACTAACATACGAATATTCATGTTTTTAGTCTGAAATAGAAATGTGATATTAACTTCACATTCGCAACGCCCACCGTGCCATATACTTCACAATCGCCCACACCACCCAAAGAAATTCAGTATAGAGCTTCACAAAAAGTATTTACTTATATATAAAAGGTTGTAATTTCCCAACTAATAAGGGACCCATTCAAATCACAGCACCGGTGTTAACGCTTTCCCGGGACTGCCTTAATCATCCGGTGCCCTTTCAGTGCTCCTACAACTACAAAGTGACTTGTGAAACGTTCTCGAACCAACTTCAAAGTGTGTGCGAGCTCGAGAAACTAATATTTGCTCTTTTACCAACAGTAGAGTATATTTCTAACATTCCTACTGTATATTGAAATTGCCAAAAGATAAATCTGTATTTTTTCTATTAAAAAAAAACAAAGAGAATTGATACTTTGAACCTTTTGATGTAGTAGTCTTTGTTGTATGAAATGGAAACGAAAAACATATTTCGCAGAGCTAAATAGTAGTAGTTACATATCACAAAAAAAGGCTGAATTAAAAAATGATTTTAGCTAAGTCACGTAAGTAGAAATTGAAAGGTTTCGAAAAAGTAACAAAATATCGCACGGCTTTCAGCTTAGTTGCGAAAAATCCTTTTAAAGATTTTCTAAATGTTCTAATATAACGCCGTAGCCGCGTACAGAGCTACACCGTACCAGTGGGTCAATTATGCTTCAGTAATAAAATTCTAATGTGATGTCAATATGATGTTGATGCCAAGTTGACATTGTTTTTATATGGTATTATGAAACATTCCTATGTCACATCAAGATCATATCAATATCATATCCTGTATCACATTTTTGACGTTTATGCGATACTATTTTAAGTCAAAAAGTTGAACGTAATACGCATTTAAGTTGATATCATTTTATAGAGTTGATCATCATCATAGCATAAGTTGATGTCATTTTGATATCGCATTTTTCGGAGAGTAATATAATATAATAGAGTAATATAGTATACGTAATGTGAAATAGACATCAAAACAATATCACAATTAGCGAGCATAATTGGCCTGCAGCGCGAGCGTACGGCGTATTCTTTCCTATATTTTTTGGGTATATGCCCCGAATAGCAGAACCACACTAATATTATAAAAGTGAAAGTTTGTGATTGTGTATGTTTGATAATTCTTCACGTGTAAACGGCTCGAACGATTTTAATTAAATTTGGTATGAAGTTAGCTGACACACTGGATTAACACATAGGCTAGTTTTAATAAACCGGGTAACACCGCGGGGCACAGCTAGTAACTAATAAAATATAGGCGTACGGCGTAGTGCTGTACTGTGACGCGACCGTCACGATGCTTACTATAGAAATGTACTACTGTGGTATCTTTCATAAGCTGACCTCGGTGTGTGGATACAGTAGGTGGTATTCGAACGCTTTACGCAATTACGCCGCGTCTCTAGTTATTTCGAACCATTGCAGTGTCAAAGTCGTATTTAGCGTCAAGCGTCAATAGAAAATGTCCAAATTGGACGAACGACGTTGTCGTTCGCGATTGACGTGTATTGAAGGCCGACGCTGTGCTTGTCATTCACACGGCGTCGATCGGAACATTTACGCTAAAGTCGCAAAGAAAAAAAAGGCAAAGACGCATCATATAGCAAAATAAAAAAAGTTTTAACGGTATATATGCACTGTTTTTTTTTTAATTCGAACTTACATATTTTAACAAATCAATAAGTAATTACCTATGTTCTTTTAACTAGATTTTTATCGATAGTATACAATGTACCAGTACCTTAACTAGGCCGAGCCTGTAATATAGGCACTAAATTGAACTGATTTATTTATTTATGAAGTTTCGCATCCTTTTCAGGCTGCGTCAGAATTATGATTTGATTTACTTTGTCAAGCTTTCTATATCATCATCATTATCCTATTAATGTCCCCACTACTGGGGCACAGGCCTTCCCTATGGATGGATTAGGGAGATTGGGCCATGACCCACCACGCGGGCCCAGTGCGGGTTGGTGGGTGCTAACGACTGCAGATGCAGCCCGGACCAACGGCTTAACGTGCCTTCCGAAGTACGGAGGAGCTCGAGATACTAAATTTTTGGTCACCCATCCAATGACCGACCACTGAGAAAGTTGCTTAACTTCAACGACCGCAGCCGAACGCGCTAACCACTGGTGCCATCGAGCTCCTCATCTATACCGTTGAAACTGGTTTTATTTAATGAGTGAGTGGTGAAAGTGAAAGCATATAGCTTTTAATAGGAGAACGTAGCCTACTGGTGAGTAGGTAAGTACCTACTTGGCATCAATATTTTGAGTGGTGGCCAACAAATATGTTATAGTTAGCAATGTAATCCTGATTTTTTGCTGATATCTGATGGGACCCATCTGTACTGTGAAAAGTTTCCATCCTATTCCATTTATAGAGGGCGCCTGTACCTGTGGGTGTACTGATAGGCTGATGGTTATGAGCTACGATGCATAGGACATTATACGGTCACTCTCTATAAGAGAGATAGGGCATAGCGAATTGGAGCGCCCGTCTGGGGAAGTAACTTCCACCTTACAGCAGACTAAGTAAACTAACACTACCTTTTTGGTGGATTTGCGTTTCTATCGGTGAGTAAGGTTTCAGGGCTCCACTGGGGATTGGGTCAGGATAGGCAACGGTGCGAGTCATAATTTTCGTATTGCAAGCGTCTATAGGAGGAGGGGAGCTCGATGGCGCAGGTGGTTAGCGCGTTCGGCTGCGATCGTTGTAGTTAAGCAACTTTCGCAGTGGTCGGTCATTGGATGGGTGACCAAAAATTTCTATCTCGAGTTCCTCCGTGCTTTGGAAGGCACGTTAAGCCGTTGGTCCCGGTTGCATCTGCAGTCGTTAGCACCCGCCAATCCGCACTGGGCCCGCGTGGTGGGTCATTGCCCCATCTCCCTATTCCATCCATATGGAAGGCCTGTGCCCCAGCAGTGGGAACATTAAGACGCTGATGATGATGATGATAGGAGGCTTTGGTGGCCGCTTACCACTCGGCACGCCATAGGCTTGTTTACCATCCCTTTTTGACCAACTAAAAAACAGAGGAGGACATCGGCCAAGCCTCTGGCCTACGGGTGAAACAGTAGCTGAACCCGTTGGAGAATGGTAGAGGACCGATGATATCCATGTGATTATGGCGGAAGCGACGGGATAGAGCCAGGAGTTTTTTTTTTTTTTTTTTATAGATAGATCCGACAAATGACTCCACCCCACCTGATGTTAAGTGAAGGTGAAGTCCAGACACGAAGATAGCTGATACAGCAGTTCTAACTGCCACACCAGCCATCCTCACCCTGCCGGCCTGCAAGTTGCTTCTTCACGCCTCTTTTAAAGGATCCCAGGTTGTGAGAGGGAGGGAACACGTGAGCGGGCAGAGAATTCCATTTACGGAAATAGTTCACTAGCTACAAGAAATTAAATTTATTACAGATTTCCAGGTATTCAGGCCTTGAAAATATTCAAACGATGAAAAGTAGGCAATTAATAACAGAAAAGAATTGCTTTTTTTCTTTGGAGTATTTGATACTCTATATAAGTATCTCATTTGACTTGGTAGTTGTCTACAATTTTTTTTTTATAGATAGGTCCGACAAATGACTTCACCCCACCTGATGTTAAATGAAGGTGAAGTCCAGACGCGAAGATAGCTGATACAGCAGTTCTACCTGCCACACCAGCCATCCTCACCCTGCCGGCCTGCATGTTGCTTCTTCACGCCTCTTTTAAAGGATACCAGGTTGTAAGAGGGAGGGAACACGTGAGCGGGCAGAGCATTCCATTTACGGATAGTGCGACAAGGAAATGAGTCACCAAATTTCTTTGTACGCGTTGGAATTGTATCCACAGTTAGACGGTGACAACGTAAGCCAGCGCTCGTGGTCCTCTGAAGGAAAGGGGAAGGTGGAATAAGAGAGAATAACTCCTCAGAACACTCGCCGTGGTACAGACGATAGAACGCGCTTAGTGACGCCACGTCACGGCGTAATTGAAGAGGCTCGAGGTGTTTAGTCACCTCCTCATCGCCTATGATGCGGATCGCGCGCCGCTGTAACCTATCCAAAGCATCGAGCAAGTACTTAGCGGAGCCATCCCAGAGGTGTGAGCAATATTTCACGCAAGAGTGCACCTACGTCTTATACAACAAGCACAGTTGCTCGGGCGTGAAAAACGCCGCACCTTGTTCAGGACTCCGAGTTTGCGTGAGGCTGTTTTTATCACACTTTCGATGTAATTCTTTGGATTTAAGTCACAGCGAATCTCCATACCGAGCATGGTGATACTGCTCTCTAGCTCTCTAGGTGATTTGTTATGCCGTGACACCTTATGTTTCTGGCACTGAAGGCAGCGCCGTACTCATTTGTGGCAATCTTTGTTTATGTTTGGCCAAACATAGCGCTTGGGTACCAAACGGGCAGATGTTTGTGCCCCAGGGTGGCTCAAGTTATGACAACAGTCGAAGGCGGCACGCACGCAAACTGCAGTGTTAAATAAGGTTCCGACCGACCTATCAACGTGTCACTCGGTCTGTACAAGGAGCGGAATCGGTTTTCATTTCAAATTCCATGCGTCTTTTGAGTTCGCTAACTCCTCGTCAGCTGTGCCTGCGCAAGAGCTGTGTAGTCTTGCTCTTAGGAGACAGCATTAATGCGAGACATAACATTTGCCACTATATTGTCCTTCCCTTTGATGTGTCTTATATCAGTTGTATATTGGCTGATAAATGACAGCTGGTTCAATTTGAGAGGGGGAAGTTTATCCCGGTTTTCTACCAAGTCTACAGCAGTCCGTTCTATGTACGGCACCACCCACAAGGTTTTGAAGAAGAGTGGCGTTACTGAGGCTCCTTTCGCATTCTTCAAATCGCTCCAGTAACTCGGCTGTTCCGTCATCACTCAATCGAAGTTAATTTTATTTCTTTAAATGTGGGTAGGTTCTCAACAAGAGCGATGCATCTGCAAACATTATCGCGAGCTGATTAATAAAGACAGGGGAGTCCATTAAGTATGTACCTACTGGCCAATAATAGGTTATTTCTCATTATGTTAAGTAACCATTTTAGAGACATGAAGTAATCTCGCTAAAATAAACTTTGAAAACAGTATAATTCTGAGTTTTTCATTAAATTTTAATAATCATGAAGAATAATATTTTTTTTTTTTCATCATTTTTTAGAAGGAACTTTATCACAGTTTTATTGTAAGTACTACGTATAATATTAGAAACTGGGAGTAGCTCATTTTTTTCTTTTCCTACTGGGTTTATAAACACCAAAATTCATCAAAATTTCTACTACTCCTGCATAGTACACCGCGCTATCACTTTGTCATCGTTGTAACTTTTTAAATATTTGTCGAAATGACATAGTTTAAAAGGAAAGGTTTATGGACTTTAATTATCAGAAGCTATATACGTATTTTTTTTGACAAAAAGTAATTGGTAATACAAAGCGTGCATTTTGGAAATGGATATCAAATAATATTTTATTTTTGATTCACTTTTTTAACGATAATGGCTTTCACATTAAAAATAGATATATGCTATCGCGGACTTTTTGTAGAACTATTTAAGAGATACATTTCAACTATACATTTACATTTTATATACATCAAAGTTACATGAACTTTCACTGTTTTTGCAGTGCACGCCAAAATGACTCGCAGATGGGACATTTTTTCCGTCTTACGTGACACTAATTGTTATATTTTGGCCAAACCACTCAATAGCTGCATAAATTATTATCTACATGTCAATATTATGAATGAGCTATATTATTGTCAAGTTTCATTAAAATCCATTCGGTATTTTTTGGGTGGCACAGTAACAAAGATCCATACAAACGTAAGATTGAAATTAAAGAGCAAGTGGTTATTATACAGCTTTAAATCATTGTAGACAATAAACAGTAACATATAATTGGTGTAAGGAACCATGATTGACATGATTTTCGATTATCTACACAATGATACCCCACTCGACATATTTTGTCAACTTAAGTTTTTTTCTTTCTCACAATATCGCGCCTAATTGTCGCCATATTGTATTTCGATAAATATCATATCTTTAGTCGCACTCCTATGATTAAGACGAATCGATTGACGTATGAATCATCAAAATCTGTGCCGGCGTTTGGTCTCTAGTGTGCCACAAAGGAACATACATACATATATAGACTGTTAAACACTATAACCTGACTGCGTCGCGCTTCGCGCTCTTGCATTGCGCAGTCCGGTAAAAAAAAACACAATTATAAAATCAATTAAAAACTTATTTTCTAATGTGCCAGTGCCTACGGAATGTCCATAAACACACTGGATCTATGGAGACATGGACCAATGGTTATGCGGCTGAAAGTCGCCACAATTGTATTCTCTCAATCTTTTTTAAGTGTATAACAAACTACTTACGAATCTTTAATATCTTTAATAATGTAGTAGCTGGGTGTCAAGAGCAATTTCCTAGATCAGCAAAATATGCGGGTAGTAAACATTTTTATTTGTTTTGCTACGTTACATCTAAAGATACCAGTTAACTTGATCCTTGCTTATTGACGGACTGGCAACAGATTTTTTCTTTAAGTATTTCACGTTTATGTTTCACAATAAAAATATGGCTGTTGAGCGAATATGAGTGATGTTAAATTCGAACGTGTACAACACAATAATCTTTCCTGTTGAGGTGAAATCGTATATAAATCTACTTTACCGCGTTTACCATGAAGGGCACAGATTAATGTATTCGAAGTATCCCATGTATTTGGTTAACCGCTTAAAGAGTAAAGTTTTGTAATAGAAGATGGTATAGATAAATAGCAACCCAATTCCGTAATATTAAAAAAATAATTTTATGTTGTACGCTGTTTTTAGCGGCAGTGCACCCATGCCGTAATGGCTGCGCGGAGCCCTTTTCAGCGTTAAATTAAAATTATTAATAATAGAGGTAGAGTTCCGGGAGCTGGAACTTTATTTCAGACCTCCTCTTTAAGGAACTTTCCAAATATCGTAAATATTAATAGTTTATGAGTTATTAACAAAAAACTAAATACTTTTTTTATCTTATTATGTTAATAACAATTGCAATTTTTTACGTGCATTAAAATCCTCAAAACTCCTTTTTTTAGAGGTCTTTTCGAATCCAATGAGCTATTGCTCATATTTTTAGGAGCTTTATCTCTATTTTTCACGTTTTTCAACTTGTTGACTGTCATCATCATCAGCCTATTAATGTCCCCACTGCTGGGGCACAGCCTACAGTATGGATGGAATAGGGAGATTGGGCCATGACCCACCATGCAGGCCCAGTTCGGATTGGTGGGTGCTAACGACTGCAGATGCAGCCGGGACCAGCGGCTTAACGTGCCTTCCGAAGCACGGAAGAGCTCGAGATAGTAAATTTTTGGTCACCCATCCAATGACCGACCACTGCGAAAGTTGCTTAACGTCAACGACCGCAGCCGAACACGCTAACCACTTGCGTCATCGAGCTCCTCCTAGACTAGAGTAGCTGTTGACTGTACTAAACGCCAACCAACGTGCATGGTCCTCTGAAGGAAAGGGAAAGGTATGATAAGGGAGAATAACTCCTCAGAACACTCGCCGTGGTACAGACGTTAGAACGCACTCAATGACTCCACGTTACGGCGTAATTAAGAGTCTCAGGTGTTTAGTCAACTCCTCATTGCCTATGATGCCAGATCGCGCGCCGCTGTAACCTAACGAAAGCACCGAGTAAGTACTTGGCGGAGCCATCCCAGAGGTGTGAGCAATATTCCACGCAGGACCGCACTTGCGTTTTGTACAACAAGCACAGTTGATCGGGCGTGAAAAACGCCGCACCTTGTTCAGGACTCCGAGTTCGCGTGAAGCTGTTTTGATCACGGTTTCGATGTGGTCCTTTGGATTCAGGTCTGAGCGAACTTCCATACCGAGCATGGTAATGCTGCTCTGTAGCGGTAGTGTAGTGCCCTGAAGAGAGGGAAGGGGAAGGAATGTCGATGTTTTTGCCGTGAAAGCGCAAGCCTGAGTTTTCTTGGCATTGAACTCAACTAAGTTCCTGGTACCCCATTCGGAAATGTGATCCGTTCATCCATTCGAAAACCTTGTTCAGGATTCCGAGTTTGAGACTGTTTTTATCACGCTTCAGATGTAGTTCTTCGGATTTAGGTCACAGCAGATTTCCACACCTGAAGACGGGTAATTGTATATTGCTCTCTAGCACCATTATTTTACCCTATAGGAAAGGAATGGGAAGTAATGGCGTCGTGTTCATGATTTGCTTCGATGGCTACTTGCCATAAAAAGCAACAGTTCATCATTTTTATTACGTAAAAAACATATTAAACCTATTTGTTTAGTTCCACAACTATCTTAATAATAATCGACCTTATTCATTTATTGGTTTTATTGTATACTAGCTGTGCCCCGCGGTATTTCCCACGGTTTATTAGGAATAGTATCCCGAAGTAAAACGTAGCCTATGTGTTAAACCCTGGATTATTGGTCAGCTGACCTCATACAAAATTTTATTAAAATCGCTCGTTTAGACGTGAAGAAGTAACAAACATGCACACTCACAAACTTTCGCTTTTATAATATTAGTGTGATAAGCAAGCATTTAGATTACTTTGCCGTGGTTAGTCTGTGGCTTCTTTTCCGCGCTTGTTCATAGGTAGTAATGCACGCACGCATCCTAAGCTACAGAGTATAACATATTACTACTATGGGAAAACACGCCGGTGGCTGGATGGCGTAAAAATTCATGACCCCGACGCAATCGGCTGACTTCTTCGGTATATTGACTGAAGCTTGATAGTACATCGTAAATGTGTTATATGTGAACGAGAACGTGAAACCGGAAGTGGCACATTTGAAATTTTTAGTACGTTTTCTCTTAACGTAAAAGCTTTGGTGGGTGTAATTAAATTATACTCGGTCATAATGGTGGACGTCAAATTAATTTGGTATTACATTAAAAACGTGTTTTCCTTTTTTGGTATCATAAATTGATAGCATCAAATGATATCATCCATTTTGGTAATCTATTTAAATAAACTCAAACTCATTTATTCAGTCTAGGCTGTTACAAGCTCTTGTGAAAGTGAAACGCTACGCCATCGGTTCGTAAATCTACGGCGGGAGACCTTGTACTGAGAAGAACCGGCAAGAAACTAAGCAAGGGCAATTTTTTTCTCCCTTTTTTGTTTCAAACAGTGTCGTCAATTGAAAGACGACATCAAAAATTGAAAACATGTGTTGATGTCAACTTCCATCACATTAATATTATTATATAAAATAAAAAGTGCCGGCCAAAATAAAAACTGTTGTGTCCTGATAGAAGACGTCGGCCTTAACATTTATTTATATGGCACCAAAGCTACCACTGTGCATCGTAATGTTTGAGTTCTAAAAATAATTTATATTTATTTATGATTTTATTTATTTTTTAAGCATTTAACTGCTAGATGTTTAAATCTAAAGAAAAGTTTACTAGAAAGAAATCCACGCGGACCAGGCAGCGGACGGGACTCGAACCCGCATCCTTCGCTATTCGGGCGAATGCACTGACCATTATGCTACCACGGCCCTATTAGCCGCATCGAAATTTTCCTAGCCTTAAGCTGCAAGGCAGCGCCATCTCTTCGCATTGTAAGTAACCCGCACAATGTCAAATGAATACTTTTTCAAGTATTAAACATTTGAAAGAAGAAATAGCAATTATAGTTATGATTTTTTTTAAGCATTTAACTGCTAGATGGTCAGTGCATTCGCCCGGATAGCGAAGGATGCGGGTTCGAGTCCCGTCCGCTGCCTGGTCCGCGTGGATTTTTTTCTAGTAAACTTTTCTTTAGATTTAAACATCTAGCAGTTAAATGCTTAAAAAATAAATAAAATTGTAACTATAATTGCTATTTCTTCTTTCAAATGTTTAATACTTGAAACAGTATTCATTTGACATTGTGTGGGTTACCTACAATGCGAAGAGATGGCGCTGCCTTGCAGCTTAAGGCTAGGAAAATTTAGACGCGGCTAATAGGGCCGTGGTAGCATAATGGTCAGTGCATTCGCCCGGATAGCGAAGGATGCGGGTTCGAGTCCCGTCCGCTGCCTGGTCCGCGTGGATTTTTTCTAGTAAACTTTTCTTTAGATTTAAACATCTAGCAGTTAAATGCATAAAAAATAAATAAAATCATAACTATAATTGCTATTTCTTCTTTCAAATGTTTAATACTTGAAAAAGTATTCATTTGACATTGTGTGGGTTACCTACAATGCGAAGAGATGGCGCTGCCTTGCAGCTTAAGGCTAGAAAAATTTCGACGCGGCTAATAGGGCCGTGGTAGCATAATGGTCCGCTGCCTGGTACGCGTGGATTTTTTTTTCTAGTAAACTTTTCTTTAGATTATATTTATTTTATTTATTTACTACAGTGGGAGAAAATTACCTTAGGTGGCGGGGAAACTATCAGAAGCTACCGTACAAAACAGCTATGGGCGACAATTATTTTAATATGAAAATTTTATCGCTTTCAGATTCAATACTACACCAACTTCATAAAGGCCGTATAGCGTAAACTTATCACTCAATGTTGCAATATTGTACCAAAAAATATATTAATGCAAAAGAGTAATGAAGCATTCCTTTTCCTCAGTTCCGAAATGTATACATTTTGTTTTAATGAAATTCATCGAAATACAAAGTCAATACATTGTCCAGCGAATACGCTGATTATTCCGGGAAAGGGAACTGAAAAATAATTAACATTCGGAACCAAGTTTCCAGTGACGGGCAAAATTTGACGCGAAACGTTTTTAATTTTCCTTAACGGTGGCTAAGCTAAGGGAAGTATCAATCGTTTTAATTCATTACAAAGTTTTCCGAAAGGTTGTCCTGTATATATTTTTTACATAGAAATAGAGACAGGAAAAGAAATTCGCCTGTAGCTTTTCCGGAATTATCTTTTGGAGATCTCTTCGCAAGTGATTTGGAGGTAATGGAGCAATTAGAGTGACATCGTACAAAAGTTTTGACAATATTGCTGGAGATGGTGGAATTGATGCCGTAACTTTCTGTGGTTTTAAAGGAAGAATTATGTAATATATTTCTTTTTATTATTACTAATTTTGTCTCTTCAATGTGAAGTAGGCACCTGGGAGGCAAGAACTGCTTCATTGTTGTGCAATTATTAAATCTTATGAGAAAATTAACTAGAATAAACTCCACGCTGTTAAGGCATAAGTATCTTATTACATTATTATCACCAGCCTATTAATGTCCCCACTGCTAGGGTACAGGCCTTCTCTATAGATGAAATAGGGAAATTGAGTCATGACCCACCACGCGAACCCACCACGCGGACCCAGTGCGGATTGGTCGGTCTTAAATTGCTAGTACACAGTCAGGTCATAAGTATTGTCACACAGTAAAAACTTTTCTTTTAGAATGCTGGCCACAAAAAAGTTTATTGAATTCGAAATGTGGGGGATAAAGCCGAGCGCGTCCGTAGGCTTTAGCTCTAGATACCCACACGTGTCCCCTGGGTAGCGCCAAATGCTCGGCACATCACCGGTGGTAGGTTTCGACCGTGGCTGGTAACCACCCTCTAGGCAAAGCCGAGCCGCCAAACGACTTTCATCGTGTTTCGGCTCGATGCCTGGTGTTGCCGTTTTTAGGGGGGGAGCCCGAGCAGTTGCGATGTACAGCTTGCCGGCTTCGGTGTTGCGTGATTGCTGCGCTGGGTGGCTGATCGCGGAGGGTAGCGGGATCCTAAGCACGGTTCTCCGCTGGCCGACCGCAGGTAGTAGGGGGCCCAAGTAGTAGGAAAGCCACCTACGAAAGGCTGCCCCGCCAACTCGCGAAAAATCCCAAGGTGCGCCATCGTGCCGGTTGGCGACCGGATGCGAGGGCCCGATGGACACTTTTGGGGGGGTTAGGGCGTCCCCGCGCGCTCCAGCTCAGTCACCCGTCAGTGTGGCGTCATAACTGCATCGCTTGGCAGTAGCTTAGCAGAGTCTCGCTCATCTGTCCCCTTCCTGCCTGTTCACTCTCTACTTATGAAAAAAAATATGAACGTCAAAAGAAAGAAACTGGTGAAACAGCGGATGCACTCCCTCGCACTAAAAGTGCACCTTGCTAACGTCCGAGGATTGCACTCAAATATCGATAGTGTCCATCACCACCTTGAGACCGATAAACCACATCTGCTGTTCCTCACGGAGACTCAAATAAGATGCCCGACTGACGCAGCTTACTTGCATTACCCAGGTTACATCCTGGAGCACAATTTTAAATCGCGCGCTGGCACCTGCGTGTATGCTCGTGATGACATCTGCTGCCAACGTCTCCGCAACCTTGAGGATCCCAGTTTCTCTACATTATGGGTGCTGGTGAACACAGGTATAGAGCAAATACTCTATGCCAGTGTTTATCGGTCGCACACAGAGAACATGGAGACAACCAGGTTTTTTCAGTACCTCAGCGCCTCCGCTGAAACAGCCCAGCAAAGGTACCCGAGTGCGCAGCTAGTCGTTCTGGGGGACTTTAACGCACACCACCATGAGTGGTTGTTCCCGTTCCAGAAAACCGACCATGCCGGGAGATTAGCGCACACATTTGCTATGTCGCTAGGTCTCTCCCAGCTTGTGAAGGGCGCTACACGTGTACCCGATATTGATAGCCACACACCAAACTGCCTGGACCTTCTGCTGTCAACAGACCCGGACCGTTACCAGGTGGTAATTTCGTCTCCTCTAGGGAGTTCCGACCACTGTCTGGTGAAGTCCGTATCAGTCTACTCTCCAAACGACCCGGAACCTATCAGAACTAGGCGTGTTTGGCGATATGGTTCAGCAGACTGGGATGAGATGCGGCATTTCTTTGCATCTTATCCTTGGCGTCGCACCTGCTTTTCTTCGGACGACCCGACTTGCTGCGCGGATGCCATTGCTGGCGTGGTGCGTCAGGCTATGGAGTACTTTATTCCATATTCTGACGTACCACGCCGGTTTAGCGCCCGCCCTTGGTTTGACGCGGACTGTGCTAAAGCAGAGGCGCTTAAGCATTTTGCGTATCGCTCCTGGGCGGATGCTCGAGCCCGCAAATCACCAAATGTTCGAAGTCTGAAGAAGGCCTTTAACAGTGCCGCCAAGTCCTGTAAAGGTGTTCTCCGCAAGGCCCGCTTCGATCACATTGGCCGTATAGGAGCCAAATTAGCCTCCTTTCCATCCGGAAGCAAGGCTTTCTGGTCCCTAGCCAAAACAGTCGAAGCCAATTTTTGCCGGTCGTCGCTGCCGCCTTTAATTAAACCTGACGGATCGCTGGCTCACGCCTCCAAAGAGAAGGCTGACTTGTTTGCCTCTATATTTGCGAATAACTCACAGCTAGATGCTGCTGGCGTAAACCCACCTAAGCTTCCTCAGTGTTCTTCTGCCATGTTGGAAGTTCGCATCCATCAGAAAGAGGTACTAAAAACGCTAAGCACTCTAGACGTGAATAAAGCCAGTGGGCCCGATGGCATTCCAGCTATTGTCCTGCGGAATTGTGCCCCTGAGTTGTCTCCTATTCTGACTCGCCTGTATCGCTTATCCCTTGAGATTGGCCAAGTTCCGAAAACCTGGAAGCTTGCCAATGTCCAACCAGTGCCCAAAAAGGGTAGTCGTGCCGACCCTGCCAACTATCGACCTATTGCAATCACCTCCATACTCTGTAAGATTATGGAGCGTGTATTGAACAACCGTCTCCTCGCTTACCTCGAAGATAACGATCTCCTCAGTGACTGCCAATTCGGTTTCCGCCGTGGGCGATCTACTGGGGATCTTCTTGTGTATGCTACCCACTTATGGAGTGAAGCCATAGAGAAACGCGGCGAAGCTCTCGCCGTTTCTCTTGATATTTCTAAGGCTTTTGACAGGGTCTGGCATGCAAGTCTCATTGGCAAGCTTCCTTCATATGGAATCGCTGTCGGACTTTGCAACTGGATTGCAGATTTTCTGAGGGGCAGATCGATACGAGTGGTCATTAATGGCACATCGTCGGATCTGCTTGGTATTAATGCCGGTGTCCCCCAGGGATCTGTCCTCTCCGCAACTCTATTCTTGCTGCACATCAATGATCTGCTCCTAACTCCTGGTATCTTTGGGTATGCAGATGACAGCACAGTTTCGGGGAGATATCTGCCTGATGTGAAGTCTGATGCAGATGTCCGATCATTAAGGGAGGCGATGGTGGAGGGAGTGAATGCAACCCTGGAAGCTGTTTCCCTCTGGGGTGAAGCCAACTTGGTTGGATTCAACCCCTCTAAAACACAGGCCTGTCTCTTCTCGACGAAACGGAGTCCATTCCATCTAACTCCGACTTTCCGAAATGTCTCCGTGCCGGTTAAAGACTATCTCGAGCTCTTGGGTATGGACATCTCATCCAGCCTCAATTTCGGTCCCTACATCGAGTCCATTGCTAAAACCGCTGCCAGAAAACTTGGAATACTTTCTAAGGTCAGGCGATATTTTACATCTGAGCAGCTCCTTAACCTTTACCGAGCCCAAGTTCGCTCCTGCTTGGAGTACTGTTGTCACCTTTGGGACGGATCTGCTCGGTATCAGCTGGATGCACTGGACTCGGTGGAACACCGTGCGAAGAGACTCATAGGCAATGACGCTCTCGTTGAGGCTAATCTTCAGAGCCTCCACCACCGAAGACGTGTAGCTTGCCTTTCGGTGTTTTATCGGTTACGTATCGGAGAGTGTGCGGAGGTATTACATAATTTGATCCCCCCTTCCCCTTTCCACCACCGGACGACCAGGCGCGGCGAGGGCTTCCATCCTTATGTTGTCGAAGTTCCTCCTATTCGCACGAAGCGATTTGCTTCGGCCTTCATTATACGAACGGCTAGGGAGTGGAACTCCTTGCCGAGGTCTGTTTTCCCGGACCAATATAACCTGGACATCTTCAAGGCCAGAGTGAACAGGCATCTTCTAGGCAGGCGTGTACCATCCTAGGCCTCATCATCGCTTTCCATCAGGTGAGATTGTAGTCAAACGCATTGCCTATTTAGCATAAAAAAAAAAAAAAAAAATTTCGAATTGTTCATGAAAATAAAAATGTATACCTTTTAGAATTTTACTCATTTTTAAATATGGAGTGGACGCTTAAAGAAGACCGTGTTGCAGTTATTGCGTTGCATTGTTGCGGTTACGCGCCAATTAAATTTTTTGACATACTGAAAATTGTGAATAAAACCAAAAGATTCATTTATCGTACCATCAAACGATACAATGAAGACTCTAGTGTAGATGACAGGTCAAGAAGTGGTCGCCCTCGGTCTGTTAGGACTCCAGCAGTGATAAAAGCTGTGAATTTGCATGTTCAATAACAGGCACTGGGTATTCCAACAAGATTCGGCGCCAGCTCATAGAGCGAAAAGCACACAAGACTGGCTGGAGGCGCGTGAAATCGACTTCATCCGGCACGAAGACTGGCCCTCCTGCAGTCCAGATTTGAGTCAACTACAAGATATGGCAACATTTGGAGGAAAAGGCGTGCTCAAAGCCTCATCCCAATTTGAAGTCAATCAAGACATCCTTGATTAAGGCAGCCGCCGATATTGACATGGACCTCGTTCGTGCTGCGATAGACGACTGGCCGCGCAGATTGAAGGCTTGTATTCAAAATCACGGAGGTCATTTTGAATAAACTTTATTGTCATAAGAATCTATGTTTTGTTCAGTTCATTTTGGTATATAAATGGTTACATAATGAATAAACTTGTTTCAATTATTTTATATTAAACATGTGACAGAATTTATGACCTGACTAGGTATATTAAAAATTAACACTTTATTAGATTTTTATATTAGCTACGATTTTAAAGCTAAAATCAAGTCAGTACTTTTGCTATCTAATTTCTTCTAGTAGACAGTGTGTATTACTTATGGCTCAATAACACTTGGTCGTTAGCCCATATTCGGATGCACGAAAGACATTACTTAAATTCGGGTACCCGAAGCAATATTAACACTAGTAAACGGGCTGGAAGCTTAAATTAAACAAAAAGGGCAGATACGGCACTAGCCTCACAAAAGTGATCCGCACAAATTGTGGTCCACGACCCTAATCGCTTTAGTCACAACTTGACATGCAAACGACGTACATGTGAACGCCATTTAATATTTAAATTACAAAAGTTTAAAACTACTTAATGTTTACAAACTTAAAAATAGAATTATCTAAAAACTTACCTACTTAAATAAATAAAAATTTACAAAATAAAAAATATGTCCCCCAGTGCCGCCGTCAGGAATGGTGCACAATAGGCTGGTAGCATTTACTTGTTGGATAGCAACGCTGATCCTTTGATATGTATAATCGCGCCATGATGCTGTATGGCCACGCTATTTCTCAATATCAAAACAGCTTCACGCAAACTCGGAGTCCTGAACAAGGTGCGGCGTTTTTTCACGCCCGATCAACTGTGCTTGTTGTACAAAACGCAAGTGCGGTTCTGCGTGGAATATTGCTCGCACCTGTGGGATGGCTCCGCCAAGTACTTGCTCGATGCTTTGGATAGGTTACAGCGGCGCGCGATCCGCATCATAGACGATGAGGAGGTGACTAAACACCTCCTGCCTCTTCAATTACGCCGTGACGTGGCGTCACTAAGCGCGTTCTATCGTTTGTACCACGACGAGTGTTCTGAGGAGTTATTCTCTCTTATCCCACCTTCCCCTTTCCTTCAGAGGACCACGCGCGCTGGCCTACGTCGTCACCGTTTTACTGTGGCCACAATTCCAACGCGTACAAAGAAATTTGGTGACTCATTTCTTTGTCGCACTATCCGTAAATGGAATGCTCTGCCCGCTCACGTGTTCCCTCCCTCTTACAACCTGGTATCCTTTAAAAGAGGCGTGAAGAAGCAACATGTAGGCCGGCAGGGTGAGGATGGCTGGTGTGGCAGGTAGAACTGCTGTATCAGCTATCTTCGCGTCTGGACTTCACCTTCACTTAACATCAGGTGGGGTGAAGTCATTTGCCTAACTTACTATATAAAAAAAAAATGAGATTCTTTTATAGAGTATCAAACACTCCAAAGAAGAAAAGCAATTCTTTTCAGTTATTAATTGCCTACTTTTCATCGTTTGAATATTTTCAAGGCCTGAATACCTGGAAATCTGTAATAAATTTAATTTCTTGTAGCTAGTGAACTATTTCTTAAAATTATATTATACTCAATCAAATTATTTTCCTAAACCTTTTATTAATTGTTTCGGGCAATTCCTGGAATAGTAATAATTTAATTACTAGGTGCTGCTTGGTACAAATATCCACAGGTCAAGCAAGCAACTAACTGAACGACTTTGAGCTTTATACAGCTTCGAATAAGATTCTAAATCTATTGAGTTTTTTTTTTATTTGAGGTAACTTGATATGCCTCTGGCGGTACAACGTCAGCCCTCTTGTTTTCTGCTCCAACTGGGTTCACTAGATCGAAAATTCGTAATATTTGAATATCATTTCCAAATTTTCAGCATTATGAAGTTTTTTTCAGGGAAAATTGAAGAATAATATAACATATTCCTATCATAAATGGTATATAAGTGTTCCTTATTGCCGGTAAACTGGATATCTCATGTTTTCGGCAGATTCCAAAATATTCCCGACCATCCTAAATCTGAAGTTCCAATGCAATGGTCCTTGTTTAGAAGCGTTTATAAGGTGACGAACTTCATAATAATGTCACTATGTCTGTAGAAGCAGCCAGTGTTAGGTATTTGAAATTTGTCAGAAATCCGAATAAATGATGATGATAAGTGAGATTGCATCTTATGGAATACCTTAGCTGGTTTCCAGTACCAGTAGGGTTACAAAAAATAGATTTTAAAATTCCGCCGTTTTCTGTCCTCATCATCATTATCATCAGTCTATTAATATCCACACTGCTGGGGCACAGGCCTTCCCTATGGATGGAATAGGGAGATTGGGCCATGATCCACCACGCGGGCCCAGTGCGGATTGGCGGGTGCCGACTGCAGATGCAGCCGGGACCAGCAGCTTAACGTGCTTTAGAAGCACGGAGAAGCTCGAGATCGTAAACTTTTGGTCACCCATCCAATGACCGACCACTGCGAGAGTTGCTTAACTTCAACAATCGCAGCCGAACTCGCTAACCACTTATATAATAAATTCAGCGATATTACTTTTGAATATAAGGACAAAACGAGAACAAGGCAAACTGTCGCAGCCATTAGTGGACTTAGGAGGAGTGCTAATTGGTTTTTATTATTCTGTTCATTTGATTCGAAGGATATTGCGAGAGTGATTTTAATGGAACAGACAGCAGGTTGCTTTAGTTCAAATGGAAAAATGATTATTTAAATGGAAGTCGTAGATACAATTAGCAAATTTTGTTAGTGAAATACACGGCTAACCGCAAGTCTGACTTGCACAAGATGTAGAAACATTTAAAACCAGCCAAGTGCGTGTCGTGGTTCGCAGAGTAGGGGTTCGTAGTTGCCCGTCGTTACCATTCCCTCCGATTCCGTTGGCCTAGGCACGTCTTAGAGTACCCTGACGACGAAATCACCCGCGCTACCGGCTCCTCCCACACTGTGGCCTGAGCACCAACACTACACAGCTAGCATACTTGCACACTAGCTTAGCATTAGGCAGACACTGCACCCGTACGCTAAGAGTGCGAAGACCCGATCTACATACGACACGCTATACCAGGTACAGGTACGTATCTGGGCGTTTTTCCCCGCCCCCCACGACAACAGCTAACTAGAGCTGGTCTAGAGGCTCCAGACGGAGAGGAGACTCCCCCCGTAGGGAGATGCCATCCGCCTGGAATACCTTTAGAGGCACTCGCCAATTCTCGGCTTGAGGTCACCTTAGGATCTCGCCGTCCCCAAAGCCGGTGATGCTGTAAAGGTCATCTGTGACCATAGGCAAACACATTAAAAAAAAAGTCGTTACCGCAATATATTTCAGAATGTCTTTATTTCCTTTGTTGGTATATCAGTACCTACCATGTAGCGGCAGCTTTGTACAACTAATTATATTGTATTGTGTTTTTATTTTTTAGATTAAATTTTCAATGCTACATTTTACGCTTTCAACAAGGAATCAGTTGTTTAAAGCGTAAAATGTACACAAATAATACGTAGTCAGGTAGTGTACACGCACAAGTTTTTTGAACTCAAACTTAAATAAATACGTAATGTATGCTTAACTGAACATTGACTTAAAAATGGATTAATGATGTGTATTGCAGATTATAGAATTTGTAGTTCGTTCACCAGAGAAGCTTTTAGGGGGGGGGGGGGGGGGGGAGTCACTCATACTATTAAATATTCAATTTAAATATAAAGAAAGAATAAATATTGTTTCACTCTCAGTAAAACGAACTATTGAGCATGTATAGAGCTAGATCAGTGTATAATGCAGTGTATACAAACCCCCATCTGCAAACTATCAAGTAAGAAGGTAGTTATGTGTAAATGCAATATAGATTTATTTAATACTCAACATAAAATGAGATTTTTTAAATCTGTTTAAATCTTTCAATTTATTAAATCTCTTCAACATCAGCTACTTGCTTAGATAACATTTTTTGTAATTGTACTAATCATAGTATGTTAGTAATTAATTGCTTTAATTCAGATCATAATGGACAAATGAACACATTTGAACACCATCATGACCCGAGTATGGTAGATGTCGTTTGTAGGGCAATAACAACAAACAGAATTGACAAATTTAAAAAAAATGTAAGTGAAAATTTAGATACGCTTGAAAGAAACAATAATAATGTCGACGCGGTGGTAGGGATTTAGTAATACTGGGAAGTGTAAAAGCCCTTTTTATAAGCCTCTTTACAAAAAATAAATAACTATTATAAAATTTAAAACCATGTATTATTCGGAAGTTGAATTTATGATTTCATAAAGATGTTAAACCATAAGAAAAATCAAGCAAAATTATGACTAAAAAATAACACATTTGTTGAGCAGAATTACGACAAATTTTGTTTGAGATTAAACAAATGCAGGGTAACAGGAACCCTACTTTTGCTTTCAGTCTTACAACACTGTCGATATATCGTATTTTTTTTGACGTGACAACGTCTTAAATTAGGTTGCGGCTGGGAGTCACTTATGAAAAAGTGTAACGCTCGGTAACGTTACGATGAGTCTCTCGTGTTAAGTTTAAGTTTACATGTACAATGTTTTAGTAAACAAAATATATTTCTATAGTTAAAATTTGTGCAATTCTTATTTTCATTCAATTCCTTGTTCCTATTGTGCAATTTAATTATATTCATATCAATAAATATTCTACCGAGAAAAAGACGTTGTCACGTAAAATCTTCGCCCGTAAAACCGACTTTACAGGCAACCATTTTTTTTTTAAATTAAATTATTAGTTTTAACAATTTACTTAATTTTGAGTACAAAATGACAATCATTGTCGACAGAAATTTTTTTTTGCTGTCCATTCCCTCAAGACCTTGGAAATAATTTTTTTCCCCAAATTTTCACAATGGACATTTTTTTCACAATGTAACTTTTTCTGGTAACTTTATTTCATATCAGATAAACGACACGCTGCGGCATGGCATGGCGCTGTGACAATGATCTTTTATTTTCAAAGAACTTTTACAGTGTGGACCGTAAAAAGATTAGGTAAATACACTTTGGAAAGTTTCCAATGTTCTGGGGAAATTCACTTAATTAGGGATCCGTGATTTTCTTCAAGTAACATAATTGCGGTAATAAGGTTACTATTGATCGAATGCCCTTATATTTTTTATAGCAAATATGTGACACGCTTGATTGCAAGCGATCACCATAATGTAAACGCCTATTCTGGCCCTATCCCCAACGTCGTGGGGGCCTGGAACTTTACTCATCGACAGAAACACCACCGTGATTCGAAACCGGGACCTCTGGAGTAGGCAAAACTAAAACTAGACTTACATACCACTCGCACCACGTAGATCGTCAATGTCTTTAAATGTATACTTTTGATAAAAGTTTTTGAAGTTATACTTCTTTAGCCGCGTTATGAAAAAATTATGAGAGTGAAATTTTCATCACTGTAACACAAAATTTTAACATAATGAAGTTAGCCGCGGGCGCGTTATTTGTAATATTTTATTTTCCAAGTGACCGTGGGGCAGATTTGAACAAAGCAAACAGGGCAGATTTGAACGGGACATTGAAATGAAATGAAATGAAATGAAGTAATTAATTATTTGCATGCAATTAAAAACTAATTTTAAACGATGCCAAAGAAGGATAACTTCTCACGCGCCTACATAAGTACACGCACCCATTTTTTTTTTATTTTTTTCCGCAAATCTTACAGCTAATACATGTTTAAATAACAAAAATATAACACTGAAGGACATTTAAAAGTTTCCACTGATAGCATCAAACAGCATAGTGTTCAATAAAATTTCAAAGAGAGGACAGATTGACGTAAACAACATACACGCACCACTAAGACATATCCTTATCATTAAAGAAGTTTCGTGTAAGTAACCGCTTGGCCGAGTTTCAGCTGTCTTGTAAAGAATATCTTTTAAACCATATTTATTGTTGTTATCATTTAATGAATAAAATTTTTGGAGTTTACTCCTTAAGAATCGATTTGCATATATAAGGGGCCCGGTATGAGAAAAATGTGAGGAGTTAAATCTATCGATGAATGACCTCGTTACGTTTTTGGTGCGCATCCTATGTAGCGCAACTTTGACAAACAAAGATGACGGATTGACATTAATAACCATAAACCACTTGTCACTGTAATTAATAATGCAGACAATGTTGTTTTAATTAATATTTAAAAAAATATATAATAGTCTGATAATAATAATTACATAATTTATCAACATTCCTAATAATATATTTATGCACATGTGAAATTGACTATTGAAATGATTAAATATATATTCATATATGTATATTATTTTCTTTAATTTGTTAATTTACCCTTTCATACAGTATCAATCTTTTTTAAGTTAAATAAACTCTTTTTGCGTCTCGTTAGACTAACGAACTTAAGAAGAGTAAACTCCAGTCGTGCGTCGGAGCTGACACACACAATTTTTTCTTTTTTACTTCTTATTACGCTAAACAAATCTACTATGTGCGCGACAAAATCGTTTGTCCATTCACTGACAAAAGGCCGGACGTTTCACAGCAAGTATTTATGTATTGGAAGCGGTTGTTGTTTTATCGGTTCTCTCATGTTTGCCCTTTGCAGTTCCGCAGTTTGCTCTGCTTTTGACCTCTGTCGACATTCACTCTTCACTCGGATTGAATGCAGTTGCATCTTACTCTGACGCATTCAAGAAATCGGGAGCATGTTAAATAAACATGTTACTTCTTGTGTTATGAATGCGAAACATGGTTTTTTTTAAAAGATTTTTGATTTACGATTTAATAGGTATTTTCAGGTTTGCAACTAAAATTTTTAAACATTTATCTTCAACTGGGGATTGGATGACCACATATCGATAGATTTTTTATTAATATACACTAAAGCTACAAATCATTACGTAAACATGAGCCCCGCCTTTTGATATCCGATCCGAGCCAATTTATCTTCGTGGAACAAATGCCGACCGCTTTGCGACCAGCGAGGAGTTTAGGAGAATCTGTGACGTCAATTTATGGAAGGAAATTTAAATATAATCACACGATGAAAAAATAGTAATAGTTAAATCTAAAGAAAAGTTTACTAGAAAAAAATCCACACGGACGGACGGAATTTTTCTAGTAAACTTTTCTTTAGATTTAAACATCTAGCAGTTAAATGCTTAAAAATAAAATAAAATCATAACTATAATTGCTATTTCTTCTTTCAAATGTTTAATACTTGAAAAAGTATTCATTTGACATTGTGGGTTATCTACAATGCGAAGAGATGGCGCTGCCTTGCAGCTTAAGGCTAGGAAAATTTCGACGCGGCTAATAGGGCCGTGGTAGCATAATGGTCAGTGCATTCGCCCGGATTGCGAAGGATGCGGGTTCGAGTCCCGTCCGCTGCCTGGTCCGTGTGGATTTTTGTCTAGTAAACTTTTCTTTAGATTTAAACATCTAGCAGTTAAATGCTTAAAAATAAAATAAAATCATAGTAATAGTTAAATTCTTTTCCGGTGTCTTAGCACTGGTTGTTCTTAATACATTTCCAACACTGGTAGTGTATCTAAAGTTTTGAATCGAATGATTTTTTCAGATGGTACTTGGCGGATGTTGGCTAAGCGAAAAAAGTGTAGGATTTTCCGTCACGTCATCAGTTGTTACATAGTGCATCTATTAATTTCGTTCCAACCAAGTGTTCTATGAAACTAGTGTATGCTTTTTAGGGTTCTGTATATGGTAATAGTGCTTTTCGTGAACTTCTAAGAAAAAATATAACCTAAAGAAAATATAACTAGAAAAAAATCCACGCGGACCAGGCAGCAGACGGGAATCGAACCCGCACCCTTCGCAATCCGGGCGAATGCACTGACCAATTATGCTATCGCGGCCCTCACGGACCGCGTCGAAATTCCTTCTAGCTATTCTTAAGCTGCAAGGCAGCGCCATCTCTTCGCATTATAGGTAAACCCACAATGTCAAATGAATACTTTTACAAGTATTAAACATTTGAAAGAAGAAATAGCAATTATAGTTATAATTTTTATTATTTTTAAAGCATGTAACTGCTCGATGTTTAAACCCGTTCCGTTCGGTTCGAGTCCCGTCTGCTGCCTGGTCCGCGTGGAATTTTTTCTAGTTATATTTTCTTTAGATTTAAACATCAAGCAGTTACATGCTTTAAAAATAATAAAAATATAACCGTTAAAATTTATCTGTTTGTTTAAGATTAATAGTTCTTACACTTTTGTATTAGAAAATGTCTTATCTCATATAGAAATTCCATAAAACAAAACATTAAAAGAGACTTAGACAATTTTGCTAATGGTTTAACACCTTTATGAAATCATAAATTCCAATTCCGAATAATACATGGTTTTAAAAGTTATAATAGTCATTTATTTTTTGTAAATAGGCTTATAAAAAGCGCTTTTACAGTATAACTATGTCCCTACCACTGCTTACGTACAATAAATGAGCTAGTGCTGAGAAAAAGCAGCGCAAGAAACATAGTCACCTTTGTTAGCCTCTTTTTTAAGGGTTTACAATGCAGTATATGGGTCATAAATATTGATGCGAACTAGGCAGTTAAAACATTTCAAACATTTTTTCTTTTATATACTCTTCAACTTTATTTTATTTATAACCAGCTCTTTTACTTTTAATTTGCTTTTTTATAATGTATTATAATGTATTTTTAGTATTAAAAAATACAGACAACCCTAAATTGTCTCTTCTACCACCTGCCCCTACTTTGATGGCGGTACGAAGTTCGCTGGGTCAGCTAGTAAATATCTAAAATTATGCGTTGAAGATGATTTAGCAGCCACACAAACTTTTTTTTAAATATTTGTGCGCATCATTATTAAGCCTATTATAAATCATACATTTTATTTCTTCTCTTTTGAATGCCGGTTGTAGCCCAGTCGTCAAATTAACACTTCACTGAATTTAATCTTCTCTTTTTCTGTGGGAAAATGTTTTTAAATTCAATACTTACTACAGAAAATTTTTCATCATACATTTCGTCGACATTATTATTGTTTCTTTCAAGCGTATCTAAATTATCACTTACATTTTTGTTAACGTTGTCAATTCTGTTTCTTGTTATTGGCTTAGAAACGACATCCACCATACTCGGGTCATGATGGTGTTCAAATGTGTTCATTTGTCAATTATGATCTAAATTAAAGCAATTAATTACTAACATATTATGATTAGTACAATTACAAAAAATGTTATCTAAGCAAGTAGCTGATGATGAAGAGATTTAATAAATTGAAAGATTTAAACAGATTTAAAAAATCTCATTTTATGTTGAGTATTAAATAAATCTATATTGAATTTACACATAACTACCTTCTTACTTGATTTGCAAGCCCTTTTTTAAGACATCGCCCATAACGGACTCGAAAAGCTGATAGTTTGCAGATGGGGGTTTGTATACACTGCATTATACACTGATCTAGCTCTACACATGCAAGCTCAATAGTTCGTTCGCCTGAGAGTGAAACAATATCCATTCTTTCTTTATATTTAAATTGAATATTTAATAGTATGAGTGACCAAACCCCCACCCCCACCCCTAAAAGCTGACTCTCTGGTGAACGAACTACAGACTTTATTACAGACGAACACATCATTAATCCATTTTTTTAAGTCAATGTTCATTTAAGTATGCATTTCGTATTTTTTAAGTTTGAGTTCAAAAAACTTGTGCGTGTACACTATCTGACTGCGTGATTTTTCCCTATAGTTTGCGTCGCTATATGTTATATTTATTGTATTTATGTATGTTATGCAAATATATGTATTTATATGTGTATGTTTATGAATAATTATATGAGTATTTAATATATATGTGCATCAATTTTTATTTAAGTATTATTATTTTAGTGCTGTTTGTTAATGTTAATGTACATTTATTTAATTTTTAGCAACTTTGCCTTATCGCCATACTATTTGTCTCCAACAGTCATACTGGTTGACTGGTAGAGAATGCCTATGGCATTAAGTCCGCCGTTTGCTTATGTTTGGCAATAAAGTTTCAATAAATAAAGCAAAAAACATGAACATTGAAATTCTTTAAATATTTTCTTTTGTTTTATTAATTTTAGAACGGTTAGAACCTTGATCTTGATTTTAACTTTACGCTTTTTTGTTTTGTTTGATTTCGGTCAAGACAATGATATCAAATGCAGCGGCGGTTTGAGCACGTTGATAGTGATAGTAAAACAATGACCCAATCACCCACATAGAACTGGATTAATTTGAGTGGAATTAATATTGAATTATTGATAATAAAATATAAATATAACACGTTTACTTTACATAGCTGTTATAGGATGAGCTCGATGGCGCCAGTGGTTAGCGCGTTCGGCTGCGATCGTTGAACTTAAGCAACTTTCGCAGTGGTCGGTCATTGGATGGGTGACCAAAAATTACTATCTCGAGCTCCTCCGTGCTTCGGAAGGCACGTTAAGCCGTTGGTCCCGGTTGCATCTGCAGTCGTTAGCACCCATCAATCCGCACTGGGCCCGCGCGGTGGGTCATGACCCAATCTCCCTATTCCATCCATAAGGAAGGCCTGTGCCCCAGCAGTGGGGACATTAATAAATAAATAAATAAATATTTCCAACACACACATCAATTATCCTAGCCCCAAAGTAAGCACTATAAGGCTTGTGCTATGGGATACTAGGGTAACGGATAGAATACATATATACTGTACATATTATATAAGTATATTTATATAGAAATACATATAAAACATCCATGACTGGAGTACAAATGCACGTATTTATCACACAAACATCTGCCCCCACCGGGATTCGAACCCGGGACCTCTCGAGTCGGCCACACCATGAAACACGGCGTACAAACCACTCGGCCACGGAGGTCGACAAACACCACATTAATAAGCTGATGATGATGATGATGATGATGATGATAACACATTTGCACAACTCTACGAACTTAGTAACTCTCCCTCTTAGCCATTCAACAAAGGTTGTTTGGGACCTTTTGTTAGATAATAAGTAAAGTAATTAGTAAGTTTTTTCCCTAGATGGAGCTCTTCAAATGCAATAAAATTTCACTCACAACGCAAACACGTTTGAGTAAAGTTCTACTACTCGAGCTCAGCACTTAGAAAGTTAGACAACCAATAAACAACATCTCGACAAGTTTTACATTACGGAAATGGTCAGCGGGCATTACTGCCAGTAGGCACCTAAAAGTTTCGGTCAATATCATCGTTAGAGCGACTTACTGAACCGAAGTCCCATTGTCAGTTTTTTATACCTTTAAATTGGGGAAACTCATACTCTAAACGCCAAGTTCTAAAAACATGATAAAAATATTTTTACGTGTCGCGATGGAATTCGAAATTTCGACAGTTCTGTATTAACCACACAAAACTTTACTAAAAACACTATAGTACATATATTGTTTTAAACTTTCATGTTCACTAACATTATAGATATTAACGGGGTTGTTACCATGTACCTTGTTTTTTATGAGTCTCCGATATTTCGGCACTGTTGCAAGCGCCATGATCACGCTTGCAACAAGGTACATGGTAACAATCCCGTTAATATCTATAACAATAGTACATTCACTGTACACTATATATAATGTCATTCAACTAAGAATAGGAGCGACTGGGCGCCATATTGTGATGTCATAGCTGTCAATTCAAACCAAATAGGTAGTGAGCAAAAAAAAGTTTTTATTTAATAAAACTTACGACGATTAAGTTAGAATAACATCAGATATTTGTTTCTTAGGTTTTCTCGCACATCATTCATTAAATAAAACTAGTTTTAACGGGTTAATGCACGAACTTTATTTATTTATTGACGTTTCGCAGCCTTTCCAGGTCTGCATCGTCAGAATAATAAGACCTGAAAAGGTCAATAAATAAATAAAGTTCGTGCATTTTCCCGTTACAACTAGTTTTATATAACATCAGATTTTTTTATTATAATTTATTTACTCAGATTGAGAAAAAAAAGACCGATTTTTCTCACACAGTCTTAATAAATAAATATTTTATTTATTAAGACTGTGTGAGAAAAAAACATTAATCAGAATCTAGCTCTTCAATTCCGCTCATCTCTGCATTACCGCCGGAGTAGTGATGAATAAAATCATGCACTATTACTAGGAACATGCATCCTTTATGTAAACGAAAGTTTTAAATCAAGTTTCTGACCGCAACTTAAAGTGACATTTGGTTGACGATTTAGGTTATCAACCATTCATAGCCAAAGCTCAATAAATGAAAAAAATATCAACCAATATTAATTATCAATATTTGTTATTGTTTGTTTTCAAATGTTTGGATTTTATTCTTGAATTAGTCGAGTGCTAAAAAAGGGTACCAAGATTTTTTCAAACTGTACTTTTCAAGCGACATTTTGACATACATTTTTGGTCATTGGCTTTCCTATTCTTATTTGAATCGCACTATCAGTCCTTAAACAATCCAACAAGAATATTTTACTTGCTCTTTGTTCGCCTTGCCAATCGTAAAATCGCTGTTGAAATCGCACTGCGCGGAGACGAGTTCCCTTACACCAATCGATGCATTCAAGATAAGTCCTGTTCTATTGAGAGTTCCCTATCACCGGCAAGTATTCAAACGTTGGTAGAAGGCTTAAGTTGTAAACAAGTTGGCAGCCATCATTGCACTTTCACCCTAACGCTGTACTGCTAAGACTCATATTCGCATGGCCTGGCCTTGGCCTTCATCAAGGTCATTCGGGTCGTGCGTATTTCGAATGACCGCTGCGGCGTTCTGGATAAATCTATTTCCAGTACGTTTATGGTTTTGGTTGCAGAGCGTTCGTGACAATACAATTAACTATAAATTATACTATTTTGTAGTGAAAAAAATGTGTCGTTCCATTACTAAAAGGTTAAGTGCAAACACATTTAATTATTTGATACGATGATAACATTAAAGCGTTTATCTTACGTCTACCAATATCTGATGTTTAAAAATATTCAAATCAAATATTATCGTTGTTCGTCTGGAAAAATGAGACGTATCAAACCGTTATTGAGTAAGCATCCAGAGAACTGAGTACTTAACTTCGCAGAGTAACCATCAAAGTTTTTCATTTGGAATGTTTTTAACCTTGTATGGAATATACTTTTTCATCCCACCACCTCGGAAAGTGTAATTTTGCGCTTCGAAATCTGGCTGGAAAATTCTATTTTATTCGCTTGAGCGGCAAAGTAGATTTGAATTTAGAACATCACATATAATGAGTACTCAATATAATTGTAAATTCAAAACGTCATTAAACCTATTTAATGTAACCTCTATGGTGCCAAATTTATGATTAGAACTTTTTAAATTGTGAAAAAATTTAAATTTGGAACCTTCTTGGTTTCTTTGTTTTATTTGCGTGCTTCGCGCCATTCTAGTTTTTCACGTTTTATTGCTTAATATAATTAACATAACCTAAAAACTGTACAAAAAAATCAACTAAAATGAGTGACATTAGCGACGATGAAGGTTATCTAACGCCAACTGAGTTAACTGAAACAGTTAATAATGCGCAAATGAGCCTTCTCCCTCAGCAATCACGAGAGAAGTATTTGAAACAGTACGATATATTTAACATGTGGCGACTAGCTAAAGGAGCAAAAACTTTCTCCGAAAACGTTTTGCTGGCATATTTTATAGAATTATCTGAGACCAAGAAAGCAAGCACGCTATGGAGTACGTATTCAATGCTAAAATTAACAATTAAGATGAAGAAAGACGTTCATATCGACACCTATCATAAATTAGTGGCATTTTTAAAAAGAGCCTCATCTGGTTATAAACCAAAAAAATCGAAGGTTTTCACAGCATCTGAAATTGCAAAGTTTATTAATGAAGCACCTGATTCCGTATATTTAGCGGCAAAAGTAAGTCAATACGTGTAATTTTTTGTTGTTGATAAAATTGTACATAGTACTTACAATATTTTTAATTTGATTAATTTATTTACGATTATAAATACTTCTTTTGTTACAGGTTGTTCTTATTATTGGTATAACCGGAGCATGTCGAACAAATGAACTTACACTACTTAATGTCAATAACGTATCAAAATATTCTCATAATTCTGATGAATTGCTATTAATTAATGTACTAAATACCAAGACAAAAAAAGACCGCAACTTCGTTATTCGCAAGGAATATGTAAACATTGTTCAGAAATATCAAGCTTTACGTCCTTCTAACACCCCAATTGAACGATTTTTTCTACAATATCGCAACGGAAAGTGTATCCGACAACCTATGGGTCAGAATAAAATTGGCAGTATTCCACGAGAAATAGCAACTTTTCTCGGACTTTTAGAACCCCCGTTATACACCGGTCACTGTTTTAGAAGAACCTCAGCCACACTTTTGGCCGAATCAGGGGCTGATCTTCTATCGCTTAAGCGCCATGGAGGCTGGAAGTCTAATTCGGTTGTAGAGGGATACATAGAGGATTCAATCCAAAGTAAATCAAAAATTTGTAATAGTATCGTGGAGGCCATAACGCTGAAAGAACCTCTGTCAGATTCTTGGTCTCGCCCTTCTACATCTAAAATGAGCCCCCATAAGATTGGAAACAATAGCCCTCTCTCGCCAACATTTACGCCAATAGAATCCAATGAATCGGCACAACTATTTAAAATTACTGATACGAGTAGTTTACCACAAAACAGCGCACAATTCACAAACACCAACATAACATTACCTAACAAAAATATTAAACTTAACATAAGTAACTGTAGCAACGTTACATTTAATATTTCTTAATTATTTTCTACTTCTTATTATTTTCTTCAATTTATAGATTATCTTAATGTGTTTTAATTGAAATAAAAATATTTTGTCATTATAAATTGTTTTCTTTTTCATTTTGTCATTTCCTCGCTGAGGTGGGATGAAAAGTTACGTATTGCACTCGAGTGGAAAGATTTTTCACCTTGTGCTCGTTTGTTTCCCTCGCTGACGCTCAGGATTCTAATTTAGAATCCTTCGCTTGCTCGGTCATCCAAATCGAGCACGCGGTTAAAAAGGAACTTTCCACTCTTGTATAATAAATAACTATTAGTGTATTTGAGGCATCTTATCAATGTTTATTCAGGGTGTCCCAATGTATTTGAATTTAATTCTATGCCAACTGGCAAGGTTGAGATCAGGTCTTGTTGTTTGAAGTATACCTGAGATACTTTTTATTCGATGAAGTTTATTAAAGTAATATAAGTTATTTACGGGATTGTTACCATGTCTATTGAAAATTGTGACCATGAGAGTTTGAAACAATATGAAGTTTATTAAATTTAGTATTGTATCGATTTTTGGGGTTCCGTAGTCCTGATAAGGAACCCTTATAGTTTCGTCATGTCCGTCTGTCCGTCCCCGATTTTTCTCATTAGAATAGAATATTAGCACTAGAGAGCTGTAATTTTGTGGAGATATGTACCTATATATTGATCACGCCCACAAAATGGTAGAATAAAATTTTGAGTATTATTTTTTTAGTTCACATCTACCCCGTGTGGGATATCGTTAAATAGGCCCTTTAAAGTAACAAAAGGTTTCCAAAGATTTTTTTTCGATTTAGGGATCCGTTAGCGAATTAAAGTGGTAATTATTATTCGAGTAAAGAACGAAAATCATTTTTATCGCGTGTCACACTAACGTTACGTTTTTATAAAAAATTTATCATCATCATCATCAGCCTATTAATGTCCACACTACTGGGGCATAGGCCTTACCTATTGATGGGTTAGGGAGATTGGGCCATAACCTACCACGCGGGCCCAGTGCGGGTTGGTGGGTGCTAACGACTGCAGATGCAGCCGGGAGCAACGGCTTAACGTGCCTTCCGAAGCACGGAGGAGCTCGAGATAGTAAATTTTGGTCCACCCATCCCATGACCTGCGATGCTGCATGACTGCGAAAGTTGCTCAACTTCAACGACCGCAGCCGAACGCGCTAACCACTAGCGCCATTGGGCTCCAAAAGCTCAAAAATTATATAAGCACTTGAAAAGATCGGCGGTTATACCGCGTCATCTCCTTCTCAGGGGATGATCGGTTCAGATGAAGCTTTTAGTCAGTATGAATCTGACATAACCTTGTAGCCTGCTATAGGGTATACGTGAAGATTTCCCAACCGCTCCCCCCCTGGGAGGAAACAAAAAAATATATATTTCATTATATATGGATTTAAAAAATATATCGAATTGGTTTTGAGTTTGACACGCAGTTTTACTGCGATTTAGATTGGTATTAATGTTTTTCTAATATACGATAATATAGAAAATAAAGACTCCTGGTCAAATATATTGTGGTAACTACAGGCAACTACGGAACCGCACTTGGCCGCTTTTTACAGCCTTTTATTTTTTTCTAAGATTTGCTAGACGCTAACTAGTACAAGATCCAAAGACTATCAGACCTAACTTATTTTCTCATGGACAAAATCTTGATAATTGAGTAGTATCCGTGTGTACTATGAACTTATACATATTCGCTAACTTGTGCTGTGGGCCAATTTTTAAGGTATCATGTGGCACAGGCACGTAAAAGTTTTACTCACTTTATTTACAGTCTGGGAACTGATTCCTGCGTATGTTGAAGAGAATATTGTAAACAATTCAAAAATTAGTACTGCAAGACACATTCTGTCAGCAGTTTTTATTGCCAGGCACTTTTAATGTCGAAAGCAAAAAACACAAACTCCCAACCGCAATGCCGGATAATGATGAATACTAGCACTTATACTCCAGTCATAGAAGTTTAATATGTATCTTGAAATAATCACCGAAAAGTATGTATGCGCATCACTTCCGAACGAGTGAACCAATTTGGATAATTCTTTTTTATTGGGTTCGTTATGGTAAGGACAAGGTTGTAGCAATTCTATCCGTTACCCTAGCGGGCCATAATACAAGTCTACAGTGCTTACTTTGGGGCTAGGCTAATTGGTGTGACTGTTAAAAATATTCGTCAATTAGAGCACTCTAATGACTTACACATAGCATGTAACTTGTGATAAATTGAATTCTAAATTTAGACGTAGAACAACATAATTGATGTACTTACACCAAGGCCGTTCGGACGACAAAGATAAAATTCTTCGGAAACTAAAGAATAAGATCTACAGTCAACACGCAACCTACCGGCTTAAATTGGAAACTTTTCCCTTTGGGAAATGGGACCGCAATTTTTCGTATCATTGACTTTGAAATACTTATTGTTCATAACGAAGTTTCTTGGGGTGTGCGTGAATAGTTTTCGTCGTGTTCTCACAGAGAATGGACAAAGCGTTTATGGCTATTCTTATGGCAAAGAAAATGTTTCTAAACTTTGGCCATATGACAGCTAAGTTCGTAGAATGCGATATAAAAGTTTTTGTTTGACTTTTAAAAATGTAAGAGAATTTAAAAATAAACATTCATTTTATTTAATATTAGATAAAGATCGAATAACAAAAACTTCTTGTTAGTAAGACATGCGTTCAACACAAGCTTAAGAAAAAAATACATTCAAAATTTGCATTGCAAAGGTTTTAAGCGTTTTCTAACTTTTTTGTAGTATGGCCGTTAGTGTCTAAAATTTTAAATCCTCATAAACCTTAATACCTACTAAAATAATATATTAGAATTAAAGTATAATAATAACGAATTCTACCTCATTTCGTTTTTTAAGAGCTAAGATCATTGATTCATTGACTAACTTGAAATATACTCGATTTATGACGACTTTTTTATACTGTAAGAGGTTCAATATGTACAGGAGGCTTCAGCAAAGAAAAGGTATTAGAACTCCAACTCCAAATATGTACGGGATTCTGTCACTAATTTGATATAAACTTTATCTATGAAGACTTTTTTATACGATGAGAAGTACTGTAGGAAGAATTAAGAAGTATAAAAACTGTTATGTAGGCTGTTTATGACATTTAAAAAGAATCTCTGCTTTTATTTAATAGTTCGATCATCGCCTTTGAGGGTTTTAAATATGAATGAAAGTTTTAAATAATTATAATTGTATATTTAATTCTAAAACAGCCCTTGCTGACTTTCTTGTCGGTTCTTCTCAGTACAAGGTCTCCCGCCGTAGATTTACGAACCGATGGCGTAGCTTCTAGAAATTTATGAGTGCTTGTAACAGCCTTAACTGAATATGATTATAAAGGAAGATTGTAATCAAAATACTGGTTACCCAGTCCCAGGTTAAAATGGTTTCTGCAGGTGAAACTGCGGGTGAGAAGCCAGTTTATCATATCTGTGTTCATGAGGTAAAATACAATACTAACACGTTTAAATATTTAACAGTCAGTTGCAGAAAGCATTCCTTTAGAAACTAATTAGTTAATTTGTCATTAGTACTAATGATTTCATTAAATTTAAAAAAAACGTTGCACAAAACAACAACAGCTCCTTTTAAATGTCCTTTAGCTAAAGAACAAATAATGACGACATTAAACTCTGCTACCAACATTTCAATTTTAAAGAGTGAAGAATTTCAAATATATTCACCCTTACTGGTATTCTACGTACACTTGAAATTACTTCTTCTGGGTCAGACAACGAAGATAGCCTTGAGAGCGACATTTTTTAAAAGGAAGAATACTTTTTATCACAAAATTAGCTTGAAAATGAGTTAATGAAGACTATAATGAGTGCTCAGGCAGTAATTAAAAATTGTAACCTCGAACTTTCAAAATAAAGGTCCTTTAGCGCCCATTTGGTGCTAATGACGTTTTGTGCAACGCAAAATACAGTTAATATGCAAGAATGACACTTCATTAGTTAAATTTAAAGGAGAATTAAAATCTTTGGTAAAATAGAATAGTGCAACAAGATAGTGGTTCATTACAGTTTAAAGAAGTCATTCAAATTTCAAGTCTGTTTCTGCAACTGGGTCTAAGACAGGATGTAATAATAAGCAGGTATTAATTTCAAAAGGGGTTAAAACAAAAACAAAACCTAGGTAGGTATCTCATTATTTTCTAATTAACGAGTTGTAATACCACAATTGTTTTGTGCTACCCTTATCAAACAAAACGCCCAACGGAAGAGCGAAAACAAAAGGATGGCGCAAAATACAAAAACACGAAAAAATAAATATTTCAGACTAAAAGAAAACAAGGGAGCAGTGATTCTGCCGATCTCGGCGTTTGTACCAAGCAAGCGTAAAAGAGAGGAAAAAGTGCAGGTAGAAAAAATCAGTGGAGAGAAACAACCGGACCAGACGAGACAGTGCTTGTACAAAAGCGACTAAAAATTCTAGTTAAAAAGCGTAGTTTTAGCTGGGAGAATGTTTGCCCGACCCACTTTATTAGGCCGGTAGGCTGTGCGGCCACGAAGTACGCGTTGATTTCTCGAAATGAGATCGCAGCATTTTATCATCATTAATGTCCCCATTGTTGGGGCACAGGCCTTCCTTAAGGATGGAATAGGGAGATTGGGCCATGATCCACTACGCGGGCCCGGTGCGGATTGGTGGCTGCTGACGACTGCACATGCAGTCGGGAGCAACGGCTTAACGTGCCTTCCGAAGCACGAAGGAGCCCGAGAAATTTTTGGCCACCCATCCAATGACCGCGAAAGTCGCTTAACTTCAACGATCGCTGCCGAACGCGCTAACCACTTGCCGCATCGAACTCATATTCTATAGCAATATTATTATAAAACATAGACTATGATTTACGGTTTAAATGTCATCTAAGTCAGTCTGTTTATGAGTATGTACGAAGGTGATGACAAAAAAAAAATAAGAAAACAATAATACGTAATTATATCGTCATTGTCAAAGGAGATTGGTCAAATTGGCCTAAATGCAAATAAAATATTGACATATACAGTAATTCTTGGCGTAATTTATACTTTATTTTACAGTCATTAGATTTTAACGGCCACCTTTAAATAATATATTAATTTTAAAAAAGGACTTCTATTTTTACCGGTTTGGAAAACATACGAATCATTTTTATTGGCTATGGGTGTAGTAACATTCACAAAGACTGATCGAGGTTGTTTATATAACATCAAAACAAATCTATTTTGTAAAGATTGATAAAATATTCCGATGATATTTTAATTCAAAATGTAGATGATATGTAATATTAAACGCAACATAAAAGTACTTAAGTTGTTTTATTTCATTAATTTACCTTATCAAAATATTTAAGCTATGTCAGGAATATACATATTTCACACATTGATCAGAACTATCATGAACCTACGCAATATATTATTACATTAGAATTACCTTTTACCATTATAAACCTAATTATTACTAAGAAAATATCCTATTGGTTTTTATAAAATTATGAAAACAGTTCCATGTTTCTCATAACATAGGTAAGCAGGTACCAGTTCCTTGACATGCATTTTGTTAGTGTAATTAGAGTTAGACACTTGTCAAATGAAACAAGATTGCTTCTGAAAGTCGCAATGGCATAATCATGATTTTAAAACTTACTCTTGTGCATTAATTTTAAAAACAGGCAATTATCTGTTATTTTACATGCTCTATATACCTGAATCTAATACATAATATCGGTACTTGGCTTGATTGCCCTATTTTCCTATATAAGTTATTTGGTTTTTATTATTCTAATACTTGTGCCTATTTGCAAACATAACCTCAAAATCATTCAGTGTATATGGTTTATAGAAGTTCTCAGGAGTGGCCGTCGATAATATTCGTTTCTACGGTAATTTATATATAATTTCGAATCTAGGAAACAATTTTTCATGGTTATTGGTTTTTAGGCCAAACATGTATGGAAGCTGAGCAATCTCCTTTGGTATAGAAGGAGCCAGTTTGTTCTTACGTTCGGTAGGGGCGCTGCTTTGATTTCATATAAACTTTGACGATGCGATACGATTACAGTACCCTTAAAACGAACCAAAATCGAATTCGTAACGTTTGCTAGTCCGAAATGTCATTGTCAAATCTGTACTGATTTTTAGTTCTCGTTACGTATTTTGTGCCGCTGATGTTCAAGTTTAGATACACAATTTGACATTGACATTTCGGTTTGCAAACTATTTGAATTCGATAATGGTTCGTGCTAGGGGTGCAGAGCTGTCACAGTTCGTATCTGGGCCTCAGTCATATCATATTTCACAGAAACTTCTTATGTACAGTATAACATAAAAATCAAACAATACTCGTATACTTAGTCTATGCCGAAACGAAGCGTAAGCACTAAGGTTTAGGTTTACTAATAAAATATTGATCTAATAGGTGACAATGTTACATCCAGGCGTAACAAGCGGCGACTCATAACTGGATCCCGCAGTAACGCCTGGAGGGTGAGGGGTAGATCGGGGAGTTGGTTTACCTGGTAGGTACGGGAGCTAGTTGGCTAGCTAGCCGCTCGGGCTGCGGTCCGTGATACTAGTCAGGTGACGCTGTAAACGGAGAAGCCCAGGATCAGCTAAAGCGGGTGCGGGCTGGGCCCCTGGTCGGAGGTGGGGTGGTTTGGCGTATACCACGCTTGCGTGAGTGCACGTAGAAGTATACCCGCACCGACTAGTGGCCCTCAGACTGCTCGCCGCTGCCGTATGCACCACGCAATTACCTGCGTCACGAAGGTTTATTACCAGCAAACCAACGCGGTGTTGGTTTTTTTTTTGAGTGTGTATGCTGTTGGCCGCAGATGACCTTTACAGCGTCACCGGGTTTGCGGACGGCGAGATCCTAAGGGGACCTCAAGCCGGGAATGGCGAGTGCCACTGAAGGTATTCCAGGCGGATGGCGTCTCCCCACGGGGGGAGTCTCCTCTCCGTCTGGAGCCTCTAGACCACTCAAACCTAAGGGGGTCGGCTCAACTAGAGGGCGTCTCTGAGACTCGGACCTCGGCTCTAGTTAGCCGTTGTCGTGGGGGGGCGGGGAAAAACGTCTTTGCACTCTTATCCTACGGGTGCGGTGTCTGCCTAATGCTAAGCTAGTGTGCACGTTTGCTAGCTGTGTAGTGTTGGTGTTTGTGGCCTGTGTGGGAGGAATCGGAGGCGGGTTGGCGCGGGTGATTTCGTCGTCAGGGTAGTCTAAGACGTGCCTAGGCCTACGGAATCGGAGGGACCTACGATTGGAGGACGGGAAGGCGGGACTAATCGCTTTAAGCGGTGTTGGTCAATGTCGTGGATATCATGCATTTTTTCTCCCGGTCATCGAAAAAAGAGGCTACAATGTTAGATGCTAATAACAATTACTATGTGATGTGTTTACTAAAAGTAGATTTTTTTTAATTACAACATCATAATCGTACATTTTTAAATCGACAAAATATTTCGTATCTCGCGGCCCCGCCACATCAGCCGTAACAGCTAGTTTCAGCGCAGGCTGGCTTGTTTATTTAAAACTTTTTACCGGCAGGTGCGGCCTATTCTGCACGTCACACTCGCCTACTAGGTAACCAGCATGACGAATCGTAAACCGACCTCGCATTGTCGCTAATAAGAATGAAATGTATTTGAGATAAACATTTTGTTTATTTGATCTTCAGTGCTTCAGTGTTCTTAAAGAAGAATACACTCAGTTTTCACCATTCTGAGGTGAGATTTGAAAGGAGATTGCTCAGCTTCCATACATGTTTGGCCTAAAAATTGTTTCCTAGATTCGAAATTATATATAAATTACTGTAGAAACAAATATTATTGACAGACACCCCTGAGAACTTCTATAAACCATATACACTGAATGATTTTGAGGTTCTGTTTGCAAATAGGTATTAAAATAATAAAAAATAAATAAGTTATATAGCAAACTAGGGAAATTAAACCAAGTACCGAAATTATGTATTACATTCAGGTATATAAAGTATGTAGATTAGTAGATTGCCTGTTTTTAAAGTTAATACATAAGAGTAACTTTTAAAATCAGGTATCATATATGCATTTCCGGTTAAAATAAGGTAGGTAGGTACTCTGTGACAGAAACTGTGTGCTATTTGTGAATGAGCCACAGATTAGAGAGGATTTTTAATCTCTAGTTAACTAAAGAAAGCTTATTATTTTTGTTCTGTTTATAGTATAACCATATTTTAGATTTTTAGTGTATCACACCTTATCCACCACCACCCTAGTCTCTTTTTAATAAGTCATTAATCGTAAACCGCAATTTACCTTTAAACAAATACACTATTATTGAAACATTGATTAAAGTTACACCGAGCTACAAGAACTTTTATATTATGTTACTTGCTTCTACGGAACCCTTCAAGGGCAAGTCCGATTCGCACATGGCCGCTAAATTAAATAAATATTTCCAACACTCACACCAATTAGCCTAGCCCCAAAGTAAGCACTGTAAGGCTTGTGTTATGGGATACTAGGGTAACGGATAGAATACATATATTATACATATATAAGTATATTTATATAGAAATACATATTAAACATCCATGACTGGAGTTTAAATGCTCGTATTCATCACACATACATCTGCCCCCGCTGGGATTCGAACCCGGGACCTCTCGAGTCGGCGACACCATGAAACCCAGCGTATAAACCACTCGGCCACGGAGGTCGTCAATTTTAATTAATACCTTGAATAAATAAGATTCAATGACCACAGCTGTTGAATCTTGTCAATTTGCGTGTTCCTACTAGAATGTCTCGTAAGACAATCACGCGACTCTGCCCGCCCTTAAGAAGAACTGTTTAAGGCGCTAACTCTCCTTATATACTCGACATACTGTAAAATTCTGAATGGCTCTAGTGATAAAGATTGTTTTCTGTAATATATACCAGTATACTGGCCAGTGCTAATGAAGTCATGAATCGACGCTATACTGGTGAAAATATATTGGCCAGTGCACTGACGTCATAAACGACGAAATAGTAAAAACAGTGCGAATAAAGAAGATTTTTTATTCACCTCATCAATTAAAAGGAATCTTTTTGTTCGGATGCCATTATTCTTCTTTAAATAAAAAAGAAATAAAATTCGAATGCATCTCACGCACCCTCGGTCATAAGTCATATTCGTTTTCCCGGTAAAAATATGGTAGCATACCAGTACAATATGGCGTCGGATTCGTGACGTCATTAGCACTGGCCAGTATACTGGTATACATTACGGAATACACCGAAAATTAATACACTTGGATCGTAGCCGAATGAGCAAACCAACAAATAATATTAATGTGATGGAAGTTGACATCAACACATGTTTTCAATTTTTGATGTCATCTTTCAATTGACGACACTGTTTGAAACAAAACAGGGAGAAAAAACTAGCCCTTGCTGAGTTTCTTGCCGGTTCTTCTCAGTACAAGGTCTTGTAACATTGATGTAAGTGTCTTCGTGTCTTGTAATTGCTTAAGTGTTACAATTATTGTTAAACCTATTTAGAAACGTACAATAGATAAACATTCCGTGTAAACATAATAGATAACGACCTCCGTGGTCGAGTGGTTTGTACGCCGGGTTTCATGGTGTCGCCGACTCGAGAGGTCCCGGGTTCGAATCCCGGTGGGGGCAGATGTTTTGTGCGATGAATACGAGCATTTGAACTCCAGTCATGGCTGTTTAATATGTATTTCTATATAAATATACTTATATATGTACAATATATGTATTCTATCCGTTACCCTAGTGTTGTAAAAAAAAAAATAAAAAAAAATACAAATATTAATAGTTAATCGGTGTCTGTTCGCACTGCCGGCCAGAACTTGCTCCACTAGATTTCATAATAGTACTCGCTCAGCGATGCTCGCCTGGACGTCCAAACGCGTGCGCGTGCATTTTTTCATAAAGGCTACCATTCCTAGGCGCACCCATCCGCCGGATTTGTCGCTGGCGACAAGTCCGCGGACAAATTCGCGTGTGAATGTATAGGTGAGTGCGGCTCGCACCCCAGCCGCGCTGTACAAGTCCGTACGTGTGTGTGCTTTCACAGATTTATCGGTGAACTTGTCAGTCATTTGTAGTGCGTGCACGCAGTTGTGTTGTTTGTATGACGAACGAGTAAACGAGTACCTATAATAACATGTCGTTCGACGATCATAAAGAGTTTTGGCAGGCATTTATCCTGCTGTTTAAAGAGAAAACTAAAGAGAAACAGGTGGTTTACAGGACTGAATGCATTGCAGCAATTTTAAATGAGTATATTTTGTTCGTTGTTTCAGCCATTCCTTTGTCTAGACGCGCTTTTACTATTTTTTCTCCGTTAAAAGTATTGCAGCGTCTACTAAAGCGACTTTTGTGCGTTTGGAAAGCACCGGTGGCATGGTAGGGTAGGGAAGAACGATACGCGCGAGGCTCACCAAAGTACACAAGCGACTGGACTGCAACTCGGCGCTCGTGTAGTGTGTGGGCAATGATGGATTTGTCCATAAATGGGTACGGCTCGGGGTTCGGCTCGCGGTGCGTGTAGTGAATGGTGGGCTTAAGACTGTTACAGCGAACGCATGGCGTGTGTAATCGCCCGTTGTACTCGCACACCCGTTTTATGGCCCAGTGATAAAACATTAGCATTAGTCGTTTCTCATTCATCGTCGACGGGACAATGTGTTGTTAGCCATTAATATTCCCAGCAGCCTGAAATATGGGACGTGTAGATTTTTTCTAAATAAACAAAAATAAAAAGTAAAAAAATAAGAATCTTTTATTTCAAGACATGTTCTCATATATGTTAGTAACAATTTTTCTTAACCTATGTTAGTATTTCATTACAATTTGAATCATCATTATAACATATATAAACATAATTAAATCATTAACATAGATAGAAATAATTAAAATAAATAAATAATTTCAAAATTGAAATAACTAAAAATTTATTAATTTTTACACCCTACACGCTCCCCTCGGCCTGGTCACCAAACATGTAGTTTGATGAACTGACCGAGCAGAGGAGAGTTCATTCTATTTGCTAACATACACACTTAATATAGCAGTGAATTCTTTAAGTACGAATATTACATACATACAAACATTAAAATCCTCGAATATAAAATTAAGTCACCATAATATTCAATCAAAACTTTTTACGTCTGATACATATTATAAGTAGGTACACAAATCTTCAATCAATCACAAAAAACGTTATAAACTCTGACATTATTTCCCGTTCTAAAAAGTAAGATAACTCTTTTGTCCTACTTCGAGGCAGCAAAAAAAAACTTCACGATATTACAAAAAGTTCTTCTAATCGGCATTAAAATCAAAAAAGTTTCGGTGCCGTTGGTTGCGTTCAACTTTGGCATGGTTTCAAATTCGTATATTGAAAAGATAAAAATAGAAATTCAGTAATTTTAACAGAATAATTTTATAGCAACAAGATAATTTTGTAATTATCTACATTTTCTTGTTTTAACTAAGTTAAAACTATAACAATATCTTTTAAAACAAAATGGGTATCGGTCTTCAATTTTTTGTTTTTTGTTGTCAACCTTGTTCAAATCTCAAAAAGTCTTTGAGTTATTTAGGTAAAATAAAACTTTGACATCTATGGCCAAGGTTGTGCATTTTCAAAATAATATTGAAACTTAAGCGTATTCAAAACAAACTAAATACCGTGATTCAGAATAATCATAGAAAAATATAGAACACAACAGTAACGATGACTTTGAAAACTAAATAATATTATTACAAACTTAACAGCTTAGTATACAAAAAATTGTAACAATTTAATAATGTACTTAATAAAATCCATTACCATCTATTATATAAATATATATAAATTATTTAGCTACAGTAAACTGTTATATTGTTATTTTTTAAGCCTTTAACTGCTAGATGCTTAAATCGAAAGATAATTTTACTAAAAAAAACCAAGTCAAATAAAAACCTTTACAAATATTAAACATTTGAAAGAAGAGATAGCATTAAACATTTTCAAGGATTTAACTGCTAGATGTTTAAGTAAAAAAAACCGCGTGGAATTTTTTCTAGTATTTTTTTTAATTAAATATTTCTATTTTTCCTTTCAAATGTTTAATACTTGTAATGATATTTATTTGTCATTGTGGGTTACTTACAATACGAAGAGATGGCGCTGCCTTGCAGACTAAGAAGTACGAGAGTAAATTCAACACGACCATCAGTGCATTCTCGTCTACTGTGTGGAATTTTCTTTAAAGTAAAATATTACTTAAAGTATCTAAAGTATGTTTTTGAGGCATTTAACTGCTAGATGTTTAAATCTGAAGAAAAGCTTTACTAGAAAATAAAATTAAATATTTGAAAATAATAATGAAAAAAAATAATATCATCACAATATTCCATTTCCCAATATCTACATACATTATTGCATGCCAAAGCTGCTTTACAGCGATACTGCACCCGGGCGTGTGAAAGCCGGATCAAAAATGTAATGTAACGTGTAACAAGCAAAGAGGAAGTATTTTTGCTTCCGTGAATTCCGGACCTGGCTCACGAAATAGCTTCGAAAATATCCGGCAAAGTCCGGTGCGAACCGCTTACGGTAAACGATAAATTTTCACTACGAGATGTTTTACAGGAGTGACGTCACCACAGAGCACTTCCAATATATAATGCAAATAAAATAATATGATGCATTACAATTTTGTTTTATGATTCTTGCCAAAGTTGGCGGTGTTTTGAGTGTGTATGCAGATGGCCTTTACAGCGTCACCGGGTTTGGGGACGGCGAGATCCTAAGGGGACCTCAAGCTGAGAATTGGCGAGTGACTCTAGAGGCATTCCAGGCGGATGGCATCTCCCCACGGGGGGAGTCTTCTCTCCGTCTGGAGCCTCTAGACCCCTCGTACCTGAGGGGGGTCGGCTCAACTAGAGGGCGTCTCTGAGATTCGGACCTCGGCTCTAGTTAGCCGTTGTCGTGGGGGAGTTGTCGGTGTGCGGGGTGGGTAAGGCACTTCACCCACTGTACCCCCCTCGCCGCATAGCGACGGAGCGCAGATTGTAACGGTGTATAATGCGATTTAAATAAAAATAGGAAAGCCAATGACCTCTATCTGTCAAATGTCACTTGAAAAGTACGGTTTGCAAAAAAAAAAAACTTGAAACCCTTTTTTAGCACTCGGCTAATTCAAGAATAAAAACCAAACATTTGGAAACAAACATCGGCTGATATTTCTTTTTCATTTATTGAGCTTTGGCCAAGAATGGTTGATAACCTAAAGCGTCAACCAAATGTCACTTTTAGTTGCGTTCAGAAACTCGATTTCAAACTTTCGTTTACATAAAGGATGCAAGTTCGTATGTGACCAAGTAATAGTGCATGATTATTCATAACTACTCCGGCGGTAATGCAGAGATGAGCGGAATAGAAGAGCTAGATTCTGATTAATGTTTTTTCTCACAGTCTCAATAAATAAATATTATTAAATATCGGTGTTTTTTTTCTCGATGTTAGTAAATAAATGTTATTAATAAAATCTGATGCTTTTTCTCACTTAATCTCAGTAAATAAGTTTTATTAAATAAAAACTTTTTTTGCTCCCTCTACCTATTTGGTTTGAATTGACAGCTATGACATCACAATATGGCGCCCAGTTGGTGGTATTCTTAGTTGAATATCAAGTATCTCAGTTTGTATAGAAATCCCGCGGCCTGCACCACACTGACCTATGACGTCTCATGCGCAGATTCTGCCAAACGGCACGGAAGCGCGGAGCGTTTTATACTTGAGGACAATTTCACGATGGATTTTTCCGTAGACAGATTTATATTTGAAATTGAACAACGCTGAGCATCTTAAAGCCACGTTGATACAATAATTGCAGCATCCTGAATGACTTTGGTATCAACAAATTTTAAGTAGAATGGAATAGAATATATTTTATTAACCCTCATATTACATATATTACACATTTACAGATACAAATTCAAAAAACACAGGGCTAACCAGGACACTACCTCAGCATTAGCTGATGCGACATTGTGTCGCACCACCGCTGTTATTCTGGCAGAACCTGTTTAGTGACACAAAAAAGACCTTTTTTTTGAAGTTATACTTCTTTAGGCGCGTTATGAAAAAATGATGAGAGTGAAATTTTAAGATGCGCGCGCATCATTGTAACACAAAATTTTAACATAATGAAGTTGGTCGCTTTAGCGACCGCGGTCGCTTTAGCGACCAACTTCATGCGTTACTTTTGTGTTTACCGCACATTAAGAAAATCTACCAACAAAATAGAAATAGAATCTCTATTTAGTGGGTGCTAACGACTGCATTGTGAAGGCCTATCAAAAGTATTTATTTATCTGGAACAACGGACCCAAAGCGCGATTCAGGAGACTACAGCGCCATCTCTTGACCATTGGTGTAGTAGAACCAAAAACCACATCTTTATTTTTTGTAATAAAGTAACAGTTATAGGTATTTATATTTATAATATCAAAAGTATTTATTAATCTGGAACAACGGAACCAAAGCGCGATTCAGGAGACTACAGCGCCATCTCTTGACCATTGGTGTAGTAGAACCAAAAACCACATCTTTATTTTTTGTAATAAAGTAACAGTTATAGGTATTCATATTTATAATATTTATCCACATGTTTCTAGTTTGTATATTCGGAATACGTGTTTGAGTTTCATACAAGTGCAAATCACATATGTTCTAATAAATTACATTCAGTAGCGATTTTAATTGAATATTTTGATTATTTATTTATTTTTTCAAATTAAAACTGAACTTTATTGACTTCGTCCTTTTCCAGACTTTTTATTAATTTATTGTAATTAATTATTTGCATGCAATTAAAAACTAATTTTAAACGATGCCAAAGAAGGATAACTTCTCACGCGCCTACATAAGTACACGCTCCCATTTTTTTTATTTTTTATTACTTGAAAGGATGTATGGACTGACCATCCTTTGCTTTCAAGTAACAAAAAATAAAAATAAATAAAATCAGTCAAAACAGCAAAAAACATAATAAATATATCGCAAGCAAAGCAATGCAAAAATAAAACGAAGCAATTCATTTAATTTCAGTTTAAAAATTCATTTCAATTAAAAATTTACATGATTGATAACGCAACCGCCACCCAAAATAGCAGTTACTCATAATAGCAATAAGCATAAGAGACTGTTCTTCACAAAACAGGACATACTTGTCGTGATACTAGTGACAAAAAGTATAAGGCCAAATCATGCTACGGACAATTTACATCAATGCTGTGAAGCAGCACCTCTCCGTTTTTTATTCAGCAAAAGAAATCAAGGTATTACTTACAAAGTTACGCTATAATTGATTGTTCCTTTAATAGTTGCTTTTTGAGATGTTTTTTAAAAGTGTTATATGTAAGTAGTATCACCACTGTGATGGAAAGTTTTCATTTGGTGGCGCGGGGCCCAGATCTGTCCATTGCATCGTCGCTGCGTGCTTATGCTGCGATACTACTTAAGTTTAGCACAAGCGGATTTCTAGTACGGTGCTCTGTGGACGTCACTTACTCCTGGCAACTCGAGATTTCTCACACTAGTTAGAGTGGAAAAAAAAACAGTGTCAAATTGATTTATATTCGGGCGACGAGGTAACCCTCACCTGTGAAAAACACCTTTTTTTCCTTTCATCTGTTGACGTGGAGGCGATCAATCTTCGTCTGTCATTTGCTCGGCCCGTCGCTAATTGATAAAAATTTCGTCTTCCTCCTTATTTTCAAATAAGTACATAATAAATAATTATGATCGACGATATTCTTATGAGATTACCTGATAATAATAGCTTTCAGGTATTTAGAGGTAAAAAGAAGATGAAATAAAACCTCCTCTAGGTTACATGTAGGGGAGTTACCCTGAATATAAATATTTTTCATAATATTTGTTTCCTAGGTTTTCACACACACTACTCATTAAATAAAACTAGTTTTAACGGGTTACTGCACGAAACTTTATTTATTTATTGACGTTTCAGGCTGCTTCGTCAGAACGATTTTTTATTTAATTTTGTCGAGCTACCTTCGAAAGACTTCTATTGAGCGTTCGGTTAATTCAATGTTCGATTTTTAAAAATTTATTGTCTATGTATAAATTTATTAATTAATTTAGTCAATAAAGTACTTTATATAAATTCTTTTTTGTAATATTGAGTTTATTTATTTGACCCTAACTACCGTAAACTACCACCGGTTCCAAAATTGGGAGACCTTTCTGAGAAGAAACGGCGAAATAAACTCAAGAGAGGCTTTCTATCTCCTTCTTATGTTAAATTATGCAAACAAAAAGAACTAATAGTATCTGTTGGTCTTGCAGTGTGTGCTCGGGGTTGGGATTTTATCTCCTGTATAATAGGTTCCCAAGCTGGTGGTATATACCAACCATCTTCCCTATTGGAATTTGGATATTTTTTAATCTCAATAGCCTCGCGTATTATTCTATGAATGAATCATTGCTCATGCTCATTTTTCATAATTTTATTCTACTATTTTGTCGGCGTGGTCGATATACATATCTCCACAAAATTACAGCTCTCTGGTGCTTATAGTCTCAAAGCAAACCGGTGACGAACAGACGGACATGACGAAACTATAAGGGTTCCTTGTCTTCTGAACAGAACCCTAAAAAGTATTAATCTCACATTAATTTGTGTTGACATCAAGGTGTTTGTAACTGAAGATAGAAAAAATATTCACAGTTGTAGCTTCATCATCATCATCATCAGCCTATTAATGTCTCCACTGCTGGGGAACGGGCCTTCCCTATGGATGGAATAGGGAGTTTGGGCCATGACCCACCACGCGGGCCCAGTGCGGAGTGGTGGGTGCTAACGACTGCAGATGCAACCCGGACCAACGGCTTAACGTGCCTTCCGAAGCACGGAGGAACTCGAGATAGAAGAGTTTTGGTCACCCATCCAATGACCGACCACTGCGAAAGTTGCTTTACTACAACGATCGCAGCCGAAAGCGCTAACCGCTCGCGCCATCGAGCTCCTCAATCAAATAGCTAGTTGTAGCTTGTAGGTACTTAATTCGTTGGAAAAGCTTCGAATATTTTTTGTGGCAGTTGAATTCCTGGATAACTGCCCAAGGACGTAAGAATCGTTCGTGCCAGCACTGTTATTGTGGCTCTATTGCGAAAAAAACGGAACTGTTCAGTTGAATAGCTAGACTGTTTAGTATTGTGGTTCATTCATTGAGAACTCTAATTTACCTAATAATGGAAATTGGAACGAGAGTCAATTAGATGATATCTTTTCAACGCCCATTCACTGAATTTCGACCTATTTGGTTATCTTGTTTTAAAGAATAATTCTATAAATATTATTGCGTGTGAAGTATTTGTTAAAAAAGTCATTATGTGTGTTTGAAACGCATGGCAGTGTGTATTTGAAAGTATGTTTAATGTAGGGCAGATCAAAACCACGGCGTGTCGGGGTTGACCAAGTTGGTTTTGAATTAAAGACTGTTGTAAAGACACATTCACCTTTTTTTCTAAGTGTTGAGCCCATACTATTTTTTATTTACAAAGATCTCAAAACAAACACAAAATGGCGAGACATCATTTTGACAATAGTACCAAGCGATAAATTCAAGCTATCTCAACTGACTTATTACATAGACCACAAGCCGTCCGGCATTTTTAATAATGACCGGGCAATGTGATATATAGGTGAGTTTAGATTGTAATTAATCACTTTGCCCGATATGGCTGGGCATTATTAATATTGCCCGGGCATTATGAATAATGCCCGTTTAATAACTTAGCCCATAACATATATATTTTATTTAATCCGTGTATCTCTAATCCTCATCCCACATCTGCACAACGAAGCTTTGGTACTAAAACGCACTACAATTAACGTTCGAATTTTGAATGGGTTCCATCGTTTTATGCTCTTTCAGCTGCGCACACAAATTCCACAACCTCTTTTATGCGTGTCGACTCATTTGCCTGCATAAATATAAACAAAAAAAAAACAAATCTTATCACCAAGCTAACGATATTCTTCCGTCCGTCTGCCAGCGGTCTCAGTATTTACCTACCTTTATAGTAAAATACACACATCAAAAGTGTCTAGGGATCAACATATATTTTTGCAATAACTTTTCTCCTGATTGATATTAATTAAAATTTTCTTTAAGGATTCATCAAATAAAGTGTTTTCGTTTGTCACAGTAACGATAAACCAAGTCACCTTTGCATTAATAAAGAAATTTGCCATTTTCCTAATAAAGGGATTTTTGACATTTGAACCACTAACACAAAAGTTCGAAAAAAAGACTGAAATAACAGTTTTCTCTAAAATTTTATTGGGTAACTTAAACAATTAATAATCCGTATTTCTACCGCGAACACTAACAACACAAGAACATCGGTTTGGCATACTCAAAATGAGTTCATCCAAATCACGCTGTGGAATGGCCGCCCATGTTCGTTGCAACAACAAAAAAAGGTCTTCTTGCGACTGGATACCCTCCATATTCGGCAGAGCTCTTCTCTGTAGCATATCCCATGCATGCTCAATCGGGTTCAAGTCTGGCGACTGAGCAGGCCAGGGCAGGACATTGATGTTAGCTGCGGCGAGAGTCTGTCTTACAACTCTTGCGGTGTGCGGTCGTGCATTATCATGCATTAACTGAAATAAGGGACCGATTTGCACTTGTAGAGGAACGATGACGTCTGATACAATCGTCTCAGCATAAATTTGAGCGTTGAGGTTGCCTCTGATCCAAATCAACTCAGTTCTTCCGCCGATCCAAATACCCGCCCATACCATGATGGTTCCACCACTATAAGGATGGAGTTCCTGGCAGGATTTTAATCGCTGTTGGCGTCCAGGGGTTCTCCAGTGTCGTATACGTCTTGTATCCGGTCTCATACCAAAACGAGACTCATCAGAAAAGCACACGAAACGCCATTGTTCTTCTGCCCAATTTCTGTGTTCAAGAGCCCATTGATATCGAATCCTACGATTGTGCATTGCTATAGGTGGTACCCGTAGCGGTCTTCGGGAATGAAGGTTCACTTCATGCAAGCGGTTTCTGACTGTTTGGTCGCTAATTAAGTTCCCTGAAGAGTGATGAAGCCTCACGGCTAACATCATGGCGGTTATTGTTGGAGCTCTTCGAGTTAAGATTTGAATGTATCGGTCTTGTCTCCGTGTGGTGCAGCGATACCGTCCTCCATGGCGCTCAGCCACGGTACCAGTGCTTCGGTATCGTGTCCAAAGTCGACTGATAACACTCTGACTTGTATTCAGAGCTAAAGCCACAGTACGTTGCCGGGAACCAGCTTCTATCATTCCCACGGCTCTGAGCATTTCTTCCCTGCTTAAATGACGTCGCCGCTCCATAATAACGTTGGTTTTAATCAGTAGTAGGGAAACAGTAGCACTAATAATGTCTTCAATGCGTTGTATGTTTTTATAGGGAAAATATTGACAGCTGATTTTCATCTTTTACTCGAATTTGATTCACAGTTCCTGATTCAAATTATGAAATGCACCAAAAAGGATCCATATAAATTTATAAAATCATAAATTTATTACAAAGCCACATCTCAATCTCAAGAAATCCGCATAAAAATGCTTGATCCCTAGACACTTTTGATGTGTGTATCACAGTTATTGCAAGTAAGAAAGTGTGCCAAAACATCACCGCGATAAAATTTACTACACAGCAGCAACATTCAATTCTAAAGTCTTATTTTAGTGTGGGAGACCGCATAAGATCGACCTTCACCGATCTGATAAATCGATGAGACATATTTTTTATCAAATATAATTTATAAACAATTATGCCTATGATGACTTGCCTATCGAAAAGTTTTTATAGCTATTTTCAATTTAATTATTTTTAATCAATTTTCTTTCATTACCTTTGATAACCTTATCATTTTCTGATTTCTCTTTTGATAACCGAATGAGTTTTATCGCAACTGATAGTTTTTAACACACAGAATATGCCAAGATAGGCTTGCCTACTTATTTGTGGACATGGCTACCTGGCAAGCACATGTGAATAGGTAACTATACCGATATGTTAACCAAACGAAATTTCTGTCATAGTTAAAATATTTTAATTACAAAACCAATCATATAGGCTTTCCTGCAAAAAATCGGTCACAAATTATTATTGGCAAGCTATAAAGTTTTAGATTTTGAGCTATTCTGATAGGTGCGAGAGAGACAGTAAAGCTTCCGAGGTCCGTGTGATAGAACAAGACACAACATAGCATAAATATATATATAAAGCAAGTTCAACAAAAAAAAAAAACAAAAGACCTCAAAACAAACAAAATAATGTGAAATAATATAAACATTGTGATCGAAATCACAGCACCTATATTATAATAATTTGTAAACATTTTTTTGCAGGTACGCCTATATGATTGGTTTTGTAATTAAAATATCTTACCTACTATATAAATTTCGATTGGTTAACAGATCGATGTAGTTACCTAGATTAATTTACGTATTCACATCGGCTTACCAGGTAATTATGCACAGAAATAAGTAAGCAAGCCTACCTTGGCATGTTCTGTGTCTTAAAAACAATCAGTTGAAATTGAAAAATTGAAAAACAATCAGTTGAAATATAATTCATTCGGTTATCAAAAGAGTGAAGGCGATGAAAGAAAATTGATTATAATTAATTAAATTAACAATAGCTATGGACACTTTTCGATAGACAAGTCATCATAGGCATATTTGTTTATAAATTATATTTGATATGAAATATGTTCCATCGAGTTATAAAATCGGTGAAGGTCGATCTCCCACCGGCTCTTAGACTTTTTCTTCGAGTCCTACGTGATAATCAACGGAGTTATTTGTTTCTATAAAAACAAATCTTTAGTTTTATAAATCGAACCGTTTCATGCTCAAAATAAAATTAACATTTAATTACGATAAGGTAATCCTTAATTTCAAAAAATATATATTCAGGCCAGCCACAAGTCTGAGTCACCCGCTATAGGTATTAGAACTTGAAACATAACAAAGACGTAAACGGGAGAATTCGATGAGATTTTTCGAACGGGCAATAAAGAATACTTATCTTTTTACCAGTTGCGTGAGTTGACGTTGGCGCGCAAAACGTAACATCTAAAGGTCTGTTTAGACTGAACAATAGTAATCACAATAGGGATGATGACTATTTTTTTTTTCTTCGTTTATCAGGTAGATTATCAAAAAGTATTGGACACGTATTTTTTCTTTTTTCACATAATATAAACATTGCAGAGATATATTGATTAGAAAAGTCGCATGACGTCACTTTTGAGTACACTTTTAAGCGAATATTCACTAAAAAGTGACGTCACGAGCCCCTACTCCCAAACTTTGACGCGCTATAACTTTGTATTTTTTTTTGTTGATTGCCCAAAGAAAAAATACGTGTCCATTATTTTTTGATCATCTAACTGACGGACTAAATAGAATTTCGTTTACTGTACCCCGTCATCACCACAGACAACCTCTGTGTACGTTCGTTGTAGTATATTTAAGTATCCGAAAAATTTATGGGTCTATTTGACCGATTACTTCTTTGAATTTGTCAAAACAGATAAGTTTACTTCTAGCTATATTTGTAAGAGTCGAGGATGGTGCAGGTGGCTAGCGCGTTCGGCTGTGATCGTTGAAGTTAAGCAACTTTCGCAGTGGTCATTAATGGGTGACCAAAAATTTACTATGTCGAGCTTCTCCGTGCTTCGGAGGGCACGTTATGCCGTTGGTCCTGGCTGCATCTGCAGTTGTTAGCACCCACGAATCCGCACTGGGCCCGCGTTGTGGGTCATGGCCCAATCTCTCTATTACATCCATAGGGAAGGCCTGCGCCCCAGCAGTGGGGACATTAATAGGCTGATGATGATGATGACACACGCACACATTTAATACTATCTGACATCAGAGTCACGCACACATTGAGCGTAACATAAGCCATTTTCTTTGCGTGGTGACTCAGTGTCGCCGCACACGGGCCACCGACCACAAACACGAAACGCCGCCACCTGCATATTTCTTGTAGTTTTCATACATTTTATATGGACTCGCCACACACGGTACGCCGGTGGCCGCTCTTAATAGGCTGATGATGATGATATATTTGTAAACAATTGGAATTGTATTAATATGGATCAAGGGTTGCTTGAGACCTTTGATATAAATGCAGTAAGTAGATTATTCTTTAGATAAAATTAAAAATATGGATTGAGTTTCGGAATACTTTTCAAACCATCTGCAAGTAAACTCTTTCGTTTTTTAATAAAATTAAACGAACTTCCTGTAAAATTTGGTAATAGTTCTGCTGCTGTGCAACTTCCGTGTTGGCACGGTTTGCTTGCACAATCGCAAACGCTACCATTAGCACGAACCAATATCGAATTCGAATAGTTTGCGAGTGCGAAGTGTCATTGTCAAATGTGTACTGATTTTTACTTCTCGTTACGTCCGTTGTGACACTGCTGTTCAAGTTTCCATACAAAATTTGACACTGACATTTCGCACTCGCAAACTATTCGAATTCGATAATGGTTCGTCTTAAGAGTACTGAACGCGCTAACTCAGTGATTATGACGCAGATGTAATCAAATATGGAGATTCCTTGTAAGTCAACAAGAAACAATAATTCTTGTGTAAGTGGCGTAAATTACGGAATTGAGCCGTCAGGTAGGAGATATTATTTAAAATTTGAGTTTGTTGGATGGTCATTTCTTTATATAAACTAATATGCTTATTAAAACTATCCGAAAGGTCTTATATTTTTCGGTACAAATTATTAGGGAAAGTGGCTTGTTGCATGAAATGTTATTTAAAAGGTTTAAATTGATGTGTAAGCATTCCAGAATTGAATTGTCTCGAAGGCATAAGTGAGTCACGCGAATTAAAAGGTGAGTAATTAAACGGGGCATTGTTAATCGATTTCTTAGAAATTAGCGGGTTACTGGCTTTCGATTGTAAGTATAAGACGTTTAATTCTTCCTGGGCGAAATCCAAGGTCTTTTCTAGCGAGTCGGGGCGCATGCACCTGACACGTGAGCCTAAAGGCTCGGCTAGGCCTCTGGTATATGTTTGAAGAGCTAATTTTTTTGTAAAGTTCACGTTTAGCCTCAACTGTTGTTTTAATTTGTTCGTGTAATTCTACATAAGTCATAATTATACTAAGTAAATTTTGAACTCGCTCGTAAAATATTTGCGGTGTATCGGAACCTTGAGTTAACATTGATAAATCGGTGTATAGGGCGGATTCGTCTCTGTGATCCGAAAAGCTGTTAATAAGCGCATTTCTTATGCCATTCCAGTCCTGGGGGATGCCATTGGTTGCTAATGTTTTAGCAGCAGGTCCGGATATTTTATTTAAAATTCCATTAATTGAAGCGTAATTATTTAGTTCATTTCGATTAGGATTAACATATGTTAAAATCAGTTGGTCGCAAATGTTCAAAAATCTAATTAAAATGTTCGAATTTCCATCAAACTCAGGAACTAGGCTTAAAGATTTCCAAATCCTTTCTGTCATATCGTTTGAATAAGCTACAGATTGTTGTTCGGTCGCCATTTCTTCTTCTATGCTTTCTAATGTAGATAATTCGATTTCGCGATGAAACCTTAATTCTCTAGAATTAGGACGGATACTGCGCCGCAGATTCGGTCCTATATCTCTACTTTTCTTTGGAAAAAAAAATCTTGAAAACTTTCTAAACTATTCAAAAGAAACTTAATTAATTTACTTATTACGTCCTACGGGAGACAGGAAAGGGGCCGCTGTCAGCCTATAGGAATATCTAGCAATCTTTCTATTAAAACAAAATTATTTAATTTACTTATTACGTCCTACGGGAGACAGGAAAGGGGCCGCTGTCAACCAATAGGAATATCTAGAAATCTTTCTAATCTTTCTAACTATTAAAACACACTTATTTAATTTACTTATTACTTCCTACGGGAGACAGGAAAGGGGCCGCTGGCAACCAATAGGAATACGTAACTTATATAATATAACTCACAGGAGCAGGATGCTTAGCTTAGTGTGGTGATGGGCCATCGATTTTTGGATCAGCGCCGTTTTTCGAAGTTGATTCTTCTTTCCCGTCTGACGACTGCTTCGCGTAGATGCGTAGAGATAGTCGAGACGCCGACGACACAACTATCAGGCGGATCGAAGTATGATGCTCGCACTGACTCGACTATCGTACCGACTGCGCCAATTACGGAATTGAGCCGTCAGGTAGGGTTTTTAAAAACTAAACTTTTAATTATTACTTTATTTATTTAAATGTTATACAAATTTACTTATACTAATTGATCCCGATGATCCGGTCTTACAAACTATACGTCAAGATGCTTCCACGATTGAAGCTCAAGCAAGTCCCAAAACTGTCCGAAGGTTTTACATGAACTAAATCTGTCTAATAAGCACTTTTCAACACGATTGCTCAATCGAGCCACCTGCACTTGGGAAACACATAATGTACGCGTGACGTAGACGAGTTTTGTACTCGTAACACGTATAGAACACGGTTGCTTATTTTTTTAATGTGTATGTTGTTTGTCGCAGATGACCTTTATAGTGTCACCGGGTTTGGGGACGGCGAGATCCTTACGGGACCTCAAGCCGAGAATTGGCGAGTGCCTCTAAAGATATTCCAGGCGGATGGCATCTCTCCACGGGGGGAGTCTCCTCTCTGTCTGGAGCTTCTAGACCACTCGAACCTGAGGGAGTCGGTCAGCTCACTTAGGGGGCGACTCAGAGACTCGGACCTCGGCTCTAGTTAGCCATTGATGTGGGGGGGGGGCGAGTAAAAAACGCCCAGGTACTTACCTGCACCTGGTATAGCGTGTCGTTTATAGACAGGGTGTAACATAAGTTTTTGGTCGACATTATAATAAACCTTGACAATGTAGGCATGCAAATGTCTAGTGTCAACAATTTCATTTTACATTTACTTTCTGTTTCTTATATAACAAAAGAAAAAAGTTTATTGATAGATTGACTGATTGAACTGTACGTATAATTTGTCTTTTCTGGAATCACGTGCATTTGGGTTTCTTTGTTCCCAGTGCGAATTGAGCCCATTGCGGATTAGGCTCAGTATAGATTGGTCCCAGTGGCCTCCCCTGCCCATCTCAATGTCTCCCTAATCCAAAGAAAAAGAATTATCCTACCCACCAAATCCGCACTGGAGTTGCGTCATGACCAGATCACCCGATGCCGTCAAAAACTATTGACCGAATCCACAGCCACCGCCATCAGTCATCGTCCATTTAATTGTATGTCTAGCTACCTACCCAGCTGCCTACTAGCTGCTGCGCTAGGTTGAGATGGAATAATTTTGCATAATTTTCGCCAAGTCCCCATTCGCCATTCCGTCCGAAAAAGAAATTCGTTCCAAATACATCAAACACATCAATCTCTGCGTGATCGAATCAGAAATGAGGAGATACGCAAGAGAACTAAAGACAGGATTTTCTAAGAGACATAGCCCACAGAATTGCAAACCTTAAGTGGCAATGGGCAGGGCACATTGCTCGCAGGACCGATGGCCGTTGGGGCGGAAAGGTCCTCGAGTGGCGACCGCGTACCGGGAAACGCAGTGTTGGCAGGCCCCCCACAAGGTGGACCGACGATCTGGTAAAGGTCACGGGAAGCCGCTGGATGCGGGCAGCATGGGACCGATCGTTGTGGAAATCCATGGGGGAGGCCTATGTCCAACAGTGGACGTCTTTCGGCTGAAATGATGATGATGATGATGACATCAAACACATCTCTGTTGACCATTTATTTGGATTAACTATTTTCCTCTTAAAAATGAATGGCGGCAATCCCGTGGTGTAGGCATCGTCTGTCAATGTGAACGAATCCTACGTTTCATTGGAGACTCGTGCCGTCGAATAAATACGACTGTCAAATATAAAAGTTTTTACTCCGCTCACATCGTTGGCTTTTACGTCGCCCGAATGTAAGGCATGGCATGATACTACCGAAAGTCCGAAAAATAGTTGAATGCGAACCACTTTTTTGCCATCAATCCGTTTTATTGCGGAGACAAATGGCGGATTCTCATTACTAACCCATTTGTTTACGAGTATTTTTTTAAACAAGGCTGCGATAATATGATTCCATATTTCCAGACAGTTCTGAAAAACTTTAGCTGCGTAAACAGTTGACAATCTACACCTTGTCAGCTCACTAGGTTATTCACGCCCAATTCACGCCTCTCTGTAAGAACCCTGAATTTTAAGTAGGTTATCAATTGAAAAACTGTTGTAATATAAGTTAGTTTGGCACTACATACCTTAATCTACTTTTATAAGAACATACCTATTTCCTGCTGCTGTCATACCTTTGATTTTTGATTAGGTACACTGTGAAAATGTTAATTAGTTTATTCTTAAAAATAAAGATAAATAATAATACTACAGTATAGTGATTCAAGCCTTTTTATTGCCTCGCCACAAAGAAAATAACCACAACTAAAACACATTTTGATTAGAAGTCCCTCGCCCCCCGCAATGAAATTATGCACTGGGGGCCAATCGCCTAACGGAAATGCTTTGGGAAACGCTAACGCTTACGATTTTATATTGTTATTTCTAGGCGCCTGAGGTTTTCGAATACCTCACGCTCATATTTTTTAATATTGTTATTACCAATGCAAAAGAAAAAGAAAGAGCGCGAGGCATTTGAATACCTCAGGCGGCTAGAAATAACAAAATAAAATCGTAAGCGTTAGCGTTTTCCAAAGCATTTCCGTTAGGCGATTGGCCCCCTGGACGGCACTGCACCAATGGGCATTGTTTTAAGCTGGATTTGATACTTCCTGTATACTACTGGATGTACCGGCTGCAGGATAGCGCTTTTTTATTTTGTCTATGAATTTTGATACTTTGTTTTATTGGAAATGTTTTTCATTGATATTAAAAATATAAAACAATAAATATCTTTTGAATAATTAACAACCTCACAAACGGGTGTAAGCGACTTTATATAAAATATTTTTTTCTCATACAAATATTCACCCGTATTTCAAGCGATCTGTTATATATATATATGTTTCGGCGACAAAAATTGCTTAACGTACTTCTTCCAGGTTACCAGTATTATTTCCCGTGTTTGCTTTATCATAACCGGTTCAATGGTTTCATGTTAAAAAAAAAATAAACAGACAGATACTCCTGTATTCTCAATATGGCTGAAATAGGACATTCGTTCATGTTAGTAGGTATCGGCATCAATAATTACCATGGGTTTGCTAGGCCACCCAACATATCCCATAATACTGTATCGTGAGTCTACACTGTACCGTAATCCCTAGGCGAGCAACGGTGACAATTAGTTCGGTGAATAGCCTTACATTTACGACTCGTTACAGCACTGTTATAGCACGGTTAAAGCAACATTTCGTGGCGGTGTAGCTTCTATTAAACTCAAATTTAATAGGGACATTTTAATTCAGTTGCAAGTTAAGACTAACCGTAAATTAATCTCCAAATAAAATCTTACTAGAAAACACCAAGTAGTAGACTGGACGTAAATGTCATGTCAATGACATGAATGTGTGGGACAAGATTTTCTTAAGAGTATTTCCTTTCTAGCAGATTTAACTGCAAAAAAAAATATAACCGATATTAATCTTTACTATCGTACTTATTCTGGACTGCGAATGAGAGAAGTCTTTGAACGAGTCAGTTGTATTTTTTTCTTCGTCGATTGCAATAGCTATAACGAACGAAACAGAAGTGACAATCATTTCGATGATGCCGTAGGCTGAACTTATAAAAACATGGCGCCGTTAAGCTGCAGACGTGGAAATAATAATGATATAGGTATAATATTTTGGGCAATCGGAATACATCATCATCATCATCATCAGCCTATTAATGTCCCCACTGCTGGGGCACAGGCCTTCCCTATGGATGGAATAGGGAGATTGGGCCATGACCCACCACGCGGGCCCAGTGCGGATTGGTGGGTGCTAACGACTGCAAATGCAGCCGGGACCAACGGCTTAACGTGCCTTCCGAAGCACGGAGGAGCTCGAGATAGTAAATTTTTGGTCACCCATCCAATGACCGACCACTGCGAAACTTGCTTAATTTCAACGATCGCAGCCGAACGCGCTAGCTACCTACGCCATCGAGCTCCTCCGAATCAGAATACATTAAATAGAAATAATCAAGACATAATTTTCAAACATTGCATGTTGTCTGAAGAATATAAGGTGTGATTTTTTTTACTTTACAATTCTGAAACGAAAATACAAACACATAGCCATTTTTATTCCATGAAAATAATGATTGATAAGTAGATATTAATAGCACTATTATATGAGCTTTCAAGTCTCCTTTTACGAGTTTCTCAGTATATAAACTGAAAACTATTAGGATTTTTACTAGCGCATCGAGTGTTCTGCGTGAAAGGATTCCTTGTATAATTTATGGATATTGCGAACCATCTAAAAGCAAAGGGGTTGGGTGTCCACGTATGTATAAATGTAGCAGTTCTGATGATTTTTCCACAATCCAATTTAAACTTTATGTGGATTATATAGAGTTCTAAATCGCCACATATGGAGACACCTCAGCAACAAAGGTAACAATTACACAAGGAATACAGTTTAATCAAATCGGAGACAAAACGTACGCCGCTGCCGCGCCGATTCCTTTTACAGTCGTCGTTGGCTCGCGAATTTTACGACGTCGTCACCGCATCACAGTGTAAAAGATGTCAGGTAGATATACCTTTCGAGATACCTAATGAAAAACATGGTAAGTTAGAATTATTATCAGTAACTGTTGTAAAATAAAGGTAATATTAAAACGCTGTGCGTCTTTGGAAAGTTTTAATTATATCAGTATTTTGCGGGATACATTTGCTTTTGAATTTCAAATTATATATCTGACTCCGAGCAGAAACAAATAGCCTCCAAAGGCTCTAATGTTATAATGCCTTTCTTTTACCATTTTATCGCGAACAGATGAGGGTTCTATTTCACCAAATCGACAAAATTCAAGACAATTTGTTTAAATTGTCAATTGTCCGTATCTTACTTCAACTACAATTGTGTTGTGAAACAAGGGTAATTTTGTTAAGGCGATATAATTGTCAAATTGTTAGTAATTCTTCGTAAGATTTGCGTTACCATTGTAGTATTTTCGTTTTTAGTTACAAAATGTCTCTCAGCAAAATATTGAAAAGATGAGTTCTATACGGGAGAATTTATTAATAAAGAATAAATTTCTCCTTTGATCTCACTGATTTTGTGTTCAAAGAAATATTTAATATACCACCACCAAGAAATTTGATTCGTATGTCGCTGTCATAATATTACATATGTCGGCTTGGTGAAATTAGCACACAGAAAAACAATTCGCTACTGCCTTCTCTATTCTCTTAATACATAAAGTCTATTGAAATCGCGAGTGAATAGGTTCTTCTTAGGCAAGTTTGGTTTATCTCAGGCTTTCTATTTAAGTTATGCCTAATCATTCCATCAGACAGAACTTAGTCCAACGCGAGTCTAAAATAAAGTTTTCTATGATTTCCGATCACACACTGCTTGCGAGGTCAGTTGTTCAATGACGGCAATATGAGAATCAATAGGATTATTTTTAAAAGAAAGTCTTAAAAGTATATTTCACGTTAACTTTAATATGTGATGTACATTAGGGTGCCTTATTTTGTAAGGCAAAAAAATAAGATATTGCTCGCCACCCAGATCTAAATGACATGAAACATTTTTATTTAAAATTTCAAGAATTGTATAATATATACCGGTTGCACATATTGATCATTTTTGATTTTTTTTTTCATCCAAATGACGATATTTTCCGAAGTTTTGACACCTTATAAAAAATTTACAAATCGCAAACAAATTAAAATGATGTAACTTTATCATGGTAAATTAAGATGTTAACTCAATCAACTTTGTAGAACGCAATCCCTTCTTTCGAACCCTTGCTCACATTTTTTATATGATGTTTGACGACTCTTAAAAGATATTGTTTTTGTTTCTCGTCTCTGACTGATTCATTGATTTTTTTTATCAAAGAAATACCTCTTTCTGCAGTGTCTTTTATACTTTAGGAGCCCCCCACATAGATTTTCATAGAGTCACTACAATATTCAGCCACATCGTGGACCCCAAACAATTCCAAAAAGTTCTTTTTTTTTCATAGTCACGAAACCACTCAGGTCTTTTCCTTATAAAGTGAGACAAAAGTGCTTCTTATCTTTTATATAACATCCTGCATATTACGTTCATCTAAAAACTCTAATCCCACATTTATTTCAGACAAATACCAAAGGTGTCTTTGTCTGCAACAGCAAGAGCACTTTTTTGACGTTGTCATCGGAATAAGTGTTCAAAAGCTGTTACATAATTTTTGGAGCCCATTGACTGACATATTGAGGAATATATAAAAAAATATGCAACTCGTTTAATTTCTTCCAATTCTCATTCCATTCCATTCAATTGATTGGTGAAAAGAGCGATTTTCAGTGCATATATTGCCTTCGCCATCCACCTCGCTTGATATAAGGCATCTGCGGGCCTGAAACTGAAGTCGCTATAACCCCAACCTCCTAGATAAAGAAATGATAGTTGTAATAAGTCTTTATAGTCTTCTCTTGGATAATTTACATTCTTAACGATAATGCCACAGTTGTTGAGTACCATCAATGGTACTCAACAACTGTGGCTCGCTGTTCTTTTATAAAACCATCAACGGGACTCTCTCCATCTAGCATTGTCGTTTAAGACATCTTGTCAAGTGGGCATTTCTTCACCTGTACCTTTCCGAACAACAGACACTCCAAACAAATGTTCAAAGTTCTTTCCATTTACTAGAATTGCAACTCTGTCCTCCAATGTCTTGACGTTTCCTTGGTCAAATGAGGGCAATAGTTGGCTATCCCAGTGAAATACTAAAAATGGAGCGTTTTCGCAAAGTGAATCTCAATTTTCTTAGCCATTTGACTTCTATTTGTCGACCGTGCAGGGTGAATCGTGGGTAGAGACACAAATATTTACTTTAGAGCGACGAGGTTTTTTAGGTGACCGTAAAAATAAATCGTCATTAGGTGATGCTGCTGATGATGGAGAAGAATCTTCCAGTATAATGGTCTCATTAATTTGGGCTATGCTTTTATACTGTTTAGTTTTATAATACTCTTTTTGTTGTTCTTTCGCAATTTTGGTGTGCGATTTTCAAAGCGAAAATCTTGTCTACCCCTCCACTCATAAACGAACTCATACGATCTTCTCTTTAAAAAATGAAAAATGAAAAAAATTATTCCACCACACATTCTGTAGTTTATCACTAGTAGATTTAACTTCATTCGAAAGTGCTTCTTTATTATTCTTGTGACGATAAATAAAAATAAAAAGTACTTGATCTTTTGAAGGGTGACGAGCTCCTAAAAAATCATCAAATGGCACTTTTTCTAATAAACGAACTCCTCTTTTAGTTCCCATTTTCAATATTAACTATATGCCTGCGAAAAATAAAAAAATATACATGATAATCGAATAGACTGCAGAAACACACTATCGTTTGTGTTTCTATGGCTATCCGATTTTCAATTGTTTTTGTTCATATATAACAGTCGGTTTTAATAACGGATCTCCAGTAATTGTATTCCTACCTCTTACAGGAGATTAATTATTAAAACTGGCTGTATGTAGTTGACAATAAAAGCTCTCTTTTTTAGTTTTTTAGTAGTTAAAATTATTTTTTTCCAATAACATACACATACAACATATTTTAATATAACGTTTTTCATACTGTGAGATAAAAGTGGCCAACATTTAAAAAAAAACTGAATATTCTTTAATTCATGCAATTTGGCTTATATATGAACAAGGGAGGGAAAACCGATGTCACATAAAAATCTAAGTTTTTCAAAAGAGAAACACCAGGGTTTATTTATTACCTAAGCAAAACAATTTGCATCTACAACTCAACACAAATTAATTAGGATATCACTCTGCAAAACAGTAACGGCAATATGCGTTGTGTTACATACTTTATGAATAGTTTTAATAAATTTATTTAATTAGCAAGATTCATGTTTTACCATGTCAATTTTTATTTTTAAGTTTAGCCCATTTTCTAATGCCGAAAGTTTTACTGTTTGATTTTTTACTATATGATGAGAGAAGTATATTTCGAGCAGACAATGCCTCAAAGGATTTAATATCGTATTGTGATTGTGGACGTCTAGATATTTGGTTTCTTACCCCAATAACGTAACCTTTTCCCAGAGATTCCCTCGCAGAGATTAAAGTATTTCTACGAAAATATATATATACGACGGTTAGTTTGATTTAAACTTTATAATAATATCCAACGAGACTTTTCTTATTTGGTATTTATATTGTATCTTGTATGTGGAATAGGTAATGTTAGAAATTTTTTTGGACTTTATGTCCCAATAGAATACGTGAACGTTGCGAAATTTGATAAAATAGACAATTGAATAGGAACTTTGTTCCCTCCGAAGTGTTTGCGCCCTCGAATGATTACATTTTCTTATTTGATTTGATTTTACTTCCTCTCAGGGAAACAAAATGATTATTTTTATTTGTTGTCAGTTGACGACAATTTAGACTTTATATATGCTAATTGATTTCTGTTTAATTATTCATGATCAGAATTGTCTATTTCTGTCAACTTGACTTCTTTTTACGGTAAAAGCTCTCCTATGTGTTACTTAACTATTTGTTTAATTGATCAATTTAGGAGAAGTACAGGAATTTCGGTTAGATTTAGACCGCCTTCTGGGAAAAAAATTCTAACTTACTTAATATATTACATTAGAATTACCTTTTTAGCGGTATTATGATAAGGTATTTTATTATAATATTTAAGATTTGCTAATAATATTGCTGCTTTTAAAAAAATATCGTGCCCAAATAGTGGCAAAAATAATTTCGGTGCTTTAATATTTCTAGAGATATGTGTTTTGTTAGATGTAGGTAGCATAGTCACCTCATTACATAATTTGGCATTCTTGAAATGCCAGAATTCTATGGTGACTATTTGACCTTTTGGCTAAGATCAATAAAGTCGTCAAAATCTATACTTTTCAGATTAATATCTGGAAATTTATTCCCTAAGGGACCAGTATTTTAAGCAGAATTTTGAAAAACGACAAAATGGTATTTTTATTCGTATTTGCTCCGCTTTCGTCACGGGTTGGCCAGGCATTACAGTGCCTCTGGGATCAGCCCATATAATTCAGATAAATGGTAATGACATTTGATATTACGATGCTTTGATTCACTAGAAATTAAAATTGAATAAGTTTTAATTAAAAATGCTAAAGGAACAATAAAAGCACATTTAACCTTATAATTTAATCAAACACGACGACAATAATTGCTTTCGAAATACATCCGTCTAACATCTTCTAGATGCTGCACACAGGTGAATTTTACGTAATTTATGGCCAAAATTGACAAACAAAAGTATTTTTTTGTACTTTTTGTTTAGCTAGGTTAATTGGTGTGTGTTGGAAATATTTATTTATTCCTTATTTATTGGGTTGTTTTTTCTAATTGTATATATTTTATTGATAACTGTTTTAATGATGTTTGTTGTCTTAAAATTTCTGTCTTGTGTCTGTCCGTTGATGTCCAAATTAGGCCCCTCCAGAATATCAGCGTTGCAGCGACAATTTATTTGCCGTTGCAACATTATGTTGAGGTGGGGCCTATTTGACGACCATATTGTAAAACAACGTTATTGTAACTGTGTCAGACTAAGTCGTCAATAAATGTTTTTCTTTCCATGTTAATATTTTTTCTCTATTCTATATATGTGCATCATTGACAAAATTATTTGCAAATCGACTAAGTTGGTTGTAGTAGAGTTACAGTTCGCCAGTTATACCACGATAACCATTGTAGACTTGTGCTAGGCGCTATTAATCGATCTCAGTAGTCAGTCATAGACAATTGATTTCCTCATGTTACGATCCTAACACACCTGTATCCAGTCAGCATTCAGTGCCTATATCCCCTCGTTTGTGTAAGTAGATGATTTCTGCCACTAATTAATAAAATCATTTTCATATTTTGGGTTTCATCATATTTAGTAATGGTTTAACTTACACATCTAATTTATATATATAGTATATATATCGTCATCATGAGCCTATTAATGCTTTGGCATAGGCCTTCCCTATGGATGGAATAGGGAGATTGAGCCATGACCCACCACGCGGGCCCAGTGTGGATTGGCGGGTGCTAACGACTGCAAATGCAGCCAGGACCAACGGCTTCACGTGCCTTCCGAACCATGGAGAAACTCGAGAAAGAAGATTTTTAATCACCCATCCAATCACCGACCGCTGCGACAGTTGCTTTACTTCAACGATCGCAGTCGAACGCGCTAACCAATCGCGCCATCGAGCTCCTCATAAGAATCCAATTTAATATATTATATGTGTATTATAATAATTTATGACTATCTATCTATTATATTAAGTGCGTTGACTTCACGAAACTCAATCCCGAATGTCTGGTCTCCACCAAAACCTCGTTCTTCCGCTCTAGTCATCCCCTCTTTGTTTATACCCATGCTCCTATATTGAAAATAACATTCTTTAGTCATAGATCCGTTATTTCCTTGTCACCGCCCAATTTGAACCCAATCATGAACATGAACATATAGAGATATTTAAGATATCTCTCCATGTTCACCTCACTACCCTTCTGAGAAACGGCCGTTTCTATGAAAGCAGAAATTGAGCTCACGTGAAAGGAAACAAGGACTTCAACATACATTATTTGATCCGATTTACTTATAGAGTAATTTTTATTTGTATTTTTACTGTTTCGTTCATCATTAATGCTAACTGTTTCTTAGGTTTTCACGCACATGACTCATTAAATAAAACATGTTTCAACGGGTTAGATGCACTGATTTTATTTATTTATTGACGTTTCGCATCCTTTGCAGGAATACGTCACTTCGTCGGAATATTGATTAAGATGTGAATTTGGTTTGTTTGGTACGTTATGTATTGTCGTAGCTAATTCGACGAGAAAGGCGTTCGATTGAATAGCAATGTGAATAAGTTAAATATAGTCAAAACCAACTAACACTAATATAATTTGATTTTGAAAATTTCACCTTCTTTATTCCAACGTTTCGACCAGGTTACGTCTCCGCTTCCGATAAAGAATCTTCCTCCACAAACACATTTGTTTTTCCAATTACCCCTTTTTTTACTATATGGCTTCGCACGGTTTGTGCATTTAGCCAATGTCAAGTGTAAAATGTTTACATATTCTATAGCACTCGTGGTCAAAATATTTAATAAAGTAAGTGGCAGTCAAGTCAATCCCCCTTTCCCTATGTTTCAGTAAATGTGTGGGGATTTACTGAAACCTCTCCGTGGACTTCTTGAGGGAACGTTGAAAGACACTTTACGCTATTTTGTTTCACTTGCCAACACTTGTGCATATTTCTGAACACTTAGTGGTTAGTAATCCAACATTATTAGACACCAACATCCGCCAGAACACAATTTTGAACAAGAAAAACAAAACTGCTAAAGTGACGCTTCCCGATCCCGCCAAAAAGTCCCCCAATTACCCTTACACACAACACTAACGGTGATCGTACTACGAAACATGGCCGTATTCTGGAATTTAGCCAACTGCGAACAAGAAGGCAATTGTGTTTTTGCGAATAATTGATTTCAAGATGCTGATAGTTTGAAACCGTCTTCCGTTCAATGTTTTATTTGTTTTTTTGTGGCCTCGTGGTATTGTTTAGTGTTGTTTTATTCACGTCCAAATTACAAGAGAGTGACAGACACGAAGGAAGTGCGTTTGACAGTTTAACATTTTTCTTAAAACTATCACGGCATTTGAACTTGATATAACAATATTTATTGATGATTCTTGTTTACATCAGGCATGATATCGGATCATGTATAAAATAATATAATTATGTATATAGCATTTCATACCGTCGTAAGGCCGAACATGTATACTGAGTACCACATCAAGTTATCGCAAAACGTTAAATTTTCTCTATCGCTGATGAATCATAAATCTCAAAATCGGTTGGCGAAACCCGTAGCACTGCCTAGCACAAACTAATATCGAATTTGAATAGTTGGATTCGATCTCGATACGTGTCAAATCTCAAGAAATTTTGGTATGGAAATTTGAACAGTGCCACAACGGACGTAACGAGATTTAAAAATCATTCGTACAAATCTTCTTGACATTTGACACGTATCGTTATTGAATTAAACTATTCAAATTCGATACCTCTAATACGAACTCCAATTAGAATAGTTTGCGAGTACGAAACGTCACTGTCAAATGTGTTCTGATTTTTAGTTCTCGTTACGTCCGGCGCTGCTATTCAAGTTTTGCATACAAAAATTGTCAATTAAATTTCGGACTCGCAATCTATTCGAATTTGATAATGGTTCGTGCTAATGGTACGGTTCGTGTAAAGGGTGCAGCAGTGTTATGCTTTTAGAGTCTGTGCGGAAAGAGAATGGGCGTGGCGAAAAACGGAACTAACATTAAGATTTTTATTTGGCAATCAAACCCAGCAATCTGTAAAACGTCAAAGTTTTGTATTGATACGGATTTGTTTGTTGTTGTGATTTGTTGCGGTTTTTTTGTTTTTAATCATGTCTAAAAGGGGTAAAACCTTACAAATACGGTAGAAAAGCACTACAGCGCCCTCCACTTTAAATCCCATTCTCTTTCCGCAGAGACTCTAGAAATAACTCATTTTTTCAAGTAGAATTCGTCGTTGTGTTTTGGAATATATATGAAAAACGTGTCCTAATTTCAAATCGCACCGCGGATTCCGAGATGAAAGGTGAGTTTTTTTACAGAATAACACTGCTGACCCGTGGCTGTCTTTTGAAAATAGTCTCAGTCCAAAAAGTACCTATTCTTAATTCATTCACAAAATCGAATAATTTCCGGATCCGTTATTGGTCATAATTGCCTGGTCCTCAACCGATGATCGCGCAGATTTCGCTTGATTGTTTGAAGCGGCAAGCAAAAACGGGGGAATAGGGGGCAGAGATGGGAGGGAGAGAGGGGCCCGAAAAATTACCTTTGTGTATTGAAATAGAACATCAATCACTCTGAATGTAATGAATGACGCGCCGACAGAGCGGTCCTCGAATGTCCGCGGAGATTTTAATACGGAACGTGACGATGTACTTCGGACGATAATTCTCGAGTCGATCGTTTCATTAATGTTAGTAACGAAGTTCACGATGTTGTTGGTGATGATTTTAGACGATTACAGGAACTCGGTGGCGCTACGTTGCGATTGTTGAAGCAATTTTCGCAATGGCCCGTTATTGGATACCCATCCAATAACGGGTCACCCGACCAAAAACTTATTATCATGAGCTCCACCTTGCTTCGGAAGGCACTTCGAGTTGTTGGTCGCAACTGCATCTGCAGTCGTTAGCGACTGTACCCGCTTATAATATTTTCGTCACTCGATCTCATTCACGCAGAATTACAGTTCAAAGCCCAAGGGAGCTACATATTAATATAAATAAAATTTTTTTTTGGTAAATGTATTTTATAAAAAGATATCAAGAATCCCAATACATCTATTAGGCGAATGATAACGTAACCTATTGTTAACGCATGATTAAGAAATTCTGCCTACACCGGAACGTTGCTCCATTTCTACCAGTAGAAGCAGCTTTGACCCACGTGATCAAAAAACCCCCCTCTATACTTGTCACTCTCTACGCAATTCAAATTTTGTACGCTAAGCTTTCTTTCGCAATTTTCATTTTATTTATTTTATTTTGTAATTATATTCGCAATATACGCATTATTCAAGAAACAACTGAGTTTTATTGAAGAGAACACATAACGCCGATACACCCATGATTTATTAAAATTGGTGGGCAATAAAAAGCAATGGACATACAAAATCTAGAGACGCAGCTGTTATGTCAGTTCTATTCACATATTCATCATGTTTTATTTAAATCCTACTTTTTTTTTGTTATTATCCATTAGTCCAGTAGTTCAACACATATTTATTTTTGTGCTGTGTGGTGTCTTGTTTCAGTGTCATCATCATCAGCCTATTAATGTCCCCACTGCTGGGACGCAGGCCTTCCTTATGGATGGTATAGGGAAATTGGGTCATGACCCACCACGCTGCCCCAGTGATTGGCGGGTTCTAACGACTGCAGATGCAGCCGGGACCAATGGCTTAACGTGCCTTCCGAAGCACGGAGGAACTACAGACAGAAGATAGAAATCTTCTAGAAAGAACAGACAGAAGATAGAAAAAAAAATTGGATGGGTGACCAGAAGGTCACCTATCCAATGACCGACCACTGCGAAAGTTGCTTGACTTCAACGATCATGTCAGTGTGCGAAGTCAGAACTTCGATACGTCTTTCTTCTAGTAGGGGGGACTAAGCGGTAATTTTAAAATTTACTCGAGTGCGGTAGAATTAAATAAGTGACCAACCATGCACCTTGTGAAGTAATCCTACCAAAGCTGAGGCCTTTATGAAGGGCCGAACGCCTAGGGCAATACAAGAAATTTCAACTAATGCCCATGACTTTTGGTCGCGTCCAAATCATTAGTCTTTTAAATAGAAGCTACTGAATGAACACAAACCATTTTTTTGTAAGTATATCGAAATAAACAATATTATTTCTAAACTTCTTCAAAGTATGACATATTTGGCCCTAATTTTAATTATAATAAATCGCGGTAGGTTCACGCACAATTATTTTACGCATTCCAATAATTCAAGAAAATGTGGTGTGGAAACGTCAAAATTATTCAATAAATCGCGCTTTATAGAAGCTTAAGTGATTTACGAAAGGGAATTTCGTGTTGTCTTCATTGTTTTGTGTTAAGTGTAGCTGCAGAGATAGTTGGTGCGTCAGAAATATTGTGTTCCATTTTCGCTGTGCCAGCTTGAACCCTAACATTTAATTTCGTTGAGCTCTAACAACTTTACTCACTGTAATAATACAGGAATACTAGCAAACCAGTGAACCAAATGTTCACCAAAAAAAAAATGTATTTAATTAATTGAGAACTTCGGAGATTTTGTGTGGTTTCGTTTGAAACAGAAATCACGTGATTTCTCGAAAACCGAAAGTGCTACGTTACTCACATCCGGTTTGTAGTCTTATCAGACTATTCTCAACTTATAACTTAAACATTCTCTTTATCTATCTCTTACAGTTTGGCCGCTGAAACAGCACCACGGACGGACGGACGGACGGACGGACGGACGGACTTGTCTAATAGATAAGAGATAGTGTTAGTAATAGCGAATGTCTTATTCGCCCAGAAGCGGATACTCAAACATTATCTGTTAATATTTCTTTAGATCTGTTACATTTGCCAAAAACCCAACAAAGCCCTTTATCTCTTAACTTATTGGCAGAGCGCTTTATAGGTGGCGCATAAATAAAAAAAAACGACGGGTTGCACTCCGGGAGTGCCGGCAGAAGTGATAACTTGAATATTAACGTTGTGAATTTATGATAATCTGTAATGGAATAATTTTGCACGAATTGCTTTAATTATTAGTATAAAAGTACTATCATGTATGTGGTACAGTACAATATTTATTTATTGCGCTATCGTACACAAACATGACAATTTATATTACATTAAAAAAGTTTATCGCTTAGAAAAATCAACTTACATGAATCACGTTTAAACGCACTTAGCGACACCTATTGTTAAGAAATCAACTTACATGAATCACATTTAAGCGCACCTAGCGACATCTATCGTAAAAAAATCATTTTCTTCGAAATAAAGCTGACACGTGGACATCCTAGAAAGAGACTTATTATTATAATACGGTAAAATAAAATATTACTATGTTTCGTCCAATATATTGAAAATCAACAACCTTTCCAATTTTATTGTGTGTCATGATGCGATCAGCCCACGTGTTTAACCTGACGCGAGTTTTACATTTTTTACCCATACAAAAAAAGAGTACAACGCCGCTAAAGAAGTTTTCACTTCAATAAATATGCAAGGTATAAAATAAATATAATTATTATTATTTGTGTGTCATCATTATTATTTCTATAATAAAACTGTCAAGATCAGAATCTTTTGGTGGGTATGTTTTCAGCCTCTGATTTAAATAAGCGTTAACAAAATATGTAAAAGCTACGCAAACTCTTTCATCATCAGGAGAAAACTTTTAAACAAAGAACGCTTATGAAACAATTCCATGTTAAATTAGTACTAAACTTGTTACGATTATATGACTATTTTATTACATACGCAGTGGTCGTTGCACCGTAACGAGTTCTCCACAGCATGGGGCCTATAACTCTCTTAAAAGCCATTTAACTTAAAATGTAAAGGTCGTATAGTTTGACGTCATAGGGGGACGTGACGCGTAAAAGCTAATCCAGATGAGACTATTCGCGCGTTTACAATCGCGTTTTAATGTTCATTGATCCGTGTTCTGGATGGGTTGTTTCTTACTTAGCCTTATGATGCTGCAATGAAGTAGGAAACGCGTGTGAACCGCTTGTACCTAGATCTGAACAGGCACTAAATCTAGCGACACACTTGGCCGCCACGACCGCGGGACTTGGAGGTCCTCCAAATTCAATAATGGCCATGTGGGCGCTTAAGACAGAGTGCTGTTAGTTACCGTATTCCGCGAACTGATTTGTGTTGAACGCAAACTCCATATTTTATAAGCAGTTCCTAGAAAATGTCATTTTCACATAGAGATAGTGCGAAAAATATTTTATTGACAACGGACACAACAATCACATACATTAAAACTTTGAAAACAATAGATAAAAATTGAACAAACCAAGAAAAAAATATTGTTCCTTGTCACATATAAAGGTGAACAAATTCTTCGCCACTAATTGTAGCGATTTAAACTTGCCAGTTTGCAAGTTTCACGTCTCCTTTATAAGCTTCCAGATCATTGGATGGAAAGAATATGTTTGAGGATAGAGAATTCCTAAACCTGAACAGAGTATTGTAATTCTCTATCCTTAATATGGTATGAGAGTTTAAAGAGATTTTGAGTTATTAAAACGTTTATATGAAATTCAATTTACAGAAACGATAATAGGTTAGCTTTAAAATGCAGAGCGTTTTCTCATTTTTCAATATTTCATTTCATTTTACTACTATATCCGGTCTACATCAATTTCGAATTTACCAAAACAATGTAAAATCAGGATCATATACCTTTTTACGAGAAATAAACTTATCTATTCTATTTCGATTAAACTTTCATTGCTAAGACATTTGAAACGAGATATACACATACGGACTCGCACTTCCAGCACTTAAATTAACGCAATAAATCCAAGGACTGACTACTAGAGCATCTCATCAGCAGCGCGGGGCAGTTGGCCTTTCGATGGTCGTAAAGAGGCAGTTACCGTTAAAAGTGCCCGTTAAAATACAGAAGCTCTCACTAAATTGCGTTTAAAAGCAACTGGATACTAAATAATACCTTTACAACCATTAAAACCATGTAACAACTGTAGTAGCGCTCTGCACCGCGCTCGATTTATGGGGGTTTCTGTGTTGCTCTCGGCGGCGGCGTGGACAATTATTATCGTTGAAGATATTTCAACAGCTTTTTCTAGTCGACGAGAATCGGTTTAAGTAGGAATAGCATTATTGGAAAATGCTTCGAAACTTGCGGGTATCTTGTTTCGTTCCTCGTTGGAATTTTACTACTCTTGAAATATTTTTTCTGAAATCTCGTAGGAGAAAGGTAAGGAGGCATAGCGGATTCTCCACTCGAATTGGAGTGTCCGTCTATGGAAGGAAACTCCTCCTTACAGAGAGAGTAAATTAACACTGCCATTTGGTGATGTTGTGTTTCTGTCGGTAAGTAAAGTTCTGACCTACAAAGGGGGGGCAGCGGAGGGTTCTTGGATGGGTACGCCCAGGAGTCCCCTCCGCAGCGGATGGGGGGCGGTATGGTGGGCAGTAGGCCGCGTACCCAGCCCCCACGCGCGGGCCTACCTGCGCACGTCTGCGGAGTCCCCGTAATACCGCGGGAGACCCCTGCCGTGGAGCCCCGGCGAGGCCAGGTAGCTGCGGGGGGCGGAGTCGTGGTAGAATCCCTAACGGAGACCCTGCGGCTCTGCACTAAGCAGTGTTGAAGATATTCGCAGGACTTTTTTAGCGGATATTATACCGTAAAGCGCCCGTAAGAGTTGCGGGGTCCTCGGTGGGTAGCCACTGGGGGTGAGGTCCGTTCGGTGCCTCTTAAAGGCGCCGTCGTCTGTAAAAAGATTTTTTACCTGCGGTAAAAAAAAGGGCTCTAAAGGTGCGCCCGTCCCATGACCCTACCCGGGGGGTCCCTCGCTAACCGGCATGGCGTCAGCTGTGCCGGCCACCGACGGACCCCGGGACGGCAGCCCCCCTTGTAATTCTGTCCTGCAAAGAGGGGGGCGGCGGAGCACGCCCAAGTACCCCTCCGCAGCGGACGGGGGGCGGTACGGTGGGCACTAGGCCGCGTACTCAGTACGTCTGCGGGGTCCCCGCGATACCCCGGGAGACTTCTACCGTGGAGCCCCGGCTAGGCCGAGAGGCTGCTAGGTGCGGAGACGCGGAGGAATCCCTAAACGGGGATCCCGCGGCTTCGCGCTAAGCAGCTTAGAGGGTATTCGCAGGGTTTTTTAGCTTATATTATGCCGTAAAGCGCCCGTGGAAGTTACGGGGTCCTCAGTGAGTAGCCACTGCTGGGGCTTGGAAGGCTTGCGGGAGTCAAGTGTGATGTCCGTTCGGTGGTGTGCCTCTTAAAGGCGCCATCGTCTGTAAACAGTATTTTTTGTCTGCGTATAAAAAAAGGGCTCTAAAAGGGTAGGAAATTGGGTCAAGGTAGGCAACGGTATGAGTGATATTTTTGGTGTCGCAAGCGTCTATAGGTTATGGTGGCCGCTTACCATCAGGCAGCATACGCTTATTTGCTGACCTTCAACGATTTAGTGCATTAGGTTTTCTTTTGGCGAGCCGTGCAAATATATGGGAAATATACATCACCTATATATAAAATATATGACTGTGTTATTTTGAGAAGTTCGATGACACAAGTAGTCAGCACGTTCGGCTGCATTCGTTGAAGTAAAGCAAATTTCGCAGTGGCGAATCATTAGAGGGGTGTCTCCAAAAAAAACTGTCTCTAGCTCCTCTGTGCTTCGGTAAGCACTTTGATCTGTTGGTCTCGGTTGTATCGGCAGTCATTAGCTTCCACCAATCCGCTCTGAGCCTCCGATGGGTCACGGCTCAATCTCCCTATACCATCTATAGGAAAGGCCTGTACCACAGTGGGAACATTAATAGGCTAATGATGATACATAAACGTGTATAGACTTCTGGAGCTCATGCCCTCCCTATGAATGGAACAGGGAGAACCGCCAATCTAGATTCGCAGACGCAGCCGTAATCAAAGGCTTAACGTATCTTCCGAAGCTTGTAAGAAGTATTTGCCCACCCATCTCTTAACCGGCCATTACGAAAGTAGCTTAACTTCCACGACCCTAAACTGTTCAGCATATAGATAATATTAACGAATTCCATTATTTCTTGCACCACATCTGCTGGTTCACAGGCTTTATATTTTATGGTGGCACGTCATAAAAGTTGCGTTAGCACCGTTCTTTTGTTTTGCAAAGCAGAGCGAAGGTTAAGAACATTTTTTACTGCCACTTAAGTTGCAACATATTGTGCTAAAGTGATAAACAATAATTACGAAGCTGAAATCGTCGTAAATTCTCACTAATTAATTATGTTAATTTAGGATAATTTTTCAAAATGAGTTGCAAAGTGTAGACGGTCTTGTGACTATTGAACCTGGAAATCATTTTAGCTGCTGTTTTTAAGGGTAATCCGCTATTAATGGGGCTATTTTACACGGAAGGAAGCCATGGCAACAATTCTTCAAATCATTCTGCCATTTTTACGGTAGGAATAGGCACACAAATGCAGTTATTTTTTATTATTATAGAATATGAATACACATTTTATAGTTTAAAACTATGGCACAGCTACCTGCGTCTTCCATCTTCAGTGAAAACAAAAATGCAAACAATGAAAGCGTTAATCCAACAATATAAAAAAATTGCAAAATAAACAAAATCAAACTGAAAATCTTAATTGTCACAATCATACACATTATAAAAAGCAGAACATGACAAACAATTTAGACGAAGCGCATAAATTCTCCAGTTTCATCAGAGTTCAGAAGCAACAGCCACTATATAATTTTCACCTTGCATTCGTGGAGAGGTAGCGAAAATAATTCATCATCATCATCAGCATATTAATGTCCACACTGCTGGGGCACTGGCCTTCCCTAAGGATGGAATAGGGAGACTGGGTCATGACCCACCACAGATTGGCGGGTGCTAACGACTGTAGATGCAGCCGGGACCAACGACTTAACGTGCCTTCCGTAGCACGTAGGAACTCGAAATAGACGATTTTTGGTCACCCATCCAATGACCGACCACAGCGAAAGTTGTTAAACTTGAATGATCGCAGCCGAACGCGCTAACCACCCGCGCCATCGAGCTCCTCATCGAGAATATAATTGTTTATGACTCTTTGTAAATATATATATTTCCAACACTCAGACCAATTAACCTAGCCCCAAAGTAAGCACTGTAGGCTTGTCTGATCATGGGATACTAGAGTAACGGATCGAATACATGTACTGACACACATATAAGTATATTTATATAGAAATACATATTTAACATGCCCCCGCCGGTATTCGAACCCTAAACTCGACCGGCCACGGAAGTCGACGAACTGTTTACTGCATTATACAGATAGAAAGTTTAACTTAGATAAATGCGTAAAACACAATGACACAATGTACCGGCGAATCATATATGTATCGTTTATATGCCCAATTCGACAGAAGGAAAAGCTGTGTATGCCTATTCTAATCCTTGCCGCGTCGGCCTTATAAGTTGCTGTATAGGTGATTTTCACCTCTTTTTCATAAAAAGGTAAAAATAATGTATTCAAGAAATATACATAGATATCAATAACGAACCGCTCTTTCTCCATTCTAAGGTAAACTCCGTAATAAAGAGAAAAATGTATAATAACAAAGCTACTACCATCAGAACAGTTCTCGTCTGGACACGTAAACAAAGTAGAATCTCAGGTACTTCAATCTAAAATTCAATTTTCCAGCGCATGCTGTGTTTTACTTGCAATATTTTTTCTCGTTCTACGCTCTCTCTTGGCCCTAATAAAAGTTATGGTCGTTATTACAAGAAATTTTCACACCCGACAATATGGCGGTTTTTCATATACTGCTGACTACATTACCGCGGGTGGCTTAGGTATACTCTTTAAAAAGGTGGGTGGACTTTTTAGCTAGAGATATCAGAATTTTCACTGCACACTGAACAGTCAAGGCTATAGCAGTAGGGACCTTTGCTCTATAATGCGTTATAATTAACTTGCGGCCCGCCCTCGCTTTGCTTCGGAGTAGAGCTGAAATGTAGACTACAGTTTTTGTTCTCAGGCTTGTATTATACATAATGACATTCATCTATGATTCTTCTTATACCTGCATGCAAAGTCTCAGGACGATCGGTTTAAAATTGACAAAGTTTTATACAAACTTTCATTCCCTATTTTATCCCCCTGGGGGTAGAATTGATCAAAATCCTTTCTTAGCAGATGCCTACGTCATAACATCTACCTGCATGCCAAATTTCAGCCCGATCCATCCAGTGGTTTGGGCTGTGCGTTGATAGATCACTATGTCAGTCAGTCACCTTTGAGTTTTATATATATAGATGATTAAACGAACTTCACTTGTATGTGTAGTTCTATCTTAAATACCCTGTTATCGCCTCCGAGATTTATTTTTCTTTACTCTGTAGTACCCTCAGTATGACCAGCTAGTCCGCACACAGTTTCAAGCGTAGTAAAAAAAGTTAGACGCAACCCCTCTCTTCACCGCGCCCCGCCGCCATTGTTCTTCGGTTCGATGCTCATTCAACGCAGTCTAATAAATATTTCAGTACTACAAGTCAAATCAAATCAAAATAATTTTATTTGACACAGTAGGCTTAAAATAGGTAGGTACATTTTCAATTTACATGCAATTATTTAAATGAATATCTATAAGTAACAATAGAAAATAAAATGTATTACAAAAAACAAACAAAAAAGAGGTAAATAATGCAAACTTGGTAGAAAGTGCCTGCCTGCGCCAAAAAGGATCAAAGTTCAGCATTGTGTCAGCTCAAAGAGCTGACGCTGGTTTTCAACTAGACCCTGGACTATAAACTAAACCCCAGCCCCCAATGTATGTCCAAAACACGTTTCCTCCTTACAAATTAGTTAAAAATAAAATACGAAGACAATTAAAAGTATACATATATACTAATAAATTTACCCAATTTTTACGGATACAAGTGTTTATGTAAACACATATATACATATACAAACACAAAAATAACAATGAAGAAAGGCTAAATATACGAGTCGTTGTGCTGAAAGTTTTCTAATTCCTGTTGTGCACCCAGTGGATATTTCCTTAGATTTTTTCTGGAAGAATAAAAGGATTTAGAATTTCTTAATGGTGGGGGCAGATACAAGTGATTGAGGTCTGTGGTTTTTCTTTTCAGAATAATTTTATTTTTTATTTTATTTATTTATTTTGGCAACATATAGTCATGTACATCAATGTTTACATCATCTTAAAGTAATACATAGGTTTTTGACCTTGAGTGCCTACAATTACATTATTACCAAATTTTATGGAAGTCAGGTTAGAAATAATACAGTGTGCTATATCATCTTTATCAGGTTCTGTATATCAGTTATTACAATATTACAAAGGCAAATTTTATGCAGTATTTAAAAATAAAATAAAAAACTTGAATCAAGTAACACATCAAATAACAAAATCAGAAAAAAAAAACAAAAAGCAGTAACAATGTACAGAAAACTACATACAGGTTGATCATCCGAAACTGTTAAATGAGCTTTATATTGCTATCGGATAAGATACACGGTTGATGCGTTAGGGTTTTTAACCCTTGTGCTGCTAAACTCAGGTACATATATCACAGTAAAAAAATATATGTTTTATAATTTTGATAAAAAATATTAATGTGATAATTAAATTTCATAAGGTTTGGACAAAAGATATCTATGTGAGCAACTTGTTTATATGCAGTCAAACAACGTTGGAAAAAGGCATTTGAAGTATATTTATTACTTGATCTGGGAACAACAAGGGCAACGAACAGATCATTAGGCCTGCGAACACTTTTCAATGGTATCTTAAGTTTTATTTCTTTATGTAGGTTAGGGGAATCAATAATACTATGTATCAACTTTTATAAGAATACAAGATCAAATTGTAACCGTCGTGAAGATAGGGTCAATAATTTGTGATTTATTTTGTTTAATAATGTCTACACGTAGACAAAACCCGAGAGCCTAGAACCATATAACTCCTACTGCCTACTCCTAACATACTACACTAATATGAAATACCATCAACTAACCATTCAGGTACAAAATCAATTTTGTATTTATAAACAGGTGATACAAAATTATTTATAACTTTTCTCACAAATTTTCCTGTTTTCGGTAAAGGTGTGCTTATATACCGATTATATCAGCAACAAGCAATGACTGAACGATTGAGCGCCTAATCGAGTAAACATCGATTTCATCACGGGTGGGTAATGGTTGCCGTCGATAAACAACCGCCGATCAGTTATAAAGTTAAACGTCAATCATAACAATAATCGATAGGTTTATTTCATGGGTTTCACCTTTCTATTCCGTAATATGGGTATTAGTATTAGGTTAACTAATACTGTGGAGCACGATGGCGCAGGTGGCTAGCGCGTTCAGCTGCGATCGTTGAAGTTAAGCAACTTTTGCAATGGTCGGTCATTAGATGGGTGACCAAAGATTATCTCGAGCTCCTCCATGCTTCGGAAGGCATGTTAAGCCTTTGGTCCCGGCTGCATCTGCAGTCGTCAGCACCCGCCAATCCGCATTGGGCCCGCGTGGTCGGTCATGGCCCAATCTCCCTGAAGGCCCGTGCCCCAGCAGTGGTGTGGTTGGACATTAATAGTCTGATGATGATGATGAAACTAATACTAATATTTTTGCTCTCTAGTGAGGCTTCGCTGCTAATATTGAATGTATTTTCATACTGCAAAAGGGAGATGTTCGCGCCATATACAATTTAAAGGCAAGAGAATCCCTTAGAGAAAATTTTAAAGAAATTAATATTTTAACACTGGCGTCGCAATACATTTATGAAAATTTAATATATGTAAGAAAAACTATGATGCATTAGCAAAAAAAGTCAAACCCATAACTTTAACACGAGATTTAAGAATAAGCTTGCCGTTCCATGTTTCAGACTCCAAAAATGAAGAGGTTCATTTCTGGGTTGTAGTATTGGATTTGTTTAATAAAGTTCCCCAAAATCTGGTTGAGCTTCCACTGACCAAATTTAAATCTCAGATCAAGAATACTATTATGAGTAAGGGCTATTATAAAGTTGATGATTATGTAAATGATCATAATGCATGGACATAGTGTTTCTTGTAATTTGTTATTTGTTGTCATTATATTATAGTCATTTTTCATAACAGTTATATTGTACCTATCTAATGCCGCTTTCTATATACTAAATATTATTTTAACTATAAAATTTATTGTAACTGTATATATATCCTAAATGATGTAATGGAAGGTGACTTCAGAAGTATCTCTGAAGTCATTTTTCAACTTGACGACTCTGTATATATCAATACAGGGAGAAAAAAGTTGCTGAGTTTCTTGCCGGTTCTTCTCAGTACAAGGTCTCGCGCCTTAGTTTTGAGAACCAATGGCGTAGCTTCTTGACCTTCACAAGTGTTTGTAACAGCCTACACTGAATAAATGACTTTTCATTTCATTTCTATTACAAGTGATTAATCGACCAACGTTAAAATAAATATTACTATTAAATTATTTTTTTCGTGACCTGTGGGTATACCCACGATCTGTTTTAGGGCATGTCTAGGTAGTCTGATTAACTTACGTGTTAGCTGCAGGTTTACCTTAGGAACGGCTTCCCTAGCTTGCCTGCAGTCCGTGAGTTATGACAAGTATTCGTCGTATTGTCGTTGAGAGCGCTCCCTTATCCAGGTTCGCAGCTGTCGATAGGGTATGGGTATAATTGGCTCCGGACCAATTGCCACCCTTTTAACATAAAAAAATAACGAGAACACGTTACAGCCTCTTAAAAAATATCGCGCCCCTTACAGGACTCAATGTTGCAAAATAATCTAATACCACCAATCTTGTGTTTCCAACGACCGAGGCATAACTGTAAAATTGTTAAAAGGTTCCAAAGAAATCTTTGTTTTACACCCGATGGGTGTCGCTGTAAACGTTGATTGGGCAATTTTATGAGTCTTGAATGCCACCTTGGGTACATAGGTAGCGGCCTTGTAGTTTCGACAGGCTGTTTGAGTGGTCAGTGTTGAATGGCTGACCAAATATAATGAGCTGTGCTTTTATCAAATGTCAAATATAGTTTTATTTCATTTTTATTTAAAGCATTAATCTGCTTAATTATTCAAATCTAAACAAAATTTAAAAAGATAAAGTATTTCAAAAGAACAAGAAGACAGAAGTCGAACCTTCTGGAATCAAAATTTGAATTTCATTTGGATTACAACATATATTATGCAAAGAAAAGGTGATTCCGTGTAGTCAAAATAATTGAAGAAATTTGACACGGCTATTAAGATCTTGGTAGCATTGTTATCCAGCATTCGGCCGTATAGCGAAGGGTGCTAGTTTGAGTTCTGTCTGATAATAGCTAGGGAAAAAGTAATTCACTTTAGAGTATGTATGAACTTGTAATAAAATCTCTTTGGATATATATACTATTTCTATACTTGAAAACAACACAATAACCTGTATTCGCAATAAAAAATATTTGAATTTGAATTTGTATCTGGCTAGTTGGTATCATAAAAAGATAAAATTTTAAAGAAAATAATTCCAAATTCAAATTAGACAAATGTGTGATTTAAATTTGTTTCTCTTACTGTCAAGATGAGTGAGTATAATGAAGAAATTCGATACATTTTAAAATTTTACTACAAACAAGGTAAAAGTGTAACGCAAGCCGCGAAAAGAATTTGTAATTTTTATGGACCTAGTGCAGTGTCTGTGAGAGTAGCACTTTTGATGTCAGAGACGACCGTCGCTCTGCTCGTCCTGTTTTAGATAAAATGGATGCCATTTTTGAAAAAGTGAATCAAAATCGGCATATTAGTAGTTACGAACGTAGCTGAAGAACGGGGAATTGATCACAAAAAAGTTTTGGCGTATTTAAAAAAGCTGGGTACACAAAAAACCTCAATATTATATTTGGATGCCTCAAAAGCTCACTGAAAGAAACCTAATGAACCGTGTACTCATTTTTTTTTTATTACGTCGTAATGAAACCGCACCATTTCTAAAGAAGCTGCTAACTACCACTCAGCAAAAATTAAGACAGTTTAACTGAGATGTGTTAATGCATGCGCCGTATAGTCCTGACCTTGTACCTGCAGATTTCTACCTGTTTCGGTCTCTTCAGATTTCTTTATGAAGTGTCAGGTTCACGAGAGGACTGCCAAAACCACTTGTCGCGGTTTCTTGATCAGAGGCCCCATTATTTTGAGGTCATATTATTTTGTTATCGAACCAAATGGCAACTACATACCTTGTAAAATGAAAATACATTAAAGTACTTTAAAAAAAATAATTTTCGAATAAAATGCGAAGAAACTTTTTCCCCAACCTAATATCTCAACCGAGTCTATTAAAACTTTTTTCAGGGGAACTCAATTATCGTTTTGAGACGCATAAGAATTTTGCCATCGGAAACCTTATATTATATAAGGCATAAATAACAATATTTGATCGTGGTGGGTTCCGCACATACGCGGGTATGTTTATAAGTCATCCATAATATGGATTACTTTACCCAAAAGACAATAATATAGTAGCTGAAAGAAGCAGCTTTTTTCGATTTATCTACATATTTACGGCTTTCCGTGTTTTACCTTTATTTGTGCTTCAAGATATTGCTTCTTATCAAATTTTATGATGCCAGGGAAGTATCCTATAAATTTTGATTCCTTTGCAAACGTCAAAAATGAACTTTTGTATCTTTTGATGGTGTTGTCGTTTGATGTTTTCACAGATGGAAGGGATGACAGATTTGAGTATTTGATTTGAACTCTAGGTAATTGATTGGTTCTTGATAGATAAAAAGGCTCTTTACAGACAGACAACGGATTGACTTAGAATTCTTTCTTTTTCTTATCGAAATTTGAAATTCTTAAAGTTCGTAAGCTTCAGATAATGTTCTGTGTCGTGAAAATAAATATCGACAGTGGTTAAGCATATCGCCTAAACTTAACGCATTTTTGGTGGAAAACTAGTTAAATTATATAGGATTGTTATCAATTTCCTTTTCTGCGTTGATCTGTTCATATTTCATTAAAATTTCAGCTGTTTTTGGCACTTATGCGTTCCAATTGTTTGTTACCTTACCCCAATTTAGACAGCTAATTCATAAAGACACTACCAATATAAATAACTTTTTGACAGATGGAAATTTAGGAAATATTTTAATGTTGTGTTTTAATTTTTGTGGGGTTACTTCTCATTTACAAGGAGCTATGATTCTTTAAAATAAAACTTTGTATATTTTATATTGTACTGTTACGTGTCGGGATGGGGTTCAAAATTATATGCCAGTTCACGCTTGACAGTTCTATATTCACCACACAGTTCACACAATTAACACACAATGTTAATTACCAAATACTCACTAAACACTGTATTTCACTATACAAGTCTCTAAACAATCGCACTTGAACACTTTTGTTGCACTTTGATCGGCTTTGGATTCGCTGTTGAAACTCAACTGTCCCTGCGCCTGCGCTAATCGCGCTTATATACGCCGATCGACGTATTCTAGAAATTACCTGGTAAATTGAGAATTAGCTAGCACCCACGAGTACGAAGTACCCACTTATACCTACGCAGGTAACGGGCATAACTAGTAAACAAGTGCCAATGTCGTTGTACTTTCTCCCTTATGCCGCACTGCATAAGGCACATTTTAGAATGAGCCGCATTACTCGACCTCTATCGCGACCCGCGGTGATCTGACGGCTCACCTATTGGTAAATGATCAGTTGCCCATAGACACCTGCAACACCAGGAGCTTAACAAATGCTATGCCGGCCTTTAAGAAAGAAGTACGCTCTTTCTCGTTCGTGTAAGTGGCGTTTAAGCGACTTAGTTTTTCCACTGTCAATATGCAAAGCATTTAGGTATACTTGTTACTTGTTGTGGGCCCCCGTTTCCACACGTAGACTCTTAGTTGGTCCATTGTGCGTGCAGGGTTGATTAGGCTAGCTAACACAGCCAGCCCAGCTCCACCCAGAAGCGCAGTAGTCTCCTGGGACTCTCACAGGCTTCTAGGAGCGTCCTAGGCGTCCCGAGGATTGATGCCCGGTGTTCTGCCACGCATGAACGGCCGCTCATGATCACATAAGCGGCCGTTTCATCTGCTTCTAGACATCCTCTGCACAGAGAACTATCTGTAACACGTATGGTTAGTAAATGCTTATTTAGCAGGCAATGCCCTGTTATAGTGCCCAGCATTACTCGGAGATCAGTTCGGTTAAGATTTAGTAGTTTTCTCGTTAGTCTTGGGTGAATGCTAGGGAAGATGGCCTTAGGTTGCCTGCAGCCCTCGGTATTGGCCCAGCGGGTGTTGTGGCTCTGTATGGTTTGTTGGCGCACCCATGTACGAATTTGGTTAAAGGGTAACGGCAGAAGCGGCTCAGCCAGTTTTAGCCAGTACGTCGGCTGCGTCAGTACCCATAGAGACGCTGTGTCCCTTGATCCATTGGAGGATAACCTTGTTCTCTCTTGCTATCTGCTCCAATGTTAGGTGACATTTGTATACTAGCCCAGAAGTTTTGCTGTTACTATCTAGGGCTCTTAGGACAGTCATACTATCAGATATTATGCGTATCTTATAGTTTGTGACTTTCCTGTTAACGACAGCGGTCATTTAGGTATAAGTTATGAGGAAATGAAAATTCACGGCGTAAATAAAAATAACGTGTTCCCTTCTTCCTACAATCTGGGATCCTTTAAGAGAGGCGTGAAGAAGCATTTTTGCAGGCTGGCAAGGTGAGGATGGTTGGTGTGGCATATATTAACTGCTGTACCAGCTATCTTCGCGTTTGCACTTTATCACTACTTAACATCAGGTAGGGAAGAGTAATTTTCCTACTTGGTTATATTAAAAGAAATGGTTCGGGTATTCAACTCATGTCGAGAGGGCTTTGATGAATTCAGGTAGATCATTTCTGTTTCACAAAGGTCGTCTACCACACACCTACTTTAAGTGGTTTCAAGTAAGATAGGCAATATCAATACGATAGTTAATAAACATCAACCTAGGTAATCAAAAAAAGAAAACAGTAGCTGGGAACAATACACGCTTTCGTCGAGTGAAAATTCCATAACATAATCACGAACTTATAGAAATTTCAATTGTGTCTTACACCAGCATAATGAAGTAAAATGAACCTTGTTCAAATGAACATAAGGTTAACGCTGTACCGGTGCACAACAAAACAAACCACCGGAGGTAATTCCGAAGGGTGACAGTTTGGTAACAACGAACTTCGAAATTGTTATGCAAAAGTTTAATTTATGCGGTAAGTTTGATATGAAATTAAAATATACACATCGCCGTTGCGGAACGTTAACAGACATTAATGACTCTGTAATGTTCGGTAAATTAAAAAATATTGGGTGCCTGATCTTTTTATAGTACGCTCGAGGGATAGTCAAGTTATTCGTAATTTACTGTCAAACTTAATTTTAACTGAATATTATAATGAGTATAACATCAGAAATGATGTAATCCGACAGAGAATCAGAGTCACCGACATAGCACACCGAATTAGCAAACTGAAGTGGCAGTGGGCTGGTCACATTAGCCGCAGAACTGACGGCCGATGGAGCCGTAAAGTTCTTGAGTGGAGACCGCGACTCGGTAAACGTAATGTGGGACGCCCTGAGACAAGATGGGATGATGACATTCGTAGGCTGGCTGGAGTGGGCTGGATGAGAGTGGCAGAAAATCGGGAGCAGTGGCGTGCATTAGGGGAGACCTATGTCCAGCAGTGGACGAGCATGGGTCGATGATGATGATTTAACGGGAAGTCGTTATGCCTGATGTGCTGTGTGTTATTTAATTGAATTGTAGAGAAAGAAAACGCAAGACCGGACATCAGAAGTAAAAACATATAAATATAGTTTTTTATATATATATATTATACCTACACTGTTTCACAAAAAATAAAAATAAAAGAGTCATCTCTTTATAATTGTTTTGGGAAAAAAATATAACATTATTATATGACACTTTATTTTAATTTCGAGACCGCAACAAATTACGAAAGGAAAAATCATTTGTTTGTTTGTCACAACTTACAAAGCACATTATAAATCGGCGTTTTCAGCACTTGTTGTTTAAATACATGGAACATCATATTCCAAAATTTCACATTCTCAACTAGTTTAGATTTTGGGATAGACTTCGTAACAAAAAAGATTTTATTATAACAACTTTGATGGTCCCCCATTTCTTTGTTATTGAAAATGAAAAATAATAAAAAAAAACATTTATATCTTACTCAACGAGCTGATGAATGAATGATGTGATATATGCTGGTGTAAACTAACCAGACATTGATAAGTTTCGAAATTTAATTGAAAAACACCATCTCGTATTTAAATTTGCTACTATAATCAAGAGAAATAAAAAATATCAATAATCGTTCTTTTTAGTGGCAATAGCAAACATAACAAGAAATACCTATATTTATCCAATTTGGTGCAGTATTTCAGGACTTATAAAACAATATAATATAGCGGTCTTCAAAGGGGGTAACTCTTTTCTTTCACAACCTGCAACCCATGAGATCCTTGGTTTCATTTGAAAAATACTATTTTTTTTTGTGTAGGTAAGTCCGACAAATGACTCCACTCCACCTTATGTTAAGTGACAGTGAAGTCCAGACGCGAAGATAGCTGATCCAACAGTTCTAACTGCCACACCAGCCATCCTCCCCCTGCCGGCCTGCATGTTGCTTCTTCACGCCTCTCTTAAAGAATCACCAGGTTGTAAGAGTGCGGGAACACGTGAGCGGGCAGAGCATTCCATTTACGGATAGTGCGACAAAGAAATGAGTCACCAAACTTCTTTCTACGAGTTGAAATAGTGGCCACAGTTAGTTGTGTTATCAATCGAGCTATGTCAGCACGTCATTATCTGATATTATTGCTTAGTTTTAAATAAATAAATAATAAATATTTCTAACACTCACACCAATTAGCCTAGCCCCAAAGTAAGCACTGTAAGGCTTGTGTTATGGGATACTAGGGTAACGGATAGAATACATATACTGTACATATATAAGCATATTTATATAGAAATACATATTAAACACCCATGACTGGAGTAGAAATGCTCGTATTCATCACACAAACATCTGCCCCCACCGGGATTCGAACCCGGGACCTCTCGAGTCGGCGACACCATGAAACCCGGCGTACAAACCACTCGGCCACGGAGTTCATCAAGTTTTGTTATGCGTATTCTTCTTTTTGTGTACGTATACGGTGAAGCTTCTGTGTTATTTGCTCCATGTATACTTCTTCATTCGATTTGAGTCCCTAGAGTTGCTTATGTCCTTGGGAGGCAATGTCCACAGACCATCAGGTGAACTCGTTTGCCAGCATGAACACAAAAACACATTATTTTAGAATAAATAAAAATGTTTAAGAAGTAAGACAAATTCAACTGCCATGTGTAGTCCAATACCACAATTGTACTTAAAAGTCAAGTCGAACAAATCTCATTCTAATTAATTCGTATTTTGATTGATTTAGTTTCTAGAAGTAGAATGATTAAAAAATATTTTGTATTTTAAAACAAGCAATAAGTAAAGTATCTCTACTTAACTTAGATATAAAATAAATCAATAGTTTTCACTCAAACCAATTCTAAAGACTATCTTGAGCCTAGCCTTGAATTAAGAACGGTAAGGTTTGTCTAATGGGACACTCGTAGGTTAATTATAAGATCTACTAGCTGACCCAGCGAACTTCGTACCGCCCTTAAAAAATAGGGGTTGTCCAGCGGACAAAATTGTGAATCTAAACCATTCTCAGATCCCCTTGACACACAAAAAATTTCATCAAAATCGGTCCAGTCGTTTAAGAGAAGTTCAGTGACATACACACTCACAGAAGAATTATATATATAAAGATATCTTTATTGATACTCAAGGAGTGATTTACAGGCGACTTTGTAGTATTAAATAAGAATATTCCTTTAAAATTAATAAAAGAAAAACAATATCGTTTATTTAGTCTAGGCTGTTACAAGCACTTGTGAATGTCGAAAAGCTACGCCATCGGTTCACAAATCTACGGCGGGAGACCTTGTACTGAGATGAACCGGCAAGAAACTCAGCAAGGGCTGCTTCTTTCTCCCTGTATTATAAACAGAGCCTCATATTGAAAAATTACCTCAATATGAGATAACTCATGAAGTCACTTTCCTATACTTCACTTTAAAATATTTAACTATCCATTTGTTTTAACCTCTGATAGTTGATCCCAATGTTCTTACTAACTTTAACAATTTCAAAGGTACCTGGCGCTTAGATAATGCAAATTTATAATTTTCTCGCTCAAAACCACGATATGAGAGTTTGATCGTGTTCAATATTGAAAGTTAGTACTTTATTCATAAACATTATCAAAGTTTTAAAAGCAATTCAAAGCAATAATAACAAATTATATAAGTTTCAGTTGTGTATAAACTTCAGCAAGATATTGATCGATTGGGTGTTTGTATATTAATCTTGCCTTTTAGAAATAAGTTGTCGAAAAAGAAAATTAACACACGAGTTTGGCATCTCGACTTCTTGGAAGAATATAAACTTTTCGGTATAAAGTTTGATTATTGGCGGTTATAGTGGCATCATTGCTTCAAGTCATTTTTCAATTTGAGGCTCTGTATATAATACAGGGAGAAAAAACTGCTCTTGCTGAGTTTCTTTCCGGTTCTTCTCAGTACAAGGTCTCCCGCCGTAGATTTGTGAACCGATGGCGTAGCTTTTCGACATTCACAAGTGCTTGTAACAACCTAGACTAAATAAACGATATTGTTTTTCTTTTATTCATTTTAAACGAATATTCTTATTTAATACTACATAGTCGCCTGTAAATCACTCCTTGAGTATCAATAAAGATATAGATCTTATATAATTAACCTACAAGTGTCCCATTGCACAAACCTTACCGTACTTGATTCAAGGCTAGGCTCAAGATAGGCTTTAGAATTGGTTTGAGTGAAAACTATTGATTTATTTTATATCTAAGTTAAGTAGTGGTACCTTACTTATTGCTTGTTTTTAAACACAAAATATTTTTTAATCGTTTTTCTTCTAGAAACTAAATCAATTTAAATACGAATTAATTAGAACGAGATTTGTTCGACTTGACTTTTAAGTACAATTGTGGTATTGAACTACATGTGGCAGTTGAATTTTTATTCTAAAAAAATGATTCTTCGTGTTGATGCAGGCAAACGAGTTCACCTGATGGGCAGTGGACATTGCCACCCAAAGACATTAGCAGCCAAGGACTCAAATCGAATGGAAAAGTATACATGGAGCAAACAACAAAGAAGCTTTGCCGTGTACGTACAAAAAATACGAATACGCACAACAAAACTAAATATCACTAGCATCGATGCCTACCCTGAGGTAGGCAACGGATCGAGTGATATTTGAGCGAGTGAGAGTTACTCGAGCGCATCAGAAAACTAAATGGGGAGAAACCTTGCACCCTGTAATAGCTTAATTAGCTTAGCTTCACAATCCAATAGGTCCCTATGACGCTCTAGCAACTGCAACTTTAGCATCCTGGGCTCCCTAACTATAATTCAGATTTAGCAAATTTCTGCAAGTGTACCTAAATGTGTTATTTAACTTTGATATTTATTTTCTTTTGGAGATAAATAAATAAATATTATTAAAATTCAAGTAGTAAATGATAGAGCAGACTCCGCTCCTGTGCTAAACATGGAATTTAAGTAGCACTTATCATGCGGTGGTGTCATACACAACACCTATTTTATGACAAATTTTACGGCACATAAGCGAGAATTAAGTATAGAGGATGGTAAAACTGTGAAAGTACCTAACATAAATTATTTAGAAACACATTTTGCGATATTGAATATTATAATACACCAGCAAGGCATAAGTGCGATGAGTGATGTGAATATCAACGGGATATGAGAGCATGTGTTTGGCTTACAAAACATGTGTTATTATAACGGTTATGATTCGTCAATGTTAGGGAATTCATGAATTTATATTTTAACTTATGGCCTTTTATTATGGCTTAGTAAATATTTGGTTGCATCGAGCAATGGAGAGTATACTATATTATGGGTATTTCCCTACGCGATAGAATCAGAAATGAGGAAATCCGTAGGAGAACCAAAGAAACCGATATCGCTCGAAGGTCAAGAAGAACCGATGGCATTTCTCATGCTTTCACATTTTAAGTACCGAATATACTTCCACACATAGTTATAACAATAAAGCAAATTGTTACTTGTAGGCTTTGATTATAATCAAAGCTTTGTAGGTATTTATTTTAATTTTAAGGTAATCGTGTCACAATTGTAATAAAATGTGTTCCTTTCTTCCTATACCTACAATGTAAATGTAAGATTAATGACCCTATAATTTGCTTAATGTGCATTCTCCAGGGGAGGGAGAGTCCTGGTGCTCTGAGATACAGGCTTTCTGCCTAGTTCAGGCACCAGTCTCTCACAATCTATTTTATTTTTCTGATATAAAATTATAGTATAATAAGTTATGTGATTTGTAGATTGAGGAAGAACAAATAATGATTATTATTGTTATTATTAATTAAAAATTAATTATTAACTTGGGGTAAAAAGGTTCTAAAATGGCGACCGCGTACCCGACGACGCTCAGTAGGCAGGTCCCCTACAAGGTGGACCGAAGATCTTGTGAAGGTCGCGGGAATCCGGAGGATACGCGTAGCACAGGACCGATAGGTGTGGAGATCCTTGGGGGAGGCCTATACTCAGCAGTGGGCGTCGTACGGCTGACATGATGATGAAGATGAAATATTTGGCTGTGGATCACTCGTGTAATAGGTAACCAAAAACCTGTAGTACAGGTCACCAGTACCCGTAGCACGAACTAATATATATCCAATTCAAATAGTTAAACGTGAGCGCCATAAGCGCCAAATGTCAAGAACTTTGTATGAATGATTTTAGTTCGCGTTATGTCCGTTTTAGCGTTGTTAAAATTTCCATACAAAACTGCTTGACAATTATTAAATTCAACTATTCGAATTCGAAATTGGTTAAGGGTCTAAGGTCTCCACCACAAATAACTTTTACAAATAGATACATTCATTTACACTACACAAGCTGATAATAATTAATAGCTAAGTATGGTCTTCCAGTCTAGTCTTAAATATATTCCGCCCTAAATACAAAACGTAGACTAAAGTTAAACCTAGACTAAAACTGATGCTGTTACTTTTGTTTGCTAAATAGAAGACAGAGACAATATAAGGGTTTAAACCAATACTAAATTTAGTCCGCGTTTTCTGAAATCCAATCTCCAACACAGCCAGACAGCCACAGCAAACCTTCGGTGTGTATTGGAGACAAACACCAAGACCATGAGGGCTATCCCTCATCCAGGAGCCGTGGATCAGGGGTGAGAGGATCTGTTGTCTATCCAACATTGGAGGCAAACTACTACTTGAAACTACCGTAGGTAAACCACGAACATGCATTTTTGTTCCCAAGCATGTGAAAACCGTTTTAATCACCGAGTTCTTTTCCAGGGACCTGACTGCAATCAGGCTCCTCAGTGATACACCCAGCCCTTCCGAGGTGATTTTAGCGTCTGCCTACTGTCCAGGAGACGCTGAAATACCCTTGCCGGAGTTCGAAAGGCTGGTGACACACTGAGAGCAAGAGGGACTGGAGCTTATCATCGCCGCTAACTCCAACGCACATCACACACTTTGGCCGCAGCCACGACACCAATACCAGCGGTAAGGAGTTTTCTAGCTAACTTTTCTCAACAAACTTAAAGATCATCTACAGAGGCTTTGAACCTACTTTTGTAACATCAAGAGCCCAGACAATAATCGACCTAACCCTAACCAGTGAGAAAATTCCCAAATTTATCACTGACTGGCACGTATCTGACGAAGTATCATACTCGGATCACAGATAGATTAGGTTTTACCTTCATATAAACAATAAACCACCAGCGGCCTCGACGCATTCCGCGTAAGACTGACCGCAAAAAATTCTTTTCGCTAGCAACGGCCAGTCTGAAGTTTCTTCAATTTCCAGAGGAATATAAACATCCAATGAAAATAGACACGCACGTGAATAACATAACATCAAAGTTAACCGTCTGTTTTGAACAATCATGTCCACTATTACAGCAACGCACAACAGGCAAAGGCAAACACAATTGGTGGGGTCCTGAATGTGGCGTAGGGTAAGAAAGATGTGCAACAGAGCAAAAAACACCCGAGAACGGATGCCCACAACAAGTATGGCTCACCACGCGGGCCAAGTGCGGATTGGTAGGCGGGTGGTATGCCATCATTATCATAATCAGCCGATGGACGTCCACTGCTGGACATATGCAAGAGGCATATGTCCAGCACTACAGATTTCCTAATACAACGGTTGTGCCATCCAGTGGGTCCCCCGCCTCGCTTGATGTCGTCAGTCCACCTGGTGAGGGGTCCACCTGGTGAGGGCGCTTCACGGTGCGAGGTCGCCATTGAAGCACCTTGGGACCCTAACGTCCATCGGTTCGCGAAACAATGTGCCCCGCCCCATTGCCACTTCTGTTTGAAGATCCTCTGAGCTATGGTGGTCACTCTAGTTCTTCTACGGATTTCTTCATTGTTGATTCTTTTTTTTCTGGAGTAGGGAGATTGGGCGATGACACGCTACGCAGGCCCAGTGCGGATTGTTGGATGGTATTTAAATATTTTTAATTTCGTTCCAACCGAGTATTCTACGCCACTGACATTTACTTTGTATTTTTTGTTTTGAAAACAATGACACATCCAGCTAATAGAAACTGTTAAATTGGTCTAAAATGGATTTTCAAAATCATGCTTGGCACAAATTTCAAAAAAACAAATGAATGAGAAATCTACAGACAATGAAGCACTGAAGAGTTTTGTAATAAAAAAGTTGAATGCACTTCTAAAGAATTCTCAATTCTTTGTCTCGCTGCATAGTGGAGAATGTAAGCACTAGAAATTACTTGAATTGTGTATTCTGTTTTGATATGCAGATTCTTCATTGTTCATTCTTTATATCAAGTAAAGTGCTGAATGGTTAATTATGTCCACGTTCAGAGAGTTCAGTGCTTCAGAGCTGCATACAAATGATGTAAGATAAAATTTTACTGGAAATCTTAGTTATTCAGATTTTTGACAATTGTCAAATATCTATCACTGGCTTCTGCATTGTTAAACAATTATTTTGACATTATGCCGTGTAATGGCGTAATGCATATTAAACTAATGTCTAAAATTACAGCTATCGAATTCGTAAGTGTGATTTTATTCTACAGAATTCCACTGCTGAGTTTTATATGAAAAACTAACGACCACTTGCATATAAATGTGGGACTGAACATAAATGGCAAAAAACTCGCACACTTTCGTTTTTCAGACGACATAATACTGTTCGCAGTATCTGTTGAAGAAGTTACCGTTATGCTCGAGGAGTATATACTATCACACCACGTCACTTAACTGTCGGCTTATAAATTAATACGAGCAAGTCAAAAATTGTTTGCAGTAATACCAGCCAACAGCAAATTAAAGTATACGGACAACCCATAGGAGTCGTCCCCGAGTATGTGTACTTAGGTCAGATTGTCACGCTCGAATCAGATGTTCAGAAAAAGGAGATCGAGAGAAGAATCCAGCTTGCTTGGGCAGCTTGCTGACTTGCTGAAGAACAGACGCAGGATACACTGTTCAAACATCTCTACCCTTTCGGTAGGTGCTCAACTATGATGCCAAGACCTGGGAACTTCTAATGAAGCTAGTGCGCAAACTTCGATAACCAAGCGACCGATGGAACGTGCAATGCTCAATATCTCGTTTGCGGATTTTATCCCTAACCAGCGCACGAAAATGATCAAGATCAGCCTAGTGGTGAACAGATTGAAATGGAGGTAGGCACCTGCCAAGTAACCTCAATTAAACAGAGAGATGACGGCTGATGGACTCGTAGACAAAGAACTAGCCAAGGGAAAGTGGGTAGGCAACATTTGCATTGGACCGAAACCATCACCAAAACAACGGGCAAGTCGTGGATGCACGTAGCGAGGAATCGGGTCGCGTGGAGATCATGAAGAGGCCAATACCCAACAATAGGCCCGGGGCCTACATATAAGAAGAACAATTGTTTAATAAAGTTTTTTTTTAATTATGAAACATTTAAATGACAAAAACGTTAATACTACTTAGTATACAAATAACCCTAAACTACTTAAATAAATAATAATAATAAAAGGTTAATATGTGGCAACAACAACAAGCACGCCGGGCGCAGCCGGCGAGCTTGTTCGCTATATATAAAATTATTGCGCGTCAAAGTGTTCGCTCGTTTTTATTCATTAGCAAATTACATTAACAAATTACATTTATCTAATTAATTTTACTACACAAACATATATTATTATTAAATATTATAAATTATTATACATAACACATTATTGAATATTATAAATTTTAATTAACAATATCGTATAAAATAACAGTCGTTGCCACAAATATATTTAAAAAAAAGAAGAAATAACCTTAAACTACAAACCTTAAAAAATATAATAGAATAACTAAAATATATTACTAAAAGGAGTCCCTTTAGGCAAGGTTCCGAAGATACTGTCAGCGTTCTCCCTTTGAATAGCTAGACTAATTCTTTGTCCGAGGTAGCTGCCAGCTCTTCGGTCTCCAGTGATGTCGACTAATCTTTTTGATATTTCCTTAAAAGACCTCATAGCGCTAGGACCCCACGGATCAAGGGTTTCGACACCGAATGGTACAAAATCATATTCGAAGCCTAGACCCCTGTATTTTCATGCTTTTGCTTTTTCAGCCGCTTCATGACCGCACCAGCTCTGTTGTAAATAAAGTACTTTTTTAACGAATACAGGTCGTGATTTTTAAGATTTATTCAAATTTCTTATCTTTTTTACATACTCCGTGTACTGGTATTTATTGCGACCATGGTACCTGTAAAGTCTAATTAATCGCAATTTATACGATTTGTAAATTTATTAATTATAATTTCATTTAAATTTTCTGTTAGCCTTATTCTATTTCTAAGGCAAAGAAGAATTTTCTAGAAGATCATGATTTAAAATCGACATTTCAATAGCATACCGCAAAGCTGTTTTGTTCAAAATGCCTGTGAAATATTGTTTCTGTCAAAACAATACGTTCACTTACGCTGTCAACAAATTTCTCATTAAAAATTTCTAAAACATTTTGAAAGTAATAAAAAGCAGCTGTCAGTAGTTGTGACGAGATGGCGCGTTGAGAAGTGAACTTCAATATCTGGAAATAAAAATGGTAATCCGTTTGTAATTTATTGTTGTATTATGGATTATAATAAATCACTCCTAACTGTGTTTGTATTGTAATTTGCGGACTTGTAAGAAAATAAACAAATGGATTTTTAACAACATCATAGACATTGTGCTCTGGTTCCAAAGTCTTAAGTGTGGTTCTCAAACTGGGTGATGACGCCTCTTTGTAGATAATGGAAGTATAAAAAGAGGGTATTATAAGCTAAAGAAAAGTTTACTAGAAAAAAAAATGTTTGCTAGAAAAGAAATCCACGCGGACTAGGCAACGGACGGGACTCGAACCCGCATCCTTCGCAATCCGGGCGAATGCACTGACCATTATGCTACCACGGCCCTATTCGCCGCGTCAAAATTTTCCTAGCCTTAAGCTGCAAGGCAGCGCCATCTCTTCGCATTGTAGGTAACTCACAATGTCAAATGAATACTTTTTCAAGTATTAAACATTTGAAAGAAGAAATAGCAATTATAGTTATGTTTTTATTTATTTTTAAGCACTTAACTGCTAGATGTTTAAATCTAAAGAAAAGTTTACTAGAAAAAAATCCACGCGGACCAGGCAGCGGACGGGACTCGAACCCGCATCCTTCGCAATCCGGGCGGGGGTATTATAAGCTTCCTGAGAAAATTGGCTGATGTTGTAGAGGATAGTGTGCAGATTTGTATATTTTGGGAGTCTAACTAAAATAAAGACTAACATTGATACCACTGTCAGAATATCTACTGATCGACTAAAATGAGAACGGTTTTTTTTCATAGACTTAGCCAAATTGTCACTTAGCTACAGAAATCTTTATTCGTCATAAAAGAACTGAAAGGAAACAATAATCGAATCATACGAACTGTGTCCTTACTAAAAAGCGCTGAACTGCAAGCGAAAAATATATTTCTACTCGACGGAACTGAACATTTTTTCATTAAACGCAAATTCGAAACTGTCGTTCAGCAAAAAAAGAGAAACAAAAAAGTACACTTAAACATAAGAGGACAAAAAGCAATAAAGCCGTTTGCTTCCGTCTCCGGATATCACCCCATTTATCTTTCATACCCAACTATTCGCTGAGGGAACCCTTTCTTTCTCAAACAGGCATGAAAGAACATGAAACGAGCCGCTGAAATTGTACAGTCCTCTTTTCCTGAAAGCCTGAGTGACGTCACATCAAACCAGCTTTTTGCGCTTTCTCCGAGCGTAACATAATTCATGAAAAAAATGGATCGACGTAGTGTTATATACCATGTATAGCACGGGCGCAGTATTTCTATTACAAACGTGGATTTAAACTCAATGGATGTGTATGTAATATTTTGAAACCACACACGGCTCTCTGTAAGAAGGCATTGCTTAAACCTTATATCACCAACATTGTAAATTGCTGGGGATATTTTCCTTTCTGGACGTGACATTATTATAATTCGAGTTTTATTATTTCTACCGATTCGAATTAAAGTTGGACATTTGTGTGATGAAGAAAGCTAGTCTATATGTTCTTTAAAATTTGTGTCTGAATTCATGTGATTTTTTTTTAATAAATTCATATCACAGACAAACACAGGGACTTGTGATCTCGAAGTTCAAGGATCTGTGTCATCGTAGCGGTCAAACTTATAATACCCTTTATTATTATCGTTGGGGGGGGGGGGGGGGGGGGGTATAATAATATAGTTTGACTAATCTTTACGACAAAAGTCAGTACCTCATGTAGGTTTTCTTTTATCAATATCTCTTTGTAAACCAGAAAAGCACACTAAAGCAATAAGTGCAAGCATTCGATTAGTATATATTGAAAAAAAGATCCTTTTTTATAGCCAGGTAGGCAAATGACTCTAAAACTTTAAAAGCAAGATTTCTATCATTACATAACATACTCTAATATAACTGCAACTTAGTTCATTTTACCAACTGCAAATGGAACATGTGTGACTCAGTATATTCCATTTCAATGTAGAGGCAAATATCTAAGCAAATGGCTTTCTGCCAGCCAAGTTTGAGCCAGACACAAGCCAAGTATAATTTACACTGCTGAAATATTATGTAAACTCAGCAGGTAGTGTTTACAGGGCACAATATATAAAAACACGCTAGTTATATAACCCCATAATATAAATAAAAGTTAGCTTTTTTAAGAACTAACAATATGTTATATTTTTAAGCATTTAACTGCTAGATGTTTAAATGTATAGAAAATTTTACTAGAAAAAAATCCAAGAGGACCAAACAGCAGACGGGACGGGACTAACAATATTCTAAATATTATTAATACATTTTCTATTGGATTGTGAAAACAAAAAAACCGGCCAAGTGTGAGTCGGAATCGCGCACCGAGGGTTCCGTACAAACCCAATTTAATAACTCTACGTGTTCATGAGCAAAAAGGTAATAACTTTAAATTTTTCAAAATTATTTTTTATTAAAAAATAGTATTTAGAAGTTTGATTTTTTACAACTCTAAGGGACAGTAGATAAGAGATTTAGATATGAATTTCAGTTTGATACCTCCAGGTGTTCCTGAGAAAAACGGTCTTGACAGACGGACGGACGCGGACGGACGCGGACGGACGGACGGACAACAAAGTGAGGTACGGAACCCTAAAAAATGATAGAAGCAACTACTTAAGTGAAAATCCATAGATTAACGATCATGATTGTTTTAATTTAGAAACACACATTGGCGATGCGCTAGGCTTCATCCTTCTTCTTGTATGATCACGGCTTAAGTGTATAATGCATAATCAAAGAATTAGAAATGCTTCAACTATGCTTGTCTCAGACTCGAGAGACAAAAAGAAAATATGTGTCATGTTGGAATATTACTCAATTTTATCTGTAAAATTAGGGAAGCTACGTAGCATCTTCTCGGAACATCTACCGCAGTGCCTCAAGACGAAAGTCTTCAATTCGTGCGTGTTGCCAGTGATGACATACGGAACCGAGACGTGGCCGCTTACAATGGGTCTTGTAAGAAGGCTCAAAGTCACCCAAAGGGCAATGGAGAGGGCTATGCTCGGAGTTTCTCTGCGTGATCGAATCAGAAATGAGGAGATACGCAAGAGAACTAAAGTCACCGACATAGCCCACAGAATTGCAAACCTTAAGTGGCAATGGGCAGGGCACATTGCTCGCAGGACCGATGGCCGCTGGGGTGGAAAGGTCCTCGAGTGGCGACCGCGTACCGGGAAACGCAGTGTTGGCAGGCCCCCCACAAGGTGGACCGACGATCTGGTAAAGGTCGCGGGAAGCCGCTGGATGCGGGCAGCATGGGACCGATCGTTGTGGAAATCCATGGGGGAGGCCTATGTCCAACAGTGGACGTCTTTCGGCTGATGATGATGATGATGATCTGTAAAATTTAATAAGCATGTCACATCTAGACAATAGGTTACCTTCGTCGCAATTCAGGTAGGGCCGTGATTTATTCTGGCGGAGTTGCCACAATATGTCACGCGGGTCCGGACGACACGCATCTACTGTGCCGATCGTTCGTTTCGCACCACGACAAATGTGGCTCCTCATGGAAATCTCATCCTTATTCCAACGTACTCATGGGTGAAATTTGCATATAAGATTTGGGATGTTTTAAAATGTTTCAGATTTGTCACAGATAAAGGACGTTATTTAATATTTGGCAGTTGGAATTCCGTTTCGTGTCGTCCTTCTAGCAGGCAGTTTTAAACGTTAATATTAATTGTTAATTTATACCTAATGGTCGGTCGGTACAGGACTTACTAATTTCTAAGCTTAAGTTGTTACGGCTTCGTTCGGACCACGGGTATGATAATAATCTGTTCTTCCTTGACGTGCACTCTTGACAGAGTGGTCGTGGTCATGTCTCGGTCGATTCCTGTGCCACTGATGCAATCGCGATGCGTCGCCATGCAGCTCGATGTTTTGCAGAGCGAGAACAATCATTAACGCTAGAGTGCATCGCCGATTTAATAAGGTCTGTCCACCTCGTTGGAAGCGCCCGCGAGATCTTTTGCCCTTAACTTTCCCTTGCTCCACCAACCGTTCCATGGAGTTCCCATTGTGAGTAATAGAATTTGAGGATGATAATAATCTTTATATATATAATTCTTCTGTGAGTGTGTATGTCACTGAACTTCTCTTAAACGACTGGACCGATTTTGATGAAATTTTTTGTGTGTGTTCAAGGGGATCTGAGAATGGTTTAGATTCACAAAGACGTGTAGACAGGACAACGTCTGTCGGGTCCGCTAGTGCTATTTAAAATTATAAACTTTACTAAGGAAATTGAGAAAGCGTAATAGAATAAACACGGTCGGTATGCAACTACAGGATTTACTTGCGAATCACTAAACTAAACTTAGCCGAGTGAAATGAAGCAATTACGATCTCACACGAGCTCGGATTCAATCTGGCTTCAATGGTCGCTTTGCTCGCCGCGCTCGCTCATTCACTCTATCAGTCGACCAACTTCGCACATGTGCGACAACTACATGATTAAAGGAGGCACAGAGGCAAAACTTCATGCAGTGCACGTTCGTGAGTAGGCACTGGCGGCCTGTCAACGCCAAAAATGCGTCCAAGACTTGTGGCACTTTTTTGACATTGACAGGACGGTGTTGCTGGTGAGCAAGTGCCTAAAATGTACCCACATATATCTGTGGGTAGTTGTGTAAAGTAAACATACTTTTTTGAGCTCCAGCTTTTAATTTGAATTTAAAATATATAATCTTGTTATATTAATATTTACAACTGTTTATGAAAGAGTGAATCACATAAACCTACCAGCAATATAATTTCCTTCCCTTTGAATACTGCACTTAACATTCTAAACAAACACATTATTCGTCATGGATTTAGTCAAGAAATCTATTGAAGAAATGTCTACACTATTCAACACTAGGATGGCTGAATTCCAACTAGATCTTCAAAAGGCTGTCCCATCAACATCAGCGAATACCACATCTATAGCAGAGGACTTTGCTAGATTCCGCACTTTCGTTGTGTCTGCACTGGATATGCTTCAAAAACAAGTGGAATTCCTGACTCAGGAAGCTAATCGGCGTGAAATACGTAGTCGGCGGCGTATGCTTCTCGTGTACGGAGTGGCTGAGCAAAAGGATGAAGCTGTTGCAGATATGTTCCTTAGCTTAGCAATACAACGGCTCAAGCTTACTACTCAGTCTAGGCAAGATATTGGCCGCATTCACCGGATTGGCAGACCTATGGATGATAAACCCAGGCCTATTTTGGTTAAGTTCTTTGATGCATCTGTAAGGAACAAGGTCTGGTTTGCCAAAAAGCATCTGAAAGGTACTGGTATAACTTTATCAGAATTTCTCACAAGTGAACGCCACACACTGTTTATGACGGTGAGAAAGAAGTACGGTATCCATAGGTGCTGGACGCAAGATGGAAGCATTTATGTGATGGATCCCGATAACAAGCGACAACGGGTGAATTGTCTCATGGATATGGACAAGATTCCAGTATTCATTCCTTCGTCTTCCGCAGCTGAGAATAAAACCGACGGCCCGGCCGAAGGTAAAACTGACAACCCAGCCGAGGCCTCAGCCATCTCTAAACTGCAAGATCGGTCCAAGAGACGTGTGGTGAAGAAGTAATGTACTCCACTTCAGCGTCGTATATTAGCAATGTTTCTGTGAGTACACGCATTGCTTATCTAGTAAACTGTTTCTTGCAATGTTTCCTCTGTCGTATAACTTTACCCACTTAATATAATATTATATTTTAATAATTTGTGTACCCGTTAAACCAATAAAATATTTTATGTCGCGTTGAACCATCGATCAATTCAATGTCAAAGTCATAACAATTTAGACAGCTGTACTGTACGTCAAACTTTACTTTTGGCATTGGGTTGCGTTCGGAACCTACGCTCTACATAGGTGTAACAAATGTCAAGGTTGACATTGGTACCGATTCTGGAACGGCTTCTTATGTCTTATGTTTGTCTATACTACTATACTATTAGCTTCTTATATTTTTTGTCTGTCTATGAATAATAAGCTTTTACATTTTGTTATGTTGTCTGTGTTTTGAATAGTGTGTAATTCGTGTTTTGTATAAATTTTGTTATTTGTTTTATGCAATGTGTTCCTGACAAATGTATTTGTTTTATTTGTTATTTTTTGCTGGTGGGTTGTGTTGAGAACAAGAGCGAAGGTATATATATATTACTTATCTAACTCTATAGGTATATATTTGCTCTGTATTTTGCAGTAGTATGCCGGCTGCCGGAAGTGATAATAGTAATGATTTTATGTCTCTCTCTTTCTCCTCTGATGGTTTGAGCAGTGATGATAGCTTCTGCAGTATACCTTCCTTAAAGGATAATCTACAGACTGTCATGTCAGACGTTTCCAAAAACTTCAATGTTGTTCATATTAATGTTCAGATATATTCCAGCACATTATCCTGACTTCCTTGCAACTTTTTCTGACAAGAACATTCACGCAGTACTTGTTTCTGAATCATTTTTTCATCCTTGTCTTCAATCTAACTCTTACTCTCTCCCTGGTTTTCAACTTATTCGCAACGATCGGACTAATACGTCTCATGGCGGAGTAGCTATCTATCTACGTAATCACATTCCTTTTTCTGTTATAAGTCGATCTATGCAACCCCCTCCACAGGATACTGCAGAACACCTTCTTCTTGAAGTTATTCTTTTTCATTCTAAAGTTTTGTTAGGTGTTTACTATAGCCCTTCTCTTAGAGTCAATTTCTTTTCTTCCTTTGAGAAACTGTTAGAAGATTTGACCCCGTCCTATAGCCATTCCATTATAATGGGTGATTTTAACACGTGCCTCTTCAAATCTGATTTACGGGCCAATGCCTTGAAGTCACTCGTCAATGCCTGCAATATGCATATTCTCCCTCTTAATGCCACTCACTTTTTTCCCAATTGTACACCTTCTCTTCTTGACTTAATAATTGTTTCTTCTCCCTTTCATGTTGCCAAACATGGCCAATTCACCGCAGATGCCTTCTCATATCATGATTTAATATACGTTTCCTATAAAATACGTCCTCCTAAGGCTAAGCCCAAAATCATTATGCAACGTAATTTTGGTGGCATGAATGTAGACAAGTTGCGCGATGATGCTAGAGTGGTTGATTGGTCAGTAATCAACTTCGGCGCTACCGTCGATGAACAAGTAGATGCTTTTAATGATCTTTTAATTCAGCTTTATGATGTTCATGCACCCAATAGACCTATAAAGATCAAGCATTTGCCTGCACCTTGGTTGACCGACGACATCAAATTATTAATGGCTAAAAAAAATAATGCTAAGGCTAAATACAAGAGCAACCCCACAGATAGTAACCGTAATAAATATCATAGAATCAGGAATCGCTGCAATACAGTGTGCAGGGACGCACAGCGCCGCCATATCCATAAATCCGTGGTAAGCGGTGATCCCGCTAAGGTCTGGAAGTTCTTAAGGTCTCTCGGTGTTGGCAAATCTCGAAATGTCAATTTGTCTCAAAACATAGAAATCAATCGCCTGAATGGTCATTTCTCTGTATCGTCTTCTCTTGACAGTCATGTCAAAGAGAAAACTCTAAGGTATCTTTCTTCTCTGCCAGCACCAGATTTTACTCCTTTTACTTTTAGTCAATTTTCCGACAGTGATGTTGAGAGGAGCATTCGTGCCATTGATTCCAAAGCGGTAGGCAATGACAATATTGGCCGTAACATGATCATTCCTTTACTTGATATTCTATCTCCAGTTATCACCCAAATTTTTAACCAATCCATTTCCTCTAGCAATTTTCCAAGAATTTGGAAAGATGCTCAAGTCATTCCACTTCCCAAAAAATCCAATCCTAATTGTATGTCTGATTTCCGTCCTATTTCCATCCTACCTTTCCTTTCAAAAGTTTTTGAGCGTCTTATACACAATCAAATCAGTGAATACCTTCGTGTGAATAACTTACTAAATCCTATACAATCTGGTTTCCGTCCTGGCCATAGCACAGCTAGTGCACTTGTCAAGATCACCGATGATATTCGCTTTGGCATGGAGAATCAGCAACTTACAGCTTTAACGTTACTAGACTTTAGTAATGCCTTCAATAATGTTGACTTTGAAATCCTGTTGAGTTTGCTATGTTCCCTTAACATATCTCCTGCGGTCATTGACTGGTTTCGTAGTTATCTACATGGACGCCGGCAGCGTGTAGTTGTTGGAGAATCCTTCTCTCAATGGTGTACACTCAGAGCCGGTGTTCCTCAGGGCGGTGTGCTATCTCCTTTGCTTTTTGCTATCTTCGTCAATTCCATTACTCTTAACTTAACTTCTACCTGTCATCTGTATGCAGACGATCTCTAGATTTACAAACAGGCTCGATTAGAAAATTTGAACAGTGCCATTAATATTCTAAATTCTGACTTAGCACTTATAACAGAATGGAGCCACTCATTTGGACTAACAATTAATCCGACAAAAACGCAGTGCATAATTATTGGTAGCCCTTACTTCATATCACGGACGGACTTTAAGCAACTGCCATCAGTTACTTTGAATGGAACTGTTATCCCATTTTCTGATACAGTTCGGAATTTAGGGGTAATATTTGATAGAACCCTATCTTGGTGTCATCAGGTTGCTGAGGTTAGTAGACGAACTTTCGCTGCAGCCGGATCTTTGCGGCGTTTGCGTAACTTTTTGCCTACTGCCACCAAAATTTCTCTTGCAACTTCCCTTCTTCTACCAATTCTTGATTATGCAGATGTTTGTTATCCTTATCTTACCTTTGATCTTTTTAGTAAACTGGAACGACTGCAAAATTTTTCCATTAGGTTCATATATGGTTTGCGTAAGTACGATCATGTTTCTTACTACAGGCAAAAATTAAAGTGGCTTCCCATTCGTCGTCGCCGTGATCTACATGTATTATCCCTACTTTTCTCAGCACTGTTCAATCCAAAAACTCCTGTTTACCTCAAAGAACGTTTTCAGTTTCTTTCTTCTTCCCATAATCTTCCACTTCGTTCATCTAACAATCTTCTTCTTTTCACTCCTCCTAACTTTTCCAAGGCGTATAGCCATTCTTTTACAGTACATGCTATCCAACTCTGGAATTCCCTGCCCGAAAAGATAAGGCGTGCCCAAACTTTAGACTGTTTTAAGTCTCTAGTTAAGGAACACTTTTTGTCGGAGGAACTTAATTTTTCATAAATCTTGCATTAGAACTTACCGGTTTCGGTAGCGTTGTGAAATATCTGAGTATTTTATGTTTACCTATTAATTTAAATTTATCTTATTGTATTGTATTTTTCTTTTAATTTTTTTCCCCCTTTTCGTCTTCTTCTAATCTAATTATCAGGAAAACTTTTGCCTTGTGTTCCGCACAACCTCCCTTACTCGCTTACCTTATTTATTTCCAGCTCATTGGGTTGTCTGGAAGAAATCGCTCATTAGTGATAAGACCGCCCTTTGTGCAATGTTGTATTTTTCTACTTGTTTTGTATCTGCTTGTTTTGTTACTGTGTTGTGCAATAAAGAGTTTTTATCTTATCTTATCTTATCTTAAAATGAGGAGATTACCAAGAACGTAAAATATCCTCACTATCAAATTTTAATTTATAATATATCGGAAAGAGCATTAGGAATTATTTATACCGTTTTAAAATTAGTTCCGATTATGACAACGCGCCACAAGATCTTCGTCAAACTCAAAAAACGTTTCTCTGCGTACGTGACAGGCTGCCAGTGCCAGACACACCAGAAATTGTATGAAGCTTTGTGCTGTCTTTACTATGTGCTATCAGTCCACCAACTCGGCATACGTGTCGCTGTCAGTGTTACGACAGCAGCGCAGCGCCGCCAGGGCGTAAGTAACAAACTTGTATAATTGGCTTTAAAGCTGGTTTGATTTTAAGTGGTTCTCCTAAACGTTGTTTCAGTGGAACGAGTTAAATGATTGTTTAGAATGTATGAAACTTCTACACGTATATTGGTATGAGTTATCTTTAGTTCTCTTTTTATAAAAAAATACGACCTATGGTGACTTATAGTACTAGACTTATAGGAGAGGTAGGGCACAGTGGATCTTACGCTCTAATTGAAACGCCCGCCCGTCTGAGGAAGCAACCTCCACCTTCAGTAAAATAACATAAACTTTTTTTGGTGGTGTTGTTTCTACCGGTGAGTAAGGCGATTTCGAGCAGTTGGGTAGGGCCCCCTCATCACGAGCAGCCACTGAGCCAGCCCTAGGGGTTGGCTGAGTTGGTGAGCGGGAGGTGGGGGGAGGAGTCTCACATAACCCCGACGCCTACTCAGCATCATACACATACACCCACCCGCAAAGCCCTGCTCGAAACCCCCATTTTTTTGACTCAGGGTAAAAAAAATGGGGGTTTCGAGCAGGGCTTTGCGGAGTAGAGAATTGGATCTAGGCCGGCAAGGTGAGGATGGCTGGACCGGCACACCTTCTGCCACATCATCTTTCTTCGTAACTAGACTCCACTTACACTTTACATCAGGTAGGGCGGGGTAATTTCTTGCGCCTTGTATAAAAAATATATGAAAGAAGAAATTCGATAGGGATCGGTTGTATACTGGTCAGTACATTCGCCAAGAAGGATAGGAAAAATAACGAAGGATGCAGCAGGGCTCGATGGCACAAGTGTTTAGCGCTGCGATCGTTGAAGTTAAGCAACTTTCGCAGTGGTCGGTCATTAGATGGGTGACCAAAAATGTATTATCACGAGCTCCTTCGTGCTTCGGAAGGCACGTCAAGCCGTTGGTCCCGGCTGCATCTGCAGTCGTTAGCACCCAATAATCCGCTTTGGGCCCTCGTGGTGGGTCATGGCCCAATCTCCCTATTTCATCCATAGTGAAGGCCTGTGCCCCAGCAGGGGGGACATTAATAGGCTGATGATGCAGCCGTGCTATTCTAACCCAGCACTTGGGCCGAGTCGAATTGATTCTAGTAAACATTTTCTTTGTACATAAAATTCTTGCAGTTTATCGCTTGATTAAAATACGAAAAGTTTTATTTGAATGAAGAGTTCTTCTTAATGTGAAGGATATAAATAATCCAAGGAGAGGGTTTCAATTCCAAAGGAGAGTCTCTTTAAGGTTACCTTAAAAGTACCTACATAAAATACCTTATTACTATTTTAATATCACTTACATCCTTTGTATGCAATTGTACATGCAGCCACAATGAATTGGTTAATTCGATGCGAACGAACCGCAGATGATTACCGGGCCTTTGAATTTAACTAAAACAACCATATATCATGCAAGACCACTCAATTATATCTCCGAACCGATATCTCTCACAATCACTCGGTATATTAAACTTTGGTGCGGCAACGGAAAATCTTTATTCAGCACATTTCGATAGAGACTGGCATGTGATGTCATTTAATCATTTGATATTCTATCTTCTTCTTCTAAATTGAGGAGCTCGATGGCGCAAGTGGTTAGCGCGTTCGGCTGCGATCGTTAAAGTTAAGCAACTTTCGCAGTGGTCAGTCATTGGATGGGTGACCAAAAATTACTATCTCGAGCTCCTCCGTGCTTCGGAAGGCACGTTAAGCCGTTGGTCCCGGCTGCATCTGCAGTCGTTAGCATTCACTAATCCGCACTGGACCAGCGTGGTGGGTCATGGCCCAATCCTTATTCCATCCATAGGGAAGGCCTGTGCCCCAGCAGTGGGGACATTAATAGGCTGATGATGATTCTATCTTCAACTCTTTTAATAAAATTCACTAATACCTATCCATTATTTTACAAGAGCTGAATAGCATGAGCAAGACCAACGATTGGACTTTACATTTGGATTTGCAACTTTAAAAATAAACTAATGTGGCATCTCCTTTTATTTGATTTTATTGTAATTTGATTTGAATTGTGTTATTATTTCTATAAATTAATTATATCCGTAATTTGTTGTGACTAAATTAATTTTGATTAATCATTTCTTTTTTATATATGTCGACTTTTTTAGATTGTAATTTTATATTTTAATGTTTTAATTTATACCGGGACCGTTTTCTGATTACGTAGTTTTAATTTAATTATTAAAAATGATTTAATCCCTTCGGCCGTTATGGAAACTAGAGTTTTCATACTCCAGTTTCCTAAAAGGTTTTTTTTCCTTCTACGTAACTGGTTTCCTACAAGTACATAAAATGTTTATAGGAATTGAGTATTGTCTTAAATTTATCGTATTAGTAAAACCGTAATTACTTATACCATTTACGTGTGGTTTATTTCAGATATACGGATTTAACAATATTATTTATGATATAAATTCAATTTATTAACGCATAAGAACAACTCTTTTTAAGATGAAATGGAAACAACTGCCTTAGTTTTGAAACTTATTCAGTTACATAATTTATGGGTGTTTCATAAAGAAGGAAAGAAAGAAAGAAAATGTTTTATTCAGTGACACAAATGAGTGAGGAGTGAGGAGCTCGATGGCGCAGGTGGTTAGCGCGTTCGGCTGCGATCGTTGTAGTTAAGCAACTTTCGCAGTGGTCGGTCATTGGATGGGTGACCACAAATTTCTATCTCGCGTTCCTCCGTGCTTCGGAAGGCACGTTAAGCCGTTGGTCCCGGTTGCATCTGCAGTCGTTAGCACCCGCCAATCTGCACTGGGCCCGCGTGGTGGGTCATGGCCCAATCTCCCTATTCCATCCATAGGGAAGGCCTGTGCCCCAGCAGTGGGGACATTAAGAGGCTGATGATGATGATGACAAATTAGTGCATGAAAACAATATACCTTATACATAAATACAATAAATTAGGTCTAAACATTTGCGTCACTAAAAAGGCAATCCGGTCAGCATGTGTCGGATGTCGTAGACTGTCCGAAGCTGGTCTTCCGTGGTTACCTTGAAAAGTAGGGACGAGCGTACGAATAGCCATTTAGGTAGAAAATTGAATTAAATGAATGATTAAATGATTTATGCTTAAAATATTCAGTACTAGGAAGTTGATAAAAGTATAAAAAAGGATTTTAGTAAACCATTTAAATCTTTATAGGTAACTTGTTACGTAGAAGGATAAAAAAGTTGGAGGGCAAGGGACCCCCCTTGGCCGGCCGGGCTTTAAGGATTGAATATCCAAAAACCTCCCAGTGCCTTCATAGGTACATTATAATCGAATATCAATTGTTTTCGATACGATAATATTCGGTACCTTAAACACTTTAGCCTGAATATATAGCATTACTTGTGAGTACCCGCTATTTACACGAACGCAGGAACTAAAGTAAGGGTTTCTGCTGCTCTGCTGAAGTGGCAGTAGGCGGGACTCGCATCGAGGAGGACCGATGGCCGTTGAGGATGGAAAGGTTCTGGAATAGCAACGGCGCCGGGATATAGTGACTAGTTCAATGACCGTTGGGAAAAGAAATGTTCTGGAATGGCGTCCGAGTCTTAGTGGGTAGTTCCCTCATGAGGTGGATTTGGAGAAGATCACGCTAAACCACGGGCTGCGAATTGCAAGATACGATTAGTGTGGAGATATGATAAAGACCCACGATTTATTTAAGTCGTTTATCCATACAAATTATCCCCTATTACACCCGGTTAAAATTTATTTTCGCGATAAAAAATAGTCTGTGTACTATTCTGAGGTCCTATCTATATTTGCATCAAAATAGTAACCGCTTCAGGCACAGAACACACGCACCTTTTTCTCTGTTCTTTAATTGCAGGCGCGAAAGCGTTTTAGACAGACATTCAAACTGACAAAGTTACTTTTTAATATTAAACTAAATAAAACTATTTAATTATGTACTCATAAATATAACAAAAGTTTACAACTTTCTTTGTCTGAGGGTAAAACATCAAGACTTATCGTTGGCGAGGTCGACAGACAACGACGAGCGGTTATAATGTAAATTAGGTAAGCAGTTATAGGAAGCTTGTCTATATGTGTAGCGACTAAGTTACGGCTAAGATATATTCATGCATTGTTATGTAAAATAGTCTGTAGATAGTAATTTTGAAAAAAAATATATCATGAAATTATAATATAAATCTTAAATAATCAATAATCGTAACTTGTAGATCAGGAAAAACATAGTGAAACTCGTAAGAAATGACAAACTTTCTGCACTCTTATCCAATTGTGGTATTGATCATACTGATAGTATTCTTTGAAGTTATTAATAATTTCAATATAATTATTAATTTATTGTTTCACTTAAATATAAGATTGACTGACTAATAGAAGTCTGAAGCAAAAGAATCTTTTTTAACATACATTCCACAGTAAAGCGAAAATATAGTGCTGACCAACTAGACAAGGAGGTCAAAAACTTAAACAACAGATGTGTACGCTATTATGGCAACTACAGCATTGCGTTAAGGATGACAGTTGCATGTAGCTATAGCAGAAATTATTGTTGGTGAGTGTGCAGTGTGGAGTTTTGTAATAAATCATATTCCAAGTTACAATACATACAGCTTACCGTGGGACTCAGTTACACTGTACTGTAATTGAGGAATAATTTTTTTTTTTTTTGTTCTTGTATTTATGTTTGCATCAATATCTAGGGGCACGGTTGTGCCGTCAAGACGCCAGGCGAAGCGCAAAGGCACTATCTACCTTTCTTGAAGCGTTTCATAATTTTTGGAACCCTTATAACTTGGATTTGTATTATACCAGATAAACAAAATTCTCGGGAAAGGTGTCAATAGCAGACTTATCAAAAATACATGTAAATTTAGAGTTAACTGAGATACTTAAAAATCGTTTAAATTAAAACCCACACCTTATAATGCAGCCGCGCCTGAACATGCAGGTGTTTTACGTGCTTGGTCCAACCAGCAACGTACAGTCGTTTGTTACAGCGATCTTTAGTCGGTCTAGCATTACTACTACTACTTGTCAATATAGACACGTCATTCAATATGACAATTAAATTATTATAAATTGTATTAATAATTTTTCTTTGGTCCTTATTACTACATACAAAGTCACTACAATGATTACATTCAATAGGAAAATTTAATTCTCTTAATTTATTATGAGAAAGTTTATTATATTTATTAATTTGATTAATGTCCCCCCTATCACGTTATTATAACGTTTAACTTTTGGTTCAATTGTATATTTAATTATTTCTAGATTACAATTAATTTGTAATGGATAATGATCAGACCAGTAAATACGATAACATACATTTACATTCAGAATAAATTCCCATGACGGTCTAGTAACGAAACAATGATCGAGCCAATTTCGTGATCCGTATTATAAACGGATCTGTTATATTATAATAATAATAAATATTACCAACACTCACACGAATTAGCCTAGCCCCAAAGTTAGCACTGTAAGGCTTGTGTTATGGGATACTAGGGTAACGGATAGAATACATATATGTGCATATATAAGTATATTTATATAGAAATACATATTAAACATCCATGACTGGAGTACAAATGCTCGTATTCATCACACAAATATCTGCCCTCACCGAGATTCGAACCCGGGACCTCTCGAGTCGGCGATACCATGAAACCCGGCGTACAAACCACTCGGCCAAGGAGGTCGTCAAATGAATAGTCGCATTAAGCCCAAGTAGTAAATGTTTTACAAGATATTACGCAACGGTGTGAGCGTCGGACGGAATTTACACTAGTATCCTACACAATCCTTTTATCTGAAAGTGATCCCTTGGCTAGCACCCTGGATTTCACTTCATTACTCACTCTTCCCGTCCCGTCAAAAAACATTGTCGAAAGATGACGATGACTCCGCTTATAAATATTAATAGGAGACGCGATGAGTAAGCTGGATTATGATTAATTAACAAATTGCTAGTAAAGAGTAATCAAGTTGAATGTAGGATTATTCTTTTTTTTTCCTTCTTGGTTTTAAGGTATCTTTTTGCTTAATTAATTTCTGGGAGAAAATGAATGCGACCATGCGCATGTGCGAGTCTTAGATTAAAACAAAAAGGGTAGATACGGTACGCTCATACTTGCATCAAACAAAAACTGATCCCAGCGGGAACGAGACGGCGAGATCCGCGACACTGCATTACCGACCCAAACGTAACAGCACGTTAAGTTTAACGGCAGCGCGAACGAGACGGCGAGATCCGCGTCACTGCACTACCGACCAATCACACGACCAGTACTCGATGCCACTACCGAATAAGATTTAAAACAAACAGCGATTTTTATGAAAAAATATATTTTATAGTACTTACGCATGAAAAGTGATGCCGTGGATTTTATATTTAGCTCTTAAGCAATTTGAGCACTTTTTACAAACACACTTAGGCATTGTTTTATCATATAAACACAACATATTAGCAATATTTCTTTTTGACGTTCAGATGTACGCCGTTTGCATGTCAAGTTGTGACTAAAGCGATTATGGTCGTAGATCACAATTCATGCGGATCACTTTTGTGAGGCTAGTGCCGTATCTACCCTTTTTGTTTTAATCTAAGGTGCTAGTACTGTTTTTGATAGCTATTGTCGTCCAGCGACAAACTAGTGCAGCGAGTACTCGCCGGCAGTGTAAACAGTAAGCGATCAACTAGTAATACTATGTGCATGTCCTTTGTTTACTTCATGCGATTTAAAGAAAATATAACTAGAAAAAAAAAACACGCGGACCAGGCAGCAGACGGGACTCGAACCCGCACCCTTCGCTATCCGGGCGAGTGCACTGACCAATTATGCTACCGCGGCCCTGACGGCCGCGTCGAAATTGTTCTAGCCATTTTTAAGCTGCAAGGCAGCGCCATTTCTTCGCATTTTAGGTAACCCACAATGTCAAATGAATACTTTTACAAGTATGTTAGTACAATTCAAATTTAAATTAAATAATTAATTAATGAATATTAAAATGGTTATAATTTAGTAATGGTTTTAGTTTTTTTGGTTTATGGTTAATCGATCTCCAAATTGTATAATACAATATAAGTGAAATGTCAAATTGTTAGTTCAAGATTATTAATTTAATTTGAAATTGGAATCATATTTTGTACCCACAATCTTTAGATTTAAACATCAAGCAGTTACATGCTTAAAAAATAAACATTACAACGTATTAGTTAGTACAATATGCGATTTGTTTACAAATACCGCATATTAAATACGCAAAAAAAAAAAACAGATTTTATTCATTACAGTCACGATGTAGAACAGCGGGATCCGGTTTGTGAACAAAAGCGTTATCCGATAAAAACGTCGATACAACTCGAGTCAGTAAAGCTATTACTTCCACTATTGCAAATGCCATTAAAATCCATTTCGCCATCATCCAGTTCGGTTTTATTGAGCGGCCGTAAATTTCGGCGTCCGCCGCAACACGATGCGAGCCGAAGTTCGCCGATAGAAATCCTCGTAAACTACCGTGTTGTCACGATTGTGGTGTCGCCATCGTTTCTTAGGACTACAATAAATATACAAAAATTAAATCTACGAAAACAGTATTTCGTTAAGAATAGCTATCTGCATGCAGCGCCTCTTAAGATACTTCGGTCACGTGGTGAAGAGAAGCCCAGATAATTTTGAAAAGCTTCTAGTCGTGGGAAACTTAGAAGGCAAAAGGAGTAGGGGCAGGTCTCCATCCCGGTGGCTGGACATAGTTAAGGAAACTACGAGTGGCAACTTTCAGGTGCCCATCCGCCTAACCCAGGCGTAACAAGCGGCGACTCATAACTGGACCCCGCAGTTACGCCTGGAGGGTGAGGGGTAAATCGGGGAGTTGGTTTACCTGGTAGGTACGGGAGCTGGTCAGCTGGCTAGCCGCTCGGACTGCGGTCCGTGAGACTAGTCAGATAACGCTGTGAACGGAGAAGCCCAGGATCGGCTAAAGCGGGTGCGGGCTGTGCTGCCGGTCGAAGCGGGGCGGGTTGACGTATGCCACGCTTGCGTGAGTTGTAGTATACCCGCACCGACTAGCGGCCCCCAGGCTGCTCGCCACTTGGCGAATGCACCACGCAATTACCTGCGTCGCGAGGGTTTGTTAACAGGAAACCAACGTGGCGTTGGTCATTGTCGTGGATATAACACATTTTTTCTCCCCGTCATAAAAAAAAAGGTGTCCATCTGCCTTACAGAACACAGAACGGCCTGGAGATCGCTAGTGCAATGTGCTGTCCTGAAAGGTCAACCCTCAGCCATAAGGAAATGACGATGAAGAAGAAACTTTATAAGAAACCCGACGACCCCCCAGTATCTTCTATTCAAAAGATTGACGATTTAAATTGCGATCAAAAGTCATGGCCGTTTGTTGAATTTTTTTGTCATAGACATTCGGCCGTGCACAGAAGGCTCAGGTATGGTGGGAGTGGCCATTCGGAAACGGAAGCTATGACCACACCAGCCCTCTCGGTACGCACTAGGGGGACCGCGGTCCTCATACTGCGTATCGGGTGACGGTGCAGGAGTATGGTCTGGTTTTTAGTGGCCCTGTTCAGGGCGTTAGATAGGGCCCTGTTTATTTCATCCTGTCACAGGGCTGGCTGAAATGAACAGGGAGGAGTCCCACATACCTTCTTTTCCCTCCCCCAGTGGTTGAAGAATTCGTAAGGCTTCCAAGACACAAAGAAAAGGTATGGTGGGAGTACTTCACAAAGAACAGAGAGATCGTTGAAATTTATCAACTTTCGCAGTGGTCGGATGGGTGACCAAAACTTACTATCTCGAGCTCCTCCGTGCTTCAAAAGGCACGTTGAGACGTTGGTCCCGGCTGCATTTGCAGTCGTTAGCACCCACCAATCCGCACTGGGCCCGCGTGGTGGGTCATGGCCCTATCTCCCTATTCCATCCATAGGGAAGACCTGTGCCCCCCGCAGTGGGGACATTAATAGGCTGATAATGATGATGATGATGACTTCACAAAGTTCAAGGTTGCCAACCATATATTATCCACACTCTACACCTCGCTTCACCGGCACCAAATCCCTCCACCTTTATGGCAGACCCTCATTCTGCCCCGCCCCCTTCCACCAGGATGTTACTCGCAGAACCAGGGCTCGAGGACACAGTGCTCCATCCATGTGTGCAGCAGCCGCTCCTAGAGTAGAAGAAGGAGTAGCAGCCCTGCAGTTATCCCTCAGCCCAAGCCCCCGGGGACGTATGGAATAGCGTCACCCTGGGACTAGGTCTGACAAGTTAGTCAAAATAATGACATAAAACATATCATCATCATCAGCCTATTAATGTCCCCACTGCTGGGGCATAGGCCTTCCCTATGGATGGAATAGGGAGATTGGGCCATGACCCACCACGCGGGCTTAGTGCGGATTGGTGGGTGCTAACGACTGCAGATGCAGCCGGGACCAACGGCTTAACGTGCCTTCCGAAGCACGGCGGAGCTCGAGGTAGTAATTTTTGGTCACCCATCCAATGACCGACCACTGCGAAAGTTGCTTAAGTTCAACGATCGCAGCCGAACGCGCTAACCACTTGCGCCATCGAGCTCCTCATAAAAAATCCTCCTCATATAAAACATATACATACACATTAATCAGACCATTGAAATCCATCCATCCATCCATTAGCCTTTCTCCGTCCACTGCTGGACATAGGTCTCCCCAATAGAATGCCACAATGCGCCATTGAAATAAAGAGGATAAATAAATATAATAAAAAAAAACAATATTATACTTCCCCGCTCGAGTAAATCCAAAAATACCCGCTTGGGCTCCCTTACTGTAGGAATTGAAGTTTGTATGTGAACGAAGTGTAACACAATGCTTATATTGCTTATGTAAGGCTAGGCTAAATGGTGTGACTATAAGAAAATTAATTCAAATATTTTACAAGGCGCAGCAAATTACCCATATTTTATTTATTAGACTTACCAACATTTAACACGTTATTTCATTCGAAAATGTTGGTGGTTTTTAGCTAAATGTGTAACTTATTAACGGTTAGTATATCATTCGATCTATAAAAAAAATAACACCAAAATCAGAATAAGAAGAACTAAGTTCTCTCTAGCCATTACAATTTGCCAATATACCAAGTATTACTAATATTCCAACAACTGTTAACAAGACAGCTGAGAAGGTTTACTTTAAATTTTGCTACAGTATCCATGAAAATATCTGCTCCTCCTGGAGTAGGAGTAGATACGAACTTTACTCTAAACACTAGATAAATCCAATTCATCTGATGTTGAGAGTAAAGTTCGTAGCAGACATGTGAAACCGAAAAAAAGTTCGGTATTTCTATAAATACGAGTATATAAAACTCAAAGGTGACTGACTGACATAGTGATCTATCAATGCATAGCCCAAACCACTGGACGGATCGGGCTGAAATTTGGCATGCAGGTAGATGTTATGACGTAGGCATCCGCTAAGAAAGGATTTTGATCAAGTCTTCCCCCAAGGGGATAAAATAGGGAATGAAAGTTTGTATGAAACATTGCGAATTTTAAACCGATCGGGCTGAGACTTTGCATGCAGGTATAAGAAGAATCATAGATGAATGTCAATGTGTATAATACAAGCCTGAGAACAAAACCTGTAGTCTACACTTCAGCTCTACACCGAAGCGAACCTAGGGCTGGCCGCTAGTTTTATATAAAATTCCCTAGTGAAAATCTGGAATCGTAAAGTAATCGGCTCGCCTTGGAACAAGCTCCTGTTTCTTCCTGAGACGATTATACGTTTACCGATTAGTGTGCGTTGCAGTAGGGAGTTAGATACAAAGAATTCTGAACGGCTCGAGATGATACGGTAGACGATCCCTTTCCAAGTTGATATGTTGGCGTAGGAGTCAACTGGCCTCTGGTCCGCGGCCGACATAACACGGAGTAGGAAATACCATTTCTTTAAACTGCAATTATTAAAATATCCTTTTTTATTTATACGTAAAAGACATATTGAGACTAGAAGGAGCCATGAAAAAACTGTACAGAACGTACGTGAGTTCATTGATCAAGAAAATTCTCTCGGGTATTGTATTGAAAAATTGATAAACTGTTCATCGTTTTTTAGACACACAATATATGCATTGTTAATGTTTTTTTTTTATAAATGATGATCATTTTCTGTAAAACAGTAATCCATACTTTGATAATAATAATAATAATAATAATGATTTTCCTTAAACCAGCAAAGTAATCATAAAGTAGTAAATAAATAAAAAAAGTTGTATATACATTAAAATATTTCCTTGATTTCGCTCCTTTTTTTTTAAATTTAATTAAACGAAATCCCAGTGGTTCGATTTAACAACGATATTTTTTATGGTTCCGTCCCTCAAAAGGAAAAAACGGAACCCTTTTAGGATCACTCTGTTGTCCGTCCGTCCGTCTGTCAAGACCGTTTTCTCAGGAACGCGTAGAGGTATCAAACTGAAATTCATATGTAATACTCATGTCTACTGTCCCTTGGAGCTGTGAAAAAATCAAACTTCTAAGCCAAAGCAATCAAAAGATACAGCCGTTTATGTCGCAAATTTTCAAAACTCGCACGGGAATCAAAACCTACAACAGGGTACTGTCCGGGAAGTATCCCGTGAACTTAGAATCTTGAAATTTGGTACGAAGTAACGTCTTATGGTACAGGATGGATAAAGGAAAAATTGCGAAAACCTTGTCCTTACTCTATGTAGTGTGAGACGCGGACGAGGTGCTTTTTTTTGATAGTTTTGAAATTCGGCCACAGTCTCGACATATCGGAAATTTTCTGTGAAAACACACGCTTTTTCGGTTTTTCCAATTTCCAAAAAAGTATTTGTTTCTTCCAAAATAATTCTTACATCTTCTTATAGTCCTTCAAATTTCGCGTCTTTTGAGTCTTAATTCGTCCTTGTAGCCCTAAATCTACGGGTATCACGAGCGAGTCGCACTTTCACCGAAAATGTAGGCCTACTGGAGAGAACCAAAAACATTTTCAATGTTAAAAAGGAACTCATGTATGTGACTAGGAGACACAGCGAACTAGCCTGCGTTGCGCGCTTTACACTTTAAAGAAATGGACCCTGTATTTTCTTTTAAAACGGCTTCTCCTTTTCATAAACTTCATGTTAATTACAACACAACGTAATATATGAATATTCACTTCCACAGCGTGGCGTAGGCAGTAAGGATTTTTTAAGTTATTGCGCAGAATGAATGTGGTTACCCTACACGTAGGATCGTCTTTCTCATTATAGCGCAAGTATTTTTACGGCACAATTTATATGGCAGATATTGGAAGATTAAGTAAAAACTAACGTTGAACTACAACGATTAGTTTTCCCAGATATAGAGTAATTTATGGTCAAAGGTTTATCCCTAACGGAAAGACCTTACGGGCTTTAATATTTAATTTTTGTCATGAAGTTGGATACATTAATACTATGTTAAATCGTCAGCATATCTGCCTCAGTAGAATAGTAGGTAATATGCATGACTTATAATATTTTTATTTAAAACTTAACTCCAAAATAGAATTAAAAAAAATAGAGGAGCTAGATGGCGCAGGTTAGCGCGGTCGGCTGCGATTGTTGAAGTTAAGCAACTTTCGCAGTGTTCGTTCATTGGATGGGTGACCAAAAATCTCGAGCTCTTCAGTGCTTCGGAAGGCACCCGCCAATCCGCACCAGGCCTGCGTGGTGGGTCATGGCTCGGCCTGTGCCCTAGCAGCGGGGACATTAATAGGCTGATGTTGACAGTGATGATAAGTATTAAAATATTCAACGTCAAAAAAATAGTCCATGTTGACTAAACAACGTGCGGGCACTACACATTCGCAGTAGGTCACGTAAATTTTGACATATCCTGTGGACATGGCGTTTGCTTGTTGATTTGTTATGTATTTCTACTGCAACTGCTCTGCCCCGTTCCAGATATTAAAATTTCCCACAGTGTATTCGCACTTCTCAATAAATTATTGCTCACCCAAAAAGAACTTTAATTAAAAAAGATTGATGAAGGTACAATTCAAGTTTTTTTTAAAAAAATTGAGCCTTATTAGAATTACATGCAAATTCCTTAAAAAAACAATATTTATTTATTCAGTTAAAGCTTTTACAAGCACATGGGAAAGTCGAAAGCTACGCCATCAGTTCGCAAATCTACGGCGGGAGACTGAACGAACCAGCAAGAAACTCAGCGAGGGCTGCTTTTTTCTCCCAGTATTATTTCATGCAGTATCGTCCAAAAAATATTCTTGCTTATGGATAGAATGGGACCATGATCCACCGCTAGTGTCTTTCATAAATTGGTATTAGCTTTACGGAGTAAAGGAATGTGGTACCGCATGCCAAGTTATTGGGAGCTACTCACACTTAAAGTAAAGTTGGACGAATTCGTTTGAATCTGATCTTTAACTTTGTTATAGATATTAACGGGATTGTTACCATGTACCTTGTTTTTTATGAGTCTCCGATATTTCGGCACTGTTGCAAGCGCCATGATCACGGAGTAACTGTAGTAATTGCGGGTAGGTGTTATTGGCTGACATATCGGTCTACCCTCTGACGTCGTCTTTTACTGCGTTCGATACTCCTACCACTGGTCACATTCTCACTATTCACTCGCATTTATTCCCGGCACACAATACACACAGTACCAGATCGCGGAACGACACTTTTTTTTTATTTTTGCGGTTTTTACACATACGAACCACTGGATTCGAAACAATATTTAAAACAATTTATCTTTAACTTTATTTCTAAATCGTATGAATAGTCTAAAGTAGTAGTCTAAAAGTATTACTTTCCAGACACATTTACAGCGTCCATAGTTCTGTAAAAAAATCTATGTTAGGTGGATGCATAACACTTATTAATCTTGTAGTTTACCGCAAAAACAAATTGGCTGCTTCTTGTAAACTCGGAACATCAAATAAAACTTACCATAAGTAAGGTTGGAAGCTATTAAAATTGCATAATTGAAAATATCGTTAAGCATAATAGAAAAGCGCTCAGTATCAAATTACGTACACTGTGTGTGTGCGACTCACCAAATTTATATTCAAAAGCATAGTTTCGCCAAACCACAACTTTTAATACTTGCGGCAAGAACCACGAACGCAGTGGCTTTGTACTCGTAATATAATGTATAATGTGGGTCTAATTTATACTCCATATGGAGCCATATGTCATGCACAGAATTTATTTCAGCACTTTTGAAATTCGGTTTGAGATCATATTTCGTATCAGTCTGTATATAGCCTGCGCAGACAACGGGCTTTTGTCCCCGTATTATGAAAAAAAAATCGCAGATCTCGTGCTCTACACGACTTGAAAGGGCATTGAATATGAATCTACATATTAAAGGTTATTAAAAAATAACCGACTTTTCCAAAATATTTTTACATCATATTAAAACCCTTCGAATTCCTCTTTTTTGTACTCTCATACGTCCTCGTGACCGCACGCGAGTACCTGCATGAAATGAATACCTGCTTTTTTTTCATATATTTGAAATTCCTCGGGGTCGAAGGGGGGAAATTTTCTGTGAAAACACATGATTTTTTTGATTTCCAAAAAAGTTTTTGACTTTTCCACAGTTATTTTTACATCTTTTTAAAGCCCATCAAATTCTGCGTCTTTTGAGCTCTAATACGTCCTTTTGGCCCTAAACCTCGGGGTATCACGGGTGAGTCGCACATTCAGCGAAAATGCGGGCCTACTGGAGCGAACGAAAAAACATTTTCAATGTTAAAATTGTCTGCTGAGGACTTGTCACGGACTCAACGCACACTATGTGCGGACACTCTTCCCCCGAAAATTTAGTGAGGCGCACGTTATGTTAGCAATATTTTGAGATAACGTTGTATTGTAATAATCATAAGGTTTAATAAAATTAACACTGGCTCTATTGCTTTATATCGAATTGAATTTTTATTTGTATTGTTGAGATCTTTATTATGCTTTCATTATAAGATTGCATAAAGAATGTTTCACGATCTTTCTGAAAGATAATTGATTATAGTTTAAGCGTAAAGCGATGCAAAACATGCGAACAACAAACTTGGGGTTGATTCAATGACTGAAATAAGTTAAAATAGTAGGCTCAGAATACAAGACGCTGAGCCGCAATAAAAAAATGAGATTACTTAATTCTGTTTCCATAATTTTAGTTTTTAATTCCAGACATAGAAATCCATCTTCAATAATTTAATAAATCCGTTAAGATTATTTTATTTGCATTTCTCATGATGAAATCTATAGATGCTAAAGAATTCCTTCAACAAATGTTTCTCCATTGTCCTTTCGGTTGTGATACTCTTCTTTTGATGTATCATAAAAACGAGTTCTTTTCCCACATCTTTAATGGTAAAGTCCCCTGAACTACCTTCTAAACTTCTTTAATGTACATGGGTACATCACTATCTAGCGCGCACCGCAGATTAAAGACATCGCAAATTAGGCGACTTGTCGTCGCGTCTTGTCGCGGCATTGTCGTTTGCATTTGGCGTCTTGTCGCCGCGACTAGACGCGGAGCTGTCGCTAGTGTAGGCGACTAGTCGTAACGACAGACATCGTACAGAAAGCGATAATAAGTAGTGGAGTATTCGAGAGAGACGGCAAAGTTGTTCATCTTGTGAGTGAATATGGAGCTCCTAGTTGTACTCGCCTTGGTGCTTATCTATATCAATAAAATAAACACATTCACCTTTCTCAGCGCTCACAGCGAGACTGACGCGGAGCTGTCGCGCTACTGTCGTCGCGGCACCGCGACTCTGACGCCAAGTGTGAGAAGCTTTGAAAAACATATTTGAAATTGTCGACCGCAGCCTGACGTCGCGTCTAATCGCTGAGCTGTCGCTGTCGCGTGTCGTCTAGTGTGCGCCTATACTTAAAGTCTCCCGTGTGAGTTGAAGCCTCTTGTCACGTTCTATTTTGACTCTTGCGTACTTTTGTCCTGACCGGTCCCTCGGTATCCGCGGTAGTTCGGGCGACTTTTTCTTCGCATGTATTTTTAATCCGTCGTGGGCGTTACTCGGTGCAGTTTTAAGCGATCTATTTGGGGGGACAATAAAGTTCTGCGCGGACAAAATTCCCTCGTCTGCGTAAGCTATAAGGATAGAGGTTTAACATGAAAATTCTGATTATCTATTATTCAATACTTGTCGTTCGAATTTGAACATAAAAAGTAAACTAATAAGAATGAAATTTGTTCCGCACAATGTGACACTAGAATTTTATGTACCAACTGTTACCTACCAATCGTTCACGGCTCAGCGCTTTTAACGCAACAAATATTATGTCGCTACATTTTGTTTGTAGACCATAGCATTGTATATTTACAATTTGGCTTTTTTTATAATACTGCAAGAGAATCATCGTAATATGTATTGTATATTTGAATTACTGATACGCTACACATTGTGGTACCTTATAGAGTGAGGCAGGTCGTTAAATTACCAAAAAAATGGTTGAGGGAAGCGATGTCTGGTTCATGCGTCACGTGAACGAGTGCTGCCAGCAGAGATGAGTCTGCACTTGCTACATTGGTTACTATTTATCGTTGTATTTAACTTTAATCACATGGAACTATCATTTTAGTACAGTCGGACACTCTCACTCTCATAAACATACACACATGCACATACAGACACACACGCAAATACAGACTGACACACACACTCTTATATATACAAACACACACACACACATACTTTTTTATTTGAAGTAAATGGTAAGATAAGGACTGTAATTTTTGTTTATGTATTACGGAACACATGTCTCTGTATCTGGAGGTGGGCGCTAATAGCTGTAACACAGTTCTAGAAACTTATATAGCTATTAACAAATCTAATTATACATCATCATCATCAGCCTATTAATGTCCCCACTGCTGGGGCACAGGCCTTCCCTGTGGATGGAATAGGGAGATTGGGCCATGACCCACCACGCGGGCCCAGTGCGGATTGGTGGGTGCTAACGACTGCAGATGCAGCCGGGACCAACGGCTTAACGATTTAGTAAATTTTTGGTCACCCATCCAATGACCGACCACTGCGAAAGTTGCTTAACTTCAACGATCGCAGCCGAAGCGCCAACAACTTGCGCCATCGAGCTCCTCGAAAAAAATTATACATATAACCTTAATTAGTTCCAATAAATATATTTTCATTTTCATCGTACCTTTTTTATGCCTCAACACTAGGACACAGCATTACTAAACTATGTGTTAAATCAGTTATATTTTTATTTTATACTCATAATTTTTATATCATGTACATTTGTAATGGAAATTGTCTTCATGAGTTAGCTCATATTGAAGTCATTTTTCAATTAAACGGTTTTGTATATAATATAGGTAGAAAAAAAAAACAGCCCTTGTTGAGTTTATTGCCGGTTCTTCTCAGTCCAAGGTCTCCCGCCGTAGATTTGCGAACCGATGGCGTAGCTTTTCGACATTCACCAGTGCTTGCAACAGCCTAGACTGCATAAACGATATTGAAGTTGATTTAGGCGGCAGGGTAGGAACCTTTTTTTCTGTCTGTTTCCCGGGGACTGGGGCTGAGGGAGGGGTACCTATTAAAAATAGTATGCTAAAAATTATAAATAAATAAATAAATAATTATAAATTGCTATTTCTTCCTTCAAATGTTTAATACTTGTAAAAGTATTCATTTGACATTGTGGGTTACCTACAATGCGAAGAGATGGCGCTGCCTTGCAGCTTAAGAATTCATTTATTCATCATTCATCATCAACCCACGTTCGTCCACTGCTGGACATAGGTCTCCCCTAATGCACGCCACTACTCCCGATTTTGTGCTACTCTCATCCAGCCCACTCCAGCCAGCCTACGCATATCAGAATATCAGGGCGTCTTAGCAAACTGAAGTGGCAGTGGGCTGGTCACATTAGCCGCAGAACTGATGGACATTGGAGCCGGAAAGTTCTTGAGTGGAGACCACGACTCGGTAAACGTAGTGTAGCTTAAGAATGGCTAGATGAATTTTTGACGCGGCCATCAGGGCCATGGTAGCATAATTCGTCAGTGCATCCGCCCGGATAGCGAAGAGTGCAGGTTCGAGTCCCGTCTGCTGCCTGGTCCGCGTGGATTTTTTTCTAGTTATATTTTATTTAGTATGTTAAAGTCAAAATAAAAGTTGACGTGAAATTATTTTCTCAGAAGGTCCTTCCAACAGGGAGTGTGTGGGCTGGTGACTTCGAAACGGTTTTTCGGGTGCGCCGTGGGGTTTTTACTGGGTAGTACCCATTTAAAAGGTACCCTGCCGCCTAAATTAAATTCAATATCGTTTATTCAGTCTAGGCTGTTGCAAGCACTTGTGAATGTCGAAAGCTACGCCATCGGTTCGCAAATCTACGGCGGGAGACCTTGTACTAAGAAGAACCGGCAAGAAACTCAGAAAGGCCTGTTTTTTTTCTACCTTTATATATACAAAGTCGTTTAATTGAAAAATGACTTCAAGGGCGAGAGGGCTCATCGAATGGACCTCCGTTGGATGAGTCCACGGAGGAGACCCTCATCAATATTGAGTTTGTGACAAGAGGTGTCAACTCTTATCAAATGCAGGTTCTTCATCTCGCGCGTCGCCGGCGCCGTAGGCGCCGCGGCGTGCGGGGAGTCTGTTCTGGGCGTGTTGCCCATTTCAGAGGTAGCGGGTTCGAGTCCCGCCAACGAACGGGACTGTCCTTGGGGTCGAACCCCTCTACGGCTTCACTCGTCGCCCTCGGCGCGGTCAAGCCCACCGGGTGAGACCCATGTGGGAGGCCCAGTGAGCGACCAGCGAGCGGGCGACGGACTTTGGCGTGAGGGGGGGAGCACCAAATGCAGGTTGCGTTACCATACGTGCTTGCAACATGTTCTGAAATAGTTCCCATCTACTGTTACATTGCTGTAGCTATACCTTATTTTAAATTCGTTAATGAATCATGAGAGCAGAGTCCTTTGCTCTTGACTTCTTTGCAAAAGAATTATTTTTTCCAGTACAGCTTTGGTAATAATCACCGCCGCAAAATTTCCAGAAACAATTAAAACGGTAATGGGTGCCTGTATTAATTTTACATTGAATAACGAAACACAGTGTGAGACGCATTTGTCAAAATTCATCATTTAGGTGTTAAATTTGAGTAAGAGAAAACCCATGTTTTGGAAATATGGTTATAAAGTGTTAATAAGGTTATCAATTCAACGCGTATATTATATATTTTTTATTTTTTTTATCACACAACTTTTTACAGATTACTCCCATTTTAACAATTCTATTTTTATTGGAAAGGGTACACTCCGGAGTTGGTCCATAAAAATTAAACATACCTATAAAGAACAATGGCCAGATTTCTATATGAGCTGGACTTGACTTTTATTTTTGATGTCCCTTAATAAACTATAGTGAGAATGGTTTGTTTTTATGTTGCAAATACTATCCCGTTTGAAAATCTTATATAAATAGCCACGACATTTTAAAATATCGCCACTAATACTTTTGAGGTTAGAATCAACAAGTACCTTTTACCCGACTGCGGCGACGCCCTTGTAGTAGTAGCGAAAATCGAAGAGGGTAATTGGCGATCTCATAGCTATTTTATTCGATGCCTCATAGAAAAAAAATAGGACTGAACTAAAAAGTGGTTTTTAGTTCAGTCCTACTTTGGGGCATTTTTCTGGCTGTGTCGGCTAAAGAGTAAGTCGTTAGACGAGACTAGATACCTGCTATCTTTCACTCACTGACTAATCGAGTCGAAGTAATAACCCATCATAAGGTAATAATGGTGGGTATGGGGATAAATGAAAGATAAGTCTTGACAAAAATATTATTTAGTTATCAGTCCGTAAATCAATGCCAAGGTCAAAAGAACAGAAGGTAATCCAAAATAGTACAATCACAATATTTCACAACAACAATCTTAGCGAAAGCGTTAGCACAGAAAGATCACTGTCACTGTGTGTCAGTCAATTGATGGCGCCGATCGATGACATATAACGGAACGTGCATAAACCGAGCAATTAAATAAAAAGCTCAGTTCTTTAAATACCTAATAACACTAGTTGATCAGATGCCTAACTATTAACTGAATTACGGTTAACAAGTATTATAAAAAGAAATAAATTATACACAGTCTATGAATATTAAATCATTTCATGTGCGAAACTAATCGTCAATTGGTGCGTTGTGAACATGTAATTCCAAATAATTTCAAATAAATAACCGAAACACTTAAAAAGGTATATCTTTTTAACGTGGGAGAGTATGGATATTTTGCTTATATTTTCTAAAACCTTTAAAAATAAGGGATGTTTTGATATATATGGCATATTGGGACGTCATCGTTTCCTCATCAGGTACGATTTGGCCATCCTTCTTTGGGGAAAAACATCTTTTTTAGGGTAGGTCCCTTATACGTTAAGTGGGGATAATTTTTTTTTCATCGTCTACCCCATCGTGTGCCGTATCGTTGAATAGGTCCTTTAAAATGATTCAGGGGTCGCTAGGACTACTTTTCGGTTAAGGGATGCGTAAGTGAAATATTGAGCCTTGAAGCGCAATTTTTTGTTCGAGTCTGTCCACACGCTCCTTTAAAAGGCCTATTGGCTCGAAAGATCTAAAAGAAACACAAAAGTGCTTTTCGTGAATTTTCGAAGAAAATTATGACTATTGAGATGGATCAGTTAGTTTATGAGTAAAAGTCGTTCAACGCAGGTATCACAAATAATTGCTTAAGCCAATAAAAAATCCTTAGAAGAACACATTAAAAGTGACTTAGATGAAGTAATTACTTGCTTATATCGCGTAAAATCTTAAATTGAAAATCAAAATAAAAAAACGCTCAATAAAATATCTACGGAATCCTACACTGAGCATGGCATGACACGCACTTGCCCGGTTTTTATTAAATAGGCCAACCTAAGTAGAAAATGGGAACTCGGATCCACTATCGCATTAGAATCGCACCAACTCCAAATATTAATTTGACCAAAGATAAAGCTCGATGGCGCAAGTGGTTAGCGCGTTCGGCTGCGATCGTTGAACTTAAGCAACTTTCGCAGTGGTCGGTCATTGGATGGGTGACCAAAAATTACTATCTCGAGCTCCTCCGTGCTTCGGAATGCACGTTAAGCCGTTGGTCCCGGCTGCATCTGCAGTCGTTAGCACCCACCAATCCGCACTGGGCCCGCGTGGTGGGTCTAACAAACTCTCTATTCTATCCATAGGGAAGGCCTGTGCCCCAGCAGTGGGGACATTAATAGACTGGTGATGATGATGAAAGATAAAAAGGGTTTATTATTTGCTGTTATAAAGTTATTTGTAAATCTGTTTGTTGCAAACAGAGATATTGTATTAATTATTCTGCGATTTAACATCTTTTCAAAAAATGGTCTTAAGTTAAAAATTTATAGTCATCTACACTGAAAAGAAGCGATGGGCGGTCACTGTTACTTAATATTTTCACTTAATATTTATTGTGTATAAAATAGTGTGACATTAATTTGGCTCTTAATGAAAGCCTTTCCGGTGAAATTTTTGGAACAGCAAATATCGCGTGAATTTCCACATTATTGCAAAACTTCATTACACAGTGTTTTATCAGACAGGACTAGTTTAATTAGAGCAGGCGTGTCTTATTCATTGACAGACTCTGTCCAATAGCGTTTTTGTTCGAAATCCTCTTGAAAATCGATACGATCATTTATTACCGTTTAGCTAGGCTTCCAACTAATTTAGTTCTGGTTGGTGGCCTCGACTCCATCCATATGGGATAATCGGATTACCATTCAAATTATCATGCGCTATTCCAACCCATAAAGTTTATTTTTTACAACAGAAACTAGCGTTTTAATTATTCTGTTTAATCTAATATTTATTTCAGTAGAACAAGAGCTTTCGTAGCAATCCCTCTTTTTAAATTTAATTCTGACTAGAGTAAGTTCCATTTGATACTATTTCGGTCTTCAGGGGTTTCCCAATATCATCCGACATTTCTTTGACAAAAGGTTTCTTCCATTAAAAAAGACTTTGTAATAAAAAAATCGTTTCCTCCAGATCCGAATCAATAAAATAATATGACTCCAAAAGAAAAAGAAATGAAAGGAATCGTAAACAATCTTGTTAAAACCCCTCTTCCGTTAAACATGGCTAAAAGCCCAAAAGCAAAAACGCGTTACTAAAACATTACCCGGAACACAGATATCGACCCCAAAAATACCAGGAAGTAATGATTTGGCGACACAGAGCTTGATAAAACAACGAGCCATTAGGGTCTGTCAGCAGATCCATAAACCTTTGCAGAAGTTCTGCAGCCGTGATACAAGTTAATCAAACTTAAGGCATTTGTAACGGTAGCGTTGAATGAAACCCCTACCAAGAAGCGTCGTCTTTTACTTTACTTACAAATAGGTAGATTTTTTACACAAGAAATCACTCAATCTTTATTTCAAATGTTGTTATGCTGGTAACCTTGCATTAGAGATTAGGTTAGCAAGTATATACATATAAAACTCAAAGGTGACTGACTGACATAGTGATCTATCAACGCACAGCCCAAACCACTAGACGGATCGGGCTGAAATTTGGCATGCAGGTAGATGTTATGACGTAGGCATCCGCTAAGAAAGGATTTTGATCAATTCTATCCCGAAGCGAAGCGAGGGCGGGCCACTAGTCATTCATAAAATTGAAAATATTCCTTTTAAAGTTTAGGATTAGGAATGTGGGTAAAATGGGTTAGTTTGAAAAAAAGTTATTGTTGAAAACATTCTTGGCATTTTCTTCTTATTTCAATAGTCATATAGAAATACCTGAGTTCGGTTTATAATACCAAGAGAACCATCAATTTTATGCTTCCAAAGCACAAAGATGACAAATATTTAGTCTCCAAAACGAGTGATGAGCTTGATGGTGCAATGTTATGTCCGGTTTGATATTGAGTATACAGAATGCCGGTCAACGAATAAAGGGTCAAAATCCATTAACTAAAATCTTTTTCTGGGATGAATGTAAACCAAATAATCATTACGACCACCAAATGGAACTCAACAAGTATAGTTGATTGTTGATCTGAGTTAGAAATTAGAATTATTGTATCGCGATGGAATATTTGAGCCTCCATATTAGAAGAAAGCAACATGATGAAACATAAGACAAGCCTATATAACCCCCAAGACTGAAGACCGAATATATAACGCATTAAATTGAATACAATCCTCATACACTTAAGAATCGATAGTACAGAAATGTGAAAACATTTTGATCGGAATGCGAAATTAGAATTATTCTATCGCGATGGAAGATTTGAGCCTCCATATCAGAAGAAAGCAACATGATGTAACAGAAGACAAGCCTATATAACCCCAAAGATCGAAGACCGAATATATAACGCATTAAATTGAATACAATCCCCATACACTCAAGTATCGATAGTACAGAAATGTGTAAACATCAGCCAAAGTTTCGAGCCATTGGTAGAAGCGACGAAATGGGTGAGAATCACCATCGGAAAGGCGGCAACAGTAAACTTTTCGTATCAGTCCGTCTCGGAAGTTTCAGTGTTCCACCAATCTTTTGATGTATCGGAAAACTATCGCTATTACCTATATTAAATCTGGTACGTATGTTATGGTCGAAATCTTCGTTTTGATTTTCGTTCGTGAGCAGTTTACGTTTAGGAGTTGTGCGTGAGGTGACTTCTTCAATTCGATATAGAAAATTCTTTTTACGAGTAGATTGGTGGCATTTAACTTAGGCATTGATTTGAAATTGTGTAATAGCAAGTGGTATAGCGGATATTGTGCGCATAGAATATGGACTTACAAACGCGGTCGTAATTTCGGGGCTTTTTATACTTACTGTTATTGTATATTATGTGATAGAAGTTGACCTCAATACAGGTTTATGGGTTTGATGTTGCCTTTCAAATTGACGACTCTGTCTGAGATAAAACAGGGACAAAAAAGTGGCCTTTGCTGAGTTTATAGCCGGTTCTTCTCAGTACAAGGCCTTTCGCCGAGTAGTAGAGTAGATTTGCGAACCGATGATGTAGCTTTCGACTTTCGGATGTGCTTGTTAAAGCCTAAACTGAATAAATCAATATTGAATTTACTTTACAAGTATCAAGTCTAATCCTCATTATATAAATGAAGTTGTTAATCTGATTATTACCCAATCTTTTTATTAAGATTGGGTACTATAAGATTAACAATATTGCTAAATATAGAATATTCCACTGAAGCTAGAGAAATTAAGACGTTATCACATATGGCCGGGAAGATAGACCTTTATTATGTCATTACGAGGATTCCTTTTATGACCATGAGGATGCTGTTAGCCGTTACTTAGTTGTTGCTGTTATTATAAAAATAAGTATTCAAATTTGAGTCTTCGTGCATTGCCATAAGAACCGATTTGTGTAAGTATCGTCGAAGACATGGTGAGATGTTTATCTTTATCCGGTTCCATAACACATACTGCGCTGTGATAAAACGTATGTGACACTCATATTTACTTCTACCTGAATTTATCGACTAGTGTGTCAGCATGTTACAGTTCTTTTTTATATTTTTCTTAAGAACTGTCCACTGTTTTCCGACGCCGGAATAGATTGTCGATTGCATTTCGCACAAGCAATATTTTTAGCTGAAGTTGCTTAAGTTTTTAGCACTAATCGAGGCTACAAGGTACTTTTCATTTATATTGATTATATATATTTTTTAATACATGTAAAGGTATTCATTTGACATTGTAGGTTATCTACAATGCGAAGAGATGGCGCTGCCTTGCAGCTTAAGGAATACTAGAAAGAACTCGATACGGTCATCAGAGCCGCGGTAGTATAATGATCAGTGGATCCGCCCTGATAGCGGAGAGTACGGGGCTCAAGTCCCGTCTGCTGCCTGTTCCGCGTGGAATTTATTCTAGTAAAATTTCCTTAAGATTTAAACATTTAGCAGTTCAATGCTTAATGCTTTGCGCATGGCCAGCGACGCACCTACAGTGTATACTTTTCTTTTAAGAGGGGAGACGGGCAATGTTTTTTCCCATACAAACGTTTTCGACTGATTCCTCCTTGCCTTTTGTCATTACCGAATTGATTATGCATACGTAAAATATAATTTTACTCATTTTATGCTTCTATGTCTTCCTTTTTTTATAACTTGTGTTTCAAAGAAAGGGCAAAAAATAAACAAATTTTTGTCATCACTAAAGACGCCTAGTATGGAGATTTAATAATCATTTACAAAATAAGCAAAGCATAGGGGCATAGTTTAACCTCAAATTTTGCAATTTTCATACGCAATTTTCAGCGTCAACTACTGCTGTCCCTATCACACAGTATTTGCCAATGCGTAACAGCAATAGTTTTTTCAAATACCTATTTCTCGAATGTCTCTCAGCTCGCATCTGCTCTTAATGTTATGCACAATCAAGACTTTTTGGTCAGTCATATCATTTAGATTTGAACATCTAGCAGTTAAATGCTTAAAAAATAAATAAAATCAGTCATATCTTGCTAGAGTATGTGCGGAAAGAGAATGGGCGTGGCGTAAAACGGAACTAACATTAAGATTTTTATTTGGCAATCAAACCCAGCAATCTGTAAAAGTCAAAGTTTTGTATTAATACGGATTTGTTTGTTGTTATGATTTCTTGCGGTTTTTTTTGTATTTAATCATGTCTAATAGGGGTAAAACCTTACAAATACGGTAGAAAAGCACTACAGCGCCCTCCAATCTAAATCCTATCTGTTTCCGCACAGACTCTAGATAATTTTCTGTATCGTTTTATGTTTCCCCTCATTGTAAGAGTTCACCAATGCCAATAGATATCTGCAACACCACAAGCGTCACATGAAGCATGACTTTAAAGTTCTCTAAGTTGTTTAATGTTATGAATTTCTTTCTGCGTATTAGGTATTATTTAATATCGACCTTTCCAATAACCTTTCCTAGCGCTTCTCAACTTCTCAACCTTTAAGTCATAGGCACTAGGTATTTTGCTTCTACTTCATGGGTTGAGAAGGTTGAAACGTAGTTTTTCGTGATATTATTGGATATCAGATACTGGTTCTTGTCCATCCTGTGATACCTCGACCGAATTGAATAAGGTCTGATGAAATAATAATAAATAGTATATAATTTATTTGCCAAAATATAGTTCTATAAATTGGTACATTTTATAGATGTTAGTACATGTATTCTTTTTTTGTATTCAGTTGTGCAAATATTGAAGTCAGCTATTTTGTCATCTGTCATATATTATTTAATACTATAATAACATTTTTTTTTGTAACCATTTTGTCAAATTTGAAATATGAAAATCGAGCAATTCAATGCTTAAATATGAAAGGGATCAGTACCCTTAGCACGAACCATTTTTGAATTCGTAACGTTTGCGAGTCCGAAACGTCATTGTCAAATCTGTACTGATTTTTAGTTTTCGTTACGTACTTTGTGCCGCTGCTGTTCAAGTTTCCATACCAAATTTGACATTGACATTTCGGTTTGCAAAGTATTCGAATTCGATAATGGTTCGTGCTAGGGGTACAGTTCTCACATTTTTAACCGAACTGTCTCTATCCAAATAGCCTGTACAAAAATTTACGTCCCCGATATTAAGTAAGATTATTTCTTTATTATTTCGAGAAAGACCAACAGCGTCATATTGCGATAAATTTGCCTGCAGATTAAGTAGAGTCAGCTTAATGTGGACGTAATTTTATTAATATACGCTATGTATTATACCCATTTGCGGGTCGGATAAAGATCGCCGAGTTTGGATGAGAATTGTGATTCACTGAACTACACTTTAATAATAATAAAAAATGGGTGCGTGTACTTATGTAGGCGCGTGAGAAGTTATCCTTCTTTGGCATCGTTTAAAATTAGTTTTTAATTGCATGCAAATAATTAATTACAATAAATTAATAAAAAGTCTGGAAAAGGACGAAGTCAATAAAGTTCAGTTTTAATTTGAAAAAATAAATAAATAATCAAAATATTCAATTAAAATCGCTACTGAATATAATTTATTAGAACATATGTGATTTGCACTTGTATGAAACTCAAACACGTATTCCGAATATACAAACTAGAAACATGTGGATAAATATTATAAATATGAATACCTATAACTGTTACTTTATTACAAAAAATAAAGATGTGGTTTTTGGTTCTACTACACCAATGGTCAAGAGATGGCGCTGTAGTCTCCTGAATCGCGCTTTGGTTCCGTTGTTCCAGATTAATAAATACTTTTGATAGGCCTTCACAATGCAGTCGTTAGGACCCACTAAATAGAGATTCTATTTCTACTTTGTTGGTAGATTTTCTTAATGTGCGGTAAACACAGAAGTAACGCATGAAGTTGGTCGCTAAAGCTAAAGCTAAAGCGACCAACTTCATTAAGTTAAAATTTTGTGTTACAGTGATGCGCGCGCATCTTAAAATTTCACTCTCATCATTTTTTCATAACGCGCCTAAAGAAGTATAACTTCAATAATATGTTTTTATTCAGTAATTGGTCAACATTGCATAATAATAATCCATAGGGACGATAACTATTTTTTTTCTTCGTTTATCAGGTAGATTATCAAAAAGTATTAGACACGTATTTTTTTCTTTTTTCACATAAAATAAACATTGCAGAGATATATTGATTTGAAAAGTCGCACGACGTTTTACAATTAAACAAGTACAATTTTCTCTTAAAAGTGACGTCACGAGCCCCTACTCCCAAACTTTGACGCGCTATAACTTTGTCATTTTTTGGTTGATTGCCCAAAGAAAAAATACGTGTCCATTATTTTTTGATCATCTAACTGACGGACTAAATAGAATTTCGTTTACTGTACCCCGTCATTACCCCTATAATAATAATTAAAAGCAACAAATAGAGGATGCCTGAACTAGATTACAGTATAAATTGTACCTGTATTTCAGGCTTATATGATTAAAATAATACACTTTATGATTAATAAATTAACAACTTAATTAAAACAGAACTTAAAGTAATCGTTGTCTATGTTAGTAAATGTAAATTATGGAGTTACATTAGTTTATTTACCTGTGTATTAACTGTGCAAATAATAAAATACTACGTTTTTACAGTTAATATAGTTTAATAAATATATACTTAACACTCTTTTTAACTTATTATATATAAGAAAGGACTTAGAAAACAAAAGAATCTATGTGAAATTATGTATTGTGAATCATGTCTAGAGATGCAGACTATAACTTTCCCTCTTTTGTAAGTGATATCAGAGCAAATCAGTCAGTATATAAATAATGAGTAAATAACTTGATGTAATAAGTTATTTGCTGTGCGTTTAAAAATATCCCCTTTTGAAATGACTCTCTGGGCTCGCTCGAGAGGGATTAAAATAGTTTTGAGAGCTCCACCGCTCCACCCCATTTAGTTATACAATATTGAATTGATGATTGGCATAAGGTTTGATAGACCTGTTTAATTAGCTTTGGACCTACAATGATACGTATTTTTTTAAAGATATTCATTTATTTACGGATCCCGACTAATTTATTTGCAATGTGCTGTCTAAACGATAATGTGTCTAATTGTGTTTCATTTAACATTTTTTATAAAAAAAATTGTTTTTAATTAACTTTTGAGTTTTTTTTTAATATATATATCTTTTAATTTTAATATATTTCTTTATATTTTTTTCTATTACATCCAACAACCCACTATTTGTTATTTCTACTGTCATTAGATGTAAGATATATTGTTACAATTGGTTGGTTAATGGTTTCAGCAGAATCATCTCTGGGGCACTGGCAACCAACTCATCAAATAAAGTCTGATTCAACGAGGCAGTTTTCTTGTCTTTTGACATTTTTAAAAGTGTTATTGCATTATTTACCTCATGTAGTTAATTTTCCAGCATGTGAATACGCTGCAATGTTTGGTCATACTCACTTCTACATTGATCAAAGCCTCTACAATGAATTAGAACCTGTCCCGAACATCAATACACTATTTGTGAAGTTCTGCCATTTCGCTCTTTAACTTTTGATTTTTTTCTAAAAAGTCTATTAATTCCCTCTCATTGTCATCCCGTTCTTTGTTTAGTAGGTCGCATAAATCCTGAGAAGCTTTGAGTTCTCTCAAAGTCAGTTGAATTTTAGACTCCTCCTTAGGAGTCATCATATTTATATAAGATTTATATCAATCAGAAATCAGAACTCGATATATCTTTATTGAAATTGTATGTATAGTACAACACTTTTGAATCGTCCAAACATTTTCTTCCCCTACCACTCGTTATTGGACATATTTTTTAGCTGCGGAGAAAAACGAGCGAAAAAAACTCCACAACATTAAAAGCATAATGTAACAACATTTTCAAATCATTATGTTGTTGCAACGTCAATACAATCATCATGATTTATTTAATATAGAAAACCTGTTGGAATGATTGGAACAGTTCAAACCCAAGCATATTTGTCTGTAATATAATCAGACACTTTTATATAAAATTGAATTAATATAGGTATTTAAATACAACAGGACTTATTCAACCAACAATAGCAAGGTTATATAAGTATTTTATAAAAAAAATGGTAAAGTTTTTTACTATTTCATGTTTAACATGCTTTACTGATAAGCAGTAAAAATAACATACTGAAATTATGAAATTATCTTGGAAACAGATGGCAATGACTCAAAATAACGCTGGTAACTGTCACAGTATGTGTTTACTAAATTTCACTCATTTTACAATCGTATTTATGTATTAACACTTACAGTTAATAAAATAAACTAATAAATAAATAAATATTTCGAACACTCACACCAATTTCCCAAGCCCCAAAGTAAGCACTACAAGGCTTGTGTTATTTATTCTAGGGTAACAGATAGAATACATATACAGTACATATATAAGTATATTTATATAGAAATACATATTAAACATCCATGCCTGGAGTACAAATGCTCGTATCCATCACACAAACATTTGCCCCCACCGGGATTCGAACCCGGGACCTCTCGAGTCGGCGACACCATGAAACCCGGCGTACAAACTACTCAACCACGGAGGTCGTCAAAATATTACAGTATTTCATCATTATTTAATGATATTATTGGTTTAAGAGAGAGACAAATACTAAGATTTATAATTTTTATTAATCGAAATTAATTCAAAATCCGCACGTACGTTTAAATCAGACCCTGTTGAAACCGAAAATATTTCCACATATACACTATCTGAAATATGAAACAATAAATTGGTATTCTATCTTATATAGTTCGACAAAAGCCCATGTGATACAACGCCGACCCATTTATCGTTAAAACCCGTTACGCTCTGTTACTTTACAGTAACGAAAAAAGAATACAACCCAAGAAATTGTTCGCTGGACCGCCGCCAAATGTCGCCTGACCCAATATCTTTCTGTACTTAACGCTAGGCTTACACTGAGCCCAGCTAAATTGTTTTTACCCTTCATACTGCTTGTTGAGTTTTAATTTCCCTATGATTTTGAGGAATTTCATCTGTTATTGTTTTTTTCGACCGCATTTTAAAATAATACATGCGTGTATGTGTGTATGTTTATCTGTGCCTCACACACAACTACTGTAATAATAATAATAAACGTTTATTGACTTTAGGCAAGTTACAAGATACAATATTTTTAAACTGATAAGACAAAAAATAGTGGCAATAGGCACATTCGAGCTTAAATATTGTAAAAGGTGAATACTGTTGCCCTTTATTATTTATTATTTTAGCTACAGAGGCGAACGCTGCCTTAAAAATGCTACTCATTAGATTTTATATTATTTTTTTATAATGTCACAAACGCTCTCGAAACATAACCCCGAATGTGCTAGAGATCGAATATGCCAGAGCACCGCGGGTCGCGATAGAGGTCGAGTAATTGCTCATTCTAAAATGAGCTTTATGCAGTGCGACGTAAGGGAGAAAGTGCAACGCACTTGTTTACAAGTTATGCGTGTTACCTGCGTAGGTATAAGTAGGTACTTCGTACTCGCGGGTGCTAATTTTCAATTTAACAGGTACTTTCTAGACTGCGTCGATCGGCGTATATAAGCGCGATTGGCGCCGCGCAGAGACAGTTGAGTTTCAACAGCGATTTCAGAGCGAATCCAAAGGCGATCAAAGTGCAACAAAATTGTTCAAGTGCGATAGTTTAGAGACTTGTATAGTGAAATACAGTGTTTAGTGAGTGTTTTGTATTTAACATTGTGTGTTAATTGTGTGAACTGTGTGGTGAATAAATAACTGTCAAGCGTGAACTGGCATATAATTTCGAACCCCATCCCGACACGTAACAATATATTAAACTGCTGTACTACTACATTATTGCACGTATTAAAATGATCATACATACATTGGTAACCTAACCTAACCTTTATGTTACCATTTTCATTAAAGTAATATTTTATTTTACCACCCGGCGATACTGTCGTCTCATTTTCTTCGAAAGCACGGCCTTTCTGTTATTACCGCTTTTTTTTAATTGTTAATGAAAATATCTAAAGCTATCATAACTGTTTTCTTTTTCGGTGAAACGAATGGCGAACGAGCGTAAGATACACCTTTTTACGTGGTGAAATGCATGTGCTCACTAAAACAAAAAGGCGAGCGAGTTATGGCGGACACTCTCCTGCCCACTAGACTAAAACATTTTTTTCCAGGCGGTAGGCACGGGCCTACCGACTAAAACCCCAAGGTGTTCCGTTCTCAGAGATGGGTTGTGAAACCGAAGTAAGAGCCAGGCCATGTCTTCGAAAATCGTATAAGTCGCGGTGCAAAACTCTAGCGCTGACCATTATTGCGTAGAAGTAAAAATTAAGATGTCTTGGGGGGAAACAGAGGTGCGCGGGCGGGCGTGCGTTGCGCCGATTGGCTCTCCAGTCGTGCCCATGCGCAGCTATCCCCTCCGCGTTTTGTTTGTAAGGTGTACCTGTCGTAATCCAACAGCAGAAAATTACTGACGTTTTGTCTAACGCAGAGAGAAATTTCACTCCGCCATCTCGACGCTTAACATCCTCTCACCGTGCAATACGCGCGTTCCTTATTCGTGCTTTCCAACAAGATCACACACGCCGTGCGCCTCGCCAGAGCACGGTACGGTCCGCCAAAGGATTTGTCACCGTTAAAAAAAAAAGAAAAAGAAGAAAAAAAGGCGATGAGGAGATGACTAAACACCTCGAACCTCTTCAATTACGCCGTGACGTAGCGTCACTAAGCGCGTTCTATCGTCTGTACCACGCCGAGTGTCCTGAGGATTTATTATCTCTTATTCCACCTTCCCCTTTCCTTCAGAGGACCACGCGCGCTGGCTTACGTTGTCACCGTCTAACTGTGGCTACAATTCCAACGCGTACAAAGAAATTTGGTGACTCATTTCTTTGTCGTACTATCCGTAAATGGAATGCTCTGCCCGGTCACGTGTTCCCTCCCTCTTACAACCTGGAATCCTTTAAAAGAGGCGTGAAGAAGCAACATGCAGGCCGGCAGGGTGAGGATGGCTGCTGTGCCAGTTAGAACTGCTGTATCAGCTATCTTCGCATCTGGATTTCACCTCCACTTAACATCAGGTGGGGTGGAGTCATTTGTCGGAATAATATATATTAAAAAAAAAGATCTGGAAGAAACATCCATCAGCCGTTTCTTTCAACTATTATATGGCGGTCTTCAAAAGGCGATTAAATCTTTTCCTTCTGAGCCGGCAATGCATGAGTGGTACCCTTGGTGCTGCAAGTTTCCATGGGCGGCACTGACCCCTCTTCATCAGGTGGAGTGTCAACTCGTTTTCCTGCATAAAAAACTCAAACCCTAGGTTTTGGTACTAGAACCTCATTTACTAAGTTGTTTGGCTGCATACTAAACGATGGTTAGTTCCTCGGGGGCGGGCGCTCCAAAACAGTTGGAAAATCCGTTACTCTTGTAAAAAGTCAATGAATAGTTTTGTGTTCAATTTTTCCTGTATATGGTAAATTCTATGTCCATCCGTATTCAGTGAACGACGTCCTTTACTAACAGAACACCCACCAGGATAAATTATTAAAATTCTCACTCGACCGATTTTTACTAAAGATGATTTGCAGCTTCCATCTCGGAAAGTTATCGGTGTTGCAGCATATACATAAGTAGTATCTTGGCACATTATTTCATTACAATGAATTATGTGTTTGCCACGCTAGTGTGTGCCTGCGACTTTTTCCGTGTGATATAATTAGCTTCCGATTCACATACCAGACTAATTCAAGTTTTATTTTGGCGACAAAAAATTCGTTTAATGGTACCTCCAAATGAAAATTCATCAAAATTAATTGGGAGATTTAGACGTGAAAGTGTAACAGACAGATAAAGTGTAGCACAGACGAACAGACAGAGGGACGGACGGACGCGACGGAGAAAGAATCGACACGACATTTTTGCTGTTTTTATATATTATGAGCTGGATACTATTTTGTGTTAATAGCACTTTCTTTTCAAAAACCCTGTTGTAGATGCAATTCAAATTTAAGGTACAATTCCGCAATGGGCTGCAGACTGCGATTGCAGGCGACACTACGGCTAGCGTCTGCGGCTGACCGCAATGTTGCCTGCGGTTGCGGCAGCTTCTATTCCGAGCAAGGCGGTGTCGCGACTGCACAATGCTTAAAACCATGCCTCAGTCATACCTTCGTGCGAGACTAAATGTTGGACAACGCTACCGATAAATTACTAATGTGTCTTTGGTTATAAGAGGAACTATGTGGGCCAAATAAAAGGTCATATTCTTTATTGTTTAAGCATACAGAAACAATAATATAATAAGTTTAGCATAAAATTTGTCTATGGACCATTGGAATTCAAATAGCGTATATTCACCTATTTAGGTAGGTACTTACTATTTTTATTTAAGTTCTTTCCTATGGCTCTCCACACGTTATATTTGATCAAATTATTGCGGTAATTTAGATCGGATGTGTCGTAAAGGAATGGATGACCAGAAACAAAGTTAATTAACTTCTCTTCATCATCATCCGAAAAAGACGCACTGTTTTTAAATACGTGTGACCTCTTTGCGGTCGCGACAACACTCGAACTGCAGTTTGCGGTCGCCGCGCAATGTCGCCGCGCTCGGAATCAATTTCATAGAGATTCTTAGAAACCAGTAGTGTCGTCTGCATTCTGCAGCTGCGACCTGCGGTCTGCGGTTCAGTTTGGACTAGTAGATAACTTTAATTTATCCATGAAATAATATATTATTATGAATACACGACCGTTTGTTAGTGTTTGTAATTGAATTAAGAGAGGTTTCACTATAAACATACCTACTATGATAGCCATAATCCATACATGTTATAAGATCAGCAACATAACTGTTTGACTAACAAGATTAAAGCAAATAATGTCGATTATCCTGAGCGATTGACACCGCTAACAATATGATAATAAATAAGGAGGATATTGTGTCAACATCTTTGTAACCATATCTTCTGTATATATAAAGGCAACCGTTACTGGCTGACTGATCTGTAAACCCAAAGACCAATGGACGGATTGCGTTTAAATTTGGTACAAATATATCTTATGATAATATAGACGTGCGTTAAGAAATTTTAATATCATTTGTTTCTTAGGTTTTCACACACATGCACGAAACTTTATTTATTTATTGACGTTTCGTAGCCTATTCAGGTCTGCTTCGTCAGAATGTCTTCGTCATTCTCATTCATTCTGACGAAGCAGACCTGAAAAGGCTGCTTGTTGTGCAGTTCTTTTTGCTCGATTTTTTCCGCAGCTAAAAATATGTCGAGTAACGAGTGTAAGGGGAAAAAATTTTGGACGATTCAAAAGAGTTGTTGCTATACGTCCAATTTGAGTAAAGATATTGTCGACCTCCGTGGTCGATTGGTTTGTACGCCGGGTTTCATGGTGTCGCCGACTCGAGAGGTCCCAGGTTCGAATCCCGGTGGAGGCAGATGTTTGTGTGATGAATACGAGCATTTGTACTCAAGTCCAGTCAAGATGTTATATATATATATATATATATATATATATATATACATGTACAGTATATGTATTCTATCCGTTACCCTAGTATCCCATTACACAAGCCTTACAGTGCTTACTTTGGGGCTAGGCTAATTGGTGTGAGTGTTGGAAATATTTATTTATTGTATTGATTTTGAATTTTGATTTATTTGAAAGAATTTTCAAAATCACAACCCTGAAGGGGTAACACGAGGGTTCAAAGTTTGTATGGGAAACCAATATTTCCACGTAGACGTTTCGTTGCCTCTGTAACGCTTTCACTCCGAAACCAGTAGGCTGATTTTCATGAATTTTGGTGTCGTGAAAAGACATGGACTCCTTTTTTTTGCGAAAATAGAACTTGAAATAGGTAAAACGGGGTGTTATAATTTGTATCGCAAATCGGTTTTTCTACTCAGACAAAGCTGCAGGTATCGTTTAGAACAATGATAAAGACGAAATGAAAGCAAATAAGAATTTGAATAGAGGTACTTAAGTAATAATAAGGGTTTTCGCTCGAATCGGAGCATCCCTCTGGGGAAGTTTACCACCTTAAGAAAGACGGTCCCAAAAAAACGAGTGTGCTTATGCCCACACGACTGAAGTGAAACTTCTTTAACTCCATCTGTATGTGTATGTGTGTGTACAATATATACATGTATGTACAAATACATATTTCATTTACTAGCTTTATGAGAAAGAGATACCCACCACTCAACTCCCGTTCGCCTCGCCCGAACTCACTTCTCGTAACGCGTAACGCATTCACCAGCTTACCCCCCAAGTCAAGCGTGCGCAAACAGTAGAACGCATAGATATAAGGATATTGAAGAGCAAAAAAATATTAAAATAATTACCGGTTGAAAATCGCAAACAGGCGCGGAGGATCAAAGCAGACGTGGACGTCTAGTGCGCGAAAAATTAATAAACATTTCCAACACTCACACCAATAAGCCTAGTCCCAAAGTAAGCGCTGTAGGCTTGTGTTATGGGATACTAGGGTAACGGATAAAATACATTATATAGAAATTATATTTATATAGAAACCTATGTTAAACATCCATAACTGGAGTACAAATGCTCGTATTCATCACACAAACATCTGCCCCACCGATATTCGAACCCGGGAACTCTCGAGTAGGCGACATCTTGAAACCCGGCGTACATACCACTCGGCCATAGAGGTCGTCAAGGCGAAGTGCCTAAAGAGACTTTTCCACAATGCTGAATGATTATGTTATTTGTTTTTCATCATCATCATCATTAATTTTAATTAATTAATGTCCCCACTGCTGGGGCACAGGCCTTCCCTATGAATGAAATAGGGAGATAGGGCCATGACGCACTACGCGGGCCCAATGCGGATTGGCGGGTGCTAACGACTGCAGCTACAGCCGGGACCAACGGCTGAACGTGCCTTCCGAAGCACGGAGGAACTCGAGATAGAAGATTTTTGGTCACCCATCCAATGACCGACCACTGCGAAAGTTGCTTAAATTCAACGATCGCAGCCGAACGCGCTAACCACATGCGCTATCGAGCTCCTCAATTTGTTTTTAATATGATTAATTTACTTTCTAAGTCGTCTAAATATTTTTTTTATATTTAAAATGTACATGCCAAAAGTGTGTCTGAGGAATAAATATCTAACAGAGATCAAAAAAATACAAACATGACCTCATTAGTAACATCACAGCTTGATATTGGGGTGATATTATGCAAACCCAGGGAATTGTATTTTCATTCCATTAGTCGAATGAAAAGCGGAAGCGTGCTGAGAATCTCAACTGTGATTTCGTGCTATCAACTTGACAAGGGGTGGGTAACTTTAATACTTCTGTTACGAATATTGAATGCGCAAGTTTCCACGAAGTTACCGAATGCAAATTCGAATTATTGTTGACTCGCGAAGTGTCTGACATACCTAACAGAGTCAAAAGTTTCTTTGCGTCGATAAAAAAATTGTAAAAAGCTAATTAGACAGATACTGGTGTCGATTCTGGCTTGAATCTCTAAAACTAAATTTCAGATATCTCTTCTATTCATTCAGTAAAGAGATTTTTGGAGTTTACTCCTTAAGAATCGATTTGCATATATAAGGGGCCCGGAATGAGAAAAATGTGAGGAGTGAAATCTATCGATGAATGTAGTGTTGAGTAGAACTTACAAGAGGCGGTACATTTGTCCCGGACATGACGTCAAAATGTAAGAGCGGCTCAAAATTTTAAAATGTACTACTTCACATTAAATGTCGCGATAGTCGCGTCTCGTTACTCACTCACTCTTCCTAAGTCTGAGAGAGAGCGAGGTATGACATTTCATTTAAGTCCTCTACGGTACAGTGTAGTAGTACCTATCTCTCTCTTATCTTAGTAGTCTGTGTTACAGTGCGACAAGGATCTTGTGGCGCATCGCATGACACAAACTGGAAATAATGCTGTCTCACTGTGTTTTCTATAATTAATTTGCAGTACAACGCCCTCTTGTCAAAGTCATCCACACGCCAAATAATCCTTGTCACTGGCACTGGGTTGCGTTCAAAACCTACGTTCTAGGTGCAACAGATATCTTAGTTGACATTAGCTTCATACATTATATGTCAAAATTTAAAAGTCAGGGTAGGAACGCAGCCCAGGGTTGCGTTCAGAACTTACGCTCCAGATGCTATTCGTGCACACAAACGTAATGTCGAGCTTCTGTACGCCTCAATGTCATATTTGTACTCGTCACTTCAAATGTATTGCCGAGCTTCATTACGCCTCGCCTCATTTGAAGTGGGACATTGTACTGGCTCAGTACAAAAAAGAGGCTACTCTTACAAACTCTTTTTCAAGTCGTGTCCTACCCAACACTAGATGAATGACCTCGTTACGGTTTTGGTGCGCATCTTGTTCGAGCCAAAATGACTCTTAAATCCGAGAGCTTAGGTGCAAAAGAATTAAATTGAAACTACAGTGTATTTTGTTAGACCACAGATTTCTTTATTAATTAGGTGACGTGTTGCCTATATGTAGCTGCAAACATATTTACAAGCGTGATGCAACGAACTACAGCGCCATCTATTTTGATACATATGAACTAAAATTTTAAATGCACAAATGGCGTATACATAATCGCCCACCAAGGACAAACTGATTTAATTAATATTTAAAAAAATGATAATAGTCTGATAATAATAATTACATAATTTATCAACATTCCTAATGATATATTTATGCACATCTGAAATTGACTATTTTAAAAAGTTTAATGTAAAATATTTCGTCGATTAGTTATAATAAATGTATACGAAATGAATAAATATATATTTATACTAGCTGACTCGGCGAACTTCGTACCGCCCAAAAGTAATAATTTGCAATAAATTAAAATTGCGACTATAATTTGAGATTTAAACTATCCTATCTCTCAAGTTGGATCGAACTGCACATGGTGTGCGAATTTTAATATAATCGGTTCAGTGGTTTAGGAGTCCATTGAGGACAAACATTGTGACACGAGATTTATATATATTAAGATATGTATATTATTTTCATTAATTTTTGAATTTACCATTTCATACAGTATCAATCTTTTTTAAGTTAAATAAACTCTTTTTGCGTCTGGTTAGACTATCGAACTTAAGGAGTAAACTCCAATCGTGCGTCGGAGCTGACACACACATTTTTTTTTATAGATAGGTCCGACAAATAACTCCACCCCACCTGATGTTAAGTGACGGTGAATTCCAGATGCGGAGATAGCTGATACAGCATTTCTACCTGCCACACCAGCCATCCTCACCCTGTCGGCCTGCACGTTGCTCCTTCACGTCTCTTATTAAAGATCCCAGGTTATAAGAGGTGAGCGGGTAGAGCATTCCATTTACGGATAGTGCGACAAAGAAATGAGTCTCCAAACTTCTTTGTCCGCGTTGGAATAGTGGCCACATTTAGTCGGTGGCAACGAAGGCCAGCGCGCGTGGTCCTCTAAAGGATAGGGGAAGGTGGAATAAGAGAGAATAACTCCTCAGAACACTCGCCGTGGTATAGACGATAGAACGCGCTTAATGACGCCACATCACGGCGTAATAGAAGAGGCTCGAGGTGTTTAGTCACCTCCTCATCGCCTATACAACCTATCCAAAGCATCGATTAAGTGAACGTTTAGAGAATAATGTCAGAATGGACACCACTATTTTTATTATATGTAGCAAAAAAAAATTTTCAGTTAGCGACTTTATAAATTCACTAGCGGCCCGCCCTCGCTTCGCTTCGGTATAGAGCTGAAGTGTAGACTACAGTTTTTGTTCTCAGGCTTGTATTATACACAATGACATTCATCTATGATTCTTCTCATACCTGCATGCAAAGTCTCAGCCCGATCGGTTTAAAATTGACAAAGTTTCATACAAACTTTCATTCCCTATTTTATCCCCCTGGGGGTAGAATCGATCAAAATCCTTTCTCAGCGGATCCCTACGTCATAACATCTTCCTGCATGCCAAATTTCAGCCCGATCCATCCAGTGTTTGGGCTGTGCGTTGATAGATCACTATGTCAGTCAGTCAGTCACCTTTGAGTTTTATATATATAGATTTTTGCAATGACAAGAAAAGGCGAAAATACAGCTATGCATTTGCTCTCAAAGCAAAGTAGTGGTGTTTAGTTTCCTTAATAAGCTTTTCATTTAAGAGAATGCTACCTTTTTTAATATAATATTGAGGAAAAGAATATGCGAATGAAATTAGAAAAGGTATGGCATAGCGAAATTCTCACTCGAATTGGAACGCCCCTCTTCGGTAATAACCTCCACTACACACAAAACTACATAATATTTTTAGTGGTGTTGTGTTTCTATCTGATTTCACAAATAAAAACAAGCGTTTTTTAAAATAAATAAATTGAGGATAGGAGCCCGTGCACCTTTGTATAGAGTGATGAAAAGTTACAACCATAATTTGCACAATATTGATATTTTTCAATTGTCACCATCCTTATACAAAAAAAGTGTCACTTCGGTTTTCTCCCAAGGTTCAGAAGTATCTAAGTGAATGTTAATATACTAGATATACATCGGTTAGACTTGCACCCTGGCTGGATTTGACTAGTTTAGCAGTGTGGTTTGATTGATAAGTCATGTTATTATTTTCACTTACTAACTTTATATTCTGTTAATTTCTTGGTACCTACTGTATGAATAGAAAATCTTAAAGAAAAAATATAATTTGTTCTAATTAGTGGATAATGAAGATGGTCGTATAATTATTTAAGGTGTCTGTTGGAGTTGATTTATTTTATGTTAAATTTATATTTATTTAAATATCTTAAAGATTATATTTAACTTATGTTTACATGATATATTTTATATAACCATCCTCCATGGTATAGACAAAGCATTTAAAAACTCCTCAATGTCGTCGTCTCTCTAGTTACGTTGTTGATAGTTGTCAGTTCGTTGGAAAATACATAGTTTCGGTTAAAGTAGTGGTTTTATTAAAATAAAGTGAGTTTATAGTCTACAGTGTCACTTGTATTACAATACTATTTGTCTAATGAGAATTGTACCACTGTTTTTTGTCCTGTATAAAATAAAATAAAATTATTAATCAAGGTACAAATTGTTATTTCCACATCTTACATTCGCTTATTTGTGCAGTCTGCATCACACATACGTAATCGTATTATCATTCCATTAGTCGAGCGAGAGCAGGCGACGCTTGCGACGAATTTTAAATTGCACTCTGTATTCTTTGAGAAGAAGGTTAAATTAAATGCATTCCCTTCTGTTGTTCAATACGAAAAGTTCATCCCGTTAGTTTTTCATTAAAATCTGAGAGAGTTTACAAATTTCTAATCTTTGTACTGTGAAGGTCTTACTTGTGACTAGAATAAATTCAACTTGTCTCAGTATCGGACTTGACGTGAACTGTCAACTTCTCTTCGCTTTTCGTAAAAATGACGTTAAGCCACATCACAAATTCACTCATAATAGTTTTCTGTACATGCCTCTTCTATTTACAGAATCACAATTAACCGAAAAAGTGTCCCCAGTGCAGATTGGTGTAAGTAGATGGTCAATATTATAATTAGGTCGGTGAACTTGAACGCGGATCCGGCGCAAAAATATCTACTACCTTTAGTAGATATGCTCGTCGCTATATAAACGCACATACATTGATTTTAAGTAGAATCTGACATTAGAGTTACGTACACATTACGCGTAATATGAGCCGTTTTCTTTGTGTAATTTTTTTTGTTTGCTGTATTTAGGCGTTAATATAATAATATATTGTTTTAAACTTTCATGGTCACTAACATTATAGCTATTAACGGGATTGTTACCATGTACCTTGTTTTTTATGAGTCTCCGATATTTCGGCACTGAGTATACACAATACAAGTAGGGAACAAGTGCGAGTGAATAGTGAGAATGTGACCAGTCTACCACTGGGTATCGAGCGCAGTAAAAGACGATGTCAGAGGGTAGACCGATATGTCTGCCAATAACATCTACCTGCAATTACTTCAGTTACTCCGTGATCATGGCGCTTGCAACAGTGCTGAAATATCGGAGACTCATAAAAAACAAGGTACATGGTAACAATCCCGTTAATAGCTATAATGTTAATATAATATCAAAGTCGGTGAAGTATATTCCAGCTTATTATATCACTACAAACGTTAGGCGTCTTAAAACTCAATTAATTTCGTAAAGTCGCATGGGCAAGCTGCCTTTTAACATATTGTTTTAAAATTCCATTATCTAAGCGAAGCCAAGGCACGTTGAGTTTGAGAAAAACTTAGTTTCCTATGTTACTTCACTAGATTGCTGATAGCAAAACATTCTGTATAAATACGGTTATGTTTCCATATAAGAGAAATACTAAGATGAAATAAATGGTTGAATTACATTAAAAACCTTACCGCCTGTTTCACAATCGTTGAGTAAAGTTCTAAGTAAGCTAATCTCGAGGAGCTCGATGGCGCAGGTAGTAAGCGCGTTTGGCTGCGATCGGCTGCGATCGTTGAAGTTAAACAACTTTCACAGTGGTCGGTCATTGGATAGTTGACCAAATTATATTGTTTTAAACTTTCATGGGCACTAACATCATCTCTTATCTATTAGACAAGTCCGTCCGTCCGTCTGTGGTGCTGTTTCAGCGGCCAAACCGGAAGAGATAGATAAAGAGAATATTTAAGTTATAAGTTAAGAATAGTCTGATAAGACTACAAACCGGATTTGAGTAACGTAGCACTTCCGGTTTTCGAGAAATCACGAATTTCAAACGAAACCACACAAAATCTCCGAAGTTGAGAACTTTATTAATTAAATACATTTTTTTTTTAAATCAGGTTTTGGTGAACATTTGGTTCACTGGTTTGCTAGTAGTAATATATGTTATTAACGGGATTGTTACCATGTACCTTGTTTTAGCGAGTTTCCGATATTTCGGCACTGTCGCAAGCGCCATGATCACGGAGTAACTGAAGTAATTGCGGGTGAATAGTGAGAATGTGAACAATGGTACGGGTATCGCACGCAAAAAAAAGACTTCGTCGGGAGGTAAAAAAAAAAACAGAACATAGCTTGCTAGTGAGCCTATGTTAGTGTGACATCTATATTTGGCGCTATTCTTGCTGCTTAGTTGGTGATGTAGGCCCAGAAGTAATTACTTCAATAACAGATCAGGACCTGAAAAGCAATAAATATATATACTAGACACAAAGCCTACACCTAAACATAAAATATGTACTATCATAGGAAACAAATATTTATCATATTTATATATATCTTAGGTACCATAACTTATTATCTTATATTTGGATATACAGACATGGTTTAACACACCCTTATATAAATAAAGAGATAGGTATGCAATACTACATTACGCTTATCCTTTAATAATGAAAGCTTGCACATTTATGCTTATACCTATTCCAATTGCTTAGTTAAATTATGTTAATCACACCTATAAGTTTTGATCTACTGTAATTTGTCTTACCTTTGTCTTATCTATAAGAGCTCGATGGCGTAAGTGGTTAGCGCGTTCGGCTGCGAATTTGACATATTTAAATGACAACTTACACATCAGTGACATCGTTTTTGATAGATGATTACACGGGATCACTGTTACCTTATCATAAAATAAAATTTAGCTGCTGTTGCTTTGAAAAGCAGCATTTTGTAAAATTTTACCTCTCCGCTATGACCAGTCTGCAAACAATTTGATACGAGTTAAAGTTGTTAGGTTCTCATGCTTTGCTTTTGTTTAATTTGTACATATTCTAATTAAGTTACTTACATATAATTGTTATGTTTCTTTTTCACTGGCATTCCATTGTTTCACCTTTATAGTCTTATATGTGCCTAAATAAAACCTAATTTATTTTGTCTGGTGGCGCTTGCCTCTGCCGACGGCTGTTGTGTGATTAGTTCCATTTCATCTGAATGGTGTTTACTATACATTATAATGCTATTTTTTAATTGCTTTGTTCAAATATGCTTTGTTTTTGTGTTTGTTTGTAGCGATAACCTCTTTAAAGAATCTGTGCTTGCATTTTAACCACAGATCACTATATATGTAGCAAGCTAATTTTAACCTTAAATATATATTTTTTATTAATTTTATAAATTTCTAGTCTCGGTGCAAAGGCAATGGATTTACACAGCCTTGCCCCTTTTTTATTTTTTCTTTTAAATTATATAATTATTCATATAAAAAATCGTTAGTGTTTGGCATCCACTTGTCAGATAAAGGACCCAGTTGAAAACCAGCGCCAGTGTATAGTGCACTGACATTATGCTGAACTGGGCCCTTTTCAGCGCAGCCGTGGATACGGAGTGGTATAGGTATCGATTCTGGCATGATTCTATTAACTTAGGACTGAATTTGGCATCGGTCAGTCCTTTTCATTCACTATACGTAGTGACAGGGATACGCTGCTGTCAGGTTCAAGTTTCCGTTTGGGGGTTCGTGCCGGAATCGACGCCAGTATGATATATGTTAAGTGGTATTTATTAATGTCTGTATCTAATTGTCATTTTGTAAGTTATAAGTGTAACAATTTATCTGTATCCGTGTACTGTGCTGAATAAACGACTTTGATTTGATTTGATTTGAGGTAGACCGATATGTCTGCCATTAACAGCCTACCCGCAGTTACTTCAGTTACTCCGCTTCAGGGCTAGCGACCAAATGTAATTCCAGTATTAGATAGGTTGGTTAAAGAGGACTTACTGATCGAATCGGAGTGCTCTGGCGAAGTAACCTTTACTTACAGAAGACCGCAGTGCTGAAATTGCCAGAGCTAATGGCAACTTCAGCATTTGAGTTGAGACCGCTTCGAGACAAAATTTTATTGTTTTATTTTTTATATTAATATTGTTTTTATGTCTTTCTCTCTTCTTTCCTTTACTTTCCATACTATTTTTAAAGTCAGAGTGAATGGGTACCTTTTTGCAAATCTCGCAACATCGTAGATCCAATTTCTCCTCTCGGGCCGGATAGACGACCAAGAGGTTCATCATCATCAGCCTATTAATCTCCCCACTGCTGGGGCACAGGCCTTCCCTATGGATGGAATAGGGAAATACCAAGAGCTTACCCATTAATAAATAATAAAAAAAATAATGGATTACTTTATCATTCTCAGTGGAGTTAATACAATCATATATCTGACGTTGAATAGGATTCAGATTTTTCGGACAAGGGTATAATGTCGTCTCACGTAAACTAAGCTTTGTTTAACTTTACCTTGTCTATATAAAAGTTGTGGCTATATCTCTTGATATATGTATATTAATAAAGACTGCTTGCATATTCAAAGCGCACACACATAAGTCATTATACGAAATGACAATTTAGTGGTTTGCCGAGATTGGAAGGATGAGGCAGGAGATTAATCACAACATGTCCCTTGAAAGGATGCTTTGGACTCCTTCGATTAATCCCGACTCTATAGAATCAATTATTCGAGTGGGTTGAGATTCTTGAGACATGTAGACACGTATTACAAAGGCGGCAACATAAGTTGCTATCCTACTAATAATATAAATGTGGGCTCTACATAACCTAGACTTCAAATTTGTTAATGTGCCGAGGGTTGGTTGGTTGTTGGAGGTTGGTGTAAATATTAATGTCTTATTTGACATTATTGGTCTGGAAGTAAAAGAAAATGTGGAATGCGCTAGATACCCGTTTCCATCATTGACAGTCTAACAAAAGATAGGTTTCAGTTACAAGTGACTGGCTGACACTTTGTCACTTTTGTTCTTAACAACAATTGATGCTAAAACAATGCCATGCGCGGTATCGTTGAAGTACCTAACTATTAGTTCAGGAACAATAAAATTCATCAGGTTACCAAAACGACAATTTATTTCATTCGATTTATTACTTTAATAATAATTGGCTCGTGGTTGTCTGTCATCATCAACGGCTTATCTATGTCAACACTATTGGGACACAGGCCCTTCCTATGCATGGCATAGACCAAGACCCAACTGCACTGAACCACTTTCGTCGTCCGTCGTACAGGATGGTATACCACCTCCTTTTTAATGATTTAAAACTTTAAGATATCTTATGAGGTATCATTTAATAAGGATTAACTTGATGTTGCTCAGGTTTGTAAAAAAATAAAATATTTTATTGAATGAAAATAAAAACCGACTTTTTGAAAACGAAACCACTAAAAAGTAAAAAAAATACTACAATTCTTTGCTTATATCTAAAGTACGTACATATAAAGTCAAATTGTCATGTTGATAGATCTTTAAATGTTCTTTACATATAAATCGAGAAAATGCGCCATTTTTTAGTGGGTTTATTTTTAAGTCGGAAGTCGGTTTTTATTTATGTTAATTTTTTTTTGTCTTTATAGAAAGATGTTAATCTTTTCCGAGTGTCACTCAATTTAGTCTGTGTGTCTACAAGTTTAAACAATAATATTTTTTTTTTCAATTTATTTTAGGAACTTTGGTACAAGTGGGCCTAAAATAGCATACTCACTTAAGAAATTTCCCGATAAAAGTTATTAAATGTAAATTAAACTTTCTTAGAAAATTACAACCTCTCTACTGATTTAAATCGCGCGATCCGAACAATTTAACGCCACTTATCGCAAAACAAGGAAAGGTAAACAGTGTAGGTAATTCTGTGAATGAAAAAAAGAGTAGAAAGCTCCTATGTCATTCTAGCTTTGTCCTCTCCACATGCATTCGAACAAAAGTGAATTCAGCGTAGGCCAACCATTGTTTCTATTGTCGAGCCACTCGTAAAGGTAATAAATGATGTGAATAGGTTCACAATCCATCGTGCCGCTACAACCGAGGGCACAGGGTACCCCTCTTTCGTATATTCGGATTCTTGATATTATAACAATTTATTAAATCTAAAATTTATGGCCGTTCGAGGTGGATGCGCAAAATCGATAGGCGAAACCGTAGGATCACGATATTTGCAAAACAAGCAATAAAATTAAAAGTTTTTTTTATTGTTCAGGTTTTTAATTTATGACCTGCCATGAATTCAGGTAGAAAGAAATACTTTTGAATGAAATTATTATTTCTAAGTCATTTCAGCTTAGTAATTTTGAAATTATTTAATGGTTTTTGCTTCGATCAACAATTCTATAGATAACGGGTAAGCGCGGAAAATCCGTCTATATAAGTAAACTAGCTATGGTACCCGGCTTCGCTCAGGAGTTGAATTCATGGTGCTCACAGTGCTCATTCTGGTTCGTCGATTTTGTTAACGTGCTTCTTGCTCTTCTTCCGTTTCATTTCTTCGATATTCTTTTTGTTTCCGCCGTTTCGCTGCAGAACTGACAAGATATCCTCTTCTTTTACGTCTAGGCATTGTATTTTGTGAAATATAAATTAAGTAAACATTTTATAGACAAATATATTGTTACGTTAACGTGGGGTACGTTGAGACAAAGAAAAAAAATTTAACCTTGCGGTCGCGCGATATTTTCTTTACGGCCAAAAGTATATAGGGAGCATCGATTCAACGTCGCGCGCCTGCTTGAAGGTTAAAGAAATTACAATTAAAAGAAAAGAAAAAAAACATTTGAATTAATTAAACACACTATTAAAAATACTCACATTTGGTATTCACAATAAACGCTCACAGACAACTTTTTTCTTCTTCGCTTCAAAATCGAGAATTAAATAAACACACTATTCAAAATACTCGTGATACTTCAAAATAAAGGCTCACAAATAACTTCTTTCCTTTTCATTTCGAAATCGCTTGTTTCGCTATTCAAATTGAACTATGGCGGGCGACACCGGGCTCTTATATATTCAGAGAGCTAGGCTCTAGGATATTCGAGAAAATTTGAGAATATTTTCTTTCTCACACCTTCTTGAAGTTAAAATATTCGACAACAGATGGCGCTACTACACTTGATTTCTAAGTTCAAATACTCGACAACAGATAGCGCCACTACACTTAATTTCCAAGTTCAAATATTCGACAACAGATGGCGCCACTACACTTTATTTCCAAGTTGAAGGGTTGGAAAAGTCCTTATATCTTTAAAAACACGCCCTTTAGGTTAAAACTGGAACTTTCTTGTCCGATGGGGGATAAAGGGCTATCACACTATACAAGTCCCTTTACCGTGTCGGGACTCCTTTTTAAGTTTTATCGGCACGCACATTTTATCAACTTATTTTTATTATATTTAATGATATATCCTCACTTGAGGCGTGAGATCTTATTTAAGGAACAAGAGTTCGTTTTATAAGATAAAAGGTCGTATGTGCGAAATAACATTTTGTTATTTTTAACCTTATTCTTTTGCGAAATAGTTTTTAATAGATGTTTAGTTTAACTTAATCTGTTTCAAAACGTTTATCTTTGTTCATTGGGAATCGAATGTAGTTGCATAAGTTTAAACATACGCGGACAGTTTTTAGCTTTGATTTTGTATGCAACCCGTTATCTATAGAATTGTTGATCGAGGGGTTTTTGTAAGCCATTGTTGTAATTAATTTGTGCCATATTGTAGCTAAATATCTAATTTCTTGATTTTCGTAATTACCATGTTTAGTGTGCAATCAGGAAATACAAAAAACTTTCGCAATGGTCGGTAATAGAATATGTGGCCAAAAACTGGAGTATCTTGAGCAGCTTCATGTTTCAGAAGGCACGTTAATCTGTTGGTTCCTACCGTCTTCATCTACAATTGTTAGCACTCACCAATTGGTGCTAGGCCCGCGTGGTGGGTCACAGAGTGGGCCCGTATTCCTTCCACAAGGAAGGGCTTCCTCAACAGCCACACTTCTTTTAAAACATCTTTGATGTTTTCTTTATTTTTTCTTCTTCAATTTGACAAAGATGATATTTTATCTAAGTGGTCATTTCACGCTTTGACACAAAAATATAAATCTGTCAAATTAGTAGGAAATATCATTTTATAACGTTAATTTACTGTTTTGATAAATTTTTTTTTTCTACTTTTTAGAGTTCATTATTATTAAAATATTAAGGCGATCAATAATTCAATGTACCATGTCTTTTAGCACGGAGAGCGGGACTTTCTAATACAAGTATATATTTACTTAAAAGAAATTCCCAATCGCAATACTGTATCGGAAATTATTGTATCAAATAAAGTATTTGTATTGCAATTTCACTATTTTACATCCCTGTGCCACAGCAGTGCGGAATACAAACAGACCGCAGGCAGGCAGGATCTAGTCCGGTCCAGGCAGCAGACGGGACTCGAGGCTCAGGATGATTAAAAACTGTTAAAAAAGCATTAAAATCAAAAATCATTTATTCAATCTAGGCTGTTACAAGCACTTGTGCTTGAAAGAAAAAAGCTACGCCATTGGTTCGCAAAACTACGGCGGGAGACCTTGTTCTGAGAAGAACCGGCAAGAAACTCAGCAAGGCCTGCTTTTTTCTCCCTGTCACAGAGACACGTGACGACAGAGTCGTCAAGTTAAAAAATTTCTTCAGAGATACTTCTGAAGTCTCCTTCCCTTACATAATTTAGAATAAAGATATATAGCTACAATAAATTTGATAGTTAACTTTATATTTAGTATATAGGAAGCAGCATTAGATAGGTACCATGTTACTGTTATGAAAAATGACTAATACACCATCAAATAACAAATTACAAGAAACACTATGTTTATGCATTACGATTGTTTAGATAATCATCAACTTTAATAACAAATCTACTGAAAATGAATTCCCCTACTCTTTTATTGTGATTTAATTTCATCGATACAGTATTTTCTGCTCCACTCATTCACAACAGAATAAGGCCACCTCCGACCGAGATCGATATCGTTGCGATGCGGAAATTAGTATGGAAGGGACGGTGTTTATAATAATAATAATAAACATTGTGGAAAGAAGAGCAAGAAAACGGCGGGACTTTTCAAGATCCGACCCGTTGGTACGACGAAAGATTGGCCCCGAGGTCTCATCGTAATAATTTGATATTGGAAAAAGAAGACTGCCATTTTTTTGTTTTTATCACATTCATTTGTTTAATTCGGACGGATTTCATTTGTTTCGGTGCCTACTTCTATTGACCGTTCAAGTTTTCATCAAATATTTGAATGAGCTTTAGAATAAAGAATATCTATGTATTCTTAACAAAATATAACTAGAAAAAAAATCTAATTATATTTTCTTTAGATTTAAACATAGAGCCCTTACATGCTAAAAAAATAAAATTTTTAACTATTATAATTTCGAAGTATATTCCAAAACCTCATACTTCAAAAAAAAAAATGTCCGTGCTTAATGATGTTTACGAAAATTACCCCAATGTGAGAAGAACTGAACCGTATCGGTTCCACTACCGAACTCGTCGTAGCATCATAGCAGAACAGTTATAATAAGTAATATTGCTTAAAATCTAAAGAATATTTGACTAGAAAAAATGCACGAGGACCAGGCAGCAGATGGGACTTGAACCCGCATCCTTCGCTAACCGGGCGAATGTACTGACCATTATGCTAAACTAGAAAAAAATCTATTAAAATAATCTTTAGATTTAAACATCTAAATATTGACACTATCTAGATATTGCCACCCATTTCTTTATAATGAACTAATAAAATTCGCTTTGAATCCCAAAAAATCGTGGCAACAATCTTCCCAACATTATGTCATAGCATGGGGACTTTTTTGGACTCAGTGATGATGCCCAAGTTACATCTTCAGTAACAATCCGGTTCATAAATTCAAATCTGTTCTTGCTACACAGGTTGAGAAATTCGCGGAAATGCTCTACGCGCTATTGCTTTTGAAGCGGTGTGAGAATTCTCGGCACCCATCTTACACCGACCTTTAATACGCCGAAACGGTTATGAGAACGTTCAAAATTATTGTAAATGATAACCCAATCATCATCATCATCATTATCATTATCAAACCATACTCGTCCTCGTCGATTTTTTTTTCAAACGCGTATAGTTAAAAAAAATCTACTTTTTGACAATTTGCTAAGAGGTTGCTTCGATTGGTCGTTCGAAGCGCTGGTTGTCTTTAATCGATCCACTGCCCTGCTTAAATAAGCTTTGCCACAGATGACATCTTCGTCATATTGATCTGCAGTGTTTTTCTAGGCTCGGCGAGGAACTTAATCATCGCATGACAAACTCGATTTTCTCCATAGTTGATGCTCTCTTACTGATTGGCTTGTTATTATCTCAAAGGTTAATGGTCCGATTGGACTGAAACTGGGTATATATAGGTGTATTAAATAAAATGCTTTTATTTTAAGACATGGTCTCATTTTATGTTATTAGCAATTTCCTTAAACTATGTTAGTATTTCATTACAATTTCAATCATCATTCATTTCAGTATTATGTTACATTAATAGTTAAAATATATAATTCAAATTTACATTTCATTTTATTTAATTTTACTGCATCCTCCTCTCGGCCTGGTCTCCAAACAAGTAGTTTGATGAACTAACCTAGCAGAGCGGAGTCCATTCTATTTCCTCTTATGTGAAACATCTGTAAAATCAATTAGGCAGTACCTAAAGATATTGAGACCACAAGTACTAGATAAAAAAACTTCCCGCCCATCCATTCCATTCCGCAAACTTTTGGATATCCCCTCATCTATTATTGTGATTGACTGGTCTTTGAACCAGCCAAAATAGTGCAGAATAGTGCAGAACTAAAAAGTGTTGTGTTGAATGCATTTGTATGGAGTACCTGTCCCTTGTCTTCTTTATCGCCAGCGATCCTCTACCTCCCTCCGAGTGATGACTCCACCGATTTTTTCTGCCAAAACTTGGTTGATATATCTTATGGCTGGGGCAGTGATTTTGACTAGTATTCCAAGCTTTTACGGTGGTTGCTATTCATAAGGCCGATCATGTGTTCATTTGCCATCCTCGTTACACAAAATAACCATGACACTCTTCGCCATTTTCCACAGGAGCCGCTATGTGCTCTGGACATGCACCCGGCCACAACGCAGTGGCACAGAAAAGTTCAGGTCTCAATCGGTCAAATCTGTTTAGGTTGACTTGAATTCCATGGATATTGTAGCTGATCCTCACCCCAACTTTAGACCTGCCCCCCTTTTCTAAAATGTGAAATGCAGTGAAGAAGTCAACCTGAACAAGATTGGCTTCTACAACTGCACATATTAGAATAGATATAGATAGGTACTACGAGTTACATACGCAAAACCTGTGCAAAATAATCAATTATTCAAAAAATCCCACGCCCAGCTCATGAATCCATCAAACCGCGTGTAGGACACTTGTAATTAAAACTGCGGGCATGATGGAGCGGGCGTGTCGAGTGTCCATCCATCATGATTCGACTTGTAAGAGTTTAATGGATGGAGGCCCTTTTTGTGTTCTGTACTTTGCGACAGGTAGGTATTACCGTACTCAACTCAATAATATGTTCAGGTTATAAACATGAACCATAATGTAAAGTCAATCAGTCAATAAAATCACTTATCTCATAATCACAATCACAATCTCACATCTCTCAACTCATCTCAATCAGTCACTGACTGATCTATTAACCCACAGCTCAAACCAATAAAAGGGTTGCACTAAAATTTGGCAGATATACACTGAAAATAGTAATTTACAAAACTAGTTGAGTTCACCGATGAATAGCCAAACATTGTTGACTAATAAATAAATTTTAATCACAGGCCAACTGTTATGTTGCATTGTACATTAACATTTCAGTTAATCGAGTTTAGGTAAAAACTACTAAACCATATTGTTTTAAGCTGTCAAATTCGATTTTGATAATCTGTAACATAACAATGTATTGTTATAATCAAACACACTTAATGGGATTATTTGCATAGAGTTGGATAACTACAACTATTTTCAGCGATTTGTTAGCAAGCACAAAACCGCTATGAATAACTGAAAAGTGTTGTAACTGGTAGCCAAAAAGTTAGGTTACAGATTGCAAGTACGTGTTTTGTTAAATCGTCGGCACATCCGCTGAATCACGCTATAGAGATTGTTTTGGGCATACTTATAAGTAAGTTTATAAAATTAGTATTAAAAAATAAACTTGAAACCAGGTTATTATATTACCCTGTTAACCTCCAGTACTTACTTGTTAGTAAGTAGTACACAGGGTTTTAAAGCAGAAAAGTACTATTTGCAAGTAAGATAATAATAGACAGCTATAATTCACCAAAAAATTATGTTGCAGATAACAAAATTGTTCGGTTACAAATAACAGTATGGTGAATATATATACTGAACCAATGATTTTGTAACCAATTACTGAACAAGACAGTGTAAGAATTAACAAAACAGTTTTGTAAATTTTACATAGCTGTTTTGTTATAAGTTATAAGTCTGAGGCAGCGTCCTATTGGCCTTATACGCCACGAAACTAGTAACTAGTTCAAATGATTTTTTAATTTTTATTATTAAGTCTATCTTTTACTATTATATAACCATTTTGTTCTTCTAAATTAATTCTATGAATGACAATAAAATGATTTTCTTTCTTTCTTTATAACAACAAAACTATTTTCATAAAACTGAGTTTTTCTACTAGTAACAATAGGTATGTAGTTACTATTTTTATGTAATAGGTAACATTTTTTTTGTTATATGTAACTCGAAAATTTTTTCGGTGTATAGCTATTATGATGTAGGCGTGCACTAAAAAAGGATTTCCCAAAATCCTATGGTCCCTCTCTTCTTTCTGAGGCGTTTGATGTGTGGGAACACGAAATGCGCTAGACTTAGTTCTATTATATTACGCTAGACAATTTGACTGACGATAATTTGACACCCATAAAAGAGGTTCTGGGAGTCAATAAATTAGAATGTGCAGCTGAAGATGCGTAGTTAATTCAAAGTTCGAACGCAAATTTTAGGTCATTTTAGTGTATGGACGCAGGTGTGGGAGAAGCATAAGATATGAGAGACAAATCATACGTAAATGCAACCTTATTGCTAAATAAATATCACTACCAGGCAATCGACGATAGTGAAATAAATAATATTTTATCATCAGACCTATACAAATTGTTTTGTATAAACGTTCGTTTGAAACGAATTTATCAAGTTTATCGATATTTAAATAACCCCCAATCTCGGGGATCCATTTGGTGTTATTTAATTTGGTACAATTTATTCTAATGACATGCATTGGATACGCCGTTTGTGTATCTGCGAATTTGTCAATGCAAAGCGACTGTGTTATCAAATTTTGCCATTCATCAGCTGCCTATGAAATCGATGGATATTATTTATTATTTTATTTCAAGTCGTTAAAAATATTGTCGTTAAATGACTTCTAAAAAATAAGGTAAAGAAAACTGGATGTCTGGTTGGGCGTTTTATTATGTGTGAGTTTTTTTTACATCAACAATGTTCGCATTTGGCTTTCGGATTTGCAATATGCTAACTGACGCCACCTAGTGTTCGATCTGCGAACCTGTCCAGATGGCAGATGATGTGGGAACTGCGAATATTGTTATGCGCGGGTACTCAAACTTAATAACCGCCGTTGGCTCGTCATTTCCAACGGCCGCGCTCTCTGCTGTTTCGGATTCGGTGCAGATCGGTCGTACGCACATATCATATTGATACGCAGCGCGTAACTGTCTCCAGGGGCTTCCTGGAATCGCACAAGTGCCTGAACCTGCTGCCACTCACGCTCCCGCCGCCACGTACCATCTACCTGACTCCGATCAACAAGGGACTACAAGATCCAGAGGAGAAACGCCGCCCACGCGCGAGATTCCCACGCGACCAAGCTCGCCGGTCTCATAGCTGCGATGCCATCTCCACTCCGCAACACACACCCCTGCCGCTGGAAGAAGCGAAAACCACCACCGCACCGCAACAGCCCGTACAGGAGACCGCCCCCGCAGCCCAGGAGCAACAATCGACTGCTTTACCGACGCAGTCGGTAAGCTACGCACAGGCAGCCGGAATTTCTGCGACTACCCACCTCGCCGCAGAAAATTCCCCCACCACCGCCGCATCACCCACCAACGCACAGATTGCGCAACCACCCTCCGGCGGCTCTCCCACAACGCAGCGGGAACGCAAATGCCCGCCCATCGTGGTTGAGAAGCTACCGGACTGGCCCACGCACATGCGCGCTTTACAAGACGCACTCGGTCGCCCTCCAAGCGTGCGCCCGTTTGGCACGGGCGTACGTTTCCTGCCAACAGACAACCACGAGAGCCACACTGTGACCGCCTACCTGTCCAACCTCAAGGGAGCGAGTTGGTATTCGCACGCTCGCCCTGAAGACCGCAGCCTCAAGATCGCAGTCAGAGGGCTGCCTTTGAACACCACGCCGCAAGACGTTACCGTGGCCTTTGGCGACAAAGGCTACGAGGTGGAGTATTGTAAACAGATCCCGGCGCGAGCAGCCGCCGGAAGTCTGTTTTTCGCCGCACTGAAGCCGACTCCCAACATCACTTCGACTATATACACAGTGGATGAGCTCCTGTGTATACCCAACATCCGCATCGAGGCCTGGAGAGGGAAGAAAACCCCCGCGCAGTGTCACCGCTGCCAGGGGTTCCGCCACTCCAGCCTGGGATGTCACCGCCCGCTCTCATCACCGGCAACGTGCGTGAATTGCGGGGGCGCTCACCCCGCAAATCACAGCGCGTGCCCCGCGCTTCAACGTGAAGCGCGCAACCGACGCGCCACGACTGTGGCCCGAACAGGCCGCCCATCCACCGCATCAACACCAGCACCACGACAGCAGCCCGCCGAGGTGAGCGAGCACGCGCCGGCCACACTGATGGCCCCCGCGAATGGCCCTCCCTCGCGCACCAGCCCAAAACGCCGCCGGAATAGAAAACACCGTTCGAGTAAGTCGACCGACACGACCAACTCGACCCCCGCCACCCCAACCAAAGAAGAGCCAAGCCAAAACACGCCGCCAGCCCAACAAGAAGACGCAATACAGAAGTTGCTCCAGTTCGCCGACCTGTTCACGGATTTTATCAAAAAATTCGGGCAGGTCGGCCCACCGAAGACAGAAACCACCCCCGCTCAAGACCCTACCCCCTCGCGCTAAGTCCGTCGCCCGCTCGCTGGTCGTTCACTGGGCCTCCCTCATGGGTCTCACCCGGTGGGCTTGACCGCGCCGAGGGCGTCGCGTGAAGACGCGGAGGGGGGTAGACCCACATTGACAGTCCCGTACGTATACGGGACGCGAACCCGCAACGTCTGAGGTGGGCACTCAGCCCAGTACAGATTCCCCACATGTCGCGGCGCCTCCGGCGCCGGCGACGCGCGAGATGAAGAAGACGCGCGTAACTGTCTCAGAAAACGCGTAGAAGATCTCAACCGCACCCAGAGAAAGTAAGAAAGAGCTGCTTCGGCTATGCCCAGGCTTGCAGGCCCGATAAGGAGGCAGAGAGACATCCAGGTGAGTCTTTGGTGGCATTGCCTATTCAATTTCCACTTGTTGCGTAGTTGATGTTTCTTTGTGTTCAACCAGCTCGTACGTAATAATTCGCCCGCCGCATATATATAAACCCGCATTCCAGTGGATGGCTATTTACACGCCATACTCGATCTTCCCTCAACAAACTGGTAGGATTTGGGAAAATATCTTGTCTATGCGCTATGGTAGGTTATTAAAAGTAGAGAACTAAAGAAGTGCTAAAGAACTACAGAAGAGGAACGGTATTTGGTCAGGTAGAGCGACATGCCGATTTTTGAAGTGAAAACTTCTTTAGCGGCGTTGTACACTTTTTTTTTTGTATGGGTAAAAAATGTTAAACTCGCGTCATAACACGTGGGCTGATCGCATCGCAAAAGTAATATTTTATTTTATCGTATTTCAATAATAAGTCTGTATCTAGGACGTCCAAGTGGCAGCTTGATGGCGAAGGAAATGCATTTTTTTACAATAGATGTCGCTAGGTACGCTTAAATGAGAAATTCTGAGAGATAAACTAAAACATTTTAATGTAATACAAATTGTCATGTTTATGTACGATAGTGCAATAAATAAATATTGTATTCTACCACATACATGATAGTACTTTCATACTGATAATCAAAGAAATTTGTGCAAAATTATTCCTAACCTAACCATTCCAAAATATCAAAAATGCACAACGTTAATATTCAACTTTTCACTTCTGTCGGCACTCCCGGAGCAACCCTTCGTTTTTTTTTTATTTATAACGTCACTGAAGAAAACATTGAAATAAAGTGAACAGGAGGAAACCAAGGAAAGTCTACAACAAGTTAAGAAGAAAGAAGCCATAGAGTCGCACTGAGGAACTAAGGAGGAGCCAGACCGACGAGGTTAAGGAAATAAAGACGCTATCGGTCCTAGTGACCAATCGCCTAGCGGGATTGCTATGGCTATCGCTATCGCAATACTGAATTTTGCAAAGAATTGTGCAACTAGCAGTGAACCTTGGTACCATTCGTCTAACGGTATTGCTATGGTTATCGCAATCCCCTTCGATATCATTTTGTTATTTACGACGAAGATTTTCAAATACCTCACACTGATTTTTTTAAAATATTGTTATTACTAATGCAAAAGAAAAAAAAGAGCGCGGGGCATTTGAAAACCTTCGGCGGTCAGAAATAACAAAATGATTTCGTATGGGATAGTGATAGCCCTAGCCATACCGTTAGGCGATTGGTACCCAGGTTCACTGGTTTTCTTTGCAAAATTCAGTATAGCGATTCCTCATCCCCGTCTGGAGCCTCTAGACAATTTGAACCTGAGGGGGTCCGCTCAACTATAGGGCGTCTCTGAGACTCAGACCCCGGCTCTAGTTAGCCGTTGTCGTGGGGGGATAATTACAACGTATTAACATATGGCAGTAAATGTTTATCCTTTTTGCCATTAAAAAAGTCAAATATGCGTTCAACACGCGTTTAAGAAAAAAAGTCTTACAAAATTTGTCTGAACATGGTTTAAAACAGTCTCCTACTTTTTTGTAGTAAAATCGTAAAAGTTTATATGTACTCCTGCACACGTTCGCGCGATATCTTCAAAGTTATATCAACGATACCATAAACTCAGAAAACGTCTTTGAAACGGAAATTAAGCAAAGGGCATAAAAATGCGATAGCAAAGATAAAACAACCATGAGCAAATGTCAAAATAACCAAATTTTATTTTATGAAAAAAAAAAGTACAGTATAAGGTCATCAGACGGCAAGTAGAAAAAAATAGGTTGGTCCATTATTAACTTTTTTATTCGAAATTCGAGCTTTTTATACAATATTCGTGGAAGGAAAAATACTTAGTTACAGGAGAAAATTATACTGCTTAGCTCATGAAAACAAGTAAATTAATGTTCTAAAGTTGTTTAGACATTACCACTGTTTATGTCTAATAATTTTAAAATAGTAAAACGATTTTATAACATCGGGCACTGGTCGCTAAGTTGCTTAAAATAAACGATAATCTGATCTTAAGTTTTCCAGACATGCGCGGCCAGTCAAAGTCCCAGTGCGGATTGGCGGGTGCTAACGACTGCAGATGCAGCCGGGACCAATGGTTTAAGGTGCCTGCCGAAGCACGGAGGAACTCTAGATAGAAGATTTTCGGTCACCCATCCAATAACCGAGCACTGCGAAAGTTGCTTAAGATCAACGATCGAAGCCGAACGCGTTAACCACCCACGCCATCGAGCTCCTCAGAATTGAAATAGTAGAGTGAAATTCATAGAAACAAAATCCCCGTGTGGCCATTCCTCTGTGTATCACTATATACTTAAGTGTCGCCGCACACGGGTCACCGATCAAAACCACAAAACGCCGCCATGGCATATTTCTTATAGTTCTCATACATTTTATATGGACTCGCCACACAGGGTACGCCGGTGGCCGCCACACGCTACAAATCGTCGTTGCTCGCTTCTTGTGGCCCGCACCGGCCACTTAATGCGCCGATACAAAACGCCGCCACATGTCACTCGCGCGATTCCCCACCCCTCTCTCCCTTACCTTAGTCCGCTGTCGTGCGCTACAGCCACTTTAGTAGCCGCTTCTAGCTTCTCGTGGCGGCATTTGTGGCTGTGGCATGTGACCCGTGTGCGGCGACACTAAGGTAAAAAGTTTGATATGTCGAAATACACACCCACAAAACAGTAAACAGGTACAACAACACTGGAAAAGACAGAGTCGGACTTGCCCGTCGAGGGTGCCGTACACATTTGTAGGTACGGTGCGCAATAAAAACGGCCGTGGCCTCTTATTTACGTTAACTTAAAAGCTTCATTTTTCTACAGTTTCAAGAGAACGTAGACCTGAGCATGCAAGTAAAATCTCAACTATATTATCAACTATGGAGATACCACCACGTTCCCGAGATAAAAGATCTTGAAAGACAGACAGACATCCCTCCGATTCCGTCGGCCCCCGACGACGAAATCACCCGCGCCAACGCGCCTCCGATTCCTCCCACACAGGCCACAAACACCAACACTACACAGCTAGCAAACGTGCACACTAGCTTAGCATTAGGCAGACACCGCACCCGTAGGATAACAATGCGAAGACCCGGTCTACACACGACACGCTATACCAGGTACAAGCACGTACCTGGGCGTTTTTCCCCGCCCCCCACGACAACGGCTAACTAGAGCCGAGGTCCGAGTTTCAAAGACGCCCTCAAGTTGAGCCGACCCCCTCAGGTTCGAGTGGTGTAGAGGCTCCAGACGGAGAGGAGACTCCCCCCGTGGGGAGACGCCATCCGCCTGGAATTCCTCTAGAGGCACTCGCCAATTCTCGGCTTGAGGTCCCCTTAGGATCTCGCCGTCCCGGTGACGCTGTAAAGGTAATCTGCGATCAACAGCATACACACTCACTACGCACTATATACAAAAATGCACTATGCCCTTCCTCTCTTATACCGGCCATACACACTACGAGAAATCGTTACGATCAAACTGTACAGTTCGAACGGAACATTTTATACGATATCGTTTAGTATAGGAAACTGTGCAGTTTTATAACATACACGCTACGATTTATCGGTACCGTTCGAACTGTACAGTCTGATCGTAACGGTTTCTCGTAGTGTGTATGGCTGGCATTAAAATTAGTTTTATTACAGCTTCGGGAACTGTAGATTTAAGTATATGTATAGTTTAAATTTCAATTCGATAACTCTACGCGTTCCCGAGAAAAAGGGTCTTGACAAACAGACAGACGGACGGACAGGCGGAAGGACGGACAATAAAGTGATATATTAGAGTTCCATTTTTTTTCTTTTGAGGTACGGAACCTTAAAACCAAATATATTTGTTACAAATCGAAAAGCATTTAGCCGAAACCGTAGTCGCTTCTGTAGAACTCTTTCTACAGTAATAAAGCTTTTATAATCCGAATAAAATACTTTAATAATTACAAGTGAGCCATTATTAAAATTCCACCTTGAGAAACTGTAAGGTCGACATCAAATTTCGTCTTTATTATTTTCTTCTTACCTTACAAAGTTGAAGGACGGCGTAAAGTATATTACGGATGTTATTAATTTTCGACGTGGATGGTTACCTGGGTAGACGTGTTCATTAATTTAAAGTTCAAGTTACAATTTTCAAGAAACTGCAAAATACCCATCATCAAAAATGAGTTCAGTACTCAAAAGATGAGAGGTGGGCTACAGTAGGGATTTACTAACAAGCCGATGTCTGTCTGTCCGTCTGTCAGCAAGCTGTTTCTGATAACCGTAATGTAACGCCCGTAGCGTTACGGCCTCCTTACTTGTGTAAACTCTTTGCATATGTAATGCCGACGGCTGGCAGTTATAATTAAAAAGTAAATATCATTATTTTAAAGATTTGAATATGAGAATCTTTTGTCTCATATCGAACATTCCTCCTAACGAACGAACATAGACGACCTCCGTGGCCGAGTGGTTTGAACGCCGGGTTTCATGGTGTCGCCGACTCGAGAGGTCCCAGGTTCGAATCCCGTGGGGGCAGATGTTTGTGTGATAAATACGAGCATTTGTACTCCAGTCATGGATGTTTAACATCTATTTCTATATAAATATACTTATATATGAACAGTATATGTATTCTATCCGTTAGCCTAGTATCCCATAACACAAGCCTTATAGTGCTTAGTTTGGGGCTAGACTAATTGGTGTGTTTAAAAAAATATGGGTGCGTGTACTTAAGTACGCGCGTGAGAAGTTATACTTCTTTTTGGAATTATTAAAAAATAGTTTTTAATTGCATGCAGATAATTAAATACAATAAGATAATAAAAGGATTCGAAAAGGATAGTCAACGCAGTCAATAAAGTTCGGTTTTAATTTGAAAAATTAAATAAATATTCAAAATATTCAATTAAAATCACTACTGAATTTAAGTTATTAGTCCATATGTAATTAGCACTTGTAAGTAACTAAAACACGTTGTGTCTATATAGAAACTAGAAACATGTGGATAAATATTATAAATATGAAAACAGTGATCAGAGGCGACGAGCGTGCCAACATTGTTTTTCGTGGATCGTTCAAAGTACCTTTCGAACATATGTCTAATAATGGTGGATTATTAACCACTTAGTGGTTAATAATCCACCATTATTAGACACTAACATTCATAACGCACCCGCGGCCAACTTCATGGTGTTACTATTGTGTTACAGTGATGTGCGCGCATCTCGAAATTTCACTCACATGATTTTTTCATAACGCGCCCGCGGCTAACTTCATTATGTTACTTTTGTGTTACAGTGATGCGCGCGCATCTTAAAATTTCACTCTCATAATTTTTTCATAACGCGGCTAAAGAAGTATAACTTCAACAAAAATCATTCCAGCAGATAGAATTCAGCCATTCAGTGGCATGGCTATCCGTACGACAAAACTGTGGAATATATTGTCGCCAGCAGTGTTTCCGGACCAATACGACCCAAAAACCTTCAAAAAATGAGCGTACTCCTTAATTAAAGGCCGGCATCGCATTTGTGTACGTTCGAATCTCGTCTGATACCCATGCAGAGTGGTTTTTTTTTTCTGGTAAAAATTTCTTATAATTTCTGAATAGATACTTACTTACTCTAAAACAACTTGCGAAATGGATAGGTCTATCATTAGAAACCCTCAGTACAAAACTCTGAACTTCCCGTTGTTCTAGTAGATCACAGAACAAAAATAGCGTCTAAACTTAGCCTATCCATCTTCCACGAAAGATTTCCACAGCATTCAATAGGCAACTTTATCAAAAGTTGAGTTATCGCGGCATTATCGGGGGAGTGCGAATCAAATCCTAATGAGTTGGCTACAGACGTCTAATGAATGGCGAAAGACATGAATAATGTCTATCATTTCAGTAACCGTTCGTTGCTGTTTCGAATAATTAATTTTCGGGGTGTGTACGTACAGTACCGTTTGGCATCGGTTAGATTTCGAGTAGGCATGCGCGGCCGGAGTCGGCTGAGACAGATCGCGTAGGGTGACCAAGCCGGCGCACGTTTCGAACACTCGCGGAATTTCGTCAAGCTTACTTACGAAAATATTCCTATGTATAACAATATAATAATACTAATGCCACCAGTGACTGTGTTCGCGTTAATTTTTGAACCCGCGGTTTCTTGAACCCTTTTGAACGCTTAGAAAGGACTTTCTAAAACACCCGAGTTTTAGAAAGTCCTTTCTTAGCGCACGCCTACATCATAATAGCTATATGTATGCAACATTTCAACGTAATCTTCTCAATGGTTTGTGCTTTGTGTTGGTAGATAAACTAGTAACAGTTGCCTTTTATATATGTAGAAAAATATAATATGAATATTTATTAGTTGTATTTCTCACAAAATATCTACCGTATTGAACCGGCACTCAAAATTGATGGTTATCAAAGTAGCGTATTAAGGCTGCATTTATTAATATTTTATTTATTCAATTTTACGTTTATTTTTTTATATATATATATTATATGCCTAACCTATATAATATAATATAAAGAACCATATCTATTTACGTTTTGTTTAGAACAATATAATATTTTTTTATGCCCTTATGGTTGTTTTTGTTATTTATATATACCTATATATTTTCTGCTTACTTATTGCATATAATGCACTAGTATATAATTCAATACCAACAATTATAACTCCTGTAGCACCAGGTACCAGCCTAAAAATACAGAATAATTTAACGAGGTATAAACATAGTTGAGTACAAATTAATTATTAGTATTTTGTTAGGCTGACATTAAATAAATAAATATATTTAGGTATATACAGGACGTATGTCTTAATTTGCGTTATAAGACTTAGTTTGCCAGGAGTTAAATTGGCGCGCTAAAAAAGCAACGTCACATTCGACGGATCCACAAAAAAAACACAATGGACACCCTAACTGCAGCCTCCAGCACCCGAGGAGGCTTCATATTGACCTATACGTATTACGAGTACTCTCGCCACGGTCTCTTTCAGGTTGTGCGAGCGAGAGGTCCCATATCGAAGTCCTGAAAATGTTCCGGCGCGCAAAGGACGCACTATCGGTTATACGGCCGGGTTTCATTTCAGTTGGTAGCGAACGCCGGTAGGTTTCGGTCTGACGCGTTCGAATTTCGAAACCGGGTACGTAATACAACGTTATTTGGAATTGGACCTGTTTTGTGTTTGCAAGTGTATCAAACCTACGTTTTCAAAAGTGCAGTGTTTATTTTGTATGATCTGTGGTTTTTGGCGCGCGTTTTTCACGGGTTTGTGAAAGTGTGTCTGTGGATTTTATTTCAAGAGTTCCAGTTTGTTCCTGTTGGAGTGCTTATCGTTATGTGAGTAATTTAAACGCTTTAAAATGACGTAGTAGTAGAAATAAGATGATATCTCTTGCGCTATGTCAGACAAAATGTCGTAACTTGACCTAAAAACGTCCTAACATTTTGATAGGAAAACAAAGTTTTAAAATCAGAAATTTGGAATGTAAATACTATTGGGTCACTTTCATTGTTATTGTCAATTTGTTATGAATGCCCTAAAATATCGACTTGCATGTTAACATTACTCTCTGCCCTATACTTTTTAAACGAAATAGGAATTTCGAAAATTAATTATGAAAAATGATATATTCTAAATCAATAAAGGTTTTCTTTTATACGCAATGTAGATTTTTCTCAACAAATGAATAAAACGATTTTTTCTTCACCTTTTTCACTTAATATGATATCGGTATCATAAATTTGACAAAATAGGTATATTGTTAGAGTTATTATCATAAATGAGTATTCATATCATGCTACAGACATTTTTTTTAACTCACACCAATTAGCCTAGCCCCAAAGAAAGCACTGTAAGGCTTGTGTTATGGGATACTAGGGTAACGGATAGAATACATATACAGTACATATATAAGTACATTTATATAGAAATACATATTAAACATCCATGACTGGAGTACAAATGCTCGTATTCATCAGACAAACATCTGCCCCCACCGGGATTCGAACCCGGGACCTCTCGAGTCGGTGACACCATAAAACCCCGGCGTACAAACCATTCGACCACCGAGTTAAATCATGTTACGCCATTTATATAATTAGTTTTATGTAAATATAGGTTACATTGGATATCAGTTTATGAACTCAGCTCTCATTAATATGACACATGTTTGAACTGAACGCTTTAATGAAAAAAATACCAAAGTGCGAATTGGAAACACATACGTTGAGTTCCATACAATACGTATGAAACAAGATTTTTGCAGGCCGGCAAGGTGAGGATGATTGGTGTAGCAGTTTGTAACTGCAGTACCAATTATCTTCGCGTTTGGACTTTATAACCACTTAACATCAGGTGGGGTAGAGTCATTTGCCTACCTCAATATATAAGAAAAAAAAAAAAAAAATAAAAAAAAAGATAGCGCAGATACAAGTAGACAAAATCACGTTTTTCGTGTATGAACACCCTTTCTTTTACTGGCGACTGCGTTAACTTTGGTTTTTTGAGAATACCACGGACCTATTTCCCATTTTTAATCATTTATCCGGCATAAAAAGTGGTCTATGTCTCTATCTAGGTCATAAACTTTATAAAAAGACACAGACTTACATACTTTCACATTTATAATATTAGTAAGATTTCTTGTAATAGCGGCTACAGTAACACGCATCCTGTGACAATTTCAGAGGTCTTCCTATTTCCGTTACAGGGATAGAGCTTTTGGCATACAAGCAGTGGAGATTTATAAATGGAAAAGGGGTGATGACGGGGTACAGTAAACGATTCTGACACGTATTGTTTCTTTAGGCAATCAACCAAAAAATGACAAAGTTATAGCGCGTCAAAGTTTCGGAGTAGGGGTCGTGACGTCACTTTTTAGTGAATATTCGCTTAAAAGTCTACTCAAACGTGACGTCATGCGACTTTTCAAATCAATATATCTCTGCAATGTTAATATTATGTGAAAAAAGAAAAAATACGTGTCCAATACTTTTTGATAATCTACCTGATAAACGAAGAAAAAAAAATAGTTATCATCCCTATTATAAAGTTAAACGTCTTTATTTACTTGTAATAGTGGTTTCATTTAGGAGGGATTGGACCATAAACGTAGTGTGGGACGCCCTGAGACAAGATGGGATGATGACATTCGTAGGCTGGCTGGAGTGGGCTGGATGAGAGTGGCAGAAAATCGGGAGCAGTGGCGTGCATTAGGAGAGACCTATGTCCAGCAGTGGACGAGCATGGGTCGATGATGATGATGATGATGAATAGTGGTTTCATTCAAAATTAAGAGGGGAGGCGGAGAATGTTGTATCCATACAAACGCCCTCGACTGATTCCTCTTTGCTTTTTGTCACGAAAGAACTGATTTTGCATACATAAAATATAATTTTACTCACTTATGCTTCTACGTCTTAACTTTTTCGATAACTTGTGTTTCAAACAAACTAGAAGGCCTCGAAAAAGGCCAAAAACAAACAAATTTTTATCACCACTAAAGACATCTAGTGTGGAGATAAGCATTTACAAAATAAGTGAAACATAGGTGCATAGTATAACTACTGATTATTCTTTGGGTAAAATTTCTTTTACATTTATTTAATTTTTCGAAGAGGGAATCGTCGAGAGGCAAACCTAAAAGTTTGCAATTTTTTACGCAATTTTCAGCGTCATCTACTGTTTCCTCTATCACACAGTATTTGCCAATGCGTGTTTGCAATAGATTTTTCAAATACCTATTTCTCGCGTCCGCTCTTAGTGTCGCCGCACACAGGCCACCGACCACAACCACAAAACGCCGCCACCGACATAGTTCTTGTAGTTTTCATACATTTTATATGGACTCGTCACACACGGTACGCCGGTGGCCGCCACACGCTACAAATCGTCGTTGCTCGCTTCTTGTGGCCCGCACCGGCCACTTAATGCGCCGATACAAAACGCCGCCACACGTCACTAGCGCGATTCCCCACCCCTCTCTCCCTTACCTTAGTCGGCCGCTGTCACGCGCTTCAGCCACTTTAATAGCCGCTTCTAGCTTCTCGTGGCGGCGTTTGTGGCTGTGGCGAATGGCCCGTGTGCGGCGACACTTAATCGTTTTATAAAATTACTTTTATGTATTTACAGACAAAGATATTGCCTAATTAATTAGATATTACCTGTCTGTTCAAAGACTACAAGCATATTTTTGGAAAGGAAAAATAATTTTCTTTTATAAGATTTACAAAGCGGTCTGTAATGAATAGAGTGACTTTTGCTTCAGAAGAAATTTCCTAATATTCGCGAAGGGACTACATTGCCGTGGGCAAAACAAGACGTAAGACTAGATTGTAATAGTAAATTAATGGCTTTTAATTAGGAGCTACAAAAATGTTTACTAATATTAAAGGAAAATTAGAGTTTGTTTTCATTAAGAGAGCAAACGTTGTTGAGCGTGACGCTTGGGTAACGCTGTGGAATATTTTTGTAATAAGTGTGTTTTTAGGGTTCCGTAGCCAAATGGTAAAAATGGAACCATAATTGATTCGTCATGTCTGTCTGTCTGTCTGTCCGTCCGTATGTCACAGCCACTTTTTTTCCGAAACTAGAACCATATTGTTGAGACTTGGTAAGTAGATGTATTTTGTGAACCGCATTAAGATTTTCACACAAAAATAGAAAAAAATATGTGGGGGTTCCCCATACTTTCTAATATAGCCTTTTTCTAAACAGAATAGTTTTTGCGAGAGACACTTCCAAAGTGGTAAAATGTGTGTCCCTCCCCCTGCAACTTCTAAAATAAAGAATGATCAAAGAAAAAAAATATATGATGCAAACTTCCACCGAAAGTTAGTTTGCACGAGATCTAGTACGTAGTTTTTTTTAATATGTCATATATCGTATACGGCAATTTACGTTTCATTCAATCAACTCAAATAACTATAGCAAACACACTCAAAGAATTTAATAAATAACCGTCTTATATCAAACCTCAACTAAATTAAAACTCTACCTAAAATACGCTTCAACAGCATTGTAGAAGCATGATGTAAACCAAAAGCACCGGCTTACCAATGAAGTGAAGATAAAATAGCTCTTTATTATAAAAAAAAATCAACTCAAATATAAAAATAAAAAAACATATAACTTAATAAAAAAAATGATTAAAGTTACAAAGAACTAAAAGAACTTTTATATTATGTTACTTGCTGCTACGGAACCCTTCATGGGCAAGTCTGAATCGCACTTGGCCGCTTTTTTATGTTTATGCAAGTTAACGAGCTGTCAGTCCACCTGACGGTATGCTTGTCTCTCACCCTATTAACATAAAAAGGCGGATCAAACATTAATTTATATTTATGTAGATAGAAACTTAGATTAAAACAAAAAGGGAAGATACGGCATTCGCGGCTCAGAAGTGATCCGCTTAAATTGTGGCCCACGACCATAATTCGCTTTAGTCACAATTTGACATTCAAACACGCTGCATGTACACTCAATATAACAATATTGCGTATATTCTGTGTTACGAAGATATACGAGTAACAGAGCCTTCGATACTTTTATAAAGAACACAAATAGTTCAAAATCAAATGCCCCGGCAACACTTTTCATTCGAGAAACTGTGAAAACATTTTTTCTCGAAAATCACGGTTTGTCGTGAATATTATTTACGTAATCGCCATTTTGTAAGCAACAAAAGGACAACAATACGCTGCGTTAAAGCGTATAGTTTTCTGTCTCGCTCGCTCGATTGATGTTTATATACAGACGTGTGCGTGGCGAGATTTGCTTATGTAGTTGAGTCTGATCATAATTTTAATTTGATGCTAGTATGAGCGTACCGTATCTACCCTTTTTGTTTTAATCTAAGGATAGAAATGTATTCTGTCCTTATCTCATTTCGCGGGGGGAGGTTAACTTCGTAATAAATTTTAATGAAAAATTCATTTCCCGAATGCTCGTACTCAAGAGCGGACAGCTGTCAATTATAAACCCGTCATTTGTTTTTAACTGAGTCGACTACACAAAGGAGTCCGAGAATTCTATGATTGAACAGAAAGTAGCACCTTTTTGATGTGAAATAGCTATTTGTTTGTTAGGTTTTCACGCACATCAATCAAGTTTAAGTCTGCAGTGTGTGAACATGCATTAGGGGGACCAAACCATTACATTAGATTTGATAAACCACAGATCCTTGCAGCTGAGCAACGATTCATTCCTATGAATGCGCGAGGCTATTGAGATTAAAAAATATCCAAATTTCAATAGGGAAGATGGTTGGTATATACCACCAGCTTGGGTACCCATTATACAAGAGATAAAATCCCAACCCCGAGCACACACTGCAAGACCAACAGATACTATTAGTTTTTTTTTTGTTTGCGTAATTTAACATAAGAAGGAGATAGAAAGCCTTTCTGAGTTTGTTTCGCCGGTTCTTCTCAGAAAGGTCTCCCAATTTTGGAACCGTAGTTTACGGTAGTTAGGGTCAAATAAATAAACTCAAAATTCCAAAAAAGATTTTTTAATAAAGTACTTTATTAACTAAATTAACTAATAAATTCATACATAGACAATAAAGTTTTAAAAATCTTCCAATGAAATATCCGAACGCTCAATTAAAGTCTTTCGAAGGTAGCTCGACAAAGTAAATAAAAAATCATTATTCTTACGATGCAGACCTGAAAAGGCTGCGAAATGTCAATCTTTATATATATAATTCTTCTGTGAGTGTGTATGTCACTGAACTTCTCTTAAACGACTGGACCGATTTTGATGAAATTTTTTGTGTGTGTTCAAGGGGATCTGAGAATGGTTTAGATTCACAATTTTGTCCGCTGGACAACCCCTATTTTTTAGGGCGGTACTAAGTTCGCTGGGTCAGCTAGTAAATAAATAAAGTTCGTGCATTAACCTGTTAAAAACTAGTTTTATTTAGTGAAATATCTATTTCGAAGGTGTGCGAGCGGCTGTTGCATGGTGACTCTCTATGGTTTTGCTTGAGAAGAAAGCTTATGATATTGACCGTAGTATTTTCTATCTCGAGCTCCTCCGTGCTTCGGAAGGCACGTTAAGCCGTTGGTCCCGGCTGCATCTGCAGTCGTTAGCACCCACCAATCCGCACTGGGCCCGCGTGGTTGGTCATGGCCCAACCTCCCTATTCCGTCCATAGGGAAGGCCCGTGCCCCAGCAGTGGGGACATTAAAGGGCTGATGATGATTGATCGTAGATGGTTAAACTGCTGCTCAGAGAGGGAGAGATGAGGTTTCGTTACTTTGCCAGGGCTGAATTATTGTACCCTTTGATTATTGTACTATAGCGATGACGTAAAAACGAAAATGGCTCTAACTTATTTATCTTATAACCTTTAATGATCAACAGTCTATTCTTAAACTTACTTTATACATACCTTAAAAATAAGCATTGAATTAATAACATTCGTTCAAAATGGCTTACACCTCCTTATCTCAGAACCTTAATTCATCAAAAATTTTTAGTTAACCAAAAAAGTCTATTCTGAAACTTACTTTATAGAAACCTTTAAAATAAACATTGAGTTTATAAGATTCGTTTAAAAAGATAAATATTGTCTTAAAACACATTAATATTCTAAGCAATAAAAACAACAACAACCGAAATAAAAACTCTAATAAAGCGAATTAATAGGTACACTCTGCGAAATCCATATGCGTCACAATATATCATTCTATTTTGCTTGTTTTATTTTAGCGCGTTGTTTGCATGACCTTACGGTAAGTAAGTAAAGAATGTACGAAATCCAAACTTCAGACAGTACCCGTGCGTGAGTAAGCACTAGCAGCCTGTCGTGCAGTGTTGCGATCAAGTTTGAAAGAGTACACTCTGCGAAATCCACATGCGTCACAATATATCATTCTATTTTGCCTGTTTTATTTAAGCGCGTTGTTTGCATGACCTTACGCTACGTAAGTAAAGAATGTACGAAACCCAAACTTCAGACAGTACGCGTGCGTGAGTGAGCACTAGCAGCCTGTCGTGCAGTGGTGCCATCAAGTTTGAAAGAGTACACTCTGCGAAATCCATATGCGTCACAATATAGCATTCTATTTTGCTTGTTTTATTTTAGCGCGTTGTTTGCATGACCTTACGCTACGTAAGTAAAGAATGTGCGAATCCCAAATTTCAGTCAGTGCGCGTGTGTGAGTGAGCACTAGCAGTCTGTCGTGCAGTGGTGCCATCAAGTTTGAAAGAGTACACTCTGCGAAATCCATATGCGTCACAATATATCATTCTATTTTGCTTGTTTTATTTTAGCGCGTTGTTTGCATGACCTTACGCTACGTAAGTAAAGAATGTGCGAATCCCAAACTTCAGGCAGTGCGCGTGTGTGAGTGAGCACTAGCAGCCTGTCGTGCAGTGTTGCTATCAAGTTTGAAAGAGTACACTCTGCGAAATCCATATGCGTTACTTTGACATAAAATGTGCACTTTTTATTTTCAAATAAAATTGTGATGAATATGTCACGTTTATATATTTCCATTGTGAAGTTAAAATATAAGTAACAAAGTGATCATACCGAAACCGATTACCGAAAATAGGAAAAAATAATATTTAAGGGTTAATATATATTTTTTTTAATTTTGGGCCAAAGTTGGCCTTAAAGAGGGTTACTTTAGTTCATTGAGTTTTCTCTGTGAAAAAAACTCATTTTATGCCATGTTGGGGTTAAGTAACCCTTATAACAGATCATCATTAGCATACTGAATACACAAATGGATGTTATTTCCCAAAAATAATCAAGATAAATAAAAAATATAACTCTAAATTTAGTAAACTTACCGAAAACCACAGTTTTGAGAAAGTTTGCGCATGAACTTGCGAACTATTTCAGTTACAAAAAATGCCGCGTTACAATGACAACTTGATACAGGAACGATGTCGGTAAAACAACACCACACTACGCGCCTATATGGCTATCTGTGATTTTCAACTGGAACTATTACGGTCACCCAAGAGATACTGATGGGGTGGCAAGTTCAATATTTTTTCTGATTTGGGACAAAGTCACCCGCCCGAACTAAAGTAACCCTCACTTACGGTACTTATAATTTAAAATATTGATACATAAATATGTCTATGTAATGTAAATAAACTATGTACCGCCGTTACCTATTTAATTAACCCCGACACGTGGACTTATCCCTGACGATTCAATTTTGATATAGAATGTATAGATATATGGTTTTGTCAAAACTGAGGTTATCTGCACCTGGAGTGCATGTTCTGAATGCAGCCTTGTACAATAGGGGTGATGACGGGATACAGTAAACGAAATTCTATTTAGTCCGTCAGTTAGATGATCAAAACATAATGGACACGTATTTTTTCTTTGGGCAATCAACCAAAAAATGACAAAGTTATAGCTTCAAAGTTTGGGAGTAGGGGCTTCTCATTCTCATACATCGTTCTCATACATTTTATATGGAGTCGCCACACACGGTACGCTGGTGGCCGCCATGCGCTACAAATCGTCGTTGTTCGCTTCTTGTGGCCTGCACCGGCCGATACAAAACGCCACTCGCGCGATTCCCCACCCCTCTCTCCCTTACCTTAGTCGGCCGCTGTCCCGTGCTTCAGCCACTTCAGTAGCCGCTTCTAGCTTCTCGTGGCGGCGTTTGTGGCTGTGACGTGTGGCCAGTGTGTGGCGACACTTAGGGGGAAAATGTCAAAGCATTACTTATATGCTATCCAGTCCTTACTCACATACGCGCAATTCTATGAAGCTTTGTCGCTGTAATTTCTTTACTCATGTTCTTATACGTCTATATTGTAGAACTTTGCAAGATATTATACACGAACCGTTTTCGTTCAGCTGTATAAATGTTTGACGATCCCTCTGCCATTCCCCATGAGATTTATGGGATAATCGTGATGACATTCAACGTCGGGGTCTATTTTACTCAGAACGTAGCCCTTGTGTGTATTCCATGTGATATATATATATATATATATATATAGATATATGTTGTAAGATATTTTATTATATGAAATATTTTTTGTGAAAATCCTAGGGGTTTTACGAAAACGCCAGTTGCCTCAATAAGATTACGAAAATAATTGTTGGCTATAAATATTCTTGGGTTTTTGGGTTCACACTAGGTTAGGTTAGTGTTGTAACCATGACGCGCTAGCATCACTTTCTTGTTCTCATAATCACTCATAAGGGTCTGTGATCATCACTCTAGAGTTTGTGACTTTATCAGACAGATGCGCGCATAAAAAAGTTGAGCTGCCATGCAGTTTTGGAGGGAAATCGGTTTGTAGGAGTCGAGTAATTGTTTTATACCGTTTGATTTTGTTATAACCTATCGCAGCCATGTCTCAAACTGCTATTACTTCATTGGCCAGAGAGCGTAGCGAGCATAATGCACCAGCGGCCGGCGAAGCGCTAGAAAAAAAATCGTGTAAGATTGAGCAACGTCATTGTGTAATTAGATAATGTAATTATCCGCGTTTTCGCCAATAAATAATTTACGATCACAGAGCCTATGAAAAAAATGAAGAAAACCTGGCATTATACTTGTTAAAAAAGTAATTTAATTAAATTCTTTAGAATTCCTCTAATTTTTGAAGTTATACTTCTTTAGGCGCGTTATGAAAAAATGATGAGAGTGAAATTTTAAGATGCGCGCGCATCACTGTAACACAAAAATTAACAGCATGTCGCTAAAGCGACCAACTTCATGCTGTTACTTCTGTGTTTACCGCACATTAAGAAAATCTACCAACAAAATAGAAATAGAATCTCTATTTAGTGGGTGCTAACGACTGCATTGTGAAAGCCTATCAAAAGTATTTATTAATCTGGAACAACGGAACCAAAGCGCGATTCAGGAGACTACAGCGCCATCTCTTGACCATTGGTGTAGTAGAACCAAAAACCACATCTTTATTTTTTGTAATAAAGTAACAGTTATAAGTATTCATATTTATAATATTTATCCACATGTTTCTAGTTTGTATATTCGGAATACGTGTTTGAGTTTCATACAAGTGCAAATCACATATGTTCTAATAAATTATATTCAGTAGCGATTTTAATTGAATATTTTGATTATTTATTTATTTTTTCAAATTAAAACTGAACTTTTTTGACTGTGTCCTTTTACAGACTTTTTATTAATTTATTGTAATTAATTATGTGCATGCAATTAAAAACTAATTTTAAACGATGCCAAAGAAGGATAACTTCTCACGCGCCTACATAAGTACACGCAACCATTTTTTTTTATACTCTATTTTTGATTGGCGCCAGTAAAATTTTGATCACCCATCCTATAACTGGCCATTGCGAAAGTTGCTTAACTATCACATTCGCAGACTGAACGCGTCAACCACTTGCTTGTCAAATAACCTATTTCATCATTCCTCACCAAATTTTCTTCAAATATGTAATAATGTAAGCGTCTACAATTTGTATGAAACGGAGCTGTGAGGCTTTCGGGTCAATCAAAGTTTATGTTGGCTCAATACCCGGGGCCAATGGCTTCGTTGGCTGGCGTCGGGCCAGTGGAACTCCTTATGAAACGCGTACTCCACTTACGTAAAAAGCTTTTGTTTTCGAATGAGTTTAAAAAAAGCGAATACAAATTGAGTTTGGAACATGAAATGATATTGGGCTTTATTCAAGTAGTCTTTTATTCTTGAATAGGACATACGATATATAGAATCTTTTCCATACATAGTGCACTTTGCACGAATGCATAGGTATAACTAGTCAGGTCATAAATTTTGTCACATGTTTAACATAAAATAATTGAAACAAGTTTATTTATTATGTAACCATTTATATACCAAAGTGAACTTAACAAAACATAGATTCTTATGACAATAAAGTTTATTCAAAATGACCTCCGTGATTTTGAATACAGGTTCAATCTGCGCGGCCAGTCGTCTATCGCAGCACGAACGAGGTCCTGAGGTCCGTTTCTGCTTACATTTGGGATTTCCTTGAATTCGCGCCTTCACAGCTTTTATCACTGCTGGAGTCCTAACAGACAAGGGCGACCACTTCTTGACCTGTCATCTATACTAGAGTCTTCATTGTATCGTTTGATAGTACGATAAACGAATCTTTTGATTATATTCTAAATTTTCAGTATGTCAAAAATTTGAATTGGCTCGTAACCGCAACGATGCAACGCAATAACTGCAACACGGTCTTCTTTAAGCGGCCACTCCATATTTAAAAAAGAGTAAAATTCTAAAAAGTATAAATTTTTATTTTCATGAACAATTCGAAATTTGAATTCAATAAACTTTTTTGTGGCCAACATTCTATAAGAAAAGTTTTTACTGTGTGACAATACTTATGACCTAACTGTGTATAAGAAAAAACCGGCCCAGTGCGTGTCGTGCCGCGCGCAGTGTAGGGTTCCTTAGTTGCCTGTCGTTACCACAATATATTTGAGCCGAAGTCTTTATTGTATCGGAAATTAAAAAAAAATCAACTAATATCAAACTATGTATCTCTACTAAAATACCTAAATCAAAGTCAAACTACGTCTCAAACGCGAAATCAATACGATATTTTCAATGCCAGGTTTTACGCTACAATAACTTCATCTATGTCACTATTAATGTTTCTTCTTAGAAATATTCAATAGGTAAGAAATTGTCGGAGTTGTGAGGAGCTCGACGGCGCGGGTAGTTAGCGCGTTCGGCTGAAGTTGAGCAACTTTCGTAGTGGTCGATCATTGGATGGGTGACCAAAAATCTTCTGTCTTAAGCTCCTCCGTGTTTCGGAAGGCACGTTAAACCGTTGGTCCCGGCTGCATCTGCAGTCGTTAGCACCCGCCAATCCGCACTGGGCCCGCGTGGTGGGTTATGGCCCAAACTCCCTATTCCATCCATAGGAAAGGCCTGTGCTCCAGCAGTGGGGACATTAATAGGCTGATTATGATGATGATGAAGAAATTTTCATTTACCAAAGTTGAACGACCATTACTCTTAAACTAACAAATCTATCTTAAGCATTATAATTTTCCTTAATAGTTCATGCAAATAGTTAAGCTTTAAAAAGGGGGGCCACTTGAACAAAAATTAGCAATTTTAAGTTCAATATTTTGCAAACGGATCCCTAAATCGAAAAATAGTCTTAGGACCTATTCAATGATACCCCACACACTGGGGTGGATGATGAAAAATAAACATCCCCAGGCTACATGTAGGGGAGCTACCATAAAACAAAATGTTTTTCAAAATATTATATAACCATTTTGTCGGCATATTTGAAATACATTTCAAAGTAGTCGTACTGAATTGGACGACATGAGACACGTTAGTAATTGTTACACGATGACATAAGTTCTCGAATAAGTTTGATATGATGATCCATTGGCAATGAAAAAGTTTCTTAAACTACATAACATAGATATTCATAAATACGTAAACTTATGCGAGAAAAAATTAAGAAGAAAATATCTTTTCCTATAATTTTACCTGCTTACAGTAATAAAATAATACTTGCTGCTTCCTAAATCCTAAAATGGAAAGCTCACTATGAAACTTTTTGTGTATATGCATGTATATTCTCAATTATGCAATGGAAGGTGACTTCATGAATTATCTTTGAAGTCATTTTTCTACGTAACGACTCTAATAATACAGGGAGAAAAAAAAATCAGTCCTTGCTGAGTTTCTTGCCATTTCTTTTCAGTACAAGGTCTCCCGCCCTAGATTTGCGAACCCATGGCATACCTTCTCGACCTTCACGAGTGCTTGCAACAGTCTAGCTAAACTGAATAAATAATTTTTGTATTTTCTTTAATTTTTATAATTATTTTAATTGGTAAATGCCGATTAAAACTCGCGACTTTAAATAACTTTAAACAATATCGCATAATGCATTATAAACATGACTAACACCATTGCTCTTTCTAAATTCCATGACACGACCTTCTATGGTCGTTCTTTTACCGTCCAAGCTTTACGTCTATGGTATCCATAAGACTTGCACAATCTATTAATGTCTTTAAAAATCTTGTTGTGTTTTGATGTAGCTGCATTTTTATCTCTGCTGACTGTACTAAACTTATAAATTAGTAGTCTATGTCTATACCTATATAGGTATTTATATCTCTTGTTTTTTTTACTGATACCGCCGACTCCAGCTTTCTTTCAATCCTCTCCATCCAAAGGTTATCTGGAAGAAAGCGTTTAGCGATAAGACCGCCCATTAAAGCCCTTTTTTACAATTGTAATTTCCTTTATTTCTGTTGTGTTGTGGTGTTTTCATTAAAGTATTGTGTATTGTATTGTATTTCAGTTTTACTAGAAACGTGTGTTATGTGCTATATTTATTTATTCATTTATATCCTGAGACGCAGGTCCAGTTAATGCCGTCCCTTGGTGATCATCAATCTTCTTTCTGTCCCCTTGTATCCAATGTAAATATCTCGGAAATAGCTTGCTTTCCAATGGTGTTTTTAAGGAAAAATATAAGGAGTTTTCAACGTAAAATAATACAACAGAAAAGATTTGTTCCAAATATCTACTTCAGTGTAAATTAAAATAAATTAATATCGTATGTGAAATAAAATGACATTATTCTTTCTCCAAATTGACTTATAGAAACCTCTTTTAAATCGTCCAATATTTTACCCTACCATATTCAGGACATCTTTTAGCTGATAACAAGAATATAAATAATAAATAACTACCACTCACACCAATTGGCCTAGCCCCAAAGTAAGCAATGTAAAGGCTTGTATTATGGGATACTAGGGTAACGGATAGAATATATATATTGTACATATATAAGTATATTTATATAGAAATACATATTAAACATCCATGACTGGAGTACAAATGCTCGTATTCTGCCTCCACCGGGATTCGAACCCGGAACCTCTCGAGTCGGTGACACCATGAAACCCGGCGTACAAACCACTCGACCACGGAGAATGGGCGCAAGAAACTTATCAGCTTATATAGAAGTATATAATTACATATAATCATGCCGCTACATATTGGTAGATTAATTATATATGTTACGCTCAAAGATCGAAAACGCTCAGTGAGCGGAAAAATAGCTCACAACGCGTTGTGGACACTGTAAAACATCCACATCGCGAAATTCGTGTTATGGCTATAATGAAAACGCGCACGACGCGTTGTGGCAATCACAGAAAGACCAAATAGCGAAATTCGTGTCGTGGCTGACATGCAAAAAAAGCCATGACGCGTATGGAATATTATTTAATTACGACACACACTTCTTTCCGATATGGATCCTACTAGGCCTATTTTATAGGCATATTTTATAAAAGCACTGCAAAGCGTGTTTGTCATTATTAAATATGTTATATAATTATATTAATTAAAATAAAACGATATTTGTTATTTATTGAGATTACTTTGTATTTAAAAAAATCAACGTATTAAGTAATAAATTACTGAACACAAAATATTAATCAATTGTAAATTACTTATAATTCACTTAAAATAATTAGGGACTTTAATTTTTTTATGACAATTTAAAAATCTTTCAAGTAATAAAAATATTTAACACAAACATAAATGTTTATTGATCACCAATAAACAACAACAATGTACTTAAATCAATTACTTATATTAGAAATTACTATAATTATGAAAAATAAGTATTTGATTGCTATTTATTTTTACAGGAACTATTACTGTGGTATTTTGAGTTGCATTTTATATTATTGGAGCGACACTTGCACTTGATATTATCAATATATTATCTTTTGCAGTGGCACATTATAAACCCTTCCTTACTTCCAGATGATAATAATGACGAAGTTGAGGGCACATCACAAAAGTTAATTTAGTTGGTTTCAGAAAGTGTAAACTCATTACGTGCATAAAGTCTATCGAATGTACCTTCCTTGTTTCCTAACTGGTAGAGACCTGATGAATTAATGATCATAACAACATACATAACATTCCTGGGTGCTGCACGTCCTCTATCCACTTACAACCTGTCCGTCGTGCTATGGTTAAAACAATGAATGCTCAGAACGCGTCATGGCTTTTCTTCATTGCCACAACGCGTTGAGATCGAATAGCATGTCAGCCACGACACGAATTTCGCTATTTGGTCTTTCTGTGATTGCCACAACGCGTCGTGCGCGTTTTCATTAGAGCCATAACACGAATTTCGCGATGTGGATGTTTTACTGTGACCACAACGCGTTGTGAGCTATTTTTCCGCTCACTGAGCGTTTTCGATCTTTGAGCGTAACATATACATTAATTAAGTGTTACATAGTTACTTAATTTAATGAGAAGACTTTATTTACTTCATCAAGGGAAGTGTTCTTTATTCCCAGATACTTCGATCATTTACGTAATTTTGGACTCATAAAATCCATTCATCATCAGAGTATTTCTCACATGAGTTTTTAGTTTATAAAGAGGTAGATTAACAATACTGTGTGGCAACTTATTATTATTTACTTATTTTTATTATTTTAAAATAAGAAAAAAAGAATAAGCGACAATAATTTATACGTTTTATATAAATTATAGTGGTCCGCCCTCGCTTTGCTTCAGTGCAGAGCTATAGTGTAGACTATAATTTTTGTTCAAAGGCTTGATGACTTTCTTCATAATAATTATAAACCTACCATTCTAAGTAAAAATTTCGTTGCCTAGTTTAGGACCCGTTGTACCGAATGCAACATTGCTCTGCGGTCCGATTTGATTTGAAAATTCTTTTTGTATTAGACAGTGCATTTACCGAGGAAGGCTATAGGCTATATATTACCAGGCTATGACCAGCAGCAGCGGAGCATCGATAAAAAATGTTGAAAAACGGGTATAAATATTCCATTTGTGAGATTCCGTTGTGTGTGCTGGGTAAACGGTTAAAGTTACACAAAAATCATGTATAACGGAATTCTTCCCCTTTAAGGCGCTTTGCAGACGACGGGGCGGGGTGGGCTTTTTGTCCGCGAAGCAATTAAAACCGCGTCTGCCCGTCGATGTCTGAAGCTGCCCTCGCCGCGTACACAAAGCACACGACGGGCAGAGGCAGTCAGTTCAGGACGTTCGTTCTAGTGAATAGTCCATCACTAAAAAGCGCGTGGCGCGGACTGAGCTAGCCGCCCCGCGCCGCCGTACTGCATATAAACTGGTTTGTATGATCCACGGCGGGCAGCCGCGGACATGCCGCGCCGCCAGTGCCCGCCGGGCACCTGCGGCGCGGTCTTTTCGCCCTCTCTGTGCGTTTGTAGTATAGGATTCACTTTGTGCTATCGTTCGCGGCGAAATTGACCGGCCCGCTCCGCCCCGCCGTCTGCAAAGCGCCTAAAAGGTCTGTAAAAAAGTCCAAGACAGCCTATGCCCATATTTTATGTTTGACTTGCTATAAACCTTTTTCTTCAAATTAACGCGGGTGAAACCACAGGTGACCTCTAGTTGTAACATAACTATAATAGTTAGATATATTGTATTCCAATTTTTTTATAGATATCGGTATCCTCTATTAAACTTTAGTACATCACTTTGCTCTATTGGCAATGACTTCCGCAGCGTACGCTATATAAGGCTGTTTTTGGTATTTTTTACACACGTTGGGTTACATTATCGAAGTTTTCATACGGAACCCTAACTTTTTTGAAAGTACAGTAAAGCGTAATATACGCTTCAGTCAGTGATAATGTAGCATTCAAACGGTGAAAGAATTTTTTAAATCGGTCCAGTACTTTTTGAGCCAATTCGTTCCAAATATACTTACATAAAAATCTTTCCTTTTTATAATATTAGTATAGATTAGGATGTACATAATAGAATCATTTTTAACGCAACTAATTATCAACGTAAAGCCACATCAACAAGCACAATCAAGTTTAAGCATCAAATAATGAGGGATACATGACGTAATATTATATAAGGAGGTAAAATTTATCAACATAACGGCGATGACGACAAAAGCAACCCTATCATTTTACTTAATTAAGTAATCGGTATTCTATTACAAAATTTATGCGTGGGAGGTACTCTCTCGTATATATTAATATGAGGTTGAGGCACGTGGCATGTCTTTCCATGTCGTGTCATGTAGTATCTCCCCTGTTCAATATTTGGCAGGCATATTGACTCCTGTTGTATACTGTATGTTGTTTACCAAATATTCGCACTAGGAATCTGATCTTAAATTTTGGTAAAGTTTGTGTACGATATGTTGTTGTTACAGACATAGATTTAAAGTGGATGGCGCGTGTGATTCAACTTGTTTGAAAACCGAGAGTTTCATAGTTTGAGAACACATTTTTTATAATCTTTATTAAGCCATACACCTTAAAGAGGTGGCGAAAAAGCAAGAAACGGCACCCGTTTAAATTCTATCACAGCTTGATTTGATACAAATAGACAATTAAAAAAGTTGCATTTGTAGTACAGTGCCGAGAACGCTGACGCGAAGAAAAGTTCCGACTCCTCCCACACAGGCCACAAACACCAACACTACTGAGCTAGCCTACTTGCACACTAGCTTAGCATTAGGCAGACACGGCAACCGTAGGATAACAGTGGAAAGATTCGGTCAACACAAGACACGCTATACCAGGTTAAGGTACGTACCTGGGCATTTTTCCCTGCCCTCCACGACAACGGCTAACTAGGGCTGAGGTCCGAGTCCCAGAGACGGCCTTTAGATGAACCGACCCCCTCAGGTTCGAGTGGTCTAGGTTCTGGCTCCAGGCGGAGAGGAGACTCGCCAATTCTCGGCTTGAGGTCCCCTTAGGATCTCTCCGTCCCCAGACCCGGTGACGCTGTAAAGGTCATCTGCGACCAACAGCATACATACTCAAAAAAAAGCGAAGAAAAAAAATTTTAATAAAGAAGGACCTTTCATCACAACCTCAATCGTCAATAGATAGCATTGGCAATAACATTACATAATATTATCTATTGCATCTGTAGAAGGATCACAGAAGTATTACCAACCTTTTAAAGTACGTCCGTTCGTAGTTTGAAGTTTTTGAGTAGTATTAACTTGTATACAATATTGCTGACAATAGTTTATTTGTTTATTATCTTAGGGCAGCTAACACCTTATGAAAATAAAGATAACAGCAATAAATATTACTAAAAGCTATTGACAAGCTACCACATATAGAAATCTGTCACATCACAAAAAAAAATCTAAACAAAAACACAGAAGTGTCAGCCATACAGTAATAACATTACATGAAATGTTAGTAGTGAGAGAAAACATAAAATATTACAATAAGTACGTTACATAATAACTAATTAATCAGCTGAAACAAACTCTTATTTATACCTTTGATGCTATTAAAGAAGATATCTATGCTGGTGCCAGCTTTATTAAGGGCCGAACATGCTCTAATAAGAAAACTGTTCTGTCTATAGTTCGTGCGAACAGAAGGAATCTTCTTTCTTTCTTCTTCTTCTTCTTCAACCTTTATCCACCTACTGCTGGGTATAGGTCTCCTCAATGGTGCGTCAATTTGCTCGGGGTTGTGCGATCCGGATCCAATTTCGTCCTGCTACTCTTGTGATGTCATCGGACCATCTGGCGGGCTGCCTACCTAAGTTTCTGCGTCCTGTTCTAGGCCGCCACTCCACAATAGCTCGACTCCACCTGTCGTCCGTTCTGTGAGCCACGTGACCTGCCCACCTCCACTTCTTCCCTGCGATTTCGCGAGCAATGTCGGGTAGTTTTGTTCGTTTCCATATGTCCTCATTGCGTACACGATCTCTCAGGGATATACCGAGCATGGCACGCTCCATTTTTCTCTGAGCGACTTGCACAGAAGAAATACTAAACGGCTTATATGTATTATTGCGAGGTTCCCTTGAAGATATCTTAAAAGCAATTTTCGCTAACAGATCAGGGCAGTCCATCAATTACGTTTTTTAAGATTATTATTATTTAAGAAGAGAAGTAATATCTGCACTGCGACGCCTAACAAAAAGTGGTAGTAAATGAAATTTACCGCAGCGGTTTGCATATGACATTTTTGGAATTTCGAATTTAATGTAAAGAATTTAATTTTGAATTATTTCGTAAATTATATAATTGTTGTTCTGCATTGCAGGAAACTTTGGGGAAATCTAGTCGTCTTGGATAGCCAAACTTCCGTCGCGATTTACATGCTATGATAGAGACAGCGGTTAGAACTTACCCGACCCGAATATACGAGAATACAGAGCGATGCTGCATCCCTACACAGTATATTTTCTCTGATTTAATTGAAACAACATTGTCCTCGCAGATGGAAATCATTGAGAAAACGATATGAAAAGCGTTTTTTAAACGACTGTAATAACTGTTGTTTCTTTCGTTAGTGACTTTAATGTACAGTATTGTTTCCATAGTAAGGTAAAGTCGCCGAAGATGGCCCGGCTCCAAGGATAGCCCAATTAAAAAAAAAGTGCAGTTATGATTATTTGAAATTTCACGGGTTTATGCTACTAGTACCAAAGACAATATTGCAAGTGTCGCTATTTTGAAGACAGATGACAGTTTGCTTGGTCATGTCAAGACGATACGCTTTTTACAAACAACCCTTATCTAAATCCTTTAGAAATTTAGCAAATTTAAAGCAAATCTCTTTGCTATGAACTGTGAAATTTCATATTTAATCTATTTATCAGCGAATTATCAGTGAGTGTTATTATTTTATTTCCTTTTTTGTACGAGATTATACTTAACCCGGGAGTAATTTCCTTTTATGGTGTGGCCTAACATAACCCGGCCTTTTCTTGGATTTTTGGAATGCAATGGTAATATATTTGGATGATTGTTTTTATGTTTGTCTGCGCATTTTTTGAGATGATTTTTTTTGTTAGGAGTGTACACCCACGCAGCTAAAGACATTAGTGTCTAATTTGTTTTAACTAATTAAGTATATTTGTTTCTTAGGTTTTCACGAACATCACTCATTAAATAAAACTAGTTTTAACGGGTTATTGCCCTAAACTTTATTTATTTATTGACGTTTCGCAGCCTTTTCAGGTCTGCATCGTCAGAATTATGATTTTTTATTTAATTTTGTCGAGCTACCTTCGAAAGACTTTTATTGAGCGTTCGGTTATTTCATTAGAAGATTTAAAAAAAAATTATTGTCTGTGTATGAATTTATAAGTCAAAATTCTTTTTTTGTAATTTTTCTGAGTTCATTTATTTGACCCTAACTGAGCACACACTACAAAACCAACAGATACTATTAGTTTATTTCGTTTGCATGATTTAACATAAGAAGGAGATAGAAAGACTCTCTGACTTTGTTTCGCCGGTTCTTATCAGAAAGGTCTCCCAATTTAGGAACCGGTGGTAATTGAGTATATTTTGATTGACCTCAAAGTTAGGGCCAATGTGAAAATAATCAGTGCATCCGCCCGGATGACGGTGAATGCGTTATCAAGTCCCGTCCGCTGCCTATCCCGCGTGGATTTTTTTTTTCTAGTAACATTTTGTTTCGATTTAAACATCTAGCAGTTATACGCTTAGGAAATAAAAAACATGACGTGAAATATAAAATTTAAATATCACTGTCACAACGTAAAAATCAATGACCGCAACGTTGAACTGACTAATGATATACATAATAGGTATCAATAAAGGTGAACGTTGTTCAAATGAAATTCGAGTCACGAAACTTGAATAATAAATTTATGAAAATTGTTTGGAAACATGTTTCGTCCGACGTAGCGATCCTTGACGGATTTCCTTGTTTTCTCGCTAATAGCGTTTTGGGTAAACACAGGATGCTTATAATGGTATTTATATGAAATCGGGTAAAATATACGGAGAATAAATCCATGGAGCTAATATCGGTAATACCAAGAAATTGATGAGGTTCTGGGAAAAGAAATACAACGAAATATTGACATTTAAGTATATTGAGAACTTATTTTGTATAAGAATAGATCAGGGGTAAGTATTTTTTTTTACAATAAGCAAAAATAAATGTATTTTTTAAAATCAAACAGAACTCAATCGGTTATGATGAAAATAACTGGATTACTGTGGTATTAAATAAAAATAAATAAATATTTGCAACACTCACACCAATTAACTTAGCCCCAACGTAAGCACTGTAAGGCTTGTGTTATGGGATACTAGGGTAACGGATGGAATTCATATACTATACACATATATATATATATATATATAAGTATATATTTATCTAGAAATACATATTAAACATCCACGACTGGAGTACCAAATGTTCGTATTCATCACACAAACATCTGCCCGCACCGGGATTTGAACTCTCACCCACCGCCGGGTACCCAGATTCCCTATGGTTGCAATAGGGGGATTGGGCCATGAGGCACCACGCGAGCCCAGTGCGGATTGGTGGGTGCTAACGACTGCAGACGCAGCTGGGACCAACGGCTTAACGTGCCTTCCGAAGCACGGAGGAGCTCGAGATAGTAAGTTTTGGTTACCCATCCAATGACCGACCACTGCGAAAGTTCTTTTTCAACGATTACAGCCGAACGCGCTGCGCCATCGAGCTCCTCATATGCCTCACGCCCTTTTTATTTTATTTAGGGGTGATGACGGGGTTACAAAACAAACAAAATTCTATTTAGTCCGTCAGTTAGATGATCAAAAAATAATGGACACGTATTTTTTCTTTGGGCAACCAACCAAAAAATTACAAAATTATAGCGCGTCAAAGTTTGGGAGTAGGGGCTCGTGACGTCACTTTTGAGTGAATTTTCACTTATAAGTGTACTCAAACGTGACGTCATGCGACTTTTCAAATCAATATATCCCTGCAATGTTTATATTATGTGAAAAAAGAAAAAAATACGTGTCCAATACTTTTTGATAATTTACCTGATAAACGAAGAAAAAAAAATTAGTCATCATCCCTATTATAATATTTGAGAAAATGAGCGTAAGGTATTTGAAAACCTTCTGCGGACAGAAATAACAAAATAAAATCGTTAGTGATAGCCATAGCAATTCCGTGAGGCGAATGACCCCCAAGGCAGAAATTGCGTGCTAGGTTTTGGTTTCAAAGTTTACACTACACACGAAAAGCAAGCAACAAATTCAGTCGCATGCCAAACATTAATTTTCAACATGTAAGCAGTTTTAAATTTAATAAACATTCAGTTTAAATGCATTGGGGAACACAAAACATGAAAATTACGCGATATCGTAAATTATTAGAGGAAAAAGTTGAATGCGAATAACGTATGCGTTGTTTGTAGGCTGGTAGGTTCTGAGTGTATTTTTTACTTAACACCTTTTATTTATTTATTTTTAAAGGTACATTAAACAGCCAAAGGCCAGCAAAAATGTACACAGCTGAATAACATAAGTAAACCTTAGTTACCAAAAAGAAAACATAAAAATAAAGAAAAAAAACATTGATGAAATAGTCTTCAATCCTAAGTGATGAATCAAAGCGGGCGAAAGGAATGAAAACTTGATATTACCAGAGAAAAGTCACTAATTGGGTACGAGTCTAATGCATCATCATCATCAGTCTAATGCATAAAATAAAATAAATACGTATATGTATATATATTTAAAAATTACAAGGGTACTTGCTATTTATTTATTTATTTGCATTGTAATTCCTAGTATTTTTTCTATTGATCCTGTTTTGATGTCAAGAAATTTAAATAAAAAATTTCCGTATTCAAATTGGGCATCGCAACATTTTTGAATTATCTTAAAAAATAATTTTATCGTAAGGTTTTTTTTTTAAGGAGTCATGATATTTCAGGAAAAATAGTTGTAAATATTGAAACAGTTCAAAAGCAGCTTTGCTTACAAGTATAATCCAGTCTTTATAATAAAACTGCTTTCTTGAGTAATGATTTTTAAAAATTACTTCGAAATCATTAAATTTTGCTCGGAACTTTATTATAAAAACGAAAATCCACGATCTGCAATAGTATTGTGGAAAAAACATAAGACGTATTATTACCGATCAGAAACGAAAATCTATTTAATGTTTCAATATTGCCCCGCCCGACTTCCAAATCATGAACCAAATATTATTTTTTTCTTTTTAGTTCCATTTTCGATTTTGAAGTCGCTTTTATTTTTTGTTTAAAAAAAATATTTCATCCATTTTAGTGAAAATTACATCGTCCAAGTAAACACAATTGACGGAGAAATCGGTGAACATGCATAAAAAAACATCGTGCGTGCCTTTGAAATTTGAAGGTTTCCCTCGATTTCCCCGGATTCCACCATCAGATCCTGACTTGGTTTCAATGGGACCCTCGGAAGTGCACTCGGAAGAATTTTGGAAAGCGGTCCACAATTTAGTCGAACACAGAACCTCCTCCTTTTTTGAAGTCAGTTAAAAACCAAAATCCATGATCTGCAACTGCTGAACAGTATTGTGGGAAAAACCGATATGAAATTGAGTAAACCAGCCTATTACATTGAAAAGCTTAGTTCTATCGACGTTAATACTACGCCGCCGCGACACGGTCCATAAGGCCCTGCGTGCGTGTGGTCATAATGTGCGTGCTGTTTACCACTAACCCCGCAGTTATTATTTCATAGTTACCGGCCATTTCCTAATCCGGTCGGTTAGTTATGTACAGTAATGGGAAATGAGCGACTGTTACACTTAAAGCGTGGGGCGGTATATTTTCGGCGTTTACCGATTTCTTTGGTGTAATACGATGCGTTTGCTTCTAGCATGTATGATGAGATTAAAGTTTTTTTTATTTATTATTTAATTAAGTACTATTAAAATTATTTTAATACATATAGTGCAAACAAACACGCACGCACCTATACCGATTGGGTACGTTTTTTCATACTGGATGCTGCAGTTACGTCCAATTTTGCCTCCGTTTCATTGTTTCTTTAAAGTAAGACTCTAAATGTTTTTAAAAGTGAAATTATTTAAATTTCATTCGAAGTAAAACGTGCTACCTAAAACAACCCCTTAGAAACTAGAAGAAGAGTTACATAAAACGTTCAATATAAAACAGGACAAAGTCATATTTTTTATATTTACTTCATATACAAACCTATCTGTAGGAGTAATGAAAGCTTATTTCAATGTGATTTTTTTCCGTATTACACCCAAAAGCTGGAATCACGTTTGCAATGACTCTCAAAATTACCAGAGCTTTGATAGCCGTCCATTGTGTCTGTCCACTGTGCAGATGAAGGCCCAACAAAAGGTCGATTTGACCCAATTAGACGTTTCTCATTGACAACCTACGCAATGGAGGGTTAGGTGTAATGCACTGGGGAATTCGGTGGGAGATGTAATTATAACCCTTGCGTAATTAAAATAATATATTCCATTACATTTTATGGCGTCTATATATTTTTTTAATAATGAAAGGGCATGTAGCTATTAACACCTGAAAATGTTTTAATGATACGAATATCATGATATTTTTTTATATATCAAATAACAAATATTTTTGTTTCTTAGGTTTTCACGCACATCAATCATTAAATAAAACTAGTTTTTACGGGTTAATGCACGAAACTTTATTTATTTATTGACGTTTCGTAGCCTTTACATGCTATATGTCGTCGGAATGAAACTTTTATTTAATTTGTCGAGCTACCTTCGAAAGACTTTTATTGAGCGTTCGGTTATTTCATTGTTCGATTTTTAAAGTTTTATTGTCTATGTATGAATTTATTATTTAATTTACTTAATAAAGTATTTTATTTAAAATTCTTTTTTGTAATTTTGAGTTTATTTGTTCGACCCTAACTACCGCAAACTACCACCGGTTCCAAAATTGGGAGACCTCTCTGAGAAGAACCGGCGAAACAAACTCAAGAGAGTCTTTCTATCTCCTTCTTATGTTAAATTATGCAAACAAAAAGAACTAATGGTATCTGTTGGTCTTGCAGTGTGTGCTCGGGGTTGCGATTTTATCTCCTGTATAATGGGTTACCAAGCTGGTGGTATATACCAACCATCTTCCCTATTCAAATTTGGATATTTTTTAATCTCAATAGCCTCGCGTATCATTCTAGGAACGAATCATTGCTCAGTTGCAAGGATCTGTGGTTTATCAAATCTAATGTAATGGTTTGGTCCCCCTAATGCATGTTCTTAAATAAAATACTTTATTAAGTAAATTAAATAATAAATTCATACATAAAACAAATATGTCTGTTGTACTGAATATTCCAATTAATTACGAGTTTACTGAAAATTTGACTAGATGGCGTTGCTAAAAATATAGCATACGCGAGGTCATGATACACTTGCACTAAGTTTGGCCTTATTTCAAAGTGGTGTGACAGTTCAATATCTTAATTGTATTTACTAATCTAAGTTAGGTTGTACCTAACCTCATTTTAATATTTAGTTACGCAAACGCAATGTAATTAATCAAATATTAATGGAGTAGAGCACAACTCACGACGATGTCAAGCATGTAATATTATAATTACGCTTATGCATACAAGTACATATTTAATGTCAAACTGAGTACTGTTTACAAGGAATTCTAGATTTCAGAGCGTGCATTGTTGTATGTTGTGTTTGTTATATCCCCCCCCCTCCACGACAACGGCTAACTGGAACCTAGGTCCGAGTCTCAGAGACGCCCTCTAGTTGAGCCGACCCCCTCAGGTTCGAGTGGTCTGGAGGCTCCAGACGGATAGGAGACTTCTTGTGGGGCGATGCCATCCGCCTGGAATACCTCTGGAGGCACTCGCCAATTCTCGGCTTGAGGTCCTTTTAGGATCTCGCCGTCCCCAAACCCGGTAACGTTGTAAAGGTCATCTGCGACGGCAACAGCATACACACTCAAAAAAATCGTTTATTATGAACTTTTGCCGCAATATAGATAAATTATTATGATATATTGTTTTGTACTGTCATGGTCACAAACATTATAGTAGTTTATTTTATTTACGGGATTGTTACCATGTACCTTGTTTTTAGCGAGTTTCCGATACTCCGCGATCATGGCGCTTGCAACAGTGTCGAAATATCGAAAACTTCCTAAAAAACAGGTATATGGTAACAATAATTATAAATTACTATTTGTCATGACTTTAAGAAATGTTTGAATGCCTATTTTTTTCATAATACCTAAACTTTCTGCCTTTTTAAATTATGTTTTCCCGACAAAAATGAAATCTCAAAATGATCACTGATGTCCCTTATTGCAAACCAAATTTCCCGATCGCATAATTTCACTAAACTTAGCTGTTATGTGGCCAGCCAGATCATGTGATTTAACACCTTTAGATTATTTTCTGTGGGGTTATGTTAAGGACAAAGTGTATACGGGGCCAACCGAATCGATTGCAGCCTTAAAACTCAAAATCTGTGATGTGATTAACAAAATAGTCCCGCCATTTGGCCAAACAGTGATTAAAAACTTTGATGAAAGAATCGACATGGTACATGTGGACATAATTGCCGAACTTTTCTCTTTGTAATTCAATAAAAAATTTAAACATGTTGTTCTAAATTTTTTGTTTTATTTTGTTTTAGAAAACAAAGTTCTTGTTGAAAAACCCTATTTCTCCTTGCAATATATTGATAGAGAACGTTTCAGCAATTCAAAACTTAAGGCGTGATATACTTACCGATTTTGTTGATGAATTGTTCCTGCTACAATTTTTCATCCCCTGTTCAATTACATATTTTATTAAGCAAACAAATAGTTATACCTTGCTATTATATAATATTATTTAATAGCAAGGTATAACTACTTGTTTGCATAATAAAATATGTAGTTGAACAGGGGATGAAAAATTGTAGCAGGAACAATTCATTCTACGCAGACGAAATCGGTTAATACATTCATGCTTTAAAAATAAATTTTTCTCTGTTGGTACTAATAATCATGATCAAATAGACTTAAGAGCGAAAGATAAAATGAACAGGCAGTTTCACATAACGATATTCTTGTAGTAAAGGTGACAATATTTTTTTCTAATTGTATTGTTATTAGAAGCATTTAACTGCAATAGCTGAACGTATATTCAAAACATACATTTATAAAAAAAAAGCACACACAACAGAAGTGATAACTTAAACTAATCTAAGCGGCGCTACGGGTTAGAGTGAGATAGAAGGAGCTCGCCTTCCGCTGCTGTATGCGCGAGAGGAAAGGAAGCCAGATAGACTGGCACCGTAACGCGTTACGTAACGAAGCGGTTTACCCCTTCCATAAAAAGTTATCACTTCAAAAGCAAATGTAGTGTCGAAGAACACTCGGTTTGAACGAAGTTAAACATAAATAGAAAAGGACAACTACACACAGTACGCTACGAAATAACTGAAGGTTGTGACGGAAAATGTTACACTTTTTTTCGCCTCGGCCCATTCGTCAAGTCCGTGTTGTCCATAAAGGAACTTCGTTTCAAAAGACTGTTCTGGCAGAAATTTTCTTTATCGCAACAAACTTATAATGCGATTCAACTAAGAATAGGACCGACTGGGCGCCATATTTTGACATCACAGCTGTCAATACAAACCAAATAGGTAGAGTGAGCAAAAAAAAAGTTTCTATTTAATAAAACTTATTCACTAAGATTAAGTGAGAAAAAACATCAGCTTTTTTAATAAAATTAATTTACTGAGATTGAGAGAAAAAACAAACGATTTTTAATAATATTTCTTTATTAACACTGTGAAAAAAAAAAATAATCAGAATCTAGCTCTTCAATTCCGCTTATCTCTGTATTACCGCCGGAGAATCCTATATGTAAAAAAAGTATTAAATCGAGTTTCTGAACGCAACATAAAGTGACATTTGGTTGACGATTTAGGTTATCGACCATTCATAGCCAAAGCTCAATAAAAAAAAAATATCAACTTATATTAATTATCAATATTTGTTATGTTTGTTTAAAAATTATTGATTTTTATTCTAGAATTAGCTGTGAGCTAAAAAAGTGTTCGGAGATTTTTTTGCAAACTGTACTTTTCAAGCGACATTTGATAGATGGAGGTCATCGGCTTTCCAATTCTTATTTGAATCGCATTATACTGCTAAATTTGTCTCCAATAGGACTTCCTGGCTCGCCATATCTAAAGCCATCAAACTGCATGTTTCATTAACACGTAGGATACGTGATAATACATCACAATATTGTGGATATGTAGTCGTAAATCGCTGCTAGTGCTAATTAATTTATACTATCTCAACAATGTTGCGTCAACTGGGAAAACATTAATTAGCTCGCACCCCAGGGTACGCCTTCGTGCCACATCACTTTGTACCATACTTTTACTCAGTATACTAAATTAGAGACTCTAGTCGTTACAACATAGTAAAAGTTTTGCGACTGCTTCATGTATTTTACCTTTTCATTTAAGCTAAGTATAGACATAGTCATTATTTATATTTTTGGAGCATTTTACTGCTAGATGTAAAATTTTATTAGAAAAAATTCAATGCGTACCAGGCAGCATACGGGATTCGAACCGTTATCGTACTCTTCGCTATCCGGGCGAATGCACTGACCATTATGCTACCGCGGCCCTGATGGCCTTGTCGAATTTTCTATAGCCTTTAGGCAGTGCCATCTCTTCGCATTGTAGTAGGTAACCCGCGAAGTCAAATGAATACCTTTACAAGTATTAAACATTTGAATGGAAAAATAGTAATTATAGTTATATATTTATTTTTTAAGAATTTAACTGCTAGATGTTTCAATCTAAAGGACAGTTAACCAGCCTGAATTTCAGGCGGACCAAACACCAGACAGTGGTGCGGGTGCAGGTTCGAGTCCCGACTGCTGCTTAGTTCGCGTGGATTTTTTTAGATATATTATTAAAAAAAAGTTGACAAGCTTCTTTTAAATGATCGGCTAGTCTATCTTATATATTTCTTACGATTTGTAAAAGTAATTACTTATTACTTATAAAAATGTTTCCTAAATATAATGATGAATAGCTTAAGGAGTGACGAAACCTAATAAAAATTAATTAAACTTCGAAATAAAAAAATCGAACTTAAACGAACGTAAAGGTACGACATAATTAGTAATTTTAAAAATAATTTTATCGTAAATAAGGGAATCTTTTTCAAGAGTATTACGTTCTTTGATTAAAGTTTTTACATTGATTGATGAAAGAATATAGAAGTTAATTAACTGAAAGCCTTATTTGGCCTTCATCTCTTAAATTGGTAAGCCTTCGCGAGAACGCAACTGCCAGGTAACGAATGAAAATGAATTGAAACTTAAAAATAAAAATTCGTTGTTAGCTTGGGACGGAAGTTCTATAATAGTACTAGCGGCCCGCCCTCGCTTCGCTTCGGTGTAGAGCTGAAGTGTAGACTACAGTTTCTGTTCTCAGGCTTGTATTATACACAATGACATTCATCTATGATTCTTCTTATACCTGCATGCAAAGTCGCAGCCCGATCGCTTTAAAATTGACAAAGTTTCAAACAAACTTTCATTCCCTATTTTATCCCCTTAGGGTAGAATTGATCAAAATCCTTTATTAGCGGATGCCTACGTCATAACATCTACCTGCATGCCAAATTTTAGCCCGATCCGTCCAGTGGTTTGAGCTGTGCGTTGATAGATCACTATTTCAGTCAGTCACCTTTGAGTTTTATATATATAGATATAATATTATACACCACACCACCACCAACCGATAACCACAGGATTCCAGACACTCGACAATTTAAACCCGTCCTCACGATTGAATTATTTATGTTTTGTTATTTCAATCGCTTCCCTGACCAATCTTGGTATGTAGTGGCATTCTGTCGAGATAATCTGTGGGTTATAAAACTCAATCCAGTGGTTAGGACCAGAATCAATCAATTGTTCCGCGATGGCTGATTTCTGCGTATCGTTGAACAACGAGTGGTTCGTATCTGTAAAACCGGAAATAATCAAAAAAGTGTCGTGTTGCGATCTGATACTGTAAGTGTTGAGAACAGTTTCGAGTGAATAGTGAGAATATGAACAGTGGTACGGGTATCGAACGCAATAAAAGACTTCGCCGGAGGGTAGACCGATATGTCTGCCAATAACAGCCTACCCGCAATTACTTCAGTTACTCCGTGATCATGGCGCTTGCAACAGTGCCTTAATATCAGAAACTCGCTAAAAACAAGGTACATGGTAACAATCCCGTAAATAACTTATATTACTATAATGTAAGTGACCATGAAAGTTTAAAACAATACATTGTCCATTTTTTTTTTTTTTTATTTCAGCTCACTAATTTTAATACCAAGAGACCTCTCTCTTAAAATTCCAACAGGTACCAGATTACAAGTAGTCTTGTACCATTAATTATGAGGGCGTCCAGATGACGCGATTCACGCGCGAGTTCATACGCCAGATGGCATTAACATGCGCAGCAAAATAAAATTTGTTTTAGTTTAGGAGCAAACGTAATTTAATAACTACGTTTACAATACATACAGGGCAATGACATTCCGAACTCGCAAACTATTCGAATAGGGTATTTAACAGTATTAAAAATAAAGTGCCAATTGTTAGTATTTATTTAGAATGAATATTGGCAGGAGTTTTTACTATTTTTCAGAAAAATATTCATAATTTTACTAAAAACCTACGATAAAGATAATAGTTTTCTTGTCTATTGTCACGTGACCCAAAACGCTTGGGATTGGTGGAGCTTAAAATGACGTCACACGCAAGTAAACTTCCGGTAAGAGTGACATTTGATTGTATGGTTTGACGTTTTAATGACAGTCGCGTGACGTCACACACCAGCGAGACACCATATTTTCCAGAGATACGTTTGTCGCGGCAACTTGAAAATAGAGTTTTTGATTTGGTTTTTTTACCGAAATACACAACATATGATGAATATATTTATGGACTCTATAAACATTATTAAATAAGTGAGAGCGTTTTCTAAAACTTGTCAAATACCCTATTCAATAATGCTTCGTGCTACTGGTACAGTTTTGTTTGGTTTTATACAGTCGGCGTCAATTAAAAGATAACATCAAACTAATTAACCATTGATTTATCTGAACTTCCGTCACACAATATCAAATAAAAAATCCGTAAAATGTCCCAAGTATGTAAGGATGTGAGGACTAGGAGCTTGATGGCGCAACTGGTTAGAGCGTTAGGCTGCGATTGTTGAAAATAAGCAACTTTCGCAGTTGTCGGTCATTGGATGGGTGACCAAAAATTTATTATCTCGAGCTCCTCCGTGCTTCGGAAGGCACGTTAAGCCGTTGGTCCCGGTTGCATCTGCAGTCGTTAGCACCCGCCAATCCGCACTGGGCCCGCGTGATGGGTCAATCTCCCTAATCCGTCCATAGGGAAGGCCTGTTCCCCAGAAGTGAGGACATTAATAGGCTGATGATGATGATGTAAGGACAACATGATCCTCTTTGAAATCTTTCTGTTTCCAAATAAAATAACGACGAAATTATTCCGAACATAAAACTTCGTTGTCGGAATCTGTAAACTCGATAATTGTTAAATTCGTTTGTGGCGGGTAAGTATTTGCTTTACGGGGAAATTTTGATTAATCGAATTAATTATGAGTTATTAATTATTATCGTAATTGAACTGAACATGTTTGGAAATATTCATTAAACACAATTAACGTTCAGAAATACTCAATGAGTTTACCTAAATATTGCATTGCTATTGTACGGTTCCGTACACCATATTTTTGAGCAATTGTAGGATTTACTTTTTATAACTAAATCAAAGCCTTTACATTTTAAAATATGTTTGAACAAAAAACACTTGGAGCTTGGCGAATATAAATTATATCTAGATATGGTATATGCGGTGATTGATGAAAGTTAAGGAATGAAAGAGCGAGTATGTTAAGTGAAGATCAATTGTTTCGCTACCCCACTGGGAAATTATATATTTCGAGAAATGAGTGATAGTATGCAAAGTGTTTCATCAATAATAAATTTTGTATTCCAACAACTTATACACAACATCGTTTGTCTTATTTTTTAATATTTGTACTACTTTATTGCCTGTGAGTGATAGATATGTTTTTTGTTTTGAAAAGTCTACCAACGTATAATAGTATTGTATTGCCATAAACAAAAGATTGAATCGACCGTGTTTATTTTATTTATTCTACCAAAAATATACAAACAGTTGGCAAAAGCTCAAACTTCCGGAAAATAGGCAAATGTTTTACCGAAGCAGGAATATATTGGGACACACGACCTATTTCTGTTTCGGATTCCACTGAAACCAAGCAACATGTTAAATGTTGATAGGGAACTAATGGACGAACAGGTCCCTTTTTTACCCTTTGGGCACAGAACCCTGACAAGTTTATATGTAGTTTTAACACAACGCTAAAATAGTTCTAAAATTACAAATGTAAAAGTTAATAATAAATAATAATAATAAATATTTCCAACACTCACACCAATTAGCCTAGCCCCAAACTAAGCACTATAAGGCTTGTGTTATGGGATACTTGGGGTAACGGATAGAATACATATACTGTACGTATATAAGTATATTTATATAGAAATACATATTAAACATCCATGACTGGAGTACAAATGCTCGTATTCATCACACAAACATCTGCCCCCACCGGGATTCGAACCCGGGACCTCTCGAGTCGGCGACACCATGAAACCCGGCGTTCTAACCACTCGGCCACGGAGTTATTTATTAGACTCATCATCATCATCATCAGCCTCTTAATGTCCCCACTGCTAAGGCACAGGCCTTCCCTATGAATGGAATAGGGAGATTGGGCCATGACCCACCACGCGGGCCCAGTGCGGATTGGTGGGTGCTAACGACTGCAGATGCAACCGGGACCAACGGCTTAACGTGCCTTCCGAAGCACGGAGGAACTCGAGATAGAAATTATTGGTCACCCATCCAATGACCGACCACCGCGAAAGTTGCTTAACCACAACGATCGCAGCCGAACGCGCTAACCACCTGCGCCATCGAGCTCCTCCTTATTAGACTGTTAATATATTATTCTCTGATAGACTCAGAAATGGAGAAATTCGCAGGAGAATTAAAGTAACCGACATCGCTCGAAAGATTACTCAGCTGAAGCGGCAGTGGACGGCCACAGCGTGGAGAACCGATGACCGTTGGGGCGGAAAGGTTCTCGAATTGCGACCACGCACCGGACGACGTTCGGTGGAATGGCTCTCCACCAGACGGACCGACGATCCGGTGAAGATCGCTGGAAGCCGATGGATGCGCGTGGCACAGGACCGATCGATGTGGAGATCCTTAAGGGAGGCCTATGCTCAGCAGTGGGCGCCTTAAGGCTAAGATGATGTCGATGGAAACTGTAACCCAGGACTTCAACCACGAGACGGGGTCTCGTGGATGGAGTTTTATCCGCTGAGGGAAAAAAAGCCTGTACCATTCGCTATCACTAACTGCCATGCTTAAAGGATTAAGACCTTAATGGACGTGTCAAATTTCTCATACCTAGGGGAAAATTTGCATTGATGGGAGACTTAATCCATCTTTTAAAATTGAATTTAAATTTAGCGCAAACAAAATATCAATTCTTTTATTGGTCACATATGAAACTGTTTTGATGTGATCGCCGTCTCGCATGTGACCAATGGATGTTTTGACTGATGAATGAATAAAATTTTGCCTTCTTAGACTACAAGGCAGCGTCACTTTTCCACGTTATAAGTAAATACGTGGCGTCACTAAGCGCGTTCTATCGTCAGTACCACGGCGAGTGTTCTAAGGAGTTATTTTCTCTTATTCCACCTTCCCCTTTCATTTAGAAGACGCGTGCGCTGGCCTACGCTGTCACCGTCTAACAGTGGCCACAATTCCAATACGTACAAAGATTGAGTGACAAAGATATGAGTCCTCTTACAACCTGGGATCCTTTAAAAGAGGCGTGAAGAAGCAACATGCAGGCCGGCAGGGTGAGGATGGCTGGTGTGGCAGGTAGAACTGCTGTATCTGCTATCTTCGCGTTTGGACTTCACCCTCACTTAACATCAGGTGGGGTAGAGACATTTGTCAGACCTATCTTTAAAAAAAAATGGTAAGGTGACGCGAACACTAAAAGAAAATTATACGCAAACTGTGAAACTGCAATCATTGTTTCGTTTTAGTCTTCTATAAGGCAGGGCTGAATTAATATTCAGAACAACGCACCAATTCGATCAGGAAATCTCATGTCCGCCGCATCCCCCCAATCTCTTCATTTCGCTGCTATCAGCGAAACCCCTAATTATTGTTTGACCGAAACATTTACGCGCATGGGGCGATCCCAGTCCCGTTTCGGTTACGTATAATAAATTCATGGGTGAATTCTGCTAAGCTTTGGCGTGCGGCCAACTTCATACTGTGTTATCTCCTTAACCCGGCCTAACGTTAATATGTGTACCATTTGTATTGAATATTTATACATTTCAGCGGTTTTCCTCTTCCCGCCATATCTATCACATGCCGTTTTTATGCGCACAGCGGATAGGGGAGTTGCCTTTGTTGTACGGCTTGTGTAGATTTGTGCCGCGCGAGTGTCGGTTTGAATAATTAAAAGCAACATCGGATGTCGACCGGGCGCTTCTTTGAATTGTCACACGTGCTTTTTGTGTATCCTCATATAATATATTGACATAAGTTCCGGGACTAATAATACAATATTTCCCCTCGTATCAACGTAGTAAAATAAGGAAAAACGTAAATAGAAAAGGGGGAAAAAAAGTATATAGGAAACGTAGCACGCATGAGGTTAACAATAGTATGCGCGTTCGGACTGCGATTATGGAAGTCAAGCAACTTTTGCAATGGCCAGTCACAGGATGGGTGACCAAATTATATTGTCTCTTGCTATTTCGTGCTTCCGGAAGCATATTAAGCCGTTGGTTCCAGCTGCATCTGCAGTTGTAAGCATGCGCAGAATTGTGACATAGAAGTGAGGAGATAAATATACTGCTTTCGATTATGAGATAGAAAAGCTTTATTTAGAGCCTAGTGTACACTTAAGCAAAATTGCCACAATTATAAGAAGTAGTGGGTACGTGCAAACTTGTGTTGTCTAAAAAGAATTCATAAAGTATTCAATGCGGCGAAACAAAAACACAAAGGTAATCGACCAAAGTCATGAAACAGTAAAATGTTACTTCGTAAAAAAAATATTGTAAGAAAAATTTACACATTTTTTTTAACTAGAGTAAACATAAAACTCATTCAATCATCAAGCATCATCCACAAATTAATTAGGAACATTTCGAACCGTACCCTCGCTATAATTGGGCTGGGCGAAAAACAAAACTTGCAATTTTCTGATTCATTAGGCTGATATAAAAAAAACACAATCTGTGTACAGGCATTACGGAACCCATTAGCCGTAACAAAGGCGAGGTACCAACAAAATGACGCCGGTTTATTAAGACAAAAGATATTTTAATTACTTTTTCACAAATGAAGGATGCCTATGTAAATAATAATTTTATAATTATTATGTTTGGTGATTTACTTAACATTATTATGATTATTTTTGTCATGAGTGTTTTGGTAAAAAATATCGTAAGTTTGAAAAAATATTTTTTTGTGCTTCGATCTTCAAATTTTTGTATTCTCATTGGTATTAACTTATATTGCTTTGCGGGCTTTTAGCGCGACTTTGTGAGTTTGGAATTTGGAATTAAAAAAAAATCCAACAATCAACTTTTGCTGAGAATAATGTGAGAGAATCATGCTATAGTTAATCTATAAGACCAAAGTATGTTTTACACAGTAGAGTCAGTTTTTTGATAGTCTGACAACATGAAAATTTGAATTTTAACGGCAGAAATATGATCCTGTTGTTTTTTAAAAGCTTTTATTTACCTTGCAATGTATGTATGTATGTTTGTTTGTTCGGGTGAAATCTTGCAACTCAATTTTGAAGCAAATAACTTCATTCGATTGAGCTGAAATTTTCTACACACGTTTAGTTTGGATGACAATGCATGGTTAGCTATGTGACGCCATTCTAAATCACAAAACAGCGAAACATACTATATGGCGGACTAGATAGATAGATAGATAACACTTTATTGTGCACATCATGGAGCTTGCAACAATGCCGAAATATCCGAAACTCGCTAAAAACAAGGTACATTTCGGCGCTTCGGATTCTTGATCTCCTCCGTGCTTCGGAAGGCACGTTAAGCCGTTGGTCCTGGCTGCATCTGCAGTCGTTAACACCCACCAATCCGCACTGGGCCCGCGTGGTCGGTCATGGCCCAATTCCCTAATCAATCCATATGGAAGGCCTGTGCCCCAGCAGTGGGGACATTAATAGGCTGATGATGATGATGATGATTTACAATGAATGTATGTGTTGGAACGGATGTGTCTAAACTTAAGTGTTTTTTCATCAGAATAGTTATTCTTGATGTCTTTATTTATTTACAGTGTAAGTGTACCTTTATTCAGAGCATTTCTTAATTCTATTGAAATAGATCAATTTCACGAGAACCTTTGGTGTGTAAACTGATAAAGGCGGATAGTCCTATTGTTTTTTTTAAGTCGTTATATAACTGGAAATTTACATTAAAATATATTAATATTTTAATATTAATATTTTTGATACAACTTTTCACATATTTTTCTCAGATGAGCTTTTTAAACAAACATATGGGTTAAGTTGAACATGGTAGATCAGTCTCGTTCTTTTCAGTTCAATTCAGTTGAAAAGTAATATTTTTTCTTAGAAGAGAAGACTAAGAAATTATTGCATAAAACGTTATCGCGGAGTCGAGGGCGCTCAACCAAACGTACCAAGAAATATTACTTGAAAGGGAAAGAATGTCATCTGGTTCAATAAATTAATTCTGGCCAGAGTCAATGTAGCGTAACACTGATGAACCCGAATCTGTGAAAAACGGTGTTATTCTTTGGCGTACTACGGGCCCGTTGTTTGATTATTGGTCAATGCCACGTCAAATTATAATTTAACTAGCGGCCCGCCCTCGCTTCGCTTCGGTGTAGAGCTGAAGTGTAGACTACAGTTTTTATTCTCAGGCTTGTATTATACACAATGACATTCATCTATGATTCTTCTTATACCTGCATGCAAAGTCTCAGCCCGATCGGTTTAAATTGACAAAGTTTCATACAAACTTTCATTCCCTATTTTATCCCCTTAGGGGTAGAATTGATCAAAATCCTTTCTTAGCGGATGCCTACCTCATAACATCTACCTGCATGCCAAATTTCAGCCCGATCCATCCAGTGGTTTGGGCTGTACGTTGATAGATCATTATGTCAGTCATTCACCTTTGAGTTTAATAGATATAAAGATGTGTCGAAATTTGACTCTTTTGTTATTTAATTGTCGGGATATTAACTAAAATCAAATTTAACTATGTATGAAACGACGGGGTCTTTCTTACTACCTATCTCAAATTAAATAGGTAACAGTTCTCGATATAGACATTGGAGTAGCTTAATTGAAATTTAATAAATAACGTTTAATTATGCATTTAACCGAATTAGCAAACTGAAGTGTCAGTGGGCTGGTCACATTAGTCGCAGAACTGACGGCCGATGGAGCCGTAAAGTTCTTGAGTGGAGACCGCGACGCGGTAAACATAGTGTGGGACGCCCTGAGACATATGGGATGATGACATTCGTAGGCTGGCTGGAGTGGGCTGGATGAGAGTGGTAGAAAATCGGGAGCAGTGGCGTGCATTAGGAGAGACCTATGTCCAGCAGTGGACGAGCATGGGTCGATGATGATGATGATGATGCATTTAACTGCTACAATTGTTTATTGAAACATAGTGCAAACTCGTGCCTGAGGCAAGTTGTTAGTTTCTATAAAAGTCCTACACCTTGACTTAATTGCTACCTTTTGCGCCCAGTAGCAAATGCAGGACCTTCCTGGAAGGTTTTTAAATTTACTCGAGTGGGTACTCCAATACACATATAAAATGACAGAAATCGCGGAGGGATATAAGAAGAAATTTAATCACAGATATTCACGGAAGGAATAAATATTTATAAAATAGAAAATGAAAAAGTTAAGTACTCGGTTCAAACATTTTACGCAATTATGATTCACAAAGTATCATGCTCATTGGGTTCCCCTACTAAAAGTGTGAATTATACGACAGTGGAAGAGCAAAATAGCTTATAGGCCACTACTATAGTGGCTGCTTAAACATTTACTTGAAATGAAAATTGAAATAGTATTATTATTTAAGCAACACCAAAGTAGCGGCTAAACGATTTTGCTCTTCCACTGTCAAAAAATTTAAAAACCCATTTTGTTCAAAATCTAAAATAATTTATTTAGCCTAGGCTATTACAACTTCCTAATATTATTTTGTTTTCTTGGAACAATGTAGTTTAAACGTAATTCTTCCATTGTCCGCAATGTTTGCAAACTTATTATTATCTTTACTTGTATCTAATAGCTGTTCGGTAACGGTTGGGCCGATTTAGCCGATTTTGGTTTGGAAATGTCTGTCGTAGTCCAGGGAAGGTTGAAACGGTGAGAAAATATGGAAAAATTATGGAAAACAAGGAAGATATGAAAAACTTGAAAACCTTTGTGATTACTTAGGATAATTGGTGCGAGTGTGAGATATATTAATGTTTATACTTATTTTAAAAATACCAGATAACGTCATAACATAATATACTTACCTTGTCAATGTGAATACGGAAGTTATTTTACAGCACAAAATACATGGCTCCTACAAGACACCTCAGTTATTTTTTTTTTATTAATTATTTTGACGACATGCGCAGCTATACCCTCCGCGTTATGATCAGCGCTAAAGTTACATCATTATCATCATCATCAGCCTATTAATGTCTCCACTGCTGGGGACAGGCCTTCCCTATGGATGGAATATGGGCCATGACCCACCACGCGGGCCCAGTGCGGATAAAGTTACATGCCTATAATTAACTTGGCAGCGCTGCATGGACCCGTTCTCAGAGGTCGATCGCATTTGACATAGCCTTAAAGGCCTTCCCGGCAAGAGGCAGCCACGGAGTATGTTTTAGTCAGTAAAAATCTGGTATAACCTTTAGGCTGTTAGGTATTCAATGAGGATTTCTACACCGCTCGCCCGCATGGGAGTGTCACAGACGCTCTCGGAGCGGAACCGCGAAGGTGTTAGAGATCGAATGTGCCAGAGCACCATGGGTCGCGATAGGTCTCGAGTAAGGTGGCACACTCTAAAATGAGCCTTATGCAGTACGGCGTAAGGGAGAAAATGCAACGACATCTGCACTTGTTTACAAAAGCGTTACCTACGTAGGTATAAGTAGGTACTTCGTACTCGCGGGTGCTAGCTAATTGATAACCTTTTAGATGTCTTTCCAGATATAGGGTCGCAGTCGAAAGTGCGCAGTTTTGTTTGAAATTCTAGACTTAACATAAGACCCGCCGGCGTATAACTTGAGCTGTGTGCGATGTGACGCTGCTACGTCCGTAATAGTAATGAATTTTCCTCGCATCACGCGATGATTTCGTGTGTCACGATTATTTTAAATGCCGTGAAAGCGAGTAATTGCTTTTAGAACAAGGAAAGCTAACACTGTTTTGTTTTTATTTATTTTTAAGCATTTAACTGCTAGATGTTTAAATCTAAAGAAAAGTTTACTAGAAAAAAAAATCCACGCGGACCAGGCAGCGGACGGGACTCGAACCCGCACCCTTCGCAACCCGGGCGAATGCACTGGGTAGCATAATGGTCAGTGCATAAACATTACTTTTCAAACTTTTCTTTAGATTTAACACTGTTTTGTTCTTCTTGTATTTATTGTGTAACCTATTTTTGCTCCTAGAGAAAATACTTGATACTCCGCCGCTGGGTATATTGGAATGGGGTTATGTGAGACTCCTCTCCCCTCATCCCATCCATCCTTAAACTAGCACATACGACCGAATCAACTGTTAGAATAGATAACAAAATATGAAACTAGCGCCATCTAGCGAACTGTCTTGTAGGGTATATATGAATAAATATTTTACTAGTCTGTGAACGCGTATTTGTAGTTTTATTAGGTTATGGGCCCAGTCCCGAAAAAATAATTAAACAGTAGTGATCTCAGTGTGCTTGATAATAAAAATGTCGACTAATTATTTAGCAAACGACCCGAAATTAAAAATTGAGTGAAAATTACGACCTTTTAATTTCAACGGCTGCCCGAGAAACGGGAACCCTACCAACTAAAAACTAGGATGTGATTTCAAGGTGTCGCCTACTCGAGATGTCCCGGGTTCGAATCCCGGTGGGATGGAATGTTTGTGTGATAAATACGAGCATTTGTGTTCCAGTCATTCCCAGTTCCACTATATGTATAATAGGTATTTTTATGTAAATATACTTATATGTATTCTATCCGTTACCCTAGTATCCCGTCCCATAACACAAACTTACAGTGCTTCCTTTGGGGCTAGGCTATTTCGTGTGAGTGCTGGAAATATTTATTTATTATTATAATGTTTAATCTACATTTATTTGCCTAGATAGATGTCTAGATTAGCAATTTTTACCTACCACACCTACTTTTTGTCGTCAAGTTTTGTGCCGATAGCCTGTTTCCTATATATAATAAACATAAACATACAATTACACATAATATATAATATGCCTTTGTGCTTCTATTATATGGAAAACGTGACAATATCAAATTCAATATCAATTATGTAAGTGTATGAATGTTTCAGTCTGTGGAAACTTAACTGGTATATGGAAAAGTTATAAGCGTTACTTAATTGAATTTTGTAAAACTGTATGTTTCCCAAATAAACACAGGTGTTTGAAATAAATAACTACTTAACTGAAGCAAAAGTGTTAAATAAGAAACAACTTGTTCTTCATAATTATAAAGTCATTTTGTTTTATCGTTTACTGCTATGTAGTACTTAATTACATAAGAATTTATGTAGATGGCGCCACGTTTGTTTGCCTCGCTAGCACGCCCTTTTTGCCGACCTACCCTCTTCTCCATCGGTGATTTTACTAAGCGTATGTGATTACTGTAATAAATATTAATTTCAAGTATGTTGTTTTGCTGTTTGGACCTACACCAATATTCTCACTAAAAAGAAAAACGCGTGTAAACATTTTCACCCGTTTTACGGATAGAGGCGCTCTTCAAAGTTTCCGAATGATTTGGCAGTTTCATAGTTTCACTCTGACGTGGTGTTTGCATTAGGAGTTGCGAAAAAGTTACACCTCGAATGCTGAGTAAAAGTTTTAAACTTCACGATCGGGTTTTGGGTTATCGTGATAAAGCTTAGGTAGACGTTTTCTGTTAATTTTCCAAATTCTATGTTTAAACATTTATCAAAATCCATCCAGTTTTATTGTGGAACAGATAATTTTAAGGTACTGCGGCGATCTGCCCTGAAGGGATAGATCCTGGGGGCGTAGTTTTATTAAATGGAAAACAACTTATATGCTTAACTCTTTTATTTTATCTGAAATCAGGCGAATATAATAATTAAGCTTAATCTATTAACGTATTGTTTGGTGCCTGAAGTCTATCTCTTGGAATCTTCTATCAAAACGACAGAGGATTCCTAATTTCAAATCTTAAAATCATGACATTTATTTTTAATATGACTGCCAGCCGAAGGCATTACATGAACAAAGAGTTTACCCAAAAGGAGGCTGTAACGCAACGGACGTTACAGTACCTACTCTGAGAACATGCCTATTGAATTGTTTTATCTGCTAGAAACAAATTGTAGAAATGTTCAATGAAACAATTCCATATTGTGATAAATTATGTTTTAGGTAGATGAGAGAGATGATGATGAAATATGTTAGGTTTATATCAGAGATATTTAGAATGTTATATATGTTTCATGTATTTTTCTTACTTTCCATTATATAGAAAATAACAAGCAAATTGATCATTGTTTGTTTATTAATCTTTAGAACATCACAAAGTTATTCCTGAAGATAGGCTTAGATTAAAACAAAAAGGGTAGATACGGTACGCTCATACTAGCATCAAATTAAATATGATCCGACTCAACTACATAAGGAACTCTCGCCACGCACACGTCTGTATATAAACATCATTGTTTTATCTTCATAACACAGAATATACACAATATTGAGTTTACGTTATATTGAGTGTACATGCAGCGTGTTTGAATGTCAAATTGTAACTATAGCGAATTATGGGCGTGGACCACAATATAAGCGGATCACTTTTGAGCCGCGAATGCCGTATCTACCCTTTTTGTTTAAATCTAAGTAGATAGAGCAAACTTTGAACAAAGCCATAGAAATAAATAATAAACAGAATTTGATAAATATAAAATTTTTATCAACACTCATTCGTTAAATAATGTTATGTTATAGAATCAATGAGTGTACCATATCCACATCGTCTAGAAATAATATAAATAAGAGTTCACGAAACACTCCGGTGTTTCGGTGATTTTCTCCGGAAAATCACTGTTTATCACCAGAGTATAGGTTAATTAAACTGTTCGTTACCGTTTATCTGTCAAATATATTGAATTATCATGTAACAGTGTTTATAACAAGACTCCTAAACGGCTTGACCGATTCTTATGAAATTTTATCTCTTTATTCAGTAGGTCTGAATTTAGGTAGGAAAAGGGCGTAAACTGTTTTTTTCATTATATCTGGTAATTTTGTTTTTATTTTAAATTTAGGTATTTATGATTCGGAGCTATTAGGAGATAGGAGGAGATGAGGAGCTCCATGGCGCAAGTAGTTAGCGCGTTCGGCTGCGATTGTTGCAGTTAAGCCACTTTCGCAGTGGTCGGTTATTGGATGGGTGACCAAAAAATTACTATTTCGTGTTCCACCGTGCTTCGGAAGGCACGTTAAGCTGTTGGTCCCGGCTGCATCTGCAGTCGTTAGCACCCGCCAATCCGCACTGGGCACGCGTGGTGGGTCATGGCCCAATGTTATTATCTTATCTTTCCCTTATTCCATCCATAGGGAAGGCCTGTGCCCCAGCAGTGGGGCATTGATAGGCTGATAGTGATGATGATTATTTATGATTCGGAATTGATTTAGAAATAAGCATTCGAATTCGATAAGTATCAACAAGATTTGTTAATTGATATTTATCACAAACAACAAAGCTTTTCGTAATCAATTGAGAATTTGTGTAAACAGTTTCACAAGTAGTTTTCGAATAATTGGATTAACAATCATAAATAGTCGCTATAGTCGAGTCCGCTCATAGTGACTGAAGTATCAAAATTTTCGTTGGTAATTTTATCGACAACTTAAAATTTAAAATCACAAGTGGAAATTCAATATTACTGGAAAACTAATAATCTCTCTCTTTGTTTTCTAGAAATTAAAGCTTTTGTAATAAAGCATTACTTACAAAGACACTCAAGTTATTTTAAGATATCAATTTCATAAAATTAATATTGACATTTAGTGGGAGGAGCTTGATGGCGCAAGAGTTGGCGTTCGGCCTGCGATCGTGAAAGTTAAGCAACATTCGCAATGGTCAGTGATTAGATGGGTGATCAAAAATTTACTATCTCGAGCTCCTCCGTGCTTCGGAAGTCACTTTAAACTGTTGATCCCGGCTGTGTATGCAGTCTTTAGCACTTACCAATCGGCTCTGGGCCCGCGTGGTGGGTCGTGACCCAATCTCCCTATTCCATCTATAGGGAAGGCCTGTGTCCCAGCAGTGGGGAAATTAATAGGCTGGTGATGATGATGATATTCATGTTTTAATATACAGTCTTACCGTCCATACAAAGTATGTTAGGTTTTTAACAGAGATGTTCAGAATGTTAAAGATTTTGATTATGTATATATTTTCATTACTTTCTATTATATAGAAAATTAAAAACAAATTGCTCATCCATTATGACAACTTGATTTCTGTTATTACTATTAGAAAATATGAAAAAAAAACTAAAAGCTTTTATTATTATACTGAAATTTAATAATATGTTTCACCTCTATTATACGAGTATGTCATAAAAAGCTTTCTAAGCGCTTTATAAAAGCATCGTTCACGACAACAAATTTGTTGATATACGAAATTGATTATGGAATGGAATCCCAAAATGTTATAAATAGCGTATTTTATGCTCTGTTATTTTTTTTAAACGATTACCTAATAAGCATGAGACAGCTCAGTCTCAGTGAGTTAGATATTTCTCACATAAATTATTTCCCACACTCAAACTTAAAAAAATATTTTTCTGCCAAACTCCCCTTAACATATGTATTTATCTAAATCTAAAGTTTACTAGAAAAAAATCCACGCTGACCAGGCAGCGGACGGGACTCAAACCCGCACCCTTCGCAATCCGGGCGTATGCACTGACCATTATGCTACCACGGCCCTATTGGCCGCGTCGAAATTTTCCTAGCCTTAAGCTGCAAGGCAGCGCCATCTCTTCGCATTGTAGGTAACCCACAATGTCAAATGAATACTTTTTCAAGTATTAAACATTTGAAAGAAGAAATAGCAATTATCTACTATATAAAAATAAGTCGGGTTTTCCTTCCTGACGCTATAACTCCAGAACGCACGAACCGATTTCCACGGTTTTGCATTCGTTGGAAAGGTGTCGGGCTCCGTGAGGTTTATAGCAAAGAAAATTTAGGAAAAATTAAAAAAAAATCTTCTTTTAATCACCAAACGAAATGTTACATAAAACGAAGCCATCTGGTGGCGAAACGGAGTTCGCCGGGTTTGCTAGTAGCTAATAATTATATTTTCTAGTAAACTTTTCTTTAGGTTTAAACATTTAGGAGTTAAATGCTTAAAACTAAATAAAAACATAACATATATTTATCGTTTTTTGTATTAACAATTGTTTGTCTTATCTATTAATACTACACTCAATTGACGAACTCCGTGGCCGAGTGGTTTGTACGCCGGGTTTCATGGTGTCGCCGACTCGAGCGGTCTCGGGTTCGAGTCCCGGTGGGGGCAGATGTTTGTGGGATGAATACGAGCATTTTTACTCCAGTCATGGATGTTTAATATGATTTTTTTATATAAATATACTTATTTAAGTACAGTATATTTGTATTGTATCCGTTACCCTAGCATCCCATAACACAAGCCTTACAGTGCTTACTTTGAGGCTAGGCTAATTGGTGTGAGTGTTGGAAATATTTATTTGCCGAATCTAATAAAAATCCATTCAGTAGCTTTTGCACGATTGAGTATCAATTCCAAACCTTCACAGCTATAATATTAATTAGAAAGAAGGATTTGACATACAGTAATTAGCTAGTCATGGACATAGTGATCGGTTATGTTTTTTGAGTCTATGCTTAAGATTATTCCTAGAGGCCACATCTTTAGTAACATCTTCCGGTAATTAATTAATTTATTGTTGGAACCATCCACCGTCTTTCACATTTTCCGTAATAAATATTTATTTTTGGTATTAACAGCTGTTTTTTTTTTCTTTGATAAGCGATTTGGGATCCCCTAACACAATCACGCTTGTGTTATGGGATGCTAGGATAACGGATAGAGTACATATACTGATACATATATAACTATATTTTATCTAGAAATATATATAAACATCCATGACTAAGGTAAAAATGCTCGTATTCATCATACCAACATTTGCCTCCATCGGGACACAAACTCTGACCTCTGAGTAGACGACGCCATAAAACCCGACGTATATACGACTCGGCAAAGGAAGTCGTCAAAAGAGCTCGGAGGAGATCTTTAGTAATTCAGGTTATGCAATATTGAAACGTCACTCTGAACAAGAAAACATAATTCTTCAGAAATAATAATTTATGATATTTACATAAATTGCTTTAGTGACCACGAAAGTTTAAAATATATAATATAAATGCTTCAGAAAGCTTATAAAAGCTCTATCTTCGGCTTAACATTATTCTTCACTTTTGAAAACGCTAAAAAGCTCTGCACGATAGTTGGGAAAAATAAATCTTCGGTTGGTTACAACAAAAATATTTAGTTTTTGTCAAAATAAAAATTAAATCCGTTCATCGCTTGTCGTGTATTGCGGATAAATTAATTATAACATCTCCAAAATTACAAGCGTCCAACACAGATATTTTGTTTGTTGTTCTTCGTTCCAATTAGAATTTTAATTGGTATCAAATTCCTGGATCTTCTTGCCTACGGCTGATAGGTGTACATGAATTCACTTTTTAACTGTAACCAGTTTTAGTAAAATCATAATTTACTGTTGAATTAAAGACTTTCTAAAATATAATTGTCTCAGCAATTCATCGGCTTTGAGTCTTCACGTATTTCACTCGTTTTAAAAATAAAAATGAACATAAATTATGTACCTACAAACTTATTATCTTACACATATTTTTATCAAGCAATCCCTTGGTTAGACTTTGTCATAAAAAACGGGTTGCACTCCGGGAGTGCCGGCAGAAGTGAAAACTTCAATATTGACGTTGAGCATTTTTGATATTTTGAAATGGTCAAGGAATAATTTTGTACGAATTGTTTTAATTATCATAAAAGTACTATCATTTATGTGGTAGAATACAATATTTATTTATTGCGCTATCGAACACAAATATGACAATTTATATTACACTAAGAAGTTTATCTCTCAGAGAAATCAACTTACATGAATCACATTTAAGCGCACCTAGCGACATCTATTGTAAAAAAAAATGCATTTTATTCGCAATAAAACTGCCACCTGGACGTCCTAATTAGAGACTTATTATTATAATACGATAAAATAAAATATTACTAAGTTTCGTCCAATATATTGAAAGTCAACAAAATTTCCAATTTTATTGTTTTCGTCTTACGAATTTTCGATTAGGTCACGAGTCCTGACGCGATCAGGCCACGTGTCCTGATGCGAGTTTTACATTTTTTACCCATTACAAAAAAAGTAGACAACTTCGCTAAAGAAGTTTTCACTTCAAAAATAGAAGAAAGCAGAAGAATTATTTCAAACAAGAGTAGAATTGTGAGTCAATTTTGATAATTCACACAATCACTTGAACATCAATAAAAGCATTTTAACAAACTGCAAACCTTGGACGACCAACTGGAGGAGATTTTTAGAAAAAAGTACCTGCTTTTTTACTTTTTACTTCCCCATCAATTCTTGTTTGCTTATGTAAATGTGATGAAGGCAGACAAAATACTTCTGAGCCATTGAACTGCAAAACCCATAAAACACCCCATAGACATATCTGGGAACACGAATTCTTATCAATCTCATCAGTCTTCAGTGCACAGAGCCCACCGTAAATACGCCATTTATTTTTTTGATGACCTCGCGACGCTGCGTACTATTGACACGTTGGCGTATTTGTGTCACTTCAGAATGAAGATGGAAAATGGTGCACAAGGAAACTTATCTTTACCAAAGAACGCTTGTGGGAATTATAATACTGGCCGCTACCGTCTTTGTCCACGTAATTTTCGCTTTTTGAGAATCCCAGAGGAACCTAACATTTTGTCTCATTTTAATTTTCTCTGTATACAGATTGTTTTAATTAATTTTATACATTGACTAGCTGACCCAGCGAACTTCGTACTGCCCTAAAAAATAGGGGTTGTCCAGCGTGTCCGCTGGACAACCCCTATTTTAAATAAAATAAAATAAATTGTGAATCTAAACCATTCTCAGATCCCCTTGAACACACATAAAAAATTTCATCAAAATCGGTCCAGTCGTTTAAGAGAAGTTCAGTGACATACACACTCACAGAAGAATTATATATATAAAGATAGGAACACTGTTTCATATTATATGGGAATGGGCGTTAATTCTGCAACACAGTTTTTGTAAAACTAAAGCAGTTTTAACGATTCATAATTTTATGTACATTGCACTTGTTCCAAATAAAGTTATTATTATTTTTCGTTTTTTGATTAAAAGTAACTCATGTCTCAATCCTGGTCATAGACTAAAAGTTTTTGCGTGGTTGAGTAACTAACACACAAACAATAATAATTAGTAGGATATTCAAATTTCAATCTTACAGGAAACCTAGTAATTATTTGTAATGTATGTATCTATATTTGACGACCTCCGTGGTCGAGTGGTTTGTACGCCGGGTTTCATGGTGTCGCCGACTCGAGAGGTCCCGGGCTCAAATCCCGGTGGGGGCAGATATTTGTGTGATGAATACGCGCATTTGTGCTCCAGTCATGGATGTTTAATATATATGTATTTCTATATAAATATAACATATATGTACTGTATATTATATATTCTATCCGTTACCCTAGTATCCCATAACACAAGCCTTACAGTGCTTACTTTGGGGCCAGGCTAATTGGTATGAGTGTTTAAAAAAAATGTGGGTAGTTACTAATATTGTACATATTTTGTAAGTAAGCTATAGGGGCTCTCCGCAAATAAACTCAATATAAAACCGACGTGTTTCATTGAACTCTTCTAAAATCAAGTCGTAAAAGTTAGCTATTACCTAAATAATTTTAATTATTATTACTCGATGTTTTATCATCTAATAAATAAGTAACGCATTATAATAATGTTCTGACAAACACAATTTGACTTTCAAAAGTGTTTAAATAGAAAATAAGAAAGGAAATTAACTATTTCCGAAATGTCTTTGGCTGGAGGTATGAAATCTCTATTTACATATTTTATTTTTCTAAATATTTCTTAAAACCGCATAAGTCCGCTACGTTTTCTAAGCGCAAAAACATTTCGAGCCAAAAGTGATCTTAATAGATGCGCTCTCGTCCCCTTACCAAGGTAATTTTGAATGAGAAATAGTCGACCTTATATCGGTTAATTTATAGCTTAATTTATCACGACGGGCGGCCGAAAAGAATAAGTAAATATAACAAATTTCTTAGAGATACCTCAGAGAGTTTGTTTGTGAACTCAACCCCTTTTTACGGAATAAATAATAATAGGCTGCGGGCGTTGTTTCATAAACTTTTAATATTAAATTCGTTGCCAAATATTATCTGCTATGAGCACTTTTGGACTTTTTTCCTTAATTATAACTATTTTCATCATTATACTTACCGACTTTCTAATACAAAGACTAATAAGCGAATCTTTAGCAACATAACGGTGAACAGATGTTGCTAAAAATAAATAAATAAATATTTTCAACACACACCAATTAGGCTAGCACCAAAGTAAGCACTGTAAGGCTTGTGTTATGGGAACTAGGGTAACGGATAGAATACATATACAATATCTAATATATAAAATTCTCGTGTCGCGGTGTTTGTGGTTAAACTCCTCCTAAACGGCTCGACCGATTTTTATGAAATTTTATATGCATATCCGTGGGTCTGAGAATTGGCTACTATCTATTTTTCATATCCATAAGTGATAAAGGTTGTCCGCCTGTAATGTAGTGTTCTGAAACCTACAAGCGCCTTCGCGCCAAAATTCAAACTATTGGGTATTGTAACGCAGAGTTCTCATATGGGTTAGGAGGAATGTTATCCCAGGAAATTGATAGAACACTACATTACACACCCCTAAATATTTTTGAACAATATTTTTTTTTTATAATGAGGTATTAAAAAACACATACAACCCTAAATTGTCTCTTCTACCACCTGCCCCTATTTTTATGGCGGTCCGAAGTTCGCTGGGTCAGCTAGTATATTCCAAAGATTATAAAAACAAGAACATTCATAATTTTTACTTTCATCAAAAATGACGTGCCAGCTGAAATTATCAGCCTCACTAAAAAGGTTACTACATAATTATACAGGCAGATTATAATCAAAACAGTTTATTAAAATTCAAGCTTCGTTCGTGCTGTCGCGTAATTGACGTCGTACGTGCTCCCAGTGACACAATCATAACTGGGTACAGACACGACAGTGCCAGCGTTACTTACGGACTGAGCTCAAAATAATTAGTTGGAGTCACGTTGTAACTTTAAAGGGTTCCGTTTCGCCTTCCCTTATTTTTGGCAAAGATTTGCGTAATTATTTTGTAATTCGTATTCGCAGAATCGAGATAGCTGACAAATAGAGCAGTACCCCTAGCACGAAATCGAGTCCGAAATGTCATTGTCAAATGTGTACTGATTTTTAGTTCGCGTCACGTACTTTGTGCCGCTGCTGTGCAAGTTTCCATACAAAATTTGACACTGACGTTTCGGTTTGCAAACTATTCCAATTCGATAATGGTTCGTGCTAGGGGTACATTACCCCTAGCACGCACCAATATCGAATTTGTATCATTTGCGAGTCCGAAATGTCATTGTCAAATTTATACTGATTTTTAGTTCTCGTTACGTACTTTGTGCTGCTGCTGTTAAAGTTTCCATACAAAATTTGCCATTGACATTTCGGTTTGCAAACTATTCCAATTCGATAATGGTTCGTCCTAGGGGTACTGGAAAGGAGATTGCTCAGCTTCCATACATGTTTGGCCTAAAGACCAATAACCATGAAAAATTGTTTCCTAGATTCGAAATTATATATAAATAATTGTAGAAACGAATATTATTGACGGACACCCCTGAGAACTTCCATGAACTATATACACTGAACCTATTAAAATAATAAAAAACAAATAAGTTATATAGTAAACTAGGGAAATCAAGCCAAGTACCGAAATTATGGATTAGATTCAGGTATTTAAAGCATGTACATTAACAGATAGTTGCCTGTTTTTAAAGTTAATGCATAAGAGTAACTTTTAAAATCAGGTGTCATTTCCGGTTATAATAAAGTACTCTGTGACAGAAACTGTGTGATGATTGTGAATGAGCCACAGATTAGAGAGAATTTTTAAACTCTAGTTAACCAAAGAAAGCAAAGAGATTTAGGTTCTATAGCCATACATTCAGTAGCTTCATTATTTTTGTTATGTTTTTAAGATAACCATATTTTAGATTTTTAGTGTATCACACCTTATAATTTTATTTATTTATTAATTTATAGCCAGGGAACGTAGGCCCATAGATAGATACCTTAAAGTCTAACATATATGCAGATTATAATGTGTTTATGGAGGTGTTTGGCGAAAAATGTATGGCAGTGGTATTAATATCCACAACTATTTTATCATTTTCACTAGATGCAAATGTGCTCAGACAATTATTATAGATGGCAGGCGACAGTGTAATAAAAAATGATTTATTTTATCGATCTTTACAAAATAGATTTGTTTTTATGTTATATAAACAACTATGATCAGTCTTTGGCTGAATGTGACTACACCCATGGCCATTAAAAATGATTCGTATGTTTTCCAAACCGGTAAAAGTAAAAGTCCTTTTTAAAGTAAATATATTATACAAAGGTGTCCGTTGAAATCTAATGACTGTAAATTAAATTATAAATTACGCCAAAAATTACCATGTATGTCAATATTTTTTGTGCATTTGGGCCAATTTGAGCAGTCTCCTTTAAATTCCAGTGACTATTTACGAGGCGTGAATGTTAAAAATATGAATTTTTAGCATTTCTCATAATATGTTTTTTGAATTCATAGATATAGATTGGTTTTACTGTCTTAATTTAATAAAAGTGATTTAAATAAATACTTATTTTCTTGTTACATAAAACTCAAAGAAAAAGTTTAGTTTACTTCTATGAAATTTCTAAATTTCGTTCTGATAGCCACAAAAGTAAACTTTTTTAAAAATAAAACTATTAGAGTCTGTGCGGAAAGAGAAAGGGCGTGGCGAAAAACGGAACTAACATTAAGATTTATATTTGGCAATCAAACCCAGCAATCTGTAAAACGTCAAAGTTTCGTATTGATACGGATTTGTTTGTTGTTGTGATTTCTTGCGGTTTTTCGTATTTAATCATGTCTAAAAGGGGTAGAACCTTACAAATACGGTAGAAAAGCACTACAGCGCCCTCCAATTAAAATCCCATTCTCTTTCCGCACAGACTCTTCTTACATGTGTGTGTAACGTGTGTATGTAAGTTATGTGTGTCTTGTGTATGTGTATGTGATTTTGTTTTTTATTTTTTTGTTGAACTAGATAGGTTTATATATATATATAAAAGATTATAACGAGAGCTGCTGCCGACAAACTGTGACACAGTTTGGCAGATGTGTACATAGTGTTAACATGTGTAATATTGTGGAAAATAAATTGAAAAAAAAAACATTAAATAGGCAAAAGAAATCAAAATCTGGTGCAAAGTACTCAGACTAACAATTCGTGTTGACTGATGTAATCTTTTATAGCTTTCTACAATATTAGTAAGGAATAAGAGGGACAATCGTAAAACTGCGGGTGGTAATGTCTTTCCTACCAACTCATATAATGTATGGGCCTTAGTCCCAAACAGGAAACGCAGAAGTAGGTATTTTCACGTTTGTTATTTCTTTTTATTGATTTTCTAAGTAGACACATTGTTTATACATGAAAATATCTGCCATAATAGTTTGTCGGCAGAGTTTCCGTGGATAACGATTAGTTACAAATTACTTACAAAACAAAAACAATAGTTACTATTATAAAAATACATAATATTTATATATTAATTATATAAGACTCCTGTGATATTCTCATAAAACTAGTTTTTACTATTTGTTATTCAATCACGCAAAAACGGCTGAACGGATTTAGAAAAAAACCGGCACTCACACAGTTTATGATCTATGATCAGCAGTGCTATTCTGTAAAACCCCCACGCGCGGATCTTTACAGATTTGTGCCGCTGGAATGCGACTTATCATACTCCTGATCACCAGTGGCGGCGCTAGACCACATGTGGACGTTGGCGAAACCAGTTTGCGAGGCCTATTTTAATTCGCAGTAAAAAACCCTTAAATTAAGTGAGCCAAATTATAAAATAACGTATGTAATAATTAATAATTTAATAATAATAATAATAAAATAACGTATGTGTAAACGAGTTTTCTTGTTGATAATCAAATGATGACAAAAAATAATTACAAACATAGAAATTTAATTACATAAATAGTGTTGCCAGACAGACGATTCTGAATAGCCGTAAAGTACTACTCACTTCTATCACGCACGTGTTCGAAAATAATAAAAGTCATTATCATCTGCTTAGCCTTTTCCCTGAATTGTTTGGGGTCGGCTACCTAAGCCAGGCCAGGAGAAATAGGTAACTTGTAAAAAATTTTTGCGAGGCCCCCTGAGGCGCGAGGCCGTCGGCGGTGGCCGACGTCGCCGATGCCTAGCGCCGCCACTGCTGATCACGAAACAATGATAGGTTCCTATGGGACTACAAAAACACTCACCGTAACGCGGACGAAGTCTACGGCATAAGCTAGTACACTACAAACTTTTTTTTTTATTTCCCAATAATATCGTCAAGTATATGGATGGATGTACAAAAGATAAGATCTATTTAGTATCAATTACTTATTTGTTCAACCCGTTGAGTTAGTGCCTACCTTGATAGAATGTATTTGTTTTTGGACGTTTCAAAAGGTGTTTATATATACTATAACAATGAACCTAAAACTAAAAACCTTAAAAAATAATAAACTTTATTTCTTCTTCCACAATCTGCAAATCCCATGACAACTTATTATACTATATTTTTTATATAAGAATAGAAAAATAGATTGTGAGAGACTGGTGCCTGAACTAGGCAGAACGCCTGTATCTCAGAGCACCAGGACTCTTCCTCCCCTGGAGAATGCACATTGAGCAAATTATAAGGTCATTGATCTTACATATTAAATTGTAGGTGTAGGAAGAAAAGAAAAACATCTTATTACAAAAGTGACAAGACTACGCTTAAAATAAGAATAAGTACCTACAAGCTTTGATTAAAATCAAAGCCTACAAGCAACAACTTGCCTTAATGTTTTAACTATAACAAGTGTGTAAGTATATTTGGTACTTCAAATTTGAAAGAATGAGAGGGATAAGGTTAGGCTTTATTATCTATGGAAATACAGTGAATTCTCAGTTTCTATGTATGTTTGAGAACGTAAAAATTGAGTAACAAAGATTTTACAATTTCTGTTTCTGTAGTGGACAATGTTTAATTTTGAGTGCAGCAAATTATAGTAGTAAGGGCCAACTTTGGCAGTGGTCGGTCATTGGATGGGTGGCCAAAAATCTTCTATCTCGAGTTCCTCCGTGCTTCGGAAGGCACGTTAAGCCGTTGGTCCCGGCTGCATCTGCAGTCGTTAGGACCCACCAATCCGCACTGGGCCAGCGTGGTGGGTCATGGCCCAATCTCCCTATTCCATCCATAGGCAAGGCCTGTGCCCCAGCAGAGGGGACATTAATAGGCTGATGATGATAATGAAGGGCCCAGAAAATAAAAGAAACGGTGTGCAAAAGTAGTTCTGCACCGAGGCGTGGCAGCTACAAGATGCTTACGCTGAGCAGAGTGCAGGGAGGCATCCACCGCGCTGTGTTGCTGGAGAACAGTATTAAGTATAAACAACTGTCGGACGTTTTAAACTAAATATAATATAATAACTAAAATATATTATTAAAAGGGGCCCCTTTAGGCAAAGTTCCCAAGGTACTGGCAGCGTTCCCCCTTTGAATAGATAGACTAATTCTTTGTCCGAAGTAGCTGTCAGCTCTTCGGTCTTCTGTGATGTCGACTTACCTCTTTACTATTTCCTTAAAGAGCCCTATAGCGCTAGGACCCCACGGATCAAGGGTCTCGACACAGATATACTTTTAGAATTATTTTCTTTCGAATTCCAAATCTGTTCAGTAGTTTTTTGCGTAATTGAGACAGGGCAGAGAGTTTAACATTCATGATCGATATGAATCGACCCGCTATATTGAGCTTTGTTAAAAGCACTATCTTCTCCCATTGGGAAACATTGAGAGATCGTGGATTTCATGTTTCTGATGAAGATAGCTTCTAGTGTCATGGATCGCCCGGAACTTGTGTCCAAAATTAACCTAAGAGTTCCAGTAAAGCCCCTGAGATCGAACCCAATTTTGCATATCCCTCCAGCGTCTACTAACTCTCGACAGAATGCATACCTGTTACGTGCTTGTAACAATTTCAATAAACTCTCAAACCAGGCCAACTTTGGTATTTTTTTACACTAGCGATGCTTTGGCGAGGCGTATTATTTCCAATATGTTATTAGACAAATGTTGAATTTTGTAAAATATTTAACTATTGTGCTCTGTAATGCAGCGAATGTTGGTGTATGCGTGCATGACATATGTTTAAATAGTGCGTCCTTAATAATCTAATCTGTTATTATCTGCGAAGACCTTTAATTGGCTATTTGGTACTTTTGCAGTTATATTTTCTGTTTTAAATTAGGTGTTGGTCTTCCAAATCTATCTTCACCATCCACAAGTTATAAGGAAATAAAACAAAAACCTTTTTATATATATAAGAGGGACCTTAGTTATGAAAATATGAATAAATTCTTAAGTTGTATAGGTAGCCTTTCTTGGTCTAAAATTTACGCTGAGCAGGATATTAATAAGGCTTTTGACAGTTTCCATGATACGCTCACTTTATATAACGATCTTTGCTTTCCACTGAAGAGAATTAAAAATCATAATAAACCTAAAAAATCGACCTGGATTTCGAAGGGCATAAAAATATCAGCCAAAACTAAACGGAAGCTTAGATTCCAATATTACAAAACTAAAGTCTATCTAGATAAGATTAGGTATTGGAAGTTTATTAAGCTGTTTAAGAAATCTGTGATTTCCGCTCAAAGACGCTCAAATGACATTTACATTAACAAAGCCAAAAACGTTTGCTCAGCAGCATGGAATGTTATTAAAAAGTATACTAACCAAACAAAGGCTAATTTTGACAAATATAAACTTATACATAATGACATTGAAATTGAAAATCCATCTGACATTGCTAATATATTTAATAATTATTTTATAAATTTGACTGATATAGATATAGAATGTAATACTTATAAACATAATATAAAACAAAATGATAAAAATATGTTCTTGTTCCCAACCGACGAGGAGGAAATTTTGAAGGTGATCAGATCTCTTAGAAATACATTATCTACTGGTTACGATAACATCTCAACAAGGGTAATTAAATATACTTCTTTAATTCTAGCGCCAGTATTGACATATATTACAAACTTGTCTCTTTCTCAGGGTATCTTCCCTGACAGATTAAAACCAACTGTAATTAAACCTTTGTTTAAAAAAGGAGATAAAAAAATCCAGCATATTACAGACCAATAGCTTTGATACCTATTTTAGCGAAAATACTTGAAAAAGTCATGCATGTAAGAATAATGAATTTTGTTACTAAACATAACATACTATGTGCTGAACAAAATGGATTTCGGAAAGGAAAATCTACTACATTGGCTGCTTTTGATATGATTAATAACATAGTAGATAATCTAAATCACAAAGTCAGTACTACAGCAATATTTTTTGATATGACTAGAGCATTCGATTTTGTGAATCATAAACTTTTATTAACGAAATGTGATAAATATGGCTTACGTGGTATAACTCTGAAATGACTCTCAAGTTATTTAAGCAATCGCACTCAACATGTCGAAATTCATGAACTTGATGGTAATATGGAAAAAAATTTTTACAAATCTGAACTACTGAAACAAAAATTAGTCGGTGTTCCTCAAGGTAGCATTTTGGCTCCACTATTGTTTATTTTGTATATTAATGACCTTCCGTTGAGCTGTAAACACAAATGTTTTCTATTTGCCGATGATTTGTCAATTCTTGTACCTGATAATGTTGGATCAGATTACAATAGTGAAATAAATGTATGTGTTAATAATATAATTAAATGGCTTAAAGCTAATAACCTCAAAGTCAACCTTGAGAAAACTAAATATATACAGTTTTTGAACAAAAATGCTGTTAAAAAATCTCTTACTGTACAATACAATAATATCGAATTGATGGAATCAGATGAGGCTACATTCTTGGGTTCGATATTGGGTAACAGTTGCTCTTGGAAATCCCATATTAATCATGTTTGTGGGAAGCTGAATCGTTTTAGATACGCGCTATGGAAACTGGCAAAAGTGACTAGTTTGCAAACGGCATTGAAGGCTTATCACGGTTATGTAGCGTCTAATTTGAGATACGGCATTGTGCTATGGGGAAACTCAGTAAAAATTCAAAGGGCATTTATTGCGCAGAAACAATGTATTCGTGCAATAAAAGACGTGTCTCCCGTAACTTCCTGCAAACCCTTATTTAAAGAGCTAAATCTGCTCACACTGCCTAGCATGTATATATACGAAATATGTAACTTTGTTAAACAACATCCTGAATTATATAGAAGGAAGAAGGATGTCTGCCAATTTCGAACCCGATTTCCTGACAATCTGGTAATGCCACAGCTAAGAAAGGAGGTGTATGGTAGAAATAGTTACGCTATGTCGGTAAAAATATTCAATAGTCTACCCAGTGAAATTGTAAGTTTGCCCTCAAATAGATTTAAAACCAAATTGTTTGAATGGTTAGTCAGTAAATGTTATTATTCTGTATCAGACTACTTAAATAAATTGTAATACTTTTTTTTTTATACCTATAATATATTTTTTTTAATGGCTTATTATTGTAATATTAATTTTATTGTTTTATTTTACCGAATTTAATTTTATGTTATTTTGAAGTATTGTATTATTTATTAATATTATTTGACATAATGGAATAATTTTGATTTAATTGATAATATTGACATTGTTCATTGAATTTATTAGCGTTTGTTATTATTAAACTGTTCCAATTGATAGGCATGCATGATATATTTCGTTATTTATGATTTCAAAATTTTAGATTGTAAGTGAAAAATTTGTATGCCAGAAATGGTAAATGTGCAGAACTTATCTGATAGTACACCTTTATGTTTTTACCGCATTTGTACAAATGAATAAATGAATTATGAATTAAAAAAAAAATATGAATTATAAATATAAAACTCAAAGGTGAATGACTGACATAGTGATCTATCAACGTACAGCCCAAACCACTGGCCGGATCGGGCTGAAATTTGGCATGCAGGTAGATGTTATGACGTAGGCATCCGCTAAGAAAGGATTTTGATCAATTCTACCCCCAAGGGGATAAAATAGGGAATGAAAGTTTGTATGAAACCTTGTCAATTTTAAGTCGATCGGGCTGTGAGCTTGCATGCAGGTATAAGAACAATCATAGATGAATGTCATGGTGTATATATAATACAAGCTTTAGAACAAAAACTGTACACTGTACAGCTCTACACCGAAGCGAAGCGAAGGGGGGGGGGGGGCACTAGTAATAAATAAAATCAAAATCAAATCACAAATCATTTATCCAGTCAAGGTTCTTACTTACTCTTACTCTAACCTTAGAACTCCTGTATTCTTACCTATTTGTGAATGCTTAGAATTTGTAAAACTTCATTTTTGTAATATCTTAGTTACTTGTTAACAAGAGAGTAAGTAAAATATCTTTGATAGAGCCTAAGAACCATTGTACACTCCTTATCAGCTTTTACGAATGCTTAAAATTAATACGACTACATTTTTATATCTTAATTATTTAGTCCCGGAGAGGTCAGTACACTATATTATATTGCCCCTATTTTTTTGTTTTCTTTCATTGTTTTCATGAAACGAAATGATATGAAATAAAATGAAAAGTCATTTATTCAGTCTAGGCTGTTACAAGCACTTGTGAAGGTCAAGAAGCTACGCCATCGGTACGCAAAACTACGGCGGGAGACCTTGTACTTGAACCGGCAAGAAACTCAGCAAGGGCTGCTTTTTTCTCCCTGTATTGATATATACAGAGTCGTCAAGTTGAAAAATGACTTCAGAGATACTTCTGAAGTCACCTTCCATTATGGGTTACGAGAAGTGTGTTTGGGCGAGGCGAACGGTAGTTGAGTGGGAGATATAACCAAACTTCTTTATGCACGTTTGACTTGGGGAGTAAGCTAGCGAACGCGTTACGGGTTACGAAAAGTGTGATCGGGCGAGGCGAACGGGAGTTGAGTGGGGGATATAAGCAAACTTCTTTACGCACGTTTGACTTGGGGAGTAAGCTGGCGAACGCGTTACGGGTTACGAAAAGTGTGTTCGGGCGAGGCGAATGGAAGTTGAGTGGGGGATATAAGCAAGAGAAAGCAGTGCGCGTGCACATTTTCTTTCTGTCTTTTTCTGATATCTATTAAATGAAATAATTATGTATATACACATACATGTATATATTGTACACACAACCATATATACATTTATATACATCCAAATGGAGCTAAAGAAGTTTCACTTCAGTCGTGTGCTCATAAGCGCACTCGTTTTTTGGAGTTTACTCCTTAAGAATCGATTTGCATATATAAGGGGCCCGGTATGAAAAATATGTGAGGAGTGAAATCTATCGATGAATGACCTTGTTACGTTTTAACTGTTTACGCTGTAGCAGCCGTAGTGCTACACCGTAGCACAGTATCGTAGCGTACCTTTATTTATGCACATCTGAAATTAACTATTGTAAAAAGTTTAATGTAAAATATTTCGTCGATTAGTTATAATAAATGCATATGAAATAAATAAATACATATTTATTTATGTATATTATTTTCATTAATTTGTTAATTTACCCTTTCATACAGTATCAATCTTTTTTAAGTTAAATAAACTCTTTTTGCGCCTGGCTACCGAACCGACTATCGAACTTCAGAAGTAAACTCCAGTCGTGCGTCGGAGCTGACACATACATTTTTTATATTTTTCTCTCTGTATTATTATATACATAGTCATCAAGTTGAAAAATGCCTTCAGGGATAATTCTGAAGTCAGCTTTCATTACACAATTTAGAATATACAATAAGTTTTATAGTGAGCGTCACATTTTTAAGTAGGTATATAGGAAGATTGCTAAAGAAATGCTGTATATTTTATCATATTGTGTATCCACAAATAAGATCTTATCAATAAAGCGAAGATAGAAAATTGTGTAGTGAAGGAAGTCTATTAAAATCCAATCTATCACAAAAGCAAAAGATCCTTTGTTCTTTTAATTGATTACCAAGCCAAGAGCTTGTTGCTCCGCAGAAGAAATTCAATATCGAACGCAACGGAATGGTTTTATTATTTTTTATAAATAAAGAGGAAAAGTTACAAAAAATATTATTAAGCCTTAAAGGTTGTTACAATGGTGTCATAAAGGTTCACGAAAACGAATACCAATTTTTTTATTGATTATTCGCTTGAAAGCTTTGGCGATATCGCGGCTTATTTTCAGGCTTATCCAGGTATATACGGGTGCTGCCAGCGGAGATGAGTCTGCCCTAACTACTTTGATATTTAAGATGTAAATATTTAATTACACCTATTATAAATAACTCTATTTGTATTTATACTGTGTGACACAGCAATCCAAATGCAGGTGAACAATTAATGTATAATTTCACATTATGTAATGAAAGGTGACTTCATGAATCATCTCTGAAGTCATTTTTCAACTTGACGACTCTGTAAATGATAAAACAGGGAGAAAAAAACAGCCCTTGCTGAGTTCCTTACCGGTTCTTCCCAGTACAAGGTCTCCCGTCGTAGATTTACGAACCGATGGCGTAGCTTCTAGACATTCATATGTGCTTGTAACAACCTAAATTAAATAAATGATTTTGATTATGATTATATGTTATTAAAAGATTTACCAGAAACATTGTGGACAGAGGAATGACAATACTCGTACCTGTGAAAATTAAAGACTTTCAGTGTCTGATCTTGGACAAAATATAAGCGAAATCTTATGTTATCGAGTGTGAAAATTAATAATTTGTTCACGATTTTTAACTTGAAACTTTATTTAGGCATCATGATCAACAGCCTATTAATGTCCCCACTGCTGGGGCACAGTCCTTCCTTATGGATGGAATAGAGAGATTGGGCCATAATCTACTACGCGGGCCCAGTGCGGATTGATGGGTGCTAACGACTGCAGATGCAGCCGAGACCAACGGCTTAACGTGCCTTCCGAAGCACGGAGGAGCTCGAGATAGTAAATTTTTGGTCACCCATCCAATGACCGGCCACTGCTAAAGTTGCTTAACTTCAACGATCGTAGCCGAACGCGCTACCACCTGCGCCATCGAGCTCCTCAATATTAAATATATAGGCATGCAATAATTTTAATACGTGTTTTCACTACGATCAATAAACAATCGAGGGGATACTCTTGCACCTGAGAAGTATTATATGTGTTATTATATATGTGAACTAGCGGCCTGCCCTCGCTTCGCTTCGGTGTAGAGCTGAAGTGTAGACTACAGTTTTTGTTCTCAGGCGTGTATTATACACAATGCCATTCATCTATGATTCTTCTTATACCTGCATGCAAAGTCTCAGCCCGATCGGTTTAAAATTGACAAAGTTTCATACAAACTTTCATTCCCTATTTTATCCCCTTGGGAGTAGAATTGATCAAAATCCTTTCTTAGCGGATGCCTAGGTCATAACATCTACCTGCATGCCAAATTTCAGCCCGATCCGTCCACAGGTTTGGGTTGTGCGTTGATAGATCACTATGTCAGTCAGTCACCTTTGAGTTTTATATATGTAGATGTATTATGGTATGTGGAATTGCAAAAGCATCTACCACAACAGCATAGCTGAGACATCCATGTCGCCACAGATGCTAAGACATTCTCGGTATCGTAAGCCAAAAATTAACAGTTTATAAAATAAAACTAGTTTTTTGCGGGTTAATGCACGAAACTTTATTTATTTATTGACCTTTACAGGCTACGTCGTCAGTATCAAATTTTATTTAATTTTGTCGAGCTACCTTCGAAAGACTTTTTTATTGAGCGTTCGGTTATTTCATTGTTCGATTTTTAAATTTTTTATTGTTTATGTATGAATTTATTACTTAATTTAGTTAATAAAGTACTTTATATAAATTTCTTTTTGTAATTTTGAAACGTCAATAAATAAATAAAGTTTCGTGCATGAACCCGTAAAAAAACTAGTTTTATTTAATGAGTGATGTGCGTGAAAACCTAAGAAACAAATATGTCAACCAGTTATCAGTTTATATTAGCCTTTTCACACCAAAGAGATTACGTAACGTACTTACAGACTGCTGCTGAAATAGAACGCGTCACACTTAAGAGGATATAAAACTGGAAAATGCGCAAATCCAAACCACTTAACATACCGGGCGACACAGAAGGCCAGGCGAGAGAGGGAGATTATAAAAATTTCATTCGCTAAAACGCGCTAAGACGACTCGGAATTAGGTCGAGCCATTTATATGTTCCAGGGCTGTGTCTTGCGAAATGCGAATGTTACAAACGAACAAGTTTTTATAAAACTAGTTTTTATAAAACTAGTTTTTATAAAACTAGTTTTTAATGAGTGATGTGCGTGAAAACCTAAGAAACGAACAAGTTTTTGGTTAAGAAGCTTTAATTATTTGTCCGTCTGTCTTTTACACCTGGTGGATATAACCGAAACTGTTTATAAACGTTTAAAGCATTATATGATTAAAAATGCGTCATCATCAATTTGAGAGCTATCCTGAAAGTTTCATCTAGATACCTAATCGAGAAGATGCCACCCGAAATGAAAGACAGACCAAAAACAAGAAAGGATCTAAATGCAAATATGCATTTACCAAAAACAAGAAAGCATCTTAATGCAAACGTGCATTTAGATCCTTTCTTGTTTTTGGTCTGTCTTTCATTCCGGGTGGCATCTTCTCGATTAGGTATCTAGATGACACTTTCAGGATAGCTCACAAATTGATGATGACGTATTTTTTATTCATATAATCCTTAAGCCTATTAGATAGTCGGTTTGAAAACCAGGAAAGCCTCCGTTGGGATAGTTTCAACTGTCTCAACAGTGAAAATATGTATTTATTGAAGAAAATTTTGCTAAAATTTTTGTTATAATAAGATGAACAAATGACTCCAACCCACCTATTAACCTGATGTTAAATGATGCTGAAGTCCAGATGCGAAATAATCATTGAAACAAACTATGTTTTAAGAAATCAAAGGAAAAATTCTGAATTACCGATTTTCATCCAAATCCGCGGAGTTTGATAGTTAATAATATCGTAATATTCTTAGATCACGTAACAAAATGAAATGGGAAAAAATCGATGTATTAGGTGACCCTGACCTCAAGTTCACAAAAGATCAATAATGTAAACAGTCCCAGTACATAAAATAGCCTTTGATTAAATTAATTCACAATGAAATTCGGCTTTATTATACTGCTTTTAGAGTGATTATTACACTGGGTTTAGTGCTCGGCCGACAGTCGGCGCTGATAGAATGTCCTAGGAGCCATTCGTCTAACGGAAATGCTTTGGGAAACGCTAACGCTTTCGATTTTATTTTGTTATTTCTGACCGCCGAAGGTTTTCAAATACCTCACGCTCATTTTTTAAATATTGTTATTACCAATGCAAAATATAAAAAAAGAGCGTAAGGCATTTCAAAACCTCAGGCGGCAAGAAATTACAAAATGAAATCGTAAGCGTTAGCGTTTTCTAAAGCATTTCCGTTAGGTGAATGGCCCCCTGACCATCAGCGCCAACCAACGGTTGTAAAAATGTATTTAGTGCTACGCTGACTACAAACTCAGACGCGTGTGTACAGTTAACAAGTTCATACTACGCGCCAATGTGCCCGACGTTCTGTCAGCGCGACTTAGCTGTATGCGCATAGTATATCATCTCAGCGCAGCAGTATGCGCGTTCATATATTTGCATACATATAGGCGATTGACATATACAATTATACACACAAACATACATACATATTATTGAACTTGACATTGAAATTTAACAAATATTTTTTTTTGTTTGCTAGTGGCCCGCCTATTAATTGATTGTTTGTTTATATAGATGAAATGAATTTTCTTTACTTAAATAATTTAAGAATTAACTATAGTGACATTCAGTACCTAACTCTTTCAATTCCTCCTCTCTTCTATCTATCTCTTATTTAGTTGCGTGTCCGACAGGGTCCATTTAACATGTTTTTGTACATTGTGGATATGCAATAAAGAATTGAATTGAATTGAATCGATTCGCACACTGGCAAAGTGGCCTGACGTTGGTCAGTGTAGGTCGCGTGATTTCTATACGAAATAAGATACTTGCATACAACTGTAAAATATGCGCTCACGCGCTACGCGACGGAGTGCGATGCAGTGGGTGAACCGCCTTAGCTACGTCCGACCGTCATCAGCGAAACAGTGCCCGACCTACGGTCGAGGACTTTTTATATACGACCTCCGTGGTCGAGTGGTTTGTACGCCGGGTTGCATGGTGTCGCCGACTCGAGAGGTCCCGGGTTCAAATCCCGGTGGGGGCAGATGTTTGTGTGATGAATACGAGCATTTGTACTCCAGTCATGGATGTTTAATATGTATTTCTATAAAAAAAAAAAATATACTTATATATGTACAGTTTATGTATTCTATCCGTTACCCTAGTATCCCATAACACAAGCCTTATAGTGCTTACTTTGGGGCTAGGCTAATTGGTGTGAGTGTTGGAAATATTTATTATTTATTATATGTATATCTGTTTCCAGCCTTAAGCTGTTATTGGAGTTGGCTGGGTAATTTAGCTGAAATACTTAACGATACAAAAAATATTTTTTACAGATCATGATTTTATAGAAACAGTGATATTGACCACAATGTTACGGTCACGGTTCACAGGGATCGAGGCTAAATCGTTGTAAAATAGATGCATTAAAAATTCATTTTAGATTTATACTATCGCAGAATATTTGTATGTGTATTCGTCTTTCCACGCCGGTGGAGCGCGGGGCTCAGATAAATAAGCAAGCTATTCGTTAAAAAGCGCTTAGCACTCTGCAAAATGGAGTAATGAAATGAAATACGACAGGACTGTTGTGCTAAAAGGTCGTAGAATTCACGAATCGCTTTAAATTTTTCACCATAGCACATTAAAAGAATTCCGAATAACGGGTAGTGATGGACGCTTAGTCAGTTCAAAAAATTTGCTGGTTCTAGTGGTAATAAATTTAAATGCACAAATTGAGACTTGAGTGATAATGCAAAAAAGCCTTTAATAAACTATTTTGATGCGCGCATCCGATGCGACTGGATGCCGTTATTGGATGCCGATGCCATCTAGTTTTTGTCAACGTTACTATAGCTATAGTGCCACAGACTTATCTGTTCGGGTGGAGATGTGGCTTGCGGTGAAAAATATGTCATAAAAATGTCAAAATGTTATGGATAAATTGTAATTCAAATTTTTGCCACCAGTACAGAAAAGTTTGTGGCACTGCACTGCGTTCAAAACTGACGCTCTGAGTGCATTTTTTTTCATATCGCATCGTATCCTGTGATCCTACCTACGATATTGACACACACTTGACATCGATGCCATGCCGGCATCGGATGCGATTTATCTGATAAAGATGCGCATCGATTTCACAAATATCTTAAAACTAAGGATGGCGATCTGAAATTGATTAATCGAAGAATCGATTTTTGGAGCCAAAATGATCGATTTTATAAATCGATATGTAGTACTGTATCGATATTTCACCCTTGAAAATCAACATTCGATTTTATTTTATTTTTTTGGTATAAACCAAAAAAGTATATACAATTATTTGAATTTACCCGTTATAAGAGTGCTGCCAGTTAGTATTAAAAAACTCGCGAGTTGGCTGTATGTTTGGATTTCTTCGCCCCTCTTTGATAATAAAAGTTACGTTTGATTGTAATCTTTGAATAAAAATATTTTTTTATTATCGAATTACCTAATTTTACTGATAAGAGATCGTTAAATTAAAAAATGTATCTTCTTTTTAAAAAAATAAATGTATATTACATTTACATTAATAAATAATAAACAAAAAATTGAAAACAAGATCGATTTTTCAGAAATCGATCTTATCGGCGTCTCTTTAATAAATCGATCCAAAAGATCGATTTATTAAACCAACACAAAAAATCTAAACCACTGAGCAGATGAAAGACCGAAAGACGTTACCAGTACAACGTCATCTGTCGACATATAATGCAACTTTTTTTTTTTGATTCCTCCCAGGCGGGGGAGCGGGTGTGAAATCCTCATGGATACCTTACAGCCGGCTGTAAGGTTATGCCAGACTCTTACTGACTAAAACACACCCGTAGTTTATGCGGCAACGGGCCTCTCTGTGTCGGGGGGGCTATAAAGCAACTAAAATATTAATCTTTTCTATATCACACAAAAAATCTAAACACCGCCGAGCAGATAAGGACGTAACCAGTACAACGCCATCTGTCGACATAGAACGTTACTTAAATATTAATGTTGCTTTAATAGGCAGTATGGCTTGTAAATCATGGCACCTTGGACTTTCCGCTCAAATTGAAGCGCCCGTCTATGGTGCCATGACTTCGTCTATGTCGAAAAATTTTATTTCCCATACACAATTCCACGTCTCTTTTCGCCCCTTTGATGTATGATATCCGAGACAAAACCTATCCTATATCCTTCCATGGGACTATCAAAAACTAACTATTTACCAAATCATATTTTTAAATGAGTTTGTCGGTTTAAGCTTGAAAGGGTATCAGACAGACACATTTTCGCATTTATAATATTAGTATGGAGGTATGGATAACAGTCAAAAATATTTGCTGCACCTTGAAATTAATGAGTCAGGAAAAAGTACTTTCGTATATCGTATATATGTATCCCCAATGCAGAGGTACAAGCCTCCCCTTTGGGTGGAATAGAAAGAATGACCTATCCCTAAGGCGAAATAAACAAATCCAGTAACTTTTTCTAGTCTGAGCATTTAACCAAACAGTGGCAAGCAAATCCCAATAGCCCATGCCGCCATTTACTTAAAAACTTCAAGAAAAAAAAACAAGTCTTGAAGTTCAGTACTCTTGGGAACGATTGGTTCAGTTGAATTAATGAAAAACATATGCGAAACATTTCTGATAAATACAGTCAATTTGTTTCCAAATAAATAATCCTGTTTAGCACAAACATTCTTATCTTACTTATTTATTATGTTTTCACGCACACGTCCAATTAAATAAAACTCTGTTTCAATGGAATTAGGATGTTTTTTAATACTTTTATACGTCAAAGCCTGTAAAGGTTCCGTTCTCAGGAGTACCTATGATTTATTGAATTTTGACGAGCTATCCTCGAAAAACTTCAATTGAACGTTCGGATACTTTATTAAAGGATTACCGAATAATTTTGAGTGTCATTGTATAAAACTTAATTTATTGACTAACGTAGAGATACTACACTACTACTAAATCTTGGATTATTTACACCCTAAGATAGGGCAAAACGAATAAGGGCCGTAACAGACTTTCGAACTGCTACGCCACCAAATGGCGACGCCACGCTACACGTGTTGAGTCAAATTAAATGTATTATTTTATACCAGCGGCCACCCGCGGCTTCGTACGCGTGGAGTTAGTCAGAAATAAAGGTTCACTGCTCGTTCCTCGTAGGTGATAGCATGATAATATGTAGCCTATATGTTGACCCAACTTCTTAATAACATTCCTGCCAAAATTGAAGTAAATACATGCAGTACTTTTTGGGTTTATCCCGGACATACATACAGACAAACAGACGAAAATTCTAAAAACTATATTTTTGGCTTCGGTATCGATTGTAGATCACACCCCAAGTATTCTTTTAGAAAAATATTAAATGTACAGTTTTGACTTTCCTACCATTTTATTATATGTAGAGATGATAAGAACTTTGACGACTTCTGTAGCCGAGTGGTTGTACGCCGAGTTTCATGGTGTCGCCGACTCGATAGGTCCCGGGTTCGAATCCCGGTGGGGGCAGATATTTGTGTGATGAATACGAGCATTTGTACTCCACTCATAGATATTAAATATGTATTTCTATATAAATCTAATATATAAAATTCTCGTGTCACTGTGTAATTGAACTACTCCGAAACTGCTCGACCGATTTTCGTGAAATTTTATATGCATATTCAGTAGGTCATCGGACAACATCTATTTTTCATCCCCCGAAATGTTATGGGTAATTTTTTTGGACAACATTTTTTATTTTTATTTTTTACAACCCTTAATTTTCACCATTTTACCACCAACCCCTTTTTTATACTTATATATGTATTTTATCCGTTACCCTAGTGTCCCATAACACAAGCCTACAGTGCTTAATTTGGGGCTAAGCTCAATGGTGTGAGTGTTGGAAATATTTATTTATTTCAATACGGACATTCGACGCGACACGATATGCACACACTGATCATGGAAAACACGCATGGCGTGGCGTCCGGTGGCGTCGCGTTACATTAGTGTCGCCGCACACGGGCCACACGCCACAGCCACAAACGCCGCCACGAGAAGCTAGAAGCGGCTACTAAAGTGGCTGAAGCGCGCGACAGCGGCCGACTAAGGTAAGGCAGAGAGGGGTGGGGGATCGCGGCGAGTGATTTGTGGCGTTTTGTATCGGCGCATTAAGTGGCCGATGCGGGCCACAAGAAGTGAGCATCGAAGATTTGTAGCGTGTGGCGGCCACCGGCGTATCATGTGTGGCGAGTCCGCATAAAATGTATGAAAACTACAAGAAATATGCCGGTGGCGGCGTTTCGTGGTTGTGGTCGGTGGCCCGTGTGCGGCGACAGTAAGTCACCACGAAAAGAAAATGGCTCATATTACGCGCAATGTGTGCGTGACTCTAATGTCAGATAGTATTAAATGTGTGCGTGTGTCATCATCATAATCATCAGCCTATTAATGTCCCCACTACTGGGGCACAGGCCTTCCCTATGGATGGAATAGGGAGATTTTCGCCATGACCCACCACGCGGGCCCAGTGCGGATTGGCGGGTGCTAACGACTGTAGACTGATGCAGCCGGGACCAACAGCTTAACATGCCTTCCGAAGCACGGAGTAACTCGAGGTAGTGCGTGCGTGGTGACGAGCATATCTACCATTATGTAGTAGATATTATTTTATAGTTACTCTCTTTCTCCGAAACGAACTTTCGATAACGAAGTTCAAACGAATTTTAATTTCGTCAAATTCAGGTTAAACTTGATTTAAACGATAAACAATATAACGATAATAAATTGAAGCTTTCTTTGAGTAGACTTAGAAAATCTACACCTCAATCTATATTCCGACGACGAACATTATTACAATTAAAAACGAACCAGAAACATACATAATAAGAAAAGTGCGAAGTTTCTTTTTTCGTTGAATAGGAATGATGACTATTTTTTTTTCTTCGTTTATCAGGTAGATTATCAAAAAGTATTGGACACGTATTTTTTCTTTTTTCACATAATATAAACATTGTAGAGATATATTGATTTGAAAAGTCGCATGACGTCACGTTTGAGTACACTTTTAAGCGAATATTCACTAAAAAGTGACGTCACGAGCCCCTACTCCCAAACTTTGACGCGCTATAACTTTGTCATTTTTTGGTTGATTGCCCAAAGAAAAAATACGTGTCCATTGTTTTTTGATCATCTAACTGACGGACTAAATAGAATTTCGTTTACTGTACCCTGTCATCACCCCTATTAGAGTAGGCTTTCCAGTGTTTTATTTAACAAACATCCATAGTCCAACATTGATCATTTCATCAACAGGGCGTAGATTGATTCAAGGCTCTCTACTAAAAGGCAACAGATCAATATATTCCAATCAAGCTAATTAGGATTCTACTATACTCAAGAGACGTCCATTGAGTAAATATGTTACACAAATTAGTTTCGCTTGAATACCGGCCTCTACTATTAGCGTTCTTGCGATTAAATGCGAGTGTTTGACGTACTTGTTTCGATTGCGTGTAATTAACATCCCATGGGAATTTAGAGGAGATTTTTTGAGGGAAACTTCTTTACGCACGCTTGTCTTGGAGAGTAAGCTGGCGAAAGCGTTACGAAAAGTGTGATAAGGCGAGGCGAACGGGAGTTGAGTGGAGGATATAGCAAGAGGAAGCAGTGCGCTTTCTCTAATAGCTAGTAAATGAAATGTGTATATAAATAAATAATAAATAAATAAATATTTCCAACACTCACACCAATTAGCCTAGCCCCAAAGTAAGCACTGTAAAGCTTGTGTTATGGGATACTAGGGTAACGGATAGAATACATATACTTTACATATATAAGTATATTTATATGGAAATATATATTAAACATCCATGACTGGAGTACAAATGCTCGTGTTCATCACGCAAACATCTGCCTTCACCGGGATTCGAACCCGGGACCTCTCGAGTCGGCGGCGCCATGAAACCCGGCGTACAAACCACTCGTCCACGGAGGCCGTCTATGTACATACATGTATATATTGTACACACACATATATACAGTAGAACCCGTTTAATACGAATACGCTTAAATGATTTCTCGCTTAATACGCCATTTTACGTCAGTCCCTGCAACTTGAGACATGTTTTCATACATTTCTTAACGCTTAATACGATTCGTCATCCCGTTAAATACGCCTAACACATATTACCTCTTGCGGCAACATAAAATAATGAGAATGTGAATAACACACAAGAAGATGTCCTAAGTGATAATGATCAAGGAGAACATGAGTCAACTACGATTTTGTCATCGCCCATGCATCAGCAGTTAATGATTTAAAACGCTATTTAACTTCTTTGAATCAAAGCGAAGACGCACTGCATAAAGTTAAAACCTGTTGAAAATCTTGTAATCGCTAATACGTCTAATTGCTAAATCTTTTTGACAAACTAAAATAAGTGATTAATTTAAATAACATAATGATAAATAATAATACACTACATTATTCATAACATACATTATTCTTAAATATTGTACATTTACTACCTACATTCGAAATTTGCCATCCCGCAATCCCGCATAATACGTTTTCCCGCTTAAGACGCGTTTTTGGTTGAGTCCCTGTGAAATCGTCTTAAACGGGTTTTACTGTATATATATACTATGCGCTTGTTTGCCACCCTATAAATATGAAGTGTAGTGATACTTCTTCAGCTCCATCTGTATATATACCTATGTATATATATAACTATATATATATCCAGGTAGGCAAATGACTCTACCCCACCTAATGTTAAGTGGTGATAAAGTCCAAACGCGAAGATAGCTGTTACAGCATTTATAAACTGCCACACCAACCATCTACACCTTGCCGGCCTGCGAAAATGCTTCTTCACGCCTCTCTTTAGGGACCCCAGATTGTAGGAAGGAGGCAACACGTGCGCGGGCAAAGAATTACAATTACAAATAGTACGACAAAGAAATGAGCCACCAAATTTCTTTGTTCCTGTAGGAATAGTGGTCACAGTAAGTCATGGCAACGTAGGCCAGCGCGCGTGGTCCGAAGAAAAGGTGATGGAGGGATAAGGGAGAATATCTCCTCAGAACACTCGCCATGGTATAGCCGGTAAAATGCGAATAATATAAAATAATAATAAAAATAGAAAGATTAGTATCAAAACTGCATTTCACTTCACGATTGGTTCACAAGTGGTATTAGTCAATATAAGCAACATAACCAACTATATGTAGATATATATAGGTAACTGCTTACATTTATATAACATCCTGCGGGTTTACTGTATGTAGGCACTCTCGTTGTGCTTCGTACCATTAACGGTTAAGTGGTCGTGGAATGCTTTCATTTCGCACGTGCGAGCCGTGTTGTGGCGATAATGCCTAATGCACAAAACAAATAGGCACAGAAGCCAATCTCATAAATGTACTTCATTTTTCATTACTACGCGCCGCGGTAGTCGCGCTAAGATTTTCAACTTTGGCGTGTACAAAATATATTGCTGTAGTGGCACTCGTATCTAGTTGTTTCATTTATTGTTGAGAATTAAACAGGAAGTACGGAAATGTACACTAATAATGACTTCCATATTTTAATGTTATTATGTATTGTTTAAACTTTCATGATCACTAAGATTATAGCTATTAACGGAATGAATAGTGAGAATGTGACCAGTGGTATCGAGCGCAGTAAAAGACGACGTCAGAGAGTAGACCGATATGTCTCCCAATAACATCTACTCGCAATTACTTCAGTTTCTCCGTGATCATGGCGCTTGCAACAGTACCAAAATATCGGAGACTTATAAAAAACAAGGTACATGGTAACAATCCCGTTAATAGCTATAATTTAATGTTATTGTTATAGAAATGCATTAAAAAGATGACATTCACTGTCTTTCCATCTCTCCGTTTGAATTTTAATTTAAACAACCGTCTACTGAACATCTTTGATAATCTTTATTTGTTGCTTTATTTCTGCACCAAAAACGTCTCAGACGCGTGTTCCAAGCGGATAGAATTCGAGCTTGCACTGGTTCCAACCGGCCCGAGATATCGTGTCCGTGAGCGCTATATGATGTGTGCGTTACGCGAGCGTACTTTGTATGTAGATCGTATTCTGTACCTATCTGTTTTGTGCCTAATACCTACAGCCTTTGCGGTCAATGTCGTTTCACTTAATACCGGATGTTGCCTTCGAATGCGATGCCAAATTCGAAATCGTGTTACAGGCATACTTAATAGTTTTGGTCGGTAGACTAATGTTTTTACTGTTTTATCTGTTTTGAATTGAATGGCTGAATTAAGTTTATTTCGGGTATTATGAAATTTTATTGTTGTGTTTTCAGAACGTAATTATTATCTTCTAAATCATCAGTTCCTAGTAATTATTCAATCTGGTGCCAGGAAGCGGTAAAGTTCCTTAACCACATGCTACAAAGAGTAGTTTCACCTCCACCATTTGCATTTATATAAAAAAAAAAAAAAAAAATTGTGAACGTTTGCATTAGTAGTATACGAAACCGTAGGAGATATTTCCAGTGTTTTGTCACATAATGTTAATAAAATTGATCATAACATTGAACTTAATAAACTGTCAATAAAACACTCTTTAGTACGATTGTTTAGACACATACAAACATAACACTATCACAAGTTCACACAGTATCGTTCTAAATATTCTGAAGTCATCACGATAAGAAAGAACACAATAAAACTTTTCCTTTTTCAAAAAAGGAAATGCACGTGTTGAAAGCTGGCGTCTCCGCACACGAATCTACAGCGACGACGGGTCCCCTCACAATCGTTTCAAAAGTGACTCAGCAAATGTTACCCACTAATATCCGGCTAGAGAGAAAAAACTTCCCATGCCGTGCCAACCGGGAGAAATCCGCAAAGTAATGCCTCCCTCAAACGTAGAAACGGGTCAAGATACGGCGGTTAGGGCTGCCACTGAAATATCGGTCGAGTGGTTCTCCTACCGTAATATCGTTCGAGTGGGCCACAGTAGCTTATAGAGTGTAAATATGTTTCCTGGAGGCTGCGGCAATATATCTTTTTGCGCGACTTTCTTTCGTACAACACGACTCGCCACTGGTTTTTAGGAGTATGATATAAAGCCGGGGTTCAGCGACTTACCGCAAACGCTCCTTACACAGACACGGGTACCGAGGGCTAGGTTGCAGAACGGAGTTCGTCAACGCACTAGGGAAACTATTGCAGGCAAATTATCATGCATAGGAGTCCACAGGTCAGAAAGGTCACAATATCTTCCGGAGAAAGAGTCTCACGCTTGATATTACGGAAAAAGCTTGAGTTTTGATTGATAGCTGCTTACGCGCCGGAGATCCGAATCAAATTACCGTTTCATTGGCGCTAGCATTGCCCGTATAGTGGTACCAACACACAAGGCACACAAGGCACACAAGGCAGGCTTCAGAACGAAGTAAGGTTTGTCAACTACCCTATATATAAATTAAGAAAAAAAAATCAATCTTCCACTTTGTGTTGTCTTGGAAAGTTAAAGAATAAATGAATAAATACTCTATTACGCTACGGAACACTAGCCTTACACTGATTACGTAAGGAAAATTTTAGGCTCGCTTCCACCACAGTTCTTGATTTTTTATTGTTATGCAAGTAAACGTCCTTGTAGTCCACTTGATGGTAAGTGGTCACTGCTGCCCATGGTCACTAGCAGCACCAAGAGTACTCAATCATAGCCAAGAGGGAAAACCACCGAGGGAAGTTCGTTCGAGATCTTGCTGGACCGCAAGAAAAGCGAAGGCGCTTATCATTAAAAAGCTAATCATGATATCGCTATTTGACTTTAAACAATATGACAAAGATGGAATGGTGTTATAAACAGCTTTAAGTTGCAAGTGAAATAACTGAAGTAATTGCGGGTAGATGCTATTGGCAAACATATCGGTCTACCCTCTGACGTCGACTTTTACTGCGCTCGATACCCTTACCACTGGTCACATTCTCACTATTCAATCGCGTCTGTTCACGACACACATTACTCACAGTTTTAATTCGATTTAAGAATGTTACTGAAAGCACGAATGCAAGGTGTAAGGCAGACTTACACCTTGCCTTATTCTTATTCACACCAGTGATGTCGCGCTTAGTCGGATTATGACTATAAATGGATTTAATTTGTAGAGAATATGGCACAGTAGTTAGCGAGTTCGGTCTGCGATCAGGGATATTAAGAAATTTGCGATGGCCGGTCATAGAAAAGGTGACCAAAAATTCATTATCTCGAATTCCTCCGTGCTTCGGTAGGCACTTTATGCTTAAAGTATGCTGTATGTCATCTGTATCGATTTCCACATATGATTCCATCGCGTAGGTTATGCTCTCTCCATTGCTCGTGTTGACGCCAAGGCTACAAACGTTCTGCAGCGGCCAATTTGTCGGGTTTAAGGCGAATAACTTTTTCTTCTATTGAATTTTCGGCACGTAACGATCAATTGTCTGTTTACTGTTCTCTTTAAATATAATTGTTAAACAGCGAATTAATATTGCTTTTTTTTTCGAGTTCTGAGTTAACTATTCCAAAAAGCCTCCTCCGCTACAGCTCGCCATATCAATAAATGGTCTGAATAAGGGAAAATTTATGCAACAGTCACAACACGTTTACAAAGGACACGTGTTACAATTTTCAATCCCAATCCCATTTCATTTGATATTTTGAAATATGTATTTACAAACTTTTATTACATGAGTATAGAGATACGTAAAATTTCGTGTCGTTCGACTAATTAATAAGCTCCCATTTTAGTTTCTCTCGATAAGGTTACTTGTTTCTGGTCATAAGGCTGAATATTGATGATTTTTCCTTTATTCTTGCTAGAGGTAGTGGATAAGAAATTAAATGGGCCTGTGCTGAGAGGAAGCAGCGCAAGAAACTCAGTTATCTTTGTCAACCTCACCTTTGTCTAAACTAAGTCACTATAGTGAGTGCCAACTCGCACAAACAGCATGAACTGCTGCACAACAACGTCGTTAGACTTACTTACTCGTATATACGTCTTAATATTATTATTACCGGAATTCCATCAGGTCACGTGCCATTCTTAAGCAGGAGTAAAGAAGGCACAGAGGCAAAGCACCATCCAATGCACGTGTGTGAGTAAGCGTTGACGGCTTATCACGTTCGCTAAGAAACATTTCTACTGGCGGCAACAGGCCGGTAGTGCTCACACACACATGCGCACTGCATGTAGCTTTGCTTCTGTGTATCTATACTCATATGGTTCCGACGGCGTTTACGCCAGCTCAGCAGCGTCGCGTCGCACCGTGTCGGTGCCAACAGCAAACGAGCCGAATGATTAGTACCGACCAGTCTTCGGGGAAATTAACGCTTGTCTAGCGAGCAAGAATAGTGTTAGCGAGTAAAACACTGCATTAGAATCACGTTTGTACGCTATCTGAAATAAAGTCGGGTGTAGCCACTGCCAACATAAAGCGAAAAAGAAAACAAATGAAAGACCTTGCGTAGCGCAACACGAGCCTGGAATGGAATAGCTATATCTTCCCATTCAAATCGTTCCGGCAGATGCTAAAAATTGCTGGAGAAAGTTGTTTAAAATCTATTTCGTTGTCTTTGTTGTTAAATTGCGCGTTGCTTACGTAAAGCCCATCCGCTGATGCTGCACCTTACTCGGCGACAGAAACACAACATCCAAAGGTAGTGTTATTTAATTGTGGTCTTCTGTAAGATGTACGATACTTCCTCCTAAGTATATGTTAGCCTAATTTATGTCGCATTTTGTATTAAGTAAAGAATGTTTTTATAAGTATCATTTGTAACATTAGCACTATGATATCAATGTTCGGTATTGTAATTAATAAATTGAACATACTGATTACCTACGTTACTTTTAGTAAATTTTCTACTATCTACTTTACTAAAACATCCACGTTGACGACTATATTAATAAATAGCTGATTATTCAACGATATTTATACTGATTTAAAAAGGCACAAACGTTTTTGAAGCTGTTAGGTGTAGTGCCAGAAGAATCTTATCATAATCATATTTTTTATCGGACTCACTTCCAATCCATCAAATAAATTGGTCGCCGTCGTCTTTTAGAGCAATATCGAGCGAATGGTTTCATCGAGCCATTATTCTATTATATGGTTGGAATACTTTTTTATTTTATGTTTTGTATAGGATGGAAAATAAGCCTGATACTCATAAACAAAATCATATGATTCTCGTTGACTAATGTGATTCTATCGTCTACCGTTTTAATTGGTCCTGGCGTCTTTACTTCGCATGAGCACTAGACTTTAGTAGTACATTGTTACATACCTACTTAGTTTTGAGTATATCATTGACAGTTACAGTTTTAAAAGTGCGAATCAGCTAGAACCATGTTTGTACTTTGATACTTGCGTCCTTTCTATTGAGTTGTGTTGGCTCTTTCTATTTCCAAAATATGTTTCTGATATATATATTTTTTAAATTCAAGAATTTTTCATCTAATCTTGCTTAAAAAGGGTCACCGCACAATCCCAAGATTGTGCAATCCTAAAAATTGGCACATGATTGTCGTTTAACAGATAAATTATGCCATTATAAAACCTTATTTTGAATAGTTTATTCGAACCTGCGTTCTCTCCATACGCTATACGTAATATACTCTTCTGTAAAGATGGTGGATTAGCTGCAATATAATAGAGAAAAGCCCATTATTCAAATAAAACAAAAGCTAGTTAGTGTCAACGTGTGCGTTAAAATGAATTTTAATTACAAAGCGGCATTCAGCTGGATGAGTTTTAATTATTAAGTTCAGTGAACTCGCATTGGGACCGCGCGACGTTTTCTTAATGTCTTTAATTATTTTGAGCCCCAATTACATTACTGCTTCGGCAATAATCTCTGAATGTTTTATTACAGCCCTCGCTTGTCAATGAATTAAATAAAGTTCAGTAATTTCACTTTCGTCTCGCTAATTGTCGAAATAACCGTCAATTACCGAGTTGAAGGGGGAGTCTTGATAATAATTTATCCTATTGCCTCCGCACCACTTTAACATGTACACAAACCACATACGCATTAATAACCCTTTTATCCCAAAAGGGTAGAATTAAATTGAATGTTACAGATAGTTTCACATCAAAGTGACTTCCAGTAAATGTTAAGTGCACGGATTCAGAAAAGGAATCAGCGACGTCAATTTCAGCTAATTATCTATAACAGTTATTTACGCGGGTATATGCTGATAGATGTTTACCTGCGAAGAGATACCTAGTCAATAGTTTCTTTCTTCATGTTCACGTTCTAGTTTTGATTTAAGCATAGTCTTGATTTAAAGATCTATAGAGAAGTAGGACACAGCTGATTTCCTCCACTAATCAGCAAGCCCGTTAGGATTTATCTTAATAAAAAAAATATTAAATAATAATTTCCCAAAAAATATTAGGGAATAAAAAATAATAAAAAAAAAACTTTCTTCTATTGGATTTCTATTCTTGTTCTAAAATCCAACAAATTACCAACATAAAAGAAGTACAACGCGATCGTGTGATTTTATTTTAAATTCATCTGGTCGTTGCAAAATTATAAATTACTAGCTGACCCAGCGAACTTCGTACCGCCCTAAAAAAATAGGGGTTGTCCAGCGGACAAAATTGTGAATCTAAACCATTCTCAGATCCCCTTGAACACACACAAAAAATTTCATCAAAATCGGTCCAGTCGTTTAAGAGAAGTTCAGTGACATACACACTCACAGAAGAATTATATATATAAAGATAAGCACATTACAATGTGTATGTAATATACACGTTTTCCCACAACGAATTTTCACATATTTTATTGGTAACCTCTTTTCGTTCACATCAGAAGCATTACCACGTAATTTCTCGATTCCATTTTCTTACATCATGACAAGAGTCTTACAGTGGGAATCTATTACCGAAATTGCTTAGATATATCATACGTTTGAAGGATATCGTCATTCCAGTCACTCTGTTTGTTAGCTTGAAAAAATAGGCAATAAGCTTTCGGGCGACTGCTTATCTTATTTCACAAAACTTTTGATCAGAAAACGTTCCGTGAAACGTTTTTGTGGAACCAAGTTTTCTTCAGACGGTATGACTGGTCGGTTGGTAGCGGACTGCAGTTATGTTGTTTGATTGATAACACAAACAATGGTTCGTAAATAGTCAAGATATATTTAGGCACTTACACTTTATACAGACACATAATATATACACTGAAAGCATTGAAAAACTTATAATCTGTTTATGAATTACTATTAAGTAGTTAAAATATATACATTTAGAAATACTTCCGTATGCTACGGTGGTCGGTAATGGAGAGAGAGAGTCAGCGAGAGGCGTTGCTGGTCAACTAGTGCTGCACACAATATTTCGACCTATGCATAGAATAAAGTTACTTAAGAAAATGTTATCAAATTGCTTTTATTGTACTTTTAGGTGAAACGGACTCATATGTTTTACTGGTAAAAACATTTATTCTAAAACTTATATAACTTTGAAGATAGCAATTAAATAAAGGTACATCTGATTTTTGTTTCTTATCTTGTCTTATTTTGATATAGAGCCAAGAGCACAAGAACCTTTTGGATAGGCAAGAACGCAGCCTGCACGGCTTCAATTCTGTTATAAACTGAGATTTTTTAATAAATGTTTGATTCTATTTTTCTTATTAGATCGATTTTGCCCAATCTTTGCCATATTATCATAATGTGACGCGACAGAAAATATAAATTACGTAATACAAAGTTATATCTACACATAATTTGACACGTTTCCCAAGCATAAGGTCTGATATGCATACGTAACATAAAGATGTCTGTAGTAAATTGTCACATAATCACATAAGAAACTCTTAAAAAACGAAATATAAGCCGTAAATGTAGTTTTTTAAACAATAAATGCGTTATAATTTACTTCTTAATGCTTTATATGATTAGTAAAACAATTCCAATGATAGAAAAATACAAATACAAGTTACAGCATATTTTACATTTTACAAACTTAAAATCGCTCTACTGTAAAGTTGTGATTAGGCAGAAGTAGCTTTATTCTATGGATAGGTCGATTTAGTGTTGGGAAACATTCCAATAATGACGGATGGAGGCTAGGCGAATTTTTTTTTGAGATTTTCCCGTCATAATGAAGCGAGGCAGCAGCTAGCTAGGTATCTGGGTGGGTCGCTGGATGAGCAGCTAAGCGGGCAATCACTGATAGCAGTGCTGTGGATTTGGTTTACGGTTTTGTTTAATTGTTTGATGGAATCGGGGAATCGGGACATGGCACACCACGCGGCCCCAGTATGGATTGAATGGTAAGATACTCTTTATTAGACGACCTCCGTGGCCGAGTGGTTTATACGCCGGGTTTCATAGTGGCGCCGACTCGAGAGGTCCCGGGTTCGAATCCCGGTGGGGGCAGATGTTTGTGTGATGAATACGAGCATTTGTACTCCAGTCATGGATGTTTAATACCTATGTATTTCTATATCAATATAGTTATATATGTACAGTATATGTATTCTATCCGTTATCCTAGCATCCCATAACACAAGCCTTACAGTGCTTACTTTGGGGCTAGGCTAATTGGTGTGAGTGTTGGAAATATTTATTTATGTATTTATTTATTGGAATAGTGAGCGAGTGAGATATTGATACGGATAGGGGAGGGCACTGATCCTAATCCGCACTGTGCGGATTGGTTGGTAGGTATTTTTAATGGAATACGAAATTGGGCTATGACTCGCCACGCGGGCCCAGTGCGGTTTGGTCGGTGGTATATAAATATTTTTTATTTAGTTCCAACCAAAGTGCTTCACGATACTTACGATTTTTTTTTCATAGATTTGATTGATAGTAATATATTTTTTTTTAATGACAATAATCTTTATTTATGAACCATGACTTATATAATATAACAATTTAGCGTTAACATCCGTAGTAGTCTAAGACTGTGTTACAGTTTTTAGCGCCCACCTCAAAATACAGGCACATTACAGGCATAATTAAATATTATTAAGAATTCAGAAGTAAAACCGATCAACATGGCATCTAACAAAGCACTCATATGTTACTATCAAAGATGTAACGTTTACTAAATTCTAATGGGTAACACGTTAAATTTACTGCGATTAGGGCCAAGGTTGCTGATACCGCTTGCCACGCGACTGGTGTATAGCAATACCTGTCAGGAAACTGTTTTTAGGGTTTTTTTTTTTATATATAGATAGATCCGACAAATGACTCCACCCCACCTGATGTTAAGTGAAGGTGAAGTCCAGACGCGAAGATAGCTGATACAGCAGTTCTAACTGCCACACCAGCCATCCTCACCCTGCCGGCCTGCAAGTTGCTTCTTCACGCCTCTTTTAAAGGATCCCAGGTTGTAAGAGGGAGGGAACACGTGAGCGGGCAGAGAATTCCATTTACGAATAGTACGACAAAGAAATGAGTCACCAAATTTCTTTGTACGCGTTGGAATTGTAGCCACAGTTAGACGGTGACAACGTAAGCCAGCGCGCGTGGTCCTCTGAAGGAAAGGGGAAGGTGGAATAAGAGAGAATAACTCCTCAGAACACTCGCCGTGGTACAGACGATAGAACGCGCTTAGTGACGCCAAAATTTTCGGGTTCCGTAGTCCTGACGAGGAACCCTTATAGTTAATTTTGTAGAGATATGTATATCAATGACGCCGACAAAATGGTAGAATATATTTTTTTTAAATTACTTTTTTTCCTCAAGCTGCTTTCGCATCCGCAGGTTACAAGCTTCTCGCATGTAACCTGCGGATGTTTTTTTTTTCATCGTCTACCATATAGTGTGGGATATCGTTTAATAGGTCCTTTAAAATAACTTAGGGTTTCCTAAGACTATTTTTCGATTTAGGGATCCGTTTGCGAAATATTTACCTTTAACGTATCAATTTTTGTTGGAGTAGGGCGCCCCCTCCCCCCTCTAAAATCTAAACTATTGACTTGAAAAACCAGAAAAAAATATGACGATGAAAATTTCTTAGAAGAAAACATTAATAGTGACATAGATGGAGTTCTTGTAGCGTAAAACTTTGCAAAGAAAAACAAAATTAGAAAAAAAAACTATTTAAAAACCACAATAAAATATGATTAGTTCCATAAAGCTACCGCAAGTACCAACAGCAACAATTTCTGAATGGGGTGATTTATCCCCTTATCGTTACGTTTTTATAAAGAGTGGAAAAGCAAATGAAAAACGAATTATGAGACACTTACTATTCAGTCTCGAACTATTGCAGAAGATTGCAGAAGAACGAGGGAACAGTTTAGATCCAAGCAGTGACATATAATTATGGAAGAATGGCTGTAGAAAGGTTTTCTGTATTTCATTCTGAAGTAGATTATATATTAAAAGATCAAGATTTTTTTATTGGATTGAAATATTTGTTAATATAGTTATGTAGGTGCTTGTGTAAAACTATACATTACTCATATAATCGAATTGAATCTCCATAAAACGAATCAACGTGTGCCCAGCGACTCCTGACAATTAAATCTCTTTGACGTATTCATCATACAATTCGTTAACTGAATCACTGCAGACAGTTTAACCGGTTGTAAATGAAAAATCAATTATTTTGGCATTTAAATTATTCCAGCGTTTTTATAAAATGGAATATCATTGACCTTACATTCAATTATTAAAGTATTTATGTTTGAGGAGGTAAAACTACCTTTTTATACTTAGCAAATTTCAGCCCATCTAGCCTTCGAACAAACCTCAATCTTTGTCTCCCATTCTCCTTCACCCTTTTCATTATTCGTTCTGTCATGCGTGTTCCTTTCATCATCTTTGCCATCTTGCCAACATAGCAGAGAAGCATAATATGTGAAGTCACGTTTCGTAATGTTACAAACTAATCAAATCGAACAATCATACTCGAATTGGCACTTACCGATTATTCCATGGCGATTCGCGTAATGCGCGACAAGGAGTATTAATGAACCAAACTATTTACTATCCATTTTGTTTTCAAAATAAATGTAACTCTAATTATAGAATAAACTCTCTAACTTTCCTATGCTTGCATATAAATTATCATCGTTATAATCAGCCGATGAATGTCCACAGATGGACATAGGCCTCCTCTAGGGATCTTCAAACACAACTATTCTGAGCTTTCCGCATCCAGCGGGTCCGCCTGACTCGCTTGATGTCCTCGTCAATCTACCTGGTAAGGGTCTACCGACACTACACTTCTCGCTACCTGGAAGCAGGAACCATTATAAATACGTTTGAAAATTTGAGAACATTAGTATCTATGTTATTTCGTACATATATTCGTATTTAGCTTTATACCGCCGTTCGTGTTTTTCATTTTTCCCAAAGGTTGACAGGGAGAAAATGCTTTTAGCATTAAGTCCGCCTTTTGTACCATTGTTATATATTTTGGTCAATAAAGTTTAAAATAAATAAATATTTTTGATACGCGTATGGAGTACATGGATGAGGAACAAGAAAAGCATACTGATTCTATCATCATCTACGAAATTTTAATTATAGGTTTCAATAGAAAAGGTGCTGAAAGTCGGAATGATTGGGTAATAATATCAACATTTTATAACTCATTGTCTATTATAAGGCGATTTAAGAAGAGGTGCGTTAAATTGTTAACTTGCTATATTTTTTGTACGAAATAGGAACCTATTCTTTGTTATTAGTCAGAACTTCAAAAGTATTTACTTGTCCGATACAAAGCCTTTTGCCGGCTCCCATAACTGAACAGAGAGTTTCTGAGAAATAATAGGATAACCGAGGGAGGTCGCCTTTTATTCCTTTCCAATAGTCCTATTTTGCATGTAATAAATAATGAAACTTTGACGTGGGTTCAGCCGTCGCCAGTGACAGCTACAGTCGACGGGCAAATTATTTTTCTCCCAAGAAGTCGGGATTTATTGACGTCCGATCTCCATCGCTTTGGAAATTAATTAAAATCAATCGGGAGTTTGAGCGAAACGCCTTTATTGTTCGAAATAATTCGGGTTGCGAATCAACCTACAAACCGCGGCACTACCAACTTCATTCGTTTTTGGAAGTACCTATTTCAGTAATCTTAATCAAGTATTTAGGTATGTTACGCTGTTAGATAAAAACAGAAGAAAGTTTTTTTATGGTGAAGAGCTTTGGTGAATACATTTGTTTTAACTAACTCTCTCCCTATAAAAGGTGTTATAAAATGTCTTTTTTTTCTAAGAACTTTCTATGCGTTCTATACTTTTATCTTCTATTTATGCCTTGCCTTATTTTGACAAATGTTGATCAAAGTTTTATATCAATTTTCAATATATAATAAGGAAAATATTCATAATCATAATAAAATCATACCACATACCACAAGTAATATAATAGATCCGATTAGAGTACGTTTGAGTTCGGGCGTCTTTGATTTATCTCCTTTGAAGACTTCAAAGACGTTTCAATGATTATTATTAATAATCACTATATTTATTTGAATATCGTCAATAACATCATTGTTAGCGATGTCAGACTGACTCAATTATCTACCTGTTAAGTTTGACACTATTTCAAATTATTCGTATTGTAGCCGCTTACTGTTTGTCTGCTCACTGCCTCCGATTTTATTAATAAATGTTTTCGTTTCCCTTCTAGTACTATAAATAATATTTTATCGTCTATAAATTATGCGTCTCCTGCATGCTCAATACAGTCACAAGCCATTATATTCTCGCCTTAGCACCCGACGCTCTATACTGCATTCATTGAATTCTTGCCACATAATACATCTCTGTAAATGAAAATTTCCAGTGAAATTTCAACGAGCTCTTTATGAATTATATACCCTTTAATTAACTTTTTATCCATGTATTTATGTAAAAAGCCATGTAAGCTTTGGTTTTTATATCATAGAATTTAAAATACATAGTACAAATTTTTAATATGATACGACTTATGTGTTTATTTATTTATAAGCATTTAACTGCTAGATGTTTAAATCTAAAGAAAAGTTTTCTAGAAAAACATCTACGCGGACCAGGCAGCGGACGGGACTCGAACCCGCCCCCTTCGCAATGCGGGCGAATGCACTGACTATTATGCTACCACGGCCCTATTCGCCGCGTCGAAATTTTCCTTGCCTTAAGCTGCAAGGCAGCGCCATCTCTTCGCATTGTAGGTAACCCACAATGTCAAATGAATACTTTTTCAAGTATTAAATATTTGAAAGAAGAAATAGCAAAGCCTTGCAGCTTAAGGCTAGGAAAATTTCGACGCGGCTAATAGGGCCGTGGTAGCATAATGGTCAGTGCATTCGCCCGGATTGCGAAGGGTTCAGGTTCGAGTCCCGTCCGCTGTCTGGTCCGCGTGGATGTTTTTCTAGTAAACTTTTCTTTATGATACGACTTTCTTTAGAGTTCACACTATTCAGAATAATATCTTTGCCGACACCTTCATGTATTGGACTGACCTACATTGTGATTGTAGTCACATTTCCTGCTACCATAAATACAATGTGGGTGTTGCATCGTTTTATTGATGTCATAATGCCTTGTATAGTGTGAACGTCAAAAGTGATCATTTTCTTATACACCGCATGACCTAGTTCACACTTGTTATGTTAGTAATAATGCAAGAGCTTCTATAAATTATTAATACGGATACGACCTTTATTCATAATTGTGTCAAGCATATTTCTTGCTATCAGAAAACATCTAAAGTGTATTTATGAAATATTTAAAGATAGGCAAGGCACAGCGGATTTTCTGACTTAATTGAAACCCCTGCCTCGAGACACATTATTGAAAGACCACGGTAGAATAACGACAGAATTTTAATAATAGAATTCTATTGGAAGCCTAAAAATGATTACATATTTTTTCTATGCATACATAAACATATAAGAACAAGATATTTATACACGTTGGAGGCAAAACGAAACAAACGATGTAAAGTAATGAAGCGACATGTATTCCACTCCAGCATACAAACAATTTGTACGCTTAACGTTGCTGAGAAAATCCCTTCTAAGATATTCTCTTAACCTTACACAAGCTTGCATGTAAAGTGATTGGAAGCTGTAGATAGTCTGGATACATTCATTAACATTTTTAGAGCCAGTAAACTTTCCGCTCGCTTCAATGTTAGAAGATTTTATTTTAAATGATGTTAATAGCATTCTATGATGATAAATAAAAGTATTAACGCTATATTTTTATTACCAAGCGAGGGAAGGGAGCCTAATTTTTGTAATATAAGGCTTATTTCAAATCCGTTCCGCCGTGTACCACAATAAAACGCGAATTCAATTTTACGACGGCACAGCAGCCTCGGAGCTATCACAAATTCACAGCGACTGATAATATATATGTATTTATTACTACTATTGATGCCTATTTCTCGGAAATGCTGAACATAAAACAGATTGTGATGTGATGAAAATATGTCTGTGTGAATGGGCATGTATGTGACTACTCACGTTGCCATAATATGGCATAATATGGCAACGTGAGTAGTCACTTTTATTTACATGTCATATATCAAATACCTGGACTGCATTGATCGTTTGCCCTTTAAGACAAAGTTAAGGACAGCCACGCTCCGGACTTCTTTCAAACCAGGCTTCTTTTAAAAAATATTTATTGATCGTTAAAATTTATTGACAAAAAATCTACAATAATGGTATAAAAGACAGACTCAATGCTAATAGCATTCTCTCCCAGTCAACCTTTGGGAAAAAAGAAAAACACGAACGGCGGTATAAAGCATAATATATGACATAATAAATAATATTAAAAATATAAACGAATTAACATAGATCCAATAATCAAAGAAATACATGTATAAATACATACTACGGAAGGAATATATAATTATGAAGAAAAACCTTATAAACCAACAAGGTAAAGATGACTTGCGAGACACGATTTGCTGTTATTGGTAAATAATAAGAAAGTCAAATATCCTAAAGTTGCAAATAACGCTAAGCGCGCACCAAAGAATATTCTTTCCAGTATAAGCAAAAGAGGAATATCGACGTAGATAATCCAATTTGTAAGACAAAAATGTTACCAAACATTATTTGCGGAGGAGCGATTTGGTCCGGCGCGGTGAAGTTCCTCTATTTGCATTTGGGGCCGACTTCATAGTACGATATCGTCTTCTCGATTTATGTTAGGCACGTGAGGCGTTTAGTATGCCCATGTTTGCGAGTCCATTGAAACAACATCAAAAACTGAGCAAGCAAAAAGGAGGAGGTACAGACCGCGATGCTTCTTTGAATTTTAAAAAGCTTTTGAAATAGACATCGTATTTTGTTGAATTAAAGTATGTTTTACTAATGATTTAAATTAATTCTAAAATTCTACCCGAACGTAATAAAAATGGCTGAAGACATTAGTCAAATTGCAAGCGACGTTACTGTTAATCAAAAAAATTATAAATAATGCTTAAGCATAAATATCAGCAATAGGAATGTTCAATAATCAAACGTTGAAAGAACACATATTAACAATGGACTTTAATTAAAAAAATAAGAATTACCTGCTCACATGGGTCCATCGATGATACTAAATTAAGGTGATGGACAACATGAAACAGAACGTGTGAGTGGATCCTGTGGTACAATTAAAATGTTCCATATTGTTTTAACTTGATCTCATAAAAAAGATCTCATATAGAAACAACAAAGATAAAGACCTAAACCTTTACAATTGCATAACTTAAAAACAAATCATGGTTTTAGATATTCACTTCTTTATAAATGACTTTTTCTAAATAATTCCTAAATCTAAAATTCGAATTCCTTTTGACTATAATCCAAGATTCGAACTAAAAGGATATTTCACTAAGTAGATGAGTTCAATAAGTATGGAACAAATTTAAGTAGATTTAAGTATCTTAGCTTACAAACAAAGTGTAGTTAAAAGGTTTTGAGAAATTAAAGAGAAAATCCTATTTGAAAAGTCAATTAAGTTTAACAAAGGTATTTTAAACTTGCAGCCATTTATATCTTGAAATAAGAGATGATTTCAGATAACACGGAGGCATTCACATCACCTGACTTATATTTTTAATTAACCTTGTCCTGGAAAAAAATATCTCAACTTGATTGAGCAAACTGTTTCTCCATTGAATCTTTCTAGATAATTTTATCTTTATCATCATAAACTTAAATAAGTAGACAAATTTTATTACTCATATTTCAATGAAGCAGCGGCACTTTGAAAGCCTTTGAAATAAAAAACCACCCTTTTTGAGATCTTGTTAGTTTCAATTTGGCCAATCGGGGTCATTTCCATGGGAAACAAAAGACATCCAAGGGCAGACATTACATAGAAAGGAAGCATTTTAATACACTTCATTAGACGTCTCGACTTCCCATCAGTACCCCTCTTACGTATAATGGCACTTTTATTGATTTATCACAAGCGTTCCCGACGAATATCGAGTAAGCCATTTGTCATCTTTTTTAACGTCTCACGGGAATCCAGTGCCCGTTCTGGGGGGAGGGCGGGATCGATGTAGCCCAATATCAGATTGGGGATCACAATCATTACATATGAGATTTTTGCAATATCAGTAATATGGGTTATTGCTGTCAGGAATATCTTTCGTTGCAAAATCGTGTTTTGTATTCTAACGTTACATGAAAATGGTGTTAAAGAATCTGTCATTGTAGTTAAATATATTTTCCGGATAAGATATAAACAATGTTGAATTATTTGAAGACTTCAATACCCATAAATAGATTGAAATCTTATCTGTACCGAATAAAATACACCGTAGCTTTAATAAGAGAAATATCGGAGTCGGAATTTCCAGGAATACTGTTAGACAGCTTATGAATTAAATATCCAAACCGAAACATGACCACATGTGAAAAAAAAGACAAAGAGGATTTGTGGATAACATTTCGGGCATAACAAAAGGACTGCGTTGCAAAAAAAACGGCAAGCCCCGGCCTTTATCTGATTGAATATCTATATACTGTAAAAAGGGTACACAATTTTTCCCTATAATTAATTCAAGTTAACGAACAAACAGGGTTCGGCTTATCCGGTTTTACTACATTGTCGGAGCGAATTCACGGTTGGAATCATCGGCATTTAGCGCTCCAAAAAACTCATACACATTTTCATAATGATTCTCTTAACGTTGTTGAACTGACGGCTAATTTTATGTTATGACTTGTTAAACCTTAGTCCGTTACATTTTTAACTAAAATTTTAAGCGTTTATTTGTGGCATACGTTGCGTGGTACATTAATGAATAGGATTCTGAGGTATCATTTGTATCTCCGTTGAAGGTTTCCTAAATAATTCTTTAAGTAGCGGGAAAAGTATAATTAAAAAAAAACTTAATTAAAATGCTGATGATCCTAATCTATTCAAAAATGCTAGACCGAGAACAGTTAAAAAACAATCATGAATACATTAGTCTTGACTTACCACTAGAAAAGCGAATACTTATCTACGAACAATGAAATTTCATAAACTACGTTATTATTTATAAGTTTAAGTTAAACCTTTAAATATCTGGCCTATGCTGAAACTAAGGTCATTCCGACTCCGACCGCCTCTCGCCTGCCATCGCGCAGTTTAAAACTCGGGTAGTTCATACAATATAGACATATGAGTACATAAGCAATATCTTTAAATTGTCTCACGCTGTCTCCAAACTACTTTGATACGGAAAACGATGCCTCTGGACTTTACTAACTCTTAATATCAGTAATTTATTTGTTTCTTAAGTTTCACGCACACCACTCATTAAATAAAACAAGTTTCAACGGTATAGATGCACTGATTTTTTTATTTATGACATTTCGCATCCTTTTCAGGCTGCATCGTCAGAATTATGATGTTTTTTTAACTCTGTCGAGCTACCTTCGAAAGACTTTAATTGAGCTTTCAGACATTATATTGGAATATTTCTAAATATTTATTGTCATGTCTGAATTTATTAGCTATTTTAATAAAAAAAGTACTTTATTTAATTACTTTTTAAAATTTGAGTTTATTTATTTGATCCTAACTACCGTTTACTACCACCAGTTCCAAAACTGGGAGACCTTTCTGAGAAGAACTGACTCAGAGATGCTTTCTGTAATGTTGTCTCCTTCTTATGGTTAATCATGCAAACAAAAAGAACTAATAGTGTATGTTAGTCTTGCAGTGTGTGTTCGGGGTTGGGATTTTATCTGTTGTATAATGGGTTCCCAAGCTGGCGGTATACACAAACCATCTTCCCTGTTGAAATTTGGATGTTTCTTAATCTCAATGTTTCAAAGCTTCGTGTATCATCCTAGAAATGAATCGTTGTTCCGTTGCAAGGATCTGTGGTTTATCAAATCTAATGTAAAGGTTTGGTCCCCCTTATGCATGTTCACGCACTGCAGACTTATTTTCGCGCCTATGTTTCATATCTGCTATATGTTATTTTACCCGACTTGCTATACTCCTCTTTGTTTGCCCGATGTCGGAGAGCCCACAGTCGTATTCAAGTTTGTAGACACTAGCAACTTAAAAAGGTATATCGCACTTGACAGGCCGTAGAAACTGGTTGGTCTTCTATATCGGCTTGAAGTAAGTATTGATCGAAACACGCTCCAGGATCCTCCCAATCTAGTCAGTGACTGCTTTCACTTAAGTTAGTTCAGCAGGTTGTCGGTCGACTGTCCTAGGTTTGGAGCGATTGTGACGGCAACGTGGTACATTCAGATTAATTATCCTACAGTACTCGCTCGACATGCTGAAGCTCAGCCAGGTTTTGTTTGTCACAGATGCCCCGTGCTCTCTGAAACAAAGAGTTTCCTACAGCTGCTAACTGTTTGAGGTGACGGCGTGAGTCACCACTTAGGTACCTATCAGTATGTGTTCTTTACGATACACAGTATGGCTTAATCTTTTGTCAGGATCCTGACTAATTAAATATTTAGAAAAGCTAGTTTACTGTCTGCCTTTAACTCTATAGTAAATTGGATGCTGGGGTATATGGAGTTAATGTGATTTATAAAAGCAAAAACTTGATCTGTTGGGAGGTTTGTGAAATTATCATCTTCGTACCGCTTGTATAGCCTGGGTGTGACAGGTGCCACGCTTAAAGCCCTCTTCTCGAAGTCTTCCATGAAAATATCGGCGACAACAGGTGAGACAGAACCCATCGCAAAACCATCAACTTGTACATAGAAGTCATCCCCCATAACAGGTAGCCAGATTTAGGGAAATGTTCTAGCAATTCTGCATATTTTATAGGCATATTGTTTTCAAGTAGCTTCTTCTTAGTGATTTCAATGCAGTTCTGTACTCATAATTGCCTACTTAATTATTAAAACATAATCTTATTAATAATATAATAAGCCTTTCCGCTGTTCGCCTTAGAACTGGAAACAATGAAAATGATTTCAATTTATACAAATAATTATAAAGTCAAATTTACATACATATTTCAATTGTTTTTAGTTCCAAAGTGAAATATAACAAGTAAACTAATAGGAAATCACGTCAGGTTCCATTAAAACAACAAGTAAGCTAATTTTATTTACTTATATTTACAATAAGAAGTTATCACTGAAGAAGCTCCACAGCATGTAAGTGTTGCAGTTCTTGATAGTTTAATTAGGTCAATTGGCAAGTTTCTTGTTGGCTACGACGCACACAAAGAAGCAGTCAGTAAATTTACTCAATAACTTTTCTACTAATTCACAAGAAATTGCCCGTATAGCTAGGGAATTGCTTAACGCTAATTGATGTTTCTTCGCAATAAATGCTAATGGTTTATTTCTGTAAGCGTCAGATGGCCGTTTTAAATGGAGTTTGAGTACATTATATGGTTTTACGCTATACCATTGAAGAATCAGAAGGTCTACTACAAAGAAGATAAAATATTTTTTCACCAAAGCTTGTTTTTAAATGCCTTACAAACCAAAATATGAAAAATTTCAGCCCAATCATCTAAACCGATTATCGTTTATTTTTGTCGTAGGCCTCAGACAAACTAAGGTTAAGAATACTAGACTCAAAGCTACATTTTGCATATTATTATGTTAGTAGAGAGGGACAGACAACTAATGTAAAATAATATTCTATAATAGTCATTCGTATAAAAAATCATGGAGTAGTTGATAATACTATGCTTTCTAATTTAGCAAGTTAATAAGGAAATAACTGAATAGTTGGATTACAGTAGCGGTAATTGTCCTTTGACTTTTGAGTATTTTGATCAAACATTACTATGATATCAAAATACAACATGACCAATTAGGACGTTATATATTTTGACGTTACCTAAATAATTTCATAATAATTGTTCTCTTGTTACAGGTACCAAATTGGATGTGCTTAGTAAAATGCTGTCCTAATCAGAAAGGTAAAACTTAATTAAAATGGCGTGATTTCCCAACCGATGAGATCGACCTCCTATTCGTTAGAGACTGAATAAAAGAAATGGGGTCACATAGGTGATATTTACAGAAAATGGCTACCGACAGACTGCCACTACATCTTTGCAATTCGATAAAACAGTACTGGTTAAAAGTAGTCATCAATATAAAATATACGTTAGATTTAATACAGAGGGAGACGCAGGTGAAGCTGAAGAAAAGCCTTAACTTGGATGTGAAGGAGAAGCTCAAGTTGGTTTTGCTGTTAGTATTATTGCTGTCACAAAACTCGAGTGGGAATAATTTCGGCGGTAGGAATTCAATGCTAAGAACCAGGATAATTGGCACACGATACGGCAAGCTGCAAGGTGTCATATTGCCGATGGATCAGCATAAATATTTGAAGCCCGTCGAGGCTTATTTGGGTGTTCCGTACGCTACTCCACCGACTGGTTCTAACAGGTATGTGTTTAGAATTGGATTTCCTTTACTTATTAATAAGTTGCAATTGAACATGATGTTTTTCTATTGTTGTTACAAAAATATTTGATCATAGTTGTAGAATTTGGAGACCATTGAAGTAAAGAATAACAAAAGACTGTAATTTTAATTTACAGAAATTCAAACAAGAAAAGCAATTCTAAAAAGTTATTTTCGTAGTTTCGGCCAAATCTGTGCCACAGTGGAGATGTCAAATATTTACGTTTATCTGAATGAAATAAGCTTTCAGTAAAGAAAATGTTTTGGTGGCAATTCATGAATGCTAAATCAGCGTTTCTTTCCGTCGTTCGTTTACTTTTCCTTTCATGGTCTAACGAATAATATTAGATTTGACATTTGCCTAAATACAATGAAAAATTTTCTTTTCCAACGAAAAATGTTTACTTCCTTTACTCATAATTCATATTTCTAACGCGATATGAAAAATATTTAGATGCAGGTATAAATGCTCATTACACAAATAAATATACCTATATCAGTAACAACATCATACCGCCACTCCTCCATTACTTTGTATGGTAGTGGTCATTTGTAATAAACTTTAAGGTATAGTAAATAACTAAAAATAGATATTTTCAGGCTAGCCCCAAAGTAAGCACTAATACGCTTGTGTTATGGTATACTAGGGTAACAAAGAGAACACATATACTGATACATATTTAAGTACATTGTTATTTAGAAATACCTATAAATATCCATGACTAAGGTAAAGATGCTCGTATTCTTCATACTAACATTTGCCCCCACCGGGATTCAAACCCAGGTCGAACACGAGTAAGGGACATCTTGAAACCGGTGTATATAACACTCGATCACGGAGGTCGTCAGATTAGTTATGTTTTGTTGATAATGACAACGTCTGATACAGTCTGTCTTTTTCTTTCATTTTCTCTATCTAAACCTTAAAATGTAATGTTAACTTGTATCTTATATTTTCATACACAGTAATGGCGTCTTTAAATATAACGTAAACCAAAATTGTGAAAAATCTGCTAACAGATTTGCACCCACGAGAGCTCCAGCGCCGTGGGACGACGTCAAAACCGTAGATCAAATGGGCCCCGTCTGTCCCCAAAGACTACCTGACATCGGCAACGAAACGCTAGCCCTAGAGAAGATGCCAAAAGGAAGGTTGGAGTATCTGAGGAGGTTGCTGCCTAGGCTGAAGAACCAGAGCGAAGATTGCCTGTATATGAATATTTATACACCTGTTCAAGGTAAGGATTACATGACTAATGTATACTTTTAACTATTTTATTACTTTGTTTTTGCCGAGAACATAAAAATTACTTCAGGAATGGAGGACACAGCATGTATTATACTCGAGTTGCGACCATCATGGTTATTAAAAACTACCTTACAGAAGACTGTAGCCAAAGAACAATGTTTTTGGTGTTGTATTCTTGCGAGAGTAAGATTTTCAGGACCTTAAAGATTACAAGATTATCACATGTGCGTCTCAGATTATCTATATCTTCACAATTTATAAATGAACCTTAAACTAAGAACCTTCAAAAATATAACGTAATAACTAAAACTAAACAAAAACTAAAATATATAATAACTAAAATACATCACTAAAAGGTGTCCCTTTAGGCAAGGTTCCAAAGATACTGGCAGCGTTCCCCCTTTGAATAGCTAGACTAATTCAGATTATTATATGAGAAAAATGAAAAGTACTGAAAACTGATCGACCCTTTCCTTCGTGCGGCCCATAATAATATGCTTCTTTGCTACCTATTCCATAACAATAAATAAGTAACCACTGAAATAATTTGACGTTCTATTATAATTTATGGAATCAGTAGTCAAAGCTATTGATTATGTTATTTACGAACGGCAAATATAAAATTACTGCGACTGAAGCCCAGAACGCAAACAAAAACCAAATGTCTCAATAACTTCCGTTTCACGTCGAAACATTTATCGTTAATGACCACCGTTAGCACAATTTCCAGCACGCCAAGTCTAACTCCAACGATTCGCGGATATTTCCAGATAAAAATGTATTTAAGGTACATCTCTTTTTTTCTGTTTCTGCGTTTTGTAATGCACTTTAGTTTTTAATTTCGAAACGATATAGCTCTTAGATTTATTTCAAAATTTTATTGGCACGCAGGTAAATCAAGAAATTACGATTAATTAATTTTTCACATTCAAACAAAATAATGCTTACTAAAAGTTCATTATAAACAGTTTCATGGAATGTATTGTAATGTACAAAATTCGAAAATCCAAAACTCTTCTGCAGTTTAATTTATCTATTAGAAATACCTACGTACTTTAATACTTTAAACATAGAAGCATAACTGTTTCATAAATTCTTGGAGTTTCCAGTATCAAATAAGAGCGCAGAGTGTTCAGTTTCAGTTAAACAGCTCAAAATATCGACATCAAAAGCGGGGTTGCAAGCAAATTCAATATCAAACATGATTCTAGTGGTCAGTTCAAAGTGGGACGAGTCTGCATAATGTATGTGGATAGGAAGAGGGTGTAGATCTTTTTGTGTCATATATCCCTATATTTTTCCAAATGCCAAGGCTGGCAATGTGATGAACGGCTTCCTTTATTGTGGACTAGATTTTTATGTTCTTTCGCTAAGAGTTTTGGAAGTCAGTCAAAAAACTTACTTTGATTTCAAGACAAGAATTACTAGAAATTTAAGTGTCGTTTCCTGTGAAAATATAAATTAACTTCAGTTAGTGCGACTGAATGTAAAAGTGTCTTATATTTGTAACAGGTCATCAATCCGATGAAAAAATGTTGAAGTTTTATAACACAGGAGTGTGAGTGGAGTCTTCTTCAATAAAAACTCGGTGTTTTTAGTAATTTCGCTTTATGTTATAATAAAATCAATTTAGCAGTAACAGTTTTCTTGACAGAATGAATTTAACAATTTTAACAAGTCATGACATTATGGTCGGTAAAACCAGCCGAACACACGAACGCGGGCGACATCTGCTATCTGCCGGCGACAACCAATGACGCTTGGGCTAAGAGCGCTCCGGTGTCCCATTCAATAGATGGCGCCATCCGTTATATAAATGCAAGTTTTCGCTATGATTTGTAATATTCCTTTTCTTTTATATGTATGTATATGTGGGGTTTATAGGGGCGCGAACATACTCCCCCCCGTTGAAGAGCCAAGTTCTTCAACCTTTAAATTCAACAGCAGCGGGAAGTCGGCAGAGTCGAACCAACGGCCGACGTATACATCCTTTAGTGGTATGAATATCAGCGACTCTAGAAATCCCATCTGATCCAGGATATAATCGTGTAACTCTACCCATCCTCCAATTTAGCGGGGGATTATTATCTTCGTGAATCAGTACTAAATCTCCAACATTAAGCGTCGCCCTTGTTGTCTTCCACTTTGTTCGTTGTTGCAATTCGGTTATGTACTCCTTCTGCCATCTTCTCCAAAAATGCTGACGTATCTGCTCCAAACGGGCGAAGCGGCTTAAAGATGTCTCCTTCAGGTCCTCCAGTGCGGCTGATGGTAAAGCATTCAAAGGTCTTCCAATCAAAAAGTGCCCGGGGGATAAGGAAAGTAAGTCATTTGGAGAGGAAGACATGGGACAAAGGGGACGGCTGTTTAAAATTGCTTCTACTTGTGCTAATAATGTACTAAATTCCTCGAACGTAAGATGCGTATTTCCCATTACTCTTTTAATATGATACTTTGCGGATTTCACACCAGCCTCCCACATTCCGCCAAAGTGGGGAGCGTAAGCCGGAATAAAATTAAACTTTACTTCCTCCTGAGATGCAAACTCGGATAGACGTTTATTATTTTGTTTTAAAAAACTAGACAATTCTTTGGCTGCTGCCACAAAATTTCGACCGTTGTCTGAATATACCTCCGTTGGCTTACCACGACGCGCTACAAATCTACGGAAGGTCATTATGTAAGATTCCATTGATAAATCTGACACTGCCTCCAAATGTATACATTTGAATCGCAAACATATAAATAACACTTTGTTGCTTTAGCGCCTCGACCCTTTCTATTTAGGATAAGAAAAGGACCAGCATAATCTACGCCAACAGTCCTAAATGGAAAATCAACTGATACGCGATATGCAGGTAAATCGCCCATTCTGGTTAAAAGTGTTTGGCCGCGCACACGGCTGCAAACAAGACAATCCCTTACGACACTTCTAGCGAGCCTCCTGCCGTTAATAGGCCAAACGGTTTCTCTCAAGGTAGCCAGTAGAAGCTGTGGACCAGCATGCAGATTTTTGATGTGTTCACGTTCAAACAGTAACCTTGTCGAACGATGCGAGGAGTCAATTAATATGGGATGCTTCTTTTCAAATGGGTAGTTGGAGGAACCAAGTCGACCACCAACACGTATTACAAACTGCTCATCCAAAAATGGTGATAGAGACGAAATTTTCGATTTACTGCTCAACGCAACGCCCTTCAAAAGTTTCTCGTACTCTGCCTTAAAACACAATGATTGATTAATTTTGCAAATTAAAATAAATGAGTTTTGCAACTCCTCGGGCCTAAAATACCCTGTATACTTCATGGATTTAGTTTTAGAATTTATATTATGGCAAAAACGCAACACGAAAGCCAGAATTCTACGTACTTTATCAAAATTCGAAAATTTATTAAAGTCGATTAAGGGTATTCCCTCATCTACGATCGCAATAGTGAGTACCTTGACTTCAGGTAAGTTCTCAACTACTGTTTTTCCGTTTAATTTGGGCCATTCTAATTCATTTTTTTTTAAATAACTAGGACCTGACCACCACAATTCCATGCTAGAAAGCTGGTTGCTATTGACTCCACGAGATATTAAATCAGCAGGATTGGAGTCAGTTGGAACATAGTACCACGATTTGGGATTAGTTAATTCCAGTATTTCGCCTATTCTGTTAGCAACAAATTGCTTAAGCTTCATTGGATTACTGTTAATCCATCCCAACACCACACTCGAGTCGCACCAGTGAAACGTACGAGTAGGGAGCCCTCTTAATGAATCAAGTACACTCCTAGACAGTCTAGCAGCTAACAATGCGGCACAGAGTTCGAGACGAGGTATGGTGCACGGTTTAAGAGGTGCCACCTTTGACTTTGAGCATAGTAGCCTCACCGTGATCTCGTTGTCACAGCTCGTGGATCTCAAGTATACACAAGCACCATAAGCGCATTGCGAAGCGTCACTAAAGGTATGCAGCTCAAAAGATGTCGGAGACTCGCACAGCACCCTGCGGGGAATCTGAAGACTTGCAAGAAAAGACAGGTTATTGTAGATTTCAGACCACTTCTCCCTAAGATCCACAGAAATGGGTTCATCCCATCCTATTCCTTCTAGCCATAGCCTTTGGACTAATATTTTTGCTTGAATAATGCAGGGGCTCAAAAGACCAAGCGGGTCATAGATTTGAAATGAAAGCGACAGTATAATTCTTTTTGTGATGGTGCTTATATCAATGTCAGTATTAACCTTGATTGGAAAGTTGAAAGTATCATTCACAGGGTCCCAACCAAGACCCAGGGTGTGCGAAGACTCACTTAACGTTAAGACATCTGCAGAACTCAAATCTGAATCTTCAAACAAAACCTTTGAATTTGTTTTAAATTTCCTCAAGGGGAAACATGCTGAATTTAGGGCGTTTGTTACTGAATTTAGTATGTGACGTAACTCTAGTTCATTATCACAGCCGGTGATCAAATCATCAACATAGAAATCCTTTTGTATGATATCTTTGATGAATTGTTCACCACATTCCTCTCCAACTTGGTTTAAACATCTAGTACTCAAGTAACTAGCGCTTGCAGTACCATATGTTGTAGTATTGAGACGCCATGTTTTAATGGGCTCATTCTCATTTTCCCTCCACAAGATCAGTTGCAAGTCCCTGTCTTCTTCATTGACATTTATTTGACGGTACATTTTAGCTATGTCACCGGTCAAGAGAAATTTGTGTTGACGGGCTCTGACCAATATGGAAAAAAGCGACTGTTGGACGTTAGGGCCCACCATCAATATATCGTTTAAAGAATATCCTGAAGTTGTGGGAGAGGAGCCATCGAACACGACTCGAATTTTGGTTGACTCACTCTCCTCTTTAAAGACAGCATGATGACATAAAAAATATGATGGATATTGTTCTTTCGTGGGTGATTCAGACATATGACCTAAATCTTGATATTCCCGCATAAAGTTTGTATATTGTAATTTTAGCTCTGGATTTCTTTTAAATCGCTTTTCAAGGTTTAGAAGCCTTTGTTTGGCTCGAAAGTAAGAATCTCCAAGGCAGTCGGGAGTATCCTTTAGAGGCAACTTCACGCAAAATCTGCCCTCTGGAGAACGAGATGTATTCTTCACAAAATGTTTTTCACATTCAATATCATTGTAGCCGAGAACTGTCTTTTGTGGCAGATCTTCGAGCTCCCAAAATTTTGTTATTAATTCATCAACCTTAAGTGTTTTATTTTGATTGAGAGATGCATGATTGCAAAAAAACTTATTATGTCCCAATAAGTTAGTTGAACCAGCAACAATCCAACCGAATTTAGAACTTCGTAATTGTATTTTGTTATTTGGTCCCAAGTATTTTTGCTTACAGCCAAGAATGTCCCAAAAGAGATCCGCACCAATCAAAACATCAACCGGAGCAGGATGGGCAAACTGAGGATCTGCAAGCCTTATGGTTTTGGGTATGTTCATATTTTGTACATTAACAGGTGTCTTTGGCAACAAACCTGTTAACTCTTCGAGTACATAGCAGGATAAGGTAGTTTGGTAAGTACTATTTATAGACTTAATCTTAGCCAAACAACTTTCCTTTATTTTATTGTTGCAATTATTTCCTATTCCAATCACATTAACCGCCTTTAGAGGTGCAGTGTTCAGTGATAACCTTTGTGTAAGCGACTTTGTTATAAACGAAGACTGACTACCACAATCAAGCAGAGCACGCACTCTTTCTATCGCACCACTATCCGGATTGATGACGTCCAACAAAGCCGTGGAAAGAAGCGCACAATTCGAATCACTATTATATAAGGTTACAACCGAATTAGGTTCACTACCTCCATCAACATGTTCAGAGGTAGAACAGCCGACAACAACGCCAGGATCGTGCAACAAAGTATTATGCCGTTGATTGCATTGTCGACAAGGCCCCATACGACATTCATTAAGAGGATGCCCTTGACGTAAACAGTTTTGACATAACTTATATTTAGCAACTAGTGAATATTTTTCCTTTAAACTCTTTGATTTGAAAACTGGGCAATCATAAATTCTGTGATTATTATTACAGATTACGCACAAGAATGTAGAATTGTTTTGGTTTGATTTTACGGATATAAAGGTATTCGTATTTTTGCCATCATTGTTACTATTAACTTTACTATTGCTCGAATTGTAATTAGGAAACGAACGAGAATGAAATTTCATATTTGAATTTGACGTGACCTTGAAGTTGTTGCCGACAGTCGGCTTGTTTAGATTTTTATTGCGATTCAAGGATTCGAGTACATCGGCACGGTCAACCAAAAACTTCTTAAATTGTTCTAAAGAAGGAATGTCATCCAAAGTATTTCGAAATTCCTCCCATTTGACATTCGTTTCACTATCCAATTTTGACGAAAGAATGAAAATTACAAGAACGTCCCAATGTTGGGTTGGAAGACCAAGGCTAGTAAGTGCCCGAAGATTTTTAGTGACATGATCAACAAGGAAACGCAATGATCTTTCCGATTCTCGATTTATGGGATGAATTTTAAATAATGAATCTAAATGATGATTAATGAGAAGCCTCTTATTGTCGTAACGATCACAAAGAAGCTGCCAGGCTTCCTTGTAATTAGTAGAAGATACTTCCAAATTGGTAATGATACGCGCTGCATCCCCTTCAAGATACGATATTAAGTAATGAAATTTATGTATATCTGTTATGTTGGTTTTTTTGTGAATTAAATTCGTAAAAGTGTCACGGAACTCAAGCCAGCGGAAGTAGGATCCGTCAAATTTTGAAATTTGAATTTGTGGCAACCTTATACCCAATTCTATGTCAGGGCACTCATGGATAGACTTGTTTATCAAGCCATCATTTTGTTTTATTATAGCTTTAGCCTTTGCAATGCCTTGAATAAACAAATCCTCAATGAGCTCCCTTTCATCAACCTCACATGATAAATTATCTGAATTTATATCTTCTATCTCAGTCTGCAAATCGTCGAATCTGGCTGACAAGCTTTCAAATTTATTTAATTTTAAATTTAATTCTGCAATTTCTAAATCAGTTTTTTGCTCTATGTTCTCACTTATCTTTTCTATATAATTTTTAAACTTAGTTATTTGTCCCTTTATAGAACTGCGTTTTGTATAAAGAGATTTTAAATTTGTTGTTGTAGCAATTAAATTAGAAACAGCTGGATTAGGTGATAATGCAGTAGCCATTTTGACACCAAATTAATTGGAAAATTACGAAAATGCTTATTCAATCAACAAAATTCGACGGCAAAAGAGGAAATATTGAACTTGTTTGCAAAAAAAAAAAAAATAGGAATAATTGAACAGGCTTATCTGACGCTCCCAATTTGCCGGAATGTCTCGGTGGGTGTCCTCCGGTAACGCAAGCGATCGAACTCCAAACGCTCTGTCACCTTTCCGCACCACAAATGATTTGCTTTGAACTCGAAGTATTTGTAGTTTGCTCAGCACGATTCTTTCGATGATTCGTTGGACCTCGCAAGCCACACGACGACTTATTAAGTTTCCTGTTTTGCTTTGCTTCCTTTGTCCTTTTTCGTAGTGTAATCCTTAAGGTTTTAGGTTTCCTTCTTCATGGACGCCGGTCACGGGCAACGGAAAAAATATTTTCTTATTTGAAGATTATAATTCGAGTCCTGTCACGGTCGCCAAAAATTTTTTTATGTTTGGGCATAGAAGTGGAGTCTTCTTCAATAAAAACTCGGTGTTTTTAGTAATTTCGCTTTATGTTATAATAAAATCAATTTAGCAGTAACAGTTTTCTTGACAGAATGAATTTAACAATTTTAACAAGTCATGACATTATGGTCGGTAAAACCAGCCGAACACACGAACGCGGGCGACATCTGCTATCTGCCGGCGACAACCAATGACGCTTGGGCTAAGAGCGCTCCGGTGTCCCATTCAATAGATGGCGCCATCCGTTATATAAATGCAAGTTTTCGCTATGATTTGTAATATTCCTTTTCTTTTATATGTATGTATATGTGGGGTTTATAGGGGCGCGAACAAACAATAATATCAATTCTAGAAGCACCTTTCAGATGTTCTCATTACTAAACGAAAGGCAAATAAATACTTTTTTATTGCTCGTTAATGAACTCCTTATTAGTTGACATCATAATGGCGGAATGATGACATTATTCTTTTATGTAAAGTAAATACTGATTTATTTAGCACCAGCTGTGAATAGTACTTAAGTATGACAAATGCATCTAAAGGTAAATTTCTTAATCCAAACAATGCCACATTAAATTTAGAAAATACTCGTAGATCTCCGCAGCATCCAACAGCTCTCCTTGAAAGTTCCAAACAAAACTCAAACAGATAAACTGATACCTCCAATATTGACAACATCGCATTAAACCTGCCGAGTTAGCAATATCTCCTTGCCGCGATGGAAAACAATAAGCCGACGCGCGTATCCGATATAACAAATCGATATTTGAGAAAGGATCAACTTGCTCACATTTGGGTTCACTCAACCGTAGAATACAGGTGTACGGCGTGGAAACAGATTTGTACCGTAACCGTTACGTAGAAAATGGAAAACAAATGACAACAGCGGCAAATCTCGTATTTCATAGCATTTGGTCCCAGTCAAATTGAGTGCCTCATAGAGTAGAGTGAAAGTCTATTGAAGCGAACGATCGCTTTCTAGTACTGATAAAATTGCAGAATATTGATAATGATTATTACATTACAATATTAGAACTATATCATTTTGGAAGGAAACAGTTTGATTACAAAAATATTATTATTACTTCTGAATTATAAGTTGGCAATAACACAAGAAAAGTTAGAAATATATGATTTATCCCTATGAATCTGAAAATAATATATAATACTACAAGTTATATTAAAATTGTTTCTCCAGAATTATACGTTCAAGCATTGTCCCAAATACAATGTGAACTCATATTTATTCAACAACACAATATTCCGTCAAAAGCTTCCATGAAACAATAAGAGCATTTTCATCGAAATCCAATGAGAAAAACATAATTCATATCCGTTGGAGCTTGGCCAAAGTGCGTCTATCTGACGAGCGCGAATCTGTCATGCGAGAAGTAGATAGCAAAGGCAACATGCGGACAGAACTCTTTGTGCGATTTTCTTTGTAATACTTCTTAGAAACTGTTACTATAGATACATGTTTCGAAGCATACCTTATAAAGGTGCAAAAACCTCATACAAAACAGATTTGTCATGCCGCTTAATATGTCTGCTATACTGCTGGTATTATGAGAGCAAAGCGGATTTGCCTATTGTATTAGTGAGGCAATTTGATAAAGTAACCTTAACCTTTCCCTGAAGTAAATCACGCTAAATTATTATCACATTTTGGTACTGTTGCATTTTTGTTGTTGGGTTCCAAATCTTCACGGGTAGGGGATTGATTCAGGCCAGCAAGGTAAATATAGCTGCAGCATCAACAATTTTCGTGACTTCACTTACACGAAGAAATGCATTGCTGCGTTTTGTATAACATTGAAAAAAAATCGTTCGTTCCTCTTTTTCATGTTTGCGCTGGCAAACGAGCGGGCAGTCCACTGATGGTAAGTGGTCACTGTCGCCATGGACATTTGCAGCACCAAGGGTACCACACGTTCTCAAAACAAGCAATTTATAATAAACTAGTCGCCGGCCCTCGCTTCGCTTCGGTGTTTTATCCCCTTGGGGGTAGAAATGATCAAAATCCTTTCTTAGCGAAAGCCTACGTCATAACATCTACCTGCATGCCAAATTTCAGCCCGATCCGTCCAGTGGTTTGGGCTGTGCGTTGATAGATCACTATGTCAGTCAGTCAGTCAGTCACCTTTGAGTTTTATATATATAGATAATTCAAGTTCTACATTATGTGCAAAGTTATCGATAGGAATTGTTATTTTATTTTAAGTGAAACTTCTTTACGCACGCTTGACTTGGGGGTAAACTGGCGAATGTGTTACGCGTTACGAAAAGTGTGTTCGGGCGAGGCGAACGGGGGTTGAGTGAGGGATATAAGCAAGAGAAAGCAGTGCGCACGCTCATTTTCTTTCTCTCTTTCTCTTATAGCTAGTAAATGAAATATGTATGTATATGTACATGCATGTATATGCACGAGCTAAACAACTTTACCCTTGGTCCGTGGGGTCCTAGCGCTATAAGGCTTTTTACAGAAATAGCAAAAAGATTAGTCGACATCACAGGAGACCGAAGAGCTGGCAGCTACCTCGGACAAAGAATTAGTCTAGCTATCCAAAGGGGGAACGCTGCCAGTATCTTCGGAACCTTGCCTAAAGGGACTCCTTTTAATAATGTATGTTAGTTATTATATTTTACTTTTTAAGGTTTTTAGTTTTAGGTTCATTGTTATAGTATATTTTTTGTTTTAATTATTCTTAAATTTGTTCATATTTCACCATATTGTTGTAGATTATACTTTCTTATTGACTTTCAATTCAGTCGAGCGGTCATAAGCAAACTCGTTTTTTTATTTTTTGTTGTTAAAAACACATTGATTATGCCAGCCAGTCAGTACCTATCAGAACATCTATAGTTAACGCTTCATCAAGCAGGTTCGCTTCTATTTAGCATAAAAATATCTAACGTTACTCTGTTTCTTGACAGATTTTTTCTAATCTACCTATCTTCGTTGGAAAACTAGCAGCTCATGTATTTACTTGCTTTTTATCGTCTCAAGCTAGAGTTTTTGTGTTACATAACACAACATCATGTTCTTCCTGACTATTTAATACTATATGTTATCTTATGACAAAATGATATTATATTTTTGTTCTTAAGACATCCTTGATTTTAGGTGAATTTAAAATATACTTCAAATATATCTCTTCGTCGTCATGGATAAAACGTCCTAAAGTATTGAATCAGGGTGGAAGACACTGGCAGCTGTGACATAGTCTATACTAGTACAGCTGTTACCGTAAACCTCCAGCTGTGTAATGAACTTTCTGCATTTACAAATTTTATCTAAGAGGATGGATTGTAACTTTGAGATGAAATAAAGAAGTTGTTAGTATTTCTATAACATAAACTATCAATTTCAGGTTTAAATCAGTGGGATTGGAATTCTACACAATCCTTATTTATTTATAAATTCCATTACACGTGTGCAATTGATCATACTTAATTAATCCAACAACAAAAGAGTGGATTGAAGGAGGTCTGTGTACTTATCCTATGACAATGGGAAACCTTTCATCACCACACGGCATTCTGTTCCTCCGTAAACAATTACACGTGCCTATTGTTAGGGTGGACAAAGAAATCTTTATCAGGGGACAGTGTACCGGAGCTTTATCATACGATAATCAAATTGTTGATCGGCAGAATGTATCGGTCTAGAAAAAACAATAGAGGAGTATTTTACTTCATGGATACTCAAATCAATGAATCGCATTTTAAGAAGAAAGAATAAGTTTGTATCAATTGATTATTTATAAAAAAATACTTTTTAAGTATTAAAAATTGTAACCCAGTCAGTTAAATTAATTACCGATTCCATTGACTTTAGTAATTAATACTGAAATTAACATGTTAATCAATTAATTCTATCGAAATCATTATAATGTTCGTCAATGGTTCATTAAGGTTGGCTTTGTTGGATGCAATACAGTGTAAACTCCATGTTACGATTTAACGACAAACTCCTTAAAGCGTCGAAATCACTGGTCTTTGGTTGGTTTAGTTTCTTTTCCATACAATGATTCACTCCATATAGCAAAACCCACTCTCAATAACGACAACAATTAAGTAATAAAAAGTACCCTTTAAGTTGCCAAAATTAATGTAAATCGCGCAGCTGTGTATGTTCTTTTGACGCTTTATTATTCTAGCCCATAATAAACTAGACTGTCGGCGTCATGCAAACCAAATTTTCTAAGAAATTAGTTCTTTTGTTTTCCAATTGGGATTGCACGTGTAGACTGTTGTTGACCATGACTAAAAATTTTTTTTTGTTGTATTAACAACAAAATTACTGGTGCAGCAAAAGACGTCAGTCAAAAATAACAGAATATACGCAATAGAGTTCAAATAAGATAATTTTTTATGTACATAACTACTAGCTTGAAATAAACTTTTCTTTTCATAGTTCTGTTTTTTCTTCTTTCCATTTAACGACAACTCTCTATAACGCCATAAAATGTACAGTCCCTTTAATGTCCTTATATAAAGTTTACACTGTATATACTTATTTTTAAAGACAGACTAAGTTTATTAGGGAGAGGTATTCTAAGCCATAAAGATCAATCCTCATCATTGACACAATTTAATTAAAAAAAAAACTAAACTTTTATAAAACCAAGATAGACAAAAAAACCGACCCAGTGCGTGTCGTGCCACGCGCAGGGTTCTATAGTTGCCTGTAGTTACCACAATATATTTGAGCAGGTCTTTCTTTTCTATATCGGAAATTAGAAAAATCAATTAATATCGATCTATGTATCACTAAAATACCTAAATCAAAGTGAAACTACGCCTCAAACTCAAAATCAATTTGAAGTTATTTTTTTTAAAATACGAATGATATTCGCCGGTTTTTGTTTCCTCCAAGGCTAAAAAAAAAATATTTTTCAAAAATTTATTCTATCATTTTGACGGCGAGATTGATATACATAACTCCACAAATTACAGCTTACTAGTGCTAATATTATCCAAGCAAAACCGGGGACGGACAGACGGACATGACGAAACTATAAGGGTTCCTTCTCAGGACTACGGAACCCTAAAAACTTTGGGCTTTAATTTTCAAAATATTTTAATATCCGCAAGTCTGAGTCTCTCGAATTATTATATTATACATACAAAAAAATACAGAAAGATATTCAAAGTCTTAAAGATAAAAAAACGCAGAAAAAACAATATAAAAAAAACGTGACATAATTGCTTATTAACAAAACAAGGAAGAAAAAAGACAGGGCTTTGATGCTAAACATTATTTTAAGAATCAGTAATCAGTTTTAAAAATTTTTAAACCAATGTTCAAAAGCAAAACGAAATGCAATGCAACATCGACCGCACGTTCTAAAATTGAAATCGTGACTGAACAGAAATTACTATTTGCAAACTCAAATCTGGTGGTGGCTTTCTTTGTCATTTCGCTCCGATAAATTTTAATATTTCATGTCAATAGTGTTCATTCAGAATATAATGAATCTTTAAGTTTCTTTGCACCAGCTGAGAGTTTTAATCACAGTCGAGAAAAGGTTTTCGTTGTTTGCTACGATAATGGTATTTGTTCTAAGCGCGGGGATAACATTGTGCCTTGTGTTTTTATTTCTACTGCACTTATGTAATTGCTTGTAAGTGTTATCAATGAAATTCAAAACAACAACAATCATACTTGATTCCTTTTTACTTTAATAAAAATCACGTGCATCCATTTTTACTTTTATCAAACTCTATGCGTATTTTAAAATAATTGTTGTAATTAGTGAGCCTTACATTCAATATGTTGTATAAAACCTGTTGAACGATAAAAATGCAGGGATATATTTTTATATGGTTAGTGAACTAGATAAATCGTCTCATCCAGACGACCTTTTGAAATCCGTATTACCTTGATAACTTGGCCTTCTGGAAATTGTTTTTGACGTGAACTCTCAAGTTTCCCAGTAAATTTTATTAACGGATACCTTTCTAAAGATTTAATTTTTATCACAGAATCTAATGATTCTCCAGTCATCGTAGTTGGCTTAACGAATGTTCTCTTTACAGTTGGTCCAACTCTGCAAGCTAAATATCCAGTTGTCATCTTCATTCATGGAGAATCCTTTGAATGGAATTCTGGAAATGTTTACGATGGAGCTGTTCTTTCGAGCTACGCTGGTGTCGTGGTCATCACCATAAACTACAGACTTGGTATCCTGGGTAAGTAAATTTGATGCATCAGATATCCTGTTTGGTTACTTGGTTACCTATTTGGTAGCTAAAGGTGCTATTCCGAATCAGGCTGCAGCTGCGCGTGCTGCCTGCAACATCAGCTTGCAGCTGCTACCGGAATAAATTTCATACAAATGCAAATTAATTAGTCGTATACCCGCAGCTTGCAGCCGAGATCGGAATAGCTCCTTAATAGTCTGCATTATTGTGTCACATTTGAATCTTGATGGTGAATTTTTACTGAAAACAGATACGTTGTTCATATCTTATTATGCGGATTTTATTTTATGACCTTTTAAATAAAACAATCAGTAAATCATTTTTATTGCATAATCACTCAGTACTCTTACATAAAAAAGTCATTTTCATTTACTAAACCCAGTTTCTGAAAATTTTTATTTCATAAATTGTTGAAGTTATTGTGTAGTATACAATAGTCATTTGGGAGGAAAAAGTCGACAGTCTGTGATGACTTCTCAGAAATCGTAAAGTAAAATTCAATCAAAAGAAACATAACGCTTATTTTCGTTTTGGGTACCTACACCGCGAAATTACGGGCCCTCTAATTTTCAGCGATGTAAATAAAATTTTCTATTCAGTAATTTCTGTTGACGTATAAATGATTTATTTCAACCTTGGAGAAATTACTGGTGACAAGCGTCGCTCACACTAAGATATTTTGTCACAAACATTAAAAGAACTGTTGGAAGTCAATAAAATTTCTGAGCAATTTGCCAGTTTTTCCCAATTACATGTTGTTACTGAGCTTTATTGTTTATTGTACGAGTATTACGTTGGAGTTTTTATGGTATAGTTAAGCAACGGTTTTGCTTTTGTTTAATAATAACCCACTAAAAATAAGAAAAAACAGATATCTTTTAATTTAAAAAGTTTCATGTCAAATATAAGTATAATGATGTTATATTCTGCGGAATTTAAGATACCCGAAACTGATTTTTAAGGACTTCGTCCGCGCAATACTTCATTCATTCCTGATGTTTATGCATACCCATTGTACATATTTTAAGCCTTTTTACTTACTGTTTTACAAAACCCATTAAATGTCGAGGAAACACGGTGCGGCATACCAACATCACTTTACAACCAAGTCCAAGTCCATTTATAACTTACGCGTGTCATGTCATTCCTTGCTACGGAACGTAAACTTAAATAAAGCTATAAATTTACTGGTAACTTATAGTCTCAACTTGATACTCTTATTAAACTTGGCTTTAGATATTCGTCTAGAACTATCAAGATATCATTTACTCTCAGTACTATTTGCTGAATGTTTATTCAGTGATTCGGACATTTGAACGAGATTTCCAAGGTGGCCTTTGATGTGGCTAATGATCATGATGATATTTGTCATATCAGAAATAAGAAAACATATCCTCCCGGACGGATAAGTTCCATTGTCATCTTTAGGGCTCAGATACATCTGATACGTTATTAGCCGAACTAACCTCGGACGGCATCGACCGATTGAATCAACGCCAAAATGTATGAATTCGGGCGGGCGTCATCGGTTGTAGTAGAGTTCGCACCCTCTTTCTTTTACATGCGTTTGATTTGATTGGCCATGTCCGACCGGTGATAATCGAGCATAGTTCTGTCGATAATGGATTAGGCGCCGAGCCCTTAGTTCATGGAATCATAAAAAAGAAAAAAATTAAAGCGAAGTTAATCCATTCATTATGCTACGCTGCGCTCAGCACTCAGGCTCACATCAGCCATTTTACTTTGCTAGTTGCTTCTTCACGCATCTTCAAAGATCTCAGGTTTTAAAAAGGAGGATTCTCGCGCATTGGCAAAGAATTCCATTCACAAAATGTAGTTTCTTTATAGCTCTATAGGCAAATGACTCTACCCCACCTGATGTTAAGCGGTGATAAAGTCCAGAAGCGAAGATAGCTGTTACAGCAGTTATAAACTGCCACATTAACCATCCTCATCTTGCTGCCCTGCAGAAATGCTTATTTACGCCTCTCTTAAATAGCCCCAGATTATAGGAAGTGGGAAACACGTGCGCGGGTAAAGAATTCCACTTGCGAATAGTACAATAAAGAAATAAGTCACCACTTTGTTCGTGTAGGAATATTGGCCACAGTAATTCGATGACAACGTAGACCAGCGTGTGGTCCTCTGAAGAAAAGGTAATAAGGAGATAAGCGAGAATAACTCCTCAGAACACTGGCCGTGGTATAGTGGGTAGAATGCACTTAATGATGTCACATCGCGACGTAACTGTAGAGACTCGAGTTTGTTAGTAACCTCTTCGTTGCCAATGATGCGGACAGCGCGCCGCTACAACCTATCCAAGGCAAAGAGTAAGTACTTGTGAAGCGGAGCCATCCCAGAGGTGTGAGCAATATTCGACGCAGGACCGCACTTGTATTTTGAAAAACAAGCACAGTTAATAAGACGTGAAAAAATGCCGCACCTTGTTCAGGACTCCGAGTTTGCGTGTAGCTGTTTTGATCACGGTTTCGATGTAGTCATTTGAAAAATGCAAATGCATAATGCATAATCAACATAGAAGTGAATACCACTTTGATCACAATCGCAGTTTTATTTTCTTCAAATGTAATTACCGAACGCTAGCCGTCCGTTCTATGACTTCGTCACGTCTCGCTTTACTTAATTAAATATTTCTTGTCTAGTTTCCAACTTTTCATAACTCGTTGGAGTATTTAATAAGGTTATTCATAGTCGAAAAAACAAAATTTTAATGTCTACTGGTAAATATTGCAAATATATTTTGCTCGCTGCTCTCATTGTCACACTTATTAATATATTGGAAATATAATAAAAAGCAATAAAGCGAAGTTTTTTCATTAAGTTTTTTTCTCTTTCGCCATTTTTTATCCATTTTCCCTATTCATCATCATAACTAGTATAACAATATTTAGTTCTTTGGTATTTGTCCAACTTAAATATTACCTTTGTTATTTGATATACTTCCGCTTCATTAAGAGTTATAAGTAATAGTTTTCTTGTAGTGTCATCTTTTTTCTCACAGGATTCCTGAATGCCAACCCGATTCCCCACTTGAAGGCGAGGGTGGCCAATTACGGACTGATGGACCAAATAGCTGCACTTCACTGGGTGCAACAGAACATCGCGCTGTTTGGTGGTGACGCTGGTAATGTCACGATGCTTGGTCACGGTTCTGGCGCCGCTTGTATCAATTTCCTTATGATCTCACCTACTGTCATGCCAGGTAAGTCAAACTATTCAATACTAAACTTTTTTTTTTATTTTTAAAAAGGGATAATGTTTTTTTTTTGTTTTTTCAAAGTAAATATTAATAGGAATATGAAATATGCGCTCTATCCCTAATCAAATAAATATGATTGGGTCGCAAATAAATCTCAGTAAATATCCTTCATGAAGATAATTATAGCAGTTCCATTTAGAAGTGCCATTAAAAAATGCTAATCTTTCTCTTAGCACAGGCGAAAATGATTTTCTTTTAAATGTTTCTATCGATCTTATAAAAGTGTTAAATATGACGAAGTCGGGGTAAGACTTTTATCATTGCCAATGGGCAATTTATTAATCCAGAAAGTTCGAGGTACTTCATAAGATGTGAGGAAAAGTTTACGTAACATGTTTCGTTCATATTATAAAACAATTTGAAATGAGAAAAGTTGTTTTAATCATACCGGTATTCGTTTGATTTTTGCGTAGCAGCAAAATTTTAAATACCTACTGTTATATATTAGGGGTTATTGTGTATTTACGAAAATTATTTGTTTTAGGTCTTTTTCAACGCGCTATTCTCCTATCTGGATCGGCGTTAAGTTCCTGGGCTTTAGTTGAGGACCCCGTCAGCTTTTCTCTTCAACTGGCTAAAGAATCTAACTGCACCCTTCCAGAAGACATAGTGAAAGACCACGAACTAATAGTAGACTGTCTGAGAGAAGTACCTCTCGAGGAACTTATGTCAGCAGCAATCAGTACACCAAGCTATTTGACAGCATTCGGACCATCCGTTGACGGTGTTGTTGTTAAAACAGACTACGCTAAAGAACTATTAACATTTTTCATTCCGAACGACCTCCAAGGTTTCACTAGTGTGTCCGGAGTTAACAATTTCAAAGCGGATAAAAGGAGCGGCGATAGGATATTCGGGATCAGGGGAGGTCAAAATAAATACGATCTGCTATTCGGAGTGGTTACTAGTGAGGCCCTTTGGAAATTCTCGGCTCAGGACATACAAAACGGATTTGAGGGCGAGAGGAGGGATAGAATAATAAGGTGAGGGCAATGTTTATTCAGCAAATTGGTGTTCGACCTTAGGGCTCCGTTATAGAGCCTCTTCATGGAAATGGGTAGTAACGGAAGGTTCTCCGACGACGCTGTAAACCTCATTGTTGAATTAATGATTTGTTAAAGGTATAATAAGTACACATTGTGAAATCTAATCACTTATGCAAGCTTTCGTACACGTGTTGCTGATATCTGTTTTAATAATGCACAACCTAATTAATGTGGGTATAAGCTGTTTGTCGAGCTGTATCTAGGTTGCAATAACAAATGAGCGCTCTCGCTTGCAAACTACATGCATTATACGTAGCAATTCCACAATTCACTTCATTCAAATACAACGACAACAGTTCTTATACAGCTCACTGGTTTTTGTTGTGTCACAGTAGGACGTATTTCAATTATTTCTAAATCAGGCCTGTTCAAGCGTAAGCTTTCACTGGGAAGTTTTTTTCCAGTGAAGTGTCACAATGCTCAGCGAGCGAACGCTGTCTAGAATTGGGCAAAAGGGAAAATATTTCTCTGCCACCTCTCGCGTCACGTTTCGTACACGTGGCACAATATAAAAAGAGGTTCGCAACAAAAGCTTTTAAAATAATACAATCATGTTCATAACGCGATACTGAACCGAAACGTGAATAAAGGTGTTTTTTTCAGTCTTTTTGTATAAACAGGGCGTATTACGATGCCTACGCGAAGAGCTGACGATAACAAGATTTTTCGCAAAAAATTCTTTGTACACCATTATCGCGCAGAGAACACTAATTGATTGTCATACATATAATATTAAAAACTACGTTTATACATTCATATTTTAAAGACAAAAGGAAAATGACTTTATGAGTTACCTCATATTGAAGTCATTTTTTTAATTTGACGACTCTGTATATAATACAGGGAGAAAAAACAGCCCTTGCTGAGTTTCTTGCCGGTTCTTCTCAGTACAAGGTCTCCCGCCGTAGATTTGCGAACTGATGGCGTAACTTTTCGACATTCACAGGTGCTTGTAACAGCCTAGACTGAATGAAAGATATTGAATTTTGAATTTTTTAAAAAAAAAGGCAATAATGACAGCATGTCAGACATGGTGTTCGTGACGTGATTGAATTAATCGAAATTTGAAGTCTTTTTAAAGCCCGATTGATTAGGCTCCTTCTGGATAAGCTCACTATATCGTAGATCCAATCTCTGCTATTGGGCCGGATGCCGGAGAACCAAGAGCTTACCCATTACCAAATAAATAAATAAAATATGACGTTGTATTGAAGTTATACAAGTGTAATCCTGAGGACTTGGAGAAGTCGCATTCTTTTTATTTGCATAAACAATAAAGCAAATTTTGAGATTATGAAAAAGCGATTAATCAATTCCATACATAGATTTTTGCAACCTAATATTTATAGGACTGCAAAATAATTGAATTCAAAGCCTGAGACATTGTTTTTTTTCCTTACAACTGTTTAAATCATAAGGATGATTTAATATTGATTTTATATTTAAGGTAAAAAATAATGCCTATATTATATAAAAAATCAGTGTTTTTCTTAGAACACCACTAATAGAATGTTATTTTACAGGACTTACGTGAGAAATGCCTACACATATCACTTGAGCGAGATATTCTTCACAATCGTCAATGAATACACGGATTGGGAAAGGACTGTTCAGGTGAGAGATTTAAGTCAATTAAGTGAAATCAAATACAAAGATTTAATAGTATTTACGATAAACATACCAATTATTGGATATCATGTTATTGTTCTATGTATTAAAATTAAAGGGATTTCGCAAATTCTTTAACTTTTACCAACATACAGTAACATTTGCTCGAATACAGGTAGATTCTTAGACTAGATTATTAGTAAAAGCTTATACAATTGCCATATTTGATAAGATGAGAAATGATAGTACTTTAGGCGACTGTCATATAAGAAGGGGTATTAAAACAAGAGAGTCTGTTTACTCGAGTGTTTTAATACCTAAATTATACGCAGTTGCATAAACTACATTATCTTCACTCATAGGAACAATTTTATTGATATTAAACAAAGTAACAAAGAAGTATTTTGCAAAACTTTTCTGAAATCCCGAAAACAAAACACGATCGGCTGATACAATTTTATGGGAAGTGTGACAGATTAATTTTTAAATTAAGAATGCGTGCGCCTCCATTTTCACATTAAGCCTAATATCATAGTCTAATAGATTTAATTAAAAAATAAAAGTATGATGTAATGATTAAAAAGTTAGTTTACGATACAGCTAGCAGTACATTACAGAGTTTAATTTAAAATTTTATCTATGTGCGTTTATGAAGTTCGTCTATAAAAAAAATAATCTTTAAATTCATAATTCGAATATTTCGACATGAGTATAGATACAGTATTATAAAACAGCCTTAACCATTTTATAATTACACTAGGCAGCCAATTGTCAGTAAACAAAAACCAGGTCACTTGCAAACTCTAATTCGATTTTCTCAAAATCTATTAAAACTTACAACTTTAAAGTTATATCTATACAAAGTGTATTTCGTGATGATTCAAATAAACAATAAACTATTGAGAATAATCAGTTTTGAAAATTATCATCAAGAATTTTCCAAAGAAGAGGGCTTTTCCAGTTGTATTAATTGGTAATAAAATCTTAGCACACGTCTGACATATAGATGGACAAAAATTAAAAAAAATGATTAAACGTATCAGACATTTTTAATAAAGCTTGAGACATTTTTATTAAACAATCGCAACTTTATTCAAATATATGCAAATTGTTAGCATTATATTTCTTGCTTGATTACAATGTAAGTTGCCAGTAGGTACTTTAGATTTTTGAATAGAAACTTCTTTAGGCACGCTTGACTTGGGGGGTAAGCTGGCGAATGCGTTACGCGTTACGAAAAATGTGTTCGGGCGAGGCGAACGGGTTGAGTGGGGGATTTAAACAAGAGAAGCAGTGCACGCGCACATTTTCTTTCGCTCTTTCTCTTATAGCTAGTAAATGAAATATGTATATGTACATACATGTATATATTGTATACACACACACACACACACACACATATATATATATATATACAGATGGATCTAAAGAAGTTTTACTTCAGTCGTGTAGTCATAAGTACACTCTTTGTTTCTGTCGTACTTTCGGTAGATATAACTTTTATTTTTGTTAGTTTAATATTTTATGATCTGTTAGATCGGGTAATTGCTATCGAGTGTAGTTGAGCAGGATCCGTTTGATTACTCTTACTTCTAGTAATAATCCGTTTATTAACTTAAGTAATTATGATGACATTATGAAGCCGATATTAAAATTGAATATCGGCAACGTTTCTACAATAAAAAACGACGGGTTGCACTCCGGGAGTGCCGACAGAAGTGAAAACTTGAATATTAACGTTGTGCATTTTTGATATTTTGAAATGGTTAGGGAATAATTTTGCATGAATTGCTTTAATTATCAGTATAAAAGTACTTTCATTTATGTGGTAGAATACAATATTTATTTATTGCGCTATCGTACACAAACATGACAATTTATATTACATTAAAAAAGTTTATCTCTCAGTAAAATCAACTTACATGAATCACGTTTAAGCGCACTTAGCGAAATCTATTGTAAAAAAATCAACTTACATGAATCACATTTAAGCGCACCTAGCGACATCTATTGTAAAAAATATGCATTTTCTTCGTAATAAAACTGCCACCTGGACGTCCTAGTCCTAGTCCTATAGAGACTCATTATTATAATACGATAAAATTAAATATTACTATGTTTCTTCCAATATATTGAAAGTCAACAACCTTTCCAATTTTATTGCTTCCGTCTTACGATCAGGACAGGTGGCCTGTGATGTGATCAGCCCACGTGTCATGTCATGACGCGAGTTGTCATTTTTTACCAATACAAAAAAAAGCACACAATGTCGCTAAAGAAGTTTTAACAATAATGTTATATTTCAGATACTAGATCCATAGAAATGTTATTAACAATCAAACCTTAAAAACTATGTTAAAACATTTTAAAAACAAAGTTATTTCATATATATACCTTCTGAGGCACCGGTCGCATGAACGTGTATATGTACCCAGTGCCTCAGAATGGCACACTCCGGTTTTTTCCGATAACATCGAGGCAAAACCTTGTTCGAGAATATTGGTCGTATAGAGATGAAATTCATACTGAAGACGAGCTTCTATTCCGAGGTAATAGCATGATTATTCCTAAAAAGATCAGGTCCGATATTTTAAAAATTATACATAGTGGTCATCTAGGAATAGAAAGATCTAAGGCATTTGCTCGTGGACATGTTTTTTGGCCATTTATGTCAAGTGACATTAAGAATATGGTAGAGTCCTGTCCTGCATGTCTTTCTCATAGAAATGCAAATCTACCAGAGCCTCTTATGTCACATGAAATACCTAGTATTCCATGGGGTAAAGTTGGTATAGATTTTTTCTCACATAAGAATAGAACTTATGTTGTTGTCGAAGATTACTATTCCAATTTTATTGAAGTCACAAATATTAGTACAGTTAGTGCTAAAGCATTAATAAGCATGCTTAAACCTATTTTTAGTAGACACGGAATACCAGTGGAGATTGTGAGCTTTAACGGGCCTCCATTCAATTCCGCTGAGTTTCATCAATTCACACGTCAATGGGGAATCAAGCAAACTACTTCCAGTCCCTATTTACCGAGGTCGAATGGGTTAGCAGAATCAGGCGTAAAAGTATGTAAGCGCATATTAATGAAGTGCGAAGAGACTAACACAGACCCGTATCTGGCTCTATTGCAATACCGTAATACGCCTAGGGGGAACTTAGCTTCTCCAGCGCAGTTACTAATGTCACGAGTTCTGAGGACACAACTACCAACGATAGCAGAAAAGCTTCGTCCTAAAGTTGTGCGATTTGAAGATCACTTGGAAACGAAAAGGAAGAATGCAGTGAAATCTAAATCATATTACGATCGAAAAACAAGAGTCTTATCAGATGTCAAGGTAGGTCAAGATATATTTTACAAAAAGAATCCATCTAGTAATTGGATGCCTGGAAAAATAAAAAGTATATATGAAGAACCGCGATCTTTTGAGATTGAAGGAAGAGATGGTACGTCGTTGAGAAGAAACAGACAACATATTATATCTCCTCCACCATCAAGTTCACCTTCAACTTCAGGTCCTATGTTTGAAATAGATGTTGAAGAAGTCAATAATTCACCGGTTCAGAGTACTAGTAGTCATACGCGTACTAGGAGTGGTAGGATTGTTAGGCGACCAGAAAGACTTAATTTATAGACTTGACCTAATGCTCTCCTATACGTAAAGTAACTAATTGTTTCAGTTAGTACAGTCGGTGACAAAATACTTTTTATTTTAATTTATTAATTTACATTCTTGTTAATAAGGGGGATGTTATATGAGCAGTTAGTCTATGTCTGTCGTCCTTAGTCTATACTTGTCAGTACGTCGATATTATAAAATTGCTGAGCCAAACAGTCGTCTTATTTATAATTATATACTATAACACTGTTGGCGCTCCCACGAACCCTGTGCATCAACGATGCAATTCTCTTGCGCATCACTGAAGGGAAGTCGTCTACGTGGGCATCTGCGAACATACCCGATGCACTGCAGTAGCGTGGGAGCCCCAACAACATCCTCAATCCATTATTGTATTGGACACGGTTTTCACTTCAAAAACTTCATAACAAAATAAACTCCTTATTCAATAGAAATTCAGGTTTAATTTCCAAGTTTTAAAAGCTTACTAAATCTACGTTTCTACTTAGTTAATCCATGTTCGGCGTTGTTAACCGCGCCGCGACGCATGCCAAAAAACAATTAGGGTCGCGCTTGCCAGTCGCAAATGTAAATTATCGCTATTATTACTAACAAAAAGCACAGTTGAGGTTATAGAATAACCGGTGTTAAAAATAACCAAGCGGCTACTTTCCCGCTAATATTTCTACAGCCAGATTGCGGCGGTACTGTAGAAATTGGAGATCCTGCTTTAGTAATTACTAAAGGCTCAGCTTTATTAAGGTTTCAGGCAAATTTTGCTAATGGCTATTTCGTTAATCTCATAATGTTGCTTTGGGTTTTGTTACTTCCTAAAATATTTACTGATTTCTCATTATTCTTGATTAATTAATGATACGTTTTAGGAAAACGACGAGACAATTTTCCTTTCTGGGTATATTGTAAACTAAATACACAATTGTATTTAGGGCATGATAAGGATACACATCTGTAAAATTTAGTTTCAGTTTAAGGATTCTATATATATATATATATATATATGTTTCGATAGGATAGATCATGTCGTACTTTTACAAAAATTGCAAATGATTGGTATACGCGGTAACCTGTTTCGCTGGTTCAGCTCATATGTTGAGAATCGGAGTCAAATCGTTGTTCTCAATGGTTATCAGTCTACCCCACTCTTAATACCTTCTGGATTACCTCAGGGATCACTTTTGGGTCCCTTGTTATTTACGATATTTACGAACGATATATATTCTAATTTTTTTCACAGTAAAATATTTCTTTATGCGGATGATATGAAAATTTTATGCCCAATCAAATCAATCTCAGATTGTACTCGATTGCAAGAAGACCTTAACAGGTTTCAATCTTATTGCATTAAAAATAAATTAAACCTTAATATTTCAAAATGTTTCGTCTGTTCGTTTTCAAGAAAACCTAAAGTCATTAAATTTAATTATAGTATTCAGAATAATATACTTAACAGGACTAACTATATGCGGGACCTTGGAGTGATTTTTGATTCTAAGCTTACATTTGAGAATCATATTGATTCAATAGTCTCAAAAGCCAGAAAAGCTCTAGGTTTTGTTATACGAATGTCGTCTGAATTTACAAACATTAAAACTGTAAAAATGCTGTATTGTGCTTTCGTGCGCAGCCACCTCGAATATGCCTCGCAAGTATGGAACCCTCAGTACCAGACTTACATTTCGAGGATCGAAGCTATACAAAAACGGTTTCTACGTCATATTCAATTTAAATGTAGGAAATTTCACCATGGTTACTCCAGTAGATGTAAAGCATATCATACTTTACCACTTCAGAAACGCAGAGAAATGGCGGACATCACCCTATTATTGAAGACCCTTAATAGCAGCATCGATTGCCCTGAATTGTTAAGCAAAATATTTATTAGTACCCCTGACAAAATCACTAGGCACTCTAAAACTCTTTATGTGCCGTTAGTCTCAACTAATTATCGTCGAAATTCTTTCACAATTAGAGCTCCTCACACTTTTAACCAGTACTCATCAGGCCAGTTAGATGTTGATTTGTTTTGTGACAGCTTGAATTCATTTAAAAAAAAATTCAATAATCTTTTCTTTGAGCCGAGTACTTAACCTATGTATTTTTTAACTTTCTGCTTTTTTAATTACTTATAAGTATATATAGTATACATACATACATACTTAATAATGCATTTAAGCATCATGTGCGCTTCATGCCGACTTTTTTAATTAGTACTTTAACTATCCGCGGAAACTATTAATTGGCCTTAATCATAAATATTATACAGAATAGCAAGTAAGAAAAACTAGCTGTAAGTTTCCCAAAAACTGTAAAAATAAAATAAATAAAATAAAATAAAATATATCCTGTCTGAGAACGATCACTCATTTTTGTTTTGTTGACACGCAGGTAATATAACTCGGTAATAAAAACGAAGGGGTACAGAAAATCTTATAATTATGATATTCTCACATATATTGGAATTAGCTTAATAATAGTATAGCCTAAAATATACTAGCAGAAATTCGACACGGCCATTAAGTTCGCGGTAGCATGATTAGTCAGTGCCCGGACAGTGGATGCTTCGAGTCCCGTCTATTACCTGAGCCGCATGGATTTACTTCTAGTAAAATTATCTTTGGATTTAAACGTCTAGCAGTTAATGCTTATATGTATAGTAAAAATATAATAAAATGTAATAACGAACATCAAAAGGCAATGTCATAATATATATAATCTCGTTCCTCATCTTTAATACAGAAACGACAATATGGAAAACGCTTTTACGTCGGGTATAAATGAAAAAGATGGCCTACGCACTCTAAATAAAAGGCACCTTAGGCCAACTTAATGCGATGCCATTAGTTGGCTTATTTTGCTTAATTAATTTTGCCTTTGCGTCCTTTTGATGGTACCTACGTCCTTATAACTTATAAAAACGTAAAGTGCCATTTTTGTAATCATATTTATAAGTATGAATAAAAATATTTTATATATTACTTTAGCAGCTACCTCGGGCAAAGAATTAGTCTAGCTATTCAAAGGGGGAACGCTGCCAGTATCTTTGGAACCTTGCCTAAAGGGACTCCTTTTAGTAATATATTTTTGTTATTATATTATATTTTTTAAGGTTTTCAGTTTAAGGTTCATTGTTCCTGTATATATTAACTATATTTTAAGGTAAATGTGCATATTATTATTACTATTACTTTATTACTTGGGATATGATTTACACTTTTTTATGTTAATTATATAATATGTTGATAACATAAAAGGAACGAAAGGAAACCACTATCTGAAACTAGATAGATAGAGAAATACTGAAATACAGATACTGAAACCAGTATCTTCGTTATTAATTCTTTGTTTGTGCTTTGTTTTTACCAAGACCAAGCTACTTTTTGTCGCTTACAGCTTACAAGCTGGTCTACAGGTTCGAAGTCGCTCAGCTCATGGAAAGGGCTATGCTCGGCGTTTCTCTGAAGGATCGCATCAGAAATGAGGTGATCCGACAGAGAAACAGAGTTATCGACAAAGCCCACCAGATTAGTAAGCTGAAGTGGCAGTGGGCTGGCCACATTTGCCGAAGAACCGATAACCGTTGGGGTAGACGAGTTCTGGAGTGGAAACCGCGTCTAGGCAAACTTAGTGTAGGACGTCCTCAGGCACGATGGAGTGACGATTTGCGCAAGGTGGCTGGCAGGAGCTGGATGCGAGTAGCCCAAGATCGATCTGAGTGGCGTGCAATTGGAGAGGCCTATGTCCAGCAGTGGACTAAAATATGCTGTTGATGATGATGATGAAGCTACTTTTTGTTCTTTTACCTGCCTCTTACCTGCTTCATCATCAGCCTATTAATTTCCCCACTGTTGGGGCACAGGTCTTCCCTATGAATAGAATAGAGAGATTGGGCCATGACCCACCACGCGGGCCCAGTGCGGATTGGTGGGTGTTAACGACTGCAGAGGCAGCCGGGGCCAACGGCTTAACGTGCCTTCCAAAGCACGGAGGAGCTCGAGGTAGTAAATTTTTGGTCACCCATCCAATGACCGACCACTGCGAAAGTTGCTTAACTTCAGCGATCTCAGCCGAACGCGCTAACCTCTTGCGCCATCGAGCTCCTCGAATTATTAGTCGAATTTATTATAATGAGGCTCATTATAATAAATTCTATGCAACTTATTGATACCCCATGTTTTGCGTATTTGTATTGTTCTATTGAAAATAATATTGAAATTTAAACTATGACTGAGCATAATATAAACTATGTAACTTGAAACACAATATTTTGAATATAACACTGACGTCCGTTACTTCGTGTTAAAATTTAACTACGAGTGATTTTTTCAGATGGGTTTTTATCAAATAAAATAAACACAAAAACATATCTGACGACCTCCGTGGCCGTGTGGTTTGTACGCCGGGTTTCATGGTGTCACCGACTCGAGAGGTCCCGGGTTCGAATCCCGGTGGGGGCCGATGTTTGTGTGATGAATACGTACATTTGTACTCCAGTCATGGATGGTTAATATGTATTTCTATATAAATATACTAATATATGTACAGTATATGTATTCTATCCGTTACCCTAGTATCTCATAACACAAGCCTTACAGTGCTTACTTGGGGGCTAGGCTAATTGGTGTGTGTTGGAAATATTTATTTTATTTTATCGCCGCACACGGGCCACCGACCACAGCCACAAAACGCCGCCACCGGCATATTTCTAGTAGTTTTCATACATTTCATACATTTTATATGCCACACGCTACAAATCGTCGTTGCTCGCTTCTTGTGGCCCGCACCGGCCACTTAATGCGCCGATACAAAACGCCGCCACACGTCACTCACGCGATTCCCCACCCCTCTCTCCCTTTAATGATTACGTTAACGAGTTCCAATTATATTTATCTTAGCTTGAGGGTTTAAAAAACAACGTAAGCGTACATGATCCCAAACCTGCCCGAACACAAAGTAAACATCGATAAATTAAACAGACATTCAGTTTTTTCGATATCTCCGATTACATTGTCACGTATATTGATGCCGTAACGTAAATTAAGCTCTATAAAACGCTGTCAAAAGAAGTAAACGAGGCCATTAATAACCCTTCCATATCGGGTTCGGAACGAACATTTTCTTTATTAACGAAAACATGCTATATCGATACGAGAACAGAAGTTATTTTAGATTAATTGTGTGATTCTATAGACCTGACAAAGGCAATAATGTGCTGGAAAAGTTTGAGATAAATCAGTGCATAAAGAGTTTCATCTGTATATATTTTTTTTACTGAGGAGCTCGATGGCGCAAGTTATTCGGTCGGTCATTGGATGGGTGACCAAAAATTTACTATCTCAAGCTCCTCCGTGCTTCGGAAGGTACGTTAAGCCGTTGGTCCCGGCTGCATCTGCAGTCGTTAGCACCCACCAATCCGCACTGAGGCCGCGTGGTGGATCATGGCCCAATTTCCCTATTCCATCCATAGGGAAGGCCTGTGCTCCAGCAGTGGGGACATTAATAGGCTGATGATGATGATAGATTTTTTATTGTTCTTTATTTTTATAGGTCTCTCTTTTTGTCGTCATGAGTAAATTGTCCTAGAGTATTGAATCAGGGTGGGAGACGTTGGCAGCTGTGACACAGTCTATACTAGCTACGGCTGTTACCGTAAGCCTCCAACTGTGTAATGAATTTTCTGTATTTACATCTTTTATATAAGAGGATGAATAGGGGTGATGACGGGGTACAGTAAACGAAATTCTATTTAGTCCGTCAGTTAGATGATCAAAAAATAATGGACACGTATTTTTTCCTTAGGCAATCAACCAAAAAATGACAAAGTTATAGCGTTGGGAGTAGGGGCTAGTGTTTTGTTTAAGTGAAAATTCACTAAAAAGTGACGTTTTTAGTGAATTTTCACTTAAAAGTGTATTAAAACGTGACGTCATGCGACTTTTCAAATCAATATATCTCTGCAATGTTTATATTATGTAAAAAAGAAAAAATACGTGTCCAATACTTTTCGATAATCTACCTGATAAACGAAGAAAAAAAAATAGTCATCTTCCCTATTTGTAAATTTGAGATGAAATAAAGAAATTATTAATCTGATGTATAAAATTCTCTTGTCACGGTGTGCGTAATTGAACTACTCCGAAACGGCTCGACCGATTTTCGTGAAATTTTATATTCACATTCAGTAGGTCTGAGAATTGGAAAACATTTATTTTTCATTCCCCTAAATTTTAAGGGTACCACCCTTATTTTTTGTTTGAACATAATTTTTTGATTTTATTTTTTTATGATACATCATACAAAACCCTAAATTTTCACCACTTTACCACCAAACCTTATTTTTATGGCGGTATAAAGTTCGCTGGATCAGCTAGTATTTATATCAAACTCATTTATTCAGTCTAGGCTGTAACAAGCTCTTGTGAAAGTCAAACGCTATGCCATCGGTTCGTAAATCAACAGCGGGAGACCTTGTACTGAGAAGAACCGTCAAGAAAACCTAAGCAAGGGCTATTTTATTATTTATTTATTATATATAAAAGGCAACCGTTACTAGCTGATTGTTTTTGTCAACGAGGCATAGTATTGCAGCTGCATGGAGACACACACACACACATACATACATTCACACACACCCACACTTCATAAAGTTATCATGTGACAAATTCCTGAAAACCCTTTTATATGGGTATTTATTGTTTGTTTTCTTTTTTTTGTCATTTGTTATGTGTTATCCAATCTTAATTGTTTTTTATGTTCGTAAATTATATATATTTTTATACTATTTTTAAAATATAATTTTATATTGATATATAGTAACGCCGTTAGTATCTCATGTGTACATAATAAGTTTCTGTAATTGGCCTTAAGAATGTATTCATATTTTATTGTATTACATCCACAAAAATCGCCGTAGAAACTTTGTTAAAGATAAATAAATAATAAGATAAATTAAGATAAATCAATAATATAATATAACTATACTGTATGTATAATCAAAATACTGATTACTTAGTTTCGTTATCGTCTTACAAAGTTCCATCTAGAAAAAATCTAGATTAAATGTAGACACTGTATATTCTGTATAAGCGTCCTGTCTAAAAAATAAATCACCAAGGAACAGTAAGGAAAATTCAAATGCCCCATTTTAAGATTGATTAATATTTCATTTCAAGCGAATATCATCATCAATATTATGTTTCATTAAGCGTAGCGTCTTGATAGGTCCATTAGTTAAGGGTTGGGGGATCAACTTTAAAACGTTCACCGCTAGCCGACATTAATATTAAAATCCTTTGGTCTATAGATACAAATTAACCGCCTTTTGTTTTAGGTTTAGGTATATATTTGTCGCTAAGATTTTTTATTGATGACCTATTAAATAGAGTGTTTTGTCTGATCTTATTAAAAAAATTAGTTTGAATGCGAAGCTGAAACCTGAGGTACCAGCGATTCACTTCTAGCCTGCATCTATCACACAACATGGTACTAAGAAAAACCACAGAGTGTTGAAAGAATGAATCTTTTTAGGGGACTTCATTAAACATCTTAATACGTAACTACAGATAATGTGTTTTAAATGTTACTGAATAATCATGATGATATTTTATTATTATTGTTGTAAGTACTAAACTGCTAGATTATTAAATCACAAGAAAAAATTTACTTAAAAAAATCCACTCGAATCAGACGAGATTCTGAAAAAGTGATTTTTCTATCATCATCATCATCATCTATTAATGTCCCCACTGCTGGGGCACAGGCCTTCCCTATGGATGGAATAGGGAGTTAGGGCCATGACCCACCACGCGGGCACAGTGCGGATTGGTGGGTGCTAACGACTGCAGATGCAGCCGGAACCAACGGCTTAACGTGCTTTCCAAAGCATGGAGGAGCTCGAGATAGTAATTTTTGGTTACCCATCCAATGACCGACCACTGCGAAAGTTGCTTAACTTCAACGATCGCAGCCGAACGCGCTAACCACTTGCGCCAACGTGCTCCTCACCAATGAGATTTTTCTATAGATGATGATATTTTGCCTTATTTTTACCATAAATGTTACTTCTTCATGAGAACCTTTGTTTGTAGCATCCGATCAACACAAGGGACGCAGCAGTGCTGGCTATATCGGACGCCCAGTACGTAGCGCCGTTGGTCCAGACGGGAGATTTCCTCAGCGTAGCCAAAAGCTCACCAGATTCGGGACCTAAGACTTTCTTCTACGTCTTTGATTACCAGACCAAAGATGGCGACTACCCTCAGGTATGTGTCAGATAATTCACCATGAACATGTATTATTTTTCCTTCTTATGCCCTGTTAACGATATAGTACACCGTGAATTTTGAGTTACCTGAGGAAATTTAAAAATTGTGTACATAAATAAAAAATAGTGGGAACAAATTATAAACAGTAAACATACTAGGTACACTCCCATACAAAAATAATTATTCATATCGTATACAAAATATCTTAAAACGACGCAAATTTGTTAAAATAACAGATATTATGAAATTACTATCCCCTTTAAATACATCTATCAATTAATTTATGCGACAATTGAAATTGTTAAGGATTGATTGACATTCCAAAGACATATATCTATAATGGTGAAATAATTGAAAACAAAACTAGAATAGTGAAAATGGGTTTGAAGGTAAGGTGCCTACAAGAGCGACGATCACGCAGTTAGAAGGACCCAGAAACTGAAACCTAGAATTTTAGTATTCTGGGGCACGTGGATCGCATAAAATAGTGAAAAGCATGCATATAATTTGGAGATTTCTACGGTCACGTATGGACAGCCACTTGAGTTCATTTCCATAGTGAGAGATATGGACGTACTTACGCACACCGAAGATAGAGCGAATAGCAGACGTCGGCATAGTCATGGATAGGAAGAACGAGAACCTGTACGAGCGTAACCATTGTACTGGAAGGGAGAAAGAACTTCAATCTGTCCAGAACCCTACTTGTGTTAATAACTATACGACAAACTTCATCAACTTGATCTTTCCAGCTGAGAGAACAGTCTAAGAGTAGACTTCCTTCCTTTGGAGAAGTTTCTTCTCACACCTCCAAATTTCTTCCCAGACAATTCTTGACACTAGCTAGAAATACAATTGAAATACCATTATAAAGTAACGGTTTTAGTGAACCTTAATCCAGCAGGACACTATTATGATTGCTTGGCGTTTAGCTGGATTAACGGAGATACCGTAACAGTTGTACCATTCCGAAATCCAATGAAGGTCATCATTTAGGCATGCCAAGGCCTCATTCAAATCATTTTTGTCGGCATGAATATAAAGTTAGAGATTATACGCATATAGGTGGTAAGAGGAATGAATCATAGTAGTGAAAAAATTGATAAACAACGAAAAAAGAAGAGGAGAAAGAATACCACCCTGTGGAACATCTATTTACACGACAAGAAAATTTATATTTCAATAAACTCATTATTCAATGAACTCATCACAAGGCTAATTACTACAAAACAATAGAATTGATTGTTTAATTTGTTGTTTCAAATTGGAAGCGGCGGTTCCTATATTTGGAAATATCGAGAAGATTTGTTGAAATTTCGTGTATTTTATTTTTATTCTTCATCATAGCTAATTAGAATTCTGATTTGGTGGTATCCACATCAAAAGCGATGTACTGTGGTACTGAGCTACTGAATAAACTCATTTGTTTTTGCTTTAGGTAAATACAAAGAATTAATTAAAATATGGAATTTATTTCTTAATTGAGTTAAATAACAAGGAACAGAGAGTCTTGTCCTTGGTCAAAGTGATCTTTATTAGTAAAAGGTTGATTGTCTTATGAACAAACTAATTCAATTAAAGTGTAACTATCAAGTATTGCAGACGAGGGCTTCGTAGAATTCTACAAAGTTCATTATCATTTTCTGGAAATTATGTAACTTACTCGGAATTTCACAGTAGCGTACACAATAAAGTTAAGTTGAGTTCAACAAAATCCATTTCCCATTGATGATTTATTTAGGAAGTGGTAGTACCATTTATAGTACTTGCTGTATCGGTAGCTACTGTAAACCTTTTCTGTTGTTTTCATCATTGATTTTCTTACTTTATTCCTTACTAATAATAGTGAAGGCTTTTTCAAATTTTCATAAAAAGTAAATGAGAGTCATTAAAAATATTTTACTTCCATAAATAAAATACGAAATTTCTGAAATCTCAGTCTGGAGTAAAAACTGACTTAAAATTTTACTAAATAGCGTAGTGTACTAGTTCGTTAAGCGAACGTGGAAAATAAGCAACCGCGCAATGGTCGGTCATAGGATGGGTGACCAGAAATGTACTATATTAAGTTCCTCGTTAAGCTGTTGGACCCGGTTGCTTCTGTAGTCGTCAGCATTAGTCTCGCGTAGGCAATACCTTTATTCCATACTGAGGGAAATCTGAGTCTTTGCAGTGGTGACATTAATAGGTTGCTGTTCCTGACTTTTATTAAATTCAGTTGGAAATTTTAGGCTTTGAAAATGTTAATAAGTAATAGTATTATTTCAGCGAATGGGCTCAGTACATGGTGAAGAACTGCCGTACCTATTCGGTGCACCGCTAGTTGATGGACTGGGGCACTTTCCCAAAAACTACACCAAGTCCGAAGTAGCCCTTAGTGAAACCTTCATACTGTACATGGCAAATTTCATCAGAACAGGGTAAGTGTAAAGCAAACAAATTTAAATTAAAGATCAAATAGCATCATCAGAAAAATTCAAGCTCTTGAATAACAGATAAGAGTGTAAACAAATTGTAAACGCCTTGCATTTTATTCAATTGAAATTTATCTCATTTTATATGAAAGGCAAAAGGAAGGAAAAGGTTGAGAAATTGTCCTTATCTGATATCGGGGGTCCAATATCTTGAAACAATAATATAATTCAACTTAGCAAGATAATTCCAATTCAATTTTGGAGACCATTTTAAACTTCTGTGTGCGTATTGAATAATTTTATAAAATTTAGATGTTATTTTAATAATAATGATTATTATTGGTGTTTTGATTAAAGCAGATCAATACAATAGTACTATTTAAAATGGAAGCCTATCGGAAATTAAAACAGTGAAGTGCTTTAGCTTGTCAAAGACATAATCGTATCAGATTAATGCGGATCAGTGGAAGAGGTTCGCCAGTTTGATTTCCAAAGAGCTAATCTCTAAATTTATCTTAAATTCCAATTAACAAACAATTATGGAAATCTCAACTGAAAAATATAAAATTAAATAAAAGGCGCTGATGAGATTGTTGAATCTATTCTAAATGTTGGTTACAACGTGAGGTGAATAAATAAACAGCAACATAAATGCTACAATTAGACTTAGCTTACTAAATAGTCGTCAAAACAAGCTCTCGAAATGGTAATCAAACGCTTATGTCCTCATCAAACAACAGTGTTCCAACGGAAAGCCAAACGAAATTGAACGTTACTTAATTAAACGATGGTTACACTTAATAGCCCTCGGTTAGTGTCCAGAGAGAATATCAAAGCCGACACCCTACCACGGCAAAATAGCATTTATGGCGTAGACTTATGAGCCATGTATACGTTTGACGCGATAGTAGTAACTTTGATTTCTGGGTATCCTTTTGATGTAGCCTTTGAACGTTACGGGGATATTCAGATCTTCCATGTCGCTTATACTCAAAAGGAGGTTTGATGTTTCCATGTGAGACAGTAAAAAAGAAATTTCCGAACATTCAGTTGCATATACATTTTTAATTATGTACTAACGCTATGTTAACAAATAGTAAAAAAGACCCATCGTACTTATATATCTATTTTTATCAAAAATTTAGTATTTTGCCAGTGTATTTTTAATTCAAACAATAATGTAAAATATAAAAGATGTTTTATATATTGTAGTGTTTAATAGCAAGACAGCATAAAGATCATGAAGCTGTTTCGTATTTTTTCTCGAAAAACCTAATACACGGGCAACACTGTTACAAAGTTCGAAGTTGCCTAACAATCATAAAATATAGCATCGCCCACAGTTAATTTGCGGCGAATCCTGTTACAATCTTTGGCGTTTGCTGCATAAAGTTACCATCTCGCTTTCCAGCATTTGCACTAAACAACACAATATAATAGAGTATCATTATTTTCGCGATTCGGTGAATACGAAAATAACAGTTACAGACCGCTAACGGCCGGTTTCCTGTTTCGCCTTGTTTGGTAGGGGATGGAAAATTGTTGTGGGGTCGGGCGTTTCATTTGTTACAGTTTTTCGGTTAAAAGAATCTGTTTAAGGCTTAATGAGTTTGGGGTGTGCGAGATTTAAACTTATGATTTTGGGTGAAAATCGGGACTTTTGAATACTAATATTGTTCTACTAACAAAGGAGTCCTCCTTTTTGCTTACGAACCAATAACAACATACTATATATTATTAGACAAGTTTTTAAATGTACTTTAATTGTTGTTATGGCGGAGTGTCCCAAATCGCTGTGTGAAAAAACTTGTGACACAATAAAGCCAGCTAGAAAATAATTTAAAACTCTTTACTAAGGGTTCATATTAGCTAAAACTAGTCACCATAATATTGTGTAAAGCATTTGCACAATGGCTTGTATATAACTGAAGTGTAGAGAGGTGGTTTGATAGGAGATTTGCACCGGTACGATATGCCTCAAAATGTATGGTCAATAAGAGGCCGTATACAGTCTCGCCATATAAGGTAAAGAAAGTATTTATGTTACATTTCGGTTAGCAGGGATGTAATTGACATTATATTACACTTGTTTGACAGTGTCAACTTGTTGTTGACATTCAATATATTAAACGAAACATAGTAATATTTTATTTTATCGTATTATAATAATAAGTCTATCTAGGACGTCCAGCCGGCAGCTTTATTGCGAAGAAAATGCATTTTTTTACAATAGATGTCGCTAGGTGCGCTTAAATGTGATTCATGTAAGTTGATTTTTCTGAGAGATGAAACTTTTTAATGTAATATAAACTGTCATGTTTGTGCGCAATAAATAAATATTGTATTCTACCACATAAATGATAGTACTTTTATACTGATAATTAAAGCAATTCGTGCAAAATTCCAAAATATCAAAAATGCACAACGTTAATATTCAAATTTTCACTTCTGCTGGCACTCCCGGAGTGCAACCCGTCGTTTTTTATTGTAGAATTTTTTGGTACTACTCTGTTAGATTTACAAAATATACTAAAAATTAATTGATGATTTACATAAAAACAGACACTTATATTTTTGCAAATGAAGTCTGGCTTTTTTGCGTCATTACTTTTTTCACACAGAACCTTGGGAATTTCCGCCATAACAGCACGGACCCATAACAGTAGTAAAAGTAAACAAAAAAATCTTTCCAATGATGTTTCGTATGTTGTTATTGGTTACTAGGCAGGCTTTTATACATTTTTACCACTCCTACTTAAAGAAAATTCTTTTTATTCTAGATAACAATGTATTCTATGTGAGATCAAAAAAATATGTATGCATTGTTCAATTTAATATTTCATTTATGAAACAAAGAATAACTTATTCTAAATTATAAATTTTCTTATTACATACCAAAGCAATAATGGCGACATGAATTTGCATTGCTTTTGAAAAGATTCCCAATTAGAATTTGCCAAATATAAATTCGCGTAACAGAAATATCTTCAAAGTTGTCTGATATTGGTTTATTTATTTACTAGCAACCCAAATGAAGCTCAACGTCAAGAGGGCGTCCTTCCAATTTCGAGAGAGAGGAATCGATATAAAAGCATCGTATGGGACGAATATGATACGCTTCATCAGAAATACTTGGAAATTGGTAAGCTAAAATACAGTATTATTTTTGGCGAAACTGAGATGCAACAATGTTTTACCTGCATATTTCATTTACTTACACAATCAAGTGACATTTTTATCTAAATGTAATAGAAAGACATTATAATTAAATGTCCAGCTATTAATGGTATTATTATGTAGTTCTCGACACATTAATGGTATCGGTGTGACTATTGTAATGACAATTTAAAATACAAAGAGATAATACAAATAATATCTTTTACATTTTCAATTTCATCCAAAAAGCTTCAACTGAATTAATTAAAGTTGAAACAATTTAAATATTCTTAAAGATTCTCGGCAGTTTCGGTGACGCTTGCAAAATATCAACTTCAAAGTTAATTACCGTACCTCACCCGACCGAGTAATTTGAGCCCGTAAAATTTGGCCTGACCCTTTTACATTCGAAAATTCTATTGCAGGCATGAAACCGCGCATGAAAAACCATTACCGCGCCCATCAGCTGTCCGTGTGGCTACGGTTGATCCCGGAGATCCACAGGGCCGGAATGAAGGACGTGGTCGCGAAACACAACCTTTTCAGAAACCACAACGATCCGGAACTATACGACGGGCTGGTCCGGCCCGATCCGCTCACCCGGGCAAACTATTTCGACCCGACCCTTGAGCTATATCGGCGTCCCATCTACAACGTTACGCTGGACATACCCTCCACTACAATGGACACCTACGTGACTACCTGCATAAGTGTCATGTCGGCGAGGCCAGGGTCCGCTGTCACTCAAAGTCACGCGGCAAACAATACGAGTGCTCAGGACGTGTCTAATTTAGAAGTTGCGGGATACACTGCTTATTCAACCGCTTTGAGTGTTACAATCGCTATAGGATGCTCACTTTTGATTCTCAACGTATTGATATTTGCGGGCGTATACTATCAACGCGACAAAACTCGACTACAAGTGAAAGCATTGCAGCAACAACAAAAGAGAAATCACAATTCGACATTCGATAGCGTATCCTCTAAGCATCCCCATTACTTTGTCGGGCATTCCCAAAGCTCCAGCACGATTGTGGACATCGATCATCAAGACAAGAACGCCATTATAGCGATGACGAACAGAGTGCCGCACTTTACTAGCTCTAATTGTCCGAACGTTTGTCACACGGGAATTCAGATGTCAAATATGTCACAGAAAACTAGTCCACCTACGAATAGAGGGCAATGTACCACTTTGCCGAGAAAGGTGGGTTTCAGTTATCAGACACAGAATCAAATATGCAATGCGTCTAATTGCATGACTTTACCTAAAAATGCTACTTTCATGAGCAGCGCAAGTAATTTGCCAGATGTGCAAGCTCAGACTGGACAGTCCCAAGGTCCAGGGAACGGTTCAGTGCTTCCTCCTCCGTCTTCGCCGCCTTCGCAACACTTCCAAAAGTCGAGAGTTCCCCAAGCGGCCATGTCGGAAATGAACGTATGAGAAATGGAGGATATTTACAATTATGTGTAAAGTGTTACATTACAGTTGAGTGAAGTGACGCTAAAGTGTGTAACCACTGGACAATGCATGGTTGTAAATATCGTGAAAATGAAAATAAAAAAACTGTTGTAAATTCTGGATATGGAAAGGTTTTTTTGTGTAATATATACGATTACAGGTAACATCGTAAGGTTATAGATAATGGTACTTGATAGCGTGAAGTTATGCGTAAAGTCATTCATTGTGAATCATCATGACAGTGTTATGTTTTTTTTACTTGTAAATAATTCCTCTTCTGATTTGTTGCGTTCCCATTGTGAATGGACAGGAAATATTAAAGTATGAAATCATTGATTCAGCCTCGAACAAAGTTTGTTTCTCCATAGGAAGTCCTTAATTTTATGCTGTTACAATGGAAGTGATTCCTGTTATTTCATTCTAGTCTAGGTCATTTGATGACTTTATTAATGTAAATATTAGTATCTTAAAGACTGTATACTATATAAAGGAAAATATTTTAATCATTTTCGTTCGTGAGTGATATAGACGAGATCGCTGTTATTATGTCAACCAAAACAACTGCTCAATCAAAAGTGAATCTTGTTTTTGTAGTCTTTGTTGATTCACAAAATAGATTTTTGCGTCACGATACATCGAAAATTTAGTTACTTAGTTCTAAAACATTCAAACGCCGTAAATATTAAATAGATATAAAATCTACATTACAATTTACTAATCGAAGATTCTAATTCGCAGGCTATTTGCGTTCACATTGAGCTTTTATTATTAACAACTAAAACAAAGCAAACCACGTTACAACGTGATGGCGCGTGATAACGTTCCAAATGGGCTGACCCAAATAGCTTCAGCCCGACCAAATGTTTAGTTAGATCGACTCGACTTAAACGTTCAATCTGGATAACATTCTATCTAATCAACCGATAACATCTCGTCTGTATCACACGACAATTGGACCCCGTTACTTGTGCAATGAAATCTTAGGAATTAGATTCGCCGATGAAAATAAAGCCATTGTCAATATAGCTAACGTTAGCTATTATAGCCACAGGGCTGATCGATATAGAGATCCTTGGGGGAGATCTATGCTCAGCAGTACAGGGCGTCGTACGGCTAAGATGATGATGATGATGATAGCTATTATACTTAATCTGTTGAGCAATTGATTCATAGTTCCTTGACTCAAAATCGTCATTTTTTATTGTAATTATTTAATCTGTGATGAAAGAAAAAAAGTAAGTGCTTTTAACTGTCGATTTTGCTTTTTCTATCCAGTTTTAAAATGGAGGTCTTTTGAGGCGGGTTTACTATTTTTTGCGTGGTATGGAGTTCCTTACTTTAGACGGTTTTTAAAATTTGAAACCAATTATTGTGTAATTGTGTGTTAATATTGGTTTTGAATTCGCAATTTCACTTGCGCGCATTTATTTCAGTTGCCTGTAGACAATATTACGACGCAAAAATCTTACATTCCTAACATTATTCATATTGAATCTTTTCATAGTTCATACCAAATTGAGACAAAGATGAATTTTCAAAATATTCAGAAGTCAATTTACACGAGTATCATTATTGAATTCAAGAGTTTATTATTATGCTCGGCCAACTTAATATCAATAAAAGAGAGGCGGTCGACAGTTCCAAATTAAATCCGTATAAATTTATTAACCTTTGCTCTGTCTGCTCTGAATAATAAAATACAATAATTGTATTATGAAGATACCACAGAACGAGGGCAACCCCAAATAATCTCACGCAAAAAATCGACCTTTGTATTTACCGATCTCTTTTGTCTGATTTCTTTGATTGTACGAAACTAAATAAAAAAAAAATCATTCCAAAAATGTTTCGAATCCATTACAGAGAGGCTTTATGAATTCTATAATTACAGAAAACGAAAATCTGATCTTATAAATACTGAAGCATCATTTGAAACGATTACATAAAATTTGCCATTACATAAGTACAAATATAAATTTCAATAAAAATGACAAAACTAACTTAAAATTAATTCATCACATTTCAAATTGAAAACCTCGAATTTGACTGCTGAATAAAATTGAACAGTACTACAATCAAAACACAGTTTTCTAAGAATTCTAGGAACTCCTGACTCGAGATACTAATGCCTACTTTGTCAATGATAAAGTCTAGAAGGTTCTTCTTAGCGGAAAAGAGCATTTTTCAGCTGTCGAAGATATTACTACTTTTAGAAGCCAGACTGCAAGATTCGTAGCGTAGTATAAATTTTAGGAGCGTGATGTAGGTAGACTGCAGAGTACACTTTGAAATAAATATTGGCTGCTCCTTGGGAAACTTGGCTTTCTAGTAGTTGTTTAAGACTCTCCTCCACCCCGATTCACCTCAATTGCCCCAGAATAGTTCTTTTCAACGTAATCACTAACGAACTCTGAAATTTACTCGTCGCGTTGTTTATTAAATAGATGTGCTTTGTTTAAGTACTATACCGTTGTAAAAGTGACTGCTTTTACACTGGACCTGAGTCTACCATACGTAATTTCTTTTATATAATAGTAGTTTATCGACTGTCATAAAAAAGGGGTATTAAAACACGATGATAGGTTGATTAGAGTGTTTTAATACCTAAATTATATACAGTTATACACTACTTTATCTTCACTCATAGGAACAATTGAAATTAAACAAATTAACAACAAAGTATTTTGCCAAAGTTTTTTGAAATCTCGAAAACAAAACACGATTGGCAGAAAATTGTATAGGAAGCGCGAGAAAATAATTTCTAATTTCTATATTTTTATATTCTCTTTTTTTACATTTAGCCGAACCTAATTTAAAAATAAAAGAGTACTAATTATTAAAAAGTTATTTTACGATACAGCTAGGTACTGTAATGAGTTATATTTTTTATTATAGGTAAATGCGTTTATAAAGTACGTCTTTATATAACCATCTTTAACTTCGTAATTCGATTATTTCGACATGAGTTTTGATAAAGGTTTTTATATTTACTACGATTTGTTATATGAACAGTAACAGTTTAAAAAAGTGCTATAGATATTAAATCAAGGGGGTGGGGTTATAAAATAGAATGCTCTCGGCTACTCTACTACCTATTAGCCGTTGTTCTATCTAATTTTCTTTTAATTCGTTAATGTTAATTAATTTACGATTTTTGATAGAACAAAGTTTAATAAATATACATTAAGTAACTTCGAAAATAATCTACAAAATGATTTACGTTTACGGCTTTGAATACTGGACAGCAGAAGATCATCTTCCATGAGATTTCATTGCACAACATTGTTTAATATTGTTTATGCGCACCTGTTATGTTATATTGAATGTTATTTGTGTAACTTAAATTATTATTATTCCTATTTAACTATATTTTTATGTATAAAGAATTGCAACTTCGTATTTATTAACGAAATGTGTTGGAGGTTTATAAGATAACACGTTATCTAACCGTTACTACGAAATCTTATGACAGTATCAAAATAATTAAAAACAAAAGAATAAGACGGAATAAAATTCATGATTATAATACATTTTGTTTTATTTTATCATTCCGATGCCTTTTTAATTTTGTTTTTATTTTTTACTAGGATGCAACTGCGTCTGCGTGAACTTCAAAGTCTTGTATCCCTGTACTATTTAAGAAATACACGAGTTTTCTTGTATATATGCTTTTCCTATAAACTGGTATCCCTGTTATATTTAACAAGGATACGTGTTTTATTCTGAATATGCTCTTCCTGTAAAGTTATTAGTATAAAAGAGATAGTGCAAAAATCCATCTACGTACAAAGTGTGATACTCACACATAGACACCGCTCAAGCACACGATATATCGGACCGGTTGGGACCAGTGAGAGCGCGAGATTCATTCACTTGACTCATGCGTCTTTGAACAAACTTTTTTGTGCAAAAATGGAGCAACAAAACTTTTTGTTACGACTGTTTAGTGGACTATTGTTTAAAATCTCCGTTTAATGCTTAATCGGTGATTTGTTGTTTTGTTTTAATTGTTAAATTTTACTAACATTACCTTTTACCCTGAGAATTTGTAGTTACTTTTAAGCTTGTAGTTTGTACGTATGTTACTCAATCACGCAAAAACTACAGTATAAATTTGGTAAAAAAAAAAACAAAGAGAAAGCGATAATATAGGGGTCGATCCTCTTGAAATCATTATTCACTAAACACATTTTTATAAGAACCCTTTCATTACACCCTAAGCGAATTTCATTACAACCACGGAAAAGATGCGCAAGCGGCGCACAGATCTGGGAAGTGGCGCGTGAATTCTCCGCTCTGTGGCTCTTGGTTATAATATAAGATTATATAGTTGGCTCTCCAGTCGTACCCATGCGCAGCTATCCCCTCCGCGTTTTGTTCAGCGCTAGAGTTACGTACCGTGACTTATATGACCAAGAGCCACGGAGCGGAGAATTCACGCGCCAACTCACAGCGCTTTGCCCCGCTTGCGCTTTGCCGCGCGTACATCTTCGCCGCACCTCTCCTGGTGTACGCTGTGCCTTACTCGACTATACTGTTTCCCAACAGCAATTACATTAAAATTAAAATATTTTAGTTTTTATTGATTTACATTTCCATTCTCCACTCTTGACGACCTCCATGGCCGAGTGGTCGCCGGCTCGATGGTTCCCGGGTTCGAATCCCGGTGCGGGCAGATGTTTGTGTGATGAATACGAGCATTTGTGCTCCAGTCATGGATGTTTAACATGTATTTCTATATAAATATACTTCAATATGTACAGTATATGTATTCTATCCGTTACCCTAGTATTCCATAACACAGTATTTACACTGCTTACTTTGTTTGAGGCTAGGCTAATTGGTGTGAATGTTGGAAATATTTATTTACTGTTTATTTATTATTCTTCCTATTTTCTTCTCAACAATAAACTAACAAACTGGTAACAAGCGTATGATATTCGGATCATTATACAAACAAACAAAATTAAACAATATATTTAGTTTTGAATTTATTGTATTGTTTATGTTACACGTTAGCTGAGGAGTCCCTTGGTACTAATTTATTGTTTTAACCTTTCATGGTCACTCACATTGTAGCTATTAAGGGGATTATTACCATGTACCTTGTACTTTTTACTATTCATCATGATTTAATTATGCTTTCATTGGAATATTTTTAAACAATCACAGAGATTCTTCGAAAAAGTGGACATCCGTAAGAAGCGTGTACCACTACCTCAATAGTTCTTGTGCATAAACCAAGTTGACAATCTTTACGTGACCACCAAGCCATGAACCAATATTATTGGTCCATGACCTACTAGACCAAGAGCTGCTGAACCCTCCGAGTAACGGTATGTCTGAAAGGCTAGAAATTATCATGGTGATGAGTCATAGCATGCTTAACGGTAAGCATCGCCTGGCACGCCTCAGCCCTGCACGTCAGCTAGCTCTATATACTTGAAATTGTCATGCTATGACTTATCATCATAAGATTTTCTCTTACTCGGAGGGGTCAATAGCTCTCCTACTATACTCTAGCAGGTATTGAGAGTATAGTACATGCATTAGTTTGCCTTCTATACTATCTATTTCGTGTTATTATTCCCGTGACTGCTGGGGCAGAGGCCTTCCCTTTAAATGAAATAGGGAGGACCGACCGACAGCAGGACACACACAACGCGGGTCCAGCGCGGATCGGTGGGTGTTAACGTCTGCAGAATTAGCTGGGACCAGCACGGCTTAAGATGCCTTCCAAAACGCAAAAAAAAACTTTTTTATCATTATTAATATTATCCCTTTATCTCCCCCTTTATCTCAAAAATACGCAACTATAGAATTAACAGTATAGAATACTCTTTATTTCCTAGTTTTTACGGGTCAATGCACGAAACTTTATTTATTTATTGACGTTTCTTAGCCTTTTCAGGCTGCGTCGTCGGAATCAAACTTTTATTTAAATTTACTTTCAATAAATAAATAAAGTTTCCTGCATTAACCCGTAAAAACTAGTTTTATTTAATGAGTGATGTGCGTGAAAACCTAAGAAACAAATACTCTTTATTTCCATTATATAGGGTTGACAAAAGGTGTTTGCATATATTGTTAAAAGCTAAGAATCTTAAACTTATTCAGCCGTATTAATAAGCTAAGAATATAAAACAAAGCTAAGAATCTTAAACCTACATATTTAGCCATATAATTTCAAGTCTCTTACTTCAAAAACATAGGACTTTCATAGAAACTTCCAACCCCCCTATTACCCTCTTAAGGGTGAGGTTTCGTGAAATTCGATCTTAGCGGATCTCTACACCTTATAAGGAGCCTATCAGCCAAATCTTGAGTTTGCAGATGTTATAGTTTCTGATGAAATGTATATCACAGTAAAGTGATATAAAATATTTTATTTTGAACTGACATTGGGAATTGTAATTAATATTAGCAAAAATTTGAATTTAAAGTATAATGATTAAATATTTGTAATTAAATAAATGATAGGTAAAATGAGAATACTGTAATGTGACTGTTATGTTTTAATATGTTAGATTTTTTTTGCATGCTATTAATATGGCTAAATAGGTTTAAGATTCTTAGCTTTTAACATATGCAAACACCTTTTGTCAACCCTATTTAATGGAAATAAAGAGTATTCTATTCTGTCCTCTACAGAATAAAAGCATTTATCCAATAGCCAACTTTCAATACTATTCTGAACCTGTTTTTGGATAATTGCTTAATCTTATCAGGTATTTTATAATATATTTTTATAGCCATTGCATAACCATTTTTATTGAAACAAGAAGTTTTGGGATTGGTACTCAATACAAGTTTGTTCAAATTTCCAAATTTTCTGCTGCTATACACGTAATTTCCTCACGTCTGTAAAGTAAAAAGGCATCGCATCGCGCTTAAAAGGTAGTCATTCTGGAGGCACTCGGTGCCAAAGGCAGCCCGGGTTCCTCGATAAAACGAAACACCTTTGACAAAGTTATCTTGCGCATCTTTTTCATAGCTCATATTACGGTCATTTCCCAGGAACAGAGTATAAAGGCAAGGAAAAAGCAAGCGTCCCTTTCATTTTCACTGCCAGTAAAACATTTTAGAAGCTTCAGTTTTGATTTAATAATAGTGCTTTATTACGAGTATAAAGCTTTTACCTGATTTGAGATAATAGTCTGAAATAATGTATGAGTAGCATCGGAAAAAAAGTATCGTAATATCGATGCTTCAAAGTATCAAGTACATTTCAAAGGCTCAAGCCCTTTCCGGATCCTTTGTGGCCTGATGAGCAACTCCCCCCTCCCCCCCCCCCCCCTAATTTTAAAGGTATCGATACTTGCCTAAAAGTACTCATTTAGTAAAAGTATCGAATACAAAGTATCGAGTACAAAAGTATCGGTATCTAAAGGTAAAGTGCTCGATACCACAAAGTATCGATACTTTTTTCGTGTCCCTAAGTGTAGGCCCTGTAAGGCTTGTGTTATGGGATACTAGGGCAACGGATAGAATACCTTTATATTGACACATATATAAGAATTTAAGTATGAACATCCATGACTTAGGTACAAATGCTCGTAAAAATCATACGAACATTTGTTTCACCGAGATTCGAACCCGGTACCTCTGAGTAGGTGACACCCGGAAACCTGGCGTACTAAGTACCATTTGGTCACGGAGATCGTAGATAGAGTGAAGATTTACTTGAAGTAATACTAACAATGTTTTCGTCACCCACCTTGAACACTACTACAGGAACACAGGCCTTTCATTAAAATAAAATAAATTAATAGTTTCAAATACTAAAAACAGGCTTTTATTTACTGCACTAAAAAGCCAAAAATATACTTTCTGTTTACTTTATAAGGGCCTTAGAGTAAGACATTTTTATAGCTTACCTTCGAGTCCATCGTCCGGTCCTCGTCATCAGGAATAATGAACAGAATATGTTTAGACGAATCAAATGAGCCCAAACTCGATATGTGTACTAGTAGGCAGTCCAAGGTTCCAACAGCCATCTTCCAGTCCCATCATTAGACCAGCTCGATGGTACCATAATATTGTATTGTCGTCTAATCTACATATAATTGCCAAGTTTCATAATGATACAAAAATTAAAAGTGCGTGTAATTTAGATTCTCAGATTCCATTACATAGTTACATACAGGTCGACCTAATAAAAGCGTAATAAAAAAATAGTATGCACGGACCACATATCTAAAATGAAACTTCTTTTCTTAAATAACTTAATTATTAGGCGGTGCATAAGGTATAGTGAAATGGAGCAGTGCACGTATCACTCATATATCTCTTATCTATTAGACAAGTCCGTCCGTCCGTCCGTGGTGCTGTTTCAGCGGCCAAACCGTAAGAGATAGATAAAGAGAATGTTTAAGTTATAAGTTGAGAATAGTCTGATAAGACTACAAACCGGATGTGAGTAATTTCTATTTCAAACGAAACCACACAAAATCTCCGAAGTTCTCAATTAATTAAATACATCTTTTTTTTTTTTTTGGTAAACATTTGGTTCACTGTTTTGCTAGTATGTATGTATATTGTGACGTGTAACGCTCGTAGCGTTGCTATGAGTTAGAGAGGATGGGTGGGTATAACGAATGCATAACTAGGACCAACAGCTTACTGGACCCAAGTAGTGAGTTTATGGCCCATTCTCCTGTACATCAATAGAGAGTGTCTGTGCTCCAACAATGGGGATATAAATAGGCTGATGATCATAATTATCTTCGGGTTATATGCATCGCATTGCATATAAAGTTACTTTTATTTAAATCTAAAGAAAATTTTACTAGAAAAAATTCCACGCGGTAGCAGACGGGACTCGAACCCGCACCCTTCGCTATCCGGACGAATGCACTGACCATTATGCTTCCGCCGCCCTGATGTTCGTGTTGAATTTTCTCTAGCTTTTCTTAAGCTGCAAGGCAGCGCCATCTCTTCGCATTGTAGGTAACCCACAATGTCAAATGAATACCTTTACAAGTATTAAACATTTAATAGGAGAAATAGCAATTCTAGTTATATACACAATATATATATATATATATATTTTAAGCATCTAACTGCTAGATGTTTAAATCTAAAGAAAATGTTTCTAGATAGACTTATTTCATGATAAATGATACAAAGGTAATAATATGGTATGATGGCAAGCCTTAAGTGTTAATTTAAGCGTTAAACAAGGGTCTTATTAGGGTGAGGATAGGGAAAACGAAACGCAACTCTACTTACTCCGTCAGTTAGGTTATCAAAAATAATGGTCACATATTTTTATCTTTTGCCAATCAACCAAAAAATCTCAAAGATACAGCGCTTCAAAGTTTGGGAGCGTGGTTCGTGACGTCACTTCTAAGTTAACATTGTACCAAGACGTGACTTCATGCGATATTTTAAATCGAAAACTCTCTAATATTATGATTACGTGAAAGGAAGAAAAAAAATACGTGTCCAATACTTTTTGATAATCTGATAGACGCATGTGAGATGAGACGAACATGGTTGAGGAAACCACGAATGGCAACTTGCAGACGTCCACCCAACTTGCAGAACACTCAATGGCCGGGTGATCGATCGAATTGTGCTGTCCCGAAAGATCACGAGCATGAGGAATACCGTCGAAGAAAAAAAAATCTAAAGAAAATATAACTAGAAAAAAATATGTATAACTATAATTGCTATTTCTTCTTTCAAATGTTTAATACTTGTAAAAGTATTCATTTGACATTGTTTACCTATAATGTGAAGAGATGGCATTGCCTTGCAGCTTAAGAATAGCTAGAGGAATTTCGACGCGGTCCGTGATGACCGCGGTAGCATGATTGGCTAGTGCATTCGCCCGGATTGCGAAGGGTGCGGGTTCGAGTCCCGTCTGCTGCTTGGTCCGCGTGGAATTTTTTCTAGTTATATTTTCTTTAGATTTAAACATCAAGTAGTTACATGCTTTAAAATAATAAAAATTATAACTATAATTGCTATTTCTTCTTTCAAATGTTTAATACTTGTAAAAGTATTCATTTGACATTATGGGTTACCTATAATGCGAAGAGATGGCGTTGCCTTGCAGCTTAAGAATGGCTAGTGGAATTTTGACGCGGCCCGTTAGGGCCGCGGTAGCATAATTGGTTAGTGCATTCGCCCGGATTGCGAAGGGTGCGGGTTCGAGTCCCATCTGCTGCCTGGTCCGCGTGGAATTTTTTCTAGTTATTTTTTCTAGTTATATTTTATTTAGATTTAAACATCAAGCAGTTACATGCTTTAAAAATAAATATAAAAAAAAATTGTCATTATCCCACACGAGACAAGGTAATTTTTCTGGTGCAGTATTCAGAATAAATATTCACTTACCAACTTCTTGTATATCAACACTACGAGTACTTGCGGTTGATAATGTCTTTCTTTAGCACTCGGATTTCCATTACAATTTATCACCAACTTCGGGGCAAAAACAAGTTCCTTACAAGGCTCTAAGGAAACTGTTTGCAGACTGTAAGTGAAGTTATTTCACAAACTAGTTTCGCGAACAAAGTTGGAAAATTGGTGATCTTGCTATATTGCATCCAATAGCGATAACATTAAGGTCCTATTTTGGTGGGTTGGAATCGAAGAAAATTTCTTTTAAAATTGCTTATAGCGCAACATTCACATTGTTCTATACATGCAGACAGTTGATTTGGCTCAGTTTTTTGATTATATTCTAGTTTCATTTTTGTTTCCTGTACAAAAAATATTTTTACTTTCTGCAGAACGTTACGTAATTAATACGCAAGCTAAACAAATAATTTTCGATGCCCCAGTTAACCATAGATTACTGGAAAGTAACGCAGACGACGCATCCTGAAAAGGATGCGATACGTCAATGAAAAAATCAGTGCATCTATACCGTTGAAACTTGTTTTATTTAATGAGTGGTGTGCGTGAAAACATCACCCATCCAATGATTGACATCTGCGAAAGTTTCTTAACTTCAACGATCGCAGGAGAAGGCTTTAACCACCTGCGCTATCGAGCTCCTCCTATAGAGATACCTACAATATTATTGTCCTAATGAAATTAAATTGGACTTTTGTTTTCGCTTGCTCCCTCGGTAATAATTTTACAACACGGTCCAACAGAAGACATAGCATAAGAATCAGCAGAAGACGTAAGCGTAAATAATAGGTTATTTATAAGAAGGTTTTTATCCATTCCCTTCAATCAGCTAAGACGCTGCTGATTACACACAAATGCAAGCGACGGAAAGGTAAACCTCAACACTAGGGTGTAGGCTATCCAAGGAGGCTATGCCATCCCTAGACAACAATCTGACCAGGTGCCTTCTGGTCCTCGACAGGAATAGCCTGAGACTGGTGACATGTGCTCCTTGAATGCACAGGTGTCGCCCAGATCTGCAGCGGAAATCTCGGTAAACCGAAAGCCTGAAAGCCTTCGCGGATGCCCTGAAAAGACTGAGAAGATAGATCTGTTTCAGTAGGTAGGTGGGCTGGTTGGAGCAGCTATGGCTAATGTAAAATGTTCAACTAGGACTAAGTGCGGAAACCATGACCCTTTGACATAGAACATAGAAGATAATAGCGATATAGCTGCAAGTGATTGATACAATAAAAAATACAAATATATAAGTATGCGATAATCAGTTTAAATAAATAAATTAATAATACCAGTGTCACATTTATGTGAAATGAGTGGTGTGCGTGAAAACCTAAAAAACAAATATAAAACCTTACAGTCTACACCGAAGCGATTCAAGGGCGGGTAATTATTTTCTAATAAAAGATTGAATAACATTTTATCCCAAGGTCCCCTTTCAATAGAACACGAGGTCAAATCAAATTAAAAATTTGCAAGATAGGACTTTTGCCCCTGCTGACCCAAATTACCAGACCCTCCGGGACTGAAGAGCCCTTAGCATCGCCACAGCGTATGCAGCTGCACGTAGGGTTGGCACTCAAAAGAAAAATCTTGAGTAGTCAGTGTCGCTCTTAAAATATTTCGGCGCACATTATGTCGAATCACGTTTCTTTTTGGTTATGAAAGATTTTTTAATTCGATTTTGTATTTTAGGTGAGTTGTTTGCTGTGCCAAGTAGGATGTCACATTATCATTTTAACTTATTGGCTATGTTTGGACAGTAATTTTTGATTCAACACAGAACGATTACAAAGAAACTTGAAAGAAACGGAAAACACTTTTGGTTTTATAAAAAGCAAAGCATGCAATGTCACATAAATGTGACACTGATATTATTTATTTATTTATTTAAACTGATTATCGCCGACTTATTTTTTTTATTGTATCAATCGCTTGCAACTATATCGCTATAATCTTCTATGTTCTATGTTAAAGTATATGGTTTCCGCACTTAGTCCTAGTTGAACAGTTTACGTAAGCCATAGCTGCTCCAAGCAGCCTACCTACCTCCTGAAACAGATCAGTCTTCCCAGTCTTTTCAGGGCATCCGTGAGGGCTTTCGGTGTACCGAGAGTCTCGCTACAGATCTGGGCGATACCTATGCATTCGAGGAGCGCATGTCACCAGTCTCAGGCTATAATTGTCGAGGAGCAGAAGGCGCCTGGTCAGATTGTTGTCTAGGGATGGCATAGCCTCCTTGGATTGCCTACACCCTAGTGTCAAGGTCCACCTTTCCGTCGCTTGCATTTGTGTATAGTCCCCTAACCAGCGTCTCAGCTGATTGAAGGGAATGGGTAAAAACCTTCTTATAAATAACCTATTATTTACGCTCACGTCTCCTGCTGATTTGTTGTTGGACCGTGTTGTAAAATTATTACCGAGGGAGCAAGCGAAAACAAAAGTCCAATTTAATTTCATTAGGACAATAATATTGTAGGTATCTCTATAGGAGGACCTCGATAGCGCAGATGGTTAACGCGTTCGGCTGCGATTGTTGAAGTTAAAAAACTTTCGCAGTGGTTGATCATTGAATGGGTGATCAAAAATCTTCTATATCGAGTTCCTCCGTGCTTCGGAAGGCACGTTAAGCCATTGGTCCCGGCTGAGTCTGCAGTCGTTAGCACCCAGCGGCCCAATCTCCCTATTCCATCCATAGGGAAGGCCTGTGCCCCTGTAACATTAATAGGCTGATTGTAGGTATATCAATTGGGTTAGGTGCTGGCTGTTGATGTGTAATGGTCTTTGCCTGAACTCGGTTCAGACACCAAGATTGTAAAATAAAATATAATGGTACACTGGGGCCATAGTTGGTACCTGCCCCAGGGCCCAGATTACGCTTGAACTTACTTTGACTTATCGTTTTAAAAATATTCTTATCAGTTCCGAGTTAGTGACATCCCTGGGACAGCGACGCCCATAAGAGCCATTCCAGCACTTAACGTGTGCCTAACGCGCGCAGAGGCGAATTCGTAACGCGAATACATAATTTACGTTGGAAATTGGCGAGATCTACACAAAAATGTTAAGCCTTAATGCAGGTACCCACCTAGCTTACGTTTAATATTTATGAGCAATAACGCTAACGTAACGCGAGAAGGAATAAATGCCACTTGAACGTAACAGTGACATATTTTTTCCACATCAATATTATGCCTATCACATTTATAAATTTTCGAAGTGAAACTTACTTTCGGACGGGGTGTAAATGGAAAAATCCTATTTGTTTCTTAGGTTTTCACGCACTTCACTTATTAAATAACTACCGTAAACTACCACCGGTTCCAAAATTGGGAGACCTTTCTGAGAAGAACCGGCGAAACAAACTCAGAGAGGTTTTCTATCTACAACCCCAACCCCGAGCACACACTGCATTACCAACAGATACTATTAGTTCTTCTTGTAAAATCATGCAATTTAACATAAGAATGAGATAGAAAGCCTCTCTGAGTTTGTTTCGCCCGTTCTTCTCAGAAAGGTCTCCCAAATTTTTGGAAACGGTGGTAGTTTACGGTAGTTAGGGCCAAATAAATAAACTCAAAATTACAAAAACGAATTTTAAATAAAATACTTTATTAACTTAATTAATAAATTCATACATAGACAGTAAAAGTCTTACGAAGGTAGCTCGACAGATTAGAAAAAAATCATTATTCTGACGATGCAGACCTAAAGAGGCTGCGAAACATCAATAAATAATTAGAGTTCGTGGAAAAATCCTATTGATAAGATGAAACGGATATGCGTCACGAACGTATATATATGTGTGTGTGTGTGTGTGTGTGTGTGTGCGGAGGGGACCCTCTTCCCGGTGAGCATGAAAGTTGAAGGTTAACACGGCGAAGGCTGAAACGCTACGTCACGAGGATCACACGTGACAATATATATACATATATACTAGCGGACTCGGCGAATTTAGTACCTCCCAAAAGTAATAATTTGCAATAAAATAATATTGCGTCTAAAAATTGAGACGTAAGCATCTTATCTTTCAAGTTGGATCAAACTGCACACGGTGTGCAAAGGACATCGACGAAATCGGCCCCAGCATGCCCAAAAGAATGCCCTTCACTATTATTTATCTATTATTTTTTTTTTATTTATTACCAATTAATCATAGTAAACGAACAATCTGTTTAAAAAAAAAGTTCTGTTACTAGATACTACACTCTGTTCATCCTAACTTGTCCTATTTGGTAAACAATCTTGGCACTCCTTTTTATTGAAAATACAGCTTTAAAAATCAACTGATAACTGGATTCAATAGGTTTCAGTCTATAGTAACGATTTATTTTAATAGTTTATTGGATTCGTTGTTATTTTATTTTTTAATGGGTGATTTTGTTAAAAGGTTGTGCCAAGATTGTTTACCTTAATAAATGCAATATAGGCCACCATAAGTATTTATCAACATAAGAATAGAACTAGGCACCTTAGTTAATAATACTTGTCACTACTATTTATATTATATTTATAAAAATATTATTGCTGAAATTATATAAAGATAGTTTATACTCCCATCCCATATAATATCTGTTTATTTTTATGAAAATCATAATGATAACCACGTACATACCTTATTACCGATAGTAAAATATAGGAACAGGTAAATGGGAAGACTTTGAACATTTCATTTGAAAAGCAATCTATTATTACAACAGGTAGGTATAGGTATCATAGGTGCCAACTACCAACACTCATAAATCAATATGAATATAAGCATTTATTATTTTTATTATTAACTGCATTTTATGTTCATTTAATGCATATTATTTAAGTGCTTACATAGAGGTAAACATTAAATCTATTCAGAATATATCAAGTGTATATTTTTTATGATTAAGTATAATAATTTTATGATTAAGTATAGTAGTATATGAGTAAGTATAACCTCCAAATCTAATACATTCTGTAGTAGGCCACGGTTCCTCAAGTTGTCCGTATCTATACAAATGCCTAATTAGAGTTTATGAATGATTCCGAACACAACTAGCATTTTCTCATTGCTGTGCGTTCTAAGGCATTCAATGTATGGGGAACGAGCAATGTCCTGCGGAGTTCTAGCCAGAGTGGATAGAAACAAGGAGGCTGTAACGTAACGGACGTTACAGTCACTGCTCCATTCCCCTATGCCTTAAGCACCATCTAATGTTAGATTATTTAAGAAAAGTTAGATTTTCACTTTAGATGTGTGCTCCGTGCACACAAGTTTTTTTTATACGCGGCGCATCAAATTACCCCACCGCACCTGATGTTAAGTGACGGTGAAGTCCAGACGTGAAGATAGCTGGTACAGCAGTTCTACCTGCCACACCAGTCATCCTCACCTTGCCGGTCTGCATGTTGCTTCTTCGCGCCTCTTTTAAAGGATCCCAGGTTGTAAGAAGGAGGGAACACGTGAGCGGGCAGAGCATTCCATTTACGAATAGTGTGACAAAGAAATGAGTCACCAGCAGAAACGCAACACTACCAGGTAGAGTTGGACCGCCCACCTTACAGAAGTTAAAGTGGACGGTCCAACTCTACCGGAAAATCCGTTGTACCTCTCTTAATACTTACAACTAGGGAAAGACCTTCCTTTACGTCGACTACAGAAAAGTTATTTTGCTCTCAGGCTTGTAATAAATTATAATAAACCTATCTAAATAATGACGAAAGTCCCAGCAAAATCCGTTGGCCACAAATAACAGACAGATGCTAGTCCATCACTCAGAATCATTAACTAACCTGGCCATTGATAAACCTCATTGTCAAGCAGGAAAATTAATGAGCTGGTTGGCATTCCATGTTTTTCATACAGTCCCGATTCATCATGGAAAAATATTCAAAATAGAACTGATAAACCTAATTATTATTATTTATTTTTTTATATAGCCAGGTAGGCAAATGTCTTTAACCCACCTGATGTTAAGTGGTGATCAAATCCAGACGTGAAGTTTATACAGCAGTTATAAACTTATTATTTCTGTTCATTGATTGGAACACCTATAAGTCTGTTCCAAACGAATTTAGACCAAAGGTAAACAAACAATTTACCCCTCTATACCCACACAATGAATCACTAAATGGATTTCTCAATACATTAATTTGAATTCCTAAGGGTTTGACATATTAATTTACTATCTTTTATAGTAGTAATTTCTTTATTAATTTACGAAAAATCATAAATAAAAACTGGAGTCGAAAAGTAAGGTTATTTTGGCAGACGGGAATTGTCTGTAGTCTATGGTTGAACAGTGTTGCACCGAAAAGTCTATTTAAAATTATTCCAATTGACCTTAATAAACTAACAGTCAATTGATTAAATAAATGGTTATGGACTAAAAATCATCTCATTTCTAACAGTAATCCAACATATGCAAAATTTATTTGTTTGATATACTGAGGTATATTTTTTAAAATACAATTATTCACATTTGTATAATAAAGGTAAAAGTTGAGTACTGTTGAACGAAGTAACTAAACTGATTGCAGGACGTTCAACAGACCAATTGTTCAAAAATAGTTTAAAATTTACGAAATATAGTTAACTATATTTCCAAATACAGTTAACAGTCAGAGCTCGTTTTTGAGTAATATCGATAAAAAAATATTAATGTTATAAATTAAGCCTTAATATAGATTTTTAACAATTTCTAAGAATATGATAACAATTGAATAATTGTGCAATTGATTTTGATATGGTTCTATGAATCCCCAACACTAAACTGTCTATGGTCAGACTTACCTACCTGTTTGTTTACTTTTGATCTAAATTCTTTTGAAACAGACATACCATCTTCACCATCTTAATATTTCTTAGCAACACATTCTCTCACCCTAATTTTTTACTAGTCAGTGCTGCCTAATTAGATTCTACGCCATTTCCGTCTCCCTTCACCGCTTCACGCGGAACTCTGAGTCCAATAAGTGTAGGTACAAGAAAGATTCATTATTTGCAAGACAAAAGACGCGTACAATTAATGTGTCACAATATTGGTTAGCCGCTACAACAACGTGTTTTTAGCAGTAGACAGAAGTTAAATAAAACTAGTTTTTACGGGTTAATGCACGAAACTTTGTTTATTTATTGATAAAATAAAAGTTTGATTCTGACGACGTAGCCTGTAAAGGTTACGAAACGTCAATAAATAAATAAAGTTTCGTGCATTAACCCGTAAAAACTAGTTTTATTTAATGAGTGATGTGCGTGAAAACCTAAGAAACAAATAAGTAGACAGAATTAAAAAAAAATAAAAATAAAACATGATTGTCCTCCAAAAATTATCCAAAACGTCAATAAAAATGTCATGTCACGTCGTTTTATATAGTTTTAATGAAATAGTTTTGGAAAGAACTCATCAAGGCCCACGATTTTATATAATTGTAAAAATAAAGGGAAACCTTTTTTTACTTTATAATGGTGCCGTTCGCCACCTTATCAAATATGTAATGGTGTAACAAGACCATTACATTATAATATACATCCAAATCTGTTTCAGGAGTTATGGCGGAATAATAAAACACAGAACAATTCAACTCTGAATACATTACGCTCCTTTTTTGGTAGTCGTGTAATAATGTTAATCGCGTCGTCAGCCAGGTACACGAAAGGTCTCGAATTACATTCGGGATACGCACAAAAACGGCAACGAGCCGAGAATGTTCACAAATTTAAATTTCCAACCGTCACATCTAATCTGGGCCGCGTACCGAAAGCTTATGTATCTTTATTAAAAATCTCACCGTTGAAGATTTTCATTAGCAAGAGCTGTATAAAGACGATACGATACAGACACCAAATAGAAAGTACAGAAGGGAACCTTTAAACAAAGTGCGCTCGAGCAAAATCTCGTTTTTTTTTTTGAAAAATTGAGCAATAAAAAACAGTTATTATAGCATTTCAACAGATGATTGTATAAACTAGACGGTGAATTGTTGTTGTTTTTTTCAATTTGTTATAATAGGTCTGTACCTATGAAACTGCCGTTCAGCGGTACTGGCTATTTCAAGTCCATTTTTTTCCGTTTTCGCTAATGATTTTAAGTATTTTGTTTATAATAAGTTTGGATTTTTTTTTGAAAATTAGTAATTTGTTAAATGGTTATCTTTATGTTTTCAGCGCATTATATTAGCGCATAGCTAGCGCGAAGTACACGTCAAGTAGAGCTTTGCACTGTTCAATAGGCACACAAACGAATGCATATTGGATCGCATTGTTACTTATGACAATCGCATGTGCTCAGCAAGTTGGTTTGATCCTAGTTCAGGACCTAAACAATGCCCTAAACGAAAACTGATGCCTTAACAAGTGATGGTCACTGTTTGGTGGTCTGTATGTAATGACACCGGTGCTAGGTGTCATTCATCACAGTTTTTTACCAAACGGTACCACTACGTATGTAAAAATGCATTGATTGCATGGGTAATTACTTTGATTAATAAAAAAAATATATATAGAAAAAAGGGCGTTAACTTGTTTCATAAAAAACGACAATTTCATAGAATAAGACCTAAATAACAATAACAATAACATTAAAATTGAAATATTTTAGTTATTATGGGTTTATATTTACGTTTTTTCTATTGATTCTCGAGCATAATTCAAACAGCTATGCAAAGTTAAAAGAATATATAGATTACCTTCTGTGCCATGTATTTTGTGATACAGACCTCTTCGAATGTAAAACGAGAAATTGGTACCGCTTTAGGGCACCGTAAATTTTAAAAAGGAAATTTCCTTTTTATATTTACCTGACAAATGAAAGTTTAAGAGGATTTAAAAGGCACCGTGGTCTCTGGTCTGGTATTATTAACACGCAGAGTTTTATTTAAGCGAAAGGATAGCAATTTAAACCGTCAGTCTGTCTTGTTTAATTCCGCAATTCCGCATCGCACACTAAGTTTTGTAGGGTCGATCAATGAAATTTACTTTTTCAGTTCTGTTATCTTTATAAAATTTTATTGCAAAAAAACCTCATATTTCACTGCAAGTACCCCCTATGGATAGAAAATGTAGAGTAGACCCCCAACGAAAACTCGGTCTGGATTTTGCGTGCTAACGAATTCCAACACGAATGTAATCAAAGGCCTAACGTTTCATTTGAAGTTGTGTAGGAATAGATTATGACTATGAAAAATTGGTTATCCATGCTACGACCGGCAATTGCGAAGTTGCTTAACTTCTACGATCGCCACCAATCTCCTCTAAGAAAGTTGCCCTACTGCCAGCGAGGCAGCGACTAACTATCGGCTATTTTCGTGCTCAAAAACGTACAATAGATATACATTCCGTGTTCTAGTTTTTCATATTTTTCATTTTATCATATTTCATCATCATCATCATCATCAGCCTGTCAATGTTCCCACTGATAGGGCACAGGCCTTCCCTATGGATGGAATAGGGAGATTGGGCCATGACCCACTACGCGGGCCCAGTGCGGATTGGTGGGTGCTAACGACTGCAGATGCAACCGGGACTAACGGCTTAACGTGCCTTCCGAAGCACGGAGGGGCTCGAGAGAGTAAATGTTTGGTCACTCATCCAATGACCGACCACTGCAAAAGTTGCTTAACTTTAGATTCTAGTAGGTGTTGATATATTAGATGTGTATATTAAAACCCATTACTAAATATGATAATATATCAAGGAGCTCGATGGCGCAAGTGGTTAGCACGTTCGGCTGCGATCGTTGAACTTAAGCAACTTTCGCAGTGGTCGGTCATTGGATGGGTGACCATAAATCTTCTATCACGAGTTCCTCCGTGCTTTGGAAAGCACGTTAAGCCGTTGGTCCTGGCTGCATCTGCAGCCATTAGCACCCGCCAACCCGCACTGGGCCCGCGTAGTGGGTTACGGTCCAATCTCCCTATTCCATCCAAAGGGAAGGCCTGTGTCCCAGCAGTGGGGACATTAATATGCTGATGATGATGAATAACTAGCAAGCAAAAGCGACAAAACTTGGGAAAACGATATATTAAGGGAGGTAGGTCATCGCGGATGTCCCGCTGGAATTGGAGCGCCTGTCTGGTGAAGACACCACCTTACAGAAGATCACAGTGAAATTACACTACCTTTTGGTGGTGTTACGTTTCTGTCAGCTGTTGTTGATGAGCTCGATGGCGCAAGTGGTTAGCGCGTTCGGCTGCGGTCGTTGAAGTTAAGCACCTTTCGCAGTGGTCGGTCATTAGATGGGTGACCAAAAAAAAAATTGTTTTCTATCACGAGCTCCTCCGTGCTTCGGGAGGCACGTTAACCTGTTGGTCCCGGCTGCATCTGCAGTCGTTAGCACTGGACTCGTGTAGTTGGTTGGGAAACGGGAAACGGGATCAGGTTAGGCAATGCGTGAGTGATACAACTCAAATGGAAATAAATACATAATCGCTTTATGAGTTTTATCGGTTTTATGAGTCGGATTCCATAATATTTCGACTATTATTTACGACTAGCGGCCCGCCCTTGCTTCGCTTCGGTGTAGAGCTGAAGTGTAAACTACAGTTTTTGTTCTCTCTGGTGTCACGTTTCTGTCAGCTGTTGTTGATGAGCTCGATGGCGCAAGTGGTTAGCGCATTCGGCTGCTGTCGTTGAAGTTAAGCACCTTTCGCAGTGGTCGGTCATTAGATGGGTGACCAAAAATATTTTTTTTTTCACGAGCTCATTCATGCTTCGGAAAGCACGTTAAGCCGTTGGTCCCGGCTGCATCTGCAGTCGTTGGCACATGCCAATCCGCTCTGGGCCCGTGTGGGTCATGGTCCAATCTCCCTATTTCTCCCATAGGGAAGACCCGTGCCCCAGCAGTGGTGATACTAATAGGCTGATGATTATAATAATAATAATAAATTCATTTATTTGCATCACAAATTAAGACAATTAATAATAAGCAGACATAAATGATTATAAGTTTAACAGTTCTTAAATAACAAGTATGAACTACAATCAATCGTGAGTGACAGTGATGCAAATAGGCAGAAGCTCAGCAGTGTTTTTGCCTTAATAGACAAAATGCTGATTTTCAGCAACTGCCCGTAGGAAGCGCGAGGATGGTAGGTACGCTGCAAAGCTGGCATTATGATTCCCTAGTCCCACACAAACAAAATACACTAACTAGTTTTTACGGGTTAATGCACGAAACTTTATTTATTTATTGACGTTTCGCAGCCTTTTCAGGTCTGCATCGTCAGAATAAAAACTAGTTTTATTTAATGAGTGATGTGCGTGAAAACCTAAGAAACAAAAAAAAAATACACGAACATCACTTTCTTCATTATTAATTTACCTAGCAACATTTGTTAATAAAATGTTCTAAATAATAATAAATAAATGTATGTAAGTAATCATTAAAAAACAAAATTGTGTAGACAATATTAAATAAATATGTGTGTAAGTAATAATATAAAATATAAATTTTAATTTGAATGTCAAGAAGATTTAATGCTAACAGAAGATGATGAATGATGATAACTGTTGGTGAGTAAGGTTTCAGGGCTCTAGGGGTAGCAGATTAGGTAAAATATTCAACGACGCGAGTCATTTTTTTGTATCGCAAACGTCTATAGGCATGATGGCCGCTTACCATCAGGCAGGTCATATGCTTGTTTTCCACCCTTTTAACATAAAATAATCAAAATATTCAATTAAAATCGCTACTGAATATAATTTATTAGAACATATGTGATTTGCACTTGTATGAAACTCAAACACGTATTCCGAATATACAAACTAGAAACATGTGGATAAATATTATAAATATGAATACCTATAACTGTTACTTTATTACAAAAAATAAAGATGTGGTTTTTGGTTCTACTACACCAATGGTCAAGAGATGGCGCTGTAGTCTCCTGAATCGCGCTTTGGTTCCGTTGTTCCAGATTAATAAATACTTTTGATAGGCCTTCACAATGCAGTCGTTAGCACCCACTAAATAGAGATTCTATTTCTATTTTGGTGGTAGATTTTCTTAATGTGCGGTAAACACAAAAGTAACAGCATCGCTTTAGCGACCAACTTCATGCTGTTAAAATTTTGTGTTACAGTGATGCGCGCGCATCGTAAAATTTCACTCTCATCATTTTTTCATAACGCGCCTAAAGAAGTATAACTTCAAAAAGCTGCCAAGTACGATCGGACTCGCCCATGAAGGGTTCCGCAGAAGCAAGTAACATAATATAAAAGTAAACAAAACTAGTTTTAACGGGTTAATGCGCGAAACTTTATTTATTTATTGACGTTTCGTAGCCTTTTCAGGTCTGCATCGTCAGAACAATGATTTTTTTCGACGATGCAGACCCATTAAAACTAGTTTTATTTAATGAGTGATGTGCGTGAGAACCTAAGAAACAAATAATATAAAAGTTCTTGAAGTTCGTTGTAACTTTGTTCGATGTATTAATAATAGTGTATTTTTTTAAGTAAATTGCTGTTTATGATTAATGAAGTATTAAAAAAAATACTATTTAGATCTAGTTCAAACTTGCGAGGTAATGTACATCATATATTTATTTTAAGTATTACTTCTTCTTAGCCAGTACGCTCTTGACAGAGCGGTCGTGATCGCTATGCACTTGTAGTATTATTGGAGGGGGCAGATGTGATGCGCTTCACTATGTTTCGCCATTGCTGCCTGCTAGAGGTCATCCTGCTGCACTCGTTTAGTGAAACTCCAATGGCTGACTTGATCTGGTCAGTCCATCGCGTGGGAGACCTTCCGCGCGGTCTAGTACCTTCCACCTTTCCTTGGACGACAAGGCGTTCTATGGATAGGTTGTTACGCCGAGAAACGTGTCCGAAGAATGTTAGGATGCTAGATTGTACTGTCGAAAATAGACGCTGCCTGATACCGAGTTCTTGAAATTTAAGTATTATCATTTTATTCTCTTAATTGAATTTTAAGTATTATCATTCTCTTATTTTAAAAGTTACAGACGACACATTTCACCACTTTGGAAGTGTCTCTCGCGCAAACTATTCAGTTTAGAAGAAAATTATATTAAATATAATATTATTATTATCCATAGCATACATGTATTGGAACCAAACATGTATTGGATTGATGAAAAAAAAATTGGAGTGTCAGTTCTAAGTATGGGGATTCCCCAAAAAAATATTGTTTTTTTTTTCAATTTTTGTGTGAAAATCTTAATGCGGTTCACAGAATACAGTCATCTACTTACCAAGTTTCAACACTATAGTTTCTTATAGTTTCGGAAAAAAGTGGCTGTAACATACGGACGGACAGACAGACAAACAAACGGACATGACGAATCCATAAGGGTTCCGTTTTTTGCCTTTTGGCTACGGAACCCTAAAGAACGAGCATCACGTCCACAAAGTTCTGGGCTTCTTCAACGTATACATAGACCCATTCAGTACGCAGTCACCTGGTTAAAAATCACCTAACCTGGAGTAAGATTTTCCCTTTCAGCATATCTACAAGCAGGTCTATACTCCAATCTCCCGTAGACATTGAAAAATAGCGCAATTGTATTAGGTTAAGATAGCTACGAGTGTGCGAATGAAAGACGAAGGAAATTTATTGAGCGAATGTGTCTGGAATCGGAAGTAGTCTACGTCGGAAACATTCCACTGCCAAATCAGAGAAGTTCTTAATAATAGTCGCGCAACACGGCTTAAAAAAATAATTGGAATGCATTCAGCGATTACTGTACCTCTAGCATGAACCATCTTCTATATGTATAAAACTCAAAGGTGACTGACTGACATAGTGATCTATCAACGCACAGCCCAAACCACTGGACGGATCGGGCTGAAATTTGGCATGCAGGTAGATGTTATGACGTAGCCATCCGCTAAGAAAGGATTTTGATCAATTCTACCCCCAAGGGGATAAAATAGGGAATTTTTGTATGGAAACTTGAAAAGCAGTGCCACAACGGGCGTAACAAGAACTAAAAATCAGTACACATTCGACAATGACATTTCGCACTCGCAAACTATTACTTTATTGAGAAGTGCGAAAGATAAGTAAGGAACTTCTCCCACCGCGCCGTCGATGAATGAGAAGAGAGTCTATCTAGAAATTAGAAAGCAGTTGACGATCGGCAGAAAGCGAGTGTGCAGTTTATCGCTGGGCTACAATTAAGTGTGCGTAACGATAGGCGATTACTCGCCACTCGCTAATGAAGGCGGTTCTGAGTAAAAAAGGACGGCCGCGCGTTCTGACAGCCAAGCTAGCATCACTATCAAGCGAGAATTATGTTTCATAGCTCTTGTCGCTCAGCGACAAACTAGTGGAGCGAGTTCTCGCCGGCAGTGTGAATAGTCAGCGATTGACTGGTAACATATGCATCTCTTTTGAAGTGAGACATCTTGTCAGACGGGGTGTACATGGAAAAATTCTATGGAAAATATGAAATAAAAATGATATGTCTGGGATGCGTGCGTGGCTCTTACCGACGAGCATGAGAGTTAGGGGGTAACTCGGCGACGGCTGAAACGCTTCGAGCGTCACGAGCGTCACAAGCGACAACTTAACTAATATACATTTAACCCCTCGGCTGCGTAGCCGCATCTAGACTAAGAGCTCGTCATGCTGACTATTTTGTTCGTTAAAAAACGCGATTATAAATATAATGCTAAATTATTATCCACTAGCTAAAGATAAAGGTATCCAACTCTATTGCATTGGTTGTTAGGCTATGGATATTGTATCCATAACATCTAAAATACTGGTAAACTTTGGAATACTAAATGTAGCAAAAGCTGCAGAAAAATCATTTGATGGCAATAAATTGAAAGCTGCAGACCACATTTTAAAGAGCTTAAAATTCTAACCTTTTTTTTTATAGATAGGTCCGACAAATGACTCCACCCCACCTGATGTTAAGTGAAGGTGAAGTCCAGACGCGAAGATAGCTGAAACAGCAGTACTACCTGCCACACCAGCCATCCTCACCCTGCCGGCCTGCATGTTGCTTCTTCACGCCTCTTTTAAAGGATCCCAGGTTGTAAGAGGGAGGGAACACGTGAGCGGGCAGAGCATTCCATTTACGGATAGTGCGACAAAGAAATGAGTCACCAAATTTCTTTGTACGCGTTGGAATTGTAGCCACAGTAAGACGATGACAACGTAGGCCAGCGCGCGTGGTCCTCTGAAGGAAAAGGGAAGGTGGGATAAGAGAGAATAACTCCTCAGAACACTCGCCGTGGTACAGACGATAGAACGCGCTTAGTGACGCCACGTCACGGCGTAATTGAAGAGGCTCAAGGTGTTTAGTCACCTTAACAAGTTCATATATTTTCGAACTCTGTTTTGTAAAACAAAACCCAAGCTATTTTAAGACTAACGAACAAATGCAGGGAAATACACTAAACATACGTTTTAAAGATAATCTCCACTTACCAACCAGTAGATTAGAAATGTTTAGCAGTAGTACATTTGTCATGTGCATTAAAATATATAATAAAATTCCACAACACTTGAAGTCGGATGATAAATCGTTTCTAAGAGCTTGAAAAGATTATTTAATAGGTAAAGCATTTTATAGTATGGAAGAGTTTTTAAAGTAACAAAATGACATTATTATACTAAATTGACATTGTAAAATACTTTATTGACATTGTATTTTAATGAGCGCCTAATAATAAATTGAATGATATTTATTTATCCAATTGTATTCAAGCCACGTTGACATTAATAATATTATTTGATTTTTATTTATTTTAAAGTAATTTGTTGTATTATATTGTAGTGCCCCAACGGGGTTCCATGTTTGTACCTAATGTATTTATATTTTAAGACCTTTTAAACCATGGAGACAAAAAAGAATTGAAATTACCTTTGATCAATATTGACGCGTCATAATTATGGAATTGATGTCAAAACTTTAGGGGTATTACAGACAATTTCAATTCCAAAACTACTCATTTACCTGTAAAACTTTCGCTGAGTTTAAACAGAAACTACATTAAGCTAGAATATCGGAGTTCGTTGACATCCCAGGAGACAATCATCAAAATTCACTGAGCAAATTTCAATATCCGCTATGACATTAGTAATATTCTTAATCAAATAGAGTAGATTCGAATTACCGTTGGTGTGGTCGTTCACTTCGGTCTCGGGGCCGATGATTATTTGGATATTCAATTCGAAAATGGAATCGCAATGTTGCTTACGACATTTTTTATGTTCCAATTATTATCAATTATAGAATTATGTGCTCTCAAGCTCGCTGCGCATTGCTTGAAGGACGCTAAACTTTTTACAACAGCATAACCAACGTAGATAATAAAAGGAATAATGTTGGTTGTTTATTATTTCTCAGAATAATTGCTAAAGCCACAACTTAAAAAAAATTATGACACACATTATGCATCACTTTCTAACACACCTCATCTACCACAAAGAAATTAAGGACGAGTGTGTTTTCGATTGTAATTTTATCATTATCATGAGATTTGTTTCATCAAAAAAGAAAGGTCAATTAAGTATCAAAATTAGATTTGATAAGAGCTTTGTTTTTAAAGTTGACTTTTATTACTTTTAACTATAAAAAAATGATACTACTCATTGATATCTATATATATAAAACTCAAAGGTGACTGACTGACTGACATAGTGATCTATCAACGAACAGCCCAAACCACTAGACGGATCGGGCTGAAATTTGGCATGCAGGTAAATATTATGACGTAAGCATCCGCTAAAAAAGGATTTTGATCAATTCTACCCCCAAGGGGATAAAATAGGAAATGAAATTTGGTATGAAACTTTGTCAATTTTAAACCGATCGGGCTGAGACTTGCATGCAGGTATAAGAAGAATCATAGATGAATGTCATTGTGTATAATACAAGCCTGAGAACAAAAACTGTAGTCTACACTTCAGCTCTACACCGAAGCGAAGCAAGGGCGGGCCGCTAGTCGTAAATAATAGTCGAAATATTATGGAATCCGACTCATAAAACCGATAAAACTCATATAGCGATTATGTATATAACAAGCAAACCAGTGAACCAAATGTTCACCAAAACCTGATTTCTCGAAAACCGGAAGTGCTACGTTACTCAAATCCGGTTTGTAGTCTTATCAGACTATTCTTAACTTATAACTTAAATATTCTCTTTATCTATCTCTTACGGTTTGGCCGCTGAAACAGCACCACAGACAGACGGACTTGTCTAATAGATAAGAGATATTTCCATTTGAGTTGTATCACTCACGCATTGCCTAACCTGATCCCGTTTCCCTTTTCCCGGCAGAAGAATAGAATATTTTAGGAGACAGCTTGAATGTTCTTAAACTGTGCTGTATACAGGTAGATGTGACGTTATATCTGCATATGATATAGCTTAGCACTCCTAAGATATGTCTTCCGGAAAATAATCATTCAATTACATTCGCTGTAACTGTGTTCCTTTTGGATAACTATGTTTTTTTGGTAGAAAATGAGAAATAGCTTGATAATGGCATGGTAGGCGCATACGCTCCGTGGTTATGCAATAAAGCTTTTTATATTTATAATTTTTACCTTTTAAGCATGTAACTGCTTGCAGCTTAAGAATGGCTACAAAAATTTAGACGCGGCCATCAGGGCCGCGTAATTGGTCTGTGCATTCGCCCGGATAGCGAAGGGTGCGGGTTTGAGTCCCGTCTGCTGCCTGGTCCGCGTGGAATTTTTTCTAGTTATATTTTCTTCAGCTTTTAATATGTTAAAACGACCTCCGTGGCCGAGAGGTCTGTAAGCCGGGATTCATGTGTTCGAATCCCGGTGGGGCCAAATGTTTGTGTGATGAACACGAGCATTTGTACTCCAGTCATGGATGTTTAATATGTATTTATATATAAATATACTTATATATGTACAGTATATGTATTCTATCCGTAACCCTAGTATCCTATAACTTTACTAGGCTTATTCGTGTGAGTGTTGGAAATATTTATCTATTTATTATAATTTTTATTTTAAACAAATATTTATAACACTCACACTAATTAGCTTAGAACCCAAGTAAGCATTGTACTTACGGCTTGTGTTATGGGATACTAGGGTAACGGATAGAATACATTATACTATACACATGTAAAATGGTACTTTTAAGGAAAAATACAAATCATATGGTCAAATCTATCAGCAATGACCTGAATAAGAATGTCCTTAAATATATACGTCGACTTTTTCTGTAACCCCGAATATACAAATATTCAATCAATTAATTTATTACTTGTAAGAAAAAATATTAATTTGTTTCTTAAAAACAGTGGTGTTCACACACTTAATATTTACAAGAAACAAAAATAAACTAACTTTACCTGCTACTAGGCTTCACAAAATCAATAATTCATTTAAAGGTCTTTGTGTTCGCTTATTTATACAATAAAGTCCCAAGCAATATACAAGAGTTAACCATAAATAAATTCGAAGCACTAAAATACAAAGTTTCTGATTATATTACAGACAAAAATGCTTAGGTTTGAACTGTTCCAATCATTCCAACAGGTTTTCTATATTAAATAAATCATGATTGATTTGACGTTGTAACAACGAAATGATTTGTAAAGGTTGTTACATTATACTTTTAATGTTGTGGAGATTTTTGCGCCCGTTTTTCTCCGCAGCTAAAAAATATGTCCAATAACGTGGTAAGGCAATAAATTGGACGATACAAAAGAGTTGTACTATACATCCAATTTGAATAAAGATAATATTGATTTGATTTGAATCGACCTCCGTTGCCGAGTGGTACATACGCTTGGTTTCAAAGTGTCGCCTACTCAGAGATCCCGGGTTCGCATCCAGGCAAATGATTGTTTGACGAATACAAGATTTTTTTTATCTTGTATGGTAAACGTGGTAGGTATAACGACTTGACTTGACTTGAATTGACGACCTCCGTGGCCGAGTGGTTTGTACAACAGGTTTCAAGGTGTCGCCGACTCGAGAGGTCCCGGGTTCGAATCTCGGTGGGGGCAGACGTTTGTGTGATGAATACGAGCATTTGTACTCCAGTCATGGATGTTTAATATGTATTTAAATAAATATACTTATATAATGTACGGTATATGTATTCTATCCGTTACCCTAGCAGCCCATAACACAAGCCTTATAGTGCTTACTTTGGGGCTAGGTTAATTGGTGTGATTGTCGGAAATATTTATTATTATTGTTATTATAAAGGAACAGCAAAGACAAGCAAGGAATGCACGTTGAAACCAAGGTACATGTTGGTTTCAAGGTGTACCTTGAAACCAAGCGTACAAGCGCAAAACCTTGTAGTTGTGATCACAGAACACAGAAAGAGGTTAGAAGGGTCTTCAGAGACCTTTTGTACGGGAACCGATGTCGCCGGCTCGCCCGCCCTACACTTACACCTAATAGATATTAGCCAATCAAACGCCGTGACATCAAACAATCGAACCAATCGGCGCTCACACCCCATCGCAACAAAGCAATCGTTGCCAAGTTTTGGTCAAGTTATGAGCATTTGCTCACAACTAACTGTGGCGCGCCTGCCCCGCCCACAAGGCCCTTCTAACATCTTTCTGTGTTCTGTGGTTGTGAAATACAACTCGGACAAGGAGTTGACATTGCCGTCTTGCTCTTAAAATGTTTCGTCAAAAACGTGAAACGGCTTCACCCTCAATTTTAACGAAACTCTAAAAGTTCCAAACAAACTCAGTGATTCCATGTCGCAAAAAATTAAAGGCTTGAATGTCCTGATTACCATACCGGACTGTTTTTAAGTCCACAAAATGTTACCTACTGTTGCATAAACTGAAATTTGTTCAACAAAAGTTGGCGGTCCAACGAATTTTAATAGGAAAGTGGGTAAAATTTAATTTCCTACCCTCATAAATTACTCTCATGAGGTTTTCCTTCATTTTCTACGTAAATTAATGAAGCCTTCGCATCTGATACTACTAATTATTCTGTACATACGAGGATAAACATGTCCTTTGTGAAATCTCAAAAGGAAATTGTTTTGTATACGATATTGTGTTTGATTAATTCTTGATGTACGATGATTAAAGTATCCAATTCTGATGTAAAACGAATACTTTTGCAAATATTGTACTGTTGAATAATATAACTAGCAATTTTAGTTGTATGTAGAAATCTAGAGAAAACTTTATTACAAAAAAATCCGCGAGGACCAGGCGGGACGGGACACGACCCCGAACCCAGCCTAAGATATCATCATCAGCCTATAATGTCCCCACTGCTGGGGCACAGGTCTTCCCTATGGATGGAATAGGAAGATTGGGCCATGACCCACCACGCGGGCACAGTGCGGATTGGCGGCTGCTAACGACGGCAGATGTAGCCGGAACCAACGGCTTAACGTGCCTTCCGAAGCACGGAAGAACTCGAGATAGATGTTTTTGGTCACCCATCCAATGACCGACCACTGCGAAAGTTGCTTAACTTCAACCATCGCAGCCAAACGCGCTGACCACCTGCGCCATCGAACTCCTCTAGATATACTAGAAAGAAATCGACACGGCCGCTAAGGTCGCGGTAGCATATCCGTCCTAGTAATCCTATCTGCTGCCTGGTCCGCGGCGATTCTTTTCTAGTAAATTGTTCTTTAGATTTAAACATCTAGCAATTATATGCTGAAAAATAAAAATATAGCCAAAATTGTCTTTTTCATTCCAATTTTATGTTTGCTTGGCATTAAAACTACTTAGCATATTTTACGCTGAACTAGGAGCCGAAGAAAAGGTAGAGAAAGCAACCATAATGAATTTTGCCACACATGAGATTCAAACCTGTGTTGCAAAATTAGTGAAGGACTGAACAGTCTATGAAAGTTTTATTTTAAAACAAGACACTAGCGATGAGCGTTGAATTAACGAACGGTTTAAATAGACGGTCTACGTTCAATCGACGCTTCGACGGTCTACAGTTAATTCGTTAACTAGTTGAATTCATAGACGGCTAAACTGAGAGTCCACAGCGTTCATATCTACTGACAAAGCGTCGACGACGCGTAAACGTATCTGGTTTACCCGTTACAAGTCCATAGTTCGTTCATTCGTTGAAATAAAGCAATTTGAAACTTAAGTATATAGCGCGGGAGTTGATATTTGTTCATTTTTTAAACTAGAGTTGTTAGAGTGAAAAGGTAAGAGTATTTTTATATTGCGTGAAAGAGAACGTCGATGGATCTGGCTAAACGAGGATGAACGGGTTTATAATAATGGATTTCTTCAAGTAGTTGCAGTTTTGTTTATTGAAATTTGAAATTAGTGTGTTGCGAGGTCAAGGTCAAGGGACACGTGAATGCGAATTTAGTGCAAAGTTCGTTTAAATTGAATGTTTATTTTATGAGTTTAATTTGTAATTTATTTTGTAAACATTTAAATGACTATAATGTAAAGCGAATACTAAATAAAGACCCCGTCGTCGTCGTTGCATCGCGCCCGTATACCAGTCACCGAGTAGTTGATATGAACCCTTTAAAGCCTTCCGTTATCACGTCAACTAGTCGAAGAATTCAACTAGTTGATCGACTAGTCGATGGACGGTAGTGGACGGTTTCGTTTCGTCGACGAAAAATACGTCGACGACCCACCTCTACAAGACACCCGTTTTTTTCTAAATCTTTTTTTTTATTACGCAGGCAAAACCTCTATTTACATTTTACATTACATTGTGTTCGAGCTAAATGACTCTTAAATCCGAGAGCTTAGGTGCAAAAGAATTAAAATGAAACTACAGTGTATTTTGTTAGACCATAGATTTCTTTATTAGTAAGGTGACGTTTTGCCTATATGTAGCTCCAAACATATTTACAAGCGTGATGCAAAGAACTACAGCGCCATCTATTTGAACACATATGAACTACAATTTTTAAATGCACAAATGGCGTATACAACATGCGTTGGCGCCCTTGAGGGGCACACCAACGAACGGACCTCACACCTAGCCTCTCGTAAGTCTCACGGGTGCGAAACGGAGGAGCCGATAAGCAGTCCCCGTGGCTTACGAGCGCTTAAGGCGTACTATCCGCTAAAAACCATGCGAATCTTAGATTAAACCCAAAAAGGTTAATACGGCACTAGCCTTACAAAAGTGATCCGCATGAATTGTGGTCGACGACCCTAATCGCTTTAGTCACAACTTGACATGTGAACGCCAAAAAGAAATATTGCTAATATTTTGTGTTTATATGATACAACAATGACTAAGTGTGTTTTTAAAAAGTGCCCAAATTGCCCAAGAACTAAAAATAAAACCCACGGCATCACTTTTCATTCGTAAGTACTATAAAATATTTTTTTCATAAAAATTGCTGTTTGTTTTGAATTTTATTCGGTAGTGACGTCGAGTACTGGTAGCGTGATTGGTCGGTAGTGCAGTGACGCGGATCTCGCCGTCTCGTTCGCGCTGCCTTTGAAACTTAATGTGCTGTTTCGTTCGGGTCGGTGATGCAGTGACGCGGATCTCGCCATCCCGTTCACGCTGCCATGGGATCAGTTTTTGTTTGATGCAAGTATTAGCGTACCGTATCTACCCTTTTTGTTTAAATCTAAGGGGCGAATAACCTATACGCTATTAAGTGCGAAACCGCGAGATCCCCGTTGAGGGACTTCACCCAGTCCTTTTCAAAACCTGGTGGCCATTCACCTAACGGCATATTAAAGCATTTGCTTTGGAAATTCGCTAACGCTTACGATTTCATTTTGTTATTTCTAACCGCCTGAGGTTTTCAAATACCTCGCGCTCTTTTTTTTTCTTTTGCATTGGTAATAACAATATTAAAAAAAATGTTGTAAAAAGTTGCTTAACTTCAAAGCCGAACGCGCTAACCATTTACGCCATCGAACTCCTATGTGTATATATATATATATATGTGTGTGTATGTATGCGTGTATTACATGTGTGTATTCTGTTAAGAGTATTTGTATTCTTGGATTATCTTACATTTGTCTTTATTGCGCCCCCGTCATATTAGTTTTTTCTCACGCTCTTACTGGTCGACTGGTAGAGAATGCCTTATGGCATTATGTCCGCCATTTGCTGTGTTATGTTGCAATAAAGTTTAAATAAATAAAAATAAAAAAAATGAGCATGAAGTATTTGAAAACCTTCGGTGGTCAGAAATAACAAAATAAAATTGAAAGCGTTAGCGTTTTCCAAAGCATTTCCTTTAGGCAAATGACCCCTGGTTGGCGAAGAGCAATCCTCACAAGAATGATTCTATTGCAATATCCACACAACGTAGTACTTCAGGGAGAAAAAAACAGCCCTTGCCGAGTTTCAGTACAAGGTCTCCCGCCGTAGATTTACGAACCGATGGCGTAGCTTCTAGACATTCATATGTGCTTGTAACAGCCTAAACTGAAAAAGAGATTATGATTATGTTTATTAATTGCATACTTTTTGATCATTTCCTATCTAAAACTGGATTCAGGGTTCACCCTGAAACAAGAGAGAGAGTTAATATCAACGCATATGCGTTCTTCTTGAATTTAGGTTTATGTAGTCGTTGGGCTTTGAGATGCGATTGTCAAAGCTGGAGTTAGAATTAATTACAGTAAATTCTGCTAAAGTCAATATTGAAGAAAACTGAATTGTACAACAATACTAGATCTAAATGCAGTAGAGATTAGTTTGTCAGTTCATGGCTCCAATTACTTGCGGGACAGTGTTCTATGATAACTTTCAGGAAATTCTAGCGTGTTTGATGAACGGTAGCAATATACAGTGAACTTTGAGTCACCAGAAAAACTTAAAGACGTGCAATTAAAAATAGCGAGAACAATAAACGTACTACAACTCTATACAAAAATATTAATTTATATCGTTTACAAAATATCCTAAGACAAACTTCGTAAATAACTTAATTAGGTACCTACTAAGCAATTACTATCCGTTTAAAGTACGAAGTTCCTGGAGGGAGGTTTAATTGAATCAATTTATGACAGTTAAAATGAATAAGATTTCATAATTTCACAATTATTATTGAGTTAACGTCCCAATAACGTAGTTAGTGTCCCTACACTTTTCAAGAAAATAAAGAAATTGATTTTTTTGTGTAACCTAAATCTTTGCCTCAATTAGCTAGTAAAGTTCCTCAGCAGTTCTATTCTGTAAAATTTTCACGCGCGGATCCGATGTGGATCCGTGCGGTTCCGATAATGCGATTCAACTAAGAATAGGACCGACTGGGCGCCATATTGTGATGTCATAGCTGTCAATTCAAACCAAATAGGTAGAATGAGCAAAGAAAAAGTTTTTATTTAATAAAACTTATTTACTAAGATTAAGTGAGAAAAAGCATCAGTTTTTTTTAATAACATTTATTTAACTAAGATTGAGAGAAAAAACACCGATTTTTATAGTATTTATTTATTAAGACTGTGAGAAAAAGCATTAATCAGAATCTAGCTCTTCTATTCCGCTCATCTCTGCATTATCACCGGAGTAGTTATAAATAATCATGCACTATTACTAGGTCACATACGAGAATGCATCCTTTATGTAAACGAAAGTTAGAAATCGAGTTTCTGAACGCAACTTAAAGTGACACTTGGTTGACGATTTAGGTTCAACCATTCATGGCCAAAGCTCAATAAGTGCAAAAAAATATCAACCGATATAAATTATCAATATTTGTTATTGTTTGTTTACAAATGTTTGGTTTTTATTCTTGAATTAGCGGAGTGCTATAAAAGGATTCCAAGTATTTTTTTGCAAACTGTACTTTTCAAGCGACATTTGACAGATAGAGGTCATTGGCTTTCCTATTCTTATTTGAATCGCATTATACATCCGCTCCGCTCCTCTATATAACATACAACAGAATAGCACTGGTGGTAACTCAAAATTCTCGGTGTATTTGTACGATGCATGCTTATAATCTTTTCATTATAAGTTTCGTAATATCCAGTTTTATGAAGGCGAAGTTCGCGTTGATCACAAAGAAGTTTATATACGCGATGGGAATTTCAAAGCACGTCCTAATGGCCTTTATTAGAAAAATATTAAAAGTTCAATGCGGCTTCATTTATTTTCATCACGTACCTGAGCAAATATTAATATTATTATGTCTGAATATTTAGCAACGAATTATCCAGGTGTTATTCGCATCATGATTTATTCTTTTCGTGCCTTTAAAATTTCAGAAACACACCTTTAATCACTTTGTTTCTTGTTTCAGAGAAGTGAAACTGGTACATCACCGGAAATTTATGTCATCATCATCATCAGCCTATTAATGTCCCCACTGCTGGGGCACAGGCCTTCCCTATGGATGGAATAGGGAGATTGGGCCATGACCCGCCACGCAGGCCCAGTGCGGATTGGTGGGTGCTAACGACTGCAGATGCAGCCGGGACCAACAGCTTAACGTGACTTCCGAAGCACGGAGGAGCTCGAGATAGTAATTTTTGGTCACCCATCCAATGACCGACCACTGCGAAAATGCTTAATTTCAACGATCGCAGCCGAACGCGCCAACCACTTGCGCCATCGAGCTCCTCTCTTTTTAGGAAATTTATGTATCACTGGTAAAAAAGTTCATAATATTTATAAAGAAAATTTACTATAAAAAAACATTGTCAGCACGGACAATAATACATCTGAAGTGAAACTTCTTTTCATAAACAACTTATCATTAGGCGATGCATAAAGCATAGGGGAATAGAACTGCGCACGCATAACTCATATACACACATCAAAAGTGTCCAGGGATCAACATATATTTTTGCAATAACTTTTCTCCTGATTGATATTAATTAAAATTTTCTTTAAGGATTCATCAAATAAAGTGTTTTCGTTTGTCACAGTAACGATAAACCAAGTCACCTTTGCATTAATAAAGAAATTTGCCATTTTCCTAATAAAGGGATTTTTGACATTTGAACCACTAACACAAAAGTTCGAAAAAAAGACTGAAATAACAGTTTTCTCTAAAATTTTATTGGGTAACTTAAACAATTAATAATCCGTATTTCTACCGCGAACACTAACAACACAAGAACATCGGTTTGGCATACTCAAAATGAGTTCATCCAAATCACGCTGTGGAATGGCCGCCCATGTTCGTTGCAACAACAAAAAAAGGTCTTCTTGCGACTGGATACCCTCCATATTCGGCAGAGCTCTTCTCTGTAGCATATCCCATGCATGCTCAATCGGGTTCAAGTCTGGCGACTGAGCAGGCCAGGGCAGGACATTGATGTTAGCTGCGGCGAGAGTCTGTCTTACAACTCTTGCGGTGTGCGGTCGTGCATTATCATGCATTAACTGAAATAAGGGACCGATTTGCACTTGTAGAGGAACGATGACGTCTGATACAATCGTCTCAGCATAAATTTGAGCGTTGAGGTTGCCTCTGATCCAAATCAACTCAGTTCTTCCGCCGATCCAAATACCCGCCCATACCATGATGGTTCCACCACTATAAGGATGGACTTCCTGGCAGGATTTTAATCGCTGTTGGCGTCCAGGGGTTCTCCAGTGTCGTATACGTCTTGTATCCGGTCTCATACCAAAACGAGACTCATCAGAAAAGCACACGAAACGCCATTGTTCTTCTGCCCAATTTCTGTGTTCAAGAGCCCATTGATATCGAATCCTACGATTGTGCATTGCTATAGGTGGTACCCGTAGCGGTCTTCGGGAATGAAGGTTCACTTCATGCAAGCGGTTTCTGACTGTTTGGTCGCTAATTAAGTTCCCTGAAGAGTGATGAAGCCTCACGGCTAACATCATGGCGGTTATTGTTGGAGCTCTTCGAGTTAAGATTTGAATGTATCGGTCTTGTCTCCGTGTGGTGCAGCGATACCGTCCTCCATGGCGCTCAGCCACGGTACCAGTGCTTCGGTATCGTGTCCAAAGTCGACTGATAACACTCTGACTTGTATTCAGAGCTAAAGCCACAGTACGTTGCCGGGAACCAGCTTCTATCATTCCCACGGCTCTGAGCATTTCTTCCCTGCTTAAATGACGTCGCCGCTCCATAATAACGTTGGTTTTAATCAGTAGTAGGGAAACAGTAGCACTAATAATGTCTTCAATGCGTTGTATGTTTTTATAGGGAAAATATTGATAGCTGATTTTCATCTTTTACTCGAATTTGATTCACAGTTCCTGATTCAAATTATGAAATGCACCAAAAAGGATCCATATAAATTTATAAAATCATAAATTTATTACAAAGCCACATCTCAATCTCAAGAAATCCGCATAAAAATGCTTGATCCCTAGACACTTTTGATGTGTGTATATGCACAAATGTATATATATACATCTTCCGCTATCCGGCGGAATCGCTAACCAATAGGGTATTTGACAACTTTTAGAAAACGATTTCACGTTATTGACTAATGTTTATGGAGTCCGTAAAAAGTGGATATTCATCATTGTGGTGTGTATTTCAGTAAAATAACCAAATCAAAAACTTCATTTTCAAGTAGCCGTGAAAACGTTTCTCTGGACAATATGGCGTCTTACTAGTGTGTGACGTCACACGACTGTTATTGAAACGTCAAACGATACAATGTAATGTCACTATAACCGGAAGTTTACTTGCGTGTGACGTCATTTAGACGTCACGTGACAATAGTTAAGAAAACTATTATCTTTTTCAAGGGTTTTTAGTAAAATTATGAATATGTTTTTTTGTTAAAATAGTAAAAACCCCTGCCAATATTCATTCTAAATACAGATGCTAACAATTGGCACTTTATTTTTAATACTGTCAAATACCCTATTATGCTATGGAGACCTTACACTAAATTGTTGTCCTAGGTAAATAGTATATTTTCGGTTCATTGATTAAGTCTTAGAAAAAAATCCAAGGCTCACTTAATAAAGCCAATTTATCAACGTCCAAGCAAGCAAGAAATTACTCAAAGAGTTTTTACCTAGTAAAAAATGTTAAATGCTTAAAAAATTATAAACTAATTACTTCTTTTTTTTAGGAAATGATTAATTATTGGACCGTTAAACATTACTCGAGTGCGATTAGCGACACGATAACTCAATGAGTTTTTCTTAAAATAGATCTACGAACGAACTAACAAGACAGTTACGTTGACCCACTTCATTCAAAACGGACAGAAATAAATGGACACACAGATCTAAAACGCGTTTCTATATTACTATTTACCAATATTTGAAAAAAATGGGTGCGTGTACTTATGTAGGCGCGTGAGAAGTTATCCTTCTTTGGCATCGTTTAAAATTAGTTTTTAATTGCATGCAAATAATTAATTACAATAAATTAATAAAAAGTCTGGAAAAGGACACAGTCAATAAAGTTCAGTTTTAATTTGAAAAAATAAATAAATAATCAAAATATTCAATTAAAATCGCTACTGAATATAATTTATCAGAACATAATATTATTTGATTTGCACTTGTATGAAACTTAAACACGTATTCCGAATATACAAACTAGAAACATGTGGATAAATATTATAAATATGAATACCTATAACTGTTACTTTATTACAAAAAATAAAGATGTGGTTTTTGGTTCTACTACACCAATGGTCAAGAGATGGCGCTGTAGTCTCCTGAATCGCGCTTTGGTTCCGTTGTTCCAGATTAATAAATACTTTTGATAGGCCTTCACAATGCAGTCGTTAGCACCCACTAAATAGAGATTCTATTTCTATTTTGTTGGTAGATTTTCTTAATGTGCTAAAGCGACCAACTTCATGCTGTTAAAATTTTGTGTTACAGTGATGCGCGCGCATCTAAAAATTTCACTCTCATCATTTTTTCATAACGCGCCTTAAGAAGTATAACTTCAAAAAAAATGTGTGTGTCAGCTCCGACGCACGACTGGAGTTTACTTCTTAAGTTCGATAGTCTAACGAGACGCAATAAGAGTTTATTTAACTTAAAAAAGATTGATACTGTATGAAAGGGTAAATTAACAAATTAATGAAAATAATATACATATATAAATATATATTTATTCATTTCATAAACATTTATTATAACTAATCGACGAAATATTTTACATTAAACTTTTTACAATAGTCAATTTCAGATGTGCATAAATAAAGGTACGCTACGATACTGTGCTACGGCGTAGCACTACGGCTGCTACAGCGTAGACAGTAAAAACGTAACGAGGTCATTCATCGATTGATTTCACTCCTCACTTTTTTCTCATACCCGGCCCCTTATATATGCAAATCGATTCTTAAGGAGTAAACTCCAAAAAATCTTTTTATAATCTAGGGCACAAGCTCCATCATTTCTCATGACAATTCCAATTCATAGATGAATCCAATACTGTAATAAAAAGACGAGACAAAAAACGAACTCGTAAAAAGTCAGCGTTCCACATTTAAAACTTTATAGTATAAACTTTTTTCCTTATTAAGGTCCTTCCTTTTGCAATCGGAACTCCTTAATAGCACATCGAGTTCTCAATAGACCCAAACTGTAGGAAGAACACCGAACAATGAGATTTCAAATTAGTCACAAATCGTTTCGACTTTGACCTCTTTTTGAACGGTTCGCGAGCCTTTTTTCTTGTCACGAGGAATTTAACGACGATCTTTATTCTACTAATGTAGGTAGCTCGGCACAAGGTTTTTTATCAACTTTGCTCCCAAATTACATTCGAAATGCTGTGCATTTGTTTTATACAGGCGCTTTTGGAACAGTGTTTACATACATGCCTATATATAGGCAGCTGTAATTAGTAAATAATATCTTATTTATTTGTCCAACAGTCTTCGTTTTTTTAGGTATTATGTATATTTCTGAAGGCAAAATTGAAACTGTAAGAATTACAGAACACGCCAACTCCTAATTTTCCCTTATAAACGTCTATACACAAAGACAGTGAAACTTTATAAGGTATTGTGAGCGATCTATTAGTTTGTTTTTTCTTCTAACATTTTACGCTCAACCAATTTCGATTAAAACATCGTTCAGGTAAATTCATTATTCTTATGCCACGTTTCCACTTTCTTCCGCTCCGCTTGCCGCTCAGAACAGTTTTGAGCGAACAAATATTTGCTTTCTCGGTAAATGGAAATATCAGAGTGAGTGAATGAGTTCGTACTACCGTGTTTGACTGGACTCAAGGAACGAATGCTCTCTTGCTCAGTCATCAATAGAAATAGTGCATTCCATTTACCGACAGAACAAATATATGTGCCCGCTCGGAAATGTTCTGAGCACTAACTGGAATTGCAGCATTAGAGGAAATGTATACCAAAATATAAGTACAAACGCACTTAAAGAAGTATCATAAATAAATAAATTATTAGCTTATATGTAAGAAAACTATTCAGACTCTATCATTTTTAATGGGTTCTCTTCATAGGCTAGCTAATAATGAATTGCATTTAGTATTTTTTATATTAGGTATAGTTAAAAATAAGTAAGTAAGCTAAACATATTTTCATACTTAAATAAATAATAAGCGGCGACATTTTCTCGCCCCACACATAATCAACGTGGAGGAAATAATCGTTCGCCCTCTTCATACTTACTAACGCACTTACACTGCACACATAAAGTATGGGAGCCTACATCGCGCAAGAGGAATTAGGAACTAAACCTTGATATATGCAACGCTCGACCAACAACAGTCCGCATCATCCCCCTCTCAGGGGATGATCGCTTCAGATGAAGCAGGAAGCTTGTAAGGCCTATGCCAGACGGATGTAATCCAGCGTACCAACCAAGATGACCTTGCCCGTTTACCATCCATCTAGTCGAAGGATGTAATCCAAATTTTGATTTGACCTTCAACGTCCTTGGATTACGGGCACGTGATTACAACCGTTTGGCCGGCGGATTACATCCAACCAAAGACAGTTGCGCTGTGGCAGTCAGCGGGTGCACACGTATGCATGTAAAAAATGTCGTCCGCAGACCAGTCGCGAACATGATATTACTAGCGAACTAATTGATCTCTATACAGATCTCCCATGCTTATGAGATATTACGTCAGAATCATATAAATATGCTCGTCAAAAAGAAATGCGTGGGAGATATTACTCGAAAAGTATAGTAGGAGTTGGACATAAGTTTGAATGGCTGAGAATCATTCGCTCTTTTAACCAACGCTTCATCCACTTTCTCTTTTTGTGTTGTTTTTCGTCGTCTATTGCACACAAAACTCCTAAGGCAATGCCCACATTTTGAAATTTAGACAAATTTGGAGCCATTTCTACAACACGGTTACTAATACAGTCCGCGCATGATACAAGTGCATACGTGTTTTCACGCCAGAAGACGGCTCGCGACTGTGTGTTGGCGCGTGGATTACATCCGTGTAGCCGAAAATCATAACGCGTATGGAAACCAACTTTCCGCCAAGGTCACCTTGGTTGGAGCGCTAGATTACATCCGTCTAGAATAGCTTTAAGACCCATCCGGCCATAAGCACGGGTGTGTTTTAGTCAATAAAAGTCTGGCATAACCTTGCAGTACCCATGAGGATATCAAACCCGCTTCGTGACCAATGGCTTAACGTGCCTTCCGAAGCACGGAGGAACTGGAGATTTTTGATGAGAAAATTTCTGATCACCCATCCAATGACCAACCACTGTGAAAGTTGCTTAACTACAACGATAACGCTAACCATCTGCGCTATCGAGCTCCTCCATTGTCTTGCTTCCTATAATATGGATGAGTTATTTTAATGTTAGAAGGCTGGCAAACAATCGTACGGCCCGCCTGATGATGAGCGGCCACCATAACCTATACCTGCTTGCGATAGTAAATATATCATTCGCACCGTTGCCTACCCTGACTCAATCGCCTACCCCGTGGAGCCCTAAAAGTCTTAGGTTAAATGTGATCTTAGAAAATATTATGCACAGATCGCGGGAAGTACAGGTAGTGTTTGCGCAAAGTTAGTTTCGCTATTTAAGTAGTTATTAGGGTGCTCGCTGTTTGATAAGAAAAGCGCAGCGTAACTATTTATTTATTTATTTTATTATACATGTAGGAAGGCCAGAGGGAAAGATCTTCCTCCGAACTGGATGATGGGGGCCGCGGCCCGACTGATGTTGGTCGGGCATCGTATATATGGAGTGATTGGCTCCGAATTTCTCTTGCGCGATGTAGGCTTCCATACGTTGTGAACGCAGCGCCGGTAGCGCCATCTCTTGAGAAGGCGAGTGATTATTTCCTCCATGTTAGTTATATGTGGGGCATATAGATGTGGCCGCCATAAACAAATACAGACCATACACGTTTCATCATCATTTCATGCTCGTACATTTTCCAAAGTTCATACTTGAAAACTTGTTAAGGTTTATGTGTGTATGAGAGCCACTCCTTTACCACTTCATACATTTTCAAGTTGACTATTTTGTAAGTATTAAGTTAATATAATAAAGGTGTCGATTTCGATATGATTTCTCTGAACTTAAATTCAAATTTGACAACGGTGTATACTTGGCATTTACTATACACTATACATAATGAAGAAACTAATCTTAAATTTAGTTTGAACATTAGAAAATCAAACCAGAATCGACACCAATATTTGCTTTACAAAACTAAAACCGGTATACATATTACTTTAAAGATTAATTAACAGAATGAGTTAGAAATAAAAAAAACTTTGATGAGCGACAATAGCAAGAATTCGTCAGTTAACAGAGTTTTCTGTTTTTGTCTGCAGTGTTAATAGTCAAGAATTAACATTTGTTGTTGAAATGTGAACTATAATTTTCGTTTAAAAACTTTAAATGGGAGAAATTTCTATAGACACAAACTGTTACAGGCACTCGGCCTTCGGAGAAGTGTATCGTTGAAATATAATTCAATTAAATAAGCGCGTTTGACTGTGATCGTTGAAGTTTAGCAACTTACGCAGTGGCCGGTCATTGGATGGGTGACCAAAAATGCTCCTCCGTGCTTCGGAAAGCACGTTAAGCCGTTGATCTCGGCTGCATCTGTTGTCATTCACCACACCCACACGCAGGCCCAATGCGGATTGGTATAGCACCAGCCAATCCGCACTGGGCCCGCGTGGTGGGTCATGGCCCAATCTCCCTATTCCATCCACAGGGAAGGCTTGTGCCACAGCGATAGGGATATTAATAGGCTGACGATGGTGATGATGATGAAATTAAAATTATTGATTGCAATCTTAATGTGTACAGTTAAAGGTGGTAGGTGCTTATATAAACATGATCATTATAGACCCTGTCGGGTACGCAATAGGGTATTTGACAGTATAAAAAATAAAGTGCCATATGTTAGCATCTGTGTTTAGAATGAATATTGGCAGGGGTTTTTATCATTTTTACAAAAAAAATATTACAAAGATAATATATAGTTTTCTTATCTATTGTCACGTGGCCCAAAACGCTTGAACCAAAATTGGCGGAGCTTAAAATGACTTCCCACGCAAGTAAACTTCCGGTTAAAGTGACATTACATTGTATCGATTGACGTTTTAATAACAGTCGTGTGACGTCACACACTGGTAAGACGCCATATTGTCCAGAGAAACGTTTTCGCGGCAACTTGAAAATGGAGTTTTTGATTTGGTTATTTTTACTGAAATACACAACAGAATGATGAATATCCACTTTTTACGGACTCCATAAACATTAGTCAATCACGTGAGATCGCTTTCTAAAACTTGTCAAATACCCTATTGGTTTTTAGAAGAGAGGAATCTCTTCCTAAATGAACAAAACTAAGACTAATTTTAATTGAACCATGGATATTGTTTAAAATGTTTATTTTTTTAAACTTGTTTAATCAGTAATCTTTTCATAACAACCCACGTGTTCAATATTTACCTGAAACTGATTGAAGCCGCCCCCGCTCCCGCTCCGCTCCCCACCATCATTTAGTTTACTTCTAGAACCGGAGCAGAGTTGTTTGCGTTACTTTGACTTATACTTTATAAACTCTTGTTTTAGAAGCTTACACTATGAGGGAGTATGCAAAAGTTAGCAAGCGATCACATTAACTAGATTGCCTTAGATTTTATCTCCATTCATTTGCCGTCTTCAAGACAAAGATTTTGTATTTAATTATTTACTATACTTCATAAGAAAGTTCAGAATAGATATATATAAATTTCTAATAATAAGGCACCTCGCATAGCGACCAGATTAACTAAAACCATACGACTAGGGTTGCCACCCGTACTTTATTGTAAAGTATTGTACGCTATTTCTGGTAATTATACTCTATACTTTATTCTTACAATATAGTAAAATACTTAACTTAATGTGATTTGATTACTCGGGGATTAATTTCACATAAATTATACAAAAAGAGGTTGATATGTATATTTTTTGCGTAAAACAAACAGACAGTATGAATATGATGCCCATAGCTAATTCAACATTGCAACATTTTCGTGACTGTATGGCTTTGTAACATGACCTTTCCCATTAGCGAAAAGAACTACAGATTTTTAATAGGCACCAATTATATAGTAGAAGTTGCTAGTTATTTAAGTAGCAACGTAAAATATATTTTTAGCTTACTAATAAAGTAGAAAAAAGTACTTACACAGACACAAAGACTTACTTAGACACAATGTACATTTTTTTCTATCTTTAATATCCAAATGTACTTTATTTCGCAATCCGGGCGAATGCACTGACCATTATGCTACCACGGCCCTATTCGCCGCGTCGAAATTTTCCTAGCCTTAAGCTGCAAGGCAGCGCCATCTCTTTGCATTGTAGGTTACCCACAATGCGAATGCGGAAGATGCGGGTTCGAGTCCCGTCCGCTGCCTGGTCCGCTTGGATTTTTTTTCTTGTAAACTTTTCTTTAGATTTAAAACATAAAGCAGTTAAATGCTTAAAAAATAAATAAAAACGTACTTTATTTCGACAAAAAAAAGGTGGCAACCCTACATACGACCATTACGCACTTGGCCGCAACAGCTAACTTTAGTTAATCTGGTCGTTGCGGCCACTTGTCGTAGTCTTGGCCGTCTTGTGTGCGAGCTACCTTTATGTCGGTTCCTGAGTATCTGATAATGTACCATCATAAATAAATCTAATGAAAAACTATCGGTCATTGGATGGGTGACCAAAAATTTACTATCTCGAGCTCCTCCGTACTTCGGGAGGCACGTTAAGCCGTTGGTCCCGGCTGCATCTGCAGTTGTTAGCACCCACCAATACGCACTGGGCCCGCGCGGTGGGTCATGGCCCAATCTCCCTATTCCATCCATAGGGAAGGCCTGTGCCCCAGCAGTGGGGACATTAATAGGCTGATGATGATGATGATGACTCATATATTAAATAAAAACAAGTCTCCTTAATCCTTATAGCATCTGAAAACATGTGGCAATTCTGGAGATACGAAGATAAAGAATTGCATCGGCTACATTATCTTTTTATAAGAGGTAGGGCATAGCAGATTTCCCGCGTCCGCGCGCATTAGAACGCCCGCCTGGGAAAGCAATTTTATAGAAGACCCCAGTAAACTAACACTACCCTTTGGTGTTGTTTTTTTTTTGGGTGTGTATGCTGTTGGTCGCAGTGACCTTTACAGCGTCACCGGGATTGGCGACGGCGAGATTCTAAGGGGACCTCAAGCCGAGAATTGGCGAGTGCGCTAAAGGTATTCCAGGGGGATGACATCTCCCCACGGGGGAAGTCTCCTCTCCGTCTGGAGCCTCTAGATCAATTGAACCTGAGGGGGTCAGCTCAACTAGAGTGCGTCTCTGAGACTCGGACCTCGGCTCTAGTTAGCCGTTGTCGGGCGGCAAGCGAAAACGCCTAGGTAAGTGCTAAGCTAGTGTGCAAATATGCTAGCTGTGTAGTGTTGGTGTTTGTGGCCTGTGTGGGAGGCATCGGAGGTGCGTTGGCGCGGGTGATTTCGTCGTCGGGGTACTCTAAACAGGGGCCTTGACCGACGGAATGGGGTCCTAGGCCGAAAGAATTGGAGGGATAGGTGTTGTGTTTCTGCTGGTGAGTAGGATTCTTAGGCTCCGCGGCATAGGGGATTGGGTTCAGGCCGGCAAGGTGGGGATGGCTGGAATGGCACACATTCTGCCGCATTATCTATCTTCGCGACTGGACTTTTACACTTAGAGAGTGGGGCAATTTATTGCACCTCGTATAAAAAAAATGTCAGCATAAACACTTCATAACTCCCAGTTAGAACTTAAGGTAGTAGGAACATTCAATCATGTTCGAACATCGATCGAAGTCGTCATTGTGTATCGTTGACAAACAAAAAACGAATAGTATGTTACAGGAACATAAAACGGAAAACAACATGAATATTACAATCGGAAATCTGTTGCCCAACGCATGCTGATGTTGATCTAGAAATAGTTTGGAAAATAGCCAGAATAACCAGCCAGATTCGGGTAACTAGCAATTTCAGTCAATGTTTTTATACACTGGGTTGGAGACGGACTTTGATTATAATACAAGCATAGATACGGTATTAACTGCACGGAAGCGCCCTATAAATATCTACTACATTATGGCACACACGCACACACTGACCGCTTTCAAACAATCTGAAAGCGGTAACCTGAGCCATTTTCTTTGCGTGGTTTCTTTGGATTGCTACACGCGCACACATTGACAGCTTTCAAATAATCTGACATATGGTCGCACACATCGCGGGTAACATGAGCCGTTTTCTTTGCATGGTTTATTTGGATAGCTACACACGCACACATTGACAGCTTTCTAATAATCTGACATTAGGGTCGCACACATTGCGGGTAACCTGAGTCGTTTTCTTTGCATGGTTTATTTGGATTGCTACACACGCACACATTGACAGCTTTCTGATAATCTGACATTAAGGTCGCACACATTGCGGGTAACATGAGCCGTTTTCTTTGCATGGTTTATTTGGATTGCTACACGCGCACACATTGACAGCTTTCAAATAATCTGACATATGGTCGCACACATCGCGGGTAACATGAGCCATTTTCTTTGCATGGTTTATTTGGATAGCTACACACGCACACATTGACAGCTTTCTAATAATCTGACATTAGGGTCGCACACATTGCGGGTAACCTGAGTCGTTTTCTTTGCATGGTTTATTTGGATTGCTACACACGCACACATTGACAGCTTTCTGATAATCTGACATTAAGGTCGCACACATTGCGGGTAACATGAGCCGTTTTCTTTGCATGGTTTATTTGGATTGCTACACGCGCACACATTGACAGCTTTCAAATAATCTGACATATGGTCGCACACATCGCGGGTAACATGAGCCGTTTTCTTTGCATGGTTTATTTGGATTGCTACACGCGCACACATTGACAGCTTTATAATAATCTGACATTAGGATCGCACACATTGCGTGTAACATGAGCCGTTTTCTTTGTGTGGTTTATTTGAATTACTAGACATTTAGATTATCTAGCTCTATCTAGGCGTATATGTGTGTGTGTGTGTATATGTACGGGACGCCGGGCTGTCGCAGTAGCGGACAGTTACCGACTCGTACTGAGGGGGTGGAGGAAGTTACACGCAGGAGTCTTGACTGTAGTGGACTGTAGTTTCGGCGAATAAAACCCCTGGTGTTCGGTATTGAAGAAATCGGTGGGCGCTGATAATGGATGGCCGGTGAGAGGAGGCTTCAGGTCCAGAGTGAACCGCTTGGTTGTTTCTTCCTGTTCCTTAGGGTAGGAGCGCCTGTCGCTGAATGCATGTCGGGGCATGTTCCGACTCGAATTTTATATGCTAGGACTGAGCTGGCCAGCGATCCATTACCTCACCCACGCTATACTTTATTTTTCATTTTCTCAAGATTTACAATAGTGCGAGCTTAAAACTAATTGTACATACATCGGGCATACATTCGGGCATATTTTTAACATAGTTATGTGTCCGTAAACACGATATTTTAGGTGTGGCGCGCAAAAAATAGGTCTCCGCAATATTTATACTTTCCCCCTCCACAGGGCTTCGCCCTGCCACGGGGCTTCGCTGCCCCACCCGCGCGCTCCGGGCGCGCCGGGTGGGGAGCGCAACATGTCTCAGAAAACGGTTCTATACAAACATGTTTTTTTCTCCTACACGGTACATTTTTACACTTATTGATGCGATACCTATTTATTTACGTAGCCCTACGTGTTACCTATCTAATACAACAAGTTTCTTACAAGAATATTAATAAACAACAGCTCTACGGCCCTATAAAGTTTGCAAATTAAAAAGTCTTAAAAAACCTACTTATACTCGCTTAATGTCTAATTATCATACACCATTTTAAAGAAGAAGTAAAAACACATAAAATGACATCATTATTATAACAATTATACCTATATCCTATTGACTATTCATAAAAAACTATTCCCGATATTTTCCTTAATTACGCTTAAACTACTAACACGATTCATACAAAACTTCGATATATTATTCCTATAACTACCTACTATCTAATAAGACATAAAATAAATCAATCAAAACATAAAACATACTATTATCGAAAATTGTCAACTCAGGCAAAATCCTATAAGACGTGTGACAAGGACAACCTATTGTCTCCGTCCCTCCTATAGGTCGGAACTATCAGTATTCTGACTAGTTTCCCCGCGCCACCGCTTGGCGTCGTGGCGATCGTTTAGATAAAGTCTTATAAGATTATTGGAGAGAACGGGGCGGAATATCGCTCTGAACTATCAATTTTACAATGGTTTACTATGGGCAGAGCTATCTATTGTTGCGATATCCGACTCATTCTAATAAGACAACAAGGGAATGATATTTTTAATACGTATACAACTAATTCATGTGAAATTATAGATACATTTTTATACATTGTTCTCGTATCGTCGTAAGTTCATTTTCTCTCGCTTCGGTCGTCGCGTACATACTCCCGCCGTGCAGCGTCGGTTGACTCGTCGCTGCATCCATCTTCCGTGGGAGTGGCGGCCGATGCGAATATCACCAGTCGCTTGGTCGGTCTGCGTAGCACTCCTCCGGCTGTCTTCAGATCGACGACTCGTACTGTGCCGTCTCGCCCGGGAAAAGTGGCGATGACGACTCCCTTGGGCCACGTGTTGCGTGGCAGGTTGCTGTCGGCGATGAGCACGATGTCCCCGATGGCGATGGTCTTCCCGGTCCCGTGGGGCTCCCGCCGGTGTTGCAGCTCGGGTAGGTACTCTCGTACCCAGCGCGCCCAGAAGTGGTCCGCGAGGCGCTGTGCTGCTCTCCAGTGCGGGCGGCCTATCAGGTCGCTCTCGTCGAACTCGCCCGGCAGTGGGACGCGCGCTGAACCTCCCAGCAGAAAGTGGTTGGGAGTGATGGCTTCGTCGTCTTCATGGTGCACGGACACGTGGGTGAGAGGCCGGCTGTTCACGGTGTATTCGGCCTCGGCGAGTAGCGTCGTAAGTACCTCTTCGGGCGGACTTCTTTCTTGCAAAACCGCACTTAGCGCGATTTTGACGGACTTCACGAGGCGTTCCCACGCCCCGCCCATGAATGGTGCTCCCGGCGGTATGTACCTCCACCGGATACTGCGGATGCTTGCTTCTTCGCTCGTCGCCTGCTGCACTGCCTTCTTCATTTCGTTTTCTGCGCCGTGGAAGTTGGTCCCGTTGTCCGACCAAATTTCGGTAGGGCACCCGCGGCGCGCTATCATGCGCCGTAGTGCGTGTATGGCGGAGTCCGTCGATAGCGAGGCGGCCAACTCGAGGTGCACGGCTCTCGTAGTAAGACATGTGAAGAGCGCGACGTAGCGTTTTTCTTGACGCCTGCCCACGGTGACTGTCAACGGCCCGAAATAATCCAATCCGGTGTACGTGAATGGCCGTCGGTGATGAGCGAGGCGCGTCGGCGGCAAATCTCCGGTAGGTGGCGACGGTGGCGCCGCCCTCCTTATGCGGCAGTTTATGCAACTGCTTATTATTCGTTTCGTGACGGGTCGAATGCGTAGAATCCAATAGTGTTGTCTGCACTCGTTGACTGTAGTTTCCACCCCGGCGTGGAGAAGGCTTCTATGTGTGTGTTCTATCCACAGTTGGGTGGCTCGATGGTTCCCGTCGAGTATCGCCGGTGTCTTCTGAGTTTCGGTTACTCCCGCCGCTGCGTTGACCCGGCTTCGTAGGTACAACACGCCGTCGTTGACTATTAGCGAAAGTGGGCGGAGTCGACTGTTCGTAGCGATGGTGGCGCCCCCTCGCAGTTGTTTCAACTCGTCTTGAAATGCGTCGTGTTGTATTACGCGAACTATTATTTTCTCTGCGCGTTCGATGTATCTTCGGTCGATTGCGATGAATTTTCTTTCTTGAACGGTTGGCGTCGTTTTCTTCTTATGTGTCGGCGCCGATTTTTGATTTTTCTTCCAGTCGGGTTCCTTTTCGTTTTTCTTTCTTCTGTAGTTAATTCGGTCGGTTTTCGCTTGGCAGAGGTCGATGAACTGTAGTACTCTTGCCGTAGTCCGAATTAACTTGTCCCAGCGCGAAAATCGAGTGACGTCCGGTGCAGCTTCGGATATTGACGGCGCTTTCTTCGTGCTTATGTGGTGCACGCGTTCTTCCCCGGTGACTTCGGTTGCGGTTGCAGTTTCGGCGGGCCATTCTTCTTGTTTGTTTCGTAGAAACGGAGGCCCGGTGAACCATCTGTGGTAGCCGTAGAAGTCGTGCGGTGATATTCTTGTGGCGTCGTCTGCTGTGTTGAGCTTCGTGGGCACCCATCGCCACTCGTTGATGGTGCTGAGTTCTTCGATGGCGGCTATGCGATGCGCGACGAATGGCTTGAATGAGCGCGATCCCGTTCGCACCCAAGACAATACTGTTTTGCTGTCTGTCCAAAATGTCTTCGATTCTGGTTTTCTTGAGTGCTCTTCTATCACGGTGGCGGCCATTCTTGCTCCCAGGACTGCGGCTTGTAGCTCGAGGCGCGGTATTGACGTGACTTTGAGTGGAGCCACGCGTGCTTTCGCCGTGATGAGTGTCACGTCGACTTGACCTCCCGGCGACTCGGCCCGCCAGTAGAGTGCGGCGGCGTACGTGGTGGCGCTGGCGTCCACGAAGACGTGCAGCTGAAGTGAAGTGGCTTCGCTGTATCCTATGTAGGCTCGTGGTACTTTGACGCCTCGTAGGTCCTTCATGTGTTGTAGCCAGGTCGTCCACTGCTCTGCGAGGTCGGTGTCGATTTTCTTGTCCCATTCTGTGCCGCGTCGCCAAATTTCTTGTATGATCTGCTTTCCCCTGACTGTGACTGGTGATGCAAGTCCCATTGGATCGTAGATTGACATCACAATCTTCAAAACTTCTCTCTTCGTGGGTGCCTTATTTGCAAGTAGGTCCGATGGGATGCGCGCCAACTCGAGATTGAACCCCAATTCGTCCGATTGCGGGTTCCACATGAGTCCGAGTACTTTTTCTATTCTTGATCCGTCGTTGAGTGTTATTGGTTGTTGAACGCGTAGCGGTCCCTCGGTGAGTGCTTGCCTTATTCGATGCGAGTTCGACACCCAGTTGCGTAAGTCGAAATTTCCGTCGGCGTGTATTTTTCTTACTTGCGTCGACACTTCTATGGCTTCTTGTTCCGTTGTAAAGCTGTCTAGGTAGTCATCCATGTAGTGCGCTTGTACTATGGCGTTGACGGCGGTCGGTTGCGTTTCTTGATATCGCTCGGCGTTCTTGTTCTTGACGAAAATAGCGGCGGCTGGTGAACACGTAGCGCCGAAGATGAGTGACTTCATTCTGTATTCTTCCGGTGGTCCCTCTCTTCTTTCGCCGCGCCATAGGTACCGCAGTGCATCTCTGTCTTCCGGTCGGATCCCCACGCGCATGAACATTTCGGCGATGTCGGCTGTCACGGCGTACTGGTGTTGACGGAATCGCATCATGACTCCTATCAACGATCGAAGTAGGTCCGGCCCGGTGAGAAGGCAGTCGTTGAGTGAGGTGCCTCCGGTCTTCGCAGCTGCGTCGTGTACGATGCGTAACTTGTTTGGCTTCAACGGGTTGATGACTGGAAAATGCGGCAGGTACCAAGTTCTGTCTTCTGTTGATGTCGGCGGTGCTCGCTCGGCGTATCCCTTTTCGATGAGCGCGTCCATTTGTTCTATGTATTTTCCCCTTAGGCGTGGATCGCGGTCGATTTTCTTCTCTGTGGTGAGCAGCCGTCTGTACGCATTTTCATAATTGTTGGGCATCTTGATGTCTTCTTTCTTCCAGAGTAGCGCGGTTTCGAATTTTCCATCTTCTTTTCTGTGGGTGTGTTCTTCTAGCATCTTGATGGCTTTCTCCTCTGGATCGGAATGCGGTTTTTTCTTTTCGATGTCGATTGATTCCAATGCGAAGTGATGACGAAGTAGTTCATCCATTTTCGAATCTTCTGTTTCTTCGGTGAGGTGGTTCACGAAATGAACCCGATGACCGATGGTGCGCGAGTCTGTGCCGTGGAGTACCCATCCCAGAGCCGTCTTCGATGCCACTAGCTGTCTTCTATTCCCCCGGCGGACTTCGCTGGCCAAGAGTAGGTGCCAGTTGTCTTGCCCGATGAGGATGGTCGGCCGGGCGTCTTCATAGGTGACGTGCTTCTCGATTCCCCGCAGGTGCTTGCAGCCCCATAAGTGTCTTTCTTCTATGGTTTGCGGTGAAATCTTCATTTGGTCGATGGTGCGCGCTTGCACCTTGAAGCCTCTGTTCTGTCCCTCGATCTTGAAGGTGACCCGGCGCGACTGTGTCTCTGGCAGCTTGGCGTCGATCGTTTCTATCTTCAGTCGCTCGGTAGGTCCCTCGGCTCCTATCTTCTCGGCGGCCCTCTCTTCTATAAGTGTGACTGTAGAGCCGTCGTCCAGTAGCGCGTACGTATCAAAATGTCCGCTCGGTCCCGTAATGCGAACCGGAATTATCTTCAAGTACGCGTCTCGCTTGCGGCTGCTGTGTGTGCTGGCCACCCTCTCGGTTTCTGTGTTGCTCGTGGCTGGTTCTTCTTCACGTTGCGACTTCGGTTTGTAGTGAAGAAGTGGGTGGTGTGAGCGCTCGCAGCCGTCCCTCTCGCACGCTCGCGTCTTGCATCTGTGCATCTTGCTTCTGTATTGTAAGCAACGGAAACAAAGGTTGCTTTTCTTCGCTATTTCCCATTTTCTATCTTGATCGGCGGTCTTGAACGTAAAGCAGGTGGCCGTCGAATGTCCGGATTTCTTGCATACCGGACATGGGAATCGATCTTCAGGCGCTCTTCTATTATGTGTCGCCTCGATGTTATGTGTTCGAAATTTTCTTGTTGTGGAGTTTTCTTCATTTCCAATGTACTCCGGTGGGGCGTATCTTGCGTTATTCTCTGCCTCGACTTCGATGAACTCGGCGAAAACCAATAGTTCCGGATCCGTCTTCATTTTTTCTTGCATTCGGTGATTGTTGACGTAATCGTTCCATCTGAAGCGGATAGTCGACGGCAGCTTTTCTATAATTGTCTTCATGATGTCCGGCGCACGTAGGTACTCGTTTTGCCCCAGTACTTGTAGTGCGACGACGCTATTCTTGATTTTGTTTGCAAAAATCACGATGTCCCTCGGCGAATCGGTGAGTCGGGGTAAATGGCGCAGCTTTTCTATTTCGGTTGCGGCGATGTTGTCCGGGCGGCCGAATCTGTGCTCCAATTGCTTCATAATGTCGCCCGGCGTAGTGTTGCTTATTAGCATGCTGCCCACGGCTTCTCTTGCCTTCCCCTTGAGGGCTCTTCTTAATCTTGATGAGTTTTCCGCCGACGATAGGTAGGTTGCGGATTCTAGGTACGCCGCCCTGAAGGTGAGCCATTCTGTGTGCGCGCCGCTGAAGGGTGGCAGCTCTCCGACGTAGCGTGGACCCGGTGCAGGCGGTACGGCGGCACGGACGGCGGCGTTGATTGCGACGGCCAGCTCGGAGACGTTCATTCTGTCTTGCTGGACCGGCGGTGGCGGTGGCGGCAACGTAGGGGCGACTTGTTCTTGAGCTTCATCAATGCGGGACGGCGGACTCTTCTTAATGCATGGCTTCAGCGCCCCTGGGACTGGATCTTCGGCAAGTGGTGCGACGGACCCACCAATCTGTACGGTGTCCTCGACGGTCGGTCTTCTATACGGTTCGGTGGTGCCGCCGTCGGGGGTGGTGTCCTTTGTCGCTGTGTCCAGCCAGGTGATGACGCGTTCTTCATTCTCGGTGCCATGTGTGCTATCGGTTTCTCTTCTATCTTCTATTTGCGGGTCCTCTTGGTCCTCATCTTCGCTATCTTGCTCTTCCATTCGTATCTTCGCCCTTATAGTCTTCTCTAATTCTTCATATAACGCCGCCAGGCGCTTCTTCTTTGCTGCTCTTCGTGCAGCTATCTTCGATTCTGTTCGGTGTGATGTCATTGCAGCTGATGGCGACTTCGGCGGTTGGTCGTGGCGCAGCGGGTACGGTGGCCGCGTCACGGTGTCGCTCCCTTCCGATGGCGCTCTTGACGGGGGTTGGACAGGATTCTCTCCTGCAGCGGTTCGCTCTGGCTCTTCGATGCTTCTCTCGATGCGCTCCTCTTCGGCCTGGTCCATTTTGTCAGCTTGAGATCTTGTTCGTGGCATTTTTCTTTCTTCAATCTTCTATAATTTTTCTTCAATTTTCTGTCTTCAATCTTCTATAATTGACCACGACGATCTTCTTTCTTCAATCTTCTATAATTTTTCTTCAATTCTTCCTCGGCGCTGTAGATCCGGCTCGATGCGACCAAAAAATGTACGGGACGCCGGGCTGTCGCAGTAGCGGACAGTTACCGACTCGTACTGAGGGGGTGGAGGAAGTTACACGCAGGAGTCTTGACTGTAGTGGACTGTAGTTTCGGCGAATAAAACCCCTGGTGTTCGGTATTGAAGAAATCGGTGGGCGCTGATAATGGATGGCCGGTGAGAGGAGGCTTCAGGTCCAGAGTGAACCGCTTGGTTGTTTCTTCCTGTTCCTTAGGGTAGGAGCGCCTGTCGCTGAATGCATGTCGGGGCATGTTCCGACTCGAATTTTATATGCTAGGACTGAGCTGGCCAGCGATCCATTACCTCACCCACGCTATACTTTATTTTTCATTTTCTCAAGATTTACAATAGTGCGAGCTTAAAACTAATTGTACATACATCGGGCATACATTCGGGCATATTTTTAACATAGTTATGTGTCCGTAAACACGATATTTTAGGTGTGGCGCGCAAAAAATAGGTCTCCGCAATATTTATACTTTCCCCCTCCATAGGGCTTCGCCCTGCCACGGGGCTTCGCTGCCCCACCCGCGCGCTCCGGGCGCGCCGGGTGGGGAGCGCAACATGTCTCAGAAAACGGTTCTATACAAACATGTTTTTTTCTCCTACACGGTACATTTTTACACTTATTGATGCGATACCTATTTATTTACGTAGCCCTACGTGTTACCTATCTAATACAACAAGTTTCTTACAAGAATATTAATAAACAACAGCTCTACGGCCCTATAAAGTTTGCAAATTAAAAAGTCTTAAAAAACCTACTTATACTCGCTTAATGTCTAATTATCATACACCATTTTAAAGAAGAAGTAAAAACACATAAAATGACATCATTATTATAACAATTATACCTATATCCTATTGACTATTCATAAAAAACTATTCCCGATATTTTCCTTAATTACGCTTAAACTACTAACACGATTCATACAAAACTTCGATATATTATTCCTATAACTACCTACTATCTAATAAGACATAAAATAAATCAATCAAAACATAAAACATACTATTATCGAAAATTGTCAACTCAGGCAAAATCCTATAAGACGTGTGACAAGGACAACCTATTGTCTCCGTCCCTCCTATAGGTCGGAACTATCAGTATTCTGACTAGTTTCCCCGCGCCACCGCTTGGCGTCGTGGCGATCGTTTAGATAAAGTCTTATAAGATTATTGGAGAGAACGGGGCGGAATATCGCTCTGAACTATCAATTTTACAATGGTTTACTATGGGCAGAGCTATCTATTGTTGCGATATCCGACTCATTCTAATAAGACAACAAGGGAATGATATTTTTAATACGTATACAACTAATTCATGTGAAATTATAGATACATTTTTATACATTGTTCTCGTATCGTCGTAAGTTCATTTTCTCTCGCTTCGGTCGTCGCGTACAGTATATTAAAATCAAAGGATACGGAAGGAGAAGGAGCGTACATGAGTGGTTAAGACAATGGTCACCTTGACAACGAGATTTAAAAATAACATGACATTGTTGAGTCAGATAATCGTCAGTTTCATGAGAACAAATTCATACAAAATATGCAAACACGCTTAAGAAATGTCTAGCACGAAGATAATATTTAAACTCCAGCTTGTAGGGTATTAACAAAGGATCGCTCATTATAATTTTAAATTACTTGTGCTCATTATAAAGGCCCATGGTGCGTACCTAACGTAAACTTCACACGGTACAACAAAAGTTTCGAGATACATAATATTAATGACGTCACAATACCGTTCGTTGGCACACAGCAGCCTATTCACAGACCTAGATTGGAATAGACACCGCAGCTACTTAAAATTGCAAGAAAGTCGGATTTTGAGTACTCAAAAGTACAAATTAAGTTTTTGAATTGAAACTTGTTTACGTAAATGGAAAAAATCCTATGGGAAAGATTTTTTAAGAAAAAGAGGTTCACTTTTTTTGTCTTAGTCACACAGTCGGACCACACAACTGTCCGTGCACACAATTTTTCTTTATGTTAAAAGTGTGGCAAATAAGCTTATGGCCCGCCTGATGGTAAGCGGCCATCATAACCAATAGACACTTGCATTACCAAAAATATTACTCGCACCGTTGACTACCCTGACCCTATCTCCTTCCTACCCCATAGAGCCCTAAAAAACTGCGAATACCCTCTAAGCTGCTTATCGCGAAGCCGCGGGATCCCCGTTTAGGGATTCTTCCGCGTCTTCGCACCTAGCAGCCTTCCTAGCCGGGGCTCCACGGCAGGGGTCTCCCGGGGTATCGCGAGGACCCCGCATGGGCGTAGGAGGGTACCGGTGGTTTTTAGTGGGTAGGATCGGCGTTGTTCCGCACCGGGGAGTCCCACACACGCCGCGCGCCCAGCCAGCGCGCGGTACGGTGCGTAAATGCATTTTCCATCGTCAACAAAAAAAAAAAAAGAAAAAAAAAGACGTGTGCAGGATAGCCCGCGCGTGGGGGCTGAGTACGCGGCCTAGTGCACACCGTACCGCCCCCCCGTCCGCTGCGGAGGGCTACTTGGGCGTGCCCGTGTAGCTCCCTCCGCCGCCTCGCTCTTTGCAGGACAGAACTACAAGGGGGGCTGCCGTCACGGGACCCCATGGAGCCCTGGAAACTTACTTACCGACAGAAACAACACCATAAAAGGATGTGTTATTTTACTAAAAGTGGAGCTTATATCGCAAGACGGGCGCTCCAATTCGAGCGAAAAATCCGCTTTGCCATACCTCTCTTTAGCGGTGGAAAAGCATAAGTTCCGGTTACCCGTTTCAATTCTATCGTTTATATCGTTTAGACAATTTTAAAATGCGTTTGACGTCCCGTATCGAGAACAATGACACGAAGAATTCAAAAAACCGTCAAAATAAAAATCTGCTCTTCCATTTTGGCATGTTTTTATCACGTGAGGTATTTCATACACTTGCGTTATCTATTTCGATCTATATCTGTGGCGCCATTATTTCATCCAAGTCATCTCCAAACGCAGGTCACTCCGATTCCGGAACTATGAGCCTGCTCGTAGTTCCGGGACGTGATTAATTGAACTTTTCTGACACTACTCGCAGTGTGAGTTATTCTAAAATGGTTAGGTATAACCTGTACTTCATTCTGTTTATTTTCTTTCATATTTTTGCCTTCTTAATAAAAATGCTGCGCAGTTGGTAGACCAATTTGGAATCCACCATTTGGGTAATCATAAAATGAGATCTAAATAACACTAATCTGTGGTGATAATATGTTCTCGAATTCAGTTGAGTTACCGTAGCTACAATGTAGGGCAAATGGGTAAAGCGATTTGTTTCTTTCTATTAGGGGTAACTCAATTGACTCGATTCTATGCCGCATCAGCTATCTGCATTTCACTTTAACATCAAAAGGGGTATAAGTAAATTGCTGGGCCTTCAATGGAAATCTTCATTATCTACGCACACTGAAGACAGTCAAACTTATTGCAAACAAAATCTTAGAAAGGTTAATATTTTGAATGAGGAGTTTATAGACTCGTCCTACTTTTAAAACATCCACACCGCTAAAAACATGGAACTGATTTCAGCAATAACATCGTTATCTGGAGCGAAGACAACGCGAAACCTGACGAAACAAATCCCCGCGGCTGGGCTAGCCGACATTATGATAATGCACAACTTGGGGAAGGATTCACGCTTTTAGTTAGTTCCCCCCGACAAGTTCGTTTTGCCCCTTTGTTAAAACTTCATAACAGCGGACGCAACTCCGTTGGATGGTAGATATAGCTGGTATCACGGATATAATATACAGAGCACCTCTACTAGAGATCGTATACAAGAGTACCCGTTTTACCGCATATGCTAAACGCCTCCAGACGTCGACCAAGAAACATGTTATATTTTTGTACGGAGGCTGAGTTATTGCAGTGAACAGAAAGGAAACTATATTTTGAAAAAAGTACAAATAATGTACATTTATGCGTTCTTACATTTTATATTCTTTTAAAGTACCCTTTTCATGTACTTATCACTTAAATATATTGAAAAAAATAAAATTCTGATATTTATTTGATTCTTAGTTAATTGTTGCTGTTATGAAACATTTTATTATTTAAAATTAAAATTTGTTTAATACCTACTGCACCGACCATTCGCCCGCACGTGTGCAACGCTTCACTGCCCCCCGACGAATGAGTAATCAGCGTTCGTATGGACGCCTCCAACACCACCGCTACCCGCGATTCCCTTGGATGCGTGCTCGTAAAACTGAAAATTCTAGGGTCGCAGACGAACATAGACGATGATCGGCGAGAACAGCCAAGTATGCTCTCTACACGATCGTGTTCACGCGTAATCTTTTTCTATATAGAAATAGGTCGGACCATAGAGGTATAAGAATAGAGTGGGGAAGGCGGCTCTAAAAGTGTCCGTCTAGTAGAAAGAAAAAGAAGATGAGAGACGGCTAGCCTTTCTCTCTCTAATCGCGAATGCGCATTGGATGAAAAACCTACGGATGAATAATGTAGAGGAGCTATTACAAGGCGCAGACGTGCAAGCGTCGTCGTGCCGGCTCCTTGTCGTTGCGGAAATTTTATACATGTTGTATCAAAAGGAACACGGAAGAAACATATTTCCGCGCCCGATCTGTGTCCTATGGCCCGTAAGCAGCATTCCAGTCCAGCTATTGAATTCAGCGGTGGAATGCCACTGGAATAATGTGAACTGGCACTGGTATGTTCCCATTCCAGTGAGTAGTCCAGTCCAGTAGCTGGATTGACGGTCTACTTTTTCCGGCTCACCCATTCCAGAGCCACTGGAATAGTGTAGACTGTTATTCAAGTACTGGATTAAATGTGTGACAATAAAAAAAAAATCCAACTGCTTCCTTGGGAGCATTGTCAATGTAGTCTTCACAGTGCAACAGTTTTAAAAGACTAGAATAATGTGAACGATCTAGTCTAATCCATCACTGGACTGGATTGCTGTACTGCACTGGAATAATGAAAACCGGGCATTACGTCTTTTCGGTTAGTCTCGAGTCTTACAACTTTTCTGTATGTCCCGTGCCTTATGTGAACTCTAGTGCGGTACTCTGTGCGGCTATGTATCTTCGGACGAATCGAGGTTGGTATAATAGGCCTCGCTCGCGTGGTCTCGCTCCAGTGCACGGAAAAGTTTAGCTTTTGATGTTTTGCGGTGATGTACTGCATTGTTTTGTAGTTGATTTCGTTTTTTTTGTCTTTTAGATACAAAAAAGGGATAACGATACCGCGTTTTAGAACTCTGTAATTTATTGAATGAAAACGCAAGTTTTATTAATGTACTTACTCTCATTTACTACTAGCTGACCCAGCGAACATCGTACCGCCAATAAAATATTGGTTGGTGTTAGAAGGGTAAAAATTCTGAATTTTTTATGCCAAATCGTTACCGTTAAAAAATTAGCAATAAAAGAAATGGGTTATTAAAATAGTTTACGACCTAATTATACACACAATTTCATTGATATTTCAACTACATACACAATTTCATAAGAACCGGTCAAGCCGTTTCGGAGGTTTCGGAGAAACACTGACACGAGAATTTTATATTTAAGAAGATTTATTTCAATACAATTTAGGTAGTGATGAAAGAAAATATTTTATTGGAAGCAATCTTCAGGATTTCATAAATCATATTTGAGTGTTATTTTATGATAACCAACAAAGCTGATAACCAATAAAATTTTATCCCTTGTTTATTTGTTTGTTTAGTTATAAGCAAATTTTCTTTTATAACGAACGAGCAGAGTTATGTATTTTGTAACGTTTAAAAATGTTCAGTTCATTGTGCCCATTTTAATTAAATTGTTAAGTGAAAATTTTTAGCTTTCCCAGCGCCAACTTCCCGTTTTTACTTGGGAGGTTGGAATATCGATAAAGTTGTTGAGTCACGAGTTTTAATATGAAAAATGTTGGAGAAAGTTTTTAGGAGTACCGAGCACCTAAAAAAAATTCCTAATACAAATTATTCCAACTTTGACGGCAAAACTCTGAAATAGATCAGTTGAAGAATGTGTGTCTTACTCGTAGAATATTGTTACACTGGTTGAGATTTTATTACTCTAAATTATTGCAATTCAATTATTTGTTAAATATTCCACAGATTAGAGATAATTACAGTTTTTTTTGTGTTATTGTGGTTCATATTATTTTTTGTGCTAAGGCAAAGGAAAAAAACAACAGCCTTTTCATATCTTTTTTTTTTATTCTTTGTGGTACTGTTATTCCGTGATTGTGTTTTAGTTTTTATGACTTCTTTTTATTCACGTCAACCTTAGGCCCTGCCAGAATATTAGCGCCGCAGCGGCCTTAGCGTCGTTGTGGCATTGTGCTGAGGCAGGAACCTAGTTGACCCTATTCTGTTTTTTGTTTTATTTATGTTTTTGTTGGTCAATAAATTATTTCTTTCTTTCTTTCTTTCCTTTTAATGGTTACATTTATGTTTTTTTTTCATACCATTCTCATAATGAAAACGGATTTATAATATTTGTGTAGCCGTTAACGCGCAAACATATTATTAAAAACGCCACGCGACACCACGTGTCGATATCCGATATGCCCTGTGCACACGCGATGCCACGGTATCTAATAACGCGAGTAAGATAAGATTTTAAAAATTATTCGCAATAGGGTATTTGACAAGTTTTAGAAAACGATCTCACGTTATTAACTAATGTTTATAGAGTCCATAAAAAGTGGATATTCATCATTATATTGTGTATTTCGGTAAAAAAACTAATACGAAAACTCTATTTTCAAGTTGCCGCGTATCTCTGGACAATATGGCGGCTCACTGATGTGTGACGTCACACGACTGTCATTAAAACGTCAAACCATAAATCAAATGGCACTTTAACCGGAAGTTTACTTGCGTGTGACGTCATTTTAGGCTCCACCAATCCAAAGCGTTTTGGGTCACGTGACAATAGACAAGAAAACTATTATCTTTATCGTGGGTTTTTAGTAAAATTATGATTTTTTTTTCTGCAAAATAATAAAAACTCCTGCCAATATTCATTCTAAATACAGATGCTAACAATTGGCAATTTATTTTTAATACTGTCAAATACCCTATTAAAACGATCCACGCGGCATTAACACGTCGTTCTGGATATATCGAATCGGGTGGCGTGTGTGCGCATCGCGTCGCGTCGTGTCGGATATTCCTAATGTGATTCTGATCATAGAAAATACATAGTAGATTTGATACGACGCAACACGCGTTGCGTGGCGTGAGGTGGCGTCGCGTTTCAAAAATTTTTTTCTGCCTTTTTTCATATTTATGCATCATCTATAATTCCTAATGTTGCTCTTATGGGGTAACTCAGTAGACATCGATAGGGTTTTTAGGATGCATAAGAATTTTAGATGGTGCTTGGTTTCTTGAAAGCTGCAAACCCCTATTTAAAAAAAAATAAATATTTCCATTGCCCTGCATGTACATAAAGGAAGCATATTTCTTTGTCAGAGATCACATCAAGTTTTTCGAGAAGCGCGTAGAAATGGGCAATAGACACATGAGATGTCATTATAAAACTTATTATATCAGCCTCCTTGCCACGCATATATTTATAAAGTTAATGCCTACAATATGTTAATATCTTTATATATATAATTCTTCTGTGAGTGTGTATGTCACTGAACTTCTCTTAAACGACTGGACCGATTTTGATGAAATTTTTTGTGTGTGTTCAAGGGGATCTGAGAATGGTTTAGATTCACAATTTTGTCCGCTGGACAACCCCTATTTTTTTAGGGCGGTACGAAGTTCGCTGGGTCAGCTAGTGTATATATAATAAATTACCCGACATTATAATATTAGAAACTAGAACAATGTTTAAAAGTAAGTTGACAAAATGGTTACAAAAAATATGTTATTATAGTATTAAGGAATATATGACAGATGACAAAATAGCTGACTTCAATATTTGCACACCTGCCTGCAGGTAGAATACATGTACTTACTTCTATAAAATGTACCAACCTATGAACTGTATTTTGGCAAATAAATTATATTATTAATATTATTATTATAGAAAAATCGTTTGGAACGGAATAAAGTAAGATTCATAGTGCCTAAAAACGCCGCTGCCATAAAATATACTTTACTATTAAATAATAATATGTGGAATTATCATCATAGAGTTTGGGTTTTGTTGGGTTTAATTGATCAAAAACAATAGTGGTAGTTTTACTAGTTTGGAAAAGAATCTTGTTGGCTGCTAGGTTTACCATAAAATTAAATGGTAATATTTAAATGATCCTCAAAAAATTTATCACCTCAAATACAATTGGTGTTAAATACCTAAAAGTTAAGTTAGATTACACATTGTATTTTTTTGTGTAAATATGTGCAAAAAAAACAAAACAATTTTTTTACGTTCTAAAATTTGCCGTTTTTTTGTTTATATATTTAGTCGCGGAAGTTGTTCTCAACTCTTGTTTTCTCTGCTATACAATAATTACTTAAAACCAGAGTGGCAGTGCCTTTCTTAAATAAACAAGGTACCGATATTTCAAAATATATGCGTATAACGGTACAAACCCAGTGATAAAGTGGTTAGTCCACGATGTTTACCTGGAACAGTTTCCCGATAAATTGCATGGCACATTTGATATTCAGCGGCACACTCGTATCAGTCACTGCAGGAAACCACTGAGAATTTCCAGGATCTATTAATACTGGAAATGTCTATAGAAACCTACAGAACTGTGTAGTTTCGTTGTTGAAAAATTTCATACCCGCGTTTCACATGGCTATTTGTTGGAAGCAGTACTTATTTATTTGTTTTATTTTATTTATTTATTTTTTTATTGAAGCAACTTTCACAGTGGTCGGAGTCTGTCTATAATGTGAATTTTAATTCTTTTAAGTTGAGGATGCCGACTGATTGGAACAGTTCAAACCCAAGCACTTTTGTCTGTAATACATTTAATCAGACACTTTGTAATAAGCTTTTTTAATAAGACATATTTTTGTGGTATCTTTGAATTTATTTATGGTTAACTCTTCGATATTGCTTGGGACTTTATTGTATCAGCGAACACAAAGATCTTTAAATGAATTATTGATTCTGTGAAGCCTAGTAGCAGGTAAAGTTAGTTTATTTGTGTTTCTTGTATTAAGTGTGTGAACATCACTGATTTTAAGAAACAGATTAATATTCTTTCTTACAAGTAATAAATTTTCGTATATGTATTGTGATGTGTCCTTCATTATGTTAAATTCTTTAAAGTTATCTCTTTAGGATTCTTTAACTTAAAGATTATAAATTGATCGAATAGCTCTCTTCTGCAGCACAAAATAGTTTGAATATCGGCAGCGTTTCCGTTTGTATGCAGCTAAGCTAGCATTTTCTATTTTTTAAATCATTTTATATTTGTTGATAGTAATTAATTTATGTAAAATATACTTGCAACCCGCCCCGTTCTTGCACGGGCGCAATTGACCAATGATGAAAATGAGAAATTTAGATATTTCAATCGTTGAATCATCGCATGGTTATTTATCTTAGGCCCACTCACAGCAATTTAAATAAATCTTGATTGGACTAAAACTAGCTTTAACCCAAGGGAAAATATTAAAGTGTCATTGTCATTTTTCCATCTAAGGTTAAACCTATTCCCAATAATGCTCTATTTTACATTAACAGGTAGTCTGCTGTTGAGTTTTTGTTGATAAAAAGATTTATTTAAAGTGTTCTAAAACTAAGGCAATCATATTCGGGTAGCAAGAATTTCACAATAAGATCAATTTTACGAAAAATTCTTCGGATTCTATCTTTGAATGAAATTGGCATTGAAAGAGTTCAAGTACGCTTTCTACTACTAATATTCAAAGCATCAAAGGATTATTTTGAGAATTGTAAAATTCTTCAAAGAGATTGGAGAGAGCTATTATTTGAGGAGGTATGAATATCAATTACGCCGATAATGTGATAAAATAAAATTGCATAAAAATATTTTTTTTGGGGTAGCTCTCTTACACTCCAAAGTAGGGGTGAATTTCTTTCATCGTCTACCCCATCTGGTGGGGTTTCGTTGAACAGTTCCTTTGAAATGACTTAGGGGTTGCTAAGACTATTTTTCGATTTAGGAATCTGTTTGCAAAATATTAAACCATAAAGTGCATTTTTTTGTTTTAGCAGGTCGTACCCCACCCCCTCTAAAAGTTAAACAATTAGCTTGAAAAATCTGAAAAAAATCATCATACCGTAGGAGTAGTCGCTTGCACCATTCTACGCACGAGCTCACTACAGGAAGGCACTAGGAGCTGCAAAGCTCAAATTAGATAACTAACGATAATAAAAGGAATCTTATATTTCGTCGACATCAGTCGCAAAATGTTAAGAATAATAGTCGTTCAACTTCGGTATAATAATAATAATAATAATAATTTATTTATTGTCACATAAATTGATTACAATACTGGTTTATAATGTAGTCCCTGACCCCTATAATAGGATAAAGACCTGTGTGACAGGGGTCAGTGCCCAATTCCGAATACATAGATCATAACTATTTATGTAACAAAACAGTTTTACAATAAGACATACATTATTGAAATAATTAAATCAATCAGAATTCGATCAGAATAAATAAGTGCGCATGTGTATGCGTGTGTGTGTGTGTGTGTGTGCTTGTGTGTGTGTGTGTGTATGTGTGTGTTTGTGAGTGTGTTTGTTGTGTGGGTGTGTGTGTGTGTATGTATGTATGTGTGTGTTTTAGTAAATCTGCGTGCAAGTCAAAAAGTAGGGAACTTAGTTTAACAGCAAAGTTTCGGTATAATCATAGTTAAGGGTAAGTAACCATTTTCTTATTTTAGTTTTTGCGTCTTTAATAGGTAATGGATAAAAAACAATTATTTTATTTATTTTATTGTAAAGATACTTAGATAAATAAACAAACTGTCGCCTAGCAAATGCTGTGCGAAATCTTGGTAGATTACATACACTGACAATAGTGCGTTTACTTCTATATTTTTTGGCATTGTATGGGGTATTACGATGTTGTTTTAAAAGAGTTTGGAGGATATATATTTGTCTTACGGTAAGAACTTCACACTTTTCATACAGCAACTTGGTTGAAAATCTGAACGGGCTAAACGTCATAACCTTCAGTATAGACCTCTGAGCTCTTTCGAGATCTATTATAAATGTTTTACAAGCTCCGCCCCAAACACAAATGCAGTAAGTAAAAATCGATCGAGCCAGAGCAAAATATAAATTCCGTAAGAGAGTAAAATCTGCAACGTGACGCAATCTCTTAAAGACCCAGATGAGTTTTCTGAGACGAGTAGTTATAAGATTGATATGACATTGCCAGTTAATGTTCTCATCAAGTATCACACCTAGGTACCTAATTTGATTGGATTTTTCAAGTGAGAGACACGAGCAATCAGTACCATTCGATAGGTCACAATAGTGAAATTTTAGATTTAAATGATCTGGATGACTATTATGCATATGGAATTGTAAGTATTTACTTTTAGAAATATTTAGAGTTAGTAAGTTTGCTCTAAGCCAGGATCCAACCTTATGAAGTCCCTCCTCAGCCAGATGACTTACCTCATCCCAAGTCCCCCCGTGAAATATCAATGCCGTGTCATCTGCATAGGAAAAAATTTTGCAGTTTGTTAATGAAAGTTGACACAGCTCATTAATATATACAAGGAAGAGACTAGGGCCAAGAATGCTACCTTGGGGGACTCCAAAGACAACAGGTACCTCTGAACTGAGATACTCACCAATTTTAACTTGCTGTGTACGCTCCTCAAGGAAATTGGAAAAAATATTTAGAGCGTTATCTCTTATACCAATACGATATAGCTGTTTCACAAGTTTGGGGATCGACACCGTGTCAAAAGCCTTGGCTAAGTCAAGAAATACACCTAGACACTTTTGTTTAGAATCTAAATGTGAGGTAACATAGTCAACGAGATGACTAACTGCATCCTCAGTGCTCCTGCCAGATCTGAAACCAAATTGATTGCACGATAATATGTTGTAACGTTCTAAATAGTTAATGAGACGATTATTCAGGGCCTTTTCCATCACTTTAGATAGTGCTGTTAATACGGAGATAGGTCGATAGTTATTAACACAGTGTCGATCTCCATCCTTGTAAACAGGGGTAATGATGGACTTTTTAAATACCTTCGGGAAAATACCTTGGTTAAAACAAAGTTCCATTAGCTTTGTCAGGCTTGTTTCAACAATTTAACAGGGATGGAGTCCCAGCCAGTAGCACTATTATTCTTAAGTCCGTTTAAAAGAGATTCTATCTCGGCTTCGTCGGGTGGCAATAAAACAAGGGAGTTGAGATTTGACCTAGTGTCATGATTTTTAGGTTCTAAGTTGTCGTTTGATTTAGCTATGTTATCCGCCAGGGACTTACCTATGTTTGAAAAATAATGATTAACCTCCGTAATGTCGTCAATTTCATTATCCTTACTAAGAAGTGGTGCCGCTGAAGTTTTCACAGAACCATGATTAATAATAGATTTTATGGCTTTCCACTTCTCTTTATTTGATTTTGCGTTAGTAAGCAACGATTTCTCATAAATGTTTTTCATTTTACTAAGTAAGGAGTTACAATGATTACGATAACGTTTATAAGAAATCTCATGAATGCAATTTTCTGGATTCATTTTATATTTATAATGTAATCTATCCCTGTGTCGTATGCAACGAAGCAATCCCGGTGTTAGCCAGGGTTTCAGAATTCTCTTTCTACACGGGACAATATTATTTTTGGAATAAAGTTCGATAGCAGTAGAAAGCACCTTTACAAAATTTTTAGCTGCGGCATTGGCATCCAAATTTGTGTAAACAAATGAAAAGTCTATATTTTTAATATATTCAACACAGGAATTAAAATCAGTTTTAGTTGACTTAAAATGATTAACATTAGACTTGGAACCCTTAATACTAAGACTTAATAAAACAAGACTATGGTCCGTGACCGTAGCATCAACAACAACTGCAGAAGCATGTAGGGCTGATTTTAACATGACATGATCCAGACAGTTGTTAAGTCTTGTGGGGAATAGGTGAGCAGGTAACATACCGAGCTCAGCTGTTAGGTTAAGATAGGATGCACTGTTTCTGTCGTTATTGCCGGCTTTAATATCAATGTTTACGTCACCTATTAATATAAAATTACCAACAGAATTTAAGGGGCGAGTAATTTTTTCAATTGAGTTTAGAAATGACTCGGTGGATACTATTGAAGGGGACCTGTATGTACCTAAGATAAAAATATCTGGATCAATTTTCAGGAGAAGAAAATTAGCTCCTGGCACATTTGGTTCCACAACTGAGCATCTAATATGCTTTTTCACATAAATAACAATACCGTCATTCTGATTGTAACAATTTCTGGAGTAGAAGTGTGTGTAATCGTTATTTAGCATAGGAATAGACTTATCTCGACTAAGCCAACACTCAGTTAATATCAACACGTCAATATCAAATTTAAATCTAGAGATTTGGGCAACAAAACCATCTAAGTTCCTGTTAATACTACGTATATTTTGCGTTGCAATGTTTAATGATAATGGGGAATTCCGCATAAGCTTGTTGCAAGTCTCAGTATCACAGTGAAAGGATGCAGCAACACCCAATCTATCCAATTCCAATACAAAATCCTCGGCAGCATTACCCATAATTAACAATAATCATAGTAAGATGAAACTTTGATCGGCACAGATATTCCATAGCAATTTTATGTTTAATGTTAATAATTAAAAAGCGAAAATGGTACATTTGCACAATCTTTTCCCTTAATTTATAATGTTTACGAGTAAGAGTGAGTTGCTGTTCATTGTTTGTGTCGTTTGTTTGGATGCATGATGTAAAAATATGTAATTTGAAACTTAAGTTTATAATAGTGATTACTGTGAGTGTGAACTCGCACAATAAACTTGAATGAAAAATAATTTGACATGCATTTTTGACTATCTTAAATTTAAAAATGGTTAATGTATTTTTACTGACATAAATACTATAAATCACGAACTCAAACAGTCATATTTTTTTAAGTGATTGAAGTTGAGCTTCTGTTCTGACGAGTATATGTGGCTCACCCTGTTTCTTCCTTAAGTAAATAAGTCCATTGGCTGTCCAGCAGAAGTCATACTCCATAGTCTGGCGGAACTCACGAGCAAGGAAATAAAGACGTGATGATTGGGCAGTTAGATGTTCCGAAACATAAATTTTACTTTGAGGTCCAGTCAAACCAAGGTGAGTTGAATTTAGTTGTTCAGTTTTGAATTTTCTGGCGGAAGCATTATAAGTTTTCGTTGCAGCGAGAAATTTGTTTTTTAGTATGGTGGTGGAGAATTCCACTATAACAGTGGAGTAAGATAAGTCAGGTTTTGATGGCATACGATAAACATCCCGCAGCTCAGCAGCCTGAAGGTTGACAGAGAGAGATGCAGCCAACTTAGTTATTAACAAGGAAAGGCTTTCCTTTGTCTCATCTTTTGCTTAGGGACGTTTCTTATTTGAACACTAGTTTTTCTTGTGAATCTTTCAAGAGCGTCACACTTATCCTCGATCTTGGAAATTTGGGCGGCTACTTCTTTTCGGTTTTTTTCCAGACCGTTAATCGCGACATGCAGATCGTCAACTTTATCGTGGATAAATTGTATAGATTTTTCAATGTCGAGATTTTTCTCGATTGTAGTGTCGTTTTGCAATTTTATGACGGAAATGTGCTGCTCCATAACATCCATTCGTGAATTCTGTTGCTGCAGGGCGGACAACACTCCACAAAGTTCCTCTCGTATAATTTTACGGATGTCAAGTGGGTCCGCTTCTGTTTCGTGTTCCATTCGCCGACGTTTACTTTCTCGTTTAGGTACATGTGTAATCTCAGTATCCTGTTTAGCTAGCTTATCAACATCTGAATCAGACATGCTGTAGGATTTGTTTAATGGAGACCGCGTTAAGTTTGGCATTGTGTTATAAAAATATAGTTGGATCACTTTGTATTTAAAACGCCACCGCTTCCTCTTATGAACTGCAATCAAACAGAGCCAGTACTTGTGTGTGACGTAGCAGCGCACGCGACGACGCCGGGCGGCGGGTGAGGAGCGCGAGCGGGTACGCAACGATGAACGCAGAAACGTAGAGGAGGAGACGAGTGTGCGTGTACGCACAATGTTCGTTCGGATTGTAGCTTGTCGAAATATATCGTACTCACGGTCGGCCTCTCTCCGGCGCTCGAGTAATTCCCGTGCGCTATAGTCGCCTGGTAGCTTGGGGCCTTCACACGATTTATTTTTATAACTATTCTGTGCACAGTGGAATAAGAACTCACGATCAATTATGGTCTCCTGGTACTGGTTGATATTTAATGAATATATTTTCGTATTTTTAAATAAAATTCAAATAAATTATGAATAGGTTCACACGTCCAAACGCTCTCGCGATCCGGAAGGAAGGGGAGAGAGGGGAGAACTTCTATAGGGTAAAATTTTCAATTTTGTACAATATATAATGTACATACACATATTTCATTTACTAGCTATAAGGGCAAGAAAATGTGTGCGCGCACTGCTTACTCTTGCTTATATCTTCCATTCAATTCCCGTTCGCCTCGCCCAAACACATTTTTCGCGTAACGCGTTCGCCAGCTTACCCCCCAAGTCAAGCGTGCGTAAAGAAGTTTCACTTCATAAAACCAAAGACCACACACGCATCTAGTTGGTCGTGAGTTCGAACCACAATTTTCAGTGATGGTGTGCGTCCTACGAAACCCGTATACAAACGGCACGTATGCAAATGAGACGCCTGCAATTCAATATCGTTCCTCCGTCGCTCCGATGGTGTCATACCGTTTGATATTACATTTGAATAAACATTTGGTGATTTAATACTACTAGCAAACCAGTGAACTAAATGTTCACCAAAACCTAAAAAAAAAATGTATTTTATTAATTGAGAACTTCGGAGATTTTGTGTGGTTTCGTTTGAAATTCGTGATTTCTCGAAAACCGGAAGTGCTACGTTACTCAAATCCGGTTTGTAGTCTTATCAGACTATTCTTAACTTATAACTTAAACATTCTCTTTATCTATCTCTTAAGGTTTGGCCGCTGAAACAGCACCACAGACAGACGGACGGAGGGACTTGTCTAATAGATAAGAGATGCTGCAAACTGTAACTGCACCTGTAGCTTAATACTAACAGCTTAATTTATTTAACCGCAACTTACCGACAAAAAACGAGAAAAAAACCATTTGAGAACCTCCGTTGCTGCTGTGTTAACGATAAAAGTTACACAAAAATCATGTACAATGAAAATTTTACGCTATAGAAGTTCTAAATACCGAAGTTGAACGACTGAACATTTTGCGACTGATGTCGACGAAATATAAGATTCTTTTTACTACGGTTAATTATCAAATTTGAGCTTCGCAGCTCCTAGTTCCTTCCTGCAGTGAGCTCGTGCATAGATAGAGTTACCATCCGTCCGGAATTGACCGTACATGTCCGGATGTTTAGCCTTCTGTCCGGACTTTGTCCGGCTTTTTAATTAGTCTGGATTTTTTTAATTACATGGAATATGAGTAAACCTACTTATTAAGTAATATCAAATAAGTAATTAATCTTTATTAAATTATCTTTAAAAATCAACAACAAATCTCCCTCGCGATGCAAGCGTCTGCTACCACGCTTATAATATTAATGTAACTAAGTGGGCGATGTTTGTATTTTGTAACTAAAATGTCCGGACTTTTATCGAAATGTCCGGCTTTTTGTCAGGACTTTTCAATTTTTTTAAATAGTTACCCTATGCGTAGAATGGTCGCAGCGACTACTCCTGGTATAATGTTTTTTTTCCGATTTTTCAAGCTGATAGTTTAACAAAAAATTGCACTTTATGGTTTAATATTTCGCAAACAGATTCCTAAATCGAAAAATAGTCTTAGCAACCCCTAAGTCATTTCAAAGGAACTATTCAACGATACCCCACAGGATGGGTAGAGGATAAAAGAAATTCACCCCAAAAAAATTTTTTTGCAATTCTATTTTATCGGCGTGATTGATATATATATATGTATATATATCCTCAAATTACAGCTCTCTCTAATCTCTTTGAAGAATTTTACAATTCTCAAAATAATCCTTTGATGCTTATAAATGTTACTAGTAGAAATCGTAGGCACTTGAACTCTTTCAATAGCAATTTTATTCAAAGATACAATCCGAAGAATTTATCGTGAAATTTATCTTATTGTGAAATTCTTGCTAGCTACCCGAATATGATTGCCTTAGTTTTAGAACTCTTTAAATAAATCTTTTTATCAACAAAAACTACCTGTTAATGTAAAAAAGAGCATTATTAGGAATAGGTTTGACCTTAGATTAAATAGAAATAAATAATTTTATTACATAATCTAAGGCATAAACACTTTGAATAGATTTTTTTTCTATTAATTTTGAAGACACGGTTTGTCAGACTAGGGCCCACTTGAAGCTTAAAATGCATAGATGTATCCATTATAAAAATGACAATGTCACTTTAATATTTTCCTATGGGTTAAAGCTAGTTTTAGTTCAATCAAGATTTAGTAAAATTGCTGCGAGTGGGCCTAAGATAAATAAAACCATGCGATGATTCAACGATTGAAATCTCAAATTTCTCATTTTGCATCATTGGTCAATTGCGCCTGTGCGAGAGCGGAGCGAGTTGCAAATATATTTTTCATAAATTAATTACTATCAAAAAATATAAAATGATTTAAAAAATAGAAAATGCTAGCTTAGCTGCATATAAACGTAAACGACGCCGATATTCAAACTATTTTGTGTTGCAGGAGAGAGCTATTCGATCAATTTCTCCTTCCTTAAAGGCCGGCATCGCATTTGTGATACTCCTGGTGTTGCAAGTGTCCACGGGCGACGGTGATCACTTACCATCAGGTGAGCCGTCTGCTCGTATGCCCCCTATAACATAAATATATATATATATGTATATATATAATCTTAAAGTTAAAGAATCCTTCATCATAGATAACTTTAAAGAATTTAGCATTATGAAGGGCACATCACAATACATATACGAAAATTTATTACTTGTAAGAAAGAATATTAATCTGTTTCTTAAAAAACAGTGATTTTCACACACTTAATACAAAAAACAAAAATAAACTAACTTTACCTGCTATGAGGCTTCACGAAATCAATAATTCATTTAAAGGTCTTTGTGTTCGCTTATACAATAAAGTCCCAAGCAATATCGAATAGTTAACCATAAATATATTCAAAGATACCACAAAAATATGTCTTATTAAAAAAGCTTATTACAAAGTGTCTGATTATGTGTATTACAGACAAAAATGCTTGGGTTTGAAATGTTCCAATCATTCCAACAGGTTTTCTATAGGTATTAAATAAATCATGATTGTATTGACGTTGTAACAACATAATGATTTGTTGTAAATTTTGTTACATTATACTTTTAATGTTTTTTTTGCTCGTTTTTATCAGCAGCTAAAAAATGTGTCCAATAACGAGTGGCAGAGAAAAAATATTAACGTTTATTGCTCCAGAGTATCACTTGGGTTGTTGCCTACTAGATTTGTATTATGGGTCCAGAAATCATTTCGACACTGGAAAGGCAATATAGCTTCTAGGCCATTTTGGTCGAAAATGAGTTGCGTATAATATCATTTTAATGTTTAGTGAAGATTTGAGTATTTTTATGGCACTTTTAAGCAACTAAATTTTTTGATGATTTTGCTGCTGAAGCGACATAAATTTTGGTCTTTTTTTAACCAATGGCGCTAACGTCCTACTATTTGGTCTATGATTCGATGTTTGCTTGGTAAAAATGTATGGCGGGTCGAATGATTTTCGCTAAAGTGACATCTAATTCGTAAAGACGTAAATAGGAGGATATTTAGAAAATACTTTTATAGTGAAAAAATAAACTTTGATCCTCTTTACTACAGTGTTAGTTATTACAGTGGTGTTTACGCGATTTTACTTTGCCACTGTCGATGTGTATGAAAACAATTTTGACGACCTCCGTGGCCGAGTGGTTTGTACGCCGGGTTTCATGGTGTCGCCGACTCGAGAGGTCCCCGGTTCGAATCCCGGTGGAGGCAGATGTTTGTGTGATGAATACGAGCATTTGTACTCCAGTCATGGATGTTTAATATGTATTTCTATATAAATATACTTAATTATGTACTGTATATGTATTCTATCCGTCTACCTACCCTAGTAACCCATAACACAAGCCTTATAGTGCTTACTTTGGGGCTAGGCTAATTAGTGTGAGCGTTGTTTAAAAAAAAAACAACTAAAGATTCATGTATCTTATTCGGATGCTCTCCTAACTTCTCATTAAGATTTACTCGCTCATTCGAATTCGTAACTTATAACAAAGGAATAAGGCGAAGTTGCTTGTACAGCCACTGTGTCCGGCGCACATTAAGGCGCTTTGCAGACGGCGGGGCGGAGCGGGCCGGTCAATTTCGCCGCGAACGATAGCACAAAGTAAATCCTATACTACAAACGCACACAGAGGGCAAGAAGACCGCGGCTGCCCGCTGTGTATCATACAAACCAGTTAATATGCAGTAACGCAGACGGCGGCGCGGGGCGGCTAGCTCAGTCCGCGCCACGCGCTTTTTAGTGATGGACTATTCACTAGAACGAACGTCCTGAACTGACTGCCTCTGCCTGTCGTGTGCTTTTTGTACGCGGCGAGGGCAGCCGCAGACATCGACGGGCAGACGCGGTTTTTATTGCTTCGCGGACAGAAAGCCCGCCCCGCCCCGTCGTCTGCAAAGCGCCTTAGTCGTAGTTCCAGATATGATTTATTCAGTGCTAGGCGCGTCACGTCTCGTATGTAAATAGAAACCGAAACGAGCCTGTTTGAGCATGTATCAAAGGGTATTTTTGACTTCGAACTAAGCCACTACGTGTATCACGTTACAGAGCAAGGCTTTGTAGTTTCTAAATGTATGTATTTATGCCGTGAAGTTCGAATATTTTGGTTTCCGTTATCTATGGAAAGTGCAGAAAGTGGATCAAAAGGGAACGCGACCTGGCAAGAAGCATGAAGTGTATCGAGAACTTTGCTAAGCATTCGATTTAACGTAAGCTGTGTTTTTGTGCTACGTATATCCAAATAGAGTATTTATTGAAAACCACTCAATGATTTGAAAAGAGCTCAAGAAAGTAAAGTTTAGGTTTTAACGAAGAAACTGGCAGTCGACAAGTTTTGTACTGAATTTTAATTGTACCTTTTTGAAAATCTTTTTATTTGGAGATTTTTTTTAATTGTATCATATTGTTTATTGTATTTATTTGTATATCACATGTAGGTATATTGTGTAAATATGCAGCGTGAATGTGTATCACGTGTACTTGAATAATTTGGCAGTATGATCCTCTCAGGATGTTGTGGCACAGGTTCACTAGCACTTGGTAATAAGGGCTCTGCTCTTTAGTAACATCGATGGCATATTAGATAGCCGAAATAGTTAAATTAAAGGAAAAACAATCGCAAATAAACACACACAACAGGTTATCCGTAACGAGAATGCACTTTCCGGTATATTAAACTACTCTTTGGAATGCACGAATGCCATAGATTACTACGAATGCAAACTGCATGCGCCACAACCACAGAGTAACGAGTTTTATGCCGGCCCTTCACTTGACAACAGTTTGTCATTGTCATGCTTATTATGGAATGAAAAGGACAGACTATTGTCATGTTTTAAAATAGCAAATACGAATAGTCAAGTGAAGTGCCGGCATTAGGAAGAAAGAGTGTTTTGTTTGCAGCGCTGCCATAGATTATACACATAAAATGGTATTTATTGTCTCAGATTATTTTTTAACTTTTTAATTTAGCTTACTTAACTGGAAGTGTCCGTCACAATCTAAATACTGATAATTATCGCAAAAAATATACTAAGAATTATCATAAATGCCAAATTGGTGTTGGTTCTTAGGCCAATTTTAACATTGTCCTTTGAGAGCAAACAAGCAAAGAAATTAACCATTTTTGGTGACGCATTATGGTAACACAAATCATAAACTAATTTTAATGGAGTTTTTGGCGGGATTTCATCGAGTACGGTTGGCGTCTTATTTTAATTATTCTTAAATTCGTTCATAGTGGATATTGTCAAATAAGATTGGTGTGATTTTGTGTTACAACCATCTGCGCAACTGAAGAATTAGTGGAATCTTAAAAATATACGTTATTCCGATCAAGTGGACATGAGAACTTTATTGTAGTGTTGACTACCTCACATAAGCTTATCGATAAAACCAACTCGATACATTTCGTGCCAAATACTCCAAGAAACATTAGAATGCATCACAACGACATTCTAATGTAAATAAAAAAGAAGTAGATTTAGATTTGTATTAATGTATGCGACTGAAGGACTTGTATCCATGGTAATGAATAATTTAAAAAAAACTGATTTTAATATGATATTGTTGTTTTTTTTAAGTCGATATAATTCCTCGATATTAAAATTTCTCATTGTAACAAACTAATTGATTGCTGTATAAGAATATCTCATTGTGAGAATGCAAATAACATGCAATAATATCCGCAGTAAATCCGAACAATAAATTAGTTATTTATTGACGCCAGTGAAAAACATAAACACAACAAATTGTTATAAATGGATTCGATAAAAGCCCCAATATTCGTTTATGAAAATGAATTGACAATCAATTTGTCTTGTACAAACAGACCTGTGTGATCTTGCCATATTGCACACGTTGATTGGTTTGATTGTTAACTTTATTTCTAAAACTGATCGCAATGTATTTTCAGGTTCCAGTGTATTTTCGATGATTGGTGTAAATTCAATTAACAATTTGTGTAATATTGTTACCAACATTTTATACACTTCAAGGTGTTATATTAAACTTTGTTTTTCAATATTAAACGGTGAATTGAGGTTTTTTTTTTCATATGTACCTAATATAATCACAAAACCATTAAAGTTATATTTATTAATAATTTTTAATTCCGGATAGCGAAGGATGCGGGTTCGAGTCCCGTCTGCTGCCTGGTCCGCGTGGATTTTTTTGTAGTAATATTTTCTTGAGTTTTAAACATCGTGCTTTTTTTGCATTAAGCTCGATGGCGCAAGTGGTTAGCGCGTTCGGTTGCGATCGTTGAAGTTAAGCAACTTTCGCAGTGGTTGGTCATTGGATGGGTTACCAAAAACCTTCTATCTCTAGTTCCTCCGTGCTTCGGAGGGACGTAAAGCCGTTGGCCCGGCTGCATCTGCAGTCGTCAGCATCCACCAATCTGCACTGGGCCCGCGTGGTGGGTCATGGCCCAATCTCCCTATGTCATCCATAGAGAAGTCCTGTGCCCCAGCAGTGGGGACATTAATAGGCTGATGAATATATCAAAATGTATGAAAACTTTTAAAGAGCATTATGTGAGTCAATGGATGAAAGTTTCTCTAAACAGTATAGACTAGCAATTATCAAATTAATACTGAAAACCATCCACTGTGGCCTTCACTCTTAATTTCATTTAAATTTTGTTATTATTTTGCTTCATAGAAATAACTACAACAAACTTAGGTACGAAGAAGTTTAATTGTTTTAAGTGTTATTGAGTGGTTTAGATACACTGAACGAAAACACAAAATAGATAGCACAGAAACTATACTCATGTATGTACTTCACTTTTCGTACCTACGAGTGTGCAGAAAAAATGTATACGTCTTACTTGTACGTATCTAGTTGTTTAATTTATTTTTGGGAATGAAACAGGAAGAATGGAAATATAAACCTATAATAATTAAAGCATTACAATTTCAATGTTTAAAAAATATTACTAGAAAAAAACCACGCGGACCAGGCAGTAAACGAGACTCGAACCCGCACCCTTCGCTATCCGGGCGAATGCACTGACTCTGATGGCCGTGTCGAATTTTTAATCTGCAAAGCAACGCCATCTCCTCGCATTGTAAATAATGTCAAATGAATACCTTTACAAGTATTAAACATTTGAAAGAAGAAATAGCAATTATAGTTATAAATATTTTAAGCCTGTAACTGCACGATGCTCAAATCTAAAGAAAATATTACTAAAAAAATCCACGCAGACCAGGCAGCAGACGGGACTCGAACCCGCATCCTTCGCTATTCGGAATTAAAAAAAATAACTTTAATGGTATTGTTATATATTAGGTACAAATGAAAAAAAACGTCAATTCACCGTTTAATATTTAATTCAGACAGCCGCCTCCTGAACAGTTATAATAACTATTTTTTGTTTCTCCATAGTGCACAAAAATGTTGACTGTCGCGTGTCTCAAGCTGATGGAACTGGCGCTCGCACTGGTCCCAAGCATATCGTGTCCGCGAGCGGTGTCTATGTGTGCGTTGTTCGACCGCACTTTGTTTGTCAATTACCTTCTGTATTATCTATTTTGTGACGACAACGCGATTTCACTGCAATAGTCATAACCTAGATTCATAATAAATAACTTGTCTGTATAATTGAAAAGTCTGATTTTGTAGTACTGGAATCTATAGAATTGACTTTGAATGACTTGTTTCTAGATTAAACATGAATTATTTATGAACTCCCAAATATAAATTGCTTTTCTATACAAACCAAGACAAAAGAAAGTTCAACTAGTAAATAAATTTATTCATGAAAATCAAAAGACCCCAATAAGTGTTGTTGTATCTTGAAATAGCTGTGGCTCTTGATTTGTCATTAGTTTAAATAAGTGTCCGTGATTTTAATAATTTTCTTAACGACCAATGAGAAGAATTAGTAATAACTTCGTCTTGTATAAGATTTTTAGAGCGCCTTTCCAAACCTTAATATTTAACTGTGTTTTTCTTTATGCTAAGGTAAACCACTTATTAAATTGTTTGTCAGTATAGCGATATCGATGATAAAAAAAATCGGTATCATCCTTTCTTCTGACAAAATCATATGAAGAGACAGATGAGCTTATTTCTATACAACAATCACATAATTTCAACTTAGTTCTGTTATGATGGTTGTGCACATAGTGTTATTAAGTTTATAGTGGATTATATTTATTTATTTTTATTCTTCTTTACCCAAATATAGTAAATGGCGGACTTAATGCCATAGGCATTCTCTACCAGTCAACCAGTAAGGGTGTGGGAGACGAATGTTATGGCGATAGAGTGCGAGCTACTAAAGTTAGAAAAACATAATATATTATCCTACTTAACTTGACTATACTATAATAAACGATAAATAAATATTATATAATAATCAGATATCATCAATACACATATTGATAAATAGATATGTATAATAAACATTTATAACATAACAAATTATATTGTTAAGAATAAAAATTTTGTCATCGTTAAGTATCCATTGGACCTATTTGTTTCTTAGGTTTTCACGCACATCATATTTATTTAGTTTTATCCATTGGACCGTTTTCATGCATACTTTTTTTACACATCCTCACACATACATCCATTCACCCGCACATTACACACATACAGGTCATTCTTTCACAATTTTTATTTTAAAACTTTTATAAAATCAAAATAAGTATTTCTTGTAATATCAGTATTACAGGAAGCTTACTTCACTAGATTATAGGATACAAATAATTGTGTAAACCTGAGGATAGGGGTGATGACGGGGTACAGTAAACGAAATTCCATTCAGTCTGTCAGTTAAATGATCAAAAAATAATGGACACGTATTTTTCCTTTGGGCAATCAACCAAAAAATGACAAAGTTATAGCGCGTCAAAGTTTGGGAGTAGGGGCTCGTGACGTCACTTTTGAGTGAATTTTCCCTTATAAGTGTACTCAAACGTGACGTCATGCGATTTTTCAAATCAATATATCTCAGCAATGTTTATATTATGTGAAAAGAGAAAAAATACGTGTCCAATACTTTTTGATAATCTACCTGATAAAGGAAGAAAAAAAAATTTGTCATGATGCCTATTGAGGCACTCTGTATGAAATACAGGATGAAACAATTTCTGAATAAAGTGAAACAATTATTATTTAAGAACTTCCAAACAGCAACATTCTCATGATCGTGGGTTTATGATCGTGAATTATAGAACCCTCATATTGTAAACATTAAAAATATGTATATTTCACATATTGTATTATGGTTATTCAGTCCCCACTTATAAATAAATATATAAATAATATATAATATAATATTTGTCATTTTTTGGTTGAGTGCCCAAAGAAAAAATACGTGTCCATTATTTTTGATCATCTAACTGACGGACTAAATAGAATTTCGTTTACTTTACCCCGTCATAATGCCTATTCGCTGATTACTACATAATGTACTAAGTAATAAGTATTATTCAGTATTATTTATTAAGCACGTATAAATACAACAAGTGCATAAACTGCAGTGTTGTGAAACAGCCATGAAATATTCAAGTATGATTAAACAATGAAAATATACTTATTACTTCATACATTATGTAGTAATGAGCGAATTGGTTTTTCTGAAAAAAATAAACAATTCACTGATTACCACATAATTTATGAAGTAATAAGTATTTTTCCATTATTCAGCATTATTTATTAAGTACGTATAACTCAAACAGGTGCATGAACTGCAGCGTTGCGAAACAGCCATGAAATATTCAAGTATGCAAATCCAGTTCAATGGATGTACACCTTCAATTGACTTGCAAATAGAGGATGGTGGAATGGACATAAGAACCGTGATTCGCAGCTACCGATATTAAGTCCGGCCATTTTTGTATCCTCGAGTGATTTACGGTGATGCTTTTCGAATAAGAATTTTGAAATATCTCGTAAATTACTCGCACCGCTTTGGTGTAGTCTTTTTGTACTCGAGCATGTATTATACAATGGAAGAGGATGTGGGTTCCTCGATGACGAAATCACCCGCGCCAACGTGCCTCCGATTCCTCCCACAGAGGCCACAAACACTAACATTACACAGCTAGCATACTTGCACACTAGCTTAGCATTAGGCAGACACCGCACTCGTAGGATAGGAGTGCGAAGCCCTGGTCTACATACGACATACTATATCAGGTACAGGCACGTATATGGGCGTTTTTCCCCGCCCTTCACGACAACAGCTAACTAGAGCCGAGGCCCAAGTCTCAGAGACGCTCTTTAGTTGAGCCGACCCCTCAGGTTTGAGTGGTTTAAAGGCTCCAGACGGAGAGGAGACTCCCCCCGTGGTAGTGTCGCCAGGTGTCCCGATTTGCGCGGGACGTCCCGATTTTCAGAGGTCTGGTGACGCGTTCCGATTTGTACCTGATCGGGACTCTAAATGTCCCGATTATTATAAAAAATAAATTTAGGTAATTTATATAATACTCTACTTGTACTAGTAGTTTAAAACGCAATAAATTAAACCCCTTGTTTTTTGTTTACTGTCCCGATCTGCAACACTAAATCCCGATTTTTTTGACCTCATGTACCGATTTAAAACAAATCGGACCTGACAATACTACCCCGTGGGGAGATGCCATCCGCCTGGAATACCTCTAGAGGCACTCGCCATTTCTTAGCTTGAAGTCCCCCTAGGATCTCGCCGTCCCCAAACCCGATGACGCAGTAACGGTCATCTGCGACCAACAGAATACACAATAAAAAAATGGGGTAAAGAAAACGAAATTCTAATAACTCCGTCGTCAGTTTAGATTGTCAAAAATAATGGACAGTTTTTTTCTTTTGTCAATCAACCAAAAAATTACAATGATAAAGAGCGTCAAGAGGGGAGGCGGGCCATATTTTTCCCATACAAACGTTCAAGACTTATTCCTTGATTTTTATCACTAAATAAATGATTTTCATACAATAAATTAAATTTTACTCATTCGTTGGTCCTATGTCTTCCCTTGTTGACAACTTGTGGTTTTAAGAAACTAGAAGCCCTCAAAAATGCCAAATATTAACAAATTTTCATCACAACTAAAGACGTCTTGTGTGGAGATTCAATTAGCATTAAAAAAAAATAAAACATACAAGCCTAGTATAACTACTTATTATTCAATGGGTGAAATTTAATTTACATATATATCTAATTTTCGAGGAGGAAATCGTCGAGAGCTAAATTTTGAATCTTGTAATATTTATACGCAATTTAAAGCATTAGCGTCACGGTATTTGCCAATGCGCGATAGCAACAGTTTTTCCAAATACATATTTCTCAAATGTCTGTCAGTTCACGTCTGCTCTAAAAATTTGAGAATCAGTGGAGGGGCTGGTAACGTCACTTCTAAGTGACATAAAATTGTACCAAAACGTCAATTCATGGGACATTACAAACTAATATATCTCAGTTATGTTATGGTTATGTAACAAAATAAAAAAAAAGTGAGCAACAATTTTTTAAAAATTACCTGATAGACGAAGAAAAAAGTTATCCATCTCAACATCCCTATTATTCCGCCATCCATGTTCATAGATGGGTTTAAGTCGCGACATGAAACTCTAACGCTGACCGTTATTGCGCAGAAATGAAAATTAAGATGTCTTGGGGGGAAACGAGGTGCGCGGGTAGGTGTCCTTTGCGCCGATTGGCTCTCCAGTCGTACCCATGCGCAGCTATTTGTTCAGCGCTAGAGTTACGTGCCACGACCTGTACAAACTTAACTTTGAACCTAGGTATATTGCAGACTACATATTATTACGCTTATACAATGAAGTCTCAAGCAACATCTAAGAGTTAACCATAAATAAATTCTAAGATACTATCAAAAAGCACTTATTAAAAAAGCTTATTATAAAGTGTCTAACTATATTACAGACAAAAATCCTTGGGTTTGAACTGTTCCAATCATTCCAACAAGTTGTCTATATTGACGATGTAACAACACAATGATTTGTAAATGTTGTTACATTACTCTTTTAATGTTGTGGGATTTTTCGCTTTTATTCTCCGCAGCTAAAAATATATCCAATAACGAGTTGTAGAATAGAAAAAAAATGTGGACGATTCAAAAGAGTTGTACTATACATCCAATTTAAATAAGGATATATTGATTTCTGATTAACAACCCTCGTTAATACTAAAACTACAATTATTTAAAGGGAACGCAAACAGTTTTATGTTATTAGACTGCCAATTAGAATACGCTTTGATTGCTGTAATGGAAAATTACAAGCCAGCAGTGCTATGCATACAGTTCCTACGGCACGCGGTACCTACGGGTAACGTTATTTGCTGAACATGCATAGAATACCTAAATTCCTGTTCCACGTATTGATTTGCATACTTAGACGTCTGATCAAAGCATGCGGGTTTGACTAGTGTCGCTTAAAATATAGAACACCTTAATTCGAGGAATCTTGGAGTACTGCAGTACTGTGTGGAATCCTGGATACCAAGTGCACTCAGATCGCATTGAACGTATACAGAAACGTTTTCTTTACAACTTTGCTTATTCCGATCATAAATGTCGTGTGCTAAGATCTTACGAACAGCGACTTTCTCATTACAAACAGCAGTCTCTTAAGACCGAAGAAGAATTGTTGACATTATTTTTGTGTAAAATAATGCGCGGATACACCGTTTCTCCTTTTATTTGACAACTCAGCAAATTATTCGTGCCTCGACAAAACAGCCGCTTGCAAAATAGAAAAAACTTGGTCAGCATTCGCCAATCTATCGGAAGTTGTCTGCTTGTAATGCAGTTAGACATAGTGTTGACATTTTTGGCGACTCTATTGCGGTAATGAAAAAAATACTAAGATCATTGTTACAAATGCAGGTGTAAGGGTAGTTAGTATTGTGTACATAAAATTTAAAAAGAAATCTGACATATTTATAAAGTGCATGCTGTGTTTGCATTTATAAGATTTGTGATGTTGTTAAGATACACTGTATGTAATTATTTTGTCATTTTCACATTTCGGTTTTGCAAACCAAATAATAATATATATATATAAGTTATGGTGCGATTACACTTGGCCGTTAGCCCGAATACAAGTGCCAATGGAATTCGGCTAAATGACGTAAAGTTCTCCCGTATTCCAGTGTAAATATTGCTCCGGGTGCCCGAATTCGAGTAATGTCTTATATAATAGCTATTAACGGGATTTTTACCATGTCGGCACTGTTGCAAGCGCCATGATAACGGAGTAGTGATCATGGCGCTTGCAACTGTGCCGAAATATCGGAGACTCATAAAAAAGAAGGTACACTAATCCGTGATCATGGCGCTTGCAACAGTGCCGAAATATCGGAGATTCATAAAAAACAAGGTTCACTACTCCGTCATCGTGGCGCTTGCAACAGTGCCGAAATATCGGAGACTCATAAAAAACAAGGTACATGGTAACAATCCCGTTAATAGCTATAATTTTAGTGACCATGAAAGTTTAAAGCAATATGTCTTATATAAATAAAATACTTTGGATGTTTAAGTCTAAAGAAAGTTTTACCAGAAAAAAAACACGCGTCCCAGGCAGTAAACGAAACTCGAAACCGCAACCTCCGCTATCCAGCACTAACCAATTATGCTACCATGACCTTAATGGCCGCGTCAATTTAAAACCCCGCAATTCTTAGGATTCGACTAAATTTCTGAAAAAGCCATCAGTAATTTTAATAAAGAATATCGTAATTCATTAAAGTGCGGGCCAAATTTGAAATTAAAATCTCTCAATATCAGCTAGATCCCTAAGGCGCTAGTCAATACAATGTCCAAGATATTTATACTGGTAAACTATAAAACATCATAGTTTCCATCCTATTACCGTCCATTGCGAAGGTTGCTTGACTGCAGCAATCACAGTCATAATGGCTGGTCATTGAACTTTTGAGCTCCCATACCGGCCTGTACGGTCGCGGTCTTAAAATTCTGAATTCAGTGATTCAGAGGAAAACCATCACACCAGAAAGGTTTTATAATTGTGCATAGAGTAAAAAACATTTAAAAAAAATATGATCGGCCATGACCATAGAGCAACACAGCCGACGCCAAATTTACAATAATATAAGACAGTATGAATTTAAAATCATAATTGGCTTAGTAAAAAATCAACATTCGGAGAGCAACACGCAAAAATGTAAATAAAGGAATCTTCACGGTTCAATTGGGAAATTGAAAACTGCGACGCGATAAATAATTCAGTGGAAAACTAGCGCGCTGCCCAAGAAACGTTTCGCAGAAATTTAACACAAATGAGGAAATTGTCACTGGCTAAAGTGTATTCTTTTGCCTTCACTATTTCGGTTGAACTGTAAGGATTTTCATGTAGAATCCAATTAGCTATTCAACAGTTGAACTAACAGACTTATCTTTTTTTCTTCTGAGCACTTTTTTTATTTCACTATTAGTTTTTCTAGTACTTCAGTTGAAACTAATCAGTTAAGAAAGAGAGTGATTTAGTAACTTCAGTACGAATTTCGTGTACCGACTAAATATTGCGAGGAAATTTGTTTTGTCTTTGGAAATCGTAATATGATTTAGGAAACCTTTTTCTAGATAAAGAAAACCAGTACTCGTACGTTCCGTATTAGCACAGGCTGTAGGTAATTTATTTATGTACAGAATGGGGTTGATTCAATAACAAACAAACAAACAAATAAATGGACGCAAACACATATAAACAATAAATATTTCTTATACTCACAACAAGTAGATTTAGACTCGAAGTAAATAAAATAGGGATAAAAAGATACTGGATGAAAATACGCATGAAGCATAGTAAGCAGAAATATAAATATAAATAGCCATGCCTAAGTACAAATGCGGTATTCACCATAAAGTGTCGCCGCACACGGGCCACCGACCACAACCACAAAACGCCGCCACCGGCATATTTCTTGTAGTTTTCATACATTTTATATGGAGTCGCCACATACGGTACGCTGGTGGCCGCCACACGCTACAAATCGTCGTTGCTCGCTTCTTGTGGCCCGCACCGGCCACTTAATGCGCCAATACAAAACGCCGCCACACGTCACTCGCGCGATTCCCCACCCTTCTCTCCCTTACCTTAGTCGGCCGCTGTCGCGCGCTTCAGCCACTTTAGTAGCCGCTTCTAGCTTCTCGTGGCCGCGTTTGTGGCTGTGACGTGTGGCCCGTGAGCGGCGACACAAATACTTGCCCCCACTGGGACACGAACCTAGGATCGATAGGGTTGGCGACACCTTGAAATTCCGATGTTCACAACGCCACTCCATCACTAATAACTAATAGTACCACTGAACCACTTGTGTAGTGGTAGCTAACGAGTGCCGGACGCAGCCGGAATGAACGGTATAGTATGGCCTCCCAAGAGAGATATTTATTTTTTTCCAATGACGTATAATGATAGGTTGGGGACTAAGTCTTTTCGTATTATAGCATGTATGAATTTGTAATAAAATCTCTTTGCTTATACCATTTCTATTTTTGGTTTTACTATCACTGAAAAGTTTAAATTTAAAGAAGATAATTTCAAATTAAAATTAGAAAAATGTGTGATTTACATGTGTAAGCACTACTACATTGCAACTTGCACATTTTGGTCGCATTGGCAGACGTTATCGTACATGACCGCTCACTATGCGTGCGCGCACGAGACTTATAAACTATGCTAGTAAATGTTTAAAATCAAATCACACTCATCATCATCATCATCAGGCTATTAATGTCCCCACTGCTGGGGCACAGGCCTTCCCTAAGGATGGAATAGGGAGATTGGGCCATGAGCCACCACGTGGGCCCAGTGCGGATTGGTGGGTACTAACGACTGCAGATGCAGCCGGGACCAACGGTTTAACGTGCCTTCCGAAACACGAAGGAGCTCGAGATAATAAATTTTTGGTCACCCATCCAATGACCGACCACTGCGAAAGTTGCTTAACTTCAACGATCGCAGCCGAACGCGCTTACCACTTACGCCACCGAGCTCCTCACACTCAAGACATAAATATTACTTTTTGGCTATAATCTGCCTGCCTGCGATACATAGTTTGAACCATTTATTTATAATGGGTGAATCATATCTTGTACCTATTGTCTTCAGAATGGAGTTCGTACTAACCGGCACTCTGTGCAGCATTGAGGCTGCTTTTTTTCTTAAACTGGCGTAAAAATCATCAGTATGTGCCTAAGCGAACATATTGAACGCACTACAATGACGAGCCAGCCCGAACAATACTTTAAACCCCTTGTTATACTGGACCTGTAGATCGCTGATGGCCTACTGCGTATAGTTGGCCCATAAGCTGCACCTGTAGAAAACTTGACAATAAGCTTTAAATAATGTAGTCTTTATTTGCTGGCTACAAAGAGCAGACCTACTCGCCAACATATAACTTCGCACCACCAGCGCCCTACGTTCCCTCTCAATATCAGCTAGATCCCTAAGGCGGTGTCAATACAATGTCCAAGATATTTATACTGGTAAACTATAAAATATCATAGTTTCCATCCTATTACCGTCCATTGCGAAGGTTGCTTGACTGCAGCAATCACAGTCATAATGGCTGGTCATTGAACTTTTGAGCTCCCATACCGGCCTGTACGGTCGCGGTCTTAAAATTCTGAATTCAGTGATTCAGAGGAAAACTATCACACCAAAAAGGTATTGTAATTGTGCATTGCGTAAAAAACATTAAAATTTATTATGATCTGCCATGACCATAGAGCAGGAGGGTAGTATGCATATAGTATACGCAGCTTTCCCCTTTGTCGGGTTAGGCATACGAATTAGGCATACAGATATATATAGATACGTGTGTGCAGGATTTGAAGATATGTTGTGTCATTGTTTATGTGTGAGTGTCGTAGTAACAGTTTTGTTTTAAATGCGTGTCCGTTAAACTCTCTGAAGTTAAACTGCGTTTGTGTGCATACTCCCCCCCGCAAAAATGATAGATTCATTTGAATAGTATTATGACGCTAAGGCTGTTCCCTTCTGTGTTGCTCTATGGTCATGACACTTACTTGTGCGAAACAAAATCTATAATCTATACCTTGGCTTTACCTAATCTAACCTCGTATAGACTTTGTAAATCAGATAAATGTGCATGCAATTATAAACCTTACGGTGGTAACAGTTTGAGACTACGACTGTATCTATAAAAATTTAAATAATTACCTAAGTTAAAAAAAGACAACGGAGGAAAACTCCTCAACATAAAAAGCAATTTCAAAACTTTGAACCCCTTTTTTACCAAGCTGTAAATAGCACTTGTTAAAGTCTCAATGGATCCATGGATCAATGAAAAGGACAATCGTTTTGTTAGGTAAAGCAAAGGCTTAAGAACTTCTGATTGAAATTAAGAAAAACAAAATTCGTTATGTCCTAAAGATATTTCGACATATTGCTGTCCTCTTATAACACACATGACCACACTGAAAGACATCAATTAAATTTATTAATTGTCAATTTGATTTATCTCCTTCAATTTTTTTATAAAGGAAATTACAAAATTCAAAGTCGTTTCTTCAGTCTAGTCTACAAGCACTTTTGAATGTCTAAAAGCTACACCATCGGTTCGCAAATCTACGGCGGGCTTAGAGCAAGATTTAAATGCTCTAAGACGGCGGGAGACCATGTACTGAGAAGAACCGGCAAGAAACTCAGCAAGGGCTGTTTTTTCCCCCTGTATTATATACAGAGACGTCAAATTAAAAAATGACTTCAATATGATATAAATCATGAAGTCACTTTCCATTACAAATGTAAATGATATAAAAAAAAATGGGTGCGTGTACTTATGTAGGCGCGTGAGAAGTTATCCTTCTTTGGCATCGTTTAAAATTAGTTTTTAATTGCAGGCAAATAATTAATTACAATAAATTAATAAAAAGTCTGGAAAAGGACACAGTCAATAAAGTTCAGTTTTAATTTGAAAAAATAAATAAATAATCAAAATATTCAATTAAAATCGCTACTGAATATAATTTATTAGAACATAAGTGATTTGCACTTGTATGAAACTCAAACACATATTCCGAATATACAAACTAGAAACATGTGGATAAATATTATAAATATGAATACCTATAACTGTTACTTTATTACAAAAAATAAAGATGTGGTTTTTGGTTCTACTACACCAATGGTCAAGAGATGGCGCTGTAGTCTCCTGAATCGCGCTTTGGTTCCGTTGTTCCAGATTAATAAATACTTTTGATAGGCCTTCACAATGCAGTCGTTAGCACCCACTAAATAGAGATTCTATTTCTATTTTGTTGGTAGATTTTCTAATGTGCGGTAAACACAAAAGTAACGCATGAAGTTGGTCGCTAAAGCTTCATGCTGTTAAAATTTTGTGTTACAGTGAGTGATGCGCGCGCATCTCAAAATTTCACTCTCATCATTTTTTCATAACGCGCCTAAAGAAGTGTGACTTCAAAAATATGACTATAAAACAAAAAGAGAAGACTCATCTCCGCTGGAATCACCGTGTTCACGAGCATCACGCATGGACCAGCCATCGCTTCGCTCAACCATTTTTTAGGGAACGTAACGACCCGCCTGACACTACACCGCCGAAGAGATTTTTAAGAGAGCATGACTACCCATAACCACTCAAACCAAAGTGCAAAACATTCACTTAACTTAACATTAACACAGAATTAAAGTAATTTATCTGTACGACACTGCAAACAAGTACAAAACAAATCAGTTTTTGCCATCTACGTATATGAACATTGACCATTTTGTATGGCTCCATAAACTTTATAAACTTTGGATCTACAGACATTTGTTTTAATGGATTAGTCCGGAAAAGTGAGTCGTTCTCAGATGGTTGTAAAGTGTGGGTTCGTATTAAGGTTTGTGTAGATTTCAACGGAGGTGTCCCAAGGTTCACATCTAGGGACATTGTTTTATTACGCATAATATTATCTATAGTTTATGTTCAGATGTACCCTAACATTCTCAATATCACAGTGTAAGGATACATCTAAGCATTAACTAGTTACATCGGTACGTGTCAAAGTCTATATAATGTATTTTAAAAACAATATTATTTAAACGAAAATTATAAAAAGCTCGTAGCTATTTGACAGTTTCTATCCAGAACCTTCAAAGGTAAATTTCCCACACTTCTGCCTTGTGTAAATATTATTATGTTTAAACTAACTAAGTAACTAAAGTTTGAGAACTCCAAACGTTTTACCTTATTTGTATTCCAGATAAAATAAACAGTGCGTTTTCTTATACAAAATAACTAAATAAAACATAGATTTTAATTTATTTTTTTTTAAGCATGTAACTGCTTGATGTTTAAATCTAAAGAAAATATTATTAGAAAACATAGATTTACATTTCTGAGGGCAGCCGTTACTAATAAACTCAGTTGATTTTAAAAAAAGAAAAGAGTAAAAATATAATGTACTAAAACACTTTTGATCAAGTTGAGGAGGCCGTTCACGAGCATGACGCATTGGCCAGAAGGAGCGCAGATCACCCTTACCTACTCAGACAAGCGTGAAGACCTGACACATAAATTTATCAAGGAAAGGGTCGTAAGCAAAACTCATTGGCTCCGATACTTTCGATTGAACTAAAAACTTTAAAGAGCTCCAGAGCTGAGGAAGTGAACTTGGAAGTGAATGCCTTTAAAAAATGTTATATTAACAAGCATCTGGTTGGTTTTATTAAAGATTCCTCGTAGCTACATCATCCTTGGATTGCAAAAAACGCCTTTGTGCTTCATGGAAGCCTTTGATAATATAATGAAATACTTACATTATAAGTAAATCAATAAATCTCTTAAAGTAACCTTAAGCGGGGGCAGATGTTTGTGTGATGAATACGAGTATTTGTACTCCAGTCGTGGATGTCAATATGAATATCTATATAAATATTATGTACTTTTATATGTAATCAGTATATGTATTCTATCCGTTACCCTAATATTCGATGAAAGAAGCCTACAGTGCTTACTTTGGGGCAAGGCTAATTGGTTTTTCGGACATGACCCACGGCGACTTCCAAACTGACCCGTAGTTATGTCCTATTTGTGCGGGGTAGATAGGGGCGTTGTTTTACCTGGTAGGTATGGGAGACGAAGCACGGCCGACTATACACCATGGACCATAGCTGCGGAACAGGTGGCTAGCCGTTTGGGAAGAGAAGCCCAGGGAGGGGGGGGGGGGGGGCTGCGGATGGTCAGCGATCTTCAAGCTTTACGTAACAGTGCAGCACACTGCTTTCCACTTACTGAATGCAGCATAATGGATCATGTTTCTACGGGTGCATGATGTGGCATGACCAAAGCATTTTTCCTCCTCGAAAAAAAAAGACCAATTGGTGTGAGTGTTGAAAATAATTATTTTATTTATTTGTAAAAAAGAGGGGGGAAAGCATATAATTATAGCCCTGCAAATAACAAGCGGCCATAGCCTGTAGACGCTTGCGATACTCGAGTATCGAATGTATCATTTGGGCCTAATTTTTTTTTCGATGACAGGGACAAAAAATGCGTTATATCCATGACAATGACCAACGCCGCGTTGGTTTGCTGTCAACGAACCCTCACGACGCAGGTAATTGTGTGGTGCATTCGGCAAGCGGCGAGCAGCCCGAGGTAAGGATGGGCCGATCCGATCCGATCCTTTGAAAGATCGGATCGAAGGCATACGATCCGGTGATTTTCGGATCGGATCGAGAACGATTGTTTGAGCATGATCCAGTTTTTATTAATTCCTGAAAAACTCTAATAGTGTGACTTGAGAGGTTTTTGAAATTACTGATTTAATTGTACTTTAACTATTAGTAAGCAGTTGGGTGCATTTCTTCGAAGTCTAAATTTTTCATAAATAACTAGTAGGTAAATATTTTTTTAAGTTCTCTGTGTACTTAAATTACTATTTCACATTGTGTTTTTTTTTCAAAACTAAGTACTTGATTTTTTTTAAGTTCTCTGTGTACTCAAATTACTATTTCACATTGTGTTTTTTTTTCAAAACTAAGTACTTGTTAGTTTATAAGTTTACATAGAGCAATCTTGTTTGTTCACAAGTTTTACATACCTTGAAGGGTTTACTAAATTAAAATCTAAAATTAATTGTCTTACTTATTTGTATCCGATCCGATCCGATTTCTTGATGATCGGGTCGACGGCATGCGATCCGATCCGCGGATCGGATCGTGGCATTACGATCCGTAAAATCGGATCGACGACCCGGATCGCACATCCCTAGCCCGAGGGCCGCTTTTCGGTGCGGGTATACTTTGACGTGCACTCACGCAAGCGTGGCATACGTCAAACCATTAGCCGATTCTGGGCTTCTCCGTTCACAGCGTCACCCTGATCCTACCCCCTACTCCGTGGCACCCAGTAACCTGCATCATCGTCAAAAACATATCACTACCAAAAGCAGTTTATTGCACTAAGACCTGGAATGTGGAGGTCACTTATCCTGACCGGTGGAAATATCTATTTTCTGAAATTAATTAATTTAAAGAGATTGACACATCTAGCAGTTACCTATATGCTTAGAAAATAAAAATATAACTATAATTGCTATTTCTTCTTTCAAATATTAACATTCGACATTGTGGGTTACCTACAATGGGAAGAGATGGCGGTGCCTTGCAGCCTAAGAAATGCTAGAGAAAATTTGACACGGCTATCAGGGCCGCGGTAGCATAATGGTCAGTGCACGGAGAGCAAAGGGTGCTGGTTCGATTCCCATTTGTTGCCTGGTCCGCGTGTTTTTTTTTAAGTAAAATTTTCTTTAGATTTATACATAAAATAAGCAGTTAAATGCTTAAAAATAAAAATACTCGTTCAAGTAATTTAGAGAATGAAATTAAATACCTAGTCTCTTACATTATTAACAGGAAACCTCTTTGTAAAGCCCTTGTGAATAAAATCCCTACTTCCTAACATAATTAATTGCTATAAGCCTATTAATGCCCCCACTGGTGGGGCACAGGCCTTCACTATGAAGGGAATAGGGAAATTAAACCGTGACCCAACACGCATGCCCATTGTGGACTGGTGAGTGCTAACGACGAACCGACGACCTCCGTGGCCGAGTGGTTTATACGCCGGGTTTCAAGGTGTGGCCATCTCGAGAGGTCCCGGGTTCGAATCCCGGTGGGGGCAGATGTTTGTGTGATGAATACGAGCATTTGTACTCCAGTCATGGATGTTTAATATGTATTTCTATATAAATATACTTATATATGTATCAATTTATGTATTCTATCCGTTACCCTAGCATCTCATAACACAAGCCTACAGTGCTTACTTTGGGGCTAGGCTAATTGGTGTGAGTGTTGGAAATATTTATTATTATATATATTATTAACGACTGCAGATGGCCGGGACCAACAGCTTAATGTGCCTTCCAGAACACGGAGGAGCCAGATTTTATAAGTTTTTATGGTCAACCGTCTAATGACCAACCACTGCGAAGGTTGCTTAACTTCAACGATTGCAAGTCAAACGCGCTAAAAGCCTGCGCCATTGAGCTTCTCAAGCCTTAATATGTAAGTACTTATTACATAAAAACTCAAAAGTTGCACATTGTGTTTATTGTTTAAAGAGGAAAGAATAATGGTTATTTGTGACCCAGGACCTGTGACATCTCTCAGTTGTTTTGTTATTATTTAAATACTCAAATTATACAATTTTTATACAATGTCACAGGAGAACGGTCACGCCCCATAGAAGAAAACCCAGACACCAGACATATCGCAAAGAAGAGAAAGAGAAGAAGAGAAGAAAGAAACAAGACATATCGCAGTTGTTATTTTTTAAATAGTCAAATCATATATCTATACACTCGTATATAAAACTCAAAGTTGACTGACTGACATAGCGATCTATCAACGCACAGCCTAAACCACTGGACGGATCGGGCTGAAATTTGGCATGCAGTTAGACGTTATGACGTAGGCATCCGCTAAGAAAGGATTTTGTTCAATTCTACCCCCAAGGGGATAAAATAGGGAATGAAATTTTGTATGAAACTTTGTCAATTTTAAACCGATCGGGCTGAGACTTTGCATGCAGGTATAAGAAGAATCATAGATGAATGTCATTGTGTATTACACTTCAGCTCTACACCGAACGAAGCGAGGGCGGGCCGCTAGTTTTTTATATAAGTTATCTACAAAATTCGTAAATAAATGTTAATTTTGTAGATAAATAGACATTTTGTATTTTCTTTCTTTTTTGTGCAAAGCTGAACGAAAACATATAAGGCATTATGTTAATGTTAGCCATTGATTTTGAATATATAAAAAATAAATAATTCTTCTATGGGCCGTGACTGTTCTACTTTGGTAACGCGGAAATTGTATAGAAATTGTACAATTTGAGTACCAACATTTTGGTGCTAGCCATTGATTTTGAATATAAAAAATATATAATTTGACTATTTAAAAAATAACAAAACAATTGAGAATAGTCTCGTTTCTGTCTGGTGTCTGAGTATCTGTTTTGTGGAGTGACCTTTCGCCTTTGGTATTGCGAAAATTGTATTAATACAGATCGATACCAGTAAAATAATGAAGACAAATATTTCTAACTCAAACACCACAGAACTATGTGCGTTCCCGAATACTAATGACGTTCTGGGAGTTCGATCCTCAATTAGTTAATGGTGTATCTGTTCTCCTTATAACTATTCGAAACATTGTCATGCGAGGCACACAACTGAATACTGGTATGTAGAATTCATCAAAAGGAGTATTTCGTTTGAAGAGTTCTACATGTTTTTTTGGAATGCAGAGAATATGTAATGTAATCTCACTGTATTGTTAACGTGTACCTGGTTTTTATAACACATTTGCCCGTGAAGCGTCTCTTATTGCACCAATTGCAATATCATAATTTATCACATTACACATACATGCGGTAATGTAAAGTAAAACGCACGGCTTATAATGAACCGTTTCAAATTCGTTTTTATATCGATACTTTTTTTAAATCCTAGAAAAGAATTTTTATGTCATAAAGGTAGCCAACATTTTCTTAATAAAATTAACTTTGTGGGATAAAATATAATATATAAACATTTAATTCTTTAGTTTTATTCATTTTGGGAATAAATTACAACCATTTATCGGTAACAAATTCACAAAAATATTAATTTACTTTATTAGTAACACTGGCTGTTTTTTGTTCCTTTGCCTAAAAAAGCGTTGATGCGCGCGCATCGCTAATATGTGAAAAAGTTATTTCTTTTTCTTTTCGCTGTATTGTTTTTATTTGAAAATATTGTCAAGTAGTAACGAATTTATTAATTTGTCACCGCTAGAAGTCGAAAAAGGCTACGCTAAACCTCTTGCCCGAAAAATCAACGGATAGATACTTACAGTCAAGCGTATCAAAATTTCATCTCAAAGACGCAAATTCATTTTCAGAAAGTACATATGTAAGTAGTATTACTTCCTCGCAAATGTGTTATAAAACGTCGTATGACATACGTGCGGTTTGATAATTACAGCCTCTGCCTTCTTATAGCAATATCACCTTGGCTGTAATTCTCAACTTACCGCACTTATATCATAATGTACTATTAGCGAGTTGCTGATATTTCGGCACTGTTGCAAGCGCCACTTAATATGAGTTACTGTAATGTTATGTGTAATGTGTAAAAGGATAAAACGGGGGTTGAAAGTTTATATGGGAAACCAACACTTCCACGCAGACGAAGTCGTGGGTATCAACGCACAGCCCAAACCACTGGACGGATCGGGCTGAAAGGAGATTGCTCAGCTTCCATACATGTTTGGCCTAAAGACCAATAATCATGAAAAATTGTTTCCTAGATTCGAAATTATATATAAATTACTGTAGAAACGAATATTATTGACGGACACCCCTGAGAACTTCTATAAACCATATACACTGAACATATTAAAATAATAAAAAACAAATAAGTTGTATAGTAAACTAGGGAAATCAAGGCAAGTACCGAAATTATGTATTAGATTCAGGTATATAGAGCATGTAGATTAACAGATAGTTGCCTGTTTTTAAAGTTAATGCATAAGAGTAACTTTTAAAATCAGGTGTCATCTATGCATTTCCGGTTATAATAAGGTACTCTGTGACAGAAACTGTGTGATGATTGTGAATGAGCCACAGATTAGAGAGAATTTTTAAACTCTCGTTAACTAAACAAAGCTAAGAGATTTAGGTTCTATAGCCATATATTCATTAGCTAATTTAATTTTGTTATGTTTTTAAGACAATCATATTTTAGATTTTTAGTGTATTACACCTTAATTTTATTTTTTTATTAATATATAGACAGGGAACGTAGGCCCATAGATATATACCTTAAAGTCTAACATGATATATACACATATACACACATATACATAATATAATAGATTTGTTTTTATGTTATATAAACAACTGCGATCAGTCTTTGGTTGAATGTTACTACACCCATAGCCATTAAAAATGATTCGTATGTTTTCCAAACCGGTAAAATTAAAAGTCCTTTTTAAAGTAAATATTATATTATACAAAGGTGTCCGTTGAAATCTAATGACTGTAAATTAAATTATAAATTACGCCAATAATTACCGTGTATGTCAATATTTTTTGTGCATTTGGGCCAATTTGAGCAATCTCCTTCGACATGCAGGTAGATGTTATAACGTAGGCATCCACTAAGAAAGGATTTTGATTAATTCTACCCCCAAGGGGATAAAATACGGAATCAAAGTTTGTATGAAACTTTGTCAATTTTAAACCGATCGGGCTGACTTTGCATGCAGGTATAAGAAGAATCATAGATGAATGTCATTGTGTATAATACAAGCCTGAGAACAAAACCTGTAGTCTACACCGAAGCGAGGGCGGGCCGCTAGTACAAGATATAATTCAAAGTTAAAAGCAATTCAATATTCATATTTTTGATAACTTAGAAGTGTTATAGATTCGTTAAATAGAATACCATAAATAACCTCTTAGTGTGATTTATTACAAATTAATTAAGTATGAAAAGGCCCGGGTTCTTGAGTGGCATGGTCTTGTAAAGATATAATAAAATGCTTATAGTAAAAGAATAATTTGTTGCACTAACGCATGGACTTTATCCTGTATGTGATGGATCATACAAAATTAATTTAAAAAAAATATAGTCTCCCATACGAGTTCGAGTCGAAATTATAAAACATCAATGTACGAAAGTAAGGGATTTAGCTACAAACATTTACTAACCAAATCAGTTATAATAACAAGAAACGAAAACAATGCAGAGGCTTTAGAGAATACGTTTCAGCACAACAGTCCACTGAACTAATTAGTTCACCAGCCACAACTCCACAAGACAGACCCACAGCTCGGAAGTGATGCATTCGCAAACAGACAGAACTGTTGTGTACCCCACACATTTGCATATTGGGACGGATGTTGGAATTATAGCAAGGCATGCTATTGTATGTCTCAATCGTCGATAATCTATTTTATCTTCGACGTCAGACAAGTTAAATATTTCTTATTTGTTTTAAGCTTTCCAGATCTCAAATTTTATCGATTTGGGGTTATGATCTCTGAGAGAACTATAGACTTGTGCTTTTTGACGCCTATCACTACATAGTATAAAACAAAGTCGCTTTCTCTGTCCCTATGTCCCTTTGTATGCTTAAATCTTTGAAACTACGCAACGGATTTTGATGTGGTTTTTTTAATAGATAGAGTGATTCAAGAGGAAGGTTTATATGCATAATACATGCATAATATTGTAGAGAAACACTGATAATTTTAGAGGTTTTTAATGTAAGGTCGTAAATAAACACAGTTTTTTGCGCTTACATTGCAAACGCTGGCTGAACTCTACGAGATAGATCAAAATAATGTACTACGGTATTGTACACCTTAAAAAGGTCTACAAAAAATCTGCAATGGTATATGTCTATCTCTTAGGGGTAACCCACAATAACCATTTTTTATTCTATATTTTTTACGAGAAATAATAGATTATTTACGAAGCGATTTTCTGCAATATAACATTCATTCTTATCCAATTAAGTACCTTAAATGCATTGTGCATTTAATATAGACCAATTCGACCCTTTCACGCATGTAATTTAAATGAATATTTTCGAAGATATTACAGATTTAAAATGCAGGGACATAGCGGTTCCGACGCTACCGGGCCGGGGGCTTGGCGGCGCGTGCCTATTGTAATTAGGTATTAGAAGAATCTCATTGTGTATAATACAAGCCTGAGAACAAAAACTATAGTCTACACTACAGCTCTACACCGAAGCGAAGCGAGGGCGGGCCACTAGTTTAAAAATATAGAATAGTTGTCATCGTTTGTTTTATTATCTATCGATCTTCTCACTTTAACTTTAACTGTAATTTCAATTCAAGTATATTTATTGTGATACACGGGTAATAGGATCTTTGGCTTTATAAATAACATGCTGTGATCAACCGCAGGGGCATACAATATTACAATACAATACAAATTTAGAGGAATATTTAAAAAAATCAAATAAATTACATTAAATTCAATGTCATATTATTTAAAAGGATTTATTTGGAAAACAATGGAGCTTTATATTCAGCCACGTTTACATTATCATTTTTATTGTTATCTTTTTCTCTGTCTATTTACAAGGACGTGACTGAAAGAAAAAGAAAAATCAATTGGGAACTGTTTCCAAAAATCATCGCAAAATGAGAATAAAAAATTAGTGTCAAATAGCCCATATTAGACCACTGCTGGAATAGGCTTATTGAAGAAGCCTATTCCAGCAGTGATATCACGATATAATCACGATATTTAATAAATAGCTCTTACTCTAATAACTCAAACAACATAATAATATCAAATAGGAAATTACAACTAATAAAACAAAATTTTTAGAACTTACAATGAACCTTTTTGTTTTTCTGTCATCTCATTTTTCATCGTTTATTCTGATTTCAAGGCATAATATTTGAGTTTCCAATTTCGTCCCACTTTCAAGATACTTCTAGCGGAATCGTCGACAAAATTACTGAAATACGCACTTTCATAACACCAGAAACGAACGAAGGCATTCTTTAATCAAAAGCGTCTGATATTTCGAGTTTCCATTCTAAATTCCTGTCATTCTGTCTTTTCGCTGCTATCATAGTTATAACTTTAAAAACGGGAGAATCTTATTGTGCTTACTGTCTGGGATATTTAAGCTTGTTGACTCGAAGAGGAGCCTCGAACAACGGTAGAACAGTCTAATTAGGTTGTCAGCCACAAGACCGTACCGGCCACGTCACTCGGCGAGCGAGCGTAGCGATCGCAAACATAGCTGCTACGCGCGTTCACACCACACATTTGCATATCGGAGTATTTAAATGGAGGATGGAGGACGGGTCTTCTTTCGTTCAAATTCAAAGAATATCAACATTATGGAAAACAATATCTATGGATTATGCAAACGGCGTGGTATTATTTTTAACGATTTGAATAGACCTGACGACTTTTCATATGACTATTCGACTGCGGGTGCTCTTATACTCGCGATTTTTGCATTGGTCGACCAACGCTCCATTTTGGACGTTAGGCATTAGACATAAAATTGAAAATATGAGTTGAGATTATAATTAAAATAAAATATATAATATATTATAGTCTAGTCTAGTAGTAAAAATATAATAAATGTATAGTCATATACTGAAACTGCGACAGTGCAGAATAAGATATAACAATATCTTTGAGTGTATTTCTGTTTGGCAAGTGTCAGTTAGGCAGTAGCTGGTACACGTCATATAACATGGCGCGGACGGCCGATGATGCTATGAAGGGTATAAGCTATCCGTGTATTTGTCATAGTGGGAACCAGCTGTTGCCGTGCCGCTCTGGATTATTTCAAATGTAGAAATGCTTAATTGTTTTTTAGAATAAGAAACAAATTTGGAAGAAAAGTACATCTTTAAAAAAGGATAAGTGTGTACAATAAAAAAAACGACGGGTTGCACTTCGGGAGTGCCGGCAGAAATGAAAACTTGAAAATTAACGTTGTGCATTTTCGATATTTTGGAATGGTTAGGGAATAATTTTGCACGATTTTCTTTAATTATCAGTATAAAAGTACTATCATTTATGTGGAGAATACAATATTTATTTATTGCGTTATCGTACACAATCATGAAAATTTAAATTACATTAAAAAGTTTATCTCTCAGAAAATCAACTTACATGAATCACATTTAAGCGCACCTAGCGACATCAGTCGTAAAAAAATGCATTTTCTTGCAATAAAACTGCCACCTGGACGTCCTAGTTAGAAACTCATTATTATAATACGATAAAATAAAATATTACTATGATTCGTCCGATATATTGAAAGTCAACAACCTTTCCAATTTTATTGTTTTCGCCTTACGAATTTTCGATCAGGCCACGTGTCCTGACGCGAGTTTAACATTTTTTACCCATTACAATCTGAAACCAATGAAATGAATGGTAAATACGCTAAACAAAAATTAGTAAATGTGTTTATAAGCCCCTACAGTACTCCTTCCAGACTTAGAAAACCTTGAAATTGCAAAAGTTCTGAATAGCGTGCAGTGTAACAGTATTGTTTTTTATTTGGCACGTGTCGGTTGAGCACTGCTCGGCACGGCACAACACGGTGGAAAAGGCCGGTGACTCTAACAAGGGTACGAGCTATCCGGGAATTTGTCAGAGAAGGAACCTGTCCGCTGCCGTAGCGCCGCACGGGGCCACTTCCAATGTAGAAATGCGGAATTGTTTGTTAGAGTAAGGGGCGGATTCAGATGGTAAGTAAAAAGATTAGAATAAAATCAAGGCTGACATTTTTTTGATGTAAGAATGACTGTTTTTAAGTTACCAGTGAGGTAGTAAATACAACAAATAAAAGTTGGTAAATGTGTGCAATCCTCTGCTCCGTTGGTTACATGTAAATGGAAAAGGTTATTTCCACAGACGAACGCTCCTCTATTGAATAATTTACATTGGCGAATTTTCCTTAACAAATTGGTAATACGAGGCATTTTACATATTATAAAATAACTATAAGTTGGTGCAACAACTTTATGTAGGTTCTTATATGGAGAAACATTTTCTACCTTATACATAATAGATCTGCCAGAATATTAGCGCCGCATGGAACTAGTTGTCCTTATTTTTATTTCATTTATGATTTTTCGATTTTGTAATGTTTTTATTGTTCAATAAAATTCTTTGTTTGTTACTTTATTTCTAATCTTTTATTTCTTTATGCAGTCGTAAAAAAAATTGTTCATGCAAAGATGTAATTTAAAAAACCTACTCTCACATAGTGTTAATTTTTTTTTTTTTTACATCTCCAGTACGTCTCTGTTGGAACTGAGATTAATATTATGTGTATGTCCCTTCGTATAGAATATCTAGTTGACCCGGTTTCTGACAGTCTTTGTGTTCCATCGGGTCTGTGTCACTCGTTAGTTTATAATACTGTTATCAGGAGACATTTATGTGCTGTGGTTTATCACAACAATATTATCATCGTGCAAACATTTAAGTGTTCCTACGGACTCACATTAATTTAATTAACACTGAAAATTGCGTGGAATATTAACTTTCTGCTTTATATTATTAACTAGTACGAATAAGGAAGATGGCCACCTTATTTTTCTTCGTATATTATTATCAACAAGTTTTGGACATTTAACTTTGTTTTCCACATAATCGAAACATTGCAGAGCTGTTATTGATTTGAAGTGTCGCATGACGTCACGCATTGGTAAATTTTGTTACTTAGAAGTGATGTCATGAGCTCCCGCGGATGTTGCGGCCCTCTAATTATTGTCATACCTTTTTACTACTATGCTATGTATCCTTTCTTAATTCATTCTTTTTATCTGTCATCTGTCTGTTGTCTTCTGCTGTATTGTTGTCATGTACGTTTTCATGTATAGATAAATATCGGGTTTTATTCAATTATTAAAGCCACGTTATGTAGGCTAATACATAAATTGGTCACTCCCAAACTTTAGCGCGCTTAATCTCATGAATTTTATTTTATTGACAAAAGCAAAGTTTTACTGACAGACTATTATTAATTTAGTTTAATTTACCCCATCATCGTCCCTTTTATTTGTGGAAAGATTTAGAAGAAATTATCTCCTTAAAGCTTTTTCTTTAGCTGCAAGTTAAACGAACTGCACTCAAATCTTTGGTAGCTTTACGAGCGGTTTGATAGAACGTCATTAATTGATCTTATTATAGCGGGGTCCATAAAGTCTAACATTTGTAGAGGAAAAAAATGGAGACTGCTGTAAAACTTAGCATCGAGTTTGGCGAATTAGCCTTAGCTTGGATTAATGCCCCTGATACGCTTTGAATAAAATACCTTGGTATAAAACTAGTATTTAATTGTGTCAGCTATTAATAATTTTCATTCTTTAACATATCTTACAAAATAATTAGCTTTTACAAAAATAAAAAAATAACAATAGGTATTTCCATAAAATCAATGTTCACTTTTAAATTTTGTTTTCTTTTTTAAATAAACCAAAGCAACATTTCTCGAATGAGATAAAATCATAGATAGGTATTACATAAATTAAACAAGTCTCGTGAGAAACTTTCTGGTGAACACGGAACTTGTAAACTATGAATATGAAATAATATTAAACGCGCTTCAAACCCAGTTAAAAAATGTTTTATTTAATTATTGGTGTTCATGGAAACATACCAAACAAAATATATAATTCATATACGCTATTAATCTTAGATCCATTTTTATTAGTGATTCCAAATTAAACTCGATCATCAACATCAGCCTATTTATGTCCCCATTGCTGGGGCACACGCCTTTCCTTTGTATTGAATAGGGAAATTGGGCCAAGACCCACCACGCGGGCCCAGTGCTACGGATTGGCGGGTGCTAACGACTGCAGATGTAGCCCGGACCAATGGCTTAACGTGCCTTCCGAAGCACGGAGGAACTCGACATAGAAGATTTTTGGTCACTCATCCAATGACCGACCATTGCGAAACTTGCTTAATTTCAACGATCGCAGCCGAACGCGCTAGAACAAACTAGCCACATGCACTATTGAGCTTCTCCAGAATTGAACTCAATAATGTATCAAATATATACTAATATGATTAAGCAAAATACTATAATTTATATATATAAAACTCAAAGGTGACTGACTGACTGACATAGTGATCTATCAACGCACAGCCCAAACCTCTGGATGGATCGGGCTGAAATTTGGCATGCAGGTAAATATTATGACGTAGGCATCCGCTAAGAAAGGATTTTGATCAATCCTACCCCCAAGGGGATAAAATAGGGAATGAAAGTTTGTATGAAACTTTGTCAATTTTAAACCGATCGGGTTGAGACTTTGCATGCAGGTATAAGAAGAATCATAGATGAATGTCATTGTGTATAATACAAGCCTGCACTTCAGCTCTACACCGAAGCGAAGCGAGGGCGGGCCGCTAGTTATTAATAAATAAGTAAAGTAAGTTAAGATAAATCTTTCGATAGATTTGAAAGAAACAAGCTTAACGCTGACCTTTTTCGAAATAGAAATAAATGTACTACTTCCATTATTGTCACAGTCCGAAATGAAACTTTACAAACTGCCAGACAGCGTATAGGAACGGACGACGTCGGCTCAAGTAAAAACTACTCGACGAGGGAAGTGCATTTTGTCTCACATGTATGCAACGCGGGTAACAGCAAAGTTTCGTTTTAAAATTTCCCTACACAGAGAGAGCGCTTTGTTACCAACCAGATGTGAGCCGCGTGTCGTGTAAGAGAATTTAAAAATGTCTTTCAGGAATTTTTGTGCTTCAACTTCGGATCGTGTGAGCTCAGCTATAGTGTTAAGTGTTTTAGTTTACACGTGGGAGAAGTATATCATGATCAACTGAAAGGTTTGATCTGTCATTTTTTTAGAGAGCAAAATGTCAATAAATGCCTAAAGGTATGTATATCATTCCAAGTCACCCTGACTATGATTTATTAGAAAGAAATCAAGATGATGAAAATAATGCGCCAATTTTTACTTGGGCTAAAACGCGACCGATATACGAGTAGATCTTCATGCAATTTATTTTTCGGCAATAAATAATCTTTGAATTTGAATAGGGATGATGATTATTATTTTTTTTCTTCGTTTATCAGGTAGATTATCAAAAAGTATTGGACACGTATTTTTTCTTTTTTCACATAATATAAACATTGCAGAGATATATTGATTCGAAAAGTCGCATGACGTCACGTTTGAGTACACTTATAAGTGAAAATTCACTCAAAAGTGACGTCACGAGCCCCTACTCCAAAACTTTGACGCGCTATAACTTTGTCATTTTTTGGTTGATTGCCCAAAGAAAAAAATACGCGTCCATTATTTTTTGATCATCTAACTGATGGACTAAATATAATTTCGTTTACTGTACCCCGTCATCACCAGTATTGTACTTAATTATTACCAAGCGCTAGATTATGACTGAAGCATGAGTTAACACCTGTTTAAGTCTGTGTGTCTGAGATAACCCTGCAACCGGCTATAAGGTATACATGAGAATTTCACATGCACCCCCCGGGCACAAAAATAATCATCATCATTATCACCAGACTATTAATGTCCTCACTGCAGGGGCACAGGCCTTCCCTATGGATGGAATAGGGAGATTGGGCCATGACCTACCACGCGGGCCCAGTGCGGGTTGGTGGGCGTTAACGACTGCAGATGCAGCTGGGACCAACGGCTTAACACGGCTTCCGAAGCACGTAAGAGCAGGAGATAGTAAATTTTTGATCACCCATCCTATGAACGACCACTGCGAAAGTTGCTTAACTTCAACGATCGTACCAATTGCGCCATCAAGCCCCTCATAAGCTATATATTGGTGCAGAATTATAAGCTAGTAATGGCAATATGTTTTCGAAGTCACTCTTTCGGTACCTACGAGTAAGGTACGGTATTTGCACGCTTATTGAATCGAAAAGTACAAGAAACTTGACACAACTAACTTAACTTAACAAGCAAACTGGTATCGCTATTAACACCTAAGCTAGGACTAGTTATAACTTGTATCCAAGAAAGATCTATGCTCAATTGAACAGCAACTTGAATGAGTGATCATGGAGAGCTATTGCACCGCACAAGTTCTCCTAATGAAAACCTAACAATGTAAATGATTATTATTATTATTTTATTTTAAAATATATAGTTGATATCTATTTAGCGTTAATCTTGTGCGCTGCCTTGTAGCCTAAGAAATACTAGAGGAAATTCGACACGGCCATTAAGGTCTGGGTAGCATAATTGGTCAGTGCGGAAGATGCAGGTTCGAATTCCGTCTGAAACCTGGATAGATTATTTAGAGCACCCGTTCACGAGCATGACGCATGCACTAGCTATCGCTTCGCTCAACCATATTATAGAGAACGTAACGACCCGCCTCACACGACACCATCGAAGAGATTTTTAAGGTTACATCAACAAGATCTGGTAGGCGATTACTCGAACAATAGGGGTGATGACGGGGTACAGTAAACGAAATTCTATTTAGTCCGTCAGTTAGATGATCTAAAAATAATGGACATGTATTTTTTCTTTGGGCAATCAACCAAAAAATGACCAAGTTATAGCGCGTCAAAGTTTGGGAGTAGGGGCTCGTGACGTCACTTTTGAGTGAATTTTCACTTATAAGTGTACTCAAACGTGACGTCACGCGACTTTTCAAATCAATATATCTCTGCAATGTTTATATTATGTGAAAAAAGAAAAAATACGTGTCCAATACTTTTTGATAATCTACCTGATAAACGAAGAAAAAAAAATTTGTCATCATCCCTATTCCCATCCCGTCTGTACCCAGATCCAACTCCGAAGATGTTGCTGGAGTTTCGAATGCAGTTGACTGGCCCAAGTTGGGGTAACTTGATAAATAACAGTAGCAAAGTTCCCAGTTAAGTGGCGGTCAACTTAATTTATTGTGCTTGCTCGTTCCATCCATATGCAGATCGGGTGCAAATTACAAAGATAGTTTTGGCATTGGTAAGTACTTTGCAGCAAATGGTAGACGACATTGTATCAAATCATAATATAGTTAAAAGTACGTCATTATTACGTTAAATGTCAGGCGATCATTATAGGCAGTTTTCGCCAAATTTCTCAGCTACATTTGAACACAATTCCAGCTGTTACATACGATGGTATAGTAATCCCTTATTCTACGAACGTAAAAAACCTTGGGCTCATACTCGATCACTCTCTCAGCTGGGATGGCCAAATGGAGAATATATGCCGCAAGGTAAATGGCACACTTGGTGCGCTTTATCGCCTAAAGAATTTTCTCCCACCGTGCACGAAAATCTCTCTGGTACAGTCCCTTGTTCATCCCCTCTTTGATTATGCTGATGCTTGTTTTACTGATATAAATTTTTGATGTTTGTTCTTTCCCATGATTGTCTGCCGTTTTATTGACTCTGCACGTTCTTTCCGGTTGACTGGTAGAGAATGCCATGCTGGCATTAAGTCCGCCATATGCAATGTAAGGCATTAAAGATTAAATAAATAAAAATAAAAAAAAAATTATATTAGGCTTTTTAGTCGATAAGCTGGTGCAATTTTTTATTGATTTTCGTAGGTAAATGGTTTGTGGTAGAATCCCTAACGGGGACACCGCGGCTTCGCATTAAGCAGTGTAGAAGGTATTCGCAGAACTTTTTTGCTGTGCTGTAAAGTGCCCGTAAGAGTTGCGGGGTCCTCGGTGGTCATCCACTGGGGGGTCCGTAAGACTTGCGGGAGCCAGGTGTGAGGTCTGTTCGGCACCGGCGGTGTGCCACTTAAAGGCACCGTCGTCTGTAAAAAGATTTTTTACATGCGCTATAAAAAAAGGTACCCAAATAGTGATAATGGAACCTAATAGGGTCCAGACTGATGGACGGCGGGGCTTGTTAGATATTGTTATAGAGGGCAAGTTAATCTGTTGATACCAACTACAACTGCGGTTTTCAACACTCATTGATCCAGACTGGACCTGCGTGGTACGATATGGCACTTCTCTTTATAATTATGACGCTATTCAAAGGAAAAGCCTATGCCCTGACAATGGGAACATGAATGGGCTTGTTGCGTTATATGTATCGCAGGAAGATTTTATAAATAGAATCTTCCCAAATATCCTAGTGATTTTGCGAAAACGCGGGTAATTGGACAATGTCAATGACCTAAAAAAAATATAGGATTTTATGAAAACGGAAGTCACCTCGGTAAGATTGCGAAAATAATTGTTCGCTCCTTATAAATATTCTCGGGTTATAGGTTCGTGGCTTTTTGGGTTCTCACTAGGTTTGGTTAGGTTAGTGACTGCATGGCACCGCCGAGTAGGCCTATGCGAGCCAGCGCCCTGCGCATGCTAGTGGCCCTCTCAATTACGGTGAGGCCAAGTCCCCGAGGAGTTGGAGCGACGCAGGCGAAGCGCGGCCTTCAACACACTATGAGTAGGGGCTGCCTCTGGCCGGGAAGGCCTCTATGTGTGACCGGTGACACTTTTCGTAACGAGTAACTCGTAACGCATTCCCCAGTTTACCCCCCAAGTCTAGCATACTCGCTTTTTTAATTGATTAACCGACGTAATTTAACGATAAAAATCAATAACAATTCAGTGTTTAACTATTAATTATTATACGCCATTGAAATCCGTCGTATGTTTTTTTTTTGGGATTCTCTGTAACGTAACTTCCCTTGACGGGTATTCCAATTCCAGCGGAAAATCCACGTCACCGTTTCTTATTTAATGTACCGTTGTCAACTTAAGTAAAGAGAATTTTTATGACACCTTGAGTTATACTGGCGAAATAATAAATACGCTTTTTGCAAGGTAATACTCTTCAGGCTCCGAAAGCTGATGAGTTTAATTGCGTCCATTCTTCTTAAGAGGCCTTGAATGGCTCAGGATTCAAACTTCAAAAGGAATTTAATGCAGGCGAGACTTAATAAAATAAATTTTGTTTTCGTTCTATAAAACGAAAAATACAGTTGTTATATTTCAATATACATAATAAACCTATTTTAAAGAATCTTCAATTATAAGTGTGCAAAGTTATTTATTTTTGTTTTCATTGATTCCTCCTCCTCTTATGTTTGCTTTAATTAATGATATTTTATAGTGAGTACAATGTATGTATTACCTTTTAAACAACTATACATTACTAGCGGCCCGCCCTCGCTTCGCTTCGGTGTAGAATAATTTTTTTGTTCTCAGGCATGTATTTTACACAATGTCATTCATCTATGATTCTTCTTATTCCTGCATGCAAAGTCTCAGCCCGATCGGTTTAAAATTGACAAAGTTTCATACAAACATTCATTCCCTATTTTATCCCCTTGGAGGTAGAATTGATCAAAATCCTTTCTTATCGGATGCCTATGTCATAACATCTACCTGCATGCCAAATTTCAGCCCGATCCCTCTAGTGGTTTGGGCTGTGCGTTGATAGATCACTATGTCAGTCAGTCACCTTTGAGTTTTATATATATAGATACAATGCGTGTAAATTTACCTTTTAAACAATTATACATTATTATTACAATTCTACTTTACCTTAATCTTTCATGGGGTATCCCACTGTAAAGATATGTACCATAACGCAGCGCTGGTGTTTATACAACGTGAATTTAGTACGTATATAACTGTTGAATTCGAGATTTCGGATTAAAAATTTCATCGCGCATTCGGCTCTTCACGGTACGTATACACGAGCGACGCTACGGGGGAAAAACTCCACTGAAAGGTACATCAGCTGAATAAATGACGAATGGGACAAATGGCTGTTTGTCGCGCTACGTAGGTACCTACTGAGCTCGTTTCGTGGAAAAATACCACGCTGTCAAGTCAACAGTAGCAAGACCGCATCACGAAATAGGTACACACAGAAGACAGGCGAGATAAATATGCAGCAGCCGTAAGAGTTAAAAAAGAACCAAAATGATTTCTAACTAGCAAACCAGTGAACCAAATGTTCACCAAAACCTGATAAAAAAAAATGTATTTAATTAATTGAGAACTTCGGAGATTTTGTGTGGTTTCGTTTGAAATTCGTGATTTCTCGAAAACCTGAAGTGCTACGTTACTCAAATCCGGTTTGTAGTCTTATCAGACTATTCTTAACTTATAACTTAAACAATCTCTTTATCTATCTCTTACGGTTTGGCCGCTGAAACAGCACCACGGACAGACGGACGGACGGACTTGTCTAATAGATAAGAGATACTAATTTATTATAAAAATTACAATTCTAATTCTTAAACTAGTTGACCCGATCGAAGTGTGAAACGAGGCGAGGCCTCGGGCAGCATGAGGCATCGACGAGGCGCAGGGAGCTTGGCGGTGTACGTGTGGTTCTCACGTTAATGTGCTATGTCGGCGTTTTGGTCATTTTACAACATGTACTGTGCGAATTGTAATACAGCGATGTCAGCGTTCTTCGTAATCTGGCAATCCGTAACTGGCGGCATAGCAGCGAGCGAAACAAGTACACGTACAAATAGACCGCACGTATGCAGAGATCTCGACTACTTACTACCTACCTACTACCTACTTGACTTTTTGGTGTGTAACATACATCTTTCTTCTCGCTTTCCTGCAATTTGTCGGAGTGATTTCGTGAAATGAGACGGAAGTGTGTAACAGGAAGTCGCGAAAGCGCACGCTATTTGATTTGATTTTAGAATATGATATTCAAATAGCTTATTTCTTTTGTAGTATGTATTTTTTTTACTAATATAAGGTGAGGTTTCAAATGCTACACATCATACGCGACTACTGTAAGGCTCGCTCTTTTTTTTTGCTACAAACACAAACAAACTATTTAATAAAGAAGTAAAACATGAATGCTACATTTATTCATTGTAGTAAGTCTCATCACCACGATGAGTCATCATCATCATCAACAGCCTATTAATATCCCCACTGCTGGGGCACAGGCCTTCCCTATGGATGGAATAGGGAGATTCGGCCATGACCCACCACGCGGGCCCAGTGCGGGTTGGTGGGTGCTAACGACTGCAGATGCAGCAGGGACTAACGGCTTAACGTGCCTTCCGAAGCACGGAGGAGCTCGAGATAGTAAATTTTCGGTCACCCATCCAATGACCGGCCACTGCTAAAGTTGCTTAAATTCAACGATCGCAGCGGAACGCGCTAACCACTTGCGCCATCGAGCTCCATCACCACGATAAGTAGGGTATCATAATTATCAAGATTGTGCTGGTATTCTGTGCCTTTCTATTTTGTGGCCACATTTAGGAGAATAATGCCCAGAAGAGTGTCAACGTTTTTTTTTCTCTCTTTTTATTGTAATTTTTACTCCGGCGTCAAACGGCATTCAGCCAAATGGAAAGTGGGCATCCATACTATAACAATGCGACTTCAAGGCATACACCTTTTAGAAGAAACTACATACCACTTTCTCAGTTATAGTTGCACCGTAATAGCGTGTTCAATTGACCCGCGTCGACCATGCACACGCCATGTTTATTTTGTCTTCTAAGCGTACCCTCCGCTCTAGCTGAAGCGCGGATGCAAGGCATATGCATTGGTTGCATAAAATTGAATCTTAAGACATAACAATAAATCTCAAATTGGGTTTATCGCGCAGATATATCCATCTGACGTGCGTGTGTGACGTGTGCGAGGTGTATGCGTGGTGTGTGCGGTTGAACTTTGATAAACGGATTCAGAGCTTCGTTGAACTATAATAAAATACCAAAAGAAATAATTAATTTACCTTTTAATAAGTTTAAAGTGTGTATAAAAACATGTCTCCTTAAGAAAGGTTACTATACTGTAAAAGATTTCATAAATGATAAGTCACCTTGGGCTTAACATAATAGACTGTCGTTATACTTTGCTAATTTGGTTGAAAATTGTTTAATCGCCACTTCTAAATTTACAAATAGTACCTAGCTATACTTAACTTTTGTTATTTAATAATACTATTGTGATGGAAGTTGACATCAAAATTTGAATACACATGTATTCAAATTTTGATGTCATCTTTCAATTGACGACACTGTATGAAACAAAACAGGGAGAAAAAAATAGCCCTTGCTGAGTTTCTTGCCGGTTCTTCTCAGTACAAGGTCTCCCGCCGTAGATTTATGAACCGATGGCGTAGCGTTTGACTTTCACAAGAGCTTGTAACAGCCTAGACTGAATAAATGATTTTGAATTTGAATTGAGGTGTCTTAAGACTAAAATTCTATACAACCAATTTCGAAACGTGTTAAACGCGTGTGCTGATGCGCGAGGCTTCGACGTAGCGTGTGCGTGTCGTCTGAACAATGTCTAAGAGTGGTCATACTCGGATACGAAGAGTAAAAGCGGTAGCGAATTGTAGAATTCCCTCTGGCATTGAAGCAGCCGTCTGCGGCTGAATAATCTATCTATCAATAAAGATGAACAAGTTCCTGAAGTAACTGAAGCTGCGTAAAGATTACCTGTAACGCAACGAGCAATGCTTCACAAAATTTTTCGTATAGGTGTTTAACGCTGAAAACTACCGTAAATGGATGTATTTTAATATTTCATATTGAAATCGTCATTATTCAATCGTTTCCGTTTCCCCATATGTATTTTACAAAGTTCAACAATATATAATCCGATTGTTAATTACATCCGAATTAAATAAAACAGAGTATTAATTTACACTGTACTATTAATTAATACTATATTTGTGGTATTTGAATTCGTAGAATGATGTATTCTACGAATTCCTTTGTGTATAATATTAAATTAGTATATATATATCGGAGTAGAATTTAGGCAGTTAATGTATTGGAAGCGATCGTATCGAGTCATCAAACGATCGATGCCAATAAGGACGACGCCTAATAGCAAATACATGTGAAATCTCTAGTGGATTTTAATTACACTTACAATCAGATGATTATATAATAATTTTGACCCAGATTTTTTTTACAATAGGGTTTTACAAATAACAGGCATATGATGTTTTAAAACTAAGGATCTGTGGGTATTTAAAAAAGCTAAACCCCTTTTTTTGGAAAATCCATTTACGGACTATACCGTGCGCTGGCTAGGTGCGCGACATGTGTGGGACTCCCCGACGCGGAACAGCGCCGGTCCTACTAACTAAAAACCACCGGTACCCGCCTACGCGCGCGACGTGTGTGGGACTCCCCGACGCGTAACAGCGCCGGTCCTATCCACTAAAAACCACCGGTACCCTCCTACGCGCGCGACGTGTGTGGGACTCCCCGACGCAAAACAGCGCTGGTCCTACCCACTAAAAACCACCGGTACCCTCCTACGCGGGCGAGCTGGGTGGGACTCCCCGACGCGTAACAGCGCTGGTCCTATCCACTAAAAACCACCGGTACCCTCCTACGCGCGCGACGTGAGTGGGACTCCCCGACGCGGAACAGCGCCGGTCCTACTAACTAAAAACCACCGGTACCCTCCTACGTGAGCGACGTGAGTGGGACTCCCCGACGCCAAACAGCGCCGGTCCTACCCACTAAAAACCACCGGTACCCTCCTACGCAGGCGAGCTGGGTGGGACTCCCCGACGCGTAACAGCGCCGGTCCTATCCACTAAAAACCACCGGTACCCTCCTACGCGCGCGACGTGAGTGGGACTCCCCGACGCGTAACAGCGCCGGTCCTATCCACTAAAAACCACCGGTACCCTCCTACGCGCGCGACGTGTGTGGGACTCCCCGACGCGAAACAGCGCCGGTCCTACCCACTAAAAACCACCGGTACCCTCCTACGCGGGCGAGCTGGGTGGGACTCCCCGACACGTAACAGCTCCGGTCCTATCCACTAAAAACCACCGGTACCCTCCTACGCGCGCGACGTGAGTGGGACTCCCCGACGCGGAACAGCGCCGGTCCTACTAACTAAAAACCACCGGTACCCTCCTACGTGAGCGACGTGAGTGGGACTCCCCGACGCGAAACAGCGCCGGTCCTACCCACTAAAAACCACCGGTACCCTCCTACGCGGGCGAGCTGGGTGGGACTCCCCGACGCGTAACAGCGCCGGTCCTATCCACTAAAAACCACCGGTACCCTCCTACGCGCGCGACGTGAGTGGGACTCCCCGACGCGGAACAGCGCCGGTCCTACTAACTAAAAACCACCGGTACCCTCCTACGTGCGCGACGTGTGTGGGACTCCCCGACGTGTGACAACGCAGTTCCTACTAACTAAAAACCACCGGTACCCTTCTACGCCCTTGTGGGAGCGTCGTGACTTAAGTACCCACTCACTTCCGTGTTACTATACAATATAATATAAGGGGAGTAAGGGGAGAACGGAGCATAACATCTATCCGGCCCTAGTGTCAACCTCACCTGCCCGCGCTAGTAGTTCTACTCAGAATAACTAGCGGCGGCAGCCCCTGGGATGGCGTGGTGCTCCCTGCTAGACATCGAACGAGGCTCTGGCGACCAAGCGATGGCGGTATACCCATACTCCTGATCAGGAAACTGGTCGGAAGAGGCCTCAGCAGCCTTGAGATCTAAATAATCTCAAAAAGGCCTGGTGCAGAAGGCAACGGGAAACCACTGCACTAAATTCCCTAGCAGTTAGTTTCATGGAAAAGTCAAATATAGCCACGGCCCCGAGTGCCCGGCGTTCCTTAAATGGGACAGGGGTGCTAAGAATCCCCGGGCGGAAAACTCTTAGAATAGGAACTTGGAACGTGAGAAGTTTAAAACAAGATGGAAAGCTCCCCAATGTTATAAAAGAAATTAAACGGTTGCATGTCGACATTCTTGGCATAAGTGACACCAAATGGCCAGACCAAGGCACAAATTTCATATCGGATGACTACTCATCCGATATGAAATTTGTGCCTCTCCTCCTTGAAATTTGTGTTTATAAACTGACGTCTTTTTGTGCTTCATAGACTACGAAAAGGCATTTGACCGAGTTAAACATCATCAACTTTTCAGCCTTTTATGTGACATTGGTTTTGATGGTAAGGACGTTAGAATCATTCGCAACCTGTACGAGAAGCAGGTGGCTACGATAAGGGTCGAAAATGAGGAAACCGAGCAAGTTGAGATATGTTGTGGGGTCCGGCAGGGGTGTATCTTATCTCCGTTGCTTTTTAATGTCTACTCAGAGGCTGTGATGTCAAAAGCTCTTGAAAACCTTGAAGTGGGAATAGGAATCAACGGCAGGGTCGTTAACAACTTGCGTTATACGGACGACACTATCCTTATTGCAGCATCAGAAGCCGATTTGCAAGCAATTGTGAATAAGGTTAATGAGTATAGCGAGGAAGCCGGTTTGTCGATAAACATAAGCAAGACCAAGTTCATGATAGTCTCAAGAAACCCGCATTTGAGTTCAAGCATATGTGTAGCTGGGAAACAACTAGAGCGGGTACGACTGTACAAGTATTTGGGGGCTTGGGTAAATGAAGCATGGGAATCTGATCAAGAAATCAAGACCCGGATAGAAATCGCTCGAGCCTCTTTTAATAAAATGAGGAAAGTTCTTTGCTGTCGTCAACTGAATATAAAGCTCCGAGTCAGGCTACTCATGTGCTATATCTGGCCTATCGTCATGTATGGTTGCGAAACGTGGACCCTGAAAGAAGACACTACAAGACGCCTACAGGCATTCGAGATGTGGTGTTACCGTCGCATGTTACGCATTAGTTGGACGCAGAGGGTCAGGAGCGAAACCGTGCTTCAGCGCGTTCATATGTCCCGGAAAATGTTGCCTTCTATCAAAAAGCGCAAGATAGAATATCTTGGCCACGTGCTCAGGAACAACAGATACATGCTGCTCCAGTTGATAATGATGGGCAAAGTGGATGGAAAGAGAGGTGCTGGGCGAAGAAAAAAGTCATGGCTCCGGAATATCCGGGAGTGGACCGGTATTGCCTCCGTCGAACAGCTGTTCCGGCTGGCTGCTGACAGAACTACATACAGGAAGCTAACGGCCAACCTTCAGGATTGAAGAGGCACTGGAAAAAGAAGAAGAAGATACAATATAATAAATTTACAAAATACCACATTATTAAAAAAATATGATTTTAAATGAAAAACTAAAATTTAAGTAACATTAACAAACAAAAAAAGTTTTTTAACAAGAAGACCAAATTTAGTTATATTTCTTAATTAATTTTCATGCAAGACGAGTAAGGAATCAACTCATAATTATGTAGTAACATCTCAGTTTTCACATAATTCAGTGGAAGAATAAATTGAGTGAGTATGCGTTTAAAAAAATAGATGCGTAAGTGTCTTTATAGTTTAAGTTTTCTCTAAAAAATATTGTCACAAACGCTCCCCGACGCGGAACAGCGCCTGTCCTACCCACTAAAAACCACCGGTACCCTCCTACGCGCGCGACGTGTGTGGGACTCCCAGACGCGGAACAGCGCCGGTCCTAACCACTAAGAACCACCGGTAACCTCCTACGTCCTTGTGGGAGCGTCGTGACTTAAGTACCCACTCTCTTCCGTGTCACTACACAATATAATAAATTTACAAGATACCACATTATTAAGAAAATATGATTTTAAATGAAAACCTTAAATTTAAGTAACATTAACAATGAAAAAAAAAGTTTTTTAACAAGAAGACCAAATTTAGTTATATTTCTTAATTAATTTTCATGCAAGACGAGTAAGGAATCAACTTATGTACAGTAACATATTCTCAGTCAATTTCTTCTTGCACTGACTTCTTCATAAGTCAGTGGAAGAAGAAGAAATTGAGTGAGTATGCGTTTAAAAATAAGATGCGTATGAGTAGTTTTTTATAGTTTAAGTTTTCTCTAACAAATATTGTCTCTCGAATCAAAACCGCGAACATACTGGAAACGGATTAAAACCAGAGCGCTGCGGCTTGACGCCGAATGGTGTGGTTCATTCTATATAAGCCTTATGTAATACACCGTAAGGGTGAAAGTGCAACATCTGCACTTGTCTACAACTTATGCGCGTTACCTACGTGTAAGTAGGTACGTGTTCTAGTTAACTCCAAATTTAACTGGACTTTTCTGGAATGCTTCGATTGGCGTATATAAACGTATTATTTTTAAGGCGATGACAGTCGAGATTCAACAGCGCTTTCCGATCTAATGCAAAGGCTATTAAGTACAAGTAAAGTGTTTAAGTGCGATTTTTTAAAGATTTTTATAGAAGTACAATAGTGAAAGTGTATTATTGTTTGTTAAAGAAAGAACTGTGTAGGAAATGAAGAACTGTCAAGCGTGAACTGGCATATAATCTCGAACCCCATCCCGACACGTAACAATAATAACATCACCCCAGCGCTTTACTGAAAACCTAGAGCTGGTGCATTCCATATTTCCATGAACTCCTTCTCCATGAAGACGAGTTCTGGAGTGGAGACCGCGTCTAGGCAAACGTAGTGTAGGACGTTCTAAGGCACGATGGAGTGACGATTTGCGCAAGGTGGCTGGCAGGAGCTGGATGCGAGTAGCCCAAGATCGATCTGAGTGGCGTGCATTTGGAGAGGCCTATGTCCAGCAGTGGACTAAGATGGGCTGTTGTTGATGATGATGATGAAATAAAATAAAGCGCAAACACAACACTTTTTTCAATAATTATTATAATAACATTGTAGTCTAAGCCTGTGATATTAGAATATAGACGTTGTTATAAAAATTAGGATTGTGTTAACATAACACGATTACTTTATCTCAAATATTAATAGTTCTACACAAATCATGCTAAATCGTGACCTAGAGACTTCAGAGAAGCCTTAATTAACCAGATACATACAAAATTCTATTCATGAGATATATCGTACTACTGTTGAAACATACGGGGGATAGCATGACATAATAATAGCGGAGAAGCACGCGATATGCCTTAAAGTTACGACCCGGGGCGTACCGAGACCCGAAAATGGTACATTTATAGTAAATTATTTTTCTTTGATATAAATTTCCAAAACTGATCACGTCTTTTCTGTAATATTGATTTCTGTAATAATATTAATTAGAAATTTGGCTTAATTATTCGCAGAATAGTGATTTTTTATGCTGTTTAACTCACACTTACAGAATTTTATGAAATTTGAAATGATCAAAACATTAAATGATATCACACAAATTCAACAACTAGTAAGTACTTGCGTCTATAATAGAAATAATTCCGGATTAGAATAATGCAAATATGTATAAAAATATTCATCATCATCATCATCATTAGCCTATTAATGTCCCCACTGCTGGGGCACAGGCCTTCCCTATGGATGGAATAGGGAGATTGGGCCATGACCCACCACGCGGGCCCAGTGCGGATTGGTGGGTGCTAACGACTGCAGATGCAGCCGGGACCAACGGCTTAACGTGCCTTCCGAAGCACGGAGGAACTCGAGATAGTAAATTTTTTGGTCACCCATCCAATAACCGACCACTGCGAAAGTTGCTTAACTTCAACGATCGCAGCCGAACGCGCTAACCACTTGCGCCATCGAGATAAAAATATTACAAAGATAAATTATTTGTATTATTGTAACGAATAAACTCGATAATAACTGGACCGATTTCAAAATTTCTTTCACCATGATTCATTATTTGATTTGAATGTAACATTATTCCTGAGATGAATAAGTTATATTATTTCATCGTACATATTAAAATAATGTTTACTCTTGCAAAGCCGGGGATCGCCAGTAAATATAACAAATTTTCCTGCCTATTAAAAATATGTTATGTAAGTAACTGTAATAATAAATTTTACATTAAAATTTTCTCAGTGCGTCGCCTACCTTAGCAGTTATATTAGCCTGATACATGATTGTGCATGTTTATCCGTAATGTTTAGGTAGGGTTCAGCTATGATATATTATGTTAAAATATTTACGAAACCTATTAATTCCCCGGAAAATTGGGGTACATTTGACTTTTAAAGTCTATCGTTGTTAAATTGAAACGTTTGTATGTATTTTGTTAATTATATTATTGTGTTTTATAAGAAATTTTAAGTAGAACAAAATTGTTTTGAATTTCAAAGTAACTGGCAGCCATCACTGGCTCCGGCAAACCCACTTACCTCGCATAGGGGCTTGGGTTCAGGGCCTATTGAAATGGCTAACCGGTGCAGCTTCCCTACTAGACCAACCAGGGCACAGGCCTTGTTGATTCGGTAAGAAGGGTTACCTGCACGTCTTGAACTTCCCTTCCCGTGTTTAAGAGAGGTAGGGCACAGTGGATTTTCCGCTCAAATGAATTTACGCTCAGTTTATAAAAATAAGCTCTATAGGCATGCTACAAAATTGTCTTTAGCAGCTAAAAACACTTTTATTATGGTCATTAAAACTTACAATAAATTACCAGACAAGTTCAAAGATCTAAAACTTTTTGAATAAAAAAAAATACTTAAGGATTGGCTTAGCCAAAAATGTTTTTATAGTATCCAAGAGTATTTAGAATATAAGTAGGAATATTCAAGGTTCCTAACGTACAATATATATGTGTATACACCTGAAAAGGTACTGTACATCAAACGTCACTGCATTAAGACCTATATTTTCATGTTACCTTGTTCCATACACCATAAAGATTTATTATTATTATTAAATGGGAGCGCCCGTCTGGGGAAGTATTCTCCATCTTACAAAACCACAGTAAAATAATACTACCTTTAAGTGGTGTTGTTCCTGTCGATGAGTAAGGTTCCAGGCCTTCACGGGGTAGGCAATGGCGCGACTGATATTTTTGTGTGGGAACTCTATAGGGTATGGTGGCCGCTTACCATCAGGCCGGCAATGAGCTTGTTTGCCACTATTTTTTATTTTTTTATTTATTTATTTTGGCAACATACAGTCATGTACATCGATGTTTACATCATCTTAAAGTAATACATAGGCTTTATACCTTGAGTATCTACAATTACATTGTAATGAAATTTTATGGAAGTCAGGTTAGAAGCAATATAGTGTGCTATATCATCTTTATCAGGTTCTGTATATCAGTTATTACAATATTACTTTTACATAAAAATTGTCCTCGAGTATCCGGTTGAGGATGACTTCGTGGTGGAGCAATTTGAGCGGGATGTCGCCCAACAGATTACGAAGGTGGCCAAGGGCTTCCTGGCAGCCCAGAGGAGAGAGTGGAGGAGGATCGAGGAGGTGAAACCTACCCCACCTGCATTGTTGGAAAAGCTGCCCACTTTGGAGATCTCAACTAATTATAGGAATCTTTTAGCCTGGGTGGGCCGACCAAGTCAGAAGGTGACTTATTTGCGCACTGTGTTTCACGGAGAAGCCAGCTCTGTGATCCAGCACCTTGTAATTATGACGATAGTTACCAGGTGTCCTGTCTACTGGTGGGTTGGTTGATACACATGCAGCTGAAAATTGTGGTATATTTCATTTTGAAAGTATGGTCATTGTTAAATTGGAATAGTTTTTATGTGATATATTAATAATAAACCATTGTGAGAAAATTTTAACAAGAAGAAAATTAACTCATATATAATATCTATCAGCTCAGAATCAAACCAGCAACCCTTGTTCATCGCGAACCCGTTGATATCTTCATACTCTCTGTACAACAAAATTAACTGCTTTATTTTACTGGGTTCGAATCCCGGAGGGGGCAGATGTTTGTGTGATGAATACGAGCATTTGTACTCCATGCCTCCTAGCCATGGATGTTTAATATGTATTTCTATATAAATATACTTATATATGTATCAGTTTATGTATTCTATCCGTTACCCTAGTATCTCATAACACAAGCCTACAGTGCTTACTTTGGGGCTAGGCTAATTGGTGTGTGTGTTGGAAATATTTATTATTATATTATTACTATTTACCCCCCACGACAACGGCTAACTAGAGCCGAGGTCCGAGTCTCAGAAACGCCCTCTAGTTGAGCCGACCCCCTCAGGTTCGAATGGTCTAGAGGCTCCAGACAGAGAGGAGACTCCCCCTTGGGGAGACGCCATCCGCCTGGAATACCTCTAGAGGCACTCGCCAATTCTCGGTTTGAGGTCTCCTTAGGATGTCGCCGTCCCCAAACCAACAGCATACACACTCAAAAAAAAAAAACTTTATTTATTTTAAGAGAGGAAGGGTATAGCGGATTGTAGCGCTCGTCTGGGAAATTAACCTTCACCTTAAAGAAGATCACAGTAAAATAACACTACCTTTTAGTGGTGTTCTATCGGTGAGGAAGGTTCCAGGGCACCACGGGGTAGGGGATTGGGTGAGGGTAAGCAACGTTGAGGAGCTCGATGGCGCAAGTGGTTAGCACGTTCGGCTGCGATCGTTGAAGTTAAGCAACTTTCGCAGTGGTCGGTCATTGGATGGGTGACCAAAAATTTACTATCTCGAGCTCCTTCATGCTTCGGAAGGCACGTTAAGCCGTTGGTCCTGGCTGCATCTGCAGTCGTCAACACCCACCAATCCGCACTGGGCCCGCGTGGTGGTGATCACGGCCCAATCTCCCTATTCCATTCATAGGGAAGGCCTGTGCCCCAGCAGTGGGGACATTAATAGGCTGATGATGAAGCAACGTTGCGAGTAATGAGTAGTTTTGTTATCGCTACCTTCTGTTGGCCGCTCTTAACATAAAAAATATTGCCACTCCATACTGATTTACATTTTACTCCTGATCCAACATATTCTTATTGCATAACCACTCTTTAGTTTATTAAAGATTTAAAGTAAAGCTCTGGCACTTAACAACAACCGAGAAAAATAAAAAAAAAGTTACGTAGTAAAATTTATAGTGCAGTGATTCTAAATTGCTGCACAGTATATGTCATAGAGTTGAACGCATTCCAATCGTGATTATTTTTTTAGCACAGAATCGAGCACTGTTGCCAATAATCCGTTATAGGCTATCAGCCTTGTATCGTGAACATTGAGACCGACTCAGAAGCTTATTTAATGCATAATAAAAGTGAAACAGACGTAGACAGACAGATTTTCCGCTATAGCAACTCTCTCATTCGTTCTAATCCGTTTCGTACAGCCTTACTCAGAAACGTTAAATTAATGCTTTGTTGAGTCAGTTGAGTGACGTGCTGTCTCTTTTTACTGTAATTGCAAAGAAAGTGACAACATCAACCTTAGTCAAATTTAAAAGGTAATTGGCTTTTCAGAACTGGGTGAGCAAGTATTCGTTCGTCCAGAACTGTTTTAAGTCTAAGCGGAATCGAGAAATGAAAACCAAATCGATCTGCGTTCTAAAATTACACTTCTTTATTATCAGCTTGTTGTCCCTACTGCAGGGGGATATTTGGAACCGACTCAGAGAAGTCAATTAGCTTTTAAGTTTGATTAAGATTGCTGTGGTCACTTTCTTTGCAATAATAATAAAAAGAGACAGCACGTGACTCAACAAAGCATTAACTCAACCCATTTGCTATGGACGAATTAGGGAGATGGGACCATGACTTACTCGAGCCGTCAGCGCAATTTCAATACTGTTGTCAGACAGTACCACGGTACAAGGTACATGGTAGCAATTCTGCTTTATACTATAATGAATATTAAAACTTTAAAATGTATTTTTGGTTAAAACTACCTCTACCTCTCAGGGTGAAGGTAATGCGATTCCACTGTTATACCAAAGGAATCAAATATACCACGGCGAGTATTCTGAGGAGTTATTCTCCATTATCTCTCCATCACCTTTTCTTCAGAGGACCACGCGCGCTGGCCTACGTTGCCACCGACTTACTGTGGCCACTATTCCTACACGAACAAAGAAATTTGGTGACTCATTTCTTTGCCGTACTATTCGTAAGCGGAATCCTTTATCCGCGCACGTGTTCCCTTCTTCCCACAGTCTATTTATTTATTTATTTTTGAGAAACCAACAGCGATACAAATAGATATTACATAATAATAATAATAATAATAATATTCTTTATTGTAATACACCATACAAGAAAACACAAGTAAATTAAAAAACAAGATAGATAGAACGTACACAATATAGGCGGCCTTATTGCTAGGCAGCAATCTCTTCCAGGCAACCCATAATAGAAAGATGTGAAGGAGAAAAGGAGGGGTGTTATAGAAAATAATAATAATATCAATGGCAGGAAAACAGATATATCTAAGGAAGGAAAGAGAGAGGATGAAGGAAATTTTTTACATCACTGTTGGGTTAAGAAATAACTCCGAACTTGATCCCTGAACGAGTTCAGAGTGCGAGCCCTTCGAATAGTTTCTGGCAAAGAGTTCCATAGACGTACAGCATGCACAGAGAAGGAATAGGAAAAGAAATCAGTAGAATGACTTGGAATTTCAAGAGATAGGTTAGAAGAAGATCGCAAAGTGCGCTGTGAAGTAGAAGAGAGAAACGAGAAGCGTTCTTTTAGGTAATGAGGAGAAGTGGGTAAGAAAAGTACGGAGTAAAGGAGCATAAGAGTGTGTAAGTCCCTGCGCCGGCGAATAGGGAGCCAGTTAAGTTTAGAACGGAAGTATGAGATGTGGTCATATTTACGAAGGTTGAAAATAAATCGGATGCATAAGTTCTGCAGACGCTCTAGCTTATTTAAGAGTTCTTCAGTGAGATCTGTATAACAGGCATCAGCGTAGTCAATGATAGTCAGTAAAAGAGTCTGCGCCAGAGTGATTTTGGTGGTGGTCGGCAAAAAGTTACGTAATCGGTTGAGCGAGTTGTATGCAGCAAAAATTTTCTTTCTGATCGCCTCCACCTGAGGTCTCCAGGAAAAACATTGATCAAAGACAACACCAAGATTTTTGACAGTGCTTGACCATGGAATAATAGTGCCATCAAAAGTAATAGGAGATAGATGTTCAAAATTAATCCTGGAAACAAAGTAAGAGCTGCCAATTATTATAGTTTGTGTCTTAGCGGGGTTCACAGTAAGACCGAAAGACTTACTCCAACTACTAATTAAGGCGAGATCAGAATTGGTAGTATTTATTGCACCTGAAAGGTCAGATAGTGGTGCCTGTGTGTAAATCTGGAGGTCATCGGCATAAAGGTGATAGGAACTGAAAAGTGACTGTGTGATAGAATTTATAAAAATTGAGAAGAGAAGAGGAGATAATTCAATTCAATTCAATTCAATTTATTTCAGGCATAGCCCATATAAGATGTTAGTAACAATATTCTTATAAAAACTAGAGTTAGTAAGAGTACAATCGAAAAAAAAAAATATAACAATAAATAATATAAATCATATAAAAATTAACATAAAGTGTGGAGCTTCACCCATCTTTGTATAAGTGGCATATCCCACCTATCAACAAACACCCTGAGAATACTGTTGGAGCTGCTCCGTAAGCGAGTTAGCGCCGAGGCACACCTTTTCCTCATCACCGCAGCAAAGCCATCTATTCGCGCTTCCACAAACATATTTGACGCGCTGCACCTCCAAGGCATCCCCAACATCACTCTCAAGGCATTGTTATACTGCACTCGAAGGTCGCTGTAAGCCCGCCGCGTGAAACTCACCCACAGGCAGCACGTGTAGAACGACTGGCAGTAGGCTTTAAAAAGCGTTAATTTGACTGCCCTACTACAACGTGAGAACCTGCGAGCCAGCATATTGCAGCGAACCGCCAACGACCTACGCTCCCTCTCGATATCATCATTATCGTGCAAATCCTCCGTGACCCAATGGCCCAAGTATTTAAATTTCTGAACACGTTTCAGTGGATTCTTAAAGAGTGTTATTTCAGGTAGATTCGTGTAGTTTATTGAACCTGACTTAAAAAGAATCCACTCACTTTTGCTAGTGTTATACCTGAGCCCATGGGCAAGTCCATAACACTCACAGATAGCAATTAGTCGCCTTATCCCACTAATAGATGGGCTCAACAGCACCATATCATCAGCGTAACTGATGTTATTTATACAAACACCGTCTACGTAACAGCCAACGTTTGCGCTGTTGAGCTCACCTATCAGCTGGTTCACATAAAGATTGAACAAGCGAGGAGAGCTCAACCCCCCTTGCCTCACTCCACAACGTAGCCCATACATATCGGAATAAGTTCCTGCCCATTTTACAGTATTCATCTGGTTACTGTACCAAAATTGAAACAAACATAAAACTTCTTTAGGTACCTTAGTCTCACAGTAAAGCTTCTGCCATAACTTATCGTAATTTACAAGGTTAAAAGCCCTAGACAGATCCAAAAAACAAGCAATTATTGGTGTTTTTCTGGTCGTATAATAATTAACAGTTTGTTTAAGACATAGCACAGCACTTTCGGTTGATAAACCGGGCCTAAAACCAAATTGGTTATCATGCAACTCTATGTTATCAGCCAATATATTGTCCAATAGACCGTCCAGAACTTTCGCGATAATTGTAGCAAGCGATATTGGTCTATAATTAGAAATATCTGAAATATCCCCTGATTTGGTTTTTATGATAGGTACTACAACTGTTCTAATGAGATCTGCCGGTAAATAACTATGACTCAAACATAATGTATAAAACATTGCAAGTACACGCGGCAAATGAACTCCAGCATACTTTAGGTGTTCAATAGTCAGACAATCAAAACCGGGAGACTTTCCTCTCGTCATTTCTTTTATTACACTCGCCACTTTCTTAGCGGAAAATGTAATTGGCGCTGATACGGCACACTTAGGCTGGTAGTTTATTAATTCTAATTCTTTAATTACAGAAGGCTCAATCTTAAAATGGCTACTGAATGCATTGGCAATGTCCGCTGACCCATGCACACCCGCCACGCTCACTGGTAGACCCGATTTACAGCCGAGTGATTTTGTAGTTTTCCAGAATTTACTAAAATTTTTATCTGAGTGGCACTGAGCTATGTTATCCATTTTTAATTGCTGTTGCTTATCCTGTAAAAGCTTTAATTTATATTTAAAGTAACTTCTAGACGTACACATTTTGTCATATATATAGCCAGAACACGGTTTGCCATATAATATCCAGTTCTTGTAATGTAAACGCGCCTCACAGTGAGCATCGCGAACGTACTTGTTCCAACCTGGGATATATTTCCTACGTTTACAATTGTTTTTCTTATTAACATATGATTTTTCCGAGGCTTCTTTAAGAACGCATACAATATCTCTATACATAGAGTCTAACAATAAAAAGTGTTCCGTTTTCTTACACATACTGTCAGCACAATTACAAAATTCGGAAGGAAAATCAATTTTACGCAAGTTTAAGTTACAATAATCAAAATATTGTTGCATTTGTTGGGAGTTTCTATCACCCCACAACACCCTATTACTCCCGCTAACAGATGGAGGCATAGCCCTAGGTTTTATTAAATTAATATTGCACTCCAGTAACAAAGGCATATGATCAGACCAGTAAACGTCATACAGCACAGCGGCATTGACAACTAAGGGTCTAGCCGCACTAGTCACTACACAGTGATCTAACCATCTACGAGAACCATTAGCCGAACTTGTAAACGTATATGTATCCTCCGGTAACAGTTCTTTATCAACCCAACACCATAACTGTTCAGTACAAACTGTAAGTAACTCACTCGCAAATCTGGTATCAGGATGAGTATTGAAATCCCCTAATATAAAAACGCTTTCTACACCACTGCTCTCAATTATTGAGATAATTTCACTTAGACACTCCGTATATTCCATGAGATTATCTGCACTGTCAGTAGGCATATACACGTTAAAAATTAACAATGAGCGATTCTCTTGTTCTATCTTCACACACGTTACACGATCGCTGTGGCAAGAGATAACAGAAACCGAACGAAACACCGATTTTCTCCACAATAACGCAACACCGCCGTATGGTCTCCCTTTGAGAACGCCTGCAGAAATATCAACGGCAGATTTTCCCGTGTACGCAAAGTCCTTATCGATGCTTCCAAGGTACGGCACGTCGTGGGGTAGAAGCCAAGTCTCCTGCAAAGCGACAACGTCAGAAACACCACATATCTTCCTTACGCAGTCCAAAGAACGAACAACGTTTTTGCAATTGAAGGATGAAAAAGTTACATTCGTGTAGCTATTATCCATTAGTGTTAGGATTTTCTTCACTTCTTACCTGGGAATTTTCCCTTTCTTTATTCGTTTTGAAATAAACGAAGCGACGAAAACGTATGCCTTCCGGCCACAGCTTGTCATCTAAGAACGCACTAATTTTATGTTTTGTCACAAACAATTTAAAAGCATTGTAGGGCCTTTCTGATTTCATATTAATTTTCTCGAGTTGAACTGTTTCATTTGTCATTTTAAGAATATAATTGCAAATGTCTTCCTTAGTAGTATCTTTATTTACATTTGATATAAAAAGCGGTATTTTTGTATCCGCCGCTTTAAAATTTCCCGTACTGGAAGTGATAGCTGTTCCCGTTTTTCCGTCCAAGCGATTCTTGTACCTTATTCTTTGAACCAGTGTCCAATCATCATCAGCCTTATTTTTCACTTTTGGCCATTCGCCTTGTTTTAGTACTGCGGCCATTGATATTTTTGGTAATTGCTTTACTGGTGAACAATCAGCTGATTTAACTTTGTTTTCCAACACAGTTGTGTTGACAGGTGCAGTCGTATCGCCTGTTTCCACAGCTAGGTCACACGTGCTGGTGCGAACGAGAGAGCGATATTTCGGTGCGCTGTCGCCGCCACTGTGTGACACTGTGTCGCTCAGTGCCTCAACCTGCGTAGACAACGGTGACAAACCGAACGGCCCGCTGTCCATGTTTGCGTACCCTCCTCCCCTTATTTTATTCACATTAAGATTAAATAACGGATTTGGTAAATTTTGCACGGATGAATTTAGATATTCTTTGGTCACATAATCCTTCTTTATACTCTCTATTTCATTCCGTAAAACCAGTATATCCCTCAGCAATTTTGTAACATCTACGTGATCGAAACTTATAGGCGGTAATTTGTGTAAATGATACGCAACAAATACAGGCAGCTGATCAGGATCAGTTGTTTTAAATACCGTTATCACGTCTTCCAAGTCTTTCTGTTTTTTGTCTTTTCTTCTGGATATCATTTTGCGATTCGTCTTTACCGACGTAAACAACAAATTCTTGGCTTCGTTGATCTCTTCCTCAGAAAATGCAGAAACACATATACTGATTAAACTTTCATTATCCATAACGTCATGTCTACTACGAATAAATGAGAGCACTTCCGATATCACAACATTGCAATTAGCACACTTAATCGTATTATTTACGGACATTGTCGCACGGTGACTATTCGCTAGGCGCGCGCGCACGAGACTGGTGTTCATGATAAGACGCCACCTTGAGGAACACCGGCATTGGTGGCGCACCACGTAGAGAAGTTATCTTCAATACGTATACGCTGTCGGCGTCCAAGCAGGTAACTTTGAAACCAGTCAATTGCTGCTGGAGATATATTAAGAGAACGCAGGATGGCAATAAGTATGTCGAAGTCAACCGAATTGAAGGCGTTACTGAAGTCGAGCAATGTCATCAAAGGCAGATGTCGATTCTCCATACCACGTCGGATATCATCTGAAATCTTAACCAATGCAGTAGTCGTGCTATGGCCCGTACGAAAACCAGATTGAAATGGATTTAAGAGCTGGTTTTTGTTAAGAAAAGCTGCAAGCTGTTGATAAACGAGTTTTTCCAGAACTTTGGAGAGAAAGGGAAGAATGGAGATAGGACGATATTCAGAAAAAGAGGTAGGATTCGATTTTTTTTGGGATTGGGATAAGATATGCATCTTTCCAGGATGCTGGAAAAACACCGGTTGAAATTGAGGTATTCAGGATGTGAGTAATTACAGGAGTGAGGATGTCAAGGATGGGAAGGATCATTTTCCGGCTAATGGAGTCACTACCTACTGCACTGGAGTGAATCATTTGTATGGTTCTCTTAACATCACAGTCAGCAAATTGATGTAAGAAAAATGGAGAATGTTGAGTTGGCAAAGTTGAAAGACGTTGTAAGGTAGCAGCCTTACGGTAGTCGTCTAAAGGCACAGAAGCGGAAAAGTAACTATTAAGCTGATTAATATTTAGATTATCATTAGGAATACTGCTACGAGATTTGCCAACTCCGAGTGATTTTAGGAATTTCCAGACTTTTGGGGGGTCTTCATTTTCAATAGATTTATGAATATGGCGTCTTTGGGCGTCCCTAATCACAGTGTTGCAGCGATTTCTCACCAAATTATATTTGATCTCATTTCGCTTCGAAGGATTGACTTTGAACTTAGCCTTAGCGGCATTTTTCCTTGCCATCAGTTCCCGAATTTCATCATTCAACCATGGAGCCGGCAGATGTTTTATTTTAACAGGGCGAATAGGTGCATGCTTATCATACAACTCGGTAAGTAAGCAGTTAAAAAGTTCAATCTGCTTATCCACAGACTCGGATGCAAAAATTGCAGACCAGTCCAAGTTGGCAGCATCTTCCATCAGGTGTTCATGATTAATTCGAGCAAAATTACGCTGAAGCTGTACATTAGGCCTCATTTTTGGAGGACGAATACGGTACGATAGGTACACCAAGTCATGATGAGAAAAAGCGTCCGCAGAATATTGCCCATGTTTAGCGGCGAAGGTAGGGGAAGAGACGATTATCAGATCAAGCAGAGAAGGGGTACAGTTAGGAAAATAGTGAGTTTCTCTAGATGGAAGCATATGTAAATTGGAGGAATTAATCACTGAGAGTAATTTTTTGGATCGATAATCGTCATGTGTTGAAATCTCCCATAATTATAGTATGGGAATAAGAGGGGACAAAATTTTCAAGAAGTTGTTCGAATGACTCGAAATAGTCGACTCGCAGCGAAGGGCTGTAGAAAACACCTAGAAGGATTTTACTATGAGACAAAGATATCTCAATTAAGAGATGCTCGGCACTGTTCGGGGGTGGCGGCTGTGAAGATCGACTAAGGATAGTAAAAGAGATATGAGAACGAAGATAAATGGCCACCCCTCCATGAGAGGAACTTACACGATCATTCCGAATAAGTTGAAATCCTGGTAGGGAATAGGTAGAAGACGAAAGACAGGGATGAAGAAAAGTTTCGGAAACTAAGATTGCGTGAATATTTTGGTTATCAAAAGAAGCAAGCATGTCCGGAAAGTGTGCCGGTATACTCTGTGCATTGATATGGATAACGTTAAAATTTTTAGGAACATCCGAAAAAGTGGCATCGAGAAGCTCATTCAAAGAAGTACCTAAGCTCTGGAAGCTGGAGTTGGAAGCAGAAGAGGAAGAACATGATATAAAGAGATCGTTATCAATAGATATATCCATCAAAATACAATAAAAATAAATAAATAGTAATTACTACATACACAAGAAACAAAAAGGAAACATTACACAATAAAGTACAAATAACAGTGACCTGTCACGGCGACGCGTACAAGTCTGTAGACCTGTTATAGTACTCGTACGTGACAAACGTTAAATTAGCAATAAACAATGACATGACATTGACAGACAAAATCAATTTTCAGAATCTAACATTGAACATAACATTGGCCATGCTTTTACTTACGGATATAAATAATTAATATTGTAATGAAGTGAATCCTTGAGAAAAATAGTAAGAAACAAATTTACAAAAATTGAGAAATATGAAGAAAAGTAAGTATTCTATAGCGATATTCAAACACACACCAAAAAAGTTCAAGCTACAAGCATCACAAACTGCAAGGTCATCAGTTGATATTTTCTGCTATTGTATAATTTATTGAATATTTTTATTTAGTCACTAATAGGTCAAATTGGTTATTATGAACAAAAGACTATGTATTAATAGTTTAAAAATAAGGTTAGATTTTTCATGCTACTTAGACCTTTTTGGTGAACATATACAGTTATAGTACTTACTTAACACATAATAACACAGAATTAATTACTTATTTTCTCTTTGCAGAAACAGCACGCTTGGCTCTAGAGACTGTGGCTGCAGCTACTGGAGCCACAGCAACACTCGCATTTGGAGCTGCAACAACACTCAAGATTTTGTGTCGCAGTTTTGTCATGAATTCCGACATAGTGATGCCAGAACCCTTCAACTTCTTCTTCGCTAGCCATAAGTTATCACGGATGGCCTCAGATCGAAGCTTTACGAGAAGTGGTCGTGGCTTGTCCTGTCGAACTCGACCAAGACGCATGGCTCGTACTACATCGTCTGCTACAAGTTGCGGCGCCGCCAAATGCTCAGATGTCACCTGCAGAAAAGTCTCGGTGCTATCTTCCTCTTTACTCTCCGGAACTCCGTGAAGCAGCAGCATGCCACGACGACTCCTCATCTCGATGCTGTCACACTCCATTGAAAGCAATGTTACTTGCATTTCAAGGTGCTTGAAAGTAGTAACAACGAAGCTCCGAAAGATTTCAAATTCCGCTGACAAATTCTGCAGTGATGGCTCCTGCGGTGCATTTTTCTTCTTGAGCTCATTTTCAAACGCGGACATACGCTCAGAAAAAGTTTGTGCCAGTGAATCAATTGTGCTCTTAATATTATCCATATTAACAGTGTGTTTGTGATGTGTGAAATTCCGTGCAGTGTAGTTCAGTTACCAGATGTAGTAGAGAGGAGAAAACAGCTGCAGGTATTATTCACTATTAGCACAAATTATTATTCACTAATTTGTCCAGAAATTATTTGTATTTAATTATTAAAATAAAATAATTGAAGAGCTTGTCAAAAACAGGTGTTAACGGTTTTATTCTACCCTCCCAAAAAAAACCTGTTATTGGCCATTCTTATTACATAATTGAACTTAGTAATAAGAATGGCCAATAACAGGTTTCTACGAATTAAATTAGGTACAAAAACTGTCGTTGTGCAGGCTAAACTAAGGTTACATGTAGGTATGCATTTAATAATGCCAGGTCGCGTGAGAACGTTGCAAGGCGGCTATTAGTGTTGATACTTTAATTTGGATATTATATTGGTTTTGACACAAGTACGTATAACGAATCCTAAATTACGGTAAGCTTTAGCAACGATGTCATCTATGTGATTTGCTAGCTGCATTTTGCTGTCAAAGAGAATGCCCAGGTCCCTTATTACTTCCACCCTACCAATGGAGGATCCGTCAAAATTGTAACTAAATGTGAGACAAGAGTTTTTCCGAGTGAATGTTATGCACTCACTTTTATTAATGTTAATTGATATCTTATTCACAACGTGAAAATCGTATAGCCTATTAAGATCTTCTTGCAGCAATATACAGTCATCAATAGTTTTGATAGACATATATATTTTCATATCATCTGCATATAGTAAGTAACAAGCGTTTTTTATACAATTGTATACATCATGAATATATGCATTATACATAAGAGGACCAAGGTAGGAGCCTTGTGGTACACCCAAAGGTATATCTATCCAATGAGATCTATATCCACTCATAACAACAGCTTGCGATCGATTATACAAATACGATTCTAGCCAACGCAAAAGGTCTCCGTGAATACCAAGTGAGTAGTCTAGCGTCCTTTAAGAGAGGTTTCTTCACGCCTCATCATCATTGTTGCAGGCCGGCAAGGTAAGGATGGTTGGTGTAGCAGTTTATAACTGTTGTACCCGCTATCTTTGCATTGGGACTTTACCACCACTTAACATCAGGTGGGGTAGAGTCATTTGCCTACTTCACTATAAAAAAAAAACAATTGATGTCATATAAATAAGTTCACAAAATTATTGTAAAAGCAATTCGCTACATAAGACACAAAAAGAAATATAAAGTGTCTCGCATGATTAAAATTTTACTGACCCCTGAGATTTCACCGGGAAATAGGTTTAAGTTATAAGATATAGTGTCTTCAGAACTGTTCCCGCGGAGCGGAACTCCTATATCTTTTATAATCACAATGAGAGTCAACAACTCGCAACTATCATAAAAACCACGTACAATTTCTGTTTTGATTAAATTCTTGCAGAGTTCCTAGCCACATGGGAGTTATTCGTACTTTTCCGGGTCTTGAGTAAGAATGGAAAAAGGCAAGTTAAATGGTAAGTCCTTTTCTTGGAAAAGGATTAGAAATCAATCTTCATGCTAGACCAATGACCACTTTAATAAATGAATTTCGAACATTTCCAATCTAAAAATTTTGTAATAAAGCTTGCAAAAGATTTAAAGCTTCCCGTTGACCAATAATTATAAAATTTGGTACGAAGTAATGCCACAAGAAAGTAGAGCAAAAAAATATTCAGGGACACGAACTCAGGAATATTGAGCCGGGATCACTACTGTATTACTTTTTTTTTTAATTCTTTACTTGTGCTACATGGTTCTGCTTCTTACCAATTGGTTATTTGACAGTATGGAAAATAATGTACCAATTGTTGGCATCTGTATTTAATATGAATAATAGCAGCGATATTACTATTCTAAAATTAATTAATACGAGTAATTAATATTTTTTCTAAATACTCATTAAATAGAAATGATGTTTTTGCTCCATGGTTACGTGATCGAAAACGCCTTTGATTGGCCAAGACTAAAATGACGTCATACGCTAGTATACTTCTATTGTATTGTATTGTAGAATTGTTCGGATTAATTCCAGCTGCTGCATTTCGCCATCGTACATCGCGACAAAAATTTCATCCCTTTCATCTTGATGCGTGGCTATCAACAACCGTGCGTTTTTGTCGAAATTTTTTACCACGTACGACAAAACTGTGGAATATAATGTCGCCAGCAGTGTTTCCGGACCAATACGACCCAAAAACCTTCAAAAAAAGAGCGTACTCCTTCATTAAAGGCCGGCGTCGCATTTGTGATACTCCTGGTGTTGCAAGTGTCCATGGGCGACGGTGATCACTTACCATCAGGTGAACCGTCTGCTCGTATGCCCCCTGTAACATAAAAAAAACTTCTTTCCAAAGTGACATTACATTGTATCGTTCGATGTTTTAACGACAGCCGTGTGACGTCACACACTAGTGAGACGCCATAATGTCCAGAGAAACGCTTTCGCGGCAACTTGTAAATTGAATTTTTAATTTTGTTTTTTTACAGAATTACACAACAGAATTAAAAGTATCCACATTTTATGGACTCCATAAACATTAGCAAATAACGTGGGATCGTTTTCTAAAACTTGTCAAATACCCTATTGCGTAATTCTATGTCAAAAGGGAGTTTTGATTCCCTTGCGAGCGCTAAAATACGTGGCGTAATCTTTTGATTGACAAGCAACAAAGTGATCCTATAGGAGTTACGTTTTTTTTCATTATCTTATCACAATGTAGTATACGGATCACGAAAACATATAATATGATCAAAATTGTTTTAATTAATTCTTTTGTATTTTGCTCTGAATTTTTTTTTGTTTTAATTAATAAAATATAGCATCTCTTGCTCTACACGTTATATTTTTCATTGAATGCAACACTTTTTTAAGAAACTCATATAAATAAATATTTCCAACACTCACACCAATTAGCCTAGCCCCAAAGTAAGAACTTTAAGGCTTGTGTTATGGGATACTAGGGTAACGGATAGAATACATATACTGTAATTTATAGGCATCTATATATATAAAAATCAATTGCTGTTCGTTGGTCTCGCTAAAACTCGAGAAGGGCTGAACGGATTTATCTTTTCTTGGTCTTGAAATGTTCGTGGAGGTCTAGGGAAGGTTTACAAGGTGAGAAATTATGGCAAATTGCGGGGAAGAAAGTATAAACGACAATTTAATTTTCTCATATAAACTGTTCTATCTTCTTTCCTGTCAAACATTTGACGTTCGTCTCTTTAGGTACAGTAGACGGACCCGAGCCGTCATTTCTTCCAAATAATTTTAACCCGTACGAAGTACGCGAGGTCAACTAGTATTTATATAGAAATACATATTAAACATCCATGACTGGAGTACAAATGCTCGTATTCATCACACAAACATCTGCTGGGGTTCAACCTCACTGCGATTCAAACCCGGGACATCTCGAGTAGGCGACACCATGAAACCCGGCGTACAAACTACTCTGCCACGGAGGTCGTCATTTAGTAGTAAACTGTTAAAAATAGTTTTATTTAGCGAATATATTTTGAAAAAGTACAGAACATTGTTAAAAATATGTCATGGATGATTGCAGAGAGTAACCTTTAGATGAAGGATAATTGTCTCAAAGGTAACATCATATCGTTGCGTTTATGTTAAATCTCTCATAAATATTTTGCCACAATTTTTTTCGTTCATCTTTAGCATGTCGCATTACCTACATTTTAAATTGTTATTTAAAAATACAGACCTTATCAACAAGCATCGGTGGTTCAGTGGTAGAAAGCTCACTTTCTGTGCAGGCGTCCCAGGTTCAAATACTAGCCAAGGGAGGATATTTTTAACTAATTATTTTAAAAGTTTGCATCGTGGCCGTAGTCCTGACAAGGAAACCTCATATAGTTTCGGCATGTCCATCTGTCCGTCCTCGGTTTTACTTGGAGACTATTAGTACTAGAGAGCTGTAATTTTGAGAAGATAATAATATATGTTTATTGATCACGCCGACAAAAAAGATTTTGATTTTTTTGGATAGTTCGCCTACATGTAACCTGGGGATAATTTTATTTATCATCTACCCCATCGTGTACGATATCGTTGAATAGGTCTTTAAAAATTACTTAGAGGTTTCTAAAACTATTTCTCGATTTAGGGATATTTCGCGGAATTTTGACCTTTAAAATGCTAATTTTTGTTCGAATAGGGAGTCCCCCGCTCTAAAAGCTAAACTTTGGCTTGAAAAACCTGAAAAAAATTATGATAATAGTGCTTTTCATAAACTTTTAAGGAAAACTATAACGATTAAGATAGATTTGTTAGTTTAAGAGTAATAGTCGTTTAACTTTGTTTAAAGAAAATTTCTTACCTATTAAAAAAATCCTTAGTGACATAGATGAAGTTATTGTAGAGTAAAATCTTGCATTGCAACAAAAAATAAACAATTAAAAAATCATAATTATATATCATTAGTTCCAGAACGCAGTTAGTTGGACGCAGAGGGTCAGGAACGAAACCGTGCTTCAGCGCGTTCATATGTCCCGGAAAATGTTGCCTTCTATCAAAAAGCGCAAGATAGAATATCTTGGCCACGTGCTCAGGAACAACAGATACATGCTGCTCCAGTTGATAATGATGGGCAAAGTGGACGGAAAGAGACGTGCTGGGCGAAGAAAAAAGTCATGGCTCCGGAATATCCGGGAGTGGACCGGTATTGCCTCCGTCGAACAGCTGTTCCGGCTGGCTGCTGACAGAACTACATACAGGAAGCTAACGGCCAACCTTCAGGATTGAAGAGGCACTGGAAGAACAAGAAGAAGTTCCACAACGCTACTACGAGTACCAACGGTAACAGCTTCTGAGTCGCACTTACGTTAAGATTTTATAAAAAGTATATGAGCACTTGAAAAGATCGGCAGTTTTACCGCATCATCCCCTTCTCAGGGAATGATCGCTTCAGATGAAGATTCTAGTCCATAAGAGTCTGATATAATAACCCTGCAGCCGGCTGTAGGGTATCCATAAAGATTTCACAGCCGCTCCCCTGCCTGGGAGGAAATTAAAAAAAATCTATATCGAAATGATTTTGAGTTTGAGACGCAATTTGATTTAGGTATTTCAGTTGAGATACATAGATTGATATTAATTGTTTTTTCGAATTTCCGACATAGAAAATAAATACTCCTGCTCAAATATATTGTGGTAAATACAGAAAAACTACGGCACCCTACACTGCGTGTAGAACGACACGCATTTGGTCCGGTTTTTCTTCTTAATTTTCATCTTCAGATTTACTTAACAAATATGAATGAACAAGGTTGCGTATCCAATATTTTCCTCTATCATTAGTTATAACTCAATTAGTTTGTCGTTATTATGTCCACACGTGTACACTATCAGAGCTGAACAAAACCGGAAGTCGTTTCAATGTCCACGATAATATAATGAGATCGTCCGTAATTCCATTATCAGACAGATGCTTATATTTACTATGATTAACTGCTACAATGGAGTTACTAACAGTCTCAGGCAGTTTCAGTATGTTGTTCTGTTGCGTCATCGTAGGTTTTTCCTCGAGATGTTTGTAAATATACTCATCAAAAGTGTGTAAGCTAAATGAACTTCAGTTACATTCATATATATGTATCTTATATACAGGGTGGTCCAACTAGTGACGTCAACATTTTTTTTTAGATTCCTCGCACTTGGGTGTATCCGAAAATACCCCATGTATCTTTTGCGACTTTTCTTAGTTTTCGAGTTATATTTTTTTGTGTATTTTTATTGATTTCTGCCAGCGAGGTTTCAAAAATGTTTATCTTTTTTCGTAGTAGGTATTTTGTAGTCTTTTTTTGTGACATAATTGTCTTGAATGTTGTTTTGATAAAAAAATAACTCAACTTCCTGCAATTATTTAGTTACTCAAAAAAGGCTTGAAAGTTGAATCTTTAGTTTTTAGTAGGATTTACTCAAACGTTTAAAATTTGTTAACGTCACTAGTTGGACCATCCTGTATATAATAAGATATATAGACCAGGCAGCAGACGGGACTCGAACCCGCGCCCTCCACTTTCCGGGCGGATGCACATTTGCTACCACGGCACTAATGATGTATTTCTTAGGCTGCAAGGCAGCCCATCTCTTCGCATTGCAGGTCCCCCACAGTGTCAAATGAAAACCTTTCATTTATCTTTTGAATTATTCTTTTCCAATGTTCAAGTATTCAATATTATTCAATGTTGAATACTTGAACATTGGAAAGAAGAAATAGCAATTGTAGTTATACATTTTTTTTTGAAGCAGCAGTTAAATACTGCTAATAAATTGCATTTTTCATTTAAACCTTAAGAGAGTATCCTAAACAAATAGCAAGTTTTAATTCAAAGCAGTCGTTCCTGAGATTAGCGTGTTCAAAGAAACTATTTAGTTTTTGAAGTGAAAAATTCTTTAGCGGCGTTGTACACTTTTTTTTTGTATGGGTAACAAAATGTTAAACTCGCGTCAGGTTAAACACGTGGGCTGATCACATCATGACACACAATAAAATTGGAAAGGTTGTTGACTTTCAATATATTGGACGAAACATATCTAGAACGTCCACGTGACAGCTTTATTACGAAGAAAATGATTTTTTTTACAATAGATGTCGCTAGGTGCGCTTAAACGTGATTCATGTAAGTTGATTTTTCTGAGAGATAAACTTTTTTAATGTGATATAAATTTTCATGTTTCATTTTCATGTCACCACATACATGATAGTACTTTTATACTGATTAATTATAATTAAAGCAATTCGTGCAAAATTATTCCCTTTCCATTCTAAAATATCAAAAATGCACAACGTTTTTCAAGTTTTCACTTCTGCCGGCACTCCCGGAGTGCAACCCGTCGTTTTTTTTATTATTATTAAGTATGTAGGTTCGTATTCAGCTGTCATCGCGAAATTAATTCCTTTTCACACTCTTTTAGAGTTAACTTTCAATCTTTCCCTAACTGGTGCCACTTTCAAACCCCTCCCCCCTAATGTACTAAATCCTCATTTTATTTACTCTCGTCAATCAAGTGTCAAACAAAAAACTTTACGAATGTCAGCGTTTCTTTTCCAATTAATTTATGTTACTAAGGCCGAGCTATGTGCTACCGTAGTTAAATCTCTATTAAAGGTAAAACATCCTTAGAAAAGGAATCCATTTGTAAATTTTTATATATTTTACTATTGTATTGGACTTGACATCGACCTCATCATCATCATCAGCCTATTAATGTCCCCACTGCTGGGGCACAGGCCTTCCCTATGGATGGAATAGGGAGATAGGGCCATGACGCGGGCCCAATGCGGATTGGCGGGCGCTAACGACTGCCGATGCAGCCGGGACCAACGGCTTAACGTGCCTTCCGAAGCACGGAGGAACTCGAGATAGAAGATTTTTCAACACCCATCCAATGACCGACCACTGCGAAAGTTGCTTAAATACAACGATCGCAGCCGAACGTGCTAACCACTTGCGCCATTGAGCTCGTCAACACATTGACTTATAATAGTCAAATTTGACTGTATCAAACAACGCGACTTAAATGCGTACACACACATACACAAACCTTCAAAAAAAGAGCGTACTTCTTTCTTAAAGGCCGGCATCGCATTTGTGATACTCCTGGCATTGCAAGTGTCCATGGGCGACGGTGATCACTTACTATCAGGTGAGCCGTCTGCTCGTACAAACATAAAAAAAATACACACACAGTCTGACCGTAGGATACCACCTACTTTTGTTGCGTCTACTTTTAGTTCGGTCCTTCTCAGGACCAGGGTAGGAGCATCACCGCACAGTGATTCCGATCACTGCGATTGGCGGTAGATGCTCAAACAACCCTCCTTTGGGCCAAGGGGGGCGGAAGAGGGATGGAGAGAACTACGCTCTCCCTTCCACTCCTGTAAGAACCGCGGGTCTGCCCAAAGGGGGACTGACTGGCCCGCATCGCACAAGCTCTCTTCATGTTGATGCCCCTTATACTCCGGGGCATCTTCATCGGGGTGGGTCCGTTTGCGGGCAATCACCTTTTGGGCGGACAGTCGGCAACGGTTGCCGCGACCATACCCGCACTCCCGGCGTGCATTGGGGGGACTGCGGTCCTCAGAATGTACGCCGGGTGACCGGTGCAGGAGTATTGTTTTTAGTGGCCCTATTCAGGGCGTTAGGTAGGGCCCTGCTCATTTCACCCGGCCTAAGGGCTGGCTGTAATGAGCAGGGAGGATTCCCACATAGCTTCTTCTCGCTCCCCCGGTGATTGAAGGATGCGTCTTTTCATCTAAAGAGTAATGGGTGTGGCTGAAAACCACCGCTGCCCGAAACCTTCCGTAACGAAGCAGTTTATTCTTAGCCACATCCATCTTCACGCCGTCATATCGCATTGTACATTATATGAATTACTAGCGGCCCGCCCTCGCTTCGCTTCGGTGTAGAGCTGAAGTGTATACTACAGTTTTTGTTCTCAGGCTTGTATTATACACAATAACATTCATCTATGATTCTTCTTATACCTGTATGCAAAGTCTCAGCCCGATCGGTTTAAAATTGTCAAAGTTTCATACAAGCTTTCATTCCCTATTTTATCCCTTTGGGGGTAGAATTGATCAAAATCCTTTCTTAGCGGATGCCTACGTCATATCATCTACCTGCATGCCAAATTTCAGCCCGATCCGTCCAGTGGTTTGGGCTGTGCGTTGATAGATGCCTATGTCAGTCAGTCACCTTTGAGTTTTATATATAGATGTATTACTGTGAGAGCAATAAAAAATATTTCTATTCTAATCTAAATGTCACACTCAGTCTCTAACTCGAGTGTGGATGTACCTTTACACAGCTACTTAACCAACACTGTTAATATTTTATGTGGTTAAATTACTCAAAGTCATTGTCATAAAGGTTATTAACCCCCTTTACCGTTTCGAACAAGGCTTGACGCGGAATTCCGTCAACATTTTTGGATTGTCATCGTGATTTGAAAGCTTCCTAATTATAGTTTTACATTAGTTAGAAAGGATTATAACAACATTACTCACTTAACTTTATTTGATTTAAGGGAAAGCTCCGTGGCGATTGCTTTCTTGATGGGTTTGGATGGATTGTTTTTTCCGTTTTTTTTTAGTGAAACCTTTACCTTGCCTCAATTTTTTCTGTTCATCATTATATTTTTAATAGGCATTAAAAGATCTGACCTAACCAACAAGCATCCGTGGTTCGGTGGTAGAAATCTCTTCCATGTTTTTTTTATGAGTGTGTATGCTGTTGGTCGCAGATGACCTTTACAAGCTGTACACCGGGTTTGGGGACGGCGAGATCCTTAGGGGACGTCAAGCCGAGAAATGGAGAGTGCCTCTTAAGGTATTCCAGGCGGATGGCATCTCCGCACGAGGGAGTCTCCTCTCCGTCTGGAGCCTCTACACCACTCAAACCTGAGGGGTCGGGTCAACTAGAGGGCATCTCTGAGACTCGGACCTCGGCTCTAGTTAGTCGTTGTCGTGGGGGGCGGGGAAAAACGCCCAGGTACGTGCTTGTACCTAGTATAGCGTGTCGTGTGTAGACCGGGTCTTCGCACTCTTATCCTACGAGTGCGGTGTCTGCCTAATGCTAAGCTAGTGTGCAAGTATGCTAGCTGTGTAGTGTTGATGTTTATGGCCTGTGTAGGAGGAGTCGGAGGCGTATTGCCATGAAGGACTTTTTCATGTTTTTAAACATTTCACTTGCATCGCAGTTTCATAAAACCACACTATTTTTTAGATTTGTTATTTTTGCTAGACCGATGAGCATCTTTTAACAAACTGTTCATGAAATATAACTACTTCTACAGTTTCATCAATTATGTAATTTTTTTTTCGTTAAATAAAAATTAACCAATCTTTTCATTTACAACATTTCATCATCATCATCATCATCAGCCTATTAATGTCCCTACTGCTGGGGCACAGGCCTTCCCTATGGATGGAATAGGGAGATTGGGCCATGACCCACTACGCGGGCCTAGTGCGGATTGGTGGGTGCTAACGACTGCAGATGCAGCCGGGACCAACGGCTTAACGTGCCTTCCGAAGCACGGAGGAGCTCGAGATAGTAATTTTTGGTCACCCATCCAATGACCGACCACTGCTAAAGTTGCTTAAGTTCAACGATCGCAGCTGAACGCGCTAACCACTTGCGCCATCGAGCTCCTCCTACAACATTTACTAAGCCTCATTTCCTAAGGTTTCTTTTTTGTTTAAATCTTAATTATCGAATAAACATATAAAAACTAATTTTATTAATGTGATGCGCATTTTAGTTTTAAAATTACTCTCAATGAAATCCAATGCGATTGAGACAAATTTCATATAATAATGGGAGCATACACGGAATTATATCAATTTGTCTGTTAAATAGACATAATCAAGGGACTGTTCTGGAGGAAATCGATTTCACATTACGCGAACCGATTTGATAAAGGGCTTTGTGAAATGAGACGATTATATGCTTTTTATCATTTTACGCTGATATTGCTATTAGCTCAATGAAGCGCGGCAGGAGAGGTTAGCGCATTCAATCAGCGATCGTGGAAGGTAACTTGGGCATGGCCAAACGTAGATAGGTGACCAAAAGTTCACTATCTCTAGTTCCTTCGTGCTTCGGAAGGCAAGGTGTATCTGCAGTCGTTAGAGCGCAGAATCTCTCTACCCCATTCTTAGCTAAGGCCTGTGCCCCCGCAGTGTAGACATTAATAGTCTGATGACTGTAGTAATATTAGTTTGTAATGTTTGTATACTCTATGGCCTGTGTGTCATCTACCTATGATTGGTTAGTCTATGGATATTTTTAGAATAAGATGGCGACTGATTGTGAATGTACAATGTGAGAACAAGAATAAAGAAAGGTGTTTATAAACAAGCTGTTTGAATATATACTCCTAATAATTAAAGGCGATACAAAACATTGACGATAATTTTATCGTGGTCACAAATGATGAACAAGCTATCAATGTTTTAAAGTTTTAATTTTTGACAGGATAACGTCTTATAAATCGATGAACACCGGCTGCACGCACGAAAAAGTGTCACGTTCCGCCTGAGCCTGAGAGTGTAAGTGAGAGCGGGGAACAAGCGAAAGAGAGGCACGATCAGCCCAAGTGTCGGCTTGTGCTTAGATATCTCTCTTCTCGCGAGACGTCAGAGCTAGCAATAACGCAATTTTTCATCAATGTTTCTTTATGACGTTACCACGTAAAACGTCGTAACGTAATTCAACCGATTTTTTTTTTATTTAATTTATTTAATCACGCAATATTACAATTATAATACATATTATAGTGCAAACAAAAACCAGAAAGGTTTATTCGTGCACTACATTCACCGCTTTACATCTAGTTACAATAAATAAATATAGGTTGTCACACTGTAGTAACTATCATTAAATAACAATATTTTATAAAATAAGTGGGTATGTTGAAGATAACAAACATTGGCATGACAGTTAATTTGCATCAATTTGACATACATTATTAATTTTAAATCAAACATTGATTATTAATTGCACTATTTTTATTGATTATTCATTGATTATTAATTCCATTTATTATTATTAATTACATTGTACTTTACTCAATCGAATGTAGTGTGTGCTGGTAAAGGCTTGCATTATGTCTTAGAAAAAATATTATTATTTTCTTTTAATGTTTTTATATGTTAAGCTGTAAGTACACCTTTAAATATAATTTTTATTACTTTAAATAAATACATCGCATATTGAATTACACTGCATATTTTACTAAATATTGCTATTAACATTATAAATAAACATAAATATTTCCAACACTCACACAAATTATCCTAGCCCCTTAGTAAGCACTGTAGGCTTGTGTTATGAGATACTAGGGTAACGGATAGAATACATATACTGATATATATAAGTATATGTATATAGAAATATATCTTAAGCATCCATGACTGAAGTAAAATTGCTCGTATTCATCACACAAACATCTGCCCCCACCGGGATTCGAACCAGGGAACTCTCGAGTTGGCGACACCTTGAAACCCACCGTATAAACCACTCGATCACGGAGGTCGTCAAAGGTGTACAACATTCACTAGTTATTATTTAAATCTAAAGAAAATTTAACTAGAAAATATTCCACGTGGACCAGGCAGCAGACAGGACTCGAACCGTACCCTTCGCTATCCGGGCGAATGCACTGGCCACTATGCTACCGTGGCCTTGATGGCCGTGTCTAATTTTCTCTAGTATTTCTTAGGCTGCAAGGCAGCGCCATCTCTTCGCATTGTACGTAACCCACAATGTCAAATGAATACCTTTACAAGTATTAAATTGAATTGAAAGCAGAAATAACAAATAAAAATATAACTATGTCATTATTGTTATTGTCACAACTGAATGCGACATCAGACACAAGTAGGTACCTGTGTTCAAAACCCAAAACGGTGGTCGCAACATATCGCGCTGATTCCAGCGCGGTCTCAAACTGAACCAGCCTCATTATTTATAGTGGGAATGTGTTTCATTCTGTAACCTACTCTATTACATAGCGACAAGTTCCATTTTGGCGGTCACCATGTCATGTTCTGTGTGTTGCTCTCTGTACACCGGCATTACGCATTTGTCACACGCAATGAAAATCATTAGTTGCTGCTATTTGTCAATGGGAAATTTAACATTTATAGCTGTCGGTGGATACTTTTACATAATTCTATATAGACCTACTGATACTTATTTATTCATCCCCTTGGGTTTGAAATTAAAAGGTTTGAATGATAAAGGTCTGCGCAAACAAGGAACTTTTGCCCGCGGACTTGTCCGCCAAATATATCGAGAAGGAGGAGCTCGATGGCGCGGGTGGTTAGCGCATTCGGCTACGATCGTTGAAGTTAAGCAAATAGCGCAGTGGTCGGTCATTGGATGGGTGACCAGAAATCTTCTATCTCCAGTTCCTCTGTGTTTCGGAAAGCACGTTACGCCGTTGGTCCCGGCTGCATCTGCAATCGTTAGCACCCGCTAAAGCACACTGGGCCCGCGTGGTGGCGATCATGGCCCAATCTCCCTATACCATCCATAGGGAAGGCCTGTGCCCCAGCAGTGGGGACATTAATAGGCTGATGATGATGATGATGAATCGCCTACTAACTGCATCGAGTATCTACCGAACACGAGGGATCAAAAGTACACATTACTTTTGCAAAAGTTACCCGAATAACCGAAGCGCCGAGAGATAGGACTGAAAAAAGTACGGGGCAGTTCTTGAAAAAAAAAACATGACTAGGTGCCGCAACGCACAGTGGTCTAGAGGCTCCAGACGGAGAGAAAAATCTCCCCGAGGGGAGATGCCATCCGCCTGGAACACCTCTAGAGGCACTCGCCAATTCTCGGCTTGAGATTCCTTTAGGATCTCGCCGCCCCCAATCCCGGTGACGCTGTAAAGGTCATCTGCGACCAACAGCACAATGCTCTACGTTGGTCTGCGTTGCATGCTAAGTTCTTAGTGGACATTTTTTTCTGTTCTCTACGTACAAAAGTCCCTAGTCTGCGCCGGTCATTAACAGTATTAGAAAAATCCATTTTCTTTTAATTTTTTTTTCATGTTTTTTCGCTTACCTAAATAATAATGAAACACGGATTAACAGTTACGATCCCAAAACAATGCACCTAGCAAAGCAGGTGTTTTGGTTTTTCCAAGATCTTGAATTGTGGCCAGCTTCAGCTGAAGCTAAGATTTTTTTTTTCTCTTTTTTGGATCACCAACAGTTACTACATCAATACATCATATTTAATACAATTTTACATACAGTGATATAATGTGTAACCACTTATAGGCGAACTCAGCATGCATTACATTAAGCTTAAGCAGATATTGATGTTGATTCTGTCATGATTCTCTAAAGCTAAACTTAAATTTGACAACAGTGCATCCTTGTCCTTCTCTATACAGAATGAAAAGGAGAGACTGACCTTAAATTTAGTTTTAAGTTTAGAGAATCACGCCAGAATTGACACCATTATTTAATTAAAATTAAGTGTGTATGTGTGTTTCTTTAAATATGTTTCAAATTATTTTTACATATTTTTTTATGAATTCGGAGGAAATATGTGATCATACAATTTGTTTCGCAATGAGATCACAGAGTCATGATGTATGTCGACAATGTCACTATATTTGTTTAGAGTATAGGATAATCTCGCAATGGGGGAGTTGGAACCAAGTACCGTTCTTCTCAAGGGTGTACAAAGTGGTGTAATTGGTTTGCGCGGTGTTTTAGATGGTGCTCGGATTATGATGCGGAAATCAATCAAATCTATACTCTCGGTGGTGGTGTCATGTGAAGTGGGTCTTTTAGGTTTCCTATGATATAAATTGAAAGACAAAATGACTGTGAACATAGTGTGTGAGTTTCGAGTTAACTGCTTTTCTCTTATTCAAAAATGTGTAAAGAAAAACCAAGAAACCGGCCAAGTGCGAGTCAGTCTCGCACACGAAGGGTTTCGTACCATCACACTAATATTATAAAGGCGAAAGTTTGTGAGTGTGTATGTTTGTTACTTCTTCACGTCTAAACGACTGGAGCGATATTAATTATATTTGGTATGGAGTTAGCTGACACCATGGATTAATACATGGGCTACGTTTTTCTGTGGGAAAATATTAGTCAGTCTCGCACACGAAGGGTTTCGTACCATCACACTAATATTATAAAGGCGAAAGTTTGTGAGTGTGTATGTTTGTTACTTCTTCACGTCTAAACGACTGGACCGATATTAATTAAATTTGGTATGGAGTTAGTTGATACCCTGGATTAAAACATAGGCTACGTTTTCCTGTGAGAAAATATGAGTCAGTCTCGCACACGAAGGGTTTCGTACCATCACACTAATATTATAAAGGCGAAAGTTTGTGAGTGTGTATGTTTGTTACTTCTTCACGTCTAAACGACTGGAGCGATTTTAATATAATTTGGTAAGGAGTTAGCTGACACCCTGGATTAACACATAGGCTACGTTTTCCCGTGGGAAAATATGAGTCAGTATGCACACGAAGGGTTTCGTACCATCACACTAATATTATAAAGGCGAAAGTTTGTGCGTGTGTATGTTTGTTACTTCTTCACGTCTAAACGACTGGAGCGATATTAATTAAATTTGGTATGGAGTTAGTTGATACCCTGGATTAAAACATAGGCTACGTTTTCCTGTGAGAAAATATGAGTCAGTCTCGCACACGAAGGGTTTCGTACCATCACACTAATATTATAAAGGCGAAAGTTTGAGAGTGTGTATGTTTGTTACTTCTTCACGTCTAAACGACTGGAGCGATTTTAATATAATTTGGTAAGGAGTTAGCTGACACCCTGGATTAACACATAGGCTACGTTTTCTTGTGGGAAAATATGAGTCAGTATGCACACGAAGGGTTTCGTACCATCACACTAATATTATAAAGGCGAAAGTTTGTGCGTGTGTATGTTTGTTACTTCTTCACGTCTAAACGACTGGAGCGATATTAATTAAATTTGGTATGGAGTTAGTTGATACCCTGGATTAAAACATAGGCTACGTTTTCCTGTGGGAAAATATGAGTCAGTCTCGCACACGAAGGGTTTCGTACCATCACACTAATATTATAAAGGCGAAAGTTTGTGAGTGTGTATGTTTGTTACTTCTTCGCGTCTAAATGACTGGAGCGATTTTAATATAATTTGGTAAGGAGTTAGCTGACACCCTAGATTAACAAATAGGCTACGTTTTTCTGCGGAAAAATATTTAAAATAAACAGCGATTAACACCGCGGGGCACAGCTAGTTATACTATAAACTTGTAGTTTTTCCTGTAATCTACAAGCAAAGAGCTACATTTCATTTCTCTTTCAAATTTTTAGTTGCAACAGTTACTGAGATAAAGGGGAAGGAGGTTGGTTAGACGCAGTAATTTCGGCGATATGGAGTGAGGGGTCAATTTTCATCAATTTTCATCAATCATTTTTAAACAATTCATTTTACGTTTCATGTAATGATCCTACATGGGTTCCGTTTTTGTTGATTGTGGTACGGAACTCTAAAAACGTAGTTTTCGCTACCAAAATAGCTGTGAAATTACTTCTCAAGTTGGCGTTTTTGTTGATTGTGGTACGGAACTCTAAAAACGTAGTTTTCGCTACCAAAATAGCTGTGAAATTACTTCTCAAGTTGGAAGTATAGTTACAATCGATGTGCTTTGACAAATAACACTTATTATGGTTGAGGGCTGAGAAGCAGTCGTCTACGTTATTTAGATGGCTCTGAGACCGCGCTCATTTGTCAGTCTGTACCTACTCCTCTATAGCTGTCTTCGTACCCCGCTAATGTTCCGACGGGATTGTACGATATTAATCATAGTGCTCCGAAGGAATTTTAAGGTTCGCGCAAAAAAACGTATGGGAACTTATTACCTACGTTATATGTTATTGTTACAGCATTCAAGTTTATCAGGTGTGGTAAGATGATTCATTGCGCTTCAAATAATGATAAGTAAAGACTGAATATCTTTGATTTTCTTTATTAATAAATTGTTGTCGACCTCCGTGGCCGACTGGTTTGTACGTCGGGTTTCATGGTGTCGCCTACTCGAGAGGTCCCGGGTTCAAATCCCGGTGGGGGTAGATGTTTGTGTGATGAATACGAGCATTTGTACTCCGGTCATGGATGTTTAATACGTATTTCAATATAAATAAATAATAATATTTATTAGTAAGAAATTGTATATGGTTATCTTTATATATATAATTCTTCTGTGAGTGTGTATGTCACTGAACTTCTCTTAAACGACTGGACCGATTTTGATGAAATTTTTTGTGTGTGTTCAAGGGGATCTGAGAATGGTTTAGATTCACAATTTTGTCCGCTGGACAATGTTTTTTTAATTAATTTTTAATTTATTAGTAGTTGTTGATTTTGGAATGTTTTACATTGGATCCGACAGACGGCGCTACCATCGCAGTGTCAAATCTTTATTTATATAATTCTTCTGTGAGTGTGTATGTCACTGAACTCCTCTTAAACGACTGGACCGATTTTGATGAAATTTTTTGTGTGTGTTCAAGGGGATCTGAGAATGGTAATTTTCATCAAAATGGTCCAGAATGTTTTAGCTTATTAAAAAAAGTTTGAAATTTTCAAATTAAAGACGTGTAGACAGGACAACGTCTGTCGGGTCCGCTAGTATTCCTATAAATATGTTAAAACTAAGGCCATTATTTTACACAAAGTACATATAGACATCCTCAGCCAAACTAGGAAGTTTATGCGTTATTTTTTGGCTTCAGCGCCTGAATATACATATATATGTACAGTATATGCATTCTATCCGTTACCGTAGTATCCCATAGCACAAGTCTTGGTCTTACAGTGCTTACTTTGGTGCTAGGCTAAATGGTGTGAGTGTTGGATATATTTATTTTATTTATTATTGTAAAAATATATATATGACGTGGATTATTGAACGGAACATAAAGCCGCAACTGAAGGCGGAAATTTCGCAAATATATTACTCTGATTTTTTTTCATTTTGACAATTCAATGGTCTGAAAATAGTTTGATATTCAAATACTCCAAGCCTACTCCAATTCACAAAACTTACAAACGAAAAGTTTGAATTTGTCAGGTAATTGTTCGAAATTTCATTTTCGTTTTGGATTTTTGTTTTAATTAAGCCTAAAATGACTGCTAGAGTATATTTAATCAAGGCTGCTTAGCGTGAGGACATTTTTTTGCATGCAAAATTAGCAAATAAGCCATTTTTTTTACAAATTTTTGTTTTTCCAATACTTCAAAGTATTAAACGACAAACTTTGACTAACATTGTCAAAGAGGGTTTTTTTAATATCACCAAAAATTTTGTCGTAAAGTAATATTGTTTCCAAATAAAAAACGTAATCTAAAAAGTGGAGATAATAGAACTCACAAATATGACTCATTCCATTCGTTCACGAAAATAGTTTGTGACTACGAACTTTATGTGCGTTCGAAAATGATATAGAGCAGAGACACTGGCGAAATTTCGTTTAAAATTCGTTCGTGCCTAAATTTTGTTTCGGAGAGAGTAGAGCTCCTGACTTGAGTATATTCGGCGAATGGTTTGAGGGTATAAAAATGAGTAAAACGTCAGTTTTCGGGTCGCCCTTCTGATCCTGAGAGGCCTTCAGTCACTCAGACTCAATCCGATACGGGTGCACATCAGAGTCCGTCCTCTGAATGCACTATGAAGTAGTATTTACATTATCCCCTTCTCAGGGGTTGATCGCATCAGATGAAGCCTGTAAAGCCCTTATGGCCATAGGAATCCCGTCACGGGTGTGTTTCAGTCAGTATGAGTCTGTCATAATCCTACAGCCGGCTTTAGGGTATCCATAAGGATTTATCATCCGCTTCTCACCTGGGAAAAATAAAAAAAAAACAGTCGGGTATTTGTGATCTAGACGTCGAGCTATTCGATTTTAGATTTAATCCGTTTGCATCTGAGCAATCATAGTTAAATTTGAGTTGATTATTTGTTCGATTATCTTTATTAAACCTTTTTTTTTCGATGACGGGGAGAAAAAATGCATTATATCCACGATAATGACCAACGCCGCGTTAGTTTGCTGTCAACAAACTCTCGCGACGCAGGTGATTGCGTGGTGCATTCGGCAAGCGGCGAGCAGCCCGAGGGCCGCTAGTCAGTGCGGGTATACTTTGACGTGCACTCACTCAATAATATTTTCCCTCACCAGCAGACCAGTCCGCACCCGCTTCAGCCGATCCTGGGCTTTTCCGTTCACAGCGTCATCTGACTAGTCTCACGGACCGCAGCCCGAGCGGCTAGCCAGCCGACCAGCTCCCGTACCTACCAGGTAAAACAACTCCCCTATCTACCCCTCGCCCTCCAGGCGTAACTGCGGGATCCAGTTATGAGTCGCCGCTTATTTTTATTAAGCCTAGACAATTCAAACCGAGTATTATTTAGAGGATTTGTAATGGACGACGACCCATCACTAAACGAATGCCCACGTGCCCCTTCAACATAATATTTGCAGGTGGTAAGCACATTCGGCCTGCGATTGTGAAAATTATGGGTAACCAAAAACTCATTATCTCCAGATCCTCGCTAAGCCGTTGATCTTGGCTGCACCTAGCGCCGAGCGGCTCGAATCGTCGACGACCAGGACCTTTCCGATCAGCTTGATCCTTTGGCTTTGCGTAGGGATGTAGCTTCGCTCTGCATCTTCTATCGCATTTATCACGGAGAGTGTTCTGAGGAATTGTTCGGATTAATTCCAGCTGCTGCATTTCGCCATCGTACATCGCGACAAAAATTTCATCCCCATCATATTGATGCGTGGCTATCCACAACCGTGCGTTTTTGTCGAATTTTTTTACCAAGTACGACAAAACTGTGGAATATATTGTCGCCAGCAGTGTTTCCGGACCAATACGACCCAAAAACCTTCAAAAAAGAGCGTACTCCTTCCTTAAAGGCCAGCATCGCATTCGTGCTACTCCTGGTGTTGCAAGTGTCCATGGGTGACGGTGATCACTTACCATCAGGTGAACCGTCTGCTGGGCTGCACTGGGCATGCGTGGTGGGTAACAGTCTAGTATCCCTCTTCCATTCATAGGGAAGGCCTGTGCCCCAGCAGTGGGGACATTAATAGGCTGGTGATGCGATGTGATGTAAATAAATTGTAAATATACCAGCTAATCCGTATTAGCTATCTAACGAGTAAATCAAAACCAACCCTAATATTTAAAGTTTTATTGTCATTATTGACTTTTAATAAAATTAGCATTTACAACGACTTATTGACTAAAATAATGTTGCTTTAAATTCAATTCCCCGGCTTCTACTAATCCCTGTAAAACACATCTAAATTAACATTTACAAAATAAGCCCCAGAGCTTGAAAACTTAATCTGTTCGTGCCGAATTATATTTTTCTCGAACATTATAATTTGAATAATTGACTTAAACACAGAATTAAAATTATTCAGATTGGGAATTTCATTTGATACGGTTTTCGCCTTAAGTAAGATAATATGAAACAAAAGATTTATATGTAGGTGTATCATCATCATCAATCATCGTGAGGGGAAAACACCAGAGGATTTTCAAAAAAAAAAACGACGGATTGCACTCCAGGAGTGCCGGCAGAAGCGAAAACTTGAATATGAACGTTGTGCATTTTTGCTATTTTGGAATGGTTAGGGAATAATTTTGCACGAATTGCTTTAATTATCAGTATAAAAGTACTATCATTGTATGTGGTAGAATACAATATTATTTATTGCGCTATCGTACACAAACATGACAATTTATATTTCATTAAAAAAGTTTATCTCTCAGAAAAATCAACTTTCATGGATCACGTTTAAGCGCACTTAGCGACATCTATTATAAAGATATCAACTTACACGAATCACATTTAAGCGCACCTAGCGACATCCATTGTAAAAAAATAAATTTTCTTCGCAATAAAGCTGCCACGTGGACGTCCTAGATAGAGACTTATTATGATAATACGGTAAAATAAAATATTACTATGTTGCGTCCAATATATTGAAAGTCAACAACCTTTCCAATTTTATTGTGTGTGCCGATCAGCCCACGTGTTTAACCTGACGCGAGTTTAACATTTTTCACCCATACAAACGTGAGTGTTGTGGAACAGTCGATTGGAACGCAGTCAAAACTAAACATTACATTACAGAACTATATAATTATTACAAATTACGTTACGAAACAATTGACAATTATAACCATGGAAAAATTGTCTTATTCTCAACTGACCACCTTTTTATTTCATCAGAAAACTGCGTGTCGCTTACCCCGATACCTGGGAGTGACAACGGGCTTATGTGGGACTCCTTCCGACCCGTCCCGCCCACCCGCTCAGGAGGGCCCTACCCACTAAAAACCGGACGATGCCCCTCACCTCACTCGGTCCACGGTCCCAACCAGCGTAGGCGAGACAACGGCACTAGATGAGGCCACGGACCTGAGCTCTTCACCTGCGTGGTCAGTTAGGAACAAAAATTCCCAACCTTGTCCACCTGGGTGGTGAATTAGGAACTAAAGATACTAACCGAACACCTGTATAACTTATTAATATAAATCAATGAATGAAAATTGATAAATATGTTATGTACTATTCAGTAAGCTATATCTTGGTTATCACGACAAATAAATGAAAATCTGAAACTCCTTTGCAGTGATGTAGTCCCAGCCTATAATATTATTTGCCTGTGGAATTCTCAAAAAACTTATTTTTTAATTATATATTTGCTTTTTTATTATTGTTATTGTTGACGGTGATTAGGAATTATTAATGTGCACATGCCTATAATAAGTGTGCACATCAGGTAATATATTTGCGTGCCTAATAATTTTTTTTTTTTTTATGTAGTCGGTAGAATGCGCTTAATGATGCCATATCGCAGCGCAATTGTAGAGACTCGAAATAAATCTAGCAGAGTAATGTTTGAAATAATTATAATAAAATATAACAATAGTTAACGCTTATCCGTACCGTCCGAAAATTAACTTCGTTCCAAAAATCAAGTAAAAACATCGTAATTTTAAGTGACAAGCATTGGGTGAAACAGGTTGCCTTAAATGTTCCTTCAGCAACTTAACTATTCTAGGCATGCTCTCCTCACAGAGAAGTCAGGCTCTGAAAATTTATCGAATCAGTCAGCGTCTCAGACAAATGACTTCTATATACAAGAGAAAAAGGTGCTAGGTTAGATCAATATGCCTACGTTTATTTCAAAGAATTTAAAATTTCAGAAATATTACCTGACTGCCTAATTTTTCTATCTTTATTTGTGTGAAAAAATGTGAGTATACCTGAGGAGCTTGATGACGCAAGTCGTTAGCGCGTTCGACTGCGATCGTTGAAGTTAAGCAACTTTCGCAGTGGTCCGTCATTGGATGGGTGACCAAAAATTTACTATCTCGGAAGGCACGTTAAGCCGTTGGTCCCGGCTGCATCTGCAGTCGTCAGCACCTGCCAATCCACAGTGGGCCAGCGTGGTGGGTCATGGCCCAATCTCCCTATTCCATTCATATGGAAAGCCTGTGCCCCAGCATTGGAGACATTATTAGGCTGATAATGAGGATGATGATGATACCTGAAGCGTCACTATTTGATGTTTATTGTATTCCAATATCAATAACAGAACAATTCACGTTCGATATTAAGCTACTTACTCGTACGTCGACTAAATAAGGCAGAGTTTCATTATAACCTACTCCAAGGATAGAAATAGGTTAAAGCAATGTAAGCACCGAGAACATCAGACTATTTCTAAATAGGTACAGTTATATTAATTCCAGCTGCTGCATTTCATCATCGTACATCGCGACTAAAATTTCATCCCCATCATCTTGATGCGTGGCTATCCACAACCGTGCGTTTTTGTCGAAATTTTTACCACGTACGACAAAACTGTGGAATATATTGTCGCCAGCAGTATTTCGGGACCAATACGACCCAAAAACCTTCAAAAATAGAGTGTACTCCTTCCTTAAAGGCCGGCATCGCATTTGTGATACATCTGGTGTTGCAAGTGTCCATGGGCGACGGTGATCACTTACCATCAGGTGAGCCGTCTGCTCGTATGCCCCCTATAACATAAAAAAAAAAGTTTGACAATTATATTTCTAACTGTTGCTCTTCTGAAGGTACTGTCCGATGACCTGTTTTGTCGCGGGCGAGGCCGCGCCGCTCTGTCTTGCCAAACGTATGAGAACTCTATCGTTCGAGATTTAGCAGTATCTACACATTATACGAGATAAATAGAAATCTCTTACACTTTGATATGACATTCGAACAATGTTGACTGTTCGTGTCATGTACACAAACCAAAAATATTATCAGAAAGTAAATAAATGTCTGGTCCACAGAAGATCGTCTCTGTAAGTACAGATTCATTATGCTAAATGCATCCTTATTCGTATCATCTATTTGTATAGATACTGCGCGGCGCGGCCTCGCCCGCAACAATACAGATTGTCGGACAGCACCTTTATAAATGGACACAGTTTTAAGTATTCGTCCATCATTATTCGGAATCAAAATCATAAATTCTTCCTATCCTTAATTTGTTATATGAATAAATATTTTGATTAAATTCTGAGCAATACCTATTTGGAAGGGATCATGAAAGTTTTAATAAGGAAATTATGAAGTATACCTATACTTCGCCCACCTTCGTAAATATAAACTTACTTACATATATAATGTTATCAAAGTCTTTGGAGAGGAAACCATAAATTTAATTAGGCCCGATAATACTCAGGGCGGGCGGGAGCAAACGAACATTTTTGCGACATCAAAGGCTTTACAAATCTAAGGTTCTATCGACGATAAGACAGAAGTAATACTTATTAAACAGCAAAATGTAATTAATCTGCTTGTAATTCATAATGGTACGGTTATTTTACAGATCGTTAAAATTTTCGCCCACAAAGTACGTAGAATGAAGTGTTGATTTTATCGGTAAATTTAAATCAATGTATTTTAACTAAAGGTAATGTTGCTAGAAAAAATCCCACGCGGACCAGGTAGCAGACGGGACTCAAACCCTCACCCTTCGCTATCCAGGCGAATGAACCAACCATTATGCTACGCGGCCCTAATGGCTGTGTCGAATTTTCACTAACATTTCTTAGGCTGCAAGGCAGCGCCATCCCTCTGCCTTGTAGGTAACCCACAATGGCAAATGAATACCTTTAAAAAAAACACTTAGTATTCACATATGGTAACGTAGTGTATTTTAATAAAAACGTCCTGTGGAGTTGTCGCCGCGTTCACGGGTTTCTACCAAAGCTCGCATACCCTCGATGATTTGATAACTACGTGAGGGATACAATGGTAATTTAAATAACATACATAGAACATGTATTATATGATGCTCTCGTAAGGGTATGTTAGGCACAGAATAAGTTCCATTCACTTGCTACAATTTTCATGTATTATTTACATCGCTATGTCTCCTCTTTGATTGATTACTCGTTCCTGAAAATTTGCTTATGATAACATATTGAAGTTATACTTCTTTAGGCGCGTTATGAAAATTTTGTGAGAGTGAAATTTTAAGATGCGCGCGCATCACTGTAACACAAAAAATTAACTTTTCATTTCTCATTCTCGGAAAGTGGTGTTGTTTTGATCTGTTTGTTGGGTGGAAAATGCTGCTTCCCTCTCTAGAGAGGGAAAAACTCATACAAATTACTTCCCGCCTAAGGGCCGGAATGAACTTTAAAAATAGAACTACTGTCAGGCGTGAAGTTTTTTGTAAAAAAAAATGCTGCCGCCATGTGAGTTTCTAAACAGCCAGTGTGAACTTAGCACAAACTTCTTTGAGCGGAATAAGCCGCAACAATTACGCTGTTCCATATTTAAATTTAAAAAGTCGACATAAATTGGCGGGATACTAAACTGTTATGCATCTGTTATGTGATGGAATAAAAAAATAGCAATAATAATCTTTTAAGTAAAACAGAGCAATCCAACTTTGAATATTAAAAATGAGTTCAAGCGATTCAGAAATGTTGACACCGGATTCAATTAAAGACGAGGCAAATTGTGTTATAGAGAATATTTTGCCAGAAATGTTAAAAAAGAGATATATAAATACATACAATGATTTTATAAAGTGGTGAGCAGAGAAGAATATAAAATCGTTTTCCGAAAGTGTATTTCTTACATATTTTAATGGACTGTCTAGCAAACTACAGGCTCCTACAATTCGCCTCAGCAGACAACTTCCAGGGAGTATCCGCCATGGAAATCCATCGTTTGATGAAATAACAGAGTGTCCTACTTTTACAGATATCCAAAACAGCCAAATTTGTAATATTATATCAAACAGCATAGTTTCAAACAAGAATGTTACTTTTAATTTCAGTAATTGTCCTAATATGATAATTAATTTTAAATAGCTACTTCTAATTTTATGGTATATATATAACTATTTGTGAATAAATATTTTTGTTAAACAACTAGTTTTATTTTCCTCATATTCGAAATGAAAAGTACAGTGTTTAACTCGGGTAAAAGAATCAATTCCTACTCGGACTATAGCCGCCCTCGCTACGCTCGGGCGTCTAAATACCTCGGGAATTGATTCTTTCCACCCTCGGTTAACAATCTACTATTTAAATAGTGACATTTAAATGTCACTTTTGTGTTTACCGCACATTAAGAAAATCTACCAACAAAATAGAAATAGAATCTCTATTTTGTAGGTGCTAACGACTGCATTGTGAAGGCCTATCAAAAGTATTTATTAATCTGGAACAACGGAACCAAAGCGCGATTCAGGAGACTACAGCGCCATCTTTATTTTTTGTAATAAAGTAACAAAAAGTATTTATTAATCTGGAACAACGGAACCAAAGCGCGATTCAGGAGACTACAGCGCCATCTCTTGACCATTGGTGTAGTAGAACCAAAAACCACATCTTTATTTTTTGTAATAAAGTAACAGTTATAGGTATTCATATTTATAATATTTATCCACATGTTTCTAGTTTGTATATTCGGAATACGTGTTTGAGTTTCATACAAGTGCAAATCACATAATGTTCTAATAAATTATATTCAGTAGCGATTTTAATTGAATATATTGATTATTTATTTATTTTTTCAAATTAAAACTGAACTTTATTGACTGTGTCCTTTTCCAGACTTTTTATTAATTTATTGTAATTAATTATTTGCTGCATGCAAACTAATTTTAAACGATGCCAAAGAAGGATAACTTCTCACGCGCCTACATAAGTACACGCACCCATTTTTTATTTAAATAATACTAGCAAACCAGTGAACCAAATGTTCACCAAAACCTGATTAAAAAAAAAAGTATTTAATTAATTGAGAACTTCGGAGATTTAGTGTGGTTTCGTTTGAAATTCGTGATTTCTCGAAAACCGGAAGTGCTACGTTACTCAAATCCGGTTTGTAATCTTATCAGACTATTCTTAACTTATAACTTAAACATTCTCTTTATCTATCTCTTACGGTTTGGCCGCTGAAACAGCACCACAGACAGACGGACGGACGGACTTGTCTAATAGATAAGAGATATTGTAATAATAGACAGCATAGTAGTTAAAACAGCTTATAACATTTACTTCAATGTATTATGATGGTCTTCTTCAAAATGTTGTGGTAATAATTAACAAACCTCCTCCGATGACGACCTCCGTGGCCGAGTGGTATGAATGCCGGGTTTCAAGGTCGCCTACTCGAGAGGTCCCGAATCCCGGTGGGGGCAGATGTTTGTGTGATGAATACGAGCATTTGTACTCCAGTCATGGATGTTAAATATGTATTTCTATATAAATTTATGTGTATTCTATCCGTTACCCTAATATCTCAGAACACAAGCCTGCAGTGCTTACTTTGGAGCTAGGCTAAATGATGTGAGTTTAATAAAATATAAACGATTCTGTGAGCGCCTCGGTTCAAATCACTTCCGATTGTTATATCCCATGCATATATTCCTACCACTCATCGTTCATCCCGGTTCAACACACTTCCGATTCATCATCATCATCATCATCAGCCTTATTATTGTCCCCACTGCTGGGGCACAGGCCTTCCCTATGGATGGAATAGAGAGATTGGGCCATGACCCACCACGCGGGCCCAGTGCGGATTGGTGGGTGCTAACGACTGCAGATGCAGCCGGGACCAACGGCTTAACGTGCCTTCCGAAGCACGGAGGAGCTCGAGATAGTAATTTTTGGTCACCCATCCAATGACCGACCACTGCGAAAGTTGCTTAAATTCAACGATCGCAGCCGAACGCGCTAACCACTTGCGCCATCGAGCTCCGATTCATAATATATCCATTATTTCAACATGAGTGAAGTGTCGCCGCACACGGGCCAAATGCCACAGCCACAAACGCCGCCACGAGAAGCTAGAAGCGGCTACTAAAGCGGCTGAAGCGCGCGACAGCGGCCGACTAAGGTAAGGAGAGAGGGGTGGGGTATCGCGCGAGTGACGTGTGGCGGCGTTTTGTATCGGCGCATTAAGTGGCCGGTGCGGGCCACAAGAAGCGAGCAACGAGTGACGAATTGAAGCGTGTGGCGGCCAACGGCGTACCATGCACGTGTGGCGAATCCATATAAAATGTATGAAAACTACAAGAAATATGCCGGTGCCGGTGTTTTGTGGTGTAGCCCGTGTGCGCCGACACTAAGGCGCGTTGGGGCTTTTTTGAGATGAGTTTATTAATTGATTTATTCTTGTTTTAATTTTTCTTAGTTTTTACTTCAGTTTTGAGATCTGAGTTTTCACTTCTGTAGGAACTTCGGGAGTGCCACAGACAATTTTTGGAGTTTACTCCTTAAGAATCAATTTGCATATATAAGGGGCCCGGTTTGAGAAAAATGTGAGGAGTGAAATCTATCGCTGAATGAACTCGTTACGTTTTTACTGTCTACGCTGTAGCAGCCGTAGTGCTACACCGTAGCACAGTATCGTAGCGTACCTTTATTTATGCACATCTGAAATTGACTATTGTAAAAAGTTTAATGTAAAATATTTCGTCGATTGGTTATAATAAATGTATATGAAATGAATAAATATATATATGTTATTTTCATTAATTTGTTAATTTACCCTTTCATACAGTATCAATCTTTTTTAGGTTAAATAAACTCTTTTTGCATCTGGTTAGATTATCGAACTTAAGAAGTAAACTCCAGTCGTGCGTCGGAGCTGACACACACATTTTTTTTTGCCACGACGGCTTCTTTAATGCAAACATGACGAAAGTACATATAATATTTTACTGAGTAGCAAATAAAAGAATTTTCCTTTAATAATTAAAGACAAAAGGAGCAGGAGCCGATCTCCATCCCGGACATGGTTGAAGATACCACGAATAGCAAGCAGGCGTCCATCCGCCTTGCAGAACATGTAACCGTTCTGTACTCTGAACTCCAGGCCATTTTGATCGTTCGATCTCGGGAATTGTGCTGTATTAAAAGGTCACAACCCTCAGCCACGAGGAAAAGACAAAGGAGATAATAATTATCGTCTTACGTATCCTAACAAAATGTTACAGCTGCAAAAATCTAAATTAAGCAATTCGTATTTTGAATAATCCCATAAATTATGTACTTAGAATACCGATGAATGTTAACGCTCCGTGCGTTCCCTAATAGAGTGAAACAAGTTCTAATACGTAAGCGCTAGAGACTGAATTTGGTTGTTCTCCATTTGTGTTACACAACACGTAAACATTACAAATGCAAGCTTTCAATGTGAAAGGCTAGGAGCACTCAACTGCTGTAGATACTAGGGTTGATGGACTATCGACAGTAAATCTTAGAAAATATTTGCAATATCGATAGCCTTATCGATTATATCGATAGTAGAAAAAAATGTGAGCCGTCACGGGGCGCCTGGCAGATGTAAAACATCGACATTATTTTGTTAAAGTAATATGCAGAAAAGAACAGATTGCGATGGGAACTAAATATGGCATAATGATAAAATAAAATATTTATTTTTTCCAGTAAATGATGACTGTTAATTTCATAAACATTTATTTTCATTAAATACAAAAATCGAATTCGTTTGCGCATGGCGACGCGTCGCCACACTGTACACACTTCTGCATGTTGACTGAATATATGTATATACCATCATATAGCATGGCGACGAGTCGCCACGGCATGAGTCGTCACGCCAGAAATCGGTTTTAAGTGCGCCTATTGATGTTTCACATCAAAAACAATATTACTGGCATTCAATAGTATCGACATCATTGATAATATAATATTGTTTAATCAATAGGATAGTTCTAAAATGGGACCGTTAAAACAGTTTTTATTGAAGGTATGCACGCGATGGCAATAGCTTGGGCTAAGATGGGTCAGTAATTATTTTTTGATTTTAATTAATCTATCGATGTTTTTTTGCTGTCGATACAATCGGTAGGCCTGTCGATAGTGTGACTATTTTCCAAGCTACAGCAGACAGTAGTATCGATAGTTTAATATATCAGTGCAACACTAGTAAGTTTATAAGTGGTTCCCGAAACTCGTGAAATATTCGCTGTTCGGCTTCCTTATTATAATGAAAAGCATCTTTGCGCGACCGCATAATATGCGCATGGTGAAAAACCCGTGAAGTGCTTCTCGCGCGTTTCGGGGTCAGCCAGCGTACAACCAGAGCTCGAGTGGAAGTTGTCGCGAAGGATTCGGTCCAGGGGAGGCATCCGTGGAACCGATGCCGGGAGGACTGCATCGACCCGTCGGCCAGGGAGACCCGTAGAAACGGCTGTCCCGCTGGCCGCCCGTGGCACAGTACAGGGGCCCAAGCGTTCCTAACCAGTTCGCGAGGCTGCCCCATCATGTCACGCATAATCTCGGGGTGGACCGTCGTGCCGGTTGGTGACCGGGGCGTGGGGTCCCGGCGGCCACTCCCGGGGGGGTGCGGGGGCCCTTCCGTCCGGCGGGTCGGCGCATCTCCACTGCAGGCAGTCAATCGGGAAGACAAACCCCCCTTATTTGCCCGGACTCTTCGCGACGGCGTCCGCTCGTTTTCGCGTCTCTTTTTTTTTCACTTCCACCATGGCAGCCTCAATAACAAAGTTTGGACGTACAGCGGTGCACACCCCCACGCCTTCAACGCTGTTTGAGGTCGAGTTCTGCAACATACGCGGACTCCACTCTAACCTCAACGCTGTCCACCACCATCTCGAGACAGCACGGCCAGCATTGTTGTTCCTGACGGAGACACAAATACTTCCGCCTGCTGACACAGGCTACCTTAATTATCCCGGCTACGTGCTTGAAGAGTCCTTCAAAGCGAAAGCCGGTGTATGCCTGTATGTTCGGGCGGATGTTTGTTGTCGCCGTCTCCGCTGCTTGGAAGATCCCTCCTTCTCCATGCTGGGGGTACACGTCGACTCTGGCCCCCGGGCCAGAGTCTACGTGTGCCTCTACAGATCCCACACCGGCGATGTTGAGACAACTCGACTTTTTGAACACCTTAGTCGGGCAGCAGATGACGCGCAGGAGCGATTTCCCAATGCAGAATTGGTGTTTTTGGGGGACTTTAATGCTCACCACAATTTGTGGTTAAGTTCTTCCAAAACTGACCATGCAGGGATCTCTGCTCACACATTCGCTCTCACGCATGACTTGAAGCAACTGGTTGATCAGCCCACCAGGATCCCAGATATTCCAAGTCAAGCGCCTTCTTTACTGGACCTTCTGCTCACGACCCATCCACAGGGCTATCAGGTTGTGGTAAGAGCCCCCCTGGGCTCGTCCGACCACTGCCTGATATCTGCCAAAGCACCACAGGCCAAGCCTCTGCGTCCAGCAGTGGTCAAGCGCCGTATCTGGCATTATGGGTCGGCAGATTGGGACGGTATGCGTGATTACTTTGCGTCCGTCCCTTGGAAGCAGCGCTGCTTCAGTGACAGGGACCTATCGGGCAGTGCCGTTGCCATTACTGAGGAGATCATAATGGGTATGGAATACTATATTCCTCATTCTGATCTCATCAGTAAGGGCACACGTAACCTCTGGTTCAATCACGACTGTGCTGAAGCTGCTTCGCGTAAGCAAGCGGCATATCGTGCTTGGATCAGAGGCCGCGCTCTCAAGGATCCCGGGGTCGATTCACTCAAAGCAGCCTACAATTCTGCTTCCAAGGCCTGTAAGAAGGCTTACATCAGAGCGGATGCCCAGCGTGTTGCACGTGTTGGCCAGGAACTTATAACGCATCCTGCGGGCTCCCGTAGCTACTGGCGTTTGGCCAAGGCCGTGCAAAAAAACTTCTGCCAGCCCTCGCTGCCACCTCTGAGATGCCCAGACGGAACACTAGCTCATAAGCCGCAGGAGAAAGCCGATTTACTGGCAAAACTCTTTGCGGCTAACTCCCGAATCGATGATTGCAATGCACTGCCACCATCATTACCTCACTGTGGCACAACGATGCCTGATATTAAAATCAGGCAGCGTGAGGTTCGTGCCGAGTTGCAATCACTCGACGTCCGGAAAGCTAGTGGACCTGATGGCATCCCAGCAGTAGTACTTAAAAAATGTGCAGCGGAGTTGTCTCCCGTGCTCACGCGCTTGTACCAATGCTCGTATTCTTTGGGGCGTGTGCCGGAGACTTGGAGAGATGCTAACGTGCAACCGGTGCCCAAAAAAGGGGATCGCTCGGACCCGGCAAACTATCGGCCAATAGCAGTCACCTCAGTTTTATGTAAAGTTCTAGAAAAGGTCCTTAATAACCATCTGACCCGCTACCTAGAGGATCACTCCTTGATTAATGATCGTCAATATGGATTTAGACCGAAACGATCGACGGGTGATCTTCTAGCGTACTTAACTCATATCTGGGGTGAGGCTATCGACAAGCGTGGCGAGTCGTTGGCTATCAGCCTTGACATTGCCAAGGCGTTCGACAGGGTCTGGCACAAAAGCCTTCTCTCCAAGCTTCCGGCATACGGTCTGCCAGCCCAGTTCTGTTCTTGGGTAGGTGACTTCCTGCATGAGCGTAGAATTCGTGTCCTTACGGATGGTAGCAGTTCGCGGTTCATGTCAGTGAATGCCGGCGTTCCCCAGGGCTCCGTCCTATCCCCCACTCTCTTTCTGCTGCATATCAATGACCTGATTCCTCTTGGGAATATTCATTGCTATGCAGACGATAGTACAGTGCATGCGGGGTATCTCGGACAAGCAGCGGCTGGGCATGCAGTAACCACGGAGAAACGGGAAAATCTTGTCATTGAACTCAACCAGGCTTTGGAACACATTTCCGAATGGGGTACCAGGAACTTGGTTGGGTTCAATGCCAAGAAAACTCAGGCTTGCGCTTTCACGGCAAAAACATCGCCATTCCTTCCCCTTCCATCTCTTCAGGGCACAACACTACCGCTGCAGAGCAACATTTCCATGCTCGGTATGGAAGTTCGCTCAGACCTGAATCCAAAGGACTACATCGAAACCGTGATCAAAACAGCTTCACGCAAACTCGGAGTCCTGAACAAGGTGCGGCGTTTTTTCACGCCCGATCAACTGTGCTTGTTGTACAAAACGCAAGTGCGGTCCTGCGTGGAATATTGCTCGCACCTCTGGGATGGCTCCGCCAAGTACTTGCTCGATGCTTTGGATAGGTTACAGCGGCGCGCGATCCGCATCATAGGCGATGAGGAGGTGACTAAACACCTTGAGCCTCTTCAATTACGCCGTGACGTGGCGTCACTAAGCGCGTTCTATCGTTTGTACCACGGCGAGTGTTCTGAGGAGTTATTCTCTCTTATCCCACCTTCCCCTTTCCTTCAGAGGACCACGCGCGCTGGCCTACGGAATGCTCTGCCCGCTCACGTGTTCCCTCCCTCTTACAACCTGGGATCCTTTAAAAGAGGCGTGAAGAAGCAACATGCAGGCCGGCAGGGTGAGGATGGCTGGTGTGGCAGGTAGAACTGCTGTATCAGCTATCTTCGCTTCTGGACTTCACCTTCACTTAACATCAGGTGGGGTGGAGTCATTTGTCGGACCTAACTATAAAAAAAAAAAAAAAAAAAAAAATATGCGGATATAGATTCAATATTACTTAAATATTTCAGTCGATCAATATACTTACCTACTACCGAAATATTGTAATCATAACCCATTTTTTTTCATCTACTAAAAACCAAATGAGAGAGGTCTCAATTTGCCTATATCATCATTATCATCAGCCTATTAGTGTCCCCACTGCTGGGGTACAGGCCTTTCCTATGGATGGAAAAGGGAGATTGGGCAATGACCCACCACGCTATTCCAGTGCGGATTGGTGCGGATGCGCGGCCATTCGGAGACGGGTCCCGCGAGTGGTCGCGGGACCCGTCGAGCCGGCCGAGAGAGCGGGTGTGGACCCGCTCTCTCGGCACGCACTAGGGGGACAGCGGTACTCATAGTGCGTGTCGGGTGACGGTGCAGGAGTATTGTTTGGTTTTTAGTGACCCTGTCTAGGGCGTAGGTAGGGCCCTGTTCACATTAGCGAGCTCCAGGGCTGGCTGAAGAGGACAGGGAGGAGTCCCACATACCTTCTTCTCGCTCCCCCAGTGGTTGAAGGATGCGTAAGACACAAAAAAAAGGTACTTGACGTGCCTTTCGAAGCTCGGAGGTGCTCTAGATAGTAAATTTTTGGTCACCCATCCAATGATCGATCACTGTGAAAGTTACTGCAACGATCTCAGCCGAAAACCATTTGCGCCATCGAGCTCCTCCAATAATAAAACATAATATATTTTAACAAATACCAATCATCGAAAAAGAAATCTGTGAAATGCGAACACCGATTTGTGGACGATCAAAGTTTCACGGAAACCACAGAAACAACGCTAAGCAATTCACATTCCCTATTCAAGCGTAAAACAGCAAATTGTTGAGATTCGCGCTCCTGTATTTCATTACTCGAAGTTAGCTTTTAATAAATCCTTATTTACTTAAAATAAGCTTCGCTAATAAGAAATAATCAGCGATCCGACAGTAATTGGGCGACAGACTGATTAATTGTAATTCTGAGCTTGCGTCATCTGATTGTATTCAAGGTTAGGAAGAATAGATACTTTATAGGGTACTCTAAGGCAACGTCAGAACCTTTTATTGCTAAGTGCTAAGTGTGAGTTGCACTTACTAACTCCATTTTTTTTTGTTCCTCCGAGGCGGGAGAACGGATGTGAAATTCTCATGGATACCCTACAGCTGGCTGCAAGGTTATGTCAGACTCCTACTGACTAAAACACTAGCGTAGTTCATGCTTATGGCCGGAAGGGCCTTATAAGCTTCATCTGAAGCGATCATTCCCTGAGAGGGGATGATGCAGAACACGGAGAATGATCACGGTGTAACTGAAGTAATTGCGGGTAGATGTTGTGGCGGCGACATCTATATGCCCCACAGATATACAACGGATGTAGGAAATCATTACTCACCATCCTCAAGAGATGGCGTTACCTGCACTGCGATCAATATTAGTATGGAAGCCTACATCGCGCAAATGAAATTCGGAGGCTAACTCTTCATATATACGATGCCCGACCAACATCAGTCGGGCTGCGGCCGCCGAGCTACCATCATCCAGCTCGGAGGAAGATCTTCCCCTTTGGCCTTCCTACAATGTTATTGGCAGACACATCGGTCTACCCTCTGACGTCATGATCATGGCGCTTGCAACAGTGCCGAAATATCGGAGACTTATAAAAAATAAGGTACATGGTAACAATCCCGTCAATAGCTATACTACTAGTATATATGAAAACTACTAATGATAAGAAGTTTACTGCACTCAGCCAATATGCATAATAGGCAACATTTACTCCCTTATTAGAGAACTCGATGGCGCAGATGGTTAGCGCTTTCGGCTGCGATCGTTGAAGTTAAGCAACTTTCCCAGTGGTCGGTCATTGGATGGGTGACCAAAAATCTTCTATCTCGACTTCCTCCGTGCTTCGGAAGGCACGTTAAGCCGTTAGTCCCGCCTGCGTCTGCAGTTGTAAGCACCCGCCATTCCGCACTGAGCCCGCGTGGTGGGTCATGTCCCAATCTCTCTATTCCATCCATAGGGAAGGCCTGTGCCCCAGCAATGGGGATATTAAAAGGCTGATGACCCCCTTATTAATAAACGAAGACAACGCTTGGATCAGTTATTCCATGTTTTGTCTCTGTCAATTGAATGACAAATGGCTTTTGAGTGACGTGAACAAAAAACGGCGTAACTTCGAAACTTAATCCTTTTTTATTAAAAACTGGGCTACAGTCTAGACATTTTAAAATCACATAACGGCGGTAAGGTTCCGAAACCATCCTAATAACATAGACTGGTTGCGCGGGTGATGCTAAATATTCGTTTTTTTTCAAATGGACTGTAAATTTAAAAATTGGCACGATAATCAAAGAAAGGTGATTTCGAACTGCGTGGATTAAAACAAAAGGAAATAGTTCGAAACCAACAAGGAAGGTTGCACAATACCTTCCATCAACGGCCAGTCCAGAAGCTCCTGAGGTGGACGCGTCGAGCCGGCTATCCAAAACCGAACTTGGGTTCGTGGCCGGTTGATATTCTTACGGGTAACACTAAATGGGTAATCTTGCGCTTCTATTTTCACAATGCGAATCACTCGAACTATGGTTATTGTTTATCAAACGAATTAATTACGAAGAGCGCGATTTACGGCAGCCATTAACAAAAGGTGCGGATTTGCTAAGAAGAATGTTAACTTCAACACCCCCTAGATGTCCCTAGTGGACAATCGTCGACTCACTCTTGCATACGAGATAGGTATGTGCAGGAAAATGATGAAAACGAAAATGGTTTTTGTTTCCCAAAGAGTCAGTTTACAGTACAAGCTGAGACAACTCAGAAAGTAATAATTAATACTTGTGTTTGGATACCTCGCTCTTAGCTTAGTGCGGTTAACAAATTTTGGGCACATAACAACTAATTTCTTAAAGTATCAGGTGTATTTTAACTTTACTAGCTCTGTGCTGTAACTCCCGCTATATTATATTTAGTTCCTTGATTTAATCTTAATATAGTTAATGACCTTACCATAATGTAACGTATGCTATGGAAGAGTGGTTCTTTTTGGTACAGGTGTCTTTGCACTTAAAAAAAAGAGCCTACCTTTATTTATATAACCAAATGTATGGTAAAGAAATAAATCATTTTTATTTATTTATTTTTATTTATTTGTATAAATGTGTATGTGTATGAATGTGTGTGTATGTCTGTGTGAGATAGAGAGTAGGTGTAGGAGGAAGATGGGAATAGGAAATGAGTAAAGTGCCAATTTAACTATTAATCTATACATATAATAAATCTGTAGAGAGGTCAATTCTGTACATGAAATATATTTTCAAAATAACTATCAGGGGGTGATTAGTGATCGATACTGATGCCAAAAATGCAATCAGTAAAATTTTTGTCTGTCTGTCTGTGTGTATGTTCCTTATAGAAACAAAAACTACTCGACGGATTTTAACGAAACTTGGTACAATTATTCTTCATACTCCTGGGCAGGTTATAGTATACTTTTCATCACGCTACAATCAATAGCAGCAGAGTAGTGAAGGGAAATGTTGGGAAAACGGGAGAAGTTACTCCATTTTTTAAGCTTCCGTCGCGTGTGCAGCCTTAATGGTTAAAGTTACATAGAAAAAATGTATGACGGAAATATTCTACATAAAATTGTCTAAAAAATATCCTGCAACAGCATATGTCTATCTTTTATGGTTGACTCACAATAACACGTGTAATTATATAAATAAAGTCATTGTTTATAGCACAAGCCTGAGAACAAAAACTATAGTTTACACTACAGCTCTACACCGAAGCGAAGCGAGGGCGGGCCACTAGTTCAAAATAAGACGATGAGCGATTGTAAGAATTTTTATGCGGTCAATGCAAAATGCCATACTGGCGCAACCATAGACAACATGCATTAAGTGTAGCAAAAAACATTTATTTGTATGCCCTAACAAAGTTTATCAAAAAGTAAATTTCTCAAAAAATTGAGAAGAGGAAAATTGTTACAAGAATGATAAAATTTTGTAGTAGAATTATCCAGTTATTCGCTTATCAAGTGTGCTCATTTTTATTAGGGTCGTTATTGCGGGATGAATATCTTTTCATATTTTACAGCGGAGCCTGTCTCGGCAAGCATGCCTTATCAAGCCCAGCGATAGTTTACAACATTTTAAATTTAAAGTACCTGAGCATGACAAAAAGACAACTTTGTGGTTTTCAAAGTCGAGAATATTGTTAGTTAATTTGTTGTTAATAATTAAAGTTAAGATTTCATTTTTACTTTATCACCCTTTTTATGTTACATTGTAAGCGTGTCAGCATTCTTGTCAATATCTGTGTCTGATGAGAATTTATAAATATTCTCACGTTGACTGGAAAAAATAAACAAAAGAAGACTTTGCCACGTGCCAGCATCAAGAAATCGAAGATATTTTAGTCTGTCGGATTATTTAGAAACATATTTTTTTGGCACATGTGCACAATTTATAAATTCATTTTATGTCCTATTTCTTTGCTTCTCTTATGTTATGTAAGTAAAGCTCCTGTATCTACTTTTGCACCCTTCTATATTTCTCTATTATTATTCCGTTTCTACCATAGGTTGCCTGGAAGAGATTGCTGTTTAGCAATAAGGTCGCCTATTGTATACTCTTATTCATTTTATAAGTTTATGTCTTGTGTCCTCTGTTGTGTGCAATCTATACTTATAATAAATCTGTAGAGAGGTCAATTCTGTACATGAAATATATTTTTAAAATAACTATCAGGGGGTGATTAGTGATCGATACTGATGCCAAATATGCAATCAGTAAAAATTTTGTCTGTCTGTCTGTGTGTATGTTCCTTATAGAAACAAAAACTACTCGACGGATTTTAACGAAACTTAGTACAATTATTTTTCATGCTCCTGGGCAGGTTATAGTATACTTTTCATCACGCTACAATCAATAGCAGCAGAGTAGTGAAGGGAAATGTTGGGAAAACGGGAGAAGTTACTCCATTTTTTAAGCTTCCGTCGCGGGTGCAGCCTTAATCGTTAAAGTTACATAGAAATCATGTATGACGGAAATATTCTACATAAAATTGTCTAAAAAATATCCCGCAACAGCATATGTCTATCTTTTATGGTTGACTCACAATAACACGTGTAATTATATAAATAAAGTCATTCTTTATAGCACAAGCCTGAGAACAAAAACTATAGTTTACACTACAGCTCTACACCGAAGCGAAGCGAGGGCGGGCCACTAGTAAAGAATATTATTATTATCATTATTATTAATTTTAGGTACTTTGAAAAGAGTATGACGAAGCACTCTGTGAATCCATTATGCTTAGTTTACTTACTTGAGCTAGCTCGCTTTGAGTCATTTAACGAAGTACTACCTATGAACAAGGACGTGTACCACGTTGAGCGATTATTAAAAAAATCGCGCAGTGACAGCGCAGCGGGGAGACACGGACGTACCAGCATTTCACCAAAATGCAACATTTTTAATATTTCTTCTTCCTAGTCGTGCACTTTTGACTGTCGTGGTCATGTCTCGGTCGATTCTTGTGCCACTGATGCAATCGCGATGCGTCACCATGCAGCTCGATGCTTTGCAGAGCGACAACAATCATTTACGCTAGAGTGCGTCGCCGATTTAAAAAGGTCTGTCCACCGTGTCGGAGAGCGCCCGCGAGACCTTTTGCCCTCAACTTTCCCTTGCACCACCAACCGTTCCATGGAGTTCTCATTGCGAGTAATATGCCCGAAGAATTGAGGATTTGTATCTGCACAGTCGAAGATAATCTCTCTTTGATGTTGAGTTCCCTCAGTTGGTACCAAACGTTGGTACGGTGCGCGGTCCACGGAATGCGTAGCAGACGTCTCCAACACCACATTTGCAGAGCGTCAATCTTGCATCTCTTTAATATTTAAGTAACCATATAGTATGCGTTCTGTGTTGTTTCCACACGACATGCGACTTGAAGACACCAATACCATGAACCTGAATAATTTGTCAACTATTATTATTATTTTGGCTACTATGTTGTAGTCTAGCTGTGATGTCTTGCCACGGTTTTTGATAATACATATCTTTATATCGACAGTGGAAAGGCAAATTCACTTATACGCCACTTTGATAGAAAATGAATTATATATATATCATTTTAATCAGTACCTTTAGCACGAAACAATATCGAATTCGTAACGTTTGCGAGTCCGAAATGTCATTGTCAAATGTGTACTGATTTTTAGTTCTCGTTACGTACGTTATGGCGCTACTGTTGAAGTTTCCATACAATATTTGACATTGATATTTGTCACTCGCAAACTATTCGAATTCGATATTGGTTCATGCTAAGGGTACTGTACCCCTAGCACGAACCAATTCAATACTTTGCGATTTCAAACTGTCATTGTCAAATGTGTACTAATTTTTAGTTATCGTTACTGTTCATGTTTACAAAATTTGACAATGACATCTCGGACTCGCAAACTATTCGAATTCGATATTGGTTCGTGCTAGGGGTACTGATTTCTTTTTGCGTCGATCTGTTTATGATTCGTAAAGCTTTGTCTTTTTTTGGCGCTTAAGCCACAACATTATTTGAAGATTTTCAATGTTCGCATCTGTGAAGAGACATAAATTTTGGTGCAAGATTTAAAAAAAAAATACCTTTGATACTCTGTCACTTGGCGAACAAAATGCTTTGAACGGTTTTCTACAGTAGTTTTTACTACGCCCCGCCTTCGCGTCGGACGCGCCAATCCGAGCCGCCGCACAAAAGTAAGACAGAGAGCATTTCATTGATGGAATAATGAATTGAATTGCATTTGTTTTAGTTGCAATTTGTCATCCGCATCGTGATCGCGACAGCGCTATACGAAAAAGTAAGACAGCGATAAATTACATGTCTATGAATGAATTTTTACTACGCCGCTACCGCAAGCGATTATGGCATTATGGGTGACAGAGCGGGTCTTTCCGCAAGTGTACACCTAAACCTTTTCGTTTACGCTTGCATACTTCATCGAGTATGCGTGAGGATGCGAATCGATCGTTGTTTCCACTTGTCAGTTCCGACTATCCTCAAAACAGTCACCAAAGAGTAAAAACATACTGTATCATAAATACAAAACAAAAACAATTGCAAACACCTTCAGTTGTATGCTTGTTAATATCCTTCTCTCTAAGAGTCACCGCACACGGGCCACCGACCACAACCACAAAACGCCGCCACCGGCATATTTCTTGTAGTTTTCATACATTTTATATGGACTCGCCACGGTACGCCGGTGGTCGCCACATGCTACAAATCGTCGTTGCTCGCTTCTTGTGGCCCGCACCGGCCACTTAATGCGCCGATACAAAACGCCGCCACACGTCACCCGCGCGATTCCCCACCCCTCTCTCCCTTACCTTAGTCGGCCGCTGTCGCGCGCTTCAGCCACTTTAGTAGCCGCTTCTAGCTTCTTGTGGCGGCGTTTGTGGCTGTGGCGTGTGGCCCATGTGCGGCGACACTAACTGGCATTTTTATTTTTAATAGTAATCTTAAATAAACAAACAATAGTCAGTTAACAATGATTAGTTTTCAGGAATCCAAGTAGGAATTCAGTAGGGCCGAGTAAGTGAGAATGAATGGAGCAACACGTTTTTGTAACGCTACAGCTAATTTTTTTTTTTAATTTTAAGTGAATTTTACTGCTAGAGAATCTGAAGAATATTTTGCTACAAAATATTCCACTTGGTTCAGATTTTAGACGGGATTTGAAATCAATCTTCCGCTATCAGCTATGTTCGCAACAGGACCTCGATTACACGCAGAGTCAGTGCTTATAAAGTTTCCAGAGCTCCACAGTATCAGGGGACATAAGCTTTTCTCTCTTCGAAAGAAAATCGTGAAGAAATTTGTTTGCAGAAATATTAAACTAGGCCAAGGTATATAGTTTAAGTACAACCGGATACCATTATTATGCATATAAAAGTATAGTAATTAATGAATTGCTTAAACAAAAAAATTGAATTAAAAAAATCATTTTATAATTATAAGTTTGTCTTTCATTACCCACCCGTACCTAAAAGCAAAACAATTACACATTCAGCGTGCATAGCAGGAGCTTAAGCTTTTATTATTTCGGGCTAAAAACTTAAGCCTATTAAGTATTTTCAATGGCAGTGCTCAGTTGGCGCCCTCCTTAATACCTTGAAAGCTTACCCACTTTACTGTTTGTTGTTTCTATGCTGTGGCTTCGTGAACCATTATCCGGTTGACGTCACATAAAACGAATTCGCGCGTTTACGCGACGCCTCGTAAAATTGATACTTCTGGAACATATGGAATGTCGCTTTCCAATGAATGAAATCGGTAGGTATTTGTGTCAAGGAACATATTAAATAGGACGACAATGCTTTGCATTTGATTTGGTATTTGCGTAACGTTGCGTAAACTTATAAATATTTTGGTGTGTGTGTGTTGTAGGAAGGCCAAAGAGGAAGATCTTCCTCCGAGCTGGGTGATGGTAGCTCGGGGGCCGCGGCCCGACTGATGTTGGTCGAGCATTGTATATATGGAGCGTTAGCCTCCGAACTTCTCTTGCGCGATGTAGGCTTCCATACGTTGTGAACGCAGCGTCGGTAGGGCCATCTCTTGATACGGCGAGTAACTATTTCCTCCATGTTGATTATGTGGGGCATGTAGATATCGCCGCCACAGTGTCATCATGACAGTTGGTCTAAGCCGGCTATAAGTGCGTTAGGTGTGACGTGAGTGCCAACGACTTTATCTGCGTGGAAAAATTGATTTCTCATACAAACTTTGAACCTCCGTTTTAACATTTTAGTGGCTGAGTTTTAATTGTGTGCCAAAAGAGTGCCAAAAGTAGAAATTTGGCACACATAATAGCTATATGTGTGCCAAAATTTTAGCACAATCCGTTCAGTGATTTGAGCTGTGCGTTGATAGATCAATCAGTCATTAACGGTTGCCTTGTAATATATACAGATTGAGCTATGCAAATCCGATTGTATGTATGTGTAGAAACAGCCACTCACGTTCTGCTGGAATGCAAAGGAGCGGCCGAATACCGGGCGAAATACCTCGGCTCACCGGGAAACCTCCAAGAGGTAATCACCAATGTGAAGGCCCTGGGGGCGTTTCTGGTGGAGCTGGGCTGGCTGGAGAGATTCCGGTTACACACCCTCCTCACGCAAAACAGGCGCCATATGGACGTCAAGTTGTGGAAACGCCCGTTGCAAGAAGAAGAAGAAGAGAAGAACCGATTCTAGTTGAGCTTCCAACTTAGTTCGTAACAAATACTTTGAGTATTTAACATTCAGTCTGTATCTTAGAAGTTTTGCTTTTCATTACTAGTTCATTTGATATCATTATGGACTTTAATGGCTCTGGACGTAGTAAGGTCATGGTGAGATCGTGTCTATCACGTTTAACATTGCTTAGAAGTCAGTGTTTTCATGGATGCTACAGACGTGACAACTCTTTAGTCCGATTATAAAAATATACAAGAGAAACATCATTTATTTCAACACTTCATACTAACTATCGTTGATCTAGTCAAAGTCCAATCACTGCTCCGTTGGTTAACGAACGTTAAGCGATTAACTTTGTAGCCGTAAATGTAGAAAGAACATCAGGCCTGTTTTTTTGGACTGGGGCACAAAAGCAGATGCAATAGGATCAATCAAACTACAACAACAACACAAACAACACTTTACCACAACAACACTTTACTTTTGTACAAATCTTTTGTTTCGTCCACAATTTTTTGTTCTCCCTACCACTCGTTATTGGAATTTGTCCAATAACGAGAGAGTGGTAGGGAGAAAAAAATTTTTTTAGATCCGGATAAAAACGAGCGAAAATAAACTCTACAACATTTAAAGTATAATGTAACAACATTTTTAAATCATAATGTTGTTATAACGTTAGTACAATCATGATTTATTTCATATAGAAAACCTGTTGGTGATGGAATGATTGGAACAGTTCAAACCTAAGCATATTCTTCTGTAATATAATTAGACACTTTATAATAAGCTTTTTTAATAATTCATATAGTAACACCAAATTGTAATAAGATATTTGAAAAAGCCCACGTATCTAATCGAATTCCACAGCCACAATAAGTAGGTCGAACGCTTTGACCACTGTGAGAGATAAAATAAAAATAAAATTGTTTAGCACAAACAAAACTATAAACAGCAATCGCAATAAAGTCATTATCCTAATTAAAGAAAGACAAAGTCACAATCAAAAGCTATTTACTACAATTTATATGTAAATCTATGATGACTTCCTAGCTAGTACCTTCATTAGGAAATTCATATTCAAGGCAGTTTGGGACTGCCTGAGAAGGGCTTTTGGGTCACTTGAATCAAATCACATGGTTGCACGGTAGTTAGTAACTTAGAATAGTCAAACCCTTGACTGTAACTAAAACGATTAGTTGAACACACAACAAATTGGAGTACAAAGGGCTAAATTGCGTATAAATTGTAATTTCTCGTTGTACAATACTGAAAGTAGGACGGGAGGCTTTTGCGTAATTCGGCCATTGACCGTCCCTTTCTCATCAATTTAATAAAAACACTCAATGTTCTCTTAATTTTGGACTCTTAGATAAGAGAGCATTAGAAATGCCATTAGCTTTTAAGGAAGGGACATTCAATTATCATCATAATAGAACGAAATTATGTCCACGGGAAAATGTTAAACTTTTTGCGGGAAATTTGGAATTCAAATATAAATTCACATATTTTTTTAGTATACCGTTTTGCAATAAAAGAATACTGTGAAAGAATTAATCATAAATTAAGCATAAAGTACAATTTACAAAATCAATTCATTACCCCTATGGACACTTTGGTACGGGCATTTTCACAGCAGAAACCAACCATTGAACGGGTATGACGTTCATTTTTATTTAGAACATTTTTGACGTTTCGGCGTCTTTCTTCAATGATTATTATCAGAATTTAACAGGCACGTTCATAGAAGAAATTTTTGAAAAATTTTTTGGTTGTCTACAGAACAATAGAGTCCGACCTTCCATAATAAATTGTGAAAGAACTACTCGTTAAGCGATCCAATTTCATGATTGGTGTGCGTTGTACTTAATATTTATGCCAATAAAGTATTATTTGTTTCTTAGGTTTTCACGCATATTACTCATTAAATAAAACTAGTTTTAACGGGTAAATGCACGAACTTTATTTATTTAATGACTGTAATATTGTATCGCTACAGTGATTAATATTTACAGAGTTCGTTAGTATTTTCATTGAATAATTTCTATTGAGTTGGATTACGGTAGAAATACTTTTTGAATAAAACTAATTTTAACGGGTTAATGCACGAACTTTGTTTATTTATTTATTGACGTTTCACAGCCTTTTCATGTCTGCATCGTAGAATATTTTTTTTTATTTTTTTTTATTATTCTGATGATGCAAAACTGAAATATAATAATTTTTTTTGACAAAAAAAAATAAAGTTCGTACATTAACCCGTTAAAACTAGTTTTATTCAAAAAGTATGTCTACCGTAATTCAACACAATAGAAATTATTCAATGAAAATACTAACGAACTCTGGAAATATTAATCACTGTAGGGATACAGCATTACACAAAAGTGTCGTTAAGCCTTACTTCTCATAATTAACACCCTAACTGCGCACTAATACAAGTTTCCTGTACGTAAAATTGAGAAGTTCTCTCAAACAAACATGCTATGCTATTCAGTATTTGGAGGTGCTAAAACTGTTTCCATTTGACTCCGAAAGCACACTATCACAAGCAGCCATCATAAGCGCCATGTCAGTTCGTAGTAAGTACTGTAACGTCCGTTACGTTACAGCCTCCTTGTTTAGGTAAACTCTTTCCTCTTGCAATGCCTACGGTTGGCAGTTATATTAAAAAGTTAATGTCATGATTTTAAGATTTGAAATAAGGAATCGTCTGTCTTTTGATAGAAGGTTCTATACAAGAGACGATCTTCAGGCACCAAACCTTGCGTAGCTTAGATAAAAATAATTATATTCGCCTGAAATCTAATATAAAATAATAACCATCGTCAAGTTGTTTCAATAAATTCCTACGCCCCTGAGTTCTATCCACTCTGGCTAGAACTCCTCAGTACCTACTTTGATTGATATCTCGATACCGATCTCTCTTAAAATTGATGCCCATTAGGCAGCGCAGAAGTATGCGGGCTCTGACCACCCTGTTCTCTTTGCTGGATTCTCCAAATACTCCCCCTTATCTCTCTTCTCAATTTCAGTACTTATGTACCTCTCATAGAAAAATCTTCGATCTTCTTCTAATCGTTTACTTATCGTTCCATCACACTGCTCCGATATTATTCACTCTTCCTTCTTCGTAAAAACTATACTTTTGTGGAATGATCTCCCGCTAGATATCAGAATGTCCCCCAGTGAATATACCTTTAAAACCAAACTGCGAACTTTTTTATTAGAACAGGCGTTTCGTTGAATGGTTTGTCGTCATTATTTTGTATTTATTTTGGAAATATGTATGTATTTGTGTATTTATTTAAATATATTAACTTATATATGTGTATGTTATATATTATTATTTATATTTATTATTTTTATAAACTTCTCTTTCAATGTGATTTCCACTTTAGTTGTGCACCCTACCACTAATAATCTCCACAACATCCTATGATTGACTGGTAGAGAATGCCTACGGCATTAAGTCCGCCCTTGTACATTTGTGCTTAAAGAATAAATAAATAAAATGAATAAATATATGATATTAAAAACATTACGAATGAGAAGCGAGCGACAGAAAACAAGCATAAGTTTATCCGGAATCATATAAAACAAAATCCGGCGAGTTACCGAAACAACTACGCTCGGGGCATCGCTCGGGATACCGGAAAACTAAAACCAAACTTTATTCTGTAACATCGCAAATAGTTTTCCGCGCAAGGCGTAGGGTTGACGCATCTGTTGCTTAATCTTTTTACTTTGTTGAAAAATCATACCGACTACCTTTATTTATTTATTGTGATAAAAACGACAAAAAGCAATTACATTTATCACACATTTACATTTTTAAGTTTCACACATTTTGAATGGATGTCATAATATACCATAAAACGTCAATATTAATATAATATACTATAAATAATAATAATATAATCTGGACAACTTCAAGGCCAGAGCGAACAGGCGTGTACCATCCTAGGCCTCATCATCGCTTTCCATCAGGTGAGATTGTGGTCAAACGCATTGCCTATTTTGCATAAAAGAAAAGGGTAAGCGTTTCAAATATATATTAGATGTTTTAACAAAAATTAATGTCAAGCACTATACTCATTTTCAGTGCAACCAGTATTGCTCCATTGATCCGTCAGACTTTCACAATAACATATATAATGCTGACTTGATGGTAGACCAACTGTCAAAAGAAAAGTCAAATTCAGTGTTGGCGTCCCGGAGTGCATTGAGGTTACGCAATGATCTAACCAAAGGTGACATCGCACGCGCCACGGTGTGACCCCTGTTTTCGTGAAAGAGATTATGTTGCCGATGAGGACCACGCCTGCGTTCCGGTGGAAGCCCAAGTTTGTCCGGGACAAATAGAATACACAAAAGATTGTGCAAGTGGAGGCAATCAACACATACTTTTATTGTTATTTTAAATGTTTTTTGATGTGATAATGTCTTACAAATAGATGAACACCGACTACACTCACGAATGTGACGTCAGTCACGTTATGTGCGTCATGTCACGAGTCACGTTATATGACGTCATGTCACGTTACTTCAAAGTTCCGCATTGTGTGTGTCGAGGACAAGCCCCCCTTTCACCTGAACCCCTTTTCCCTCTATCCCTCTCCTCAAAGTGTACCTCACCCCCGCGGAGCCTAAGGGTCCCCAGAGAGGTACAAAGGCGTGTTTAGCCTCAATCGAACCTCCAATTGCATTATGACGCATGCGACTTGTAATTTCATAACTTATTGCTAACTTTGAAACATCAAAAGCACTTAAATTTTATTGTTAAAACGAATAAAATGAAATTCCACTAAGCTAAGCCTTGGTGCATGGTGGTCCAAAATAAAATTATTAAAACGTCCCACAGCAAACAGCTAAGTAGTGGAAAAGGTCAAAGAAGATTGAACCTCCTTTCTGCGGCGGACTTTAATAAATGTCATATTATGACAACATCCGGGACCAAAGGCAAAGGTCTAACGTAATCTGAAATAACGGAGAATATTTTTGACGCTATAAACCTTTTTATTTAGCTATTACAACCTCCATAGTGCAAGTGGCATGTGTCGCCTACTCAGAGGTACTGTGTTAGAATCCCGGTGGGGCAAATGTTATGATGAAAACGAGCATCTAGATAAATGAACTTATATATGTATCCGTACATTATAAGTATGTATTATATCCGTCACTCTAGTATAACATAGCACAAGCTTTACAGTGAAAAATTCACTGAAAATGTTTTACAGTGCTTACTTTGTGGCTATACTAAATGATGTGAGTGTTAGAAATATTTATTTAGTTCTACTAGTAGCGTCCGCCCGCCACGTCGTTCGCTTTAGTGTCGCCGCACACAGGCCACACGCCACAGCCACAAACGCCGCCACGAGAAGCTAGAAGAGGCTACTAAAGTGGCTGAAGCGCGCGACAGCGGCCGACTAAGGTAAGGGAGAGAGGGGTGGGGAATCGCGCGAGTGACGTAGGGCGGCGTTTTGTATCGGCGCATTAAGTGGCCGGTGCGGGTCACAAGAAACGAGCAACGACGATTTGTAGCGTGTGGCGGGCAACGGCGTACCGCGTGTGGCGAGTCCATATAAAATGTATGAAAACTACAAGAAATATGCCGGTGGCGGCGTTTTGTGGTTGTGGTCGGTGACCCGTGTGCGGCGACACTTAAGCACTTAAATGTTAAATACTTATATTTTAAGAATAACTCAGGAACGTATTTTTTTTTTCGGGATAAAAATATCCTCTATGTAGTTTGTGACCCGGACTGTGACAGTCCGGGTCACAAACTATGTAGCGTTCCATATTTCTTCCGAGTTCTTCTATTAGTTTTTGCGTGATTGAGTAACAAATACAAAGAAAAACATCCACATTTAACATAAGTAGGATTTATTTATAATTTTATACCTGTTTTAGTTTTATCTCATCCCTAAATAGTAGTGGCAGATGGAGTGTTCCCTGCAACCTCAACCAAGAATCTTGTATGTTCGCTTTCCTTGAGCGGTGTTCGTGCGAGTTTTAAGCGGTTGCAATATTAAACATGATTTAATGTTTACTAAGTGGGATTAAAGTTATTTCTTTATTAGCACAGAATAGTTTGTCATATTATATGTTATTATAGGTAATCATTTTTTAAGCATTTAACTGCTAGATGTTTAAATATAAAGAAAATTTTACTAGAAAAGGTTTCACTTCCAACCCGAGTGGATTTTTTTCTAGTAACGTTTTCTTCATATTTATATAGTTTGTTTCAGACGGGATTCAAACTCGCATCTTCCGCCATCAGGGTAGCCTCAGAAATACTAGATATTATATATTCTCTCTCGAGAGCGGAGCTCGATGGCGCAAGTGGTTAACGCGTTCGGCTGCGATCGTTGAACTTAAGCAACTTTCGCAGTGGTCGGTCATTGGATGGGTGACCAAAAATTAATATCTCGAGCTCCTCCGTGCTTCGGAAGGCACGTTAAGCCGTTGGACCCGGCTGCATCTGCAGTCGTTAGCACCCACCAATCCGCACTGGGCCCGCGTGGTGGGTCATGGCCCAATCTCCCTATTCCATCCATAGGGAAGGCCTGTGCCCTAGCAGTGGGGACATTAATAGGCTGATGATGATATATTCTCTAGGATTTATAAGTTGTTTCTTTTATAACATTATCTCTACAAAAATTGATTCAGTTTTAGTAAACATTAATGAACGGTTTTTAGACCACATAGAGCAAGCTACACAGAATTTTTACTTGGCAGTTTTGTACTATTTTTGTGTACATTTTTGTATTTATTGTGTACGTTACATTGTAGTTGTTTCCTTATATGAAAACAGTCCATTTTTAATTAAAACATCTACATATTATTCGTTATCAGCTGCCTACAAAGCTTTCCTTTTCATTCGAAAAACATATAAAGTTTAATAAAAAAAATTACTAACCTGCTTAAAGATGTGCTGTCATTTGTATTTTAAATTCGTATTCTTATTTAAAATTACATTGCGGATTCCACTGTGTGCAAACTTCGTGAAAATCTGATATTATTTGAAGATTAGCAACGCTGTTCTGTATATAAGATCTAACTTAAAATTGAGTATTTGAAGATTAGCAACGCTATTCTGTATATAAGATCTAACTCAAAATTAAGTGTTTGAAGATTAGCAACGCTATTCTGTATATAAGATCTAACTCAAAATTGAGTATTTGAAGATTAGCAACGCTATTTTGGACATTAGATCTAACTCAAAATTGAGTGTTTGAAGATTAGCAACGCTATTCTGTATATAAGATCTAACTCAAAATTGAGTATTTGAAGATTAGCAACGCTATTCTGTACATAAGATCTAACTCAAAATTGAGTGTTTGAAGATCAGCAACGCTATTCTGTATATAAGATCTAACTCTAGATTGAGTATTTGAAGATTAGCAACGCTATTCTGTATATAAGATCTAACTCAAAATTGAGTATTTGAAGATTAGCAACGCTCTATTTTGAGTTAGATCTTATATACAGAATAGCGTTGCTAATCTTCAAATAATATCAGATTTTCACTAAGTTCGAGTCTTTCTTTACACGTACACAGATGCTTCCCAAATAATAATATGTGAGTAATCTTGTGTCTCGCGCCTTTCGTGTTGTCGTTACGTCTCTGGCGGTGTCCCATCATTTATGGGTCGCGGACTTTTCACACGGGCGCGGTCTTTCACGAGTGACGGTCGCAATAAAACAGATTGGTTTATGAAGTGTGTTTTATTATTCGGGAGCCTGTGAAGCGGCACAGCGGTCGTAACTGCCTCGCGATTCCCTTTTGTTTCGCCGCATCGGCCATTTGTGTTTTATGAAATTGTTCCTCTGCGTTTGTGCATTGTCTGAAGGAACATTAACGATAGATTTGTTATGGTCTTTAGATTCGTTTTTATGTTGCGTGCTTTTTATACGCTGTTTATAGCTATTTATTACTTTTTTTTTCCAATCCTGATTATTATTGACGATTACAATATAATGCATTGGTTAATGAAGTGTGTTTTATTGTTCGGGAATCTGCGAAGAAGCGCTGCTGTCGTAACAGCCTCGCGATTCCCTTGTGTTTCACTGCGTCGGTCATTTATGTTTTATGTAATTTTACCTCTGGGTTTGTGCATCGTTTGAAGGAACAATAACGATAGATTTGTTATGGTCTTTTATGTTATTTTTATGTTGCGTGCTTTTTATATGCTGTTTATAGATATTTATTAGTTTTTTTCCAATTCTGATTATTTTTGATGTTACAAACCTTTAACAGGTTTTGTGGACGCGACTCTGAAAAAGTTAGGTTATTTTGAAATTGAGTTATGAGATTAAAACGAATTAAAGGACATAATCAAAGTATGCAGTTGTATTATTGACGTTTACAATAAAATAGATTGATTTATGAAGTGTGTTTAGTAAAACATTACCTGAAATTAACCCGAATAATAATTCGGGAGTCTGCGAGGCAGCGCAGCGGTCGTAACTGCCTCGCGATTCCCTTTTGTTTCGCTGCGTCAGCCTTTTGTTTTTATCAAAATGTACCTCTGCGTTTGTGCATCGCCTGAAGGAACATTAACGATAGATTTGTTATGGTATTTAAGATTCTTTTTATGTGGCATGCTTTAAATTTGCTGTTTATACCTATTGTAGCGTCATGGACGTAGGATTTCGTTATAATAATTGGTCCATGTTAAGCGTAGTTTATGACTGTAAGCAGACGAATTCATGGCAACACTCTTTTGTCCACGATATTATTAGCAGTGTCGCCTGCGCATACGATGAAGCGGCGAGCCGGTACTACTCGTGATTACGAGTTACCTACAGCCGTTTATTAGATTTTAATTGATTCTCATTTTTCTTGACGTAACAAACCTTTAAAAGGCCGCATGGTGCGACTCTGGGAAATGTTTGAATAAGTGTATTTTATAATTATGGAGTGCGTGGCAGCGCAGCGGTCGTAACTACCTGGCAATTCCCTTTTGTTACATTAACGATAAATTTGTTATGTTTAAACTTTTTTTTTATTGAGCATGCTTTTATAAACACTTTGATATGGTCTTTATTGTGTTTGATAGTTTACCATCATACACCTTTCGAATCTATAACATGTGCAAACATACAAACAGACACGAAGTCTGTTTGTATGTTTGCACGGAATTTTCTGCCAATTATTTTGTTTTCTCTTCTGATCCAAGCCTAGAAACTTGGTCATTACAATAATTTGTGGTCTTTAAATCCCAATCAGATCCGATCCTCATCAGTTCAATGATATACTAAGGGCGTATTGAATGCCTATTGTACTTCTGAAATATTCATATTGCCAAAATAACCTTAAGGGCATTTTATAATCGAAAACCTACGCAAAAAAATTGTGTACAAAGCTCAGTTATATTTATAGAACTAGCAGCCGCCCGCGACTCGAACCTCGTTAAAATTATATTTTAAGAATCCCACAGGGACCTATCATTTTTCTGGGATATAAAAGTCATATACTATATGCTTACCAAATTTAGTCCTAATCCTTACAATAGTGCCTGCGTCATTGAGAAACACACAAACTCTCATATGTTTAATATTAAGTAGGAATTTGACGTAGTGAAAATACGCCTCAATGACAAATGACTTAACGTCCACAAACAAACAAACTGAGTAATTATGCGGTTCAAAAAAGCAGTTCCATCCATTCTGGATAGTGACCACGCTTGGCCATAAATTCCGCGTAAAGCCATGCGAATGGCAGCCCCGCCATAGTCCCGATGCAGTCCGCTTTCAATCCTGAATTATGAACATTATTATTACAGGCGAAGATAATTCGGATATTCCAGGAAAATAGTGGGAATCGTCTATTTGTGATACTGTGTGGGAGATTTGCTAGGGTGTTGTATTCAGAAATCAATATTTCTTTATTCAAATTAGATGTACTCGTATAGTGCAACTCTTTCGAATCGGCCAAAATTTTTTTCCCTGCTACTCGTTATTGGACGTAATTTTTAGCTGCGGAGAAAAACGAGTGGAAAAGGCTCCGCAATATTAAAAGTATCATGTAACAACATTTACAAATCATTTTGTTGTTACAACGTCAATACAATCATGATTTATTTAATATAGAAAACCTGTTGGAATGATCGGAACAGTTCAAACCCAAGCATTTTTGTCCGTAACAGAATCTGGCTCTTTGTAATAAGCTTTTTTAATAAGCATTTTTTTATATTATCTTTGAATGTATTTATGGTTAACTCTTGGATATTACTTGGGACTTTATTGTATAAGCGAACACAAAGACCTTTAAATGAATTATTGATTTTGTGAAACATAGTAGGTAAGTTTGTTTATTTTTGTTTCTTGTATTAAGTGTGTGAACATCACTGTTTTTAAGAAACAGATTAATATTTTATCTTACAAGTAATAAATTTTCTTATATGTATTGTGATGCGACCGTCATTATGCCAAATTCTTTAAACTTATCTCTTAAGGATTTTTTAACTTTGTATGAGGAGACGTGTTTTGGGGCCCGAGTTTAATCTCATCAGATTGAAGTTCTATGTCCGTGACTAAATTGCTAAGGTGACTTTGACTCGACAAGAATTTCATAAAAAAAAAGCCTACAGATTTCCATGATACGAGCGAATAGCATAAGGTCCAAGAGTTAAATGATATACCGGGTTCACACGAGGCGATTGTAGTTGATCAACTGCTAAATCGCAGGCAGTTTCAACCGTCTGAACAGACTTTCAATTGAGTTGAAGCAAGCATCAGCAATTCAACGATAAAAGTTGATCAATATAAATCGCCTTGTGTGAACCCGGTAGTAGGGAGCCATCGAGCTCTTGGGCCGGTCGCCTTCAGTCTGCGATCATGTAAATTAAAAACCACAAAACCACGGAATATATTGTCGCCAGCCACTACTGGCAAGTCTAGTTAACGTTGGCTGTCGGTTCCATGCCAACTCAAGCAATAAACCGTAATTCAGTTCTATCAACATGCATGCATGCAAGTCGGGGCGACTTCAAAGTCTATCCCGCGGTTTTCGCCGACAACACCGCCCTCTATACCTCCGATAGACTTCTCAGAACAGTCTGTAATAGACTTCAATCAGCCGCTACCACCCTTGGCGATTGGGTCCGTAGATGACGTATCGAGGTTAATCCGGAAAAAAGCGTCGTGATCCTTTTTAGCACGACACCGCCTCCCACGCGTTCTCTTCCGAGCATCCGATTATTTGTCGTCCCCTGGGAGGACCGGGTCAAGTACTTGGGAGTCACGTTAGATAACTGATTGAAGTTTGCACTTCATCTCAAAATAGTTCGTGATCGCGCAGCATTCAGGCTATAACACCTCTTAGGGAAGCGTAGTAAAATGTCACTTAGGCATAAGTTGACAATTTACAAAACTTGCATCTGCCCTATCATGGCCTACGCAAGTGGTCTTAAGCCATTACTAATGCTACAAAATCGTCTGTTGCGCTTTGAACCGGGTTACCCGTGGTACGTGCGCAACATCGATTTGCATCACGATCTCAAGTTACACTCCATCGCGAAGAATATGAAGGACGCCTCGAGACGTTACTTCGATAAAGCCGCGCATCATCTGAACCCCGTAGTAGTTAAAGCTATTAGTTATCAAACGTCCGCCCTCCCGTCCTCCAATTGTAGGTCCCTCCAATTGTAGGTCCCTCTAATTGTAGGTCCCTCCAATTGTAGGTCCCTCCAATTGTAGGTCCCTTCAATTGTAGGTCCCTCCCGCTTTAGCAACCCGTTGCCCGTGGTACGTGCGCAACATTGATTTGCATCACGATCTCAAGTTAAACTCCATCGCGAAGAATATGAAAGACGCCTCGAGACGTTACTTCGATAAAGCCGCGCATCATCTGAACCCCGTAGTAGTTAAAGCTATTAGTTATCAAACGTCCGCCCTCCCGTCCTCCAATTGTAGGTCACTCTAATTGTAGGTCCCTCCAATTGTAGGTCCCTCCAATTGTAGGTCCCTCCAATTGTAGGTCCCTTCAATTGTAGGTCCCTCCAATTCCGTCCGCCTAGGCACGTCTTAGAATACCGCGACGATGAAATCACCCGCGCCAATGCGCCTCTGACTCCTCCCACACAGGCTACAAATACCAACACTACACAGCTAGCAAACTTGCACACTAGCTTAGAATTAGGCAGACACCGCACCCGTAGAATAAGAGTGCGAAGACCCGGTCTACACTCGAAACGCTGTACCAGGTACTATCGCGGAATTTTGCGCTCTGTCACTTGGCGAACAAAATGCTTTGAACGGTTTTCTACAGTAGTTTTTACTACGCCCCGCCTTCGCGTCGGACGCGCCAATCCGGGCCGCTGCACAAAAGTAAGACAGAGAGCATTTCATTGATTGAATAATAAATTGAATTGCATTTGTTTTAGTTGCAATTTGTCATCCGCATCGTGATCGCGACAGTGCTATACGAAAAAGTAAGACAGCGATAATTACATGTCTATGAATGAATTTTTACTACGCCGCTACCGCAAGCGATTATGGCATTATGGGTGACAGAGCGGGTCTTTCCGCGAGTGTACCTGGACGTTTTTCCCCGACCCCCACGACAACGGCTAACTAGGACCGAGGTCTGAGTCTCAGAGACGCCCTCTAGTTGAGCCGCCCCCCTCATGTTCGAGTTTTCTAGAGGCTCCAGGCGGACACGAACCTGGAATACCTGTAGAGGCACTCGCTAATTCTCGGCTTGAGGTCCCCTTAAGATCTCGCCGTCCACAATCCAGTTACGATGTACAGGTCATCTGCGAACAACATCATACACACTAAAAAAAATAGCGGAAATCCAGATTTTTTGATGTTAATCAAAGTTGGCAATCATAGTCAATCTTCTTGATTTTTCAATGACTTGAAGCAATATGTAGGCTGGAACTCAGCAAAAAAACAAACTTACCCAAAACGTGATCCTACGCCTATAAATACTAACCCTAATTGAGAGTAATGATGTAGCAAATTGGCATGCGGGACGGCAGACGACGCAGGAAGCTGATTAAGAAACTAGCCAAGAGCGAGACGCACTTCTACAAGAAGGTTTTATTCTCGCTCTAACCTTAGTACGAACCGATATCGAATTGGAATAGTTGAATTCGGTCTCGATACGCTTCTAATGTCAAGAAATTTTATATGGAAACTAGCTGACCCAGCGAACTTCGTACCGCCATAAAAAATAGGGGTTGGTGGTAGAAGGGTGAAAATTTAGGGTTGTACGTATTTCTATATGATGCATCATAAAAAAAAAATCTAAGGGGTGGATTATCCTTAACATTTAGGGGGATGAAAAATAGATGTTGTCCGATTCTCAGACCTACCCAATATGCACACAAAATTTCATGAGAATCGGGAAAGCCGTTTCGGAGGAGTTTAACCACGAACTCCGCGACAGGAGAATTTTATATATAAGATGCTAACAACACCGCAACGGGTGTAATGAGAATTAATAATCATAACTTCTTGACATTTGTCGCGTGTCGAGACCGAATCCAACTATTCGAATTCAGGATTGGTTGGTTGGTACTAAGGATTCTGTTTCAATTTTTGAAGTACAATACGAATATGAGCATTTTCTCATGAACCAATGTATAATGCTTATTAGTCATGTTAACATTTTCCCTACCGAGATTCCAAACAAGAAGCTCTGAATAGGCTACACCTTGAAAACCGATGTAAATTCCACCGCCACCACTGAAGTTATTATCCTACTGTCTACTTATATTATAAACTAGCGGCCCGCCCTCGCTTCGCTTCGGTGTAGAGCTGAATGTAGACTACAGTTTTTGTTCTCTGGCTTGTATTATACACAATGACATTCATCTATGATTCTACTTATACCTGCATCCAAAGTCTCAGCCCAATCGGTTTAAAATTGACAAAGTTTCATACAAACTTTCATTCCCTATTTTATCCCCTTGGGGGTAGAATTGATCATAATCCTTTCTTAGCGGATGCCTACGTCATAACATCTACCTGCATGCCAAATTTCAGCCCGATCCGTCCGTGGTTTAGGCTGTGCGTTGATAGATCACTATGTCAGTCAGTCAGTCACTTTGGAGTTTTATATATAAAGATATCAAAGTTTGTATGTTTGTTACTCAATCACGCAAAAACTACTGAACGGATTGGGATGAAATTATACACACAGCCCGAATATAGATATAGGACTCTTTTTATCCTGGAAAAGTGGTAGCCAGTCTAGAAATTTGTGCAGCATGTATGTATGTAATATATTTATTCATAAAAAGTTGCACTTTCATTTAAATCATGCCCCGCAAAACTGCTTACGCAGTTTGACTGCAGGTAACTCGCTTTATATAAACATAGCTTATAAATTATTAAATTAGTTGATATTAATACAATTTATTTACGTAAAAAGTTACAACGTATTTCACAAGTGTTTTTTAATAAACTTTTAAATTTAGCAAGTTTAGGCTCACGTCTTATGTCCTCGGGTAAACTATTGAGTAAGTATGGAACTCGTTTTTTTAACGTTCTATCTCCATAGTAATTTTGTACCATGGGTATTTCAAATTTACCTTTGGACATTGACCTTGTGCCAGTTTTATGTTGCACCAAATTAGTGAAACGATCCTGTTTACTATGATTGCTTACAAGTAGAAGGTATTTATGTTTCAGGCTAGCCGGTAAAATTTTACATATTTTATGTAGCTTAGAGTTTACTCTCCTTTACATTGATTCTTTGTCTTTTTATTTACGAGTGTTTATTTACGCATGATGAGAACTGTAAAATTAAAGCGGGATCGCAGTATTTCAGACCTAATCTCTTTCAAAAAACTTGTTTAAGGGAACTTAGACGAGAAACAGGGCTAGCAACACAGCTCTCGTGTCATTACTGACGAACAGATAGACAGACGAAGCGTATGTTCTGTCCTAAATATTTGACCACGGAACCCCAAAATAAATCCCTCAAAGCAAAAACTGGATACATTTTATTATTCGCACAATTGCGATGGTAAATCGTTAGACCTTTAATCTTGAATTAAAGTTAAGCGTCCACGAAGTTCAAAGCTTGTGAGTTAATCAATTAGCTACCTTTTAAAAGAAGAAGATTAAGAAAGGTAGGTAGCGTGGCGGATTTGCCGCTCAAATTGGAGCACCCGATTTTTTTTTCTTGCCACTGTGTGGCAAGACTTTTTCATGCTTTTTCGTTTTTTATTCCTTTCGAGAGTTATTGTTTTCTTTCATACATGATTCATTTTTCTGTTTGGCAATAAGAAACACTTATATTTTTTAAGCATTTAGGAAAATATCTACGCGGCCCAGGTAGCAGACGGGACTCGTATTCGAAATGTCTTTTTTTGGAGTTTACTCCTTAAGAATCGAATAAGGGGCCCGGTATGAGAAAAATGTGAGGAGTAAAATCTATCGATGAATGACCTCGTTACGTTTTTGGTGCGCATCCTATGTCGCGCAACTTTGACAAATAAAGATGACGGATTGAAATTAATAAAATTTTTAGTCTGAACTGAATTTAGATATTGTTTCTGATAGAGCAATGGGGACAACGAGATATGGTACAATCATTGATGCGGTATTTTCAAGATTCGTGAACCACGTATCTACGAACATCCATGTGTCTTATTTTAGTTACCATAAACCACTTGTCACTGTAATTAATAATGCAGACAATGTTGATTTAATTAATATTTAAAAAAATGATATTAGTCTGATAATAAAAATTACATAATTTGTCAACATTCCCAATGAACAATTTATGCACATCTGAAATTGACTATTGTAAAAAGTTTAATGTAAAATATTTAGTCGATTAGTTATAATAAATGTATATGAAATGAATAAATGTATATTTATATATGTATATTATTTTCATTTAATTTGTAAATTTACCCTTTCATACAGTATCAATCGTTTTTAAGTTAAATAAACTCTTTTTGCGTCTGGTTAGATTATCGAACTTAAGGAGTAAACTCCAGTCGTGCGTCGGAGCTGACACACACATTTTTTTTTTCTATATGGCTTCGCACGGTTTGTGTATTTAGCCAATGTCAAGTGTAAAATGTTTACAATTCTATAGCACTCGTGGTCAAAATATTAGTCAAGTCAAAGTAAGTGGTAGTCAAGTCAATCCCCCTTTCCCTACGTTTCAGTAAATGTATGGGGATTTACTGAACCTCCCCGTGGACTTCTTGAGGGAACGTCGAAAGACACTTTCCGCTATTTTGTTTCACTTGCCAACACTTGTGCATGTTTCCGAACACTTAGTGGTTAATAATCCACCATTATTAGACACTAACATCCGCGACAATACAAATTTTAACAAGAAAAACAAAACTGCTAAAGTGACGCTTCCCGATCCCGCCAAAAAGTCCTCCAAATGTTTTATACTTGTAAAGCTATTCATTTGACATTATGAGTTACCTAAAATGCGAAGAGATGGCGCTGCCTTGCAGCCTAAGAAATGCTAAAGAAAATTCAACACGGCCATCAAGGCCACGGTAGTATAATGGCCAGTGCATTCGCCCGAATAGCGAAGGGTGCGGGTTTGAGTCCCGCGGAATTTTTCCTACTATTTTTTTCTTTAGAATTAGAAACCCTGTTAAATATACTAAGTAGTACTCTAATAATATCCACAAACTGTTACCATAACTTCGTAACAATCAACATCAAACTATATTACCAGTTGTAACAACATACAACTCATTAACAAGTGCAGTGGACTGCTGGTCATTATAACTTCATATCTGCGCTGCTATTACCCACCCACCTCATCATGTGAGCTCCTAGAAAACTAATTAATTCAGCATACTATTAAAACGAGAATACGACATTCATTTTTGGCAGTGAAATGAACGTGAAATTATTAAACGACTCTTACACTCCGAGAAGCATGGATTTAATTAGCCGCGTCTTGTCTTAATTTGTTTGTTATAAAAAAGCGATAGCACCAATTATAATAATCAGTAGGGTAATGGCACCAGTGATCAGCCTCATAACGACTTTTTGAAGTTTGGGAAGCTGGCTGGCTTTTTACAGGATTCGTCGGATAATGAAACGTAGTACATGATTGGATCAATTGTTTATTATAGTTTTTAAACAACATATGTTAAAAACAATCTTTCTTTTTATAAAATATATATTTAAATTCAAACAAAAAATGACACCTTTGCCCAGTGGTCAGCCTCTAAAATCCAATAATCAGCCTCGATGAACCCAGTATTCAGCCCTTATAACTATTCATAAGCATGAGATCAAAATGAGCATTATTTATATCAAAATCAACGATATTATTTACTTCTCTCTTATTATTTATAGCTAAATTATCAAAACAAAAAAAAACACCTGACTGAAATATTATTGCAAACAAATAGTCACAGTACTTATTTGTGTTCTTATTTTTTGGAACTCAATCATAAAAACATCAATATTTATTTATACGAAAATCAACGACATTAGTATGTATGCATTTTTATATATGATGTTAATATTCCTCTCAGGTTTAATACACAACACGAAAGAGAAATAGGTCCCTAAAAAATCTACTAATTGTACTTTGTAAAAACCATTCTTACAATCAAATAATTACAGTCCTAATCTTCCTATTTTTATATATCTCAACTCTCTTATATATCAACAAACATAAATATATCTTATACTCATATTTATCTAATCACCCGAACTGCTACGAGTACGTATGGCTTCCATGGTGGAAGAGAGTTTCTCTGGAAGATATGTTTATCTTGGCGGAATTTTGGGCTAAAAAAAAATACAGAATTATTTAACAAAAATTATTTACATAGGTACCTTCTCAATTACTGAAATACAAACTACCTAAATACATTTTATAACTATTTCAGGTAAAACTAAAATGTAGTCTACCGACGTCCTTAAGAATACTACCTAAATGGGTACAATCGATGACACTGTTAACTGTACATTTACAAACGAACATAAACCTTGTCGCAATGTATAAAAGTCTATGGGTGGTAAACAGCGTATTCGTTTGCTAGATCGGGGCTGAATACTGGATTTTAAAAAATAATTCAAGAACCCAGTGATCACCCCCGGGGGGCCGACCATTGGATATTTTATAAAAAAGTAGTACCCAATAGGCAGGCATATTTACGTAAATCAGCGATATTTTTATTCAAATTTAATATAATACAATACATGAAGTAATAAATAAAGCCAAATTGCATAAAAGACTATCACATTTCATAATTAAACATGTTTTTTCTTACCTTTAAAGACAACACCACTCGAAGTAAAAAATATGGCGGACATGACAATACTGCGCTTTTCAACCGCCGTCACCTGTATGAACGAGTATATTTCTCCCCCCTGATCCCCTGTCGCATCTATTGTGTGACATATTAATCAATGAGGAATCAAAGTTTCTATTTAAGTACACGTGCTTCGTTTATTCTAATTGTTGTGATATTTATGACTAATTAACGACGCAAAGGGCTGACCACTGGTTCCTGGCTGACCACTGGTGCCGTTACCCTATAATGTTTTTAACTTTCATGGTCACTAACATTATAGAAATTTATGTTATTTACGGGATTGTTACCATGTACCTTGTTTTTAGCGAGGTTCCTATATTTCGACACTGTTGCAACAATTAGGTCAACAGGTACACTCGCGGAAAGACCCGCTCTGTCACCCATAATGCCATAATCGCCATAGTAGCGGCGTAGTAAAAATTCATTCATAGACATGTAATTATCGCTGTCTTACTTATTCGTATAGCGCTGTCGCGATCACGATGCGGATGACAAATTGCAACTAAAACAAATGCAATTCAATTCATTATTCAATCAATGAAATGCTCTCTGTCTTACTTTTGTGCGGCGGCCCGGATTGGCGCGTCCGACACGAAGGCGGGGCTTAGTAAAAACTACTGTAGAAAACCGTTCAAAGCATTTTGTTCGCCAAGTGAGAGCGCAAAATTCCGCGATAGTACATGGTAGCAATCCCGTAAATAACATGCATTACTATAATTTGTAATCAAACGTAAAAGTTATTTGACATCTCTGCGTGTAGTCGTACACATTGAGTAAGTCAGAGGATAAAAGTTTCTTACGCTTTTTATAAACGTAAATACAAGTTTGCATATAAAAAACACACGAAGTTTCAATTCTGACTTCTTCATTATTAAACTAAACAATCGGTGCAAAAATAAAACTTTGTATTGTTCTCGCAGAAAATCAAAAAGCTTGTGTGTTCACAATCGAAAAAACAGGCGTATATCTTGTAACTGTCACAGAAACAGACGGGGAAAGCATCATCTGTCTTTTTAATACGTCTTCTTCACTGATAAGGGTATCCCTTCGGGATAGCGCGACGGGGAAAATTTTAAAAAGATAAATTTATTTCAAGCCCGGTTCGCGACGCCGTCGTTTGACAACCGGGAGAAATTAAATTTTCTCACCTCTTTTGTTTACCTCACTCCTTGAACGGTTTAAATTTAGAACGTTCCGTTGGCCAGTTAAAAATCACTCCAGCTGCGCGCTTGAGGAAAATATTTCATAATTCAATTTTATGGAGTCATGTCATTTTATTGTTCAACAAATAATCCAGGAAATGAAGCATTTTGGCTCGCAATTTTTTCGTCCTGCAAGGATTTACTTGAAATTTTTACAGAAGATAGGGAATAGCCCTAGGATCAAAATCTCGTATATCATGCATTTTATCCTGGAGGTGGTTGCCACCCCATCTCGGGGATGGAAATTGTTTATTACTTTTTAACTACAAAAAACGATAAAAAAGTAATTCTAAGAAAATCATTTTCTATATCAAAATCAGCAAAAACAACCCCTCATTACCCTTGTTATGAAAATATGTCTATAATTTTAATTTTTAAACATGTAACTGCTTGATGTTTAAATTTAAAGAAAATATAACTAGAAAAAAATCCACGCGGACCAAGGGACATCTACATGGCCCACATATATTCAACATGAATAAAATAATCACTCGCCTCCTCAATAGATGGCACTACCGGCGCTGCTCTCACAACCTACATCGCACAAGTGAAATTCGAAGGCTAAAACTCCATATATACAATGCCCGACCAACACCAGTCGGGCCGCTGCCCCCGAGCGCACATTACCCAACTCGGAGGAAGATCTTCCCCTTTGGCCTTCCTATACTGGTGACCCTCAACTGAGCACAGCAGCAGCAAGCAACCTTAAACCATCGCAGCGCCAACCATCGGCCTCAAGCACTTCGGCGCGTGGATGCCCTGCACACCAGCAGTTCGGACCCACCGTTTTACACTCCACCTGTCTCGACTCACCGTAGACTGGAGCAACTCTGCAGCACTCTGGTACTTGCAAGCTCTGACGCACTGATTGCTGAAAAAGATAGACTATCGACCTCCGGACGTGGAGGGTGATGTGGCGGCGACATCTATATGCCCCACATATAATCAACATCGCTTCCTCAAGAGATGGCACTACCGCCGCTTTGCTTACAACGCATGGAAGCCTACACCGCGCAAGTGAAATTCGGAGGCTAACACTCCATATATATAATGCCCGACCAACATCAGTAGATCTTCTCCTTTAGTCTTCCTACAGACCAATTTGAATTGCTTAATTTTAGAAAAAATGCTGTAATTGTGTGTGTAAATGCTGTGAAGTAGAAGATAAGATGGGCTCATCTTATTTACTTCAAAATGCACAAAAAAATTAATAGGGCTTAATTTTTTTTTTCTTATGGTAATCGATGGAGGACAAACAATTTGCGAGGTTTTGTCCTTAGTGGTAAGTATTAAGTGACAGAGCCTTTGGTAAAAAAAAAAGGTTTTCGATAACCACCGTACCTACTTAGCGATATAGTAATTTTAGTGATAATGATATAGTTTAAAAACTTAATTATCGCGCCTGTTACAAAAAAAATCTACCAAAAATATTCAATCTTGATAGTCACATAAAGGAGATTGCTCAAATTGGCCTAAATGCACAAAAAATATTGACATACACGGTAATTCTTGGCGTAATTTATAATTTAATTTACAGTCATTAGATTTCAACGGACACCTTTGTATAATATATTTACTTTAAAAAGGACTTTTAATTTTACCGGTTTGGAAAACATACGAATCATTTTTAATGGCTATGGGTGTAGTAACATTCAGCCAAAGACTGGTCGAATTTGTTTATATAACATAAAAACAAATCTATTTTGTAAAGATCGATAAAATAAATCATTTTTTTATTACACTGTGGTATTAATATCCACAACTATATTATCATTTTCACTAGATGCAAATGTGCTCAGACAATTATTATGGATGGTAGGCGACATCATAAAGTCTATTGCCATACATTTTTCGCCAAACACCTCCAGAAACACATTATAATCTGTTTATATGTTAGACTTTAAGGTATCTATCTATGGGCATACGTTCCCTGACTATAAATTAATAAATAAATAAAATTACAAGGTGTGATACACTAAAAATCTAAAACATGGTTATCTTAAAAACATAAAAAAAAATAATGAAGCTACTGAATAATATGTTATGGTTAACGAGAGTTTAAAAATTCTCTCTAATCTGTGGCTCATTCACAATCATCACACAGTTTCTGTCACACAGTACTTTATTATAACCGGAAATGACACCTGATTTTAAAAGTTACTCTTATGCATTAACTTTAAAAACAGGCAACTATCTGTTAATGTACATGCTCTATATAACTGAATCTAATCCATAATTTCGGTACTTGGCTTGATTTCCCTAGTTTACTATATAACTTATTTGTTTTTTATTATTTTAATATGTTCAGTGTATATGGTTTATAGAAGTTCTCAGGGGTGTCCGTCAATAATATTCGTTTCTACAGTAATTTATATATAATTTCGAATGTAGAAAACAATTTTTCATGATTATTGGTCTTTAGGCCAAACATGTATGGAAGCTGAGCAATCTCCTTTGCAATCGGTAAGAAAATTAGACGTAACCTAAAAGCTTTATTAGGGACAATGGTACATAACTTAATTTAATTTATGGCTGACATGACTTATTTTTGACTGATCATTATGACATGTATTTTCATTTTATTGAGGAATAATTGTTCGAGCACCTACGGGCCTCCGAACATAGACTGCATAACGCAGGTTATTCCATTAATATTTGTAAATGTTCAGTCACTCACTGTCTTCCTCTGTGGAGTCTCCTTCGATGGTAGCCTGGGTGGCGCCTGTGTAAGGCCGAGACAGAGGGATTGTTAAGGAATGGTAATACACAGACACCTGTAGGCCTGACAGACTGCCGTTTCACAATCACTCACAATCACTTCACCAACAACGTATACACTTATTCTTTAAATCTTATTACAATTATACTGTCTAGTTATATCTGGTTTTATTGTCACAATAAATTCATATTCTTGTGATCACAGTAACATAATACAGCAAAAAAGCAAGATGTAGGAAGAATATGTTATCTTCAAAAGAATTCTCAACAATTAACAAAACTTCTAACCTCTGAACATTCAATAAGCACATGCATTGTACCTGACAACGCAATGACAACCACTCTCTTTATTTTTTTCATAGCCATGGATGATCATGGACGTGCGTAAACAATGACGTATTTATAAATATTAATGAAAGGAGACCCGGCACTTTTCATAGAAAAAATGCTAAACTTGTATACAGTTGAATTTGGTCTCAAAATAAAGCCAAAATTATTTGCTACATAAAACTACTTTTGCCTTATTTTTAGTGAATCGTGGAAAGAAGTTATATAATGATTAATATTTTTGATATGGAAACCCTAAATCTTCAAGGGAATTTTACTTCAAAATATAACTCAAGTCACTGTAAAACCCATGATGCCTTTGCTTTTTCTAAATAAAAAAACCAAATGTCAATTTGACAATCCTAAAATACAATCAAAAAATCATTCGCATTTCGCATCCGCTCCCGCGTACTGTGATTGTGAGTGTTCTCTGCTGTGATTGCCTTTTTATCCGTTATTTCTCTTGACGACCCGGCTACTTAAAGAGGTTATATTGACAAATCTACGTATTTGACATTGACAGCTAGCTGCTGATGACAAATATTGCCAGACTACGTTACCCAATTATGAAACACAGATAAAAAAATTAAAAAAGTATACAACTTTGGCACAAAATGCCGGGTGTCCTTTATAATTGAATTAATTTGCGACGTATGATATTAGTATTATAATTTAATTGTAATTTACTAAGTTTCTAAGTAAAATTGTTACTAACAAACTATGGATATGCTCTGAAAATAAATGATATTATTATTCAAATCAATTAAATCAAAATCATTTGAGGCTGTTACAAGCACTCATGAATGTCTAGAAGCTACGCTATCGGTTCGTAAATTTACGACGGGAGACCTTGTTCTGAGAAGAACCGGCAAGAAACTCAGCACGGGCTGTTTCTTCTTCCTGTTTTATTATTTAGAGATTCGTCAACTTGAAAAATGACTTCAGACATGATGCATGAAGTAAATTACATAATGCGAAATATACATTATTTGTTCACCTGCATCATTATTGCTGTGTCATACAGTATAAATACAAATAGTGTTATTTATATTAAGTGTAACTAAATATTAATATCTTCATTATCAAGGAAGTTAGGGCAGATTTATCTCCGCTGGCAGCACCCGAGACTTTAAGGAGAGCATAACTACCCATGACCACCTATACTAACTACAATATATTGACTTAAAATTAAGGTAATTTATCTATATGACACTGCAAACAATTCAAAAGCCAAAGCAATGGAGAAATCATGACCACACCGTTTTGTCATCAAAATGTTCTTATATAGTCTTTATATTTTTCCATATGTAATCAACTTCAAATACAGCTTTTACATTCAATTTAAGTATCGTCAACACATGATTCATTATATATATTGTCACAAACGCTCTCGAAACAGAACCGCGAAAGTGCTAGAGATCGAATGTGCCAGAGCACCGCGGGTCGCGATAGAGGTCGAGTAATGCGGCTCATTCTAAAATGAGCCTTATGCAGTGCGGCATAAGGGAGAAAGTGCAACGACATCTGCACTTGTTTACAAGTTATGCGCATTACCTGCGTAGGTATAAGTAGGTACTTCGTACTCGCGGGTGCTAGCTAATTCTCAATTTAACAGGTACTTTCTAGAATGCGTAGATCGGCGTATGCGTCGATCAGCGACAGTTGAGTTTCAACAGCGATTTCGGAGCAAATCCAAAGGCGATCATAGTGCAACAAAAGTGTTCAAGTGCGATTGTTTAGAGACTTGTATAGTGAAATATAGTGTTTAGTGAGTGTTTTGTAATTAACATTGTGTGTTAATTGTGTGAACTGTGTGGCGAATAAAGAACTGTCAAGCGTGAACTGGCATATAATTTCGAACCCCATCCCGACACGTAACAATCATCAATATCATATAGAAATACCCGTTGAAATGGTTGGATCAGTTTAAACACAAGCATTTTTATCTGTAATATAATCAGACATTTTATAATAAGCTTTCTTAACAAGTGACTTTTTGATGGTCGATTTAAACTTAGACAGGCTTAAAACTCTTGAATATTGCTTGGAAATTTATTGTAAAAGCGACCTTTCAACGGATTATTAATTATACTTCTGGCATTAAATGTATGTATTTCACTATTTTAGTAAATAATTTTTTTGACAAATTTTAAGTTTTCATACATGTATTGTGATGCAACCGTCACTATGCCTAGTTCTTTAAACTTATCTCTTAAGGATTCCTTAACTTTTAGATTAGAAATTGATCGAATAGCCCTCTTCTGCAACACAAATATAGGAAACGAAAATGTCGGCGGCATTTCCCCACAGTAAAATAGCGTAAGACATTACACTATGAAAATGACTGAAGTAGACTCTGGCAGTTTCTATATCCGTTAACTGACGTATTTTCATTACAGCATATGCTGTAGAACTAAGTCTCTTCGGCAATCTATCAATATGTGGGCCCTATTGCAACTTTGAATCTAGTGTGATTCCTAAGAACACTTTGGTATCTACAAGGCTCATATTTTGATCCTTTTTATTTACATTGGTTTTTACCTGTTTGACATTAGGTAACACAAATTTCAAACCCTTAGTTTTCCCTTCATTTATCAGTAAAATTTATCATATTAATTTGCTTATTAGCATAAAGAATTATGCACTTGTTTCATTCAGCTTCGTGAAGCCGAAAAAAGAAAAACAATTTAAGACGGGGCGGTGACAAGAACACAACGATCTCGAAGCGACCTTAAGTGGACCTAAGTAAACTTAATTGTTTACGGACTGCGACGACGCCCGATCCTTGGAGATACCTCTATTGTCATTGGGCACAAAAGCCTCCATTCTCCTTGTTTTAATAGGCAACTCCTATACAAGCTAATGTTATATCAGCAAAGGTTTCTATATAAACGTCTCGTTAAAGGCCCTTTGTGGATTAACTAACTTATGTCGGCGGCTTCGTGTAGATCTCGGAGACCAACAAAAGAAAGTTCCTAAAAAGAGTCGAAACTAATCCCTAAAGCTGTGTACACACTTGGCGTTGCAATTTACTCGTACGTATGCGTCGACTGAAACGCATATCGCACGACCCAAAGGCTGGCTATATAAAATTGGTGATGTATAACCTAACCTAACCTTACCTTCGCCGTGTCATGTCCTGCGTCCTACTCTATGGCATTGAAATCTACTCATATTATACATGTGAAAGTTTGTATGTTTGTGTGTTTGTTACTCAATCACGCAAAAACTACGAAACGGATTTGATCCGAATTGGTACGCATATAGTTTATGACCTGGATTGAGACATAGGACTTTTTATTCCAAAAAACTACAGGTTCCCGTAAAATTCTCAAAAAACTAAAATTAATGAAGATGAAGTCGTGGGCGGCCACTAGTACTGTGTAAGTTAAAATAGGGTGGTCTACATTGAAATGAATTTTACCGAAAATCAACTTTAAGAGTACATGTGCTGACTCGCGACGCTCCGACTCAACGCGACTCTTGTTTTCAGACACACATCAAAAGAAACAGTACCCTCTATTTGAACTGCGAAATTGACATAGGTGGAATGGGTATGGCTTTAAATGGCTCCATACCTACAGGAAGTCTTTTCATAAAGTTGACTTTCAAGATCATCGCCCATACTGATCTAACTTACATAGTTAATAATGCCATTGAATTTATAGGTTGCGACACGAAACAGTTTCTCTATTGTCGACTTAATTCACATACTCTAACTCGTGCGATACACGAGGTCTACCTTGTAACGCAGAACTTTAAATGTCATAATATTATTATGCATAAAAGCGGATGGCATAAACTTCATTTCGCAGAAAAACATTTGGTATTTACTCATTTAGCAGACATTCAAACTCATAATTTTGTAAGTCAGAATCATCTTTAGACATACATTTAATATCTACAATAATTAAAAAGCAGAGCCATCATATCGCAGAAAGTTCACGGTCACAATCGTCTTTTGGCATACAAAAATTTAACTTTTCCTTTTTTATTTTTCTATTATCTATGATGACTGGCGCTTCGCTTCGTTCGAACTGTGCTTGCTCTAAGATTAGGTCAAAATATTAACCTAACCTAGCCCACTGACCACAAATACCGATTAAGCTTAACGATATTATGCAAACAATTTTTTCGTCAAAGGTAATTAATTATGCTTAATAAAATTCTGCCATCTTATAAGTTTGCTTTTGTGCAATCGGACATATAAACATTCGGTGAAATAATAATTATACTTAATAAAAAAAATGCTTATAAATACTAGTTTAACGTAGATTATGCCAAGTGTGTATAGAATTTTGGAGCACCAAGATTCTGCCAAGTGAATTTCGGAGCAACAAGAATCTGCCAGATGGACGGAACCAAGGGAAATAACTAACCAACTGTGTATTTCAGTGGACGAGCAACGAGCGTCTGAAATGCTCAGCTCAACACAACGAGATTATTATTTTGATTTTTTGGGGCTGTGCAGTCCTAATGGTCTATAGTCATTGCGACCTATAAGATCTATTGTGACTCGCCACGCCACTCTTTTAGCCCGACAGCTGCCAAGAAGCTCAAAATGTTTCTAACTTTTAGAGATTTGATTTCCTCTGGGCGTATTATAAGTTGTCCTGAATGAATATTACGTTTGTGGGTGAGAGGCCTACATTCAAACTCAAACTCAAATCTTTTATTGCAACCATAATGTGTATAGTGGGTGGTAGGTAATTATATAAATATGAGCATTATTGACCCCGTCGGGCACGCAATTGGTTATTAGAAGAGAGGATGGATTCCCATTCACATGGAAGCTTAAGAGATAATTTTCAATCCTTTTTATGTACGTTCTTTAAACTATAGATTTTAATAGTGCATCCCCAGATTAACCATAGTTAGCACATAATTATGCGTATCCGTCTATACGCCAGCTTAACTTCTACGCCGGAACGCTCATTCTGTACATAGCTTTATTGCGGTATCTATTTTTGTGTGTATACAAATAAAAAATACATCAGAGTTTATTTTTCTTTTCTTATCTCAAATCATTGCTTGAGTTGCCTAGTTACACATAATCCGCCCGTTATTTATTCATCCATACATATTTAGTTTCGATAAACTGATAGAAGTTATTCTGGGATTAGGTTTTGGAATGTATATGAAAGTCTTCACATCATATTTATTTATACTCTATTAACCAATCAGACAAAAGATAATTCTTCTTGCAGATTGTTAAATAATAATGTAAATAAAAATAATTGTTTTGTTAATATAGATAAAAAAAAATATACCAAAAAATGTAAGTTTTATCAACCTGGTGCATCTGAATATTCAAGGAATGATGGGTAAGGACTTAGAAATTAAATTATTCATGAATTGTAATAATATAGATATTTTTTGTATTACAGAACACTGGCTTAAAAGTTGTCAGAATATATTTAATTTTAATAATAATAATTTTCGTTCGTTCGTTCGTTCAATCGAGAAAATGTAATTCGCGGTGGTTCTTTAATATTATTGAATAAAAAAGAAATTAAGGAACGAAGAGATATTGTGAGACTCTCGGTTGAGCGAACAATAGAAATTGCCTGTGAGGAACTGGACCGGCTTGTTGTATTGAGCGTATACAGACCTCCATCAGCATTGTATGATTGTTTTGAAGCTATCAAGGATGAAGCTCTTAAGAAAACTTACACTACAGGCAAATGGTTGATTGGCTATGGTGACTTCAATATTTATTTATTAGAAAAATCTACTTCATGTACTAAAATAAAAATAAACAATCATACAATCAGAAAAACTTATTCATTGAGCCTACTAGAATGGCTGCCACTTCGGCCACTTGTATTGATAATATATATACAGATATTATACCACAGAAAAAACAAATTATTAATAAACTAGATAGTGATCATTGTGGCCAGTTGATTACATTTCCATATCAGCTCAAGCAGGTGACAAAAAACACATCACTGTTGTACCAAAATCTGCTAATCGTGTGGCATGTTTTAAAACTCAATTAGATAGAAAAATGTGTTATCTAAAATATAAAGACAGTCCAAATGATTTATACAATGATTTTTTTAATATATACTGCACTGAATTTAATAATGTTTTTGTACACAAAAAATATCTGTTAATGATGCGGTAACTTTTACTAAGTGGGCTAAATTTATAAAAGTAGAAGGACAATTTACGAACTTTATAATGAAAGAAACTGTAGTAGCACTAGTGAAAATTTTAAAGAGCTTGTAACTATTCTCAATTGTTTAAAAAAGTATGCCGCTTAGCAAAACCAAATTGCTTAAGTTTAAAGATTAAGAACAGTAACGACAAAATCAAAACGACATGGAATATTATAAACGATGAAATTGGAAAATCCAAAACTCGCAATAATAATTATAACATAAATCATCATCATCATCATCATCATCATGTCAGCCGTATGACGCCCACTGCTGAGCATAGGCCTCCCCCAAGGATCTCCACACCGATCGGTCCTGCGCCACTCGCATCCATCGGCTTCCCGCGACCTTCACAAGATCGTCGGTCCACCTTGTGGGGGGCCTACCCACAGAGCGTCGTCCGGTGCGTGGTCGCCATTCTAGAACCTTTCCGCCCCAACGGCCATCGGTTCTTCTTGCTACGTGTCCCGCCCACTGCCACTTCAGCAGAGCCATCGTTTGAGCGATATCGGTAATTTTGGTTCTCCTACGGATTTCCTCATTTCTGATTCTATCGCGTAGGGAAACACCAAGCATCGCTCTCTCCATTGCTCGCTGCGTGACCTTGAGCCTTCTTATGAGACCCGCAGTAAAGGACCACGTCTCGCTTCCGTAGGTCATCACTGGCAACACACACTGGTCAAAGACTTTTGTCTTGAGACACTGAGGTAATTTGGACGCGAATATTTTTCGTAGCTTCCCGAACGCTGCCCATCCGAGCTGGATACGACGAGAGATCTCTTTCTCAAAGTTGGACCTACCTAACTGGACTGTCTGTCCTAGGTAGACGTAACAGTCGACAACTTCGAGTGTAGTGTTCCCAATTTTGACTGGAGCGGGTACTACATGGGCATTCGACATAATTTTCGTCTTCTCCATGTTCATCTTAAGACCCACTTTTTGGGAAGCACTACTAAGATCTTCGAGCATCGTGTTAAGATCTTCCAAGGTCTCAGCCATAAGAACTACATCATCGGCGAAACGAAGGTGCGAAAGGTACTCGCCATTGATGTTAATGCCTCGTCCTTTCCAATCCAGAAGCTTAAAAATATCCTCCAATGCAGCTGTGAACAGTTTCGGAGATATCACATCTCCCTGTCTCACGCCTCGCTTCAATTGGATAGGATTGGAGCTCTGGTTCTGTAATCGGACTGACATAGTGGCGTTTTCGTAGAGGTACCTTAATACCTCGACATACCTGTAGTCTACTTGGCACCTTTGGAGAGACTGTAACACCGCCCAGGTCTCAATCGAATCGAAAGCTTTCTCATAGTCCACGAACGCCAAACAAAATGGCAGATTATACTCTTCGGTCTTCTGTATAACCTGCCGTAGCGTATGAATGTGGTCTATGGTACTGAAGCCTTTGCGGAAGCCAGCTTGTTCGGGAGGTTGGAAGTCGTCAAACCTGCGTGCGAGACGATTCGTAATGACTCTCGAAAACAACTTATAAACATGGCTAAGAAGCGAGATTGGTCGATAGTTTTTCAAGAGTGCTTTGTCACCTTTCTTGAAGAACAGGACAACCCCACTTCTGGCCCATGCTTTTGGCGTTCTGCCTTCAAGGATGATGGAGTTGAAAAGCCTCTGGAGGACTTTAAGTATCGGCTTACCGCCCGCTCTCAGAAGTTCTGCTGTGATTCCATCATCGCCCGCCGCCTTGTTGTTTTTAAGTTGTTTGAGAGCCATACTAATCTCATATAGGCTGACGTCCGGGATATCTTCAGTGTAGTGTCGAGTAAGCTTGGCTCTGGGGTCTCTAGCCTTGCTTTCAACAGGTGCTTGCGTGGAATATAGCTGTCCATAGAAACTCTCAATCTCCCTCAGGATTTCAGCCTTAGACGTAACGTATAACATAAATGTTGATACTGAAAAGGTTACTTTTGATATTAAAGTTGCTACAGCTTTCGAAAATTTCTTTACTGATATTCCAGTTTCAACTACTAAATCTTTGAACTCTTCCCCCATTGCTACCGAATCAATCTTAAGAGAAAACGTGAAACCTTGTGCTAGTCATTTTCATTTTAAACATGTTGACTTTAAAGATGAAATAAAAACGTTTCACCAATTAAATAAAAAGAAAACCGTGTTCGTGGAGATTTCTTTAGCTCATTTTTCTCCGCAGATAAAAAATATGTCCAATAACGAGTGGTATGGAAAAAAATGTTTGGACGATTCAAAAGTGTTGTACTATACATCCAATTTGAATAAAGATAATATATTGATTTCTGATTTCATGGTGTCTTTATTAACTTATTTACCCTTATAAATAAACGAAGATTAAGCCTGGACTAGTTGCTTCTATGTTTGGTCCTTGTTTGTTGAATTACAAAATGGCACTTAAGTTATTTATATGAACATAACACGGCGTTAATTGTCTAAGCCTATTCCTAATAAAAGTCCGGATAATTGGTCAGTGGATTCGCCCGAATTGCGAAGGGTGCGGGTTCGATTCCCGTCTGCCGCTGGGTCCGCGTGGAATTTTTCTAGTTATATTTTCTTAAGATTTAAACATTAAGCAGTTACATGCTTAAAAATACAAATTATAACTATAATTGCTATCTCTTCTTTCAAATGTTTAATACTTGTAAAAGTATATATTTGACATTGTGGGTTACCTATAATGCGAAGTGATGGCGCTGCCTTGCAGCTTAAGAATGGCTAGAAGAATTTTGACGCGGCCGTCAGAGCCGTGGTAGTATAATTGGTCAGTGCATTCGCCCGGATTGCGAAGGTGCGGGTTCGAGTCCCGTCTGCTGCCTGGTCCGCGTGGAATTTTATCTTACACTTTTTAAGGGTAGTGGATATATGTGAATGATTTTGCTGGCCCGACCTACTAACGGAGCAATGTTGGAAAGGTGACGACATGATAATGTTAGTCTGCATTCAAATATATATTTTATACGGAATAGTAACTATTCTAATAATATTTGATGTTCAGAAATCTTGTGACGATCATAGTACTAGCAGCAAAAACAAAATAACGCGATCGAAGGCTTATTAAACTATAATTTTGTAAATAGCGGATTGAGAGAGTTTTAATAAAAAAAAACGGGTTGCACTCCGGGAGTGCCGGCAGAAGTGAAAACTTGAATATTGACGTTATGCATTTTTGATATTTTGGAATGGTTAGGGAATAATTTTACACGAATTGCTTTGATTTTAGTATAAAAGTACTATCATATATGTGGTAGAATACAATATGTATTTATTGCGCTATCGTACACAAACATGACAATTTATATTACATTAAAAAAAGTTTATCTCTCAGAAAAATCAACTTACATGAATCACGTTTAAACGCACTTAGCGACATCTGTTGTAAAGAAGTTAACTTACATGAATCACATTTAAGCGCACCTAGCGACATCTATTGTATGAAAAATGCATTTTTTTCGCAATAAAGCTGCCACGTGGTCGTCCTAGATAGAGACTTATTATTATAATACGATAAAATAAAATATTACTATGTTTCGTCCAATATATTGAAAGTCAACAACCTTTCCAAATTTATTGTGTGTCATGATGCGATCAGCCCACGTGTTTAACCTGACGCGAGTGTAACATATTTTACCCATACAAAAAGAAAGTGTACAACGCCGCTAAAGAAGTTTTCACTTCTAAAAGCTATGGAAATTTTTAGATGTCATCATCATCATCATCATCAGCCTATTTATGTCCCCACGGCTGGGGCACAGGCCTTCCCTATGGATGGAATAGGGAGATTGGGCCATGACCATCCACACGGGCCCAGTGCGGATTGGTGGGTGCTAACGACTGCAGATGCAGCCGGGACCAACGGCTTAACGTGCCTTCCGAAGCACGGAAGAGCTCGAGTTAGTAAATTTTTGGTCACCCATCCAATAACCGACCACTGCGAAAGTTGCTTAACTTTAACGATCGCAGCCAAACGCGCTAACCCTTGCGCCATCGAGCTCGTCGCTTTTTAGATGTAGATAACCAGAAAAGAGTTTTTCGCGGTCGACAGGAATGCCAACTAACTCAATTACAGGGGGTTGCCATTTTTTTTTAGCAGAGAATCCACACCGGCATTTTGCCGAAGTTCCATTGTACGCAGTTTTCCCTTTTTTAATTGGAACGAGCTGGACGTAACAGTTACTCTACAGTATGGAATGAGGTTTTTTAGTTTTTAGTACCTATTACTTGATGGCTTAATGTGTTGTGTAATAGGTTCGTGTTATTTTTTTTATAGAAAAAAAATATCTGTGTATGTTAGTTAGGTGTGAGCTTTCTAAAGACGAACCGGTTTCAAGGACCGTTTTGTGTTCCGCGACGATAGAACCGTTTTACGTTTCGGATCAAAACAGTCTTCGTCGAACAACTAGTCCTCGGATTGTCTGCACGCCAATATGTACTTTATGTTGAAGTAAATACAGTCTATAATAGAACGCAATGATACATAAAAATAAATAAATAAATATTTTCAACACTCACACCAATTAGCCTAGCCCCAAAGTAAGCACTGTGAAGTGTGTTATGGGATGCTAGGGTAACGGATAGAATACATATACTGTACATATATAAGTATATTTTTATATAGAAATACATATTAAACATCCATCACTGGAGTACAAATGCTCGTATTCATCACACAAACATCTGCCCCCACCGGGATTCGAACCCGGGACCTCTCGAGTCGGCGACACCATGAAACCCGGCGTACAAACCACTCGGCCACGGAGGTCGTCGACGACGTCGTCGATATGAGGCCGTTTCGTTCTATGATAATTAAGCTTTGATTTTACAATAATATAATCTTTATTATTGAACATTTAAAGTCGATTATCGTATAACACAACATTTATTTCGATGTTTCGTCGCCTAGTTCGCAGCAACGAAACGAACGTTAACAAGATTTCATTTAGTTCAGTTTCGTTGCGTTACATTCGTTCGACCGTCGCGTGTCGTTTCGTTGCGTCACCGGGTCGCAACCAAAACCAGTTGCGAACGAGAACCGTTTCGAGGACTAGTTTTCATTTAAGAAAAAACAGTTGCGTTTCGGGGTCAGAAAATTTGAGAACGACCCACCGCTAATGTTAGTAAATATCCTAAGCATGTGTTCCAATTCAAGCAGAGAAGCCGCTTAAATGTTTATAGTTATAGTAACAAAGAAAAACTGTCGTAACAAACGTGATTTGAGACGATTAATAAAAGGCTTTTAAATAAAAGCTAGTGTGTAAAAAAAAATTGTTACCTAACAAAAAGTAACATCCATACCAATAATAGAAATTCGAAAGTATGTCTGTCTGTTACCTTTACACGATAAAACCGCTGAACCGATTTAGATGAAATTTTGTTTCAGAGATATTTAGAGTCCCACGGAAGGACACAGCATAGTTTCTTTAGCAGAAATCATCCTTGAAAGAGTCAAAATAGGGATGAAAGTTTGTATTGGAAACCGATTTATACACGCAGACGCAGTCGCAGCCACCCACTAGTCATCAATAAACTAAATTGATGTTGGGAATTACAACACGAAAATCAAGAAAATTACGAACTTATAGAATTTTTATCTGACAAAAAATTTTACAACTCTACGTAGCATTCGTACGTAGCGCACTGCTACGGAATTGTTTGCTACGAAATATATCGTAGCAACAAGAGGTTAGCCGCTACAAACGACCGCAATATCGCAACTCATACATTTCATCGCACTGTTGTGTTTCGCTTTGGAATTAAGCTAAATATTAATGCTTCGGTACTTGAATATCAACTTTAAATACGACCAACTAGTTAGCAAACCTTTTTGTGGCTTAATTTTAAGAGAGGTAATGCCTTGAGCAGTACTTAACTATTAAACGAAAACGGTCCATGCCTTTATGGCTTAATTATAATAATAATAATAATTTAATTTATTTGCCAAAATACAGTTCACAAGTTGATACATTTTATGGAAGTAAGTACATGTATTGTACCTGCAGGCAGGTGTGCAAATATTGCAGTCAGCTATTTTGTCATCTGTCATATATTCCTTAATACTAAAATAACATTTTTTTTGTAACCATTTTGTCAACTTACTTTTAAACATTGTCCCAGTTTCTAATTGAAGTTATACTTCTTTAGGCGCGTTATGAAAAAATGATGAGAGTGAAATTTTTAGATGCGCGCGCATCACTGTAACCCAAAAGTAACAGCATGAAGTTGGCCGCGGGCGCGTTATGAAAAAATCATGTGAGTGAAATTTCGAGATGCGCGCGCATCACTGTAACACAATAGTAACACCATGAAGTTGGCCGCGGGCGCGTTATGAATGTTAGTGTCTAATCTTCTGAACATCTGTTCGAAAGGTACTTTGAACGATCCACGGAGCTCCATAAGATGATCGCGTTGTCAAAAACAATGTTGGCACGCTCGTCGCCTCTGATCACTGTTTTCATAATTATAATATTTATCCACATGTTTCTAGTTTCTATATAGACACAACGTGTTTTAGTTACTTACAAGTGCTAGTTACATATGGACTAATAACTTAAATTCAGTAGTGATTTTAGTTGAATATTTTGAATATTTATTTAATTTTTCAAATTAAAACTGAACTTAATTGACTGTGTTAACTATCCTTTTCCAGTCCTTTTATTATTTTATTGTAATTATTAATTATTTGCATGCAATTAAAAAATATTTTTAATGATGCTAAAGAAGTATAACTTCTCACGCGCGTACATAAGTTACACGCATCCATTTTTTTTTATATTGTCGGATAATTTATTATATATACATATTAACATGACTTAAACTTATCCTTCACTATACGAAAATTACTTATACTTATTTATATTAATGTCTATTACCAAATAATAACAATCGGAAACACCTAACTTAAACAATTACTTACAATTTCTACTAACCCGAACTATCAACTTACGATCTATCAACTACGACCTATGATTCGTTGCCATAGCAACCGTCTGTAGGATTTCTAACATTAAACCTATATAATATCAAAATTACAAACTATCTTAAGAATATAACTAATTCTAACCGATTAACACCAAAAATAACTTAAAGATTAACTTTTCACACGTCTCACATGTCTCACTGCACTTATGAAGTTTCGTCATAGTTATTTCTCGTGATAAGGCGGGCGTCTCGTACACTATGTTTCTGGTTCGTTTCTCATTATATATAATATATTCTTATTATACAGGGCGTCCCACGGCTACCTCACACGGAGGGAAAGTATATTAAATATTGAAGATAGGACATTTTACTGAAAGAAGACATCATTTTATTTTTGATAATAACTAGAACTACATTCACAGATTTTTTAAAAATCGCCTGCTACAACTGGGAATCAAACTCGTGAAATTACGAAAAAAATAACACGGTATATTTTGAATTTACTTACCATGGCTTACTAAAATCTTTCTCTATCTTTCTTTCATTATTTAAACACATATTGAGAAGGTTTGTCTCTATCAGGATATCTTTTGCGGTACCACCGCTATGCTAATGATATATCTTTGTGGTTCATGAAGTCCAGCCAGAAGCTTAAATCTATTTTATTTTGATGCGCCAAGGTAAGTAAATTAACAAAAAATTGCAAATAAACGAAAATGAAACTCACGAAAAACAAAAGAACACAGGCTTGAAAATTTATATGGTCCATTTTCGAATTATTATTACAAATTTCAGCCAATCACATTGTAACTGAATAAAAAAAATGCATACGTACTACAATTTGTATATCACTTTATTATTTTTATCACGTAATAAGACATTCCTTTCATTTAAAATGCTATGTTATTTAGCAAAACATAATCCTTATGATTAACCCTTTCGATGGTTATCATAAAATATGTCATGTTTTTTTTCTTCAAAATTTCACGAGTTTGATTCCCAGTTGTAGCAGGCGATTTTAAAAGAATCTGTGAATGCAGTTCTAGTTATTATTAAAAATAAAATGATGTCTTCTTTCAGTAAAATATCCTATCTTCAATATTTAATATATTTTCCCTTCGTGTGAGGTAGCCGTGGGACGCCCTGTATATATAATATTCATTCGCCCGAAAATAGATAACGACTTAGATTCTCTAAGTCTGCTCAAGCATTTTTTTTTCCAACACCATGTGAGGCTGTGTTATGGGATACTAGGGTAACGGATAGAATAAATATACTGTACAAATATAAGTATATTTTTATATATAATACATATAAAACATCCATGACTGGAGTACAAATGCACGTATTCATCACACAAACATCTGCCCCCACCGGGATTCGAACCCAGGACCTCTCGAGTCGGCGACACCATGAAACCCGGCGTACAAACCATCGGCCACGGAGGTCGTCAAATGAATTTGATAGTTGAAGCTCAAATTGACGAAATAATATTTCGTTTGAACTTAGTTACCAAATATGTAGTTTGTTTCGGAGAAAGAGAGTGGACCCCTGTTTCGTAACTTGACGTTTTACTTGTAACCCCTCGTTAACACCAAGAGACAACTCGTATGCTAGTTTTACAAAAAACTCGTAGAAAACTTATAGTGACTCTTTAAAAAAAAATTGTGTGTGTCAGCTCCGACGCACGACCGGAGTTTACACTCTAAAAACGATTGTCTTTGAACAGACACAAAACAAAATCAAGTCCGAAGAAGTCGGTTACAAGTAGAGATACCTCAGGAATCGTCCCATGGTTTCGACTATCATAGGTTCCATGTCACACATTTTATCATCTAACATAAGCGATATTCATCATATATTTTATTATGTATTTCTATTAATTGTGTGTTTCCACACAATTTCAAAAATATCACACACTAGGCATCATTCTGTAAATATGTATTATAATTCCATCTGTACTGAAAATCACTATTCCAGAGTGCTGGACACTTACCGGCATTTCTCTATATTCTGTTATTTATTTGTTTTCATTAATTATGCTCCGATTTTATCTATTTTTAGTTTATTTATTTTATTGACATTTGTGACAACTTAATGTTTTTTATCCGTTGCCATGGCTAAAAGTGAAAGGTGCGCAGATAAGGTTGCGCACAAAAAGCTAACGAGGTCATTAATGTCATTCATCGATAGATATGCAAATCGATTCTTAAGGAGTAAACTCCAAAAATATCGTTTACATTGCATAGACAACTAGTATCTTACAAGTATGAATATCTTTATTTTACTTGACATATTTTGTTTATCCAACAAGTTTGATGCAAGTATTGGTGCCAATTCTGGCGTGATTCTCTAAACTTTAAACTAAATTTAACATCAGTCTCTTCTTTTCATTCTGTATAGAGAATGACAAGGATATACTGCTGTCAAATTTAAGTTTAGATTTAGAGAATCATGCTAGAATCGACACCATTGTATACTACATGTATTAAGTGTGAACAAAAAAATAAGGCATGGTATAGAATATATTAAATACACGTATATTACCTTAGCATTAACGAAGTGAAATAAAATTACTGTGAACAATAAAAAAACAAGTTGTACTCGAAATATACATTTTACGCGATTTGAGCTCTTTCACTGAGTACTAAAACTAAATAAATAAGTACTATTTATAGAGCTTAGCTTGCAGCACTGTAATATGCAACAGGCACTTTGTAAGCTCCCAACATTTTTGCGTGTAAGTGCTTCAATGCTTTAACTGGAAAAATCGTGTACTAGCAAGTTTTTTTTCGTTCCAGGGTTCCGGGGTGGAATGCGTCTGAATAAAACCACAATTACTTTATATGTTAGTTAATATGATATGGTTAGAAAGAAATAAAGAAGTTCTATTTATAAAAACATGTGTAAGAAAAATGTTGAGTGATTATTAGATGAGTACATAACATGTCCTGCTAATATCGGCATTATTATATATGTTAAAAATCATTATTCTGAGATTAGAAAAAATCGAGAAAATTTTAATTCTGTCAATACAATAATCAAATGTCAATAAATTGGGCAAAAACTATTATTATATGTCAATACTGTCAATTCAATAATCATATATCAATGAATTGGGCAAAAACTATTAATACATGTCAATATTGTCAATTCAATATTCACATGTCAATAAATTGGACAAAACTAATAATACATGTCAATACTGTCAATTTATTAATCATATATCAATAAATTGGGCAAAAACTATTAATACATGTCAATACTGTCAATAATCAAATGTCAATAAATTGGGCAAAACCTGTTAATACATGTCAATGTTGTCAATTCAATAATAAAATGTCAATAAGATTGGCAAAACTATAAATAATAATAAAATAAATCAAAACAGAATTTTAAATGTGTCATTTAAAAATTCTAATACGTTATAATAACATATCAATTCACAATTTCTTAATTTTCTGTTTATGTAGATTATAATTTTAATCTTTCAAAGATGTTGGGAGTCTGTTATATATTCGAGGAGCCATACAGATTATTCTATTTACCATCAGAAATGTTCTCGAGTTTGGCATGCAAAGTCTACTGTTATCATGTCTTGCCATTTTAACCTTGTAGTTCGTCAAAATAATATTTTCGTGGAATCTTACTGCCGATCTAATGTTGACCAAAATGCGCCTATAAATAGAATGATCAAAGAGCTAAATAGCAACGATTTGGACTTATTCAATGGTGACATTCGCAACTTTACTAATGTGACATCTCCTTTTAATTAATTTTATTGTAATTTGATTTTAATTGTGTTATTATTTCTTTAAATTAATTTTATCTGTAATTTATTGTGAATAATTAATTTCGATTCATATTTTTTATTATATATGTGTTGACTTTATTCGATCATAACTCTTCTTATAAAGCATTGATTTTAACCGGGACATTATTGATTATATGTATTTTTTTAAAATCTTAGACAGCTTTTAAAGGCTTTTTTTTCATTGGCAGTTTACCAACATTTGTTGCTTCTATTCCATAACGAATGGGTTTTTTTCACCTATAATTGCAATAACGTTAAGCTTAAGTATTTTATCATTACCTGCTAGATTGTTGTGTCAATGATTATTATGTTGGTGATCAAATAAATAAATAAAATTTACATTGAAAATAAATAATAAATATGGTAAGTACCTTAGGGCGCTTGTTCATAAGACGATTTATATCCAGGTTAAGTCACGATTTTAAACCGGGTCTACTTCTAGTTGTCAGTTAGGTATGGGATACTATGAAGGTTTGTCTCATGTCATGGGGTTGACGCTATATAACTTGTTACCAAAGTTGGTTACTGACGCCAAGTCTCTTAATAATTTCAAACATAAATTAAAGTTATGGCCGATTGATAGAACTTTTTATAGTTTTTGTATGATAAATCCTTGCATTAATTGGTCTGATCAATATATATTTTTAAAATATTTAGTGGCAATTTTTTAGTTTATTCATTATTTTTTGTTTTATTATTGTAATTTGTATTTGGAATGTAACTAAATTAAAGTATAAATATTGAACTCTGTTATGTATTTTTATATAATTCGGAATTGACATGAGAATTGAATTTTGACATTTTGAATTCATTGAATGTTTAGTTACTATTCACATAGAGTACAAGCATTTCTTTTCTAAAATTTATGATGTGTATTTTTTTATGAAATAAATAATTATGATTATCATTAGTAAATACCGGTTTGACACTGTTCATAGTGACGGTTCGGGATTGATACAAACGTACAAACGGTGCTCGTGAACAAGCTTAGCTGGCACTAACCCGGTGAGAAATCGCCTCAGTATCAAGCACCGTAAAACCTCGATAACACGGGGGCGAGTTCACAAGCTACAAGTCAGCGAGTTCGCTAGCAGCTTGTAAACTCGTCCCTTGTCATCGGCTTTTTTACCATCTGCTACTCGATGATTCGAAATTATTAAAATCGCCAACTGCGATGTCGTTCAGTCATACATATACCTTGGAGCACTGATTTCGGGCAACGGTGGATGTGCAGATGAAGAGCGGCGCATGGCAATCACGACGACAGCTATGGACAAACTTCAAAAAATATGGAGAAACAGGAACATCACAAAAGCCACGAAAACACGACTCGTCAGGGCATTAGTGTTTCCCATATTCCTCTATGGTGCTGAGACGTGGATCATGCGAGAGAGTGAGAAAAAGAAGATAGACGCTCTAGAAATATGGTGCTGGAGGAAAATGCTTGGCATACAGTGGACACAATTCCGAACCAATGCATCCATCCTCCAGGAACTGTCCATCAAACAACGTCTGTCTTCCATCGTACAAGGTCGTATTCTTTCTTTGGCCACATCTCACGCCGAGAAGATGCGTCAGTGGAACGACTGGTGATGCAGGGCAAAGTCGAGGGCATTAGGCCGGGTACTCAGCCCCCACGCGCGGGCCTACCTGCGCACGTCTGCGGGGTACCCGTGATACCCCTGCCGTGGAGCCCCGGCTAGGCCGGGAGGCTGCTAGGTGCGGTGACGCGGAAGAATCCCTAAACGGGGATCCCGCGGCTTTGCGCTAAGCAGCTTAGAGGGTATTCGCAGAACTTTTTTAGCGGATATTATGCCGTAAAGCGCCCGTAAGTGTTGCGGGGTCCTCGGTGGACAGCCACTGGGGGGTCCGTAAGACTTGCGGGAGCCAGGTGTGAGGTCCGTTCGGCGGTGTGCCTCTTAAAGGCGCCGTCGTCTGTAAAAAGATTTTTTACCTGCGTTATATAAAAAAAGGGCAAAGTCGAGAGCGTAAGGGCGCGCGGCAGATCACCAATGCGCTGGACTAACCAGATAAAAGCGGCACTGAACGGTCCACTTCACGAGTGCACGAGAAAGGCCGCAGTGCGGGACGAATGGCGGCGTATTGTGAAGCGCGCCACCAACCCTGATGTGACGACCACGACCACTCTGTCAAGAGTGTAGCGCCGAAGAAAACATCACAAACATCGAGTCTTTAGTGTGGTACGTTTTCTTTGATGGAACTGTCGAATGCGAATATGCGATTTTTCTTGACATTTACGCATGTTTTTATATCTATAAACATACTTGCTTGTTGTCTCCTTCAATTGGCCTTATATATATTTTACCATTACTGTAAATCTATAAATATTAAACTTGACTGAAACCTATATCTGATATAACTAGAACCAATAGTCTTAACACCAATGATCATAATTTTATTTATTTATTTATTTATTTATTTATCATCAACAAGTTTCAACAGCGTTTTACACAATATATTCTAATATAAATTTTTAAACGGTACTTTAGCCAATTACAGAAACTCACTTTGTATTCAATTCAAAAATTAAAATGATAACGTAGGGTAGAAATTACAAATTAACAATAATATAAAAGAAATACCAACAAAGATTCAAATTAATTTTGCGATAAATATAAATACCTATATAAATCAGAATTATAAAAGGAGCATGATAACTAACTTTGTGTAAATGAGTGTGTACGTAAGTGTTTGGTGTAGCGTGTGTGTGTGTATGTGTGAGTGTGCATGCCTTCCGTTAAAAAAAAAATGGTTGCCTGTAAAGTCGGTTTTACGGGCGAAGATTTGTTCAATGTTTAACAGTGCACTCAGCATCATTCATCATCATCATCATCAGCCTATTAATGTCCTCACTGCTGGGACACAGGCTTTCCCTTTGGATGGAATAGGGAGATTGGGCTATGACCCACCACGCGGGCCCAGTGCGGATTGGCGTGTGCTAACGACTGCAGATGCAGCCAGGATCAACGGGTTAACGTGCCTTCCGAAGCACGGAAAAACTCGAGATGGAAGATCTTTGGTCACCCATCCAATGACCGACCACTGCGAAAGTTGCTTAACTTCAACAGTCGCAGCCGAACGCGCTAACCACCTGCGCTATCGAGCTCCTCATCATGATTAACTAGTGGTGAAATTGTATGCCATCCTAACAAATTCATAAAGTTCATTGGATGAACGAACATAATTACATAGACTGTTCTTTGTGCAAATCATTTCACTTGTCAAAGGCTAACGTAGGTACGCATTGTCCGTGTGAAATGGGAGCATCCCTTCCTTGTTCATCATTGTTTATATATTCCCTTTCATAACGCACACTAACCAGGGTCGCAAAGGCATTGACTTATCTCGGGATAAGGTTCAGACTAACTGTGCGGAAAACTAGATTTCTGATAATAAGAAAACAGATGTTACCATTTCGTTGCTCTCTTGGGTTATGGATGACTGTCATAATCATTTAAATTAACATTGTTCTTGTCAGGCGAAAGGAATATAATGGTTGTATATATTTTTTAAAAATTGAAAAAAATATTTGTTTCATAGGTTTTCACGCACATCACTCATTAAATAAAACTAGTTTCTACGGATTAATGCTTGAAACTTTATTTATTTATTGACGTAACGCAACGAAGCAGACCTGAAAAAGCTGCGAAACGTCAATAAATAAATAAAGTTTCGTGCATTAACCAGTTCAAACTTTATTTTTATTTAAATTGTAACATAATTTGCAAAATCTATGTAGCGTACAAATCATAAACAACTTTCTATTCAAACATTAATTTTGTTCAATTCTGATTTGCCAATAATCCAACTATCAATATAAACATAAAAGTTTGTATTTTTGTATGTTTGTTACCCAATCACGCAAAAATGACAGAACGGATTCGATTAGAATTTGGTACACATATAGTTTATGTCCTAGATTGAGACATAGGATGAAAATCTTCCTGTGGGATTTTCAAATAACTAAGTTTACGCCAACGAAGTCCGCTAGTGATTAAATAAGTTAACGTCTGATCATATTAGGTGTAACGGTATCTGTTGGCCAAAAAGCGTTCGAACATGTCGCTTTAATACATTTTATGTCATATGAAATGCAAAGTTGAAACTAATATATTCGAACACTAAATAAGAAAGTTAAACATACTACGTAAAGAGTCAATAAATACACTACTCTGAACTAAAATCTGAACCGAGACAGAATAATCTATATCTATATAGATAAAACTCAAAGGTGACTGACTGACTGACATAGTGATCTATCAACGCACAGCCCAAACCACTGGACGGATCGGGCTGAAATATGGCATGTAGGTAGATGTTATGATGTAGGCATCCGCTAAGAAAGGATTTCGATCAATTCTACCCCCAAGGGGACAAAATAGGGAATGAAAGTTTGTATGAAACTTTGTCAATTTTAAACCGATCGGGCTGAGACTTTGCATGTAGGTATAAGAAGAATCATAGATGAATGTCATTATGTATAATACAAGCCTGAGAACAAAAACTGTAGTTTACACTTCAGCTCTACACCGAAGCGAAGCGAGGGCGGGCCGCTAATATTACATAAATCATCATCATCATCATCAGCCTATTAATGTCCCCTCTGCTGGGGCACAGGCCTCCCTATGGATGGTTGATTGAACTATGAACTATGAGCCCAGTGCGGAATGTTGGGTGCTAACGACTGCAGATATAGCTGGGACCAACGGCTTAACGTGCCTTCCGAAGCGCGGAGGAGCTCGAGATAGTAAATTTTTCAGTAGCTTCATTATTTTTGTTATGTTTTTAAGATAACCATATTTTAGATTTTTAGTGTATCACACCTTATAATTTTATTTATTTATTAATTTATAATCAGGGAACGTAGGCACATGGATAGATACCTTAAAGTCTAACATATATACAGATTATAATGTGTTTATGGAGATGTTTGGCGAAAAATGTATGGCAATAGACTTTATGATTTTTATTGAATTTTTGGTAACCCATCCAATGACCGACCACTGCGAAAGTTGCTTAACTTCAACGATCGCAGCCGAACGCGCTAACTACTTACGCCTTCGAACTCCTGAAAATCAAAGCTGAAAAAAATATATACGAACACCAGTTATAATAACAAATATCCCGCTTTGAACTATACCTGAACCTGGTTAGCCTGGTTATACCCTATACCTAACCTGAACCCAGACAGAATAATAATAACGAAATGAAACCCAACAAATATGTTTGAACCAAAGTAAATACGTTAAAGTCACCGCGTTTGGTGTCAATAAATATCCCTGTTTAAAACTAAAACCTGTGGCGAGACAAACTAATAATAACAGAATGGAACCTCTTCGCGACTCGAGTGTGCAGTGCACTCACAACCCATTGCTACATTCACATTGTAAAAATCGCATATCTCTTTATGAACGAGGGCTGAGTTTATTTCGCGAGTGCGCAATATTTGTGCGGACACTTCATTTCGAGCGACGTGACCGGGGTACGCTACAGACTCAGTACAGTTTACAAAATGCATATACTGCTAGAAAAATGTGCCAGCACAGTTGCAGTGCGCTTTAAAATGTCGAAAAGAATGGGTGTGGTGGAAAATAAAAGCGCACATTTTTCGAAAAAGTAATCAAGTGTTGCGTTCTTCTTTGAGAGGAATGGTACAATTAATTAAGAAAGAAAAGTAAACAGGGTTAGATGAAAATTTTCGTAAACGGACTTCATCACAGGGTGTTACAAAAACTGTTGCTAAAAAAATTATTATTAAATATTTTAAGAAAATTTGAGAATACTTCTCTAATTATATATAATACTAGCTGACCCAGCGAACTTCGTACCGCCCTAAAAAATAGGGGTTGTCTAGCGGACAAAATTGTGAATCTAAATCATTCTCAGATCCTCTTGAACACACACAAAAAATTTCATCAAAATCGGTCCAGTCGTTTAAGAGAAGTTCAGTGACATACACACTCACAGAAGAATTATATACATATATAAAGATTTAATAAATATTTTAAGAAGATTACAGAAGTCTTCTCTAATTTTCTTAAAATATTTGCATGATGTTTTAACTTTTTATAAAAACAGTTATTTTTAATGATTAATAAAAATATGGATTATTTTAAGACACGTCACTAGTTCGAGGATCATTAAAAATAACTTTTATGATGTACTTCAACGCCCTTCAAGCTTTATTTGTATTTTTGTAACACTCTGTATAAGTATTGAAAAATTGTGAGGCCTTCCTAGTAGTACAATCTCAGAAACTAATCGCTGAAATAAAAATAAGAAAATGTATTGGATAGTCTTTTTATTGAACCAATAAGAACCGAGCATCAATGAAAAGTTAAATTATGTAATCGACCTACCTATGTAAAACATGTTTTTATTTTCCGAAAACCACGCGAACAAAGTCGCGGCCATATAGGCTATAGCTATCCTATAAAAATGACTTTCATAGACAATATGGTATGAGGAGCTCGATGGTGCAGGTGGTTAGTGCGTTCGGCTGCGATCGTTGAAGTTAAGCAACTTTCGCAATGGTCGGTCATTGGATGGGTGACCAAAAATCTTCTATTTCGAGTACCTCCGTGCTTCGGAAATCACGTTGAGCCGTTGGTCCCGGTTGCATCTGCAGTCGTTAGCACTGGGACCGCGTGGTGGGTCATGGCCCAATCTCCCTATTCCATCCATAGGGAAGGCCTGTCCCGCAGCAATGGCAACATTAATAGGCTGATAATGATGATGATGATGAAGGTATGCAAGAATAAAAAGTATAAATACTCACAGCTTCTTATATTTGTTTTTAATTGTTTTTTTTATGTGTAAGAGTTTACAGAAGAGTTTAATTAATAAGTGGCCTCTACAGTGGCTTTCATACCAATCTTATTTTATTTTTATTATTTGATAATACAAAATACAGTTATTAATAAAAAGTACCACAAAAACCCACATTGGGTTTGTCCGGATACTGAGTCACTTAAGCCGTCAATACATAGTTTGATATTCGTAAATTATACTTTTCCAGTTCTCGGCATATTATTATCATACATTAAGTATTCAGAAATACTCGAAAGCCAAAATAAACCACGGAATTACACTGTTACTTCTCATTCATATCTTATTAATAAAGTTAAACATTCTATTTACTAAAGAATTAACATAAATATTACAGTGTCAAGTTATATTTCAACCTGCCTAAAAGTTATTATGCGTTACAGATAATCTTAATATATATAAATCTCGTGTCATGTCAATGTTTGTCCTCAATGGACTCCTAAACCACTGAACCGATTATAATAAAATTCGCACACCATGTGCAGTTCGATCCAACTTGAGAGATAGGATAGTTTAAATCTCAAATTATAGTCGCAATTTTAATTTATTGCAAATTATTACTTTTGGGCGGTACGAAGTTCGCCGAGTCAGCTAGTAATACATAAATATTACTTATAATATACAATACACAACAATTTCCATAGCTCATTAAATTTTACAAGTAAGAAGGTAATTGTATAAATGTTATAACATTTATACAATTACCTTTATTACAGGTACATTTTTTAAATCAAAGCACTGGCATGTCTTCCTCGTAGTTATTCTTTGTCGTTATCAATTTTTACACTTTATTACAATAATATGTCCAAGGTATTGTGTTGCTAATTAATTTCCTACTTGTGACAGCTGTAATTTCAGGTGGACTTGTCCGAGTAATTAGTGCTACTTCGGAATAACGTATTTCTTTTATACATAATTATTTTAGGGCTGCCACTTTCATAAAAGGTATAGAATATGAAAAAAAAAACTTAATAGTTATAATTTAACAACTAGCAACAGTACTCTTAGCACGTACCAATATCGAAGTCTAATAGTTTGCGAGTCCGAAATGTCATTGTCAAATGTGTACTGAATCTTAGTTCTCGTTAAATACGTTATGGCGCTCCTGTTTAAGTTTTCATACAGACAATGACATTTCGCACTTGCAAACCATTCGAATTCGATATTGTTACGTGCTAAGGGTACTTACTGTATTAATGAAATAAACTGACGTTGATATGAAAGTCACATAAATAGTTTTTTTTTAATTGGTAAACGGCCACCATAGGTTGTAGACGCTTTCGATGCCAAAAATATCACTCGCGCCATTGCTTACCCTGACTCAATCCCCGTGGAGCTCTGAAACCTTACTCACAGACCGAAACACAATATCACCAAAGGGTATTGTTATTTTAATGTAGTCTCCTGTAATGTGGAGGTTACTTCTCCAGCCGTACCTCTCTTAAATTTATTTTAGCGCTCTTTTTGCTGACTTATCATTCAAAATCATATCAACGCGTACTAATATCGCCATGACTGATTATATTTATTATTAACATTGTCTGTCTACTAGTTATAAAAATAATATTACCTACGCACGAGATTTTAAATTGGTACAACTATAATATTTTAAAAGGAAGTATATTAATTTTCTCATTCACAACTTTAATGTTATATACTTAAAGGGCAAACACGAGGTAACGATCGAGGCAGTATGTATGTGTAAATAAAAATGTTTGTTTTTTCAATAATTTTATTAATTATTTTTTGTCTAACAACATGTGACAACCATAGCGGAACAGCCTATCAGCGGCGGCCGGCGCGTCGCGTAACACGCAACTCAAACATTCGTCATAATTTCTTACTGTAACTCACGGAAAATGGACATATTTTTATATTTAAAGGTACAATAAACAGCATATGTTTTACTTCGTTAGAAAGGTAAAAAAATCGGAGAATACTTCTCATATATAACATTTGTTTGATATCAAAATAACTTTAATCGCGTTTATAAATAAGGTTCTACTCATAGAAGACGTAATACGTGTAAAAGCGCTTTTAATAAGTTTATTTTCAAAAAATAAATTACTTTTATGACTTTTAAAGATGAACAAAAAAATGTAATTAAAGTTTCACTTTAAAAAAGGGAATTATTAATAATTCAAGATGATGCGTGCTGTACTAATACCTTGCGCGTTAATTTTTCTTGCGTACCAGCAAGATCTGTAACGTACTTCCCTTAGACTTCCCTTAGCGGTTTTCCCTGATAGCTATAATATAGTGATCTTTAAAAGGCGAGTTAACCTTATCCTTTTTAGCCAATAACCATTTACCATAAGGTGGACTGCTAGCTTATTTGCCTACACCAACAAAAGAAAGACGAAACCGCCAGCTAGATATCAATTTATTCAGGTACTTTAAAGTGGAGTTACCAAAGTTATCCTTCAGACAGACCTTGCTCTAAAATTTACAAACAAAATTAATAAAATAATAAGTCAAATCGGTCAAGTCGTCTCAAGTGACGCTCCATCATTTGCGTGGTATTTATTAATTTTTAATATGAAATCACAAGTTACGTATAACAAGTTTTTATTTTTATATTAATTTGTTTGAATAAATATAATGGATAGGTATTAGAAATTTATATGTAATGCACACACGTGAACAGCTTAATTTGAACAATAATAAGAATTTATATTTGGTAAAAATTGTATATTTCAGAATAATACTAAATATTTCGCTTGTTGATTGCGGACTAACTTGTAAAATATTTTGTGCGATAATAATGCGGGAAAAATACGAGAAAAACTTTGTGTTATAGAAATTAAAATTTTAGTAAGGGACGGATATATAGGGGGATTATTATTTAAATGCGCTAGACAGAATATAATAAAAAGACGACGGGTTGCACTCCGGTAGTGCCGGAAGTGAAAACTTGAATATTAACGTTGTGCATTTTTGATATTTTGGAATGGTTAGAGAATAATTTTGCACGAATTGCTTTAATTATCAGTATAAAAGTACTATCATGTATGTAGTAGAATACAATATTTATTTATTGTGCTATCGTACATAAACACGACAGTTTATATTACATTAAAAAAGTATATCTCTCAGAAAAATCAACTTACATGAATCACGGTTAAGTGCACTTAGCGACATCTATTTTAAAGAAAATGCATTTTTTTCGCAATAAAACTGGCACGTGGACGTCCTAGTCCTGGAAGTTATAGAGACTTATAATTTTAATACGATAAAATAAAATATTACTATGTTTCGTCCAATATATTGAAAGTCAACAACCTTTCCAATTTTATTGTGTGTCATGATGCCATCAGCCCACGTGTTTAGCCTGACGCGAGTTTAACATTTTTTACCCATACAAAAAAAGGTGTACAACGCCGCTAAAGAAATTTTCACTTCAAAATTTCCTTCAAAACTTTTACTATGAACTTAATTATTACGCCATTACATAATTTATATAATATAAAAGCTTGTGGTTTATCCTTAACAACGCATGTCGATAACTGTGTTGAAGTGATGTAGGACTACCATAATCAGCATTTTAGACGGATCAATCGAAGCACATTAATATATTCAATTAGAACACAGCATCTGGTATTGCTTAGACAAGACTCGATATTGGCTTTTACGTCTGAATACGATCATTCAAATGTTATTGGAAATCGGAGTCATGTTACAGCCATTGCCGTAATGAGGTATTGAAAGCACTTTAAATTCCTTTAGTAGAATACAAAACAAATTTAAAAGTTAAGCTCGGATGCACATAAAGCGATTTACCGGTATTAAAAAAACGCTCTCTATAGATACCGATATAGAAACAAACTTATTCTTTAATATTAGAATAAATTCCACGCGGTCCGGGCAGCAGACATGACTTTCTTTAGATTTAAACATCTAGCAGTTAAATGCTTGTAATAAAATTATGACAAACAACAAACCCTTTGTATACGTCAATGTTTATGCGTTATCATTACGTCAATATTAATAACTTTAACAGTTTTTTCTACTGTGGTAACATACATAAATAATTGGTCACGCTATGGTCGAGCGAAGCGAAACCAATCATTATCCATGTGTGGTAAGTACATCATAATAAATCGTGGTTGTGTAGCTCTTCCTACAGAACTATGATATCTTATAATGTCTATTTCGCTAGGTGAAATCTATAAAACCCTTCCATCGAGCTGGATATTAGCTCGGAGGTAGGGGCCGACTGATGGCTTTTCTTGTGTATAAACAGTATTGGTCGCAGAGGACCTTTACAGCATCACCGGTTTCGGACGACTGATGGCTTTGGCTGTTGGTTGCATATGACCTTTACAGCGTCACTGGATTTGGGGACGGCGAGATCCTAAGGGGACCTCAAGCCGAGAATTGGCGAGTCCCTCTAGAGGTATTCCAGGCGGATGGCATCTCCCTACGGGGGGAGTCTCCCCTCCATCTGGAGCCTCTAGACCACTCGAACCTGAGGGGCGTGGACGACTGATGGCGGTCGGGCATTGCATAAATGGAGTGTTGGCCTCCGAATTTCACTTACGCGATGTAGGCTTCTATATGTTGTGAGCACAGCACCGGTAGCGCCATCTCTTGAGGAGGCGAGTGATTATTTCCTCCATGATAGTTTTATCTGGGGCATGTCTATGGCGCCGCCACAGTAACTTGGATATACTTCCATTATTTATATATATATATATATATATTATAGAGCTTAAATTTATTAGCTGTCTATGTGCAAAAACCTAATAGGTATTTTCCAGATTATTGGATTCGCCAAACCGTTTGATGATGAACATCAAAAACATTCTGGATTTGTTTATTTTTGTTTCCTTTTTTGTGTTGAATGGAATCTGATAAATCCTTCGTAATTAACACAGCTCAATGATAAAGCAATTAGGCACTCAAAATTAACGCGACCTAACGCGACACTCACTTTTGAGTGAAACGATTTAAATTTTCAAACAAGTTACCTGTGTAACTCGTGTGACCACAGATTAAACGTACGTGACTCAATGAAAGGCAGTAATTTTAACATCATTACATAATAAAAAGGATTAAATAGGACACATAGTATATGTAATTTTTATACTAATCCTGACTGCTGCGGCACAGGCCTTCTCTATGGATGAATTAGAGAGGTTGGACTACGACAATAGCTGAAGCCGAGTCACACTACTTAATGGGCTTTCTAAAGCACGGAGTAGCTCAAGGTGATAAACTTACATATAGAATACATAGAGAAAGGATGAATGAATGGTATGAGCTGTTGTCCAACTGTTAAGTAAGTCTGCGCAAATAAACATGATTGGGATGAAGTGACCGTGTACCCATTAGTTCACACAAATGTAGTACAATACACTGAAAACCTATGACGGTTTAAAGTTACGGTATATACTATTGTAATTTGGCAATACGAAAGTCAGGTAATTGCCCGACTCCGCTCTTTCGCCGCGGCTATACTTTGCTACAATATGTAAATATTTAACGTTTTTCCAGACAAAAAACCCTTTGTGAGTTTTTAGCTAGTACACAAATTACGCGGGAAATATTAAAGTCAAGAAAAGTGTGTCATTTCATTCGTAAGTATAATTTTAAAGAAATTAATGTACAAATATTTAGTGATTACTTATTTAACCAGTAGCTGACACCGTTGACGCGTGGAGGCTAGAGGGCGAGATGTAATCTGCTTTATGCATGAGAGTAAAAGAAACTATTTCAGTGCGCTCTATTGACGGCTGTTGCCAAGGGAAGTTGGGGCCGGCACCACTTGTGCCATTTTAAAATACGATAGTACTTGCCTCATATATAGCCTCACATGGAGTACTGCTCTCATCTTTGGGCGGGGGCACCCCAGTACCAGCTTCTCCCTTTGGATCGCATCCAGCGCCGAGCGGCTCCAATCGTCGACGACCAGGACCTTTCCGATCAGCTTGATCCTTTTTCTTTGCGTAGGGATGTAGCTTCGCTCTGCATCTTCTATCGCATTTATCACGGGGAGTGTTCTGAGGAATTGTTCGGATTAATTCCAGCTGCTGTATTTCGCCATCGTACATCGCGACAAAAATTTCATCCCTATCATCTTGATGTGTGACTATCCACAACCGTGCGTTTTTGTCGATTTTTTTTACCACGTACGACAAAACTGTGGAATGTATTGTCGCCAGCAGTGTTTCCGGACCAATACGACCCAAAAACCTTCAAAAAAAGAGCGTACTCCTTCCTTAAACCGTACCGTCTGCTCGTATGCCCCCTATAACATAAAAAAAAACTACAGTATAACCTGTCTATATGTTATAAGTCATTGGTAAATACCTACCTAAGTCAAAGGTGTCCTCAGTTAAATACAGTTCAAATTTACGCGTATATGTAATCGTATTCCTCTAAAAATATCTAAGTCACGAAGGTGTCCTGGGTTAAGTTTAATCCAAATTTATACGTTGAACCTATGTACCAGGGCGCCATGTGTGCGGTGTAAGTTCCATTCTGATTCAATTTAGATCCGGCGTCAGGCTCACGGGCTGTCGCGTTTTGAATTGTCCCGATAGTATTTCGTTGCTGCATTTTAAGCTGGGAAAAAGGTACGGGAGAAACGGAGCGTTGATAAACGGCAAATAAAGTTTACCGTCCGCTTTGCTTCTCGATTTATTTCTGTCTCGTTTACTCACAGATACATCTATTAAATTTGATGATTGTCAAAATCACGTGTTGTCATATTCTGTTGTTCCAGTGAAGAAAGTGTCAGAATAGGGATGATGACGGGATACAGTAAACGAAATTCTATTTGGTCCGTCAGTTAGATGATCAAAAAATAATGGACACGTATTTTTTCTTTGGGCAATCAACCAAAAAATGACAAAGTTATAGCGCGTCAAAGTTTGGGAGTAGGGTCTCGTGACGTCACTTTTGAGTGAATTTTCACTTATAAGTGTACTCAAACGTGACGTCATGCGACTTTTCAAATCAATATATCTCTGCAATGTTTATATTATGTGAAAAAAGAAAAAATACGTGTCCAATACTTTATGATAATCTACCTGATAAACGAAGAAAAAACAATTAGTCATCATCCCTATTGGCATTGATCAATTGAGCGACTTGAGGTGATTGAATGCTCTGCCCGCTCACGTGTTCCCTCCCTCTTACAACCTGGGATCCTTTAAAAGAGGCGTGAAGAAGCAACATGCAGGCCGGCAGGGTGAGGATGGCTGGTGTGGCAGGTAGAACTGCTGTATCAGCTATCTTCGCGTCTGGACTTCACCTTCACTTAACATCAGGTGGGGTGAAATTATTTGTCGGACCTATCTATAAAAAAAGCGACTTAGATATTATTTGTTAAAACCATTAAACAATAATAGTGAGCAGAATTTATTAACTTACTTAACTGTAATTATCCAGTTAGTGGTACTAATTTTAGTAAGCCCTACAATTTATAAATATAAATTGTAGGGCTGATCTTCCGATTTTAAGTTCGGTTATTAAATGCAGCTTGAGCTCTTCTGCAAAGGCAAATCCATTTATGTCCCAAAACTCACTAAAATTAGTTAAGTGCATGAGAAAACTGTAATATACAAGTTTCTTTTTTGATATTTCTTGTGTGAATGACGCACGTGTGGAAAATAATATTTTAAGACGTAAATTGAAGAACAATCAGAAAGTTAAGAATTCGTTCTAAATATTTTGACAATTACCTTCGAGCTCTCTGCAGTGACGGACGCGGTGCAGCGAAGTTTCATTTTTCTAAACGCTTCTAAGATAACTTGAATAAAGACTTAAAATTATTATTTTACTTCTATGATACTTTCTGTGAAATTCTCAAAGATTGTTTTTAAGTATCAATGCTGAAATTCTTACTTTGATCACACAAGTTTTTATTGCTGGATAAACTCATTAAACTTAAATATAACAATTGTCAAAATAAGAAAATTTTGTTTGCCTGATTCAGATGTTCGGTTTAATATTTTCTTGCACTAGTACCAACTAATAGATATCCCAACTAAGCTTTTCCTAGGCACTACACAATACATTTGTTCTGTCGGTTACGCCGTTACAGTATTACTAATTAACTCTCAAACAAATCCGTATTGATGAAATCAAACGCCTTCAAGTCCTTGTGTGTGGTTATGTATGCTATCTGCGTCCACTTTCACACGACAAATATCAAATAAAAACTCCGTGTAGTTAAATAAAGCCTAAAAACTTGATAGTTGAAAAAGTACTACTAAAGCTGATTGCGCAGTGCCATGCTATTTTTCACACAATTGTATGACACTGAGCAATCAGATGAGTTGAAATCTGCAACCCTAGCGAGTAAAGCATTGGCTGAGATGAAAATTGGCGACTGCTACACTTGCCCTTGCCGGATCAGAAGGCGTGTTTACCAGTGTCCAGAAGGATCAACCAGTGCTTGTTCACTTGCCACTACCGGATATAGCAACCACGCACCGGGAAGTGCAGCGTCAGTAGTCCTGACCAGGTGGTCTGACGACATCATGGGAGTCAGGGGACCTACTGGATGTGGAAAGTGCAGAACTTTTGCGTTTGGAAATCCTTATAGAAAGCTTATGTTCAGCAGTGGACGTCCATCGGCTCGTTCTGAATGATGATAGATACAGCTACAATAATTTTCGTGCTTCACATATACGTCTGTGTTGGATAGCCGTTACCAGACAACGTAAAAAGAATCTAAATTCTTCAGCGCTTTAAGATTCTAACGGTGTACACCGAAATGCCTATGCAAGAGACTGGCTTCCGCACTGAGAGACCTGTATGACAGAAAACTAACTTCTCCTATTCGGAAGCAGGAGGATAATTCGAATTCTACTTTCTTATGAAACAGCAATATTAAATTTAACATAAGTGTAAGGTTTGTTTTTTACTCCTGGAATTTGAATATAATAAAGTTTCTTAATAAAGAGATTTTTACCCACACCTCTCATTCATTAAAACATTCTATTCCTATTGTTGACTTCATTTAGCAAGTCACCACATCCAACAGACAACAATCCTAAGAAACAGATTAATGTGTAACCTTTGACTTTGGCGGCGCCGGTGAAAGTTTTAATGAACTTCGCGGTTATGTCGGCACAGACTTTTATACGGGGCTTTTCCCAATGATCTCACTAAGTGAAACTCGAGATTTGACTGCCGTTTGTGAACCCCCCCCCCTGGCCCCCTCTCGAGGCGTACGCGTTGTAATGAATTATGCAAGAATGCACACCTTTGGAAGTTCCAAGTTGTGTGTTGAAGTAAGGGGGGTTTTGGCTGTGTTGTTTCATTCAATTATTACGTTTTGTTTTGGTCTCATTTTGATGTGTGAACACGTTGTGTTCAAAATAAGAGAGGAAGTTGTTTTGTCGTCGTTTTTTTGTCCTATGCTTGTTTTCCTTGTGCTGAGGAGCGTATAGATCTGCGATAATGGAAAATAAACAACTTTCGCAATTGCCGGTAATATGATGGGTAACGAAAAAAATAGTATATCTAGCTCTTTCATTCTTCAGAAGGCACGTTAAGCCTTGGGTCCCACGTGCATTGCAGTTGCTAACATACTTGTGCCTATAGCGTGGTGGCATATTATACGACCTGAGTTTTCCATTTTTAGCATAAAATAAAAAATGTGTGTGCGTCGTGGGACGCACGACAGAAATAATAACTTAAAGTAATCTAAGGGACGCTGCGGGTTAGAGTGAGAGGGGAGGAGTCTGATGTATACGTGAGAGAAAGGGAAGCCGGACAGACTGGTTCCGTAACGCGTTACGTAACGAGGGGGTTGACCCTCCCATAAGAAGTTGTCACTTCAAGAACTGTGCCCTAACAGTAGGATTATATATAGAGGCTGATAATGATGATGCTTGTAGTGAAATCGTCATTAGAAATTTCTTTTTTTAATACAGAGGAAATACCTAGGGCCGCTAGAATTTACTTATTTTCTGACAAGCAAAATTTGTACAATCTAGTAATATTAATGTGTACAATTAATGTCTGTGGGTAAATTTTCGGATACAAGGCGATACAAAATATTTGTAACTTTATTTACTGTCTGAGGACTGATTGTTACGTATGGTGTAGAGAATATGATAAACGATTTCAGCTTAATACTGCCAGACTTCTATCGGCACTATTTTTGACAGACACTTGAAATATCACACTAACTTGTTTGTCTGAAACTGTTTAATAGCTGTCTAGGCATAGGTATAGTCACAAACACTCTTGAAACAAAACTACGAAAATACTGAAGACAGAGTTTACTAGAACACCGCGGATCGCGATAAAGTTCAAATGGTGAGGCTCATTCTAATATGAGCCTTATGCAGTGTGGCGTAAGGCAGAGAGTGCAATGACATCTGCACTTGTTTTCAACTTATGCGCGTTACCTACATAGGTATAAGTAGGTACTATGCACTCGCGGGTGCTAGTTAACTCTCAATTTAACGGGACTTTTCTAGAATGCGTCGTTTGGCGTATTGTGCGCGATCAGCGCCGCGCAGACACAGTTAAGTTTCAAAAGAGATTTCGGAACGAATACAAAGGCGATTAAAATGAAAGTAAAGTGTTCAAGTGCTATTGTTTAGACTTAAGACTTATATAGTGAAGTTCAGTGTTTAGTGAGTGAGTGTTTTAGAAAAGTTACATTATCTCATAAAAAAAAACAAGTGTAAAGACAGCACTTTATTTAAATGAATATAAACTCACTATAAACACACTGACAAGATAAACAGGAATGACATACAAAAACAATAGATATAGAAAACGGTATAATAAATTCAAAAAGCGATCAAAAAATGTTCAGCCAGTATCATGGTTTACAACACGCCGTCTTGATCCTTGCTAGGCAATTTTTGCAGTAAGAATTTTATTTACAAACAAATCCTTCATGCTTCACACGGTTCAAACTTTTGGTCATGATATCTGCCACCATTAGATCAGTGGGAAGATATTTGATCTCTATCTTACCATTATCTATTGCTTCCTTGTGTGTAATGAAATTTTACATCAATGTGTTTAGTGCGTTTGTGGTTCACAGGATTTCCAGCTAATTTGCTGGCTGACTGGTTGTCGCAATATAATATGACGGGTCTAAAAAGTAGTTTATTGGTTTATTATTAACAATTTGTTGCTTAATGAGAAAAAAACCAAGTTAGTTAAATTTTCTACACCAAATGTCAGAAGTGTAGAAACTAATATATATATAAATGGAGTGGAATTGAAGCCTGTGGAAAGTACCACTTTCTTAGGAGTGACGCTAGATTCCAGATTGCAATGGGGTTTACATATTGCAAAAATATCGGGTAAACTTAGCTCTGCGGTATACGCTGTTAAAACTATTAGACTACTTACTGGCGTGAATACGGCTAGAATGGTTTATTTCAGTTATTTTCATAGCATTATGTCATATGGGATTCATCTCTGGGGGAGTGTTGCAGATATTAATACCATCTTTGTACTGCAAAAACGGGCTATTAGAGCAATTTATCAACTACACCCGCGTGACTCCCTCAGATAAAAGTTTAAGGAGATAAATATTCTAACTGTAGCATCACAATATATATTGGACAACTTACTATATGTAAAGAAAAATATTATACATTTTTCTGAAAAATGTGATACACATAATGTTAATACTAGGAAAAAACACGATTTGGTTGTACATAAGACTCGTCTCCACAGAATAAATAATTCCTTTGTGGGCCAATATATACGTTTTTACAATAAGCTTCCAAATAGTATGAGAGATTTGCCTATTAATAAATTTAAAACAACTTTAAAGGCTAAATTGTATAAAAAAGCTTATTATAAAATTAATGACTATTTGAATGATAAAAATGCATCATCATCATCATCAACAGCCTATCCTAGTCCACTGCTGGACATAGGCCTCTCCAATTGCACGCCACTCAGATCGATTTTGGGCTACTCGCATCCAGCTCCTGCCAGCCACCTTGCGCAAATCATCACTCCACCGTGCCTGAGGACGTCCTACACTACGTTTGCCTAGACGCGGTCTCCACTCCAGAACTCGTCTACCCCAACGGTTATCGGTTCTTCGGCAAATATGGCCAGCCCACTGCCACTTCAGTTTACTAATCCGGTGGGCTATGTCGATAACTCTGATTCTCTGTCGGATTACCTCATTTCTGATGCGATCCTTCAGAGAAACGCCGAGCATAGCCCTTTCCATAGCGCGCTGAGCGACTTTGAAAGGAGTAAAATCTGCCCAAAATTTACGCATCTAAAACTGTACTTTTAGTAACTTAATTATTATTTTTTCATGTAACTATTGACCTGTAATGATGTTTGTTGGCGACAGAATAAAACTCTAGTTGAATGTTAGACTTTACTAAGAAAAATAATTAAAAAACGAAAACTAAAGACAATGAATAAAATATATATTTGACATAAACAAGTGTTGCTATGCAACGAGAACGTCTAGGGCTGCGTTCTCAACACTCCGCCCCAGTGCCGTCCTCGCGCTCACGGCACTCATCTTCTCTGGTTGGAAGAACTGCAATGCGTGTTGATGGTCTCTTTAGAACACCGGTCTTGGTTTTAACATCAACGACCCGAATTCGTCCGTCATTCCCAGGATAGAGCTGGACAATAACCCCTCTAGGCCAGCAGTTTCTAGGCGAGTTGGGATCAACGATTAGCACCACGTCGCCGATCTTCAAGGGAGTCTCATCTCGATGCCATTTGTGTCGCGGCAGCAGAGCAGGCAGCACCTCCTTCATCCATCTCGCCCAAAATAAGTCGGTGAGTCGTTGTGCAATACGCCACTGACGGCGTAGGCAGAGGTCATCGTCATCGAATACACCGGGCGTTGGTAGGCTAGAAGAGGAACCTAAAAGAAAATGATTAGGTGTTAATGCTTCCGGGTAGTCCGGATCAACTGTGACATAAGACAGTGGTCTGCTATTTACTAAGCTCTCGACTTCAGCCAATAATGTTAGCAACGCCTCTTCACGCGGCGCTCTCTCCTTCAAAACAGCTCGAAGTGACGTTTTAACTGAACGAATAAGGCGCTCCCACGCTCCACCCATATGAGGGCTCACAGGAGAGATAAAATTCCACTCGACGCCTAGAGAAGTAACTCCATTCTGAAGCTCACATTGACACATCGCAAATGACCGCTTGAGTTCCATGTCCGCACCGCGAAGATTTGTGCCATTGTCGGAATACAACTTTTTGGGCCAACCGCGTCTGGCTGCCATACGCCTCAAGGCCATAATAAGTGCATCCGCTGTAAGACTGTGAACTAATTCTATATGCACGGCGCGCACCGTCAAGCACGTAAATAATACCGCATACACCTTTTCGCGGCGTCGACCAACTGTGATTTCAAGAGGTCCAAATAAGTCTACTCCAGTTGCTGTAAAAGGTCGGTGATGATGCAACATACGAGCCTCTGGTAAGTCACCCATTAATGGAGGTTTTGGCTGCACCCTTCTTATACGGCAAAACAAGCATTTCTTCGTTACAGATCTGACTGTAGGTCGTATCTTCATGATCCAATATAATTGCCTTAATTCGTTGACTACAGTTTCATTACACCCGTGCGCTGCTTTCCGATGAAAATGCATCACTATAAGACGAGAAATATGACTCTTGCCATCTAAAATTACAGGATGTTTCACATTATTTTTGACATCTCTCGCCAGTTTAATTCGACCTCCAACTCTCATTACTCCAGAGTCGTCTAAGAAAGCATTTAGTGTACGCAGCCTGCTAGTATTGTCGATGACTCCCTTGTACTCAAGAGTCTTACACTCACAAGGAAACGACTCGAGCTGTGAGTAACGCATTAATAATGCCTCTGCTTCCTGTAGCATGTCACAGGTTATTCTGCAACTATTTTCTAACTTTCTACATCGGCGAATAAACAATAAAACTGTAGCCGTACTACGTAGTAATCGAGTCCAGGAAGAAAATCTAAGGGGATCTGGCACAGGTAAGCTCAACGTTGATTCTTGTATTATATGTATAGTCTCTAAATCATTGTTATTTACTTTGTTCTCTGTTTCAGATTCACACGGCCAATCAACGTTCGACGCGCTCTGCAGAAACTGAGGCCCACGGAATCACTCGCAATGAACGTCAAACTTGTATGAATTTATCTTAGTAGCAATATCGGCAATGTTTAAAGTAGATGGTACATAATGCCATTCTTTAATTTTTGTTAAGCCATCTATCTCACCCAGTCTGTTCGCAATAAATATCTTATAGTTTCGATTTTCATTTCTTAACCAATGTAAAACTATTGTGGAATCAGTCCAAAAATATCGCTCAGCTGGCTCTATACTATGTTCCTCTTGAATAACTGCAGCTAAGCGACTTGCTAATAAAGCACCTTGGAGTTCAAGTCGAGGGACAGAGACTGGGTGCACTGGCGCTACTCTACTCTTGCTGGCAATGAAAGACACATTAACACGAGCTGGTTGATTCTGGCTAGGCTTGTATATTATTCGCCAGTAAGCGACAGCGGCATATGCACTCGGCGATGCATCACAGAATGTGTGCAATTCTATGCGTGACTCTTCCAAATCATACTCGGGTGGAAAATAGCATCTTGGGATTCTTAACTGTTTAATAACGTTCAACTCTAACATCCACTTCTTAAATTCATGGAATTGTGTGTCCAATATTTTGTCATCCCACTTAATGTTTGTTTTCCATGTACTCTGTATCAAAATTTTAGCTCTGATAGTAAAAGGTGATAACAGGCCATAAACATCAAAAATTGACATGACAATTCTAAAAAGTTCTCGTTTTGTAGGCCGAATCTGGGCGCTAACTAAATCCTTAGCAATTCTTTTTAGGGATAAATCGAAGCCCAGCGAATCTTCTATTGGGTACCACAACAATCCCAAGGTACGCTCGCTCAGATTATGGCTTCCCAGCTTCAACTTAATGGCGTTGTCACTAAGTTCTTCCTTTGGCATGCCATCTAAAATCTCAGGCCTATTACTCATCCAGTTGACTATATGAAAACCACCTTGCTTATGTATAAAAGATATATCTTTTACCAACCTTGCACACCTGACAACATCATTCATACTATGAATACAATTGAATTGAATTTTGAAATTTCTTTATTTGTATAATAAAAACATAATGTATACACAGTTACATTATAACATGATAGTAATCGATATTAATAGACTATGCAAGGCGCCTTTTTATATCATTCAAACATCGAAAATACACTGTGAAAATCATACATAAATTTACTAATTTAATAGGGAACATCTGTGTACATTATTATTTCACTTTGCGGCGCGAAATAAATACAACATTATGCAAAATAATGTTACATAACAACAATAATAGCAGAGTGTCAATGAGGGTATTTATATTTCCCTCTAATAAACTTGAAAGTAGAACTAACAAGCCATTGCTGCAGCAATGAATACAAACGGAACAAACTCAAGATACCCACGATAGGATTGAAGCTACCGTCGAATAGTCAGTACGGTAGGGTAATTACGTTATTCGAAGTAGTTGAGGAAATAGTGATGAGGCAAACGATATCGAGAATAAGTTTTAGCATAATGCAAAGTGCACAATCGCGATTTACCAATGTTTGAAATTAACTTGTTTATATGATTTGGGTTATTATAAATATAGAACTTTTTTGATGCTTTTAGAATATAACTTTTAATTTGAGGGAAACCAATGTTTTCGTGAAGTTTGGTTAAGTTTGTACGAAAACTGGTATTATAAGCAATTTTAATTGCTTTGTTTTGAATTACTTGGAGCTTCGAATAGTTTGCATTACAGGTACTTGACCAGACAGGGGCAGCATAAGTGATACAGGGTCGGACTAATGTGGAGTATATGCGTAGTTTAGTATCGGGGCTAAGATTTGATTTCCTATTTAGGATGGGGCTTAGTGCGTTCATAGCCCTTATACCTTTAATATGTAACTGAGATATATTTTTTGTCCAGTTAAGTTTATAATCGAGCACAGTACCGAGGTAACGTACAGACCTGCTCCAGGGAATAATATGGCCATCAGACTTAAGACTTTTCGTAGGAAGTGAACGTTTCCTAGAAAACATTATAGCCTCGGTTTTGTTAGAATTCAGTTTGAGTTTCCATGTAGATAAAAAATTTGTCAGCGTCTCTAATGACCATTGGAGACGTGTAATTATGGTATCATCATCGTCCGAAGTGGTAAAACTAGCTGTATCGTCCGCATAGCAGGCCAGATAAGTGTGTGGTTGTTTTTTAATATCATTCAGGAATATTAGAAAAAGGATTGGGCCTAAAATAGATCCCTGGGGAACTCCGGCCAGTATCGCGTGGAGTTTAGAATGATGACCTTCGAGGTTTACGAAGAATGATCGACCTACAAGATATGACTTAATTAATTTTACTAGCTGCATGGGGATGCCAATTTCAAGGAGTTTATGAAGTAACCCATCATGCCAAACCGTGTCAAATGCCTTTTCAATATCAAGCAGTATCATACCTGTCGACTTTCCTAGATTGAGGTGGTGTGCTACATGTTCTGCAACCCTCGCCAACTGTTGTACTGTCGAATGACTTTGACGAAAACCAAATTGTTCAGGGATAAGTTGATTATTGAGATAGCCCGACAATCGTTTGGCAATGATAGATTCAAATAACTTACCCAGTGCTGGGAGAAGACTGATTGGTCTGTAGTTTTTAGGGTTTTTTATCGTCCTTACCAGGCTTCTTAATAGCTATTATTTTAGCAACTTTCCAGAGTTCAGGAAAATAACAAATTTTAAGACAATCATTAAAAATCTTACAAAGAAAAACTATAGCTTTTCGAGGGATGTGTTTTAATAAAATATTGTGTATGTTATCATGACCGGGAGATTTGCGATTCTTGAGATTTTTAAGGGCTGTTGAAATTTCTCTTGGTTTAACAAGATGATCGATTGAAGATTCAATAAACTTGTCAATAGAATCGAGAGATTTGTTAACTAAAGATACAGTTTCAGGTGGACTTATCCAGTTGTAAGTCAGAAGCATATTATTGGAAAAGGTATCAGCAAGTAATTCACACTGGTCTTGTATATTAGTTGTGATGCTTCCATCGGCAAGTTTAAAGGGTGGAATGGATGTAGGTTTTCCTTTCAAGGACTTGACTACACGCCAGAGATCTGAGCTAGGATTATCAGCATGAGCCAGTTTTGTGTTCCAGGTATGGTCATTGAATCGCCTAATAATGTCTCTTATATTGGCTTGCAAATGATTGAATTGTGCAAATAAAATTTTACGAATCTGTGGGACCGTTTCCTTGAGAGCCCGCTTACGAAGACGATTCTTGTCTTTTATCATATCTTTAATATAATTGGGCAGCGAAGGAGGACCATTCCGTGTTGGCCCATGAGGAACAAATGTTTTCTGTGCTTCGATTATTAATTTAGAGAAGTTTGTGATTGCTGATTCTATATCAGTTGGGGTTTTAAGTGTGGTTGGAGAAAGATCAATATTCTGGTTTAAAAAATATTTATACCCATTCCAGTTAGCTTCGGAATATCGAAATTGTACATAATGTTTACGAGTTATGAGACCATCTTTAGAGAATATGACAGGCAGATGATTTGATGATAAACGATTTAATGCATGTAGTCCATGAATATCGTGAATATTTTTGGTAATTAACACGTCAGGATTGGAGGGAGTAAAGTTGCCACAGTAGTGGATCAAAGTAGGGGTAGAAGGAGCAACGACATCATAATCATTGTTTACCATATGATCGTATAGAACTGTACCACGATCATTGATAGTGTTACAATTCCAATAACTATGTTTACTGTTTAAATCTCCCATAATCAGGGAGGTTTTGCCAAGGGTATACAAAATGTCAAGATCATAATTTAACAATTGATGATTGGGGGAGTTGTACACAGAAACTAAAGCAACTTTCTTACCCGATATTTGAATGTTTACGCCAATAGCTTCAATCTGATATGTGGGAGAAATATCAAGAGTAGTATATGGAATATCTGATTTGATAATAATCGCTACTCCTTGTCCAGATCCATCAGCTTTCTTATCCTGTCGAACACATGTATAACCTGGAATTTCTACAGATAAGTTAGGGTTGAGTTTAGTTTCACACAGTGCAGCAATGTCAATGTGTAGTTCTCGTAAGAGTTCAGTAAATTCATTTATTTTTGTACGGATGCCATCAGCATTCCAAAATATAATACGTAGTTTATTCAGTTTGTTAGACATAGTGACCAAGATGGGTGAGTATCAATATAACCTTGTCGATCATGGAGTGACAAGCTAGGAATTTATGTTTAAGTGACTTGATAGTAGACAATATTTTAAGCATTTCTGTTGTGGTGCTATCAGATTGTTCAGATGGCGAGCTGGTCATAGTTGAATTGTTAGGTATGATTATTTGGGTATCTTGTTTATCTGTATTTGTAACCACATTTGCCCAGGAGCGCCCATCAATTTTTGCACTTCGGGGTAATGTTCTAGCTGACAAAGTAACCCTTTGTTCCTCTTTCATAGCTTCAATTGATTTTAAATAGTTTTGTCGAGCATTGCACAGTCTGTAATTAGCCGGGTGGTATTCTTGACAGTTGCAACATTGAGCAGGAGTGTCACGATCCTTTTTGGTACATTCACTTGTTTTATGTAACTCAGTGCACTTGACACATCTAGGTGGTAGATTACAATGTTTCGATGTATGCCCAAACGATTGACAGCGGAAACATTGAGTCCCAAGGTGTGTTTTGGCCTTAAATTTCCTTATTTGAACAGCACAGCGACTAAGGTACTTGATTTTAAGAAATGCTGCCATATCTGTTGAAGGGGGTAGTTGTACAAGAAATGGCGGGCAGTGTGTGGCATCATCAGGTGATTTTGTAAGTTTACGGATAGAACTGTTTTTAAATCCAAGATTGTCTAATTCATCAGTGAGTTCCGCCTCTGCATAAGCAGGGAGACCAAATATAACATATTTATATGGTCGTTCGTCTTTTCGAGCAAACGTAAAGAAAGGCATATTTTCGGAACGTAGCCCTTCCTGTAGGGCTGTATGGCCATCTGTAGAATAACAAAATACAGCTATCTTGTTGTTACCAATATATTTAAGATGAAACCCTTTGGTGTAACGAGAAATTACAGTCTTGATATATTCGTGAGTCCAATCAGTCTTTATTTGAAGATGGATAGGTGGTATCTTACTTGTATTTTTCTTGATGGTTGCATCCCGAAGCTGCGTGCTTTGACCAGATGTACTTTGATCTCTAGGGAGAACACTGTATTTATTAAACGTTTTTACAGTTGTCTGGGTTGGTTTGTACTGTGCACTGGGTGCTACCCGTTTAGGGGTTTTCCATTCCAAATCAGGATCTCTTGGTCTTTTAGTACGTAGATTGTCCAGAGCTGAGATGGAGTTAGATCTGAATATATATTTGTCCATAGTTACCAATGCCGGAATATCGATATCGATTGTTGAGAGTCGTTTCCATCACTATCGTAAAAAACGACACTTGGCGAGGTATAAAGAAAAGAACACGAGCGTCAGCCACGGGTGCTGGCACACTATGAATACAGTCATCCATGTAATGAGACTTGATAATAGCGTTCACTGCGTTAGGCATCTCGGATTGAAAGCGCAGCGCGTTCTTGTTCTTCACAAACTGAGCTATGAATGGCGAACAATTAGCTCCGAACACTAGGGACGTCATAACAAACTTCTTTAGAGGTTGGCTGGAATCCTTCCGCCAAAGAAAACGGAAGACGTCTCGATCTGCTTCTCGTATCTTCACGCGCAGAAACATATCTTTGATATCTCCTGCTATAGCCACTCGCCCCTCTCTGAATCGAAACATTATGCCTAATAAGGATTGTAGCAAGTCCGGACCTTGAAGCAAAAAATCGTTGAGTGAATACCCTCCAGACTTTGCAGCAGCATCAAAAACAACTCTCAACTTCTTCTTGTAGGGATTATCTACCCCAAAGTGTGGCAAATACCAAATACGGTCAGGCGGAGTCGAAGTTTCCTCCACTTCACTGGCGTAATCGTTCAGAAGGAGGTGGTTAATCCTGTCTCGATATCTTGACGCGTATTCGTCATTAGACCTCATCTTACTCTCAACAATCTTTAGCCTCTTGTAAGCATTTGGAAAGGAGTTGGGTAGCGCAGCATCACTTCTCCATGGTAAGCCAACTTCCCAATGACCATCGACTAATTTGGAAGTGTCATCAAGTATTTGAACAGCAAGACTTTCTTCTTTGTTTTGTCTAGGTTTCGAAGTTACACCAATGGCCTCAAATGAGAAAGAATAACGTATGAGCTCCGACAACTCGTTAAGCATATCATTTGCTGCTGGCGCGTCGACTTCTTGTGATAGACTCGTTGATAAATGGTTAATTGATTCAGCACTAGTAGTATGCGTCAAATTACGGCGCGTGTTGTAAACTATGCCATGTATGATCCGGCTCGAAGGACCACTTGTTGGCGACAGAATAAAACTCTAGTTGAATGTTAGACTTTACTTAGAAAAATAATTAAAAAACGAAAACTAAAGACAATGAATAAAATATATATTTGACATAAACAAGTGTTGCTATGCAACGAGAACGTCTAGGGCTGCGTTCTCAACAATGTTGTAGGATCAGTACGAAATTGTAAGCTGTGGAGTTTCTTTCGCCGCTTCTTCTGAGACAGAGCAGCATAATAATTAGGTATTTAAGTGAAATAATTATTTCATCTCGAAACTGTGGTAGGGAGTTGACGATTTAAAAGTACTTACCAAAGTCCATTTAAATAAAGATATTTTGAGTTTGAGAGTTTACTATACTGTACCAATCCCTTCATAAGAGCACTACAGTACACTACCTCTTTGATGTTTCACTAAGATTTTTTTTTTGAGTGTGTATGTTGGTCGCAGATGACCTTTACAGCGTCACCGGGTTTGGGGACGGCGAGATCCTAAGGGGACCTCAAGCCGAGAATTGGCGAGTGCCTCTGGAGGTATTCCAGTCGGATAGCGTCTCCCCACGGGGGGAGTCTCCTCTCCGTCTGGAGCCTCCAGACCACTCGAACCTGAGGGGGAATTCACTAAGTGCAACATACTCCGCCTCAGTGGACGACAGTGAGACACAAGGTTGTTTAAAGCTGCCCCAACTTACTAAAAAATGGGCAATAATCCATTATAGAACTTGAAGGTTTTATTCCTACAAATGAAAAAAAAGCTTTATTGAGAATCCAATTTCGCCAACTACTAAAGGTAAGTAAGTATTAAAGCTTACAGACGGTCTAAAAGGCGAAAAACGTAGCAGAACGTATCCAGACAAATTATATTAGGATCTTAATAAATGTGAGAGGGGAACATCGGCAGGCTTACCACCTACCACCTATCACATTTGGGAGTAATATATCTCTCTGGGATCGGCCACAAAGCGTGACGCGAAAGGGCATGTCCGTTCAAGAACATTTCCAAGAATTACTTACTGGGTAGTTCGACTAGTTCGTTCTTATTACACACTGAACACGTGTAGTAATCAAATGGTTAATAATGTAATTTGTATTATTTCAGTTTACCAGCGAGCCTGTTGTCATGCCCGTTAAAATATTGAAAAATATCCCAAAACCAGATTGCAGCGCCACACGAGTTTTCTTAAATTTTCTCAGGAGAAATAAAAAAAGCGATGGATATGCTGAAACAAAGCTCGCCATTAATCTTATCCCTTATCACCACGTTGTTGGTACAAAAAGATGGTAAAATTGTATTTGTAGCTGAATTACTGTGTATTTTTATAATTTTTATTATTTTAAACCATGTGACTGCTTGATGTTTATATCTAAAGAAAATACAACTAGAAAAAATTCCACGCGGACCAGGCAGCCTTCGCAATCCGGGCGAATGCACTGACCAATTATGCTGCCGCGACCCTCACGGACCGCGTCGAAATTCTTCTAGCCATTCTTAAGCTGCAAGGCAGCGCCATCTCTTCGCATTATAGGTAAACCCACAATGTCAAATTAATACTTTTACAAGTATTAAACATTTGAAAGAAGAAATAGCAATTATAGTTGTAAATTTTATTATTTTAAAGCATGTAACTGCTTGATGTTTAAATCTAAAGAAAATTACTGTGTATTTGCCGATTATTGTTGTTGATTTTCTGTTTTTGCATACGGCCTCATGTTCTTTTGTGCACTCCCGCTGTCAAATCATAGATGTACAGACATAAACGCTCAGCAATTTATTCGCATTTATCTATAGCATATATCTCCTTATTTCTTTGTGTGTTTTTTAGTTTTAGTGTTTTTATTTAATTGCAGTCAGTTCCCCTCTTAGAATAGTTTAATGTATATTCTAAGGTTCCCCTTTCCTTTTCTTTTTTATGAAGGTTCCCCTAAAGATTAATATTTCTTTCATATTTTTTTTTAATTCATTGCACTTTTGTTTAAGGTTAAGACAGTAGAACCATTCAGCCTATGTTTTTTATAAGTATTAATTGGTATGGTTGTTTTTTTTTGTTATAGTTGTATTATATTAACATTATTTAAAAAAAATGTGTCATCAAACTTAGGCCCTGCCAGAATTATCAGCGCTCCTGATGTTGTAGTCTTAAGCTGAGGCAGGGACCTAATTGGCGTATCTTGCTTTGTTTTATTTCATCATCATCATCATCAACAGCCTATCTTAGTCCACTGCTGGACATAGGCCTCTCCAAATGCACGCCACTCAGATCGATCTTGGGCTACTCGCATCCAGCTCCTGCCAGCCACCTTGCGCAAATCGTCACTCCATCGCGCCTGAGGACGTCCTACACTACCTAACCTAACCTAACCTAACCTAAGACTTTATTGCTGCGATAAGAGAACTTAAGATAAAACGGATTACATAAAGAGACCAAACTAAAGACTTAGTTTTCTACCAAATGAATGTAACAATGGCATTAGTTAAGCTCAAGATGTTATATATATATATATATATATATATATATATATATATATATATATATATAAAACGACTGACAAAGTGATCTATCAACGCACAGCCCAAACCACTGGACGGATCGGACTGAAATTTGGCATGTAGATGTTTTGACGTAGGCATCCACTAAGAAAGGATTTTGATCAATTCTACCCCCAAGGGGACAAAATAGGGAATGAAAGTTTGTATGAAACTTTGTCAATTTTAAACCGATCGGGCTGAGACTTTGCATGAAGGTATAAGAAGAATCATAGATGAATGTCATTGTGTATAAAACAAGCCTTAGAACAAAAACTGTAGTCTACACTTCAGCTCTACACCGAAGCCAAGCGAGGGCGGGCCGCTAGTTGAAAATAATAGTGAAAGTTTTAGACAGCAAAAAATTATGAAATTGTCGTATTCTCCGTTCGAAGTTTGTTATTTTAAGGCATTAAGAAGTGAAATACACTTTTTGCCTAGAAAAATGACATTTTTTATCCGCTCGGTTGCCCATGACTTTGTCTGTGTGAACATATTGGGTTCGTGTACAAACTTTCACCCCCTTTTCATCCCTCTTAAAAGGTGATCTAGGATAAAAACTGTCCTGAGGACACAGAATAGTTAGAGTCTCTTTCGCATTTTTTAATATAAGTTTAGATTTCATAACTGTGGTAAATTCTTCGTCTGTAAAAAATCTCCTACTCTTCGTTTCGGGCGTTCTAACATAAAACGGATCGAATCCTGTGTCGGTATTTACCGCTCATTTCCACCAAGCGTTAACAAAACGTAAGTAACGTAAGTAAGTTCACACCCACCACTTCATCGGGTGTAATTATACCGACAGCCATTCCCACCTCTCACACACACTCCACAATATTTTAGAGTATCGGCGCAAACTCTTCGGCAGTATGTTTAACTGAGACAATTTGTTTAACTTAACTGATTAACTGATCTTGAGACAAATCCTAGTTTTCGAATAATAACATGCGTCAATTTTCCCTACGAGCGTCGTGGTTCGGCCTCTTTTCTCTACGTCAAGTAGAAGAACCCAATGCTAGAAGTCAGGGCAGTCTGTTAGGTACTGCTGATCGTAGAAGTAGTCGAAATTAACCGTTAAATATGGATCTAAGCACGGTGCAGCTTGTGATGTTAAATTCTCCTCCACTGCCCTCTTATACCAGAGCACCTACCTCAGAGCGCAGGGGCAGCAATGAAAGAAAACCAAGAAATTAAAATAATGCTATAATTATATTTTACCAACTATAGATATATATAATACAGTAGTTCTAAGTTCTAGTTTATATAAATTGCCAAGTTGACATGAAACGTTATAACTATATTTTACTAACCCTAAATGTCACAACGAGGCTGAATACAGTAATTTTAATGTTAGAGTTTATACAAATTCCCCTAGTGGGCAAGAAATGTTATAACTATATTTTACCAACTATAACTCTCCTAACTAAGCTGAATATAGTAGTTTTAAAGTGAGAGTTTATATAAATCACAAGTTAGCATGAATCTTAGAATTATATAGACATCAGACATTCATAACAATCTACCATGTACTTACATAAGTTCTTAAACTATATCTAATATATTTTACCCACTCTGCAATGGACTGTCCATTGAGAGACCACAAAGACTAGACTTAATAAGCTATTTAGTGGATTTCAGAGGTTCTACGGCTCGTTTGATCGATATTGGTGATAAACTTAGTTAATTCTAGTTCTCAGTGAGACAACCAGTTATATAGATATATGTATACATATAGAAATGGGTAGGTCGGGATCCAACCTCGCCTTGTGGTTCCTGCTCCACGCTCACCCGGGGTTAGTTATAAAAATACCTTGTTTAAGATAGGTTTAGCAGTGTATGATCTGTCCGCAGTTACGGCCGGGTTACATGAAACCGGAGAGCGGCTTGCAACCTTTATTGTAATAATCTCACGCGTCCCCTCTGGTTCGTGTACAGAGAGAGAATCTCCTTGTTATTCCTCCAGTATTTCTTGAGGAGAACGTATAAGCCTGAAGTTCACATTGAAAAAAAATGATCAGATATGGGGAAAATACATAGATCATCTACATCTGCATCACTAGCGGGTAGAGTGAGGGATATTCACGGTTAATGTTTATATTTTTGAATCACTACATGACTGGGGCCCATCCCACCGGGTTGAAGGAAATCAATTTCATGTTCACTAACTTAACAAGAATGATTACGTATATTTGATGACAATAATCACCATATCATGCATAATGCAGTTCAATTAGTGCTAGGAGAATAAATATGAGGTCAGATGATAGCTTACCGTTCGAAATATAAAACTATCCGTAAGTATTTTGTTTCCTATCACAAGTTACTGCCCCGCCTTGCGAGGTTCCAGGACCGTCCACCTACGATACAGAAGGTCAACAGAAACGTTATGTTTCATAGGCACAACTTGCAAAATAAGTAGGAAAAAGAGTTACTCCAAGATACCTGCGAAACTTTATCAACCCGAATTACAGTTTGGTTAGCGTCTCCGCGCTATTTCCGCCAATATCCTTCAGGATATAATTCACGACTCCGCCGACGAGGGTAGGGTCCTCCTTATAATATACTTTGGGCAGAAGACAAAATACGAATTGAACTTTTCCGAAAACAGAATGTGAAATTTTAAAATGTTGTTTTGACAACTGAGCATAGATGATAGACCACCCACTCCCAAATATGTGTCTATGATTTGTTTCTCTCTCCAACTGAAGGCAAAGGCCACCGTCAAACAGACAGCCGCCGCATTCGAGATGAAACAACGAATAAACTCAAAACTATATAACTATGCTCGCCGTAAGCGGAGGAAAAGAGAATACCTACCTAAATCAGCGAGGAAATTCAATTTCGAGTAAAATTCAAAATCGATTAAAAACAACGCCTGATTGAGAACTCAAATCGATATGGGAAAAATTATTCAAAATTCAACAACTGTCAAACTCCATCCATTCATCCATACGCACCAACAGAGATTCACTGCCTAATTACCTTTTTTTTTTATAAGTCTCAAGGCGAATATTTTAGTCGAATAAAAAAATCAACTATTCCCTCAATGCTACCAACCCAATCAATGAAGTTTGACAGCTACGCCGACGTAAGCGGTTCGCTATCATAGACAAAACAGCTGTCCTACGTGTGTCAGTTATTTAAGTGTCAGTATCATGCCCTGTTTAAAAATAAACACTACAAGCTCTAAAGAAAAAAATAAAAAAAAGGTAAATTTAAAAAATCAAAAGGCCCGACTGTTTAATTATTACTTAAAATAAAAACGGAAATGAAAAATACAAGTCCAGTCTATAATTCTCTTAAGTATGGAACAAAGCTACTTTAACAGTCGGGACCCATTAGTTATTTAAGAATCAATCAAATTATTCAATAATGGGTCCTGACTGCTAAAAGTAGCTATGTTACACAAAGTAATCTAAATACATTCGCGCTCTTGCATTGCGCAGTCGGGTAAAAAGTCGTCATCCATCCGATAAATCGATCATTGCGAAAGTTACTTAACTTCCACAATCAGAAACCGTACGATGCAACAGTTATGGCATCAAACTCTACAAAATCAGCCGTAAGAAGCTCACTGCTAAGCATATGCTTCCCCCAAGAATCTCCACCCCGATCGGTCCTGTGACATTTGCATCCATCAGATTCCCGCTAGCTTCACAAAATCGTCTGTTTACCTCGTAGGGTACCTGCCCACTGAGTCTCGTCCAATGCGTGGTCGCCAATCAAGATTTTTTCCGGATGATATTTATAAAAATACTAGTTGCCCACCCTCGCTTCGCTTCGGTGTAGAGCTGAAGTGTAGACTACAGTTTTTGATCTCAGGCTTGTATTATACACAAAGACATTCATCTGTTATACCTACATGCAAAGTATCAGCCCGATCGGTTTAAAATTGACAAAGTTTCATACAAAGTTTCATTCCCTATTTTATCCCCTTGGAGGTAGAATTGATCAAAATCCTTTTTTAGCGGATGCCTACGTCATAACATCTACCTGCATGCCAAATTTTAGTCCGATCCGTCCAGTGGTTTGGGCTGTGCATTGATAGATCACTATGTCAGTCAGTCACCTTTGAGTTTTATATATATACTAGCTGTTACCCGTGGCTACGCTCGCATGGTTTTCCTATTTGAGGCTATCATCCTCTTTTGACATAGTGAGTAAAAAAGTAGCTTATAGCAACCCAAAGCTTCAACCTACATACTTACCAAATTTCAAAGTGGTTTAGGCTTCGAGGAAGGATAAACAAAACAAACACTCTCATAATAATACCTAATACTACTATGGATAGTACGTAATAAAACTTCAAAATGTAAAAGCATTAGTATTATTAGAATAAAGGGTTTAATTATTTTAAACACATAGCAGTACTATTTAAGTACGCTCCTGTACACGATGTTATGTGTTTTTCCATCCGGGGCCAGAATGAATAGATTTTCAGCCTTAGACACACGCGAACATGCAACATACAGCTGGCCATGGGAGAAGCACGGTTTTTGTAAATTCACCCCCGCTACCTTTAATGTTTGACCTTGAGCTTTATTAATGGTCATGGCAAAACTAAGCTGAATAAGAAATTGCAGCCTTTTAAATTGAAATGGAATATCGGCGGGAATTACTGGATTCGAGGGATTAACACGTTATCACCCTTTCTTACGCCGGTTAAAATAGTGGCACTAAAAAAAATTACCTATTTTAATTACAACAGTATAAAAATGTTTTGTAAGCACCTACTCAACTTGTTTATAGTAGGTAGGTATTTAAAATCCAAAAAAAAATGCGAATAATTATCCATTCACCTATTTTCACAAAAACCCAAGATCAATGTGTTGAGTTAATCGTCAAAACGATTGCTTTTTAATATTCCTTTTTTTTTAATTTAATTATTTTTATTTAATTATTATTATTTTAATAACAGATACTTAACATATATTATGTAGGTATGTAGATAGGTAATTCGTATTTTATTAAAATCAAGTTATTTACCTATCTAGGTACCTGCCGAAATAGTATGCGCACTTAGTAGATAATGTAGGTAGGTACCAATCAAGGTAAGTAGGTACCTATCTATCTATATATATATATATATATATATATATATATATATATATATATATATATATATATATATATATAGATAGATGAAAGGATTAATATTGAACAAAAATATTAGCCACTCGTATAGCTCCTTTTCAAATATTCAAGCGAAAATAAAAATCATCAGAATCCACTATTCATAGATTCTCATTCACAAATGTAAACGGTATGAAGCTACAGAACTATTATTTTCATGGAGATATATTTAAAGCTTAAAGATCCTTATTAGGGCATCGGTAGAAAATAATATATTTTGTACATGAGAAAAGAAGCAATAAGATTTTCCTTGTACGTTTAATAACCAATAAAACTTACCAGGAAGTAAAACTTTTCTTTACATTTAAACATCTAGCAGTAAAATGCTTAAAAAATAAAAACATAAGGAAATTTCCTGTCAAAATGAGAGTATATCACATGCAATCCAATTTATTACCAACCAGCAGTGCTATTGGATCCGCGCGGTTTCGGCTATCATCACCAGCATATTAATGTCCCCACTGTTGGGGCACAGGCCTTCCTTATGGAGGGAAAAGGGAGATTGGGCCATGACCCACCACGCGGGCCCAGTGCGGATTGGTAGGTGCTAACGAATGCAGATGCAGCCGGGACCAACGGCTTAACGTGCCTTCCGAAACACGGAGGAGCTGGAGATAGTAAATTTTTGGTCATTCATCCAATGACCGACCAGTCGAGCGCGCTAACCACTTGCGCCATCGAGCTCCTCATCGCTAAGAAACTATTCATTAAAAATTATAACAAAGAGTATAGGTATGAAAGAGAGCAGACAAACAGGTTTAGACATCACGTCTGGGTTACCAATTTGGCTCCTAGTGAAGGGAGCTGAGAAATCAAGTAGTCAATGTGCCGCTTGATAACTACGAGCATTCTTTATCGCTTTATATATCATTTATACTAATATTCTTAGCGAATAAATATTTGCGTCAGCAAGTTCGGTAAAACTGTACTTCCAGGGCCCAAAGGTGATACTTTTTTTTTTGTAGAAAAGGTTTTTTTAACAGATTTTTTTTTCTGGCGCTTCGCCGGCCGCTGCCGCGGCACGCTCGCTTTGCTCGCTCGGCTCGCGCGTTATGGTCACAACAATAACCTAACCTAACCTAACCTAGTGTGAAGTATCACCACTTGATAAGAAAAGTAAAAATTTTCAATATTTTTTTCTAAAAAACTACCAGTGCATAAGTGTGACATTTTTTTTAATAATGTGGTTAACAGAAACCTTTTTAACAACAAAAATGCGAAATTACAACCAACAAAACTGTGAAGTTTTTACTTTTGGGCCCTGAAAGTACAGTATATCCGCAAGTTCCTCTCTTTGATTATATTTTATTCTATATGATTCACAATAACACCCCTGGGTTGGTAGCGAGCGTAGACATTTCTCTTCCACCAAACTAATCTACATTCTAAAGAGAACGAATTCTCTGTTCAACACATTTTATATCTTCAGCCACTGGAATATATCTGGACAATTTAAATTGCACCTCGGATTTGTGTTTCTAGTAATTCAAATAAGTATACGGCGTCCGGTATATATGTGAACAGGGTGGTAAAACAAGCATATTATTATATTACTAGCGGCGGCTTGGAACTTCGTCCACGGTAATTTTAGTTTTTTTAATAATCCAACGTCAACAACAGAGTCCAACATTTTCCGGAATAAAAAGTATCGTATGTCTCAATGCAGTTCATAAACTATATGCGCACCAAATTTTATCCAAATTCATTTTGTCGTTTTTGCGTGATTGAGTAACCAACAAATAATAAAAATAAATATTTCCAATACTCACACCAATTAGCCTAGCCCCAAAGTAAGCATTGTAGGCTTGTGTTATGGGATACTGGGGTAACAGATAGAATACATATACTGATACATGTATAAGTATATTTATATAGAAAAACATATTTAACATCCATGACTGCAGTACAAATGCTCGTATTCATCACACGAACATCTGTCCCCACCGGGATTCGAACCCAGGACTTCTTGAGTTGGCGACACCTTGAAACCCGGCGTACAAACCACTCGGCCACGGAGCTCGTCAAATATACAAACACACACAAGAGAGGAATTATGCTTGAATTGGAGCGCCCGGCCGAATCGAATCGAATTCGTATCGTTTGCGAGTCCGAAATGTCATTGTCATATGTGTACTGATTTTTAGTACTCGTTGCGTACTTTGTGCCGCTGCTGTTTAAGTTTCCATACAAAATTTGACATTGACATTTCGGTTTGCAAACTATTCGAATTCGCTATTGGTTCGTGCTAAGAATATTGGTGTGGCCTGATAATAAGCGTCCATAATAGCCTTTTTGTTACTACTTAACCAAAAGCAAAGCATTTCATCCTCAAAAGGTAGTGTTACTGATGTCATCTCCAATATGGCAATTACTATGTTGCTCAAAAACTAAAGAAATATTTCACTTCAACTTTGACCAAACTATTTATATACATTATAGATATGTAAAGATTTTACTAGAAGAAATTCTGCTCAACTTTTCACACGTTCACATCAAATTGAATCCGATTGTACTTTTCGCCGTCCAGTTTCACTCACAGTTCCGCTCCAACGGCTTATCTGATGGCCTAAGTGTGCGGATATCGCTTTTAATAATTTAACATGCCGACCGAATCAAGCGATCACATCCGCCTAACTACAAATCACGTCAGAATCGGTAGCGCAAGCGATGAGTGGTTGCGGGTTCAAGCATTAACCAATGGTGTCATCAACTTAATAAGGTTGATGACAGGGTAACGTAAACGTAATGCTATGTAGTCCACCCAACGATATATAAATAATATATATATCGTTGAGTCCACCAGTTGAATTGTTAAAATAATAATGGAAATCTAAAGAAAAGTTTACTAGAAAAAAGTCCACGCGGACCAGGCAGCGGACGGGACTCGTACCCGCACCCTTCGCAATCCGGGCGAATGCACTGACCATTATGCTACCACGGCCCTATTAGCCGCGTCGAAATTTTTCCTAGCCTTAAGCTGCAAGGCAGCGCCATCTCTTCGCATTGTAAGTAACCCACAATGTCAAATGAATACTTTTTCAAGTATTACACATTTGAAAGAAGAAATAGCAATTATAGTTATGTTTTTATTTATTTTTAAGCATTTAATGGCTAGATGTCTTAATCTAAAGAAAAGTTTACTAGAAAAAAAATCCACGCGGACCAGGCAGCGGACGGGACTCGAACCCGCACCCTTCGCAATCCGGGCGATTGCACTGACCATTATTCTACCATTTTATCTAATAAACTTTTCTTTAGATTTAAACATCTAGCAGTTAAATGCTTAAAAATAAATAAAAACATAATAATGGAAATATTTTTTTTTTGCCAATCCGCCAAACAATGACGCCAAGGGATAAAGCGCGACAAAGTTTAGGAGTACCTTAACATTGTACCAAGGCGTGACGTCATGCGACATACACACATCAAAAAAAGTTTGAGATCACTTGCAAAAGCTGATATATTTTCAAAATTTAACTTGATCAAGAGAAAATGTTTTCGTTATATCTTTTTTTATTTAAAAATACACTTGTTGAAAATAAAAAATAAAACTAATTTTATTATCTAGTATAAAAAAAATTACGAGTATAATTCAATCCTAAGGCGATTGTAATAGAACTTTGATAGAAATAAAAAGATAGTATAACCAAACTTAAAAAACTTTTATTAAAAAATTGTTGTTTATCTTTATATATATAATTCTTCTGTGAGTGTGTATGTCACTGAACTTCTCTTAAACGACTGGACCGATTTTGATGAAATTTTTGTGTGTGTTCAAGGGGATCTGAGAATGGTTTAGATTCACAATTTTGTCCGCTGGACAACCCCTATTTTTTTAGGGCGGTACGAAGTTCGCTGGGTCAGCTAGTCTTATATAAAATAACTTCTCCTTTGGCTCGAACACATGCGGAGATCCTCCTGGGCATGCTGAGGATCAAGTTATCCAGCATTTCTTGTGGTAACCTGTCCCATTCTTGAAACAGCTTCCCTGAGGGTGGGTCTCTGGGGTGGTGGCTACCGGTTCCAAACAGCTCGCTTAAGAGCATCCCACGCGTGGTCTATTGGGTTAAAGTCAGGAGAGCCGGCAGGTCAATCTAACCTTGTAGTTTCGTATTCTCGGAGAGCAGCATTGACTCGTTGAGCTCGATGTGCGGGCGCATTTTCGTCAACCAGTACAAATTGGTGCCCATGGTTTGAGGAGCTCGATGACGCAAGTGGTTAGCACGTTCGGCTGCGATCGTTGAATTTAAGCAACTTTCGCAGTCGTCGGTCATTGGATGGGTGACCAAAAATCTTCTATTTCGAGTTCCTCCGTGGTTCGGAAGGCGCATTAAGCCGTTGGTCCCGGCTGCATCTGCAGTCGTTAGCACTCGCCAATCCGCACTGGGCCCGCGTGGTGGGTCATGGCCCTATCTCCTTATACCATCCATAGGGAAGGCCTATGCCCCAGCAGTGGGGAAATTAATAGGCTGATGATGATGATGATGATGATGGTTTACAGGGAAAGGTCTGACGATTCCATCAATACCGACTGTTTTGTATCTGCCTGCCGTCATGAATCCTTGATAAGGGATTAAAGGCGTTCTAGTCCCACTCATAATACTACCAAACCAAAAAGACACTGATTTCTCGCCTTGCTGAACCGTTCCAGTGGCCGTTCTTTGCCTTTCAGAGTCTCCACTCCTCCACATCAGTTATCTGGATGAGTATTGATTCGCGATTCGTCAACGAAAAGGCAGTTTTGCCAAATGTTTTCCTCTTCGTCTTCTTCGTTTTGCCGGAGCCTAGCCCACTGTAATCTCCGTCGCTGACGCTCCCGTGAATTCAAAGATGATTTCTTTTTATATGGAAACCAATTGATTTTATATTGTTTTACGTTCTAATTCTAATTTTATCAGGAAAATAAATAACAAAAAAGTCTTCTGTAACACAAAAAAAATCTATTTTTCAACGTGATCGCAAACTTTTTTTGATGTGTGTAGTTATTTAAATATATTTAACCCGGCGTTCGCACAGTTGGGTCTATTTGATCCGAGCAGTTTTCAAATGAGCGTGTTTCTTAAAATGTTTGTGCGACTTTGCCAAACTTCTCAGTAGCTGGAGCTAATGGTCCCCCCTCCACGTGGGATTCGCCAATCAGTCGCGTTGCGGCCGCAGCGAGTGATAGACACGACCAAACACGAAAAAGGTAAATATAACCCAACCATACTATTCGTGTCGTAATTTTGCGCCGTTTAAAAAAATGTTTTATTGTTGTTTTATATTGTTTATTTTGTTATTTTTGGCAAATATGTCTGAAATAAATGTGTACATATTACATAACGCCAATTTCTAAAGAAACTTAAGCCTTATACTGGTTCGTGAGCATTTGCGCAATCGTAAAGATGTCATTCAGTTGCCAAGACTTATGCGCAAAAGAATAAGAGAGTTTTTAGGAGTAGGTACCTGATGAGGAGCCACCTGTGAAGATACTTTATGTAAGAAAGAGATGCCAAGACTGTTCTGCCAAAAAAGATAGAAAACTAATACTTTTCGGAGCTGTATATGCAAATACATTTGCAGTGAGCATGCAATGTTGTACTGCCGAGATTGCACAGATGATAAGGATACTATGACTGACGTATGAGACTGATACAAATAGTATAATATTATTAGTTTACTAAAGATTTGATTAACATGTAACAAATTAGTTTATGTTATAGAAAAAAGTTTGTTTTGTTAAAATTTTATTGCTTTAAGACAAAGGTTGTCCATTTTGTTGATACTTTGTGACACTTTTATGAAAATGACATTAAAAAGATAGTTTCGTATCGTGTTGTGTTTTTTTCTACTCAAAACCTATAACGATAATCGTTTTGTACAGATAGTACAACCACAAACCAAATTTATTTTAACTTTTGTAATTATGGCATTTTCTTATACGGGTCCTCTCGACCCAACCCTACTGTCGTTGATGCATATTTTGACTGTGCTGACGCCGGGTTAAGCATTTACATAACTGCTAGATGTTAAAACCTAAAGAAAATATTACTAGAAAAAAATCCACACGGACCAGGCAGCAGTCGGAACTCAAAACCGCGCCCTCCGCTATCCGGGTGGATGCATTGACCATTAAGCTAAGACGGCCCTAATGGCCGTGTCGAATTCCCTCCTGTATTTCTTAGGATGCAATGTAGCGCCGTTTCTTAGCATTGTAGGTATCTTGGTAATATTTTGCTTTCGACTGTATGAAAAATGAAAAAAAAAAACGGTAATTTTCTGATGAGTCTACTAGCATACTAAAAAGAAAATAAGCTTACTAATATAGTGTACATACGAAAGTGCATCGTGTGTCTGTTAACCGCAGAACTGATATATAATATGCAATTTCGTATAGATAAAATCTCGGAAAAGAATATAAGACTGAGTTTCATCGCAGAAATCATCGAGTAGGGGGGTGAAATGAAAGCTGAAAGTTTGAATGTGAAACTCTCTGCCAAATCTACGTGTTTATCTTAATATATATAAATCTCGTGTCACAATGTTTGTCCTCAATGGACTCCTAAACCACTGAACCGATTATAATAAAATTCGCACACCATGTGCAGTTCGATCCAACTTGAGAGATAGGATAGTTTAAATCTCAAATTATAGTCGCAATTTTAATTTATTGCAAATTATTACTTTTGGGCGGTACGAAGTTCGCCGAGTCAGCTAGTAATTATATAAATTACAGTAGGAAAAACGATGTTCACGATTACGATTTATCGAAATTCAACTTTAACCGTAGGGATCTAAACTACAAAAAGGTAAAATAAAAGTAGGTAATTTTCTCTTAAAATAATTGTACTTTTACAGTGAGAAAAGATCATTTTTCATCATAATAAGGTCAATGTAATTGAAGGCGACAGATCGACCTCCTTGGTAATTTTTTATTTTTTATTGTTTTTCTTTACGCCCGCGTTCGATATTCAAAAGGGTAGACGCGACGCGACGCGCCAATGAGGGTTTTTTGGAATGACGGGCACCAGGTGGCAGTACTGAGACGAAAGGTCTAATCATCCGTCAAATTGCATATGATCTCATAGTCTATGAATCTGGTCTATGGAGTTGGCGTTAAAAACTTCATACAAAAGACCTCACGACACAGTGGCGCCAACTGGTGACGTAAATTTTCATAAACACCCTCATTGCAGCTGCTAGATTTTTTTATTGATATCTGTTTTAATAAAGTTTCTCATAGTTTTGTATAAAATTCAGTGACATCAAGTGCGTGTTTATATTTCACTGATTTTAATAATATAATTATATAAGAAGGCCTTGAAGTTAAAGATGACAAATTTTCAAAGCGAAGCTTGTAAGAGGTTGTTACTTAATCGTTCAAAGATGGGAGACCATTTAATTTGATAACATAAATCGCAATGATCATACAATTTGCACCATCGCCGACATTAAGTCCTCTGTCCATATATCAAGCCCGTTCAGACACATTGGGCTATTTAATGAATTGCAGGCAACTTGCCGGTCAGTTCCGAAATCTGTTGTGATTTAAACTCCGCATGCATAAATACACGGTTCGGAACGAATCATGTAGGTGGGTAATATTTTTGAAGTGAACAAAAGGCGCTCGTAATATTATTCCGGAAGTTTTTAAATTTGTATATGTTACCTAAAATATGCGAAATCCGTGAATCTTGAACGGAGCTGTCATTACCTAATTTGATAATGATAATGAAACAGCTGTTAATAGGTAAAACTCCTTTATTCTTCTCCATAATCATTACGCTTTAATTTAACACCAGTGCATGTTTCGAAGGGTCCAACAAGACTGCACTGCTCCGCCACTCTCCACGATGCCTCCCCTCCTTCCTAAACGTCAAAATTACTCTTACGAAAATAAGTCAAATCCGTACTTTTTAGACCAATCTTAGCTAACACAGCAAATAAAATATATAAATATTTTTGAATGAAGAATGAAGTGATATTAATGTTTGGGGTAAAAGCCAGCAACATTTGAAATTAAAAATAGTTAGATCTTGCAATTCAATGGACTTGGTGTGATTTATTTGTAAATCACAAGAACACAGACTTGGAACAGGTGAGCAAGCTAAATTCTAGAAACATAGCAACGTCTTTAAAAAAAGAACATAAATATGTGACCTAACAACATACATCATAGAAGGCCCTGTATCTTAAAATTAAATGTGGTCAAACGCCTTGCCTATTAAGCATTAAAAAAAAATATATTTTATGTTAAATTTAAAATGGCGATAGGTTGCTGGAGCGAGTTCAGGGTAAGAAGGATACAGGATAATAAAGGTAGATTAGAACTGCGATTAAAACTAACGTTAGCTTAGCAAGCGAAGCGAGCGTGCCGCAGCAGTAGCAGGCAAAGAGCCAGAACTTTACAAAATGAACTATGTTTCATATGCACGGTAGCATATTACTGATTCGCGTATTAAAGCCGTAAAGCGAAACAGTTAATTTCATTTGACTTCAGTAAAGAGCATGGAAATTCGTAGTCATTAATTAATTATGTGTATATACTCATTAATTGGAGATGATATTTATATTTAAATACAAAATATATGCACGCCTAGAGCCAGTTAAAAAATAGTGCCATTAATCTATATATTATAACACTCAAAGGTGACTCACTGACATAGTGATCTCTCAACGCACAGCTCAAACCACTGGACGGATAGGGCTGAAATTTGGCATGCAGGTAGATGTTATGACGTAGGCATCCGCTAAGAAAGGATTTTAATCAATTCTACCCCGAAGCGAAGCGAGGGCGGGCCACTAGTTTAATATAATTCTGTAATAATGTACCTGCTCATTTTATCATTCGAGGTTTACTAGTATCTGTTTGTTTTTACATAAACGAAATCACATAGTTCAAAACTATTCCTAAAATAAAAATCATCTTTGTAAACAAATATAATATCTATACTTATAATAAATCTGTAGAGAAGTCAATTCTGTACATTAAATATATTTAAAAAATTACTAGCAAAGGGTGATAAGGGATCGTTAGTGATCCCAAAAATGCAATCAGTAAAATTTTTGTCTGTCTGTCTGTCTGTCTGTATGTTCAGGCATCACGTAAAAACTAACGGTTCGATTTCGATGAAACTTGGTATAATTATACCTTATTATCCTGGGCATAAAATAGGATACTTTTTATCCTGGAAAAATACGTAGAAAAAAAAAATCTTAATTTTTCAGTTTTATTCATTGACGTTATTCTGTAGAACCGCGAACACACAGTGGATTCAGCGCCGTAGCCTGTAGCGCCGAAAGTCGGATTTGGCTTGAACCGTTTGCGACACAAGCGGGCTGCACGACGTCCCGCCTCCCCGACTCCTATATAAGGACGGCGTTCCGCGCCGCGCGATCATCGGTCATCATTCTCGCTCCGACCGCGGACCGTGCGCCACGTCGCACCGCCGCCTCCCTGCTCCGTGCGCCCCGCCGCACAGCTGCCTGCTTCGAGTCGACTCGACGCGCCTGCGCTCATTCGTGAGACCCAAGATTGGACCAGTGGATACCTAGCGGTGTTAACGAAACTGGTCGGCGTAGCCCCGGTACGTCTCGAGCTCTCCTGAGCTCGGAAACCGGAAGACCCGATCCCATTTGCACTTGGGCCTTCCCAAGGGTGACGGTTGTTCCCATATTCGCTAGGAATATCGGAACACATCTCTTTCAGCCTCAACCGACCCCCTGCCGCGGGCAGGGGAGTCCACCGCTGTCGTATAGGTGTTAGGACCTGCGGCTTCACGCCACAGTCAGGGCACTCACATACACACATCACACACACACCAACTCGACACACTACACTAAACTTAAACATGGACATCACACAGCAAGTACTGTCCCTATTCTCCGCCCTCGGCCTCACCCTGGATGAGGCCGCCATCAGGGAGCTCGTCGCGAGAGCGCGCCCCATGCGCGACTCGCCCGCCAGCCCCTCCCCCGAACCCCCCCGCCCCGACACCCCCTGCCTCCCCGGGCCCTCGAGCGCGGGCAAGCGCCCCGCCTCGAGCCCGGTCTCGACCTGCGACTCTGACTCGACCATTGTGTCGGCGTCAGACGACTCCGTGTTCACCACTGTGGTGAGCAAGAAGAAGCGGCGCTCCAAGCGCCGCGCAGACACCGCGTCTCCAACGGCGCCCTCTGTCCCTCTCAGCCCTCTCACCCCTCTCACGGTCGCCCAACCGACCGCACAACCCCACACTACACACACCACAAAACAACACACTAGGTGCACCGCCGCACCTATCAAGGCAAAGCCGCCGCCGCCCGTCTTCCTGCGCGATAAGGCGCAATGGGCAAAGGTCGCGGACCTTTGCAAAACACACAGCATTCACTACACACAGGCGTCGAACACTGGTCACGCCATCAAAATCACCACACCCACAATCGACACATTTAGGAGCCTCACAAGGCTACTAACCACTCACACAATCCCTTACCACACATACGCCCTCCCCGAGGAGCGCAAAGTCCGCGCGGTACTCAGAGGAGTCCCCTTCGAGCTCTCCAACGAGCTCATTCTTAACGACTTAACCGATAAAGGCTTCCCAGCCGAGGCAGTGCACAAGTTGCACAGCCGGACTGGGAAGCAATACCCGTTGGCTCTTGTCATTTTGACCTCGGTCCCGGCAGCTAGGGACATTTTCAAAGGTCCCATCACAGTCTGTGGCCTCGACAATATCAAAGTCGAGGCCCCACACCGGCGAGGCACCCCTGGGCAATGCCACAGGTGCCAATTATATGGCCACGCAGCAGCCAACTGCTCGGCGGCCCCGAGGTGCGTCAAGTGCCTCGTACCCCACCTCACTAAGGAGTGCACCCGCACTCGTGACGCACCCGGGGCACCCGCATGCGTGCTGTGTGGCCAAGAAGGCCACCCGGCCAATTACAGGGGTTGCCCGCGGGCCCCACGCCCCAGGCCCAACACTCACACTCACACAAAGCCAACCACGGCTACAAAAACACACCCACCACCACCACCTAACACCACCACAAACTTCCCGGGGCTACCCAAGGCGGCCGCCCCTCGCAGCCCGGCGCCCCCGACAGCCTGGGGACCAGCCAGGGCCCGCCCAAAACCACACCCACCACAACACACCACACCAACAACACAAGCTAAGCCAGCCCAAGACGTTTCTCTGGCCGAGGACATGGCGCTTATTCGCTCCTCGCTCAAGAGGGTGAATATCGCCGAGATCCACACTCTCGCCGCGAAGCTCCGGCTAGCTAAAACACCACTTGAAAAGGCTATAGCTATAGCCGAACACCCCGAACTCGTTGCCGCGTTCGATTAATTTTTTCATTATAACACTGGAAAATAACCAGACTCCGAACACAAACAAAAACACTATACACAAAACACGCGGTGATAACTCAAACAAACACCACTGTTGTTTAAATTATGACCGCGCAAAACACTAACATAACAATCACACAACTGAACCCCGGGCGTACCAAGCCGAAAGGCGCTTCGCTTGTGTCATTTAATACGCGCAGCTTAAAATCCAACCTCAACGAAATTAAATTATTTTTGCAAGATAGGGAACCCGACTTTCTGCTCCTTCAGGAGACTTGGCTCAAACCAACTCAAATGAAGGGGCTGTCGATCCCTAAGTATAAATTAATCCGGAACGACGGTGCCAACGCGCGCGGCGGCACCGCAATTTACTATAGACGCAACCTACACTGCACACCTATACCCACTCCCGCGCTCACAAACATGGAAGCCACCATCTGTAGGCTGGCGATGACAGGACACCAGTCCTTAATCATCGCCTCAGTCTACATTAGATCAGGTACACACCCTCACCGCGCAGACTTCGAAACACTCACTTCATTAGGTACATCAGTCATAATGTTCGGTGACTTTAACTCCAAACACACCGACTGGACATGCGAGACCACCACCACCTCTGGCCGCAGATTACTACACATAACCGAGGAGCTTGGCTATGATGTCATATGTCCCTACGCGCCCACCCACTACCCAGACAATGTACAAAACCGACCCGACGTCCTGGACTTCGCGATCCTTAAAAACGTGTCGCTTCGCCTCAGCTCGATCGAAACGCTCGACGACCTGGGGTCAGATCACAGACCGGTGTCTCTAGTTCTAGGTCCCCAAGACCCACTAGACGCCCCCGCGCCCCCTAAGAGGCTATTCACCAACTGGGACGGATACCGCTCCGCTCTCGAGACCGCTTTAGACTCCCCCGAGTCCCCGTTCCCTAACTCACCGGACAGTCTCGACAGCACCGACAAGATTGACGAAACTATAGAGTCTTTAACTTTACTGGTGACCGAGAAGGCGAAGGAGAACTCGCGGGAGGTTGAGCTGCCAAAGCCCAAGCTCCCGCTGGCCATCCGGAACCTAATCCAAACCAAAAACGCCGCTCTCCGGAGAGCCAAATTATACCCCACCCCCGAGTATAGGGCTACAGCTAATCGCCTTCAGCGACAAGTTAGGTCCCAATTAGCCGCTCTGAGACACTCCCGTTGGGAGGAACTCATGGCGGACATTACCCCATCCCATCTTGCGTACTATAGAATCGCGAAAGCGCTCCGTAGCGACGTCACCACTCACACCCCCCCGCTCACTCGCCCCGACGGCACCGTCGCCTTCGAAGACGACGAAAAATCTGAGTGTTTTGCAGACAGCATAGCGGCGCAATGCACGCCTAGTACGCAGGAAACTAACCCGCAACATATTCGCGGAGTGGAGGAGGAGGTCCGCCGGCGGGCCGCCCTTCCACTCATTGACAACCCCCTAGACCCCGTCACGACAGACGAACTCAGACAGACCATTAGAAATTTTAAGCAACGCAAGGCCCCGGGCGCCGACGGCATCTCTAATAAGGCGCTCAAGCATTTTCCCATCCAAATGCTAACCTTGCTTGCAATTCTCTTTAACGCATGTTTTGATCTGTGCTACTTCCCAGCCGCCTGGAAAGAAGCAATAGTGATAGGCATCCCCAAACCCGGAAAACCCGCGCACCTCCCCAGTAGCCATCGCCCTATTAGCCTCCTCAAGGCAATGGCGAAACTTTTCGAAAAAACCATACTGACCAGACTAAGAGAGCACCTCCTATCACCATCCGATCCTATTATCATTGACCACCAATTCGGCTTCAGAGCCAAACACTCCTGCCCCCAACAGATCCATCGCATAGTGGAGCACGCCCTAAGCGGCTTCCAACTTAATAAATATAAAACTATTGCAGTCTTCTTCGACGTCGCCAAAGCCTTCGACAAGGTTTGGCACGACGGATTAATCTTTAAATTATATCAATTAGAGTTACCTGACCGCCTAGTTAGGTTAGTAGCCTCTTTTCTATCAAACCGCACCTTCCGCTATAGATACGAAGGTTCACTATCAACGCCCCGCCCACTACGAGCCGGTGTACCGCAGGGGTCCGCTCTCTCCCCCCTGCTATACACAGCGTACACCAACGACATCCCTCAGACCAAGGGTGTCGAGCTCGCTCTCTTCGCGGACGACACGGCCCTCTACTCTAGAGGAGCCAGTACCAATCAAATCATAGCCAAGCTCCAACCGGCAATCACAACACTTGGGAATTGGTTCCGCGATTGGAGAATCGACGTAAATCCGGACAAAAGTTCGGCCATTTGCTTCGATCCCAAGCGCCGCACCAAAACCATACAACACGGTGCGCGGTCTCTGCGAATGCAAGGCATAGCAATACCGTGGCACCGCACAGTCAAATACCTAGGGATCACACTAGACAAAAAACTCACCTTCCGTGCACACATCACACGCGTAGTCGCGAACGCGCGCTTTTATATGAGTCGCCTCCACCCGATGCTCGGTAAATACAGCAAAATGTCACTTCGTAACAAGCGAACGCTTTACAAAGTTTGCATACGCCCGGTCCTCACTTACGCGTCACCAGTGTTCGCACACGCGGACGAAGCGATTTTGAACAAACTTCAAGTGCTTCAAAATCGCTTCTGCCGCATAGCCACAGGGGCCCCGTGGTACGTCCGCAACGCGGACCTCCACAGGGACCTACAACTCGACACAATTCAAACACACCTCACAGAGTGCTCGGAACGGTTCTTCAAAGCTGCAGAAGAGCACTCTAACACACTCATTAGATCGGCGTCGGGATACGCTCCACACACTCCATCTCGATTCAGGCCCCGCAGGCCCAAACACGCACTCACAGTCACACACAATAAACTCACGCGCGATCTCGCGGCCCTCTTGGCCGCTGAGGATCCAACACCCGCGATGAGTCCCCCCCGCCCCCCCGACACAGAGAGGTTCGATTCCTCTCAGTCCCCTCCCGTTTCAAGTGCACATCTGAGTGCACTTGTCCTCTAAGCGCATTTTGCGTTATTTTAAACTATGCACTAGTTTAAACTAACGCAGCGCCGCATCATCCCCCTCTCGGGGGGTGACCGCTTCAGATGAAGCTTGTAAGGCCCTTCTGGCCATAAGCATGAATAAAGGGTGTTTTTTAGTCAGTAGGAGTCTGACATAACCCTACAGCCGGCTGTAGGGTATCCATGAGGATTTCTCACCCTCTCCCCCGCCTGGGAGGAAACAAAAAAAAAAAAAAAAAAACGCCGCGCGATGCATATAAATTCTGAATTTTGATGCGTGCGGACGTGTTTAGTGTGGAATTAATATTGTACGCGTGTAATTTTAAACCGTGCTTTTTGATTACTGGATTTGATGTCAATTCTAAGACTGTTCCGATCAGTTATTTGTAAATATAGTACGTACGTAGTTTAAGTCTTCATCGTGAAGGTACCTTAAATTACAGAAAAAAAGTTTCTTCTCTTCAATTTTATTGCTATCATTTGCAGATTAGACGTGATCAACTATTGTATTTGCAACGTTTCCGAGGTTTGTTTAATCAATTCATAGTTGATATGTATGCTAAAATTGAAACTGAACGACTGGTATATATACGTACAAATCAAAGACAGTTGAGAGTTGATGAATATGTACATCTACGCGACGCTATGCAACAGGATGACAATCCCGATAATTTGGGCCGTTTGGTTATCTTACCATCTTCTTTTACCGGCGGCCCGCGGTACATGCATGAGCGAACGCAAGATGCTTTTTGTTATGTAAGGAAATATGGTCGACCAGACTTATTCATTACATTTACTACTAATCCTAAATGGGAGGATATAACGAACAATTTACTTGAAGGACAAGCTTCTTACGACCGACACGATATAATTTCGAGAGTTTTTCATTTAAAGCTGAAATTAATGATTAAGTTATTAACTAAAGAAAAAGTTTTTGGTGATTATTTATCTTATATGTACAGTGTCGAGTGGCAAAAACGAGGGCTACCACACGCTCATATTTTAATTTGGTTGAAAGACAAAATTCGGCCTCATGATGTAGATCATGTAATTAGTGCCGAATTTCCTGACCCAAATGTAGATCCTGTATTATATGAAATCGTTAAAACTCATATGGTTCATGGACCCTGTGGCGCACTACATTCTCACTCTCCTTGCATGCAAAACGGTCGCTGTACTAAACGATATCCAAAATCGTTAGTGGACCAAACTATAACAGGTCATGACGGATATCCTTTATATCGGCGCCGTTCGCCAAGTAGTGGTGGATTTACAGCTGAAAAAAGAGTTCTTGGCCAACAAATCACTTTAGATAACAGGTGGGTCGTGCCATATTCTCCAGTATTATCTAGAGCAGCTATACTCTAAGTGTGTTCCGCGGAACCCTAGGGTTCCGTGATACCTCTGTCGGGGTTCCGCAAGAATTTAGAAATAAAAAAATCAAAACACCTCTCTCTGGTCGCTCCGCGGCTGTGCGGACTCCGCGGCCGCGCGGAGACAAAACGCTATGAATGTTATTTATTTATTTATTTGTATTTGTATAAGCTTGTGTTACATTAGCTGGTACAATATCTCATAAGTTTGGTCTCAACAATTTTATACTTGTACAACGCGTTCGCTCTAAGTTTGCCGGTCTGTGGAATGCGCGTACCCTCCCCCACGTGACAACAAAACTTATAATGTGTCATAGTTTTACCCAAATATCTAACGTACACAATTTTTATTGTTACAATTAAATAAAAAATTTCGAACGTCATACACTCATACCTATCGCCAGCGGCAAACTTAAAACGAGCGGGTAGTATACTTGTAAGCGCTCAGTCTCTTTGATAAAAGCCGCCTCTGAATTAGACGCTATAGTTGTCAACTAGCGACTTTCGTCTCTAACTTCAAAGGATAAAGTCGATATTGTTTACAACGCTATTTTTAAATTTCTGTTTTTATTTTTGCTTTTTGTTTATCAAAGGTGCCGACTCGAGTATTTTCGAGAATATTTGAGATCGAGTCTAGGACTAAGTATAAAAGCGGCGATCGCGCGTTGGCGTCGTCAGTTGATGATTAGCGTTCGGAGCGATAAGTTACTACCTACTTACAAGCTCGCTAGCGAGAAACTGGTGTTCATTGTTTTACTGCCTGCTGTATTCTGTTGTCTCAGTTTTATACATTTCTTCCCTGTAGGTTCTAAATTTAGTCTCTTATACGCAGTAACGATTGTGCATTATTTAAACCCCACTATCCTGACTTGTAACATTATAAATAAAGAAGAATGGAACGTTGGCTTAAAGGTGTTAAACGTGTTCCAACAACATCTTCTAATGACGCTGAATGTTCAAAAGCAATGCGCGCGGAGAATTTAGCAATCACCGATCCAGAAGATGATGCCACGAGTGCCACGACGTCAAGCTCGACGGTTTCAAAGACGAAAAAAAGGAAGTATGATGAATCTTATATCAGTTTCGGATTTGTTGATTCCAACGGCTCACCTCTCTGCATGCTCTGTAGTAAACTGCTTCCTAATAGTTCCATGGCACCTGCCAAATTGCGTCGACATTTAGAAACCGTACACCCCGAGACTAAAGACAAGAATAAAGAATTTTTTGTTCGCAAAAAAGATCAGTTATTAGAAAGTCAAAAAAATATGATGCATGTAACACAAACTACCAACGAAAAGGCCACGGAGGCATCATACTTAGTTAGCTATCGCATTGCACAAGCAGGTGAAGCGCACACTATCGCTGAGAAATTAATAAAACCATGTGTATTAGACATAACAAAATGTATGCTTGATGAAAAATCTGCAAAGCATCTTTCTACTGTTCCGCTATCAAACGATACTGTTTCACGACGAATCCATGATCTGGCAAGCTACGTCAAACAAGAACTAGTTACACGTCTACAAAATACACGATTCGCTTTGCAAATGGACGAGTCGACTGATGTCGCTGGTTTGGCTATCCTGCTGGTTATTGTGAGATATCCATATAAAAGTTCTTTTGAAGAAGACATGCTTATGTGTTCATCGCTGCTTACAAACACTACCGGGGAAGAAATTTTTAATAAAATAAATATATTTTTTGAAGAACATAATCTCAGTTGGAACAATTGCATTGACATTTGTACAGATGGGGCCAAGGCGATGACAGGTAAAACAGCAGGAGCAGTGTCACGAATGAAAAATAAAGCGCCTAATTGTAGTTCCAGTCATTGTATTCTGCATAGACAAGCACTTGCGATGAAGCAAATGCCGTCTAATCTAAAATTAGTTATGGATGAAGCGGTAAAAATAATTAATTTTATCAAATCACGACCACTACAATCCCGATTGTTCTCATTATTGTGTGAAGATTATGGCAGCAAACATAAAACACTGCTGCTCCATACAGAAGTGCGATGGCTGTCTCGGGGAAAAACTTTAACAAGGCTATTTGAACTTAGAGCCGAGTTACAAATGTTTCTTTCAGCAGATACTTCTTTTAATTTGAAGGACCGTTTGTATGATAAAACTTGGTTGTTCCGATTGTCTTTTATGGCGGATATCTTTCAAAAACTTAACGAATTAAATTTATCATTGCAAGGTAAACAGACAACAGTGTTTCAGGCCTATAATAAAATAACTACTTTTAAAAGAAAATTAGATTTTTGGATCATTTGCATTGGTAAGAAAGAAATAGAAAGTTTTACGTTACTCACTGAGTTTGTTAGCGAAAACGACTCAGAAATGTTTGAAGATAATGTGTTTGAAGAATTGGTCCAATATCTCAGTTCGATGCGCGCATCTTTTGAAAAGTATTTTCCCGAAGAACACAATACAAAAATTAAAGTGAACTCCTGGATTCATAATCCTTTTTTACCCAACTTGGAAAAGCCTGAAAACATGTCAAATGAGATATATGAATCTCTTTTAGAAATGTCATCAGACACAAGTATGGAGTCATTGTTCAAAACGACGCCTCTTAATGATTTTTGGTGCAGAATCCAAGATGAATATGCAATGCTTGGCCAAATGGCTCTGGATATTCTTCTCCCGTTCCCAACTACATATTTGTGCGAAACAGGATTCTCTACCTACGCAGCCACGAAAACAAAATATCGCAATAGACTGGACGCCGAAGCTGATATGAGACTCCAACTTTCTTCCATCAAACCTGATATCAAGCAATTGATGAAAAATAAAAAACAGTTTCATACCTCCCACTAGTTAGATTTTTTCTTTTTTAATGTTTTCTATTATTGTCCTTACCAAGTGGTGAAGTAAATAATAATTAGTAACGGATACATTGTACTTTTATTATGCTGATTAATATAGAATACACTTATAAAAATAATTGTTTTATTGTAGGGTTCCATCAAGTATTTTGCTTCCCAAAAGGGTTCCGTCATTTAAAAAGTTTGAGAACCACTGATCTAGAGCTTTCGGAGCACATATAAATATTGAAATGTGCAATAGTATTGAATCTATTAAGTATATATGTAAATATATTAACAAAGGTAGTGACCAAGCATCATTTGCACTAAGAAATAACGAACACGATGAGGTAGCTAAATATCAATCGGGACGGTACATTAGTTCGTCAGAAGCAGTGTGGCGAATCTTAAGTTTTCCCATACACGAGCGACATCCACCTGTAATGCATCTCGATATTCACGCAGAGGGAAGTCAAAGTATATATTTCAACCCAGAAAATGTAGCCGAGCGTTTAGTAAATCCAAGACGCACAACTCTTATAGCATTTTTTGAATTGTGTGGCACTGATAGCTTTGCCAAAACTTTACTCTATGATGAGATTCCCGCATATTACACATACGATAAACAACGTGGAGTATTTAACCGTCGTCGACGAGGCTCCCCAGTAGATGGCGCACCTGGAGTTTACAAGGAACATGTAATAGGAAGAGTTTACAGTGTACATCCTAACAATTTTGAATGTTTTTATTTGCGCCTATTATTACATACAGTGCGTGGACCAACATCATTTACTGACTTACGAAAAGTTGACGATATTTTATATCCTTCTTACCAAGCAGCTTGCCAAGCTCGACACTTACTCGAAAATGATCAGCATTGGGACGATGCTTTAGCAGAATCGTGAGGGACATCAGGCACATAGACCAACCCATGGGTGGTATAACTGTTCTTTTTTGTGGCGACTTCAGACAAATTCTACCGGTGATACCACGAGGAACACGAGCTGATGAAGTCAGAGCTTGCCTTAAAAGGTCGAGTCTATGGCAACATATTATATCCATGCATTTAACAACAAATATGCGGGTGAGACTCGGAGATGACCCACATGCACAACAATTTTCAAATTTATTATTAAAAATAGGCGAGGGAAGTTATCCAAATGATGAAGGAAAAGTAGCTTTAAATGATGAGTTGTGTTGTACTGTTTCGTCCCTGCAAGAGCTAATATTTGCGGTTTACGGAGACTTAAGCAGCGTTACGCATCAGCACAATACTTGGTTATGCAAAAGGTCCATTCTTACTCCTCGGAATGACCAAGCATCTATAATAAATAATGAAATATTGTCACATATTCAAGGAGAAAGTCGAGAGTATATCTCTATTAATAGAATGATGGATCAAGAAGAGTCCACTAATTACCCCATAGAATTTTTAAATTCGTTAAATGTTTCTGGACTTCCTTCACATATAATTAAGTTAAAAATCGGCGTTCCTATTATTCTTCTTCGTAATTTAAGTCCTCCGAAGCTTTGTAACGGCACTCGATTGAAGGTGGTTAATTTACAACCTAACGTAATTGAAGCTGAAATTTTAACCGGTTGTGGTGCCGGGGAAAGTGTTTTAATCCCTCGAATACCATTGATTCCCAACAATTTTCCATTTCAATTTAAGAGAATACAGTTTCCTGTAGCTTTGTGTTACGCCATGACAATAAATAAGGCTCAAGGTCAGACCCTAGGAGTTGCTGGCGTAGATCTTACCGCGAGTTGTTTTTCACACGGGCAACTTTACGTAGCTCTTTCCCGTGTAAGCAGTCCAAGAAATCTTCATGTTCATATTCCGGACGAGCTCACTAACAATGTTGTGTATGCTGAAGCTCTCAATTAACTTTCTGTCGCATTGTCACAATCACTTTTTAATTATTGCAAACTTTTCGTCACTGTCAATAATTTACTGCTTCATGCTACTTATAAAGGTCGGAATTACTATGAAAAAAATACTTACTACAGAACGCAAGCTCAACAGCAGTAGCTCAATAGAGGGATCTCCTTAATTAAGTATTATAGGCCTAGCCGTATGTGGGTCCAATAGATATTTATTTGATGTCATTGTCAGAGTTACTCAAAATGGACAAATAAACCATCCACGCGAAGACCGACATCCGCGCGGACGGAGTCGCGGGCACAGCTAGTATTATTATATAATATATATAATTGATTTGATTGATATAATTACTTTCGATTCAAATATGCTAACAGCATTTATGAATCGATCGACATTTGACATATTAAATTTAATATTTGTTTTTACATGTGTTAACTTTTGATAAACAATATACCTAATTTGACATAGAATATCATTTAATACACGTGAAATTTCTAAAATAAAAAATATATCAGATGGATAAAGAATCTTTATGTTTCAGATCTTAGGCTGTATCACACTAATATTATAAAGGCGAAAGTTTGTGAGTGTGTATGTTTGTTACTTCTTCACGTCTAAACGGCTGGAGCGATTTTAATAAAATTTGGTATGGAGTTAGCTGACACCCTGCATTAACACATATGCTACGTTTTACTGCAGGAAAATATCCCTAATAAACCGCGGGTAGCACCGCGGGGCACAGATAGTGAAAAATAAACTTCACTGAAAATGTTATCATTTTAGTAGTATAAGTTATTTACGGGATTGTTACCATGTACCTTGCGAGTTTCCGATATTTCGGCACTGTTGCAAGCGCCATGATCACGGAGCAACTGACGGTATCGAAAATAATAAAAGACTTCGTCGGAGGGTAGACCGATATGTCTGCTAATAACAGCCTACCTGCAATTACTTCAGTTACTACGTGATCATGGCGCTTGCAACAGTGCCGAAATATCGGAAACTCGCTAAAAACAAGGCACATGGTAACAATCCCGTAAATAACTTATATTACTATAATGTTAGTGACCATGAAAGTTTAAAACAATATATTGTTATCATTTTGTACTTTACTACAGGTAAAAACCTTTGCTCGGGATCCATTTCCGTGTGTACCCATATCGCACCCCAATATATAACAGGTAAGATCAAGCACAAGTATTCTGTCCCAAATTCCAGTGACAATGTATCAAGGGTGATATAGCCAATTTGCCAAGTTAATTACAACAAAGGACCTGCCGCTTCCGTCTAACACTTTATTATGTATGCGAGCTGGATTAATACGGCCAATAATTTTGAGATAGTTTCATATATTATCATTATATTACACATAATATATGGGTTGGTATGTATGTATATACTTGTGCTCCGATCATATTATGTATGCTCCTGGAATGATGTATATTAATATGTAACAAGAGTATCGAATACCGCGTCACCAATAATGGGCTTGTCAAAGTTTAGTTGACAAGAAAACCTTTTCGATATTCACTTTCCACAATTTTGCGTTCGGTTTATTATTGAAGAAACTATTACAAAAAACCTTACAAACGTTCGGATTTGCAAGAAGTATTGTTTTTATTTTTATTTAATCTTTATTTGGGAAACAAACAATGAATTAATACTTATACCTAGATCTAATAAACAAACATACATCAATAATGTGTCCACTATAACACTCCACTCCACTATAATAAAAAAAACTTATAAAGGAGTTCAGATAGTTAAAATTGAGAATGAAAAAAAGACGTTAATGTTTTAATAAGTTTTGTTGGTTACAATTAATAATTATGAACTATCAACATATCATATCGTGTATATATTTTTGCCAATTTTTGAGTGAAAAGTTAAATATATCAATTGATGTGAACCTATTGTTATAATCAGTACAAGACCTTATCACAAAAATATTAGCAGTATATTTGGTGCTAATTATAGGCAAACTAAATAAACTTTTTAGACGGGAGCCTGCCCGAGGGCATCTTAAACCAATGCTATTCAAAAGGAATGGAGAGTCAATGAGATTGTTCATAATTTTATGAAGAAAGACTTGACCTCTCAACACGACGATCCGTTAAGGAAGAAACAATTATCACAGGTTGGTTATACAGATGTGCTCTGTAATTTAAATATTTTGAAAATTTATGATTGATTCTCTCTATTGAATTTATATGAACCTTATACTGTGGATTCCATACAGTGGATAATGTGTAATGTAATGTTTCATAAAGTGGCAATATAGGTAAATATAAAGTTTAATTTATTTTTTTGGTATTTCTTAAAGTCATAGTCGAAAATAAAACAAGTTGCAAGGGTATAGATGCACTCATTTATCAATTTATAGACGTTTTGCGTACTTTTCAGGATGCGCCGTCTGAATTAGGATTTTATTTACTTTGTCGAGCATAAAGCAGTATATCTCTACCGTTGAAAATTGTTTTATTTAATGAGTGGTGTGCGTGAAAACCTAAGAATCAAAGTCCAAATTTCTTTATTCAAATTGGAAGCAGGTATCTAAAATACAAATCTTTTGAATCGTCTAAATGTGCCGATGTAGATTAAATGTAGATTCTTAGAGCATCATACTTAAATTCTACTAACTCGTCATATTATAAATACAAGAACCTATTGCACTGACTAAAAAAGAAGCACGTTAATTATAATAAAGTATATTTGTTTCTTAGGTTTTCACGCACATCACTCATTAAATAAAACTAGTTTTAACGTGTTAATGCACGAAACTTTATTTATTTATTGACGTTTCGCAGCCTTTTCAGGCTGCTTCGTCAGACTGATTTTTGAAAATTAAATAAAAAAAATAAACCTTTACCGCTTTACCTTTGCTTTTCAATAAAAGTCTTTCGAAGGTAGCAGCCTGAAAAGGCTGCGAAACGTCAATAAATAAATAAAGTTTCGTGCATTAACCCGTTAAAACTAGTTTTATTTATTTGAATGCAGTTTGAATGCTTAAACGCATCTGTGTGCTGCAAAAAAACCAAAGCAATTCCGAATGAGAGATTTTTCATTGAGCAGCCAGGATAGGAAATTCTGAAATAATTTTTAACGTTTCTCGGACGACTAATGCTATCTGTAATTCTTTTCACGGAAAACTGCTAGTTGGCAACTCTAATTTAGTCCAGTTCAAACCGGATCGGACTGAGCTGCACGCATACGTGGCTTGCGTACGGAACCCGCCGGCTAAGGATTAGGGCACATGTGTGTGTGTTTGTTTAAAGTTATGTCGTTTTATAACTGGACAGCGAACAGAAACGCTAATAAAAATAACGACGGGTTGCACTCCAGGAGTGCCGGCAGAAGTGAAAACTTAAATATTAACGTTGTGCATTTTTGATATTTTGGAATGGTAAGGGGAATAATTTTTCACGAATTTCTTTAATTATCAGTATAAATGTGGTAGAATACAAATTTATTTATAGTACAGTGTGACCTAAACCCGCACTTTACGCACGCTTTTCCGTGACCTAAGCTGCCTATTTCTGCACGGTGTGTAAATGAATTGACCAACTTCACTCATGTAGAATTAGTACATTACGATACGCGTAACTTAACTTTACTATGCCAATCAAGGAATAAACGTTCATGGATACATTGAAATTCTATTTTGTTGTAATGATATTTGATTTTTTCCTTTTGAAATATACTTTCAAAATGGTAATCTGAACCGGAATTCTTTCTTTTCAGAGTTTGACTTGCAGTCTGTATTGCAATTCTTTGTCATTGCAATACATGAATTTTACTTTCAAAACACTAATCGCATCCCTCGGGGGGGCCTGCGGCCCCCCGAACCCCCCCCCCCCCCCACCCTCTTGCCCGCGTCCGGGGCGGGTTTATGTCACACTTGCCATAAAATAGTATACGATACTTGTGGCCTAAGTTGTCTATTACTGCACGGCGTGAAGTTAGCGCCCGAGCGGAGCGAGGCAAGAGTAATAGGCAACTTAGGTCACGCGTATCGTAATGTACTATTATTGCGCTATTGTACACAAACATGACAATTTGTATTACATTAAAAAGTTTATCTCACAGAATTACTCATTTTAATCGCACCTAGTGACATCTATGGTAAAAAAAAAGCAATTTCTTTGCAATAAAACTGCCACCTGGACGTCCTAGATACAGACTTATTATATTAAAATACGATAAAATAAAATATTACTATGATTCGTCCAATATATTGAAAATCAACAACCTATCCAATTTCGTCTTACGAATTTTCGATTTATAATACGATAAAATAAAATATTACTTTGTTTCGTCCAATATATTGAAAGTCAACAACCTTTCCAATTTTATTGTGTGTCATGAAGCGATCAGCCCACGTGTTTAACCTGACATGAGTTTAACATTTTTTACTCATAAAAAAACATTGTTGTAACGCCGCTAAAGAAGTTTTCACTTCAAAATTCAAAAATTGCAACAAATTCTATGATATTATTACTAATTATATGATCAGTACCTACCCACGTTAGCGACCTCCGCAAACAAAATACGCAGCTTTCTTCGACGCCGGCAAGCTTAAAACTGCCCGGTCAAAATTTGTTTAGGTATGTGTTGAGTAAATTATAGAAACCCGCACGATCGAGCGATGCTGGTCTAGTTCACACAAACGTATTATTTTGGCGACAAGATTTTTTTTTCTCAATTTTCTCGCTCGTTTAGAGCCAGTTGGAAAGGGTTAAGCTGTCGAAATTGAACATCATCATTATCACCTATTAATGTCCCCACAGCTGGGGCTCAGGCCTAGGGTAGGCCTAGGATCGACAAGATAGGGAGATTGGACAGTGACCCACCACGCGGGTCGACTGCGGATTGGTAGGTACTAAAGACAGAAGATGCAACCGGGACCAACAGCTTAACGTGCCTTCCGAAGCACAGATGAGCTGGAGATAATAAGTGTTTGGTCACCCATCCAATGTCCTACCATTGCGAAAGTTGCTTAACTTCCACGATCGCAGGCCGAACGCTCCTCTGTAGATTGAGCATAAATAAGTTTAGAATTTCAAATATCTAACGGGTTGAACACAGGCAAATTGTAGCTAGCACTTTAAGAGTTTAAATGGTTGATTTTTATTTAAAACTATGCTATTTGTCCTAGCAGAATTTTTATTATTTCTTTTTGTTGATCAGGGGTGAAGAAACGCATCTATCGCAGTGAGCAAAAAAATATGTGTTTATTTTAAGCATTCATCATCATCATCATCAGCCTATTAATGTCCCCACTGCTGGGGCACAGGGAAGGCCCTATGGATGGATTAGGGAGATTGGGCCATGACCCACCACGCGGGCCCAATGCGAGTTGGTGGGTGCTAACGACTGCAAATGCAGCCGGGACCAACGGCTTAACGTGCCTTCCGAAGCACGGAAGAGCTCGAGATAGTAAATTTTTGGTAACCCATCCAATGACCGACCACTGCGAAAGTTGCTCAACTTCAACGACCGCAACCGAACGTGCTAACCACTGGCGCCATCGAATTTTAAGCATTAATAGTGAAATTTGTCATAGCAAATCTTTATTTTTGGTTTATGCCAAAATTTATGCCAAATTTAGGGCCAATGAAATATTGTCGAATGCGGCTGTATCTATCGCATTGGGAAAAGTATTAGTGTATCGAATATGATAGTAATGACGTTGCGTCAACAGATTGTCAGCAATATGAAACAGGCTTAACACGGGGAAGGGGTGCGTTGTCGGCAATTTTTAAAAGGGAAGGGAGCACGCTGATTTCTGCAACTACGCGTGTCTATTCTTCGTTACATCAATGCACAGACAGTTTATTCTTTGTTGTAGAGTAATCAAAAGGATTATTGTTAAAAGATAAACTCTCTGCGCTTCTTCTAAATATAAACTTCACTTATTTAAAATATCTTACAATCCTCCGTGCACAAAATGCAATTATATAGTTTATTTTTAATACACACTCACACAAAACAGCCTAGCTCCAAAGTAAGCACAGCAAGGCTTGTGTTATGGGATGCTAGGGTAAACCCACCAGGATTCGAATCTCGGAGTAGGCGACACCTTGAAAGCTGGCGTACCACTTGACCACGGAGTTTGTCGTGTATGAAGGCTATGCAAGTTTTTCTATTAACATAAACCACATAACGGAAGGTGCAAATTCGAGTTCTGTTTGAAAACTGGACCGTGTAAAACGTTATATAATTTCAAAAAATATTTAGTAAACATGCGTTCTCTTCTAGATTTTACCTATTTCAAGGTCCATTTTTGTACAACCGCTTGAATTTAAAACTGAATATTTATCCGCTGAATGTTAAAACCACCAAAGAAATCCTACAAAAAAGACTTCAAATGTTTCCTTAAGAAGATACAGAGATCTTGAGTACCTTTTTAAAATAAAATGTGATTAAATTTGCATATCATATTTATTAAAACGTTTAAATTCAATTGAGTATATTTTGTTTTTTGTTATTGTCTTTTTTGATTGTGCTATTGATTATCTAAAGTAGATTTATATTAAGATCTTTTTGCCTGAAACACAGGACAATCTTAGTTCAGGCTGTGTAGTTTTTTTCTCATTTTGTATTTTTTAAATTTAAGTCATTTACATGTAATAATTGATATTGAATACAGATTTATTATTATTATTAGTTTTATGGTAAAATTAGGAAAAAAAAAACAACGGGTTGCACTCCGGGAGTGCCGGCAGAAGTGAAAACTTAAATATTAACGTTGTGCATTTTTGATATTTTGGAATGGTTAGGGAATAATTTTGCACAAATTGATATTATTATCAGTATAAAAGTACTATCATTTATGTGGTAGAATACAATTTTTATTTATTGCACTTTCGTACACGAACGTGACAATTTATATTACATTAAAAAGTTTGTCTCTCAGAAAAATTAACTTACATGAATCACATTTAAGCACACCTAGCGACATCTTTTGTAAAAAATGCATTTTCCTCGCAATAAAGCTGCCAGCTGAACGTCCTAGATAGAGACTTATTGTTATAAAACGATAAAATAAAATATTACTATGTTTCGTCCAATATATTGAAAGTAAACAACCTTTCCAACTTTATTGTTTTCGTCTTACGAATTTTTGATCAGGCCACGTGTTCTGACGCGAGTTTAACAATTTTTACCCATTACAAAAAAGTGTGCAAAGCCGCTAAAGAATTTTTCACTTCAAAAAAAATTATAAGTCACCTAGTGTCAATGACTCATCCTGGCGGTACGGAACATCAGTACTGTGACTTTATATACCCGCGTTTATTGAGTAGCGACCATTTTGTTTAAAATAATTTTGTATGCCTACTTATTCTATAACCACTGTAATCTCACTGTTGTTATAGCCAATAAACTTGTTTGATTTGATTTGTTTGTAATAGAATGGAACAGAGAGCCGAAAAGTGATCCATCGTCACTTTCTGATATTATTATTGTCAAAAAAACTTTTTTAGATAATAAAACAACGAACTCATCTGGATTTGATACAGATAATTTTTCCATCCAAAGATGTAAAACCTGAAATTCACAGTGGTACTTTATTTTCACAGGAAGTTTGACCAAGAGAATGCCTCGTCTAAATATTCCAAGTTGGTTTCTTCGCTGTGTATTTTCAACAACCGCAAGAATTGTGTATCTTGGAAAATTATTCTCCTGACTCTATTCTGCGTCGAGGAAATATGGCCGATTAAGATATCTGATATAGATAATATAAGGAGTACCTCCTTGGGTCCATTTTAGGTTGTTGTTCTGTTTCTGAAATGAATTTTTATGTTTTCTGGGCAACGGTGTTCGTTCAGCTTTCCCTTTCGTTCAAAAGCTTTTACCATAGACTTTTTCTTTCTGTACTTTGTATTTAAAGATTGAATTCCCGTATCTCTTATCTATTAGACAAGTCCGTCCGTCAGTCTGTGGTGCTGTTTCAGCGGCCAAACCGTAAGAGATAGATAAAGAGAATATTTAAGTTATAAGTTAAGAATAGACTGATAAGACTACAAACCGGATTTGAGTAACGTAGCACTTCCGGTTTTCGAGAAATCACGAATTTCGGTTTGCTAGTAACTTTTAATCGTGTAAGCAAGCAATGATTCATACGGTCAAATGTTCGAGAAAACATTTTTCTGTTATTAGGTACCAATTTAGACCTAGAAGAAGCTCAATGGCGCGAGTGGTTAGTGCGTTCGGCTGCGATTGTTGAAGATAAGCAACTTTCACAGTGGTCGGTCATTGGATGGGTGGCCAAAAATCTTCTATCTCGAGTTCTCTCGAGTGGTGGGTCATGGGCCAATCTCCCTATTCCATCCATAGGGAAGACTTGTGGCCCATCAGTGGGAACATTAATAGGCTGATGATGATAGGTACTAATTTAATAGTAAAATAATCCAATCCAATACCAAATCAATAGTGAAATAACCAAACAATAAATCAAGCCACCTCTTGCACTACACATCACTAATTTACGTGTCCGTGTCACTTGATAACTAATATTTTATATATCAACACATACTATCTAATTCTGTGAACAAAACATTACCATTTCATCACATAACGAAGCCTTAGGATGAGCATTAAGGAATTTAAGAAGGTACCTACATACGTTTGATAGGGTTGAATTGTATCGACCGCGATTCAAACTTAAAGCTTCAAAGACGGCAACAGTTCTACGTCTTTGGCACTTGGTACAGAAGACTAAAAAAAACGTGTGCGTCTCAGGACGACAGAAGTGTTAACTGAGGACTTTTTGGCGGGATCGGGAAGCGTCACTTTAGCAGTTTTGTTTTTCTTGTTAAAAATTGTCTTGTGGAGGATGTTAGTGTCTAATAATGGTGGAATATTAACCATTAGTGTTCGGGAACATGCACAAGTGTTGGAAAGTGAAACAAAATAGCAGAAAGTGTCTTTCGACGTTCTCTCAAGCAGTCCACGGGGAGGTCCCAGTAAATCCCCACACTTTTACTGAAACATGGGGAAAGGGGGATTGACTTGACTGACACTTACTTTGACTTGACTTATTACTTTGACCACGAGTGCTTTAGTATTTGTATACCTACATTTAACACTTGACATTGGCTTAATGCACAAGCCGTGCGAAGCCATTTACAAAAAAAAAAGTGTTAGCTAAAACTAATCTAAGCGGCGCTGGGGGTTAGAGTGAGAGAGGAGCCTCCCTACCGCTGCCGTATGCATGAGAGGAAGGGCAGCCAGACAGTTACGAAACGATTTACCCTCCCATAAGAAGTTATCAGCTGTACTGAAAAAGTCAGGAATGAAACCGTACTCCAGCGTGTCTAAATGACTCGGAAACTCATGCAAACCATCAAGAAGCGCAAAATAGAATACCTCGGTCACGTGTTTAGACACGACAGGTACAAGCTGCTCCAACTCATAATGATGGGCAAGGTTGAGGGTAAAAGGCGCGTGGGACGCAGGCAGAAGTCCTGGCTACGAAATATCAGGGAGTGGACGGGGATCAGTTCTGTCGAGCAATTGTTTCGCCTCGCCATGGATAAGGAGAAGTACAAAAAGTTAGCGACCAACCTTCAATAATGAAGAGGCACTTAAAGAAGAAAGAAGAAATTATCACTACATGTATGATAAAAACCGGGGTTCGGCGACTTACCGCAAACGCTCCTTACACCGCCACGGGTACCGAGGGCAGGGCTTCAGAACGGGGCTCGTCAACGCTCTTGGGAAACTATTGCCGGCAATATAAAGCACATAGGAGTCCAAGGTCAGATATCTTCCAGAGAAATGGTACTCTCTTTTGATGTAACAGAAAATTATTTTAGAGCTGTTGATAACTGCTTACACGTCGGGGACTCGAAGTGAACTACTTGCTCATTCAATCAATCAATCAAAATCATTTATTCAGTTTAGGCTGTTACAAGCACTCATGAATGTCTAGAAGCTACGCCATCGGTTCCTAAATCTACGGCGGGAGACCTTGTACTGAGAAGAACCGGCAAGAAACTCAGCAAGGGCTGTTTTTTCTCCCTGTTTTATTATTTACAGAGTCGTCAAATTGAAAAATGACTTCAGAGGTGATTCATGAAATCACTTTTCATTACGTAATTATTAAATATACATTAATTGTTTACCTGCATTTTGATTGCTGTGTCATACAGTATAAATACAAATAGTGTTATTTATATTCAGTGTGACTAAACATTAACTTCAATATTAAGGAAGTTAGGGCAGACTCATCTCCGCTGGCAGCACCCGTTCACGAGCATGACGCATGAACCAGCCATCGCTTCGCTCAACCATATTTTAGGGAACGTAACGACCCGCTTCACACGACACCGCCGAAGAGACTATTATGAGAGCATGACTAAATGACATTGGTGCTGGCGTTGGCCGTAAAGTCGTACCAACACACGAGGCACAGTGGTAGGCTCAGAATGAAAAGAACGGATTGTCACCTACCCCATACATAAATTAAGAAAGAAAAAAATACAATCTTCCAATATGTGTTGTCTTCTTAAAAAATCTGTTACGCTACGAAACACTACAAAAATATCAGACAAAAGGGCAATAATTCATTATCAAAATTAATGAACAGTGTATTAAAACAATTTATCATTCAAACTTGTTCAAGCAACGCGTGAACGAAAATCTTAGGTTCTTAATACCAACGAATAAACTTAGCTAAAATCAACAGAACTTTGGACGACCTTTTCATTCACCACTGTAATAACAACTTACTAACGAGCTGCTATAATATGTATGTTTATCAAACATATACGTGCTGATACTGAGCTAATGAGGGCTCGTCTGAACCGGGAGCTGCAAGCAATAGATAACTACGGCTCAGTAATTACAAGCACCATAATTAGTGCAATAGTTTGCATGGCACTATCTTAGAGCACAGGCAAATACACGTATTTAATTAGTGTCGAGCTTATGTCGACACGGAAAGGGAATAATTTAGATTGATTGCAAAGAAATTGATTAGGTGCTACGCTGATAATGAAGATACTGAGCGATGTGTGACGCACTCATGTTGATATAACAGCCTTTGTTTTTGTAATTAAATGGAATCATTTATACGACAACTACAGAGAATGACGATGATGATGATTGCCTCAGCGGAGATCTCACATTTGAGATGTTTGAAGTCGAGACTCAGGGTCCTTGGGGTTCTGGTGCCCCCCATCTTTTCAAAGATATGCTAAAAGATTGGTGGAGACCACTGGAGACCGCAGAGCTGGAGGCTATTTCGTCCAGCGCTTAGTCTCGCCATTCAGCGGGGAAATGTTACTAGCATCTTAGGAACTTTTGCTGACGAGAAAGACTTATGGCAGCTAGTTTTTTTTAGCTGTTTGTTCGGAATCACAAACAATTTTCGCGAACGAATGGAATGAGTCATGTTTGTGAGTTATTTTTATGTTTCCTTTTTAAAAAACGTTTTTTACTTGGAAACAATGTTACTTTATGACGACATCTTTGATGACATTCAAAGAACCTTTTTGACAGTGTTAGTGTTATCGATTGTATGTCAACCTAAATTTGTCGTTAAATATTTTGAAGTATTGGAAATACAATAAATAATAAAAAATTTGTTTCTTTCTTAATTTTACATGCTATAAAATGTTCCTCGAGCTAAGCAGCCTGGATGAAAAATACTCTATCAAGCATTTAAGACTTAATTCGTACCGTAGGTAGGTTTAAAATATTATTTATTGCTGACATACGAATGAACGAAAATGATCACCATCCTACTTTCGGGCTTTTTAAACATAAGGCTAGTCATCGTACTTAGCTTCGTTGTTTTGTTAATAAGTTAGGTAAGCACTAAGTAGTAATAAACCCATAATATATTGTTTTAAATTTCATTGTCATTAACATTATAACTATTAACAGGATTGTTACCATGTACCTTGTTTTTTTAGTCTCAGATATTTCGGCACTGTTGCAAGCGCCATGATCACGGAGTACACACAATCCCGTTAATAGCTATCGTTATCATCGTCAACCTATTAATGTCCCCACTGCTAGGGCACAGGCCTTCCCTATGGAAGGAATAGGGAGATTGGGCCATGACCAACCACGCGGGCCCAGTGCGGATTGGCGGGTACTATAGACTGCAGATGCACATAATAGCTATAAATCTACAGTAATATTCTTAGCATTTTTTTTGTAAGACTAAACAATCCGGAAAATGTCAATGTTGTCTCGAATCAATAGAGTCGTATATTCTAATGCAATTTCTCTTGTCCGAGTCTGTGAAAATTTTAGGCTGCCAAATACATTCAAATCCTATTGCTAACATAAAAGGGTATTTGACGGTGTTAAAAATAAAGTGCCAATTGTTAGCATCTGTGTTTAGAATGAATATTGGCAGGGGTTTATACTATTTTTACAAAAAAAATATTCATAATTTTACTAAATACTAACGAAAAAGATAATAGTTTTCTTATCTATTGTCACGTGACCCAAAACGCTTGAGATTGGCGAAGCCTAAAACGACGTCACACGCAAGTAAACTTCCGGTTAAAGTGACATTACATTGTATCGTTTGACGTTTTCGTAACAGTCGTGTGACGTCACACACTAGTAAAACGCCATATTGTCCAGAGAAACGTTGTCGCGGCAACTTGAAAATGGAGTTTTTGATTTTGGTTATTTTTACTGAAATACACAACAGTATAATGAATATCCACTTTTTACGGACTCCATAAACATTATTCAATAATGTGAGATCGTTTTCTATAACTTGTCAAATACCCTATTGGTAAACATACTAGCTACTCCAGCATCAAAGGCATCTCTTAGCTATTAGACAAGTCCGTCCGTCTGTGGTGCTGTTTCAGCGACCAAACCGTAAGAGATAGATAAAGAGAATATTTAAGTTATAAGTTAAGAATAGTCTGATAAGACTACAAACCGGATTTGAGTAACGTAGCACTTCCGGTTTTCGAGAAATCACGAATATTTCAAACGAAACCACAGAAAATCTCCGAAGTTCTCAATTAATTAAATACTTTTTTTTTTAAATCAGGTTTTGGTGAACATTTGGTTCACTGGTTTGCTAGTTCCTTAATAACTTGTGTTCAATTACTATACAACTGATTTACCTGCGACGTTGTTAAAACAATATATGTATGTGGCGGAGTGTGTTTGTATACTTGGCAGTATCCAAGTAATCTTCGGTTAGGAGTTCAGTAAAATCAACATCAGCCTATTAATGTCCCCACTGCTGGGACACAGGCCTTCCCTATGCATTGAATAGGGAGATTGGGCCATGACCCACCACGCGGGTCCAGTGCGGACTGGCCGGTGCTAACGACTGCAGACACAGCCGGGACCAACGGCTTAACGTGCCTTCCGAACCACGGAGGAACTCGAGATAGAAGATTTTTGGTCAACCATCCAATGACCGACCACTGCGAAAGTTTTTGGTCAACCCGACCCGACCGACCACTGCGAAAGTTGCTTAACTTCAAACATCGCTACCGAACGCGCTAACTACACGCGCCATCGAGCTCCTCAAAGAGTTCAGTATAAACAAATCTAATTATTCTGTACGATTTTGCAAAGTTTATTTAATCCACCTGGTAATTATAAAGGACATTGTTCTGCATCCGTATATTGTTAGCCTAAGAACCAACAAATATAAAATATTATTTTCTAGGTTCGAAATTGCAAGTAAATGACTATAAAGACAAAGATTATTGACGGACACTTCTGAGAACTTAAATTATCAGGAAACTTAATATTTTTTGAGGTTATGTTTAATATTAAATGAAACATAGGTCAACCTATGAACTTAGTATGAACTCAGTATAAATTGAATTAATATTACAACGAGTTACATTCCCAGTTGTAACAGGCGATTTAAAAAAAACAGTGAATGCAGTTCTAGTTATTATTAAAAATAAAATGATGTCTTCTTTCAGTAAAATATCCTATCTTCAATATTTAATATACTTTCCCTCCGTGTGAGGTAGCCGTGGGACGCCCTGTATATTTTATGCACCCAGACTAATATTTTTATTGTATGCTCTGCTCCATAGCCAATCATGATCATGATCAATGTGGTAGAAAATGACATCAAGTTGACAGCCGAGCATAGAATAAGAATAATAATTATATAATAATACGAAATGAGCTAGTTATTTTCATAGTCAAATGTCATACTCACACCTGCCTGTTTACCATTTGGATAGACTGGTCGATCGCGATCGACCGTTTGACCGTTTAAAGCAGGGGCCTTTAGATACAAATGACTTTAAACATCAAGCAGTTACATGCTTTAAAAATAATAAAAATTATAACTACAAATGACTACCTAATGAAAAAATAATAATAGTTGAAGAAAAAAATAAAATTGCTGCCCCCACTTCTATTCTGAGAAACAATTATTTTGAACATAATTTCACAGAGATATCTAGAAAACCAATTTTCGTTAACGAAATTATAATTTTGGCCTTTTTGATTACAATTATCGTTTACTAGCGGCCCGCCCTCACTTCGCTTCGGTGTAGAGCTGAAGTGTAGACTACAGTTTTTGTTCTCAGGCTTGTATTATACACAATGACATTCTTCTTATACCTGCATGCAAAGTCTCAGCCCGACCGGTTTAAAATTGACAAAGTTTCATACAAACTTTCATTCCCTATTTTATCCCCTTGGGGGTAGAATTGATCAAAATCCTTTCTTAGCGGATGCCTACGTCATAACATCTACCTGCATGCCAAATTTCAGCCCGATCCGTCCAGTGGTTTGGGCTGTGCGTTGATAGATCACTATGTCAGTCAGTCACCTTTGATTTTTATATGTATAGATTTAGACACATGGCCACGTGAGTTGTACAAACTTAGTCTTAGGTTAGTTAGGCCTTTGTCAAAATTATCTACATCACGGTAGTTAATATCAAGCATTAATTACAAGCTTACGAACGAGGGTCGTTAAGATTTCAGAGGGTTTGGGGATTAAGCGTTCATTGCGTTGTTCACATGAGACCGATAAATTAAAACATTATTAATATTTATGAAATGGTTCGTATGAATACCTGCGCCTATCATAATTAAAATGACAAGCTTTTATCATTAAGATTTTCGGAAGGGATAGCAAAACACCAAGTACCCATCTTTAAAAGAAAAAGATACCTAGTTGATGAGCCTTATGAGTTATGCCTTGATTTTATTACGTGGCTTATGCTGACCAAATCAAATGTGAAAATTTTGAGGTGTAGAATACATCTAACGATCTCAATCATTGTTTGCATCTGCATTTTTATGAATTAGCGTAAACTTAATCCGTTCCCTCTTACCATTAATGAATAAACACTTATGGCTTAAAATTTGGAAGGGAACGTTAATCTCATTAAATTATATTTTAGCAAAAATGACTAGCAATTACCGAACACCTGCGGCAGCAGTAAATAAAGTCAGACATCGAGGAAACAATTTAGGTGGAAAGGCAAATTCCGTTGAACTCCACCTTGATAAAGTCGAGTTAAAGTGGGAATAATTCAGAGCAACAGAATTAATTGCCACGAGATAAGAGGCCCCGCTGTTAATACCGCAGCCTACTAATGGAAGTTTATGAAAAACTCCTTTGTCTCAATATTTGAATAGAATTTGGAACGTCAGATTTGATAGGTTTTTTGTTTGGAACCAAAATGGAAGAGGTCTCGCCTTGAATTTTTGAGTTAAGATTTATCGTTGTTCAGATGGCAGGCTTCTATCGGAGGGGGATTGACAGCTTTTGTGTTGCTGACAAGTTTTGATGATAACGGAGTTCCGATCGCGGTAATTTAAACATATTTACCATTCGATTTTAGCTTTGATTTTGTCAGTGACAAAAATTGTATCGAGTTACAATTTTGAACAATTTCATTTGATAAAATTTTGTCAAATTTAAAATAATTGTCTATAAAATAATTTAAGACAATAATTTTAAATTCGTGCACACTTATTTGATACAATTTTACGCGGTACTCAAATGCTAACGCTTCTCCCACATCTACGCAATGAAGCTTGGTAATAAAATGCATTAAAATTAGCGTTCGAAATTTGAATAAGTTGCATCGTAACCAATCGTATTATCGAGCTGCGTGACTTTAGACGCTATACGATAGCTTGACTGGCTATATGACGATTATTTGTATAAGCAAAAAATCCAAAAAATTCAAAATTCAATATCGTTTATTCAGTCTAGGCTGTTACAAGCACTTGTGAATGTCGAAAAGCTACGCCATCGGTTCGCAAATCTACGGCGGGAGACCTTGCACTGAGAAGAACCGGCAAGAAACTCAGCAAGGGCTGCTTTTTTCTCCCTGTTTTATTTCATACAGTGTCGTCCAATTGAAAGTTGACATCAAACTTGCAAACATGTGATGAGGTCAACTTCCATCACATAATGTCAAATATGTAACAATAGACAATCAACGAATTTACTAACAATAAGCAGATAGGAGCGTACTTACAATGAAAAAAAAAAACAAATGTAACTAACTCTATGGAACCTAGTTCTGAAATAAATAATTTGAATTGAATTGAATGGAAATAATTCCAATTTCAAACGCAAATTTTAGCGCATTTTATTGGCAAAGCTTCGTCGTGCAGGTTCAGATGTCATAATTTTCTTCTGGGAAGAAGCTATAATGCACACCTCATGTGTGCATATAGTATATAATTTCTTTATCACAGTTTAGTTACGGAAGCATAAAAAAGGAATATTTTTATAAAAATATAGAACATCTGTGAATAACATATTATTATTATGAGCAGATGGTTATTTGTTACTAGCACACATTTTTGTTTCAATTATGCATATTAGGATTATTAGCATTGTCATGTTCAATTTACTCGATTAACTTTGGATCGCAAATTAATTGGAGTACTTCATCATGTGAACTGGAATTAATTCAGCAAATAAATTGACCGGCTGAATATTGATCAATTTAAAACTACTAGAGAAAATGAATCCCGTTTGTTTTGATTCAGAAAATAATAATCAGCTAAATGTACATATATTTTCGACACGCAAGTAAAAAGTGCCGTAGGAACGAAAAATATTATAAACATTCAGAGAAAAGAGAAATCGAATTAAAAAAAAATATACTTAAATTTTTATTTTTTAAGCGTTTAACTGCGAGATGTTTAAATCTAAAGAAAATTTTACCAGAATCCCGTAAAGGGTCCGAAAAGTCTAGAATTCTTTTACTGTGCGAAACACAAGTCGATTTCCTAATAAATTAAACTGTGTGCGTAAACACAATACAGCGTAATATAATAAAACTGCAATTAGAGCTATCGACATGGTTCGCTGAAAAGCTGGCAATTTTGAAATGCGGCGAAGCACCACTGATGGGCTGATAACCGCGCCAAATTAATTATTGATGGCCTCGTAATAATATTGTATAAAATGTTGATTGCATCAAATGAAAAGCCTTTGATATTTTATTTGTTTAAAAACGTATAATGGCTCTGGTTAACGCACACTATCTTTTCGAAAACTTATGCCTAGGTTTTATTTATTTATTCTGTTTTTTTAATGCATAGGTTACACAGTGCGATTGGCGAGTGGTTCCGTAGGTGGCGTATCGAGGTCAATCCGGAAAGAAGCGTCCCGATCCTCTTTAGCACGACATCACCTCCTACGCATTCTCTTCCGAGCATCCAATTATTTGACCGGGTCATCCCCTGGGAGGACCGGGACAAGTACTTGGGAGTTACGTTAGATACCCGATTAACGTTTGACGTTTGCACCTCATCTCAAGATAGTTCGTGATCGCGCAGCATTCATTCGCGGTAGGCTATTCCACCTCTTAAGGAAGCGTAGTAAAATGTCACTTAAGGATAAGTTGACAATTTACAAAACTTGCTACCCTACCATGACTCGCGTAGTGTTTGCTTCGCCCGCGTACCTCCGTCGCGTCTTGAACCCTTACAAACGCTGCAAAACCGTGTGTTGCGCGGTGCCACGGCTTGCGCAGAAATCCGAGTACCTAAATGAGATCGTAAATGTGATTGCATCTTACAGAATACCTTTACTGTACTTGCATAGCAGCGGCTCGATTTGTCTCACCTGGTCACATAAGCGTGAGCTGCTTACGTGAAAGTAGACAGTTACTACATCTGTGTACTCGCCTTCCGGCTATTCAAGTAACAAGTCTTGTGCAATGTTATCAAAACACGCACGATGGCTCGTGGTTCGTACCACATTCAGTGTGGTTGCATAAATTCGTTTCGCTAAAATCATACGAGGTGAAAATGCTGGCTCAAAAAGAAAAAAGGAATATTTGGGTCCAAAATAGGATGCTACGTACGAGCAACTATCTGTATGCAAAGATGTCTTTTTGAAGTTATACTTCTTTAGGCGCGTTATGAAAAAATGATGAGAGTGAAATTTTTAGATGCGCGCGCATCACTGTAACCCAAAAGTAACAGCATGAAGTTGGCCGCGGGCGCGTTATGAAAAAATCATGTGAGTGAAATTTCGAGATGAGCGCGCATCACTGTAACACAATAGTAACACCATGAAGTTGGCCGCGGGCGCGTTATGAATGTTAAACCACTTAGTGGTTAATAATCCACCATTATTAGACATCTGTTCGAAAGGTACTTTGAACGATCCACGGAGCTCCATAAGATGATCGCGTTGTCAAAAACAATGTTGGCACGCTCGTCGCCTCTGATCACTGTTTTCATATTTATAATATTTATCCACATGTTTCTAGTTTCTATATAGACATAACGTGTTTTAGTTACTTACAAGTGCTAATTACATATGGACTAATAACTTAAATTCAGTAGTGATTTTAATTGAACATTTTGAATATTTATTTAATTTTTCAAATTAAAACTGAACTTAATTGACTGTGTTAACTATCCTTTTCCAGTCCTTTTATTATTTTATTGTAAAAATATTTTTAGTATAACTTCTCACGCGCGTACATAAGTTACACGCATCCATTTTTTTTTTGTTGAGAATGTATGCTGTTGGTCTAAGATGACCTTTACAGCGTCACCGGGTTTGGGGACGGCGAGATCCTAAGGGGACCTCAAGCCGAGAATTGGCGGGTACCTCTAGAGGTATTCCAGGCGGATGGCATCTCCCCACGGGGAGAATCTCCTCTCCGTCTGGAGCCTCCAGACCACTCGAACCTGAGGTGGCTCATCTAAGTGCCACAAGATCTTGGTCGCATTGTATATTGTGGCTGTGAATGTGAAGTTAACAGACAACGCAACTAGGGCTATCGCGTATGAATCCGCCGCTAGAGGCGCTTGTGTAGCGCGAAGTCTCTTAAATGTCAAATATTATTGCTTGTGTTCCGATACGGCTCACTACGCAGGTTTATTTCATAATGTTGGCAAGTGTTCTGAGGAGTTATTCTCTCTTATTAAAAGCTACAGTTCAGTACCCCTACCACGAACCATTATCGAATTCGAATAGTTTGCGAGTGCGAAATGTCAATGTCAAATTTTGTATGGAAACTTGAACAGCAACGCCACAAAGTACGTAACGAGTACTAAAAATCAGTACACATTTGACAATGACATTTCGGACTCGCAAACGTTACGAATTCGATATTGGTTCGTGCTAAGGGTACTGGAGCTCACTCAACAGTGACGCTATCTGGCGAGACAAAAACGGTAGTTCTTACTATGCACAAGTTTAGTTTCAATGAAATCTCGCGCGCATCTTAATTTTCTTTACTGCGCCGTGACTTGGGCTAACTTCACTCTATTTGAATAGCCTTATTATTCTCTGCTCCATCTTGACCATCTTGAGCTCCAACTAAATCTCCATCATCTCTTTCTACCTGGAGAAATGCCTATGAGTTTTAATTAAGTATACGGAACGTATCCCGAGATTCTGTAATTTCATCCTTGCAATACTGAAGGGTTACGTAGCATATCATACATTTTAATACAGAATTCACTGTCTTCAACAACTCATTCATATGGCAACTAACTCGGGATATATATGTAAGTGTTACCTTTAAAAGGTACTTTTGGGAATGAATTGGAATAATTTCCCCACACATACAAACGGCCGTTGAACCGTGAACAGTTACCACGGGAATAGTAAAGAGCGCGAATTGTTTCATCACTATGAGAACTAAATTATTCATCCCACAACGAAGTATTTACGATGGTACTATTGCGAACGAAAGTGTTGAACGCCTTATGACTCACATTCTCTTGTTTTTTGAAGCAATTTGCATTTGAAAAAGGTTGTATTGGATGTATTATTGTCTATTTGAGAATATAATGATTCTTTTGTATTTTTAAGTTATGACAAAATTCCAAATAGCTAATTTGGAATTTTAAAACTTAAAAACATGGACATCTTTATTTGAAAATGCATTTTCATTAATCTCAAATTAGTAATATTGTATTCTTTTGGAAAATTGGCATTTGGTAACTCTTAGGCAATCTCAAATATTCTGTTTTTTTTTATGATACGATTGAATCTTTGGGTTAGATCAAACTACAAACTGAAATAGATGGATTGTTTTACTTGATACTTTCATTTGCATTATTCTTAGTATTTAAAGATTATTCAGAAATTAAATTACCTCCGCGTGGATTTGTTCTAGTTACATTTTCTTTAGATTTAAACATCGAGCATTTACATGCTTAAAAATAAAAAATATTATTAATTTACTTGTTAGCATAAAAAGACCGTTGTAATAATTTGTACACTTGAATGAGGGAAATCTCCATGCTTTTTAATCGACTTTAAAAATAATGTTGGTAAGTCGCGTGCGGTTGCTATTAATATATATATATATAATAAAATAGCAACCGTACGCGACTTCGTCTGCATTAATTTTAGTTTTTGAGAATCCCACGGAATCCTAACATTTTTACCCAAATTTCATCCAAATCCGTTCAGTATTTTTTACGTGATTGAGTAACAAACAAACAAACACACAAACTTTTACATTTATAATATTAGTAAGCCTGTAGTACCTGATTGCGATATGACTTGGGCTGGCTTTACGGCAAAAGTAAACAATTTCTTATTGCCGTGCATGCTCTATCATAGTTAATAATTATTGATTTTCACCATTCATAAATAGATTAAAATTACGACCTTTTGATATGGAAGGATATTGGTGATAAATTATTCTCAAATAATAATAATAATAAATTTATTTATTTCTTCTTACAACTATTAAGGCACATAAAATACAGGTTAAGCAACATTTAAATAATATTATTAGGCGTTGTAAGAAGCTGGTGTCCGAAATAGACGTTAACCTGTACTACGGATCACCAGGTCCTTACCCCTGGCAAATAATCTCTATACATTATTCTTCATAACCATAATGACCCTGTATTTCCTAATATTTATTCATGGTAAATACAAAAAAAGAACAAGAATTAAATGTTGAGAGATAAAAAACAAAAAATATGACGCAACTCTTTTGCGCCTGTGTGTACGCTCTATTTATAATGTATTATGCATTTCACATAGGAATCGTTTCCGTGTTCGTCAAAGCTTATCGAATGGAGGCTTCATAAAGCCGCCATTGTCGCTTGTGTTCAAGTGGAAAATTCCACAAATGGAATATTGAACGTTCGAGCAATGGTCCAAAAAATTTCGACAAACTTTTCTTTTCTTATCTTATATAATATTACTTGCCTTGCAGCCTAAGAAATGCAAGAGAAAACTCGACGCGGCCATCAGGGCCGCGGTAGCATAATGGTTAGTGCCCGGATTGCGAAGGGTGCTGTTCGAGTCCCGTCTACAATACGATATTATATATTCGAAAGGCTTATACCTAGCATTTTAAAAGTTACCTAAGTTTTCTCTTAAATAAACTCGAGAAAAATACGTTTATATTTATTTTTTGATAAAAGCCATATATATATTATTTTATACATCGGCTATACAAAAGAGACAAAGGTAGTATTTGAGTACGTTAGATCAAGATAGAGACCATTCACGTACACGCTAGAGCACTGTGCCTCTAGCAGGAACCATTATCGAATTCGAATAGTTTGCAAACCGAAATGTCAATGTCAAATTTTGTATGGAAACTTGTACAGCAGCGGCACAAAGTACGTAACGAGAACTAAAAAACAGTACACATTTGACAGTGACATTTCGGACTGGCAAACGATACAAATTCGATATTGGTTCGTGTTAGGGGTACTGTACTCTAATAGTGTGCGAGTCAGAAATGACATTATAAAATTTGACAATGACATTTCGTACTCGCCAACGATAACTTGACATTGAAATTTAACAAATATTATTTTTATTTTATTTTTTGCTAGTGACCCGCCTATTAATTGATTGTTTGTTTATATAGATGAAATGAATTTTCTTTACTTAAATAATATATGAATTAACTATAGTGACATTCAGTACCTAACTCTTTCAATCTATAAACTAACATAGAAATTTGAATGTAACTCCTCTCTTCTATCTATCTCTCATTTAGTTGCGTGCCCGACAGGGTCCATAATGATCGTATTTTGTCATATTTAACATCTTTTTGTACATTGTGGATATGCAATAAAGAATTGAATTGAATTGATACGAATTCGATATTGATTCGTGCTAAGGGTACAGTACCCTATCGATTTCCAATAGTGAGTGTGAAATGTCATTGTCAAATTTTGTATGGAAACTTGAACAGCAGCGCCACAATGGACGTAATGAGAACTAAAAATCCTTACACATTTGACGTATAAAATAGATCGTCTTCAATTATTCGAATTCGATAGAGGTTCATGCTAAGGGTACTATAGTAGCCTTGTTACCGTAGAGAACAAAATGAATATTGTTTTTGAACATTGAACTTCTATATACAGGGTGTAAAAAAACCTATAACGAAGTCGAAGGCCACGTGTTTTCCACATCATGAAGATCATTTTTTTCTTCTGGACCATACCTGGGTAATTCATAGTTATGGAGATATTAAAGGTCAAAATCACAATTTTTTTTTCAAGATTTTTACAAAAATGTTATTTAGAAACTTTTTTTATCGACGCACTTACACACACGCACACACATAGACACAGGCACATTGTTTGCGTAGCTCCACAGTAGCGCGCCGCGCTGTACATTGCGTACTGGAAAAAAATATACTTTTTTTTAACTTAAAAATACAAATGTTTCCCACGTATAATATTTTGTAATATTACCTTGTTTGGGTGTACAGAATGTATAGTTTTAGTCTTTGTCATAGGTTCTTTTACACCCTGTATAAGTTTTATGAACCTATTGCTTTATACCGTAACAAAGCTTTAACATAAAACTCATCTCAAAAGTCACCATAACAAGCAGTTCTGTCCATATATTACCAATGTTACTTTCAACTTGTTTGTTAAATTTGTTATCTTGTTTCTTAAAACAATATCTATTCCTACTAGCCACTATTCCTACACGAACAAAGAAATTTGGCGACTCATGTCTTTGTCGTACTATTCGTAAGTGGAATTCTTTTCCCGCGCACGTGTTCCCGATCCTTCCTACAATCGGGAGTCTTTTAAGAGAGGCGTGAAGAAGCATTTTTGTAGGCCGGAAAGGCAAGGATGGTTGGTGTGGCAGTTTATAACTGATGAAGCAGCTATCTTTGCGTTTGGGTATTATCACCACTTAACATCAGATGGGATAGAGTCATTTGCCTTCCAGACTAAAAAAATATCTGTCTTTTAGCAGTAATTTATAACTTTTTGCCTTTGAAACAACGTATGTTCATTGTAGATGTAAAAAATATGTGAAATCGATTGATTTGCTGTAACGCGTATAGCTGTGTCAGATCAAGAAATTGGAAATAATGTTATTATGGCTACGACAGGTCGATAGAATATGCAATTACTTATTTTTTTCACATCAGGCAGATATCTCTCCAAGACTGTGCTGTCGTCTGCATACCCAGAGATACCGGGAGTTAGGAGCAGATCATTGATGTGCAGCAAAAATAGAGTTGCAGAGATGACAGATCCCTGGGGGACACCGGCATTAATACCAAGCAGATACGACGATGTGCCATTATTGACCACTCGTATCGATCTGCCCCTCAGAAAAGAGACCCTGTCAAAAACCTTAGAAATATCAAGAGAAACGGCGAGAGCTTCGCCCCGTTTCTCTATGGCTTCACTCCATATGTGTATAGCATACACAAGAAGATTAGAAACAGGTGCTAGCACGCGATTTGAAATTGTGTTCCAGGATGTAGCCTGGGTTCTGCAAGTAAGCTCATTCGGGCATCTTATTTGTGTCTCCGTGAGGAACAGCAGATGTGGTTTATCGGTCTCAAGGTGGTGATGGACACTAACGATATTTGAGTGCAACCCTCGCACCCTTAGCAAGGTGCGCTTTTAGTGCGAGGGAGTGCACCCGCTGTCACCAGTTTCTTTCTTTTCACTTGCATAATTTTAATTCAGAAGAGAGTAAACAGGCAGGAAGGGGACAGATGAGTTAGACTCTGCTAAGCTACTGCCATGCGATGCAGTTATGACACTATATTGACGGGTGATTGAGCTGGAGCGCGCGGAGATGCCCTAACCCCCCCAAAGGTGTTCATCGGGCCCTCGCATTCAGTCGCCAACCAGCACGATGGCGTACCCTGGGATTTTTTGTGAGTTGGCGGGGCAGCCTTCCGTAGGTGGCTATCCTACTAATTGGGCCCCCTACTACCTGCGGTCGGCCAGCGGAGAACCGTGCTTAGGATTCCGCTACCCTCCGCGATAAGATACCCAGCGCATCAATCAAGCAGCACCGAAGCCGGCAAGCTCTACATCTCAACTGCTTGGACTCCCCCCCCCCCCCCCCCCCTTCGCAAAAACGGCAACACCAGGCATCGAGCCGGAACACGATGAAACCGGCGGCTCGGTTTTGTCTGGAGTGCGGTTACCAGCCACGGTCGAAACCTACCACCGGTGATGTGCAGAGAATTTGGCGCTACCCAGGGGACACGTGTGGGTATCTAGAGCTAAAGCCCACGGACATCATTTCCCAGCAGATGAAAATGAAATGCGAGTTCTTTTCGCAGGCAGCAGTTCTATAGTTCCAGTATCAGGAACTATAGAACTCAGCTGCCTACGAAAAGAACTCACATTTGTTTTCGATTTGCTGCAAAATGATATGCTACGGAAAGTTTACAGACCATTTTTAATTGACATTTTTCGTGAAAAACGCCAGAACTATTTCTAAAAAGTATCAGGAACTATAGAACTCCGCTGCATGCAAAAAGAACTCGCATTTAATTTTGATCTGCTAGGAAATGGTGTGCGTAGTTCACTGAGATCAATTGACATGTCTCAGTACTTTTCTTTTTTCTCCATTTACCCTACAGTCACTGATGTAATCGGATTTTTTTTCTCGTTTTGACAAATCCATTGCCAAGCTATAATATTATATGTTAAAACTCCCTTTACAATATATTAAAAGCAACGAATTACCTAAAATTAGAATTAAAAACAAATATTGGAATTCACGAACTCCTTTTCACTTGAGAAAATATATGGTCTCAAAAAGTATCAATTGAATCATTCAATGGCATCTCATCTCTGTAACGGTTTGTTGACGTTACTTGAGACACTACCGAGAGAGTCCCTAAACATAACACAGTTATAAGTCTGCAAATATCTCCGCCCGCACGCCTCTAGATAGGTACCGACGCGACGTACCGACGGAGCCAATTTCCTGGTTCAAGTTTATGTTGACCTCGACTCCATTACACTAACCTATACACATAAAATGTGAAACTTTTTTTATGTTTTTGCAGACAAACGAGCTGACAGTCCACCTGATGGTAAGTGGTAACTACTGCCCATAGACACTTGCAGCAATAATAATAAGGGTGATAATATGTTGCCAGCTCTGAAGGAAAAGGTGTTTGGTAGCTGTTGGTATTGTTCTTCTTATGTTCATAATCACTACATAGTATAAAACAAAGTCGCTTTCTCTGTCCCTATGTCCCTTTGTATGCTTAAATCTTTGAAACTACGCAACGGATTTTGATGCGGTTTTTTTAATAGATAGAGTAATTCAAGAGGAAGGTTTATATGTATAATACATGCATAATATAGTAGAGAAACACTGATAATTTTAGAGGTTTTTAATATAAGGTCGTAAATAAACACATTTTTTTGCGCTTACATTGCAAACACTGGCTGAACCCAACGAGATAGATCAAAATAATGTACTACAGTATTGTACACCTTAAAAGGGTCTACAAAAAAGTCCGAGATGGTATATGCCTATCTCTTTGGTATAACCCACAATAACCATTTTTTAATTACTTATTACGAGAAAATAATGGGTTATTTACGAACAAGCGATTTAAAGCAATACAGCATTAATCCTTATCCAATTAAGTATCTTAAATACATTGTGCGTGTAATATAGATCAATATAACCCTCTACAGCATGTAATTTAAATGAATATTTTCGAAGATATTACAGATTTAAAATGCAGCAACATACCGGTTCAGGCAGTACTGGCCGGGGGGCTGGCGGCGGCGTGTGTCTTTAGTAATTAGGTATTTAAAGAAAGTCATTGTGTTTAATAGAAACCTGAGAACAAAAATATAATCTAAACTACAGCTCTACACCGAAGCGAAGCGAGGGCGGGCCACTAGTTTTTAATAAAAGCTTTGTATGTAGAGAAAAGGATGTTTTAGAAAATCCACCAGAAATTGTGAGATTTTTACTAAATTCGTAAATCGGGTTAGTGTTTGTGTAGGTAGTAAAATCTCAGCTCGTGGGCCATTACGTTCCCTCAATCATAGCGGAGCAACGTGATGGTTGGATCATACGTCATGCTCGAAAACGGGTACTGCCATTGTAGGTGACTTCTTTCTGCCTCTGTTATATATTTAAAATACTGTTTTATGTAACTAAGTACTGAAATATTATAAAATTAATATTATTTGTACTGTCTGACAAGATTTTTAAAAGGCATATTGATAATGTACCCTTAGCAAGAACCAATATCGAATTCTTATAGTTTGCGAGTCCGAGATGTCATTGTCAAATTTTGTATGGAGACTTGAACAGTAGCGCTGCAACGGATGTAACAAGAACTAAAAATCAGTACACATTTGACATTGGCATTTCGTTCTCGCAAACAGTAACAACGTAACTTTTTGTGTCGTATAATACGAAGATTCCACGAAATGCAATTAATTTCATAGAATCCTCAGGCCAGTTTTTCTCCACAATTAAAAGAAGTCATGAACTGGTGATAGAAAAAAAGCGAACTTTCAAAAGATTTATCCAATTTGAATATTTTTCTATTTTCACTTCAGAGCTTCAGATCAAAGTGGAATAACACAATTGTTTGGTGGTTCCGTGTTTTCAAGTAATGTTTTTGGAGTCCAACCAAGGATGTCAGGGTGAGTACTGCACCATCGAGTTTTATAAGTCCTATAACGTTACCTATCTGTGAATAGAGAAAATTTCTTCAACGTAGTGGAATGGAAATGATCTCTCGATGTTTACACAGGACAAAGACAAGACGCGAGAGGGATCTTTGATACCACACACAGATCGTATCGTGTGGTAAATTGCTCAGTCAAATAGTATATTGTTTAGCTTATTGAAAACAAAGTTTCCATTTGGTTGAACAATAGTGCCAATTCTGGCGTGATTCTCTAAACTTAAAATTAAATTTAACATCAGTCTCTCCTTTTCATTCTGTATAGAGAACGACAAGGATATACTGCTGTCAAATTTAAGTTTAGATTTAGAGAATCATGCTAGAATCGATACCAATGTAGGTTGTAGTGAATATTTTCCTAATTTATTCCTCATCGCTCTTTTCTTAATAAACTTCATTATCATCATCATCAGCCTATTAATATCCCCACTTCTGGGGCACAGGCCTTCCCTTTGGTGGGAATAGGGAAATTGGGCCATGACCCACCACGCGACCCCTGTGGGGATTGGCAGTGCTAAAGACTGCACATGCAACCGGGACCAACGGCTTAACGTGCCTTCCGAAGCACGGAGAAACTCGAGATAGAAGATTATTGGTCACCCATCCAATGACCGACTACTGCAAAAGTTGCTTAACTTCAACGATCGCAGCCGAACGCGCTACCACCCACGCCATCGAGCTCCTCAAAAAGCTTGATCACAATTAATTCTGAATCAAGAAAACTGTTAATGAGATAAATAGACAAACGAAAAACAAACATACTCGTACAGTAGAAAGAGAAAATCTTATTCATGTAAATTTTTTAAGTATTACTTTTTAATCTTAGAGGTTCCCCGATTGCATGACTTTAATAAACTTATGACGACCTCCGTGGCCGAGTGGTTTGTACGCCGGGTTTCATGGCGTCGCCGACTCGAGAGGTCCCGGGTTCGAATCCCGGTGGGGGCAGATATTTGTGTGATGAACACGAGCATTTGTACTCCAGTCATGGATGTTTAAATATGTATTTCTATATAAATATACTTATATATGTAAAGTATGTGTATTCTATCCGTTACCCTAGTATCCCATAACACAAGCCTTATAGTGCTTACTTTGGGGCTAGGCTAATTGGTGTGAGTGTTGGAAATATTTATTTATTTATTATTAAACTTGTTTTTAGATTTTTAGTTCCAGTTTTGCTACAGCGAGTGTGTGTGAGAGCGTTTCTATTTTCATTTTTCAAAATGTTTTTGATTAAAAATTTTTGAAAAGGAAACATAGAAATATATAGAAACACATACAAACATTGATGAACCCCTAAAAGATTACACTACTTTTAACAGTCAAATAGGTAATAAAATTAAATGTCAATGTTCATAAGACTTAATCATTTTTCCCATTTACTATGCAAATTGTTAGCTATTGTATTAATTGCTTCAATCTAACCTAAGTGATTAAAGTAAACAAATTTATATTTTCCAAGGCTATAATTAAATGCCAACTTCCTTTACCAATCAATTTAACCTTGTCGTTACGGGTTCTTATTAAAATAACATTCGATATTATCCCTGGGAAACGGGGATATCTTGCAAAACTAACTGCCTCCATATCAAATATCAAAGTCGTCTTCGTCAGATTATTAAATTATGAGGTCGTTCCTCAGTAAATGAAGGATATAGTAGGATCAAACACTCTTGATAGTTAATTTGTTGCGCATCTTTTCTAGCATGTGCATTGTTTGTCCCTACATCGGCTGCTCATCTATATATATAAACTCAAAGGTGACTGACTAACTGACATAGTGATCTATCAACGCACAGCCCAAACCACTGGACGGATCGGGCTGAAATTTGGCATGCAGGTAGATGTTATGACGTAGGCATCCGCTAAGAAAGGATTTTGATCAATTCTACCCCGAAGGCTAAAAATAGGAAATGAAAGTTTGTATGAAACTTTGTCAATTTTAAACCGATTGGGCTGAGACTTTGCATGCAGGTATAAGAAGAATCATAGATGAATGTCATTGTGTATAATACAAGCTTGAGAACGAAAACTGTAGTTTACACTTTAGCTCTACACCGAAGCGAAGCGAGGGAGGGCCGCTAGTTACTAATATATCATAAGCATAGAGAGGTAGTGCATATCGGATTACCCGCTCGAATTGGAACGCCCGATTGGGGAAGCTTCAGGTGGTGTCGTGTTTCTGTCGTTAATTAAGGTTCCACGGGGCAGCGGATTGAGTCAGAATAGACAGATATAGATATTTTTGATATCGCAAGCGTCCATACGTTATGATGGCAGCTTACCATGAGGCGGTTTATACGCTTATTTGGCCCCTTTTAACGTAAGAAAGGGAATAGAGCGTTGTTTTCTTCTTTTCTCACTAAGATATCTTGACTAATGTATTTTCCCCTGAAAGAAATCACTCCTAGAAACCTATTTACGAGCAATCCTTTCTGCTGCATTCGGCTTTGAATGAATTCTAGGCCCCTCCATGTGACAACATATCGATAGTGTCAGAACTAGACAAGTATTACTTTAGTTGCGAGTTGCTCCTCTACGTCAAAAACTGACCATCCCACGACTAGAGCTATGCGGTGCTTTGCTTCTAGCTCGCCTGATCGGTCACTATTCAGAACTGTTTAATGGTAAAATTAGCATAAATGGTACCACTGCGTAGTGTGACTCTATCATCGTTCTAGCATGGTTGCGCACCGCACAAATTACAGACCTTTGAGGGAAAACATTTTTCCCAGGTCGAGCGCTTAATACCAACGTAAAATGGCGATAAGTACCCTCTGCGTAATTTTGTAGATATACTGAAATAAACAGCAATATTTCAGATACAGATGCTCGTATTCCTCATTATAAACGTTTGCTGGTGCCACTGTTCACAACCAGGAGTAGGAGAGAACTTGAAAGCCGGTGAATAGTCAAGTGCTATGATTTGGGATCTGTTTTTTCGAAATGTTGTTTGAACAATCGCATTGCAATAAGGTCGAAATCTCCAGAACAATATAGCGTTGAAACATTATAAACACAAATATTTTCGTATTTAATGACATTTTCTGAATATCGTTATGAGCTAGTGATATGTTAGTGTTGCACAAGGAAATTTATTGAGAATCCTAGATAATATGATTAAATGACATTTGTTATTAAAAAAAAAATTCAGATATAAACTAAACATGTATTTCCTTTATTGAAAAGTATTTTCTTTGAGCGATACCAAATGAATATTATCAGAAATAATGGTGTGTAAGGAAAATAGGAAGTCGATTGATAGGTATAAAAACGGAAATGTCTGTTCGCTACTTGAGTCCAAAAAGTTGGCGCATAAACTGAGCAGTTGTCTTTAATGGTATATTATAAACAATGCATATTGTTTTGTCCTTGCGACGTATTTGATCAAAGAACAATGGTGAAATATTTGTTGAAAAAAATTGTTACGTGTTTAGACATCCAGATACCATCATCAGAAATGTAAATAAAATAATTTGAGCAGATTTGTCAAACAATTGGGGCGGGTTGTCTAAGTCTGGAATTAAAAACTTTAAATGCAGGAACTATCTCAATTAACTAATTATTAATTAATAATCTCTTAGGGTATCTTTTTGTTGTCCGATATTTTACCTTAGGCGGGTCCCAAATCAAAGAACGCTTCTAATAAATACACCACTCTACTATACCACAGACCGTCATGTGGTTGGTGTTGCTTGTAATTTAAGAAACAACTATTGTATCTTACAAAGATAACATCAGAAACTTTATCCAGTAACAAAGTTTACCGGAATTAATTATAAACTTCCCTTTGTTTCTTACAAGTTCAGGCACGTCAGGAAAACATGTTCTGACTTCTACGTATAACACACAGGAACCTACATTTTACGCGATTTTTATTGAAATCTTAAACTTGCGTTTTCCTGCAGCTTTCACCATCTCGGACTTGAGCTTTAACTGTTTTAAACTTTTTCGTTTATTCAGTACAAGCACTGCTAAAAGTCGAGAAGGTTCGTGTATCTACTTTGAGGGATCTTTCTGTTGAGAAATCCCAATACACCAATAATAACTGAGATAAAACCGATAAAGCGTACGTCGAACTTGCATATGAAAGCTTCCGTACCGTCATACGTATGTTGTACAGTATAAACTCAACTTGTTTAAGTATTTGGCTTATAAACTACCACCGCAGCATTCAAGTAAAAATTAAGAGAGCCGGATGGAGAGAGAAAATTATGCGCATAGCGGCTTTTCCGCTCGTATTGAGATGCCCGCCCGTCTGTGGAAGTTAACTCCACCTTACTGAAGATCACGGTAAAATAAAGTATAATACATACATTGATGCTATTGAAAGAATTCAACACAATAATGTTTGTGAAGCAAAGTTACAGGTTTTCAATTATTTCTTTACAAACTTATTAATGACCTTGTAGATTCGTCGTTCCTTTTGCAGAGGATTGGTGTCCGTTGTCCAAATAGATTTAAGTCTGATAATACGTTTGTACAATTCAGCAGGACCAGGTTTGCTGCAAATAGTTTCATTTCTAGAGCATGTCAGAGCTATAATAAATACTTCAGGGGATTGGATATATTTTGCCTTTCTTACAATCAATTTAGAAATGAATGCTATAAGGTCGTTTTACCCTAACACTTAGTAATTATTTTCTTACTATAAATTTTGATTATCATGTTTATTCTATTCACATAACTCTAAATATTGTACATAATTTTAAGTAAATTATGTAAGTGTATGAATGTTTCAGACTGTGGAAACTTAACCGGTTTATGAAAAGTAATAAGTGTTACTTAATTGAATTGTGTAAAACTGTATGTTTCCCAAATGAAAATAAATAAATAACATTATCTTTTGGTGGTGTTGTGTTTCTGTCAGTAAGTTCCGAAGCTATACGGGGTAGGAGATTGGGTCAACGCTATAAGTGATATTTTTGGTATTGCCAGCGTCTATATTCTATGGTGGCCAGTTACCAACAGGCAAGCCATAAGCTTGTTTGCCACCCTTTTAACATTGAAAGTTTTAATTCAAATAACTATGCCTGTTAAATTTACCGTTCAAAGCTTACTGGTAAACTCAACGTAGCGAAGTCGACATGCAACAAGTTGCAATCTCCAGTGATTCGAGAGTTAATTGTAGTATTTTCAGCTATTTCTCGGGTGCATTTGACGGGAAAGATATTGCAAACTTGTTATTTTCTGAATTCCTCTTCTTAGATTTAGTTAAGTACAACGTGACCCTATTATTACTCGACCTTAGCTGTTCTTCCGTTTTTCATTGGCGAGTTCCAGTGTCTATCTCGGAACCGAAACTCATATGGTCTTCAGCAAATTCATAATATGGGGAAAAATGAGGGAAGAAGAATCAAAATCGGTTCACAAATGTGACGATAATAAATGGAGGCATTGAAAACCTTGTCTCTTATTTGAAGTCGGTTAAAGAGAGAATAAAGGTCACAGCTCATTAGAGCTACCCGGCACCGCCTCGTTGCGCGATGTTTTCTCGTGGTTGCCGAGCTTACTCAGATGGATGCCGCGTTATCAACCAGCTAACGCCAGGCGGGCCATTGGCGAACGCTTCGTTGTCTATCAATGAACGTCAAATGGTCGACGGCTGAATGCTGCGCTACTCCGCTGCGTATTTGACTCCGCGTTGTTAGCGAAACTTAAGGAATGTGTTAGAGATTATTACAAGATTTACATATTGTGTGTTTTTACAATTTTTATTTTAACAAACCGTGAAATGGTTCTAATAGTTGTCGCGCTTGATGAAGAAGAAAATTAAATGCATTATCAACTCTCAGACCACGCACGGTCAACTCAGAAGCAGCGCTTTTATATTAGCAGCCAACACACGGTTAAAATCCAGTGTAATTATTTGTAACTTTTGAATTAAACTGGGTTTCCTGCCTACAAATTCCTGGAGTATCTTACTCTAAGCTTCTACCAAATTTGTGCTTCTATTGAGCTTTTTGTAATAAAATTGTTTTGTCCTCATACTAGTAGAATCAAGCCACTGATCGACAAAATGATTGGTAATAAATCGGAGCAAAATCAGTTGCTACTGTACTTATTTCTTAATTTCGGGGGGAATCGAAAATATAGTTTAATAATCTCTTAATTATTAGTTTCGGGGGAACCGCTCGTAACCCATGCCAGCATCGAGTGGTCACTGAGTTGTCCACTCGCTGCCGCACCGTTGCGCGCGGACAGCTTGCTTGCGAGGTGATCCGGTGACGGTACGGAAATGATATAGTAAGCGTATATCCATAGAAATCTATGCGAAAGTTGAGGTGTTGCTGCTAGTCGGGTGTCGGATGGATCTAGTGAACTGCGAACTTTACTTACTAGCCTCACGTGCGCCGCAATGTACGAAGTAGGTACAGTATGGCACGGGTAAAAAATTTCATTACCATAACTACATTAATAAATAAATTATATAAAACTAGTTTTTACGGGTTAATGCACGAAACTTTATTTATTTATTGACGTTTCGCAGCCTTTTCAGGTCTGCATCGTCAGAATAATGATTTTTTACTTAATGAGTGATGTGCGTGAAAACCTAAGAAACAAATAAATAAATTATAACTAAAAACCTTAAAATATATAATAACTAAAATACATTATTAAAAGGAGTCCCTTTAGGCAAGGTTCCAAAGATACTGGCAGCGTTCCCCCTCTGAATAGCTCCACTAATTCTTTGTCCGAGGTAGCTGCCAGCTCTTCGGTCTCCCGTGATGTCGACCAACCTTTTTGCTATTTCCTTAAAAAGCCTTACAGCGCTAGGACCCCACGGACCAAGGGTCTCGACACCGAATGGGAAAAAATCATATTCGGAGCCTAGACCCCTGCATTTGCATGATTTAGCTTTTTCAGCCGCTTCGCAAGCCGCACCAGCTCTGTTGTTGGTTCCATGTAGATGGGAAGGGCCCAGCGTGTTTTTTTAATTAATAAATTTACTCGAATGACACATAATTTTATGTTTATAAAAAGGCAAAGCTAAAACTCACAATCGGTTCTCCGTATCGAACAAAATATTGGTTCAATTTAACGACACGGCCGCACGTAATAAAATTTCTGGACAATATAATAAAACGCACATTTTGAAACGTAAATCACAATACTTAAATTTATTGCCTGTCCTGTTTTGTTGCCGGTTTTCTATAACGTACATTCGGTATCATGGGAAATGATATAGGACAACTTTGTGATGTGTATGCTTTGCGATTTAACTGAACGAGTTGGTAATTTTGTATTTCAGTAACACCCACAGATCTAGATTGAAGTAGACGCTGCATAAACTTGAAATTAATGGAAACCGAGCATATCAGATTTTGATTTCTCATGAGATCAAATAAATAGTGAATAAGTATATCGTTTTTACTATATCTTTAGGAGCTCGATGGAGCAAGTGTTTAGCGCGTTCGGCTGTGACCGTCGAAGTTAAGCTATTTTAGAAAGTAAGTTAAGAAACTTTCGCAGTGGTCGGTCATTGGATGGGTGACCAACAATCTCGAGCCCCTCCGTGCTTCGGAAAGCACGTTGAGCCGTTAGTCCCGGTTGCATCTGTAGTCGTTAGTACCTACCAATCCGCTCTGGGCCCGCGTGGTGGGTCATGACCCAATTACCCTATCCCATCCATAAGGAAGGTCTATGGCCATACAATGAGGATATTGATAGGCTGGTGATGATGTGGTGTTGTATCGTTTTTACCACTTAATAGAACTTAGTATTTTTTAAATAATACTATTGACGTGCAGTATCCTGAAGGAAGAATATATTGGTCTCCCTCACGCTTCTCTTTTGACACGCCAAGTACGTACCACGCCCGTCGATCTATGTCTGTAATAATACCACGTTATTAAACAGAGTTTAGGTTTCTTTACTTATGTCATAATACCCTTCCGCTACCGTGCCAGGTTGTGTTGACACTGACATATTTCACAACATCCACACACTATTCGCTATGTGCGAAGTACATGGTGGGGGTATTGTGAAACGATCGCAGCGCTTATCGTGGCAGAAATACGCAACAATCCGGGAAAGTAAAGTCAATTTGCACGGAGTTCGTAATAAATAAATTTTTTAAAAAGCCTAATAATAGATGTTGTTGTGTTGTGAACTGCAAAAATAACGGCACAAATAGTCTGTGTTTATATTTCCTACATTGGACTGGAAATTAAATCAAAGAAATAAGTGGATAGATGCCATAAAAAGAAATAAGTAAGCGAAATAACCATAAATTATGATCAATTTTATTTGCGCTATATTTTATGTGATATTCATTATTTTCTTTATTATTTTAGTGTAGATGGGTCACCATGGTATCCCAAACCTGACGACACAATTTGTAGTGAACATTTTATGGGAAAAAAAATCAGACGAGGAAGAAAATCCGAGTTATGCTCCTTCGAATATTCCCTGAAATATATCGAAAGAGGAAGGTTAATGATTCACAGGTCCTAGCTAGATATACACACTTGACAAAACGATGAACCACAAAGTCTCAGATACCACATCAAGTCAAATAATAATTAAATCAAACTCAACCTTTTATGGTCGATCAAGTATGTCAAGTCAATATGTTTTCTGAATCGAAATTAAGAGATACAATTTTTATTTGTATTAGATTAATTTACAACGATCACTGTGATGCTGAAATCCAAGCAGATATAGCAACATCAAGAATTTTAATGACAAATAATTTAAGAAATAAAGATAAAAGCTGTGGCACTGACAAAAAATCGTATGAGGATCAATCTACCGAAACAAAAAGTCAAGAATTTGTTGGTATTTCATCAATAAAAAATGATCAAGAACTCCTAGATCTTGCTGGTGTGTCATTTAGCAATTTTGAGTTTTTATTAACTATAAAAAAACTGTACAGTTTCCACTAAAGACCGACTTCTGATTTTTTTGATAACAATGAAAACTGGCTTGACATTTTCAGCATTGAGTGTGTTATTTGGTGTACACAAAACCACAATCTCACGTATATTTCATTCGATCTTACAAAATGTAGCTTGTTCAACTGCTAATTTAATCTTTTGGCGGAATAGAGCCACCGTACAAGCAACAATGCCCAAGTGTTTCAGTCCAGATTACATCAATACAAGAGTTATTATTGACTGTACTGAATTCCGAATTGAAATCCGACAGTATTTAAATTATTATACAATATATAATATTTTTTATTTATCTTTAATTTACTATAGTTACTAGAAATCAATAAAATACAAACTGATGTCATTATTTGGCATAATCCCGGAAAGTTGCGCATTGTAGGTGGCGCTACTGTCGTGCACATAGCGAATACATGTAAGGAGATTTACTTTTTTTGATGTCCTACAAGTATCGTGTTTTTTTGATAAAAGTTTAGGTAGACCGTGTATGAAATGAAATGAAAAGTCATTTATTCAGTCTAGGCTGTTACGAGCACTTGTGAAGTCAAGAAGCTACGCCATCAGTTCTCAAAACTACGGCGGGAGACCTTGTACTGAGAAGAACCGGCAAGAAACTCAGCAAGGGCTGTTTTTTCTCCCTGTATTGTTATATACAGAGTCGTCAAGTTGAAAAATGACTTCAGAGATACGTCTGAAGTCACCTTCCATTACATTATATAGAATATAAAAATATATTTACAATAAATTTTATAGTTAACATTATATATAGGAATTGGCATTAGATAGGTACAATATTATTGTTTTGAAAAATGAGTAATACCCATCAAATAACAAATTACAAGAAACACTATGTCCATGCATTACGATCATTTAGATAATCATCAACTTTATAATAGCCCTTATTCATAGGAGTATTTATGATCTGAGATTTAAATTTAGTCAGTGGAAGCTCAATCAGATCTAGGGGAACTTTATTAAACAATGCAATACTACATCCCAGAAATTAACCTCTTGATTTTTGGAGTCTGAAACATGGAACGGCAAGCTTTTTCTTAAATCTCGTGTTAAAGTTATGGGTTTAACTTTTTTTTGCAAATGCATCATAGTTTTTTCTTACATATATTAAATTTTCATAAATGTATTGCGACGCCAGTGTTAAAATATTAATTTCTTTAAAATTTTCTCTAAGGGATTCTCTTGCCTTTAAATTGTATATGGCGCGAACAGCTCTCTTTTGCAGTATGAAAATACTTTCGATATTGGCGGCTGAGCCCCACAACAAAAGGCCATATAACATAACACTATGAAAGCAAACTAATCTTGCCGTTTCCACATCAGTTATGAGTCTTATTTTTTTACAGCGAAAGCTGCCGAGCTCAGTCTACTTGACAAGGCATCAATATGAGGATCCCATTGCAGACGATATGGAACGAGCTTCATTTATATTATCTAAAACAGAATGCAAAATCAATCTACTTGTGTTGCTACGCGATTGCTTAGCGTCTAGACTCTAGAGGTAGATTAAGTATGTTTTGCCAGAATGTTTGTGTTCGCCACACAAGCATTTGCCTCGAGCGCTCTCCGACGCCTTAATGGTGAAAACCATTCACAGTGTGTCGCCAACCACATGCCAGCCCGGCCGTTAAGGCCGAGACTCCACCAAAGCGGAGACGAGACGAGCGGAAGGATGTTTTTAAACAACCAATAGAATAGGCTAGTTGACTCATGTCGATTGGTATTAAATGAATGTTTATTTCTTAAAGTATTTGGTCTAAGGTACCTAAGTATATCGATTTCACTTCATAAAAGCAAAAGATTGCTGTCGAAAATTATTTTAAAAACAAAATAAGTCTATATTTTTTAAACACTTAAAACGCTGTTCGCCACTTCCGCCATGATTATGACGTCTCTTTGGTAGTAAACAACTAAATTTCGTTCATACATAACCTTAAAACTTGTATTATTAAAACTGATAATAAATGAAGACACTTAAAATATTATTCAATGAGTACTTACATCAAAGTGATCTTCGCAAAAATAAATTTCACTATGAGTCGATAAAGTTGCAGGATCCCTTTTAGCAAGTTCTAACCAGGTATTGCGTAGGTTAATTTCTTTCGGCACTTTAATTCACAACATTCTCGTACAATACAATAATGATAATTACTATATTTTTCGTGTTATTTATTAGCAATCATGTTTTCTTTTATTATAAACTCAGATAGTATTTTCTACGTGCTCACGAGTTTTTGTTTACTACCGATTGACGTCATAGCATAGATATTCTATAGACTAAAATGGCCGACAGCGTTTTTGTATGTCCATGAAAAGTCTATTTTAAAATTAAAGATTTGTAGCGCTCTAGGTCTCATAAAATACAATACATTCGGTCTAATAGAACATTGTGTTATTGACACATCTCTCCTCTCAGCTTCAGTGGAGATCGCTGTGCGGAGATGTGTAATATTTGTATGGCGCGATGGAAGCGGAGATGTGAGCTGTGCGCGGACGATGCGCAGTGGAGACGAGATGTGAGCGGCGTGCAGTTAGCGGTGTCACCCTCTCCCCTCACACCCGCCAGCAACCCGCAGAGTCCCGCTGAGCACTCAACGCCTCATACCCGAGCTGAAAAACACAGCACACCGCACACATCTTCGCTTTGGTGGAGTCCCCCGAGCTGAAAAACATCTCTTCTCGCATAGCACACAGCACACCGCACACATCTCTGCTTTGGTGGAGTCCCGGCCTAATACTGGGAATACATAGCCAACCAGGCACTTACATTATGCTACTATTATAGATGTGACTATTATGATTGTTTGAGCATTTATTCATTTAATAAATAAAACTAGTTTTATAACGGGTTAATGCACGAAACTTTATTTATTTATTTATTGACGTTTCGCAGCCTTTTCAGGTCTGCTTCGTCAGAATACTGAATCCACGTGAAAACCTAAGAAACAAATAATTTATTCATTTGTTTTGCATGATATTGTTTTAAACTTTCATAGTCGCATCGACTAACATTACAGCTATTATAATAGAATTATAGCTAATATAACGAAGTTACTCCGTGGTCATGGCGCTTGCAACAGTGCCGAAATATCGGAGACACATAAAAAACAAGGCATTATCCTGAAATTTGGTCAACGTGTATTCGCTTTTTAAGAATAAACTTTTATTGAAAACAGTTCTAACTCCCTTGCATTTTAAAAATGTAAAGAATTTCAGAAGATTTTTCAATACGAAAATTCCAAGCATGTAAAATATAACACCCACAAGTCTCACTTGACGTGAAAAGAGTTTTATTGCAGAAGCTAGTAACGTTCTGTAAAATCGTTCGTTGTCTGCTGAACAAAGCACAGCTTGAAGAATATTAAGCGTGTCTTCAGCCATCACGTCGTGTCTGCCGAGGAAATTACATCGTTATTTAGTCTACCCCGTCCGTATGCAGATAAACGAACTGGAAGTAAGGTGTCCAAGCAATAGGAATGTAATGGAAATTTAAGAAGAAAAAACAATAATATCACAATTAAATCAGAACAGAGTGTATAATGATGTGTATAATTATTTACTAGCAGTAAATATTGATGGATTCATCATCAGCACCCCATCAAATTCGTATCGTTTGCGAGTCCGAAATGTCATTGTCAAATGCGTACTGATTTTTAGTTCTCGTTACGTACTTTGTGGGCTGAAGTTCAATACAAAATTTGACATTGACATTTCGCACTCACAAACTATTCGATATTGGTTCATGCTAATGGTACAGAAATATGCGACATGAACAAAACACGGCGTAACTATTCTAAGGTTATTCCATGTTTATTAATAAGGGGGCTAATATTAAGACAATAGAATAGGTATTTTAAGAAAAGAATTGGGTTCAAATAATTTTTAACAGATATTCCTTTCGTCGCATATAATATATAAATACACATTTGCCCTATATCTCACACGAGCTTTGAGTATATACCACTGGAGACGCCATAGCGTTCACTCGCCGAACAAAATTTTTCACCATTTTTGGTGCGGGACGAGGTAGACACGTATAGTACACTAATGAAAATATGCAAAACTCCCAAAAACACGAGCGTGTTGTTGCTATAAACGCACACTTCAAAAAATACGTCACACAAACAAAAAACGCACACATGCTAACGATTTTTGTGTAACTATGCAATTGTTCGAGCGTACACTAACACAAAATTAGGGATGCATTAAAAGAATTTACGATATTTGAATGAACAGTTCGTGACGAATGAACATAATGTTTGTTTATAATGAAAACAAAATGTTTCAATTATAAATATATTCTATCTGAAAGCTTATTTATAGTTTTAGTACTTATTATTTGCTCTAAGCTCAAGAGCGGTTGAATATCAAAGATGTAGTAAGTCAATTCACTTGTATTCAATTCCAACTACGTTCTCTTCGATACGTTATGTAATCCAGAGGTTGGAGTTTAATTTTCTTTGTTATGGCTCACTTACATCGATCGACTTAAGGTTGTTGACCTGTCTTGCTTCAATAAATAGGTATTTTCATGAAACAGATACAATCTTGAAAAAAAAAAAGATTCATACTGATACAACTTGTATTAGGCGACGCGACACAATGCACTTCTACAGTGTTCCGCAAACTTTTTGTGTTTAAGGTACACCTATGAAAAGGTAAATTTTACCTCAAATGAAAAATATTTTTTTCATCATATTAATCAACATTTATTTATTAATTATCGAAACTATACTTATCATTAATCAACAAACGTAAAGTTTAAGTTGAAGAAAGGTATTTAATGCGAAACCTGGGCATGTGTAATCGAGCATAGATGGTCTAAATTTTGAGTAATCGTTGACAAAACTGCTATCATCTCGCAGCCTTAGCATTTTTCTTAGGTACCCTAACTTATTTACTTCAAATAAGTTTATAAGATTACCTTATATTTCCGAGGCACGCCAATTAATGACCACGGTACACCAATGTGCTGCAGTACACACTTTGCAGGACACTGCTCTACTCCATGGCGCATCCACGAACATAAATAGCTTATTATCTAGATAATTGTAATATATGTATATATATATATATATATATATGAATTATAGCATTTTACTGCTAGATGATTACATTTAAAGAAAAATTTACTAGAAAAAATCCACGTGGACAAGGCAGCAGATGTGACTCAAACCAGCACCCTTCGTTATCCGATCGAATGCACTAACTATTATGCTACCGCGGTACTGATGGCTGAGTCAATTTTTTCTAGCATTTATCAAGCTGCAAGGCAGCGACATCTCTTCGCATTTTAATATTATCGAAAGCTCCTCCATGTACACCAATCCGCACTGGGCCTGCGTGGTGCCCAAATCTCCCTATTTCATAGGAAGGCCAGCAGTAGGGACACTAAAAGACTGTTGTTGAATGTACGAAACAAACTCAATGAAAGTTGCCCTTATAGCCTGCGCGGGCGACGGACTTTTGCCTGCGGAGGACTTCTGACACTGGTTTAGTTTCATGTCATGAAGTAAATAACTAAAAAATATAAATATTATTGTTTATATATTACCTAAATCAGCACAGACGCGAAGACATCCTCTATTTATAGGTCGTTTTGTCTATTTCTCTTCCAAGTTGTGCACTCTTGACAGTGTGGTCGTGGTCATGTCTCGGTCGATACCTGTGTCACTGATGCAATCGTGTCGCGTCACCATGCAGCTCGATGTTTGCTGAGCGAGAGCAATCATTTACGCTAGAGTGCGTCGCCGATTTAATAAGGTCTGTCCACCGTGTCGGAGAGCGGCCGCGAGACATTTTGCCCTAAACTTTCCCTTGCACCACCAACCGTTCCATGGAGTTCGTTAAGAGTAATATGCCTGAAGAATTTGAGGATTCGTATTTGCACAGTCGACGATAATCTCTCTTTGATGTTGAGTTCCCTCAGGATTGAAACGTTGGTACGGTGCGCGGTCCACGGAATACGTAGCAAACGTCTCCAACACCACATTTTGCAGAGCTTCGACTATTCATCGGCTAATAAGTTTTGTTACTGTCTAATCAGGTATTTAGTTTAATTTTTATTGCATTTCTGTTTCCCGCTAAGTTTGGAATCTCCGACACCACCTAGGTTGGCTGGAAGAGATCTCTTTTAGAGATAAGCCCACCTTTGCTGACTATGTATTTGACTTTGTTTTGAACGAATATGATGCAATAAAGAGTATAATACATAAGTTTAGCTACTATAATGTTTTAACTTCAGAAGCGCTATTTTTCAAGAACAAATTCACCTTTCACTTCGAAATCCACGGTATGATTTGAAATGAGAATACGAATTTCATATATAAATATATATTTTATTTTATAGTCATAATTTTTATGTTATTTGCATTTTTTTGTTTGTAATGGAAAGTGACTTTATGAGTTACCTCATATTAAAGTCATTTTTCAATTTGACGACTCTGCACATAATACAGGGAGAAAAAAACAGCCCTTGCTGAGTTTCTTGCCGGTTCTTCTCAGTACAAGGTCTCCCGCCGTAGATTTGCGAACCGATGGCGTAGCTTTTCGACATTCACAAGTGCTTATAACAGCCTAGACTGAATAAACGATATTGAATTTTGAAATCGCACCAACGAATTTCGCGGTGAAAAGTGATTCTTCGTAAAGAATGGAACTTCGGCTTGAGATGAGTTTTGTTATAAATAGAAGCAATAGAAGTAAACTTCGGTAAAATAAACAGGAGCTCAAAAGAGTATACGGTCATTCCGCTTCAGTGCTCGCTAACCCTCTGACGGGCAGTCGCAGTCCGGTACCGTGATTTGCTTACGATAGAGTGAACTCCAATTTTGTCAATATACAGCCAGGAAACGTTGGGTGTAACGGCTTTTCCACGGTGATTGAAATTAAAAGCACTTAACTTCAATAAGGACTCCTTTAATTTTAAACTGTTTTCAACTATTATAATAATTAATGTTATTTACGACTAGTGACTTACGGGATTTCACATGGGAATTTGATTTTTTTATTATTCCAAAGAGACAACTTATTTAAGCGCGTTTGACATTTTTCAGTAAGATGAGACAAAACCATTAAACTTGCGACACTTTTATGTTATTGACCTTGTATAATTTAATCGCGTCCTTAGGATAGGAGTATTGGGTAGTTTTCGAGATGAGTTTTTTATTTATTTAATAATTTAGTACACACACCATAAAACAGATAAGAACAGGAACAAGAAATTTGTATAATGGCACTGGTTATTTCCTATTGCAATTTCTTCCAGCGGGCCCGGTGAAAGGAAAAAACATAAAAAAGGGTGGCCAGTGTGTGCCTCCTGAATATAAATAACAAAATACAATACTTACATAAACAAAACCTATTTTATTTATTTTTGTTTACATTTTGCTTAGTTATTTTTTTTTATTTCAGTTTTCACTTCTGTGAGCACTCCTCGAGCGCCCCCACCATTTTTGCTTTTGGGGAAAGCACGCCACCTGGAAAAACCTCTAACCATATCATCCCTACAACATACAGCACACATTGAATCTTTTTTTTGTGTCTGGGAAATGCCTTACGCATCCTTCAACCACCGGGGGAGCGAGGAGAAGGTATGTGGGACTCCTCCCTGCTCATTTCAGCCAGCCCTTGGGCCGGATAAAATGAGCAGGGCCCTACCTATAGCCCTGAACAGGGCCACTAAAAACCAGACAATGCTCCTGCACCGTTCACCGAGGTCGAGGGGAGAACATTGAATCTGCAGTCGAAGCAAGATTTAGTTTACATTCGCTGGGCGTCCGTTCGCTCGCCTCACGTCGTGTCGCGCTCCGTTGGCGCGTTGATACACGACCCCGCCTGTAGTTGGACTACGAGCCACGACACAGTGCATGGTGCAAGCTTATTTATATATTTTTCCATTCCCTAGTGTATTTGTCAGCTTCAATTCATGCACCAATGGAGTTTCAATTGCCTAGAGAAATACTTTACTGTGTAACATAGTAAATAGATGAATTACCTAACCAACTCTGTATAAACATGTGTAGATGCGCACACAGTTCCGTGATTTGTGTATGTGTTTTCTTAATAATAATCATCACTAAATAAAACTAGTTTTTTACGGGTTAATGCACGAAACTTTATTTATTTATTGACGTTTCGTAGCCTTTACAGGCTACGTCGTCAGAATCAAATTTTATTTAATTTTGTCGAGCTACCTTTGTCGACTTTTTATTGAGTGTTCGGTTATTTCATTGTTCAATTTTTAAAATTTTTATTGTCTATGTATGAATTTATTACTTACCCGTAGCCTGTAAAGGCTACGAAACGTCAATAAATAAATAAAGCTTCGTGCATTAACCCGTAAAAAACTAGTTTTATTTAATGAGTGATGTACGTGAAAACCTAAGAAACAAATAAATAATCATCATATCAATCATAATAATTTTTACAGCGCAGCAAATTATTCGTGCCTTGACAAAACAGCCGTTTGCAAAATAGAAAAACTTTCCAACTTCCTTCATGCCGGACAAAACCTTTGTCAGCATTGGCCAATCTATCGGATGTTGTCTGCTTGTAATGCAGTTAGACATAGTGTTGACATTTTTGGCGACTCTACTGCGGTAATGAAAAAAAAGCTAAGAAATTTGTTGCAAATGTAGGTAGGTGTAAGGGTAGTATTGTGTACATAAAATATTATAAAGAATTCTAACATTATTTATAAAGTGCATGCTATGTTTGCATTTATAAGATTTGTGATACTGTTAAGATACACTATATGTAATTATTTTGTCATTTTCATATTTCGGTTTTGCAAACCAAATAAAAAAAAAATAACATCGTAAGACTCACTGCAGAGCATAGGCCTCCCCCAAGAATGTATAAACCGATTGATCCTTCACATGATCATCATCGTCAGTCGAATTAACCATTAACTATCATTTTTTTTATATTTTCTGCTTAACTTGTGATAAAGGCATAGTTTCTTTGCCAAATTTCGTTATTCCAAGTCAAAAAAGATTCAAAGCATACAGCATAAAATTCAAACAAAAAGTCAAACGAACTTACGCTTAAGTGATGTTTGACTGATATTAAACGATGTGATTTGCCCGAGAGATTACACTTAATTCACTTGTAGTAGTGAATTAAGTGTAATCTCAAAGGGAAATTTAATGTAATTTTTATAGTATCAACCTTGATAGCTCTAATCTTCTCTGTGAATAAGGATCTTGACTTAACAGGTGCATAGTGGAGTGACCCTGTGTGTATGTTCTTACTATTGAAGTAGATCATCATCATCATCAGCCTATTAATGTCCCCACTGCTGGGGCACAGGCCTTCCCTATGGATGGAATAGAGAGATTGGGCCATGACCCACCACGTGGGCCCAGAGCGGGTTGGTGGACTGCAGATGCAGCCGGGACCAACGGCTTAACGTGCCTTCCGAAGCACGGAGGAGCTCGAGATAGTAAATTTTCGGTCACCCATCCAATGACCGACCACGAAGTTGAAGTTGAAGTAGATATCTGTAAAAAAAATAACATTGCTACTGTAACTTGATCAACAAAGCTTAGCAAGTACCGACTCCAGTTCCGTTTTCAAAAATTTGTCAAAGAATAACTTTTTACAAGACATTCTGAAATATCAGATACGTACAGATGTATTTGTTCCTACTTTTGAAATATAACCGTATCCGTAAAAAAATAACATTTCTACTGTGACTTGATCAACAAAGCTTAGCACGTCCCGACTCGCGTTCCGTTTTCAAAAAATTTGTGAATAAAAAACTTTTTACAAGATATTCTGAAATAAACGGGCTTTGTCTTTGATGATTTTCGGGACAAGTCGTGTGTTCTTTCCGATGAAAATATAAAATTATACAGTCGAGACAACGATACTGAATATACTTTAATTTCGAAGATCGTGTTTATTTACCCCTATTTTTTTAGGGCGGTACGAAGTTCGCTGGGTCAGCTAGTAATATATAAAACTCAAAGGTGACTGACTGACATAGTGATCTATCAACGCACAGCCCAAACCACTGGACGGATCGGGCTGAAATTTGGCATGCAGGTAGATGTTATGACGTAGGCATCCGCTAAGAAAGTATTTTGATCAAGTCTACCCCCAAGGGGATAAAATAGAGAATGAAAGTTTGTATGAAACTTTGTCAATTTTTAACTGCCTGAGAGACTGCATGCAGGTATAAGAAGAATCATAGATGAATGTCATTGTGTATAATACAAGCCTGAGAACAAAAACTGTAGTGTACACTTCAGCTCTACACCGAAGCGAAGCGAGGGCGGGACGCTAGTAAGGAAATAAAACGAAAAAAAAGCATTTTTTTTTATTTCACACCTACACTACCTAGATCCTATAATCGTTTTTATTTATAAGACTGGGGCAACATAATATTCTTTTCTCTGAATTTTCGAGCTAGCCAACCAGTTATAAATAAATTATCTCGGAACAAAGATTTTAAAAGAGGTCGGCACAGCGTAATTACCTATCGAATTTGAGCGCCCGTTTTGGGAAGCAACCTTCCCTTTCAGAAGACTACAGTAAAATAACATTACCTTTTCGTGGTATTGTGTTTCTGCTGATTTTCAGGGCTCTGTGAGGTTGAGAATCGGGTTCAGGCTATTTATCTTCGCTCTTTGACCCTGTGGCGGCGACATCTATATGCCCCACATATATACAACGGATGGAGGAAATCATTACTCACCATCCTCAAGAGATGGCGTTACCTGCACTTTAACGTTTGGCCTTCCTACAACCCCACTTACACTTAACATCAGATGGAGCGGGATTGTTGCACCTCGTTTAAAACTACTCTTCCATATGCATAATGGTCAGTGCATTCGCCCGGATAGCGAAGGGTGCGGGTTCGAGTCCCGTCTGCTGCCTGGGCCTCGTGGAATTTTGCTAGTAAACTTTTCTTAAGATTTAAACATCCAGCAGTTAAATGCTTAAAAAATAATAACATAACTATAATTGCTATTTGTTCTTTCAAATATTTAATAATTGTAAATGTATTCATTTGACATTGTGGGTTACCTACAAAGCGAAGAGATAGCGCTGCCTTGCAGCCTAAGGCTACAGAAAATTCGACACGGCCGTCAGGGTCGCGGTAGCATAATGGTCAGTGCATTCGCCCGGATAGCGAAGGGTGCGGGTTCGCGTGACGTCTGCTGCCTGGTCCGCGTGGAATTTTTTCTATTTAACTTTTCTTTAAAAATTACTTTTTTCGATTGCCAAACGGTTAAGAAATATTTAGATTTCGAAACCGTTTTTAAGAATGATATAAATTCAGATAATCGAAATTCTTGTGAGTTTGCATGTTACAGAATCTATTTATATGTACAAGTACTTTTTAATAGTAACATTTTCTTTATATTGAAGTTATACTTCTTTAGGCGCGTTATGAAAAAATGATGACAGTGAAATTTTTAGATGCGCGCGCATCACTGTAACACAAAATTTTAACAGCATGCGTTACTTTTGTGTTTACCGCACATTAAGAAAATCTACCAACAAAATAGAAATAGAATCTCTATTTAGTGAGTGCTAACGACTGCATTGTGAAGGCCTATCAAAAGTATTTATTAATCTGGAACAACGGAACCAAAGCGCGATTCAGGAGACTACAGCGCCATCTCTTGACCATTGGTGTAGTAGAACCAAAAACCACATCTTTATTTTTTGTAATAAAGTAACAGTTATAGGTATTCATATTTATAATATTTATCCACATGTTTCTAGTTTGTATATTCGGAATACGTGTTTGAGTTTCATACAAGTGCAAATCACATATGTTCTAATAAATTATATTCAGTAGCGATTTTAATTGAATATTTTGATTATTTATTTATTTTTTCAAATTAAAACTGAACTTTATTGACTGTGTCCTTTTCCAGACTTTTTATTAATTTATTGTAATTAATTATTTGCATGCAATTAAAAACTAGTTTTAAACGATGCCAAAGAAGGATAACTTCTCACGCGCCTACATAAGTACACGCACCCATTTTTTTTAAACCTCGTTGTGGTTTGTTTACCATTTGTTTCAGAGAAAATTTCAGAAAAATGAATAGAGTATAGCGATATGAGAAAAGCGAAAAATTTCTTTACGATAGAATATATCCATTACACAAATGTTAGTCACTACTGTTCAAATTTATTTTTCACAAACACTCAGAATGTGGATGCCGATAAAAAAGAATGCTCTTCGGTATTCACTTCTTCCTTTTCCGATGATAAAAAATGATTTATAACTTTCCGTTTGCTGCCTACTGCAGAGATAGAATTGTACTGAAAATCTGACTTTATTATTATGAAAATTCCATTCAAAAAGAGGCACTCTTTATTACAATCACTTCTATCGCTTGAGTCGTTGAGTTTTTCATTATTGATTGATATCTTAATTTGTTAAGAGGTATCTCCTCTATCTTTTTAGCGCTTTAGGCTTATATTATTACATATTTAGTCATCTAGCAGTTTAATGTTTAATTTTTTTAGGGTTTCGTAGTCCTGACAATGAATTCTTATAGTTTCGTCATGTCCGTCTGTCCGTCCCCAGTTTTACTTGAAGACTGTTAACATTAGATAACAGTGAGAGCAGAACTATAACGGTTAAGATAGATTTGTTAGTTTAAGAGTTATAGTCGTTCAACTTTGGTTAAAGAAAATTTCTTCCCTATTGGAACTTCCTTCGAAGAAAACATTAATAGTAACATGAAGTTATTGTAACATAAAACCTTGCATTGAAAAATAAAATCTAAAAAAACTATTTAAAAACCACGATAAAATATCATTACTTCTACAAAGCTACCGCGAGTACCAACGGCAACGGCTTCTGAATCGCGCTATCGTTACGTTTTATAAAGAGTACATAAGCACTTGAAAAGGTAAAAGGATGACTGCATTATCCCTCTCTCAGGGGATAATCGCTCCAGATGAAGCTTGTGAGGCCCTTCAGGCCATAAGCCTATACTACCGGTGTGTTTTAGTCAGTCGGAGTCTGACATACCCCTCAGCCGCAGCCGGCTGTAGGGTATCCATGAGGATTTTACACCCGCTCCCCCGCCTGGGACGAAACAAAAAAAAAAGATGGTCGGCTTCATCCCCCTCTTAGGGGATGATCGCTTCAGATTAAGATTGTAAGGCACTTCCTGCGATAATCATGAACTATGGTTGTGTTTTATTCAGTAACAGTCTGACATAACCTTGCAGCAGGCTGTGTAGGGTTTCATGAGGATTTCACACCCGCTCGCCCCCCGCCTGGGAGGAAACAATAAAAGCCGGTTATCATTCGTATTTAAAAAAAAAATAAATATCGAAATGTTGAGAAACATAGTTTGACATTAATTGATTTATTTAAGTTCCGATACAGAAAATAACATATGACATACGGCGCCGAGACGTGGACACTGACGGCTGGACTGGTCCACCAGTTTAAAGTCGCTCAGAGAGCTATGGGCTATGCTCGGAGTATCCCTGAAGGACCGCATCAGAAATGACAGAGAACCAGAGTCACCGACATAGCCCACCGAATTAGCAAACTGAAGTGGCAGTGGGCTGGTCACATTAGCCGCAGAACTGACGGCCGATGAAGCCGGAAAGTTCTTAAGTGGAGACCGCGACTCGGTAAACGTAGTGTGGGACGTCCTGAGACAAGATGGGATGATGACATTCGTAGGCTGGCTGGAGTGGGCTGGATGAGAGTGGCAGAAAATCGGGAGCAGTGGCGTGCATTAGGGGAGACCTATGTCCAGCAGTGGACGAGCATGGGTCGATGATGATGATGACAGAAAATAAACACTCCTTCTCAAACATGTTGTGGTAACGACAGGAAATTACGGAACCCTACACTGCGCGAAACGCACTTTGTTTTTCAAAATAATTATAGTTATTTATGCAACTGTTTTATTATGAAGGGCAATAAAACACGAATGTGGGTAATACAAGTATCACATGAGTGTTTTAATATGTTATTATAAACAGTTGCATAAAAGACTTTAAGAATATATAACCATATTCTGAAACCTTTAGACGTTCCAAGAACTTGAAATTCATGAAAAGTTTTGGCGCTATGGTAGTCAAAATTAAATGATAATTGTGCCTAACCGACCTCCTTATGTATATTTATTATAAATAATCAGTTTTTGATAGTTTTTAATGTTGTTCTTTTTCTTGTCTCTTGTCATTTTCTCGCTTTATAAATACGTATTTGTACATCATACATTTTTCACTTGTTTTTCACATCATACACATGACATTGTGGGTTACCTACAATGCGAAGAGATGGCGCTGCCTTGCAGCTTAAGGATAGGAAAATTTCGACGCGGCCGCCAGGGCCGCGGTAGCATAATTGGTCAGTGCATTCGCCCGGATTGCGAAGGGTGCGGGTTCGAGTCCCGTCCCGATTTTTTTCTATTAAAACTTTTCTTTAGATCATACATTTGTTTACCTAAGTTTTTGTGAATTTGATCACCCTCACGTCCGCTATAATAATGATGAATGAATTTTTTGAAATTTAAAGCATGAATGTGTATAAAAAAAGTTAAGCAACTTTTACTGAGGCCGGTCATAGGATGGGTGACCAAATGTATATTTACAGAAATCAGATTAAGTCTTTTGTTCCGGCCACATAAGCAATCATCCGCGCCCACTATTCCGCATTAGGCCTACGTCATGTGTCATTAGGGAGTAATGTGCCGACACAGAGTGAATACAAATTATATTAAATCATACCTACTAATACAATAAATGCGAAAGTGTATCTGTCTGTCTCTGTATGTCTATCTGTTGCCACACTCAAACACTGAGCCTATATACTTAGATGAACTTTAGTGTAGGCAAAGAAAGGTTGAGTCCCGGGCCCGAGGCTACTTTTTATCCCGGAAAAATTTAAGTTTCCTGTAGAATTCTCAAAACTCATCATGTTTAACGATAAGTAGTAAAAATCGCGAGGTTATTTTTGAAGTGAAAACTTCTTTAGCGGCGTTGTACACTTTTTTTTGTATGGGTAATAAATGTTAAACTCGCGTCATGACACGTGGGCTGCTCGCATTACAGGCCACGTGTCCAGATCGTAAGACAAAAACAATAAAATTGGAAAGGTTGTTGACTTCAATATATTGGACGAAACATAATATTTTTTTATTTGATCGTATTATAATAATAAGTCTCTATCTAGGGCGTCTAGGTGGCAGCTTTATTGCGAAGAAAATGCATTTTTTTAAAATAGATGTCGCTAGGTGCGCTTAAATGAGAAATTCTGAGAGATAAACTTTTTAATGTAAAATAAATTGTCATGTTTGTATACGATAGGGCAATAAATAAATATTGTATTCTATCACATAAATGATAGTACTTTTATACTGATAATTAAAGAAATTCGTGCAAAATTTTTCCCTAACCATTCCAAAATATCAAAAATGCACAACGTTAATATTCAAGTTTTCGCTTCTGCCGGCACTCCCGGGGTGCAACCCTTCGTTTTTTTTCTCTCACAAGAGAAGTCAGGTGCTGTCGCGAGTATTCTAAATAAACGGCAGAGCCAGATAGCGAAAGAAAAAAAAGGGCAAGGAATAAATAATAAATATCGACACTATGCCACAAGAAAGGGGCCCGTTAAAATATTTAACGTCCATTATTTGCGCCTGAAAAATGCGAGTCCCTTCCGTGTCCGTACTTTGTATGTAAATATGACTACCGAGTTACGACGGAAACATACGATGTATACTCGCGCGAGCGCCATAAACACATATTTTTGAAAAAAAAAAAATATATTAACACCAATTAGCCTAGCCCCAAATTAAGCATTCTTAGGCTTGTGTTAGGGATAGAATACATACACATATATGTTATATACAAATATATATAAACATCTATGACTTAAGTACGAATGCTCGTATTCATCATACTAACATTTGCCCCACCGGGATACGAACCCAGGACACGGTAATATTATCTATAATAACTGCCTACGGCCGAGCGGGGCGTATCCACGCGGTAGGGCTGCCCGCCTACAGTGTTTTAATTTCATCTACATAATTGAGTTTCTTTCTAGTTTTGTGATTTTAAATATTTTATTTCATATGTAAAAAAAACTATTGTAAATGAATTAGGAAGTGTTACATAAAATACAAGTTATTTTAAGTGTAATATTTAATATAAAAAAAAATGATTTGAGACGGAAAAATATTAACGCCTCGACTGAGACGTACGAAAAGCTTTATTATTAAATTTAATATTATAATAGATACGCATTTGTATAAAATGTTTAATTATTGAAAAGTTCAAGCAACCAAAAACAGCACAATATCGACTATTGCTCTTTGCCATATTAAATTATGTAGGTATCTACTTAATTCAATCAAATATTCACAATACAAACGTTTAAGCACCGCTAACTGCATAAAAAACAATTCACACCGTTGTTTCGTCGCTGCGGCGCATTCGCCACTGGATGCCCACCGGGTGCCGCGCGAACTCGAGTGGCGTAGGTATGACACGCTTTCCGACCGTTTGTATGAAGATAAAATAATGTATAGATAAATATAACCGTGCCCAGGACCTTTCGAGTAGGTAGGTACTACATACCACTCGCGGTAAGGAGGTCGTCAAGGAGGAGGTAGGTCATAGATAAATACATTTTTGGAACGAAGTTCCTTACGGCAGGCTTGGAGGGGATAGGGATTTTGCTGCGCGACCGAAATGAAAAAAATGTGATAGTAAAACCGTAAGAAAAAATCCGTGGAAAAAAGTGCGTGGAATAAAACCGTTGAATGGGACGTGCGCAGGCGCGACAGTCGCATACACAAGCGAGTAGTGTATAATACCTTTCTCTTTCTCCCTTTTTCTTTTCGTTCTCTCATCCCTTCTCTTTCTATTACCACTCCACCCCGCCAATGCATAGTATATACTCATGAATTCATGGACAAGCACGTGGCGAATACTCACATTATGGCATAAAACCGTTAAATGCGCATTAACCGAAGGAACTTCATTCCTACCTGGTGTCCCACGACACCACATCATTTTTTTGTGTTTTGTTGTTGGTCGCAGGTAGTATTGCCAGGTGTCCCGATTTTCGCGGGACGTCTCGATTTTCAGGGATCTGGGTACGCGTCCCGATTTGTACCTGATCGGGACGCTAAAATTAAATGTCCCGATTAATCAAAAAATGAAATTTAGGTAATTAATATAATTATGTTTTTATTTATTTTAAGCATTGACTTGCTATATGTTTAAATCTAAAGAAAAGTTTACTAGAATAAAATCCACGCGGACCAGGCAGCGGACGGGACTCGAACCCTTCGCAATCCGGGCGAATGCAATGACCATTAACCACGGCCCTATTGGCCGCGTCGAAATTTTCCTAGCCTTAAGCTGCAAGGCAGCGCCATCTCTTCGCATTGTAGGTAACCCACAATGTCAAATGAATACTTTTTCAAGTATTAAACATTTGAAAGAAGAAATAAAAATTATAGTTATGTTTTTATTTATTTTAAGCATTTAACTGCTAGATGTTTAAATCTAAAGAAAAGTTTACTAGAAAAAGTTTTTTTTGCGAGTCCCGTCCGCTGCCTGGTCCGCGTGGATTTTTTTCTAGTAAACTTTTCTTTTAATTAATATAATACTATACTTGCACTAGTAGTTTAAAACGCAATATATTAAATTCAGACTTAAAATCCCCTTGTTCTTTGTTTACTGTCCCGATCTGCAACCCTAAATCCCGATTTTGTTCACCTCATGTACCGATTTAAAACAAATCGGACCTGGCAACAATAGTCGTAGGTGACCTTTACAGCGTCACTGAATTTGGGGCACTGAGATCTTCTGGGGCACGCAAACTACGAAATAGTTAATGCAAGGCCACCATTGTTTGTGTTTTTGCTGTTAATCGTAGACGACCTTTACAGTGTCACTGGGTTTGGGACAGCGAGATCTTCTGGGACACGCAAACCGAGAAAAAGCTAGTGCTAATGGCTCCAGTGGTATTCTAGGTAGGGGGCATCTCTCCGCAGTGGGAGTCTACGCCATAGAGTTATTTTGAGTGATATTTAGGTAGAGACCCCCCCCCCCCCCCCAAGGAAGTGTTATTTTACTGTGGTCCTCTGTAAGTTAGAAGTTACTCAAGTTCTTTCGTACTTTTGAAGCCACGCTAAACTGATGATCCAAGCCGCATCTAAATCATTAACATCCACCAATCTGAATTGGGCCCGCATAATGGGTTGTACGTGAATATAGGTCGTAATATCAATCTATATATATAAAACTCAAAGGTGACTGACTGACATAGTGATCTATCAACGCACAGCCCAAACCACTGGACGGATCGGGCTGAAATTTGGCATGCAGGTAGATGATATGACGTAGACATGCGCTAAGAAAGGATTTTGATTTGAAAATTTAACGTAACTATTGTAACGCTAGTCTGTCCTACTCCTATTTAAAATTTTGAACCGTTGGCCGTTGGGACCATCTTGAGAGTCCAGGAGCAATTTTTTAAGGTGCTTCCCTTTGGTTTCTAGGTGCTTAGCTTACCGTTCCGCAAGCGAATACCGACTTCTGTTCCTAGAGGCTGCCAGAGGATTTTTAGCCGGAAAACAGCTGCACCATTTTGAACTAACGGACATTCGTCGACTGTACCTTCCTAGGTTCCTTGCTGATGCTTGAACCTTCAAAGGAGCTGAACCTTCGACCTATCTGGACACGAATGTTCCTAGGCCAGTGATTGTCCGTTTTCTCTATTCTTTTAATCCAGGGATGGGCAAACTTCGGTCAGGGGGCCATCTCCGGCCCTTGAATGGTAACTATTAAGACATTTTTTCACATATTCCGATAAACCACCCATATCCACCTACTTACTTTATTTATTGATCTGACCTAAAAGTTATCTATAGGGAAAGCGTGGCACCAGTAGGTACATGATCATGATGGTACTTTTATTAAGAGCTCGGGTACTTCTAGAAGGGTTTGGGCCTTCCAGACTCCCTTCTTAATTTGCCTCTGCTGACGTACTCTCCATAGTTTTACTCGCGTATGTTTTCATAGAAGTAGATAAAAGTCAACTAGGTACGTAAATATTTATTTATATATATAGAAATTGATAAACCAACTACATAAATATTTATTCTTATTATAAGCAGGAACGGTAAAGATGCATAACTGAGACCACTCTCTAATCCTCGGCTTATCTTAATACCAGCGTATTTTAGATTCATAAGTACCTGCATTTATTTATTATATTTATAAAACTTGTTGATAATTTTTCCGACTGCTTCCAGGACGCAAAAGAAACACAATTTTCAAAATACTATTCATAGCTTCATAGTACTTCTTATATAACAATCGGCTAGCGCTTGTCGTAGCACTGAACGTTGCCGTAGCAATGCTGAAGAGTTGTAGCTTTAGATAGTAGATTCAAATAAAGCACTTTATAAAATATAAAGTGATGACGTATCTGTTATATTGCGGTACCAATAATTCGTTTCTGAACATCACCGATCTCTAAAGAGGTGGCCGTCTTGTCACAGATGATAGTTTATGGTTGACGTGTGACAGAAGGCGCGTGCATGGCTACGTGCTCGGTGACGTTATTTTAAATCAAGTATCATCTTTGTGTTTCTTAATTATTTTGTGCAGCAGCAATTGGTTGAAATCATCAAGAAGTCATATTCAAACCATAGTGCTGTATGAATTAACATCTCCTCGCCCGCTTATCCACACCATTGACAAACTTGAATAACCCTACTGGTTTCGGCCATGTAACTACAAATATTTTTAAAGTTGTTTACTACCCACAACTGCTGACTAAAGGCTCTAAACAATGTGATATTGAGCCCCTCTTTATTGTAATGATATAGGTTTATGCAAACATTGAACTACTGAATAAACCCATTCACCGAAATTATGAGAATTAGTTAAAGTGACTGCACAAAATCCGACGGATTTATGCGACCTATCGTAGGTTACACTGAATTCGTACCGTATTGGAAACATGGGTCGTCCATTAGATGATAGCTCGGATTTTTTTAGAAGATTTTCACCAAAATTCTTGTTATTTACTGAACGGATTTATTATGATCAGACTGTTTTTAAAACAAGCATCGAATCGGTTTTTTCTCATTAATTACTCATGATAGACGGAAAACAGAAAAAGTGTGTTGAGAACATCTGGTAGGAATTATAATATTTTTTTATGTTTATGTTTCAGTAAGCTCATAATCCTAATGGCTTTATTAGTTAACAGGATCTATATTTTGTTTATTTCTAAAGTTAAAATCCTTTGTATCTGTTAACGATGTGTTTCTCCTCTTTTATTTATAACGTGAACAGCGCATTAACAATTCCTAGCATGAACTCACTCATTATGAAATGTAATTCCAATCCAAGCTTGTTAATTACTTACGAGGTAAGAAAATACGAAATGTTCAAATCGGAACAGGTATATTTATTCATAATGAAGTGTTCTATTTAGGTTTCTTTACTTGTATTTTACTGCTGGTCTCATAAGAAGGTCACACAGCGAGCAATAGACACAGCAATGCTCGGCATTTCCATAGGAGAATAAAACTTCTTTAGCGGCATTCTACACTTTTTTTTGTATGGGTTAAAAATGTTAAACTCGCGTCAGGTTAAACACGTGGGCTGGTCGCATCATGACACACAACATTGGAAAGGTTGTTGACTTTCAATATATTAGACGAAACATAGTAATATTTTGTTTTATCGTATTATAATAATAAGTCTCTATCTAGGACGTCCACGTGGCAGCTTTATTACGAAGAAAATGCATTTTTTTACAATAGATGTCGCTAAGTGCGCTTAAATGTGATTCATGTAAGTTGATTTCTTTACAATAGATGTTGCTAAGTGCGCTTAAACGTGATTCATGTTATTTGATTTTTCTGAGAGATAAACTTTCACTACAATGTGCACGCAAAATACACGACTTTTTGTACGTCTTCGTGTGAACGTAGTAACTCGACAAGCGGTAAACCATAAAATAAAAATAACTCTATTTAAAGATAGGTCCGACAAATGACTGCGTCCCACCTGATGTTAAGTGACGGTGAAGTCCAAACGTTATATAGCACTTAATCATCACATCAATTATTATAACTTAAGAGATTGTAACAGCTTTTTCAACATATGCAATTTTGCTCACAGTACTAAAAATAGACAAAAAACGAAATGGCCGTATTACGAGGTAGTCTTAAGGAGAGCTAAGAATTGGAGAAAACCAGAAATGGTACGACCATTTCTGGTCAGAGGCACTCTTCCAAGTAGTGATCTCCAAATCGACAACAATGTGTCAGGTAGTCCTGCAAAGAAGAAGATACTTCTCCAAACGGATGATACAATTAAATCACAAACCTCTGTGCCCTACTTTATGCCCCACTTTCCTTGAAACACGCGTAGCTTTGAAATCTCACGGTGCGACGGCGTCATATTACGTAGGTAATAAAATGCTTATTGTTTACCTTTATTTTCATCAATCGTAGATACCAGGCGTGTCACCCCAAAATTAGGGGCGGAAGATCGTATTTAGTAAGCGGAGCCACGGGCGAATCGAGTTCATAACGAATCGAGCTTGTTGTGGTGTAAAATTACAAATGATTAAAACGAACGCGCTCTAGATAATTTGGTTTAAGGCGGTATCGTTATGCCGCTACGAGGTGCGTACATGGACAATCAAATGCGTACTGTCGATAACACATTTCTGGACACAACTTTAGCTTATTCTTTGATAACTTTTAAAAAGTACCTAAATCACACCTTAATGACCAGTTTTAATAATTAGCCTCCAGTAAGAATAGGTTTACCTTCAGTCCAAATTAGTCCTTTGACCTTTAGACTCTAGTCTGGACTTCGTTCCGTTCTTTATTTAGTCCAGATTTTCCGTAACGCGAGCGTCTGCGACCATGCCTAGATGCTTACCATACCATTGTTACTGTGTAATGTTTCCATTCTGTGACTATTCCGGACTTATATCAAAATATCAGGCATATGCCAGGAATTTTTAAATTCCCAAATGGTAAGCCTAAATAAGAAGGATATTCTAGTTACGTCACTCAGCAACTGTTATTATTATAAACTAGCTGACCCAGCGAACTTCGTACCATCATAACATTTATGTTATCTTTCGAAATCAACCCATGCCTCTGATCAGTACATTAAGATTTGTAAGAGACTTCACCTGCTTGCATGAGAAAACCGTCGAAACATATCTGATGTTATGTTCCTTATAAAAATTGTCTCAGGTATGACCAAATCTCCCGAGCCTCTTTTCTTAATAAGATTTAATGTTAAAATTTTTATTATTTTTAAAGCATGTAACTGCTTGATGTTTAAATCTAAAGAAAATATAACTAGAAAAATTTTTTCTAGTTATATTTTCTTAAGATTTAATGTTCTCACCAGCAGTATTCGTAATTTCAAACCAATTTACTACCCTAATTCCAACAGTACTCGTACACGGGCTACCAATACGAATCCTTCCCGAGAAAGGATTTTTTTAATGAATGGTTTTATAAGTTATACCTGCATCGCGCTTTCTTAAAACTACACTTTTTTTTTAATAAGTTTCTTTAATTCACATCTGCTAAGCATCATCAGGGGGCTCGCTTATTTCCAGTAGGTATAGTAATAAATAAATAAAAACATAATCAAGTCTAGTCATGTTTTAAATTTTTAAGTATGTAACTGCTAGATGTTTAAATATAAAGAAAAGTTTACTAGAAAAAATTTCACGCAGACCAGGCAGCAGACGGCTCTCGAACCCGCACCATTCACTATCTTTTTCTTTTTCTTTAGATTTAAACATTTTAGTGCTTAAAAAATAAAAATATAAGTATAATTGCTATGTCTTCTTTCCAATGTTTAATACTTATAAAGGTATTCATTTGACATTGTATTCATTGGACTTATAAAGGTTTTCATTGGACTTCACCTTCACTTAACATCAGGTGGGATGGAGTTATTTGTCGGACCTATCTATAAAAAAAAAACATTGTGCGTTACCCACGATGAGAAGAGATGGCGCTGCCTTGCAGCTTATGAAATACTAGAGAAAATTCGACACGGCCATCAGGGCCGCGGTAGCATAATGGTCAGTGAATTCGCCCGAATAGCGAAGGGTGCGGGTTCGAGTCCAGTCTGGTGCCTGGTCCGCGTGAATTTGTTTCTAGTTAAATTTTCTTTAGATAATTAAGTCTAACTTACAGCCGGTGTAAAAATTGCTGCCGCGACGACGTGTTAGTTGGATCACAAGCATGGTAATTACATTTTGTTCATGACAATGTCGAGTCTTAACTCACCCAAAGCACTTACTAAAGTGACATTAATTATGTCCTGTGCGCAAATCTCATTTTAACTTGACGGATAATGAGTTGAGAGAAGCAGCTTCCGTTTAGCACTCAGTTTGTACGTATCAAATGGACTTTGGTCCATGACGCGAGATGTAGCGACAGATTTTCGTGAACTTACAGTCCAAATCCACTCTGTATATAAAATATCCCTTCAAAAATATAAATGGTAACTTTGCCCTCCCCTATAAATCTCAATATTTCCTTATTCCATAAAAAAGGTATCCTTCCCACCAATCTAATTCTTCCTCCACTAAGGAGAATCATCATCATCAGCCTATTAATGTCCCCACTGCTGGGGCACAGGCCTTCCCTATGGACGGAATAGGGAGATTGGGCCATGAACCACATCGTGATCGCGACAGCGCTTTTTTTTTAACACACACCAATTAGCCTACCCCCAAAGTAAGCACTATAAGGCTTGTGTTATGGGATACTAGGGTAACGGATAGAGTACATATAATGTACATATATAAGTATATTTTTATACAAATACATATTAAACATCCATGACTGGAGTACAAATGTTCGTTCATCTATCATCAATTCATCACACAAACATCTGCCCCCACAGGGATTCGAACCCGACACCTCTCCAGTCGGCGACACCATGAAACCCGGCGTACAAACCACTCGGCCACGGAGGTCGTCATTATTTGGTTTGTTCTTTTTTTTTCATCTTGAGTAAATTTTGAGTTTTAATTAGTTAACTGTATTAGTGTTATTCGTTATGACTGTTTGTTAAAATCAGATTTTGCACCACCATTTACTTATACAGTTGTGTACCATTGAATAGGACCCAATCTCTTATCTATTAGACAAGTCCGTCTGTCTGTGGTGCTGTTTCAGCGGCCAAACCGTAGTAGATAGATAAAGAGAATATTTAAGTTATAAGTTAAGAATAGTCTGATAAGACTAAAAACCGGATTTGAGTAACGTAGCACTTCCGGTTTTCGAGAAACCAGGTTTTGGTGAACATTTGGTTCACTGGTTTGCTAGTTATATTTAAATGACTAATATAGGTGCCTAGTTAATCCGTCGTTGCTTAGCATCTCACTATAAACTGTAAAGACTTATTGTGTAAGCTGTGGATAGTGTATTTGACTGCATGTTTGTTATTAAAATTAACAGTAATACTATTTTACATATTGTTAATGTGTAGTTTTTAACTATTCCCAATAAATGAAAAAAAAGCATTCCATTTCACCTATAACTTGGACCAAGTCACAAAGCACTTGCAGAGGTGCAGCTAAGTAAAGAGGTTGTCTTGCAACGTGTTTCTAGTGAGCTCTCTACTATAAGAGCACTATAATTACAAAAAAATATACTAATACTTTGAAACGTACTAATCGGAGAAAGGTCCTTAAACACATGCATTACAATTTCTTTGATTTAAAAAAATCTGAAGTATTTGTTACAAATAAATTGGCGGACTAACTTATATTGACATATAATAATGTGTGTATTTTTTATTATAAGCCACGCCAATAAAAAAAACGAATCAAAAATGGCGTCTATGTACCTGCACTGACAGATGCTAGGGTCAACAAAAAAAAAGAAAGATAGAAAGAAAAAGTTGTTTATTAGGTAATGTCGAGACAGTGCGAGAACAAAGTCAGAACTGATATTTTTTTTTGCATGCTGTACGCGCCGTGTGCGACTAAAGACAGCAATAGTTTAGAGTGAGAGCGCATGATCGCCGCCGCCATTTTGGATTCGTTTCGTTATTGGCGCGGCTTATACATACTATCACTGTAACTCTTATTATATTCGTCTTTCCGTTTAACATTTAAAAGTGATCCCAGAAATATAGGGAAATAAAACGCAGTGTGTTTATTTATGTATGGTGATGAGGTTCATCACTCTCGCTTTCCTCTCTCCAGGTTAGAACACTAGCGTTACAGAGTTACATCACCATACTCGTTATGGAAGTTTGTTAAGACCTGAACCCAATCTCGAAACTGAACAAAACGGCTTCACGAATGCTTAGAGTCTTGAATAAGTTTCGGCGTTTTTTCACGCCCTGATCGGACTGTGCTTGTTGTTCGAAGATGGAAGTGCGGTCCTGCGTGGAATATTGCTCGCACCTTGGATGGCTCTGAAAAGTACTAACTAGATGTCTTGGAAAGGTTGCAGCAGCGCGCTGCCCGCCATCATTGGTGATGTAGATATAACTAACAACCTCGGGTATCTACAATTACGCCACGATGTGGCATCATTAAGCGCATTCTATCGACTATACCACGGCGAGAGTTCTGATGAGTTATTCTCCCTTATCCCTCTCTTATCCTTTAAAGAACCACGCGCGCTGGCTTACGTTATCACCGATTTACTGTGGTCACTATTCCTACACGAACAAAGAATTTGGTGACTCATTTGTTTGTTCATTTCTTTTTCTATTATATTCTACAATTTAGGGTCCTTTATAAGAAGCATGTTCATCATGCCTCTTTTAAAGGGTACCCTGGCCGGGCCGGCAAGGTGAGAATGATTGGCAGATCAACAGCCATATCTTAGCTTTGGAATTTTGTTATCATTTAATATTAGGTGGGGCGTAGAGTCATTTGCATACCTAAGTATATTGAAAAAAAATCCGGCCAAGTGCTTGTTGTACCACCACTAAAGTGTTGTACTATACATCCAATTTGAACAAAGATATATTAATTTCTGATTTCTGACTATATCAGGATACCGTCATTACCACTATATCAGGATAGCTTGTACGTTTCAAGTACTCTTTTAGTCTTTAATACGAAAAACGTAACTATAGCGCGATTCAGAAAATCTCCACAAAATTACGGCTCTTTAGTGCCAATAGTGTCCAAGCAAAACCTTGGACGGACAGACAGACAGTCGGACATGACGAAACTATAAGGGTACCTTATCAGGACTTCGGAACCCTATAACAGGAACTCATTAATTTAAGCGAAAGTTTTCGTTTAAATCGTTTCTAAGATACTAAAGTGAAACTGTCAGTAAAACATTTATCGAGCAAGATAATCAGAATCAGATAATTAATTGGCCAAACGAGACGCGAACTTTGCCGTGGATGATAACACTAGACGGAAGTTAATTACGCAAAAGAAATATTATTGTTACGGATCCCGTAACAAACCCGAAAATTAACAGGAATATTATTGTTACGGATCCAGTAACAAAAATATTTCTTTTGCGTAATTAACTTTCGTCTAGTGTTATCATCCACGGCAAAGTTGGCGTCTCGTTTGGCCAATTAACTGACCAAACAAACGTTGTACGAGAACATCGGCACATTAATACCAGTTCGGCCCAGCCGATCGGACGACATCCGAGACGGATTGGAACAATTAATTTAATAAAAGCTTGCTGTTTTTGTCTGACAACGTTATTTAGTGACTACGATTTGAGCTTCCTGTAGAAAAAATATACTGTTGCGAAGAATATTTTCTGAATCTAAGCATTCAAAAAATTTAATTAATAAATTTACCACACTTTTTTTATAGATAGGTCCGACAAATGACTCCACCCCACCTGATGTTAAGTGAAGGTGAAGTCCAGACGCGAAGATAGCTGATACAGCACTACGTGTGCAGTACAGTAATGACGATTCTAGAGCGATGCTTAAACCACGGTAATAATATCATATTACCGTGCTTAAACTGCCGTGGCGTTGTAATGTGTCAAGTATGTTTGAGAAGAATAGGGTTGATGATTTCTATGCTGTAATAAGAAAAGAGCCGCTTCCTTTATGGATCGCATTAGGAAATGTTGTAATTTAATAATAAGCGCTGTGTATGACTGCTGTAAATATGATATTTGTGATATTTAACATCCTTGTTTGCTAGAAATCGATTTTATTTAATTTTATTCGCTTTTGATTTTATTTGTTTTTATCTGATTGATTTAATAATTATTGGTTTATTTTATTGCTTTGAAATCATTTTGAAAAGTAACAAATATTTAAACTATATAATAATATAAATACATATATGGCGGATTGTTAATTGGCCTATTGTAACCAAGCTATGGAAGAGCGGTGCATCCTAATACAAGCAATTTTACTGCTTAAAAGGATGTACCATACTCATACATTGTAATAGGCTAAGTTACTGAAATAAACTAATTTTGTATTTTGTATTTGTAATCGATTTATGATTTAATATATATGAATTGTAATTATTTGTAATTTATATATTTTATTATTATTATTTCATGTTATTATTTATTATTATTATTAAATCGATACATCAGGTATCATGAACTCTATCGTGCCGTGTCCTACGAAGAATAGATGACGATTTATCGAAAGTCAACGTTAAGAGTACAGGCTACTAATATCATGTTACTAACATAATGTCATGAACATGTTTTTTCATAAGAAATTAAAATAGGTCAAAGTTCTGTTAAAATCATACAAGTTTTAGCAGAAACAACGAATTCAGCTTTTAGTTAGCCATCCAAATTGGGACAAAAGGACATAGAAATGTAAACACCGAGCTAAAAATTCAAGTGAAAAATGTAGATTTAACAACATAAAATGTTAAGCTCTAAACATACAAAACGAAAATGCAACGTTGCAATAACAGCTAGTCCATGTGCGAAAATTCGAATAATAAAAGCGAAATTGTGACAACAGCCATGTTAACCTAACGACCTCAAAATGAACGTTGCAAAAATACTCGCGGCTGGGCTGGGACGGTAAATCTCATTTTCGCCAAAACTTTGAGAAAAATGCTTCCTGACGTGGTCGCATAAATGAGAAATTTAATTTGCTCCGTTAGTTTTTAAAATTTGTTGGACATTTTGGCATCAAATTAAAAGCCCGTTTAATGTCTGAAATTGCATGTACATAAGCAGATACCTACTGTTATATTTTAACAAACACCTTCGTTATGATTTTATTTATTTTTTAAGCATTTAACTGCTAGATGTTTAAACCTAAAGAAAAGTTTACTAGAAAAAAAACCACGCGGACCAGGCAGCGGACGGGACCCGAACCCGCATCCTTCGCTATCCGGGCGAATGCACTGACCATTATGCTACCACGGCCCTATTAGCCGCGTCGAAATTTTCCTAGCCTTAAGCTGCAAGGCAGCGCCATCTCTTCGCATTGTAGGTAACCCACAATTCTATTCTATTCTATTCTAGGATTTTTTCTAGTAAACTTTTCTTTAGATTTAAACATCCAGCAGTTAAATGCTTAAAAAATAAATAAAATCAGAACTAGAATTGCTATTTCTATATGTATGAATATGAGTTTTAAAACCTGATATTATTAGCATTTCTTATATTTTTTGTTTCTGAAAATTTTGGGGAAAATGTATTCAGAACTTTGGTGTAAAGCCTTAATAATTCAATAAAACAGTTTTTTATGCAACGAAGACATTAAAATAAGCATTATAGTCCTTAACCAATGAGAACATATCATACCTTATACAATAATTCCTTTTTCTGACACTCTGAATGTGCTGCTGGCAGTGATGTAAACAAAAATAACATGGAAATTTTGTGAAGCCCATATTTTATCCTAACTTCGAAAAGGAAGTGAAGCTTCATGTGCTCAATTACGTGTTTTACTACTGAATAAACTATTTTTTTACTCTAAATTTAATAAAATCTTCACAATAAAGCAAACAGAGTCCACGTAGTTTTTACTCATTTTGGAAAGCATTTTACTGCTCAAAACTTAGAAAATACGCTTCCTGTTCAATACCTGATATCCTTCTGCCCTCCTTTGTTTTGCTTATTAAAAGCAGTGATCCCTCTGCCTTTAACAAAAATCATACATTTTTATTTATCATTATATAAAGTACAAAGGCAGACTTTTTTTTTAATAATAATGAGGTTTCTGGTTATATTATTTTTCGAAGCAAAAGATCAAACATAGTCATTACATAACAGAGTATTTTATTTTATTGACTTGTGTTAATAATAAGTATTGGACACGTACTTTTATCTTTTCAAACATCATTACAGCCTGTAATGATGTTTGATAATTGTAATTAACAGGGATACATCGATTTGAAATTTCACATCTGGTCACGTCTAGGTACAATTTTTACTTAGACGTGACTTTTTTCTTGTTTTTTCGAGGCCGCACTTTTTTTTGGTTGGTTAGAGAAAAAATAAGTTTTCATTTTTTTTTGACAATCTAACTGACGGACTAAATGGAATTTCGTTTAATTTACCATCCCTATTATACCCTGTAAAATGTGTATACTGTTGAGGATATAAACTCAATGATGAGTATCATAGACACTATGAAAATGATTTAATTAAGAAAAATAATAAACTGACACTAGTGTTTTCTCAAGCATGCATGGTTGTTTTAATTTTCTACGTTATATATAATTTCCCATCATGGTAGCAGAGCTACGGGAAAAAATAATAATTTAGTTGTTTTTTGTGTTGCGCGGAATCATGGTAAATGTTGCGGTGGTGCCTGCCGTTGAAAAACTAAATGGCTTGGAAAACTATGCACAATGGAAGTTTGTCATGAAGATGACCCTCATACACGAGGACATATGGGACTGCATCGTGTGCAAAGTTAATGACACAAAGAAACAGCTGTAGGCCTTAGCGAGGATCTACCTTAGCGTCAATCCAGTAGCATACTTGCATGTGCGGAACGCAACTACGGCACATGAAGCATGGAGTAATCTAAAAAAAGTTTACGAGGACAGGGGTCTCACGCGTAGACTCGGACTATTACAAACGCTTTTTGGATTGACGCTGAGCCAATTTGGGGGTATGGAGGAATACCCGACCAAAGTCGGTGACATCTCGCAACAATTGACGGATATCAAATCGCCGTTAGAAGACGAATTTGTGGCAGTCATCATGCTGAGTGGATTGACAGCTCATTACGACCCACTGATAATGGCGCTGGAAAATTCTGACGTGAAACTGTCAAGTGAGTTAGTCAAGATGAAACTGTTGCAGGAGAGTTCACGCAAGAACAGTTGTGTTGAAAATGAGCGAGAGACAGTTTTGGTGACGAAACGACCACCAAAGAAGCGAGTCGGTAAATGCTTTAAGTGCAAGAAAGTTGGACATATTGCGAAAGATTGTCGCAACAAAACCGAGACGGGTCTGAGTGTGGAGAAGAAGCCTACTGCATCGTCATCGTCAAAGGCTACATTGGTGTCGGCTCTGTCGTTGTCAGTGAAGCAAGAGGCATTCTACATTAACTCGGATGCAAGTTGCCGTATGTTCAACAATAGATGTTATAGTCATCAAAGCACGTGGCATCGACGTCTGGGACATCTGAACGCTAGGAGCATGGGTTTGCTCAGGCGTGGGGCAGATGGGATTAGCTATGGTGATGATTATGAGCCTTGTATAAGCTGCATTGAGGGTAAGAGTCCTAGATTGCCTTTTCCTAAAAAGTCATTACGTCGTGCTAGTCTGATCTGTTAGTGTTAGTGCACACTGACTTATGCGGGCCTATGCAAGACAAGTCTATAGGCGGTGCTAGGTACCTATTGACCTTCATCGATGATTTTAGTCGGAAAACTGTATGTTATTGTATCAGAACTAAGGATCAGGTCTTACAATGCTTTAAAGAATTCAAAGCATTTGCGGAGAACAAACTAACAAAAAAATCAAAGCTCTAAGAAGCAATAATGGTGGCAAATATGTAAATAGTCATTAACCGTACCATTGTGGAAGCGGTAAGATGCATGCTTCGTGAGGCTGGTCTGGGAAACGATTACTGGGATGAGGCTGCAAACACGGCAGTGTACTTGAAAAATTGTTGTCCAACAAAGGCGGTTCGTGGAACGACTCCCGAAGAGAAGTGGACTGGACGTAAGGTAAATGTGTCCCATTTACGAATATTCGGATGCTTGGCGAATTCAGTTGTAAATATTAGACTTAAGTTAGATTTAAAAACTAAAATGTACATATTCGTCGGCTATTATGAAGATTCGAAATGGTATCGCCTTGTCGACCCTGAATCACGCATCCTAAAAATTTCAAGGGATGTGGTGTTCCTTGAACATAAATTTTGCAAAGATACAGTACAACGTTTTGGAAAATACTGATTTGGTTGAGGAACCGACAGTAGCTGGAGATAGTTCGCAACTAAATCAAACGGGTGTGTCTTTTCAGCAAACTATCAGCTCAGACGAAAGCATTTCAGAGGAGAACGACAGCTCGGACTTGTATGTTCCGAATAGGTCGTCGTTTGATTCTGAGGATTCGCGCAATTTTAGTGATTTTGAAGACAGTTTCATTTCAGCCTTTCTTGCGGGGAAGAAACTGAATGAGGATGGCGACCCAAAGACAGTTCGTGAAGCTCTCAGTGGACCAGATACGGCACAATGGAAAGCTGCTATGGATGAGGAGTACAAGTCATTTTTGGATAACAAGTGTTGGTCACTTGAGGACTTGAAATGGATTTTTAAATATATGGCGCTAGCTGACGTTATATATAATTTCCCATCATAATGTCAAAATTCGCTTCTCTGTTTCAAATGGCTCTTGATACCAAAAGCTAAGATAGTAAATAAAGCATTTCATAATACTTTTTTGTAGAAATAAGTACCCGATTCACTGACGGTATTCTTTTATTATTATTATATAGGAGAAGCTCGATGACGCGGGTGGTTAGCGCGTTCGGCTGCGATCATTGAAGTTAAGCAACTTTCGCAGTGGTCCGTTATTGGATGGGTGACCAAAAATTTTCTTTCTCGCGTTCCTTCGTGCATAGGAAGGCAAGTGAAGCCGTATGCAGTCGTTAGCACCCGACAATCCGCACTGGGCCCACGTGGTAGGTCATGGCCCAATCTCCCTATTCCATCCATAGGGAAGGCCTATGCCCCAGCAGTGGGACATTAATAGGCTAATGATGATAATGATTCGTCTATTTGCTTGTTTTTAAAATTCGGGTAAAGGTGAAGTTTTTCAGTAGTGTACTTATTGTAAGCATAAAAGTTATAGTGAAATATAGTTTAGTAACTAAATTGTCGAACGTGGTGATGTTCATGTCTTGTAGAGTTTAAGCGCCAGCTTAACCATCCATTATATCGTCATAAGAAAATCAGTAGCCGTCATAACATATTAGCTGACTGACGGCAATTCTGACTCAATTATATTACCGTCATTTTTTTTTTATTCTTCAGTAACAAAAACCTTTTTCTCTTCATTGTCGATGCGATTGCCAATATCATATTTTACGTTCATTGGTGATGTTCATGTCTTGCTGTTTGCATGCATGTTTAAGCGCCAGCTTAACCATTTATTATATCGTCATAAGAAAATCAGTAGCCGTCATAACATATAAGCTGACTGACGGCAATTCTGACTCAATTATATTACCGTCAATTTTTTTTTATTCTTCAGTAACAAAAACCTTTTTCTCTTCATTGTCGATGCGATTGCCAATATCATATTTTACGTTCATATCACATTTTCCGCACGCGTAATATTCAAGTAGGAGCGAGCCGGTCACTGTTGAAATCCGGGGAACTTTATACACCCCATTTGGTTTCAAAAGCACTGACGGCGGGCCATTGTGCTCTAGAACAAGCAGGCTTTTGTTTGTTATAACACGAATATTTACCTCCGGGGTGATATTTTATTTTAATTTTTTTTAATAGCATTTATAGTATTTTTGGATTAAGTTCTGCGTTTCGTTTTGTGACCCTTCAGCCATATATACCATGTATCATGACCAGGTCTTTGACAGACCCTTGGTGACTCAGGTTTATCAACTTTAGGTTACAAGATAGCGCTGAACCAATTTTTGTAAGATATTCGAAACTTATAACTAGCGGCCCGCCCTCGCTTCGCTTCGGTGTAGAGCTGAAGTGTAGACTACAGTTTTTGTTCTCAGGCTTGTATTATACACAATGGCATTCATCTATGATTCTTCTTATACCTGCATGCAAAGTCTCAGCCCGATCGGTTTAAAATTGACAATGTTTCATACAAACTTGTACAAACGTGGATAAAATAGGGAATGAATCCCTATTTTATCCCGTTGGGGGTAGAATTGATCAAAATCCTTTCTTAGCATGCCAAATTTCAGCCCGATCCGTCCAGTGGTTTGGGCTGTGCGTTGATAGATCACTATGTCAGTCAGTCACCTTTGAGTTTTATATATATAGATAGTGTCATTGAAGTTTAAAGACTGCCTGAGAATAAGCTGTCACCATAGCTTACCATCACTCATATACTCTTTTCCTAGTAAGTTTTGCGATCTTAATACAATTGTTTTCCTGTAATATAGTATAATATCTTCTATTATTGGGGTATTTTGTTGCGCATTAAAAAATGTGATCATTTAGGTTATTTTGGCTAATTTTGTTATAGAGGTCTTTGGTTAAGATTAAGTATCCTATTTGCGAACCAGCACATGGGATACTTACTTTTAACCAGATAATAGTTTATCTGTGTGCCAAATTTTCTTCCAAGTCTGTTAAGTCGTTTAAGCAGTAGAATTCTATTGTATTGTATAACGGTGGTGTGTATATACTCGTATATAGAAAAAAAGGCGGGTTGCACTCCGGGAGTGCCGGCAGAAGTGAAAACTTGAATATTAACGTTGTGGATTTTTGATATTTTGGAATGGTTAGGGAATAATTTTGCACGAATTACTTTAATTATCAGTATAAAAGTACTATCATGTATGTAGAATACAATATTTATTTATTGCACTATCGTACACAAACATGTCAATTTATATTACATTAAAAAAGGTTATCTCTCAGAAAAATCAACTTATATGAATCACGTTTCAGCGCACTTAGCGACACCTATTGTAAAGAAATCAACTTACATGAATCACATTTAAGCGCACCTAGCGACATCTATTGTAAAAAAATGCATTTTCTTGGCAATAAAGTTGCCACGTGGACGTCCTAGATAGAGATTTATTATTAAAATACGGTAAATAAAATATTACTACGTTTCGTCCAATATATTGGAAGTCAACAACCTTTCCAATTTTATTGTGTGTCATGATGCGATCAGCCCACGTGTTCAACCTGACGCGAGTTTAACATTTTTTACCCATATAAAAAAAAGTGTACAACGCCGCTAAAGAAGTTTTCACTTCAAAAAGTAAAGTGAGTAGTATTCGCCAACAAACTAACATTTTAGTTTTGATAAATAAGTCGTTTTGTACCCGTATTTTTAGTGAAAATAAATAAATAGTCATTAAGGTATCATTCAAGCAAGACAAGCGAAATCGCAGACGAGATGCTAGTAAATAGCTACATTTTCTAACATAGCAGTACTTCAGGCATTAATTCGATGTGTTGGCGTATGCTGAGTAGGTGCTGCTAACAATCTAACTAAGAGGTGGGACGTGACGTCACATAACTCGCATTTCTCCCCTCTAACTACTACGCGAATACTGGTGCTCGCTCATTAAATACTTGAGTGTCATGAGTGTTTCAATTTTAGAGATCGGCACCTCGATAATAATGAAACGGAACCCTTATTTATATATACACACATCAAAAGTGTCTAGGGATCAAGCATTTTTATGCGGATTTCTTGAGATTGAGATGTGGCTTTGTAATAAATTTATGATTTTATAAATTTATATGGATCCTTTTTGGTGCATTTCATAATTTGAATCAGGAACTGTGAATCAAATTCGAGTAAAAGATGAAAATCAGCTGTCAATATTTTCCCTATAAAAACATACAACGCATTGAAGACATTATTAGTGCTACTGTTTCCCTACTACTGATTAAAACCAACGTTATTATGGAGCGGCGACGTCATTTAAGCAGGGAAGAAATGCTCAGAGCCGTGGGAATGATAGAAGCTGGTTCCCGGCAACGTACTGTGGCTTTAGCTCTGAATACAAGTCAGAGTGTTATCAGTCGACTTTGGACACGATACCGAAGCACTGGTACCGTGGCTGAGCGCCATGGAGGACGGTATCGCTGCACCACACGGAGACAAGACCGATACATTCAAATCTTAACTCGAAGAGCTCCAACAATAACCGCCATGATGTTAGCCGTGAGGCTTCATCACTCTTCAGGGAACTTAATTAGCGACCAAACAGTCAGAAACCGCTTGCATGAAGTGAACCTTCATTCCCGAAGACCGCTACGGGTACCACCTATAGCAATGCACAATCGTAGGATTCGATATCAATGGGCTCTTGAACACAGAAATTGGGCAGAAGAACAATGGCGTTTCGTGTGCTTTTCTGATGAGTCTCGTTTTGGTATGAGACCGGATACAAGACGTATACGACACTGGAGAACCCCTGGACGCCAACAGCGATTAAAATCCTGCCAGGAAGTCCATCCTTATAGTGGTGGAACCATCATGGTATGGGCGGGTATTTGGATCGGCGGAAGAACTGAGTTGATTTGGATCAGAGGCAACCTCAACGCTCAAATTTATGCTGAGACGATTGTATCAGACGTCATCGTTCCTCTACAAGTGCAAATCGGTCCCTTATTTCAGTTAATGCATGATAATGCACGACCGCACACCGCAAGAGTTGTAAGACAGACTCTCGCCGCAACTAAAATCAATGTCCTGCCCTGGCCTGCTCAGTCGCCAGACTTGAACCCGATTGAGCATGCATGGGATATGCTACAGAGAAGAGCTCTGCCGAATATGGAGGGTATCCAGTCGCAAGAAGACCTTTTTTTGTTGTTGCAACGAACATGGGCGGCCATTCCACAGCGTGATTTGGATGAACTCATTTTGAGTATGCCAAACCGATGTTCTTGTGTTGTTAGTGTTCGCGGTAGAAATACGGATTATTAATTGTTTAAGTTACCCAATAAAATTTTAGAGAAAACTGTTATTTCAGTCTTTTTTTCGAACTTTTGTGTTAGTGGTTCAAATGTCAAAAATCCCTTTATTAGGAAAATGGCAAATTTCTTTATTAATGCAAAGGTGACTTGGTTTATCGTTACTGTGACAAACGAAAACACTTTATTTGATGAATCCTTAAAGAAAATTTTAATTAATATCAATCAGGAGAAAAGTTATTGCAAAAATATATGTTGATCCCTAGACACTTTTGATGTGTGTATATACAATATATTATACTAGCGGCCCGCCCTCGCTTCGCTTCGGTGTAGAGCTGAAGTGTAGACTACAGTTTTTGTTCTCTTTGGCTTGTATTATACACAATGACATTCATCTATGATTCTGCTTATACTTGCATGCAAAGTCTCAGCACAATCGGTTTAAAATTGACAAAGTTTCATACAAACTTTCATTCCCTATTTTATCCCCTTGGGGGTAGAATTGATCAAAATCCTTTCTTAGCGGATGCCTACGTAATAACATCTACCTGCATGCCAAATTTCAGCCCGATCCATCCAGTGGTTTGGGCTGTGCGTTGTAAGATCACTATGTCAGTCAGTCACCTTTGAGTTTTATATAGATAGATTATAGGATCACTTTGATTTCCATCTGTCTTTCAAGACCCTTTATCTCAGGAATACGCATAGGCGTATGAATATATGCGTGGCAGTTTATAACAGCTGTACTAGCTAACTTCGCGTTTGGACATTATCACCACTTAACATCAGGTGGGGTAGAGTCATTTGCCATTTTAACCATTTTAACTCATTTCAACCATTCATAGCCAAAGCTCAATAAATGAAAAAAACAACTAATATTAATTATCAACATTTGTTATTGTTTGTTTAAAAATGTTTGGTTTTTATTCTAGAATCAGCCAAGTCCTAAAAATGTGTTCCGAGATTTTTTTGCAAACCGTACTTTTCAAGCGAAATTTGACAGATGGAGGTCATTGGCTTTCCTATTCTTATTTGAATCGCATTATATATCCTCTCTTCCTCTATTATTAACTGATTAGTTGAAAAAAAAAATTCACAACTATTTCACTAGAGAGCATGATTCTTATGTTCCACAGACATTCCACAAACAGCATTCACAGAGTTCTGGCCCGCAAACACCGCAACTCGGAAGATTTGCTGCCAAACATTTAACAAGGTGCAGTGAAGCTCACGCTACACTTGTAGGTAATGTTGTACCAATACTTTAGAATGCGGTTGACATATTGTACGCTCTCTGATACAAATTGTACTTACCTATTATTTTAAAAGTGAAACTATTAAATAAAACTAGTTTTTCACAGGTTAATGCACGAAACTTTATTTATTTATTGACGTTTCGCAGCCTGTAAGCAGCCTTATTTAATAAAAAAATTATTCCGACGACTTAGCCTGTAAAGGCTGCGAAACGTAAATAAATAAATAAAGTTTCATGCATTAAGATGCCTTACGAAGCACGAAGATTTTTGGTCACTCATCCAATGACCGACTACATCGAAAGTTGCTATTTTTAAATTGCCCCATATTTTTTCGTTCATCGCTAGCATGTCGCATTACATCTTTAAATGTAATTGAAAAAATCAGACCTTATCAGCAGGCTTCCGTGCTACAGGGTAAGAAAGCACGATGGTACACGGGGCGGCTCTGATTCGATTATATATCATAAATTTTATACGTGTATGTTTTACTCATAAGTATTTAACGCATATATATTTTTTATTATTTCTTAAAGTCTACAGACTCTTAGTCCGTACCTTTTTTGAGTTACATTCAATTATTTTTCATGTGTGTGAATGTATCTTTCCACGTTCACCTATTCGAAAACAACAAACCCAGACTATTTTTTATAAAATGACAAATTAATCTCTAATAAATATATAAATATTTTATTTAATATTTAACACTCACAGTAATTAGCCTAGGCCTAAAGTAAGCACCAGACCGGACCACTCTATACTACTTATACTCCAAAATTCTTATAACTACCGCCTTTATATATTTTTAATCATAATTAGATGTATACACTGATTGCCTTTTCAATGTGCTTTCCTACTACGGGCCTGCTGGAAGAAATTTCAGATTGAAATAAGCTGTGTCCGTGTTTTTATTTGTGTGTACAAAATTTATAAATAAATAAAAAAAATAAAGATGTGGTTTTTGGTTCTACTACACCAATGGTCAAGAGATGGCGCTGTAGTCTCCTGAATCGCGCTTTGGTTCCGTTGTTCCAGATTAATAAATACTTTTGATAGGCCTTCACAATGCAGTCGTTAGCACCCACTAAATAGAGATTCTATTTCTATTTTGTTGGTAGATTTTCTTAATGTGCGGTAAACACAAAAGTAATTTTTGTGTTACAGGGATGCGCGCGCATCTTAAAATTTCACTCTCATCATTTTTTCATAACGCGCCTAAAGAAGTATAACTTCAAAAATAAGCAGGTTTCTTGAATTTTCAAAAATATACACAAACCTACATTAGGGCACAATGGTCACTTCAGTTTCCCAGCGGGTTATGCAGGGACAACCGAACCGATCTTCCTTCACTTGATATTATGCGGCTCTAAAAATATCTGTAACAACCCTCTTTGCATGTATTTATTGTAATGTGGATCCGTCGGAACGTAGATATATTTTTATCTGTGTCCCTTTTGCATCGTTCTCGGCTGTATAAAGGTTTGTGCGGTCTCTTGTGATTGTATTCATAATTTTGTATTTTTTTTTATACAAAACCAGCTAACGGTTCTAGCCCACTCGATGTTAATTGGGTCGCGTTTCCAGCTGCGGAGTGGAGCTGTGCGGAACTGAGCAGAATCTTAAAGAAATTGACTAGAGTCTGTGCGGGAAGAAAATGGGATTTAGATAAGTGGGCGCTGTAGTGCTTTTCTACCGTATTTGTAAGGTTTTACCCCTTTTAGATATGATTAAATACAAAAAACCGCAAGAAATCACAACAACAAACAAATCCGTATCAATACAAAACTTTGACATTTTACAGATTGCTGGGTTTGAGATGCCAAATAAAAATCTTAATGTTAGTTCCGTTTTTCGCCACGCCCATTCTCTTTCCGCACAGACTCTAATAGCATTTAATCGCGACTGAGGGCGGCGAAAGCAAATTAAGGAGATGAGCATGAAGTACAAGATCCTCCATTTGTGAAAGGCGAACTGATGCACGATGTGGATTCGTTTAACCCAAATAAGGTACCGGGTGGAGATGGATTTACAGCCGACATATTCGCAGCGATTTTAAAAGTAGACGTTGACATAACTCTCGCGATTTTCTCTTTCGTCAAGCGACATGGATGCGCGGTGATGAAAACGAAATGGGAGAGCAGGCATAAGTGTCGCCGCACACGGGCCACCGACCACAACCACAAAACGCCGCCAACGGTATGTTCTTGTAGTTTTAATAAATTTTATATGGACTCGCCACACACGGTACGCCGGTGGCCACCACACGCTACAAATCGTCGTTGCTCGCTTCTTGTGGCCCGCACCGGACACTTAATGGCCCGCGCCGATACAAAACGCCGCCACACGTCACTCGCGCAATTCCCCACCCCTCTCTCCCTTACCTTAGTAGGCCGCTGTCGCGCGTTTCAACCACTTTAGTAGCCGCTTCAAGCTTCTCGTGGCGGCGTTTGTGGCAGTGGCGTGTGGCCCGTGTGCGGCAACACTAAGAGCGAGGACACGGCGGCCTCAACGAAGGTGTCATAAGGAAGATAGATATTGACAGGACTGCTGCACAAAACTTTACCAGGCACGACCGAGGTTTCTTCGCCTACCTCCATAGGTTTTAGAAGAAGGAGACCCCAAGATGTGTATGTGACCCAAATACCGAAGAGGACGTTTTTCACGTCCTCCTATGCCCCCTGCACAACAATGAAAGACACTACTTAAGAAGCGATGGACACACATATTAGTAAGGAAAACCTAAGGGCGGTAATGACAGACGGAAAGATAGGGCGGTTTTTTAACCGACTTCAAAAAAGGAGGAGGTTCTATGTTCGACTGTATATGTATATATATATATATACAGCTAGTAGTTCGCTGGGTCAGCTAGTATATATATACTAGCTGTCCCAGCGAACTTCGTACCGCCATAAAAAATAGGGGTTGGTGGTAGAAGGGTGAAAATTTAGGGTTGTATGTATTTTTGAATGATGTATCATAAAAAAAAAAAAAATCTAAAATTGAAAAAAAAAATTAGGGGTGGATTACCCTTAACATTTAGGGGGATGAAAAATAGATGTCCGATTCTCAGACCTACCCAATATGCACACAAAAGTTCATGAGAATCGGAAAAGCCGTTTCGGAGGAGTTTAACCACAAACACCGCGACTCGAGAATTTTATATATGAGATATATAGGTATATATAATGCAATTTCACCGATTTCTCCGTCAATTGTGTTATTGTTTACTTGGACGATATAATTTTTACTAAAATGGATGAAATAAAAAAAATTAAACAAAACATAAAACCGACTTCACAATCGAGAATCGAACTAAAACGTTCGTTCAAGATTGAAAGACGTATTATTACCGATCAGAAAAGAAAATCTATTTAATGTTTCAATCTTGACTCTTGACTTTCAAATCGTGAACCAGATATTATTATTTTTTACGTTTTAGTTCCATTTTCGATTTTGAAATCAGTTTTATTTTTTGTTTAAAAAAATATATAAAATATAGTAGGAAAACTGTAGAAAAAGATATTGAAATAAAAACAAGATCCTTAAAAGATATAGAAAGAATTGCCTATAAAAAGAATAAACGTGTACAAAATGAAAATGTAATTATAAATAAGATGACGATCCCAACGGGAAAACGTAAACAAAAAGACATCTTACAAAGGGAAAAATTAATTGTAAATATTGATTTTAATAGATTGTGGTAAAAATTTAGAAATAAGTCGCCCGTTTTGGGGTTTGTTAGGGAGGGGGAAGGGGAGGGTGGAATTGAGGAGGAGGTTCTATGTTCGACTGTATAAATATACATTTTAATGTATGTTTACTGATACCCCCCCCCCCACTATTTCCGGTCGCCAGAAATACTTATTAACTTTCGTAAACAAAGCTATCTTTAACAAAAAAATCTGACGCTTCGCCGGCTGCTGCCGCGGCACGCTCGCTTCGCTCGCTCGGGTCGCGCGGTATGGTTACAACACTAACCTAACCTACTCGTAGTGTAAAATATCACCACTTGGGCCCTGGAAGTACAGTTTAGCCGCGATGTGTTCTGCATATTTTATGACTTAAAACCAATCCGTTTTCTTCAGCGAATGACACACACTGAAAATCATAGCCAAATCGTTAAAATATCACAAATTATAACACGGGAGCACATTCACGAAAACTCGAAAGCAACGGAATGGATGACGCACAACGTAGGTATCTGTCAAAACCTACATTCAAAATGGCGGTTTGCGTTTCGTTTCACGCGTTTGTTTAATATTTTGCTTTAAAGACAACAATTATACGAAAGTACGAAACTAATATAAAAATTACGTTCGGTTCCACTCATTTTTACAATTTTATTGTACGAATTTTAGTTTTTTTTTAAATATATATATAGGCAGCTCCTGACACCAAAGTTACTTTAAGGAGTTGAAAACGATATTACTTTAACCCCTTACACATCCAGTAGCCTCAAATTCAGGCGACTTGTTTCAAAATTCAACCCTTGATTGTTTCGAATATAATAGCTTATTAACGTAGTTTACGTTTATTTATATGCTAAACGCCACGTTCCTTTATTTTCGTTAAAGGTTCTATACTATTTTGATTTTCACCACTAGCTAAAAAAATACTTTTTATCTTATATTACTTACTTTTTAATGCTTAACATAATATTCATAAATTATGTTTGTACAAGAACAGTACCAAAATGCTTGTTCTCTTTTTTCTTAAGGTAAAACTGTGTTTTACGTTTTACACATCCATACTCTATCATCATCATGAGCCTATTAATCTACTCACTGCTGGGGCACCGGCCGTCCCTATGGATGGAATAGGGAGATTGGGCCATGACCAACCACACGGGCCCAGTGCTAACGACTGCAGGTGCAGCCGGGGCTTGACGTGCCTTCCGAAGTAGGAACTCGAGATAGTAATAACCAAAATAATTTTTGGTCACCCATCCAATGACCGACTACTGCGAAAGTTGCTTAACTTCAACGATCGCAGCCGAACGCGCTAACCACTTGCGCCATCGAGCTCCAGAACCACCATACTCTATACTTAGCAGTTTTTATCTCAACAATAGATCGTCTTTGAAATGGTGGTGAGTGAGTATTTTATTTTCGGCATTCTTCGAATAATTCTTTCGTCGAAATAAGCCCATGGATAAATACCACCGATCGACTAACTCCACTAAATGGAGGGATCGGTGCTTTTTTTGCGAGAGGCGATAAATCTGAGATTTAGAATCGAAACCACTCAGATAGATTACCATCCCATTATTCGGGAGTAGGTATAAAAAAGTAATTAACTAATTTCATTACATGGTAGGAAGTGACGCTTCGAACTTCCATTAATAATAATAATGTAATAATATTTTTTATTCCCAGATTTTTTAAATCCTAGTTTTGTAAGCTCTCAAGGCTCCAATGTATTTATTTAAGATGATTGTAAACATTGATGATTATGACTGTATGTTGCCAAAATAAATAAATATAATAAAAAAAATACAAATTAAAGGTACAGAAAGTTTTCAAACTAAGGATCTGTGGGTACTTAAAATAGGAAAACCCTGTGACTTAAGAAGTACCCACTCTCTTCCAGTGACACAATATAATAAATTTATAAAATACCAAATAGTTGAGAAAATATGATTTTAAATGAAAAACTAAAAAAGTAACATGCATAACATAACATAACAAGTAACACAAACAAAACAAAAGAAAACTTTTTCACAGGAAGACCAAAATTTAGTCAGATTTCATTTTTATGCAAGTGATTCATTAATATGTACAAAGCAGAAGCTGCGACGCTGACTACGTCGATTGTGTTATTCGAAAAATATTTTTAAACAAAAAATAAAACCGACTTCAAAATCGAAAATGGAACTAAAAAGTGAAAAATATTATCTGGTTAATGATTTCGAAGTCGGGCGGGGTCAAGATTGAAACATTTAATAGATTTTCGTTTCTGATCGGTAATAATACGTCTTACAATCTTAAAGTCAGTTTTATTTTTTGTTTATTTTTTTTTATTTCATCCATTTTAGTGAAAATTACATCGTCCAAGTAAAGAATAACACAATTGACGGAGAAATCGGTGAACATGCATAAAAAAACATGGTGTTTGCATTTGAAATTTAAAGGTTCCCCTCGATTTTCCCCGGATTCCACCATCAGATCCTGACTTGGTTCCAATGGGACCACCTCGGAAGTGCACTCTTTCGAATAAAAAAAAGAAGAAATATGAGACGTCCATTTCGGTTTCAGTTAAGCGGTTAGTACTATTAAACCAATTGATTGCTGAGCTACATACACCATGATTTGGTTAAAAATATCAAAGCAGACTAATTTCCTTCTTTAATGAATGCGTAATAGGCTAGTTTACTCATGTCGAATTATATTAAATAAATGTTTATTTCTTAAAGTATTTAGTCTAAGGAACCTTAATATATCGATTTCACTTCATAAAAGCAGAATATTGCTGTAAAAATTTAATTTTAAAAAATATTTTTTAGTCTATATTTTTTAAACACTAAAAACGCTGTTCGCCACATCCGCCATGATTTTGACGTCTCTTGTGGTAAACAACTAAATGTCATTCGCGTGTTACTGTAGGTGGATTCTTTCGTCTGACTTTTATCTTAAAACACTTTTAACTTTAGGAAAGAAAAAAACATTGACAAAACTAATTATGGATGCCGGCTTTGTGAAACCAGAAAGCACAAATCTGCCAAGAATTGACGCATTGATGGTTGGTGAATTTGTTGCACTAAACCCCGATTTCTGCTCTGCGGAGCAGAGAAACGACAAGGCATCTATGTAAGTACAGTGCATTTAGTATTACAATGTAGAAATAAACATAAAACTGATACAACATATGAATAAATGTAATAAAGTTGCGTAGGTTAATTTCTTTCGGCACTTTAATCCACAACTTTCCTGGAGTCTTCAAGGATGTGTTTTTATATTCTCGTACAATACAGTAATGATAATTACTTTAGTTTTCGTGGTATTTATTAGAAATCAGGTTTTTTTTTATTATAAACTCAGTTAAAAGTAATTTTCTACGTGTTTACGAGTTTTTGTTTACCACAGTTCACGTCATAGCATAGATAATCTATAGACTAAAATGGCCGACAGCGTTTTTGTATGTCCATGAAAAGTCTATTTTAAAATTAAAGATTTGTAGCTTTCTAGGTTTGAAAAAAATACAATACATTTTTTTTCGGTCTAATAGAACATTTATTAACCATTTAAAACCTTTTTCCAAAAAGGGTCAACTAGCCTATTGCACTTAGGACCTTCTTATAATAAGGAAATTGTATTAATGCCGATCAAAAATCTTTGAAATTTGACCTTTGTTTTGAGTACAGTAGATCATTCCTTAAGAAAAAGTTTGTGTCGTAGTTTGAATTTCGAAATAACTTTCAAAATCTATATATATAAAACTCAAAGGTGACTGACTGACATAGTGATCTATCAACACACAGCCCAAACCACTGGACGTATCGGGCTGAATTTTGGCATGCAGGTAGATGTTATGACGTAGGCATCCGCTAAGAAAGGATTTTGATCAATTCTACCCCCAAGGGGATAAAATGGGCAATGAAACTTTGTATGAAACTTTGTCAATTTTAAACCGATCGGGCTGAGACTTTGCATGTAGGTAAAAGAAGAATCATAGATGAATGTCATTGTGTATAATACAAGCCTGAGATCAAAATCTGTAGTCTACACTTCAGCTCTACACCGAAGCGGAGCGAGGGCGGGCCGCTAGTCATAAATATAACAGAAACTCTTTCGGGTTTTTGACATTATGAATAACTTTGGAAGACTATTAATGAAATCCGAAATCTAAACAAAACTCCAAATAAGTAATGGCAGCAATAGGTACATCACATGTAGTGGCAAAATCTGTTATTTCAAATATGATTGTTTCAAAAATAACAATTTTGTTTCGAGAGAGAATTTTAAACTTCGCGCTTTGAAATGATTGTAAGAATACAAGCTTATGGTGGGTCAGGAATCAAATTAACTTATAGTACATTCGCTCGAATAGCGAAAGGCTTTTGTTTGCAGTCTCTACCTAGGCCGAGTTGAATTTTACTTGGAAATTGTAATTTGTAAATAAAACAATTATTTTTATTTCTTCAATGTCAGAATGATAGCTACTTGCCTATATTCTGAAATTCTACAATAGTAAATTCTGAGGATATTCGTAACATAGGTCAAACAGGGTTAAGCCTGACCTGTCCAGCTGTAAAGCTTTTGAATTTGTCAACCTAATTGTATTGGAATTCGGTATACATGCCGCTCCACCGGAGGTCGTTAAGGTGACCCCAGTGCATTAAATTAATACTTATAAGTCATTAGGATAATTATTTTTTTTATGTTGACTTAATTATCGTGAAGTGCATATGTTAGAAAATCTGAAGCAGAGTTTTTAAGCTATTTTATCGCGGGCTTTGAGTGCGGCGACCGAAGCAAGAAATTCCGTAACGAAAATACCTGACAACAGTGCATATGAACACAATTTTCGCCTTTCCAATATGGATCGAAACGGCTTAGTGTGTTAAATTTTTGCCACGGGAGCAACGTTCGACGCATCACCGCGGTCGTAGGTTCAAATCCCGCACTCGTATTTTTATTTTTTATGATATTTTTTTTTATTGAAGTCATACTTCTTTAGCCGCGTTATGAAAAAATTATGAGAGTGAAATTTTAAGATGCGCGCGCATCACTGTAACACAAAAGTAACATAATGAAGTTAGCCACGGGCGCGTTATGAAAAAATGATGAGAGTGAAATTTTAAGATGCGCGCGCAACACTGTAACAGAAAAGTAACACCATGAAGTCGGCCGCTAAACCACACATTACTCGTAAGTCTCGAAAAAAGCTTCCAACAAAATAGTAATAGGATCTCTTAGTCGCACATGTTGGGACGCTCGTCGCCTCTGATCACTGTTTTCATATTTATAATATTTATCCACATGTTTCTAGTTTCTATATTCTTAACACGTGTTATAATGTTATACAAATGCGAAATGTATATGTGCTAATAAATTTTATTCAGTAGTGATTTAAATTGAATATTTTGATTATTTATTAAATTTTTCAAATTAAAACTGAACTTTATTGACTGCGTTGACTATCCTTTTCCAATCCTTTTATTATCTTATTGTAATTAATTATCTGCATGCAATTAAAAAGAAGTATAACTTCTCACGCGCGTACTTAAGTACACGCACTCATATTTTTTTATATATTTGTTTTAGACCCCAGCACCTGTTCCAATTTTTATGTCTCCCTTTTATTTAGACTTTATAATTATAATTTAAATTTTTGGACTAAAGATGATAAACTGTGGAGATTGTGGAAGTTTTTTTGGCGCAATGCTGTTGTTTGCTGTGCTTGGCCAATAAAATATCATAAGGCCTGCCTCGCCATCTATTAATATCAAAGAAAAAACTTGAATTAATATCAAAGAAAAAAAAAAGTGCATAAATAACATAAATAAATAATTGTAATTACATAAGTTGATTAATAATGCTATGCAATAGCTTTACCGCGGCAGTCCCCGAGTGCCACACGTATTTTTTATTTCTGAGTGAGGCGCTGTAGGGACTTAGCCACCGATAAATGGAACCCACAATTGAATAGGAGCATTGTGATGGCCACCCACACCCACCTCCACTCACACTGTCCAGTGTTATTCCCACAGAACACAGAAAAGCTTAGAAAGCCTTGTGGGGCAGGTACGCCACAGTTATGTGTGTGCAAATGCTCATAACTTGACCAAAACTTGGCTTTGCACCCGAAGCACTAACAAATATCGAATTTAAATAGTTTGCGAGTCCGAAATGTCATTGTCAAATATGAACTAATTTTTAGTTCTCGTTTCGTCCTTTGTGGCGTTGCTGTTCAAGTTTCCATACAAGATTTGACAATGATATTTTGGACTCGCAAACTATTCGAATTCGATATTGGTTCGTGCTAGGGGTACTGGTGCGTTTTTGCTCTCGGGTGTGAGCTCTGATTGGTTCGCTTGTTTGATGTCGCGTCGTTTGATTCGCTATTATCTTTTCGATGGTTATCTTTCGATAATCTTGTGGGGTTGAGCCGGCGACATCGGTTCCCGGACAAACGGTCTATGATAACCCTTCTATCCTCTTTCTGTGTTCTGTGGTTACTCCTCATAAGATTCGATTAGATACGTGGTGTTTTGTTTATATTGCCTCTAATGATAAGAAATTCAATGAAAAGAAACAAAGCAACTGCTACTGTCTAACTATTCCCAGCAAGTTTTTATCTGCATACAGTACGTCCCATGTGTTTGTCACATGGAGGGAAAATAATAAATAATAAATAAATACTTCCAACATTCACACCAATCATATTAAATATTGAAGATAAGATATTTTACCGAAAGAAAAACTTATTTTATTTTTAGTAATAACTAGAACTGCATTCACAGATTTTAAAAAAATCGCCTTCTGCAAATGGGAATCAAACTTGTGAAATTTGAAAACAAAAAACATGTATTTTATGATATAAACTGTGAATGCAGTTCTGCTTAAGGTACAAGTCCGAACTGAACCGCAGACCACAGGCCGCAGCTGCAGACTGCAGGCGACACTACTAGTTTCTATGAAACTCTATGAAATTGATTCCAAGCGCGGCGACATGCCGACATTGACGACCTCCGTGGTCGAGTGGTTTGTACGCACGCAATACGCACAGTTATTGGTACACGTATGCACTTGCACTTAGTTCAACACGTCACGTTGCGAAACGAGTGACACGAGTATAGTTCACCGAACTCAAAACGCGTCAAGTCCCGCCTGTCACGTAGGCTGCGAAGGACCAATGTTCGGGATGTACCGAAACTAAAATACTGATAAAATGATAAACTTGATAACTTGATAATAAAGTATATTTTGGTAACTAAACAATAACTTAAAACAATACTAGTTGATATAAAAATGATTGTTATGAATGAGTACGCGCACGGCTTACTTGATAGCTAATTGCGAACTAACTTGTAAGTAATTGACGATTATTGAAAATAATAAAATAAGGTCAATTAGTAAAATGATGAGCGGGCGAAATGTACGTAGCTTGCTCGTACACCGGGTTTCATGGTGTCGCCGACTCGAGAGGTCCCAGGTTCGAATCCCGGTGGGGGCAGATGTTTGTGTGATGAATACGAGCATTTGTACTCCAGTCATGGATGTTTAATATGTATTTCTATATAAATATACTTATATATGTACAGCATATGTATTCTATCCGTTACCCTAGCATCCCATAACACAAGCCTTACAGTGCTTACTTTGGGGCTAGGCTAATTGGTGTGAGTGTTGGACATATTTATTTATTATTATTATTATTTATGCCGCGGCTGCACAATGCATATAATGCACGGCCAGCCGCAGGCGCTAGCTGCAGTGTCGCCTGCGGTTGTCGCCTGCAGCCCAGTAAGGAAATGTACCTTTATTATTCAAAATAAAATGATGTCTTTTTTCAGTAAAATTTCCAGTTTTAAATATTTAATATACTTTCCCTCCGTGTGACAAACCTGTAGGACGCCCTGTATAATTAAAGAGGACAGAATCATAATTATATTCTTTGCCGTTAATTGAAACTTTTAAATGTAAAAAATAATAGCAAAAATTTGATTCACCTGATGACAAGCGGCGGCAATAAGCCTTAAGACGATTGCGAAACCAAAGTATATTTTTTCTTACAATAACTCGACAAACAAATATAACTTCCAATAGGAAAAGTATGAAAATAACAAAAAAGAAACCGTATAATATATAAACATAAGACCCCATAATATATAAGACCCCACAGTCTTTTTCGCCTATCCTGACCTGTAAAGTGAAGGTCTATCCTGTTTAGACAATGAAAAAAACAATGGAATCGAAAAAACCCATTAACATTCAAAAGGAACTAAAGCAATCATTTGCCCTAAGCGCCATTCATTACTGAGTCCATTTTACGACAAATAGCCACAGGGTACACTTCAAGAGTGCAGTAAATCTAAATTGAATTTGAAAATTGGACCAACAAGCGGCAACGTTGTAAAAAACGAAAGACATTTTATTCGCATTGCAATTGCGAAGCAGTCCTCGGAATGGGAAAAAGGCAGTTTTGGATGCGGCGTTTACGTAATTTTAACAGCAGTTAACTAGCGGTAGCAGTTTAACTTAACGATTGCATATTCGCTATTGCGTTTAGATGATTATAAGTATATTTATACCTTTAAAGAAAACACAGGAAAGCTTGTTTTCCTGGCATAAAGCCACATACATAATATTATAATTTACAACTTTTTTATCTCACTATAAGTACAAAGAGCTGCAATAATTTCGATAGCGTCCGAATTGTCATCAAAACTATTAAATTAAATAAAAGATATCAATTTTGGCAATGTGTCCGCCGAATATATTGTGTCTGAGTCGTCAGCAACTCGTTAAGTACATATTACTTTACATTTTAAATAAAAGATATCAATTTTAGCAATGTGTCCGCCGAACATATTGTGTGTGATACATTATATTCGGCGGACATATTTCCAAAATTGATATCTTTTATTTAATTTAATAGTTTTGGTGACAATTCGGATGCTATCAAAATTATTGCAGCTCTTTGTATAGTGAGATAATACAGCGCAAAATTCAGCATTATAATAGATCATCGCTATATTTAACCAAAATGTAAAGAAATCTTATTACTTTTTTTAAGCCAATCCATATAATAAATAAACCACAAAAATATTTTTCATCCTTTCCTATTCCCGTCTTTATTTATGGTCGGCCTTCTTGTTAATTTGAGCCAGGATACTCTGTTACAGGTTGTCAGCGATGACGGATAGAACTACAGAAAAAGGCTAAGCGAAACGAGATTCTTCGTTCAAGGAAGAAGGCTTAATTTTGTCATTATAAAACAATGATATTGACTTAATAAATATAGTCATTCTTAGGGCACAGGCCTTCCCTATGGATGGAAAGGCAGATTGAGCCATGACCACGCGCGCCCAATGTGGATTATGCTAAGGACTGCAGATGCAGCCGAGGCCAACGGCTTAACGTGCCTTCCCAAGTACGGAGAAGCTCGAGATAGTAAATTTTTGGTCACCCTTCCAATGACCTCTCACTGCGAAAATGCTTAACTTCATCTATCGCAGCCGAACGCGATAACCACTTGCGCCAACGAGCTCATCTACTCCTTTTGATTGATATACGATGCCGTATTCACTTTAGAACAATTTCTAGCTCGGTTGTAAGGAGGATTGCAACCACAAGCGGCGACTTGGTTCATATAATTAGATTGCTAGCGACATCAGCGGAGGTGTTAAGAAAATGCACTAATGCTGCATTTTCCACGACCACGATAATGTGAAATATTTACGGCAGGAACAGCTACCTTGAAATGAAGCATTTTAAAAGCATTTTATTGTCAACGAATTCATTTCTGTTGAAAACTTATGAATGATATATCATATATGCTAACAGCTATTTCATTATAATATTAAACGGGTTAAAACGCACACTTGTAATAAAAATAATTGTTCCTTTTTTATACCGAAATTTCGACCAATTTATCACGGTCATGGTCACAAGACGACTAATACATTCCAGTTACGTCTCCACTTCAGTTGACGAATCTTCCTTCACCAACACATTAAGAAGCTCTGAAAAACCTTTTTTTACAAGTGCGCTTTTTGTTGAATGTTTTATGGTGTATATAGCTATTTAACTTTGCAAATTTAACTGTTCAGACATACCACATCGTAAAGATAATTATGGCATAGCACAGAAGAGGGTTTTTGCGACGCTGCAGGCCGGACAAATAAAAAAAAAGTAATCTTAATCAAAATTCATTTATTAAGTCTAGGCTGTTGAACTTGTGAAGGTCGAGAAGCTACGCCATCAGTTCATAAATATACGGCGGGTCTTGACTTTAAGTTACCTACATACGACCGATATTTGCAGCAGAGCCCCACAACAAAAGGCCATATCATAATGCTATTAAAATGACCGAATTAAATCAATCTTGCCGTTTCCACATTATTTGAAGAGTCTTATTTTTTAACTTTAAAACCCGCGGAACTCAATCTACATTAAAAGACATCAATATCCATTGCAATCCTATGGCAGTCTAAGTGTACATTGTAGTCTAACTAAATATATTTTATAATATTATTTTTCTAAGCATGTAACTGCACGATGTTTAAATCTAAAAAAAAATATTACTATAAAACAATTCTACGGGGCCCAGGCAGCAGACGGGACAACAAGACGGGAAATATATTTTTGAAGTAAAATTTCTTTAGCGGCGTTGTACAATAAAATTGGAAAGGTTGTTGACTTTCAATATATTGGACGAAACATAGTAATATTTTATTTTACCGTATTATAATAATAAGTCTCTATCTAGGACGTCCACGTGGCAGCTTTATTGAGAAGAAAATGCATTTTTTTACAATAGATGTCGCTAGGTGCGCTTAAATGTGATTCATGTAAGTTGATTTCTTTACAATAGATGTCGCTAAGTGCGCTTAAACGTGATTCATGTAAGTTAATTTTTCTGTGAGATAAACTTTTTTAATGTAGGTAATATAAATTGTCATGTTTGTGTACGATAGCGCAATAAACAAATATTGTATTCTACCACATACATTTTTTATTTTTTTGTACCATAAAAGGTATAAACCACACCATCCTCTATTGAGTGTTGATCGGCGAAAAATGCTAGCATAAATCAATTGAATTACCAAAATACTCTTAAATTTTTGAAATCAATAAATTAATAAAGTCATCAATCGTTTTTTTCCCAAATAAATTCACCTTGATTAATTATAGGTTCGGAATTTATCCAAGACAAATATCGTAACTCGTACCATTCAATAAGAACTAGTACACAGAAACATTATCTCTATTTATAAAACTGCAAGTATATCGGCGTATGACCACTTCCTATTCGCACGAAACACTCGAAGTGGAACAAATGAAGTGAACTGTTATTGCAACTTCCAATCCAATCCAACTCCTTATTGGTTAACATCAGGGCTGATACAGAATTCTGAACAAGAAGCCGGTGCGTGGGAAGGGTAAACCCGCGTCTGCATTTACAAGGTCCTACAGTTTGGGGGGATTCCCGTTATATAACGCATATTCCCTCCAGAATCCCCCAACCATGAGATGGCTCGGCTCAGACGACACCGCTGGCAAGAAGGCCATATCTCAGAGTTTTTAGTGGGTAGGGTTGCTATTCCGGGTACAAATTCAGCCAGACTTAAAGACCGGCTTAAAGGGTAAACGGCGGGAGTGTGGAGGATTACTACAAGGAGAAATTTTCCTGGAAACTTTAGATTTTGCCTGCAACACTGAACCGAGTTTAAGTTTGAGATACTCATTCAACGCAAAATTTGATCCTCTATTGTATTGAAAAAGAAAAAAAAATCCATCAGGCATACGGTTTTCGAACTACTAGCGAAAAACTGAAAAAGAGTAAAAAAATCCGCTGCGTGTTTTAGATTACGCGAACTCGGATTATATACATTTAGCGCGTAATAAAATTATACAAAATTATATCGTCGAAAACATCTAAGTTTGCTTGGCCTAGTATTATAATTATTAAATAATACATATTTCTTTTTATATATTTACACATATTTACATTTAAACAACAAGTACTTAAAAACTACATGATTACAAAAAATTACATTCCAAATAACCTTAACCTACTTAATTACTTAAATATATATAAATTACTAAATAAAAAATATGTCACCCCCAGCGCCGCCGTCAGGAATGATGCCCAATAGGCTGGCAGCATTGCCACGTTGGATGGCAATGCTGATCCGTTGACCTAGATGGCTGCCAGCCTTTTGATCACCAGTCGCTTCGGTGAGCCTCTTTGACAGTTCCTTAAAAAAGGGATCGAGCACTTGGTCCCCATGAGCCCATAGTCTCAACACCAAACGGCACAAATATGTAGTTCTCATTGAGAGCTGAATATTTGCGCCGCTTGGAGCACTCGGCAGAGGCTGCCGCCGCTCCTGCAGCTAGGGAGGTACTACCTGTATGTTATGTATATATGTATACATATTTGACTACTATATGATAACGATATACATTAATTGTGTTTTTGAAACACAATTTTAATGAATAATTAAAATAAATTTGACGACCTCCGTGGCCGAGTGGTTTGTACGCCGGGTTTCATGGCGTCGCCGACTCGAGAGGTCCCGGGTTCGACTCCCGGTGGGGGCAGATGTTTGTGTGATGAATACGAGCATTTGTACTCCAGTCATGAATGTTTAATATGTATTTCTATATAAATATACTTATATATGAACTGTATATGTATACTATCCGTTACCCTAGCATCCCATAACACAAGCCTTACAGTGCTTACTTTGGGGCTAGGCTAATTGGTGTGAGTGTCGGAAATATTTATTTATTATATTTATAATATATAAATAATATGGCATATTTATGCTGACAACCCTATGATCCCAACAATAACAGTTTCCTCTAGATATGCATGAGACAACACGATTGCATCTCGTATAAGACAGCATAATAGTCTCACTGCTCTCCTATCAATATCGGTCAAAAGCTGGTTCTATTGACTCATGTATTATATAAACGGTCAGAATAACATATAAATGCAATTGAAATTGTTATATACACACATCAAAAGTGTCTAGGGATCAAGCATTTTTATGCGGATTTCTTGAGATTGAGATGTGGCTTTGTAATAAATTTATGATTTTATAAATTTATATGGATCCTTTTTGGTGCATTTCATAATTTGAATCAGGAACTGTGAATCAAATTCGAGTAAAAGATGAAAATCAGCTGTCAATATTTTCCCTATAAAAACATACAACGCATTGAAGACATTATTAGTGCTACTGTTTCCCTACTACTGATTAAAACCAACGTTATTATTGAGCGGCGACGTCATTTAAGCAGGGAAGAAATGCTCAGAGCCGTGGGAATGATAGAAGCTGGTTCCCGGCAACGTACTGTGGCTTTAGCTCTGAATACAAGTCAGAGTGTTATCAGTCGACTTTGGACACGATACCGAAGCACTGGTACCGTGGCTGAGCGCCATGGAGGACGGTATCGCTGCACCACACGGAGACAAGACCGATACATTCAAATCTTAACTCGAAGAGCTCCAACAATAACCGCCATGATGTTAGCCGTGAGGCTTCATCACTCTTCAGGGAACTTAATTAGCGACCAAACAGTCAGAAACCGCTTGCATGAAGTGAACCTTCATTCCCGAAGACCGCTACGGGTACCACCTATAGCAATGCACAATCGTAGGATTCGATATCAATGGGCTCTTGAACACAGAAATTGGGCAGAAGAACAATGGGGTTTCGTGTGCTTTTCTGATGAGTCTCGTTTTGGTATGAGACCGGATACAAGACGTATACGACACTGGAGAACCCCTGGACGCCAACAGCGATTAAAATCCTGCCAGGAAGTCCATCCTTATAGTGGTGGAACCATCATGGTATGGGCGGGTATTTGGATCGGCGGAAGAACTGAGTTGATTTGGATCAGAGGCAACCTCAACGCTCAAATTTATGCTGAGACGATTGTATCAGACGTCATCGTTCCTCTACAAGTGCAAATCGGTCCCTTATTTCAGTTAATGCATGATAATGCACGACCGCACACCGCAAGAGTTGTAAGACAGACTCTCGCCGCAGCTAACATCAATGTCCTGCCCTGGCCTGCTCAGTCGCCAGACTTGAACCCGATTGAGCATGCATGGGATATGCTACAGAGAAGAGCTCTGCCGAATATGGAGGGTATCCAGTCGCAAGAAGACCTTTTTTTGTTGTTGCAACGAACATGGGCGGCCATTCCACAGCGTGATTTGGATGAACTCATTTTGAGTATGCCAAACCGATGTTCTTGTGTTGTTAGTGTTCGCGGTAGAAATACGGATTATTAATTGTTTAAGTTACCCAATAAAATTTTAGAGAAAACTGTTATTTCAGTCTTTTTTTCGAACTTTTGTGTTAGTGGTTCAAATGTCAAAAATCCCTTTATTAGGAAAATGGCAAATTTCTTTATTAATGCAAAGGTGACTTGGTTTATCGTTACTGTGACAAACGAAAACACTTTATTTGATGAATCCTTAAAGAAAATTTTAATTAATATCAATCAGGAGAAAAGTTATTGCAAAAATATATGTTGATCCCTAGACACTTTTGATGTGTGTATCTTTTAAACAAAAGTTAATCATATAGCGATACCGGCACAGAATCAAAATGTGGATGTTATTAGTTGAAAATACATCATCATCATCATCAGCCTATTAATGTCCCTACTACTGGGGCACAGACCTTCCCTATGGATGGAATAGAGAGATTGGGCCATGACCCACCACCCGGGCCCAGTGCGGATTGGTGGGCGCTAACAACTGCAGATGCAGCCGGGACCAACGGCTTAACATGCCTTCCGAAGCACGGAGGAGCTCGAGATAGTAATTTTTGGTCACCCATCCAATGACCGTCCACTGCGAAAGTTACTTAACTTCAACGATCGCAGCCGAACGCGCTAACTATTTGAGCCATCGAGCTCCTCATGTTGTAAATTAAAAATTAGAATAGCGAATTAGTCTTCACTAGCAGCCACCGTTCACGAGCATGACGTATGAATTAACCATCACTTCGCTCAACCATGTTAGGAAGCACTTAGAGATCCCTTTCTCGCGATTTATCAACTTTTCACTATAAGTTACGCCTCACAGATAGTATTTCTCAAATGATTGGTAATATTTTTTACTAATAAGTATAAAATAACAAGATAAGAATGAGCATCTTTATTTCTTTTCATATTTTCAATCGTAAATTGACAAAACTTTAAGGATCCCAAAAACAGGACGTCGTTCGATATATCAATTTATGTCAATAACAAGAATTCAAATACAGTCCAAGACAAGACATTATCAGACTCATATAAACGGACGGACGACCTCCGTGGCCGAGTGGTTAGTACGCGCCGGTTTCATGGCGTCGCCGACTCAAGAGGTTCGAATCCCGGTGGGGGCAGATGTTTGTATGATGAATACGAGCATTTGTACTCCAGTACAAATATGTTTAATATGAATTTCTATATAAATATACTTATATATGTAAAGTATATGTATTCTATCCGTTACCCTAGTATTCCATAACACAAGCCTTATAGTGCTTACTTTGGGGCTAGGCTAATTGGTGTGAGTGTTGGAAATAATTATTATTATTATAAAATTTGATGTGCACTTAAATCAGATTTAAGATGTATTGCGGTATTAAGTACGTGTAATCAAAATTTAAATATTAAATACAAATCAAAACTGAATGGTTAATCAAGTCTAAACAATCAATAGAAAAAACCCAAAAACCTAAAAAAGAAAGGGAGATCAAAATAAATTTATATTAGTACACCTGTGTTTAGTCGCATTACAACCACATAAGTGCAATAAATTATTTGATTTGACGTATGATTAAAACCACGTTAATCACTTTGTAAATGTCACCATCATGGCTGTACGTATAATAAAAGTTGTACCACTGTAAAACTGAATACACCAACATACCCGTTAGTTTAGTAGTTTTTTTAGGGCTGTTTCACGCACTTAGTCCTAATTATTCCATTGTGTGTGTCTCAAAAACATTCCCGTTTACTTCAGCCAGCCTATATCGGTCCAGAAGGAAAGCAGCCTTGGTAGACTGCTGCAAGCTTCCCGAAACGATTCTGGTGACTGGAGAATTCGTGCCCGTTGGTCGCTACACTCCTGCATTCCATGATGACATGCTGTGGCGTTTCTTCTGCCTCCATGCATCCTCTGCATAGGGGACTGTCTGTTACTCCTATTGTATATAAGTGTTTGTTTAGGGGACAATGACCAGTCAGGGTTCCTATAATCCTGCGAAGTTTGTCCCTATTTAGTCTGGTAAGGGTGCGGGCAAAACCCAATATACCCATAACTGTATCTAATAAACCGGCCAGATTTTAATACTTCATTGTTAAACAGCATGTCATATAAGCTACGTAATCCTAAGTCAAATATTGGTTGAACTCTATTTATTACTGAACCACGAGGCTTTGTCGTGTAACAAAGAGACATCCAAAAAAGGTTAAACGAGAAAATGAGATGATAAAATCTTTTGTGCGAGATACAGCCCGAATGAGTTTAAAACTCATCACTTACGTCATATTCTTTGCCACAATTGTCTGTCGTGTCAGAGCTTGGGGTTTGTTAACCTCGCATTTTGCCATTCTTACTAACAATCAAAAATATTTACACCTATAGCTAAGGAAAATTAAAAGCCTACCGAATTTAGCATTAACTTGTATCAATTGTTTTAGTGTTATGCATCAAAAACGCAGCCACTCAAGCGCTTGCGGCTTAAAAGAAAAAAGGCCCTCAGAGCACTTTTCGTTCTTAAACTTCCTTCCTCAATATCCATATCACGGAAGCATTCATCATCATCATCATCAGCCTATTGTCCCCACTGCAGGGGCACAGGCCTTCCTAGGGATGGAATAGGGAGATACGACCATGACCCACCACGCGAACCCAGTGCGGATTGGCGGGTGCTAACGACTGCAGATGCAGCCGGGACCAACGGCTTAACGCGCCTTCCGAAGCGCGGAGGAACTCGAGATGGAAGATTTTTGGTCACCCATCCAATGACCGACGACTGCGAAAGTTGCTTAACTTAAACGATCGCAGCCGAAAGCGCTAACCACCTGCGCTATCTGGCTCCTCAACGCTCACGGAAGCAATAACTTGAGGTAACTAAAAATAGCAAGGAGAATTCTATGCTACTGCTACATTTAACCACTTCACATATGTTATATTAAACCACATAAAACGGTTTATAGCTTCGTATAGCATCTATATGTTCTCATTCGGTCAGGAAATATGTTGCTTTATCCGTACCGCCAGTCGGATTTATACGAGTGTAGTAACCAACTTACCTTACTAGTTACACGGATTTATTTATTACGCATGCCATAGTAAATGACTGTAATTCATTGTAGTACCTCAAAGGAAATCTTTGAGTATAATCCTATATAATTCCGAAAACGTTGATCGGTAATGTGATAAATTGGCAATTCTAGTAACGTGTATCACAATAAATTAGTATTGTTCAATGTTGTAGAAAACCTATACATCATCATCCTCATCATCAGCCTATTAATGTCCCCACTGTTGGGGCACAGGCCTTCTCGATGGATGGAATAGAAAGATTGGGCCATGACCCACCACGCGACATACCAATCGGTAATTGAAAACGTGTTTGTGCAATGACGATATAATAGAGCAATCGGTTATAGCGGATGTATACGTTATAGTACGAGGGCTGCAGGCAATCTAAGGATATTTGTCCTATCCTTAAACCCAGCCTAACTAAAAAACTATTAAATCTTATCCGAAATGACCTCCGAGTAATGCTGGGCACCATAACAGGGCACTGCCTACTTAACAAGCATCTACTAACCTTACGTGTTACCGATAGCTCTCTATGCAGAGGATGTCTAGAAGCAGATGAAATGGCCGCTCATGTGATCCTGGAATACATGAGCGTAGCAGAACACCAGGCATCAACCCTCAGGAAGCCGATGACGCTCCTAGAAGCCTGTGAAAGTCCCAGGAGACTACTGCGCTTCTGGAAGGAGCTGGGCTGGCTGAGCTAGCTAGCCCAATATACCCTGCACGCACAATGGACCAAATACGGAGTCTACGTGCGAAAACAGGGGCCCACAACAAGTAACAAGTTCGTTAAAGAAAAGTTAATGAACACCGTGAATTTTGAGTTACCCGAGAAACTTAAAAATCGTGTAAATAAACATTGTGCGAACAGTATGATCTGACGACGATGCAGAAGCGTAGAAAGGACATTGTTTGTAAACGTTTACACAGAAATTATAGACCCATCTACGCTCAGCGCTCATATCGCATATCGCTTTTTGGATAGTCATATTTATAATTCTTATTACTACTGATCTTTCAGTAAGTGTATTACAATCGTACACCTCAACAAATATGAAGTTAAAAAAAAGATTACTAAGTTTTTACTTTCACTAGATTACGAAAAAACTGAGGATTTGGTTGCCACGGCACTATAAATATAAATGCTTATGATTATATATACACATACGCACCACACAGATATGTGTATATATACACACTCACACCCACAAACACACACACACTAATTATATTAATGTACTGTAATATTATTATTGTATTAACGTCAGAAAATATGGTGCTCATGTTTTTTGTATGGCTACATTACAACTAAAATTGGAGGAGGGCGTTGATGCCATAATACAGGATGAACTTCTTAGTTTGGCCGAGGATGTCTATTATGTACTTTGTGCGAAATAATGGCCTTAGTTTTAACATATTTATAAGAATATTACCATGTTATTTTTTTTACAAATACATAGGTATTATTATTATTAATTATAAACAGCAGACATACTACACCCCCATACAAAAATATTAATTTATATCGTTTACTAAACATCGTAAAACGACACAAATTTGTATATAACATATCTATTATGGAACTATTATCCGTTTAAAGTATGCGGATCCTGAAAGTTGTTCTATTTGAATCAATTTATAACAATTTTATATATGTAATGTTACGAACATACAGATTGTAGTTAATAACTATAGATATATGGTACTGCTTATTATTATTTGTAAACACGAAATTGTAGTATGGATATGTATTCGCGTTTTATCAAAGGCACAGGGTTTCTCGTCCCTAAAATAAAAATTGATGGAAAATAGTCGATTCCCTATAAAAAAATATGTGTTTCGTTACTAGTATAATATAAAGGGCAAACATGCCTACGCAATATTATAATAAGAATTCATTTTTTATACACGAAACATTATTTTACTTGTGTAACGTCGTCACCCTTGCAGACAAAATCATGATAGAAATCAACAATATCAATAGAGAGCTATTCGCGCAAGTATATATTTATCACCAAAGAGAAAAATGATCTGAGCACATTTTGCGCACTGACAAATGCAATACTTTTACATAGATTTTATTTATAGTACACAAAGAAGTTTAGTAGAGATCGCTTCCATTTTTTAGTATTTCAAATTTATTTATTTCCAAAGAATACTGTGCTATAAGTATCAGTCTCTTTCCAAAATCACATCATATTGATTTTAAATCAAACAGTTTGACAATCATTAATTAAAGCATTATATATATATATATATATATTTCGCCAATTCTCGGCTTGGCATACCTGACTGTGAATTTCCATACTTGCTTAAATAAACGCCTTCTCTGAATTGCAGTATATTTTCATTACAGTTTATGAAATTGTGCTTTGCACTTAGTTTCCTAATAAGTCTGTCTCCTGAAAAAAACATGCAGTCATTGAAAATAATAAACCTAAATATAGCCGGTAAAACCTCAATTCACGCACAAAATTACTTTGAAAACCGGCCAAGTGCGTGTCGTGCCACGTGCAGTGTAGGGTTCCGTAGTTGCCTGTCGTTACCACAATAAATTTGAGCTGGAGTCTTAATTTAACTGTATCAGAAATCATTATTCTGACGATGCAGACCTGAAAAGGCTGCGAAACGTCAATAAATAAATAAAGTTTCGTGCATTAACCCGTAAAAACTAGTTTTATTTAATGAGTGATGTGCGTGAAAACCTAAGAAACAAATATGTATCAGAAATAAAAAAATAGTCGATGTTTCAGTAGCTTTTTTTTATTTTTTTATTTTCAATGCAAGGTTTGACTCGAACTTCATATATCTCACTATTAATGTTACTAGCCAACGACTATTACTTCTGAACTATTAAATCTATCTTAATCATATTGATTTTCCTCAAAAGTTCATGAAAAGCACTATTATCATGATTTTTTTCTAGGTTTTTCAAGCCAATAGTTTAGCTTTTAGAGGGGAGAGGAGACTGCCCTACTCGAACAAAACATTGCACACAATATTTCACAAACGGATTCCTAAATACCATTTTGTCGGCGTGATCGATATACATATCTCCAAAAATTACAGCTCTCTAGTGGCAATAGTCTCCAAGCAAAACCGGACGAACAGACGGACATGATGAAACTATAAGGTTTCCTTGTCAGGACTACGGAACCATAAAAAGGAAAAAGTGAAAACTATTTAATTGAAAGTCAAACATAAAAATCTATTCGATTGAAGTGAAAAAGGGAATCACTTATAATAAAACTGTAATACCCTCAGAAAAAACGATCGAACCTCCTCCGATAGAACGTTAACTTTTTAGTGTTAGCGTTGCGTACAAAAAACTTTTTGGCGAGGGTTTCGGTAAAATATAATAGCAATTGAACTAATAAAGGGCTCCCTTTCCGATCAGAGGTCCAACCGCGCACTATCTAACCGTAATATGTTTTAAGCTTCCATAGTGTTATTGAATACGCCTCAGGGAATTTTAGGTGAGGAATATAGGATAGCTCAGAGCTCAGAGGATTTTAGCGCGTAAACTTTTATATACATTTATTTTAACTGTGTATGACCATAATAGTAAATACCTACACAAACCTTAAGTAGTTAATAACGTATTAATTTGTATTTTCTTGAATAGATGTTGTTCCATTTTTGTGAATCGCGGTAGCGTTTGATCGCGGCAGTTTGTATAAGACTTTATGCGTTGAATTTAAATTTCGAGCTTTCTAATAAACGTGACGTATGTGAAACTTTACCGGCTATATTTTGAGCAGCTCGATGGTGCGGATGGTTAGCGCGTTCGGCTGCGACCGTTGAAGTTAAACAACTTTCGCAGTGGTCGGTCATTGGATGGGTGACCAAAAATCTTCTATCTCGAGTTCCTTCGTGCTTCGGAAGGCACGTTAAGCCGTTGGTCCCGGCTGCTTCTGCAGTCGTTAGCACCCGCGAATCCGCACTGGGTCCGCGAAGTAGGTCATGACCCAATCATGATCCCTATTCCGTTCATAGGGAAGGCCTGTGCCCCAGCAGTGGGGACATTAAAAGGCTGATGATGATGTGAAAGTTTGTTTCATTTTCAAAGCACACACTCTTGGCAACAGTGGCTGGGGTTTGATTAAACTGTTATATGTATTAAGCAATAAGTGTACGTATAAACATATTTTTAAAGTGATTTTTAAAAAGTTATTCTTTGGAGGGTTCATGCAATCTGCCATTACTCAAACGGCAAAGTAATCGTGGGTACACATCCCTTAGCACGTTCGCAGTCAGAAGGCAGAAAATCTCTCGCTGATAACCATAACTCGGAATTAGGTATAACGTCGTTACCCAAGCAGCCGGGGGCAAAACAAGAATCCACGCCTAATGGTAATGAATTAAGCGAAGGACACAAACAGTATCCAATTAACTTGAGAGTTTAATCAGTGGAATATTTGTTTTGTCTCAACCTCTGCGAATGTAGAAGAGGAAGGGTTTTAATGCGACGCAGTAGGACATATTTTCGATCGCTTTTGAAATAAGAATTCCTCTTACGATGTGAACTGAGTGCGTAGGGAAGCAAAGTTAGCGGCTAATTGACTTAACATTACGTTTGTGATGCAGAATGAGCTTAAAGATTTCTTCTCGTAACTCTATTTATATGAGGAGACTTTTTTAACATATACCGATTAGAAATGAAAATCTATTCCATGTTTCAATTTTAGCTCCGCCCGACTACCAAATCATACTAGGACCCGCCCGCATTTCGTGTGAACCGGATATTATTTTTGACTTTTTAGGTAAAATTTTAAATATGACTACGATGCACACACAGCTGATCCGTCCATCCGGATGGACAGCAACATTTTATATTTCGTTGTCAACCAGATGGTACGGAACCGTAGATAGCAATGATAAATATATTTATAATTGAAAATAACTTACTTCCGAATCAATCGAGACTTGTGATCAAACAGTAATCAAATAAGTTGGTTTGCATGCAGCCTACAGCTTGGCCAATCAGCAGTTGATATATACAGATGATCGATTACGTAAATTCGATTTTCACATTAGCTTGCTAGAGGTTCTCGATTGGATTTCTGATACTAAGAAGTAATGCGAACTAATTGAGTATGTCAGCTCGTAAGCAGTTTTCTGGTATTTTCTTCGAAATACCTTCACTCTATTTGCCCCTTTTTGGGTTGGCTGAGCATCAAAGATGCTGCACATTGTAAGAAAAAAAAAATGGGTGCGTGTACTTATGTAGGCGCGTGAGAAGTTATCCTTCTTTGGCATCGTTTAAAATTAGTTTTTAATTGCATGCAAATAATTAATTACAATAAATTAATAAAAAGTCTGGAAAAGGACACAGTCAATAAAGTTCAGTTTTAATTTGAAAAAATAAATAAATAATCAAAATATTCAATTAAAATCGCTACTGAATATAATTTATTAGAACATAATATGTGATTTGCACTTGTATGAAACTCAAACACGTATTCCGAATATACAAACTAGAAACATGTGGATAAATATTATAAATATGAATACCTATAACTGTTACTTTATTACAAAAAATAAAGATGTGGTTTTTGGTTCTACTACACCGATGGTCAAGAGATGGCGCTGTAGTCTCCTGAATCGCGCTTTGGTTCCGTTGTTCCAGATTAATAAATACTTTTGATATTATAAATATGAATACCTATAACTGTTACATTATTACAAAAAATAAAGATGTGGTTTTTGGTTCTACTACACCAATGGTCAAGAGATGGCTCTGTAGTCTCCTGAATCGCGCTTTGGTTCCGTTGTTCCAGATTAATAAATACTTTTGATAGGCCTTCACAATGCAGTCGTTAGCACCCACTAAATAGAGATTCTATTTCTATTTTGTTGGTAGATTTTCTTAATGTGCGGTAAACCCAAAAGTCTTTTTACTCTTAACAAATTATGGAGAAAGTTGGCGCCGAGTCGTACAGGGGGGGAGGGTCAAAGAACTTGCGGAGGACAGAAGTAGATGGCGGGAGATCCATAGCCTACACCGACAAGAGCGTTGCTCTTAAATTCAGAAAGAAAAGAGGCTGAAAATTTAGGCGCGAGGAGCAAACTATATTTTTCTATCCCACGAAATACGTGTTCGCATTTTATTTTTTCTCTGCTTGTTCAAAGTACCCTTCAATTTACGAAACACTGCAACACCTTTCATTGTATTAACCCTGCAATGCAATAGTTGCGGCCGGGTCGTTTTGGCCGGTGCAAGCGGTAGTTAGTTAACCCGCAACCCCGGGGGTGTTTTATGTCACGTGGAAAAAGTGTGGGTTGTCACCGGAGTAAAACTCGTTTGAAACGTAAGGCTGCGTTTACACCAGGGTAGTGAGGAATGTGTTTGAGGACAACCAATAGAAACGCTTCATTTACCTCGCATCGGTCAGCACTGCCCTGGTGGAAACGGCTTAGCGGAGCGAGGTATTTGTACATACAAAACAAGCTAGGGATGCGTGCGAGAAATCTGTGCGGGAAATGTAGGAAAGATATCTCCTCGCTCGCATCGGAAAAAAGCTCCGCTCGCCTGGCGGGTACGAACTCAAGACCTCTTGCACTTGAAGGAGCGTTTATTGCATTAACCCAAGCCACTTAATAGCAAAGTTGGACAAATTTCAAAATACACGCACTTAGGGTAGGGAGGGGGAATGGCTCAAGCAACTAATTAACAAAAATTGGGCAAAATTAAAAAACACAAACTTAGGGTACTAGGGTGGGGGCGATCACTTAAGGAAAAAATTGTGTATTTTTTAAATTTTACTTATAAAATTATCGAGTAATCGCCTGTTAGCGGCCCCGTCTTCACGCGCTTCACGCGACATGGCGTGTTGCTCCGTTCCGTTTTGAAAGAATAACACAGATGAGGGCCTTTACCCAGTGAACGCATATACACAGTAATTGTTCACGGTATAGCGAGTTCAATGGTATTTTGCCATCTCAAAAAAGCCAAACGCGCCTAAAGAAGATTTTACTTAAAAAAACGACGGGTTGCACTCCGGGAATGCCGACAGAAGTGAAAACTTGAATATTAACGTTGTGCATTTATGATATCTTGGAATGGTTAGGTAATAACTTTGCACGAATTGCTTAAATTATCAGTATAAAAGTACTATCATGTATGTGGTAGAATACAATATTTATTTATTACGCTATTGTACACAAACATGACAATTTATACTACATTAAAAAAGTTTATCGCTCAGAAAAATCAACTTACATGAATCACGTTTAAACGCACTTAGCGACATCTATTGTAAAGAAATCAACTTACATGAATCACATTTAAGCACACCTATCGACATCTATTGTAAAAAACTGCATTTTCTTCGCAATAAAGCTGCCACGTGGAGATAGAGACTTATTATTATAATACGATAAAATAAAATATTACTATGTTTCGTCCAATATATTGAAAGTGTACAACGCCGCTAAAGAAGTTTTCACTTCAAAAAATCTTCGCTTTAATCTTCTTAGCACATCACCGGTGGAAACGCAACTTTAACCGGCGCAGGGCGGTGTGGAACAAAGTAGTTTTATCGGTGGTGCAGTAAATGAAGCTGCGTCGCGTGTGTCACCTCAGTTGGCACGTCAAAAGGGCCATGAATACGTATGTGTTCGTGTTATTAACTTTGAAACGGACTGAGTCTGCTTTTAGCTAAAATATTGTACTGCCAATTTTTTGCAATACAATAATACATTACTGTAGCGGCCAGTAAAAGAGGCATTCATACTCGTAAGTCCATCATTGCCTAGTTTTTAACATGACTTGTATAGTACTTTTTAAAATATTGCGCGAAAATTAAAGCTAAGCCTACAGCGGCAAGTTCAATGACAAACAAAGAAACAAAAAGAGATTTTCGCCGAGTTTCAATTTGATTTATTTTTTTCAATACACAGCTTTCTATTTACTAGCACGTTCGAAATTTAAATAAAACCTTTGATAAGTTCCTTGATTGCCATGATTCGGAGTAAAAAATCATTAAATTTTTTAATGACACAACTGATACGAGCCGCGTAATTTAAAATACGACTGACTGATACTTTGTAATTTATTTAGCCGATAAACTACGGCAGATATGGTTTTTTATAGAACTTTTAAGTACAGTAATTTCAGTTTATAGTTATGTTTTTATTTTTTTAAGCATTTAACTGCTAGATGTTTAAATCTAAAGAAAAGTTTTACTAGAACAAAATGCACGCAGACCAGAATACTTGAAAAAGTATTCATTCGACATTGTGGGTTACCTACAATGCGAAGAGATGGCGCTGCCTTGTAGCTTAAGGCTAGGAAAAAAATTCGACGCGGCCATCAGGGCCGTTGTAGCATAATTGGTCAGTGCATTCGCCCGGATTGCGAAGGGTGCGGGTTCGAGTCCCGTCCGCTGCCTGGTCCGCGTGGATTTTTTTTTCTAGTTAAACTTTTCTTTATATTTAAATTTCAGTTTATCTTCACGTAATAAAACATCTTGTCTAAATAACGCTCAAATATAGTGTTTTGATCGTCTTTTTCGGAAGGTCTGTGGATTTGTAGTTTGGTACTATACAGCCTTAATTCATCACAGGGCTTTTCCATCTCTACAAACAAATAAGAAGAATAAGTTCTAACCAACCAGGCGGGCATAGTGTGGATTACTGGTTGATAGTGTTTGAAGTCATTAGTCATTTTTGGTCACCAAACATAGAGAAAGTTATAGAGGCCCCTAGAGGCAAGAATGAATTAAAATTCTACCACGAAGCCTGCGGCAGTCACTGTCCTAAATGAGAAGCAAAATAAAAATTGAAGCCTACTTCAGCACGTTCAAAATGTTTTCTATATTATTAGATAAAACTAGCAAACCAGTGAACCAAATGTTCACCAAAAACTGATTTAAAAAAAATGTATTTAATTAATTGAGAACTTCGGAGATTTTGTGTGGTTTCGTTTGAAATTCGTGATTTCTCGAAAACCGGAAGTGCTACGTTACTCAAATCCGGTTTGTAGTCTTATCAGACTATTCTTAACTTATAACTTAAATATTCTCTTTATCTATCTCTTACGGTTTGGCCGCTGAAACAGCACCACAGACAGACGGACGGACTTGTCTAATAGATAAGAGATTCTCAGCACCTAACTACATAACATTGATATCACTATAAAATATAATAACTTTTTTGTCGAGTCTGGTAATTCGCAGACAGCTGTTACGTTACGTTACAAGCCGATATCAGTTAAAAACTTCTCGCATTGACACAAAAAATAAAACAATTTAAAGTTCAGTTTGGCCAATTTCACGCATCGTTTGTTAAGTTGAAATAAATTAAAAGTAGTATGCATTGTTCGATATTCGTTATTGTTTTATCACTTTTTATTGATTTTTAAGAGAATTACAGCTACAAGGTGGTGCAAAACTAATCATCTAATTTTGTTTTTGTCTAACATCTAGAAATCACATGCTTAAAAATCTAACTTTATTTACTAAATAAATGATTTCATCATCACCATCATCATCATCATCATCAGCTTATTAATGTCCCCACTGCTGGGGCACAGGCCTTCTCTATGGATGGAATAGGAAGATTGGGCCATGACCCACCACGTGGGCCCGGTGCGGATTGGCGGGTGCTAACGACTGCAGATGCAACCGGGACCAATGACGTGCCTTCCGAAGCACGGAGAAACTCGAGAATGAAGATTTTTGGTCACCCATCCAATGACCGACCACTGCGAAAGTTGCTTAACTTCAACGATCGCAGCCGAACGCGCTAACCACCTGCGCCATTGAGCTCCTCATATTATATAGAGCTCCTCAATAAATGATTTGATTTTGAGTAATGGAAATATTTTTGTGTAAAATATTTAAATGATCCCCAAAAATAGTAAGTGATAACCAAAAAATATGATGATAACTGTGATAATTCCTGACGAATGACTCTTTATGGGCTGAGATTGTCTGAGGTTTGTTGGTAAATAAACCCGAGATTTCAAGTAGTCCCAAACACAGAAGTCTGGACGGTTAAATCGGGAAATTCGAATCGCCAAAATCGTGCTATGTGTGCGGTTGCATCATCTTGCTGAAACCACACATGTTTATAATGCGATTCAACTAAGAATAGGACCGACTGGGCGACATATTATGACGTCATAGCTATCAATTCAAACCAAATAGGTAGAGGAGCAAAAAAAGTTTTTATTTAATAAAACTTATTTATTAAGATCAAGGGGGAAAAAACATCAGATTTTTTGAATAAAATTAATTTACTAAGATTGAGAAAAATAACAACCGAGTTTTTAATAATATTTATTTATTAAGGTTCTGTGAGAAAAAACATAAATCAGATTCTAGTTCTTCAATTCCGCTCATCTCTGCATTACCGCCGGAGTAGTTATGAATAATCATGCAATATTACTAGGTCACATACGAACATGCATCCTTTATGTAAACGAAAGTTTTAAATCGAGTATATGAACGCAACTTAAAGTGACATTTGGTTGACGATTTAGATTATCAACCATTCATAGCCAAAGCTCAATAAATGAAAATAGAATAGCAACCAGTATTAATAATCAATATTTGTTAACGTTTGTTTACAAATGTTTGGTTTTGTTCTAGAATTAGCCGAGTGCCAAAAAAGGGTTTCAAGATTTTTTTGGAAACCGTACTTTTCAAGCAACATTTGACAGATGGAGATCATTGGCTTTCTTATTCTTATTTTAATCGCACTATACGCTCCTGCTAAGTAGTTATTATTCTCCGTTGCGTGTCTGTTTTTTTTTTTCTTTTGTCTGTGGCTTATTCCGTTCTCCACATAAATTTTGCCAATATCCTGTAGTGAAAGAGACACTAGAACTACAGAGGATGGTGATCGGTAAATTTTGACTCCGGTTTCTTTCTCGAGTGCACTCCGCCTACCCTAACACCAAACGACACACCAAAAAATTATTAGTACATCAAAGCGAAACGAGGGCGGGCCGCTAGTTGGATATAAAGAAAAATAGGTACACTACAGTTTAATTTAATGTTTTCTAATATGTTTAATCAGGCGAATAAAGCTAGGGTTGTTAGTTATAGTTAGTAAAATTTTAATTATAACTGGACGAGGGGCATTGGATGTATTCTGCATCTGTATTGTTCATAAAAGTGAAATATGATTGACATAGGACGCCATTTGCAATAATTGTAACATCTTCCGCTAAAGTGACTATTTTTCTAAAACACAACATTTCATACGTTATGTAAAACATTTCTTTAATATTAGACTCATCATTATGTTTAAAGGGTAGGTAAATAATTTTGTTTTGCCTCCAATGTCGGATTTTTTCCACCAATAGACCCAATTAAATATATACGTGGAAAAATAATTAACTCTCTTCATGCATATTCGCTTTAACGTATTTTAACATAACAATTACGTTAACTTAAAAACGAAATAGAATAATATATAACACCTAAAATTGTATAATTACGTTCAAATTTTAAATTCATCGCAAATTCGCCTCCATTTTAAACGTAATCTATATTCAATAGCCGTTCATTCGAAATTACATGAAAATGAATTATGGCGCTTTTAATCTTGTATAATAATGTCGCCGAGCTAGAGATGTGCCAAAAGGTTCCAATTAAAATTTTATGCGAGATAACACTTACCTATTGCGTCAGCTGAATAATGCGCAATTCGACTTGATGACTTTTCAATTTTACCCCTAACAAGGTTCCCTCCGTGAGACGTCGTTAATAGGGCCACGATTGTATTTTGATGTTATTGAATCTATCCGAAAATTCGATGTTACAAGCAGTCCACAAAGAGAATTTGAATTTCCTATTTCGTCGTTTTATTTTTATTTGAGAATTGGCGTGATTAATTTGTCATACTGCCTCACTGTTTCGATGTATTCGTATGTAGGATATAAATACAGAAAAACTTGAGAGGAAAGGGGGTGTTTCTTATTCTTCCTATGACGTGTCATTCTACTAATCATTTTATTCTTACCTCAACCAATAGACAATATCATTGCTGGCCTCCAAGTTGCATTTTTACGTATCTCATAAATGATTGCTTGATTTTAAACCCATGACTCAATAATTAAAAAAAAGATTCATAAACATCGTTTTTCCTCATTGGTAGTAGATATCATTTTCCTCTAATTAAAAGCAAATCAATATTTGTACTGTTTTTCATTGACGGGTTCCATTGTTTCTCTACAAAAGTTCTTGCCAAATTTTTTCACAATCATCAAAAAAGAATGAGTCATCAGAATCGATCTCAATCTCTGAGATTGATATCGAATAAGAATAGAAATTTCACCGAACAATTGAGAACCTCCTGAAGTCTGTGTAAAACGGCAATTTCTTATAAGAGTAAAATTCTAGGAAATCAGAGTCGCACACGGACTAGAATAAAAAATATTTACTGATGGATTTAGAACCACCTCCATACTGTATAAAACTGCCATATGTCATAAAAGGAAAATTCTAGAGGAGTCTACCCGTAACCCTAATCTTGGTACGAGTAGTATGTGTCGACGTATCATTAAGGCAATCTCCGTATTTTTTTCAGTCTTTCGTCGCTCAATCCAATTCCGTCCCTCGCTTAGCCCTTCCCACGCAAGTTTTTCTGTAGATTCATGATCTCTACGCCAGTTCGTTAAAGATTATACCAGTGATTTTGTGCTAGTAACTGTAATGGCACTTTGTGCGTATGGAACAACTCATGATGGAGAACTGTTCAATTCGCGTTATTTTGTATATAAAAGTACACCTAAAACAAGTTGGAATACATTAATTAAGACAAATGAAATTTATATACACGATTTATTTTCAAATATAATAAAAAGTATTTACAAAAAAAACAGCAGTTTTAAAAAAAAACGCGCCTTGTCCTCTCAAAGCTTTCCCGCCTTCTCCCAAAATGCGTTTGAAAACGTGAAGAGTTTTAGCGGTAATATGCCTTGTTTTTTTTTCTTTAAAAGGAAAATTAAACTTATACAGCCAGTATTTGAAAATGGCCCTGCCTGATTGTCGATCGATAATAGGGTATTTGATAGTATTAAAAAGTGCCAATTGGTAGCATCTGTGTTAAGAATGACTATTGGCAGAGATTTTTACTATTTTTACAAAAAAAATATTCATAATTTTACTAAAAACCCACGAAAAAGATAATAGTTTTCTTATCTATTGTCACGTGACCCAAAATGCTTGGGATTGGTGGAGCCTAAAATGACGTCACACCCAAGTAAACTTCCAGTTAAAGTGACATTACATTGTATCGTTTGACGTTTTAATAACAGTTGTGTGACGTCACACACTAGTAAGACGCCATATTGTCCAGAGAAACGTTTTCGCGGCAACTTGAAAATGGAGTTTTTGACATGGTTATTTTTATGTCTTTATTTATTTTTAAGCATTTGACTGCTAGATGTTTAAATCTAAAGAAAAGTTTAACTAGAAATTATTTAATTTACTGAAATACACAAAAGAATAATGAATAGCCACTTTTTACGGATTCTATAATCATTATTCAGTAACGTAAGATCGTTTTCTAAAACTTGTCAAATACCCTATTAGGCACTTTAGGCACTAGTGCACTTTCTATCTTTATTCTTTAATTTAAAGAGCTCAATGGCGCAGTGATTGGCGCTTCCGGTCTGCGACCGTGAAAACTATAATTCTGGTATAACCGTTTACAACATGCAATAGGAAAGCGGCCTAATATTTTTCTCTAGTTCCACTACGCTTTGCAAAGCGCATTAGGACATCGCTTGTTCTCGCATGCTAAAATATCATATTCTAATGTTCATTATCACCACATTCTATCATTATCATGGTAGTCTATTTATAATAATATTCTATGATTATCGTAATATAAAAATATTGAATGAAGCATTCTATAAATATAATCAAAGAAAATGACCCCTAAGTCAAGCACCTGTGCCTTCAGATCACACCCTTATTAAATCCGCAGAATAGAAATTGGAATCCCTTTATTGAAGCAAAGATTATTCCGGTTTTCATTTCTCATTCAAACGATAGGGTTGGTGCATATTATTCTGTGCTACGAAAACAGTTAAACGCACATTAATCATGAAACGACGAGACAATGCAATAACAAATCAAGAGAGGAAAGGTACAGCGGATTTTCCGCTGGAATTGGACCGCCCATCTGGGGAAATAGTCTCCACCTTACAAAAGACCACAAATCCCACCAACCACACATGGCTTTTCGAACCTGCTTGGTTATGCAGGCCGAAGCAGCGGTGCGGACGGGGGGCGGTACGGTGGGCACTAGGCCGCGTACTCAGCCCCCATGTGCGGGCCATCCTGCACACGTCTGCGGGGTCCCCGCGATACCCCGAGAGACCCCTGCCGCGGAGCCCCGGCAAGACCGGGAGGCTGCTAGGTGCGGAGACGCGGAAGAATCCCTAATCCCGCTACTTCGCGCTAAGCAGCTTAGAGGGTATTCGCAGGGTTTATTAGCGGATATTATGCCGTAAAGAGCACCCGTAAGGTTTACGGGGTCCTCAGTGGGTAGCCACTGCTGGGGCTCGTAAGGCTTGCGGGAGCCAGGTCTGAGGTCCGTTCGGCGGTGTGCCTCTTAAAGGCGCCGTCGTCTGTAAATAGTATTTTTTGCCTGCGTATAAAAAAAGGCCGAAGCAGCGGAAGATACGCGCGGAATGGCCTCCACCGCCTGTACTTTCTTGACTCCCTACAAATTATTCTTTATCTATCTCCTTGTCCCTATGGTCCCTCTCCCCTTTCTGGGGCGGACGTACACGAAACGCCTTCGTCGGAATCCCAGCCGTCCCGTGCCCACTTTGAAGTGGTACCGCCTGCTCCAAATTGTACGGTCCTCTCTTCTTTCGCAGCCTCTGGTCTTTATTCACAGAAGACTATAGTAAAATAACACTACCTTCTGGTGGTATTGTTTTCTGCTGGTTCGTATGGTTCTAGGCCTCCGCGGGGTTGGGAATTAGGTTCAGGCTGGCAAGATGAGGATGGCTGGTGCGGCACATGCCACTTCATCTATCTTCGCGACTGGACTCCACTTACACTTAACATCAGGTGGGAGGGTACCCAACCAAAGCCATCAAGGTTCTCATAACACTCCTAATAATGACACATAGATGATTGCAATCGTAGAAGGCTGCGTTCAGAACATGCGTTCCGGGTGCAGACAACGTGAGTTTTGGCGTAAGTTTCATACATTTTATGTCAAAATTGAAACGTCAGGGATAAGTCCACGCGTCAGGGTAAATTAAATAGGTAACGTTCGGTACAGAGTTTATTAACATTATATCCCCTCGTATACTAGGGTGTTTAATTTTTCCAAAACTTTGATTTTCATGTGAAGTCGATTTTCGCTGGAGCCTCACTTTACAAATACTTAAAGAAAAGTACAAATACTTATAAAAAAAAAAAGAAAAAAAAGGCCAAATTTCATGAATTTTGAAGAATATTTAGCGGTTGCACATGTTGGCCACTTTTTTCTCGCAGTAGTGAAATACGTTATACTGAAATGTTTAGAGTCCTAAAACGGAGGTGTAAGTATAAGACAAACGTAGGATTGCCCTTTTTAGCTGAACGTGTTTTCAGGATGTCAAGTAAAAAATGATAAAATATTTAACATGTCAATAAAACAGAATTAAAAGAACAAGATCAAAAACCTAACTTTTGAATGAATTGACCAGAGCCTTTTCGTTTCTACTAAAAGTAGTCGAGTCTCTACAATTACGCCGTGATGCGGCATCATTAAGCGCATTCTACCGACTATACCACGGCGAGTGTTCTGAGGAGCTATTCTTGCTTATCCCTCCATCACCTTTTCTTCAGAGGACCACGCGCGCTGGCCCTTCGTTGCCACTGACTTACTGTGGCCACTATTCCTACACGAACAAAGAAATTTGGTGACTCATTTCTTTGTCGTACTATTCGTAAGTGGAATTCTTTACCTGCGCACGTGTTCCCTCCTTCCTATAATCTGAGGTCCTTTAAGAGAGGCGTGAAGAAGCATTTTTGCAGGCCGGCAAGGTGAGGATTGTTGGTATAGCAGTTTGTAACTGCTGTACCAGCTATCTTCGCGTTTGGACTTTATCACCACTTAACATCAGGTGGGGTAGAGTTATTTGCCTACCTCGCTATAAAAAAAAAGTAAGACGTTTTTGAATTGTTTGCGATTGATTGTTTCCTGTGACGTGACTGAATACTCTGATGATTCAATGGAAAACTATGTGTATGCTCTCGCTCTATTATCAATGATCAATGCAGAAAGAGGAATTTCTTCGAACTAAAACAGTGGATGTAGAAAATCGTCGAAATTACAAGAAAAAAGTGGTCGACAGAAGGAATTATGTGGTACAAAGTTGGTTTATATAGCACGGACTGTGAAACCATCATATTTTAATTTGTTTTTAAATGAGATTTTATGTTTGTTATAAATGTATTTTTTAGTAAAAATTATAAATGTCGTTAATCAAAATTTGGCATGGATAAGTTTTATATCATCGAGACTTGGGAGCAAACGAAATCGGAAAAAAATCTTTTTTTTTTATTAGCAAAATGAAACACCCCAATATACACTTCTATTACCAGATGACATCATACTCGTACCATGTCATTTACAAGCATACTTTTTCCAAATCAGATTATTGAGATAAATGAGGGAATCGAATAATTCTATGTAAGAAATAAATAAATAGATACTTGTTTAAATCGCTATGAGACATACGATAGCAAAATCCTAGAAAGTAAGGCAGCCCTAAAATTTTCCTAATTTATTCGAGATATAATTGAAGTGACGAGAGGAATCAAGGGCGGGAGTGTATTCGCGAGTGAATTTTCAGTGAATTGTTTGCGACCATTTGCATTTCGATTGTCAATTTGATCCTTAAAATCGCTTCTGGGTGTTAAGCTTAAGAGGGGAGGCGGGTAATGTTTTTTTCCATACAAATGTTCTCGACTGAAACCTCATTGATTTTTCTTAATAAAGAAAATATTTTACTATATAAAATATAATTTTAAATTTATGCTCCTGCATAAAATGAGTGAGAAAACATAGGAATGTTTTCTGTTTTTTCGATAACTTGTCTTTCAAAGAAACTAGAAGCCCTCAAAATGCCAAAAATAAACAAATTTTTATCACCAATTTAGACGTCTAGTATGGAGATTCAATAAGAATTTACAAAATAAACCTTAAGGCTTAGTATAACTTATTAGTCTATGGGTAAAATTTATCTTACCTAAATACATCTAATTTTCGAGGAGATAATCGTCGAGAGACAAACCTTTAAATAATAGGGGTGATGATGGGGTAAAGTAAACGAAATTCTATTTAGTCCGTCAGTTAGATGATCAAAAAATTATGGACACGTATTTTTTCTTTGGGCAATCAACCAAAAAATGACAAAGTTATAGCGCGTCAAAGTTTGGGAGTAGGGGCTCGTGACGTCACTTTTTAGTGAATTTTCACTTAAAAGTGTACCAAAACGTGACGTCATGCGACTTTTCAAATCAATATATCTCTGCAATGTTTATATTATGTGAAAAAAGAAAAAAATACGTGTCCAATACTTTTTGATCTGATAAGCGAAGAAAAAAAAATTAGTCATCATCTCTATTATTTTGTTTTAAGAATGAAACTGAATATATTCATATCTAAATATATGTTTCAGCTAAATTACCTTTAGAAATAAATTCACGTAGTTATGTATAATAATTTAATCACAAAAAATGCTCACTTAAAGTAATAAGATTTCTATAAATTTCAATTTCATTACAGTAAAAATGTTATAAAAAAGACACAATTTGGATACAAAAAGTAGCCACTAAATTCGGAGGTACAAAGTGGGGGGATATTCTGTGACTTTAATTTGAATACCTTTTTATGTCCTAAGTTCATTTTGAAAAACGTCCATCACTTGGTAAATGAATTATCTTGAATAGTTTATTGCAACGTGCTTGGACGAAGCGAAAGGACTAGTTGAGGTTCACGACTGGAATGCTAGATTTTCAATGTCACATTTGGATTTAAAGGTTACAATTCATAGGTAGCGATAAAGAGCCAGCGGCAAGGTAATCCTGGAGAGTTAAAAATGTACCTCTAAAACAGAAAATTCACCATTAAGACTTAATTTTATTTAACTAGCTAATCAGTTTAAATATGTCCAAGTGGTAGGGAAAAAAAATTTTCGAACGATTCAAAAGAGTTGTACTATACGTCCAATTTGAATAAAGATGTATTGATATGTTTTTATTTATTTTTAAGCATTTAACTGCTAGATGTTTAAATCTAAAGAAAAGTTTACTAGAAAAAATTCCATGCGGGCCAGGCAGCGGACGGGACACGAACCCGCACCCTTCGCAATCCGGGCAAATGCACTGACCATTATGCTACCACGGCCCTATTGGCCGCGTCGAAATTTTCCTAGCCTTAAGCTGCAAGGCAGCGCCATCTCTTCACATCGTAGGTAACCCACAATGTCAAATGAATATTTTTTCAAGTATTAAACATTTGAAAGAAGAAATAGCAATTATAGTTATGTTTTTATTTATTTTTAAGCATTTAACTGCTAGATGTTTAAATCTAAAGAAAAGTTTACTAGAAAAAAATCCACGCGGACCAGGCAGCGGACGGGACGGGGAGATGTATTGATTTCTGATTTCTGATAACAGCTAAGTTTACTCTCGTGTGTTTTATAAGCTTTTCTTTAACTGAAGTCGAGCCCTTAGGTCCCGTCACGTCTCATGTGATCTCACGATGAGTCTCTACTACTGATGTTTGCTCAGAAGCTCCTTACAGGGTTCATTGCCTGGATACAACATAGAATTAGCGCGTGACAGCTTGATTTTTATCCCTTAGGATGTGAATTGTTTATTTTCTAACATCAAGTAGGGAGAATACTGGGTAGAGTGTAAGAAATAAATATTCTCTACTAGGAGCTTTCAGTTACATAATGATTATGCCTTGGATTCTGTACAAACTGCACGGAAGTGGCACAAAAAAAAACACAGACCTCGTGCTCTACACGACTTGAAATGGCATTGAAAATTAATCTACCTATTACAGATTACTCAAAAATGGGTGCGTGTACTTATGTAGGCGCGTGAGAAGTTATCCTTCTTTGGCATCGTTTAAAATTAGTTTTTAATTGCATGCAAATAATTAATTACAATAAATTTAAAAAAAGTCTGGAAAAGGACACAGTCAATAAAGTTCAGTTTTAATTTGAAAAAATAAATAAATAATCAAAATATTCAATTAAAATCGCTACTGAATATAATTTATTAGAACATAATAATATGTGATTTGCACTTGTATGAAACTCAAACACGTATTCCGAATATACAAACTAGAAACATGTGGATAAATATTATAAATATGAATACCTATAACTGTTACTTTATTACAAAAAATAAAGATGTGGTTTTTGGTTTGGTTGTAAAAATAAAGATGTAGTTTGTGTTTTCTACTACACCAATGGTCAAGAGATGGCGCTGTAGTCTCCTGAATCGCGCTTTGGTTCCGTTGTTCCAGATTAATAAATACTTTTGATAGGCCTTCACAATGCAGTCGTTAGCACCCACTAAATAGAGATTCTATTTCTATTTTGTTGGTAGATTTTCTTCGACCAACTTCGTGCTGTTAAAATTTTGTGTTACAGTGATGCGCGCGCATCTTAAAATTTCACTCTCATCATTTTTTCATAACGCGCCTAAAGAAGTATAACTTCAAAAAAAAGTGTCTAATGCCGCTTAAGAAGTTTTCACTTCAAAAATGCATTTTATTCTCTAAAGCTGCCACCTGGACGTCCTTGATAGAGACTTATTCTTATAATACGATAAAATAAAATATTACTATGTTTCGTCCAATATATTGAAAGTCAACAACCTTTCCAATTTTATTGATTTCGTCTTACGAATTTTCGATTAGGTCACGTGTCCTGACGCGACCAGGCCACGTGTTCTGATGCGAGTTCAACATTTTTTACCCATTATAAATAAAAACAGTGTACAACGCCGCTAAAGAAGTTTTCACTTCCAAAATCTACTTTTCACCCGCCGCGTGATGTTGCACCTTGCGCCACGCAAAACTCGCGGCTAAGGGCACCTTTACAGCCTCAATCGTCACCAATATCGAAAAAAGTGTAATGACCTAAAATATTCCTTGGTTCAATACCGAGGTGCTTTTTTTAATATTTTTTAAATTCGGCCCCGTTCTCGAAATATCGGAATTTTTTTGTTTCTTTCGATTTCCAAAAAGTTTTTGACTTTTCCAAAATCATCTTCTTAAAGCTCATCAAATTCCACGTCTTTTGGTATCACGGGCGAGTCGCACTTTCAGCGAAAATGGGGGCCTACTGGAGCGAACGAAAAAATATTTTCAATGTTAAAATATCTACTACATATAATAGTTGTCCTAGTCGCTACGCATGCACACATTGACTGCTCTCAAACAATGTGATAATAGAGTCAATTAGACGTGCGAAACATAAGCCGTTTCCTTTGCGTGATTGCTCTATCTATGCGTTAAATAATAAAACTCTCCAGAGAAGTCTATATCGATGATGCAAATGATGTTATTTTTTTATTGTATATAAGTATTATTCATGCTAACGGTCATTAAATTAATCTGAAAACTTCAAGGCATAACGATGTTTTTCACTCTGCTGTATTCGCTAAAGTTCAAAGAGTTCATATCAAAATAACCGCAGCTATTACGGCGAAACTTTTAATAGAACGGGTTTGGGAGCGCGCTGTGCAGGTAATGTACCTAGTCTCTTGAAAGGAAATGCAAACTACATATATTTAATGCAACGAGACAGTAAAGGACGCGATGGAATAGCTCTGAAAAAAAGAGATGAAACCTTAATAGAATAACAAATTTATGTAAGTACTCACAAAAATGTGAATTTAAAATTACTGCTTTTGTTAGGCAAATTTGACCGAGTCATGTTGTAAAATCGCATACAATTTAAGTAACTAATGTGATTTAAATTATTAAAAGGACGGTAGATTATCACATTTTCCTCCTCTGGCAACACTGTCGCAAACAGCTGATTTTGAATTGTCCCTATATTTTTCAAGTTAATTTACAATAATCTTGTTAATTTAAGGTTCTAAACCAATACATCATTAAGTAAACATTAAATATTAAGTGTTTTATAAAAATACCAGTGTGAATAACGCATAAAAGTGTAAAACAACTGTGAATAATACCGGCTTTTTTTTTGTAAGTCATTGTCATCTGTTTTCAAGAAATTTCTCTCTTAATACGCAGTAAGTGCAACAAGTTTTATTAAACTGAAACCACTAATAAAACAAAAACTACTTAATTTTAATGTGCTTATATTAGTGTTGGATAAAATTGTAGAATACTGCCTTACTTTACAAAATAATTACGCACATAACCTTGCTCTGTTTGGTTAGACAATTCCTGTTATTTCAATTTCGTACATTTATACTTATTAATTTCGTTGAAACATGATGACACGTAAGGCTTTATCTCGTCAGGAAGAGTCCAAACTCCAGCTGACTTTAAGAGAACTTAAGTCATCCAAGGAATTGTGTGATCAACTCAACAGGGAACGGGATGACAATGAAAGGGAATTATTAGACATTTTAAGTAAAAATCAAAAGTTAAAGAGTGAAATGGCTGAGCTACACAAACAGTATAGTGATGCCATTGATGCTCGGGACAGGCTGCAGTGCATCGTGGATGGCTTTGATCAGTGCAGAAATGAGTATGAGCAAACATTGCAGCGAATTCATATTTTAGAAACACAATTACAAGATGCCAATCACACAATTTCACTCCTAGAAACATCAAAACAAAACATAACAGCCTCATTGAATCGGAGCCTTTTCGATGAGCTGGTGGTTTGTGCCCCGGACATAGTTTCTGCTACAATTAATAACCAGATTGTTACTGTCACCACTGTCACCATAGACCTCACACATGATGATACTAAAAACAGTAAGAATACACTGGGGGTTATTGGATGTAAAGGAAATAAATTAAAGAAGTACATAAAAATACATTAAAAAAACTCAAAAACTTGTAAAAAAACAAAAGTTCTTTATAAAAAATGTAAAATTAAACAAGGAAAGATTGCAATTAATTGATAAATTGGATATATATTCAATAAAATATGACAACATTAGCCTAAGATATAAAAAAGACACACAAACATTGCAAAGTAAAATTGAACAATTACAAGAGTGTCTTATAAATGTTACAAAAAAATATGAACTGTCACAAAAAGAAATAAAGGAACACATGAAGGCACTGAATGAGTTGGTTGAATTATGTTATTACAACAATGACAGATTTAATTCTTTAACTAACAATCACACATGTGATTGTAAACAGTTAACAGCTCAGTCACCTGTCAATTGTGATTCCTCCATATCACAACACATTAGTTCCCCACAGCAGCCATCAAAGGAATGCTTGACTTCAGTGAAAACAATTCACTCGGACAACTTAGTTTTAGATAATAAATATAAAAAAATCATATTATTTAGTGATGAAATTGGCAAGGGCATGGGCTCTCTTTTATCTAAAATGGGAAATTCAATTATCAATCACTGTATGCCTAATGTTTCTTATAAGGATATCTTAGGAAATGCAATCAAACAGAATTACAGTAAATTTTTTGTGGGAAATAGAGGCAATTTGAACAAAAAATTATTGATTCAATATGTCAATGACCTGAGCTCATTAAATGTTGAAAAAATTATATTGTTTACATTGCCCTATTGTAGAAGTCTGCCAAAGGAGGAAAATATCTTAAGATATAAATTAAATATGCTTTTGTTCACAATGTGTAAAAGTGAAAAAATTCATATTATTGACACTAACAATTATGTTAGAAATTTATATTTGACCAAAGATAAATATTATCTTTCTAATTATTATAAAAGACAGATAGCTAAGTCGCTATCATATTATTTTTATATAACAGCCAAAAACTTGGCTAAACAAATTGCTTTTATTGAGCAATGTTCCATTGACTTGACAGTCAGTAATTCTTCTACTGACAAATTACAAAATAATAACTATTGTTTAAATTAAATAATGAGACAACAGACAACTCGTCTTGCTTAATAATAAATAATTATTGTAATAACTTGCACAAAAATATTAATTTAATTAAGAAAAATCCCAAACAATTAAAAGAAAATGTAAACTTGATCAACCTGATGCATATAAATATTCAAGGAATGATGGGTAAGGACTTAGAAATTGAATTATTTTTGAATTGTAACAATATAGATATATTTTGTATCACAGAGTATTGGCTTAAAAGTCATCAATTCATCTTTAATTTTAATAATCATCAGGTTGGTAGTTCGTTCAGTCGAGAAGATGCGATTCGCGGTGGCTCTTTAATTTTATTAAATAAGGCACTTAAATTGAAGGAACGTAAAGATATTGTGAGCCTCTCGGTTGAGCGAACAATAGAGATTTCTTGTGTGGAACTGGACCAGCTTGTTGTATTGAGTGTATACAGACCTCCTTCAGCATTGTATGATTGTTTTGAAACTATTATGGATGAAGCTTTAGAAAAAATTATCAACACTGGTAAACGATTAATTGTTTGTGGTGACTTTAATATTAATCTATTAGAAACCTCTAATTTGAGTATTAAATTAAGAAATCTATTTCAATCATATAATCTTGAAAACTTGTTCATGGAGCCTACTAGAATAACTGCCACTTCGGCCACTTGTATTGACAATATTTATACGGATATAATACCACATTCAAAAGTAATTGTTAATCAACTGGATAGTGATCATTGTGGCCAGATGATTACTTTTACACATCCAAATAAAAATATCACCAAGAAATATATTACTATTGTGCCAAAATCTGTTAACCGTATAGATAAATTCAATTAGATAGGAGTTTGAGTTATTTAAAGTATAAAAGTAGTCCAAATGATATGTATAATGATTTTTTTAATAATTTTTGTAAAGAATTTAATGATGTCTTTGTTCCCAAAACCATATGTGTTAGTGATGCAGTAACTTTCAGCGAGTGGGCCACCCCAGGCATACATAAAAGTAGAAGGAAACTTTATGAACTTTACAATGAACGCAGCATTAATACTAGTGAAAGTTTCAAAGAGTACGTACGTAATTATTCAAAGTTATTTAAAAATGTATGTCGTACTGCAAAATCAAATTATTTAAGTAGTAAGATTAAGAATAGTAATGACAAAATCAAAATGACTTGGAACATTATAAACAATGAAACTGGAAAATCTAAAACTCGAAATACTAGTTTTAATTTAAACATTGAACATAGAAATGTTACATCAGATGTTGAAGTTGCTACAGCATTTGAGAACTTTTTCACTGATATTCCAGTTTCAACTACAAAATCTTTGAACTCGTCCCCCATTGCTGCTGAATCAATATTAAAAGAACACATAAAACAATATACTAGTCAATTTAAATTTAAGTATGTTAACTGTAAAGATGTAATAAAATATTTCAACCAATTAAATAAAAAGAAAACTGCGGATCTGTGGGGTAACTCCGTGGATGTTTCTGGATCAGTAATTGAGACAATAGCTCCTATTTTGGCTAGCATTTTTAATCAATGTGTTGACTGTGGTGTTTTTCCTGATCTAATGAAACTCAGTAAAATAACTCCATTACATAAATCGGGTAGCACATCTGACCCCACAAACTTTAGACCTATATCCGTGTTACCCACCTTTAGTAAGATTTTAAAAAAAATTATGCTAGATCAAATGCAATCATATTTTTATAGTAATAACATTCTTCATAGTAAACAATCTGGTTTCACAAGGGGTCGCTCAACAACCGATGCCGGTGTTGAGCTTGTACAGCAACTTTTTGATGCCTGGGAGAACTCGCAAGATGCATTAGGTGTATTTTGTGACTTATCAAAGGCTTTTGATTGCGTTTTTCATGAAACATTGATCAGGAAACTTCACCACTATGGATTTAGAGATACCACTCTGGATCATATTGTATCTTATTTGAGTGATAGGGTTCAGAGGGTTGACATCAATGGAGTAAAATCTCCTGGTTCGTCGGTTAAGATGGGAGTTCCGCAGGGCTCAATCCTTGGTCCTTTCTTATTTTTAATTTATATCAATGACTTGCCCTATTTTGTAAAGGATAACCACGAAATAGTATTGTTTGCGGATGACACTTCACTTTTGTTTAAAATTAAACGTAGGGAGTCACAAATTGATGACGTGAACAGGTCTATTTCGAAGGTAGTCCACTGGTTCAATGTTAATAATTTGATGCTAAATGAAGGGAAAACTAAGTGTTTGAAATTTGTATTACCTAATGTGAAACAGGTAAAAACTAATGTAAATATAAAGGATCGACATATGAGCTCTGTAGATACCACAGTGTTCTTAGGAATCGCACTAGATTCTAAGCTGCAGTGGGGCCCACATATTGATGGATTGTCGAAGAGACTTAGTTCTGCAGCATATGCTGTAATGAAAATACGGCAGTTAACGGATATAGAAACTGCCAGATTAGTCTACTTTAGTTATTTTCATAGTGTAATGTCTTACGGTATTTTACTGTGGGGAAATGCCGCCGACATTCAAACTATATTTGTGCTGCAGAAGAGGGCTATTCGATCAATTTATAATCTTAAAGTTAAGGATTCATTAAGAGATAAGTTTAAAGAAATAGGTATATTGACAGTTGCATCACAATACATATATGACAACTTAGTATTTGTAAAAAAAAATATTAATTTGTTTACTAAAAATAGTGAAATACACACATATAATACCAGAAATAAAAATAACTTAACTTTACCTGCTACTAGGCTCCACAAAATCAATAATTCGTTTAGAGGTCTTAGTGTTCGCTTTTACAATAAAGTTCCAAGCAATATTCAAGAGTTAAGCATGACTAGATTTAAATCGACCATTAAAAAATCACTAGTTAAGAAAGCATATTATAAAGTGTCTGATTATATTACAGACAAAAATGCTTGGGTATGAACTGTTCCAACCATTCCAACGGGTATTTCTATATGATTTAAATTATGAATTATGTGTTGACAATACTATAATTAAACTGAAAGCTCTATATAAAGTTGATAACTTAAGTAAGATTATCAGACTGTTTAAGAATATTTGATTGACAAAACGGCGTGGTCGTGATTTCTCCTTTGCTTTGTTTTGTAATTGTTTGTTGTGTCTTACAGGTAAATGACCTTAATTTAAGTAAATATGTTGAAGTTAGTATGGGTAGTTATGGGTAGTCATGCTCTCATAATAGTCTCTTCGGCGGTGTCGTGTGAAGCGGGTCGTTACGTTCCCTAAAATATGGTTGAGTGAAGCGATGGCTGGTTCATGCGTCATGCTCGTGAACGGGTGCTGCCAGCGGAGATGAGTCTGTCCTAACTTCCTTAATATTGAAGTTAATGTTTAGTCACACTGAATGTAAATAACACTATTTATATTTATACTGTATGACACAGCAATCAAAATGCAGGTAAACAATTAATGTATATTTAATAATTATGTAATGAAAAGTGACTTCATGAATCACCTCTGAAGTCATTTTTCAATTTGACGACTCTGTAAATAATAAAACAGGGAGAAAAAAACAGCCCTTGCTGAGTTTCTTGCCGGTTCTTCTCAGTACAAGGTCTCCCGCCGTAGATTTACGAACCGATGGCGTAGCTTCTAGACATTCATATGTGCTTGTAACAGCCTAAACTGAATAAATGATTTTGATTATGATTATGATTATTATGATTACATTATCAAAACATTATAGAGATATATTGATTTGCAATGTCGCATGTCTTGATACAATTTCCACTTAGAAGTGACGTCACGAGCCCCCTGCTCCCAAACTTTGACGCGCTTTATCTTTGTAATTTTTTGGTTGTTATGGCAATAAGAAAAAATATGGGTCTACTATTTTCTGATGATTTAACTGACGGGCTAATAGAATTTCGATTACTTTATTCCGTCATTATCCCTATTATAGTTAGCGTCAGTCTGCTATCATGTTTTTTTTTGTGTGTATGGTCGCAGATGCCCTTTACAGCGTCTCCTATCCAGCGAGATTCTAACGTCAAAGTAAAAGTCAAGGGTCGGCTCAACTAGAGGGCGTCTCTGACACGGCGGTGACAACTACACGCCCCACCTATAACCAACGGATGGCGGAAACAATCACTCCCCATCTTCAAAAGATGGCGCTATCGGCGTTCCGATCAATAAGTATGGAGCCTACATCGCGTAGGATAAATTCGGAGGCAAACACTTAATATATACAATTCCCGACTTACATTAGTCGGGTACTTCCGATAGACGTCTCGGAATAGTCTGTAATAGACTTCAATCAGCCGCTACCACCCTTGGCGATTGGTTCCGTAGATGGCGTATCGAGTTTAATCCGGAAAAAAGCGTCGCGATCCTCTTTAGCACGACACCGCCTCCCACGCGTTCTCTTCCGAGCATCCAATTATTTGACCGGGTCATCCCCTAAGAGGACCGGGTCATGTGCTTGGGAGTAACGTTAGATAACTAAAAATAAAAATCTTGCATCCGCCCTATCATGACCTACGTGAGTGCTTGCTTCGCCCACGTACCTCCGTCGCATCTTAAACCACTACAAACGCTGCAAAAACGTGTGTTGCGCGGTGCCACGGGTTGCCCGTGGTACGTGCGCAACATTGATTTGCATCGTGATCTCAATTAGACTCCATCGCGAAGTATATGAAGGACGCCTAGAGACGTTACTTCGATAAAGCCGCACATCATGCGAACCCCTAGTAGTCAAAGCCTCTAGCTATAATACGTCCGCCCTCCCATCCTTCAATCGTAGTTCCCTCCGATTCCGTCGGCCTAAGCACGTCTTAGAGTACCCTGACGACGAAATCACCCGTACCAACGCACCTCTGACTCCTCCCACACAGGCCTCAAACACCAACACTACACAGCTAGCATACTTGCGTACTATCTTAGCATTAGGCAGACACCGCACCCGTGGGATAAGAGTGCGAAGACCCGGTCTATACTCGACACGCTATACCAGGCACAGGTACTTACTTACCTGGGCGTTTTTCTCCGCCCTCCACGACAACGGCTTACTAGAGCCGAGGTTCCAGTCTCAGAGACGCCCTCGCACGCACTCGCCAATTCTCGGCTTGAGGTCCCCTTAGGATCTCGCCGCCCTAAAACCCGATTACGCTGTAAAAGTCAATTGCGACCCACAGCATACACACTCAAAAAAAAAGTCGAGTCGCGGCCTCCGAGCTACCATCATCCAGCTCGGAGAAAGATATTCACCTGCGCGTTCACCGCAAAAAAATACCATTTGTCGTATCTCCTCTCTTTGAGAACACTCCTCTAACTGCCTCAGCTAGTATTGGAATTCTTGGCGTTGACATATCGAGTGACGTGCAGTTTCGGGATCATTTAGAGGGCAAGGTCAAATTGGCCTCTAAGATGCTTGGTGTGCTCAATAGATCGAGAATGTACTTCACACCGGCCCACCGACTGCAACTTTATAAGGCACAGGTTCGGCCTCACATGGAGTACTGCTCTCATCTTTGGGCGGGGGCACCCCAGTACCAGCTTCTCCCTTTAGATCGCATCCAGCGCCGAGCGGCTCGAATCATCGACGACCAGGACCTTTCCGATCAGCTTGATCCTTTGGCTTTGCGTAGGGATGTAGCATCGCTCTGCATCAAAAAAAAAATAATTCAATATCGTTTATTCAGTCTAGGCTGTTACAAGCACTTGTGAATGTCGAAAAGCTATGCCATCGGTTCGCAAATCTACGGCGGGAGACCTTGTACTGAGAAGAACCGGCAAGAAACTCAGCAAGGGCTGCTTTTTTCTCCCTGTATTGTATACAGAGTCGTCAAATTGAAAAATGACTTCAATATGAGGTAACTCATAAAGTCACTTTCCATTACAAATGCTAATATAATAAAAATTATGACTATATAAAAAACTGGTTTAACAAAGTTTAGGAATGCCGTGTCCTGCTGTTTAGGCAAAAAAAAATGAACGATTAAAGTTTAGTACAACGGTTAATAGAATCCAATGAAGCAAGAGCAGACTCATCTCCGCTGGCAGCACCCGTTCACGAGCATGACGCATGAACCAGCCATCGCTTCGCTCAACCATTTTTTAGGGAACGCAACGACCCGCCTCACACGACATCTTCTATCGCATTTATCACGGAGAGTGTTCTGAGGAATTGTTCGGATTAATTCCAGCTGCTACATTTCGCCATCGTACATCGCGACAAAAATTTCAACCCCATCATCTTGATGAGGCTATCCACAACCGTGCGTTTTTGTCGAAATTTTTTACCACGTACGACAAAACTGTGGAATATTTTGTCGCCAGCAGTGTTTCCGGACCAATACGACCCAAAAACCTTTAAAAAAAAGAGCGTACTCCTTCCTTAAAGGCCGGCATCGCATTTGTGATACTCCTGGTGTAGCAAGTGTCCATGGGCGACGGTGATCACTTACTCAGGTGAGACGTCTGCTCGTATGCCACCTATAACGGGTGCTGCCAGCGGAGATGAGTCTGCTCTTGCTACATTGGGTACTATTAATCGTTGTATTTAACTTTAATGGTACATTTGTTTTTATGCCTAAACAGTAGGACACGGCATTCTTAAACTTTTTTTATTTTGAAATCTGTTTTTTATATTTTTTATTTTATAGTCATAATTTGTTTTATCATTTACATTTGTAATGGAAAGTGACTTCATGAGTTATCTCATATTGAAGTAATTTTTCAAATTGACGACTCTGTATATAATACAGGGAGAAAAAAACAGCCCTTGCTGAGTTTCTTGCCGGTTCTTCTCAGTACAAGGTCTCCCGCCGTAGATTTGCGAACCGATGGCGTAGCTTTTCGACATTCACAAGTGCTTGTAACAGCCTAGACTGAATAAACGATATTGAATTGTGAATTTTTGAATTTTATAACATTAAAAAAAAATCCTTTGGCTTTCCTATACTAGTGAACCTCGACTGAGCACAGCAGCAGTAAGCAATCTTCAACCATTGCAGCGCCAACCATAATTCTTCATACCCCTTCCTCATCAGGTCAAGAAACATCAGCAGTCACACAGTAAGCCAGCCTCAAGGTTCAATCGCAGCTCTGAACGACACTTCCTGGAACTTCGGCAGCACTCGACGGCATCATCCCGACCTGGTCTCCGCAGCTCACGACTGGTACTTTGCTTGTTATTCCTACAGACTAATGATTATTAATCGAAGCGATAAAAGGGATACAACAATATTGATTGCCTACCCTTTTGATGATATGGTGACAATATGTCATTCCCACTGCGCCACTAGTTTATGAACGTAATTCGAAAATGCGCTGCAGATGAAATCTGTATTGTTCGTTACCATTATTATTTTGCTTTCATGCAGGAGGAACAAAAGAGAATGCAAATGTGGAATCGCAATATTTTCTCTATGAAAAGTGAATTTTGAGTTACCTGTTGAAATTTACTAGTAAATTAAGAAATAAATTAGGTTATATTTCTGCAAAAAAAAACTTTTTTCTTATAAATGTCTCCACGTTAACTCAATAATTGTAATTGTTTGAGGTTTCATAATTGTCGAATTATGAAACTTAACAATTTTGGTTTTCATAAAATTAATTCAAATAAACATTTCTTTTGGGATCTACGTACTTTAAATACGTAGATAATGAATCCATATAGGTATGTAATTTACTGCACAGGCTTTAGGGTTAGAAAGGGTAAAAATTTAACTCTATTGCTGTCACTCTGTCGTCTGTCTGTCTGTTCGTATGTCGCGGGTCTCTTGATCGCAAAAGGAATGAGTTACAGGAGTCCCTTCCATGAAAAGCAGACGTTTTTTTTCTTTTTTATCAATTACAGATTTTCGAATACAAAGGAGAAGGTTATCAATTCAGACAGTATTTTCGCGCATAACTTAATCAAATTTTCTGAACTGATTCTGATGATTTCTATACTTTGTTTTAATTATTTTTTTCATTATAATATAATGATCAATGTCAGTGTCGCACAAGGAAATCCTATTGACAATGCAATCAATGAAATTCAATATCCTTTTTGAAATCCTTATTCAAATTTATTTTATTTATTTCATTATATACTTAAACTAGTGGCCCACCCTCGCTTCGCTTCGGTGTAGAGCTGTAGTTTAGACTATATTTTGTTCTCAGGCTTCTATTAAACACAATGACTTTCTTTAAATACCTAATTACTAAAGACACGCGCCGCCGCCGCCGCGCTGGCCCCCCATAGGCCCCCATAGGGCCCCCCAGACATAGGGACAGAGAAAGCGACTTGTTTTATACTATGTAGTGATATATGATAGTTTTTCATATATGATACCAATTAAACATTATCAGAAATAACAGAGGGCAAGTTAAATAGTAAGTTGATTTGTTAGCGATTTCCGTGCGCTTCTCGGGTCCGTAAGATTAGCGCGTAAACTGTACCCCTAGCACGAACCATTATCGAATAGTTTGCGAGTGTGAAATGTCAATGTCAAATATATGGAAACTTGAACAGCAGCATCACAAAGTACGCAACGAGAACTAAAAATCCGTACTTATTTGACAATGACATTTCGGTCTAAGGGTACTTACTGTGTACCCTTAGCACGAACCAATATCGAATTCGAACAGTTTGCGAGTCCGACATGTCATTGTCAAATTTTGTATGGAGACTTGAACAGCAGCGCTAAAACGGACGCAACAGAACTAAAAATCAGTACACATTTGACAATGACATTTTGGACTCGCAAACGTTTCGTAAGAATTCGATAATGGTTCGTGCTAAGGGTACTGTCGTGTCTACTGAAATTTTATAAAGAGCTTTTATTACGTTGATAGAGCAACTCATTCGGTCAAAATATTTACTCTCAATATGTCTGTTTGCTGTCCGATATTCAACCTCCCAAATCAAAGAACGTGTACACAATTCGGTTTCGTTCACTACTCAAAACATTCGCAATGTTTGTCGTGTCCACGAGCGCACGCCAATCATTCTCGGATTTGAACGCGCGCCGCGTTTTGATGTTTCGTCATTCCGGGCAGTTATTGGTGATATGATAATTCTATTTTGCGCCGGACGCTCGACGAGTTCTGGGAACAACTTCAGTCTAATGCAGAATCTCGATTCAACGTACTGTGTTATGCTGATATTTCATGTGGCTGTCCGTTTTTTCCATGATAAATTTGACAGAAATAGTAGTATTGATTTTGAGTTAGAGACGCAGTTTGACTTTGATTAAGGTACTTTGAGATACATAGATTGATATTAATTGGTTTTTCTAATTTCCGATATAGGTAATAAAGGCTCATGCTCAAATATATTGTGGTAACTACAGGCAACTTCGGAACCTAATACTGCGCGTGGCACGACACGCACTAGGCCGGTTTTTTCCAAGAAAAAAACTTAGCTTAAAATATTTTTAATATTTGTAAGTAAAGCAACAATGAGACAAAATGAGCTCCGTCGTCGAAGTAACATCGAGAAATGAGGTTCGTATGGCAAGTAAATGAGTTTGGTGTAGAATAAACTTATATTTGCACATCAAAAGCCAGGTATGGCCACAAATATAGTATAATCCTTGTCATTCGCTATACAAAATGATAGGAAGGGACTGGTGTTGGGTTTGGTCTAGGGTTTGGAGAGTCATGACAGATCGACGCCATTATCGGATGCGGTGCGGATGCGTCGGAGTGCTGCGCTGCGTTTCTTTATTTAAGGATCATGTCATTGTATGTATTTAATGTGTATATATATATATATGTATATCAGCGTGTGTATGTATGTATGTGTGTATGCGCAATAAAATATTAATAGATAAGCATAAATGTATTGTTTTGTTGCTTGTTAGCGCCTAACACGTCCTCGCACAGGCTCTGCCAGAATACCAGCGCTGATACAGTGAGAGATATTCTCCCACTGTGTCAGCATAAGCTGAGGCAGGGTCCTGATTGGCCGTCTTAGTTTTATTTTGTTATTTTTTGTTTTTAGGTTTAGTTCCTCTTTTAGTTTTTGTTTATATTTATTTGTATTTGTGTAAGATGGCCAATAAAGGTTTTTTTCATTTCATTTCATTTCATATAATTCACTCATCATCATCATCTGACATTAATGTTTCCACTGTTGGGGCACAAATCTTCCCTATAGGTGGAATAAGGAGATTGAACCATGACCCAACCACGCGGGCCCAGTGCGTTTTGATGGGTGCTAACGACTGCAGATGCATTTATGACTAACAGCTTAACGTACCTTCCGAAGCACGGAGAAGCTCAAGAAAAAAAGTCTTTTACGACCAACCACTTGCACCATCGAGCTCCTCAAATCAAACTACTTAATCTGTAGAGTAGTAGCCTCATAGTAGCGAGCGCAACTCGAGAGAACGTATTAAATCAACGATCACTACCAAGATTTGACTTACAGACCCCGCATAACGCTTATACTGGTGAGGCACAGGCCTTCCCTATAGATTGCATAGAGATATTGTGCCATTACCCCACACGCCCGCCCAGTGTGGGTTAGTGGATGCTAATGTCTGCAGATACAGCCGGGGCCAACCACTTTAATCCATGCGGTGACGAAGAAAGAAAGCTACTCATCGCTCCTTCACTTCCCGCGGTTGTCGTAAGAAGCGACTGAGGGATATCGGAGCTTCCATTCGCTCTTCTGGTGGTAGGTGCCTTACACCCGCCTGGTTTGTTACCACCGTACGCATGGTGAAAAACCTTTGAAGTGCTTCACGCGCGTTTCGGGGTCAGCCAGCTTACAACCAGAGCTCGAGTGGGGATTGCCGCGACAGATTCGCTTCAGTGGAGGCATCCGCAGAACCGATGCTGGGAGGACTACATTGACCAACCGGCCTGGGTTCCCGTAGAAACGTCTGTCCCGCTGACCGCCCTTGGCAGAGTACAGGGGTCTGAACATTTTTAACCAGTCCGCGAGGCTGCCCCATCATGTCGGCGTTCTCTCCCGAGAGGGTGCGGGGTCCGGCCGGTGGATCGGGTATCTCTTTCTTAGGTAATTAAAATTACTCGGGCAAAACGTGCCTCCACATATTGCCTGACTTTGTAGCTACTAACTCCACTCGATTCACGTCTCTCAATGATGATATATCATTAATGATGCTAAGCGCATTTTACCAACTATACCACGTCGAATGTTCTGAGGAGTTATTCTCCCTTATCCCTGTATCACCTTTTCTTCAAAGGACCACGCGCGCTGGTCTACGTTGTCACCGACTTACTGTGGCCGCTATTCCTACACGAACAAAGAAATTTGGTGACTCATTTCTTTGTCCTACTATTCGCAAGTGGAGTTCTTTGCCCACGCAGGGGTCCCCTTATTCCTACAATCTGGGGTCCTTGAAGAGAGGCATGAAGAAGCATTTTTGCAGGCCGGCAAGGTGACGATGGTTGGTGTGGTAGTTTATAACCGCCGTACCAGCTAGCTTCGCGATGGACTTTATCACCAGTTAACATTACGTGGGGTAGATAAGTTTCTGGTCACCCATCCAATGATCGACCATTGCGAAAAGTTGCTTAGCTTCCGCTAGAACTAGAATGCGCTAATCACCTGTTCCGTTGATTGGTTTTACCACGGAACACAGAAATACATCAGTAGGGCCTTATGGGCGGGGAGGCGCGCCACAGTAATGTGTGAGCGAATGCTCATAACTTAACCAAAACTTGGCTCTGATTGCACTGTTGCTCTCGGGTATGAGCGCCGATTGGTTCGATTGTTTGTTGTCACGTCTTTTGATTGGCTATTATCTATTAGGTGCAAGAGTAGTGGGGGCGAGCCGGTGATATCGGTTCCCGTTCAACCGGTTTATTATCATATTTATGACCTTCTAACCTCTTTCTGCGTTCTATGGATTCTACTATCCTTCCAAAGTAAATATTATACATCATACACCTAAACAAAACTACCTAGTTCTCATAAATAAATCTCAACGTAATAATAGAGAAACAATATTCTTGGCGTAAATATAACATCTGTTGGGGCGAAATATTACACATATAGCCAGATTAATGACACTAAGATGAAGACGGAGTGTTTATAAGCCAGGAGCCGGACATCACGTATCCTTATGTTACATTGTTTTCTATAAAAGAAATATAAGAGACGACTTATATTGTAGATTAACTTCCAAGGTGCACTTGCAGCAATTTTGCTAAATCTCAATTTAACTTAAACCAGATGTAGGCTATACAATGATGTCAAATTGACACAGACGTTTATACATTTTTCTATGGAATAGTTCCAGTATTAGTTGAATCGGGATTTAGCAAAAATTTGCAGGTGGGTAATAGTTGTCTGCAGATCAGGGCAGGGCAAATTCAATGAGGAATTTATTAAAATTTTGATAATATGTTTATAAAGATATAATAAATTACATAATAATAATGTTTTGTATTCTGCAATTCAAATAATAATAGGAAAGCCAATGATCTCCATCTGTCAAATGTCGCTTAAAAAATACGGTTTGTAAAAAAATCTAGGAACAATTTTTTTTAGCATTGAGCTAATCTTAGAACAAATACCAAACATCTGTAAACAAAAGATGGTAATAAATCATATGAATATACACAGTCAGGTCATAAGTATTGACACACAGTAAAAACTTTTCTTTTAGAATGCTAGCCACAAAAAAGTTTGTGGCTAGCATTCTAAAAGAAAAAAGAGAAAAAATTCATTCGAATTTTGAATTGTTCATGAAAATAAAAATGTATACTTTTTAGAATTTTACTCATTTTTAAACATGGAGTGGATGCTTAAAGAAGGTCGTGTTACAGTTATTGCGTTACATCGTTGCGGTTACGCGCCAATTCTATTTTTGACATACTGAAAATTTTGAATTTAACCAAAAGATTCGTTTATCATCATCAAACGATACAATGAAGACTCTAGTGTAGATGACAGGTCAAGAAGTGGTCGCCCTCGGTCTGTTAGGACTCCAGCAGTGTTAAAAGCTGTGAAGGCGCGAATTCAAAGAAATCCCAAACGTAAGCAGAAACTGTTGGCCCTTCAGATGGGGTTAAGCAGAACCACGGTGAAAAGGGTGTTAAATGAAGACTTAGGGCTTCGGGCATATCGAAGAAAAACAGGACATCGTTTGAATGCTCGTCTAATGGACCTGAGACTGAAGAGATGCCGCGCTTTATTGAAGCGAAGCAGTACGCGGGAAAAAAATATCGGGAAATACTTTTTTCGGATGAAAAAATTTTTACCGTAGAAGTGAGCTACAACAAACAAAATGATAAGGTGCACGCACACACAGTAGTGAAGAAGCGAGCAACCGTATTCCACGTGTCCAACGAGGTCATTATCTATCCTCGCTCATGGTATGGTTGGGAGTTTCTTATTGGGGCTTAACAGAGGTACATTTTTGTGAGAAAGGTGTAAAAACGAATGCAGTTGTGTATCAAAATACAGTCCTGACGAACCTTGTGGAACCTGTTTCTCATACCATGTTCAATAACAGGCACTGGGTATTCCAACAAGATTCGGCGCAAGCTCTTAGAGCGAATAGCACACAAGACTGGCTGTCGGCGCGTGAAATCGACTTCATCCGGCACGAAGACTGGCCCTCCTCCAGTCCAGATTTAAGTCCGTTAGATTACAAGATATGGCAACAGTTGGAGGAAAAGGCGTGCTCAAAGCCTCATTCCAATTTGGAATCACTCAAGACATCCTTGATTAAGGCAGACGCCGATATTGACATGGACCTCGTTCGTGCTACGATAGACGACTGGCCGCGCAGATTGAAGGCCTGTATTCAAAATCACGGAGGTCATTTTGAATAAACTTTATTGTCATAAGAATCTGTTTTATGAAGTTCATTTTGGTATATAAATGGTTACATAATGAATAAACTTGTTTTAATTATTTTATATTAAACATGTGACAGAATTTATGACTTGACTAGGTATGTAGTATAATAATCAAATGAGTACTGGAAAAGGGAAGTACAAGAACTTTAGTTTTATTATAAATACAGGTTTTATTTTAAATAAAGTTGTCGTTTTATAATCTACAATAATCGATATTTTATTTTAAAGCCATAAGCAGCAGTGGTGATGATGACGTTGGTGATGGCAACTCCGACGGTAGTGCAGAGATAAGCGGAATTAAAGAGCTAGATTCTGAATAATGTTTTTTGTCTTAGTCTTAATAATATTTATTAATTACGACTGAGTGAGAAAAAACAGTTAAAAGATATTTTTATTATTAAAAATCTGATAATTTTTCTCACTTAATCTTGGTAAATATGTTTTATTAAAAAAAAAACTTATTTGTTTACTCTACCTAACTGGTTTGAATTGACAGCAGAAGTCACAATATGGCGCCCAGTTGGTCCTATTCTTAGTTGAATCGCATTATACACATTATTTTTATATTTGTTCAGTGTAGCGCTGTGTCCTCAATACTCTGATATTAATGGGTCTAGTCTAATTAGAACAGACTCAGACAGTATAATTACGCAAAAATAAATCCAAACTAAGTATTATTAATGTGAAACTATGACTTTATATATGTCCGTCTGTTACGTTTAAAACAGAGAACGAATGAATGTAATTTGTTATACTTAGACATAGTTTGAATCCCAGGTAAGAACAAAGGCTTTGATTTTATATACACGCCTTACCGTATTAAGTGCACGGAAGCGGCCTAAAAAATATCTACTACATATGGTAGATACGCTCGTCGCTACACACACATTGACTGCTTTCAAACAATCTGACATAGCACACATTGCGCGTAACATGATCCTTTTTCCTTGTATGGTTTAGATAGATTGCTCTTTCTAAGCGTGTATATAATCGAAGGTCAAAGGATAGGTTATACTGCATCATCCCCCAATAAGGGGATGATCGCTTCAGATGAAGCTTGTAAGGCATAACTTGCAGCCTGTATGGTATTCATGAGGATTTCACACCCGCTCCCCCGCCTGGGAGGAAACAAAAGAAAAAGATAGATTTTATTTCAGTAATCATACATAAGGGAATCAATCCAACGACCAAATAAATGAAACTGAAATTGTAGGCACCCGTTAGTAATATTATAATAGGTTTAATTACATTAAAAAAGCTCAAGAAAAAATATTAGGAAGAATATTCTTCGCCACAATTTGAGCGGCTTCTTTGTAAAAGGCTTACCGTGAAATAAGTAAACATTGAAATTCCGTGTACGAAGCTCAATTAATTAGTATAAGTGTTCTAAAGTGGTGGATTTAATGAATCGTAGCGGTGGTGCGCCTATGCTAACTAATATTAATGGTTAGATTGCCTTTGAGATTATGCCGGTAGCTATTATGAAGGGAGCATTTCAATTCAGAGCAAAATTTTGACACGCTGAAATATTCCCATCTCGGTCATAGTAAATGATGATTGTAACGGGCACGTGGGTTTGATACGAAGCTTAATTAACTCGCGCGATGTTTTAGTAAGTGCCCGCTGGATTGATCTCGTCCAAATCGGCAGTATGGTAGTATTGATTGGAACCCCTAACGTGGGCGTGACAACAATTAATAACCCCGACAGACAATAGCGGAATGATAAAAGGCACTAGTTTAATTATTGCCGGACTTACTGATAGGCCGTTTTACAAATTTTGCTTTTTATTCGTAGCATAATTGGCGTTTTGGTCCTCCTGATGTGTCATGCCACCTTGTACTAAAATTTGCTAAAAATTATGTGGCATGCGTACATTTGCTAAATTTGCTCAAAATGAACTGAAAATTCAATTTCAGGAACTCAGTTCATTTTCTTTTAAAATATTGAGATATGATCTAAGTTAAAAATGGATTAGGTTAAAAATATAAATGGGTAATGGTAATGATATATTTGTGCTTTTATATAATACAAATTCTGTTCAGCAGCAGCTCCCCAATAAATAATTATTGAAATGACCAGTTCGCAATGCGCACTGACAGAACTACGGAATAAAATCTATAATAAAAGAAATACGTTACAATCAAATTTCTTTATCTTTACCGGCGACGAAGCTTTGGCACTCAAAGCGCTAAAATTAGCGATCATAATTTAAATTAGTTCCTTCGTAAGAACGATTTTTCAGATGCACATACAAATTTATCCTCTCCTACATCCTCTTTGATGTGTCTCAAAAACCGCCAGAAAAGCTGTCCTCTATCGTACTGCGGCTCGTTCGTTACGATAGAACTAATTCAAACACCACCACCACTGATGCTTGTTAAGAAGGTCTGAATTTTTTAATAACAATTAAAAATCTAAAGAAGATAATCCGAGTAAAATTTCCATGCGGGCCAGGCAGCAGACGAAACTCGAACACGCACTCTTCGCTATCCGGGCGAAAGCACTGACCAATTATGCTACTGCGGCCCTGTTGGCCGTGTCGAATTCTTTCTAGTCTTTATTAAGCTGCAAGGCAGCGTCATCTCTTCGCATTGTAAGTAACCCACGATGTCAAATGATTACCTTTACAAATATTCAACATTTTGATGTGCCAAATGTCCATACGAACATGTTTGTTCAAAAAATTCGTTACGATAGAGCAAATGCAAACAACAGTCAAATCTTTATCGCGCAGGTGTGCGAGAAGCATCAGAACAATGCAATGGTTTTCTAGTGTGATAGGCAAAATAGTTGATACTACGATTAAGACACTCCTCCGTTTACTCAATATTCATTAGTCAATTTCAAGAGGCCTTAATAATGAACCTCAGCTGAAATTTTAATTGGTCTCTCTTTACTGCGGACGACTTCCTTTGCATTTAGATCGCAATCAAATATTGAAGTCATCTTAAGATGTCGTCGCAAAGAACGAAAATACTTGGTCACTATTTCGAACAAATATGTTCGTATGGACATTTGGCACATCGAAAATTATCTATATTCACGTTCCATTAACCAAGGACGCGTATAAAGCACATTGGTTTGACAGTTTAATATCAATATAATTGATCTGAGACGAACCCGTTTGCGAATTATGGTAAATTAGCGACCACCATCTTTAGTTTTTTAGGAATCCCATTAGAACCTAATTATTTTTTATGTCTCAATCTAGGTCATAAACTATATTCTATAACAAATTTAAGCCTAACGCGTTCAATATCATTTATCCCTCCATCACCTTTGCTTCCGAGGACCACGCGCGCTGGCCTACGTTGCCACCGACTGATTGTGGTCACTAATCGTACACGAACAAAGAAATTTGGTGACTAATTTCTTTGTCGTACTATTCGTAAGTGGAATTCTTTGCCCGCGCACGTGTTCCCTCCTTCCTACAATCTGGGGTCCTTTAAGAGAGGCGTGAAGAAGCATTTTTGCAGGCCTGCAAGGTGAGGATGGTTTGTGTGGCAGTTTATAACTGCTGTACCATCTTCGCGTTTGGACTTTATCCTACTTAACATCAGATGGGGTAGAATCCTTTGCCTACCTGGCTATAAAAAAAAACAACTTACATGGATCACGTTTAAGCGCACTTAGCGACATATATTGTAAAAAAATGCATTTTCTTCGCAATAAAGCTGCCACGTGGACGTCCTAGATAGAGACTTATTATTATAATACGGTACAATAAAATATTACTATGTTCGTCCAATACATTGAAAGTCAACAACCTTTCCAATTTTATTGTGTGTCATGATGCGATCAGCCCACGTGTTTAACCTGATGCGAGTTTAACATTTTATAACCATACAAAAAAAAGTGCACAACGCCGCTAAAGAAGTCATCACTTCAAAAAGCATTTTTTAATGTGACTGAGTAACAAACATACAAACTTTCACATATATAATATCAGTAGGATAAAAATGAGTGCGTAGCTCCAGGTCTAATATTTATGCAGTCGTGACACGCCCTTGGTACACCAACCGATTTAAGCGAGGGGAACGATGAAAATTATTATGAAGTATTATTTTTTATCCTTAGTGATGGACGCAGCGTTACGCGAATGGGGATTTGGTCCATGGCGACGGTTGAATGGTATACAGTAGAGTTGCTTGAGAAAGTCTTGTGTAACTTTAAAAAAAGAAGAAAGTGAAAATGTGAGGTCCAGATTGTTTTTTGTTTTTGTTTTGTGTATAATACCCGCCATACACACTACGATAAATCGTTACGATTAGACTGTACAGTCCGAACGGTACCGATAAATCGTAGCGTGTATGTTATAAAAAACTGCACAGTTTCCTATACTAAACGAAATCGTATAAACTGTACCGTTCGAACTGTACAGTCTGATCGTAACGATTTCTCGTAGTGTGTATGGCTGGTATTAAGTGATTGTCTTGTATATCCGTCCGTTGATGTCCAAATTAGGTCCCTAGAATATCAGCGTTGGCAAACCATTTTTGCCGTTGCAACATTATGCTAAAGGTGGGGCCTAGTTGACGATGTACCTTATGTTTTACTAGTGGCCCGCCCTCGCTTCGCTTCGGTGTAGAGCTGTAGTGTAAACTATACTTTTTGTTCTCAGGCTTGTGCTATAAAGAATGACTTTATTTATATAATTACACGTGTTATTGTGAGTCAACCATAAAAGATAGACATATGCTGTTGCGGGATATTTTTTAGACAATTTTATCCTTACACGCCTGAATAGCTCGCAGATTGCAGAATTTATTCAGACTTAAATGACATTTATCGTTATATTTTGGACAATTCACACAATATCTTTATAAATTATAGCCTATGTGTTATTCTGATCTATAAGCTACATTACTGTAAAGTTTCATTAAAATCCGTTTAGTAGTTTTTGCGTGAAAGAGGAACAAACATCCATCCATACATCCATCCAAACAAACTTTCGCCTTTATAATATTAGTAAGGATGTTTGTTGTGTATTTATTGTAATTGTTAATGTATATCGTCAATAAATGTTTTTCTTTATTTCTTTCTTTCAAAATTTCTTGTGGTTTTATGAAGTCACAATGCAAGTGTAACTTTTTAAGTAATTAATAAAAAGGTCTTCATCAGCTGGGAATCGACCCCGGGCCGCCTGCGTAACAGGCGAACTTTCTACGACTGAACCACCGATGTTTGTTAAGAAGGTGTGAATTTTTAATAACAATTAAAAATCTAATGAAGATAATCTGCGTAAAAATTCCACGCGGGCCTGGCAGCAGACGATACTCGAACCTGCACTCTTTGCTATCCGGGCGAATGCACTGACCAATTATGCTACCGCGGCCCTGTTGGCCTGTGTCGAATTCTTTCTAGTCTTTATTAAGCTGCGAGGCAGCGCCATCTCTTCGCATTGTAGGTAACCCACAATGTCAAATGATTACCTTTACAAGTATTAAACATTTGAAAGAAGAAATAGCCATTATAGTTATAATTTTGCTTTTGTAAGTGCATTCGCCCGGATAGCGAAGGGTGCGGGTTCGAGTCCCGTCTACTGCCTGATCGGAGTGGATTTTTTACTAGTAATATTTTATTTAGATTTAAATATCGAACAGTCACATGCATAAAAAAATAAAATTACATCAACAATTAAAAATTTTATGTGACATGCTAAATATGGACGAAAATATTTGCGGCAATGTAATAAAAGTTTTACTTTAAAAAGAAATTCGAGTATAACTCGCAATGGGTACAAACACACCTTCGCAAGTTGCTGTACGCAATAAGTCCATAACTCATCATACATTACCATACAAAAACGGCCGGTAACAAAATGCCTAAGGAACATTGAACGGGATTCAAAATCGCTTAAAACCATCTTGTTTTCAAAATATACGGCTACTTACAGCAGTTAGTAAAACGGAAAATAAATGACTATAAACCCACAGTAAAATTATGAAATTTTTATCGGTAAAAATAGTAAAACCTCCTTCCTATATTCATTCTAAATACAGATGCTAACAATTGCCTGGTAGAGATTGCTACCTTAGCAATAAGGCCGCCTTTTGTGTTTGCGTTCCTGTTTTATGTTTATTGTTTTTTTTTGTAATAGTGCAATAAAGAGTATTCCTTCATTCATTATTCATTCATTCATTGGCACTTTATTTTTAATACTGTCAAATACACTATTAGGAAGCTATCATACTGCACGCACCATTGTACTGTTGGGTGGACGTCACCCAATATATTTCACTTTTAGTACCTTTTTTGGTGCGCTACTGTGAATGCCTGCTATCAGTCGCTGTGTTTTGGTGTTTCTCTACACTTTGTATGTTGAATATATATTTTTGACTGCTAGTTTTAATAGTCCATTGTAAGTATTAGTCCTACTGGAGCATACATAGTATTTTGAAAGGTAATTCCATGTTAAGTTCACTTGGTAAGTTTTTTTTCTATTATTTTCAACTATTTTATATCATCATCATCATAATCAGCCTATTAATGTCCCCACTGCTGGGGCACAGGCCTTCCCTTTGGATGGAATAGGGAGACTGGGCCATGACTCACCACGCGGGCCCAGTGCGGATTGGTGGGTACTGTAACGCCCGTTACGTTACAGCCTCCTTGTTTAGGTAAACTCTTTGCTCTTGCAATGCCTACGGTTGGCAGTTATATTAAAAAGTTAATGTCATGATTTTAAGATTTGAAATAAGGAATCATCTGTCTTTTGACAGAAGGTTCCATACATGAGACGATCTTCAGGCACCAACCCTTTCGTAGCTTAGATAAAAAACTTGTATTCGCCTGAATCAAATAAATTAAATATTTAGATTATTATCTTTTAATTAGTAGTTACGCCCCTAGGTTCTATCCACTCTGACTAGAACTCCGCAGTACTAACGAATGCAGATGCAGCCGGGACCAACGGCTTAACTTGCCTTCCGAAGCACGGAGCAGCTCGAAATAGCAAATTTTTGGTCACCCATCAATGACCAACCACTGCGAAAGTTGCTTAACTTCAACGATCGCAGCCGAAAGCGCTTACCACTTGCGCCATAGAGCTCCTCAACTATTCTATACATGTGCTGATAATTCTGCACTTCTTCCTGATACTCAGTGAAAGTGGTGTCGGAATGTGAAAATAAGTGAAATAAAAAATAAAATAAGGCCGGCAAGGTGAGGATGATTGGTGTAGCAGTTTATAACTGCTGTACCAGCTATCTTCGCGTTTGGACTTTATTACCACTTAACATCAGGTGGGGTAGAGTCATTTGCCTACCTTAATTATAAAAAAAAAAAAAAAAGTGTTGTGGCAGAAAAATTTGTCGCTCAAGACTAAACCCAACACCTTTTCTAATGGAGTCCTGAAATGGCATTATTCATCAGCTGAATAGTGATCTGTAAGTTGGACGTCACTATCCTATCTTTCTCCTGTATTAACTTTATTTTTGTAACTTTGCAGCGTCCTAACGATAAATGACTTTAATTTTTAATTATGTATATATATTATAGTTATAATTTTTATTATTTTAAAGCATGTAACTGCTTGATGTTTAAATCTAAAGAAAATATAACAAGAAAAAAATCCATTCAATTGGTCAGTGCATTCGCCCGGATTGCGAAGGGTGCGGGTTCGAGTCCCGTCTGCTGCCTGGTCCGCGTGGATTTTTTTCTAGTTATATTTTCTTTAGATTTAAACATCAAGCAGTTACATGCTTTGAAATAATAAAAATTACAACTATAATTGCTATTTGTTCTTTCAAATGTTTAATACTTGTAAAAGTATTCATTTGACATTGTGGGTTACCTATAATGCGCAGAGATGGCGCTGCCTTGCAGCTGAAGAATGGCTAGAAGAATTTCGACGAGGTCCGTGAGGGCCGCGGTAGCATAATTGGTCAGTGCATACGCCCGGATTGCGAAGGGTGTTGGTTCGAATCCCGTCTGCTGCCTGGTCCGCGTGGATTTTTTTCTAGTTATATTTTCTTAGTATGAGTAGTCATGCTCTCTTAAAAATCTCTTCGGTTTTGTCGGCTGAGGCGGGTCGTTACGTTCCCTAAAATGAGGTAGAGTGAAGCGATGGCTGGCTCATGCTTCATGCTCGTGAACGGGTGTTGCAAGTGGTGATAAGTCCGAATTTTTTGTAGTAAAATTTTCTTTAGATTTAAGCTTTCAATAAGTCAATTTGAACAAAGTTTAATTTTTCATTTCATTTCATAGGCGCTTTCCTCACCGGGTCCGTGCGTGCTCGTTTCGTTTTCGTTTTTGCTCTTATTTATATCTTTGGTACAGAAACTAAACGAAAGATTCTTTACCGAGTACCACTTCTTAGGCTCAATTTCGTTTCATTTTGTTTGCTACGGGTAGCCAAAGCGTATTTTTGGACTTACTCGAGCACGCGGAGGAATCCCTAAACGGGGATCCCGCGGCTTCGCGCTTAGAGGGTATTCGCAGGACTTTTTTAGCGGATATTATGCCGTAAAGCGCCCGTAAGAGTTGCGGGGTCCTCGGTGGACAGCCACTGGGGTGCCCGTAAGACTTGCGGAAGCCAGGTGTGAGGTCCGTTCGGCGGTGTGCCTCTTAAAGGCGCCGTCGTCTGTAAATAGCATTTTTTACCTGCGTAATAAAAAAAAAAAGCCCCTGCTGGACATAGGCCTCCTCAAAGGATTTCCATACACAACGGTCCTGCGCTTTCCGCATTCAGTGGGTCCCCTCGACTCGCTTGATGTCGTCAGTCCACATGAGGGGTCTACGGACACTGTGCTTCCCGGTGCGAGGTCGCTTTCGAGGGCCTTTAGACCAATAACAGATAATATACATATATCGTTAACTTTCGATCCAACATACCACAGACAAAATAGTGTTTTTCGTTTTTCTCAAAGGTTGACTGGAAGAGAATGCTTTTAGCATTAAGTCTGCTTTTTGCACCATTGTAATATATTTTGGTCAATAAAGTTTAAAATAAATAATAATAATAAAATAATTAAAATCTACTAAAAAGGCGGTAAAATAAGGAAATACGGACAGTTTATCGAAAATTTCCATATAATAAAGTTTATAAACCGAGGTAAGTATCGACCATCCATTCATGTTTCAGTAATGAAGTTACGCGTCAACGTTTACAATGTTAAAAATCTCGTAAAAACCTGAAAGCGTTTATTGTAAGTACAGCCTAATGAAATTCGTTTTGTATATATTTTTTACTGTCTCGAGAACAACACACTCGATTAAACTTTGAAACAAAGAGATTTTAAAATTACTTTGAGTACAGTTTAAATAATGTTATTGCTTTAAAAATTTAGTCTTGGTAAGTGACTTTATTTGAACTTTTTGACACTCGGTAATTACATATTGACTCGTATACCTATAACTTAATGCAGTATGTCTCTTGCGGGGTCGGAAGAGCATTAAAAAAGTAAATAGAAATAAAATACATTAAAAAAAACTATAACACCAATTAGCCTAGCCTCAAAGTGAAGGCCTATGTTGTGGGATACCAGGGTAACGGATAGAATACATATACTGTACATATATAAGTATATTAATATAAAAATACATATTAAACATCCATGACTGGAGTACAAATGCTCGTATTCATCACACAAACATCTGCCCCCACCGACATTCGAACCCGGGATCTCTCGAGTCGGCGACACCATGAAACCCGCGCGTACAAACCATTCGGCCACGGAGGTCGTCAAATATACGATACATTATAGAATTATATTTATTTAGAAATACATATTGACATCCATATCTAAGGTAAAAATACCAGTATTCATTACACCAATGAACCGGGATCAATGAGAAGGCGACGCCTAGAAAACCGGCGTATTTACCACTCAAGCCACGGAGGTCGTCGTGATGCCATACTTTGCATTGATTGGATCTAAGGTCAGTAGCCATCTATTTGCTCAGAGCATTCGAGTATACAGTTTTGTTTTTAGGGTTCCGTACCCAAAGGGAAAAAATGAACCCTATTACTAAGACTCCACTGTCCGTCTGTCTGTTTGTTAGCCCGTCTGTCTGTCTATCACCAGGCTGTATCTCATTCACACGCATAGACAGCTAAAATTGTAAAAGAAGCTGTATTTCTGTTGCCGCTTAAACAATAAATATTAAAAATAGAATAAAATAAATATTAAAGGGCATAGGCTCCCATGCAACGAACGAGTATTTTTGCTGTTTTGTGATCTATATTAATAATGGCACGCTTGAAATATTCACAGAATAATATTTGTTGTATACTCACTTTGAAAATAAATTATAAAATTAATTTTTACTTCTTAGTCGTTCACACTTGTCAGAGTGGTCTTGGTCATGTGCCGGTCAGAATATTGTGCCACCGCTTCCTTCGTGATGCGACGCCATGTTGCTCTGTGTTTTGGAGAGTGGGAGTTGTCGTTGATGCTGGATCGTGTGACAGATTTGATGAGATCCGTCCACCGTGTAGGAGAGCGTCCACGTGATCTTTTGCCCTCGACTTTGCCTTGCACCACCAATCGTTCCATAGATTCCTCGTTACGGGTAATGTGCCCAAAGAACTTGAGGATACGTATTTGCACAGTCGACGATAACCTCTTTTTAATTTGGAGTTCTTTTAGAATCGAAACATTGGTTCGGTGCGCAGTCCACGGGATGCGAAGCATGCGTCTCCAGCACCACATTTCTAGAGCGTCAATCTTGCGACGGTCTCGCATCCTCAGCGTCCACGTCTCAGCTCCGTATAGAAAGATTGGAAAGACCAGGCATCTCATTAGTCGAAACTTTGTGTTTCTGGTTATTCTGCAAATAAAATTAATATAAAATATATAATCATGACCCTATTACAGCTGTTAACGGGACTGTTACCATGTACCAGAACGCGTGGCCAGTTGGAAATCGGGTGCCACGACCACGCCCGCACTCCCGGCGCGCATTAGGGGGACCTCGGTCCCCAGAATGCGTGTGGGTGAACGGTGCAGGAGCATTGTCTGGTTTAGTGGCCCTGTTTAGGGCTATAGGTAGGGTCCTGCTCATTTTATCCGGCCCAAGGGCTGGCTGAAATGAGCAGGGAGGAGTCCCACATACCTTCTCCTCGCTCCCCCTGTTCGGTTGTTAGCGGACTGTAGATAGGTTGAATGGTAGTAACACAAACACTGGTTCGTCGGTCAAGGTATATATTTATGCACATAGACACGAAAGTAAATACACTGTAAGCACAGACACTGAAAAACTTGGTATTATGGCTAGAACTTACTCAGAAGTAGTTAAATTAGATATAATAGGAAGCACGTCCGTACAATACGGTGGCCGGTAATGGAGAGAGAGAGTCAGCGAGAGACGCTGCTGGTCAACTAGTGCTGTGCACAATATTAAGTGTTGCGAAACATTCCAACACCCCCGGTGGTTGAAGGATGCGTAAGGCTTTTCCCAGACACAAAAAAAAAGGATAATTCAGATCGCACTTCACTTAGGTAAGTTCTATTGATCATTCAAATATAATCGTGCCCACTAATAATTTCGTTCCTTGTTTACAGCGAAAATTTAGAATATCACCTCTAATGAAACAATTTTTAATTTTTGATTGTATTGATGTATATCGTTGTGATTAAATTCAGTGCAAAGACCTACGTAGAATTCTTTGATGTTGTTTGAAGAAATTCGAGATATCGATATTCAAATAAATTGATCGAACAGGCAATTTATTCTGACGATGCAGACCTGAAAAGGCTGCGAAACGTCAATAAATAAATAAAGTTCGTGCAATAATCCCGTAAAAACTAGTTTTATTTAATTTTGATGAAAGTTAATGTGTTTTCGCGATATTCGCCAGTGTTCGCCAGTTCCTGTTCTAATTTAAAATCACACTGCGGAATCCGTGGTGAAAAGTGAGTTTGTGTGTCCATGTTTTTGGAGTTTACTCCTTGAGAATCGATTTGCATATATAAGGGGCCCGGTATGAGAAAAATGTGAGGAGTAAAATCTATCGATGAATGACCTCGTTACGTTTTTGGTGCGCATCCTATGTCGCGCAACTTTGACAAACAAAGATGACGGATTGACATTAATATTTTTTTTTAAACCTGAACTGCATTTAGATATTGTTTCTGATAGAGCAATGGGGACAACGAGGTATGGTACAACCATTGATGCGGTATTTTCAAGATTCGTGAACCACGTATCTACGAACGTCCATGTGTCTTATTTTAGATACCATAAACCACTTGTCACTGTAATTAATAATGCAGTTGATTTAATTAATATTTAAAAAAATGATAATAGTCTGATAATAATAATTACATAATTTATCAAAATTCCTAATGATATATTTATGCACATCTGAAATTGACTATTGTAAAAAGTTTAATGTAAAATATTTCGTCGATTAGTTATAATAAATGTATATGAAATGAATAAATATATATTTATATATGTATATTATTTTCATTAATTTGTTAATTTACCCTTTCATACAGTATCAATCTTTTTTAAGTTAAATAAACTCTTTTTGCGTCTGGTTAGACTATCGAACTTATGGAGTAAACTCCAGTCGTGCGTCGGAGCTGACACACACAATTTTTTTCTTGCAGAATAGCTTTGCAGATCTGGATTGCTTTATCGTGCATCTAATGTTAATAGGCAATAATAATAATTCTAAATAAGAAAAATTCAAAAGAGCTTTTAATAAAAAGAGTTTTTTCTGGTCATTCATCAGTCTATTTACAAAATATTGGCACAACATAATATATGTGTATAGTAAAACTCCTTTAAGCCAGCGCTTTCTGAAAACTCAAACTTGAATAAAAGTAAAGCAATTATATTCTCGAGGAGCTCGATGGCGCAGTTGGTTAGCGCATTCGGATGCGATCATTGAAGTTAAGCAACTTTCGCAGTGGCCGGTCATGGGATGGGTGACCAAAAACCTTCTATTTCGAGTTCCTCCGTGCTTCGGAAGGCACGTTAAGCCGTTGGTCCCGGCTGCATCGTAGACGTTAGCAACCAGCCAATCCGCACTGTTCCCGCGTGGTGGATCATGGCCCAATCTCCCTATTCCATCCATTGGGAAGGCCTGTGCCCCAGCAGTGGGGACATTAATAGGCTGGTGATGATGTGATGAATTATATTCTTAGACAAGTTAGGTCAGGGGCTAGGATTAAAAATTATAGTGATGAAAACATTATAAATATATGTACTCCTAGAAAATCATTCAATGACATTTCAAATAACTTGACCCACATAATGTAGATAGTTATACTAACTTATTGTTTTTGTGTGATTACAGATCCAAATGATCAATACGGGACATTACAAAAGGTGTTGAGCACTTATTGAAAATTCAATTTGAATGTAATTGTAAAATATTAATAATAATTAGCGCATTTCCTAAAATATGGTTCAGCGAAGCGATGGCTGGTTCATGCGTCATGCTCGTGAACGGGTGCTGCCAGCGGAGATGAGTCTGCTCTCTACTACTATTTTAATGATAATTACTTAATTTAAATTGCACAATTTGCAAAATGTAGATGAATTTTTATTATTTCTCTGGTACAGACTTAAAAGTGTATAGGTGTATCGCATGCATATGTCCAACAGTTGTGTTTATAATTTGTTTTAATTAAGTACACTAGTACCAGTGTATATATTCTATTTTGCAACCAAGTATCCATATGTGGTTATAGGTAGTCATGCTCTCTAAAAAATCTTTTCGGTGGTGTCGTGTGAGGCGGGTAGTTACGTTCCCTAAAAAATGGTTGAGCGAAGCGATGGCTGGTTCATGCGTCATGCTCGTGAACGGGTTCTGCCAGCGGAGATGAGTCTGCTCTTGCTACATGGGGTACTATTAATCGTTGTATTTAACTTTAATCGTACATTTTTATGCCAAACAGTAGGACACGGCATTCCTAACCATTCCTAAACTAAATCAGTTTTTTTTATATTTTTTTGTTTTATAGTCACAAATTTTATATCATTTACATTTGTAACGGAAAGTGACTTCATGAGTTATCTCATATTGAAGCCTTTTTTCAAATTAACGAGATTGTATATAATACAGGGAGAAAAAAACAGCCCTTGCTGAGTTTCTTGCCGGTTTTTCTCAATACAAAGTCTCCCGCCGTAGATTTGCGAACCGATGGCGTAGCTTTTTGACATTCACAACTGTTTTGTAACAGTCTAGACTGAATAAACGATATTGAATTTTTAATTTTGAATAACTGCAATTGAATATAGTGTTTCTTAATTTAATTTTGATGTCTACTGCAGAAAATTAGCGCGTGGCAAAGGTAATATTTTTGTAAGTTCCAACCAACGACGTATTTTCGTAATGTGGTAAGCCTTGTACGATTCTACGGATCCCAATGTTTGATATTTTTCCACACCCTTGACCGGTTTATTACACAACAACAGTAAAGACTCAACGAGCACTTAAACAAATGTTTAAAGTTGCTTATTTTCACTTCGGAAAGCTTTCAACGCGTTGTTTTTATACAACTAAGCATTTTCTCCGCGCGTATAGTAAATAAATATTAGCTTTTTGGAGTTCTCTGCACAAATGGTAAAAACGGTAAGGTTATAAGAGAGGTATAGCGAATTTCCCGCTCGAATTGGAGCGCCCGTCAAAGGAATTAAGGTGGAGGTTACCTTAGGCAAAGGATGTTAAGCCCATACATCCTTTCAAGTAATAAAAAAAAATTACATGTCTATTTTTTGTGTCACTAAACAGGCCCTGCCAGAATAACAGCGCTGGTGCGACACAATTTCGCATCAGCTAATGCTGAGGCAGAGTCCTGGTTAGCCCTGTTTTTTTTAATTTCTATTTGTAAATGTGTAATATCTGTATACTCAATTGTTTTGCCTTCCCGGAACCTCTCCACTAACATTTGAAATTTATGGTATGGTATTAAAGTTCAAATTGACTTTGAAGTATTATTACGAATCGTTTGCATGGGAGTATAGAAAATTGTTGTTTTTGGACTTTTTAGGCATTTTTTTTTTATTTTTGTCTGCGTAAGAACCATCCTCGTACTTCAAGGAATATTCTAAATAAGGAATTATCGAAATCGGTTCAGCTGGTCTCGAGATTTGCGCTTAGCAACACATTCAGCGATTAATTTTTTTATATTATAGATTACCATGTACATTTTTTTAATAAATATTATTATCTATAAATATAAAACTCAAAGATGACTGACTGACATAGTGATCTATCAACGCACAGCCCAAACCACTGGACGGATCGGGCTGAAATTTGGCATGCAGGTAGATGTTATGACGTAGGCATCCACTAAGAAAGGATTTTGATCAATTCTACCCCCAAGGGGATAAAGTAGGGAATGAAAGTTTGTATGAAACTTTGTCAATTTTAAACCGATCGGGCTGAGACTTTGCATGCAGGTATAAGGAGAATCATAGATGAATGTCATTGTGTATAATACAAGCCTGAGAACAAAAACTGTAGTCTACACCGAAGCGAAGCGAGGGCGGGCCGCTAGTTATATATAATAATAAACACTAAAATAACGGATACCTATCTTGTGTCAAATAGTCTTATTCCGTTTCGTCGAATCTCAAGTCACAACGAAACTAAAGAAGTTTTGACTTCAAACGTTTCTTATCATCTCTACACTACTTAATAACAATCATAGCAAGAAAAAAAGCATCTTTCTATTAAAATGCTGCGTAAGGTAATTTCACAATTATGCAAAAGCCATTATACTATTTTTCCGGGATGAGGGAAGCAAGAACAACACTCGGGAGGTCTGAAATATGCCTACTTACTTCGTTTTAATGAAAATGTCTATTGGGGGACGTCCGTTACCTTCATATAAAAGAGAAGTCCCTCACGAAGGGATCCGTACTTATCATTGTAGAAGATGACCGTGAATGTTAACAGCAAGCAAAAAACAAGCTAATGACGATAAAGCGATGTACATTGGCTCAGCTTTTTAGGGCTCTATTTAACGACCGGTTTTCCGCCGGCTCTAGGCACGGTGTCAAACCTCCATAGTGTTTCATACTTGGAGACCAGACGTAGGCACGTTTTAAACCCTCCTGACGACCTCCTTGGCCGAGTGGTTTGTACGCCGGGTTTCATGGTGTCGCCGACTCGAGAGGTCCCGGGTTCGAATCCCGGTGGGGGCAGATGTTTGTGTGATGAATACGAGCATTTGTACTCCAGTCATGGATGTTTAATATGTATTTCTATATAAATATACTTATATATGTACAGTTTATGTATTTTATCCATTACCCTAGAATCCCATAGCACAAACCTTATAGTGCTTAGCTTGGGGCTAGGCTCATTGGTGTGAGTGTTGGAAATATTTATTTATTTATTTTTATTTATAATTAAAATTAAAGTCATTTATCGTTAGGACACTGCAAACAGTTACAAAAATAAAGTTAATACAGGAGACGGATAGGGAAGTGACGTCCACCTACTACAGATCACTATTCTGCTGGTGAATAATGCCATTTCAAGACTCTGTAAGAAAAGGTGTTGGGTTTAGTCTTGAGCGACAGACTTTTCTGCCACAGAGTGTTTAAAAAAAAAAAAAAAAAACCAGGGCCAAGACCTAGGTAGAAATCGTGTACGTAAACAAGCTTAACCGGCACTGGCACGGGTAGAAACCGTGCTTAGAACCAACGGAAAACTGATCGTTAAAGCGCCCTTATAGCTCTACCATGAGTTACTATAGTCACAGCACGTTACAGTCAAACTCAAACTCAAATCATTTATTCCGTCTTTACGCTGTTACAAACTCTTCACTTGAACATCAACTCTATGCCATCGGTTCGTAAATCTGCGACGGGAGACCTTGCACTGGAAGAATCGGCAAGAAACTCAGCGCGGACTATTTCTTTTCATACAGTGTCGTCAATTGAAAGATGTACCAATATCAAGTTCCACCATATTCTTAAAAAATAGATAAATATACCCATTAAATACCACCAACTATTAGTTCTTTTTGTTTGCATAATTTAACATAAGAAGTAGATAGAAAGCCTCCCTTGAGTTTGTTTCGCCGGTTCTTCTCAGAAAGTTTGTTCAGAAATTTTGGAAGCGGTGGTGGTTTACGGTAGTTAGGGTCAAATAAATAAACTCAAAATTACAAAAAAGAATTTTGAATAAAGTACTTTATTAAGTAAATTAAGTAATAAATTCATACATACACAATAAAACTTTAAAAATCGAATAATAAAATAACCGAACGCTCAATAAAAATCTTTCGAAGGTAGCTCGACAAAATTAAATAAAAAATTGATTCCGACCAAGCAGCCTGTAAAGGCTGCGAAATGTCAATAAATAAATAAAGTTTCGTGCATTAACCCGTGAAAAAGTAGTTTTATGTAATAAATATACATGTATTTCATTTAAAACCGGTCAAATTAATAAATGTCAATCAATATAGCTCTAGAGGAGCTCGATGGCGCAAGTGGTTAGCGCGTTCGGCTGCGTTCGTTGAAGTTAAGCAACTTTCGCAGTGGACGGTCATTGGATGGGTGACCAAAAATTTACTATCTCGAGCTCCTCCGTGCTTCGGAAGGCACGTTAAGCCGTTGGTCCCGGCTGTATCTGCAGTCGTTAGCACCCACCAATCCGCACTGGGCCCGCGTGGTGGGTCATGGCCCAATCTCCCTATTCCATCCATAGGGAAGGCCTGTGCCCCAGCAGTGGGGACATTAATAGGCTGATAATGATGATGATGATGAACCAATATAGCAAAGAAATTCCAGTCATAAAACTAAGTTCAAGTCGCATACGTATTTAAAATTTACGAGCGTATCTCGATATGTCTCCATGATATCTGCCAAATATAAAACTCATGTTGGCTAATCTCTCAGAATAATCGTGATTCCTTCCTACGATTACGACTTCAAAATGTGAGTCGATATCTAATCATAATCTTAATCAACCATAATCAAAATCATTTATTCAGTTTAGGCTGTTACAAGCACTCATGAATGTCTAGAAGCTACGCCATCGGTTCGTAAATCTACGGCGGGAGAGCTTGTACTGAGAAGAACCGGCAAGAAACTCAGCAAGGGCTGTTTTTTTCTCCCTGTTTTATTATTTACAGAGTCGTCAAATTGAAAAATGACTTCAGAAATGATTCATGAAGTCACCTTTCATTACATAATTATTAAATATACATTAATTGTTTACCTGCATTTTGATTGCTGTGTCATACAGTATAAATACAAATAGTGTTATTTATATTAAGTGTGACTAAACATTAACTTCAATATTAAGGAAGTTAGGGCAGACTCATCTCCGCTGGCAGCACCCGTTCACGAGCATATTTTAAGGAACGTAACGACCCGCCTCACACGACACCGCCGAAGAGACTATTAAGAGAGCATGACTACCCTTAACTACCCATACTAACTACAACATATTTACTTAAATTAAGGTCATTTACCTGTAGGACACCACAAACAATTACAAAAACAAAGCAATGGAGAAATCACGACCACCCCGTTTTGTCAATAAAATATTCTTAAACAGTCTGATAATCTTCCTTAAGTTATCAACTTTATATGCAGCTTCCAAATTTAATTATAGTATTGTCAACACATAATTCATAATTTAAATCATATAGAAATAATAATGGTTTCGATACTTACGTTTAAGGTTACAATAAGGTCACGTTGGCAACTTCTGTTACGGATCCCTAAAAAACGCGTTATTTTGCTCCTTATAAATTAGCGACGGTCCGTTTAGTTGGCCAGTGAAAAGGGAACATATTAGGTAATTATTCTAATGAAGATGACTCTTCAAACAATTTACTTATCTGGAAGATGAGTCAAAAGATCTGATGATGATGCTTTGTACATATTGTTACAAACGCTATCGAAACAGAACCGCGAAAGTGCTAGAGATCGAATGTGCCAGATCACCGCGGGCCGCAATAGAGGTCGAGTAATGCGGCTCTTTCTAAAATGACCCTTATACAGTGCGATGTTAGGGCGAAAGTGCAATGACATCTGCACTTGTTTACAAGTTATGCGCGTTACCTGCGTAGGTATAAGTATGTACTTCGTACTCGTGGGTGCTAGCTAATTCTCAATTGAACAGGTACTTTCTACAATGCGTCGATCGGCGTATATAAGCGCGATTGGCGCCGCGCAGAGACAGTTGAGTTTCAACAGCGATATCGGAGAAAATCCAAAGGCGATCAAAGTGCAACAAAAGTGTTCATGTGCGATAGTTTAGAGACTTGTATAGTGAAAAACAGTGTTCAGTGAGTGTTTTGTAGTTAACATTGTGTGTTAATTGTGTGAACTGAGTGGTGAATAAAGAACTGTCAAGCGTGAACTGCCATATAATTTCGAGCCCCATCCCGACACGTAACAATATAAATTTAAGGTTTCCAAGCAAGTATGCTGAATAGCTATCCCAAGAAGAAAATCTTCTATGAATATTATATGTATACGTTCGTTGTACACACTAATACTACTCGATAATCCATATTTCGTCCATGAGAAAATATGTGAGGTCTGGCAGTCTTGGGATCCTGTACTATCTGGGTTAGTAACCTCCACCTTATGGAGGACCACAGTCAATAACAGTACATTTAGTTAGTGTGAGCAGTAATACTGAACCATTTTTAGGGTTCCGTATCTCAAAAGGAAAAAACGGAACCCCTATAGGATCACTTTTTTGTCCGTCCGTACGTCTGTCAAGACCGTTTTTCTCAGGAGCGCGTGGAGGTATCAAACTGAACTTCATATCTAATACTCATGTCTACTGTCCCTTGGAGCTGTGAAAAATTCAAACTTTTAAATCAAATCAAATCAATCAAAAGATACAGCCGTTTATGCCGCAAATTTTCGAAACTCGCAAGGGAATCAAAACCTACAGGGTAGTTCCCGTGAACTTAGAATCTTGAAATTTGGTACGTAGTAACTTCTTAGTGTCGCCGCACACGGGTCACACGCCACAGCCGCAAACGCCGCCACGAGAAGCTAGAAGAGGCTACTAAAGTGGCTGAAGCGCGCGACAGCGGCCGATTAAGTTAAGGGAGAGAGGGGTGGGGAATCGCGCGAGTGACGTGTGGCGGCGTTTTGTGTCGGCGCATTAAATGGCCGGTGCGGGCCACAAGAAGCGAGCAACGACTATTTGTAGCGTGTGGCGGCCACCGGCGTACCGTGTGTGACGAATCCATTTAAAGTGTATGAAAACTACAAGAAATATGCCGGTGGCGGCGTTTTGTGGTTGTGGTCGGTGGCCCGTGTGCGGCGACACTTATAGTACAGATAAAGTAAAAATTGCGAAAACTGTAAATTTTTAGTAATATCATATAATAAAAAATATTTTTGAAAATTTAAGTTACTACCTCACAGGTTTGTACGGAACACTCGGTGCGCAAGTCCGACTCGCACTTGGACGGTTTTTTTTTTATTTATGCAGGCGAACAAGCTGACAGTCGACCTGATGGTAAGTTGTCACTGCCGTCCCTGGACACTTGCAGCACCAAGGGCGTTGGCAGCTCTGAAGGAAAAAGTCTACCCGAATTTTAGAGACCGACCATATCATAGCTGAAAGGAAAAGCCGCTGAGGAAACTTCTTTCCAGATCTTTCCTGGAATGCGAGAAATCATATCGCAAGAATATAATAGCTTATGCCACTTGCAGTCGGGCGGGACATATTTTTTTTTTTTGGTTTGTTTTTTTAGGTAAAAAGTTTGTATGAGAAGAACATCGAAAGATCGACTAAAAACCAGTCCCTCATAAAGCTCTAAATAAATAATGTTCTTGTAATTAATTCTCAATATTTCACATTACATTTTTCAGAACAAAATCACACACGTGTAACGTTGAAACGTGAATGGCCTCTAAATAAACATAAAATATTAACGCCTCTGAGAACGAGCCGGTCATCAATAAATAATAAATGTTTTCATTATTTTTAAAAATTCCATTAATATCTTAAAAGATTACAGAGAAACACATATTAATTAAGAAGCCTGGAAAATGCCGCAGATGACGATAAATCAGGAAAATAATTAAAAACTCGCCTGGGTCGGGACCCGTTTGTTTATTTTTCACCCTTTTTATTTGAACCCGCTAATAAATTGGCACACTGGGACGGAGAGAGGTGTTAACCAATACTTGCCAATACAAAGTAATCCGGTTTCAGGCTAATCTCTTTTTAATGACCGTTTTTATTCGTAAGTTGAAAATTATTGAATTTATTTTTAATCGTTGATCTGCTCGATTTTATATCAGAAAAAATGTTATGTAATAAATTTATAGTAGGTAGAAACCTACGTGAGTGTCAGATTAGAATCGAGTTTACATTCGTCACTTTTCAGGTAAATGCACGAACCGCTATGCTAGAGAAACTTTAGTGCCTTATTGAATTTCTTCTAGAATATCTTAAGGTCTTAGCCCACTTCATTCAACAACGCCCTAAATTAAGGCGACTGCTCGCAGTCCACGTTGGGACAGCTAACAGGAACCCAGCTGTTCACGCGCTGACAGCTAGCTTTCAGCAAATTGCCTAGTAGAAATTGCGAGAATGGCCTACTATAGCGCTTATTCCACCTGTCTAAATTCAGACAATCAGTAATTAATTCAGTCAAGTGAAATAGCATTTAGGAAGTTAGGATCCTAATTAGCATCCTAAATCGGAAGAAGTGTAGCTTCTGTCTGACTAAATCATTTAGTATCACCGCAGGTGCAACTGAAGCATCTCTGACCGGTGTCACTGCGTGAGGACGTGTTGTGTCTACGATTACGACTTACGCGAGTGTGCGATGTCGGCGGTAAAAGAAAAAGAAGTTATGAGTAACATAATCAAATTGTTTAAACATATGCCGTATCTTTGGAACAAAAATAATAAAAACAACTTTAATAATATTAATATTCTTGCACCCACGTTTTTCGTTTTTTACTTTATTTAATTTTTATTGAGCCAGCGGTCAGGCCTACGAGAAGACAGATTTTTTGTTGTTTGGCAGGACTGGAGTCATTACGAGAAAGTCCGACTGAATTCGCCGCGCGCTTGTGACTGACTGAATCAGTAACTAAATTAGTCAAGTGTAATCAGAAACTTCTAATTAGCCTTCTTTTTAGGATCCTAACTAGGATGTCTAAATTTAGTCAGGTGGAATAAGCGCTTAACTACTAACTATTAGTCAGCTCGCGGACACCGCGCGGACCGATTGCTTGCAACGCATGGTAAGTAAGGCGTCAACTATCGAGCTATCTGACGGCGGTAAACTAGCTGCCAGCGAGCTGTTTGGTAATTTATGTTGCCTATGTAGAGCACAATCTTCTATCTCGAGTTCCTCCGTGCTTCGGAAGGCTCGTTAAACCGTTGGTCCCGGCAGCATCTGCAGTCGTTAGCACCTGCCAATCCGCACTGGCCCCGCATGGTGGGTCATGGCCCAATCTCCCTATTCCATCCATAGGGAAGGCCGTGCACCAGCAGTGGAGACATTAATAGGCTGATGATGATGATGTAGAGCACTTCTAAAGGGCAATGCATATTTAATTATTTTCTTATTAGCGGGTGTCGGGTGGGAGAGGAGTCGTATAATGTCGCTTAATGGTCATTTAAATGTTGATCTCTGCTGCATATTATGCAGTTTCCAGGACCCACCAATCAGCACTGGTGCTGGAGAGCGTGGTGGGTTATGTATGGCCACCCTATTTCATCCATAGGGAAAGCCTTTTCCTTGGCAGATTGGACACTGATGATAGAAAATAAACAAGAAAACATATTTTGCTCGAACGCTTCTGCCACAGACGTTAAAAGCACTCAACTGGCATTTTCATCTTTACGACCCACACAAATACACGGAATAGTCATATGGTCATACTAAAAATGCCAGGAAAAACACCTGTATAACCTAGTCCTAGTCATTTATTCCATGAAAGCAATCATACATTCTATCGGATATTGTGTAAAATACGTATAATCAATCAATTCACGCTTTATGGAGACCAATCAAGATTGAGCTACGCTGCTCCGTGCTGTGCTCATATTAGGAACGAAAGATAGCCTCGCAACGCACAGCGCCAGAAATAGTATTAGTTATTTCCTATTTATAAATCAGTCAGTAGGGCCGACAATAGAACATAATTGCTTGATGTTTATTGGCCACCCTAAGAGTCAGGCCATAACAATGCGTTCCGACGTCGCATCACAACACCATGCAATGACTCAATGCAAAAAATATCATCGCAACTGCCGGCAGCGCATCGGATAATTCCGCGATGCCCTGTACGACATCGTGGATTTCTACGATGCAACGTACAACGCAGTGTAGTGTAGTCGGCTACTCTGTTGCCTAATACAAAAGCACAAATCACAAAATCGCGTGTGACAAGTCAGTGATCCTTTTTAGGCGGGCCTGCTCCATCTACCACGCGTCATCGCTTTCCATTGAGGGGCATGGGCAAAATATTATAGTTTTTTAATTGTTAATTGGTAAGCTCTTTATCCTCTATCTGACCCGAGAGCAGAGATGGGATCTACTCTGTAGCGAGCTTACCCAGACGGAGCTTATTCACTTTGGCTTAAAAAAGAGTTGGATGATATATTCTCGGAAATACAGATGCAGGCAGGCAATTCCACGCCTCCCGTGACGGCAGCCCCCCTCTTGTAGTTCTGTCCTGCAAAGAGAGGGGTGGTGGAGGGAGCTACACGGGCACGCCCAAGTACTCCTCCGCAGCGGACGGGGGGCAGTACGGTGGGCACTAGACCACATAATTATACCCCACGCGCGGGCCATCCTGCCCACCTCTGCAGGATCCCCGTTGGAGGCTCCATGGTAGGCTGCTAGGTGCGGAGACGCAGAAGAATCCCTAAAACGGGGATCTCGCGGTTTCGCACTAAGCAGCTTAGAGGGTATTCGCAGGGTATTGCCTGCGTCACAAAAAAATGGCAATTCCACGCCTTAGCTGTAAGAATTTATAATAGTATTAGAGTAGCGTTGGGTGCGATGGGTAGGAACAGCAACCAAGAAAGGATGGTAACGTGCCGTGCGTCTGGACGGCCGATAGTAGAAGGGAAGGCAGAATGAGTTCATCCACAGAACACAGAAAGAGGTTAGAAGTGCCTTGTGGGCGGAGCAGGCGCGCCACGGTTATTTGTGAGCAAATGACCAAAATATGGTTCTGTACCCTTAGTACGAGTTTTATAATTACAAAAACTATGATAGTTATCGTGATCTCGCACTCGTACTAAAGTTACTGATTTTATTGTTTTCGTTGCAATACAAATAAACAGTGTTTAAATTCTATCATTAAATCATTTGCGTCTACTTAAATTTTAAGTATATTTGGTTAGTTTTCACCAAAATGGACATAGACACATAATTTATAATTACGAAATCTTTGTTTTTTTATGTTATAGGGGGCATACGAGCAGACGGCTCACCTGATGGTAAGTCATCACCGTCGCCCATGGACACTTGCAACACCAGGAGTATCACAAATGCGATGCCGGCCTTTAAGGAAGGAGTACGCTCTTTTTTTGAAGGTTTTTGGGTCGTATTGGTCCGGAAACACTGCTGGCGACAATATATTCCACAGTTTTGTCGTACGAGGTAAAAAAAATCGATAAAAACGCACGGTTGTGGATAGCCACGCATCAAGATTATGGGGATGAAATTTTTGTCGCGATGTACGATGGCGAAATGCAGCAGCTGGAATTAATCCAAACAATGCCTCAGAACACTCCCCGTGATAAATGCGATAGAAGATGCAGAGCGACGCTACATCCCTACGCAAAGCCAAAGGATCAAGCTGATCGGAAAGGTCCTGGTCGTCGACGATAGTTTTCGTGAGCTCAAACTCATACTTAGGGTACTGATTGCTCGTACCCTAAGTATGTTGCTCTCGGGTGTGTGAGCTGGTTGGTTCGATTGTTGGATGTCGCGTCGTTTGATTCGGTGGAAGTGTAGTGGGGTCGAGTTGGCGACATCGGTTCCCGGACAAACGGTCTATGATAACACTTGTAACCTCTTTCTGCGTTCTTTGAGTTCCTTTATCTCCTGAGCACACTTCCCGAAAAAACAATACGCTTACAGTGATTATCGCAACCTATTTAATCAGACTGGCTGTTTAATTCAAGCGGCAAATCAGCATCGGCTGAACTTTATTAAGTTTCCTTTCACTAATTTCACAAAAAGGATTAACGTCCTTTATAATCTGTAAGTCCAGAAAGTTTATCAAAACGTCCATTAAAATAGCTGGATTAATTGAGTTTCATCTTTTAATCAACGAACTTGTAACTTACTTAGTGTGAAGGCGAAAAAATTAGAAGAATTATTTCTTTACTTTATGTAACTAAAGAATGAAATAAGTTCTGAACGGGAATTCCAATAGTTCAAGAAAATGAGCGCCTACATAATAATTACAAAGTTTACGCTTCCAGTTACACATTGTTTATCAAAGGTGTTTCGTGGAATTTCGCTACAATGTAAGCTAAGCCCAAAATTCTTAGATCCCATTACGCCCACACAATTATAGAGTTTCATTATACACTTCTGGACACATATATTGGCCTACCTTATATTTTCAGTTTCGTTTGGTCCTAGCTAAAATTTTTTATTAGGTCGAGCAAAAAGTTTTTATGCAGTTTTGAACCTGGCACATTCACAATTTCATTCAATAGTCTTTTTTTGAATTTCGAACACAGAATTTAAAGAAACTAAAGACAATTTGGAGCCTGTTTGTTGATATCAAACAATCGAATATTAAGAAAACTTGGATTTATTGGTTTACTTGGATTTAATTCTTGAAAAAGTGATTGGTATCTTTGGTTTTGCAACAAACATTACTTATTCTTAACATTAAGGTGAGGTTCTATCAATAATCTATGGATACTTCACCTGAAGTCGCCGCCCAAGCTGTGGCACTTATTCAGGCCGGACACAGCCAAAGAAACGTGAGTGCTCAACTTAATTTAAGTCGATCTGCGGTCCGAAATGTTTATCGGAGGTACCTAGAGACAGGCGGCTTTGTTCGTTGCCAAGGAAGGCCACGATCTCGGGTCACAACTGAAAGGCAGGGTCGATTCATCGTGACGACCAGCTTGAGAAATCGTCACCTTACCTCCATTGAGATACAAAAACAAATTCGCGACTTCCACGGAGTATCTGTGAGCGCTCGAACTGTTCGGAGAAGGTTAAAAGAACGCGATATCGTACCACACAAGCCAGCTAATGGGCCCAAACTAACGCGAGCCCACCGAACAGCGCGCCTTCATTTCACACGCAGTCATTTAAATTGGACACAGCAAGATTGGAGCCGTGTACTCTTTTCGGATGAGTCTAAAATTGTGTTACATGGCAATGATGGAAAGAAGAAGGTCTACCGACGTAAGGGACAGCGTTTCGCACAATGCTGCTTTGAAGAGAGGGTTGCTTATGGCGGTGGCTCATGGACTGTCTGGGGCGGTATATCCGCGAGCGGCAAAACTCAACTTGAGGTTGTTACAGGACCACGGCTGCCAACATTAAATGCTGAAAGGTACATTCGTGAGTGCTTAGAACCTCTCGTGATACGCGGACTATGTGGGCCCAAATTTCCTTTTTATGCATGATAATGCAAGAGCCCATGCGGCCGGCATCGTCAGGGAGTATCTTCGGGATGTGAACATCACAGTTATAGACTGGCCAGCCAGAAGCCCAGACATGAACCCCATTGAGCACATGTGGGACGAGCTAAAAAGACGTGTTAGGGCTCGTCAGCCAGTTGCCCAGACGATGCAGGAGTTGAAAACTGCCATAGAAGAGGAATGGGAGATGATCCCTCAAAATTTCATAGAGCGGTTGATAAACTCTATGCCTAATCGTATGAGAGCTGTGGTAGATGCCCATGGAGGCAACACGCGTTATTAAATTAAACCTTTATTTGATAAAACATGTTTTTTATTCAAAAATCAATTGCCTTTAACAAGGCGTATATCCGACTTGTTAGGCGTAGCTCCATGTCGTATGGTATTCTGAATTCAAATTTAAAACAATACGATCGAAAAAGATGGTAAAATGTATCAGGTTTAAAACTGCATCAACAGTTTTTGTTCAATCTAGCAATCATATTTCGGTAGAGGCCATCGAAACCTAAACTCTTAGGTGGGCCAATAGATGTGTCCAGAAGTGTATAATATAGATAATCTTTAGTTACATTTATATTAGAGTAGTCATGTATATGTCGTAGAATGATTTGTAAATCGAATTTTCGCTAAAATTAGATAATAGCGATGGCATTTCTCAATATTACTGAAATAGGTAGGACGTTTGCAAAAACGCGAGTCGCTTCAGTAAGATTGCGAAAAGAATCGTTGGCTTATCTATACTAATATTATAAAGAGGAAAGATTTGTATGTAAGTATGTTTGTAAAGAATTGGCTCAAAAATTACTAGACCGATTTTAAAAATTCTTTCTCCGTTTCAATGCTACATTATCACTGATTAATATAGGTTATAGTGTATTTTCAAAAAAGTTAGGGTACCGTATAAAAACTTCGATAATGGAACCCAACGTGTGTAAAAAATACCAAATAATAGCCTTATATCGCGTACGCTGCGGAAGTTATTGACAATAAAGCAAAGTGATGTAAGTACTAAAGTTTTATAGAGGATACCAATATCTACAAAAGAAATTCCCGATACCATATGTCTAACTATAACAGTTATGTCACAACTACAGATCCCCTGCGGGTTTATGGTGAGTCAAAATTAAAATATGGACATAGGCTGTAGTGGACTTTTTTACAGAACTTTTAAAGGGGAAGAATTCCGTCATATATGATTTTTGTGTAACTTTAACCATTTACCCAGCGCGCGCAACGGAATCTCACAAATGGAATATTTTTACCCATTTTTGCAACATTTTTCGTCGATGCGTCGCTGCTACTGGTCGAAGCCTATTAAAATAAAGCCTTCCTAAAATTAATGCACTACCTATTCAACACGAAAAGAATTTTTCAAATCGGAACAGCAGAGTATTGTTGCATTCGGTATAACGGATCCTAAACTACGCAACGGGACTTTTTGGCGGGATCGGAAAGCGTCACTTTAGCAGTTTTGTTTTTCTTGTTAAAAAATGTGTTGTGGCGGATGTTAGTGTCTAATAATGGTGGATTATTAACCACTTAGTTTTCGGGAACATGCACAAGTGTTGGCAAGTGAAACAAAATAGCGGAAAGTGTCTTTCAACGTCCCCTCAAGAAGTCCACGGGGAGGTTCCAGTAAATCCCCACACTTTTACTGAAACATGGGGAAAGGGGAATTGACTTGAAGCCATATAGAAAAAAAAACTACGTAACGAATTTCTTACTTGAAATGGAAGGTTTATAATTATTATGAAGAAAGTCATTGTTTAAAATACAAGCCTTTGAACAAAAACTTTAGTCTACACTACAGCTCTATACTGAAGCAAAGCGAGGGCGGGCCACTAGTTATAAATATTCTTGGGTTTTGGGTTCTTGTCTTAGGTTCATTCTAGGTTAGCTAAGTGTTGTGTAATTTCGTGAAAATTGGATTTAAAAAATCATCCTACAATATATACACCGGTTTTCAAGGTGTCGCCTAGACTGAGTTTTAAATCCGGGATTCCCGGTAGGGGCAAATATTTGTACGTTAAATACAAGCATTTTTATTTGAGTCATGACTATTTATACTCGTATAATAACACTAGCTGACCCAGGAACATCGTACCGCTATAAAAATAGGGGCTGTTGGTAGAAGGGTGGTAAAATTTAGGGTTGTATGTATTTTTAAAGCCACATTATAAAAAAATGACCAAAAAATTAAAAACAATATTAGGGTCCGGCAACCCTTATCACTTAATTCTTAAACATACTGAATATGCATATAACGTTTCAAATATTTCTGTACACACCCATGTATCCTATAATAATACATAAGTCTATTAAAAGAGTTGCTCAGACGAAAATACTGAAGAATACGGCTGTATAAACTTTATTACCTTTTGCCTTAACTGCAGAAGATTTATACCAACAACAAAAAAGAACAATTTTTTCCTATTTTTTTTTTCTAATTTGAGATTTAGTTCCACTCTTGATGGTTATAAAGTATTAAGGCGACCACACATATGTGTCGCGTTTATCCCAGCGCGCGGGCGTCTAAGAAGGATTTATTTGGGGGAGTAGATTTCTTCTGGACCGCATCGCTGTGAGCGGGCTAATGTAATGTGTGCGTAAATTCTTGTCGGCGAAACCCAACCGGCCGGATAACTTATCGGTTGGTGTTTTATGCATATAATGTGTTTCTAGGCTACTAAACTTGTGGGTACGCAGAAAAAAAAAGAAAGCATTTGTGACAATACACAGCGCAAAAGATATTGAAACTGTAATTTATGAAGACAAATTACTCATTTACAAGGGTAGGCATTAAATGACACGTGAAATTGAGGTGAATGGCGTAGGAATGCGTTCTCTTGAAAGAATAATATGTATTGTGAATTCTACTGACGGACGTCAGTCTATTAATGTCTCCACTGCTCGGGCATCCTTTCTTATGGATGGAACAGGGAAATTGGGCCATGACCCACCACGCGGGCCCAGTGCGGATTGGTGGGTGCTAACGACTGAAGATGCAGCCGGGACCAACGGCTTAACGTGCCTTCCGAAGCACGGAGAAACTCGAGATAGATGATTTTTGGTCACCCATCCAATGACCGACCATTGCGAAAGTTGCTTAACTTCAACCATCGTCGCCGAACGCTAACCACTTGCGCCATCGAGCTCCTCACAATACTGACGAGCATAACGACCGTAAACTATTTGAAAAACCTAAAGAGCTTTGATCACTTTTGTAGGTAATGAATTGGCGGCTCAAAGAACAATGACGCTTTTGTCTGTTCCTTATAATTACAAAATGTATTTACACCTTCAATTATAAAAAAACACTTAGCTTGATACTTTTATTTTAAAAGATGCGACTTGATAAGGTTGAGGTACAGCGTCATAGGCTATACACAGAAAAAGAGCTGCAGAATTATAATCATTATATTTTATTTACAGCAAAAAAAAATCTATTTTAAATGGGTCGATTCCTTCCATTATTTATTTAAATTGTAGGTAACTTCTAACATAAAACATCTTTGATTGGGCCCCGAAGAACGACTTTCCGGGAAAATGGCTTATCCTGGTTATTCTTTCTATGAGCATTTAAGGTGAACGCAGACTTGGCCGCACCGTACGCGCCGCAGTCTTCGCATTCGAATTCTTTATACGAAGTTCTATGCAACCTCGCACACCCACCCGCGTCGCAGTCGCCGCAGTCCCTGAAATGACCGAACTCCCCAAGCCGCAGCTGATGACGTCACCAACGCCGGCCCGCACGCAGCGGACGTTGCGGCTAGCGCGGCGCGAAAGACGTCATTCGCATTATCTGAATGAATGAAATCAAGTGCGATGCGTGCGGCGACGGGAACGACTGCAGTGGCTGCGGTGCGGATAGATGTGCGAGGCCTTTTGTTAAACAAAGCGATGACTGCGGGGACTGCGGAGACTGCGGTGCGACCAAGTCTACGTTCACCTTTACGATGCAAGTAGCAAAAATCAATATACCTACTCCGCTTACTGATCATAGCACAAATATCGACGCCAACACGCCTTCCTTCCTTCAAATAGGCGTAACTGTAAGCTCAACAGTTCATGAAAACATCGGCATATATAGTCCCTTTAGTATTCAACAATGCTTAAAAATATTAAAATGAGAAAGAAAGAAAAGTCAATTGGGGCTTGGTTCGGACAAGTACGTCGCTATTGATCTAAACGTTGTTGTCGAGTTCGAGTTTAACTTTCACAAGTCATGTGTAAGATTTGTAAGGTCCACTAAACCCTTTCTAGCTCTGAGGAGCTCTCGACCACCATGTTCAATATAGTTGGAGGATTTGAATAGCGCACATAAAAAGGGTTAAAACAAATTCTTATTGGTTCCTTGAATGGAACGTTTACAAGAATTAGGCGTTGATTCCTTTGCGTTATAGTTCTACTGGCGGCAGCCCGCGACTTCGCCCGTGTCAACTTGAGTTTTTTGATAAGCCCACAGGAACCTAACACTTTTCCGGGATAAAAAGTATTCTATCCAGGTCATAATACAGTTTATTATTTAGTTAGCGTACCAAATGTTCCAAATTAGTTCAGCCGTTTTTGCGTGATTGCTTAAGAAATATTAAAACTTCAAATTAATTAAGGAGTAATTCTTTATTTTGAAGAAGTTTGCAAGCGTTAAACATTATTAATAATGGATGGAATCAAAAATTCACATTAATCAGAATAGGCCTGAGGCCAAACCTGAAACTGATATCTTCCTGCTCTCTGAACTACTATCTTATTAAGAAGCTTTGCAGCCAGATTGCTTCTTAATTTTTACTATCTTGTTTATTGGCTTATATGGCTTAATAAAATTCGCTTAGGTTGCACATATAATGCATAAACGTAATTACGTAATACTAAGAGATATTTTGTGTGAGTGTTTACTTAGCATAAGTATCACTCCATCACCGCCATGTTAGTTATTAATTTTGTTTCAGTTAAAATTATTCCTCTGCGAGAAAAGTCCAACACCAAAATATTTGCCAATATAGTGGCTATCAGTGGATATTCTGTGACCTGTATCGAAAAATTAGAAGAGAACTTTTATAAGTAGTTTAAATCCATACTTGATTATTATATATATATGTACTATCGCCCATAATCTAGGGTAGAACACGAAAAAAAAATGTATTCATGTAATGCAGAAGAATCTCTAGCAAACGGGCTTTAAGAGGATTTGAGCCTGGGGGTCGTAACACAGGTTTTGTAACCTAGTACAATCTCCAGCTCTCTCATAGAACTGCATTGTTATTACTGTTTTTGTCATTTAATACCCTTTAATTAATTATAATGTTACTTTGTGACTTTGTGAGAGAAATAAATAAATCATTCATTCATTCATATATCAGGGCATATCCGAAGATTCAAAACTTCGCTATGTAGTACATAATATGTACTATTATTAGAAAAGCTCAAGAAGAGAAGAAACTTTGCGGCGGGCGTCTCATTAAAAGTTTCTCAGGGGAATTAAATATCGCCCCGGGACCAGTCCGCTCCTCACTACGTGTCGATTTCGGCGCTTATGAAAAGTGTAAGTTTCAAAACTTTTAAGTGGGTACTCCCATAGTGTAAGGATGCTCGAGGTTTCTCTTCGCGATCGAATCAGAAATTATGAGATCTGTAGAAGAACTGTTATGAGGTCGCAAGCGTAGCCCAAAGAATTGCAAGCCATAAGTGACAGTGGCAGGGCACATTGCAAGGAGCGGAGAGTTCTTGGACGGGTACGCCCAGGAGCCCCCTCCGCAGCGGGCGGGGGCCGGTACGGTGGGCATTAGGCCGCGTACCCAGCCCCCACGCGCGGGCCTACCTGCGCACGTCTGCGGGGTCCCCGTAATATCGCGGGAAACTCCTGCCGTTGAACCTCGGCGAGGCCGGGAAGCTGCTGGGTGCGGAGCCGTGGTAGAATCCCTAACGGGGACCCCGCGGCTTCGCACTAAGCAGTGTAGAAGGTATTCGCAGGACTTTTTAGCGGATATTATGCTGTAAAGCGCCCGTAAGAGTTGCGGGGTCCTCGGTGGGTAGCCACTGGGGCTCCGTAAGACTTGCGGGAGCCAGGTGTGAGGTCCGTTCGGCGGTGTGCCTCTTAAAGGCGCCGTCGTCTGTAAAAAGATTTTTTACCTGCGTTATAAAAAAAAAGGGGGCACATTGCAAGGAAAGAAAGAAAGAAAGAAAGAAATTGGTAGCCGCGTACCGGTAGACGCAGCCTTAGTAGGCCCCCACCAGATAGACCGACGATCTGCTGAAGGTCCCAGGAAGCCGCTGGATTTGGGCAGCGCTAAACTGATCGATTAGGAAGCTTTGGGAGAGTCCTATGTCCACTAGTGGGTGTCTTATCGCTGATATAATGATGATGATGAGTGAAGGAAGCCTTTTAAAAAAAAGTAAGTTAAGAGTAATTTATGTTTTAATTAAGATAATAAAGTTGTAAACTCTGATAGCGTACTATAAACTTTAGTGATTTCAAATATTATCGCATGCCATTGTTAAATATTATTGTATGGGGTGAAAAAAAACATTCTTGACGTCATCAATTTTATAATTTTCTTCTAATCAAGCTTTGGACCTTTGCTGCAAAATGTTTATGCATTTTATAAAGAAATCACTTTTTACAAAGAAATTAGAAACAAATTACATTAATCCATCCAAACTCAAGACAATAGAGAAAAGTTCAAGTCGAAAGTGTAATTTTTGATTCATTAATTATGTCGAATGAAATTCTTTGGCAAAAGCCTGGCGTAGCGTACTACTCGTATTAACCCATTTACCTTATGGAACTTTACAATTGTTCTTAAATAGCTACGAATATATCAGATAAAAAACAGCATCTCCTGAAAACAAAAAAGAAAATATAGTGAATTTCAACATCAAAAGATGATCACAGCCCGACACAAGTTCAGCAATAGAGTTGTAAGATTTATTTTGAAATATTGTTATGGCCCTTTAAGGATAACATAATAAAGCTGTACTTCAAATGCTTAAAGTTTACGACAGTGTTATATTACTCCCTCGCATTTGAATAAACTTTAAATGTCGAAACAACTTGTGATGCGAATAATTTTAGATCTCCATCGTGTGTTTGATAATGAGAGCGTTATTCAGAATAAAAGTTTGTTCATCAACCAACTAATTTCAAGTGTTCGTCTTTTATATGATGACATGATAAGTTTTGAAACACAACAATCTTTAGATGTTGCGAACAATCTGTCTCGTGATATACAACTTGGAAAACTTTCAAGACGAGTCCTGTCGCCCCGCCCGCGCCAGAATAGATGGAGGTCGTCCAATGAACTTTTCACGAGAAAACTTTCGATGTTGTGAAATTAAAAATGCATGTAGAAACATTACAGTTTTACGACGAACAATAGAGTAAATAATAAAAATAAAGTAGCTAGGTGTAAATAAATAAAAACATTAAAAGAAATTCTGTTTTCAACAACTTTATTCCATTAAGTGACCCTTGTATCCTATTGTAAGTTAAAAGCTAAAAGAGGAGGTCTATGGCGTAAGTGGTTAGCGAGTTCCGCTGCAATCGTTGAAGTAAAGCAACTTTCGCAGTGATCGGTCATTGGATGGGTGACCAAAAATGTACTATCTCGAGCTCCTCCGTGCTTCGGAAGGCACGTTAAGCCGTTGGTCCCGGCTGCATCTGCAGGCGTTAGCCCCCACCAATCCGCACTGGGTCCGCGTGGTGGGTCATGGCTCAAACTCCCTATTCCATCCATAGGGAAGGCCTGTGCCCCAGCAGTGGGGACATTAATAAGTTGATGATGATGATGAAGTTAAAAGCCATAGACTATTGGATATCAAATAAAAAGTCAAAAGCACAGTTAAGCGTAAGACAGTTGAAACAATACACGCTTTAATTGCTTCGTAGTAATGACTTTCTGGCATTTTTTTAATCAAACTTACAACTATTAATCTTCCCAATACATAGTGAAATATTCCAAAAATTATTAGACTTTATATATAAAGATTCACGAGGTTATACCGTCATGTTTTATTCAAGTCAATGACATGAATAATTGTCATCCCTCGCGCTAAAGGCCTAAGAATAGGATTGTGGGTAACAGTTTATAACCTTAAGTCGTAAATCTAGTATAGAGGTCTACCTAAAGCCCAAAAGCTTATATGCCAACTTGACGTCACAATGATGTTATATGTTTTGGTGCCCTTAGAGATAAATGAGCGTATATACTCGTATAATGTCAGCACAAAAAGTCTTCTGAAACCTTGAAAAGTGGAAAATAAGGTAGTGAAGCTACATTATACATAAGTAGTGTGATTACTAACCTAACGTAAATCTTTACAAACTTAATAACATAACCCGTAACTTCATATTAGAAAATCTTTAATTGCCGATACCTTTAGTTATATTATAGAACTAAGACGACTTTGATCACGAATATAAAATGAATAGTCTCTTTTTTCCAAAATATGAAAAGAGCCAAAATTGTTAAAACAATAGCAGTTTGAGTGGGATTTCGTAAGCCCTTTGAAATTCAACGTATTTGTGTTTGCTTCAAGTCATAAATTGTGTTCCTCAATCCCAAAAAAATATCACAATATAACACAATGTCTAAATTTCATCGATCATAATTATGTCAGATTTCTTAAGGAGCACTAAGGTGAAAACTGACTGAGAACAAAAAACAATATAACAGTTCAACTTTGAGTTTTTTGGGAGCGAAAAAATCCTACCTTCATCAAACTCCTCGTTAGTATAATGCGGGCATTCTTAACTGTTCTCATTCGGATTTCGAGACCGACTTTACGGGCACGAACTTAAAAAACTGGAACGCGAAATGAGGATAAGCACACTGTGGACACAAAACAGATAGTACAGAAGTCAATCCACATACAAAGTGCGCTCGAGCGACTCACACATAAACACCGCTCACGGACTCGATGTCTCGGACTGGTTGCAACCCATGCCGTCAGTGAAATTTTTATGTAAAATGAAGCGATAAAAATAGTTATTTCGACTGTTTATTGGACGCTTGTTTAAATTCAACATGGAACGGTGATTTGGGCCTTTTTAAAATTGTAATAAAACGATAACATCAAAAAAGTTTTTTATAGTTATTACTCGTTTATATTTCCATTCTTCCTTTTTCATTTACAACAATAAATCGAACAACTAGATACAAGTGCCAATATCACGATAGTTTTTTTTGTACATAAGCCAAAGTTTGACGCCCGCGACCGCCGAGCGTTGATTTGCAAAGTGAAATACGATCGAACCAACTGATTGAGGAATCGAATTGGCCGATTGCACAATGTTGAGTTTGACTTCTGTGTAATAAATTTTATGTTGTGGACCCGTCCGAAGACAATGCCCGTGCAGCAGTTTAGCGAACGTAAAAAAGCAACTAGAAACTACAGGTGGAGGCGATCAAAGCGCTGAAAAGGCTTTATTTCGTCGACTCGCTAAGCCAACTATCTCCCTCTAATGGACTCGGGAAAATCCAAACGAAATTACGTGGGGAGGTTTAGACAAAGTGTCACCCAAGCGTTCTCTTCGTTGACTTTATATTGACATCACATACCGTATTATTCGATAAAAGAAGACTTATCGTCTATACATCTTTGAAAATATAATAAAATAAATTATGCAAGTCTAATAAGAATATCGTGACATTCAAGGACATGCGTATATCGATAAATGAAATTAGCTAATTCTAAGTAAGTACTGTAATAGTAACAATACAAAAGAATTGATAAGCAAGATTAGGAAAGGTTCCATGTCATTTTATGTAGTTAGGTTACACACTAATCTCTTGTATTGGAAGCGTTTTAATTTTATGTTTTTTTTTTCGTAATAACAACTTTGGCGTATAAAATCAAATTAATAACAACAATAAAAGTACAAGACAGTCTCCGATGGTATTTTACCGTTAACTTACATAATGCCCCACCCATGGTCCATGCAAGGGCTCTACTTAAAGGTTTATAAGTATAACCCGCTGACATAGGGACGACAAATCAGTAATACCTATGCAGCATTTACGGACGGATGGATGTGTCCATCATTCAGTCAATTTCTAAAGGGATTACTTATAAAAACATTAATTCCGTTCAACAGATCCTTAAAAAGACACACACAGTTTAATGGATAAAAAAATCGTTCAGTTATGTGACAATTTTACAACTGCTTACTAACCCAATATTAATTATCACAAAGGGCTTGTTCCGTAACTTGGTTTTAGATTCAGTATTTTTTTTTATTCATGAAATTAATATTCGTTACTAATTAGAAGCGGGACCTACCTCATCAAATTAACAGTGTTCCAAGTTTAAGTTTAAATTATGTAAGTTTAATTAAACGATGCCTGCTCATGTGAACTGTCAAAGTGTCTTATTACGTGCAATGCTGGCGTTAATAATATTTTAAGAGACCTAGAGCATAGCCAATTGGAGGGCCTTACAGAAGACTATAGCGAAATAAAACAAAGTTGTGGTGGTCTTGTGTTTCAGTTAGTGAGTAAAATGCCAGTTCTCCACGGATAACCTGGCACGGATACGGATTTTAGGTGTCTCAGACAGTCCATCATGCAGGTTCATACCTGGGTAGCCCGCAGACGCTACTCGAGACCTGCAAAGACATCAAGAGACTACTGAGCTTCTTGTGGGAGCTGGGATGGCGAGACTGAAGCCATGAAGCCAAGCATCTGGTCTCGAATTGCGGAGAATACTGACCTCAGAACAGGACTGGATTCCTCTTACAATTGATTAATATTAATAAGATTCGCAGGCTCGATGGCGCAGGAGGTTAGCGCATTTGGCCTGCGATCATGAAAGTTAAGTAACTTTCGCAATGGTCGGTCATTGGATGGATAGACCAAAACCTTGTTATGTCGAGCTCCTCCATGCTTTAGAAGGCACGTTAAGTCATTGGTCCCAGCTGCATCTGCAGTCATTAACACCCACCTATCTGCACCACCACCCGAGCAGTGGGGACATTACTAGGCTGTTGATGATGATGAAAAAGGTTAAGATGGTCTCACTTGATAGCGAGATAGAGTAATTAATTGATTGTATAAAAAAATCATTATTATAAATAAAATAAACATTTTTGTTAAGGGGTAGATCCCTGATCTTTTTTTTTAGCCGACGACTGAGGTTATTATAAAAATAATTAGTTTGTTTTAATGCAAAGCAAAAATTAATATTTCTTTTTTAAAATTCATAGCGAAACGCAGACAACCAACGTAGAGTTAGAGAGAAAGAAAGAATGAAAGAAATAATTTTATTTGAGACAAAAACAAAAATATAACAATATTAAAATAAAATAAAACAATTAAAGTTTGTCTCAAAACGGTCCCAACTCAGCATAATGCTGCCATCAGCGCTGGTCTTCCGTTAGAACCGGTTTGGTGTTGCACGAAACAATAACAAGAAAAAGAACAAATAACATAAACAAAATAAAATACTAATGAAAGAAAATAAAAATTTAAAACAAAACATACTTGGCTGAGCATATTGAATAATCTCCACCATAGCCATTTAAAAAGAAAGAGAGAAAAAACATATTTCCTTCTCCGTCTCCCCACACACTATGGCAAAAAGACATTTAACAGACAAGACACAAATTAAATTTTACAAATCCGTCTGCATTAAAAAAATAACAACATCAACAATCACACTAAATCTATTGGGTGGATATTGGATATTACAATTTTGGATAATAAATGATATGAACAAATTACGGACATACATACAAGGTAAAACTAAATTGCACTAGTGTCGTGTAACAGTGTTTCCTGTGATTTTTGATGTAGATTTAGCAAATTACGGACTTAGATCTAAACAATTTGATATTTTGCAGGTCCCTTAATGGTGAAGGTATATTGTTCCAGCATTTGGTTGCTGCATAGCGGAAAATTCCACGAAAAGCAGCAGTTGCATGATAGTCAGTTGTCAAATGCAAAGCAGGCCTCCGAGCTGCATATGGCTTCAAAATAACCTATTATAAAGATAAGCAGGTGTTTTATACTTCATTATTCCAAACATTAAACATGCCAAATGTAGCTTATCACGGTGACACATTTTTAAAATGGATCGCTTGTTCAAGAATGGTGTCACGTGTGCCCTTAACGGAACATTAAAGCAAAAATGAGCACAGGCATTTTGCACTCTTTGTATTACTCTACGTGTTTTTGAAAGTAGATGTGGACCAAAAACAGTGTCCATATAGTTCAATTTAGATAAAACTAGAGAGTCTACTAACTGTACCCGCAAACTTTCACTAAGGAAATGCCTTACCCGGTAGAGAACTTTTAAATTATAAAAACAATTCTGTATACAGCTGCAAACATGTTTTTCAAAACGTTAGTTACAGTCCATAATGAGGCCTAAGTTACGTGCTCCATAGACTCTTTCGATTAGTTCTCCATTAAGTGTAATATATTATTTTGATGGCTTAATTTTATGTAACTGTTTTGGAGTACCAAATATCATGAAATTGTTTTAAATGAATTTAGCAGTAAACTATTATTCGAGGACCATTTTGAAATATTAGAACGATCGTTATTCACCTTCTCTATTGCTTGATCAATATCTTCAGGCTTAAAAGAAACGAATATCTGGGTGTCATCTGATTACATGTGATATTTGCAATGAGTAATGTAAGTATGCATATCTGCAGAGTACAAAACCTATAGGTTCGGTCCCAAGACCTATTCTTGTGGTACTCCCTTATCTATAGCCATATTGTCTGAATACACTGCTGAACCATCATTAACACAAAATTTAACACACTGGTACCGTATAGTCAAGGAAACTATTAAACCACTGAATTGCTTCCCAGCCAAAACCATAATATGCTAGTTTGGACAAAAGAAGACTAATATTTAAAGAATCGAACGCCCTTGAATAATCAAGTAAAACAAGCAATGTGCAAATGCCCTGGTCCAGAGCATGAAGTATATTATCTGTTACTTTTGGAAGAGCGGCAGTGGTGCTATAGCCCTTCCTGAACCCTGACTGGATATTGATAAGGTAAAATATTATTCTCCTCCAGATAATCCATCAGTTGTATGCTCACAGCCTTCTCAAGGATCTTTGACACACAAGGTAATAAACTGATTGGTCTCAGTTCCTTCATATCTACTGGATTAGTGATCTTGGGAATCGGAATCACCAATGCTTGCTTCCACAAATCTGGAAAAGTATGAGTTATAATAGATCTATTTATAATATCCCCGACACACTCCAATGTATGCGGAAAGGTCATCATAAAGACTATATAAGCATGTCAAGACTGATATCATCACATGCTGCTGCATTTGACTTAAGGGTACGAACTATTTTCATAATTTGAACTTAGTATAATGCAATTAGCTATTTGATATAAACTTAGTTAGCAATTCTAAAAATAGATGCATTATTTAACTCCTACACACAATCTAGAACGGTTAAACCTCAAAAAGACGTGTCTTATGCCGGGCTAGTTAGGGGCATGCGCTTACGAGTCCCGAAGTAGTGCAAAATAAATAGATCTCGTTGCTGATGTAATTAGGTTAGGTGGATAAATTGGCGCCTCGGGTGTTATGTTCACGGCTAACGAACGTATGGCCGGTGCCGTTCGGGTAACACGTGGTCCTGCGACTTTTTCGTCAACGTGTTGTTTTATATTAAGCACTTTTACCTTGTTTCTGCTTGAGCTTCGGTTATCTCTTTATTACTTGTCGGTATTTTTTATGTATAAACAGTTTTGTCTCCATCGGAGCATTTTTTTCTCATTTCTGCTCGGGCTTCTGCAATCGCTTCATTAATTTATCAGTCATTTTTTGTGTTTATAGTTATGCTCTATGGGTTTGTAGCATAACGTTGGAGTAATGCGCATTTTTATAATCATCATCATAGGCCTCACCCAAGAAATTCCAAACCGATCAGTCGTGCGCTGCTCGCATCCAGAGGCTTCCCGCGACCATCACTAGATTGTCAGTCTACCTTGTGGGGGTACCACGCTGCGTTTCCCGGTACGTAGCCGCCACTCTAGGACCATTCCGCCCCAACGGCCGTCAGTCCTCCTTGCAATATGCCCTGCCCTCTGCTACTTAAGGCTCACAATTTTTTGGGCTATGTCGGCGGCGAACTTAGTTCTTCTGCGGATCTTAACATATGATTTGATCGTGCAAAGAAACCCCGAGAATTGCATAGTAGAGCATAGCACTACTCTACCTCCTCCACTATACCTTTTTGGGTAACTATAACAATTGACTGTTTTACATTATCATACCTATTAAAACGACTGCAGTTAGTCACTGTATATCTGAGGAGTTTAAAAGCCATTTTTTATCAAAGAAAAGTTCCATAAATATTAATTAAGGGGTCAAATGTTTCGTGTCATATTACACAAGACTCTTTCTATTTGTAGGCTGTATGGGTTCCTCTTCTTGGCTTGTACGAACTTACACATTCGTAAGTAAGCTGAATTTTTAGGTTAGACTTTAGGAAGCTTAAGGATAAGATATTTAAAGACTTATTTACTTTCGACCAACTATTTAAGTGGTGGGTGTCACGAATCGACCTCCTTTGTATATTTTGTTTAAATGTTCATGCTTTCTATATCTTAAGTTTTTTACCTTGCATCGTTATTTATTGAATATATAATCCATAATATAATGTTTGCCTGAAAATTAATTAACTTTGTTATTTATTGAAATCCCAGTTCTCAGATCACTTTAGATACAGTGGGAATGGCAAGACGGAAAGGCAAGAAGTCTTTGTAATTTCCAAACAACAATTTAAAATTTACCAATGCTAAATTCGGTATTAGCCCTAATTTTGGTTGTGAACAAATATAGGTACTTATCTCTCAGTGTTTTAACAATAATAGCCACTTTTGGTGGTCGACTCATGCATCCATTTGTATGAAAGTCTCCGGTCTGCATAGAACAGTCGCCAGATTTTAATGTATAATTGTGTATAACCTCATCTAATTAGTACCAGCTACGCTTCAGGTTTGGGGGTCCAATGGTCGAGATTTTGCGGGAAATCGTTACGTATAAAAGAAAACAAGCAACCTAATTAACGTGTTGGGGAATCGAATTTAACGGTGTACGGTAATTATAGGTGATTATTTAAGAGGTAGTATTATAGCAATATTTTTATTTTTTAAGCAATTAACTGCTAGATGTTTAAATAAATAAAAAAAATACTTAGAAGAATTCCACGAAGACCAAGCAGTAGACGGGACACGAGTAAGGTAGTATTATGATAAATATGTAGATATGACTATTTAAAACAGTAGTCTTAGTCACAAATTCAAATTTTAGTAATTCTAAGGACTTTAACAAGACAGATAGATAGATAAAACATTTATTATAGACATTAGCATAAGTAGTAGAACAATTAATTTGAATGGGTTTAGAACCAAGACTGCTTATAAAATGTTGCCACTATACCTCTATTTTAAACATTTTTATCAAACGCTAAATGCGGCATTAATGATAGGGCCTTTTATTTAACTAGTAGTCATACATAGTATATAGCAAACAAATGTTGCGGTGTCTCCCTCTCAATACCTAACTTCAAATATTTAAAGTTTAATAAAATGCAATGCTGTCACTTACATTAATTAAATAAATAAATATTTGCGACACTCACACCAATTAGTCTAGCCCCAAAGTAAGCACTGTAAGGCTTATGTTATGGGATACTAGGGTAACGGATAGAATACATATACTGTATATATTTAAGTATATTTATATAGAAATACATATTAAACATCCATGACTGGAGTACAAATGCTCGTATTCATCACACAAACATCTACGCCCCCACCGGGATTCGAACCTGGGATCTTTCAAGTCGGCGACACCATGAAACCCGGCGTACAAACCACTCGGCCACGGAGGTCCTCACGATAGTGATAGAATTAAGACATTCTGACAATAATTTTTAATTGACCATTCTAAGAGTAGCAGTTAGTATTAAAGAAATCGGAAAAATGAAATTAGTTCAGAATCCAAGTACTTCATCATCATCATCATCAGCCTGTTAATGTCGCCACTGCTGAGGCACAGGTCTTCCTTATGGATGGAATAGGGAGATTGGGCCATGACCCACCACGTGGGCCCAGTGCGGATTGGCGGGTGCTAACGACAGCAGATGCAGGCGGGACCAACGGCTTAACGTGCCTTCCGAAGCACGGAGGAACTCGAGGAAGGAATGGTCACCCATCCAATGACCGACTGACTGAGAAAGTTGCTTAACTTCAACGATCGCAGCCGAACGCGCAAACCACCCGCACCATCGAGCTCCTCGATCTCGATCCAAGTACTTTCTTTTTTATTATATGAATTGTGAACAAGAAAAGGAAGCATTTTATTGGAAAAAGAATAGGAAGTTGGTACCAATACGTATGTAATCGTGCGTCGAGTCGTCGACAAACGGATATGAAATGTATTTGATTGGATCTCGGCTGTCTAAAGTGTCAGTAGTGGAATTGACACAAAATTGTCTGGCGACATTTGACCTTTAATAACTTAGCCTTTGTTCATGACATGGCTGGTATCGAATATTAAAATAATGTCGAACAAAAAAATAAAATAAATCTTTTAATGGCAAAAACAAGGTCCTTACAATCAAGGGCTCGTAGGTGGAAGAAATTTCCAGTTTTTTTGTGTTGAAACTGTTTTGTATAACCCCTTCTTACATTAAAATGAATGAGAAATAGATTTTCTAGTGCGATTGCAGTATTTCTATTAGTCGGGACGAAAGAGACGGTTGAAAAATAATCTTCCAACGCTCGGGGGCACGCTGGGGCAGAATTGTGCTTATGCAGTCTCCTTGACCAGCGTCTAATTGCATTACTCGAGTGCTATACAAAACAAAAGAATAAAAGCAGGTTTTCAAATGAATAGTCTATTTTAAGCTTAGATTAAAACAAAAAGGGTAGATACGGTACGCTCATACTAACATCAAATAAAATATGATCCGACTACATAGGTAACTCTCGCCACGCACACGTCTGTATGTAAACATCAATTGTGCGAGCGAGACAGAACTATACGCTTCAACGCAGCGTATTGTTGTCCTTTTCTTGCTTACAAAATGGCGATTACGTAAATAATATTCACGACAAACCGTGATTTTTGAGAAAAAAATGTTTTCACAGTTTTACGAATGAAAAGTGTTGCCGAGGCATTTGATTTTGAACTATTTGTGTTCTTTATAAAAGCCTCGAAGGCATTGTTATATCTTCATAACACAAAATATAAGCAATATTGTTATATTGAGTGTACATGCAGCGTGTTTGAATGTCAAATTGTGACTAAAGCGAATTATGGTCGTGGACCACAATTTAAGCGGATCACTTTTAGGCCGCGAATGTCGTATCTTCCCTTTTTGTTTTAATCTAAGATTTTAAAGCTACTTGCAGCAACATTTTAAAGATATGAAATGGGGCTAAGGAACTATCGGCCATTTTCTCGCTTAAGATACCAACGAATAGATACACATTCCGAGTAAACAAAAGTGGTGCATATATTAATATTTGGTCGATGACTGTACACACTGCGCGCGAGAACGCGCTCCACTAGTTTGTCGCTGAACGGCAGGAGCTATCAAAGATAATACTCGCTCAGCGATGCTTTCATTTTTGCTCAGTTCCCTTAGCACGAGCCAATACCTAATTCGAAAAGTTTGCGAGTGCGAAATGTCATTCTCGTTTCTCACACACTCGTTTCTCGCTGATCGTCAACTCTTTCCAGTTTCTAGCTCAACTCGCTTCTCGTTCATCGTCGAAGGTGGTACAGGTGAGCCTAAATATTCCTAACCTAAATATTCTTGCTAGGATTCTCCCTAAATTAAAAGGAAAAGTTAAGTGAATTCGGAGAATTTATAATATGATTTTAAATGCCCTCGGTCTAACATTATACTAATAGAAATAAAATTTCACCGTCCGAAACACTAGGTAAGTTTGTAAGTTCTCTACAACAACTTAAGGTTTCTTTGGGTACTCAAAGGGTAAAAACAAAATCCTATTGCTATCACTCTGTCCACTGTCTGTCCATCTGTTCGTATGTCACGGGTCTCTAGATCTAATTTAATCCATAATATAAAAAGCAATCGCTGAATGTGTTGCTAAGCGTAAATCTCGAGAACAGCTGAACCGATTTCGATAATTCTTTTTTAGAATATTCCTTGAAGTACGAGGATGGTTCTTACGCAAAGAAAAATTTAAAAAAATGCCTGAAAAAGCCCAAAAGCAACACTTTTCTATACTACCATACAAACGATTCGTAATAATACTTAAAAGTCAGTTTGAACTTTAATACCATACCATTTTCAAATGTTAGTGGAGGAGTCAATAGAAGTTTGGAAAAGGCAAATATACCATTTTCGTCATTTTAGTCTACACTACAGCTCTACACCGAAGCGAAGCGAGGGCGGGCCACTAGTAACCCATAATAATGTCTTTTCGGTTCAAGTCTCATGTAGATAGCTCGGACGTCAATTTTATTTATTGGTAGTTCTGTTTTTCGTTCTGTCACGAATCGGTCGCGCCATATTATTGATATTTTTTTTTATAGCGAGGTAGGCAAATGACTCTACCCCACCTGATGTTAAGTGGTGAAAAAGTCCAAACGCGAAGATAGCTGGTATAGCAGTTATAAACTGCTACACCAACCATCCTCACCTTGCCGGCCTGCAAAAATGCTTCTTCACGCCTCTTTTAAAGGACCCCAGATTATAGGAAGGAAGGAACACGTATAAATAACGGTTTTTCGTATATAACTTATAATTATTTCAAGCTAGCCTTATTAAATCTATTTGTGTGTTGTGAACTGGTGCCGTGAAGTGGTTTGCCAGAAGAAAACTGGCCACTTTGGATTTCAGTGCCACGGAGTATCATCAGGTTTGTATCCCTATTTTTCCTTATATTATATTTATTTCCTCTGGGTTAGGTTATATTAGGTTAGGCAATTTACTAGGTAGTTTTATTAGGTAGGCCCTTGCCAACCGACTACGGGGTAACTCGTCTGGTAGGTAGGCAGGGGAGAGTCTGACGTAACCTGCTCACCATTCTTCAGTGAATGGGTACGCGTAAAGCATTTCCCCCACGCACAAAAAAAAGGTTAGGCAATTCAGGACGTATTTTGTCATAACTCCGCGTATCGCGGGTACAAGGTCAAACATCCTAAAGTATAATTTATGCAAAGCAAAATTAAACGACGAATTGATTTAACTTGTTACCTAATAAAGTTCGCTTCATAATTCAAAACAAGTCACCCGTCTACGGGTATGTAGATGATCCGATAAATTTTCTGATAAGTAATAACCAACAAACATCCCCCATACGTATTCGCGGGTAATTGTTATTTGAAATTCAATACACAAGCGGAAATATTCCTTCGCAAAGTAATTTCGTTGTGCGAGTCAAAAATGAACTGTCAGGTTTCAGCCGAGTTCATTTTTCCGCGGGCCGAGAACCTCGCCTAGCGAGTTAAGATAATTTGCATCAGAAACGGGCTGTTGTTCAAAACGCCATATAAATCATTTAACAGCCGCACGGATAAGAAAGACACCGGGAATGATTATATACTACGAGAGAGGTTCTTTCACAATGGTGCTTCCTTTTTTTGGTAAATCCTCTTATAGGAAGGCAAAAGACATTTAATGTATGTCACCTGGTCTTCAGTACTTCACTGTGTTCTCACTGCTTTTCTTAAGAGGCTTTGCACATTTTTTGCAAAAAATCGTAATTTTTGAGCGCCTCGTTTACCCCCTTAGAAAAGAATTTGACTATTTCCAATAGAAGTGAACAGTATAGAATTTTTATTTATCTATCTCATTAATTATCAAAAACGAAACGTCTAACCTCCGTGAGTTTCCCAAAAAATAATGCAGGTTTACCTCGTATTTTGATATTGAAATAAATAGAATTACTATCAAAAACTTTCATAAATCTAATCTACCATCATTGAGTTACTGAAATATGTATATATTGTTATAATTGGTTCATTAATAATTATTTTATAAGACTCGAAACATCACCTGTAAAATGCAATATATACTAGTGCAAATCTCCCTACGCGCCAATCAGTGCGGCAGCTCATAAGGATGCATGTGTATTGTATTTTAACTTTTCTTGGGGTATTCAGAGTTATTCAGCTACAAATATAGGTATCTATTCAGTTTTCTCGACTTCAGAGAATATTCAGATTTTCTGAATATTCTTATAGATTGTAGTAGGGAACTACTACAATAAAATTCCAAACAATTCCACTTGAACAAATTCACGTATATCCAGCCAGTCACGAAGTATCTTTTGACACAAAATTTTTGCATTTTAAATAGAACGGAAACCGTGGAAAGTGTTAGTTAATAACAGTTAGACATAGTGTTAACATTTTTGGCAACTGTATTGCGGTAATGAAATAAAAACTGAGAGCATTGTAACAAATGCAAGTATAAGGGTAGTATTGTTTACATAAAATTTTAAAAGGATTCTAAGATATTAATAAAAGTGCATGCTGTGTTTCCATTTATAAGATTTGTGATACTGTTGAGATACACTGTATGTAATTATTTTGTAATTTTTACAATTCGGTTTTGAAAACCAAATAAAAAAAAAACGACGGGTTGCAGTCAGGGAGAGGCGGCAGAAGTGAAAACTTTATTTATTAACGTTGAATTTTTGATATTTTAGAATGATTAGGGAATAATTTTGCACGTATTGCTTTAATTATCAGTATAAAAGTACTATCATGTATGTGGTAGAATACAATAGTTAGATATTTTTAAACATTCAATCAATCAATTAGCGTAAAAGCAAGACTATCGGTCTCCCTTTTGGCACGCGAAGTACACACACTTGCGTGACCTTTTTCGATCTATGGAAGAAAAAAAGAAAGAAAGAAGAAACATTTATTGAGACATACATTAACTAACACTATTACACGCACATCAAACTTGAGACAAAATGTACAACGTCAACTAGGCCCCACCTCAGCATAATGCTGCAGAGGCAAATTGATTGCCGCTGCAAAGCTGATATAATATTTGTTACTCACCGATTGAAACATGACACCAAACAAAGCTTGCTTATTCAGTCAGCTATTTTATAGAGAACCAAATAAACATTTTGATTCACTATATATCTGAAAAGAATCTTACAACGTTCGGAGAAACCAAACAAAAGCCACAAATTCTACAATGTTTTCAGTATTTCCAATTCCAATAAAAGCCCGTATACTTACCACGTTTCAACTATAAATTGTTGACTTAAAGTTGCTAATAATCAAGCTCGTTATGCGCCTAATAAGACATCTAACGTAAGCACTAATCAAACCTTGTTAGTACATTGCTGCGTCATCAGTTACAATAACTGGGAGCTCCACGTAATATGGGTTTTATAATTGTTTATAAGAGGGTCCAGCGTATTATGAACCTTATACGGTTTCTTAGAAATCTGGCAGTTATTTTTGAGAACATTCGGACAACGCACTTAGCTGTGTAAGTGTCACATAAATTCTGGATGTAAGTGCGATTCGGGAATGCGGTTGAACCGCTCTTCAAAGATATGAAATTGGGGTGAACGGATAAAAATGTGACAGTAAGAATTTTTAATATTTTAGACTCAATGCGTATTGTGGAGTCTTAGGATTTAATAACTCCGATGTAAACTATTTTTGTTCATTAAAAATGTTTTATATGGTCTTTAAACTTATTTATATTAAACAGGAGGACGTTTCGGACGGTAAAAAATGTTAAACTCGCGTCAGGTTAAACACGTGGACTGATCGCATCATGACACACAATAAAATTGGAAAGGTTGTTGACTTTCAATAAATTGGACGAAACAGTAAACTTTATTTTACCGTATTATAATAATAAGTCTCTATCTAGGACGTCCACGTGGCAGCTTTATTGCGAAGAAAATGCATTTTCTTACAATAGATGTCGCTAGGTGCGCTTAAATGTGATTCATGTCAGTTGATTTCTTTATAATAGATGTCGCTAAGTGCGCTTAAACGTTATTCATGTGAGTTGATTTTTCTGAGAGATAAACTTTTTTAATGTCATATAAATTGCCATGTTTGTGTACGATAGCGCAATAAATAAATATTGTATTCTACCACATACATGATAGTACTTTTATACTGATAATTAGAGCAATTCTTGCAAAATTATTCCCTTAACATTCCAAAATATCAAAAATGCACAACGTTAATATTCAAGTTTTCACTTCTGCCGGCACTCCCGGAGTGCAACCCGTCGTTTTTTTTTTAATTATATCAGTACAAAAGCTATTTTATTAAATTTTAACAGTTTAAACTCTTGCCCCCTTATTAAAAACAAGGAATAATCTTAGACTAGTAACCCCGTGTTATGTTCATTTCACTCAAATGTCATTCGTCATTCAACGAACAGAAACAAACGTGGATTAACTAATTCAAGCTAATTTTGTGTTTAAAGGGGGTTGATGTTAATGTAATGTAGTTTGAGATAAAATTATTGAAAGTTATTAGCTAACTTTCAGTAGGTAGTCCATAAAACTAATCCTACTAATATTATAATTATAGTGAGAGTTTGTATGTTTGTTACCTCTTCACGCAAAATACTACAGTACAGATTCGGCTGAAATTTGGTACGTATACAGTCTTTGAGCTGAATGGAGACACAAGAGCCTTTTTATCCTGGAAGAATGTTAAGTTCTTGGGGGGGATTCTTAAAAATCTAAAGCCAACACGGACGCAGTCGCGGGCGGCGGCTAGTTTCATTATAGGTACATATTTTTATATAAACAATAAACCTGCTAGGCGTATAAACCCAAAGAAAACATTAAAAAAACCTTTGATGTAAAAGAATAGGTACCTTTTCAGCCTAAAATATTCTAGAATAAAGTCGACACGTCGGTTTCAGGTTGTGATTGATGTGCCGTCTGTTTTGTTTATAGATATTGTTCCTTTCCCAGCCGCACGTATGTTTTCTTTGCATAAAATACGTGATTAATCTTGCAAAAACCTAAAATGGGATATTTTAGGAGTGGTGTAATTTCAATTCTCTTTCTGTTGAGAAGAGTATTTAAATCAAGAACTTTCATGGTCACTAACATTATAGCTATTAACGGGATTGTTACCATGTACCTTGTTTTTATGAGTCTCCGATATTTCGGCACTGTTTCAAGAGCCATGATCACGGAGTAACTGAAGTAATTGTGGGTAGATGTTATTGGGTAGACCGCTAACATGACAGAGGGTAGACCGATATGTCTGCCAATAACATCTACCCACAATTACTTCAGTTACTCCGTGATCATGGCGCTTGCAACAGTGCCGAAATATCGGAGATTCATAAAAAACAAGGTATATGGTAACAATCCCGTTAATAGCTATAAAATTAGATCAAGAACTTTCAAGAGGAAATACCAAATTTACTTACGTTTTACATCTTCAAGGCCAAAGTGAACAGGCATCTTCTAGACAGGCGTGTACCATATTAGGCCACATCATCGCTTTCCATCACGTGGAGATTGTGGTCAAACGCCTTGCCTATTAAGCATTAAAAAAATACATTCGTAGAATCATCCTTAACGACAAAAATGTTTAGGCCGGCAAATTACGAATACTACCTTCGTTCAAACTATTATTGAGCAAATTAAAACTGGCCGCTCACGTTAAAGTATTAACTTTTGTAGTGAAAAAAATCAAGCAATACGGAGAGTCGTAAAAGAGTTAGTACCTACCTAATAAAAAGGAAATTCCTTTTCTTAATTACCCTATTTTACTGCCGGCGTCCTTGGCAGGAGACCAGTGGCATTGTCTTTAAGTGAGATGCCTCTTACGAAATACATTTAAGTTAAGCTACACAAATAACAATTATCTAAGCAAACAAATATAAACTTTTTTACGCCTTTCCTAAGGTGCTGTTGGTTAATAGTTATCAGTTATATTGTTCCACGTGCTATATTTCCGTAAAAACGACAGATATAAAATATGTGAAGCTCGCGTACAGAACGATATAATTACATAAAATTAAATTTAGAAATTTGTAGTGAAGAACGCCCTGAGACAAGATGGGATGATGATATTCGTAGATTAGCTGGAGTGGGCTGAATGAGAGTAGCACAAATTGGGAGCAGTGGCGTGCATTAGGGGAGACCTATGTCCAGCAGTGGACGAACATGGGTTGATGATGATGAAATTTTACAGGAGCTGTATAAAACTGAATGACATACCTCCAGTGAACTATTCGCATGGTTTTTAATTTATAAATTTAGTATTTTCAAATCGCTCCAACCATTAAGACGTGAAGAAGTAACAATATATACACACTCACGAACTTTCGCCTTTATAATATTAGTGTGATTTATTGGTACAATGTCAGTTTGAGAAGACAAAGTTGTTTGCGAATCCATATGAATTAATAAGTACTAGCTGAGTCATCATCTGTTCGTGGTATTAGAATGCAAGACAAGGATGACACGAGTTTCGCCCGGTGAAAGAATTCGTGGAATATCGGTAGAATTAGATTATTTACATCGGTGTGTCTGTCTGTGGATGGTGCCGATAGCCATTTGCCTCAGCTTGAATCTTCGATGAAGCAGTATTGAAAACTTGGGACTGGTTTGTATCCGGCTCCGAAGGACTATGAATCATAGGTTTTGACTGATAATAACATTATTTGTGATTCTGATTCAACGGGTCCGAAACCTCTGGACTGGTAAAAAAGTAGTTTGACCAGATGCGTCATTACCTATATAGTTTTGTTCGCCAGCTCCTCATATAACCTTTTAGTAATTCAGTTATTGAACGGTATTTAATTACTGTTTTTTAGCTATTGCATAGATTTTATCGCGGGCTTTGAGCGCGGTAACTGAATCAAAAAAATCCGTAACGAAAATAACCTGATAATAGTGCATATGAAGACAATTTTCGCCTTTCCAGTATCGAGCGAAACTGCGCAGTGTTAAATTTTTGCAACGGGACCAACTTTCGACGCATTAACGCGGTCGTCGGTTCAAATCCCGCCACTCGTATTTTTTATTTATTATTTTTTTTCCTTTTTTCATATTTGTTTTAGACCCCAGCACCTGTTCTTATTTTTATTTGTCTCCCTTTTATTTAGACTTTATAATTATAATTTAAAAAAGATGGTAAACTGTGGAGCTTGTGGAAGTTTTTTGGCGCCGGGCAATGCTGTTTTTTGCTGTGCTTGCCCAATAAAATATCATAAGGTCTGCCTCGCCATCTATTAATATCAAAGAAAAAGCTTGAATTGATATATAAAGAAGAAAAAATAGTGCATAAATAAAATAAATAAATAATTATAATTGCATAAGTTGATAAATAATGCTATGCAATAGCTTTACCGCGGCAGTCCCCGAGTGACACACGTATTTTTTTTTTCATTTTTTTTTATCCAAACACGTCGCAGTACGCTTGAATTTTCTCTTTTATTCCTAATTTGATTTTGAGCTAGAGCTTTTAAAACAATACGCTATAGACCATGCACTCTTGAGGCTGTTGGGAACTACTGATCTACTTTTATAATGAAAACTGACACAATATTTAAGTGAACTCGACGGCACAGGTAGTTAGCGCGTTCTGCTGCGCTCATTGAAGTTAAGCAACTTTTGCAGTGGTCGGTCATTGGATGGGTGACCAAAAATCTTCTATCTCGAGTTCCTCCATGCTTCGAAAGGCACGTTAAGCCGTTGGCCCCGGCTACATCTGCTGTCGTTAGCACCCGCCAATCCGCACTGGGCCCGCGTGGTGGGTCATGTCCCAATCTCCCTATTCCATCCATATGATATGATCCATGATGATGATGATGATTAATGTGAACAATAATGTTACTATTCCAGTAACCTAGTTAGGCATCTTTTTGTACAGCGATCGTTTCCTAAAAAAGTGCCTGTATAATAATTTCTTTAAAAATCATATCAAATGTTAAACAATCTGTTTCCACTGAAAGTTCGTAGGTAGCCGCTTATTACATACTCGCGTGTCGTCTTCCAAACATTGTGCTAAGCCGACAGACAACAGGTGCGCGGACAGTAATGAGCGCGGACCCTCTTCATCGCAGACACATATTGCTACAGCGTGTAACTCCCTCGGCTGCCAGCTACACAGCGTTACATAATATATCTCTTCTGAATGTTACACGAATTCTTTCACCGGGCGAGCCAATGTTAACTGATATGTTCTACAATAAACTTTTTGGAATTATTTGTTTCTTAGGTTTTCACGCACATCACTCATTAAATAAAACTAGTTTTTAACGGGTCAATGCACGGAACTTTATTTATTTAGTTATTGACGTTCCGCAGCCTTATCAGGTCTGCTTCGTCAGAATACTGATTTTTTATTGAATTTTGTCGAGCTACCTGCAAAAGACTTTTATTGATTCGAAGGTAGCTCGACATAATTTAATAAAAAATCTGTATTCTGACGAAGCAGACCAGAAAAGGCTGCGAAAAGTCAATAAATAAAGTTTCGTGCATTAACCTGTTAAAAACCAGTTTTATTTTTTGGAATTACTTACATCTTATTGTGTGAAATATGACAACATTCTTATAGTGGCAACTATGCAGGTATCTATTTACTGTTCCTTTCTTTTTGGTTACTGGTATAAATAAGTGTTTATGTCAATTATTATGAGTCAGAACCTATGATTCATGGTCCTTCGAGGCGGATACAAACCAGCCCCAAGTTTTCAATACTGCTTCATCGAATATTCAAGCGGAGGTAAAGGGCAATCGGCACCATCCACAGACATACAGACAGATGTAAATAATCTAATTGTACCGATGTTACCCGAATTCTTTCACCGGACGAGCCAATGATAAGTGATATGTTCTACAATCAACTTTTTGGAATTACTTTCATCTTATTGTGTTAAATATGACATTCTTATGGTGGCAACTATGTAGGTATCTATTTACTGCTCCTCCCATTTTGATAACTAGAATAGATAAGTGTGTATGCTGAGATTAAAATGACAAGGGAAGATACGGCACTCGCGGCTCAAAAGTGATCCGCTTAAATTGTGGTGCACGAAGACAATTCGCACTGCATCGTCCCTTTCTCAGGTGACGACCGTATCCGATGAAGCCTTAAAGGCCTTCCCGGCCAGAGGCAATCCCAATAGATGTTTTTAGTCAGTAAGAGTCTGACATAACCCTGCAGCCGGCTGTAAGGTATCCATGAGGATTTCTCACCCGCTCCCCCACCTGGGAGGAAACAAAAAAACACAATCCACTGTAGTCACAATTGGACATTCAAACACGCTGCATGTACACTCAATATAACAAGAATATGTATATTCTGTTATAAAGATAAAACAATGCCTTCGATGCTTTTATAAATGACACAAATTGATTAAAAATCAAATATCTAATGCCTCGGCAACACTTCTCATTCGTAAAACTGTAAAATCATTTTTTTCTCAAAAGTCACGGTTTATCGTGAATGTTATTAACGTAATCGCCATTTTGTTATCAAGAAAAACTATACAACTCAGCCGTTCGCACTCAGAAGCTGATTCGCCGTTTCGTTCGCTCTGCCAAAGCAGAGCAGCGCTTCAAAAAGCGTACAGTTCTGTCCCGCTCGCTCGATTGAATGTTATTTACAGACGTGTACGTACGTGTGTAAGAGTTGCTTATGCAGTTAAGTCGGATCATATTTTATTTGATGCTAGTACGAGCATACCGTACCTTCTGTTTTGTTTTAATCTAAGTGTGTATGTCAATTATTATCAGTCAAAACCTATGATTCATAGTCCTTTGACCCGAATCAAAACGAGCGCCAATTTTTCAATACTGCTTCATCGAAGATTCAAGCTGAGTTAAAGGGTTATCGGCATCATCGACAGACTTAGACACCAAGAGACTGCTGAGCTTCTTGGGGGAGTTGGGATAGCACTACTTAGGCCATCCTCTCACGCAAAATAGGCACCTGGTGTCGAGTTGCGGAAAACACCCACCGTTAAGAAGAAGAAGATCATCCACAGACAGATGTAAATAATCTAATTCTATCGATGTTACACGAATTCTTTCACCGGGCGAATCTCGTGTCTTCCTTGTCTTGCATTCTAATACCATGAACACATGATGACTCAGCTAGTACTTATTAATTCATATGGTTTCGCAAAGAACTTTGTCTTCTCAAACTGACATTGTACAAAGAAATCACACTAATATTATAAAGGCGAAAGTTTATTTATTTATTTATACTTTATTGCTAAAAAAACAGTAAATGGCGGACATAATGCCATAAGGCATTCTCTACCAGTCGACCAGTAAAAGCGTGAGAAATAAAAATACGGGGGTGCAATAAGGACATAGATAAACCAGGTAGGTAATAGAATACACAAATATTAAAATATATATATATATATATATATATAATACATATATCTAAATATACATGCTATATCTACAATACATACATAAACATACACATTATTATGCCAGTCAAATATGAGAACGCAGATTAATTATAGTAAGATAATGTTTATGATTTTATTTATTTTTAAGCATTTAACTGCTAGATGTTTAAATCTAAAGAAAAGTTTACTAGAAAAAAATCCACGCGGACCAGGCAGCGGACGGGACTCGAACCCGCATCCTTCGCTATCCGGGCGAATGCACTGACCATTATGCTACCACGGCCCTATTAGCCGTGTCGAAATTTTCACTGTATTTGAATAATGTTCACGAACTAATCCTTTAAATACAAGTTTGTTAGGAGCTTTACGTATATTAGGGGGCAAGTCATTCCAGAGTCGTACAGCCGTCAGAATTCTGACGAAGCAGCCTGTAAAGGCTGCGAAACGTCAATAAATAAATAAAGTTTCGTGCATTAACCCGTAAAAACTAGTTTTATTTAACAGTATGTTACTTCGAATACACGTAAATAAACAGTTTAAATATAACAACACCCGAACTGACATACAAGGATATTAACACTCGAGGTAATAACCAATTCAGCGTATATCTATTGGATTTCCTATGTAAAATTATATATCTCTATTGGGAGTTTACCGTAATCCACATCGCCTTTGAATGGAAATTGTCTAGATAATGGAATAATGTTATCTGAGTATGTGTATCCTGTTAAACCGTTAACGTCGAATGCAGACAATGTGAAATTATCTTCAATAGGTAAGATCAGGAACATGAAACAATCCCAAAACGCTATTCCGATCCTGCTCTCGGAAGCGTCTAATGCTGTATCAATTTCAAATCTATTATTTTAATTATATTTTAATTTAAATCGGTTTTTTCTCAGACATGCTTGGAAATTTGAGCATTATCTTGACAACCTTTTGCAAGATAAATTGCTGTACTGTGCACATACATGCGATCGTTGGCCGGTAAAAGTTGTATCAAAATCCACATTTGTCGTGTTTAGCGGCCAAAATATATGTCGTGTAATTTAAAAAGGGACCAAATTTTACCCCAAAACATTGCAACAAAGGAGGTAACTTATCAAATTATTTATTTTTTCGAACTAACTTACAAATAGAAAGCTATTTGTTGAAAAAAAAGAATGAGTGTCGTTGTTCGTCGTTCATTTTGAAAAGTATTTATTAATAAATTGTATTTTAAAATAGGAGCTCGATGGCGCAAGTGGTTAGCGCGTTCGGCTGCGATCGTTCAAGTTAAGCAACTTTCGCAGTGGTCGGTCATTGGATGGGTGACCAAAAAATTTACTATCCCGAGCTCCTCCGTGCTTCGGAAGGCACGTTAAGCCGTTGGTCCCGGCTGAATCTGCAATCGTTAGCTAGCCACTAATCTGCACTGGGCCCGCGTGGTGGGTCATGGCCTAATCTCCCTATTCTATCCATAGGGAAGGCTTGTGCCCCAGCAGTGGGGACATTAATAGGCTGATGATGATAATGATGATTTTAAAATAGTAAGTTCTGCCTAGGTACTACTTTCCGCACATTATTTGAAAAAAGTACTATACAAGCCTTGGCCACAACTAGGCATTGATGGCTATTTTGCTGGCCGCTGCAGTAATGTACTATTACTTTCATCAATGTTAGACTTAGACGTCTTCCTCTCTATACGACACGTGCTCTTTGCTCTAAATTGCATTTGAAATTTATTTTATTATATTTCAATTTTTATTGAAATGAAATAAAATTATACTTAATTCAAATTCACTCATTGAAAGCACTTTTGAATCGTACAATACTTTTACTTACCATATATTCAGGGCATCTTTAAGCTGATGAGAAAATATTATTAACCAATACCTATTTCTTACTTGTTCAGTACCCTTAGCACGAACCAATATCGAATTCGAAAAGTTTGCGAGTGCGAAATGTCATTGTTAAATGTGTACTTTCTTTTAGGTCTCGTTACGTCCGTTATGGCGTAAATGTTCAAGTTTTCATACAAAATTTGACAATGACATTTCGGACTCGCAAACTATTCGAATTCGATAATGGTTCGTGCTAAGGGTACAATTGTAAAAATCCTAATATTCAAACTGGTAAGACAACTTTGTGTGACCAATAGTCAGTAGTTTTTTTTTTTATAGATAGGTCTGACAAATGACTCCGCCCCACCTGATGATAAGTGATGGTGAAGTCCAGACGTGAAGATAGCTGGTACAGCAGTTCTACCTGCCACACCAGCCATCCTCACCTTGCCGGCCTGCATGTTGCTTCTTCTTTTAAAGGATCCCAGGTTGTATGAAGGAGGGAACACGTGAGCAGGCAGAGCATTCCATTTACGGATAGTGCGACAAAGAAATGAGTCAACAAATTTCTTGGCACGCGTTGGAATTGTGGCCACAGTTAGACGGTGATACCGAAGGCCAGCGCGCGTAGTCCTCTGAAGGAAAGGGGAAGGTGGAATAAGAGAGAATAACTCTTCTGAACACTCGCCGTGGTATAGACGATAGAACGCGCTTACTGACGCCACGTCACGGCGTAATTGAATAGACTCGAGGTGTTTAGTCACCTCCTCATCGCCTATGTTGCGGATCGCACGCCGCTGTAACCTATCCAAAGCATCGAGCAAGTACTTGGCGGAGCCATCCCAGAGGTGCGAGCGATATTCGACGCTAGACCGCACCTGCGTCTTATACAACAAGCACAGTTGCTCGGGCGTGATAAAGTGGATTTATTTAATTATATGATTTGATTTTTTTTATTATTTTGAGCTTTGTATTAATTTATTTTATTTCTTGTTGTTACTCTCTCCACAGTTTAGAAAAGAAAACAACTGAATATCAATGTCAGGGTAAACTCCCAAGGCACCGCGGCATAATACCGAGTAACAGCTTCTTTGGCACCTTAACTGATTCGTATGTTTCTTGTGTTAATCGTATGCTAAATAAATTCCATTTCCTTCCTTTCTTTCTTTTGACGAAATGGAAATGCATTTCGTTTTGATCCTTAAAAGGAGTCAGTAAACACTGCTACAGACGGACCTAATGAAAAAATACGAGTGTGCTTATGACCACACGATTGAAGTGAAACTTCTTTAACTCCATCTGTATGTATATACGTGTGAGTACAACATATTATACATGGTATGTACATATACATATTTCATTTACTAGCTGTGAGAGAAAGAGAGGAAGAAAATGTGCGCGCGCGCTGCTTTCTCTAGCTTATATTCCCCCTTCAACTCCCGTTCGCCTCGCCCGAACACACTTTTCGTAACGCGTAACGCATTCGCCAGCTTACCCCCCAAGTAGGGTTACCATCCGTCCGGATTTGTCCGGGCATGTCCGGAATTTTTGCCCTTTGTCCGGCTTTTTTAAGTAGGTGGAATATGAGTATAACTACTTATTAAGTTACATCAAATAAGTCAAATAATGTTTATTAAGTTCTCATTAATTTAAAACAAAATATAAATCGTCTTTAAAAATCAACAACCAGACCCCCCCTCGCGATGCGAGCGTTTGATACCACGCGTATAAATATCACTGTAACTAAGTGGGTGATGTTTTGCATTTTGTAACTAAAATGTCCGGACTTTTATCGAAATGTCCGGCTTTCTGTTTTTTAAATTTTTTAAATATTAACCCTACCCCCAAGTCAAGCGTGCGTAAAAAGTTTCACTTCCAAAAAACTGATATTTAAAGGACATTGTCCTTTTTTTTTTTTTTTTTTTTTTTCGATGACGGGGAGAAAAAATGCATTATATCCACGACAATGACCAGCGCCACGTTAGTTTGCTGTCAACAAACTCTCGCGACGCAGGTAATTGCGTGGTGCATTCGGCGAGCAGCCCGAGGGCCGCTAGTCAGTGCGGGTATTTTTTTTTTTTTTTTTTTTTTTTTATAGATAGGTCCGACAAATGACTCCACCCCACCTGATGTTAAGTGAAGGTGAAGTCCAGACGTGACGATAGCTGATACAGCAGTTTTACCTGCCACACCAGCCATCTTCACCCTGCCGGCCTGCATGTTGCTTCTTCACGCCTCTTTTAAAGGATCCCAGGTTGTAAGAGGGAGGGAACACGTGAGCGGGCAGAGCATTCCATTTACGGATAGTGCGACAAAGAAATGAGTCACCAAATTTCTTTGTACGCGTTGGAATTGTGGCCACAGTTAGACGATGACAACGTAGGCCAGCGCGCGTGGTCCTCTGAAGGAAAGGAGAAGGTGGGATAAGAGAGAATAACTCCTCAGAACACTCGCCGTGGTACAGACGATAGAACGCGCTTAGTGACGCCACGTCACGGCGTAATTGAAGAGGCTCAAGGTGTTTAGTCACCTCCTCATCGCCTATGATGCGGATCGCGCGTCGCTGTAACCTATCCAAAGCATCGAGCAAGTACTTGGCGGAGCCATCCCAGAGGTGCGAGCAATATTCCACGCAGGACCGCACTTGCGTTTTGTACAACAAGCACAGTTGATCGGGCGTGAAAAAACGCCGCACCTTGTTCAGGACTCCGAGTTTGCGTGAAGCTGTTTTGATCACGGTTTCGATGTAGTTCTTTGGATTCAGGTCTGAGCGAACTTCCATACCGAGCATGGAAATGTTGCTCTGCAGCGGTAGTGTTGTGCCCTGAAGAGATGGAAGGGGAAGGAATGACGATGTTTTTGCCGTGAAGGCGCAAGCCTGAGTTTTTTTGGCATTGAACTCAACCAAGTTCCTGGTACCCCATTCGGAAATGTGGTCCAAAGCCTGATTGAGTTCAATGACAAGATTCTCGCGTTTCTCCTTGGTTACCGCCAGCCCAGCCGCTGCTTGTCCAAGATACCCCGCATGCACTGTACTATCGTCTGCATAGCAATGAATATTCCCAAGAGGAATTAAGTCATTGATATGCAGCAGAAAGAGAGTGGGGGATAGGACGGAGCCCTGGGGAACGCCGGCATTCACTGACATGAACCGCGAACTGCTACCATCCGTAAGGACACGAATTCTACGCTCATGCAGGAAGTCAGCTACCCAAGAACAGAACTGGGCTGGCAGACCGTATGCCGGAAGCTTGGAGAGAAGGCTTTTGTGCCAGACCCTGTCAAAAGCCTTGGCAATGTCAAGGCTGATAGCCAACGACTCGCCACGCTTGTCGATAGCCTCACCCCAGATATGAGTTAAGTACGCTAGAAGATCACCCGTCGATCGTTTCGGTCTAAAACCATATTGACGATCATTAATCAAGGAGTGATCCTCTAGGTAGCGGGTCAGATGGTTATTAAGGACCTTTTCTAAAACTTTACATAAAACTGAGGTGACTGCTATTGGCCGGTAGTTTGCCGGGTCTGAGCGATCCCCTTTTTTGGGCACCGGTTGCACATTGGCATCTCTCCAAGTCTCCGGCACACGCCCCAAAGAATACGAGCATTGGTACAAGCGCGTGAGCACGGGCGACAACTCCGCTGCACATTTTTTGAGTACTACTGCTGGGATGCCATCAGGTCCACTAGCTTTCCGGACGTCGAGTGATTGCAATTCGGCACGAACCTCGCGCTGCCTGATTTTAATATCAGGCATCGTTGTGCCACAGTGAGGTAATGATGGTGGCAGTGCATTGCAATCATCGATTCGGGAGTTAGCCGCAAAGAGTTTTGCCAGTAAATCGGCTTTCTCCTGTGGCTTATGGGCTAGTGTTCCGTCTGGGCATCTCAGAGGTGGCAGCGAGAAGCTTTACGTAAGCGTGGCACACGTCAAACCACCCCGCCTCCGACCAGCAGCCTGGTCCGCACCCGCTTTAGCCGATCCTGGGCTTCTCCGTTCACAGCGTCACCTGACTAGTCTCACGGACCGCAGCCCGAGCGGCTAGCCAGCCGACCAGCTCCCGTACCTACCAGGTAAAACAACTCCCCGATCTACCCCTCGCCCTCCAGGCGTAACTGCGGGATCCAGTTATGAGTCGCCGCTTATTACGCCTGGGTAATAAGCGGTGACTCATAACTGGTGCCGCGGAGCACCCCCTCCCTGGCAGTCACAGAAGGTTCCGCTAAAAGACTAGCAGGCGGGCTCGGCGCCGCCGACAAAGGACATTGTCCTGCGTCCATACATTGGTAGCCTAAGAACCAACAATCATAAAATATTATTTTCTAGGTTCGAAATTGCAAGTAAATGACTGTAAAAACAAAGATTATTGACGGACACTTCTGAGAACTTAAAATATTAGGAAAACTAAATATTTTTGACGTTATGTTTAATATTAAATGAAACATAGGTCAACCTATGAACTTAGTATAAACTCAGTATGAATTGAATTAGTTGTAATAACTAATTTATTTTTATTTGGTGCGATTTTAAAGAATGACTTTTAGGAAAAACTTGGTTAGGTAGGAATCATGAATAAAATAAAAACTGTAGTTTTGCTTCTTATTTTTTACTCTTTTTCACATAATTGTATCATATTGTATATTATTTGTATATCACATGTATATTGCGTAAATATGAAGCATGAATGTGTATCAGCTGCTCTTGAATAATTGGGCTCCTGTATGATCCTCTCAGGATGTTGTGGCACAGGTTTTCTAGCACTTGGTAATAAGGGCTCTGCTCTTTGGTAACATCGATGGTATATAAGTTAGCCGAAAACTAGAATCCACGAATGCCACAGATTAGTACGAATGTAAACTGCCTGCACCATAACCACAGAATATCGAGTTTTAATGCCGACCCTTCACTTGCCAAAAGTCTGTCCTTGTCATGCTTAATAAGGAATGAAGAGGACAGACTGATGTCAAGTTTTCAAAAAGCAAACACGAATAGCCAAGTGAAGTGCCAGCATTAGAAAGAAAGTATTTTGTTTGCAGCGCTGCCATAGATGATTCCCATAAAATGGTACTCTCAGATTATTTTTTAACTTTTTAAAATAGCTTACTTAACTGGAAGTGTCCGTCACAATCTAAATAATGATAATTATCGCAAAAAATATACTAAGAATTATCATAAATGCCAAATTGGTGTTGGTTTTTAGGCCAAATTTAACATTGTCCTTTCGAGCAGTGCAAAGTCTACCGTTGTAATCTGCTGCTAAATTCTCTTTCCGTGTTGTTAAACCCATTAAACACGACATCTGAACCATTTAGCTTTGGATATCCTTAACAACAAAAACTTTTCCATTACGTAACGTTCAAACTGAAACGCTTTCAAGAAAAAAAAAAGTATTAATTGCCGAACTTAATATTCCTTTCTGCACTGATAGATCGTTCTTGGCAAAGGGCAATAAAACGAAGTGATATAACTATCTGCCCCAAAAGATTTCCACGAGTCACTGTCAGTCTTGCGATAGGCTTAAATGATAAAGTTCTTAAGCTGACTCAGATTATGCCAAAGTTAACGAAACTAAAAATGTTGGAACTTTCGCTTGGAACGGTGCCAAAGTAACTCGTCCAAAGCGAAAACTTTTGCAGTGAACTAAAATACGTTTCCGAATTTTGTTACCAAGAAAAGATTGCACTTATCCTGGTTACTTGAACACTTTTGGAGATAATATCGTAACGGTCTATCTGTGTTAATGAACATAGTAAAATTCTTATCAAAATATACTTTTGTTATACATGAGATACTATTATGTGTGAGTACTAATAATAATACTAAGCGGAAGTGGTTAGCGCGTTCGGCTGCGATTGTTGAAGTTAAGCAAATTTCGCAGTGGTCTATCATTAAGAATAAGAATAAGAATTTTTATTTGCTCAAAACATGGTAATCACAGGTGGTACAAGTGATAGGACAGCATGTTTTACCAAAGTTTGGCGTACAAAATTTCATTTTAAAATAACATAATCTCTTATCTATTAGACAAGTCCGTCCGTCCGTCCGTCCGTCCGTGGTGCTGTTTCAGCGGCCAAACCGTAAGAGATAGATATAGAGAATGTTTAAGTTATAAGTTAAGAATAGTCTGATAAGACTACAAGAATAGAATAGAATAGAATAATCTTTATTTGCATTAAATAGGGTTGACAAAAGGTGTTTGCATATAAAGCATATGTTAAAAGCTAAGAATCTTAAACCTATTTAGCCATATTAATAGCATGCAAAAAATTCTAATATATTAAAACATAACAGTCATATTAAATTTACCTATCATTCATTTAATAACAAGTATTTTATCATTATAATTTAAATTCAAATTTATGTCAATATTAATTACAATTCTCAATGTCAGTTCAAAATAAAAATATTTTATGTCAATTTAGTGTGATATACCTATAATAACAAAATTTTTCAGTATGACAATTTAAGATTATGATTCAATTCAATGTAAATATTAATTCGATTCCTGATGTCAATTAAAAAGTAATATTCATGTCAATGTATTATATGCATTCAAAATAAAATTAATCCAAAATCGACATTCATTTCAATATTCAGGACTTATTTTTTAAAAATTCCTCTACAGAATAAAAGCTTTTATCCAATAGCCAATTTTTTAATACTATTCTGAACCTGTTGTAGGGTAGTTGCTTAATATTGTCAGGTACTTTATTATATATTTTTATAGCCATTGCATAACCATTTTTATTGAAACGCGAAGTTTTGGGATTGTTACTCAATACAAGTTTGTTCAAATTTCTAAAATTTCTGCTTGTATTATCTTTTAGTTGCTGGTATAGGTGGCTGTTTTGTTTAACAAATTTTCCCATTTCTAATACGTATAAGCAGGGCAGTGTTAATATGTTTAATGCTTTGAAGTACGGTCTGCAAGAAACATCCGGTGCAATGTTACAAATGGCTCGAATACATTTCTTTTGGGCAATGAATACTTTATTTATATCCGTACCATTTCCCCATGTTATGAGTCCATATCTAAGGCAAGATTCCACATAAGCTAAATATGCTAAAACTGCTGTTTTTCTGTCTGTAATTCTTGCAAGATTATATAAAGCATATGCAAAACTATTTAATTTTCCAAATACATTTTCTATTTGGTCTCTCTAATTAAGCCTGCTATCTATAAATAGACCCAAAAACTTACCTTTTGTAGCCCATTTAATTTGTTCTCCGTTAAAGTTAATATTCGTCAAAGAGTTTTTAAAATTATTAAAATTAATTATATTGGTTTTGTTAATATTAATTTGAAGATTATTATCATTTAGCCAATCTATTATGGATGTCAAAGTATCAATAATGTCATTTCGATGTTGTTCCATTGTGCTACCTTTATTAGTAGAGACTAAAACTGAGATATCATCAGCAAATAAAGTAAATTTATTGTTTGAACAATTTGTAATGTCATTTATATAAACCAGAAATAGCAATGGACCGAGTATACTCCCCTGTGGGATGCCAGTATCATTTTTTTCAAGACTGGATCTGTAGGTTTGTATCGTATGTTTTTTACCTATTTGTTCTATTTCAACAAATTGAACTCTGTTCTCTAAGTACGATTTTAACCAGTCATAGGCAGGACCTCTTATTCCGATCAACTGTAGTTTATCGAGTAGTTTTTTGTGTGACACCCGATCAAATGCTTTAGACATGTCAATGAAGGCGACTGAGGTGTATTTATTCTCATTAACATTTTGTAGAATATTATTTACTAAATTATACACCGCTTGTGTCGTAGATTTAAGTTTTTGAAAACCATACTGACTTTCACTTATAACATTAAATTTATTAAAAAATGACGAAATTTGACTATACATAACTCTCTCAAATATTTTCGAAAAAATCAAGGTAATTAGTCTATAATTATCAACATTAGTAGTGTCACCTTTTTTGTACAAAGGTTTGACAACAGACATTTTTAATCTTTCTGGAAAGGTGCCGGTTTCCAGTGATAAATTTACTAAATGAGTTAGTATTGTAATTATTTCGGTCTTGCATAATTTTATTATTTTGGTACTTATTGAGTCAAATCCTTCTGATGGAGTATTATTTAATGTCATTATTATCTTATTTATTTCGTTTTCAGTCACAGGGGTCAAAAAGATTGAATGATAGAAATTATTACCTTTACAAGTGTTTATAGTGTTATTGATAGTTGTTTTATTTATGTCAATGAAATGTTTATTAAATGTCGAAGCTATGTCTATGGGTGATTGTATGTCCATTCCGTTGATTACTATTTTATTAATATATTTTTTTGTTTCTATGTTGTTGGTTTCTTTTTTTATAATTGTCCATGTAGCTTTACATATATTTTTGCTATTTGTAATTATAAGTTTTATTGGTTATTTTTTTTGATTGATAAACACATTTTTTCAGTAATTGTTATATTTTAGATATTTTTTCCTGTTAAATTCATTATTCTGAGCATAATATTTGTAACGAAGATGTCTTTTTGTAGCGGAACTCCTTTGTAGTCCCTTTGTTATCCAAGTAGGCTTATTTGAAGATTTCTTTCTAATTTTAATATCTGGAAAACAAAGTTTATATAACACACAGAACCTGTCATGAAATTCGTTGAATGCTGGGTTGACTTGCAAATATTCAAATATATCTCTAAAGGGCATCATACACTTCAAATGATACTTGAATAACTCAATGTTTTCATCTGAATAACATCTTCTACTAATAAAATTCACTTTATGAAGCTCTTTTTTGTTATCTATAGGAAACTGCAGTATTTGTTCCGTATCGTGATCAGATAGGTAAGACTGATCCGACCGCGTTATTGATGTTACTTATTACCAAATCAAGGCACGCGTTCTTACGAGTAGGTTCATTTATATGTGTATAAAAGTTATATTGATTAATAATTTCCTTTAAGCGTGTCGCATTTTTACAATTTTTGTCAATAAAATTTATGTTCATGTCACCAGTTATTATAATTTTTTTATTAGAATATTTTTTTATACATTTGTGTAGTAATAAGTCAATTCTATCCATAAAATATGCAATATGTCCCTGTAATTTTGACGGTATTCTATAAATGCAAATAACGACGATATTATTAGAAACTAGATAAATCTACAGTAAACTGCACAACATTCAAAGTGAAAATTAATACTAAGGTCATCGAAACATGTTATTTTTTTATATTCGATCCCCTTTTTAACCAATATACACGACCCGCCTCTTTTGTTTGGCCTTGAGTAGTTTGTTGCCAGTTCAAATCTATTAAAGTTAATATTTTTTTCTTCGTTTCTTTTAATAAAGGTTTCTGTAAAGCAAAATATGTCTGGCTTTATATTCTTGTTGATTTCCGTCAAAGTAATTTCTAAAATGGATTTCTTTGACCCTAGGCCTTGTATATTTTGATGGAGAATAGTAAAAAAATTATATATTTTATTCGCGAAAAAAAGTTTTTTTTTGTGCTGATAATGTAGGGTTATGCAACGGTTTATCAGAATGGTTCCCCGAAACTTGTTTTGGTATTGTTTTAAAGTAATATTTTATAGTCCCTTTTTTAGGAAGACCTTTGTTTTTGTTTATGTGACATATTTCACCACGGTTCTTCCTAATATATTTTTTTAATTGGCCTACAGAAAGAAATTCTTTTTGATATTGTTGAAAGTCGATATATAGATTAATTTTAAAACTTAAAAAATTAATGTAGTCGTTTCTAACCGGAACCGGATGTGAGTAACGTAGCACTTCCGGTTTTCGAGAAATCACGTGATTTCTATTTCAGACGAAACCACACAAAATCTCCGAAGTTCTCAATTAATTAAATCCTTTTTTTTGTGTGTTTTTTTTTTGGTTTGGCCCGCCTGATGACAACTTGACAAGCTACCACCATAGATTACAGACGTTTGCGATACCAAAAAAATCACACGCACAGTCGCCTACCCTGACCCAATACTCTACCCTGTGGAGCCCTGGAACCTTACTGACTGTCAGAAACACAACACCACCTAAAGGTTTGCATTTCGCCATCGTACATCGCGACAAAAATTTCATCCCCATCATCTTGATGCGTGGCTATCCACAACCGTGCGTTTTTGTTGAAAATTTTTACCACGTACGACAAAACTGTGGAATATGTTGTCGCCAGCAGTGTTTCCGGACCAATACGACCCAAAAACCTTCATAACAAGAGCGTACTCCTTCCTTAAAGGCCGGCATCGCATTTGTGATACTCCTGGTGTTGCAAGTGTCCATGGGCGACGGTGATCCTTTACCATCAGGTGAGCCGTCTGCTCGTATGCCCCCTATAATATAAAAAAAGGTAGTGTTATTTTACCGTAGTCTTCTGTAAGGTAGAGGTTCTAGAGGTGACTTTCCCAGACAGGCGCTCCAGTTCTAGGAAAAAAATTATCAACTAGCCTCAGGTAACAGGTATCGAATCAACAGTCTTTGACAGGGCGGATGAATTTAAAATCATGCTATCTGGCCCAAATTTCTTTTAATATTTAATTTTTTAATTGTTCAAGGCTATTTTTGAAAATTGTTCGTATTAGTAAAAGTTTGTCTCTCTAAAACTCGTTGTTGATTTGTAACTTCAAATACCTACGTAAAAACCTTACGACAAAATACTAAGATTGTTCTTGTTCATTTATTATGCCTTTCAATAAACAAGAGAAATCTTAGTATTTTGTACTGAGACTTTTTCCGAAAATAATAAGTTGAGTAAAAACTTTTTAATTTTATTCCAAAAATGATGTTCGAAAATATATTTCATTCTATTACGAGTGAGTATGTTAAATTGTCATGTTATTGCTATAATTTTTATTTTTAAGCATGTAACTGCTTGATGTCTAAATCTAAAGAAAATATAACTAGAAAAAAATCCACGCGGACCAGGCAGCAGACGGGACTCGAACCCGCACCCTTCGCAATCTGGGCGAATGCACTGACCAATTATGCTACCACGGCCCTGATGGTCGCGTCGAAATTCTTCTAGCCATTCTTAAGCTGCAAGGCAGCGCCATCTCTTCGCATTATAGGTAACCCACAATATTGTTATGTTATTATTATTCATCATCAGCAGCCTATTGATGTCCTCACTGCTGGGGCACAGGCCTACGCTATGGATGAAATAGGGATATTGGGTCTTGGCCCACCACGCGGGCCCAGTGCGGATTGGTGTGTGCTAACGACTGCAGATGCAGCCGTGACCAACGGCTTAACGTGCCTTCCGAAGCACGGAGGAGCTCCTGCTCATGATAACAAATTGTTGGTCACCCATCCAATACAAAAATGCATTTAAAATGCAAAAAAGATGCATAAGAGCCATTTGTGGAGCTGGACTGATGGACTCATGTCGACCTCTATTTGCTGGATTAAAAGTACTTACTCTTACTGCAATGTATATACTGGAACTAGAAATGTTTGTAAGACGCCATTCACAACTCTTTCAGAAAAAAGCAGTGTCGAACCCAAGACTGCGACCCAGGGACAATCACCGTCTCCAATGGCGAAGATGTAACAGCGCCCTATATCAAAAAAACTGCTACATTATGGCTATCCAGGCAATAATATTCCCGTTGAAATAAGACAGCAACCATTTAACCTGTTTGCCTCCAAATTGCGCAACTGGTTGATTGACATTTGTCCATATGAAATCACGTGATTTCTATTTCAAAACCACACAAAATCTCCGAAGTTCTCAATTAATTAAATCCTTTTTTTTGTGTGTTTTTTTTTGGTGAACATTTGGTTCACTGGTTTGCTAGTAAATAATAATAAGTAAATTGAAAATTGAATTAAAGATAATATTTACTACATACTTACTAAATTTATTAGTATCTTTAATTATAACCTATGTCAATGTCAGTCAATTTCGATGTCAGTTATGGAATTTTGTAGATATGTTATATATGCGTCGTAATATTGATTATTCTATAATGTCATTTTACTTTAAATTAAAATATTCATTTAGGTCATATGGACAAATGTCAATCAACCAGTTGCGCAATTTGGAGGCAAACAGGTTAAATGGTTGCTGTCTTATTTCAACGGGAATATTATTACCTGGATAGCCATAATGTATCCCGGGGGTGGGCTCGGAGTTGTGGCGCACGCAGGTGCGTCGGCCCCGAGACGCCCCCACATGGGCGTAGGAGGGTACCGGGGGGTTTTAGTGGAGTAGGATCAGTGTGGCCTTCCGCACTGGTCCTGCTTGAGTAGGTTCGGCACTGTTTCCCGTGCCGGCGAGTCCCACACACGCCGTGCGCCTAGTCAGCGTCACGGTATGGTGCGTAACTGCATTTCCCCTCGTCACAAAAAAAAAAAAAAAAAAACAGTTTTTTTGATATAGGGCGCTGTTACAACTTCGCCATTGGAGACGGTGATTCGACACTGCTTTTTTCTGAAAGAGTTGTGAATGGCGTCTTACAAACATTGCTAGTTCCAGTATATACATTGCAGTAAGAGTAAGTACTTTTAATCCAGCAAATAGAGGTCGACATGAGTCCGTCAGTCCAGCTCTACAAATGGCTCTTATGCATCTTTTTTGCATTTTAAATGCATTTTTTGTATTGGATGGGTGACCAAAAATTTGTTATCACGAGCAGGAGCTCCTCCGTGCTTCGGAAGGCACGTTAAGCCGTTGGTCACGGCTGCATCTGCAGTCGTTAGCACCCACCAATCCGCACTGGGCCCGCTTGGTGGGTGAAGGCCCAATATCCCTATTTCATCCATAGCGTAGGCCTGTGCCCCAGCAGTGGGGACATCAATAGGCTGATGATGATGAGTAATAATAACATAACAACATTGTGGGTTACCTATAATGCGAAGAGATGGCGCTGCCTTGCAGCTTAAGAATGGCTAGAAGAATTTCGACGCGGCCATCAGGGCCGTGGCAGCATAATTGGTCAGTGCATTCGCCCAGATTGCGAAGGGTGCGGGTTCGAGTCCCGTCTGCTGCCTGGCCCGCGTGGATTTTTTTCTTGTTATATTTTCTTTAGATTTGAACATCAAGCAGTTACATGCTTTAAAATAAAAATTATAACAATAACATGACAATTCAACGTATCCACTCGTAATAGAACGAAATGTCTTTTCGAACATCATTTTTGGAATAACATTAAAAAGCTTTACTCAACTTATTATTTTCGGAAAAAGACAGTACAAAATACTAAGATTTCTCTTGTTTATTGAAGGGCATTATAAATGAACAAGAACAATCTTAGTATTTTGTCGTATTTGAAGTTACAAATTAACAACGAGTTTTAGAGAGACAAACTTTTACCAATACGAACAATTTTCAAAAATAGCCTTGAACAATTAAAAAATTAAATATTAAAAGAAATTTGGGCCAGATAGCATGATTTTAAATTCATCCGCCCTGTCAATGGCTGTTGATTCGATACCTGTTACCTGGGGATAGTTGATATTTTTTGTCCTAGAACTGGAGCGCCTGTCTGGAGAAGTCACCTCCAGAACCTCTACCTTACAGAAGACTACGGTAAAATAACACTACCTTTTTTATGTTATAGGGGGCATACGAGCAGACGGCTCACCTGATGGTAAAGGATCACCGTCGCCCATGGACACTTGCAACACCAGGAGTATCACAAATGCGATGCCGGCCTTTAAGGAAGGAGTACGCTCTTTTTTTGAAGGTTTTTGGGTCGTATTGGTCCGGAAACACTGCTGGCGACAATATATTCCACAGTTTTGTCGTACGTGGTAAAAAATTTCGACAAAAACGCACGGTTCTGGATAGCCACGCATCAAGATGATGGGGATGAAATTTTTGTCGCGATGTACGATGGCGAAATGCAAACCTTTAAGTGGTGTTGTGTTTCTGACAGTCAGTAAGGTTCCAGGGCTCCACAGGGTAGGGTATTGGGTCAGGGTAGGTGACTGTACGTATGATATTTTTGGTATCGCAAACGTCTGTAAGGTATGGTGGCCGCTTGTCAAGTTGTCATCAGGCGGGCCAAACGCTTTTTGCCACTCTTTTTACTTAAAAAAATAAATACTTATGCGTGTTTCAATGACGGTGTATCATCACGGTTCAAGTAACTTGTACATGTTGAGACACTTGCGCAGGTAATATGCACCTGGCTTGCTGCGACCAGAGCTGCCAGATCAAAAATCCGAGTTAGCGCTAAATAGATATAAAAAGCGCTAGATTTCAAGAAAAACGCACTTTTAAAAAGCGCTACATTATGCGCAAAATTAATTTTAGTTTTTTTATTAAATAAAAAACATTCAAAGAGTCAACCAAAACGTCAAAATAAATGTATTTAATCTAAATTCCAAAATAATTTACTCATATGTCCCAATCCTAATCTGTCGCAGAATGTCTTATTACATGATTTCTTTTTAACTTCCACCAAAATTTAAACATGAATGAATGAAAACAAAACCATGAACTAATGGCAGAAATATTACTACTTAATCGTCGTGTTGTGTTGTGACACATCAGAGATATATTGGTTTTATACATTTAGTAGTACGGTTAGAGTGAGAACGGTGCCGACACATCGCGACACACAAGTAACTTGTTCTAACCGTACTAAATGTATGCAACCGATACCTCTCTAATGCGACACAACACAAGACGACAGATAAGTGTAGTTCGGCCGTAAAAAATAACACAGGGGCTTCCCGAGGCCATAAATTGTCGATAATAGAGTGTTACAATTATATAAATGAAAAGGTGCCAGATTATCCGATAAGCAGTAAAATTTTGAAATAGCTGCGGCCTGTGGTCTGTGGTTCAGGTCGGACTCATACCTTAAACCACTCGGTCACGGAGGTCGTCGGAAATGAGCGTCGTGAATGAGTCAATGCAGAGCAGCGTTCCTGTAAAGTACAATAAGTAAGTTCATATATAGGATTCTCCCCAATATGGAGATGGAATGCCGCCGGTGTAATAAATCTCAAGTGATCGTTTCATAATTTACATAATACTTAGTCGTGAAACATTCATCTCTCGTGTCGATGCGTAGGTATAAAAACTATCTCAAATTTTGATAGATTGCGATTTCACTTTTTATGGACGTGCAAAAATATATTACTTGAATATTACTCGCCTTATTTGTTCCTACATTGCATTAGTTTAAAACGATATAGATATGTACATGAGTAGTACAATACTAAATTTCTGTTATTTACTTTCAATCAAAACACTGTCCTTAATATGACGACAATATGATATTTGATGACCTCCGTGGCCGAGTGGTTTGTACGCCGGGTTTCATGGTGTCGCCGACTCGAGAGGTTCCGGGTTCGAATCCCGGTGGGGCAGATGTTTGTGTGATGAATACGAGCATTTGTACTCCAGTCATGGATGTTTAATATGTATTTCTATATAAAAATACTTATATATGTACTGTTTATGTATTCTATCCGTTACCCTAGTCTACCCTAACACAAGCCTTACAGTGCTTACTTTGGGTCTAGGCTAATTGGTGTGAGTGTTGGAAATATTTATTTATAATATATTTTTCATCTATAAAAGAAAAGTTTAGTAAGTATGCCCGAAAGGCGGCACTGACTTTAAAACACTTTGGAAAGCTTCATAGTCTAATAGAAACTCGGTTAAAGGACTATTCCAAGTCCATCTGGGGACAGGAATTACTATGGATACATAAGTAGTCAACTTTAACAGTGGTCGTAGAGTCCGAGCGTCCGTAACAGATGTCCAATTAGTTTATATTTGAAGGAGTTCAGTTCTAAGTTTTAGTCTACTGTTAGAATTGAACGTGCCTGGGTTACATCAACGGTGATTCGAAGTAAATTTAGGTTTGTTATTACTTAAAAAAGTAGGTTTGATTACCAACATTCAATGTTTTAAGGGTGGTATGACTTAACGGATATCCTTTTGGGATCGGAATGTCCTGAGGTATAGCTATTAATATCATTATCAAGCGTGCTATTTTTAAAAATATACTGTTAAAAGGCTTACCAACATAAACATTATGGTTCATTGCAATATATAACATTTCCAGAGAAAAAATGGCAATGGCACTAAAATGGCAATAAGCTCTTTAATTATTAGGTATGCACAACATTTAAAACAAATTTAAAGTAAATGTTAGTTTACAATAAATTATGCCTAATCAAATAATGATATTAATTATACAAAAATATACCGTTTTACATTTCTATAATCATAATTATTTTCATCGCATTTACCTACTAACAATTACGGGATGGGAGACGGTTCATACTGATAAAATTATGTTTATTGAATTATTTTAGGATTTCAATAAAATAAATGTTATTTATTATTCATGAGGTTTTTCCAGTTAATTAAATTTTTGAGAAGTCAAAATCAAGCAGTCTTCACCTAAAAATACCTATTGAGTCGGAAAAAAATTCAAAATCACCATAATTATAAATGTCTGTGATTCTGTTTCTTGCAATATTGTGTTTATGTACCTCCAAGCACTGCTAATTGGGAGCTTGTAAGTTTTTTTTCATCACGATTTTCCGTCACTATCGTCTGCTGTTTCGTAGCGTATTGTGTGTGTAGTTATGTACTTGTCCTTATATTTATTTTTAACTTATTTCCAACCGAGAAGACTATGCGACACTCACTTTTTCCTTTTTTTTGGTAATAAATTATTTTTATTTTATTTATAATGATTAAATTATAATCTTGTCGCAAATGACAATCGGGGGTTGTATGATAACCTAAATTGTAATATTTTTTTTTCTGCATAAGTATTACCCTGAAGTTAGTTAAGTATAATGTGCAATAGACACAATAATATTACATATACAATAGAGGAATAGCCGTTTATAATATTTAAACTTATCCCGATATTGGTATTACAAAACCATGTCGCAGATAACAAAGTGTCAGATAATCCATACTATTTTCTCTTATATACTATGCCTGGGTTACACCATCAAACATGTATAAGAGGTGCAAGTCTATAAAGCGAGGCATCGCTCACAAAAAGCGGAACTTTGTGCGGCACGTGGTGCGAACGAAATTCGGACAATTACAACTTTTGAAGAACACTTAAGTATAAAAAAAAAATTTCGGGACTTCGAAGATTTTCCTCGTCCATTATTGGGTTAATGCTGATGAAAATTTAATGGCGTGCTCAAATTTTATTATAAAAAAGTATCAAAATTTACTAAACTTGTTGCTTTAAACAGATTCTATAAATATAAAGTTACGGGACTGGTTAATAAGTAAATGTTTTTATAATATAAATGAATTTTTAATATGAAATAATAATTATAATTTTGATGACATAATGAAGAAATGGCTATTGACTTAAAAACATTGACATGTATTATATGATTATTATGTGTAATATAATGTATAGTTATTATGACATTTGGAATGCAACTATAACTCAATTTAAATTTGAATTTTTAGAAATTTTATTAGTATTTTGTATGCTCTTTCAAGGGCGAAACATATGGAACTTTTTAATATTGTTTACCAGCTGTAACAAACTATGTTTCATGCAAATAAACTTTCATTTCATTTCATTTCATAATAGCTTTACATTTCTCGTTATATTTGGAGAGTGACTGAAATCAGCACAGAAAAGTTTCACCCCTGTCATCTGGATGCTTGGTGTTCTTACACTTACATGCGATTACGCGCGTTCGTTTTTCTTCCATTCCAGTAAGATCTGGAGCGAACTTCCCTCAGCGATTTTCCCTTTTAGCTATGACTAGCGGCCCGCCCTCGCTTCGCTTCGGTGTAGAGCTGAAGTGTAGACTACAGTTTTGTTCTCAGACTTGTATTATACACAATGACATTCATCGATGATTCTTCTTATACCTGCATGCAAAGTCTCAGCCCGATCGGTTTAAAATTGACAAAGTTTCATACAAACTTTAATCCCCTATTTTATTCCCTAGGGGGTAGAATTGATCAAAATCCTTTCTTAGCGGATGCCTACGTTATAACATCTACCTGCAAGCCAAATTTCAGCCCGATCCGTCCAGTGGTTTGGCCTGTGCGTTGATAGATCACTATGTCAGTCAGTCACCTTTGAGTTTTATATAATTATATATATAACGGTATATATATTAACGGTCTTAAATATGCGGGTCAACCTTTTCTTTCAGAGCCTGAGTGGTACCATTGGTGCTAATGTCCAAGGGCGATAGCGAACACTTACACGACACTAGTGGACTGTCAACCCGTTTGCTTGCATAAAAAATAAAAAACAAAAAAACATATTTAAGCAACAGGCGCACGCGGTTGGCGCGTTTTGTCCGCGATCGCGATTCCCAATGGCCAATGTTAAAATGCACTTATCCTCCGTGCTTCGAAAAGGCACGTTAAGTTGTTAGTTCTAGTTGTATCTGAAATTGCAAGCACCCACCAATCAGCACTGAGCTCGCGTGTTGGGTCATAAGCCAATCCCCTATTCCATTCATAGGGAAGGCCTGTGCCTCAGCAGTAGTGCCATGAATAGCTGATGATAATGATATTCAATGTACATAGCTAGGCCAAATCAATCTTAATAAAACCATTATATATTATACTCAGGCCTGGATTTAGAGGTCAAGGACGTAATAAAGGCCTCTTTGTGGGCGTATTTTAAAATCTAGTACCCTGGTCCACCCCTCCCCCTTCCTGGTTGATGACCCATGTCGAAAGTTGGTTTTTTTGTCTCTGTTGTGGGAGCCCCTGGGCTACAACTGGCCTGCACATGTTGAAGAAAAATCAATGCATCTAGATTAAATTAACGTCAGATATTAGGGTTCTAATTTCTGAACTCAAAGGATGATTCACATGGTGGGTCATGTTCCGTTCCCCCTTTTTAGTCCATAGGACAGGTGGCTGCATTAATGATAATGAGGATTGCATGTTCAGACGACCTCCGTGGCCGAGTGGTTTGTACGCTGGGTTTCATGGCGTCGCCGACTCGAGAGGTCCCGGGTTCGAACCCGGTGGGGGCAGATATTTGTGTGATGAACACGAGCATTTGTACTCCAGTCATGGATGTTCAAAAATATGTATTTCTATATAAATATACTTATGTATGTAAAGTATGTGTATTCTATCCGTTACCCTAGTATCCCATAACACAAGCCTTATAGTGCTTACTTTGGGGCTAGGCTAATTAGTGTGAGTGTTGGAAATATTTATTATTATTATTTATTATATATTTTTGTATATAGCTTCTGGTTTGTTTAACATCTCTCTTTCTCTGGTTTATGTGTTTGCTACTAAATGTGTAAAAATATAATAAGTGTAAAAATACATTCATGATAGGTTGCTAAAAATTACTTTGTTTGCAAATATCGTTCCGTTTTTTACTTATATATATACTAATATATACTATATATACTATACTAATATTATAAAGAGGAAAGGTTTGTATGTAAGTATGTTTGTAACGAAGTGGCTCTAAAAGTACTGGACCGATTTTAAAAATTCTTTCACCATTTTAATGCTACATTATCACTGATTAATATAGGCTATAGTATATTTTCAAAAAAGTTAGAGTTCAGTATGAAAATTTCGATAATGTAACCCAACGTATGTAAAAAATACCTTATATCACGTACGCTGCGGAAGTTATTGACAATAGACCAAAGTGATGTTTTACTTGGAATGGAAGGTTTATAATTATTAGGAAGCAAATCATTGTGTATATTACAAGCCTTTGAACAAAAACTATAGTCTACACTACAGCTCTACACCGAAGCAAAGCGAGGGCGGGCCACTAGTCTCTAATATAGCACAAAGTTCCGCATTTTTACACAGGATTCTTATAGAGGTATTTCCCAGGAGTTGCTCTTAAAAATATCGTTATGCAAACTGAATGCCTGAGTTTCCTGTTTGGCTCCTCGAGGGGTGAATCGATATGATCTTTTACTATCAGACCTTTTATGGAACCGTTTCGTTAAAAAACTCGAAAAATATTGAGGAAAGAGTAGCTCTATTTTCAGACTTGTATATTGTCGCTTAGTTTAAAAGTGGCAGGACACGGCGGATTTCCCGCATAAATTGAAATATCCTCTTCATTTCAGTACCCTTAGTACGAGTTTTTGATTTTATTGTTTTCGTTTCAATACAAATAAACAGTGTTTAAATTCTATCATTAAATAGAAGAGATTGCTGCCTAACAATAAGGCTGCTTATTGTGTACGTTCTATTTATCATGTTTTTTAATTTACTTGTGTTTTCTTGTATGGTGTATTACATTAAAGAATATTATTAAATCATTTGTGTCTTCTTAAATTTTAAGTATATTTGGACACTTTTCACCAAAATGGACATAGAAACATAATAGGGACGATGACTAATTTTTTTTTCTTCGTTTATCAGGTAGATTCTCAAAAAGTATTGGACACGTATTTTTTCTTTTTTCACATAATATAAACATTGCAGAGATACATTCATTTGAAAAGTCGCATGACGTCACGTTTGAGTACACTTATAAGTGAAAATTCACTCAAAAGTGACGTCACGAGCCCCTACTCCCAAACTTTGACGCGCTATGACTTTGTCATTTTTGGTTGATTGCCCAAACAAAAAATACGTGTCCATTATTTTTTGATCATCTAACTGACGGACTAAATAGAATTTCGTTTACTGTACCCCGTCATCACCCCTATTTACAATTACGAAAACTATGATAGTTTTCGTGAGCTCAAACTCGTACTAAGGGTACAGAAGAGAAATCAATGTTTCTCTACGTGATCGAATCAGGAATAAGAAAACACATTAAAGAACTAAAGTAACCGACATAGCTCAACGGATCACCAAGCTGAAGTCACATTGTTCAGCGGACCGATGGACCTTGGGGTTCCTAGGTGCTTCATCATCATCATCATCATCAGGCTATTAATGTCCCCACTGCTGGGGCACAGGCCTTCCCTATGGATGGAATAGGGAGATTGGGCCATACCCACCACGCGGGCCCAGTTCGGATTGGCGGGTGCTAACAACTGCAGCCGGGACCAACGGCTTAACGTGCCTTCCGAATGAACCTATGTGCTTCAATGACCTCTAAAGCCCAGAAAGGGCAGTGTCTTTTTTTTAGTATGTATGCTGTTGGTCGCATATGACCTTTACAGCGTCACCGGGTTTGGGGACGGCGAGATCCTAAGTAGACCTCAAGCCGAGAATTGGCGATTGCCTCTAGAGATATTCCAGGTGCACGGCATCTCCCCACGGGGGTCTCCTCTCCGTCTGGAGCCTCTAGACCACTCGAACCTGAGAGGAAGGCAGTGTCGGTAACACCACAAAAAAGAGTGTTATTTTACTGTAATTTTCTTTTCTTCAGATTACTTACCAAGGCGAGAGCTTCAATTCGAGCGACAAATCCGCTATGTCCTACCTCTCTTTTTCTAAACTTTCCTTTATCATCATTTGTCATTTAATGCATTGAGGTCTACTTGCAGAAAGGAGAATGCCCATTTAGTAAGGAGACTTGGGTCCCTTTGAAAAATAGTTGTGCCCTGAAGATTTTAGTTGGATGTTGTAGGAAAAATACGCTATATTCACATTCAAAAGACATTTTCATCCTGCTTATGCCCCCTACTTGAAATTATCACTATCCTATCTTAAATACAACTCTGGCTACGGCCCTGCAGGCGGTATCTTGTAAAATAATATATGTAAGTATTGTATGGCGGTATGTTGTAAAATAATATATAGATGTTCTCATCAAGCAATGTATATAAGATAAACATTATTCGAATGATAATAACAATTAATAGTCTTGGACGACTCACCAATTATTTAGTCCCAATTAAACAAGCTTGTAATATGGATATAATACAAAGATAAATATATCAACACACATAACCTATTGTTTAATACCCGGCAACATTATACCCATCGAGAAATACGTCACCAACCAAGCCATAAATATAAAAAAAATTTCAAGCGGAAATTGAAATTGGGCAAATATCTAATTAATTGTAAATCACCCTGGGGTGAAAGAAATTATGACATAAATGTCACGAGCATAAAAAAATAAATCCGATTTTTAGGTACATATTTGAATGAGGCACAAGATACTTTAAAAGGGACCTATATTTGGGCACTCTCCTTTAGTTAATTCTCGATTTAACTAAAAACCATACAATAATGTGAAATTGGACGTTTTGTCATTTTTTATGGGATAAAGCTAGTTTAAATTAATTAGTAAATTGCACATATTGTGTGAAAGGAAAGGTTACAAAATGGCTACAAAAATTTTGTAAGTACAATCAGAGCGCTATAAGACTACCTCCTCCGTGAAGGCCCGAATCACTCCTCTCGTCCTTCCGATAGCTCAATGTCACGTCACGATGGAGGGACGAGGTTATTCTTTCCGTGTGAGCCAATTTATTTCGGCGGCATGCCACTGACGCAGATGTGGGTAAATCGTTCGCTATTTAGGCGTTCCTCTTTGATGCCTAAACAGCAAGAGGGAATAAAAATAATAATAGATATCGTGTTCAATTATCGCCGTTTAGAAAGAAAAATATTGGTCCAATTACTTCCAGCAATTTTGTGTTAGAGAAGAGTTTGTACTGGGTGTGTGTGTGTAACGGATGTAATGTCGAAACATAAAATCTGGCATAAATGAAGGCTTAAGAAAAGTACTATCAGTGTTCCACAAGTCAAAGATGAACGTGATCACGAGTAAGAGTAACAGGGGATGAAAATATTAGTTAAGTAAAATTTTTGACTTTCTGCGGAACATGTTTTCTTTTCGATATAATCTTCTACAAAGTATTTATTTATACAAAGTATAATCTTCTACAAAATAACAGAAAACTGAAGACTAGGCTGTATGAGCATTGTTTTCTTTGCCTTTCCTAAAATGGGAGAATGTTAAAAAAGTACTTTTATAGGCAATGTTGCCAGGTCTACCGATTTTACAAGAGATCTCCTGTTTTTCGGAAATTTCTACTGTTCTACTGTTTTTCTACATTATTCTCCTGTTTTTCGTAGAATTCTTTTTTATTATAATTTCTTTTTTAAATTGCATGTTGGGTTGAATTTTCCGCCAATAATAATGTAGGTAACCTAATTATTATAAAATAAATGTTTTTCTGCATTCACTGTTTTTTCTTGTAGCTCTTTCCATACATTCGCATTTTTTGTATAAAGAGATTACTCGAAACATAAGGAAAATGAACTGAAAAGTTTTCAAATTATAAAAGATCCGTTGCCGTTTTAAGTGCCAACGAAGTGTTTTTAAATATTCCCGTGTAATAGCGATGTCTATCAAGGCTTAAGCGAGTGACAGGATCCACGGATCGGGGGATTAGCATTGCAAAAACGGACCAACTCAACGGTACTGAAAATATCACGATGACCGAATCAGTCGAGTAGACGAGATTTAAAAAGAAAGGAGGAAAAATATCCACATATAATGCAATTCAACTAAGAATAAGACCGATTGGACGCCATATTGTGACGTCATAGCTGTCAATACGAACGAAACAGGTAGAGTGAGCAAAAAAAGAAATTATTTAATAAAATTTATTTACTAACATTAAATGAGAAAAAACATCAGGTTTTTTGTAATAAAATTTATTTACTAAGTTTGAGAAAAGAAAACAACCGATTTTTAATTATATTTATTTATTAAGACTGTGAGAAAAAACATTAATCAGAATTAAGCTCTTCAATTCCTCTCATCTTTGCATTACCGCCGGAGTAGTTATGAATAATCCATGCACTACTACTAAGTCACATACGAACGTGCATCCTATATGTAAACGAAAGTTTTAAATCGAGTTCCTGATTTAGAATAACAAACATTCTTTACCAAAGCTCAATATATGGAAAAATATCAACCAATATTATTTATCAATATTTGTTATTGTTTGCTTACAAATGTTCGGTTTTTATTCTAGAATTAGCTGAGTGTTAAGAGGGGGTTTTCAAGTTTTTTTTGCAAACCGTACTTTTCAAGCGACATTTGACAAATAGAGGTCATTGACTTTCCTATTCTTATTTGAATCGCATTATAGTATACTTATTTCATTAAGGAGACTGTCAAATACTGTAACTACGTAACAGTTCGTTTAAAGCTAACTTCACGTGTGATTTAGTAATTCGACGACCTTCGTGGCCGAGTGGCCGATTGAAAATAAATATAAAAACATTCCTACTCGATTGGTGACTCATTTCTTTGTGGTCGGTACTAGTCGCAAGTGGAATTTTTTGCCCGCGCACGTGTTGCCCCTACCTACAATCTGGGTATTTTAAGAGAAGCGTGCTGAAGCATTTCCGAGGGCCGGCAAGGTGAGGATGGTTGGTGTGGTAGTTTATAACTGCCGTACCAGCTATCTTCGCATTTGGACTTTATCACCACTCAACATCAGATGGGGCAGAGTCATTTGCCTATCCAGCTATAAAAAACAAATGAAACGAGCCCGCACCGACCTCGTCAGGAAATGGCCGAACTCTGGGAAATTACGAAGTTTCGACCCATCTCGTTTATGGATAGAGGAAGGCAGTGATTAAGGTAATCCATGTCTATAGGGGATTTCGGCGGATAGGATTTTTGGATCACCGCGATTAGTATGTTAATGTCGCGGTGTGTTCGCCACCACAAATTTGTTTTGATGCATTTCAATGATGTGATGAATATTCAAACTAGACACTAACTAAACATCGAGGAGGATTAGGAGTTTTGCACACTTCAGAAATGTGGTTAATTGACTGGATAATCATTAAAATTGGATGTTAATTATTTTCCTATTAAGTAATCACTTCATAGACTTTATTAAAAGACACATATGAAAAATGCAATCACTGTTCTATAGTGGTAGTCTATATGAAAGACAGATCAGGATTGCTGTCACTATATTTTTGGTACCATGTTCAATAGGATAAAAGATACGGTACAGACTATGAAGAGAATCCAGGATCTAGCAGCTATTTCCAATTAAAGAGGATTATGGATCAGGGAGCCCATAGGTATATATATATATATATATATATATATATATGTTACCGGCCAAACCCGATTTCAGGACAAACTAGTTTTGCCTAGGCTAAACTAGGTCTTCCTATACGCGATAGGAATAACTAGTATAGCCTAGTCCAAACTAATTTGTCCTAAGCTCGATAGGATAAACCAGTCTAGTCTAGGCCAAAGTAGTTGATCCTGATATAAATACGCATACTCTAGGATAAACTAGTATGGCCTAGTCTAATCATTATAGTATATCTAGAAAGTCAAAATAAATAGATAAAGTGAATAAAATACTCCGTAATTGGAAAAATAATATTTTTTATTAAAACGATAATGATTCATCGTTAAAAGTTTTGGATAATTAGTAATAAAAACAATCACACTATAAAAAATAATATGTGTTTTTTTAATAGAAGCAATAATAATATCTGAATTATTAAAATTGTTATTTATTTTTACATGGTGTGCTTTGGTGCCACTTAGAATAGCAGAGTATCATTGCCTTCTTGACTTCTTGAATTGCAGAGTATCATTGCCATGATTGGCAACTGTTTGTGGAACAGTTTTTGTTGCAGCTGCATCTATGCGCATATACACTCCCTCCACTTTCTTCCAGCGTTCTTTTTACATGACGCAACCTGTACAATTCCTGACATATTTGTTCAATTACTTTCGACTCTGCTAAATTTGTTTAGACTAGGCCGTACTAGTTTATCCTAGAGTGTGCGTATTTATATCAGGATCAAGTAGTTTGGCCTAGGCTAAACTGGTTTATCCTATCGGGCTTAGGACATATTAGTTTGGACTAGGCTATACTAATTAATCCTATCGCGTATAGGAAGAACTAGTTTAGCCTAGGCAAAACTAGTTTGTCCTGAAATCGGGTTTGGCCGGTAACATATACACGATTAGTATGTTAATGTCGCGGTGTGTTCGCCACCACAAAGTTTTGATGCATTTCAATGATGTGATGAATATTCAAACTAGACACTAACTAAACATCGTGGAGGATTAGGAGAGATAGGTCATAGCGGATTTTTCGCTCGAATTAGAGCGCCCGTCTTGGGAAGTAACCTCCATATTTGTTTCTTAGCTTCACGCACAGACCAACACATACTATTAGTTCTTTTTGTTTGCATGATTTAACATAAAAAGGGAACAGAACAGCCGGTTCTTCTCAGAAAGGGCTCCAAATTTTGGAACCGGTGGTAGTTTACGGTAGGGTCAAATAAATAAACTCAAAATCATAAAAAAGTACTTTATTATTTAAATTAGCTAATAAATTGAAACATAAACAATTAAGTTTTAAAAATCTTCCCATGAAATATACGAACGCTCGATAAAAGTCTTTCGAAGGTAGCTGGACGAGGTAAATAAAAAATCATTATTCCGACGACGACGCATTCCTGCAAAGGATGCGAAACGTCAATAAATAAATAAAATCAGTGCATCTATCTAACCCGTTGAAACTTGTTTTATTTAATTTAAAGTGGAAGTTACTTTACAGAAGGTCACAGTAAAATTACACTACCTTATGGCGGTGTTGTGTTTCCTTCGATGAATAAGATTACGGGGCTCCACAAGGTAAGGGATTGGGTCCGGGTGTGTAGGCATCTATAGGTTATAGTGGCCACTGACCATCAGGCGAGCCTAACGCTAGTTTACCACTCAAACAATTGCACCAAGAAATTTAAAAACACGTGAACCTTGTCAAGCTGTTTTAATTATGTCCTCAGACGCGAGTTGAGTCCAGCTGAGTTCTGGGTTTCTCCTTTCACAGCGTGACTTAACTATCCAAGTGGTCCGCAGTCTTTGTTACTTACCAACTGATAAACCTGTGGGCTCCCTGATCCATAATCCTCTTTAATTGGAAATAGCTGCTAGATCCTCGATTCTCTTCATAGCCAGTACCGTATCTTTTATCCTATTGAACATGGTACCAAACATATAGTGTTAGCAATCCTGATCTGTCTTTCATATAGACTACCACTATAGGACAGTGATTGCATTTTTCATATGTGTCTTTTAATAAAGTCTATGAAGTGATTGCTATATAGGAAAATAATTAACATCCAATTTTAATGATTATCCAGTGAATTAACCACATTTCTGAAGTGTGCAAAACTCATTAGCGAAACCCGGCCGCGATTCGACAACGAGCTGCGGATATTGACAAACAATAATTAAATGTTATTCGAGAGAATGGTGCAATGCAGCACTCACCTGGAAATTTAAAAATTATTGATGATAATTTTGTTAAAGTTATAAGGATAAATAAGTAAAATAATAAATAAATATTTCCAACACTTACACCAATAAAATAAGCCACAAAGTAAGCACTGTAAGGCTTGTGTTATGGGATACTAGGGTAGCGGAGCGAATACATATTCAGTACTAAAATAAATATATTTATATATAAATACATATTAAACATCCACGACTGGAGTACAAATACTCATATTCATCACACAAACATCTGCCCCCACCACCCGGGACCTCTCGAGTCGGCGACACAATCTATTGGACTACCTTTTGACATGTAAAGTACATACACTTGCGTGATCTATTTCTATCTATATATGATAAGGACTCCCGCGATACCATAGAATCTTAAATTAAATCGAAATGGGAAGATACAGCACTCGCGGCTTAAAAGTTTGCCGCTTAAATTATGGTGCATGGACATAATTTACTTTAGTTCGACACGCTATACCAGGTACAGGTACGTAACTGGGCGGTTGTCCCCGCCCCCCACGACAACGGCTAACTAGAGCCGAGGTCCGAGTCTCAGAGACGTCCTCTAATTAATCCGACCCCCTCAGGTTCGAGTGGTCTAGAGGCTCCAGAAGGAGAGGAATACCTCTAGAGGCACTCGCCAATTCTCGGCTTGAGGTCCTTTCAGGAGTGATGCCGAAGCATTTGATAAAATTGGATTTTGAACTGTGTTCTTTATAAAAGCATCGAAGGCTTGTTTTATCTTTATAACACAGTATATACGCAATAGTGTTATACTGAGTACACACGCAGCGCGTATGAATGTCCAATTGTGACTAAAGCGAATTGCGGTCATGCACCACAATTTAAGCGGATTACTTGAGCCGCGAGTGCCATATCTTCCCTTTTTGTTTTAATCTAAGAGTCTCAACGAAAGTATGTTTTAAACAGCCACAACAAGTATTCTGCAAGTTTTGTTTGGCACTAGATAAGACCTGTTTTTGGTGGAAACGAGGGGTTATAAACCTATTTTTAATATTGCCTGGCAAAAATGTGTCTTAACCCAATCAATACCAAACGTTATTAGTGACCTATCACTTTGACCGGGTTAATGGATTTTTTGCCTTCCAACTTCGGCTATGGTCATGTAGCTACGAATCCATAATTTGTAATCGAAAAGCAAAAAATCCAAATGGGTAAAAAAGGACGAAAACCCTAATTGCCTACAAGCGCGTTATTTTATTTATTTAAACAACCGAACCAACCCTTTCTCAATATTGATGGGCCTCGGTGTTTGAAAGGCGAACTTTTGGTGTGCGTTCCGTTAAATGTTCGAGATGAGTAGATAAAGTTTAGAATTGCGCGTACCGTATGCGAGCAATAACTTTGTACATGCCGTTGGAATAGATTTATATTCAATTTAACTTTTCGTTGTTCGGTTTTCATTCGTTATAATAAATATGGCGAATGCTGATGGGTAATGTCCAAGGCATGGTTTAGTTTCGAATACAACCATTTATATGTAAATCAGATTGGGATATATTTGCAATATAACTTTGGTTTATATTGTTATAGTTCTTAATTGCTTCGTAAGTAGTTTTAGCTAACCTGTTAAAGACGAGTTGAATTATTTCTCAGAAAAGTTTTCTATTCGTATTTGATTCATTAAGACTATTATGCATAACAGCAATGAGGGAAAATAAGTTTAAAAAGTTTAATCGCAAGGCACAAGCTGATTGGAGCCCAATTTTTGAGAAACTTCTTGTTTTTGAATTGTTAAGAGCAGCTAATCCACCCTTGGACAGGCGGACGAAGTTGTGACTGTCCCAGATGGATGGGACAGAATTCTCGCGGACGGAACTTTCGCTCCGGGACAACATTATCAACTTGCCTTGTAATTATTTCAGGTAGCTACTTTGGGACTTAACGAGATTGGCTCATCTGAATCGAAAACTTTTCTTTTTTCTATCGTTATAATTTAACAATCGTGGTTTCGTCATTGAAAGGTTTGAAAACAATAATATTGCATTAAATAAAACTAGTTTTTACGGGTTAATGCACGAAACTTTATTTATTTATTGACGTTTCGCAGCCTTTTCAGGTCTGCATCGTCAGAATTTGAATTTCTGACGATGCAGATCTGAAAAGACTGCGAAACGTCAATAAATAAATAAAGTTTCGTGCATTAACCCGTAAAAACTAGTTTTATTTAATGAGTGATGTGCGTGAAAACCTAAGAAACAAATATTGCATTTCTAAAGCGTTCGTGTTGTATTATTAATTGTCATATTTTAAGGGTCAAATACGTGCACAATAATAAAGGTTTTCGTACCTTCTTTACTATTTCCAATTTTCTTTTTATCTTCCCTATTTCCTATCTTAAACGTAGAGGGAACATCATTGCTTTAGTCACCGTTACCCCATGCGTGACCACGACCTATGTAACTTGGTCGTAACATCGGTATAAAGAAGATACGAGAACTTTTTCAATGTGCGCGTACTAAACGCCGTCACATGTCACTCGCGTGATTCCCCACCCCTCTCTCCCTTGCCTTAGTCGGCCGCTGTCGCGCGCTTCAGCCACTTTAGTAGCCGCTTCTAGCTTCTCGTGGCGGCGTTTGTGGCTGAGGCGTGTGGCCCGTGTGCGGCGACACTAAAAGAGTAAAATGGGCTATTGACTGCTTTGCTCCCTTCAAGTCAACTTGCTCTGATTATACCTTTACAGCGCTACTACAACGGGGCGGACTGGACATGGTCGACGCAGTTACTCCTATATTAGGGTCATATCTGGAACATCGTTACACTCCACATCTGTAGAGGGAGGCAATTTTTACGTGCCCAGGCCACCTAAAACCAAAAATTTACCCAGAGCACAAGTTAGCGAGTATATATACGTTGATTGTACACATTAATAATACTACTCGATTATCCATATTTGGTCCATGAGAAAATAAGTAAGGTCTGGGAGACTTGGGATCTTGTACTATAATGCTTTCAATTCCTGGCCGATTGAAAATTTGCAATCAGCAATAGGTATATATCAGTATACATAGTTTGAAAGTCAATCTGTTTATACATAAACAAACTTAAGAGATTCCTAACTGATATTGCCGATCTAAATAAAATCGCCTTTTCACGATTAATTTCGAAGATTTGATTCAGAACTGAGGACGAATGTTGGAGTCAGCCTCATTGTGTGTAAAAGAAACAGGCTTTTCATAAATTAAAGTTTGATTTGAATGGATCGCAATCAGGTTGGTTCTAACTAATATCCGACGTAAATTGGTAGCGAAATTGGAAGAGCTTTACAGAAAGTAAAACGCGGACACAGTATGAGTTAAGGCAGTAATGTACGATATCTTTCCATTCATCTTTTATTATCGTAGTAATATTAGAAATGTGAAATTTTGTGTATCATTTGTCCCCCAATCACGCAAAAACTGATTCGGGCATAGAATAGACAGTCTCGTGCAGCTGCTAGCTATACTATAAATATCCCCACTCCTATGGCACAGGTCTTCCCTATGGATGGATACTTTTCTTTTTTTATTACTGAAACAATTGTTTACTTTTCTCCAGTATTATCTCGGTTCTAGCGGTTTACGATTAAAATCTTTGCTTACACCTCGATAAGACTGCAAATGCTATGGGATAATGTGTTGAGTTGTTGTTATGTATTAAATGATTTGAGGTTGTTTATTACATAGTTAATGTATTTAGTATACGCGTTTATGTATGATTTGTGGCGGCGATATTTACATGCCCCACGTATAATATAACATAGAGGAAATAGTCACTCGCCTCCTTAAGAGATGGCGCTACCGGCGCTGCGTTCACAACGTATGGAAGCCTACAACGCGCAAGAGAAATTCGGAGCCTAACACTTCATATATACGATGCCCGACCAATATCAGTCGGGCCGCGGCCCCCGAGCCAACATCACCCAGCTCGAAGGAAGATCTTCCCCTTTGGCCTTCCTACCGATTCTTTACTTAGAATTTGCAGTAGGTTAAATTGGTTTTGTAGGTTGCAGGTGGGGATCCCGTGTGCAGTTGTGCTGGACTTCCATCGGGCGCGTCTCCCGGGTACCTCTAAAACATCACCCTGGGGGGGGGGGGGGGGGCATTGAGTGGCCCTGGTGACTGACAGCAGTGCGCTGCCCGGAGGTGCTTGTTATGTATTAAGAGGGCTGAGTCGAGGGCCGCTATTTTCTTCGGAGGGTTGGGGCCGCGAGGAAGAAAACCTCTATAAAAAATTACTTGGTAATTTTTTGGCCTGTTGTGTTGCCCTTTTGCATGATTCCACCCAATCAAACATACATACTTACATACATACATATATTGCAAGTTAAATAAAACCTATTAAAATTCTTGGTCAACCATCCTGTAAACGACCAATGCGAAAGTTCCTGAACTTCCACGAACACAAATCTAACGCGCCTTCGAGCTTCTCGCTGATAAAAGGCTGTGATGGTGATAATGACGATTATGCATAAAGCAAAACTATCCTACTGAAAATTTCTTAGCAACTATAACATAAAAACTGTTTCCAAGTCAAGCAACGATTCAGACTAAAGCTTTAATTTAAAATAAATTAATTGACATTTTACTAAATAAGACTACTAACGCTTAGTCTGATTCATATATTTTTTCATTAAGTTCATCAGTGACTACTGTTACTGTCGTATCCCAGGGCTGTAGCTAGGAGGGGGCATTATTGGGCAATTCCTACCTTAAAATATCATTGCCCTACCACAAAATACCATTGCCCTTACTTAAAATATTATTGCCCTACCTTAAAATACCATTGCTCTACCTTAAAATAGTGCGGCTGGCTGTGATGGGCCCCTGCGTCTGCCCTAACTATAATTACCATTGCCATAAAACTCTGGCTACGGCCCTGTTGTATCCGCGCTTAAGTGAAATTGTATACCTGGACAAGTTTTAATATTATATTGTAGGTGATTAGCTTGCCTGCGTAGATAACAGATTTTCCAGAAATTTTTGTATCCTATATTTTGCACCATGGTTCTCACGAAACAGCGAAATCCATGAGTACCTAAATATTCCCACTACAATAGAAGATATACAAGGCTGCAAGGAACGATACTTCCAACGTATAACCATGCACCCAAATCCACTGGCCAACGAGTTGCTAGATACGTCGAATATAACTAACAGACTCAGAAGACGTAATGTTGTTTAGCTGGGAAGCTGAGGCACTGGCCTCTGAGTTCTTAGAGTCATTCCGCAGTAATTCAACAAAATTGATAAAAGTCCTTAAGGACTGATGCCAATTAAGATTAGAAAAGAAAATTGTGACGAAAAGTACGCTATGTCCTATGAACATGCGTTTACTGCATCAACTCCGTATCGCCACTCTCGCGAGTTGACAATGCGTGGATGGCGAGTAAACAACACGAGAACGTCAGTTGGACCACGACTTTGAAAAGGAAAAGCGCTGAGCCATGTATTATCTTCTTTATATATATATAATTCTTCTGTGAGTGTGTATGTCACTGAACTTCTCTTAAACGACTGGAACGATTTTGATGAAATTTTTTGTGTGTGTTCAAGGGGATCTGAGAATGGTTTAGATTCACAATTTTGTCCGCTGGACAATCCCTATTTTTTTAGGGCGGTACGAAGTTCGCTGGGTCAGCTAGTATATATAAAAAGTCTTTATGTGGTCTGTATATTTTATTTTTTGATAAATATATAAATTACATTTTGATAGTAGTTTCAACATAAATAATAATTAAATATCACACTAATATTATAAAGGCGAATCTTTGTGTGTGAGTGTGTATGTTTGTTACCTCTTCATGTCTAAACGGCTGGAGCGATTTTAATAAAATTTGGTATGTAGTTAGCTGAAACCCTAGATTAACACATAGGCTATATTTACTGCGGGAAAATATCCCTAATAAACCGCGGGTAATACCGCGGGGCACAGCTAGTATCGTTATATTTTTATGAATGTTTTAAGCATGTAACTGATCGATGCTCGATTGTGGGTTACCTATAATTCGAAGAGATGGCGCTGCCTTGCAGCTTAAGAAAGGCCGTCAGGGCCGCTGTAGCGTAAAGGTCAGTGTATTCGCCCGGATAGCGAGGAGTGCGGGTTCTGTGTGGGCCGCGTGGATTTTTTTCTGGTAATATTTTCTTTAGATTTAAATGTTTTCTATCATTTTGTTGTTGTTAAGCGGCAAGAGCAAGAGGAGTTCGATGGCGCAAGTGGTTAGCGCGTTTAGCTGCTAACGTTGAAGTTAAGCAACTTTCGCAGTGGTCGGTCATTAGATGGGTGACCAAAAATTTACTATCTCAAGCTCCACCGTGCTTCGAAAGGCACGTTAAGACGTTGGTCCCGGCTGTATATGCAGTAGTTAACACCCACCAATCCGCACTGGGCCCGCGTGGTGGATCATGGCCCAATCTCCCTATTCCATCCATAGGTGAAATCCACCCATAATCAGTGCCTTAACCCTTATTATGGATCATAACCGAATATAGTTCGGATCCTTGACAGACGGATGGACAACAAAGAACAAGTAATATTACTAACATACGGTTTCGTTATCATCCGTTTGGTAACTTAACAGTTTTTTTATGTTCTTTTTTTGCTGGGTGAACCAACGGTTTCACATACAAGAAAACAAAGACGGTATTAACAACAGTTAACCAATTATAGGTTATACACTATTAGAAACTGACTAAAATAATAAATCATTAAACTCGCAGAGTAACTAAATATCTATACTATCAGAGGAATTTGGAAACAAAACTTGTTTTACATTTTAAAATAAAAATCGCTCAACTTAAGCCAAACCTAACTAAAATGAATTTTATCTAAAGTTACTATTGGAAGTAGGGATATAAATTGAAATTACGAACACTTCTCGTCTCGTTGACGCAGTCCAGTGTTGCCAGGTCCGATTTTTAAAAATCGGCATGCGTTATAAAATAAAAGCAGTAGATGTATGGAAAGAGCTACAAGAAAAACAAGAATAGAATTATCAGTAACGAATGTGTTGTTTCAGCTGCACCTCGTCGCTCAAAGCTCGAAAGTTTTTTCTGAGACAATAACAATAGGCCAGTAAAGAATGTGTTTCTGTGGCTGATGCCGCCCCTCAAAGTTCGTTTATTTTTGCAATTTAAAAAAGAAAATCGTATTCTAATAAAAACAGTAGATTCATGTAGAAAAACAGAAGAACAGGAGAAATTTCAGAAAAAACAGGAGTTATCGTTTAAAATCGGGATACCTGGAAACAGTGAAGCAGTCAAATAAGCTGACAGTTCACCTGATGGTAAGGTCACTGCCGCCAATGGACACTTCCACCACCTTACCAAAGGTACTTATGCGTTGCCGGCTCTGAAGTAAAAATGTAATACAAACAAATTTATCGTTTTCAGTCACTTTTTTTTTATATAGCGAGGTACTCAAATGACTCTACCCCACCTGATGTTAAGTGGTGATAAAGTCCAAACGCGAAGATAGCTAGTACAGCAGTTAAAAACTGCTACACCAACCATCCTCACCTTGCCGGCCCGCAAAAATGATTCTTCACGCCTCTCTTAAAAAACCCCAGATTGTAGGAAGGAGGGAACACGTGCACGGGTAAAGAATTCCACTTATGAAAAGTATGACAACGAAAATAGTCACCAAAGGACACCCGGCATTTTGTGCCAAAGTTGTATACTTTTTTAATTTTTTTATCTGTGTTTCATAATTGGGTAACGTAGTCTGGCAATATTTGTCATCAGCAGCTAGCTGTCAATGTCAAATACGTAGGTTTGTCATCAAAAGGGTTTCTATATCAAAAAATATTAATCATTAAATAACTTCTTTCCACGATTCACTAAAAATAAGGCAAAAGTAGTTTTATGTAGCAAATAATTTTGGCTTTATTTTTAGACCAAATTCAACTGTATACAAGTTTAGCATTTTTTCTATGAAAAGTGCCGGGTCTCCTTTCTTTGTTCGTGTAGGAATAGTGTAGAATACTTAAGACTACTCACATTAAATAGAATTTATATAAACACTATAATACAAATAAATATACATTTCTGACGAGTACAATCCAATGAGCGGGGCGTCGTTTTCCGTATTTCCTAAGATAACAGAGGCGGCTGGGAAAATATTTTTCTATTGACTGCCACGCACCCGTCGATTGGATTGACAAATACGCAACGATAAATAAGTTACCTTTAACACTGGTAGCGTACAACTGCGCGCAAAAATCGACCTTATTTGCCGTAACATTTTATACGTCGAACGTACTAAAATGGCTTAAAGTATCTCTCGGAATAATGTTTAGATTACGTTATGACCTACATTAAATTGTGATTAAATATTACCTATTCCCCTATATATCCTATGAATTGGATCATGTGTTTGATCTACCGACGCGGTTGTAAAGGAACTTTCGCAAATATCGGATGTAGGATGGGTGATCAGTCCACAAGAAGATAGCACTCTTAAATTATAAATCACCTCCCACAAACTTCGCGAGAATTTTCATTAGTTTGTGTATCAAGGTTACAGAACGCTTCCCCGCTACGTGACGTCTCGCCTGTAGCCCGCATGGTCGGATATCATCATCAGCCTATTAATGTTCCCACTGCTGGGGCACAGGCCTTCTCTATGGATGGAATAGGGATATTGGGTCATGACCCACCACGCGGGCCCAGTGCGGATTGGCGGGTGCTGACGACTGCATATGCAGCAGGGACCAACGGCTTAACGTACCTTCCGAAGCACGGAGGAGCTCGAGATAGAAGATTTTTAGTCACCCATCCAATGACCAACCACAGCGAAAGTTGCTTAATCGCAGTCAAACGCGCTAACCACCGGCGCCATCGAGCTCCTCTCTGCAGCTCTAGCCGGATATAGAAAAAACTTTAATTGGCCTCATTATTATTAGCGTATTAAGTGTTAACTATAGTTTGAATTGCAACGCTGTACTGTTGGTTTTCAAATTAATAAATAAATCTTTTAACAAAGCCACCTATCTAGCGTAGCGATGTACTTACATACTTATCACATCTTACGTCAATTAGAATCCTAGATGGAGTCTGTTGCAACTTTTCCTTTACCATTTAAATATTTTATGTGATACCTATTACTCGAAATATTTGACGCTTCGGGTTACGTATCACCTAATATCGAAAAATACCTACTCCAAATACCTAATCCGATATTTATGCTTCACTTCTACCGTGGTTTGATGAGGCCCTTATGAGAAGGAGTTATATTATTATAGCGCCTAGATTTCGTTCCGGATACATACCCTTAAATAAATTTGCATTCCTCATAAAGAAACATACTCGTACATCGCCCAACTGCAATGAATGTGGCTTTGTAAAGATGTGCACCATGTGGACCAATGGAGTGTGTCGAAACGAAGCTGAAAGAGAACAATTCTTAATACTATATAACTATAAGGGGGAAGTAGGCTTTTGTAACAGTATCTTAGCAAAACCTACATCAGAAAAGGCTATTAAAATGTATAACCTATTAAGAATAGCAGTGAAATGTAGATTGGATATATTTATTACCAGGTGTATGAGGGTGGCATGTCCATGTGGATGAAACCCTGTCAAAAAAAACATATAAAAGGCATCGAAGGCGGGGATGTAGCTCAGAGGCTCCCACAAGAAAGAACAACAGAGATAAAAAAAACACATAAGGCCCAGATTTAGGGGCCTCCACTCTTACGTTGTTTATTTATTTTATTTATTTTTATTTAAACTTTATTGCCACAATTACAAAATGGACAAAAGGCGGACTTAACGCTAAAAGCATTCTCTGCCAGTCAACCTTTAGGAGTACAGAAAGACACGAATGCGGCATTCGTAAAGAAGTAATTAATTAATATAAACATACCATAATAGAAAGTACCTTATCTTATACATAACTAAATATACATGAGCACAAGACATATAAATATATACACACACACATACACATACAAATATATATATATATATATATATATAATCTATCGAACTGTTCCAACCCCCACACCTCTAAATCCATCCCTGGTAGCACGCCATCTGTCTCATTACCGGCGTTGCCAATTCTACATCTATTTAAGGCCTAGGCCTTTCCTGCAAACCTACGAAATTCAGTCCCAGATTCTACGTATTTTCCATTCTCTGTCTACGAACAAATTGTACAAATTGGCATAATTTCTTTTATCGCGAAAATTGAATATACGTTCCATTTCTTATAGCGCATACTCGCCAAAACTTAAGCATGGACGTACTAGTCCATGGTGAAAAGTGAAATATCCTTAAAATATTTCGATGGATCGTTTTGTTAATTTGGTTTCGATTAAATTTCGATATTTTTATAAAACTAGCTTTAAAAAAAACGCGAACTTTCGCAAGACCGTGTTAAAAGTGTTTGTTAAAGATATGGAAATCTAACGTAGCTACTTTATGTCATAAGGTTATTTTGAAAATATGCCCATTTTTTAATAACACAATGTTCGTAAAAATAAATTCAATTTAAACAAAGGATTAGATTTTGTCAGTGATATTCAAACAAAACCAGCGCCGGCGACTGAATGACATAGACATTTTATTGACACCTAATTGCGTTCCATTCTTACAGAAACATTGACTTTAGAAAAGGTGAAATCTCTCTTTTAAATTACAATTACTATTTTTTTTAGATAAATTTATCTTTATTACTAAGAAGGCAGACAGATCTCGTATTGACGCATTTGAGATGTGGTGTTGGAGGAGAATGTTACGAGTTCCGTGAACAGCCCACCGCACAAATGCTTTAATTCTTAAAGAAGTGGGAGTCACCGTTAGACTGTCCAAATTCTGTTCGCGTAGGATCCTCGAATTCTTCGGTCACATAGCTAGGAAGAAAAACGATACCCCGGAAGTGCTCCTGGTGACAGGAAAAGTACAGGGAGCGACCGAAAGGAAAAAGCCCCTTGCGCTGGACAGACCAGATCCGCGACAATACCAAAACTGGAGTCCGCAATGCACTCCACACTGCTGAAAACCGCAACAAGTGGAAAGCGATCGTCCACAAAATAATTCGTGGAGGTCACGACCCTCAGCAATAAGGAGCACGACACAAGGAAGAGGGATCTTTATTATACTTCATAAACAAAACGAAAAATATTTTTAGTGATAATTCTGTGATTACTATACTTTATAGAAACACATTAATTACTCTTAACTTGAAACGAAACGTTAAACTCTAAAGTTGCCAGCACACTCATTTGGAAGTGTTAATTAGTTAATCCTTATATTTGTTTCTTAGGTATTCACGCACATTACTCATTAAATACAGTATTCTGATGATGCAGACCTGAAAAGGCTGCAAAAAGTCAATAAATAAATAAAGTTTCGTGCATTAACCCGTTAAAACTCATCATCATCATCATTTCAGCCGAAAGACGTCCACTGTTGGACATAGGCCTCCCCCATAGATTTCCACAACGATCGGTCCCATGCTGCCCGCATCCAGCGGCTTCCCGCGACCTTTACCAGATCGTCGGTCCACCTTGTGGGGGGCCTGCCAACACTGCGTTTCCCGGTACGCGGTCGCCACTCGAGGACCTTTCCGCCCCAACGGCCATCGGTCCTGCGAGCAATGTGCCCTGCCCATTGCCACTTAAGGTTTGCAATTCTGTGGGCTATGTCGGTGACTTTAGTTCTCTTGCGTATCTCCTCATTTCTGATTCGATCACGCAGAGAAACTCCGAGCATAGCCCTCTCCATTGCCCTTTGGGTGACTTTGAGCCTTCTTACAAGACCCATTGTAAGCGGCCACGTCTCGGTTCCGTATGTCATCACTGGCCACACGCACGAATTGAAGACTTTCGTCTTGAGGCACTGCGGTAGATGTTCCGAGAAGATGCTACGTAGCTTCCCGAACGCTGCCCAGCCGAGTTGGATTCGTCGATTAACCTCTTTCTGGAAGTTGGACTTACCCAGTTGGACTATTTGTCCCAGGTATACGTACTGGTCAACAACTTCCAGTGTAGAGCTCCCAACAGTCACTGGAGTGGGTACGACATGGGAATTCGACATGATTTTCGTCTTGTCCATGTTCATTTTGAGACCCACTTGTTGGGACACCCTACTGAGGTCGCCGAGCATTGTGCCAAGGCCATCCATGGTCTCAGCCATGACTACGATATCATCTGCAAATCGAAGGTGCGTCATGTACTCGCCGTTTATGTTGATGCCAAGTCCGCTCCAGTCCAAAAGTTTGAAAACGTCTTCCAGCGCAGCTGTAAACAGTTTCGGTGATATAACGTCACCCTGTCTTACACCACGCTGCAGCTGGATTGGCTTCGTGTTTTGGTCCTGGAGTCGAACTGACATAGTGGCGTTTTCATACAACGACTGCAACACTTCGATGTATCGATAGTCTATTTGGCACCTTTGGAGTGACCGAAGCACGGCCCATGTCTCGATCGAATCGAAGGCTTTCTCGTAGTCCACAAACGCCAAGCATAATGGCAGGTTATACTCTTCGGTCTTCTGTATAACCTGCCGCAGCGTATGGATGTGGTCTACGGTACTAAACCCTTTTCGGAATCCGGCTTGTTCGGGAGGCTGGAAGTCGTCAAACCTGCGCGCGAGACGATTCGTGAGGACTCTCGAAAACAGCTTGTATACATGACTCAGGAGCGTGATGGGTCTGTAATTCTTCAATTGGGCCCTGTCGCCCTTCTTGAAGAAAAGCGCCACCACTCCCCTATGCCATGCGCTAGGCGTTTTACCCTCGAGTATGACAGAGTTAAATAGCTTCTGAAGAGATTTCAAGACTGGTCGTCCACCTGCTTTCAGAAGCTCGGCTGTAACTCCGTCATCACCCGGCGCCTTTTTGTTTTTGAGCTGTTTCAGAGCTACACTAATCTCGTACAGGCTGACGTCCGGGATATCTTCGGTGTAGTGTCGGGTTAATTTGGCTCTTGGGTCGGTCGCCTTTGTGACAGGTACTCGTGATGTCGCGTATAGCTGTCCGTAGAAGCTTTCGATCTCAGCCATAACCTCAGGTTGCGACGAAATGATTCTGCCGTCCTCTGTCTTCAGCTTCGTCAGCAAACTCTGTCCAAGAGACAGATTTCTTGCGAACACTTTCGAGCCTTTGTTCCGCTCGATGGCCTCTTTAATACGATCAGTATTAAAGCGGCGTATGTCGCGAGTCAGAGACTTCGAAATCTGCCTATTGAGCTGCCGACGTGCATCTTCAGAGGACTGCAGACACATCTCACGCCTTTTCTCCATAAGCTTGAGAGTCGGCTCCGAGATCTTGCTACGTTTTTTGGTACGGATGGGCTTGCAGAACTTCGAGCCCACCGTAAGGACAGCTTCAACAAACCTGTCATTATAATTGTCCACGTCTACGCAGCTCTCTAGGCAATCGAAGCGATTTTGCAGTTCGAGTTGAAAGCGCTCGGGGTTTTGGATCTGGATGGCTTCAGGACGGAGCGTGGACTTCATCAGTCGATTCCTTTCGGCTTTGACATTTAGATTCAATGTGCCTCTTACCATTCGGTGATCGCTTCCCGTATTGAAAGAATTGATCACTGAGACATCATTGAATATCCGAGTCTTAGTCGACATGATGAAGTCAATCTCATTTTTTGTCACGCCATCCGGACTTTTCCAGGTCCATTTACGATGCAGCCGTTTTCTGAAGAAGGAGTTCATCATAAATAGTCCCTCCTTCTCCATGTAGTCGGCTAGCATTTGACCTCGGAAGTTCCGGATTCCAACTCCAAATTGCCCCACTTTCAACTCATCATCGCCACGTTTGCCCAGCCTTGCGTTGAAGTCCCCCATGACAACGGTGTAATGGGTCCTGGAAGCATGCATTGCCCGAGAAATATCCTCATACATGACTTCCACTTCCTCGTCGGGGTGCGTCGAGGTCGGAGCGTATACCTGTATGACCTTCAACGAATACCGTTTGGTGATTCTGAGTATAAGGTACGCCACCCTATTCGACACACTACCAATCTGTACAACATTGTTCACGAGAGACTTGTGGACAACAAACCCGACACCACCCTGGGACAGATCTTCGCCCTCCCGGAAATAGAGCAGGTTGCCGGATTTAAGGACCATCGTGTCCTCGCCCTCTCTTCGGACTTCAGATAGTCCTACAATACTCCAGCGAATCCTGCTCAATTCTTCCTCCAGTTCCAGCAGCTTCTCCTCGGTCCGCAGTGTGCGTGCGTTGTACGTTGCCAGGGCCAAGGTCGTTTGACGGGGGATTTTTGCCGCCCGGGGATTCTTCGCACCCCTGGTCCCGGCTCCGAGTCGGCGTCCGTCAGCGCCGCCACGGACTCCAGCACCGCCGGGCACTTGGGGCCACTTATTATGTACCATCATTTTAGGGGGGTTTTGGGCCGTCTCCCACCACGCTGGCCCAGTGCGGGTTGGTGGGGAGCGCCAGAGCCTCGTCCGTTGGTCGGCAGGGTACACCGCGGGCAGGTGAGGTTGGCTTGGGTGCCGTTGGGTGTTAGGCGGCACCCCTTATGCCCCCGTTAAAACTAGTTTTATTTAATTAGTGATGTGCGTGAAAACCTAAGAAACAAATATGTGAACCAGTACGGGTAAACCGCTAATAAGATCCGGTGATTGGAAGGTCTGAAGACAAAGCGCGCAAGGAAACTAACATCGTTGAATTTCCTGAACAGATGCCGAGACCACAATCTCATCCCACCTTGTGTGAGAATCAGTTCTGACGATGCAGACCTGAAAAGGCTGCGAAACGTCAATAAATAAATAAAGTTTCGTGCATTAACCCGTTAAAACTAGTTTTATTTTGTTAATCTTCACTTTAATTTACTCATTGGGTGGGTATTTTACTCAAAGCTAACGAAATGATTTAACCTCTATGTAAATTACTCGTTGAGTAACTACTTCTACCTTTACTTATTGATTGTGAAACAAACCCTTAATATATGGTTTTAAACTTTCATGGTCACTAACATTATAGTAATATAAGTTATTTACGGAATTGTTACCATGTACCTTGTTTTTAGCGAGTTTCCGATATTTCGACACTGTTGCAAGCGCCATGATCACGGAGTAACTGAAGTAATTGCGGATTCTGGTCCTAACCACTGGATTGAGTTTCATAACCCACAGATTATCTCGATCGTGTCGCGATCCGATACTGTAAGTGTTGTGTGTCGAGAACAGTGTCGAGTGAATAGTGAGAATGTGAACAGTGGTACGGGTATCGAACGCAATAAAAGACTTCGTCGGAGGGTAGACCGATATGTCTGCCAATAACAGCCTACCCGCAATTACTTCATCCGTGATCATGGCGCTTGCAACAGTGCCGAAATATCGGAAACTCGCTAAAAACAAGGTACATGGTAACAATCCCGTAAATAACTTATATTACTATAAGGCCCTTAATAGTTCAACAGATGAAAGTAACGCCGGTCGCCTTAATGATAAATAAACTCAGAATAAGGTGAAACGTCGCCTTAGTGATAAATTAACCCAGTATGAGGTAAAAAATTAGTTTCAATTATTTACACACCAAGAGCACACCCTGATCACTTTTATAGTCTCATGCAATCCGACTTAGCCAGTCGGTGAAAAACAATAAAATTCATTTTATGATCCGAATTCAATTCACTAGGACTAATAAAAGTTTTTGAATAAACAATAGCTCGAACCGAACCGAGGTGTTTGTATTTCACAAATTCACAACTACTACGCGAGTGGCAAACATTAGTAACATTTGCACTTTAAAAGTAATCAACTTTGATCGCTGATCCAGTGATCGTGTATATTTTTGAAATAATTATGCAAACAGTGACAGAAAATATTTGAAAAATCTTGAATGTAGATAACTGACTGTGTTCACGGCAAACGCATTAGTGGAGTACACTCTTTATCACATTTTAGTTTACAAAAGACAACGATAGAAAACTGCGTCACACGAGAAAGCGGGTTGTCATTGGCTGAAGCAACGACAGCGCAGCATTGCAAAGTTACTGTAACCAACGAAGTTTAAGGCTTTTATTTAATGTGCGTTTCAAACTAAGAGTTTATTTAAAGTTGTGGCGCTGAAAACGAAATGCATGAAACCTGCGCATAGTTGCTTCGTTGCTATCTTCACAACTACCGTATAATTTAAATATCTCGCACCATAATTAGCGCGTGGTGTGGGCAGTTTATGAGGAACTCGATGGCGCAAGTGGTTAGCGCATTCAGCTGCGATCCTTAAAGTTCAGAAACTTTCGCAGTGACCCGTCATTGGATGGGTGACCAAAAATTTATTATCCCGAGCTCCTCCGTGCTTCAGAAGGTACGTTTAGCCGTTGGTCCCTGCTGCATATGCAGTCGTTAGCACCCGCCAATCCGCACTGGGCCAGCGTAGTGGGTCATGGCCCAATCTCCCTATTCCATCCATAAGGAAGGCCTGTGCCCCAGCGGAAGGGATATTATTAGGCTGGTGATGTGTGAGCGTGGCCACACAATAATTTATTTTAAAAAATACACTAACATTAAAACATACCGTAGCACGGAACTAGTGATGTAATTAATATTCGCATCCGCATTCGCATTCGCGAATATTCGCATATTTTTGAATATTCGCATTCACATTCGCATTCGTAAAATCTCTGTGAATGTTTTGCGAATATGAATATTAGAGAAAAATAATTTGTAGAAGTTGTAGTGCTTCCTTTCCTTGAATATTCATTGTTACACAGCTTTCATTTAGCTCGTTCATCATCGCAAAGTGTGAAATAAGTCATATTTCACTAGAATTTGATTTACTCCTGTTACTTAATCACTATTCAAACTAACCTCAAAATTCACATGTTTTGTTTACGAAAACACCGGCGCGAGCGGAATGACACTTCAGTCGGATGAGTTCATATCAACTCGGCAATTCGAACGAGACTGCCACCATGCCATAGACAATTGGCGCGAATCTTCAACAAAAACTAAATATTCGCATTCGCATTCGCGAATATCGGCACCAGATATTCGCATCCGCATTCGCATTCGCGAATGTTCATAAAATGACATTCATTACATCACTACACGGAACCCTTCATGGGCGAGTCTGACTCGCACTTGGCCGCTTTTTTATTATTTCACATAATCAAAACTTTACTGAGATATATTGATGTGACGTCACGTTTTCGTATTTTTTTTTATTAAAAAGTAACAGTCCAAACTTTGACGTGCTTTATCTTTGTAAATTTTTGGTTGATTGACAAAAGAAATAATTTTTTCACGACTGCCCTAAAAAAAAGAATGTAATATTTTATAAATCTAACTGACGGACTAAAAAAAATTTCGTATAATTTAACCCTGCCATCAACCCTATTGTATTAAACTTTGTCTCTGTGTCATCTTTACTCATGTGGTTCGCCACCGAATGACTTATAGTAAACATCCCCCAAACATAAAATATCCTCTCGCATAAAATCGAGCAATACGCATCGCGCAATACCAAGATCATTGTCCCCATACGGAGGACGTCGGAGCATCAGTCCCCGTTCGCTATTTTTGTTTTACGACATCAGTCTCAATGAATATTATGCATTTGCATACATATTGCAGAGAGGTCGGGATTCGGAATGAGTTCTCAAGAAAAAAAAATTGCTTGAACGCGCTACAATTATCGGAAAGGAGGGCAAACCCATTTTTTTCGTATTTCTTTAGGAAATAAGTGACACTCTCGTAGCTATATGTACTTGCATATATATATATATATATATATATATATATTATGTTTACGAAGGGTGCGGGTTCGAGTCCCGTCTGCTGCCTGGTCCGCGTGGATTTTTTTCTATTAAAAACTTTTCTTTAGATTTAAGCATCTAGCGGTTAAATGCTTATAAAATAATAAAAACATAACTATAAATGCTTTTTGTTGTTGCTCCAGAAGGAGGTGGCGTCGGGCCAGATAATGGCCTGATGCGCCGCCGCGAGTCGCTGGTGAGCACGACGGAGCTTGTGCTCATGGAAGCGACCTGGGAGGGATGACACCCCCGCATGGCCGGGGGATGTCGTCGTAGGAGGGTGGACGGGGGAGGTTGCGAACACTCCCCCGAGAAGGGCTTCCACCAGGGGAGCAAAGGCTGCGGGTCCTCAGATGCGATACTCGATCCTGAGGCCTCGTACAATGCCTGATGGCGGCCATCGCTGGGGTTTTAGTGGGTAGGCCTTTCCCTTCTGGGGAGGAGAGCCCCACATAACCACCATGTGGTATGCGATTTCATGCATTTTCCCAGCGTATCAAAAAAAAGGTGAGTAAGGTAGGGAGTAGGGGATTGAGTCAGGGTAGGTAACGACGCGTGTGATATTTTTGGTTTTGCAAGCGTCTTATGGTGGCCGCTAACTATCTGGAAGGCCATGCGCTTGTGTCCCAACCCTTTTAACTATAAAACAACACCAAAAGGTAGTAGGTTAGTTATTTCGCTGTCGTCTTCTGCAAGGTGTTGGAGGTGTACATCCCCATACGGGCGCACCGATTCAAGCGGGAAATCCACTATGAAAAAAGTATTAACGCTTAATCGCTTAATGTCCATTGCTACACGAGGAAATTAATATTTCATGCGTGAATCCGCGCGTTGATGAGTTTCCGCTGAAGCGCTGTCCAAAGGATTAAGTTACAGTTGAATGAAATGCGTTTGTTAAACTTTTTATTAGTCGATCCATTTGCGTTGCACAAACAAAATTAAATAATTGGAGTTCGCAGTCAACTGTTGTGGAATTTAATGGCGCAAACGCTAAGCGCGGTCGTCGGTCTGCAATCGTGGATGTTGGGCTAATTTGGCAATGACCGATGATGCATTTTTTACTACCCGACTGCGGAGGACCTCGATGGCGCAAGTGGTTAGCACGTTCGGCTGCGGTCGTTGAAGTTAAGCAACTTTCGCAGTGGTCGGTCATTGGATGGGTGACCAAAAATTTACTATCTCAAGCTCCTCTGTGCTTCGGAAGGCACGTTAAGCCGTTGGTCCCGGCTGCATCTGCAGTCGTTAGCACCCACCAATCCGCACTGGCCCCGCGCGGTGGGTCATGGCCCAATCTCCCTATTCCATCCATAGGGAAGGCCTGTGCCCCAGCAGTGGGGACATTAATAGGCTGATGATGACTGCGGAGGGATGTTTGGATCCACTTCTTTGGCACGTCCTACAGCCTGGCGGCTTGAAAAATTGACCATTAAAGAAGCTTTGTTCCTTACTTAACAGAATTCTAGACTACTGGACTTGTTTTCTTCTTTTCAGGTAATAACGGGACCCCATTACTAAGACTCCGCTGTCCGTCTGTCTGTCACTGGGCTGTATCTCATGAACCCTAATAGCTAGACAATTGAAATTTTCACAGATGGTGTATTTCTATTGCCGCTATAATAACAAATACTAAAAATAAAATAAATATTTAAAAGTTACTCCCATACAACAAAACGCATTTTATTGCGGGTTTTTGCTCTCTATTAATAACGGCAACAGGTAGGCTTGAAATATTCATAGAATATTATTAATATATAATTTAAATTTTCTTTCAAAATAAATAATTAAAATGATAGAATTATTTTAGGGAGCTCCCATACAGCACACGTGATCTTTTTGCCGTTTTTGCTCGATATTATAATAAAGTGTCTAATGTTGTTTTAATAATGAATAGTGATGTGGATATAGGGCAAGTATATCGAGCTCTGTGACGTTATACACTCTGGCCGTTCATCCCGCCCGTCGATAAATACTGGCTTTATAAAAATAGTTATAAAATCGCAACGGATGTACCGATTTCGATGATTTAAAAAGTATATTAAAAAGTATATATGGTGGTTTTCAGTGGATTAGTTGACTTTTAAATGATCCTCATTCTCGGCTTGAGGTTCCATTAGGATCTCGCCGTCCTCAAACCCGGTAAAGCTGTGAAGGTCATCTGCGACCAACAGCATACACACTAAAAAAACTACTAACAATTGATTACCTACTATCAAACTTTTTAACCAAACATATTGCCTCAAAGTTTGAGCTTAAGGTTAAACTAACTTCTTCGAATGGACTGAATGAACTTTGTGCAAGTTCTGTTCGAGGTATTTCAATGGGCCGAAAAATTGTTAATACCCGGAAAGCAGGCTGTACGAAATGATGTTTGATATTCCTTTGACATGCAAATATTGGTTTTACGCTATCGAATACTGATGAACCGGGCAGGTACGGAGTACGCAAACCTGTTAAACGGTTTTAAGGCCGGACGATAATGCGGGTAAATAAGAGGCTGATTGTACTGTTATTGGTATTCCCGATTGGAGGTCGTTAACGTAGAAATGTTGGACAAGTAAATCTATATTGCTATTATAAATGTGAAAGTGTGTTTGTCTGTCTGTCTGGATGGCTGTTAACTATTCACGCTTAAACCGCTGAACCGATTTAGGTGAAATTTGGCATAGAGATAGTTCAAATCCCAGCAAAGAAAATATAGGAAAATCCTTTAAAATAATTAAAAAGAAGACGGGAGGTTGCATGGGAAACTAATATTTCCACGCAGATGAAGTCGAGGGCTCCCATTAGTAATAACAATAAAAACTAAATAACAATAACTAAAACTAAACAGTCATCATCATCTGCCTATTAATGTCCCCACTGCTGGGGCACAGGCCTTCCGAATGGATGGAATAGGGAGATTGGGCCATGACCCACCACGCGGGCCCAGTGCGGATTGGCGGGTGCTAACGACTGCATATGCAGCAGAGACCAACGGCTTAACGTACGTACCTTCCGAAGCACGGAGGAACTCGAGATAGAAGATTTTCGGTCACCCATCCAATGACCGACCACTGCTAAAGTTGCTTAACTTCAACGATCGCAGCCGAACGCGCTACCGACCTGCGCTATCGAGCTTCTAATAACATATAAACCAAATGAACCACCATCATTAGTTTCAATCTAAATAGCTACTGTTATCGGTACTTATTTATTAGATAGGTACATAAATTAAATTGCACGATCAAAATTCGGGTTTGTGATTATTATTACCAAAACAAATTCTGTAGCAAATACCTTTGAAATTGACATCCGGAGCTCGGCCGTTGAAGCATATAATGTATGTTTTCATCTCTCCACCAGCTTACATCTGTCTCTCACTAAGCCTCGGTTGACCGGAAAATATCGCTCTTAGAGATAGGAAGAGGGCTTCCTCCTTGCTCACATTGAGACTATGGGAACATGGGGTCCCAGCGCTCTTTCCCTTTTTAAGAAATTATCTAAGAAACTCACAGACTGGTGATCAAAAGACTGGCAGCTACCTTGGTCAACGGATCAGCCTAGCTATCCAACGAGGAAATGCTGCCAGCCTTTTGGTTACCATTCCTGCCTGATAGCGGCACTGGGGGTGACATATTTTTTATTTTATAAATTTTTATTTGTTTAAGTAGGTAAGTTTTAAGATAATTCTATTTTTAAGTTTTTAGAGTTTTAAACTTTTGTAATTTATATTTATGTTTTGTGTCTAACTATTGTGTTCAATAAATCTATACTTATAATAAATCTGTAGAGATGTCAATTCTGTACCTGAAATATATTTTTAAAATAACTATCAGGGGGTGATTAGTGATCGATACTGATGCCAAAAATGCAATCAGTAAATTTTTTGTCTGTCTGTCTGTCTGTCTGTGTGTTTGTTCCTTATAGAAACAAAAACTACTCGACGGATTTTAACGAAACTTGGTACAATTATTCTTCATACTCCTGGGCAGGTTATAGTATACTTTTCATCACGCTACAATCAATAGGAGCAGAGTAGTGAAGGGAAATGTTGGGAAAACGGGAGAAGTTACTCCATTTTTTAAGCTTCCGTCGCGTGTGCAGGGTTAATGATTAAAGTTACATAGAAATCATGTATGACGGAAATATTCTACATAAAATTGTCTAAAAAATATCACGCAACAGCATATGTCTATCTTTTATGGTTGACTCACAGTAACACGTGAAACTCCCGATAGCTTAGCAGTTCGGAGCATTCTGATCATATTTGTTTACTCTTACGTTTATAATACTCTGACTCATCCCTAATTTAAAAAAGTTGACATTATTACCTATTCAATAAAAACAAAACATAGAAATCGGTATAGAAACACCAAACTTATACATGAAATAAGCCATCGCGTCGTCGCCCGTCGCACGTGAATACTGAATCATGCTATAAGGATTATTTTTGTGTAACGGTTGCCGCGCTCGACACGGGTCGCGGCGGCGGTAGGGTATCAAATCGCTTCCCCCCCCCTGGGGGCGATCGCTTCCGATGAAGCCTTAGAGGCCTTCCCGGCCAGAGGCAGCCCCTACGGGTGTTTTTTAGTCAGTACGAGTCTGACATAACCTTGCAGTCGGCTGTGGGGTATCCATGAGGATTTCTCACCTGCTCCCCCGCCTGGGAGGAAACAAAAAAAATAAAAAAAAAGAGAGCGAGCGAGCTTCAATATTTGGCTGTTGATGCGTTCAGAGCGTTCGACCTTATTGACAGACAATAATTGAGAAATATTGAGAAACCGTGCTTATCAGCGCAACTTTTAGTCTTTAAATAGTTTATTTGAATTTCTTTTGTTGTTATTTTGTAAAATAGGTATTAGTTGTTTTGGTAATGGTGGTGATGGGTTGGTGTTTAAATATTCGTTCAAATTATAAATTATTAAGCGTAGGTACTTTTATTAATTAAAGTAGTTATAAGTATTTATTTTTAAGTGAAGTAGGTATAGGTAAATAGTATTGCACAGGCGTTTCAGCTTTATTTTCATTTCTTTTTTGTTGTGAGTTGCATATATTTCTGGTTATAATTCTATAAGAATATTTTAGTTTAAATAGTCACTTAGAGTTTAAGTGTAAGGTAGCTAAAGTTAGGACCACGTATTAGTTGTTTTGGTAGTGTTTAAATATTCGTTCAAAGTGTAATTTAATCATATAGGATGAATGTACGATGGCCCATCGAAAAGGAGTAGAAGCGGTAGACAGAACTTTAAGGGATATAAGACAAAATGATCGACCAATGGGCGGTATCACAGTTATATTTTGTGGTGATTTCCGACAAACCTTACCGGTAATACCACGGGGAACCCGAGCTGATGAGGTTAGGGCTTGCCTGAAAAGCTCTTATTTGTGGCGTGATATACAATCGGTGCATTTGACTATAAACATGCGAGTGAGAACTGTCGATAACCCGGATGATCGTGAATTTTGTGATATATTATTACAGAAAATACCTTCACCAAAGATACCTATCCACTGCTACACCAAGGAAAACTTATTCGGACGCCTGAGTTATGTTGTATAGTGCAATCCCAACAACATCTTACATCGTCAGTTTACGGTGACGTAACAAATATATTAAATAAGGACAATTCTTGGCTATGCGAAAGGTCCATTTTAACTCCTCGCAATGACCAGGCATCTGAGATTAATAATAAAATACTGTCGAATATCCAGGGGGAAAGCAAAGTTTATAGTTCAATAAATAGAATGGCCGATGAACAAGAAACCACTAATTACCCGATAGAATTTTTAAATTCTTTAAATATGTGCCCGGACTTCCTTCTCATGAAATTTGTTTAAAAATTGGCATTCCGATTATTCTGCTCCGAAATTTAAGACCACCACAAATTTGCAATGGAACCCAGTTGCAACAAAATGTAATCGAGGCTCAAATTTTAACAGGTTGCGGTGCAGGAGAAACCATCTTTATTCTCAGAATTCCCATAATAACAAATAATTTTCCATTCCAATTTAAAAGAACGCAATTCCCAGTATCGGTGTGTTATACAATGACAGTAAATAAGGCTCAAGGGCAGACTTTTCGTGTTGCTGGAGTAGATCTCGGTGTCAGTTGTTTTTCACATGGTCAGTTATGTCGCTGTTTCCCGGGTTAGCAGTCCTAGAAATTTTTATGTTCACGTGCCGGACGGGTCAACTTTCAACGTAGTTTACCCGGAAGCTTTGCGCTGATGTATTTTCATTCTATATGTACTTAAGCCTCATGTGAAAGCGATCTAAACAATATTACCAATACATTAACATAATAACATACAAGGAGTTACACGCTGATGGTCTCGGGGCACAGTGATAATAATAATATTCTGCGGTTCCTTATTGCGATATTTTTATCAGTATTGTGGATTGACATATTATATTTCCCTACTAAAATACGAAAGTTAATCTGTCTGTCACATCAAAACCACGGAACACTGAGGAAGGACATATGCTACTTTTTTACGAAAATCGACGAAAATGCGGGCGAAGTCGCGGGCAAAAGCTAGTATAATAATAATAGCTCTATGTTATTTATTGTTTGTCAGAAATTCGTATTCTGTCTGTTTCTAATGTAAAAAAAACACTAGTAGTTGCTTGTCGTCACCACAATATTTTTTTGGAAAAGGTGTCGCCGCACACGGGCCACACGCCACAGCCACAAACGCCGCCACGAGAAGCTAGAAGCGGCTACTAAAGTGTCTGAAGCGCGCGACAGCGGCCGACTAAGGTAAGGGAGAGAGGGGTGGGGAATCGCGCGAGTGACGTGTGGCGGCGTTTTGTATCGGCGCATTAAGCACAAGAAGCGAGCAACGACGATTTGTAGCGTGTGGCGGCCACCGGCGTACCGTGGGTGGCGAGTCCATATAAAATGTATGAAAACTACAAGAAATATGCGGGTGGCGGCGTTTTGTGGTTGTGATCGGTGACCCGCGTGTGGCGACACTAAGGCCCGTATTATAGAAAGATTCTCAGTAATTGAAAGGGATATCGCTATATACATATAGCACTTTCTAACTGTACTCAAGTAAAGATCAACACTTTGTTGTCATTCTGTAATACGGGCCTAAGTCACTTTTAATGTTTCCTTCTAAGGATGTTTTATTAGGTCTAAAATTTTCTAATACATAAGCTGAACGACTATTACTCTAACTAACAAATCTATTTTAACCGTTATAATTTTCCTTAAAAGTTTATGAAAAGCACTATCATCATGATTTTTTTCTTTATTTTAAGATTAATAAGTATGTTTTTGTTACAAAAAAACGAGCTTTGAGGAGAGGAAGAAGTCATGGAATCGCATTTGTTGCTTAACTATATATGATTTACCAATTCTAAGGGGGAGAAGGGTACCCCCTACCGCTTTTTTAAAATCGGACCTGGCATAACTGATCGCAAGCGTTTTTAGGCTATGGTAGCCGCTTACCATCAGGCTGGCCATATGCTTTTTTACCAACCATTTAACATAAAAACAATTATAATAATAATAATAATAATAATTCTTTATTTCTCACCATAATCAGTTCCTTATTCCATTAAAAACACTAAGTAAAAAGGTCACTTATCTAATTATGGCGGGCTGACACCTGAACTAGGAAAAACCCCGTGTCTCAGGTTATCAGCCCTCCACTCTTTAAATGTAATGTAATACAACACAGTATATTGTAATTTGAACATATTGATTAATATTATTTATTACTTTTAATTAAAGCGTCTTACTAACAGAAAACACTACAAGATAATTTAAAGCAACATGTAAAGTGTTTTGAACATTCAATATAGCAGACACGTTAGACAACAGAATTTATGCAGCCCTTTTCGAGTAACTATTAACAATAATAGCGATAGTACTTCACAAGGACAGGGCTAACTGGAGCACAATAATTGGTGCTTGGTCCTGAACACTCGGGTTGTGTGTATCCGGCGTGACAGGTACTCCTAATCCAATAACGAAATGTACCGTAAAATTGGCTTACAAATTATGGAAATGGACCCTTAAGTGCGAGAAGGTTGAAACTACATTATTCAGGCTGAACTCAAACGCATCGGCGAAGTCTATACAAATTTCTGTTATCCAATTTTATATCAACAGAGCATTTAATGGGAGAACCTGTACTAATGTTGGCCCTCCTACAATGCATTAGGCATAAGGAAATTTATAAATAAAATACTGAACACAATATCTTTTTGTTATTGTTTGTTGGCAATTCTTCAGATTTCAGTAGAAATTGTAATTCTACAAAAGGCATTTTCTTTTTTATAACAAAGTTTAATCCTTTCACACATACGAAAAAGCAGCTTTATTAAAGTCATTAAGGACAGGTGTTTATACACGCGCTTTTTGCTAACTTAATGTTTCATTTTTTTGACAAAATTAGTAAAATAATACTATTTATTTATGTATTTATATATTCTGTACACACAAAAAATAATATAGGCGCAACTTAATTAAAGATAACATGTACAAGGGCACAACTTATTTCAATCTGAAATTACTTACAGTAGTAGGAAAGAATATAGGTAAAGGTAGTCAGCGTGTACATCTGAATATAAATACATGTTAATACCAATAAATATGGGGTTTACATATACATATAGGTTTATATATGCAAGTACATTAATAATGAATAGATGCATATACATACGAATATAATTTGCATTGCATCAATCAAAATTGTATTTTAGTAGAGTTTCTCCTAAAATTCAACAACACGTCAAAGTTTTAGTTTTCCATTCTTTGCTATGATCTATAATTTGCCAATCATTGCCATGCCAATCACATTTGAAGCTTTTCCTATTGATTTTGCAATTTTTAATACATATTAATATTGAGAATTTGAAAGTTTTTTTCAAAGCAACATGTATAGTTTAAATGGTTATTTTGACATTTAACCCCTATTTAATGGCATTGTTGAACCAGAACTCAATAGAAAACTAATAAGTTATAAATTTACTACAGAGGAACATATAAATGCTGAAAATCAGCATTTTGCCTATTAAGGCAAAAACACTGCTGAGCTTCTGATTATTTGCATCACTGTCACTTACTAATGACTGTAGTTTAGACTTGATATTTAAGAACTTATAATCATCTATGTCTGCAGTGAACATGTATTAATTATATTAATTTGTGATGTAAATAAATGAATGAATTGAATTGAATTGAATATAAAGAATTCCTCTCAAAGGGCCAATCAGAAGTACTAGAAATATATTTCTTATCATCATTTGCCTATTAATGGCTTAACAGTTGGAGCAAAGGCCTTTGCTATGAATAGGCTATGACCACAAAATAGGTAAAAGTCTATAAAAGAGAATTAATGAATAGCTTTTTCTTTCTACCTATTAAACACCTCTACTACAGAGTTCTACCGGAATCACAGCTCAATACGAGCAAAACAAACAACATCCCGAATGGTTAGCGGCAATTAATACGCAGTTCCGGATGCTCATAAAGTTTTATCGTCTGTTGTTAAACAATTATACTGCAAAATTGTGATGCCAACCTTTTGGGAACTTTCAACACCGGTGACAATCTTTGCAGTGTAAAAGTTTGAGTCAAAAATGAATTTTAGGATATTCATGACTGATTCTAATTTATTACAGCATATACTTGACATGCTGTTGTTTAAACTAATCGATATTTTCACAATATTTTAAGTTATACTAGTGTAGCGTAAGCGTGTACTTTTTATTTGGAATCTAGAACATGCCGAGATCAAAATTGACAGCTGGCCCACATCAAAATTGACATCTGGCACACAAGTGCGTGTCGTGCCACGCGCAGTGTAGGGTTACGTAGTTGTCTGTCGTTACCACAATATATTTGAATACTTCAACAAAGTTTTTATTGTCTGTATTGGTAATTTAAAAAAAATATATCAAACTATGTACATCAACTAAAATATCTAAATCAAAGTCAAACTTCGTCTCAAACTCAATTCAATATTATATTTTTTTCAAATCAAAAGTCAAGAATGAACCAATTATATCTTATTGTGGTTTTTAAATAGTTTTTTTTAAGATTTTGTTTTTCAATGCAAGTTTTACGCTACAATAACTTCATCTATGTCACTATTAATTTTTTCTTCTAAGGAATTTTATTTATTTATTTACTCTTTATTGTCATTTTACAACTAATGACGAATTTTCAATTATAAGTAAAATATGAAGACGATGAAGATATTTTTTAACCAAAATTGAACACGACTGTTATTTTTAAACTAAGAAATCTATTTTAACCGTTATAATTTAAAGAAAATATAACTAGAAAAATTATAATGCGAAGAGATGGCGCTGCCTTGCAGCTTAAGAATGGTTAGAAGAATTTCGACGCGGTCCGTGAGGGCCGCGGCGGCATAATTGGTCAGTGCATTCGCCCGGATTGCGAAGGGTGCGGGTTCAAGTCCCGTCTGCTGCCTGGACCGCGTGGAATTTTTTCTAGTTATATTTTCTTTAGATTTAAACATCAAGCAGTTACATGCTTTAAAATAATAAAAATTATAGCGTTATAATTTATCTTAAGTGTTTACAAAAAGTACTATTACCATATTTTTTTCCAGGTTTCCTAGCCAATACATAGTTTAGCTGTTAGAGGGGGGGACGATTTACTCGAACAAAAATTAACAATTTAGAGTTCAATATTTCGCAAACGGATCCCTAAATCGAAAAATAGTCTTAAGAACCCTTAAGTAATTTAAAAGGATGTATTCAATGATAACTCCAACGATGGGGACGGACAGACGGACATGACGAAACTATAATTCATTGTCAAGACTACGGAACCCTGAAAATAAGTATATATAAGATATAAATACCAATTAAATATGCTCTTAATTATCAAGCGACACACTGGCTGTATCATTCCTTATCTCCTGTCACAAGGAGCCAAAGTAGCTTGCGCCCGCGACTTTGTCCGCGTTAAAGTTAGTTGTTTGAGAATAACACATCAACCCAAAAAAATCCGAGATAAAAAGTATTCTCTAATGATACCCATCATTATCATCAATGGAGCTACCTATTTTTTCGTGAACAAGCAAAATAGGTATGATTAGTGAACATTAAGTAGAAAACGACGACAGCTTATTCGATCGCTAACGGGCGAAGCTTAAGTAGCTCTTTCATGGAAATGTTGTAGAAAAATCCAGGCTGCTCCATTTTTAATTGGGAACTTGTCACCGACATCAACACCAGTCTCTCTAGGTCTATGTGATTTTATCACAAAACAAAATACTGCAGAAACGATTTTATAAAGCTTTAAATGCGAACACTAGCACCTTTTAAAAGTGCTCAGAGTATTTTTGCACTCAAACGCTGCAATATGAAGGAGAAATACTTTGAAAACACAGAGCTCAGGAAGTTTGTCCTGGAATCGCAGGAAAACTTTGGCTTCAGTTTCTTGTGCAAAATGTAATTTTGAGTAGCGATCTCACATTAATTTGTGGAACGCTTTGAACGATTATCATAACTAAACGGGATTTAACTGAATACTAAATAAAATATAATGGGACTAACGATAAACGACCCAGGACAAACCTTTCCGAGGTTTCAAGGAAGAAGAATGCAGAAATAAAAACTAATTAAAGAATTGTTATCTAAAGAAAAGTTTACTAGAAAAAATCCACGCGAACCAGGGCGCGGACGGGACTCGAACCCGCATCCTTCGCTATCCGGGCGAATGCACTGACCATTATGCTACCACGGCCCTATTAGCAGCGTTGAAATTTTCCTAGCCTTAAACTGCAAGGCAGCGCCATCTCTTCGCATTGTAGGTAACCCACAATGCGAAGAGATGCTTAAAAAATAAATAAAATCATAAAGAATTGTTGTTTGATCCTAAATCAAACGATCGACTACAAAACTATATCAGAAATAAAACGAAATCATGTAGACGCAGTAGGTATAGGCACTCAAAAATAACACCAACACAAAGCTCTTTGCGTTAATTTTCCATCTCGAAGTTGAATCTTTTGAATGCGTACTCGTTCGGGATGCGACTGAAAGGCGCGTCTCGAATGCTTTCGAATTCGGAGGAATTTTGAAGCGTCGTCGTCGTCGTCATGAATGGGACCTCTTATCGCTTAAGCCTCTACAATTGGGTCTTACTTAATTGAATGGACTCGGATTCCGTGCGATTTTACTCTATCCGAAAATATTGTTCTTGTGTTCGGTATCCTCTTTGAGTTATTGCTCGGAGTGAGGCGAAGGAAATTTAATATTATTGCTGTTTACTGCTAAACTGTAGGAATAAACGTTAGGTAAAAAAAATATCTTGTATAATAATGGAATATCTTCAGCAATAAGATACCTATTTTCATGTGCAGATACAAGAGACATCCTTACATCTTTTAGCATTGGGAGTATAAGTCTGTTTCAAACGAATTTAGACCAAAAGTAAACAAACAGGTAGGTAAGTCTAACCATAGATAGTTTAGTCCTGGGGAATCATATACCCTTATCAAAATCAATTGCACAATTGAATGATCATATTCTTAGAAATTGTTAAAAATATATAAGGCTTAATTTGTACATTAATAATTTTTTATCATTACTCAAAAACGAGATCTGGCTGTTAACTGTATTTGGCAATATATTTAACTTTATTTTGTTACTTCATAAACTCTTTTTTAACGTTTGGTTTGCGTGATTTATTAAATATCTAGGTTCGTCGGATAGCGAGCTCGCAGCATTGTCCTATAGGGAAGATGCAATATTTTTATTTTTGTTTTCATTTTAAAGAATTCCATGTAGAATAAACCACAGATATATTAAAAAATTAAAACATTGTGATTTATCGGAAAAAATGCGGTTTTAAATTGACAATTTAAATTTTCGCGCGAAAACAAACCTATGGTTGCGATGACGTCACTCCTGTCTGTCACTGGTCGTAATTGTTCGTTGCTGGCTTTAAATTTTCATACTTTTGCATATTTTTTTGAAAAATTTAAAATGGACTCTCCATCGACATCATGTGATCATAACAATACCACTAATATTCCGAAAAAAAGCCGTGTTGACTCATGTTTTGTGCCAATCCACTTCAACAAAGTTCCCAAATAAATTGTTTTTGACTGGAACTTCTGACCCAAAACTGAAAAAAAAGTGGTTTCAAGCTGCGAAGAGAATGACAATTATTCTCCAAAGACCATTATTCGATGCTGAGAAGATCACTTTGACGTAAGTCGGCGAATATACTTGTTATATGCTTAATTAATCTGCTTGTACGTAAACCTACCTAATACTTACAAAACCTGTCTATAACATATTTTTAATTTTATAGTTGGACAATGACGTCGAAAATTAGATAAAGTTTAAAATGTGTGGCACAATCTTCACATTGGCAGGACTGAACCAAGCTTTGCGTTTCATTTAAAATAACTGTAACACGATAACCATCTTTACGTACTTTATGCTCCGGAGAACTCGACCTTTTACTGTACATAATTTTCCATCTCTTTTAATTTGGACATAGCCGATTGCATTATCGCCGTAAGATTTGTAGAAGCCGCTGAATAAAATACGAAGTTTAACATTTACGATTTTTACATACCGTAGTAATTTAGTCCCTTTCATTTCTACACTTAAAAACTCTGCACTTTGGACAAAAAAAGTTATAACCATGTCAACGCTAACTCTTGGTAAATTCTGGAGTCTGCTTTGATAAACGCAACTTTCATTTTTATTAAATGTAAAAAAACGCAATAAATATTCCCATAAAATAATATTTACTTTAACAACCATAACCTCAAAGAAGTTGTCATAACAGGAGTGACGTCACTAAACGCTGATTGGTGTTTTAAAATACGTTCCGTTTCAAGTATTTTTAATTCGTAATAATTTTTAAATAACAACATTATGTAAAATAAAAACGTTGCAGTGGCATTTCTTTTATATTTTTTTAACATTTTAATGATAAAATTTTCATAAATATTATATATGCATCTTCCCTATCCTGCATTCAGTTTACTTTCTTCATTCAACAGCAGTCAACTTTTAAGTTTATTTTACAAATGTGAATACAGTAGAACGCCGATTATCCGAATTGATTGGGCCGGGGTCGATAATCGAAAATACGGATAGTCGGACATAGACTGGTAATAAATAAAAACGAACTGTCGCACTTAGAATAAACTTTATTAATTTTAACAAACACAATTCTACAATACTAGATACAATAATAAATGTACATAGTAGCAAAAGAAAAACAGAAATAAGAACATTAAAACATGTAGTGTCTTGCCTCTAGGTTTCAACCATAAGTGTCTCCGCACACGGGCCACCGACCACAACCACAAAACGCCACCACCGGCATATTTCTTATAGTTTTCATACATTTTATATGGACTCGCCACAAACGGTACGCCGCGCCGGTGGCCGCCACACGCTACAAATCGTCGTTGCTCGCTTCTGTGGCCCGCACCGGCCACTTAATGCGCCGATACAAAACGCCGCCACACGCCACTCGCACGATTCCCCACCTCTCTCTCCCTTACCTTAGTCGGCCGCTGTCGCGCGCTTCAACCACTTTCGTAGCCGCTTCTAGCTTCTCGTGGCGGCGTTTGTAGCTATGGCGTGTGGCCCGTGTGCGGCGACACTAACAGTTGTAATATACCTGGACTCCAGCGAGTTCCAACTTGGCAGAACAAAACAAAACGTGGTGTCGTGTGAGGCGGGTCGTTGCGTTCCCTAAAATATGGTTGAGCGAAGCGATGGCTGGTTCATGCGTCATGCTCGTGAACGGGTGCTGCCAGCGGAGATGAGTCTGCTCTATACTACTTTATTATTGTAATGATAATTATTATTAAATTTTGATTGTATTTTACATTACACAACTTGTATTTATACTGTATGACACAGCAATCAAAATGTAAGTGAACATATATTATTTCTCTGATAAAGATTTAATGGCTGTGGATTCTGGTATGATTTTCTAGACCTGAACTTGGTTTTGCAGCGGTGTATCCTTGTCATTCTCTATACAGACTGAAAAGGGGGGACTGATGTTGGATTGGTTTTGGGTTGGGAGAGTATTGCCAGAGTCGACAACAGTGTTTAGGTAATCACATGCATATGTCCTGCCGTTGTGTTTATAGTTTGTTATAATAATGTACACTGGTACCTATATGTATTTTTTTTTCTATTTTAGTAACATAGTATCCATGTGTGGTTATGAGTAGTCATGCTCTCTTAAAAATCTCTTCGGTGGTGTCGTGTGAGGCGGGTCGTTGCGTTCCCTAAAAAATGGTTGAGCGAAGCGATGGCTGGTTCATGCGTCATGCTCGTGAACGGGTGCTGCCAGCGGAGATGAGTCTGCTCTTAATTCACTGGGTACTACTATTAATCGTTGTTCTAAACTTTAATCGTTCATTATTATTATTATTATTTTTGCCTAAACGGTAGGACACGTCATTCCTAAACTTTGTTAAACCATTTTTTTTTACATATTTTTATTTTTTATTTTATAGTCATAATTTTTATATTATTTGCATTTTTTTTTGTTTGTAATGAAAAGTGACTTTATGAGTTACCTCATATTGAAGTCATTTTTCAATTTGACGACTCTGTATATAATACAGGGAGAAAAAAACAGCCCTTGCTGAGTTTCTTGCCGGTTCTTCTCAGTACAAGGTCTCCCGCCGTAGATTTGCGAACCGATGGCGTAGCTTTTCGACATTCACGAGTGCTTGTAACAGCCTAGACTGAATAAACGATATTGAATTTTGAATTTTTTTTTGAAAACAAAAATTACTTGGTTTTGATTTTGACGTGACAACGTCTAAGAATTTAAGCCGGCTGCACGCACGAATAATCATGACTCATGCGGCGTTACCTCGCTCTGAGGCGTTCTATTTAAGGCTTGAAGTGCAAGCGAGAGAGCGCAACGAGCGACAAAGAGGCACAATCGGCCTCCGCGTTAGGCAGCGTTCGACATCCGTCCCTCTCCTACTTGAGTGAGCGATGCGTCCGCGTGGACAGCTGCTATACAATAATACATTTTCATTTTTTCGTGACGTATAAAGTGCAGTAAAAATGAATGTGGTGTCAATTGTTTTTAGCAACAATAATTGCGGCGATAAAGGTAATGATATCACACATGTTTAAAAGTTGTAAAACAATTGCTCAAAGCACATTCATACCTGTAAAAACTATGTACATTGTAAAAAAACGTTGTCACGTTCAACTAACGCCAGTAAACCGACTTTACAGAAAACCTTTTTTTTTGAAGTTATACTTCTTTAGGCGCGTTATGAAAAAATGATGAGAGTGAAATTTTAAGATGCGCGCGCATCACTATAACACAAAATTTTAACAGCATGAAGTTGGTCGCTTTAGCGACCAACTTCATGCGTTACTTTTGTGTTTACCGCACATTAAGAAAATCTACCAACAAAATAGAAATAGAATCTCTATTTAGTGGGTGCTAACGACTGCATTGTGAAGGCCTATCAAAAGTATTTATTAATCTGGAACAACGGAACCAAAGCGCGATTCAGGAGACTACAGCGCCATCTCTTGACCATTGGTGTGGTAGAACCAAAAACCACATCTTTATTTTTTGTAATAAAGTAACAGTTATAGGTATTCATATTTATAATATCAAAAGTATTTATTAATCTGGAACAACGGAACCAAAGCGCGATTCAGGAGACTACAGCGCCGTCTCTTGACTATTGGTGTAGTAGAACCAAAAACCACATCTTTATTTTTTGTAATAAACTAACAGTTATAGGTATTCATATTTATAATATTTGTCCACATGTTTCTAGTTTGTATATTCGGAATACGTGTTTGAGTTTCATACAAGTGCAAATCACATAATATGTTCTAATAAATTATATTCAGTAGCGATTTTAATTGAATATTTTGATTATTTATTTATTTTTTCAAATTAAAACTGAACTTTATTGACTGTGTCCTTTTCCAGACTTTTTATTAATTTATTGTAATTAATTATTTCCGATAAATCGGCGTTGTACTGTAATTGTAATTATTATTGTATAAAAAATTAACCTAAGTATACCAAATTTTGCATATGTAAGATTACTGATAACAATGAGACGATTGTATAGCCCATAACCATTTATTTAATACATTCACTATTCGATTACTAACGTCAATTGAAATAATTATGAATAGACTTTTCAGTGCAACACTTTTCAACCGTAGACAACAGATAATTCCCGTCTGCCAATATAACCTTACTTTTCGACTCGAGTTTTTATTTATGATTTTTCATAAATTAAAAAAGACATTAGTGCTATGAAAAACACTGAATTAATCAACGATATTAAACACATCGTTGGAATTAACTCAGTAACTATTTTCTTACCATAAATTTTGATAGTCATGTTTATTCTATTCACATAACTCTAAATATTGTACGTGACTTTAAGTAAATTATGTAAGTGTATGAATGTTTCAGACTGTGGGAACCTAACTAGTTTATGGAAAAGTTATAAGCGTTACTTAATTGAATTGTGTAAAACTGTATGTTTCCTAAATGAAAATAAACAAATAAATTAATATCGCACCTTTATTCCAATACTGTCATTATCATAAAATAAAATTAAAATACAGGATTTGAAGTAATGTGTAGATTCATAACGTAGCAAATAGATGGCGTTGTTAACTATTTGTTGAAGAATTTTGTTTAATGACAGTATTGGAATATAGATGCGATATGTTAAACCCCTAGGAATGCAAATAAATGTCTGGTGATTCATTGCGTGGGAATTGAGAGGTAAAGTGTTTGTTTACCTTTGGTCTAAACTATAAATAAGCAAAGCCTTACATAAAGGTTTCTTGGAAGTTCAAGACAAGAACGAGCGTTGGCGTTTTCACGAGCTGAGATTTATAATATATAAAAGACTACAATAGACGCTGTACGGTGTCCAGACCCTGCCTATGTCTCATGTGACGGTGTACAAAGTAAAACTTGTTTTTCATTAACATGATGAAGAACAAATGAAGACACAATAAGTGTGTGCTCTTTAATAATACCTGCAGCGACGCGGCGCCCAAATTTGTGTATAAAATCACCGCCTTCTAACATTCCAAATGAACTACACAGAATCGTCCATCACACGCAATCGCGCCTCACGCACCCAGTCCCAGTATAAGCCTTTTTCCCTCGCTTCAAATTAATCGCCTAAGGTGACGTCACTACCCACCGAGGGGCCAAATTGCCTCGTATGATTAAAGGCGCACCCTCGCAAGACGAATGCTGAGCAGCCCAGATAAATGGGTGTATACTCCTACGTGGGACATGATATACCTTATAATGTTTGGCGCCGGTTTTTGACGAGCAATGTTTAATTTATGCTAATTTGCCGACATTATTTGTGCAAGAGCGCACGATGTTTTCACTTTGTGTTACCGTAAATTGTGTTATGTTGCTTTGATTAATGTACTTTATGAGGAGGCGGATTGAAATGAAATACAGGTGGTACCGAGCACACACAATCATTACAAATAAAAACATAATCACATATATTTTAATGATGTTTAATTGACTGTTCATTAGAAATTCTAACTCTACGCTTATCAGACATTTTTAATTTTTGGATCTGTCGACGAATTTCCTTGCCTTCTTTATTAAAGTTTAGTTTGGTATCACACTAATATTATAAAGGAGAAAGTTTGTGAGTGTGTATGTTTGTTACTTCTTCACGTCTAAACGGCTGGAGCGATTTTAATAAAATTTGGTAAGTACAGAGTTAGCTGACACCCCGGATTAAGACATAGGCTACGTTTTACTGCGGGGAAATAACTTATTCCCATGGGAAAATAGGTGATGTGAATAGTTATTATTTTTACTGTTAATACACAATTTATTTTCCCCAATAAACCGCGGGTAACACCGCAGGGCACAGCTAGTTGTTTATAAAATGATGGGACTAACCTGTGATTTAAAGCCGCTTATGTACAAAGAAATCTTAGTAATAATAACAACATGAACCATCGTAGCATTCTTGGCAAATTTGAAACTTCCATACCTTATTTGAAGAGCTCGATGGCGCAGGTGGTTAGCGCGTTCTGCTGCAATCGTTGAAGTTAAGCAACATTCACAGTGGTCGGTCATTGGATGGATGACCAAAAATCTTCTATCTCGAGTTCCTCCGTGCTTCGGAAGGCACGTTAAGCCGTTGTTTCTGGCTGCATTTGCAGTCGTTAGCACCCGCCAATCCGCACTGGGCCCGCGTGGTGGGTCTTAGCCCAATCTCCCTATTCCATGCATAGGGAAGGCCTGTGCCCCAGCAGTGGGGACATTAATAGGCTGATGATGTTACCTTATTATTAAATAGCAGCAAAAAATGTCGACCAAAAGAACTAAAATGTAACAACGGGTTAGAGCCATGGGATCGAATTCGAACGATCGAAATATTGTTTCAATGGTCTCTCGAAGAGGCTGCATTATGAAAATATTTCGGTTGAATTCGATCCCATCATGTAGGATAGCCATCATGTCGTTGTGTTTTAGTTCTTTGGAGCTCATTCATACTGCATAAATTCCGTATATTATAAGGCTCACTTACATCTTTCAGTTATCGCTCTCACAGCCGCTGCAATTGATTTTTCGCATAAAAAATTGGTAGGTAGTAATGTAAAAAGTTGTTTCTAATAAAATTAACTTACCCATACTTTTCAAAGCATCGTTCCTTCCGATTTTCTGCCGGTCCGTTCCGGTTTCTTGATCGCAACTGCAAGACTAGGCCATAAATATAGTTCTCATTGCTGTATAATTAAGCAGAATTATTGCACTACCGCCGCGCCGCTCCGATTTCTTGGGCCCCGGATGTGGCGGCGGCAATTCAACTTTAGTTATGACTATGTGGATATACACCGTCGGATAGTTATATTCACCCTTGCATTTGTGCAACCTTGGATCTCACCCACACCGTCCAAATAGCCCCCTAAAGTACCGCTACCAACAAAAATATGGGAAAATTTGTAATGTTTCGAATGTATATATTCGAGCCCTTACCGCCAAATTATCGTAAGCGACATTCGCCAAATTATCGTAAGCGACACTTTTGTCGAAATGCGTTTTTTGTGGAAACTAATATTTTAAACCGTAACGGACCCATCTCTGTTGATATTTCCCTCCAAAAGAACACCGTAATAATATAATAGAGGGAAGAATAGAGGGAAATATCAACAGAGATGGGTCCGTTACGGTTTAAAATATTAGTTTCCACAAAAAACGCATTTCGACAAAAGTGGCGCTTACGATAATTTGGCGAGTGTCGCTTACGATAATTTGGCGGTAAGGGCTCGATATATCTTTACTAGCTGACCCGGCGAACTTCGTACCGTCATGAAAATAAGGGCAGGTGGTAGAAGAAAAAATTTAAGGTTGTTTGTATTGTTAATACCACATCATAAAAAATAAATCTTTCTATGCATTTCCTGGGAAAACATTCCTCCTAACCCATATGAAAACACTACGTTACAATACCCAATAGTTTGAATATTGGCGCGAAGGCGCATTGTAAGTTTCAGAACAGTACGTTACCGGTGGACAACCATTACTGAAGGATATGAAAAATAAATAGTAGCCGATTCTCAGACCCACGGAATATGCATATTAAATTTCATAAAAATCGGTCAGGCCGTTTCGGAGGACTATGGTTATTGGTAACTAACATTGTGACACAAGAATTTTATATATGAGATTTCGACATGACCGCCCAAAAAAGATATTCAAACCTTAATTTATTACGTGATTTTGCAAATAGATTAAGTGAAGAATACCGATTTCAAAAGAATTGTTCCTGTGTAATTTAAATTACAATCAGTGAGTGAACAATCAAGCATCCCTCGTTTTCATACCCTTAGAGTAGGATTTTTTCCAAATTCATTTGGACCAACTTCAGGGTATATATTTTCTTTCCAATAAAAAAAGAATTATCATAATCGCGTTGACTTGAGAGCCTTCTTCATTTTTTCGCCGGTTAATAAAAAAGGAATTAAAAAGAAAGCATTTTGTGGGTTTAATGAGAAACATAAATAGGTTGAGAAAAAATAAAGAGTAGGATGAGACATCATCGGATGAATACGGAGAATCCGTATTTCAAAGTATTAGTTATGTAGGTGTGTTTATAGATAGTTAGATCCTTACATCATTCTGTATGAAACGGACATGGAGCATTTAACTAAGGACACGGATTTCTAAATATTTATTTAAATGCTCCTCAGCCCCTCAATCAAAGGCCTCCGTAAGCTTCTTTCGATCTGTGAACATTATGCCAATGCCCAGGGTTTGAAATACAATGCTACAAAGACAGAAGTGATGGTCTTCAAGGCGGGACGGGGTCCGAAGAATGTTCCTGATGTATGGTTGAATGGCTCGGTGCTTCGGGTGGTACAACAATTTAAGTATCTTGGGCACATCCTTACTGAGAACGGATGGGACGATCTCGATATGGAATGAGAGAGGCGGGCATTATCTGTGAGGTGCAATATGTTCGCGCGCAAATTTGGTAAATGTAGAAGTGACGTAAAATTGACCTTGTTTAACTCATACTGTCAATGATTTTATACTTGTCAGCTATGGTTTCACTTTAATCGTAACTCATACAGCATATAAAAGTGCAATACAATGATGCATTTCGTACTGTACGAGCAAGCGCGTACATCGTCACATCAGCACATTTCGGTGACCTAAATTACCTATTCACATTTAATTTTATTGCACAAAATCAGTTCGCAATCATCAACTCATCAAGTCACGCGTACTCATAGCAATTATTTTATAGTTATTTTTAGTCCTTTCTCCAAATATACAGTTTTATACTACAATATCAGTTTATCATTTATTAGTTCCAACCCGAACACGTACTCTTATGAGACTACCGAGATATTGCAGCGCGTCGGGCATGTTTTTCGATGCTCGTATATCGGACTTTTATGGTGTTATGAGAAAGCGTATAGCCTCTTTTTGGTCAACAATGTGTCTTTCTGATAACAGTATAATTAAAACCATTTGCAAAGGGCTAAATAATCCTATATTGAAACACTGGATATCAGTGCACCAGAGCGAAAACCGCAAATGACGTAGTTTATCTTTAACTGTTTTTTTTTATGATTTTATTTATTTTTACTCTGTTTAGACTTTATATTTTTTTTTATTGTAATTTGAATATGACATTTTTATTGGGTTTTATAAGCCTTTAATAAACAATTATTATTATTTATCGATACGGGATGCCGTGACACGTTAGGGGAGTCTAGCATTTGTTAAGTGTTCAAAGGAGTATTGTTTGAAATCCTATCAAAAGCCACGAACAGAGATAGAATCTTATTACCACAATAAAGTTAGACTTGCGTTTTAGACAAGCTTAAGAAAAATTTTCGTTCATAATTTGCTTAAACAAGGTTTGAAAATCGTGTCTAACTCTTTTATAGTAAGGAACCATCACCAGCCTATTAATGTCCCCATTGCTGGGGCACAGGCCTTCCTTATGGGTGGAATAGGGAGATTGGTCCATGACCCACCACGCGGGCCCAGTGCGGATTGGTGGGTGCTAACGACTGCAGATGCAGCCGGGACCAACGGCTTAACGTGCCTTCCGAAGCACGGAGGAGCTCGAGATAGTTAATTTTTGGTCACCCATCCAATGACCGACCACTGCGAAAGTTGCTTAACTGATCGTTGAAACGATCGCAGCCGAACGCGCTTACCACTGGCGCCATCGAGCTGCTCAGTAAGGAATGTTTGTCTGTAATTTTAATGATGAAAGTAATGTTGCACAATACATTGGGCTTCATCATCATCATCCCAGCCTTACGACGCCCACTGCAGAGCATAGGCCTCCCCGAAGGATCTCCACATCGATAGGTCCTGTGCCACGTACCTGTGCGTATCCATAGGCTTCCCGCGATCTTCACCAAATCGTCGGTCACCTAATGGGGTTCTTCCCACCGAGCGTCGTCCGGTGCGTGGTCGCCATTCGAGAACCCTTCCACCCCAAAGGCCATTGGTTCTTCTAGCTATGCTTCGCGCCCATTGCCACTTCAGCTGAGCAATCCTTCGAGCGACGTCGGTTACTTTAGTGCATTATTCGCATTCGCATAATCTCTGCGAATGTTTTGCGAATATGAATATTAGAAAAAAACAATTTGAAGAAGTAGTAGTTCTGCCTTTCCTTGAATATTCATTGTTACACAGCTTGCATTTAGCTCGTTCAGCATCGCAAATTGTGAAATAAGTTCATGTTTCACTAGAATTCGATTTACTCATGTTATTAAATCACTATTGAAACTAACCTCAAAATTTACTTGTTTTGTTTACGGAAAGACCGGTGCGAGCGGAATGACACTTCAGTCGGATGAGTTCATATCAACTCGGCAATTCGAACGAGACTGCCACTAGCCATAAACAATTGGCGCCAATTTAAAAAAAAAACTAAATATTCGCATTCGCATTCGCGAATTACGGTACCAGGCATTCGCGTTCGCGAATGTTCAAAAAATGACATTCGTTACATCACTAATTAGTACATTAGGCTTGTTGAAATTCAATTCACGCACGTAATTTTTTTAATGCAAACATTCACTTATTCCCTAGACACTTTATGAGTACACCGTTATGTGTATCGTAACAATATCAAATAATAATTAATCGTAACACTATTAATATGTGAATACAACAGTGCGGTGTGTTCGCCACAGACTTATCCTATTAAAGTCCCCTAACACCGCAAACAACTTAGTTCGCGCTGCAAACAGCTTAATATAGCTTTGGCTAATGAGACTGCAGACTGCTTGGAACTGCTGTCTGAACTCATACAGACTACGTTCATTGCACTAACGTCCCGTATTACAGAATGACAACTAAGTGTTGATCTTTACTTAAGTCAGGGCTTGAAACCGGTTTCGAAAATACCGGTAAATATAGGTTAATACCGGTTTTTAGTAAAGGATTCGTTCGGAGCGCGTCCGAAATGAAAGCCCCTTGTTAAATACTTCCACCATACCTGAGTCCTCTATCTATATCTATATATATATATAAAACTCAAAGGTGACTGAGTGACATAGGGATCTATCAACGCACAGCCCAAACCACTGGACGGATCGGGCTGAAATTTGGCATGCAGGTAGATGTTATAACGTAGGCATCCGCTAAGAAAGGATTTTGATAAAGGGCTGAGACTTTGCATGCAGGTATAAGAAGAATCATAGATGAATGTCATTGTGTATAATACAAGCCTGAGAACAAAAACTGTAGTCTACACTTCAGCTCTACACCGAAGCGAAGCGAGGGCGGGCCGCTAGTGTAGTTATGAACGTCTAGGGCAGCAAAATAAAATTTCAAAAAACGGCCACGACATTTGGTCGCGTCGTCCTAATCGTCAGTCTTTTAAATAGGTGGTATTGGAGGGTTCACGTTTCTCTTTGAATCTGTGCCGTTTTGTTAAGCTCTGTATGTTAGTTCCGGTTGACTGGTAGAGAATGCCATATTGGCATTAAGTCCGCCGCAGTTGCGTATTAAGGCAAAAAAAGATTAAAAAAATAAATAAACATGTCCTTTGCTTAAGTTTCACGAATGCAAACCGAATAAGGCGCTTACCACCACCGCGCCATTGAGATACTCTCTGCTCTGCTCTAAAAGTAAACATTATTTCCTTTTTTGTGGTCCCATTTTTATGGTTTTTTTTTTTCAAATAGTAAGATTTAGATATCACGGCGCGATTTGCCTCTGAGTTTGCAAGAGCGCAGCTCGCGTAGAATGTGAAATTGTAGGTAAAACGCAAAAAACTCCGGGCGCAAATCGCGCCATGTGTTTAACACGGCGCGATTTGTGCCCGCAGAGCGTGCGGGTCGCAATCACCCGCAGACGCGGCGGTTTTCGCCCGATCTCGCCTGAAAACAGCTCTGCGGTCACCTACGCGAAAAACCGCTCCATGAGTTCTTAGCCTAAGCATCTGGGTAGATTTTATGCAACATAGTAATAGTATAAATTTCATATACCGAGGTAATACTATTTTTATAGCAATTATATTCCTAATGTACTCAACTTTAAATACAGACTAATCATGGAAACTAAAGTGTGAATTTATTATTTTCAGGTGATTCTGGATATGCCCAGAGTGTATATGATGACTCCTATTGTGGGTGCTGCTGAAGGGTCACCAGAAGAGTATTATACTAAGCTGCATTGTCCTGCTCGCAATGTTGTTGAACGTACTATTGGAATACTAAAGAATAGGTGGCGATGCTTATTAGGGCATAGTAAAGCATCCAAATTCATTAATGAATGTTGTGTATTACACAATATCTGCAACCAGTCCAACATTCATTATGATATTGACGATGCTGAAACATTGGATGATGCTGAAACTGTTCCAGGATCACAAGAAGCTCATGGGACTGGTCCATCAGTTGCTGAACTAAGGAGAGGTATTGAAAAAAGAAATTCTTTGGTTCAGCAATTATAGTCAGCTCGTAGGTAAATGTTTTTAATAAAGTAGGTAGAATAAAGGTTGTTTCTGTTGTGTGAAATAAAACATTAATTTAATTGAGGCTTCATTTATAATTAATTTAAGGTTGTTTCTGTAGTCTAAAATAAAACAAATTTAATTGAGGCTTCATTTATAATTAATTAACTGTTGTTTTTGTAGTGTAAAAAAAAAAACAAATTTAATTTAAGTCTGACTTATAATTAATGAAAGTTTCAGTGGTCGCCGCCAGTGGCAGTTTCTAAATTAGATCGGAGGGTGCAGGCTAGGAGAAGACGTATCAACCGGCTCTTGGTCAACATAGACGGAGGCCAGCGAAGCCCGGACTTGGGAGGTTCGAGCTCTGCATTGCACAGGCCCCTGTCTGTAGGTGGGGATGCCTCGGGGCATCCCCAAGTTGGGTGGGTCCGTTCGACTCGGACACTCGCTGGTGAGGTCGCGGAAGTATGCTTACGGGTTCTAGTGGCTTCACCCAGTGCCTTTGCCTCGCCGGGCGGGGCGCCGCCAGATGGCGGAGCGGACCTTACGCCCAACGATGTGACGGCCCATCGGTGAGGTGAGGGGCATCGTCAGGTTTTTAGTGGGTAGGGCCCCCTTCCTCTCGAGCAGCCGTTGAGCCAGTCCTCGGATTGGCTGAGTGGGTGGGCGAGAGGAGGTGGGGAGGAGTCCCACATAACCTTACCGTACTCCCAAGGCGGTGGGGTATGCGTAACATATTTTCCTGACGTAAAAAAAAATTAATTCAAGAACACTGTAATTTTTTTTTATATATTAAGGTAGGCAAATGACTCTACCCCACCTGATGTTAAGTGGTAATAAAGTCCAAACGCGAAGTTAGCTGGTACAGCAGTTATAAACTGCTACACCAATCATTCTCACCTTGCCGGCCTGCAAAAATGCTTCTTCACGCCTCTCATAAAGGACTGTAAATCTTTAATAAGTTGTTTAAATAATCCTAAGCATAGTATAAGAAGTACAACTACTACAACACAACAACTACTTTACAATTACAACTTTGGTATATTTCAATTGTTATAATTTTATCTAACTTCGTTATTATATTTTGTGACAGTAATTTGTGTCATAATTATTACCTTTTTAACATCTTGTTAATAAAACTAATACTTTAAGTTACATTATTCCGTTGATTTTATATTTCAGTCTTGTAAATATAGCTAACGATACACTTCTGAGTTTTACAGTCTTGTAAGTAAAAAAAAAATATTTTCCAATTATTTACATTTTACTCTCATTTTTCCTGAGAGTTTATTATAAATCCTAACAGACATATTATAGGTAGTTTTCGAACATAAATTTATGATTACTATCCCGAGCTCCTCCATGCTTCGGAAAGCACGTTAAGCGGTTGGTCCCGGCTGCATCTGCAGTCGTTAGCACCCCCCAATCCGCACTGGGCCCGCGTGGTGGGTCATGGTCCAATCTCCCTATTCCATCCATGGAAAAGGCCTGTGCCCCAGCAGTGGGGACAGTAATAGGCTGGTGATGATGTTTCTTTCATCATCACAGGGTCATAATTATTGTATTTTTTTAACATCTTGTTAATAAAACTAATACTTTAAGTTACATTATTTGGTTGAGCTTTAATTTCAGTCCTGTAAATATAGCTAATATTTTAATCTATGATACACTATTCAGTCTTGAAAGTTAAAAAAAAACTTATACTGCAATTATTTACATTTTACATTCCTAATAATCATAATAGGTACCTAAAGAGAAAATACAAAAAGAATATACAAAATCTAAACTTATATTTTTTTTAAGCCTGTAACCTATTAATAATTACCTCTAACGCATTTGCTACCCTCGTATGAGCCTCAGCTATACGATCGGCAGCATCTGCGAGCCGGTCGAAACTTCTGCTGGCATTGGCAAAGGCCTCTGCAGTAAGCTGCTCGGCCTCTACGCGCCTTTCCTCTATTCTTGCCATACGGTCCATCTCTGCATCAACACTTCTTGACAGCAAACGTCGTGACCGTCGACGTGTAGCATTTGTAGCGGAATCTTAAAACACAAATTTCATACTAAATAATTTGTTACTAGTAATTCAAAAACATATTTATAAAACAGCACATTAAAAGAAAAAAAAAGGTCTGCGTATAACTCAACACTATCCTAAGAAGTGGGTCCCCACTGTTTTTTTGACATTCCAATCCCGAGACCTCTTAAGTGTTTCGTCAATGTGCTTGTATAGTACTGTATTAAAGTCTCTTGTGGTTTTGAAAGAATTTTACGACCTCCGTGGCTGAGTAGTTTGTACGCCGGGTTTCATGGTGTCACCGACTCGAGAGGTCCCGGGTTTGAATCCCGGTGGGGTCAGATGTTTGTGTGATGAATACGAGCATTTGTACTCCAGTCATAATATCGTCTGATCTAATATAGTCATAAAATATGTATTTCTATTTAAATAAATATAATTATATATGTACAGTAATATGTATTTCCCGATATTTTTGATAAATAGTTAAATATAGTTTAAGCATTAAGCAATGCAAAAACATATGAACAACATACTTGAAGTTGATGTGATCTCTAAAATCACTTAAAATAAATGGCTCAAAAGGCATGATGGCAAGCCACAATAAAAAGAAATAAAAAAATAATCAATTGTGTTTCCCTTTTTTTAGTTTTTAATTCCAGACTTAGACAACCCTCCTCAATTATTTTAAATCTTTTGAGAATATTTTATTAACATTTCTGATAATGACATCTATAGACGCTAAAGATTTACTCCAACAAATATTTCGCCGTTGTCCTTTATTGAGGAACTCAATATAGGTATATTTTAAATTATTTTATATGCAAGGTTTAGAATAAATTACTTACTTGATGGAGATGATACCGGGCCGGCGCCAGCAGAAGTATCTTGGGTTGAGGTCCCAGCAGTGGGGAGTGGAGGAGGCAGTAAAAGTTCTTCGTCCATTATCTCCTCGCTCCCCAATGCTAATATGGCATCATTTGCAAAAATGGTGGGTATCTCCCCAGCTTCTGTCATTAATTGCTGAAAAGTATGTCACAAAATATAGTATTCTTTTTATATTAGTATTAAAATAACTATTTTTTTGAGAATATACACTACCGAATTCGGGAACGGATTGACAGCTAGCTCGCTGTCGCCAGACGCAAAACATGGGCCACCCATCACAGCCACAAGTCTATTGTCCAGCTCGGACAACACCAATCGTTCACCCGTTTGCCTCATTGAAGCTGTGTGTTGTGCACACAGCCTCTTGAGACCACATTGTTTTTCAGCCCAGTACTAAAAATAAAGTTTTGAGTTAGGAAAGTCTATTTAAATTAAATATAGAGCAAGATAAATTATTTCCATAAAAATACCTTCGACCAACCGGGTCCGTCTTTAGTGACACCTCCTAGTGCATTTAAAGATACAGCAAGTTCGGCCCACTTCCTTTTGCTTTCTTGTTTGATACCGGGATTTTGCTCAAGGAACTCCACAAGAGCCTCCAATTGATGGGAAGTAGGGCGATTGGACATTTTTCTAGAAATATATATAATTTAATTTAAAACAAATTGCATACATTGAACATAAAATAATCAGACAAAAATACTTACCTTAAATAATCACTGTTTCACAATGCAACCGCTACACAACAAGACTGCAAGAAACACTGCACTTAACTGAAGTACTATAGCCAAGAATCAAACACTTCATTCGAACTTTTGAAACTTTAAAAACTTATCTCGGAAATACACATTTTTTTTTTATTTAAGGCAAATACGTGATGACGTACAGTCTCAGTGTATTTATAAGATGATATACAACAAAATATTGTGTTAAAAGTACCGAAAAGTAATAGTTAAGGACACATAATTACATTGTTTATTAAATTATTCATTAAAATCAATCATTTATGATGTTAGAAACAGTTTTTTCATTTTGTTAAACGTTTGTCGATACGGCTTAAGCGCAAAGGTCCCCACTACTGCAAAGTTTTAATTAAGCTAACTTCATGCGTATCTTTCCAATAACATCTCAATCCCGATTTGAAATGAATTATTATTGGATTGTATTATTATTGGATTCGCTTCAAATTGACATTGAGAATAGATTCAAGAGTAAGCGCGCTGGTAAAAGTTGTAGAAGCGCATTGGAAGTTATTTTGACTTCGACAATATCATGTCGTATCTCGCACTTGGGTTATAAGTCCAATAATAAAATAGTAAAGGGACGAACATAGAAATTTTGCAGAACACCGTTTGAATGACCATTCAGCCATTCATTTGCCCTTTGGAATTCTTTGGCATATATTGGGATGCTATAGAAATATAGAAACGCTAGATATGTCTTCTTATAAAATATAACCCTGTATTTACTAACTACTTCTTATAATTTTATTTACTTTAAATTTTGAAACAATTTAAATAACAAATACTTAAAAGCTGCTATAAGCAAATCACCTTAACATACTTAAATTATATATAACTAGCGCCCCCCCCCCCTCGCTTCACTTCGGTGTAGAGCTGAAGTGTAGACTACAGTTTTTGTTCTCAGGTTTGTATTATACACAATGACATTCATCTATGATTCTTCTTATACCTGCATGCAAGTCTCAGCCCGATCTGTTTAAATTGACAAAGTTTCATACAAACTTTCATTCCCTATTTTATCCCCTTGAGGGTAGAATTGATCAAAATCCTTTCTTAGCGTCTACGTGCCTACGTCATAACATCTACCTGCATTCCAAATTTCAGCTCGATACGTCCAGTGGTTTGGGCTGTGCGTTGATAGATCACTATGTCAGTCAGTCACCTTTGAGTTTTATATATATAGATTTACAAAATAAAAAATTACGATTATGAGCACAGTACCTGAAATACAAGATGTTACTGCTGCAATAATGCCTAACACGTCATTTTGACTAAAAAGTAGACTGCCTAGAATGAAAGATGCCATTATTCCAATAATACCAAAAACGCAAATTTTTCTGACATAAAAATAAAAAAAATGTAAAAAACTATTTAACAACAATACGTACAAATCTATTACTCATAATGAAAGTAAAAGTTTCAAGGAATTTCAGAATCGTAATTAAAACAAACTTCGTGGAAATCCTGACTAGGAAACGAAAGCCGTGTAATGAAATGAAATTTACTATTTGTACTCAAATTTCAGTAGGACTGGTGAAAGCCGGGAAAAATAATTTTTCATATACCTAAGTTATACTTTCTTAAGAAACATTTTTGATATTAAAAATAAACTTTCGAATACTCTATGATGTAATATTATTTAGGATTATAAACAGCTTTGAAATTTTTGAATAGTGTCACGTCCGCAAGCGTCACACCGTACATATTATACATTCGTCTAGAATAGGCTTAAGGGTTCAATGCTCGTAATATCACGATTTTCTAAAAGAATTTGAACCTCCATACACAGTAGTCAAGTTATAAAGAAAACCTTCGATTTCTGTTTAATTTTATATGTTGTCTTTAAAAGCATCTAAAATTATACTTAAAAAGACGCGCTCATTAAAATCTCAATAAATTCAAAAGAACGTTAGTAACGGTTGCCTTTAATATAACACACAGCTCAAACTACTAAACGGATTGCAGTGAAATTTGGCTTTCATATAGCTATTGTGATGGAGGCATTCCCTAATAAAGAATTTTCCAAAACTGGGGCGTTTTGGAAAATCGGGGTACAAAGGGGTAAAACGGAGTTTCAAAGTTTGTATGGCGCACCAATATCGCGAGGTTAATACTTTAACTTAATAAGCAAATACTATATAATAAGTTTTAGAGTTTTACAAAAATCAAACCCTAAAGTCTGGTAACAAAGTCTTAAAAACAATATTAAGTATCAATTTTAAGAATTTCAGGGCCGCTAAATTCGCAAATAACATCGGTTTTAAAATTCAACAAGGTAGACAAATCAAATTATTATCATGAATTGTCTTCTCGCCGGGTGCGAAGTAAGGTGATGGAATAGGGGTGATGACGGGGTACAGTAAACGAAATTCTATTTAGTCCGTCAGTTAGATGATCAAAAAATAATGGACACGTATTTTTTCTTTTGGCAATCAACCAAAAAATGACAAAGTTATAGCGCGTCAAAGTTTGGGAGTAGGGGCTCGTGACGTCACTTTTGAGTGAAATTTCACTTACAAGTGTACTGAAACGTGACGTCATGCGACTTTTCTAATCAATATATCTCTGCAATGTTTATATTATGTGAAAAAAGAAAAAATACGTGTCCAATACTTTTTGATAATCTGCCTGATAAAAGAAGAAAAAAAAATTAGTAATTAATTAACCTGTAAAATTTAGGTATTACATAAATACATACGTAAATTATGTTAAAAATAAATAAAAATGTGTCATGAAACCCGCTGCGTACCTAGTTAACTGCAAGAACAATGGCAAAAACAGTGATCACAAATTTCTATAAAGGACATGGCTAAGAAACTGCCCTTAACGTGTATAAATATTTCGCACTAGCTAGTAACTTTACATTTTTTTTATTAATTATTACTTGTTTATTATTCTCATACAACTTTCGTGAAATATTCAAATATATAAAATTATAAAAATTGACTTCATGTCTGTTTCAAAAGCAAAATGTTCCGTTTTACAAAATAAATGAACAATAAATGTCCACAAAAAATATTTGTATAAGTATATCAAAATAAACAATATTCTCCTTCTAACTGTGACATATTTGGCCCTAATTTTTATTAAAACCAATCAATGAAAGCCTAAAATAATAGATTTTATTATTCTGATCAGGCTTGAGACAAGGTGATATTCGCTGTCAAGATGACAGTTTTACTGAGTTTGAAATACATTTATTCACTCAAAATCAAATCGAACGCGAGCGAAACCTCGGGCAAAAGCCTTATAGGTCATTATTTCCATTTCATAATTATTATCATATCAGCCATAGTTATCACTAAATAAAACAAGTTTCAACGGACATGTTTCAAGTTTCATCCTTTTCAGGATGAAAAACGTCAATAAATAAATAAATCAGTGCATCTTGATACTTGTTTTATTTAATGAGTGGTGTGCGTGAAAACCTAAGAAACAAACATAGTTTATTAATTTATTTATTTTATTTATGGACCATCAACACAGCTATATTAATACAAACAAACTTACACAATATGCTTAAGTATTAGGATATAATATAACTGTAATCAAAGATGACCTCATCATGCGCTAAACAGTAAACAGTTTTTTTACATTTTCTACATACGGAATTTACTACACAACACAAATATTTGCCCAATCACAGAACAACTACAACAGTCTATCATGCACTTTAATTATTTAAAAGGGGAGAACACTGCCAGATATGGTCCTAAGTTCAGAGAACCACTTACGTACCGGACCCATTATTGGCAAACTAATTTTATTAAAAATAATATTAAACAATTCCACGTGGACCAGGCAGCAGACGGGACTCGAACCCGCACCCTTCGCAATCCGGGCGAATGCACTGACCAATTATGCTACCGCGGCCCTCACTTATATTTTCTTTAGATTTAAACATCAAGCAGTTACATGCTTTAAAAATAATAAAATTTACAATATTAAACAGTTAAGTATCTACTTTCTCAGTATTCTAAATGTTATCACTTCCAGAATCTTTAGTCAAAAACAGTGTACCCACTACTGACCATTAATGGGATAACCTTCCAATAAATTAGACAAATAAAGAACATATTGCCGACGAATAACCAGCCTTCGGGTGCGTTTGAGATCGCCCGAATATTTTATTAAAAGGAGCGCTTTACGTACGTATAAGTTACATTGGTTTGCGACTCTTTGTAAAGATGGATTTAATGGGAAAATCGTTTTTCTTTTATCTCGTCTCGACCTTCTTCGCTCGAATCTAATAATAAGATTTTATTATTTTTAAGCATTTAACTGCTAAATGTTTGAATCAAAAGATTTTTTTTTTGTAGAATAAATTCGACAGAAGACGGGACTCGAACCAGCACCCTCCCTGTTAATGTCCCCACTCCTGGGGCACAGGCCTTCCCTATGGATGGAATAAGAAGATTGGGAAATGACCCACCACGCGGGCCCAGTGAGGAATGGCAGGTGCTATCGACTGCAAATGCAGCCGAGACCAACGGTTTAACGTGTCTTCCGAAGCACGGAGGAACTCGAGATAGAAGATTTTTGGTCACCCATCCAATGAACAGACCACTGTGAAAGTTGCTTAACTTCAACGATCGCAGCCGAACGCGCTAACACCTGCGCCATCGAGCTCCTCACATCATGTAAAAGAGTGCCGTTTGAGCGGCGCCATCTGGTAAAATATGCAGGAACTACTATAATTACCTGCTGAAAAAATGACCATCACGAAAACGAGATTGCTCAAGGCAGCCTAAGATAGAATGATTCAAGATGAAGGTTTATGTATAACTAGCGGCCCGCCCTCGCTGCGCTTCGGTGTAGAGCTGAAGTGTAGACTACAGTTTTTGTTCTCAGGCTTGTATTATACACAATGACATTCATCTATGATTCTTTTTATACCTGCATGCAAAGTCTCAGCCCGATCGGTTTAAAATTGACAAAGTTTCATACAAACTTTTATTTCTTATTTTATCCCCTAGGGGGTAGAATTGATCAAAATTCTTAGCGGATGCCTACGTCATAACATCTAACTGCATGCCAAATTTCAGCCCGATCCGTCCAGTGGTATGGGCTGTGCGTTGATAGATCACTATGTCAGTCAGTCAGTCACCTTTGAGTTTTATATAATATAGATAGAAGCTCGACAGCAGAAACTATAGTGCACACGAAGCGAAGCGTAGGCAGGTCACCAGTTTTTCCCAAAATAAACATCTTAACTAAAAGGCTCTATTAAAAATCCAACAGAGACCATTAGCAGTAGAAATTATAACAATCCATTTCCGCTTAGCCCGCGCGCGCGAGATTGAGTAAAACCTCGAGAAATGATCGGGGGATTTCCCCACACTTACCAAATTAAAACTCCGACGGCGCAGGCTTAGGGGAAATCTGGTAATTTCCGATAGGTGAGAGAGGAGGTTATTATGTAGACACCTACTAGGTACGAGGGTATTCCGACGATCTGAGACGGATTTGAGAGCGAATTGTAATATTTGATGAAACTGAATTCTTGATAGCTAGGTAAGTATAGAGTTGAACGGCCGTTTTACTTAATATTATTAGGTACCTATTGCTTGTGGAACTGATACTTCATCGTATTAAATTACGGTTAGCTGTACATAAAATGAAGCCAATTCGTATTATTTAGCTGGGACGAAGTTTCCGAGAAATGAAAGTCATACATGTACTACATACAATACATGTTGATAACTAGGGAGAGCGTGGACTGTATTGAAATGAGCCCATGTTTTATGATATGGGTAAGGAATAAAAATAAATTAAAAGGTAAATATTAGACTTGCAACGAATATTCGGTTACTATTCGGTATTCGGCCTATTCGGCTGATTTTATTATATTCGGCCGAATACGGAATATCTACATATTATTCGGCCGAATACCGAATACTTAAAAAATACATTTTGTCATAGAGAAATAATTGGTAAAATGAAAAATTAAAATCGATTGATTACGTATATATATTCATATTTTCATTTCTGTTATAATAATCATTTAAGTAGTCATTGGTACATAACACAGGTACATAATCATCTTCTGAATTGGAAAAATGGAGGATTCTATGTATTTGAATTATTGTGGTAATCAAAATTTAGAAGGGTAATGTTCTCATTTCTTTTATAATCATTTATTAAGTAGTCATTTGTACATAAAACAGGTACATAATTTAATCATTTTCTGTATTAAACAAGTTAACAGTTTTTAATTCATTCAGTCATGTGATGAATGGTTACATAATAGCAATAATTTAAAGTTTACGTGCGGGTTTGGCCATATCTCTAAAGTTGGTTTTGTCATTTAGCCGCATTTTAGCTTGAGGACGGCAGATTAGAAAAAAACAAAGGAGCGCGAAACAAGTCTGTACAAGTTTTTGGCGCTAAAACCCAGCCGAATACTTTTGCCTAATATTCGGTATACTGACGAATATACTATTCGTTGCAAGTCTAGTAAATATGGAACACAGCAAGAAAGAGCGAACTTCGAAGACAATACAATGTGACAACTGGACATCAACCAAAAAGAGCAGGTAAAAAAGAAGGTATATGAAAATGATATGGCAGCTTTCCAGCCAGTCGCCAAAGCATGTATTTATTGCACATTCTTCAAAACAGCTAGCCACAATTTAACCCATCGCTGTCAGTTTGTAAGACGTGAAGTTGAACATACATACATCTCTTGTCTGATTATCGTTTGAGATCGGTGACAGAACACACATTCTCACGTTACTGAAGCTTGCAATTAATTATGTCATATTGCCATTGTGTATTTGATCCTTAATTAAGTTATATTACTAGAAGAGAACATGGCTGTATAATTGGGCATATAGTTTGAGTAGGAAATGAATGAGTAGTATTTCTGGCCTCTCAAGTTTCTTTAGGTTAATTGAAGTTTGGTTGACTTTAGTAGTTCAATTTCAAATCGAGCGGGGTATTCGTCGTAGGTATACTTAGATTAAAACAGAAAAAAATATTTAATCTAAGCGCTAACAACCTACTCCATTGTGTCTCGAAGAGCTTACGAAACGTATTGTAGGATTACCTACCAAAAAGGCTTTTACAATTTGTGTTCAAGCGAAGCCCCATGATAAAAAACACACACAAAATAATAAAGTATCTCAAGTTAAGCCATTAAAGTTAATTTAAACTTCGTAAGTAGTTATAAATCTCATCGTTACGGAAACGTTACATCTTCGGTGTAGGTACAAACTCGGTTGGTATGAGTTTCTCGGTACAGTTGTAACAGTTTAAACTGCGAAATTCTTTGTCGGAAACTCGTGGAGCTCGCGCCAGGTACCGCACCCACGTCTCAGGTAGATACAGATTTGCAGCCAGAAGCGCAACTCCTTAGCAGTTAAACGATAGCACGCACACATAGGTACATTTCGGATGTTACACACATCAAAAAGTCTAAACCATATGCATCATTTACGTAAACTGCACATTTTATCAGTTGATTCGTTGTAAAATGTTTAAAAAAAATGGATGCGTGTAACTTATGTAGGCGCGTGAGAAGTTATCCTTCTTTGGCATCGTTTAAAATTAGTTTTTAATTGCATGCAAATAATTAATTACAATAAATTAATAAAAAGTCTGGAAAAGGACACAGTCAATAAAGTTCAGTTTTAATTTGAAAAAATAAATAAATAATCAAAATATTCAATTAAAATCGCTACTGAATATAATTTATTAGAACATATGTGATTTGCACTTGTATGAAACTCAAACACGTATTCCGAATATACAAACTAGAAACATGTGGATAAATATTATAAATATGAATACCTATAACTGTTACTTTATTACAAAAAATAAAGATGTGGTTTTTGGTTCTACTACACCAATGGTCAAGAGATGGAGCTGTAGTCTCCTGAATCGCGCTTTGGTTCCGTTGTTCCAGATTAATAAATACTTTTGATATTATAAATATGAATACCTATAACTGTTACTTTATTACTAAAAATAAAGATGAGGTTTTTGGTTCTACTACACCAATGGTCAAGAGATGGAGCTGTAGTCTCCTGAATCGCGCTTTGGTTCCGTTGTTCCAGATTAATAAATACTTTTGATAGGCCTTCACAATGCAGTCGTTAGCACCCACTAAATAGAGATTCTATTTCTATTTTGTTAGTAGATTTTCTTAATGTGCGGTAAACACAAAAGTAACAGCAATGAAGTTGGACCAACTTCATGCTGTTAATATTTTGTGTTACAGTGATGCGCGCGCATCTTAAAATTTCACTCTCATCATTTTTTCATAACGCGCCTAAAGAAGTATAACTTCAATAAAATAATAAAAGGACTGGAAAAGGATAGTTAACACAGTCAATTAAGTTCAGTTTTAATTTGAAAAATTAAATAAATATTCAAAATATTCAATTAAAATCACTACTGAATTTAAGTTATTAGTCCATATGTAATTAGCACTTGTAAGTAACTAAAACACGTTGTGTCTATATAGAAACTAGAAACATGTGGATAAATATTATAAATATGAAAACAGTGATCAGAGGCGACGAGCGTGCCAACATTGTTTTTGACAACGCGATTATCTTATGGAGCTCCGTGGATCGTTCAAAGTACCTTTCGAACAGATGTCTAATAATGGTGGATTATTAACCACTAAGTTGTTAATAATCCACCATTATTAGACACTAACATTCATAACACGCCCGCGGCCAACTTCATGGTGTTACTATTGTGTTACAGTAATGCGCGCGCATCTCGAAATTTCACTCACATGATTTTTTCATAACGCGCCCGCGGCTAACTTCATTATGTTACTTTTGTGTTACAGTGATGCGCGCGCATCTTAAAATTTCACTCTCATAATTTTTTCATAACGCGGCCAAAGAAGGATAACTTCTCACGCGCCTACATAAGTATACGCACCCATTTTTTTTATGGTTGTTCGCGCATTTTAAAATCCTAATATTCTAATCCTACTAATATTAAAAAATGTGAAAGTTTGTATACAGGCGTGTCTTTTAATACAAGTGTAACTCGTACAATGGCATTGGCGTGCTTATAAACTTATCTATCTCTTATATACAAAACTATACGTCTTCGTCACAATCCACATAACTATTGCATGCCCCGCCGGTTTCAGCAATAATTCAATCAATCAATCAAAATCATTTATTCAGTTTAGGCTGTTACAAGCACTCATGAATGTCTAGAAGCTACGCCATCGGTTCGTAAATCTACGGCGGGAGACATTGTACTGAGAAGAACCGGCAAGAAACTCAGCAAGGGCTGTTTTTTTCTCCCTGTTTTATTATTTACAGAGTCGTCAAATTGAAAAATGACTTCAGAGGTGATTCATGAAGTCACTTTTCATTACATAATTATTAAATATACATTAATTGTTTACCTGCATTTTGATTGCTGTGTCATACAGTATAGATACAAATAGTGTTATTTAAAATTAGCTTTGTTTAAAATTAGTTTTTAATTGCTCTAATTTAATTAATTACAATAAATTAATAAAAAGTCTGGAAAAGGACACAGTCAATAAAGTTCAGTTTTAATTTGAAAAAATAAATAAATAATCAAAATATTAAATTAAAATCGCTACTGAATATAATTTATTAGAACATATGTGATTTGCACTTGTATGAAACTCAAACACGTAATCCGAATAAACAAACTAGAAACATGTGGATAAATATTATAAATATGAATACCTATAACTGTTACTTTATTACAAAAAATAAAGATGTGGTTTTTCGTTCTACTACACCAATGGTCAAGAGATGGCGCTGTAGTCTCCTGAATCGCGCTTTGGTTCCGTTGTTCCAGATTAATAAATACCTTTGATAGGCCTTCACAATGCAGTCGTTAGCACCCACTAAATAGAGATTCTATTTCTATTTTGTTGGTAGATTTTCTTAATGTGCGGTAAACACAAAAGTAACAGCATGAAGTTGGACCAACTTCATGCTGTTAAAATTTTGTGTTACAGTGATGCGCGCGCATCTTAAAATTTCACTCTCATCATTTTTTCATAACGCGCCTAAAGAAGTATAACTTCAATAATTAAACATGTACTAACGAAATTAGAACCTCCCAACGTCCACCAATGCGCACTGGGCCCGCGTGGCGAGTCATGGCTCAATCTCATTATTCCATAAAAAAAGTATTCCGACCGACCAATACCCCACTGAGTTCAGTGCGGAATGAGCCCATGGCGGTTTAGTTTAAACTTTTAAACAAAACTTTAAACCAAGTCCACAGTTACCGCCGTCAGTGGTCGCTCACCTAGCGGCCCATCTGGGTACCCACCCTGCTGCTTAGCTAGCTGCCCCCATCCGCCACACCGTCCAAAAATTAACTTTGTACCAAAAACATGTGCATGACGCTCATTTCTACCTAGCTACGCTTCTGGTTGGCATTCTGTTCTATGTCTGTGCCCGCCCACGGTACACGGTAGGGCAGGATGCATACATACAGCGGCAGGAGGCACTTTCTTAAAACCGAGTTTATTTGTGTTGTGTCGCACCGGAGGCCGCATTTCCCGAGAGGTTTTCCTTCGGTCCGTTTAAACTGATACTGAAAATCTTTGAGACGAGTATCAGTATTTATTATATTTTAATTTTAGGATAAAACCTGTTGATTTATAAATGTAAAAATCTACTGGGGAATAAGGTATCAGACTGCATTCGAGAGGTTACACTTACACTAACCGCTATCTAAATGAAAATAAAATTAAGTGTTTTTAATTTTTGATAAGTTATCATTTAAAACACTTAAATAACAAAAGCTTAAAAGTACTTAATGATTTTTATTTACTTTAAAATATTATAACCTTAAACTAATAGGTTTACATCATCGGATAACTTGATTTAGTTTACGAGGCCTTATTTTACAGATGTGATTTCATGATATTGTTTGTAATTATTAGTTAGTACAGCTAGTTTATCCTACTAAAGGAACAATTTCCGCACCCCTTTTTATGCACATTTTGATCATGGAAGAGAGTAAGATTTTAAACTAAGTCAATATCTTAGATAATCTAAATATATAAAGTTAAGCATTCGATAACGAAATAAAAAAATAGTATATCGTTAATGTACCCGCTAAACCAATATTGATGAAATGAAATTATACTTTAATCAAATTGAGTTATAGCAAACTCTTTTAAATCGTCCAATATTTTTGGGTATTCAGGAAATTTTTGAGCTGTTAAGAAGAATTGGTACAGAAAATAAAGGAAATCGACGAAACCGGCCCCAGCATGCACAAAAGAATATCTTTCACTATTATTTTCTTATTATTTTTTAATTTATTGACAATTAATCATAGCAAACGGACAATTTGTTTAAAAAAATAAAAATTAAAAGTTCTGTTACTAGATACTACAGTCTGTTCATCCTAATTTGTCCTATTTGGTGAACAATCTTGGCACTCCTTTTTATTGAAAATACAGCATTACAAATCAACTGATAACTAGATTCAATAGGTTTCAGTCTATAATAACGATTTATTTTAATAGTTTATTGGCTTAGTTATTATCTTTTTCTTTTCTTTTTTTAAATGGGTGATTTTGTTAAAAAGTTATGTTATGAGTTATGGTTGTGAAGTTTTGTACGGAGAAAATTCTCAAACTTGCTACTTCTTTTGGCTAAAATAACCGAAAACAGATAAAATAGGATATGCAGACTTGCATATGATAACGATTTCACTACGCGAACGAAGGACCCAATAGTATTTTATAATCTTTCGGCTATTGTTCAAGTCACTAGCCTAATGTGAATAAGCACAGCTACCGATGCATGCAATTTTAAAATTCCTTATTTCGGTCTACGTCTCGGTGGGTCGGCGGACTATTCCAATATCTCCGGTGAATAAATTCGCTTTGACAACATTAGCATAGTTTTGTCATCTCTCTTTAACGATTATACAGGTCTTTATCGACAAAAGTTTCCAAAGTACCTCCACTTTAACTGGTGTTAATCTTAAGCAGTGCCGTCTTTGACCTATTGGAGGCCCTGGGCATATTAGGATATTGGGGCCCCTATGATCCCCGTTTGGTGATCTAACAAGAACTAGGGACTTTGTATTTGTGATCTAAGGTGCCCACCTATCGATCACGGGGCCCTGGGCACTTGCCCAAAGTGCCCACTGGGAAAGACGGGTCTGATCTTAAGTGTTACCTAATTACGAGAATAACTGATCTGATAGATACAACTTAGGCACCTCGGGCACTAGACGACTACGACCACAGCCAGTGGCCGCATCGACGAGATTAACTAAAGAAACCATACATTTATACTAATATCGCGGTCTTTAAAAGATGGCGGCCTAAGTTTTTTATGCTTTCATACTATATGGGTATCTGTTGAAAAGACTAGCTGAGAATATGGGGGTTTTGATATTCTCGATTATGTCAACAAGCTCTTTTTTAAATATGCTAAAAAGAATGAAATGAAATTTTCCTTTAAAACTTTTACTATGAACTTATAACGTCATTACACAATTGATATAATAATTATAGCTTGTCGCCGTATTAAGTTGGTTCTGGTAGTAACAAAACAAAAATTTAAAAATACGCAACCCCATTAAATTTTGTTTATCTACACAGGTAAATCTCGCGACAAGCTTTTATATTACCTATATAAATTGTATAATCACGTTATAAGTTCGTAGTAAAAGTTTTAAAGGAAATTTTTATTTTATTATCTTTAGCGCATTCAAATAAAAGCTTGTTTTTAAAAGTCTTTTTTTTAAGGTAGATTAAAAAAATGAGTTTCTATAGCGAATAAATCGGCGCGATCTTGGTCCTGTTTTACAAATTCTCAGAATGTTGTTATGAATAAGTGATGTTATTTTGTGTAACACAATTCTGCGAAATCAGTATACTTTCTTTAGCGAAAGAAAGCAGTTGCCAGTTACAGATTGTGCAATCCACGAAGATGCTTCCCACCAATTTTTGATTGAAGGATAATTAGTGATAAAAAGATAATTAGATAATTATCATTTTATTATTATCGTAGATAATTAGTGTGTACCGATAACACTCAAATATTGGCGGAAGCTAGCACACATTTACTATAAACGGCAATATCTGTAGTGGAATCATCATAATTCTCAAACGTTATTCAGGTAAAGTGGAATTAAATACTTGACTGGTGACGAGGCACTACGGTCTTAGCTCCCTTTGCCTTCGTAATCCCAGTTAGTGGAATCATCAAAATTCACAAACGTTATTCGTGTAAAGTGGATTTAATTACTTCACTGATGACGAGGCATTATGGTCTTGGTTTTCTTTGCCTTCTTAATGAGAAGATAATAAAAATGAAATAACCTACACCCCTTTTGAAATAAAATTAAACTCGTTACAGATATATAACCACTTGATGTTTAAATCTAAAGATATGAAATTACTAGAAAAAATCGCTTATTTTTTTTAAACTCGTTACACTTTAGGGATAACTTATTCATTAAAATATCGTTTAGGATGTCACTAAAGGCGTTCTCCGTGGATTAATAATCCTGAAGTTTTCCACGTAAAATCTGTCAAATTAGGAACAATCTATACTTATACTTATAATACAACTGTAGAGGGGACAATTCTGTACATGAAATATATTTTCAAAATAACTATCAGGGGGTGATTAGTGATCAATACGGATGTCAAAAATGCAATCAGTAAAATTTTTGTCTGTCTGTCTGTGTGTATGTTCCTTATAGAAACAAAAACTACTCGACGGATTTTAACGAAACTTGGTACAGTTATTCTTCATACTCCTGGGCAGGTTATAGTATACTTTTCATCACGCTACAATCAATAAGAGCAGAGTAATGAAGGGAAATGTTGGGAAAACGGGAGAAGTTACTCCATTTTTTAAGCTTCCGTCGCGTGCGCAGCCTTAATGGTTAAAGTTACATAGAAATTATGTAGGACGAAAATATTCTACATAAAATTTTCTAAAAAATATCCCGCAACAGCATAATAATATGTCTATCTTTTATGGTTGACTTACAATAACACGTGTAACTCCTGATAGCTTAGCAGTTCAGAGTATTCTGATTATATTTGTTTACTCTTACGTTTATAATACTCTCACTCATCCCTAATTTAAAAAAGTTAACATTATTACCTATTCAATAAAAAAAGGATCATAGAAATCGGTATAGAAACACCAAACTTATACATGAAATAAGCCATCGCGCCGTCGCACGTGAATACTGAATCATGCTATAAGGATTTATTTTTGTGTAACGGATAAGACAAAATGATCGACCAATGGGCGGTATCACAGTTTTATTTTGTGGTGATTTCCAACAAACCTTACCGGTAATACCACGGGGAACCCGAGCTGATGAGGTTAGGGCTTGCCTGAAAAGCTCTTATTTGTGGCGTGATATACAAGCGATGCATTTGACTATAAACATGCGAGTGAGAACTGGAGATAACCCGGATGATCGTGAATTTTCTGATATATTATTAAGGATTGGTGAAGCTATCCACTGCTACACCAAGGAAAACTTATTCGGACGCCTGAGTTATGTTGTATAGTGCAATCCCAACAACCTCTCATATCGTCAGTTTACGGTGACGTAACAAATATCTATATATATAAAACTCAAAGGTGACTGACTGACATAGTGATCTATTAACGCACAGCCCAAACCACTGGACGGATCGGGCTGAAAGGAGATTGCTCAAATTGGCCCAAACGCACAAAAAATATTGACATACACGGTAATTCTTGGCGTAATTTATAATTTAATTTACAGTCATTAGATTTCAACGGACACCTTTGTAAAATATATTTACTTTAAAAAGGACTTTTAATTTTTCCGGTTTGGAAAACATACGAATCATTTTTAATGGCTATGGGTGTAGTAACATTCAGCCAAAGACTGATCGAAGTTGTTTATATAACATAAAAACAAATCTATTTTGTAAAGATGGATAAAATAAATCATTTTTTTATTACACTGTGTGGTGTTAATATCCACAACTATATTATCATTTACACTAGATGCAAATGTGTTTAGACAATTAATATAGATGGTAGGCGACATCATAAAGTCTATTGCCATACATTTTTCGCCAAACACCTCCATAAACACATTATAATCTGTATATATGTTAGACTTTTAGGTATCTTTCTAAAATTATAAGGTGTGATACACTAAAAATCTTAAAAACATAACAAAAATAATGAAGCTACTGAATATCTGGCTATATAATCTAAATCTCTTAGCTTTCTTTGGTTAACGAGAGTTTAAAAATTCTCTCTAATCTGTGGCTCATTCACAATCATCACACAGTTTCTGTCACAGAGTACCTTATTATAACCGGAAATGACACCTGATTTTAAAAGTTACTCTTATGCATTAACTTTAAAAACAGGCAACTATCTGTTAATTTACATGCTCTATATACCTGAATCTAATCCATAATTTCGGTACTTGGCTTGATTTCCCTAGTTTACTATATAACTTATTTGTTTTTTATTATTTTAATATGTTCAGTGTATATGGTTTATAGAAGTTCTCAGGGGTTTCCGTCAATAATATTCGTTACTACAGTAATTTATATATAATTTCGAATCTAGGAAACAATTTTTCATGATTATTGGTCTTTAGGCCAAACATGTATGGAAGCTGAGCAATCTCCTTTGGCATGCAGGTAGATGTTATGACGTAGGCATCCGCTATGAAAGGATTTTGATCAATTCCACCTCCAAGAGGATAAAATAGGGAATGAAAGTTTGTATGATACTTTGTCAATTTTAAACCGATCGGGCTGAGACTTTGCATGCAGGTATAAGAAGATCATAGATGAATGTCATTGTGTATAATACAAGCCTGAGAACAAAAACTGTAGTCTACACTTCAACTCTACACCGAAGCGAAGCGAGGGCGGGCCGCTAGTTTATAATAAAGTTCTTAGTTCAATTACATTATTGTTTTACCGAAACAGGATTCGATACATCCAGGCGAACACCCTAAATGTTATCGGTGACACTTAGAACATTTTATATTCTCATCCAGAAATGATCACAAGCTGAAAATATTCACAGCATTCGTCATCAGAATTCACAGTCGCGTATTTTTTTCCTCTTCTTTGCGAACTGCGGTTCCTGTGGACTGTTTTCGAGTATTTTTTTTTATTATTTAAGTATTAATTTTTTTTTTAGTAAGAGTTCGATGGCGCATATACACCGTGTTCCTGAGGTTATACACTAACTTTGGCATGTTGTTCAGACCATTAAATTGATCATTTTTTACTATGGACACTTTTATGAATTCCAATTTCTTTAAGATTTTTTATTTTCATACAAACTAAATGCTTAGATGTTAGATGTAATTTATCTCATATAAATTACTCTTTACATGAGCTGGCAACGTCGCATTTGCAACTTTGGTTCACATGTCCACATAAACTTTTTGAAACTTTTCTTGACGTCAACAATGTTTTTTTTTAAATTTTGACTTTTGAAACTATGACTTAATGACCATTGACAAAGAGTTGATAGTTTGATAGTTTTGGTTGCACAAAGCGGCAAGATCTCACAGATAAAGACTCTTTCTCACTGCACAACACAATTAAGTTGGTTAAACTTAAATAACTTACCAATAACTTAAAAACTATGCCATTGAAACTACTACTTTCTTTGTACGATATGTTTAACAAGAGCTATAGAAGTATTATTCAAATTTAATGTATATCCTCAGTAACACGGTGTATTTAACGCGTTCGGCCTGCGATCGTGGAAGCTAAGCAACTTTCGTAATGGTCGGTCATTGGATGGGTGCCCAAAAACTTATTATCTCGAGCTCCTCCGTGCTTCAAAAGGCACGTTAAGCTGTTGGTCCCGGCTGCATCTGCAGTCGTTAACACCCATCAATCCGCACTGGGCCTGCGTTAAAGGTCACAACCCAATCTCTATTCCATCCCTAGGGAAGGCCGGTGCACAGCTGTAATCATCTAAGTTATAGCACAATGTGACTGCAGGAATAGCCAAGCAAATAACCAATGCATCTAATTATACAGTACGCTGCTGACACGTACTTATGTAATAGATTCCAAAATTTACAAAAGCTACAATATAATTATTCTTTACTAGCTGTGCCCGCGGTTTTACCCGCGGTTTATATAGTATTAGAGATATTTTCCCGCAATAAAACGTATCCTATGTGTTAATACAGAGTGTCAGCTAACTCCATACCAAATTTTATTAAAATCGCTCCAGCCGTTTAGACGCGAAGAAGCAGCAAACAATATTAGTGTGATTTTTACAAAAAGTAAGGCCACGTTGATAACTTAACTTGACTTGCCAATAGAAATTAAATTCAAATAACTGATCTGGAGGACTTGATTGGTTAAATATTGATTACATTTTTATTGTAAAAAAAAGTATTGGATCCCTAGTGTGGGCGCTTAACCTAGTAATAAGATTCGTAAATTCTACCCAGCAGAAAATTAGGTATTTCCATAGGTCTTAGGGATTTATTAATTTCTGCTGAAGAAAGGATATCACATACGGGAATCGCTGTATTCTAAGACTTCAAAAGTAAACATGATTTACAAGTAAACCCAAAAATGATTTAATTGAGAATACTATATTCTCAATTGTGTAAATAATTGTGTTTTGTTTTTATGTAACTTTCAATAAATTTTATTTACGTATATTTTATATAATTTGTTAGTATTATCTTTTTTAACAATTAATGAATTACTATACACATTATTATTCGTGATTTTATAGAATTAAATACCTATTTGAATTTATTATATATAAATATCATATAAATTCTAAATTGTAATAGTGAGTTATGGTACTTATTAGCGTTTTTATGTAATTAAAGGTGTCACTCTCCCTCTGTAATTAATTGATTGTTGTGCCCGACGGGGTCCATGATTGTGCATATTATTTTGTAACATCTTGTATAACTTATGGAAAGCAATAAAACATTGAGTAGTGAGTAGTAAACAGCAACTCACCTTTAGCAGCCGCACTCATCCGGCACTAAACGGATAAAGCGCCTGCTCTTCTTCTTCCTTCTCCTCAACAGCTCTCGCAGGTGGAGCCGGATTTGAAAGACCCGCGTCGACTCTGCAGCCAAGGCAGCGGGTGGTGAAACGTAAACAAACGCACTCATGATCAAGTCACAGCACTTCACTTTCACCACAATATGACGCGCGAGCAGGGGGGGGGGGGGGGGATTCTTCCCGGTATTGAAGATTCCCAACGCGGATAAAGAACCGGTACCTGTCAAGTCGCCGTCAATTCGAAGACTGTAGAATGCAGCGGTTTGTCAACGATCGCTTTTAAAACAAAAAGTGGCTAAGTTCGGAATTTGAAATGAATGCAAAAGTTGGCATGGACATACGAATTCAAAGTTGGAAACAGCCACAGAATAAAAAAAAGAATGCAAAGTTGGCATGGACACCTGGAAACATTTAATGTGTACAGTTTTAAAAAAAATGTGAATGCAAAACTAGTTTAGTTAGTAGTTTAACAGATAGGGAAACAAAAAAATACGAGATAACAACACAATGAACTACTCCACGGGCGGCCCTGTTCGTTGAACAAACGCTGTAATTTTAGCTGCTCTGTCGAAACTTATTTGCATAACTAAAACCGGGAAATGGGGCGAAAAGTGCACGAGCCCGACTGATTCTTTTTGCCGTTTCCCGCCGTTTTATAATCCTATTGTAACGCACCGATCGTTAATTCTGGGTCTCCTTTAGATATTTCTGGAAGAAAGCTGATAGTTAACGCGTCATTATATGAAGAAGGATTTGAGAAAAACAATTCGAGGAAATACTGAACAAAAGTGTCACAAGTACTTATCTACTGATACGAATTTTTTAATCAAAATGGGTACCAAAAGTACAAGTACAAGGGTACTTTCACTTTTTTGTTTTAGATTTCAGTGCAAAGTTCTATCAGAAAAATTAAGTACTTAAAATTAAAAACTTCTTTGAATAAAAGAAGTCTTTTAAATCTTAAGAAAAATTTGGAACCTAAATCTGCTTTTTAGGTAAACCGGTGTATGTGGATCGAAGAGAAGATCAAAAAGGGCACAAACAACTCCGAGGTTCCTACGCTCACGAATTGGAAGCCACTTGAGCTGATGACGAAGAAGAGCTCGATGGCGCAAGTGATTAGCGCGTTCGGCTGCGATCGTTGAAGTTAAGTAACTTTCGCAGTGGTCGGTCATTGGATGGGTGACCAAAAATTTACTATCTCGAGTTCCTCCGTGCTTCGGAAGGCACGTTAAGCCGTTGGTCCCGGCTGCATCTGCAGTCTTTAGCACCCGCCAAGCCGCACTGGGCCCGCGTGGTGGGTCATGGCCCAATCTCCCTATTCCATCCATAGGCAAGGCCTGTGCCCCAGCAGTGGGGAAATTAATGAGCTGATGACGAAAATGTGAAATATGGTCGTATTTACGTAACTCATATATTTTATCATATTATAATAACTTTGATTACCCTAGACCTTAGTTTACCAGTCCGTTCATTATTCCTCTCAGCTTTTTGATCATTCTTTCACTACTATTTAGTTTTTTAATCAATTATTTTTGATGATTATGCCTATAATTAATTTTCAACATAGTTCCTAATCCAAATTTAGGCTTAATCGTGTAGCCACATCATTCCATCTTAGTAAAATGTTTATCAAATGAGGTGATGATTGAAAAAAATGAGGCTTAAATATGATAAGCTTTTAAATTGGAATTAAGGACTTCAATGTAAGTGGGCCTTAGGCACCTCGCGCACGAGACGGCTACGACCACGACCAGTGGCCGCAAAGACTACATTAACTAAGTTGGCCGTTACAGCCAAGTGCGCGACGTTCGTACGGTTTCTTTAATTAATCCGGTCGTTGCGACCACTTGCCATGGTCGTGGCCGTCTAGTGCGCGAGGCGCCTTATTATTTTAAAAACTTCATACATCCAAGCCTCGTAGGTGTTGTAGGGACGCCATGTAAGGATGTAAGTTCAGGTGGTAGACACATGATATAGGAAGCTCCTTAATCGTGGGTTCGGTGACGAGGAATGAGAGAGATGTTTGATAGACACATATTCATTGTACGTACTGGCGTCGTGTTAGCAAGTCCTTAGAACTAAGTTAATATGTATTATAATAAAACATAAGTGTTAAGTTAGCAGTATGTAGGTAGTAGTCAATGGTTGTATGGTAATGGTGTAGCAGTTAATGGTGTTACTGTACAAGTCTAAATTCATACACCACACCTCGTTTATTTTAGCTATAACAGAACTACGCGATAATTTTATCCAACAGGAAGTTGATGAGGAATCTTGTGGCACTACAACGCTCGCTACAGGCTGAAAAAGCTTGGAATTCTTTTATTCATAATCCCGAGTGAAAAGTTGGATCTTCGCGGAGCTTCGGAAAGTGACAGCAAAAAAAAGATCAATCAAGATTGGTTTAAAATTGCAAAGTGAAGTGCCGTGATTGGTTAGTTAACAAGTTTCGCTTTGTCTGGCGGACGTTAGGTAGGTAAGATTGGCAGTTTCAAAAATTTCGTTATTCTTCATTATCTGTGGCAAAAAAAAAGTATTTATATGATAAAATACATTTAAATATGTTTAAATAAAGCCACTTTCAATTAACTGTTAAATTCGCAATGAGCACATTTGAAAACCTTCGGCGGTCAGAAATAACAAAACGAAATCATAAGCTATAGCAATAACCAAAGCAATTCCGATAGGCGGTATGCCCTTAGAGTGACCGGAGACCGAGACTAGAAACAGAGACATATGAGACCGCCACCGGCACTTGTTCTTTAAGCGGCCTACTGACATCCCGGCCGCAGGGACAATCTAAATTGCACGGCGGTCGGGGCAATATCGGCTTGTCTCTACACACATGCCTGCTATTCAGTGTTTGGGAGTATGTTGAGCTAAATACACGCGTTGATGATGGTCCCAGTGTTATAAAAAAATCAGAAGATCGGTAGGTAGGGCCTTGACTTTTTCTATGATGTTAGCACAAAAAAGGAAATACTGGGTGAAGAATTGGTAACAGAAAGAAAAGTATTGTAAATAAATAATGTTTATATGACTAGAAAAAAATCCACGTGGACATGGCAGCAAACGGGACTCGAACCCGCACCCTTCGCTATCCGGGCGAATGCACTGACCAATTATGCTACCGCGGCCCTGGCGGCCATATTGAATTCTTTCTAGCCTTTCTTAAGCTGCAAGGCAGCGCCATCTGTTCGCATTGTAGGTAACCCACAATGTCAAATAAATACAAGCATTAAACATTTGAAAGAAAAATTACAATTAAAGTTGTAATTTTATTTTTTTAAGTATCTAACTGCTCGATATTTAACTCTAAAGAAAATATTACTAGAAAAAATAAAAAAAAATCTGTTTCCATTTTTCTAGTTTAAAATAATGTTTGTTTTTTATCGCACATGTGGGGCCGGTGTACTTACTTAGTGTACTTACTACTACACACGTGGCAACGTGCAGGACGGCAGGGACAATCTAGGGACCAAGGGTGGTCTCGCACTCCTGCCGCCCTGCCTCAGGCCCGATTTAGAAAATGCTCCTGCTTTCCTACACACATCACAATTAAGGAGGCAATTAAGGGTTATCCCCACTCTTACACCCTAAATTGCCTCTACGGCAGGGATGTCAGTAGTCCGCTTTAGATTTGTACGGGCGACAGTTCGCGCGTGCGACAGAGACAGGAGATAGAGACGCGAGACCGAAAACAGCGAGACGGTCGGTCGACGTCCCGAACAAGAAGTGTCTCGAAATGCACGTCATTTAGGGCGAGACTTGATGTCTTTATTAAAAATGACTGGTTTTTCTTCACTAACAGCGAAAATGAACCTTGTTGGCTTCTAGTTCAATATTATTCTTTAATACATAATCTATTTTTAGTTTTGTAGTAATAATATAACAGAAAATCATCTTCTTCAACTTCTTCCAATAATGACTCTACGTGGCGTTCCGTAACAGTATTTAATGACACATTAAAACACAATTTAATCCGTCAAGAGACTCTACGATACTGAGGTGGTTGCGGTCTCACGGTCTCGTCTTCTGTATGTACTGCAGGGCGAGACCGAGACACTTGTCGCGGTCTCCTGTCTCGGTCTCTCATCTCGGTCTCCTATCGCAGTCGCGGCGCGAACCGCCACCTTCTGCCTCTGAATTTCTCTTGCCCGATGTAGGCTTCCAGACGTTGTGAGCGCAGCACCGATAGCGCCATCTCTTGAGGAGGCGAGTGAATATTTCCTCCATGTTGATTATATGTGGGGCATGTAGATGTCGCCGCCACAGAGGAATCAGTCGAGATCGTTTGTATGGAAAAAACCTTGCCTGCCGCCCCTCTTAACAGGTTGATAATAATGCGATGATAAATGCTGAATGCTCATACTACTCCTATCGTAGAGTTAAAAATGCAAATTATGTGTCTTTGTTGATATTGATAAATTGATTTTTTAAGCTTTTATCAGCTTCGGTTAGTGCATTCGCCCGGATAGCGAAGACCTACGTATCGAACTTACCGAGTTCACATTTAGACTTCCTACGTACATAAATTAAGACATTACACGTGGGAGCTAGGTCCCGTAGCGGCAGCGTTGCGCGAGCGAACGATAAATTCCTATAAGATAGTTGGTAGCTGCCGACATTAAGGCAAGCTGTGCCTCGCTACTCCAGCCAGCCTGACTCCTAATGAGCACGTTCAAGGGATTGTACCTGCTAAAATTCGAAAGAGTATTGCTACATCGCGAAAATGATAAAAACTCATTTGAAACGTTTTCACTATCGCGTTTTAAGAAAAAAGTATATATCTTAGAAAAAGAAATTTGAGATAATACTTATTTCTTATATTATTATGCTTTCACACACACCACTCATTTTTAAAAAACTTATTGTAAACCCGTTGAAACGGTGTTTTATTTAAGTTTGTTAGAAGTTTTTACCGCAATTTGATTCGGTGCATTGCTTTAAATTCGTATAAATATAATGATAATGTAAAATAAGTAGCTCCGAAGACTATTGAAAACCTCTTCCATAGTAGATTTAACTAAAAAAATACTTTCATACCCTTGACCATGTTACACGATATATCTGGATTAAACCATTAATATGTGAATGTTCTGTCTCTATTTCTGGGCAAAATTGTTGTTGTTTCTGTGTTTTCCGATATTTATATGGATAAATAGAAATTTGTTTTTATGAATATCATAAATTATGTCTAAAGTCAAAATATCTTTATTCCAATTGGATGCGCGTATTACAACTCTTTTGAATCGTTCAAAATTTTTTCCCTACAACCAATCAAGGATATTCCTTAGCTGTGGAGAACAACTGGCGAAAAATACTTCACAGCGCGCAATGTTAAATAATAATGTAACAATATTTACAAAATGTTATGTTTTGTTACGGAGTCAATACAAAATCATTTCATTATAATTATAAAAAAATCCTGCCGGAACGTTTAGGACAGTTTACACCCAAGCATTTTTGTCTGAAATAATTATCTAAATTTATTGACACTTAATTTTTGGATATTGCTAGGGACTTTGTTGTAGAAGAGTACACAAAGACCTTTAAATGAATTATTGATTTTGTGGAGCCTTGTAATTGGTACAGCTAATTTATTTTTATTTCTCGTATTAAGCGAGTGCTTATCACTATTTATAGGAAATAATATAATATTATTTCGAACATACATTAAAATTTCATAAATTTTCTTTATAAAGTAACTGCTTGGATGAATAAACCCCGTCCTAGAAGAACTGTCACTGTTTTTCAGTACTATCCCATATTCCAGCGATATACGCTGGATTTCCCATTAGCTGAAAGCTAAAAGCAAGCTGGAAATGCTGAAATTCAGACAGCAACTGGCCAGCCAAACAATGCTCGTGCCGTTCTACGAACGGATAATCGCACCATTAGTGATTGCCACGATATCACGTTATTGATATCAAGTGATTTTCAACGAACAGTATTATTTGACAAACTTTTATTAATTCAGGTTATTCAAATATTTAGGTTTACTTTTCTCCATAATTAATGAATTCCATATTAACGCGAGGCTGATTCGCGGAAAGAAGGTCATAAGTGGAAGAGAGAGAAAAAGACAATAAACTACTTAAAAAAGAAATAGGTCGAAGAACAATCGAACAACGGCGAAAATAAATATTGGATATTCTACAATTTCCCACTAATATGCTAAAATTTAGTAATTTTCACTTAACGCACAAACGATTTGTAAAAAATATATTCAAATGGGTGATTTTATACCTATGAACTTTTTCATACCAAGCGCAGCAAATAACACCCAAAATTTTTTTAGTGTAAGTAATGTCCACATTTACAGACATTGGCGCCCTTAAGGGGCACACCAACGAACGTATCACACACCTAGCCTCTCGCAAGCCTTACGAGTGCGGTCCGCGCGGCTTACGAGCACATACGGCATACTATCCGCTAAAATATCTTGCGAATTCCCTCCACGCTGTTAAGTGCGGAACAGCGAGATCCCCGTTGAGGGATGCCTAGGGGCAGGGCTTGAAACCGGTTTCGAAAATACCGGTAAATAAAGGTTAATACTGGTTTTTAGTAAAGGTTTCGTTCGGAGCGCGTCCGAAATGAAAACGGTACCTAAAACCTTTATAAACCGGTTTAATCCAGAGCGACACGTGCACGCGTCGGCATCGCTTGAAGTTTGTTTTGTTTGAACTAAACAAGTCACAAGTTGTTAATGCTCAGAGATTGATACATTTATTGACACGTTTGCTACCGTCTAGTGAGTCAAGTTATTCATTTATTATCGATGCCGTCAGAAAGAGCGAAACGAAATCCTTTAAAAACCGCTAAATTGATTCAAAACCTATTTGATTTCGCTCTTTAGGAAAACCGGTTTTTTAAGGTTAAGCTAGAGCCAAACCTAAATAAAACGCTCCTAATGTACTTGACACTGATGTAGGTTTGAAAATTAACCGGTATACAAGCCCTGTCTAGGGGTATGTAAAAAATTGCCTACCACCTATTCTTAAATCTACTTCACAAAAAAAAACAGAAACTTTAGATACATACTTATAGAGTCTAATATCACAAGTGGAATATTCTATATATTTTCGTTAAGTGTTTCACGACGGTGTCCCCGCACTAGCAGCTATAATCAGATGGAAGCATTAGGACAATCTGCGTGCAAACGTGACCGCGGCCTAATGAGAGACGGATACTTGTTCCGTGATCCAAACTATGAATCTGCGGCCGATGCTAGCACGTTTGCTGTCACAGCAAATGAAACACAGTCGAGAATTTATGTGAGGTATAGGAGAAGACCTTTTTTTTCTTTTTTTTTTAGAGGCTTTTATTCTATAAATATGCCAGCCTCATCATACCCTAACCAAAACATACATAACTAATTTATTTAAAACATTGGAGAGGGCGAGCTATTCTTACTAGCGAAAACCATATCAAACATCGACTTTGCTGCATCTGAGTTTGGTAGTGCTAATATTTCCACAAATGAACCTATATTTGTGAGAGGAGTTTCCGCTCGAATTGGAGCGGCCGGCTGGGGAAGTAACCTCCTCCTTACAGTTGACCACAGTAAAATAACACTTCCTTTTGGTGGTGTTAAGTTTCTGACGGTGGGTAAGGTTCAGGACTTAAGGTTGAAAAAGGCTTATTAACATACATAGAATACAAAATTAGAAAACCAAATTAAAATAATACTCACCTTTACTTTATCTAAAGCACAATTTAATTTAAACTTTGAAATCGGCCAAAAATGAAATTAGTAAAAGGTTTATTTTATGCGCGTTTACAACGTGCCTTCGGAAGCCACGGAAGCCCAAGATAGAAAATTTTGGTCACCCATCCAATGACCGACCATTGCGAAAGTTTCTTAACTTCAACGATCGCAGCTGAACGTGCTGACCACTTGCGCCATCGAGCTCCTCAAAGCAGCACAACTGGATAATAACTGGTAAGTTAATTCAAAAAAATCCTCCCAAAGGAGTCGTGGCATAAAATTAAGTATTATACTAACTTATATGTGTACATTATACTGTGCAACGCGACAGGATCTAACTCACATTATCAAAAGACGCTGAAAGCTGAAGTAGAATAATCCTTGTTATGTCAAGTTTTCACACGAGCTTGGAAATATAATGGCTGTGTGTTCCTGACATCTTTTCGGGCGTTGAACGAAAATGTCAGCAAAGTATAAGCCTATATTATTTTTAATTATTTAGGCGTCGCGTCTGTGCAGGCGAATTATTTTCGAAAACGTTCAGAGATTACGTAAAAGCAACGTTTGTGTAATAAAAGGTCAACCACATTTTCAAGTTTGTCAGGATTACTTCCATAAACGTAAGAAGCATTTTTGCAGGCCGGCAAGGTGAGGATGGTTGGTGTGGCAGTTTATAACTGCTGTACCAGCTATCTTCGCGTTTGGACTTTATCACCACTTAACATCAGGTAAAAAAAACATTCTTATTTGAAAACATTGTTTTGGGCAGTCCTACTTGTCAGCTATAGTTTTTAAAATACTATTACTTCTACCCCATATTCTATATAGGAATAAGGCAATCCTTTTATATTATGCTAGGTGATAGATTTTATGGTGCCTGTAAAAGTTTTTGTAGACTTCTCATTTCTAAGTAGACTGCAAGAGAAATGGTGGTAACGGCGAGCCAACAATGCCAACATTAAGGGAACATTTCGTTAACTTCGGCGGCCTTAATTGATCGGTTGCCAATTAAAACTTGGGACCCTTAAGTAAACTATATTCAGAGGGCACCGGCTCACAGTTAATTGACGCTAAATTCAGTTTTGATTTCATTATTATGTTACTCGCTTAGTTACGCTAAAATCACAAAGGAATAAAGTGAATTAAGTTGTTTTAATTTCCTTATGCTACTTCGAGAAGCGCAGTTTATTACAAACCAATGTTAAGTTCAGTGGCACAAGCACGAATTTTCGACAGCTCCGTTATGTTACGCTGCCTCGAAGTTTCTATGAAAAGTAAACAGCGCCTCCTATTGGACATAGGAACAAACTAGCTTTTTCAAAGAACAAAAATTTGACGATTGCGTCAAATTATTTTTTTCATGATATTTTCAGGGTGAAAAAGTGAAAAAACACTTTTTTTGAGACTTCAGCGCCACCTACAATGCGCATTTTTTGTTGTACGAGATTGCAACAATGACATAAATTGTAGTACTCAACGCCCTCTACAATTATGGTTGAAAAAAGTTTCTAAAATGCAAACAAAATAAGAAAAATGTGTTTCAAAAAATCTTTGAGGGTTTTTTTGAGTTTTTCAAAAAACGCCTACAAGTTGAACATGCCCATCGCCAAGGTGGCTTACTGACGTCATTTGGCAACAGAAAAAACAAGACTTACCCTTTAGGTTTTTTTTTTCACTGAAACGATATTTTTTTCGACAGATTGACTGTACTACAAAGAAAGCTAAGAGATTCAGGTTCTATATATTCAGTAGCTTCATTATTTTTGTTATTTTTTAAGATAACCATATTTTAGATTTTTGGTGTATCATACCTTATACTTTTATTTATTTATTAATTTATAGTCAGGGAACGTGGCCTACGTTATATACCTACGAATAGATAGATACCTTAAAGTCTAACATATATACAGATTATAATGTGTTTATGGAGGTGTTTGGCGAAAAATGTATGGCAATAAACTTTATGATGTCGCCTACCATCTATATAATAATTGTCTGAGCACATTTGCATCTAGTGAAAATGATAATATAGTTGCGGATATTAATACCACAGTGTAATAAAAAAAAGGATTTATTTTATCGATCTTTACAAAATAGATTTGTTTTTATGTTATATAAACAACTTCGATCAGTCTTTGGACCTCGCCAAGAATTACCGTGTATGTCAATATTTTTTGTGCATTTGGGCCAATTTGAGCAATCTCCTTTGACGTAATCATCAAATTAACCAATGTTAAGTTCAGTGGCACAAGCACGAATTTTCGACAGCTCCGTTACGTTACGCATCGTCAAAGTTTCTATCAAAGTGGTGCATGCTTTCTGGATGGATACGAGTGTGACAGCGGCCCTATGGAAATGCAGCATGACATACTTTCAAAAAGCCAGGATACTTCGCTATCTTCTAGATGTATTCCTCGTCAAATTACGGTGCAACAAAATTTGTGCATAAAAAGTGGGTGGTTCGAAAACAACCGAGCCTAAGTTGTAAACAATGAACCAACGAGTGCCGTGACTCACGCGCATTGTTTACGCGCCCCGTCGCCCCTGACGACATCTGATAACGTACCTACCGAGACAGTACTACACACAGCTGATGCGCCGTGCAATAAGAAATCTTTGGCTGATATTGTGCGTAATGGAGAGTGGAAATCACAACCGATTGACAAAGATTGGACTCTTGTGCAGAAAAAGAGGCTGAGAAATCGTTTTGTGGGAAATAAAGGCAAAGCGATTTTAGAACAAAATGAGAATTTCGAGGCTGCGGATATAAAAATTCCCATCTATATTTATAACTTAGCGAAGGAAGTATCCGTAAGTGATATAAGTATAGTATAGTAGTATAGTTAGTATGGCCGCTCCTTGCCGCCGCCGAAGGTTGGGGCGGAGGAGGCGAACGTACGCCCGCCTACTTCCTCTTGACGGTAACCAGCGGGGTCCAGGCCCGGGAAGCCCGGGCCCTGCATTGCACCGGTTCCCGCCAGTCGCTGATCCCCTGGATGCCCCTGGGGATCACCGGCCCTCCCTTTTTGGGGGGGTGAGTGGGGCTCGCCATAGGCGAGCAGACGCCGACGAGGTCGTGGATGTGTTCTCGCGAGTTCCCATGACTTTGTCCGGCAGCGACGCGTCCCTCCCCGGCGTGTCCTCGTCGTCAGAAGACGATGAGGATGCGTCGGTGACGGACATGCTCGCGCCAAGGCGTATGTGAGGGGCATCGGTGGGTTTTAGTCGGTAGGCCGCGGTACGGCATATTCTGGGGGCATTCTGTCTGTTCCCAGGAGCTGCGGAGAGTCCGACATAACCCCGTGCACCCCAAAGCACGGGGTATGCGTAATGCATTTCCCACCGTTAAAAAAAAAAGTAGTATAGTTAGTATACTAACTATATCAAAAGTAAAACAAATTTTAGTTTCTCAGTGGAAAAAATGAATATGAAAGTGGTGAAAGATTACGAATCATTTAAAGTATATGTACCTAAACATAAATTAGATATTTTTATGCAAGATGATTTTTGGCCGGAAGGAATATCGTACCGGCGTTTTATTGACTTCAGCCATAGGAAACAAGGCCCAGCCAATAAAGCTGGGAGTACGATTGGTAAACAAAACAGAACACAAAATGAATAACACAACCAAGCTAGTCACTTTTAACTGCAAAAATATAATGAGGTCGGTGGACTGTGTAAGAAGATTATGTAAGGAGTTTGACATCATAGCACTTCAGGAGACTTGGCTGCTACAACATGACTTGTGTTTCTTAGGAAGCATAGACCAAAAGTTTGCTTTTACTGGCACCTCTGCGGTAGACACATCGGCGGGCATGCTGCGCGGCAGGCCACATGGAGGAGTGGCCTTGTTGTGGAGAAAATCGTTGTTCCCTGAGGTCACTGTTATCTCTTGTAAGAACGTGCGTTTGGCTGCGATTAGGGTAGTGTTACAGAATAGTGCTATTCTATTTTTTTCAGTGTACATGCCTACTGACTGTAGTGAAAATCTTGTTCAATTTGCGGAATGCTTAAGTGAAATTAGTGCCATTATTGAAAACCAAAATGTCGAGTCGGTGTTCATGCTGGGCGATTACAATGCGAACCCTGGTGAGCGGTTTTCAACGGAATTACTAAATTTTTGTGCGGATCAGTTATGGTCGTGCGTGGACATGGAGCTGTTACCACTGGACACCTACACTTATGTGAGTGAGGCACATGGGTGTCATCGGTATCTTGATCACTGTGTAGTGACAGATTCTGCGAAGGACATGGTCGTAAGTGCATCTGTTTTATATGACACTTATTGGTCGGATCACTATCCCTTGCTATCAGAGACTAATTTTAACTTAATTAAGTCTAAGACTACAGTGCCAAACAATTATGTCAATAAAATTATATGGGGCGAGCGTGATAGATATCAAATTGATAAATATTATAGTTATTGTAAGACTAAGCTCAGTAAAATTAACTTCCCTATGTCGTTAAGTAAATGTTGCGATGGTGTGTGTTCTGATATAAGTCATAGGGTGGTACTGGATAGGATGTATCAGGATATTATTAATATACTTACTGAGGCTGCTGAGATTAGTTATTTTGTCAAGCAGCGGAGGGGTCAATATATTACGGGGTGGAATAAGCATGTTCGTGGCGCTCACAGCTATGCTCGACATTGTTTTCAGGTGTGGTGTCTGCATGGTAAGCCCACTAATGGCAAAATCTACAATAATATGTGCGAGTATAGACGTAAATTTAAAGCCAAGTTAAAGTGGTGCCAAAGTAACCAACAACAAATCCTGGCGCCTACGTCGAGTACGATACCGACTCCATTATTTGCGTTAGTCGTCCCATGGTAAAGAAATTGGTATCCGAGACCCAGGTTCCTGGACTTCGATCCCTTCCATCTGCTCTCTTGCAGGCAGCATATGTTGATATTCCGTACCTGCAGTATTTTCGCTAGTTCTTGACTTCTTCCAGTGAGGGTGCCCATGTTCCACGTAGCTAGTCTTAATTTAACGTCGCTCACGAGGTACGCCCTAGTATGATTTTCTTTGTTCGCATATTTCACATCTATAGCACTGACGTCGCTTCCGGGGTACGCCCTAGCTGTATTCACTCTCTTATTTTTGCCTTTTATCATATTTGATTACGAGGAGAAATGGATTTGACTTTATGTTTTACGGCCGGTTGTCACCTGACGCCAAGGCTGTATGTTACTGTAAGTTGTGGGCGCTGCCGTTGACCCCTTACGTGAGTTCCTCCGCCACCATCCCTTCTGAGTGCTCCAGCCTAAACACCCAGCACTACACAAACCTCGCCTCCGAATAGGTCGGAGAAGCCCTGTGCAGGGGTTTGATTACGGAGTATCCTTCTCCGGCCTGTTGGTCCGCGGGAGCTATTTGATTTCACTCTTACCCTTCAGACGATAATTGCGAGTCGCCTGAAAGGCGTTCCCCTTTCCGCCACCTGGGGACGCGTTCTCTAGGGGTGAGGCTCCCCCGAGAAATCGAGTAGTATAAGTGTGTACAAAGAAATGTATACATACTCGCTAACTTGTGCTGTGGGCCAATTTACACGAATCAGGTGTAAATTGGCCCACAGCACAAGGTCTTTTCATAAAAAAAATGCTAAACTTGTATACAGTTGAATTTGGTCTCAAAATAAAGCCAAAATTATTTGCTACATTAAACTACTTTTGCCTTATTTTTAGTGAATCGTGGAAAGAAGTTATTTAATGATTAATATTTTTTGATGTAGAAACCCTTTTGATGACAAACCTACGTATTTGACATTGACAGCTAATATTGCCAGACTATGTTACCCAATTATGAAACACAGATAAAAAAAATAAAAAAGTATACAACTTTGGCACAAAATGCCGGGTGTCCTTTACTCACTTTACTTACAGTCTGGGGACTGATTATTACGTATATTGTAGAGAAAATTGTAAACATTTTGAAATTTACCTGACCCATTCTGTTCGCAGTATTTATTGCCAGACACTTTAAATGTCGAAAGCAAAAACCACAAAACTTACTTACAGTCTGAGACATGATGTTTATCTATGATATTTAGGCTATTATTATATTTTGTAAGCTGCCGGTCAAAACTTCGGGGCCAAAAATTCCCTAAGTTTATTTGAACTGCCACTGTGAGGACAGGCGCGCTCATGCTTATTAAGTGTCTTTAAAATACAGCTTCATTAAAATTATGTAATAAATAGGGTACAGGAAGTCTTTTACAATAATTAAATAACTTCTTATTATCTAATTATCAAAATTATTTCAGACAATAAGCAAGCTTGTGTTTTTTGCTTTCGACATTAAAAGTGTCTGGCAATAAATACTGCGAACAGAATGTGTCAGGCAGTATTAATTTCCAATTGTTTACAATATTCTCTACAACATACGTAATAATCAGTCCCCAGACTGTAAGTAAAGTGAGTAAAATGTTTACGTGCCTGCGCCACCTGATTCGTGAAAATTGGCCCACAGCACAAGTTAGCGAATATGTATACGTTCGTTGTACACACTAATACTACTCGATAATCCATATTTCGTCCATGAGAAAATAAGTGAGGTCTGGCAGTCTTGGGTCTAGTACAGGCTACTATTAGTAAAGTTTACATTACATAGGACCACCGTTTATAGTCATTGTCTAATAATTATACAGATATACCGTAGAGGTCCTGCAAACTCGTACTAAACGGTTTGCTTCCACCTATTTCGTCAGAACAGCTAGGTTGTGGAACTCTTTGCCGGAATCTCTGTTTCCAGTCATCTGTAATATGGGGCTCTTCAAGTCGCGAGTGAACCGGTTTCTTCTAGGCAAGCGCGTCCCACCTTAGGCTGCTACCTCGCTCTTCATCAGTCGCGTGGCCGTCAAGCGTAAGCCTAATTAATGTAAAATAAAAAATGTGTGCATGTACTAGTGTACACACGTAAGAAGTGAAACTTCTTTATGGCCTTATTTTTCGAAAAATGATGTACATGCAACTTTCCAGAAATTGGTTAAATAAAGTTAAATTAGATAAAGTTTAAACAAAAGGATTTTATTATCATAGACATGAATACAAACAAGATTTCATTTCGTTTCATTTCGTTTCATTTCGTTTCATTTCGTTTAATTTCGTTTAATTTCGTTTAATTTCGTTTCAGTTCGTTTCATTTCGTTTCATTTCGTTTCATTTCGTTTCATTTCGTTTCATTTCGTTTCATTTCGTTTCATTTCGTTTCATTTCGTTTCATTTTATTTCATATGTTCATCGTCGTTGTTATTACCAAAAAAAAGATGGCGCGTAACGGAAAAATGTGACGCGTAACCGAAAAAATGTGACGGTAAATTTTTTTCCAACGCCGATAAAGAAGTTTCACTTCAAAAAAAACTACGCGTTTTTGCAAAATCCCGGGGATTTAAATTTTCGATTTATGAAGTCAGCTATGCCTATTTAATCCAAACATTTCCCTTGCCATCTCATAACTTAACCGTATCACTGCCTCTTGGAACCTCAATTGTGCATAATGGACCCCAAAAGTTGTGCGTAAGTTGTATGCAAATTACACCAAACACAAACACGGCACTCACTTAAATATACAATGGCGTAATTAGTGGTGTCCTTTGTGGATGTCGTATGAAACGTCTCCGCCGAGTTTCCTCGACGATTTCGCTTCGAAATTGTGAGGTCTTTTGTAGTAATATACGCCATGGTGTAATTTTGTATGTCGAGTTTGTACATAGATGCAGCATGTGCAAAATAGGGGTGATGACAGGGTACAGTAAACGAAATTCTATTTAGTCCGTCAGTTAGATGATCAAAAAATAATGGACACGTACTTTTTCTTTGGGCAATCAACCAAAAAATTACAAAGTTATAGCGCGTCAAAGTTTGGGAGTAGGGGCTCGTGACGTCACTTTTGAGTGAAAATTGTAGTTGTTTAATTGTATAACGTGACGTCACGCGAATTTTTAAATCAATATATCTCTGCAATGTTTATATTATGTGAAAAAGAAAAAATACGTGTCCAATACTTTTTGATAATCTACCTGATAAACTAAGAAAAAAAAATAGTCATCATCCCTATTTTATTGTTTTAAAGCAAAGACTTATTTAAACATACTTGATTTATAATCATCATCATCATCAGCTTTTTAATGTCCCTGCTGGGGCACAGGCCTTCCCTATTGATGGAATAGTGAGATTGGGCCATGACCCACCACGCGGGCCCAGCGCGGATTGGCAGGTGCTAACGACTGCAGATGCAGCCGGGGCCAACGGCTTAACGTGCCTTCGAAGCACGAGATATAAGATTTTTGGTCACCCATCCAATAACCGACCACTACGAAAGTTGCTTAACTTCAACGATCGCAGCCGAACGCGCTAAGGTTAAGTTATGTATTGATTAATAATAGTAACCGTAAAGGTAACTATTTTGCTACAAATTCTAAATTGCGTAAACAAGAAATAGTAGATTATTAACCAAGGGGATAAAGCAGTGTCTTCTGTCGCGGGTGACGATTTAAATCGCGAGCGTAACGAAGGACTCGAGGTTTACTCCCGAGCGTAGCGAGGGTGTTAAATACCTAAATCACGAGCGAAGCGAGGGATTTAAGACGAGTCCTGAGTGTAGCGAGGGATTTAAGTTCACCCAAGACTAAGACAGCTTTATCACAGAGGAAAATAATCTACTTTTCGTACCATTTGCGAAAAAATTAACACAATAATAATATGAGATAAGCATTTATTAAAAATAATGACAATTAAAAGTAAAAGTTAACATTCGAAACATTGGTCCAAATAAATACGGCCACGTCGGTTTTAGTAATTTTATTTTATAATCATAACTGCACAATAAATACGTATTCCTTTTTTCAAAAAGATGTATAATGCTTTATATTCAAACTCAATGATGTAAACACAGATGTAGTTCAGGATAAATTTCAGTAAGTATTCCAAATTTAAGGGAGAATGTGTCCCCCTAGAGGATGAATGAAATTCAGTACAATTTTCTTTCCCTGTTTTTAACAGATTAAAAATGACTATTGTTATGTTCGCTTTTTGTGGCATAGAATGTCACTTTTTTGAGCAAGTGGTACGAAAAGGTTTTTTTCTGTTTACCTTATCTGTAGTTGAGCTTTTAAGTGTAACTTATTTCAACTATCAATTAAATAAAAATAGTTTTATTAGCATCGTACTCTTCATCAAATCTTTTGAATGACCCAAGACTCTTTTCACCAAATCTGCATCATAACAGCTGCATCTGCAGTCGTTAGCACCCGCCAATCCGCACTGGGCTCGTGTGGTGGGTCATGTCCCAATCTCCCTATTCCATCCATAGGCAAAGCCTGTGCCCCAGCAGTGGGGAGATTAATAGGCTGATGATGATGATGATGAAACTCTTTTGCGTTACTACCTTTTGCAGAACCCTTTATAACCATAGAAAAAAGTTATATGGTCGTAGAACTCTGTATCTTTTATTAAGATACTAAAAAGTGATTTTAACTTGTTCCTTTCACATATGCGTTTCGTAGAATATAAATATAACAAAATAATACTTTAATGCAGTTTTGTGAAGTTTGTCATGATCACACTGCGGTAAGCCTCTTTGTCTGGCCAAAGTTTTTCAATTAAAAAGGTTTTAAGCTCGCCTACGGGCAGTAAGACATAATGTACACAGTTTTGTGTTCCCCGTACAAAAGATAAGTTTATCTGTCTCTCTATACAGTACAGCGGTTATAGCATTAATATAAAATTAAAAGGCATTTGTATTTTTTTTATGAATTTTATACGCTACCAGATTGGACAGCTTAATATCTTTTAAGTGAGCTTGTTAAACTTTGCAAAAGAATTCTGTATAGAAAATGAAGAAATCCTACTTTTTTGGTATAGTGGTATTATGAATATTGGACTATTCAAAGGACATGGCTGAGAAACTGCCCTTAACGTGTATAAATATTTCGCACAACTAGAACTTTTTTGAAGTTATACTTCTTTAGGCGCGTTGTGAAAAATTGATGAGAGTGAAATTTTAAGATGCGCGCGCATCATGTAACACTAAATTTTAACACCACTACACTTCATGTACCGCGCTGCCATTACCGCGTCGCCCGCCGCACCGTACACATGCGCGGCCACTCGCGGTCCTAGCGCGGGAAACACGTGCAACAAACATCGGGAAAAGTTACGAGTTTTGAATTTAGAACAGAGACTGTTTTCATATCTATATATATAAAAATGAAACCCGTTTTCCGTTGTCACGACATAACATGAAAACGGCTTGACCGATTTGGCTGTTTTTTTTTTGTAGTTTTCTAATACTCTGTACAAGGTTCTTACGGAAAAAAATATAAAGAAAATCCCAAGGGGATAAAATAAGGAATGAAAGTTTGTATGAAACTTTATCAATTTTAAACCGATCGGGCTGAGACTTTGCATGCAGGTATAAGAAGAATCATAGATGAATGTCATTGTGTATAATACAAGCCTGAGAACAAAAACTGTAGTCTACACTTCAGCTCTACACCGAAGCGAAGCGAGGGCGGGCCGCTAGTTTATAATATTTATCCACATGTTTCTAGTTTGTATATTCGGAATACGTGTTTGAGTTTCATACAAGTGCAAATCACATATGTTCTAATAAATTATATTCAGTAGCGATTTTAATTGAATATTTTGATTATTTATTTATTTTTTCAAATTAAAACTGAACTTTATTGACTGTGTCCTTTTCCAGACTTTTTATTAATTTATTGTAATTAATTATTTGCATGCAATTAAAAACTAATTTTAAACGATGCCAAAGAAGGATAACTTCTCACGCGCCTACATAAGTACACGCACCCATTTTTTTTTATTAATTATTACGTATTTGTTTATTAGGTTTTCACGCACATCACTCATTAAATAAAACTAGTTTTTACGGGTTAATGCATGAATAGCCTTTACAGGCTACGAAACGTCAATAAATAAATAAAGTTTCATGCATTAACCCGTAAAAACTAGTTTTATTTAATTATTACGTGTATATAATAACTTTCGTGAAATAATCAAATATATAAAATTATAAAAATTGACTTCATATCCGTTTCAAAAGCAAAATGTTCCGTTTTACAAAATAAATGAACAATAAATGTACACAAAAAATATTTGTATAAGTATATCAAAATAAACAATATTCTCCTTCAAACTATGACATATTTGGCCCTAATCTTTATGATAACAAATCACAGAAAGCCTAAAATAATAGATTTTAGTTTTTTGATCAGGCTTGAGACAAGGCTGTATGATAATTAATCCTTTAATTTTTGCAAATGGACAAAATAAAACTTCACAGATTTCCTGTCAGGTCGACGATAACAAATTATTTGTATTTATTTTAGCTTTAAAATCTTGTTGTGAAGAGTTAATCAGAGAAATGGGAAGAAAGATTCTAAGAAAATGCGAAATTGATGACTCTGTTAATAATTGGCAACATCTTTTATCAACTGTAGTAAGGTAATGACATAGTAGGAGTTTTCATAATTTTCAAGATTGTGACTTTATCAAAAGTTCCTAAGCCTTTTTTCATAGAAATTATAAATATTCAGATATTTACCATTAAATATTACTAAGTACAGTTTTTATACATTGCCAGGGCAGTCGCTCATACAAAACTTTACCATGTCCTTTCAAAACATTTCTATCACTAGTAATTTAATTTTTTCTTCCTCAAACTTTTTTCTTTTATTCGACGCCTCCACTTTTTGTTTTTAATTAGAGTACCTTTTCTGCGATACATAATTTATAATTCTAACAACTTGCACTGCTTCGGGAAGACCTCATCAAAATTTGTAATTAAAAAACCGATTGACCACTCGACCGTCACACCGTTTGAACGGACGAAAACGTTTATATTAAATAGGTACCACCCCGAACGTTCCTCAAATATCGTTGCGTTGCAGTCTTTAAACCGGGCGGGCCCATCGCTCAGCGTCGTCCTCTGCGCATTCCATTTTGAATTGCGAACGGCCGTGAGTCGCCATTTTGTTTTCGGTCGATTAGACCGGGCGTGTGTACGGGGGGGTTGATTGAAAAATGTTCGCGCGTCACTCGCGAAATTAGGGACGTCTCCCGCTCGGAATGCGGCCGAGGGCTGTCAACCTTTTTCTAAACTGATTGTAGTAGTTTTGAACTAAATGATCACAACATACGTACTGCTACTTTGTTTTGTTCCACGCAAACCATTTGCTATAAATAAAAGCGGCTTTTGTTAATGTTAGGTTTATTTGTTGAAGGTTACGTGCTTACAGATTACAAATATTGTGACGTAAACACTGAAAAATTATGAGCTCTGCGAGAGTCTTTTAAAGCGACTTCCAAAAAAGGTTCTACATCGGAATTTGCATTTTTTTCGTATTAATCATACAAATATTTGCTTTCGGGATTCGGACCATCATAAGTAAATATAAATCAATAAATAAAAACTCTAAGGCCGTTCAATAAAATTGAACTAGAAAGTAAAAAAATACCTTTCAATATTATAACTAATTCGTTGCTTTCAAATGATACCATCTTTATTGTTGTAATCCGAAAACCTTTTTTTTATTTTAGTTTTAATAGTTAGATATTCTTTATCACCTGTGATGATGAAAGGGCTTTAACAATACCACATACATCTAAATCGGTTCAGGCGTTCAGGAGTTACGGTGGAATAAAGAAATGTACTTAATACATGAACTCTGAAAACATAACACTCTTTTTTGAGCAGTCGTGAAAAAAAATTCATCATCGACAACCCTACTGTGAGATGACTTAGTGTTAGCCCTGAAATTCCTCCGGTTCGGGCGGAGATTGCATGCGAGTATTATTAATATCAAACGGAGGGTGGATCACAAATATTTATGTTTCAGTAAACCGATTTTAATGCAATCAAAACGAATAAATACTTACAATATAAACTTCTTTATTACCTTATTTAATATACATTAATTGGGTACACGGCCAACGCGGTCACAGGGGAGTAGGTATACACAGCTTTCCCCTCAGGCGATTTGGGAATTCTCAAGTAAAAAGTCTAGGCTCGCTTGGACATTTCACTTAGTCAAGTCGTGCGAGAGTCATTTGAAGAGTACTAATGTCGCTATGGCTATTCCTTTCCGTGTCGCTCTATAAGTATGTTTAATTAAGTTTTGACATGCTTGATATGCAGTGTTTGGATCCAGATCTTAAATTCAAAGTAACTATCGTAGGAGTTTAAATTTATCTTTTGTGGTACATGACAATCTATACACACTTACCATCAATGTCTTTCTTTTAGCCTAATAAATAAAAGAAGGAAAGACAAACAATGTATGTAAAATTCGAATTTCTCGAATAGCTCTACTGAAACATCATTATGTCTTCATTTCTCCCCTTCTCTATAACAAAGTAAATAAACAGCTTAATATTTTCTCTCTTTCAGTACATGAATGTAAAATGAAATTGAGCGGGTGGTTACTTGACTTGGAATATGACACAGTGGAGTCATTGATCAAGTAAAACACGCACATGCACACACATCTCTGTATCACACACACACCACATACACACACACACAGTGTAATGTATTATACCTTGTATATTTATAATCATGTCCGCTGTGGTCACACACCCCATTGGTGTGTATCCCTGGGATGTAAGACATATCTCCGCTCTCACCCCCCCACCCGACCACGGAGGTCGTACAAGAATTAATAACTACTCAAACAAACTTACGTCATAAACCATTATAGTTTATAATCCGCTATTAAAGTAGCGGAACGCTGGCGTCGTCGTCGTAACAACGAAGGCGACACGAGACGCGACGCACCCGCCGCAAGAATTTCAATATAATACCGGAGCACGAAGGAAAACTATTTGAATAAAATCCTTTTGTTGCAGCAAAGTGTCCCGTCCGCCATTATTCGGGGGAGAGAGTTTGCGATGAAATCTGCGGAATAGCTTTTATTACCAGCTGTTGCGAGTCCAATTAAACTGGACGGGGAATCGGTTCAAGCCGTGATGTCTGGCGAATGTGACTTTTGGAAGATTTCTTTTAAATTACCCGCTAGTTTTTCGCTTAAGTGGATACTTTACCATTCTTGTGACCAGGGGCGTATTTTAAAATCTGGAGCTTCAGGCCACTAACGATTTGCATCCTCGTGGAAATAGTGAATTAAATTAAATTTAAGCCAGTATCGAATCATTAGACGCGGTGAAATCCCTCAACGAGGATCTCGCCGTTCCGCATTTAACAGCGTAGAGAGGCTAGGCGTTAGGTCAGTTCGTTGGTGTGCCCTTTAATGGTATCAACGTCTGTAAATAGAGGTTTTTCCTGCGTAATAAAAGCCACTTTTTCAGTGTGTATACTGTCGCAGATGACCTTTACAGCGTCACCGGGTTTGGAGGCGGCGAGATCCTAAGGGAACCTCAAGCATCTCCCCACGGGGGGGAGCTCCTCTCCGTCTGGAGCCTCTAGACTACTTGAACCTGAGGGGGTCGGCTCTACTAGAGGGCGTCTCTGAGACTCGGACCTCGTCTCTAGTTAGCCGTTGTCGTGGAGGGCGAGGAAAAACGACCTGTACCTAATTTAGCGTGTCGTTTGTAGCAAAATAAAGGCCAGTATCGACTACCTTTTAAAAAAAAGGTTCATATGGCTACTGCTGCCCCTGTCAGCTCTTGCAGCCGCTCCTTGTAGCCTCTTGGTTAAATATGCCCCTGCTTTTGCCTGGTGATGCTGTAGATCTGTAGATCGAATCGCGAAACACGTGGCGCCTCACAAATTCGCGAGTTTCTGCGTAAAGATATTATGTTCTGACAAGCTTTTTGGTCCTAGCAAGCATGACAACACAACTATTATAAATATAATTTGTTAGTGTTATTACTATAGTCGGTAAGGTCCCTCAATGTGGGCATGTAATCCACAAAAAAACAAATATTATTTTCGTACGATACAAATAATAAGCCCAGCAGAAATTAAATCAATATTTTGAACTTCTTGAAAGCTGTCGGGCTACAAGCTATACGTATATTTGTTGGCATACAAATATTGAAATGCCAGAAATATTTTGTGCTTCTTATTTAAATTAATACTACTAAGGCCAAAAGGAATACTTATTTTTTTTTTATTTTAAGCATTAACTTTTATTTATAATTCTTATGAGTTATTTTTCATTCGGTCCAATAGGCCTATTTGCCAACTGATTTTGAAAGATGGAAGTGATAGTCACACTGAGCTATTTGGTGATGAAAATGTTCTGAAAAGCATCGATAGATATACAATTTTCTCTTTACACACTGTAAATGGCAAAAAAACTATGTTGAACTGATTTCGAATCAACGCCTTCTGCTTTTCGAGCGGATACAGAACTTTCTTTGCTTTTCTTACGATTTAAGCTTCAATGTTAAATAAAACTGTCGATTGATTGACCATTGGTACTTAATTGTACAGTGGAATAGTTAATTAAGCCGATCATAAATAAATTTTACGATGCAAACACTGTCTTCTACCGGCAGCAGTAGAACGTAAAGTTTGCGTTGGATATTTGAAACCAGCAATCTCGTGGTGTACTTTAAACTTGACTGGACGGGAATACTGCCACAAAATAGACAGTACAGAAGGTATTCTCATGTATGTACTTCACTTTTTATACCTAAGCTCGGCGGTCGCGCTCGGATTGTCAACTTTGGTTTATGCATAAAAAATGTGGTAGTGACACTCGTACGTAACTATCAAGCTAGTTGTTTGATTTATTGTTGAGAACAAAACAGGAAAATAGCAAATATTAACCAATAAACGTGGAAATGCAGCCGGCTGGCTGTTAGGAGTTGTTAGGAGTTAGGAGGACTGTGGCTCTGAGGGTGATATATTTTTTATTTTGTAAATTGTATATTATTTAAGCTTTGCTTGTTATTTCTGATTTTAAGTTTTTAAACATTAAGTAGTTTTAGGCTTCTCTAATTCAAATATTTTTATGTAAATATAAAGATGAAATACACAAAACCAACAATAACTAAAGTACTTATCCCAATTTTAAAGTTTTAGTAAAAATGTTACATTAGGTACAAAAAAAAATAAAAATGGTTGCCTGTAAAGTCGGTTTTACGGGCGAAGATTTTACGTGACAACGTCTTTTTCTCGGTAGAATATTTATTGATATGAATATAATTAAATTGCACAATAGGAACAAGGAATTGAATGAAAATAAGAATTGCACAAATTTTAACTATAGAAATATATTTTGTTTACTAAAACATTGTACATGTAAACTTAAACTTAACACGAGAGACTCATCGTAACGTTACCGAGCGTTACACTTTTTCATAAGTGACTCCCAGCCGCAACCTAATTTAAGACGTTGTCACGTCAAAAAGACAATTCACCGTTTTATTTCATGTTGAATTTAAATATCCGTCCTCTGAACAGTTATAATAAAAAAATGTTACTCTATATTTGCACAAAAATCTTCACAGATGCCTCTAGCGGATTGAACACGCGCGCGCACTAATCTCAACTCAAGTGGTCTGAGATATTGTGTCTGTGAGCGGTGTTTATGTATGCCTTTTTTTTTTTTTTTTGTTTCCTCCCAGGCGGGGGAGAGGGTGAGAAATCCTCATGGATACCCTACAGCCGGCTGTAAGGTTATGTCAGACTCTTACTGACTAAAAAACACCCTTTATTCATGCTTATGGCCAGAAGGGCCTTACAAGCTTCATCTGAAGCGATCACCCCCCGAGAGGGGGATGATGCGGCGCTGCGTTAGTTTAAACTAGTGCATAGTTTAAAATAACGCAAAATGCGCTTAGAGGACAAGTGCACTCAGATGTGCACTTGAAACGGGAGGGGACTGAGAGGAATCGAACCTCTCTGTGTCGGGGGGCGGGGGGGACTCACCGCGGGTGTTGGATCCTCAGCGGCCAAGAGGGCCGCGAGATCGCGCGTGAGTTTATTGTGTGTGGCTGTGAGTGCGTGTTTAGGCCTGCGGGGCCTGAATCGAGATGGAGTGTGTGGAGCGTATCCCGACGCCGATCTAATAAGTGTGTTAGAGTGCTCTTCTGCAGCTTTGAAGAACCGTTCCGAGCACTCTGTGAGGTGTGTTTGAATTGTGTCGAGTTGAAGGTCCCTGTGGAGGTCCGCGTTGCGGACGTACCACGGGGCCCCTGTGGCTATGCGGCAGAAGCGATTTTGAAGCACTTGAAGTTTGTTCAAAATCGCTTCGTCCGCGTGTGCGAACACTGGTGACGCGTAAGTGAGGACCGGGCGTATGCAAACTTTGTAAAGCGTTCGCTTGTTACGAAGTGACATTTTGCTGTATTTACCGAGCATCGGGTGGAGGCGGCTCATATAAAAGCGCGCGTTCGCGACTACGCGTGTGATGTGTGCACGGAAGGTGAGTTTTTTGTCTAGTGTGATCCCTAGGTATTTGACTGTGCGGTGCCACGGTATTGCTATGCCTTGCATTCGCAGAGACCGCGCACCGTGTTGTATGGTTTTGGTGCGGCGCTTGGGATCGAAGCAAATGGCCGAACTTTTGTCCGGATTTACGTCGATTCTCCAATCGCGGAACCAATTCCCAAGTGTTGTGATTGCCGGTTGGAGCTTGGCTATGATTTGATTGGTACTGGCTCCCCTAGAGTAGAGGGCCGTGTCGTCCGCGAAGAGAGCGAGCTCGACACCCTTGGTCTGAGGGATGTCATTGGTGTACGCTGTGTATAGCAGGGGGGAGAGAGCGGACCCCTGCGGTACACCGGCTCGTAGTGGGCGGGGCGTTGATAGTGAACCTTCGTATCTATAGCGGAAGGTGCGGTTTGATAGAAAAGAGGCTACTAACCTAACTAGGCGGTCAGGTAATTTTAATTGATATAATTTAAAGATTAATCCGTCGTGCCAAACCTTGTCGAAGGCTTTGGCGACGTCGAAGAAGACTGCAATAGTTTTATATTTATTAAGTTGGAAGCCGCTTAGGGCGTGCTCCACTATGCGATGGATCTGTTGGGGGCAGGAGTGTTTGGCTCTGAAGCCGAATTGGTGGTCAATGATAATAGGATCGGATGGCGATAGGAGGTGCTCTCTTAGTCTGGTCAGTATGGTTTTTTCGAAAAGTTTCGCCATTGCCTTGAGGAGGCTAATAGGGCGATGGCTACTGGGGAGGTGCGCGGGTTTTCCGGGTTTGGGGATGCCTATCACTATTGCTTCTTTCCAGGCGGCTGGGAAGTAGCACAGATCAAAACATGCGTTAAAGAGAATTGCAAGCAAGGTTAGCATTTGGATGGGAAAATGCTTGAGCGCCTTGTTAGAGATGCCGTCGGCGCCCGGGGCCTTGCGTTGCTTAAAGTTTCTAATGGTCTGTCTGAGTTCGTCTGTCGTGACGGGGTCTAGGGGGTTGTCAATGAGTGGAAGGGCGGCCCGCCGGCGGACCTCCTCCTCCACTCCGCGAATATGTTGCGGGTTAGTTTCCTGCGTACTAGGCGTGCATTGCGCCGCTATGCTGTCTGCAAAACACTCAGATTTTTCGTCGTCTTCGAAGGCGACGGTGCCGTCGGGGCGAGTGAGCGGGGGGGTGTGAGTGGTGACGTCGCTACGGAGCGCTTTCGCGATTCTATAGTACGCAAGATGGGATGGGGTAATGTCCGCCATGAGTTCCTCCCAACGGGAGTGTCTCAGAGCGGCTAATTGGGACCTAACTTGTCGCTGAAGGCGATTAGCTGTAGCCCTATACTCGGGGGTGGGGTATAATTTGGCTCTCCGGAGAGCGGCGTTTTTGGCTTGGATTAGGTTCCGGATGGCCAGCGGGAGCTTGGGCTTTGGCAGCTCAACCTCCCGCGAGTTCTCCTTCGCCTTCTCGGTCACCAGTAAAGTTAAAGACTCTATAGTTTCGTCAATCTTGTCGGTGCTGTCGAGACTGTCCGGTGAGTTAGGGAACGGGGACTCGGGGGAGTCTAGAGCGGTCTCGAGAGCGGAGCGGTATCCGTCCCAGTTGGTGAATAGCCTCTTAGGGGGCGCGGGGGCGTCTAGTGGGTCTTGGGGACCTAGAACTAGAGACACCGGTCTGTGATCTGACCCCAGGTCGTCGAGTGTTTCGATCGAGCTGAGGCGAAGCGACACGTTTTTAAGGATCGCGAAGTCCAGGACGTCGGGTCGGTTTTGTACATTGTCTGGGTAGTGGGTGGGCGCGTAGGGACATATGACATCATAGCCAAGCTCCTCGGTGATGTGTAGTAATCTGCGGCCAGAGGTGGTGGTGGTCTCGCATGTCCAGTCGGTGTGTTTGGAGTTAAAGTCACCGAACATTATGACTGATGTACCTAGTGAAGTGAGTGTTTCGAAGTCTGCGCGGTGAGGGTGTGTACCTGATCTAATGTAGACTGAGGCGATGATTAAGGACTGGTGTCCTGTCATCGCCAGCCTACAGATGGTGGCTTCCATGTTTGTGAGCGCGGGAGTGGGTATAGGTGTGCAGTGTAAATTGCGTCTATAGTAAATTGCGGTGCCGCCGCGCGCGTTGGCACCGTCGTTCCGGATTAATTTATACTTAGGGATCGACAGCCCCTTCATTTGAGTTGGTTTGAGCCAAGTCTCCTGAAGGAGCAGAAAGTCGGGTTCCCTATCTTGCAAAAATAATTTAATTTCGTTAAGGTTGGACTTTAAGCTGCGCGTATTAAATGACACAAGCGAAGCGCCTTTCGGCTTGGTACACCCGGGGTTTAGTTGTGTGATTGTTATGTTAGTGTTTTGCGCGGTCATAATTTAAACAACAGTGGTGTTTGTTTGAGTTATCACCGCGTGTTTTGTGTATAGTGTTTTTGTTTGTGTTCGGAGTCTGATTATTTTCCAGTGTTATAATGATTGAAAAATTAATCGAACGCGGCAACGAGTTCGGGGTGTTCGGCTATAGCTATAGCCTTTTCAAGGGGTGTCTTTGCTAGCCGGAGCTTCGCGGCGAGAGTGTGGATCTCGGCGATATTCACCCTCTTGAGCGAGGAGCGAATAAGCGCCATGTCCTCGGCCAGAGAGACGTCTTGGGCTGGCTTAGCTTGTGTTGTTGGTGTGGTGTTTTGTGGTGGGTGTGGTTTTGGGCGGGCCCTGGCTGGACCCCAGGCTGTCGGGGGCGCCGGGCTGCGAGGGGCGGCCGCCTTGGGTAGCCCCGGGAAGTTTGTGGTGGTGTTATTAGGTGGTGGTGGGTGTATTTTTGTCGCCGTGGTTGGCTTTGTGTGTGTGTGAGTGTGAGTGTTGGGCCTGGGGCGTGGGGCCCGCGGGCAACCCCTGTAATTGGCCGGGTGGCCTTCTTGGCCACAGAGCACGCATGCGGGTGCCCCGGGTGCGTCACGAGTGCGGGTGCACTCCTTGGTGAGGTGGGGTACGAGGCACTTGACGCACCTCGGGGCCGCCGAGCAGTTGGCTGCTGCGTGGCCATATAATTGGCACCTGTGGCATTGCCCAGGGGTGCCTCGCCGGTGTGGGGCCTCGACTTTGATATTGTCGAGGCCACAGACTGTAATGGGACCTTTAAAAATATCCCTAGCTGCCGGGACCGAGGTCAAAATGACAAGGGCCAACGGGTATTGCTTCCCAGTCCGGCTGTGCAACTTGTGCACTGCCTCGGCTGGGAAGCCTTGGTCGGTTAGGTCGTTCAGAATGAGCTCGTTGGAGAGCTCGAAGGGGACTCCTCTGAGTACCGCGCGGACTTTGCGCTCCTCGGGGAGGGCGTATGTGTGGTAAGGGATTGAGTGTGTGGTTAGTAGCCTTGTGAGGCTCCTAAATGTGTCGATTGTGGGTGTGGTGATTTTAATGGCGTGACCAGTGTTCGACGCCTGTGTGTAATGTATATTCTGAGATTTGCAAAGGTCCGCGACCTTTGCCCATTGCGCCTTATCGCGCAGAAAGACGGGCGGTGGCGGCTTTGCCTTGATAGGTGCGGCGGTGCACCTAGTGTGTGGTTTTGTGGTGTTGTGTGTCTGTGTTGGGTGGGTTTGGGTGGTCGGTTGGGCGACCGTGAGAGGGGTGAGAGGGCTGAGAGGGACAGAGGGCGCCGTTGGAGACGCGGTGTCTGCGCGGCGCTTGGAGCGCCGCTTCTTCTTGCTCACCACAGTGGTGAACACGGAGTCATCGGACGCCGACACAATGGTTGAGTCGGAGTCACACGTCGAGACCGGGCTCGAGGCGGGGCGCTTGCCCGCGCTCGAGGGCCCGGGGAGGCAGGGGGTGTCGGGGCGGGGGGGTTCGGGGGAGGGGCTGGCGGGCGAGTCGCGCATGGGGCGCGCTCTCGCGACGAGCTCCCTGATGGCGGCCTCATCCAGGGTGAGGCCGAGGGCGGAGAAGAGGGACAGTACCTGTTGTGTAATGTCCATTGTGATGTGTTTGTGTGTAGGTCTGTGTAGGTTGTTGTGTGATGTGTGTGTAGGTGTGCCCTGACTGTGGCGTGAAGCCACAGGTCCTAACACCCTATGCGACACCGATGGACTCCCCTGCCCGCGGCAGGGGGTCGGTTGAAGCTGTAAGAGATGTGTTCCGATATTCCTAGCGAATATGGGAACAACCGTCACCCTTGGGAAGGCCCAAGTGCAAATGGGATCGGGTCTTCCGGTTTCCGAGCTCAGGAGAGCTCGAGACGTACCGGGGCTACGCCGACCAGTTTCGTTAACACCGCTAGGTATCCACTGGTCCAATCTTGGATCTCACGTATGAGCGCAGGCGCGTCGAGTCGACTCGGAGCAGGCAGCTGTGCGGCGGGGCGCACGGAGCAAGGAGGCGGCGGTGCGACGGGGCGCACGGTCCGCGGTCGGAGCGAGTCGTTTATGTATGCCTTGCTCGAGCTCACTTTATACGTAAATTACCTTCTGTGCTTGTATATTTTGCAATATTGCTGTAAACATCGTAATAACGCTATAATTAAGCAGTGAACTACGATCACAGTGCGATCATAATGAACTGGCTGGCTGGAGTACATTGTTATGAGGTTTTGTACACAAGTGCGTTAATTCTGATGGGACAATTTTGATAATGTAAACTAACCAAACTACTAAAGTGACTACAATTTTGTTAGTTAAAATATTTAAACTGTTCACATCACGTATAAAATGTTAAAGGAAAATGTAGTATACTTTGTTGACTCTCCTATTAAACTTATAAAATCAAAAAAGTTTATTATGATACCATATTTGTTGTACACCAAACCAGAGTGGGTTCCTTCTATTAAGTATTTAACACCTGTACCAGAAGGAACTACTCTTCCATAGCATCATTAATATATCTTATGGTAAGGTCTCAATTTTATTTCATTAGATTTTTAAAACATTATAAAAAAATAAATTTTATATAAGCAGTTGAGTGTGTGTCTGTATGTGTGTGTGCGTGTTCGTGTGTGTGCATGTGCGTCAGTGTGACGCGTGTACGTGAGTATGTGTGTACAAATGCTCTTTTTATCCGCTAGTAAGTAAGCAGGCTCTCAGTTTCATCATAATCCAAAGTCTTGAGCCATGCTATCAGTTTGAGGTTGCACTCCCGGTAAGTTAAAGGATAAATATTTCAGATTTTGTTTATATGGTTATAAATGATGGAGGAGATGTGAAGGTATTGATTGCGAGCAAAACTTGTGTTAGAGCACTGAACTAATACTACTATGTCTCTTCTTCTTTTTCTACAATACTAGGATTATACGAGAGTGTGTTGTTGTGTTTCCGTAATACAGCATGTAGAATGTATAGCTTTCTGTCAGTTAGTAAATCTGACATAGAGTAAAGCAGCTCAGTTGAGAAGTCGCGTTTTTTTAAATAAATAACTTTGATGAGAGCTCTTTGAGCTCTTTCAACCTCTAAAAATTTAGTTTTCAGCGCTCCACCCCAAACCTATTTCGCCAGCGCAACATTTATCTGGTTCAGCATATCCTTAGTGGCTACATATCGCAGTGTTTTAAAGACCCATATCAGCTTCCGCATTCTAGATCCAACCAGGTCAATATGAGAGTACCAAGATAGTCTCTGATCCAGCATAATCCCAAGGTATTTAACATTTTTTTACCTTAATCATGGATGGACATCTATAATCCTGGCACATACTACGTGCCAGGATTTCAGATTACATGATCAAAAGCAGGAGCCGGAGTGGATCTTAATGTCATAACCAGCTGTCGACTGTGTCCTATCTTAGATAGAGAAGCACATGTAATTTAAGGTAAGCAGGTTAACCACTAGCCAGTCGGAAATCATAGTCAGTCCAAGCTCAGTCCTATACTTAACAATATTCCAGTTCTCTCCCGAAAAAACCACAGCAGTATCATCTGCGTATGACATAATGCTTGCATTTTGAATACTCATGTTACATAGGTCGTTTATGTAAATGAGGAAGGGCGTCGGGCCCAGGATACTCCCCTGTGGTACACCGTAGCCTACACCGGTTGTACCACTCACATATTCACCCATTTTTACCTTTTGCATCCTGCCATACAGATAGTCCTTAAATAAGCTTAATGGTTTACCCCTGATTCCCACCTTCTCTAGTATTTGAACAAGGATGGGGATAGAAACGGCGTCGAAGGCCTTTTTTAAATGTAAGAATACCGCAAGACATTTGCGTTTATTGTCCAGATGTTCAGTTACAATGGAAGTCAGTGACTCGATGGCATCAGCAATAGATTTGCCAGCTCTAAACCCAAACTGGAAATTTGAAAGGATGTTATATTTCTCTAAATAAGTCAACAGTCTCTTATTTAAAAGTTTTTCAATAATATTGGAAATAGCGGTTAATACTGAAATTGGCCTATAATTGTTGACGTCGCTTCTATCTCCATTCTTGTGAAATGGTGTAATTACGTTAGTAACATTCACGACAAACCGGGATTTTTGAGAAAAAAATGTTTTACGAAAGAAAAGTTTTGCCGAGGCATTTGTTATTTGACTTTAAACTATTTATGTTCTTTATAAAAGCCTCGAAGGCATTGTTTTATCTTTATAACACAGGATATATGCAAAATTGTTATATAGAGTCCACATGCAGCGTGTTTAAGGCCCGTATTACAAAATGACAACTAAGTGTTATCTTAACTTGAGTATAGTTAGAAAGGGATATCGCTATATGCTATATATAGCGACATCCCTTTCTAATTGTGCTCAAGATTAGATCAATCACTGAGAATCTTTCTATAATACGGGCCTAAATGTCCAATTGTCACTAAAGCGAATTGTGGTCATGCACCACTATTTATGCGGATCACTTTTTAGCCGCGAGTGCCGTATCTTCCCTTTTTAGTTTAATCTAAGGTTTAAGTACTCTTCTACCTATGTAAATAAAAAAATACTAACCCATAATTTATCGAACTAGTATATTTTGTTCAGATGATGATGATTTAGTATTCTTAGGCTTTTTTTAAACCACAGACTAAAAAGAGATTGATTCATGTAATGCAAAATCGCCGCGTGATTCCTCATTGTACCAATAAATTAAATAAAGAAACTAATAATTACTATTTTTCTGGGAATTATTATTATTTATCAAAATTTTTAGGAACGAAAGCGAAATGCCTATGTTAAATTTTGTACGAAAACTTGAACAGCAGCGCCATAACATACGTAACGAGAACTAAAAGTCAATATACATTTGACAATGACATTTCTTACTCGAAAAACGACGAATTCGATATTAATTCGTTCTAAAATAGTATGATTTTTTTCTATGCAAGGCGATGAAAGCGCCCTATAAAAATACTCGTCGGTAAATAAATTAGATGATGTTCATTTGTTATGACATGCTGCTACGAGTTATGAGGGTAGGTTAAGTGTAGTAATTATTATAATCTATCTCTCTGTCATCAGTATTTACAGAATATGTTTGGATTCCAATTGAATATGAACCCTTTTCGAGTAGGTATAAATACTTAATCAACGGTTAAGAACCAAACATTTATATCTACGAAAACACAACTTTATTTAAGTATTTGTTTTATTAGAAACACCAGTATTTGTTTATACAATTACCAATATATATTTAAATAAATAAATATTTCCAACACTCACACCAATTAGCCTAGCCCCAAAGTAAGCTCTGTAAGGCTTCTGTTATGATGGGATACTAGGGTAACGGATAGAATACATATACTGTACATATATAAGTATATTTATATAGTAATACATATTAAACATCCATGACTGGAGTACAAATGCTCGTATTCATCACACAAACATCTGTCCCCACCGGGATTCGAACCCGGGACCTCTCGAGACGGCGATACCATGAAACCTGGCGTACAAACCACTCGGCCACGGAGGTCGTCAAATATATATATATATATTAAATAGTTAGATATAAGCTAAATGATGCAAATTAGCAGAGATGGGTTTTATAGGAGATGAAATAAAAAACATTTCGTGTATTGTGTACTACGGAAACATATTTGAATAATTTACTACAGTTGGCTTTTGGCTATACAATTTTTTTAAGCTTATCAGTTTTAACATTGAAAATGTTTTTTCATTTGCTCCAGTTTTCGCGGAAAGTACGTCTCGCCCGTGATACCCTATATATACACGTATATATATACACGTAAAAAAAATCAAATTTTTATTTTCTAATTTTTTATCGATTATAGGTAGATTCATTTTCAATTTGTGTAGAAAGTGTCTCTTTCAAGTCGTGTAGAGCACGAGATCTGTGAATTTTATTGTTATTTATTAAATCAGTATTGACATAGTAAGGTTTAGCAGGATAAAAAGGCAAAGAAATACCAAATTCAAAAAATATATAATTTGGAAGTGATTGAAATTTCCATTACCTTGCTAAGTTTTTTAAAAATACGTTCTATAAAATAGCTCAAAATCACAAAATTGTAAGATAGGATGGTTTGGTACTTAACAGTCATTGTTATGTTACTCCGTCTGTAGACAAGACGCGTCCTTGGCATACGCAACAACCAATGAATTGTCCAAAGTAACAATTCGTGTTCATAAACAACAAATGGCTTACATCTCCTTGAATTCCCTTGTGATATAATTCCGAGACTTTCTAATGAGGTAAGTTAAACAATGTTGCTTTTATAGAAAACACTAGCGGCCCGCCCTCGCTTCGCTTCGGTGTAGAGCTGAACAGTTTTTATTCTCAGGCTTGTATTATACACAATGACATTCATCTATGATTCTTCTTATACCTGCATGCAAAGTCTCAGCCCGATCCGTTTAAAATTGACAAAGTTTCATACAAACTTTCATTCCTTATTTTATCCCCTTGGGGGTAGAATTGATCAAAATCCTTTTAGCGGATGCCTACATCATAACATCTACCTGCATGCCAAATTTCAGCCCGATCCGTCCAGTGGTTTGGGCTGTGCGTTGATAGATCACTATGTCAGTCACTCACTCACTTGAGTTTTATATATATAGATATATATAGATAGAGGATTACTGGATTGAATTTCACTCGCTTCGTCAGAATTCGGTCGTTTGACGACCTCCGTGGCCGAGTGGTTTGTACGCCGGGTTTCATTGCTTCGCCTACTCGTGAGGCCAGGTTCGAATCCCGGTGGGGGCAAATGTCAGTCCGTTACCTTTGTATAAATAAAATAAATATTTCCAACACACAACAATTAGCCTAATCCCAAAGTAGGAACTGTAAGGCTTGTGTTATGGGATACGAGGGTAACGGACCGAATACATATACTGATACATATACAAGTATATTTTATCTAGAAATATATATATGAACATCCATGACTGTACAAATGCTCGTGTTCATCATACTGACATTTGCCCCCACCGGGATTCGAACCTGGCCTCACGAGTAGGCGAAGCAATGAAACCCGGCGTACAAACCACTCGGCCACGGACGGAGGTCGTCAAAGATTTAAACATTTAAACATCTAGCAGTTGAAAGGATGCCGCCGCAAATGATAATGCCTTCGTAGGTTTTAAACTCACTATATTTTATCAACCAAATATTTTAATTGATATGTGTTAAGAAAATATTGTTCTAAATGTATTGGTTATACTTTGACAGCTCATGACAGTCTCGGGAAAAAAAATAAAAAGGTTTATCTCCCATTCATTTTTTTTTCAATACCTTTTTATATATGAATGGCGCATTTATATGAAAAGTTGCATATATGTAACATTTATTGTTCTGTTTCATTAGTACTATCTTATACTTAGTATTTTTTTAAATCCGTGTATTTCTAATGTCCACTTTTTTCAAAATCCGGACCAGTGTGCGCCGCCGCGGAAAGATCTAAAATGATATCTTCATTCATATAGTGGAAAATTTTATAAATCTCCTTGGCATCTTATATTTATTTTCTTTGAATTTATGATGCTATTAAAATAACATCGATATCTTTGTTATTTTCCAACAATTATGTGTTACAGGTTCGTGTTACTGATATACTAGAAAAAATCCTTTAAACAATGTGACATCTGTTGGAATATTCGTAAGATCTTTTCTTCCAATCAGAGCACGTTTAGTTTTTTTGCACAGTTACTTAAAATTTACCAGAGGACCAGCAAGATATCTCAGTCTCGTTACTATGGAGCCTTAAAAAGACCAGATACATCAAGAAGTATGCAAAAAAATACTAAAGCGTCTAACACGTTGAAATATTATTATTAAATGAGACTATGGCCCTAAATACATTTAAGGTATAATTCCGCAGTGGGCTGCAGACTGCAACCGCAGGCGACACTGCGGCTAGCACATGCGGCTGACTGCAATGCTGCCTAACATGCCGCGGCTGCACAATGCATATAACCATGCCTCAGTCACTTCAATAGGTACCTTCGTGCGGAACAAAATGTCGGACAACGCTCCCGATAATTAACTAAAGTATAAGTTATTTAAATTTAATTTTCTCTTTAAGTGTATATTATTCTTATAAACTATTAAAAAAATGTATTTGTTTTATATCGGATGCAACATCATTAATTTAATAAATATAAATTAATATAACCACATTCATCGACTTTTGGGCGGTACGAAGTTCGCCGGGTGAGCTAGTTAGATATTAAGAAAAGATAGTGAGAGATATTATAATTAATCATTTTGAACGTGATTTTTACTAGTAACTAAAGATAATAAAACATATTATAATATAAACTAAATTAAAAAAAATATATAGTTTTAATGCTGTCCCCTAAGATTACCGATTCGATAAATTTTAGGACTAAGTGCTCGTCACCATAATGAGATTGAAGTACAGTTATTAGTTGTACCTTTTACTTTTGTTGACTTGTATCTTTAACCCTCATACCATCTCTATTTAACTTAAAAGAATTGACAAGGCAGGAATGACGAACTAAACACAATTAAGCCCTAATCTAAATGAAGAACTTTGGTACAAGTGGGTCTTAAGGTACAAATGCAAAAATATTTTTATATTTTATTCAAAAGCTATTAAACAATGAACAACCGTAGTAAAGTCCCTTGTTGACTCAATGATCCTAACGCGGTTTGTACTTACGACTCGCTTCTCACTTCGCCAATGAGTTCATATTTACTTATCTTAACTATAGCAGAAGCTTGATGTGACTGTAAGTGCTATTACGTACATAATCTTTATACCAATTCCACACTAAAAGCTAAAAGCTCATTTAATGTCTTAGGCTGCGTGTACAACAGAACTATTTGATACAACTCCCACTCTTTATTGAATTTTATGCTTATTCATGCATGAATGCACAGGAGTAACATCATAATTTTGATTTGACGACAAGTGATACGGGTCAGTTTGCATACATCGTAAATTTTGATTTACCTGAGGAATTTTCCTAACGAATCGCCACGTATCTCGGAGATATGCGTGAACAAAAGTAAATAAATGACATACTGCAGAATTGAGAAAAAAAAAATCCTTTTTTTAAGTCGGTGAATAAAAAACACAATGACCTGTTTATTTCTACTTCTTAAGTATAAAGGTTTACTTTGATACATAAATCCTAGATTCATCAAGTCGCCAGAAAAAGTTGTCATAAGCATTCACCTCGTGGCGTATTGTGTGTCGATAGAAAAGCGTGTCTCACGAGCTTGCATTGCCGGTGTTTTCAGGGCTGCAGTCCCAAACTGCAGAGCGGGTGGATGTTTCAGCACGCAACCTAACATTAGCCACACCTTAAGGATAGCGCAGATTATACCGGGCGGAGCGGGCTGCATCGCAAAATACTTACTAAGCACTTTAGTGATGGCCCGGTCGCATTGCATTGACAGATTTTGGATACAGTGTACTGGGCTACGTACAAAACCTACGCTCTAAGTGCAACTTTTTATCGTTACGTTTCAATTTTGACATAAAATGTATAGAACTTATGTCAAAACTGACATCGGTTGCACGTAGAGCATAGGTTCTGAACCCAGCCCTGCCAGACGTCAGTGCTTCAATTCGCTTGCCATAGCACACTGTGTGGGAGGGCAGTGGGGCGGAGCCCTTCACATCTCACGCAACAGAATCCGCGGCGGATTATCCGCTGCGCCCCGGCAGCGTGTGCGATAGTTCATATAAAATACATACGAGCGAATTAGGCTGATTTCCGCGCAGTGACCAGACCCGCTGCGGCCCTGCGCTTAATGCGCGCTATCCATAATGCAGCAGTCTGAAAAAATAATCTGTTTTTGAAGTTATACTTCTTTAGGCGCGTTATGAAAAAATGATGAGAGTGAAACTTTAAGATGCGCGCGCATCACTGTAACACAAAAAATTAACAGTTAACTTTTGTGTTTACCGCACATTAAAAAAATCTACCAACAAAATAGAAATAGAATCTCTATTAAGTGGGTGCTAACGACTGCATTGTGAAGGCCTATCAAAAGTATTTATTAATCTCGAACAACGGAACCAAAGCGCGATTCAGGAGACTACAGCGCCATCTCTTGACCATTGGTGTAGTAGAACCAAAAACCACATCTTTATTTTTTGTAATAAAGTAACAGTTATAGGTATTCATATTTATAATATTTATCCACATGTTTCTAGTTTGTATATTCGGAATACGTGTTTGAGTTTCATACAAGTGCAAATCACATATGTTCTAATAAATTATATTCAGTAGCGATTTTAATTGAATATTTTGATTATTTATTTATTTTTTCAAATTAAAACTGAACTTTATTGACTGTGTCCTTTTCCAGACTTTTTATTAATTTATTGTAATTAATTATTTGCATGCAATTAAAAACTAATTTTAAACGATGCCAAAGAAGGATAACTTCTCACGCGCCTACATAAGTACACGCACCATTTTTTTATTACTTCTATATATACTACGTGGACGTAGGTATTCAAATCCTCCATACACAACTCGCTAAAGAAACGTTTCACAAGCTTGTGCGCAATCAGTGTGTACACAGCTGCAGTCTCAAACAGCAGAGCGGGAGGGCGTTTCAGCATGCAACCGTAACATAACCGCGCCGGCCACTAAATGTAATTCAAACTTACAAAACCTTATACGCGGCTTTCTATAAACCAACAACCTTCCAATGTTCAATATCAGCGTCAGTATAAGGTTAACTTTTATATACAAAAACATGCTCCCTAAAATCACAAGCATTCACCTCGTGGCTTATTGTCCACATCCAATGTGTACACGGCCGAAGTCTCAAACTGCAGAGCGGTCGGACATTTGACAGCACGCACAGCCGTATCATAACCGCGCCGGCCACTTACTGTAATTCAGACTTTGAAAACCTTACGATGCAGTCTGAAAACCAATAATCTGTGTTTTAATTACTTCAGTATATTTCAACGTAGTCGGTGATATACAAATCCCCGATTCATGCGAACCGAATGCGCCGTTTTCAACTTTCACATGTGTTTGTGAAAGCCTGACAAAAGCAGTGAATATTGAATTGAATATTTTTATAATATTAAAGAAAATATTTTAAAATTTCAACATTAAAAAGACAGACTTAGGCTTCCCTAATAATGTATCATCGGTAGACGCCAAAGAAATATTTCAACATATATTGCACCATTGTCCGTTGAGGGCTATACTTGACCTTCGGGCTTATAACTTTGCTCTAAGCTGGCCACAAGTTAGCTGCCAGCACTATAATTTACTTGTGCCGACATCTATTGTATGTTCAAACATGAATCACGACTTTCGTTCCAAGTTTAAGATTCCGCCCACGTGTCGTAACCGGACAAGCCGGGAAATTTAAGCTATCTTTATATATATAGCTATATATATATATTTGTTTTAAGCATTAAACTACTAGATTTATCAATGTAAAAAACATTAAAAAACCCCCTTCAGGTTCGAGTAGCTTTTTTTACACAGGCAAAACCTGTATTTGTAGACGTTGGCGCCCTTAAGGCGCACACCAACGAACGGACCTAACACCTAGCCTCTCACAAGTCTCAAAGGTGCGAAACGGAGAAACCGTTAAGCAGTCCGCGCCGCTTACGAGCGCTTACGGCATACTTTCCCCTAGAAAACCCTGCGAATATTAGGTCTACGCTGCTAAATGCGGAACGGCTAGAACCCCATTGAGGGATTTCACCATGTCTCCTGACAGCTTCCCAGCCTAACCGCGGCTCCTCGGTAGGGATCACACGGAGTACTGTCATCTTCATCGCGTCGCCGGCGCCGTAAGCGCCGCGGCTTATATATATATATATATATATATATATATATATATATATACCGGTCCAATCACGTCTAGGTGTGAGGTGATATTGGTGATAAAGTGTAAGTCCGGTGTGATGTTTGGTTATTTGGCTGGAGGTGGCTCGACCGCTCGCGGTGACCGCGGGCAGGAACTTTAGGGTGGCATCACCCGGGGATCTCGGGTCCGGTATACCCGCACTGGGAGCTAAGTGCGTGGCTTATCGCCCACCGCACCTCTCGGCCTCGGTGTTCCCCTCGCAGGCCCTTCCGCGGCCTTCTCATGTAGGTCAGAACTACAAGAGAGCTGCCACCATGGAATCCGTTGGTGACCGGCATGGCTAACGCTATACCCAGTAACGTCCCTACCTGAGTGACGGGAGATCACTGGGCGGGCGCGGCCAGGGCGTGCCTTCGCCTTCCCCTACCTGTCCTTCTGCGGTGGGAAGGAGCAGCTAGAGGATTATCCTACCGTTTTCTATCGGTCGCCCCTTCTGGGAGATGACACCCTCGCAGAAGGAGGTGGCAATTTCAAATTGTTAACAATATTTTCTACAACATACATAAGAATCAGTCCCAAGACTAAGTTAGGTGATTAAATTTTTACGTGCCTGGGCCACCTGATACTAAAAAATTGCCCCCCAGCCCAAGTTAGCGAGTATATATACGTTCATTGTACACACGAATACTATTCAATTATCCATATTTTGTCCATGACAAAATGAGTAAGATCTGGCAATCTTGAGATCTTATACAACAATAGCTATTTATTAAACGCAATTTCAGGATTAATCATTTTGACTGCGGTATATATGTAATATACCATGAATGGCAAGGTGTTCGTCAAATGTCTTCATAAACCTAATCCTTCAGTGAATAGTGGGAATCAAGTTATTCTTTCCTCCCCACACTAACGCAGGCGTCCCAACATAATTTCGGCAGCGTATTGCCAATTCCCACACAAAGCGAATGTTTCCTCGCGGCCATTTGTAAAAATGGCGCCCATTTGTCCCCATTTGTCGAGAGTGGGGAACGCGATACCTAATAAGGACACTGGATTGTTCAGTGTAACAAGAATATATCGCACTCATGCTTAATCTGTTTGTTTTGCCTTGAATATACTTGTGTCTGTTTGGGTACACGCAATGCCACTTATTCGAATTTCAAGTGCAAAAGTAGAGAAACGTCAGGAGCTTAAATTTATAAATTTATTCTAGCGGTTTTTTTTATATCTGGGTCTGTCGTCAAATATTCATCAGCTGACTTCGTCTCGGGCTTACATTCATTTACTTGTAATAAACAACTTCATCAACGGCCTATCTTAGTCCACTGCTGGACATAGGCCTTTCCAAGTTATACACGCCACTCAGATCAATCTTGGGCTACTCGCATCCAGCTCCTGCCAGCCACCTTGCGCAAACCGTCACTCCATCACTATAACCATCTTACCGCACTAATATCATAAATAATAATTAAAATGCATTCGTTAGCTTCATTGGTTTGTATGGTGGTCGCCATAACCATATGATGATAACGATACTATACAAGTATAAGTCGCAGCACGAAACTCTAGCGCTGACCGTTATTGCGCAGAAGTAAAAATTAAGATGTCTTGGGGGGAAACGAGGTGCGCGGGTGGGCGCGCGTTGCGCCGATTGGCTCTCCAGTCATACCCATGCGCTTATATCCCCTCCGTGTTTTGTTCAGAACTGCACTCATTGACAGAGTCTGAGACACAAACGACGAGGAGCTCGACGGCGCGGGTGGTTAGCGCGTTCGGCTGCGATTGTTGAAGTTAAGTAACTTTCGCAGTGGTCGGTCATTGGATGGGGACCAAAAATCTTCTATCTCGAGTTCCTCCATGCTTCGGAAGGCACGTTAAGCCATTGGTCCCGGCTGCATCTGCAGTCGTTAGCACTCACCAATCCGCTATGGGCCTGCGTGGTGGGTCATGGACCCAATAACAATATTCCATCCATTGGGAAGGCTTAGGCCCCAGCAGTGGGGATATTATTAGGCTGATGATGAGACACAACACTACCATAAGGATCATATCAATATTATATTAAAAACTCCTCTCACTTCCTGTACCTATTAAAGTTATTTTTTAGAGTTCGGTACCCAAAGAGTAAAAACGGGACCCTATTACCAGGACTCCGCTGTCAATCTGTCTGTCTGTCTGACTGTCTGTCCGCCGGCTGTCTGTCTGTCTGCCTGTCAATAGACAGTATCTCATGAACCGTGATAACTAGTCAGTTGAAATTTTCACACATGATGTATTTTTGTTGTCACTATAACAACAAATACTAAAAAATAAAATTAAGAAGGCCTCCCATACTACAAACGTGCTTTTTATTTAATTTTTTTCTCTATATTAATAATGGTAACAGGTAGACACTTGAAATATTCTCAGAATATTCAGTTGTATGTTCACTTTGAAAAATAAATAATTAAAATACAATAAATATTTAAGAGGGCTCCTATACAACAGACATGATTTTCTTGCCTTTTTTTCTCTATATTATAATTTAGTGTCTAATGTTGTATAGATAATGGTACGAAACCCTTCGTACGTGAGTCCGACTCGCACTTGGCCAGTTTATTTCTTTTGAGTTCTGTGGGCATAAAAAAGTTTCTAGTTGTTTAATTATTTTTCAGGAAGTTATAAATAAATATTTCCAACACTCACACCAACTAGTCTAGCCCCAAAGTAACCACTGTAGGCTTGTGTTATGGGATACAAGAATAACGGATAGAATACATATAATGCGATTCAAATAATAATACTAGGAAAGCCAATAACCTCCATCTGTCAAATGTCGCTTGAAAAGTACGGTTTGCAAAAAAATCTCGGAACACTTTTTTAGCACTCAGCTGAATCTAGAATAAAAACCAAACATTTTTAAACAAACAATAATAAATGTTGATAATAAATATTAGCTGTTTTTTGTTTTCATTTATTGAGCTTTGGCTATGAATGGTTGATAACCTAAATCGTCAACCAAATGTCACTTTATGTTGCGTTCAAAAACTCAATTTAAAACTTGCATGCATGTTCGTATGTGACCTGCATGATTATTCATAACTTCTCCGGCGGTAACGCAGAGATGAGCGAAATTGAAGAGCTAGATTCTGATAATGTATTTTGTTCACACAGTCTTAATAAAGAAATACTATTAAAAATCGGTTGTGTTCTTCCTCAACCTTAGTAAATTAATTTTAATAAAAATTTTGATGTCTTGTCTCACTTAATCTTAGTAAGTAAATAAGTTTTATTAAATAGCAAAATTTTTTTGCTCACTACCTATTTGGTTTGAATTGACAGCTACGACGTCAAAATATGGCGCCCAGTCGGTCCTATTCTTAGTTGCATCGCATTATATACTGATACAAGTATATTTATATAGAAATACATATTACACATCCATGACTGGAGTACAAATGCTCGTATTCATCACACAAACATCTGCCCCCACCGGGATTCTCTCTCTCTCGAGTACGACAACTTGAAACCCGGAGGTCTATCACAGTTTAGTCGGTAAGATTTTAAAGGAACATGATTAAATAAGTTATCTTTAAAAAGATAACCCCCGACCTTGTTTTTGTGTGTCGTATCGTTGTACAACACTTTTTCTATGACAACTAATGACCTCCTGAACATTTTTGTATCGCGTGAAGATAACAAAGCGAATAACTCTTTACTAAATGCTGTATACAAATTACTATATCCTCAACGCTTGACAGGCATACAAAAAAAACCAATAGAATGCGTCGATTTCTGACTTTTCACGCAGATTAAAATTTTGAGACTTTCTACTCTCTTATAAAAACACCGTACTGAATAGAGCAACATAAAAATTTAAGACAGAAATCATAATCCATATATATTTAAAACTCAAAGGTGACAGACTGCCTGACATAGTGATCTAACCAAAACCACTGGACGGATCGGGCTGATATTTGGCATGCAGGTAGATGTTATGACGTAGGCATCCGCTAAGAAAGGATTTTGATCAATTCTACCCCCTAGGGGATAAAATAGGGAATGAAAGTTTGTATGAAACTTTGTTAAACCGATCGGGCTGAGACTTTGCATGCAGGTATAAGAAGAATCATAGATGAATGTCATTGTGTATAATACAAGCCTAAGAACAAAAACTGTAGTCTACACTTCAGCTCTACACCGAAGCGAAGCGAGGGCGGGCCGCTAGTGTATTATAATCAGGAACACCTATAGAGGAGTCAGTTAATTGCCAGTTGAGAAAATTATTCTATTTCTGTATGATACCTACCTTTGAATATTAACTTCAACCTAATTCGGCCTTTTCAATTAAAATAATTTAAAAATTTTGCGAATAACTTGATTATTATTTCTCGCAACTCGCAACCCTTCAATTCCATTCCAAATTAATCAAATGTTTGAAATTGCTTATTTTTATGGTTATATTCAAACGAAAGGAAATAATGACTGACACTTCTTTTATTAGAAAGTTTGAGCTAAAGTCAGAATACAAAGATATTCACTTAGTGCCTGCAGCGAAGCTGCTCGCTTAGTATATAATCCTAGTAAATAGACGCCCAAACACGAACTTTGACAGATCTGTTAGCGTATCGTCATCATCAAATTTTGTATGGAAAGAGCCAGTTTCATCTTACGTCCGGTAGAGGCGCTGCTTATTTTCCATAAAATCTTTGACGATACGGTAATAGATTTTTATGCAACTGTTGTACTTGGCTTCGCCTCATGTGATAAACCCACATTTATGTCTTAATACCTAATTATAACAGTTGCATACAAGACTTTGTCTACACCCATGATATGAATCCACTATAAAAGATACTGAAACCATGGAGCGTTCTAAGAACTTATCTCTCTTATATCTCTAAATTCATGAAAAGTTTCGACGCTGCTGTGGTAGTGAAGGGCGCGTAAATGACTATGTTCTTTATTAGGTTCCCGTAGTACTGACAAGGAACCCTTATAGTTTCGTCATGTCCGTCTGTCTGTTTGTCCCTGGTTTTGCTTGGAGATTGTTAGTACTAGAGAGCTGATCGGTTTGCGAAATATTGAACTTTAAAGTGCTAATTTTTGTTCGGGTAGGGAGTCCCCCGCCCCCCCGTCTAAAAGCTAAACTATTGGCTTAAAAAAGCTGAAAAAATTCATGATAATAGTCCTTTTCATGAACTTTCAAGGAAAATTATGACAGTTAAAATAAATTTATTACTTTAAGAGTAATAGTCGACGAGCTCTAGACAATGATGTATAAGAAAATTTCTGACCTAATAAAAATTCCTTAGAAGAAAACATTAAAAGTGACAGATGAAGTAAATGCTTAAAATATAGACTTTCTCCAAAATATATTGTGGTGACGACGAGCAACTACGGAACCGTACAGTGCGTGAGACACGACACTCCCTTGGCACGGTAATATTATCTATACAGTATTGTGACTCCGCCCTGTCCTTGAAAATAAATGCCTACGACCGAGCGCTGCTCTAGCACGCGGTAGGGCCGCCCGCCTAGAGTATTTTATGTAGTTTTGTTTTAAACGCGAGTGTAGGTAGATTACTCGTTTGTCTCTTTTTTTATCATAACCACTTATTTATATATTATTCCAGATATTTTGCCCGATGGAAAAACCGAAATACCTAAATATTAGAAACAAATTACGTACTAGTAGATAGGTATATAAAACATATTCTATAAAGTTAAGACACCTTTCCAATATTTCAGGTAATTTAAAAAATGATATCTCTGGGTGTGTGATTAAAGAGTTCAAGCAACCAAAAACAGCAATCGTGCTGTTGTACGATATTGATCGTCGTTTGTTCTTTTCCATACTAAATTATGTAGGTATCTACTTAATTAAATCAAATATTTACAATACAAAACGCACGTTTATGCACGGCTAACTGCATAAAAAACAATTCAGACCGTTCGGTCGTCGTTGCGGCGCGGCGGCGCGGCGCATTCGCGACTGGGTGCCCGCCGAGAGCACATCGAACTCGAGTGGCGTAGGTATGACTCGCTTTCCGACCGTTTGTATGGAGATAGAATACTGTATGATATTATTACCGTGCTCTTGGTCAGTTTCTTGAAATTAATAATACCACGCATTCAGCAGTGAAAATTGTGGCTGCCTGTTGAGCAAGCCTTTGACGCGGAAGGGGTTAAAAAAGCGAGGAAGTATTGTTATGAAATGTATTAAAAATAACCATTATTTCACCTAAACCGGTGCTATTATTTAGCGTATTCATTTGACGCTGGCAATTTCAGAATCTTTAATAGCGGTTTTAAAGCACGGGTGATATAAATTATGATAAAAAATATATTAATATTCTACTCAACGAGCTCTAGACAATGTTTCACATGCTGGTGTAAAAAAAATCGTCTCCTTCTCATGTATGGGACAAAAATGAAATGAAATTATTTTTCATAACTGAAAAATAACTTCCTTTAATTATAAGTTTTATTTTTTGATGTTCAAATCTGAAGAAAATATAACTAGAAAAAAATCCACGCGGACCAGGCAGCAGACGGGACTCGAACCCGCACCCTTGGCTATCCGGTGCGAATGCACTGACCAATAATTATGCTACCACGGCCCTGAAGGCCGCGTCGAAATTCTTCTCACCATTCTTAAGCTGCAAGGCAGGCGCCATTTCTTCGCATTGTAGGTAACCCACAATGTTAAATGATTACTTTTACAAGTATTGAATATTTGAAAGAAGAAACAACAATTATAGTTATAATTTTTATTTTATAAGCATGTAACTGCTTGATGTTCAAATCTAAAGTAAATATAGCTAGAAAAAAATCCAAAAAAACGCGGACCAGGCAGCAGACGGGACTCGAACCCGCACCCTTCGCTATCCGGGTGAATGCACTGACCAATTATGCTACCGCGGCCATCAGGGCCGCATCATAATTTAAACTTCATTTAATTTTTAATTAACTAAAGAAAATTAATTAAAGAGGCTCACTGAGGTGACTGGTGATCAAAAGGCTAACTTGGTCAATGGATCAGCCTTGCCATCGAACGTGGCAATACTGCCAGCCTAACGGCACCATTCCGAACGACGGCGCTGGGGGTGACACATAGAGCAACATAGCCGATGCGGCTGGGAGGGGAGTGGCCATAATGACATAATACTAGTGAAATCATTCTGCCGCTTTTTGCGGGGGTAGAATATGCACACAAAAGCAGGCCAACATATTTTCGCAAAAATAAAATTGCAATTACGACACTCATACATAAAAAGTGACAGCACTAAATCGGGCATAGATGAAACTTAAGATTTTTGATGTGTAACATCTTACCTCTTGCTTTCCTGCAATTTGTGGGAGTGATTTCGTGAAATGGAACGGAAGTATATAACATGAAGTCGCGAAAGCGCACGCTATTTGGTTTGATTTTAGAACATAATGTTCAAATGGCTTATTCCTTTTGTAGTAGGTTTTTTTTTTACTAATATAAGGTGAGGTTTCAAATGTTACACATCATACGCGACTACTGTAAGGCTCGCTCGTTTTTTTATTGACAGATCTGAAATTTATACTGGCGAGTCAAGCGTTTTGTCAAACATGTCCAACGATTGAATTTTAACATAAATTTTGTGTTTAAAAGTTGTTAAATAGAAATAATATGTTGATAATTCTACTTATATGTGAAATTTAACATCAAATTACATAACATTTTGGCATTTTTGATCTCTAACATACACTCGCGCAACTAGTTTTGTTTTTGAGCTAACCCAACAGTGGAGGAAAATCGACAGAGGGGAACTCTGTGAATGCCTACTCCACACCAGGCCGCGTTCCACTATAGGGTGACATATTTTTTATTTTGTAAATTATATATTATTTAATTACTTAAGTAGGTTAAGGTAATTTGGAATGTAAATTTTATTCAACAAGTAGTTTTTAAGTTTTTGTTATATAAAGATTATCTATTGTTTAAAAGAATACTATTAAAAATAAATAAGAAAAAAAGAATAACTAAATATTCGGTTTTGGGCAAGTATTTTACATAAAATACTTACCAAAATTTTAGGTCCGTAATCAAGAGAAGACGGAGTGTCAGACGACGACAGAGTAACAGCAATAGGGTTCCGATTTTACCCGTTGAGTACGAATCCCTAAAAAGTAATTCATCGCTAACAATCTTATCTTATTATCACCCAACCCGCCACAAGTGCCGCCAGTACCGTCTCAACTCTAAAGGATGAAATGGAAAAACTTTTCCTTGAAACTTAATAGAAAATCGCGTCCACTCTTTAATATCCACACTTTGTTGCCTTACAAATAAGTTGTAAGTCTCCAGGAATTTAATCATTTTTTTATTGCTAAAAACATCACATAAATTTGATACCACCTTCAATTCTTACAAATAGAAACGATATTTGTATGTCTTCGAATTCAAATATTTTAATAATATCTGTATTTGGATGAAATTTCTTACACGTATAGTACCTGGATTGAGACAAAGGATACTTTCTATCCCGGAAAGATGTTAGGTTCCTGTGGAATTCCATAATCTAAATTACGAGTAAAACAAAAAGAGATTATAAGGCACTCGCGGCTCAAAAGAGTACCACTTAAATTGTGGTGCAAAACCACAATTCGCTTAAGTCACAATTAGACATTCAAACACGCTGCATACGCACTCGAGTGTATATTCTATGTTATAAACAATGCCTTCGATGCTTTTACAAAGAACAAAAAGTTCAAGATCAAATAACAAACACGACAAAACTTTTCATTCAGATAACTATTTTAAATCATTTTTTCTCAATAATGACGGTTTGTCATGAATGTTATTTACTTATTCGCCATTTGTTATCAAGAAAAGGACAACAATGCAGCTCGCCCATTTTTAGAGAGAGAAAATAAAACGCAGTCGGTTGCCAAACGACGCAGGCTCGCCGTTTCGCTCGCTCTGCGTTGAAACGTACAGTTCTGTCTGGCTCACTCGATTAAATGTTTATTTACAAAAGTGTGCGTGCGTGAGAGTTGCTTAATTGAGTCGGAGCATATTTTATTTGATGCTAGTGTGAGCGTACCGTATATTCCCTTTTTGATTAAATCTAAGTAAAAAACTAAAGGTAACGCTGTCAAAGTCATGGGCGGCCCCTAGGATGTAATACGTAAAAAAATAACATTTTATATTTTCATTTCGTTCGTCATTCATCATCAATCATTGTTGTTTCTTTAAATAATATTTTGACTAGATGATTCAGTGGTCACAAGGTGATAAGATGTATCATTAGTAGTTGTACTAAAATTACTATCGTTATTTTCTTTAAGCGCTTTTTGTGCAACAATTTCTACTTTAACTACACCAGTAGAGCTTAGAAATGATTTATTTGTTGTCAAACTGCGGTCAACTTCGGAAGCCTGTTTTATCATCTCCAAACTTGTATTGTTGTTTTCTTCTATTCGTTTCGAAAGAGCAGTAATCATTTCGTCGAAAGTGTAATTACTCCATTTTCTAAATACTTCTTCGACCGCTTTGCTTTCTTCAGCGTACTTCTTTTCATCTCTGCTTTCGTCAGTAGCATTCATTGAGATAGCACATAACATTTCTTTTCTATCAACATTTGTATAGTTACTACTTGTTTCCGTTGCACTGGTTGTTTGATTTGAAGAACTTCCGTCTAACTTATTATCATTCTCCCGAGCATATTTGGTACTATTCATTGTTTCAAAAGTATTCCCTATTAGGTTTTCAATTAAGTTTTCTACTGAGAAATCCTTTTCTGTCGTATCAGTTTTATCGATCACACCATCGACACCAACATTGTGATTCCTTCTCAAATCTCGTTTGAAATATTTTGATGTGTAACTGTTAGGACTTCTCTCAGGACTGGAAAGGAAGAACTTACCTTTGCCAGTATCTAAGAATCTTCTTTGATTAAGTTTATCGTTAGCATAATTTATTTGGTCGTGAAATGTTTTATGGTTTAACTGTGACCATCTAGTTTTTGATATATCTTCATTCTCCACCCTCAGAATATCCGACTTCATGTTCTTCACTTGTTCGCGTAGGTTATAATGGAGTTCTACTTTCGGCATCTTTTTGTATTTGAACAGTGTTTTATACATGTCTTTCAAAGGATCGGAAAAGAAATCGCTTGGTGTCGTTGTTTTTGGAGCTAAAAAATTCAGAATATAATTTAATTCGCAACAACCACAACAGAACATCTAATCGCTGACTTAAATAGCCTAAACTAGATCTTAGCCTTTAACAATGTCCCTAACAAAAATATGTTTTTGTTTATATTGCAATACTTAGGCATTGGCAACTATTCATAACATCTTAATCCCAAATGAATATGCCTTCTTTCAGAAGATAACCATGCTGAACTGAAGCAAAAGAAAACCGTAAAATATGCTTACTAACTTTTCATTGCAGAGGGTGAAAGTCTTTAAATGGAAAAGGAATGTTCTAAAAAATGTATATATAATGGCGATCTGTGCCCGTTGTTATCGAACAACGCAATATACCATTACCAAATGTGTAGTTGTAAAAGTGTAGCTATGGGAGTTATGTTACATAATTTAACAAAAAAGTGAAAGTTAATACTTAGAAGATATTGTACAAATAATAATAATTCATCCAAAATCACAGAAACTAGTGAAAGTCTCACCATTATCAGTTTGATCTACACGTGCATTCAAAATTTGAGCGTAATTGTTCTTCTCATCAATCAAAAACATGGTTTTGGAGGAGCCCTCGTTGTGAATATGAGTGACCGGCGAAGGGCTGGTTCTCTTTTTATTGTCCACTCTCTTCAAGCAACCATTGGGGTAGCAGTAAGTCGGCTGATCGCCACACATTTGTACGCACACGCAGACTGGTTGGTTGCTATGGAATTCGGTGAAGATCACGTTGAAGAAATGCTCCACCATAGACGTATTGTTGGCGTCATCGCAAACGGACTTACTGGTGTTTTTCACGGGCATGTTGTACTGGCTGTCGGATACTGAAAGCAAATTCAAAGTATTTATATCGAAATTAGTAACTATGCGTCTCAAGGTAGCACAGCGGGCAGGTAGAACATAAACCGGTCAAGTGCGAGTTCAACTCGCCAAATTATAATTATATTGTAAGCAAACTACCGTCAAACCACCGGCATTACTGAAGAATGACGTGAAATGAAAAGACGAGCGACGCGCGCGTATGGGACACTCACTTCTTGGCGCGCGAAGGGGACGGACCTCTGGTCGAATCTCTGTCAGTTAACTCGTGTGATTTTTAGAAATCGGTATTTCTTTAAATTCTATTGTGATTATGTTTTTTTTCTTTTTTTATGTTATAGGGGGCATACGAGCAGACGGCTCACCTGATGGTAAGTGATTATCGTCGCCCATGAACACTTGCAACACCAGGAGTATCACAAATGCGATGCCGGCCTTTAAGGAAGGAGTACGCTCTTTCTTTGAAGGTTTTTGGGTCGTATTGGTCCGGAAACACTGCTGGCGACAATATATTCCACAGTATTGTCGTACGTGGTAAAAAATTTCGAGAAAAACGAACGGTAGTGGATAGCCACGCATCAAGATGATGGGGATGAAATTTTTGTCGCGATGTACGATGGCGAAATGCAGCAGCTGGAATTAATCCGAACAATTCCTCAGAACACTCCCCGTAATAAATGCGATAGAAGATGCAGAGCGAAGCTACATCCCTACGCAAAGCCAAAGGATCAAGCTGATCGGAAAGGTCCTGATCCTGGTCCTGGATGCGATCTAAAGGGAGAAGCTGGTACTGGGGTGCCCCCGCCCAAAGATGAGAACAGTACTCCATGTGAGGCCGAACCTGTACCTTATAAAGTTGCAGTCGGTGGGCCGGTGTGAAGTACATTCTCGATCTATTGAGCACACCAAGCTTCTTAGAGGCCAATTTGGCCTTGCCCTCTAAATGATCCCGGAACTGGACGTCGCTCGATATGTCAACGCCAAGAATTCCAATACTAGCTGAGGCAGTTAGAGGAGTGTTCTGAAAAAGAAGAGATACGATAAATGGTAATCTTTTTGCGGTGAACGCGCATACTTGTGTCTTCGTAGGGTTAAATTGGACTCGATTAAGTCGACCCCAATTCGTTACTTGGTTTAACAAAGTTTCGACTTCAGACACAAGTTTGTTCCGGCACTCGATGACGTTTTCCCGTGATATGTTGGCGCGGCCAGTATATAGGGCATCACCCGTGCTGTCGTCTGCATAACAATGAATGCCATCAATTTAAAGCATATCATTGATATGAAGAAGAAAGAGCGTAGGTGATAGCACACAGCTTTGGAGTCCGAGCATGCACCGTCGACTGCGACTTTGATGCTCCTGTCCGCAAGAAAGCTAGTGATCCAAACGCACAGCTTTTCAGCAAGCCCATAAGAAGGAAGCTTCGAAAGAAGCGCTTTGTGCCAAACCCGATCGAAGGCCTTTGCGATATCCAGACCGAGCGCCAATGCTTCCCCCTTGGTCTCGATCGCCTTTGCCCAACGATGAGTCAGGTATACTAGTAGATCACCAGCCGAGCGACTCTGACGGAAACCGTACTGGTGGTCACTGATCAGCTGGTGGTCCTCTAGGTACCGCAGGAGCTGGCAATTTATAATGGACTCCATTATCTTGGAGAGCACGGAGGTGATGGCTATAGGCCTATAATTAGTAGGGAGTGAGCGGTCGCCTTTTTAGGAATAGGGTGCACTGAAGCTGTCTTCCATGAGTTCGGAACGACACCTAACGAGTAGGAGAGCCGGAAAAGACGCGTTAGTACCGGAGTCAACTCAGGAGCTCACGTCTTCAGCACAATTGGTGAGATTCCATCAGGCCCACTCGACTTGTGGATGACTAGGGAAAAGAGTGCTTTACGCACTAAGCTTTGTGTGAACCGGATCTCCGGCATAGAACTCTCACACCGCGGGATGGTCGGCGGTATGTATCCCCTGTCATTTAGAGTCGAGTTAGACGCAAAGAGTGAGCATAAAAGATCCGCTTTCTCTTTTGCAGTATGGGCCATCGATTCGTCGCCATTGTGCAGGGGTGGAAGGGATCGCTTACAAAAATTTCCTTCAACAGCCTTGGCAAGAGACCAAAACGCGCGGGTTCCAGATGGAAGTTTTATTAATCTCTCGCCAATGCTGCTAATGTGCTCTGACTTCGCTCTGGCAATTACTCTTTTGCAGGACCTGGAGGCCAAGTTATACTTCTTTTTGAGATCGCTAGTATTGTTATCCCCGACCGCCGCTGCATTTGCCCAGGTCTGATAACACATCTGTTTTTGGCGAGATGCCAGTTTACATTTGTGACCAAACGAAGGCTGGGATTTGCCACCAATGGGAACCACAGAGGAAGGAACAAAAAGTTCCATACCCTGAAGGACAACATCGGCGACAGAATCGGCAGCGACGTTGGGATCATTCTGCGAGAAGCAAACCTGGCCCCAAGGGTAGGATGAAAAGAAAGTGCGAATCCCATCCCAGTCTGCTGACTTATAGTGCCACACACGACGACAGCCAGCAAATTGCGGCCGCGGTGAGTAAGTGAGTGGCACCATACTCCGGATTAGACAATGGTCCGAGGAGCCAAGAGGGGCATCTATGGACACTTTGTAATTATCCGGATGTGAAGTCAGCAGAAGGTCCAACAGTGAAGGTGTATGGTTTTCGACATCTCGCGTAGGCGAGGTGACCAGTTGTGTCAGACCATAGGCCAAGGCGAAGTCGTGAGCAGATCTGCCTGCATGATCGTTAGTGGGCGATCCAAGCCATTCGGAGTGGTGGGCATTGAAATCACCAAGGATCACAATTTCAGATGATGGGATCTGCTGAAGCACGGAGTCTGTAGCCACCTGGACGTGATCATAGAGTCGGTCAATTTCGGCATTTCCGCTATGGGACCTGTAGAGGCAGGCGTAGACGCGGGGATGGTCATCGAGGCTACACGCAACCATAAGATGGACAGGTCCCTACCTTCAAAGTTGCTGAGGCGACGGAAACTGATACCTTCTTTAACGTACACACATACCCCAGCCCGTGGTACAAAGGAATGTTCCAAAGTATACCCAGGGTACTGGAGGTAGGAGGTGTCGGCTGGAGAGGATATCTGCGTCTCAGTAAAAAAAAGCAAGGCCGGCTGCACTGTCTGAAGGTGGTAGTGAACAGCATTAAGGTTAACGTTATCCACGTTAAACGTGGCAGGGGGTGTCGTATGACGCTTGCTCTGGCCTCGAGCACTTTTAGTATTGAACGCGGTTTCGCCCTCCCCAGAATACGAAGGGCAGCCTCGACGTCCACGTCCAGAAGGAAACAGTTCTGGGCATGGACGTCCAGAGGGGGATTCTCCAGCGCGAAAACAGCTGGTACCCCCCTGGGGTATTATCCTATTTAACTGCGCCATCATGAGGAAAAAGGGGGGGGGGGGGGAGGTTGGGCCTCCGGTAGCCTCACTCACTCGGCGAAACACAGCACAAAGTACTGCTTCATATTCTGTGAGGTCGTGGTATTCCTCCGGTCGAGCCGGCCCATTCATGCAGTAGCCTAAGCTACTGTGTGGCTCTCCCACGATAGAGTGTATATCCCATGGTGAAGTGTACAATTTAATAAGTAGTGATTAAATAAGTGTCGTAGTGATTAAATAAGTGTCGTAGTGATTAAATAAGTGTAATTGTTGTAATAATTGTAATACAAAGGATAAAATTGAGTAGATATCGTCTGGTGTTTCTTTTTTTTATTATTTTCCTGCTTCTATTCCTAACAATATTTTAATTGGACGTGAGAGGAACCAAAACCAGGCATAATATAAACTTGTTATCAATTACGATTATGTCAGTCAAATATGAAAACGCTGTTTATTAGTTAGTGCTCACGAACCAATCCCCTAATTGCAAGTTTGTTAGGAGCTTTACATATATTGGGGGGCAAGCCATTCCAGAGTCGTACAGCCGTGACAGCCAGAGAGTAAGAGACGAATCCAGGAGAATGGAAGGGAGTATATACCTTACACTGCTGATGATAAAAACGGTAATAACTGTGATCCTCTTCATGATGAGTAATAATATTTTCAATTAAAAGTGTCGCCTACTTAAAGGTCCTGGGTTCGAATCCCGGTGGGGCAAATTTTGTGTGATGAATACGAACATTTGAACCTGAGTCATGGTATGGATGTTTATATGTATTTCTAAATAAATAAATACTTATACCTACATGTATCAGTATTCGAGGAGCTCGATGGCGCAAGTGGTAAGCGCGTTCGTCTGCGATCGTTGAAGTTAAGCAACTTTCGCAGTGATCGGTCATTGGATGGGTGACCAAAAATTTACTATCTCGAGCTCCTCCGTGCTTCGGAAGGCACGTTAAGCCGTTGGTCCCGGCTGCATCTGCAGTCGTAAGCAGCCATCAATTCGCACTGGGCCCGCATGGTGGGTCATGGCCCCGTCTCCCTATTCCATCCATGGGTAAGGCCTGTGCCCCAGCAGTAGGGACATTAATAGGCTGATGATGATGATGGTATCAGTATTAACGAATTGTACTCGTTACTCAATAACACAAGCCAGACAGTGGTTACTTTGCGGCTAGACAAATTTGGTGTGTGTCTTAGAAATATTTATTTGTAATACACAAATTCGTGACAATTAAGGTCTCTGCCCACTACACAGTATCATACCGTGACCGTGCTATGAACGTGTCAGGCAAAAAAATATTCTTCGTATTAAAAAGTATGAGACAATGCCCACTAGCCCGTTCCGTCACCGACCAGCACCGTCGCGTGCCATGCACAGAGCGGCTACTATTGTCGGCGAAAATATTTTGGTTCGCGCATGGCACGCGACGATGCAAAACCGATGCGCGCAGGCAACAAAACGGTGACTATACGGGTTAGAACCGCGTATGATGACCGTTATATAGGCGTCTTAAACGCCGGAAGTACTAAAAGAACTTTTCTACATCTTCAACTAAGTGCTTATACAACGTCCAAAATTCTCCTTCGGTTTTTCGTTCTTTTATAGAATCGTGAATCCAGTAGCGTCGAGTGGTTTTTTTGATTCTGTTCTTCTTCCTCATCCAATATTATGGCAATCATTGCCAGTTGTCTAACAGTTAATGTTTTAATAGCCATATCTATTGTATTTAAAACTTGATAGCACTCCGCAGACGTCCATTCATTACCGATACACATGTAAGAATGAAACGGCTTCTTATCGATTTTGGTGAAGACCTCATACAAATTACGCAAAGGCAACATGCGGGTTGCATACGGGGTGCATACCGGCAACATACGGGCATTATACGCCGTCGATCCGTTTCAGTGGGCATATCAAGCCGTATCGTGTCACTTTCCGTGTTTGATACGGTCCTAGCACGTTCATGGTATGAAACGGTGTAGTCGGTAGAGACCTTTAACAAGATGGTTTCTCAGAATCGAAACAACGTTGTTTTGTCAGCTAGCACCTAGACAAAAAGAAAAGTTATAAAATAAAATGTTTTGTTTTAAACGTAATAAACAGCAAGTCTAATTGAATAAAATACAATACTATTTAACTTGGCAACATTGATTTTCTTTTTCACTAAATAGAAATTACGCATAAAAAAACTCAAAATTGGTCAATAAACTTAGGAGTTGTTAATACTTATAATCATACCCAGTGCTGGGGCAGGCCTTCCCTATGGATGGAATATGGAGATTGGGCATTGACCCACCACGCGTGCCCAGTGCGGATTGGCGGGTGCTAACGACTACAGATGCAGCCGGGAACAACGGCTTAACGTGCCTTCCGAAGCACGGAGGAACTCGAGATAGAAGATTTTTGGTCACCCATCCAATGACCGACCACTGCGAAAGTTGCTTTACTTCAACGATCGCAGCCGAACGTACTAGCCACTTGCGCCATCGAGCTCCTCAAGACATTCCTCTTCAAGACTTTGATATCTTCCAACTGTCTTTGTATTACTCACCTCGCGCACTAGACTGACACGACCATTGCCTGTTTTAGCAACGACCAGGGGGCGATTCGCCTAATGATATTGATATGGCTATCGCTATCGCTTACGATTTCAGTTTGTTATTTCTGACCGCCGAAGATTTTCAATTTGTATTGGTAACAAAAATATTAAAAAAAATGAGGTTAAGATATATTTGAAAACCTTAACAAAATGAAAACGTAAGTTATAGCGATAGTAATAGCAATTAGGTTAGACGATTGACTCCCTGATTAGTTATTGAAACTAGTCTTGTGTAGTTCGCGAACGAAGTAGGCCGTAAGAGAGCTCCCACATGATAACTACTCGAACTAGTTCAAACATTTCCCGAACGAAATAATGACATATAGAAAGGTCATTAGTTCGTGACCGAATGAGCGAGAATGGCGTTAACTGGACGTATTTTGTTACGAAACTCATTACAAACAGGTAAAATTTCGAGGTTTTTTTTTTTTGAGGCCGGCTCTATGATTGCCACAAACATCTATTTATAAATAAAACTACTTTTAACTTTTATTTATTTATTGACGTTTCGCAGCAAAATTACGAAAAAGAATTTTAAATAAAGTACTTTATTAACTAAATTAACTAATAAATTCATGCATAGACAATAAAGTTTTAAAAATCTTCCAGTGAAATATCCGAACGTTCAATAAAAGTCTTTCGAAGGTAGCTCGATAAGAAAATAAAAAATCATTATTCTGACGATGCAGACCTGAAAAGGCTGAGAAACATCAATAAATAAATAAAGTTCGTGCATTAATCCGTTAAAACTAGTTTTATTTATTGAGTGATGTGCGTGAAAACCTAAATAAGAAACAAATATCTATTTATAATTTCTAAATACGTATTACTATCAACAAATTTGTAGGTAAAAGTACAGCATTGCCTAATCTTATTTATCACATGCGGCAAGAGCAGTATCAAAACGAGCGAACGATCTGCCTCTAACTGATTCGAACTGGGAGCTGACGTACTAGAAGAGCGAACTAGTTCGTTTATGGGCGGCGACCTACATTGAGCGATCACAGTTGCGAACTACTATACCTAAGACTAATAAAAAGAAACCACACGAACGTCGCGCACTTGGTGGCAACGGTCAGCTTTAGTCAATCTGGGGGCCATTCGCCTAACGGAAATGCTTTGGAAAACGCTAAAGCTTTCAATTTCATTTTGTTATTTCTGACCGCCGAAGGTTTTCAAATACCTAACGCTCATTTTCTCTGATATTGTTATTAACAATGCAAAAGAAAAAAAAAGTGCGAGGCATTTGAAAACCTCAAGCTGATAGAAATAATAAAATGAAATCGTAAGCAAGCGTTTTCCAAAGCATTTCCGTTAGGCGAATGGCCCCCTGGTCGTTGCGGCCACTGGTCGAGATCGTGGCCGTCTTGTGCTCGAGGTTCCTTAGAATTTACGAGAGACAGCCGAACAGACACACGGCGGAAAGTTGTTCTTTTAATAATTGAGTAACGCTACCGTCTATTGAATCCTAACAATGGACAAAATAATACAGACAATTTTATTGCAAGTCTTCTCGTAAACATAAAACAGATACACTTAAATTACTAACTTTTAATGATACCGCAGAACATAAATAGCAGGCATAGAGAAGCAATAGTCATCGTTATCAAACATGCAGTCGTGTACTCCTCCTGTAATATGACAATGTTGTAGCATATTATCTTAGATACATACAATCATCTATAATAATGGATCTTGTAACGTCGTTACTTCGCATCTTGAGAATAAAGGACCTCATAACTCAAGAGATATAAAAAAAACAATTAATTTTGATTTTTTAGGCATGCAACTGCTCGATGTTTAAATCTAAAGAAAAGATTATCCAAAAAGAATTAGTAGTTCACTAGCAAACCAGTGAACCAAATGTTCACCAAAACCTGATTTAAAAAAAAAATGTATTTAATTAATTGAGAACTTCGGAGATTTTGTGTGGTTTCGTTTGAAATTCGTGATTTCTCGAAAACCGGAAGTGCTACGTTACTCAAATACGGTTTGTAGTCTTATCAGACTATTCTTAACTTATAACTTAAATATTCTCTTTATATCTCTTACGGTTTGGCCGCTGAAACAGCACCACAGACGGACGGACGGACTTGTCTAATAGATAAGAGATTCGCCCGGATAGCGAAGGGTGCGGGTTTGAGTCCCGTCTACTGCCTGGTCCACGTGGATATTTTTCTAGTAACGTTTTCTTTAAAAACTATTAACTTTTTTTTAATTTAAAATGTTTAGGGACGTTTAAACTAATCATAATTACTATGGGTGAATACATTATTTAAATCTAAAGAAAATATAACTAGAAAAAATTCCACGCGGACCAGGCAGCAGACGGGACTCGAACCCGCACCCTTCGCAATCCGGGCGAATGCACTGACCAATTATGCTACCGCGGCCCTCACGGACCGCGTCGAAATTCTTTCTAGCTATTCTTAAGCTGCAAGGCAGCGCCATCTCTTCGCATTATAGGTAAACCCACAATGTCAAATCCGTCTGCTGCCTGGTCCGCGTGGAATTTTTTCTAGTTATATTTTCTTTAGATTTAAACATCAAGCAGTTACATGCTTTAAAAATAATAAAAATTATAACTATAATTGCTATTTCTTCTTTCAAATGTTTAATACTTGTAAAAGTATTCATTTGACATTGTGGGTTTACCTATAATGCGAAGAGATGGCGCTGCCTTGCAGCTTAAGAATAGCTAGAAAGAATTTCGACGCGGTCCGTGAGGGCCGCGGTAGCATAATTGGTCAGTGCATTCGCCCGGATTGCGAAGGGTGCGGGTTCGAGTCCCGTCTGCTGCCTGGTCCGCGTGGAATTTTTTCTAGTTATATTTTCTTTAGATTTAAACATCAAGCAGTTACATGCTTTAAAAATAATAAAAATTATAACTACATTATTTAAGATTAATTATGGTGCATGTCTACATTGCCTTTGGTGACTAAACAGGCAATTGGCTGATGCGAGAGAATTATTTTCTACCACATAAATGACAAGAGGTATTGCAATAGCCAGTATCAAACCACTGTTATGTGATTTATGTCTCTTTTTAGAAAGTGTTTCAAGCAATCCTTGGTCCATATAGTCATTATTTTGAGGGTTCATGGTTGCATGGACAAATTGCATCGAAAAAGCCGCGACCAAGCGTTTGCATCATTCCGTTCCCCTTGTTATCGAGTGCTTCCCCCTTTTGGTAGTGATTTTTAGAAGCGGCCATGTCCCTTTTGTTGCAGTCTAGTCTAGTCTAGTATAAAACGAAACAATGACCTCCTAACATTTGTTTTTACAATCCCTACTGCACTTAAAAGATCACATACGGTAACTGGTGATTGCGATAAATTCCCCAAAACACTAATATGGTAAACTTTTCTATTTTTCTAATATCATCATCATCATCATCATCATCAGCCTATTAATGTCCCCACTGCTGGGGCACAGGCCTTCCCTATGGATGGAATAGGGAGATAGGGCCATGACCCACCACGCGGGCCCAGTGCGGATTGGTGGGTGCTAACGACTGCAGATGCAACCGGGACCAACGGCTTAACGTGCCTTCCGAAGCACGGAGGAACTCGAGATAGTAAATTTTTGGTCACCCATCCAATGACCGACCAATGCGAAAGTAGCTTAACTTCAACGATCGCCGCCGAACGCGCTAACCAGTTGCGCCATCGAGCTCCTCATTTTTCTAATAACTTATCTTATAATTTCAAACCTATATCTGTTATAGGTTATTTGTGAATAGCAACAGCTGTGTGACTTAATTACGATAAGCCTATCGGTATTTATTTATAAGAATAACAAATATTTTTAATTGCGTAATAATGTGGAAATTATTAACTAAAATATATCACTCCTTACCTTGTCACGATATGATTCTATACTTCGTATCCGTTTTATGATTAGATTTCTTAATAACTAAGCAAAAAGAAGCACTGATATATCTGAAAACGACCCGACTACGCTCACAACCGGTAACCAAGCCTCTAACACCATTGCCATTGCAGCACACAATCGTATGTATATAAAATACTTCCTGTTTCAAAACACCACCAATCACAATAGGTACATCGCAACAAGATTGCGATAATATTTAGAGATTGAAAAACTTGAATCATATCAGATAAAGCAACACAAGCTGAATGCAGAAATCGTCTGGATATAACTGGTTGGTCAGGACGAGTCGCTGGAGTCCACCCAGGTGAACTTGTTACGTGGACCACTGGTGAGAAACGGCTCTTGAAATTGCATGCGTGCAGCAAAAACAAGAGACACCAAAACACCAAATCCGAGAAATATTCGTGTGAAAAGAAAATGTAATGAGATGAAATCGACCATAGATAATATGATATACCGGGTGTTTATGAATCAGGATTTGTTTAATGTCAACACTATTGTTATTTTACATTACTGTACTTAAACTTTTTTTTATTGTACGTACTTAATTTAAATTCAGTTGTTGTTATTGTTAACCTTGTGTACACTTATCACTGACCAGTAAAACTGATAATTAATAATGTGCGGACTGTCTGTAACTTATTATTCAAAGGAATCGGTTCACAGTGAAACTAAGCTGACAATATGTATAATAATAACAATTTTAATACGGACGGCTACAATGTAACTTATTTTTTATTTGATTACATCATTACAAACTATACACGCACACACACATACATAAACTTAATTTATAATACGCAGATATAAATTACGTTCAGGCTTTTATTTTTCTATACAAAAAACATTATAATGTAACAGGGCAAAAGTCATGTAAGTATACTAATAAAGAACAAGATAAAGCTTGGTGTACTGTATTCGTATCTGTTAAGCGCATTCGAAAATGTCATTTGAATGAGTCTCTAACGCAAGTCTGAAAATTATTTGTCTGAAGTTCTTTAATCTAACTTTTCTCCGTACCTAATACCTTATATTTATTAGAACCATTAAGATAAATATATGCAAAAACGAGATTTTTACTTTGCTACTTTTAAAAGCAACTCTTAATGAATCCACTGACCACCTACATACGTTTCTCCTTTCTAGGAATATACTCAACGTCAACATTTTCGATTCGCAACTGCACCTGCTCTTTATGAAACTTAATGCCACCTTTGCCAACAACAGTTTTCAGCTCGAAATTATGAATAATATGAGCTAAGCCACACTTCACTTGGAGTTTCGCGTATCGCATTCCGATGCACGTTCTGTTTCCGAAGCCGAATGGTTGATAAATAGCACCAAGATTTTTCTTGTCAGCAAACCGATCAGGGTTGAACTCCTGTGGATTTTCAAAGTATTTAGCATCGTGATGGTATTCGTAAATAGGCGTGAATATGGCAGTACCCTTTTCGATTTTAATATTTCCAACGGGTAGCACCGTATCCTCCGTACATCTTCTGGTCGAAAAACCAATCGGAGGGTACACTCTTAGAGCTTCATTGATAACATTATCTAAATACTCCATTTCTGATATGGCATCAAATGACAGTTTCCCATCGTACTTATCGAATACATTATCAACTTCCTCCTGAACTCTTTTTTGGATTTCGGAATGTCTGCCTATTTCAATCATAGCACCAAATACAGAGGATGCCGCTGGCTCTACTCCAGCAATGAAGAAAAAGAAACCTTGCGCCGCCAAAAGTTCATCTGTTGGTTGCATTTCTATATTCTTATCTTCATTTTTCATAACTCCGTTCTTCTGGATGCTCAAGCAGATGTCAGCAAAATCATGTTTTTTCACATTCTCTTGTTCGCGTTGCCTAAACACCTGTTTCATAGCTCCAATAAAAAATGGTTCAAATTCTTTGAAGAACTTCAAGCGTAACGCTTTGAATAGTTTTGGAGACAAGCTCGCTAAAGCAAACTTTATATTAGTCAACAAATTCGCTCGTGCCGCTTTTTTTGCCATATCCAAGAAGGGTGAATCGAATGTAGATTTACTGCTGACCCCGAAGACCGCAGCGCCAACAGCAGCGCAGCAGAAAGTAGTCAACGTCTCGTAGGTCTCTTTTGGCTTTTGCTTAACAGGATGATTATGCAAGTACTCGATAAAGTCCTGAGCACTCTTGTCCATAATGTAGTACATGTTTTTGAGCTTAGCTGACGTAAAAAGTGGGGTCATCTTTTGCCTCATCAGCTTCCACCGAGCGCCACTCATGAATAGTATATTGTCTGCTAAGTAGTCGTCTTCAATGTAATCGACTCCCCTATCGATAAACATTGATCCCTGCACCACGTAAAGGACATTTGTCACATCTTTGACATACAGCGCCGGCGTCCACAAACTCCCAAAGCCTACGGCTGGTTCATCGGGGTACTTTTTGTACATGTCCACCAGTATTTCAAAAAAAGCCCTGTCGCCAGTAATGAAGTCCCAAAAGGGACCCATCAATCTATTCCTGTTATCGAATTTCACTCCTCTCTTTCGCCAATATGTTTCATTGTATCTTCCTTTTAGATAAGCTGCCGTCAAAACAAAGATTGTGAATAATAACAGTATGAATAGGAACATGGTTCCTACTTATGATCTGCCACAACAATGAAGTGTTAAATATTAATATTTCTGTTTTTATATTTGTTTTAAACACCGATAACAGTTTTGGCTGAGTCATCATGAGTTGTTTTACCGGTTCGTTTATCAATAATATAATATTATAAACAATACTGGTAGCATTAGGTATATTTTTGTATGTAAAGTATATTATGGCGACGCAACGTAAAGGAACGTGTATGTCTACTTTTATAAAAACTAGTTTTTGTACTTATTTAAGAGTCAGTTATTTTACGTACCAGTTGTAAGAATCGACAAACACAAGGAAGCAAACTCATTTGTACTTAATTGACTACACATATTGATATGTGTTGGTGTTGCTAAAAATAAATTTATCAGTCTACACTTCGTAGGATTATCAAAGATAAAACTTGAGATAAATTTGGTAATGAGTTGTAAATTATTTAAAATTGCTGAAGTGTAAATTGTATTGATTGTTCGTCTGTGTATTCCCCGCAATTGTGTTTACCATTTATCCTGCTTTAACGGACATGTCCGGTGTTTAATATTTTTGTCCGCACCTTTGAGTTCGTGCAGAATTATCATAATTTTAATGGTCAATTCATACTAGCGCAGAGTCGAAGCGCCTCGAAACGTATTTCAAAAACGTAACTAAGCAAATACATCATTATATCGTCGACCGTAATTTCAATTGGCGTAAGGGACAAAAATGAGAAAATCACTTTTTTAGCGTTCTACACTCAGTTTGAAATTCTCTATCGAATGGTATATTTGAAATGTTGATATCTTGCAAAATTGGTTCGTTAAGACCCAATTTTTTTTATACTCTAAACACGTTTTTGTGTAAAAAAAGACTTTAAGGGTCTCGGTTATCCAGACTTAACGTCGTATGTAACACTATGTAAAAAAGTAGTAGGGCATAATTGATATACTATATTTTCACATCCTTTACGATCACAATACAATATTATCATTACTAAGAAATAGGTCGTAAATGTCACACCCTGTTTTCAAGCATCCTTTTTTCTGATATTATGTACGTAGTAAATGTCATACTCTGTTTTTGTGTCAAAAAAAAAATGGAAAAATGTGAAATGTGTGAAAATGGTACAATCCCAAAACGGTTTCACAAAAAATACAGTGAGTTACCGTTTATGTCCAAAGTTGTGGACACACTTCCAGAGACCGACGAAGAAGATGATGACGTAGATTTAAGTGCTTAAATTTTTATTTCGTAAACAATTGTCTTCAGTTTTCATTATTCTTTCAGTCAAATTGTATTTTGGAAAATACATACAGAGTTTTTGATTATTTAAGATTTTAGCAATTTTTTTTCTTGCTTAAATAGTAATTTCAATGATTTTGAGATTACATACCTTTAGAGAGGTCACCAAAAATTGTTATGCTGACTTTGAAATTGTTTATTTTTTTATTTTGTGTCTTATTGTTATAGTCATCCTATTATGTATGATGACGTTTTTGTTCAGGATTTAGGCCCACTTGCACCAAAGTACTTAATTCAAATGAAGCCTAACAGATAATTAATTTCCTCTTTGTCAATTGTTAAAAGACAAAAAGAGATAGAATGAGGCTATTTTGAATTAAGAACTTTGGTGCAAGTGGGCTTTGGTTCCTAAATTTTGTTGTTAGATTAAAGCCCACTTGCACCAAAGCTCTTAATTCAAAATTAGGCTTAATCGTGTTTAACACATCATTTCATCTTTGTCAATTTAAAGTCAAATAGAGATCGAATGAGGTTTCAACATGATAAGCTTTAAATTTGAATTAAGAACTTTGGTAAAAGTGGGTCTAAGTGATGTTTGTTATTTTATTGGAGAAGTTATCCAGAGATTTATTGTTATTGCATTTTGTAAATTTTATACGTCATTTAAAGCGTTTCAATCATTGAGCGTGGACTAAAGATGTTAGTTATTTTAATTTTTATCATTTACATGTTTCTTAGCCAGCTATTCAAAATAGTTATGAAACGGAAATAGTTCCTTTCTGCGAAATCTGCGATTAATTAAGTTTGATTTCAGTTCCGTAATGAATGATTGCCATACTCGACTCTTCAGTTAGAGAATTCGAGCGCTTTATTATTGTGAAATAAAAAGAATATGACATAACTCTGTCTTCTTTTTTATAAAACATTACAAATGACCTCAAAAACGAAAACATCCGTAGTAATTTAATTATTTTAATAAGAATTTCGTTTGGTTACGTCTTTCATTTATTTTTAACTAACCTTTACTTCCCAATGGGTATGTATTGTGTACATTTTCACGAGCTGTATGGGACAGAAGTGGTTTAAATGAGGAGGTCGTAAGGGACTTTGTTTAAGAAGATAAACAATTTAGAGTATTTTCAATAGCTACAGGTTAAAGAACTCAAAATTTTATGTATGCTTTCCTTTGACATGATCAAAATAAGCGTACAATATAAAAAGTTACAGCTGTTTAAAATAAAATTAAAACGTTTTTGGCTTCTCCTGAAAAGTAATGGTTTGTCCCTTACGCCAATTGAAATTACGGTCGACGATATTAGCAATGTAATGTATGTTCCTTCTCAGAGAAAAAGAAGATGCACGAATTCGCGCGCATTCGATGTTATCGGCTCAGAATAAATAATTTTATTATTATTTTTTTTTTGCCTAAACGGTAGGACACGTCATTCCTAAACTTTGTTAAACCATTTTTTTTTTTTACATATTTTTATTTTTTATTTTATAGTCATAATTTTTATATTATTTGCATTTTTTTTTGTTTGTAATGAAAAGTGACTTTATGAGTTACCTCATATTGAAGTCATTTTTCAATTTGACGACTCTGTATATAATACAGGGAGAAAAAAACAGCCCTTGCTGAGTTTCTTGCCGGTTCTTCTCAGTACAAGGTCTCCCGCCGTAGATTTGCGAACCGATGGCGTAGCTTTTCGACATTCACAAGTGCTTGTAACAGCCTAGACTGAATAAACGATATTGAATTTTGAATTTAGAATTTTTTTTGAATTTTTTGAATTTTTAATTATCTGGATTACGTTGCGGATATAAGAATGAATTTACTATGTTACTGTTTCTGAAATTCGCTTCGATATGGTTAGACTCTGCGCGAGTATAAATCACACTAATATTATGAAGGCGTAAGTTTGTGAGTGTGTGAGTGTGTATGTTTGTTACTTCTTCACTTCTAGGAGTGTTCAAGTATTACGTAACGCAAATTTTTGACCCGCCGTATCGATATCCTGCCCCCCCAACCTTCAACGTAACACCCATCTGACCATTTTTTACCCAAATGTCACATCTATGTTGCGGAAACTACCGGAAAGTCGCTAAATTCCTTTTGTAATTGGTTTTAATCATTTTTTCGGTAGTTATTAATAATTAGAACAATCGATTTCTAATTCGCAATACAGATTTTAATGCCCTAGTTTTTTTTATTTAAATAAAAAACAATGAGGAGTTCGATGGCGCGGGTGGTTAGCGCGTTCGGCTGCGATCGTTGAAGTTAAGCAAATTTCGCAATGGTCGGTCATTGGATGGGTGACCAAAAAATTTACTATCTCGAACTCCTCCGTGCTTCGGAAGGCACGTTAAGCCGTTGGTCCCGGCTGCATCTGCAGTCGTTAGCACCCACCAATCCGCACTGGGCCCGCGTGGTGGGTCACGGCCCAATCTCCCTATTCCATCCATAGGGAAGGCCTGTGCTCCAGCAGTGGGGACATAAATAGGCTGATGATGATGATGATGATGAAAAAACAATGTACGTAACGCGTTGATCGAACCCCCTCCCGTCCCTGTAACGCATCGTAACGTTTTACAAGACTCCCCCTCCCCCCAAATTGCGTTACGTAATACTTGAACGCCCCCTAAACGGCTGGAGCGATTTTAATCAAATTTGGTCCATACGTACTCCATAGTTAGCGGAGACTCTGGATTAACACATAGGCTTCGTTTTAATGCGGGTAAATATTCCTAATAAACTTCAGGTAACACCGCGGGGCACAGCTAGTTGACCAAAAGCAGTTTCTTTATCATCATTGCAAGAAGACTAAGAAGCAAAATTGCCATTTTGTTAAATTATATAAATCTGTTTCTGGTTATCATTTCGATTATGCACTATCATAAACTACACTGCTAATTAATATATGTAACATTTTAATGAAATAAAAATTATAACATAAATGAAGTTATTTATTTACACGAGATTCATACAAAAATGCAAATTTGGCACACATCTCATTTCTTACCTAGATTGAGACATGATATTTTTAACTAAGCCTAAAGATTAAAAATAAGTGAATAAAAATTTCTTAAAAAGAATAAAGTTTTGGTGTCTTTAAATTGCTCAATATATAGATATTAAGAGAAATTTTCCACGCGTTTAATTGATTAAAGAAAACTAATTACTAGCTTATCAATTTTCTAGGAAAGTATACTACATCAACGTTCTTTATTCGCACTTGTGTTTGATCTTTCGCGAACTTTATTCCTCCACTACCGATAACAGTTTTTAAATCAAAATGATGAATTATGTGTGCTAGGACACTTTTGACTTGTAGTTTAGCATAACGCATGCCGATACATATTCTACCACCGAATCCAAATGGCTGATATATTACCCCCAATCTCTGTTTAGTGTCATCAGAGAACCTCTCCGGATCGAACACATGGGGTTGTTCAAAGAATTCAGGATCATGGTGATAAGCATAACTAGGAATGTAAATTTTGGTACCTTTATCAATTTTTATATTTCCCACAGGTAAAAATGTCTCTTCAGTACATCGTCTAGTTAAAAAACCAATCGGAGGAAAGGTTCTTAGGGATTCCGTTAGCACTTTGTCCAAATACTCCAATCCCATTACAGCATCATAGGTTAGTTGTCCGTTATTCTTATCGAAAGCCCCATCTATTTCTTCTTGGAGCCGCTTCTGAATTTCAGGATGCCTTCCTATTTCAATCATTGCACCAAATACAGCTGCTGCTGTAGGTTCAACCCCTGCCGTAAAGAAAAAGAAACCTTGCGCGGCCAATAACTCATCTGTAGGTTGCATCTGAAATCCCGTCTCTTCGTGTTTCATCACACCGCTTTTCTGCAGACTCAAACACATATCAGCAAAATCGTGTCTCTTCACTCCCTCTTTTTCTCGTTGCCTAAATACTTGTTTCATTGCACCAATAAAAAATTGTTCGAACTGTTTGAAGAATGTTATTTTAAGTGCTTTGAAAATTGTTGGTGACACGCTTGATATGGTAAATCTTATGTCGGTCCACCAATTTGAAGAAAAAGCTTTTCTGGTGATATCTAGGAACGGCGAAATGAATGTTGATGCATAACTGACTCCAAAGACAGCATCGCCAATTGCGTTACAGCAGAACGTCGACAGCGTGTTAAATGTATTTCCTTTTTGCTTTTCAGGATTCTTGTGCAAGTACTGGATGAAATCTTGAGTACGTTTCTCGATAATGTAGTACATGTTTTTTAATTTAATTGGAGTAAATAGTGGAGTCATTTTCTGCCTCATGAGCTTCCACCGTACACCGCTCATGAAAAGTATATTATCTGCCAGGTAGTCTTCTTTGTGGTAGTCTATTCCCCGGTCAATGAACATAGGCCCCTGCATCACATACTGGACATTCTTTGGGTCTATGACAAACAGCGATGGTGTGAATAGCGTACTAAACCCAACCGCTGGTTCATCGCGGTATTTCCTATACAATGTATGTATAGTATACATGTCCCCGAATATTTCGAACAACGCTCGGTTGCCAGTTAAGAATTCATAATAAGGGCCAATGATAAGATTGTTTCTCTTGTCGAATATGACTCCCCGCTTTTTCCAATGTCTTTCATTATAACGTCCGATAATAAAAGCGAATGTAAAAATAAATATAGTAACTACTAGAGACAAAAGAAGAAACATGTTTACTATCAGAGGTTGCAAATAAAACTGCCACTTCATTTCGGGCATTCATATCACTTTTGTGAACTATTATAGCGTTGTAATGTTATCAGTATCATTAAAAGACGTGATCTTAGGGAAAAAAATGAAGAAAAAATAACTGCCTAACATTCAAGCAACTACTAATCAAAATAATAAATGAGTTGTTTGCTTGCGAGGAATGTAATTTGGTGATAACTCTATTATTCATCTTGTATTGTAAATACTAAGTTGTCTACAATATGTGGATTTTTTTTTTGTTGTTAGTACCTATATAGTAAACTAGCGGCCCGCCCTCGCTTCGCTTCGGTGTAGAGCTGAAGTGTTTTTTTCTCAGGCTTGTATTATACACAATGACATTCTTCTATGATTCTTCTTATACCTGCATGCAAAGTTTCAGGGTTAGGAGTGGAGCAATGTGTTCAGGTGTAGTCAGGGGGGTTAGGGGAGGATCAAGGAGGTCGGGGTAGTCAGGGAATTCGGGGGTCTGGGGATCAGGGGGGGAGGAGGGTCAGGGTTGTTAGGAGGGGATCGACAGAACCCCTCAACTTACAAAGAATGTCATCCTGTTGCTATTAAGCCGAGTCTCTAACAAACGTTTTAGGGAACATTCAGATGCAAAAACTGTCAAATATAACAAAAGTTTCATAAATATTATGTCAAAATTAAAACGTCGTTATGAAAAGTTGCACTCGAAGCGAAGTTTTTGATTGCAGCCCCCGCTATTGAATTGTCAAAAAAATGGCCGATGAAACAATACCCTGCCCCCTTAGTGCCCCTCGACCCGCGCGAGGATGATTTGTGTACGAGTTTTCCATCGGGCTCGGAAAGCAAAAACGTTGTTGATGCAGACAATTATGTGTAGAGAAACAAAGTTTTGTGCAGACGATTTTGTTGTATGTTGATATGTTTTTGTGTGCTGGAGATCCGGCTTTAAACATGTGAATGTTAACGTTTTTACCTTCCATCTTTCACTAAGTCACAAAATCGCCTCATCGGATTTGGTAAAAATGTCAGCGCACAGTGTTTTATAACTAGGATTAACACATAAAATATTCATTATATCTGAGAAGAATTTTAGGCTCGAGCAGAAATACGTATAAGTAATGTTTCTGCCGCTTTCTAAAAGGTGTGTCACAATTTATGTCTAAATGCGGATAGGTAAATATTAATTCAATATTAATGTAAATACTAAAAAAGTAATAATAACAGTAATAATGAATAATTTTTGGTGAATGACATTAAAATGTATAGTTAATTTTAACAATAATAATTTAATAATAAAATTATTTAATTTAATTTTCTTTCGCGTCGGTGTCGTTGCACGTTACGCGCTTTCTAGGCAGAACTGAAAACCAGTGCTTTGATCTCAGAGCAAAAGAATCGCTGAGTTTTTGCCTTTTTCTGTCGTTTTTATTTGTTTACTTGAATTTGTGTGCTGTACTGATGGGCATAAATGATTTGTCTATCTATCTAATCTAATGAATTTCCTAAAATTTTCTAGAATGGTTCCCAAAATCCAATGTGAGAAGTAAGGCATTCCACTCGCATTGGGGCACCCGTCTGGGAAAGTTATCTCCACCTTACAGACGACCACAGTAAAATAACAGTGACATTTTCTGGTGGTGTTGTGTTTCTGTCGGTGAATAAGGTTCTAGGGGGAGCCTGTGGAGACAGGATAGGGGATTGCGTCAGGGTTGGCAACAGCACGAGTGATATCTTTATTCTTTGCCGCGTACCATCAGGCCGACCATATGGTTGTTCGCCACCTTCTTAACATAAACAAAAAGTGATTCCCAGCGATAGTTCTAATTCTTCGGACGAGTTTGTGGACAAAGCCTAGTCTAATATATTAACTGTAAACAAGCTAATATATGTTTCTAACATTCTGATTTATTATTTAACAAATAAAAAGGCGTTTGCTTTTAGTTAAGTAGTATTTATTATTTACCACAAAACAACTTTTATAATTAATCAAGTCCTTATTAATAAGTTAGCAAAATTGCCTCCACTGTTAATTATGTTTTTATACCTAGTATATTTGGGGTTATCTTTTCGATATAGAATTATTAACGTACTTGTTATACCATCAAGCAAATATATTTCTTTAATTAAAATATGATATCATAAAATGTGAAAGGTCTTATGTTTCGATTAATTTTACCCAAAACAAAAACAGATAGATGATAACGGATATGAGTTAGTGATAAACGCAAAGTACAATACACAATTAATCATTGTAGTTATTTGCTCAACGTATGACAACAAAATACATAAGGGTTAAAGTTGGCAACTCTAGTATCTTCCTAGACTTTGCGGACTATTATTGGCGCTTACTAGGAGATAATTTTCCAACCGTTTACTTGATTACAGAAAAAATAATTACTAGCGTCTCAATTTTCTAGGAATGTATTCTACATCAACGTTCTTTATTCGCAATTGTATTTGATCTTTACCGAACTTTATTCCACCACTGCCGATGACAGATTTTAAATTAAAATTATGAAGAATGTGTGCTAGTAAACTTTTAACTTGCAGTTTAGCATAACGCATGCCGATACATATTCTAGTGCCGAATCCAAACGGCTGATATAATACCCCCAAATTCTGCTTTCTATCGTCAGAGAACCTCTCCGGATCAAACACATGGGGTTGTTCAAAATATTCAGGATCGTGATGATAAGAGTAAACAGGAGTGTAAAGTTTGGTACCCTTATCAACTTTTATGTTGCCCACAGGTAAATATGTTGTCTCAGTACATCGTCTTGTTGAAAAACCAATCGGAGGAAAGATTCTTAGGGATTCCGTTAGCACTTTGTCCAAATACTCCAATCCTATTACAGCATCGTACGTTAGTTCTCCATTATTATTGTAGAAAGCCTCATCTATTTCTTCCTGTAGCCGCTTTTGAATTTCAGTATGTCTTCCTATTTCAATCATTGCACCAAATACACCAGCTGCTGTAGGATCAACCCCTGCCGTAAAGAAAAAGAAAGCTTGGGCGGCCATTAACTCATCTGTAGGTTGCATCTGGAATCCCGTCTCTTCGTGTTTCATCACACCGCTTCTCTGCAGACTCAAACAGATGTCAGAAAAATCATGTCTCTTACTTCCTTCTTTTTCTCGCTGTCTAAATACTTGTTTCATTGCACCTATAAAAAATCGTTCGAACTCTTTAAAGAATGAAATTTTAAATGCTTTGAAAATTGTCGGGGAAACGCTTGATAAGGTGAATCTTATGTCGCCCCACCAACTTGAAGCAAAAGCTTTTCTGGATATGTCTAGGAACGGCGAAACGAATTTAGATGCATATCTGACTCCAAACACAGCATCACCAATTGCATTACAGCAGAACGTGGCCAACGTATCTAATGTATTTCTTTTTTGCTTTTCAGGGTTCTTGTGTAAGAACTGGACGAAATCTTGAGTACGTTTATCGATAACGTTGTACATGTTTTTCAATTTGTTTGGAGTAAAAAGTGGTGTCATTTTCTGCCTCATAAGCTTCCACCGGTCACCGCTCATGAAGAGTAGATTGTCTGCTAGGTAGTCTTCTTTGTGGTAGTCTACTCCCCTGTCGATGAACATTGGCCCTTGCAACACATACTGGACATTCTTCGGGTCTATGATGAACAACGATGGTGCAAATAGCGTACTGAACCCAACAGCTGGTTCATTTCGATATTTTCTATACATGTCCCCGAATATTTCGAACAACGCTCGGTTGCTAGTCAAGAATTCCCAATAAGGGCCAATTATGTTATTGTTTCCCTTGTCGAATAACACTCCACGCTTTTTCCAATATCTTTCATTGTAACATCCGATAAAGAAAGCGAATGTTAAAATAAAAACAGTTACTACCAGTGACAAAAACAGAAACATGTTAACTGTCAGAGGTTGTAAATAATACTGCAAATGTGATTTCGGACATAATATCGTTTTTTTATGGATATGCGCTATCAGTACATTGTAATGTTATCAGCGTCATTAAAAGACTTGAACTTAAGCAAAAAAAAAGAAATACCAATAAAATTAACTGACATGACAAGTACTAGTCATATTATGAAGAATGTAATTTGATGACGTTTTTATGATATTGGTCAAACGATCAAATTGACATATTAGAAATAAGATAAATTGGTAATCCTCTAATTCCTCTTTTAATAAAATTATGTCATTTGCCAAATACGCCTTTAGTTAAGTAATTAAAGTACACTTAACAGCGAAAACAAATAAAGGTACCTATATTTTTTTATGTAAACAGAACTACAGCCTTTACATATATATACATATAATATACTATAATAGTAGAAGCCATATTTTAAATATATAATATTCAACAAGCGCAAATAATGTATATTGACTTTTACAAATAAATAAGTAAAATCAAATGAAATGACACGTGGACCGGAAAAAACATAATGACATAATGGACATAAATGGCTTTGGACTCTATGCTTCTATTGGATAGCCTTTTCCGCCTAGATAAACTTCTTTCAGCAACTGTACATGGAATTGACCAACGGCGTATTTGGAAAATAACATAACTTGACGATAAGAATCTGAGATTTCTAATTTGACGATTTGACCAATGTCGTAACACCCTTTGATGATAACTCTTTTATTCAACTTATTTTATAATACATACTAAGTTCTCAGCATTTTTTTTAATCATTTTGACTACAACTCTTAGCACACTTCGTATCTTACAGTTTTCAACGTATTTAGACAATATTAAAACGTAAACGACAACAAAATATTTTTTAATATCAGATAAATGCGTGACACTTACCTACGCGCCATTTATTTTCCGACATTTCCGGCAACACGCCAGGAGATACTGATGGAGTTATGTGAGACACCGTTCCAAGAACTGGTCTAACGGCTGCTTGAGAGGGGAGGGGCTAACCACTGAAAACCTGACAATGCCCCTCACCTCACGCGCGTTGTAGCTCCACCAAGCATGTGGTTGCCAGCTGATGACCCATCGGCCGACGGGGTTTGCTCCTCATAATCCCTTTCCGCGGCCTCCTCCTGCGAGATGACTTCCTCGCAAGTCGCAGTCGGCATAAGTATATACAGTCGGCAATAAAAACTAAAAATTCTATCATTTTTGCTTTTTCACTGTCGAAATAATCAAAGTTAAGATTGAGTAATATAATAAGTTAAAATGCAAATTATAAATTAAAATTCTAAGTAAAGGAGTCTTTTATTTATGGCAGATACCAATAAAGGAGATTGTTCAGCTTCCATACATGTTTGGCCTAAAAACCAATAATCATGAAAAGGACATTGCTCGGTCCCCATACATTGAATGCCCTAGAACGCCCAGCAATGAGAAAATGCTAGTTGTGTTCGGAATCATTCATAAACTCTAAATAAGCATTTGTTGAGATACGGACAACTTGAGGAACCGTGGCCTACTACAGAATGTATTAGATTTTGAGGTTATAATTATACTTAATCGTAAAAGATGTACACTTTATATATTCTGAATAGATTTAGTGTTTACCTCTATGTAAGCACTTAAATAATATGCATTAAATGAACATAAAATGCAATTAATAATAAAAATAATAAATGCTTATATTCATATTGATTTATGAGTTTTGTCAGTTGGCACCTATGATACCTATACCTACCTGTAGTAGGTAGGTAATGATAGATTTCTTTTCAAATGAAATGTTCAGTCTTTCCATTTACCTGTTTCTATACTTTACTATCGGTAATTAGGTATGTACCTGGTTATCATTATTATTTTCATAAAAATAAACAGATATTACATGGAATGGGAGTATAAACTATCTTTAGATAATTTCAGAAATAATCTTTTTATAAATATAATATAAATACTAGTAATAAGTATTATTAACTAAGGTACCTAGTTCTAATTTTATGTTGATAAATACCTATGGTCGCCTACATTGCATTACTAAGGTAAACAATCTTGGCACAACTTTTTAACAGAATCACCCATTTAATAATAAAATATTAACGAAGCCAATAAACTATTAAAATAAATCGTTATTATAGACTGAAACATATTGAATCCAGTTATCAGTTGATTTTTAATGCTGTATATTCAATAAAAAGGAGTGCCAAGTTGGATGAACAGACTGTAGTATCTAGTAACAGAACTTTTATTTTTTATTTTTTTAAACAGATTGTCCGTTTACTATGATTAATTGCTAATAAGTTAAAAAAATAATAGAAAAATAATAGTGAAGGACATTCTTTTGGGCATGCTAGGGCCGATTTCGTCGATGTCCTTTGCTTTTTAGATTCAAAATTATATATAAATTACTGTAGACACGAAAATTATTGACGGACACCCCTGAGAACTTAGTGTAACTATAAACCATATACACTAAACGATTTTGAGGTTATGTTTGCAAATAAAAAATATTCAAAAATAATCAAGAACAAATAAGTTATTTAGTAAACTAGGGAAATCAAGCCAAGTACCGAAATTATGTATTAGATTCAGGTATATAGAGCATCTCTTATCTATTAGACGAGTCCGTCTGTCCGTGGTGCTGTTTCAGCGGCCAAACCTTAAGAGATAGATAAAGAGAATATTTAAGTTATAAGTTAAGAATAGTCTGATAAGACTACAAACCGGATTTGAGTAACGTAGCACTTCCGGTTTTCGAGAAATCAGGTTTTGGTGAACATTTGGTTCACTGGTTTGCTAGTGTAGAATAACAGAAAGTTTATGTTTTTAAAGTTAATGCACAAGAGTAACTTTTAAAATCAGGTATCATCTATGCATTTCCGGTTATAATAAGGAAGGTACTCTGTGACAGAAACTGTGTGATGATTGTGAATGAGCCGAGAGATTTTTTAAACTCTTGTTAACTTTGGCTAAGCTAAGAGCTTTAGGTTATACAGCAATATCTTCAGTAGCTTAATTATTTTTGTTATGTTTACATAATAACTGTATTTTAGATTTTTAGTGTATCACACCTTATAATGTGTTTATGGAGGTGTTTGGCCAAAAATGTATGGCAATTGCTACGAACCTCGATTGCTAGAATATTTTGATTTACCTACATTTGTAAAACTTTAACCACTTTCATCTTTTTAACAGTTTGAACTCAATAGAGGTAATTTTTTTTTTTTAATATTGTTTAACAATTTTAAATAATAAGCTCATTCAATTAGAAAAGAATGTCCATTCTGGAATAAAAGATGTAATAATTTTGGACTGTAATAAATAAGAAAGACTATAATTTCAATTACAATATAAATATTAAATAATATACTTTGATCTAAAGAAAAGTTTACTAGAAAAAAATCCACGCGGACCAGGCAGCGGACGGGACTCGAACCCGCATCCTTCGCTATCCGAGCGAATGCACTGACCATTATGCTACCACGGCCCTATTAGCCGCGTCGAAATTTTCCTAGCCTTAAGCTGCAAGACAGCGCCATCTCTTCGCATTATAGGTAACCCACAATGTCAAATGAATACTTTTTCAAGTATTAAACATTTGAAAGAAGAAATAGCAATTAAAGTTAGTTTTTTTTGTTTCTAGTAAACTTTTCTTTAGATTTAAACATCTAGCAGTTAAATGCTTAAAAAATAAATAAAATCATAATATACTTTGTATGTAGAACACGCCGAGCTCACCATTAATAGCTGACGCATATCAACATTAGTTGAAGAAAATAGTTTATGCATTTACCAATAAACATTGCTTTTAGTTATCAAGCGACACACTGGCTGTTTGATTTCTTATCTCCCGTCACCAGGAGCTAAAATTAAGTATAATAAATAAAACTGAACATTATGAGCAAGAAAGTCTCTTTATTGTAACTATTACGACTCACTTAACAGCGAATATATCTTGTGCAGTGTTACACACCAGTATTATGATAAGTATTGAAAATGATTTTTTTTTAATTAATATATTGTGGCTTATTCATAATATTATACTAAGCTAAGTTTGGGTCAAGGTAGGAAACGATGCGAGTGATATTTTTGGTATTGCAAGCGCCTATAGCACAGAACCCAACTTTCTGTGTTCTGTGGTCTACAGGTTATGGTGGTCGCTGACCATCAGGCGGACGATACACTTGTTTGCCACTCATTTAACATAAAAAAGGATTTTTTTTCAACATCACAATTTCTTTATTAATTTTTAAACCATAATTAGTTTAAATAATCTGTTTTACCTTCAATCGCAGATAGCGATCAGACTTGTTGTTACGATTGTTTAAAATATAAAGATTACAGCTAATTAAGTGCTTTTAACTTTCTTAGGAGTGTATACTACATCGACGTTATGTACTCGCAATTGTATTCGATCTTTGCCAAATTTTATTCCACCACTGCCAACAACTGTTTTAAGATCAAAATTACGAAGAATATGAGCTAAGCCACTTTTCACTTGTAGTCTAGCGTAACGCATGCCGATGCATATTCTATTACCGAATCCAAATGGCTGGTAAATTACGCCAAAATTTTTCTTTGAATCGTCGAACCTTTCTGGATTAAACACATGTGGTTCTACAAAATATTTAGGATCGTGGTGGTATGCGTAAATAGGAATATAAAGTTTGGTACCTTTATCAACTTTTATATTGCCTACAGGCAAAATCGTCGGTTCAGTACATCGTCGGGTTACAAAACCAAGTGGAGGATACATTCTCAGGGATTCCTTTATCACTTTGTCCAAATATTCCATATCCATTATGGCTTCGTAGGTTAGTTGACCGTTATACTTTTCGAAAACCTTATCTATTTCTTCCTGTAGCCGCTTCTGAATTTCATGATGTCTTCCTATTTCAATCATAGCACCAAATATACTTGTCGCTGTAGGTTCTACCCCTGCTATAAAGAAAAAGAATCCTTGAGCTGCCAATAACTCATCTGTAGGTTGTATCTGAAATCCCGTCTCTTCATGTTTCATCACACCGTTTCTCTGCAAGCTCAAACAGATATCAGCAAAATCATGTCTCTTCACTCCCTCTTTTTCTCGTTGTCTGAACACCTGTTTCATTGCAGCGATGAAAAATGTTTCAAACTGTTTAAAGAATTTAAGTTGTAATACACTAAACAATGCCGGGGTGAAGTTTGACATGGTGAATATTAAATTGTTCCAATGACTTGCAGAAAAAGCTTTCCTGGTTATATCTAGGAAAGGCGAAACTAATGTAGATGCATAACTGACTCCAAACACAGCATCTCCGATAGCACTACAGCAGAACGTGGACAGCGTGTCAAATGTATTACCTCTTTGTTTTTCAGGATTTTTGTGTAAGTACTGAACGAAATCTTTAGTACTTTTATCGATAATGTAATACATGTTCTTTAATTTGATTGATGTAAAAAGTGGAGTCATTTTCTGTCTCATTAGCTTCCACCGCACACCGCTCATGAAGAGTATGTTGTCCGCCAGATAGTCTTCTTTGTGGTAATCTACTCCCCGGTCGATGAACATAGACCCCTGCATCACATACTGGACATTCTTCGGGTCTAAGATGAACAGCGATGGTGTGAATAGCGTACTGAACCCAACCGCTGGTTCATCGTGATATTTCTTATACATCTCCCCGAATATTTCGAACAATGCTCGGTCGCCAGTCAGGAATTGCCAATAAGGGCCAATTATGTGATTGTTTCCCTTGTCGAATATCACTCCTCGTTTTCTCCAATATCGTTCATTGTACCATCCGATAAAGAAAACGAACGTTAGAATAATAACAGTAGCCACGAGTAACAAAAACAGGAACATCTTTACTGTCACAGTTAATAAACAATACTGCAGTGCTCGATTCGGGCATTCTTATCATTTGTATGAACTATCATTAAGTTCATTTTAACGTTATCTATGTCTTTAAATTACTACTTTGATTAATGTCTAATAAATGAATAAATACTTAGGCTAAATAAACAGAATTAGTTAATCACCTGATATTCAAGTACTATTGAGAATAAATAATGAGTCGTGAAAGAAGTAATTTGGTAATAACTTTATTTATAAGCTTTAATTCATCTTTCATCACAAATACTAAGCTATCAGCAAATTGTTAGTCTTCTATTCTTAGCACACTTTATAAATGTATTTGGTTTATTGATTGTTTTGAAGCGTACAGTCCACGTTAACGTTAATATGGACTACACGGAACCTGAAGTATACAGGCCGATAAGTTTCACGTTATTCCTCTTAAAGGTACTGGAGAGCATGTGTGATAGGAACTTGAGGGATGACGCTTTACAGCGAGTACCACTAGATACAAATCAACATGCCTACAGTATACGCAAATCCACTAAATCTGCAGTACATAACGTTGTGAAGCAAATAGAAAGCGGATTATCATCAAGACAATCAGCGCTGGGAAGACTCATAGATAATGAAAGCGTTTTTGACAAAACTAACTTCACCAGTATTCCCCAAGCATTTGGGAGACATGGCGTTAACTCTACGACTGCGGGATGGTTCAACAACATGCTCAAATTATAGGGCAATATAAGTGACTGTGAATACGACGAAAAGAGCCGTAGTGGCTCGGGGTTGTGCACAGAGAGGAGTTCTGTCTCCTCTCCTGTGGTTCATTGTGGTTGACGAATTAATTTGCCAGCTCAATCGAAGCAACTTCCATACATTAAGCTATGCGGTCAACATAGTGATTCTCATAAGCTGGCCATTCCAGAATGTGCTATGCAACTGAATGAGACATGGTATAAAACTAGACGAAAATTGGTGTATCAAACACCAACTATCGGTGAATCCGACCGGATAGATGGTCATGTTCACAAAGCAAACGTAACTTGGATGTAACCAACCTGTCATTGTCTAACGAGGTCAAATATCTAGGCATTATACTTAACCATAGGCTAACATGTAACAGTCACCTAGACCATAAGATGATCACAGCCGACGAAGTAACAAGAAGGGGATCAGCAAAGTGAAAGGCCCTGAGTCACTTCTGCCATTACCCTTTCATCAAATTCATAAACGGGTGCGCCAACGAACCATACAGAGCCACACACCCGTTGGCCCGAGGGCTGCAGGCAATCCATTATATATCCACATCCATCCATCCACATATTTTCCCTAGCCTCAAACCCAGACTAAATAAAAAAGTACTAAATCAATCTAACTACTGATCAATAAAATATGGTAAAAATCTGGGAAGAACAGACTATAAGAGGGCTAAAATAGGTAAGTCAAGTAGCAGACGTATTAGTGTCGCCACACACGGGCCACACGCCACAGCCACAAACGCCGCCACGAGAAGCTAGAAGCGGCTACTAAAGTGGCTGAAGCGCGCGACAGCGGCCGACTAAGGTAAGGGAGAGAGGGGTGGGGTATCGCGCGAGTCACGTGTGGCCAGTGTTGCCAACTCTACGTCTTTTTACGTAGATCTACGTATTTTAGGCCTTTTCTGGAAACCTACTAACTTCAGTCCCAGAATCTACGTATTTTCTTATTTTTTTTCAAATTTGTAAAATAACTTAATTCACTAGAATAAAGAAGAATATTTTCCGTTACTTTACTTAAAAACTATACAACTGTTTATTTCTTATAAAGATGTATCTAAACACTCTTGTATCTTGTAGAAAAGGTTCCCGTTATTGGTTTTGTTGACTAAATTAATGCTGGATGCAGGATTTGTGAAAGCAGAAACGACAAAACTCTTTAACTTAGTAGGTACATTCATAACCTTAAAAATTGTATTTTTAAATTTTTACTATTATCTATGAGTACCTACCTACTCACATCGAATTGATCTTTGGAAAAAGAAAAATCTTTCAGTCGATAAAGTTACAGAATTTAGCAAGTTTTAAGCATATGTTCATGTGTAAGTATGTTTTTTCTCTTGGCAATTTAAACCACAACTTTTCTAGAGTCTTTTACCAAGTGTATCATGATAACTACTATATTTTTCATGTGATCTATTAGAAATCATGGTTTTATAATATTAACTTAGCTGTTTATTTCCTACGTGCTTGCGAGTGTTTGTTTACAAATATTTTGACGTCATAGCATACATAAGTCTATAGACTAAAGAGCGTTTTTGTATGACTTCTAGGTAAAAAAAAAATTTTTTTTCGTTCTGATAGAACAATTATTATCAATTTAAAACATAATTTCAAAAAGTGTCAACTAGCCCATTTAACAACAGTTTATCCTTGTTATTCTCTATACAGAATGAAAAGGAGAGACTGATGTTAAATTAAGTTTTAAATTTAGAGAACCATCCAGAATCGGCACCCACCAGTGTCTGTGTCTGATGGTAAATGTTTACCACAGCATGGTAAATGCTTCCAAATTTCCAATGCAGCGACTTCTCCAAGAACTCTTTGTTCTATCTCCCGTTCTTAAACAAATTGTATAACAAAATGCTCGTTTTATTCGGTTTCAAATAAATTCTTCATTTCACTCAGAAAAAAGTACGTAGATCTACTTACTTTTCATATGCAAAATTTACCAATTCTACGTAATTTTCTCATCGGGCCTACGTCTTTTTCAAAATCAGAGTTGGCAACACTGCGTGTGGCGGCGTTTTGTATCGGCGCATTAAGTGGCCGGTGCGGGCCACAAGAAGCGAGCAACGACGACGTAGCGTATGGCGGCCACCCGCGTACCGTGTGTGGCGAGTCCATTTAAAATGCATGAAAACTAAAAGAAATATGCCGGTGGCGGCGTTTTGTGGTTGTGGTCGGTGGCCCGTGTGCGGCGACACTTATGTCAGTTTATGTCGTAATTGGAGGAGCTCGACGGCGCAGTGGTTAGCGCGTTCGGCTGCGATCGTTAAAGTTAAGCAACTTTCGCAGTGGTCGGTCATTGGATGGGTGACCAAAAAATCCGCACTGGGCCCGGGTGGTGGATTATGGCCTAATCTCCCTCCATCCATGAGGAAAGCCTGTGCCCCAGCAGTGGGGACATCAGTAGGCTGATGATGATGTCGTAATTGCATACATTAGCTAACTATGCGAACACAGATTATTAAGCTGGATGAAATCTGTATTTATCTATTCAGCGTAAGTAATGACTTGCTACAAAAACGATGCACAAACATGTTGTTTAGTTAATACTCTTGTAATCCAATTATACGAGTATAGTGCGGAAATGTCCTCGGTCAATCACAAATTATAGGAAGAAAGCGAATTGCATGTTGTTAAAATTAAACACCTTACTTACTACAAAACATGCATATTTCTTTTAGGGTGGACACCAATATGTAATCATGCCACACATCTAAGCAACTTAAGAATGCCTCATTTGGTAATCATCTATTCTGTAACAATAAAGGCGAAAGTTTGTGAGTGTGTATGTTTGTTACTTCTTCACGTCTAAACGGCTGGAGTAATTTTAATAACATTTGGTATGGAATTAGCTGACACCCTGGTTTGACACATAGGCTAAGTTTTACTGCGGGAAAATATCCCAAATAAACAGCGGGTAACACCGCGGGGCACAGCTAGTTTCAAATAACATCGGCGAATTTCGCAATGAAAAGGGAGTTTGGTATTACAGAATAACACAGCAGAACTCATTGTTAAAAAAAACTGCAGTGGCAAAGGGTAATACCGGTTATTTTAATCTTGCAACTATGTATAATAACACTACATAAAAACAAAAATCTCATCAATCATTATAATTATTTATTATTTCTGATTGTATAATCTAATTAATGACGTTTGTTTATTCATATAGTGTAAATGTTTATTTGGTTTTTAATTACTTGGTTTTTATTTAACGCCAAACCTATAGTTATGATTTTATTTATTTTTTAAGCATTTAACTGCTAGATGTTTAAATCTAAAGAAAAGTTGATTTTTTTTTTAGTAAACTTTTCTTTAGAGCCGAACCTATACTTGTATATAAGCATAATATTTTAGAAAGACAAGGCGATATTGATAACGTTCATTACGATACATCAATTTAGCTGTATTCACGCCAAATTTAAGGCACTGCAGTCGGGGTCGTGGCCCAGGGAGACAGGAGAGGGCCCCAATCATAAGAGGTAGATTTAGGGGCTTCCACTCCTTCGTTGTGGGGCAACCTCTAAATCCGGTCCTGATTTGTGTACGTCCAATGAAACTAACATACATTGTGAAAATTGCAACGAATTTTTAAAGGTTCGAAGTTTATTGTGGGCTTCGAATCTTTTTAGGTGAGCAATGCCAAAGGCAACTGTATACGCCATTCGTACATTTAAAAATGGAAGTTCATATGTATCAAAATAGATGGCGCTATAGTTCTTTGCATCACGCTAGGAAATATGTTTTGATCTACATATAGGCAAAACGTCATCAAACTATTAAATTAAAATCAGTGTGGTGTGTGGTGTGGTCAAACAAATTCCTTCATTCATTTCATTTCAATTCGAACAGCAACAGTCTAATAGGGATGTCGAAAGTTGAAAAAAATATCGATATATCGATACATCGATATTTTAAAAAATATATCGCGAAAAAAACATCGATATATCGGACCAATTTTCCCAAAAATATCGCTCACGAAATATGACACGCGGAATAATAATGGAACGAAAATTATCTCCCTAAAAATGGACCCTATTTTCGAATGATGACATAGACAATACTAAATACCGCACAGATCATAGATATGTTGTATATCATTAATCTGAGATCCAGTTACGATTTTTCCAGATACGAATTTAGTTAGATCGTGATATGCCGCTAATAATTAAAAAAATATCGTTTTTGATACGAATTTCGATATTGGTTATTTTGTATCGATATATCGAATCAAAATATATCGGCAAAAAATATCGATATATCGAACAAAAAATATCGATATATCGATACATCGATATATTTTCAACAAGCCTACAGTCTAAATCGGTTCAATGGTTAAAACGTGAAATGATAACAGACAGACACTTCCGCATATACAGGGCGACCCACGGGTTTGTCACACGGAGGGAAAGTATATTAAACATTGAAGATAGGATATTTTACTGAAAGAAGACATAATTTTATTTTCAATAATAAGTAAAACTGCATTCACAGATTTTTTTAAAATCGCATGCTTTAACTGTCGAAAGGGTTAATCATAAGGATTATTTGTTTCCTAAATAACATAGCATTGTAAGTGGAAAGGAAGATCATGAAATTAAAATTTTGTTCAGCAAAATTTCTTCTTACTTTTCCGTGCTTCCAACAGCTAATGTTATCATTTCTAAGTATTTACTAACTTGTACCTGCTCATTTAATAATACAGGATTTCCTTCATTTGACGACCTCCGTGGTCGAGTGGTACGCCGGATTTCATGTTGTCGCCGACTCGAGAGGTCCCGGGTTCGAATCCCGGTGGGGGGAGATGTTTGTGTGATGAATACGAGCATTTGCACTCCAGGCATGGATGTTAAATATGCATTTCTATATAAAAATATACTTATATATGTACAGTTTATGTATTATATCCGATACCCTAGCATCCCATAACACAAGCCTTACAGTGCTTACTTTGCGGCTAGGCTAATTGGTGTGAGTGTTGGAAATATTAATTATATATTTATTGCCATTCTGTAACTGCTAGTTAGTTTGATAGAGCTGGTTTTATAAAGAAAAATAGAAACGCATGCGGGTAACAGTACCTTGAGCTTTATTCTAAGGTTGGTAGGTATCAAAAGGACATTTCAATGTTAGATAATAGACTCTCGCTGCTGTCTAGCTTGTTTAGATACGAGACAAGTGCAATTACGATAGTTACATTATTAAGTACGAACTGCTGTAGAAGGCACGCGTCAATCGCCAAACCGCTTTGAGGTATGTACCTATTTCTGGTATTAATGTTAGATAAAACATGCTTTTTTTTCCTAATATTTTTATTTAATTATTTACAATGTCTCTTTAACTAGGTTATTCTTATTCAAATTTCAACGTGTTTAATAATTTACTGTCCGTGCTCGAAGCTGCTATTTGACACAGCCAGGGGCGCGGGCAGAAGTCTGAAAGAGGAAGCATAGAAGGATAGTTAAGATAAAAGTAGGTATACAAGAACATAGGGAGGTGAAAAACAAAGTAAATAAAAGTTGATTCACATTAGTCCCGTTAACGAGTAGTATCGTTTGCTTCGAGTTGGCCGTCGATAGAAACAAGTTTCAACGGGTTAGATGCACTGATTTTTATTTATTAATGACGTTTCGTATACTTTGCAGAAATGCGTCGTCTGAATAATGTACGTACGCATTAATTTTATGAACGATTTTATTTTATAAAATTATATCTTACCTGGTCAAACTAAATTACATTTTTACGAAACTAAATTGCAAGTATTTTTTATCGATCAATAAAGACGGTCTTTCTCGCGACAAGGTGTTCTTTGTATAATTTCTGCCACGATTTATAATTTTCATTAGATCCTTTGTACCGACAATAAAACTTGTAAAACACGTTAAACTTTATAAATTTGGCACTTAAATTAACTATTTAGTTTTAGATTTATGAAGTGTTTCACTTTTGGGCGTGATGATAAATTAACTATTTAGTTTTAGATTTATGAAGTGATACACTTTTGGGCGTGATGACAATTAGTTTCGCAGTGACTGACTTTAAAGAATTGATAAATTAAATATGAATTTCTGTTTTAATAAGACTACATAGAAATTACCAACACACAAAATCATTTTTCAAATGTAAATGGCCAAAAGAAAGCCTATCCAGTTGTGTTAAATAAAAAAAAACCATCCTCAGGACTTTGATCATACCATCAGCTCATCAGAATTTCTTCATGTTTTAGCATAACGGAAATGAGAAACACGAGGTTAATTTTTTTTATTAAAAAACATATGTTATTCATATTGAATATAATGCTTTGAAGATGAATTAAATGTTTTATTTGTGCATTGTAATCATTAAGCAGAAAAAAAATAAGGCGTAATAGAATAAAATTAAACAAGCGAACGGAAATTGGAGAAATTGCAAACCATGGGGATGGAAAATACTTTCTTATGTTGTTTAGTTCGACATCGAAACACTAAACTAGTCAAATCTTCATAATTTCTTAACGAGTGGCAGAAATTGGGAAAATGAAAGGACAAGCATATTTTTCGTTATATCTCAATAAAATACTACATACACTACACTTGTTAAACTGATGACATTTTTTAGTATCAAAATAAATTAATCTTTTTTCAAATATATAGACAGTAATGTTAAAGCATAGCTTGTTTTAGAACTATTAAAAAGGTAGAAAGTGTGATTCTGGTTACTGGATACCTAATAAGGGTTCTTATATAATTCCTTTTCTTATTAAATAAGCGACGCACACGCCATACTCCCTTGCTGTGTACACCTAAATACTAGTAACAATATCCTCATTCGTATAGCACGCAAAATTTAGCGAACTTGAACTTTTCGGGATATCGAAACACACATTTAAACAGCGAGTTTTGCAGTATTTCACTTAATATGTTCGGTATGCTATTACGGCAAAATTTATATTACATTCATTCTATTAACAAAGACTCGGGTCGCCGGGAGCAGTTGGTGATGAGGGACTATGTACTTAGTTCTCCATTATACACAATAGAACAAATATTAGCTAATATGCAATAGATCATGTCTTCCCACGTCTTAGTACAATTGTAAATTTCATAGAAAACCTATTATTAGCCTTAGTATTAGAAAGTATGTAAAAAAAAATATTTTGTTACGCTGTTGGTTTTCTGAATAAATAAATAAATTGCTAGAACTAATACCCAAAAAAGGATGAATCGCAAATAATATAGTATGAATACAGACTTAGTAGATACTTACTTTGTGATACTCCTGGTGTTGCAAGTGTCCATGGGCGACGGTGATCACTTACCATCAGGTGAGCCGTCTGCTCGTATGCCCCCTATAACATAAAAAAAAAAAAAAGATATTTGTATGGACGCTCAAAAATCAGGTCAGCTGAGAATGACCGAAGAATTACTCAAATCGGATCAAAAAATTCCATTATCTTCAATATTTAATATAATAAAAATTTCTGCCGGTCGTATCGTTTTCGACCTATAAGCAAAGAACTGAAAAAAGATTTTTTTCGCTGCACGTATGCGGATATTTGGCTCCCAAAAGTTATGCTCACCTGCTGGGATTGCGCGAACTCGGATTACATGCATTTAGGACCAAATGAAATTATTAAAACCAATTCTGTCTCGGTGAGAATTAATTCCTTTAAACGGTAATTTGGATCTTATTTGCTTGACAAGCTTTTTGATTTAAGAACTTTGGTCCAAATGGGCCTAAGTGTGTTATTTGCAAAAAGTTTTTTCTAAATCTGTTGATAAGATACGGTATAATGAATCTTGTTAGAGTTTCGTGTCTAAAAGGATGACAACGGACTTCTACAGGCATAATAATAAGCCTCCTCTGTGCGCCTGTCTGTCAGCGAGTTTTATCTCATGACTTGAATCGTAGGTAATAATGATGTAGACATTTTTTTTTTAATTATATTTTAATTAGGATAACAAATAATTGTACAATATCGTATGTAATGTAGTTACCCTATTAGATATGTATATTGATGTCATTACACAACCAACACCGTTATCCACTAAAATATATCGCAACACAGATATTACATTATTATAAAACATGATAAGTTTGTAATATCTATTTTACTTACAAATCTATGGAATAGTTTAACAGTAAAAAAAAAAACAATTTTTAAAGATTTGGTAAACAATCATTAATGGCTTTCTTATATTGAAAAATAGACATTGTAAACAATTCCAAGTGGAAGCCAGAAAGGTTGTCATTAAAAAAGTTCTTTTTGCGTGTTCACCTGCATTCTTTCTGCACTGTTTGGGGAAAAATAGTTTATGAGCATAGGCATTGATGAATGATTGGTCTCGTTCCACTCGACTAGATACCGCGCTGTCAAAAAATAATAGCTCCGTAAATGCAACACCTTAATGACGTTTAGGGTTCATGTTATTTTGTGTTGAAATTTCGAAATTTTACTATACTTATGGATGTTATGTGATCCCAACGTCCTTGTTATGTATTGTTGTATTATTTCACTACATAAACTGGCATTTTACTTTCGATTAACACCAAATTTTAATAAAACATTCAGTACGTACACCTCATACACAACTGTCAGGTTGACTGACTCGGTGAAAGCTCGGGTATGCCGATTTCGGCATAGTATTTATTACCGCATTAGACAAGTATGCCGGGGCGGTATCTAGTCGAGTGAAGCGAGACCAATCATTTATCTATGAGCATAGGTATCTCGGATACGCTTTGAACTACTGGGAATTCGAATACAAATCAGTTATATGAGGTCATTGCAGTCAATATAATTACGACAGATTTTGAATAGAAAAGAACTTCTTAAACATAAGCAAGGTAAGAACTTGCTCAGCAGTTCATTATACGAAGGCCAGGAGCTTTATTTTTTAATCACTCGTCTTGCGTCGAACGCTCGATTTCTACTAAATTTCATTCGACATAATTAATTCCGTATTTTTGAATCGCTCGAGTGCAACGAATGGGTGAGATCACTCGCTGCATGGCGAATGGTGAAGGCGAATGATAGAATAATTGTCAAATTTTTGCGCTATTAGACGACGATAATTTATCATTGTCATGCTTTATATGAAACGAAAACGAGTTTTTTTTAAAAAGCTTTTATTTTTTCTGCGTGAAATGAGTAAAATTTCATATTTCGTAATAAACAGGTAACACAGGTGACGAATGATTCAAAAATACGGAAAATCAGTATTATGCGACTTGAAAGTCGAAAGTGGCTTATTTCGCATTCGACTATACTATGTCAGACGAGTGATTCAAAAATAGGGCTCCTGGCACGGAAGCACCTGTATGTACATATGTTTATTTTTTAAGTTTCTAGTTCATCACTATATTTTAGATAGTACGGATTTCATATTTGAGTAGCATATTCTAATTGCGGTCTAATAAGTGTTTTAAATAAATAATAAGCAAGAATCGCACAATTTAAAGGCCTTAGAAGTTCGCAGGACGAAGCCAAAAAGTTGAAATGCTTTGTGAACAATATAATTGATATGAATATCTAAATGTACTGGCAATAAAAATTATAAAGATTAAAAAAACAGATATTAAAAGGGACTTCGTAAAAGGAATAATGATATTTTCGACCGTTTTAGCTAATGCCTTATGTTTAATCACAAGATTAACAAGTTAACACTTAAGTATCAAGTACTCTTACAATTATACGGAACCCTTCCGTGTGCCACACACCGACTTTGCAAATAAGGTAATTTCCGAGATAACACGATTCAAATCTTTGAGATATAACCTTCATTAATAAGTGATACAAAGTAGTATATAATATCACTTAGTCTTGACATTGTTCAAAGTAATGACCTAGCTTAGTAAGGTAAATACCTATACATAGGCTAAAGCTATGCCTGTTATAAATACTGGTAATACAGAATCGTTTCTGTGATAGTAAGATCTAGATAATACTGTTATGTGATATGACGATGTTTGTTCTAATAATAAACGCAATACACTGCGTAAGGTAAGGTTAGTTGTATCATTGCGCTAATTGCATCTGTTGATATAATTTATATACTGTGGTATTATAACTATCTTAAGACACGTTTGTTCAACAGAGATATAATGCGATTCAACTAAGAATAGGATCTACTGGGCGCCATATTTTGGCGTCATAGCTGTCAATTCAAACCAAATAGGTAGAGTGAGCAAAAAAATGTTGCTATTTAATGAAACCTATTTACTAAGTCTAAGTGAGACAAAACATCAGATTTTTTAATAAAATTAATTTACTAAGGTTGAGAAAGAAAACAATCGGTTTTTAATAGTATTTCTTTATTAAGACTGTGTGAAAAAAAAACATTAATAAGAATCTAGCTCTTTAATTTCGCTGAACTCTTAATTACCGCCGGAGAAGTTATGAATAATCATGCAGGTCACATACGAACATGCATCCTATATGTAAACGAAAGTTTTAAATCGAGTTTTTGAACGCAACATAAAGTCACATTTGGTTGACGATTTAGGTTATCAACATGCATAGCGAAAGCTAAAGCTAAATAAATGAAAAAAATAACTAATAATAATTATCAACATTTGTTATTGTTTGTTTAAAAATGTTTGGTTTTTATTCTAGAATTAGCTGAGTGCTAAAAAAGTGTTCCGAGATTTTTTTTGCAAGCCGTACTTTTTAGGCGACATTTGACAGATGGAGGTCATTGGTTTTCCTATTCTTATTTGAATCGAATTATATTGATGCTACAGGTGCAATTGACCTTAGGGCAATAAACGGGGGCTTTAAGCTACGTCATAGCTACGTATCACGTCTGACCTTTACCTTCGCTTAACATCTTAGGTGGGGAGGAGTCACAGAACACAGAAAGAGGTTAGAAGGGTGGTCATAGACCGTTCGTACGAGAACCGATGTCGCCGGCTCGCCCCCACTACACTTCCACCTAATTGAAAATAGCCAATCAAACGGCGCGACGTCAAACAATCGAACCAATCAGCGCTCACGGCCGAGAGCAACGACGCAATCAGAAACAAGTTTTTGGTTGTATTCCGAAATATACATCAGTATACTGGCCAGTGGCAATGACGTCACGAATCCGACGCGATATTGTACTGGTATGCTACCATATTTTTACCGGGAAAACGAATATGACCTATGACCGAGCGTACGTGAGATGCATTCGAATTTTATTTCTCTTTTATTTAAAGAACAATAATAGCATCCGAACAAAAAGAATTCCTTTTAATTGATGAGGTGAATAAAAAATCTTCTTTATTCGCACTATTTTTAATATTTCGTTGATTTATGACGTCGACGACGAGTTCAAAAGTATTTAATCCCCGTAAATCTCTTTTTTTTTGAGTGTGTATGCTGTTGGTCGCCGATGACCTTAACAGCGTCACCGGGTTTGGAGACGGCGAGATCCTAAGGGGACCTTCAGCCGAAAATTGGCGAGTGCCTATAGAGGTATTCCAGGCGGATGGCATCTCCCCACGGGGGGAGTCTCCTCTCCGTCTGGAGCCTCCAGGCCACTCGAACCTGAGGGGGTCGATTCAAATAGAGGCCGTCTCTGAGACTCGGACCTCGGCTCTAGTTAACCCTTGTCGTGGGAGGCGGGAAGAAACGCCCAGGTATGTACACCGGGTCTTTGCACTCTTATCCTAAGTAAAATGTTGTATTTTACTTTGGACCTTATTATCAACGATATTAAATACCCTAGACCAGCTATACTCTAAGTGTGTTCCGCGGAACCCTAGGGTTCCGTGATACCTCTGTCGGGGTTCCGCAAGAATTTAGAAATAAAAAAATCAAAACACCTCTCTCTGGTCGCTCCGCGGCTGTGCGGACTCCGCGGCCGCGCGGAGACAAAACGCTATGAATGTTATTTATTTATTTATTTGTATTTGTATAAGCTTGTGTTACATTAGCTGGTACAATATCTCATAAGTTTGGTCTCAACAATTTTATACTTGTACAACGCGTTCGCTCTAAGTTTGCCGGTCTGTGGAATGCGCGTACCCTCCCCCACGTGACAACAAAACTTATAATGTGTCATAGTTTTACCCAAATATCTAACGTACACAATTTTTATTGTTACAATTAAATAAAAAATTTCGAACGTCATACACTCATACCTATCGCCAGCGGCAAACTTAAAACGAGCGGGTAGTATACTTGTAAGCGCTCAGTCTCTTTGATAAAAGCCGCCTCTGAATTAGACGCTATAGTTGTCAACTAGCGACTTTCGTCTCTAACTTCAAAGGATAAAGTCGATATTGTTTACAACGCTATTTTTAAATTTCTGTTTTTATTTTTGCTTTTTGTTTATCAAAGGTGCCGACTCGAGTATTTTCGAGAATATTTGAGATCGAGTCTAGGACTAAGTATAAAAGCGGCGATCGCGCGTTGGCGTCGTCAGTTGATGATTAGCGTTCGGAGCGATAAGTTACTACCTACTTACAAGCTCGCTAGCGAGAAACTGGTGTTCATTGTTTTACTGCCTGCTGTATTCTGTTGTCTCAGTTTTATACATTTCTTCCCTGTAGGTTCTAAATTTAGTCTCTTATACGCAGTAACGATTGTGCATTATTTAAACCCCACTATCCTGACTTGTAACATTATAAATAAAGAAGAATGGAACGTTGGCTTAAAGGTGTTAAACGTGTTCCAACAACATCTTCTAATGACGCTGAATGTTCAAAAGCAATGCGCGCGGAGAATTTAGCAATCACCGATCCAGAAGATGATGCCACGAGTGCCACGACGTCAAGCTCGACGGTTTCAAAGACGAAAAAAAGGAAGTATGATGAATCTTATATCAGTTTCGGATTTGTTGATTCCAACGGCTCACCTCTCTGCATGCTCTGTAGTAAACTGCTTCCTAATAGTTCCATGGCACCTGCCAAATTGCGTCGACATTTAGAAACCGTACACCCCGAGACTAAAGACAAGAATAAAGAATTTTTTGTTCGCAAAAAAGATCAGTTATTAGAAAGTCAAAAAAATATGATGCATGTAACACAAACTACCAACGAAAAGGCCACGGAGGCATCATACTTAGTTAGCTATCGCATTGCACAAGCAGGTGAAGCGCACACTATCGCTGAGAAATTAATAAAACCATGTGTATTAGACATAACAAAATGTATGCTTGATGAAAAATCTGCAAAGCATCTTTCTACTGTTCCGCTATCAAACGATACTGTTTCACGACGAATCCATGATCTGGCAAGCTACGTCAAACAAGAACTAGTTACACGTCTACAAAATACACGATTCGCTTTGCAAATGGACGAGTCGACTGATGTCGCTGGTTTGGCTATCCTGCTGGTTATTGTGAGATATCCATATAAAAGTTCTTTTGAAGAAGACATGCTTATGTGTTCATCGCTGCTTACAAACACTACCGGGGAAGAAATTTTTAATAAAATAAATATATTTTTTGAAGAACATAATCTCAGTTGGAACAATTGCATTGACATTTGTACAGATGGGGCCAAGGCGATGACAGGTAAAACAGCAGGAGCAGTGTCACGAATGAAAAATAAAGCGCCTAATTGTAGTTCCAGTCATTGTATTCTGCATAGACAAGCACTTGCGATGAAGCAAATGCCGTCTAATCTAAAATTAGTTATGGATGAAGCGGTAAAAATAATTAATTTTATCAAATCACGACCACTACAATCCCGATTGTTCTCATTATTGTGTGAAGATTATGGCAGCAAACATAAAACACTGCTGCTCCATACAGAAGTGCGATGGCTGTCTCGGGGAAAAACTTTAACAAGGCTATTTGAACTTAGAGCCGAGTTACAAATGTTTCTTTCAGCAGATACTTCTTTTAATTTGAAGGACCGTTTGTATGATAAAACTTGGTTGTTCCGATTGTCTTTTATGGCGGATATCTTTCAAAAACTTAACGAATTAAATTTATCATTGCAAGGTAAACAGACAACAGTGTTTCAGGCCTATAATAAAATAACTACTTTTAAAAGAAAATTAGATTTTTGGATCATTTGCATTGGTAAGAAAGAAATAGAAAGTTTTACGTTACTCACTGAGTTTGTTAGCGAAAACGACTCAGAAATGTTTGAAGATAATGTGTTTGAAGAATTGGTCCAATATCTCAGTTCGATGCGCGCATCTTTTGAAAAGTATTTTCCCGAAGAACACAATACAAAAATTAAAGTGAACTCCTGGATTCATAATCCTTTTTTACCCAACTTGGAAAAGCCTGAAAACATGTCAAATGAGATATATGAATCTCTTTTAGAAATGTCATCAGACACAAGTATGGAGTCATTGTTCAAAACGACGCCTCTTAATGATTTTTGGTGCAGAATCCAAGATGAATATGCAATGCTTGGCCAAATGGCTCTGGATATTCTTCTCCCGTTCCCAACTACATATTTGTGCGAAACAGGATTCTCTACCTACGCAGCCACGAAAACAAAATATCGCAATAGACTGGACGCCGAAGCTGATATGAGACTCCAACTTTCTTCCATCAAACCTGATATCAAGCAATTGATGAAAAATAAAAAACAGTTTCATACCTCCCACTAGTTAGATTTTTTCTTTTTTAATGTTTTCTATTATTGTCCTTACCAAGTGGTGAAGTAAATAATAATTAGTAACGGATACATTGTACTTTTATTATGCTGATTAATATAGAATACACTTATAAAAATAATTGTTTTATTGTAGGGTTCCATCAAGTATTTTGCTTCCCAAAAGGGTTCCGTCATTTAAAAAGTTTGAGAACCACTGCCCTAGACACAACAACACGAACAAAATCGTGACTGAAACGTGTCCAAAAGGTACATTGGACGATCCATGGAGCTCCATAAGATGATCGCGTATTCAAAAACAATATTAGGTATTATTTAAACATTGAAAGTCACCTTTAATGCACATTCTATAAGGGCTTAAATTAAACGCATGCGTTAAAGACTTATGACAGTTCGAAATGCAAGCTCATAAAATTTTACGACTAATTGCTATATGTCGAGGAATATAGACCTTATGATTTTGACTTAACGCGCAATTCTGAATGCGCTGTTAGTAATATAGCAGGTGCGGATCGTGAGAAAAGAGACGGCGACGTATAACCGGCCGTGCATTTGAATATCACAAATATTTTATACTAAATCAGTTTATAGTAAGTATTAGAACAAAAATTGCTTCAAGTGCGTTAAATTAACAAACATTGATTAGATACCTGTCGAAAAAACGACACTTTACGTACTATTAATATTTTTTTCGCATTTTTTCACGGAGCTCTGCGACCGCGCGTGACTATGAACCAAGAAGTGCTTGAGTGGAGTTCAAGCACTTCTTGATTGGGACACATTTTGAGCGCTCGTGGTGTATCTAAGGTATTTAATATCGTTGCTTATTATAGGCAAAACAAACGACTGGCAAAAGCTAGTTACTTTAAGAAAACAAACCAGCAAGTATTCTGAACGATTCCGTGATGTCGGCAGGCAATCCTTGTATTACCTAACTCCACATTCCGTCCTATATAAACCAGAGAAGATATTTTAGTAGGTACCTTAGTATAGAAGTTAATTCCATCGGAGAGCTTACGTTGTCTTAGAATATCCCAGAATTCGAACCCTGTCCATTAGACCGGAGGGCTTAACACAAACAATTTCAATAGCTATAAGATGAAATGTAGAACTAATTTATTTATTTATTATGTTTACCAGCAATTGTTACAATAATACATTGTAAATATTACAGTAATAGTACTACAGCTAAAAGCACAAATTATTTAAGGTAAACACCATATGCAAAGTTAATAATTACCAGTAACATTAAAAGAACATTAAAAATACTCACATTTACAAAATTCTGCCAATTTCTGAAGTTACATAATATCAACATACCACAACGTGGTCAATTGCAAGTGCTGACGAAATGTATTGAGATTAACAGCATAAATGTCAATGGACTGATCCAAAGAATTTAGAAGTCTACTTACTCTAGGGACAAGGTGTACTTAATATATAAATATTTCTAACACTCACACCAATTAGCCTAGCCTTAAAGTAAGCACTGTAAGGCTTGTGTTATGGGATACTAGGGTAACGGATAGAATACATATACAGTACATATATAAGCATATTTAGAGAATTTAGAAATACATATTAAACATCCATGACTGGAGTACAAATGCTCGTATTCATCACATAAAACGTCTGCCCCCACCGGGATTCGAACCTAGTCGGCGACACCATGAAACCCGGCGTACAAACCACTCGGCCACGGAGGTCGTCAAAAAATGTCTTTATTTGAGTTCTGGGTAATCCACATGGTACATTAAATCTAAAGTAAATAAGAAGGCCAGGTCAATCTATTTTATTGTGAAATAATTTATACAAAAATGTGAGATCAAGTATAATCCTACGATTTTCTAATGAAGTATGATTAAAATGTTTTAATCTATCTTTGTATGAAAATCCTTTCTATCCTTTCCTTAAATGCCAAAGATATTTGAGAATGACTTCTATCCGATTTCATCTACGAGTATCTTTGTTTTTAATTTTTAAAATACTTTGTAGAAGGTTCTTGTAAATGCTTCTCCCACGCCTGCGCGACCAAGCTTTGAGTAGCTTTGTTACTAAAAGCTATAAACCATTTCGAACACTAATTTTAGCGTACCAAAGCATCGCCCGAGTGTGGTGGGAGAAATATTACGAAAAAAATAAGAAAGGTGCGCATTTTTTTTAAATTTAAGAAAATTTACAACTCTACCTCGTCTCTACCCGATAGGTGGCGCTGAAGTAAACGTTACATCCTACTTTCCTATGAATAATATAAACGTAAAAGTTTTTATGTTTGTATTTTTGTTACCGTTGCGTTGCTTGATTGATCACGTAAAAGCGGCTGAACGGATTTGGAGGAAATTTGGCACACCTATTAGTTTATTAGATACCTGGATTGAGATATAGGATATACTATTCATCCTGAAAAAATGTAAGTACCTGAGGGATTCTTAAAAAACTAAAGTTCAGACAAAGTCGCGGGCGGTCACTACTTTTTTTACATTTTTATTGGGGCAGGCAGAAAACGCCTGTGTTAACTGCTATAAGGCATTGATTGCTGCTGTTTAATAGTATAGTTTTATTTCACATTTATTATAATATAAGTAAGAATATATTTTTATTTTTTAAACAGACGGGAGTCAATCGCACCCTTCGCTATCCGGGCGAATGCACTGAACATTATGCTACCGCGGCGGCCCTGGTGTCAAATTTTCTTTAGCATTTCTTAGGCTGCTAGGCAACGCCATCAATTCGCATTGAAGGTAACTCACAATGTCAAAGGTATACCTTTACAAGTATTATAGCTACCCGGATAGCGAAGGGTGCGGGTTCGTGACCCGTCTGCTGCCTGGTGCACATGCAATGTTTTGTAGTAAAATTTTCTTTAGATTTAGTATGGATATTTATAAATCTCCTTGATATAAAAATAAGCATTCCTTGAAAATTACAACTGCAGATGTTATTGACATCTACATACTCAACTCAAAGTTCTTCGTTTCTCCTCACGTTCAAAAGATACATTTTATGTTTCACGTTGCCATACCAATTATGCTAGAGAAACCTTTTTAGACGGACATGTAATCTATATCTTTATATATATAATTCTTCTGTGAGTGTGTATGTCACTGAACTTCTCTTAAACGACTGGACCGATTTTGATGAAATCTTTTGTGTGTGTTCAAGGGGATCTGAGAATGGTTTAGATTCACAATTTTGTCCGCTGGACAACCCCTATTTTTTTAGGGCGGTACGAAGTTCGCTGGGTCAGCTAGTAATATATAAAACTTTGAGTTTTGTGACTGACTGACATAGTGATCTGTCAACGCACAGCCCAAACCACTGGACGGATCGGGCGGAAATTTGGCATGCAGGTAGATGTTATGACGTAGGCATCCGCTAAGATAGGATTTTGATCAATTCTGTTATATATCCCCAAGGGGATAAAATACCGAAGCGAAGCGAACTTGAACGAAGCAGATACTTTTAGTGAATCACTTACAACTGCAAAAGGAAAGTGAGTGAATTATTGTTTAAATAGTATAACATATGCGGCGGCGATGTATATCATATGTTTACAGTTATCCGTCACTTTTATGCCGCTTGAATATAATAATTATATATCAATTAATGGTACTTTAGGTCCACGAGCCTTGCCTACCTTACCTATTTTTTTTTTGCTATTGAAAATGTCCAATTTCGTAAATTAAAAAAAAAGAATAGATTTTCTGTTTTTATAAATTTTACGAAATACCTACTACAAATTTAGAAAATTTCAGCTGTCTACTAATATACTTTATTTGTAGACTACTAGGAGAATTTTCATAACATACAGCTTCTTTCCTGACGGAGGAAAACAGAGGTTCCATTAAGAAGATCAGGGGCCCGTGGTCCCACTGATTTGTCCTACTGGTGGGACCACTGTATATCATTATGTTCCCGTGGTTCTACTGGACTAGGGTGATTAATATAATATGTTATCAATAAATAATCATCATCATCATTAACAGCCTATCTTAGTCCACTGCTGGACATAGGCCTCTCCAATTGCACGCCACTCAGATCGATCTTGGGCTACTCGCATCCAGCTCCTGCCAGCCACCTTGCGCAAATCGTCACTCCATCGCAATAAATAAGATAAGATAAAAACTTTTTATTGCACAACACAGTAACAAAACAAGCAGATACAAAACAAGTAGAAAAATACAACATTGCACAAAGGGCGGTCTTATCGCTAATGAGCGATTTCTTCCAGACAACCATAAATAATAATAAATAGTATTGAATTGGTAACGATCATATGATGGCACGATGTTCTTTTCGATGCGATGATTTTCAAACGTAAAGATGATTTTCTTCAGAAGTATTAAGACGACGCCATACAGCTTGTTTCCCGACGAAGGAAAGCTGAGGTTTAATTAGGAACCCCTAAAAGTCATATTCCAAGTAATTCTTCAACTTCAGATCATGGTGTTTCAACGAGTCTGGGACTCAAGTTGTCCCCGCGTCTGGGATCGCTGGGAGAGCGGCGGGAAGACCTGGGTCATACAAGACCTAGCTCCTGAAGACGACGACAGAGCACTGGAAATCATGGTGGAGGACTTCCTGCTGGATGAAGCCTTGTGCGCCACAAGCAGTATGTAAGCCTAAGATATGCTGCAACTGGTGAAAATCTACATAGTTAACCAATGGTGTCAATTCTGGCGTGATTCTCTAAACTTAAAACTAAATTTAATATCAGTCTCACCTTTTCATTTTGTATAGAGAATGACAAGGATGCACTGTTGTCAAATTTAAGTTTAGCTTTAGAGAATTATGCCAGAATCGACATCAATAACTTCAAATATTTAGTTACTCCGGTTATCCTACTGTCGTAACTAAACCGTATCCTAAGCACGAACCAAGAATTTCAGTTAGTAGTTGAATTCGATCTCTTTACTCGTCAGATGTCAAGACTCATTCAGTTTTATTGTTACGTTTTGGGATGGGGTTCGAAATTATATGCCAGTTCACGCTTGACAGTTCTTTATTTACCACTCAGTTCACACAATTAACACACAATGTTAATTACAAAACACTCACTAAACACTGTATTTCACTATACAAGTCTCTAAACAATCGCACTTGAACACTTTTGTTGCACTTTGATCGCCTTTGGTTTCGCTCCGAAATCGCTGTTGAAACTCAACTGTCTCTGCGCGGCGCCAATCGCGCTTATATGCGCCGGTCGCCGCATTCTAAAAAGTACCTGTTAAATTGAGAATTAGCTAGCACCCGCGAGCACGAAGTACCTACTTATACCTACGCAGGTAACGTGCATAACTTGTAAACAAGTGCAGATGTCGTTGCACTTTCTCCCTTACGCCGCACTGCATAAGGCTCATTTTAGAATGAGCCGCATTGCTCGACCTCTATCGCGACCCGCGGTGCTCTGGCACATTCGATCTCTAGCACTTTCGCGATTCCGTTTCGAGAGCGTCTGTGACAATATATTCTTATTCGATATTGGTTCGTGCTACGGGTACTTTACTGTCCTGTTCCCTTATTTTTTACCCGGCTGCGCAATGCAAGAGCGCGAAGCGCGACGCGCAGACAGGGTTATGTGTTTAACAGTAAATATACGTATGTTTGTTCCTTTGTGGCACACTAGAGACCAAACGCCTGGACCGACTTTGATGATTCATACATCAATCGATTCATCTCAATCATGGGAGTGCTACTAAAGATATGATAGTAATCAAAATTCAATATGGCCAAAATTAGGCGCCATATTGTGACGAAGTAAAAAAAATAAGTTGACAAAATATGTCGAGTGGGGTATCACTGTCTAGATAATCAAAAATCATATTTAGGTTCCTAACACCATTTTTCATTTAATATGATTGTTTAGGATCTACAACGCTTTAAAGTTGTATATTAACCACTTACGCTTTTAATTTCAATCTTACATTTGTATGGATCTTTGTTACTCTTTCACTTAAAAAATACTGAATGGATTTTAATGAAACTTTACAGTAATATAGCTCATATATGATAATTACATATATATAATAATTTATGTAGTTATTGAGTGAATTGGCCAATATATAACAATAAGTGTCACATAAAACGGAAAAAAATCTCCCATCTGCGAGCCATTTTGGCCTGCACTGCGAAAACAATAAAAGTTACATGAATGTAATGTAGAGTGAAAATATATCTCTTAAATAGTTCTAAAAAAAAGTCCGTGACACCATATATCTATTTTTAATGTGTAAGTCATTACCGCTTAAATAGTGAATCAAAACTAAAATATTATTTGATATCTATTTCCAAAATGCACGTTTTGTATTAACAAATCATTCTTTATCAAAACAAATACTTTTATCACTTTTGATATTTAAAGACGATAAACTTTGCTGTTTAGACTATGTCATTTCGACAAATATTTAAAAAGTTACAACAATGACAAAGTGATAGCGCGGTGTACTATGTCAAAGAAAAAAAAATGGGCTATTCGCAGTATCTGATCCTATACGAAGCACTAACAATAAAACTGTGATACAGTTACTTCTTATTAAGTGATGAAAAATATATTATCATAACAGGTATTTATGATTATTGAATTTTAATGAAAAACTCAGAATTTTACTGTTTTTCATTTTTTTAACGATATAACTTAATGTTACAAAAAAGGTTTACTTAATATAATGACAAATAACCCATTTCTCGCTAGTAAGTACATACGTATTGGAATCCCTATATTATTAATCAGCTCGCGATAATATTGGTTTTTGGTACTTAATTCTATTATATGTAATTGAATTTCGGGGTAATTTGTAGGGGGGGTGGAGGGGGGGCTCCCCCCGACCCCCCCGCCATAAATGATTTTTGGCGGAAATGCAGTTTTTTTTTTTACCTAACCTAAAATTTCATAAAATCTGTTATATGTAGTGGAATTTCAGGGGGATAGGTATTATGGAAGACCCCTCAGAGGGAAGGGTAACCCCCCCCCTCCCGGCGTTTTTTTTACAGAAATGATAATTATAAAAAATTAGAGGAGTTTTAAAGGTAAATCTGTACTTCCAGAGCCTAGAGGTGATATTTGATTTTTCTGTAGAAAAAGTCTATTAACAAATTTTTCTTTCTGGCGCTTCGCCGGCCGCTGCCGCGGCACGCTCGCTTCGCTCGCTCGGCTCGCGCGTTAAGGTTACAACACTAACCTAACCTAACCTAGTGTGACTTGGGCCTTAGATATACAGTTTAGCCGTTTAAATAAAACAAATTTAAACACAAACACTGACTGACAGATCTCATTAATGGCGGTAAATTGTCACATTTTGACAATAGTACCAACATAATAAACTTATATTTACCATAGACAACGAGAAACATGTTATTTTTGCATAAAATAATGGCAGCACTGATCATGAAAATTGCGAAAAAAAAAAAGTTGTCAAAATTGACTCAAAACCTACAAAAATATTAATTTTCAATAATTTTTTTCTCGAGTTCTATTCGTTTCCGCCAAAAAAGATTTCGTGTACGTGTTTTTAATAGTTAATACTTTGCGTGACAAAAATTTCAGCTTGCAACTCAATTACATATAATGGAAAGGTGAGCCCCCTACGTCAATAAGTATTGCGATGTTGTAGCTAAGAACCAAGTTCCCATCTACTTCTATATGGGAATTCATTATATTCTATTTAGCTATTAGGGCACGGAAGCGCAACAAACAAATTCACTTTCACATCTATAATATTATATTATACTTACTAGTGATCCACCCGGGCAAACGGGCGAAACTTATTTATCGGGATGAAATATAGCCTATGTCACTCGGACAAAATGTATTTAAATAAAGAAAAATGTAATAATAAATAATAATAATAAGTGTTTATTTCAGGCACAGTAACCCATATTAAAAATTACAATAACAATTGCATTTTGTCCAATTTTGTCTTAAAATTAAATCATTGTATCACAATTCGTCAATTATTCAAATTAAATTAAATTCAGACAATAACAATAATATTAATAAAAATAAATAATATAATAAAAACTATATGACATAGTTTTACATATTAGATTGAATGAAATAAATTAAATTAATTAATTAACATACATTATTAAAAAAATTCATTGCACTTTACGAACATTGGCGATATGTAGATGACAGACAGTGTGTGTGACATTAATAATGTAGTAGTTACCTTATGATGAATTAATATTTGAAACCGGTTCAGTAGTTTGACAGATTATTTGTTACAAACATACAAATCTTGCCTCTTTATAATATTAGTATAGATAGTTAGGATATGATATGTATTTAATTGATGAAAAAGATTTAAAAATAAAGTAAGTAATAGGTTTATTTGATTATATTTGTAAAAGTTACTTAGCATTTGTGCTTAACAGTGATACGTTATTCGGTATTTTTTCAAACAAAAAAAAATTTGGAAAATAATTGCTATGATTGCCCTACTGGGAGTACTCTTCATTCAAGCTTTACACTACCAATAAAAAAGGGTCGATCACAAAGTCTTTGACCTGTTATATGTGAACGCTTTAAAAGAAAACTACAAAGAGAACTATAAATTGATAATAAATGAGATTGCTATGGTGCTCTACCTAACGTTATGAATATTTAATTATGCGCCTTTAGTTTAATCAAATATTATAAACTTTGCTTTGGTGATTGCATAATTATTAAATTTAGTGATCTAAGGCAGTTGCCACCATTGTCCAAAACAACAAACGGGAATTACTGCTTTCTTCAACCTGCGACATAAACGTCATTGATTGGTATTGTATATAGGGTGATTAAAAATATTTGAAGTTAACTTCTGGCATCTACATATTGGGTTTCTGTGAATTATGTAGGTATATCAAATTATGAGACTAGGGACTGACACTGCATTTGTGTATATCACAATCTTAGACGTCCGGCATTGACATGACAATGCTGCCACTGCCAATTTTAAATAAATGATTGATTGATGAATAGTAAATGAATTTTATTTTTACTGCTAAACTATTAAAAAAAACATAAACAAAAGATGACTTTTTGAGTAAGTGCTAGTTTACTATAAAATTTACATGCATTAGAGATATTTATGTAACGACTTGATTTAACTTCACATATTTTTGCGAAAATTGAGGCCCATCTGTAGCCTTGACCCCGCTGGTAAAGTCTCTATATGTCTTAATAAATCAATCTTTTAGACCGACGTACTTAATAATTCCCGCGATATTAATTCACTTACTGAAGTAACAACACTACGGTATAAACCGTCTTAAAATGCTAACTAACTAAAAATTGTGAAATAAAAAAGGTAAATTTAAAAAATCAAAAAACCCGACTGCTTAATTATACTTCAAATAAAAACTGAAAAGAAAAAAACAAGTCCAGTAGTCTATAATTCTGTTAATAAGGTACAAAGCTACTTTAATAGTCGGGACCCACTGTTGAAAAATATTATGTATTCTTGAATATCTAATGGGTCCCGACTGTTAAAGTAGCTTTGTTCCTTATTAACAGAATTATAGACTACTGGACTTGTTTTTTTCTTTTCAGTTTTTATTTGAAGTATAATTAAGCAGTCGGGTTTTTTGATTTTTTAAATTTACCTTTTTTTATTTCAAGCACTAACTTTTTCAGATTCGTATACGTATCGGTGGCGTCAAATTTTCTATGGTAAAGGCTTGTTTGTTCTTAAGTCTGGTAGAGGATTGCTTAGTTTTCACAGAAATGTTGACGATACGATGCGATTACGGTACCCCAAGTAGCTTTGACAGATCCGTATTATTTATATAAAACGGATCTCAACACGGTTCGTGCTTGGAGTACTGTTGACGGCCTCGTGTGAAATGAGTATGAGTGAGGCGCTGCCAGAGTGGTAATTCTCCTCCAATTGAGACAAACAGAACGAATAAACACTACTTCTAAGTGTATTTTTATACGAGGCGCAACAAATTACCCCACCCCGGCTGATGTTAAGTGTAAGTGGAGTCCAGTCGCAAAGATAGATGATGCGGCAGAAAGTGTGCCGCTCTAGTTATCCTCACCTTGCCGGCCTGAACCCAAGCCCCTATCATGTGGAGCCCTGGAAACCTTCTCACCAGCCAGGAACACAACACCGCCAAAAGGTAGTGTTATTTCACTGTGGTCTTTTGTAAGCTGGAGGTTGCTTCCCCAGACGGTCGAGCTCCCGTCCGAGCTGGAAAACCGCTGTTTCCTACCTCCTTAAGGTGTTGTGTGAACCATTATCGAATTCGAATAGTTTGTAAACCGAAATGTCAATGTCAAATTTTGTGTGGAAACTTGGACAGCAGCGGCACAAAGTACCTACGTAACGAGAACTAAAAATCAGTACCTACACATTTGACAATGACATTTCGGACTCGAAAACGATACGAATTCGATATTGGTTCGTGCTAGGGGTACTGTTTCGGTGAGTAAGGTTCCACGGCTCCACAGGGTAGAGGTTTAGCTAGAGAAGGTAACGGGTTGAACCATATCCTTAGTTTGCCACTCGTTTTAACAAAAAAACAGGAATTTTAGCGACCGCTAGAATTGGAGTACCTCCACCTTACAAAAGACTACAGTGATATATAAGAGTCCCTTTTGGTGGCTTTCTATTTCAGAGTAATTAATAGCTTAAGGACTCCACAGGGAAGGAGATTGGATCTCATTTTTATTGCGAACGTCTGGACCTGGTACCATCAGGCTTATAATAATATTAATAAAAGATTCTTATGAGACAAATCTATAAATTTTGAATCAATCATATCACTCTTAGGTCTTAAAGATGAACCGGAAGGAGTTAAGTCCATAAGCGACGTGTGGAGGTTGTACATCGCCCGACGGACAAGTCTCGGCTGCTACACCGAGGTGGGCGGTCAGAAAATGCTGGTCGCACTCAACGTTTGCTACGTTACCTGCAAAGGGCAGCAAGACAATTTAAATGTGGGTGTAAGATTTTGTTAACAGCACAAGCACAAGACAAGAACTATTCAAATTAATTCCAACTGCAACTTTTTCTATCGGATGACGAGACGTAGACTACATTCGTACGTTTTATTTTATTTTATTTTTTATAGATAGGTCCGAAAAAAGACTCAAACCCACCTGATGTTTAGTTACGGTGGAGTCCAGGTATTAAGATAGCTGGTACAGCAGTTCTACCTGCCACACCAGCCATCCTCACCTTACCGGCCTGCATATGGGTTCTTCACGCCTCTTTTAAAGGATCCCAGGTTGTAAGAGGGCGGAAACACGTGAGCGGACAAAGCATTTCATTTACGATTGTGCGACAAAAAAATGAGTCACCAAATTTCTTTGTACGCATTGGAATAGTGACCACAGTTAGACGGTGACAACGTAGGCCAGCGCGCGTGGTCCTCTGAAGGAAAGGGAAAGGTGTTATAAGAGAGAATAACTCCTCAGAACACTCGCCGTGGTAAAGACGATAGAACGCGCTTAGTGATGCCACATCACGGCGTAATTTAATTGAGGTGTTTAGTCACCTCCTTATGATGCGGAGCGCGCGCCGCTGTAACCTATTCAAAGCATCGAGCAAGTACTTAGCGTAGCCATCCCAGAGGTGCGAGCAATATTCCACGCAAGTGGTTGACTCACTCACGATTCCCATCCTCCCTCATCAGGCAAACGGCTAGGGAATGGATTTCTCTTACTGCCTCATTATTCCCCGATACTAAAAATAAAGGGATCTTCAAAGCAAGAGTAAAAAGGCACTATTTCGGAGTGCTCCAGCTTAGACCACATCGTTGCTTAACATCAGGTGCGATTGTGGTCAAACGCACTCAAATCTCATATAAAAGAGCATGAAATATACCGACTAGTATACTTTATCATTAGTCTATAATATAATATCCTCATCCCATCCACCACGCGGGCCTAATGATGATTGGTATGTGCTACTGACTGCATCTGCATACGGGACCCTAACATCTTGACGTGTTTTTCTAAGCACGGAGGAGCTAGAAATTATAAATTTTTGGTCACCATCCGATGACCGGCCTTTGCTATAATCGCTTAGCTTCCACTATCGCTGAACGCGCTAACCACTTTCACCATCTAGCTACAAGTCAATATTTATGATGAATACAGAAGAGAGTCCTTATTTACAGAAAACACTAAGAGCACTAGAGCTATTGCCCGATAACCTTTAGGAAACGATCGTACAATGACACGATACTATCTCATCGTGCGATGAAAGTAATGTAGTGATAATAAAGTAATGTTGTGGCAGTTTATAACTGCTGTACCAACTAGTGATGTTACGATCTTGAATTTTGACAAACCGGATTTGATCGGTTAGTAATACATGCAAATCGGTTTCCGAACCGAACCGCCAAATTTTCAGTAAACCGCGGTTTGAACCGGTTTGAACCGTTTGACGAGATGACGAATGAAACTTACGAAACAACAGGTGCTATTTCTTTTTAATTCTACAATATTTTGTTGATATTACATCGTGCAAATATTTAAAGGTAATTGAAAAATAACAAATAAAATATGAAAACAAATAATAATAATCAGAATTAAAAATGTCAAAATAAAAATAAACAAATATCTATGTAATACCGTGTTTAAAAAATTACAAAAAAAAATATAAACTCTATTAATTACATAAAACCGTACTTCTTAACTTTGAGAATAAAATACAATTTTAATAATCAATAATATAATAAATACGTAATTTATTTTTGTAAAATCATTTGAGTCGTAGAAACTTAATTTGGTACAAACAACTTAATTAAAAGTTTTCTTACAACTATTTAGGAATAATATTTGGTCTATTTTTTTAGAAGCTGGGCAATTACGTCGCATATTACATAATAATGAAAACAAAATTACACCGTCAAGTCAGTCAAATCTACCAGAGTCCGTTTCATTTCGGTGCGGTCGTTAAGTCGGTTATGGCTGTTGTATTTAAATTGACGATGCACGCTAACCGTATCCGCTGCTGTAAGTCGGTTCGTATTGGTCGGTCAAGTTTTATTAGGGTCGGTAAAGCACGTCAGGAGCCGCACGCGATTTGTGGATGGCGGTATAAACAAGAATTGACAGGCGCGTATGCGCGCAGCTCGATACGAACGAATGCCACGGTAGAACCGGTTTACGAAGACGTTAACCGATTCAACTCGGTCCATGCTCAAACCGGTTTGAACCGGTTTGAAAAGTCGAGTCGTTACATCTCTAGTACCAACTATCTTCGCGTTTGGACTTTATCACCATTTAACATCAGGTGGGGTGAAGTTATTTGCATACTTGGCTATATAAAAAAAAATGTGTGTGTCAGCTCCGACGCACGACTGGAGTTTACTTCTTAAGTTCGATAGTGTTACCAGACGCAAAAAGAGTTTATTTAACTTAAAAAATATAAAAGATACTGTATGAAAGGGTAAATTAACAAATTAATGAAAATAATATATATTTATTCATTTCTTAAACATTAATTATAACTAAACTTTTACAATAGTCGATTTCAGATGTGCATAAATATATCATTAGGAATGTTGATAAATTATGTAATTATTATTTTCAGACTATTATCATTTTTTTAAGTATTAATTAAATCAACATTGTCTGCATTATTAATTAGAGTGACAAGTGGTTTATGGTAACTAAAATAAGACACATGGACGTTCGTAGATACGTGGTTCACGAATCTTGAAAATACCGCATCAATGGTTGTACCATATCTCGTTGTCCCCATTGCTCTATCAGAAACAATATCTAAATTCAGTTCAGATTTTAAAAAAAATATTAATGTCAATCCGTCATCTTTGTTTGTCAAAGTTGCGCGACATAGGATGCGCACCAAAAACGTAACGAGGTCATTCATCGATAGATTTTACTCCTCACATTTTTCTCATACCGAGCCCCTTAAATGTGAAAACGATTCTTAACCAGTAAACTCCAAAAAATAGCTGTGATCGTACGACTTACGATCTGTATTAGAGCACTTTTGAAGAAATCTTTATGTTAGAACTCATCGCCCGACAAGATCGCATCGTGGAATCATGTTATCGTACGATATAGCCACAGAACAGATTTTTTCTGTTCAGTGATCGTTGCCAATTAGGAAGACGCCTTATTAACGTGATGATTTCTTTTTCGTCAGATTGAGGGTGAGAGGTGTAAGAACGTGTTTGGAGCCCTCCAGTTCATCGAGTCGAAATGCGACAGTTTTCAATACTTGGGAGTGGACAAATACCTGACGGCCGTAGGCTTGGCCGTGTTGAGGGAGTACAGAGGCGCTAAGCTGGGAGCAAGGCTGTTAGCTGCTAGGTGAGTTAACTAGAGGATGTAGGTGTACTTACTTATTAGTGATGAGTCTCTCATACGTGAGGCGCCTCGTTTAGACAGAATGAGGGAAAACTCTTATTTCAACTTTGAACCACCTCATTTACCTCCAAATTTTCGTCGAGGGCGAGGGGCGAGTACATTTTACTTACTTTTAGTCACTGATGCTCACACATTAATTTCATACCTTTGAAGTGAGTGCGGTGGCGTTGTCAGGCGTACGATTTAAATCGTATTCATTTTATACGACTTAGGCCCGTATTACAGGATGACAATTAAGTGTTGATCTTTACTTGAGTATAGTTAGAAAGGGATGTCGCTATGTACTATATATAGCGACATCCCTTTCTAACTATGCTCAAGACTCATTGCTGTCCCTTTGCGCGCTCCGCCTCACCTCACCTCAAATGAGGCGCACCTGGCGTGTACCTCAGAGGTAAAATGAGGACCTCATTTTCTGAGGTTCTTCATCCTCAATCAAAAATAATACGAGTTACACATTGCCAATACTTAATTTTAGAGTTTGTAACTAAGTTCTGCCCATTTACATTTATTGTCTGCTATTTTTACTACTGCGGTCCTGACTTTAGTTTTTAGCTGAATATGCTCATTAGAAATTCGATCGAGCAATATAATTCCTTACATAGATCGCTACTTTGTTGCTCTGCCCTTATCATCATTATCAGCCTGTGTTTCCCCACTGCGAGAGCGATAGGGAAACCGGCCTTCCCAGAGGCGGCTTTAAGTCTGATGCAATTTGAACACGAGCGCAGTGGTCTCAGGGTCGTCGAGCGTCAATCGCCACCGTTACATTTGACGGCGCGCTTATTACTGGAAGGCGCTAGGTTGATAGGGATGATGACTTTCTTTTCTTCGTTTATCAGGTAGATTATCAAAAAGTATTTGACACGTATTTTTTCTTTTTTCACATAATATAAACATTGTGGAGATTTGAAAAGTCGCATGACGTCACGTTTTGGTACAATTTTCACTTAAAAGTGACGTCACGAACCCCTACTCCCAAACTTTGACGCGCTTTAGAAGAAAAAATACGTGTCCATTATTTTTTGATCATCTAACTGACGGACTTAATAGAATTTCGTTTACTTTACCCCGTCATCATGCCTATTGATTGCACACGAGAGCTACAAGTGCTAGAGACGCCTCTGGGCCTTCCCTATGATATTACGGATGGGAAAGGGAGATTGGACCATGACCTACTTTGCCAGGCGTCCGGATAAAACCGGACATAGTCAGGCTTTTTGATTGCGTGTCCGGCCAAAATAAACGGTGTCCGGCTTTTTACATTTCGCAAATGAGTGAGCGTCGAGCGTAGTTTAGAGCAAGCGACTTAACTGCCGGTCGCTTTTACATATTTTTTAGTCGTAACTAATATTACTGAGCCACATAATCCTGAATAATGTAGGGTGTCCGGCCTTTTTACCCAAATGTTTTATGTTGACGACCTGGCAACCCTTACCACGGCCCCACCACGAGGGCCCAGCGTGGGTTGGCGGGTGCTAACGACTGCAGATGCAGCCGGGACAAACAGCTTAACGTGCCTTCCAAAGCACAGAGAAGGTCGAGGCGATAAATTTGCGGTAATAAGTTAAAAAAATAATAGAAAAATAATAGTGAAGACCATTCTTTTGGGCATGCTAGTGCCGATTTCGTCGATGTCCTTTAGCACGTTAATCACTTGCGCCATCTAGCTCCTGCTTGTTCTACCAGGCCAGGGCCAATAATTTTTGAGAACAAAAAAAGAACAGGATGAAGCCCATTTCAAAAGGAATAGAATACATTATAAAAGATGCAAAAATAATACCGCAAATTATGTTAACTCTGTTATTTAACGTTTCCTTCCTTTTAAAATCCATTTCATCTTGTTCTGTTTTTGTTTTCACTTTAGGGCATCCGTCCTGGCCTATAATTTTATCTCTGTTTAAAACTCCCTACCCTACTACTTCTCTTTTGTTCCAGACAACCTTTGTGCAGATGCCTGGGCATCAAAGCCACGAAGACTGTATTCACAGGGCCGGCATCACAGGTGCATGCTGAACGATGCGGCTTCCAAACCCTGGCGCAGCAGACCTTCGCTGAGCTGGCGGACGGGGGCCTCAAGTATCCGAGAGACAACAGAACTATCAAGCTTATGGTCAAAAAATATGAATAAGACTGAATAATTTGTTTATTTATATTTTGAACATACAAGACCATAATAGTGTTGTGTTTTTTATTACTTACTAGCTGTGCCCCGCGGTGTTACCCGCGGTTTGTTATGGATACTATCCCGCAGTAAAACGTAGCCTATGTGTTAATCCAGGGTGTCAGCTAACTCCATACCAAATTTTATTAAAATCTCTCCAGCCGTTTAGACGTGAAGAAGTAACAAACATACACACTCACAAACTTTCGCATTATAATATTAATAAAGTGTAATAATAAAATTATTGTATTTTTATTAACTCGGTACCCAAAAAAGGGTATCGCTCAGACCCGGCAAACTATCGGCCAATAGCAGTCACCTCAGTATTATGTAAAGTTCTAGAAAAGGTCCTTAACAACCATCTGACCCGCTACCTAGAGGATCACTCCCTGTTTTTTTTTATGTTATAGGGGCACACGAGCAAACGGCTCACCTGATGGTAAGCGATCACCGTCGCCCATGTCAATATGGTTAAGCCTTCTCTCCAAGCTTCCGGCATACAGTCTGCCGGCCCATTGCTGTTCTTGGGTAGCTGACTTCCTGCATGAGCGTAGAATTCGTGTCCTAACGGATGGTAGCAGTTCGCGGTTCATGACAATGAATGCCAGCGTTCCCAAGGGCTCAATCCTATCCCCACTCTCTTTCTGCTGCATATCAATGATTTAATTCCTCTTGGGAATATTTATTGCTATGCAGACGATAGTACAGTGCGGCAACCAAGAAGAAACAGGAGAATCTTGTAATTGAACTCAATCAGGCTTTGGACCACATTTCCGAATGGGGTACCAAGAACTAGGTTGAAACCACAATATTTACACTAGAATAGGGGCTGGAAGACGGTGTCGGGTAACCAAAATTTATTACATATAGTCGGAAGCCCGAATACGAGTGCCAATGAAATTCAGGTAAACGACTAACCGAATTCGAGTAATGTCTCGTGTACGTTATCATTTACCTTGGTCTACATAAGAGGACTATTGGGAGTTTTGTTTTCCTGGCTAGACTAATAGGAACAGGGGATAAATAAGCCAAAAGGATTGCATAAAATTGGTACACTGTATAAGTGGACAGATTTTATGCAAACCTATTAGTTAATATTTCCTCAGTTTCTCTCGCTCTCTTCGCGCAATCACGCACATCAACGCGCGCGCCCATCTGAACTTAATCTTTATCTAAAAACATACACCAATGAAAATCTTGATCCCTTATTTATCATTTATTGTAACATTATAACTTATGACAAAAACATAGTAAAACAGTCACACACAACATTGACACGTGAAACCTAGGAACATTGGACAGGACAAACAGTGACATCACTCTTCTTCCACCTCCTCGTCGAACTCCCCCTCGTCGTCTGCCGTGGCGTCCTGGTACTGCTGGTACTCGGACACCAGGTCGTTCATGTTGCTTTCCGCCTCTGTGAACTCCATCTCGTCCATACCTTCCCCAGTGTACCAGTGGAGGAAAGCTTTCCGCCTGAACATCGCTGTAAACTGCTCAGAAATCCTTTTGAACAACTCTTGAATCGCCGTAGTGTTCCCTATAAACGTAGCGGACATCTTCAGGCCCCGAGGCGGGATATCGCACACGGCAGTCTTCACGTTATTCGGAATCCATTCAACGAAGTAACTGCTATTCTTGTTTTGAATGTTGAGCATTTGTTCGTCCACCTCCTTCATGGACATGCGACCGCGGAAGACGGCAGCGACTGTAAGGTAGCGACCGTGACGCGGGTCGCAAGCCGCCATCATATTCTTCGCGTCGAACATCTGCTGCGTCAGCTCGGGGACAGAAAGCGCGCGGTACTGCTGGCTGCCGCGCGACGTCAGCGGCGCGAATCCTGGCATAAAGAAGTGCAAGCGCGGAAACGGCACCATATTGACTGCCAACTTGCGCAGGTCCGCATTCAGCTGCCCAGGGAACCGTAGACAAGTCGTCACTCCAGACATCGTGGCTGACACCAAATGGTTCAAGTCGCCATACGTCGGTGTCGACAACTTCAACGTACGGAAACAGATGTCGTATAGCGCTTCGTTGTCTATACAGTAAGTCTCGTCAGTGTTCTCGACCAGTTGGTGCACAGATAACGTGGCATTGTACGGTTCTACGACTGTGTCAGATACTTTAGGACTAGGGACAACCGAAAATGTGTTCATTATGCGGTCTGGATACTCTTCCCTGATCTTGGATATCAGTAAAGTCCCCATGCCGGATCCGGTGCCACCTCCTAATGAATGAGTGAGTTGAAAGCCTTGGAGGCAGTCGCAGCCTTCTGCCTCTTTCCTGACTACGTCAAGCACGGAATCCACGAGTTCTGCTCCTTCGGTGTAATGACCTTTGGCCCAGTTGTTGCCTGCTCCGGATTGGCCGAATACAAAGTTGTCTGGTCTGAAAATCTGTCCGAAGGGCCCTGAGCGCACCGAGTCCATGGTGCCGGGCTCGAGGTCCACCAGCACGGCGCGGGGCACGTACTTGCCGCCCGACGCCTCGTTGTAGTAAACATTGATGCGCTCCAGCTGTAGGTCGGAGTCGCCCTGGTAGGCGCCTGTAGGGTCGATGCCATGCTCGTCGGAGATCACCTCCCAGAACTGAAAATAAATAGTAACTAAGTTATTTCATGATTAAATTTTATTTGAAGTGATACACCTTATTAGGGATAAATCCATTTTACGAGCACTTCCAAACTTTACAATGGAAATTATGCTCTACTTTTTAGGAATTATGTTAATATATAAGTATCTACTTAATAAAATTAATTATTATTTAATCGATAATGAGACGAAACTGAGCTATTACGTTGGTGGTATACAAATGAAAGCGCAGGGCACATTGGGAGCGTTCACTTTTATCTAAAAAGAAAAAAATGCCTTTTCGCATTTTATGATGCGAAATCATACGTAAACACTTCATTTGTTCCTAAAGTGGACTACGCAGAACAACAACCATAACGTACCTTAGCTCCGATCTGGTTTCCGCATTGCCCGGCCTGGATGTGGACGATTTCCCTCATTTTCGATGATACACACTTAATTTAGAGCCCAAAATAAAGATTGTTAGAATTTACGTTCCTCTAAACAGTCATATAAAAGGAAAAAAAATGTTTAACTAAGATTACTGATTCAACATCGTACACGGTACACGAAATTTTTCATAATGAGTGAAAATCTGTAGTCTTTTGTCAACCCACTGGGACATGCGTTCTAAATTTAAAAATTGACGTGCTTTCTTGTGGTACAAGAGATCATACTTTTTGCTGAAAACTTATTGATACTCTTTATGCAAAAAGAGCCTACCTTTGTCGATAAAATAGAGCAACATGGACACAGATGGGTGATAAATATCTTAGAATAACTAAAGGTTTTTATTAATTGATTTAGAAGCGTAGGACAGCATGTGGGTATTAACTATATAACCTTTCTAATAAATATTTTTTGACAATGCTTTTTTATAATGTCTGCTTACGATAAATAAAAACATTTAAGGAAATCAACAAGTAGCGCGTCGTGTTCCTCTAAAAAGAAAATTCTTTACTGTCTCAATAAAAATATTGTTTATTTGTGGATTTTAACAACATAATTTCACACAAATATAAATAACATTGTTAAATAAAATAAATAAACACACAAATGCTTAAGAGGCTTGATTGTCATCTTCTTCGTCTTCTTCTTCAGCCTCGCTTTCGTCGTCATTCAGAGTGGCATCTTGGTATTGCTGATATTCGCATATGAGATCATTCATATTGTTATCGGCCTCAGCGAATTCAGCTTCATCCATCCCCTCCCCAGTGTACCAATGAAGGAAAGCCTTCCTCCTAAACATTGAAGAGAACTGATCGGAGATTCTCTTGAACACTTCTTGTATCGCAGTCGTGTTACCAATGAACGTCGCTGACATCTTTAATCCTCTAGGAGGTATATCGCACACTGCTGTCTTGACGTTGCTGGGGATCCACTCGACGAAGAAATCTTTATTCTTCTTCTGTATGTTCAGCATTTGCTCATCGACCTCTTTCATAGACATTCGGCCACGGAACACCGCGGCCACAGTCAAATATCGGCCGCGGCGCGGATCACAAGCCGCCATCATGTTCTTCGAGTCGAACATCTGCTGAGTCAGCTCTGGCACAGTGAGGGCCCGGAACATCTGACTGCCGCGTGACGTCAGCGGCACAAAGCCAGGCATGAAGAAATGCAATCGCGGAAACGGCACCATGTTCACAGCCAACTTGCGCAAATCAGCGTTCAACTGTCCAGGGAACCTGAGGCACGTCGTCACTCCCGACATACACATCGAGACCAAATGATTCAAGTCTCCATAAGTCGGTGTCACCAATTTCAGTGTCCTAAAGCAGATGTCGTATAGAGCTTCGTTGTCTATGCAATAGGTCTGGTTCGTGTTTTCTATAAGTTGGTTGATTGACAAAGTCGAGTTGTATGGTTCTACGACCGTATCTGACACTTTTGGGCTCGGCACGATGGAGAAGGAGGCTAAAATCCTATCTGGATACTCCTCGACTAAATTAGAAAGTAACAAGGTACCTAAACCAGAGCCAGTGCCGCCGCCGAGAGAATGCACGAGTTGGAACCCTTGGAGACAGTCGCACCCTTCAGCTTCTTTCCTGGCAACGTCCAAGATAGCTTCGAGTATGTCAGCGCCTTCGCTGAAGTGTCCTTTTGCCCAGTTATTGCCAGCACCGGAATCTCCATATACTATGTTGTCGGGACGGAAGATTCTTCCAAAGGGGCCCGCTCGGACACTGTCCATAGTGCTCGGTTCAAGATCTACAAGGACCGCGCGTGGTACATATTTGCAATTCGTACCCTCGCTATAGTAAACGTTGATGCGCTCGAGTTGGAGGTCGGAGTCGCCTTGGTAGCAACCGTCTGGATCTATGCCGTGCTCATCCGATATCACTTCCCAGAACTGAAACAATATTTAACACTTATTTAAATATGTTTTAATGAATTTTATCGGAGCTCTGACTATGAGAAATAGTTATTGAAAAAATACCATATAGAATTAAAGATACTATTAAAGTTATATTTTTATTTTTTAAGCATTTAACTGCTAGATGTTTTAATCTAAAGAAAACTTTGTTTAAAAAAAAACTCCATTTGTGGGTTACCTACAATGCAAGAAAATGGCGCTACCTTGTAGCCTAAGAAATGCTATAATAGAGAAAAATCGAGATTTCCAATTAGGGCTGCGGTAGCATAATGGTCAATGCATCTGCCCAGATAGCCGTGTGGTCCGCATGATTATTTTCATAATAATTCTTTAGAATGAATATTAGTCAGTTTTTTTAACTTTGTGTTAAAACTGTTGAACATAAATGATGCGTATATTCTCACCTTACCACCAATCTGGTTCCCGCATCTTCCAACCTGTACGTGAACTATTTCCCTCATTTTTTCTTACAATCAACTTAGAATTTATAATATGAAAGTAATAAAAAAATACAAATTCAATGTAAAAATTAATAGGTACTTACTGCCTATAAAGAAAAGACAAAAAATAAAAAATTAATGCCTACATCTACTTAGTACTATAAAAATTATAAAAGAATTGCGAACTAAACCTATTGCATGGCCATTGAGATTAGATCTACGACTTCGCAAGTGTTTTAAAACAGGTTGGCTTTGAAAACGAAAACGCTTTTAATATAGATATAGACCCAGGGAACTCCGTACCGCCATAAAATAGAGGCTGGTGGTAGAAGTGAAAATTTTGGATTGGATGTATTTTTTAATGCCACATTATAAAAAAATATGTTAGGGGTAGACAACCCTTATCATTTAGGGGTATGAAAAATAGGTAGTAGCCGATCCTCAGACCTATTGAATATGCATATAAAATTTCATAATAATCGGTTAAGCCGTTTCGGGGGAGTATGGTAACTAACATTGTAACTTTATATATAAGATAGAAAACTGTTCGAGGTTTTCTATACCATTTAAAACAAAATAGGGCCCATTTCGTCTTTACAATAATTTTTATTACTAAAGTTCGGACAATCTTCCTTTATAAACCTACATGATTTAAATAAGAGATTTATAAATTTAATTAACAATACAAAAATGAATTCCTTTCTATTTATATCTATATATAGAACCGAACCCGAATAATATTTTTTATATGTAATCATAAGTATATTAGAATAAAACACCGATTCTGATCAATTAAATTTAATAAATAAAATCACAATTCTTAATAATTTTATTGCTGCACATCATTTAAAAAATATATTTATAAAATGCACACATTTTATAGAAAAGTAAAATGAAAATTCTCTTTTACATTCTGTAAAAGTACATAATACACCTGCAAGGAAAAACTCAGTCTATGGAAAAACAGCTACAATGATATTCTTACATGGAATATTAAAATTATTGTAACTTTTGATATAAGTTATTTGTGTATCTGTATGATAATTTCTGTTTATTGGAATTTTCGAGATAGTTTGACATTAGGATTTAATGAATATAAGCAGTTAATTTTACACTGTAGGCCTCCCTGTAGTTACTAAAAGTGAGTTACGATGTTTTTCCTTGCAGGTGTCGATATGTACTTGTATATTATAAACATTTTATAAGAAAACAAAAAATGTACTTCTCTCGTCTTAAACATTTCAATGAGTAAGTACAAAAATATGAAAATAATTTGCTATTATCACTAATTTTACGAACATGTTGAAATAACACTCAATTATAAAAATTCGTATGAAACAGCCGTATTGTATTATTGAAAATTCACAACTTCACAATTTATTGCGTGCGCTGACAGGGGAGTTTAGTCCGCGGACTTTGTCCGCCAAAATAGTTCGCTTAAAACTGCATCAAGTAATGCACACGAGGCATCAAAATCAAATTAAAAGTACGGGGAAGTCCCTGAAAAAAATAGAACTGATGTGACAATACGCAGCAATCATCATCATCATCATCAGCCTATTAATGTCCCCTCTGCTGGGGCACTGGCTACCCCTATGGATGGAATTTGCGCCAAGACCCACCAAAGTTGCTTAAGTTCAACAAACGCAGCCGAACGCGCTAACCACTTGCGTCATCGAGCTCCTCACAACGTAAAATTTGAATATTTGCTTCCACACGCTTCTCTGAATAACCGGATAACAAATGTTAGCACACCGTGTGTGTTGAGTGCGTGGCAAGTTCTCGCCGGACATTTTTTCACGATTCAGGGATTTTCGTGCTCTACAGACTGAAATCCCTCGTCTGCGCACGCGTTTAACGTATAAAAGGTCATTGTATATCCGGAAAATATTTACGTTAAGTGGTATTGCTTAACATTAATAATTACACATAGTGGGATATCAAACCGTGATCTGTCACACTTCCACCAAATACACTGCCGGTAACATCTATCGACTCATCTAGCATGGAAAGTTTTGACGGTCCGTACCTAAAAATAAGAAATAAATATTTCCAACTAATTAGCCTAGCCCCAAAGAAAGCACATGTTACGGGATACTAGGGTAACGGATACGATACATATATTGTACATATATAAGTATATTTATATAGAAATACATATTAAATAAATAAATATTTCCAACAGTCACACCAATAAGCCTAGCCCCAAAGTAAGCACTGTAAGGCTTGTGTTATGGGATACTAGGGTAACGGATAGAATACATATATTGTACATATGTAAGTATATTTATATAGAAATACATATTAAACATCCATGACTGGAGTACAAATACTCGTATTCGTCACACAAACATCTGCCCCCACAGGGATTCGAAATTGGGGCCTCTAGAGGCGGCGACACCATGAAACCCGGCGTATAAACCACTCGGCCACGGAGGTCGTCATGAATTCATGACTGGAGCTGGGATGTTACGGAGCTTCGACTCCGTTAAGTCGGTACTTCCGATTATTATTACACCTTCGGTTCCGACATCGGCTCCGACACTTTTAAATCAGAGGTTTTAAAGAGGTTCCGATAAATTTACCTCCATCAAGTTACATCCCTGGACTGAAGTATACCAAATGTTCGTATTCATCACACAAACATCTGCCCCCACCGGGATTCGAACCCGGGAGGCCTCTCGAGTCGGCGACACCATAAAACCTCGTAAAATAAATGTTACATTGAGCAAAAAGTTATTACCCACGCAGTTTTTGAGTAGATTTGACTTAATAACCATCTTTTCGTGTTTTTAATATTAGTACCCAACCCAGTCCATAATGCCCTCCACACCGCCAAAGACAGGAACAGATGGAAATCCATCATACGGAAGAAAGTGATGCAGAAGGGTTGTCACAACCTTCTATAATGAGGAATGCGACTCAAGGAGGAGGAGGACCCAACCCTACCGACCGTCAAAACTTATAACACTAAGTGGGCCGATAGATGTGTCTGGGAGTTTACATAAAAGTTCACTTTGGTGGATATAATTTGACACTAACAGCACCCTTATTACTTAGTAATAAGAGCTATTTTCGTATAGTATCAATCGTACTCAAAATCGGCCAACGCAACGGTACCAACGTTGCGAAAGTTCCGATAAAATTACATAATAACTATTTTTAACTATACTTTCGACTAGAATATGGAAGATATTATGTTGAAGCGACATTTTAAGGTGCACAATTATGTCTATGTCTTAATATTAGATGTACCTTCAAATTAGAAGCATGAAAAAATTATGGCCCTTTTAAATAATTTTAGATTTTTTTTATTTTCGTCAATCAAGTCATAGTTCATTGTACAGGGATTGTGTAGATAATTAAAAGTACTTTTCTTTTAATTCTTTCTTGGGTTTTCACGCACTCCACTTATCAAATAAAACAAAGCTTAAAGCTGTGTTTTATTTTATTTTTTTATGCTTGAGTTTAAATAAATCGATAAATCTTTTTTTACAAATTGTCCTATTAATAGATTACCATAACTAATTTTTTCCTGCGTCAAATTTGAAGGCGAGCAACATAATTGAAAACATTGACTAGCTTCCGTTAGCATTATAGCACAAATCACTGGTCCTACAATGAATATTGTTCTTATAATAACACCTAACACAAATTCACATCATAAAATTTCTTCCACTCAATGTAAACTCATGATATGTTTTAGTAATTATTGAATCATTGCAATTTCAAAACTAGCAAATAATGGAGCAATGTAATTTTTAATCAATTTCAACCTTATAACAAGGATATAAGATATAAAGGTACAAGTCCGAACTGAACCGCAGACCACAGGCCGCAGCTACAGACTGCAGGCGACACTACTAGTTTCTATGAATCTCTATGAAATTGATTCCGAGAGCGGCGACATGACGCGGCTGCACAATGCATATAATGCAAGGTCAGCCGCAGTGTTGCCTGCGGTTGTCGCCTGCAGCCCATTGCGGAATTGTACCTTTAATGTTTTAACTGAAGATTTTTTGGGAATAAAATACATAGTCTGTCCTAAGTGCCTAAGCTGTAAGCCTGAAACAATAGTAAGAATACTATGCGCCATGTGTAAGTCTATGTGCTGAGACTGTAATAGGTTCTCTGAAAATACCCTGTCTAAATTATGGAGCAATTCATTCACATTCGAGAGCATTGTATAAGGTAAACATATCATAATATTGTCGATTGCATACAAATAGTCGAAATGCTGTTAACATACATTCTTATGTTATCGATATATAATATAATGAATAAAATCATCATATTATAACGATAGATTCGTATTTAGTTTTTCGAAAACATCTTGTACGCGACGACCGAAGCGAGAGAAAATGAACTTACGACGATACGAGAACAATGTATAAAAATGTATCTATAATTTCACATGAATTAGTTGTATACGCATTAAAAATATCATTCCCTTGTTGTCTTATTAGAATGAGTCGGATATCGCAACAATAGATAGCTCTGCCCATAGTAAACCATTGTAAAATTGATAGTTCAGAGCGATATTCCGCCCCGTTCTCTCCAATAATCTTATAAGACTTTATCTAAACGATCGCCACGACGCCAAGCGGTGGCGCGGGGAAACTAGTCAGAATACTGATAGTTCCGACCTATAGGAGGGACGGAGACAATAGGTTGTCCTTGTCACACGTCTTATAGGATTTTGCCTGAGTTGACAATTTTCGATAATAGTATGTTTTATGTTTTGATTGATTTATTTTATGTCTTATTAGATAGTAGGTAGTTATAGGAATAATATATCGAAGTTTTGTATGAATCGTGTTAGTAGTTTAAGCGTAATTAAGGAAAATATCGGGAATAGTTTTTTATGAATAGTCAATAGGATATAGGTATAATTGTTATAATAATGATGTCATTTTATGTGTTTTTACTTCTTCTTTAAAATGGTGTATGATAGTTAAACATTAAGCGAGTATAAGTAGGTTTTTTAAGACTTTTTAATTTGCAAACTTTATAGGGCCGTACAGCTGTTGTTTATTAATATTCTTGTAAGAAACTTGTTGTATTAGATAGGTAACACGTAGGGCTACGTAAATAAATAGGTATCACATCAATAAGTGTAAAAATGTACCGTGTAGGAGAAAAAACATGTTTGTATAGAACCGTTTTCTGAGACATGTTGCGCTCCCCACCCGGCGCGCCCGGAGCGCGCGGGTGGGGCAGCGAAGCCCCGTGGCAGGGCGAAGCCCTATGGAGGGGGAAAGTATAAATATTGCGGAGACCTATTTTTTGCGCGCCACACCTAAAATATCGTGTTTACGGACACATAACTATGTTAAAAATATGCCCAAATGTATGCCCGATGTATGTACAATTAGTTTTAAGCTCGCACTATTGTAAATCTTGAGAAAATGAAAAATAAAGTATAGCGTGGGTGAGGTAATGGATCGCTGGCCAGCTCAGTCCTAGCATATAAAATTCGAGTCGGAACATGCCCCGACATGCATTCAGCGACAGGCGCTCCTACCCTAAGGAACAGGAAGAAACAACCAAGCGGTTCACTCTGGACCTGAAGCCTCCTCTCACCGGCCATCCATTATCAGCGCCCACCGATTTCTTCAATACCGAACACCAGGGGTTTTATTCGCCGAAACTACAGTCCACTACAGTCAAGACTCCTGCGTGTAACTTCCTCCACCCCCTCAGTACGAGTCGGTAACTGTCCGCTACTGCGACAGCCCGGCGTCCCGTACATTTTTTGGTCCTTCGAGCCGGATCTACAGCGCCGAGGAAGAATTGAAGAAAAATTATAGAAGATTGAAGAAAGAAGATCGTCGTGGTCAATTATAGAAGATTGAAGACAGAAAATTGAAGAAAAATTATAGAAGATTGAAGAAAGAAAAATGCCACGAACAAGATCTCAAGCTGACAAAATGGACCAGGCCGAAGAGGAGCGCATCGAGAGAAGCATCGAAGAGCCAGAGCGAACCGCTGCAGGAGAGAATCCTGTCCAACCCCCGTCAAGAGCGCCATCGGAAGGGAGCGACACCGTGACGCGGCCACCGTACCCGCTGCGCCACGACCAACCGCCGAAGTCGCCATCAGCTGCAATGACATCACACCGAACAGAATCGAAGATAGCTGCACGAAGAGCAGCAAAGAAGAAGCGCCTGGCGGCGTTATATGAAGAATTAGAGAAGACTATAAGGGCGAAGATACGAATGGAAGAGCAAGATAGCGAAGATGAGGACCAAGAGGACCCGCAAATAGAAGATAGAAGAGAAACCGATAGCACACATGGCACCGAGAATGAAGAACGCGTCATCACCTGGCTGGACACAGCGACAAAGGACACCACCCCCGACGGCGGCACCACCGAACCGTATAGAAGACCGACCGTCGAGGACACCGTACAGATTGGTGGGTCCGTCGCACCACTTGCCGAAGATCCAGTCCCAGGGGCGCTGAAGCCATGCATTAAGAAGAGTCCGCCGTCCCGCATTGATGAAGCTCAAGAACAAGTCGCCCCTACGTTGCCGCCACCGCCACCGCCGGTCCAGCAAGACAGAATGAACGTCTCCGAGCTGGCCGTCGCAATCAACGCCGCCGTCCGTGCCGCCGTACCGCCTGCACCGGGTCCACGCTACGTCGGAGAGCTGCCACCCTTCAGCGGCGCGCACACAGAATGGCTCACCTTCAGGGCGGCGTACCTAGAATCCGCAACCTACCTATCGTCGGCGGAAAACTCATCAAGATTAAGAAGAGCCCTCAAGGGGAAGGCAAGAGAAGCCGTGGGCAGCATGCTAATAAGCAACACTACGCCGGGCGACATTATGAAGCAATTGGAGCACAGATTCGGCCGCCCGGACAACATCGCCGCAACCGAAATAGAGAAGCTGCGCCATTTACCCCGACTCACCGATTCGCCGAGGGACATCGTGATTTTTGCAAACAAAATCAAGAATAGCGTCGTCGCACTACAAGTACTGGGGCAAAACGAGTACCTACGTGCGCCGGACATCATGAAGACAATTATAGAAAAGCTGCCGTCGACTATCCGCTTCAGATGGAACGATTACGTCAACAATCACCGAATGCAAGAAAAAATGAAGACGGATCCGGAACTATTGATTTTCGCCGAGTTCATCGAAGTCGAGGCAGAGAATAACGCAAGATACGCCCCACCGGAGTACATTGGAAATGAAGAAAACTCCACAACAAGAAAATTTCGAACACATAACATCGAGGCGACACATAATAGAAGAGCGCCTGAAGATCGATTCCCATGTCCGGTGTGCAAGAAATCCGGACATTCGACGGCCACCTGCTTTACGTTCAAGACCGCCGATCAAGATAGAAAATGGGAAATAGCGAAGAAAAGCAACCTTTGTTTCCGTTGCTTACAATACAGAAGCAAGATGCACAGATGCAAGACGCGAGCGTGCGAGAGGGACGGCTGCGAGCGCTCACACCACCCACTTCTTCACTACAAACCGAAGTCGCAACGTGAAGAAGAACCAGCCACGAGCAACACAGAAACCGAGAGGGTGGCCAGCACACACAGCAGCCGCAAGCGAGACGCGTACTTGAAGATAATTCCGGTTCGCATTACGGGACCGAGCGGACATTTTGATACGTACGCGCTACTGGACGACGGCTCTACAGTCACACTTATAGAAGAGAGGGCCGCCGAGAAGATAGGAGCCGAGGGACCTACCGAGCGACTGAAGATAGAAACGATCGACGCCAAGCTGCCAGAGACACAGTCGCGCCGGGTCACCTTCAAGATCGAGGGACAGAATAGAGGCTTCAAGGTGCAAGCGCGCACCATCGACCAAATGAAGATTTCACCGCAAACCATAGAAGAAAGACACTTATGGGGCTGCAAGCACCTGCGGGGAATCGAGAAGCACGTCACCTATGAAGACGCCCGGCCGACCATCCTCATCGGGCAAGACAACTGGCACCTACTCTTGGCCAGCGAAGTCCGCCGGGGGAATAGAAGACAGCTAGTGGCATCGAAGACGGCTCTGGGATGGGTACTCCACGGCACAGACTCGCGCACCATCGGTCATCGGGTTCATTTCGTGAACCACCTCACCGAAGAAACAGAAGATTCGAAAATGGATGAACTACTTCGTCATCACTTCGCATTGGAATCAATCGACATCGAAAAGAAAAAACCGCATTCCGACCCAGAGGAGAAAGCCATCAAGATGCTAGAAGAACACACCCACAGAAAAGAAGATGGAAAATTCGAAACCGCGCTACTCTGGAAGAAAGAAGACATCAAGATGCCCAACAATTATGAAAATGCGTACAGACGGCTGCTCACCACAGAGAAGAAAATCGACCGCGATCCACGCCTAAGGGGAAAATACATAGAACAAATGGACGCGCTCATCGAAAAGGGATACGCCGAGCGAGCACCGCCGACATCAACAGAAGACAGAACTTGGTACCTGCCGCATTTTCCAGTCATCAACCCGTTGAAGCCAAACAAGTTACGCATCGTACACGACGCAGCTGCGAAGACCGGAGGCACCTCACTCAACGACTGCCTTCTCACCGGGCCGGACCTACTTCGATCATTGATAGGAGTCATGATGCGATTCCGTCAACACCAGTACGCCGTGACAGCCGACATCGCCGAAATGTTCATGCGCGTGGGGATCCGACCGGAAGACAGAGATGCACTGCGGTACCTATGGCGCGGCGAAAGAAGAGAGGGACCACCGGAAGAATACAGAATGAAGTCACTCATCTTCGGCGCTACGTGTTCACCAGCCGCCGCTATTTTCGTCAAGAACAAGAACGCCGAGCGATATCAAGAAACGCAACCGACCGCCGTCAACGCCATAGTACAAGCGCACTACATGGATGACTACCTAGACAGCTTTACAACGGAACAAGAAGCCATAGAAGTGTCGACGCAAGTAAGAAAAATACACGCCGACGGAAATTTCGACTTACGCAACTGGGTGTCGAACTCGCATCGAATAAGGCAAGCACTCACCGAGGGACCGCTACGCGTTCAACAACCAATAACACTCAACGACGGATCAAGAATAGAAAAAGTACTCGGACTCATGTGGAACCCGCAATCGGACGAATTGGGGTTCAATCTCGAGTTGGCGCGCATCCCATCGGACCTACTTGCAAATAAGGCACCCACGAAGAGAGAAGTTTTGAAGATTGTGATGTCAATCTACGATCCAATGGGACTTGCATCACCAGTCACAGTCAGGGGAAAGCAGATCATACAAGAAATTTGGCGACGCGGCACAGAATGGGACAAGAAAATCGACACCGACCTCGCAGAGCAGTGGACGACCTGGCTACAACACATGAAGAACCTACGAGGCGTCAAAGTACCACGAGCCTACATAGGATACAGCGAAGCCACTTCACTTCAGCTGCACGTCTTCGTGGACGCCAGCGCCACCACGTACGCCGCCGCACTCTACTGGCGGGCCGAGTCGCCGGGAGGTCAAGTCGACGTGACACTCATCACGGCGAAAGCACGCGTGGCTCCACTCAAAGTCACGTCGATACCGCGCCTCGAGCTACAAGCCGCAGTCCTGGGAGCAAGAATGGCCGCCACCGTGATAGAAGAGCACTCAAGAAAACCAGAATCGAAGACATTTTGGACAGACAGCAAAACAGTATTGTCTTGGGTGCGAACGGGATCGCGCTCATTCAAGCCATTCGTCGCGCATCGCATAGCCGCCATCGAAGAACTCAGCACTATCAACGAGTGGCGATGGGTGCCCACGAAGCTCAACACAGCAGACGACGCCACAAGAATATCACCGCACGACTTCTACGGCTACCACAGATGGTTCACCGGGCCTCCGTTTCTACGAAACAAACAAGAAGAATGGCCCGCCGAAACTGCAACCGCAACCGAAGTCACCGGGGAAGAACGCGTGCACCACATAAGCACGAAGAAAGCGCCGTCAATATCCGAAGCTGCACCGGACGTCACTCGATTTTCGCGCTGGGACAAGTTAATTCGGACTACGGCAAGAGTACTACAGTTCATCGACCTCTGCCAAGCGAAAACCGACCGAATTAACTACAGAAGAAAGAAAAACGAAAAGGAACCCGACTGGAAGAAAAATCGGCGCCGACACATAAGAAGAAAACGACGCCAACCGTTCAAGAAAGAAAATTCATCGCAATCGACCGAAGATACATCGAACGCGCAGAGAAAATAATAGTTCGCGTAATACAACACGACGCATTTCAAGACGAGTTGAAACAACTGCGAGGGGGCGCCACCATCGCTACGAACAGTCGACTCCGCCCACTTTCGCTAATAGTCAACGACGGCGTGTTGTACCTACGAAGCCGGGTCAACGCAGCGGCGGGAGTAACCGAAACTCAGAAGACACCGGCGATACTCGACGGGAACCATCGAGCCACCCAACTGTGGATAGAACACACACATAGAAGCCTTCTCCACGCCGGGGTGGAAACTACAGTCAACGAGTGCAGACAACACTATTGGATTCTACGCATTCGACCCGTCACGAAACGAATAATAAGCAGTTGCATAAACTGCCGCATAAGGAGGGCGGCGCCACCGTCGCCACCTACCGGAGATTTGCCGCCGACGCGCCTCGCTCATCACCGACGGCCATTCACGTACACCGGATTGGATTATTTCGGGCCGTTGACAGTCACCGTGGGCAGGCGTCAAGAAAAACGCTACGTCGCGCTCTTCACATGTCTTACTACGAGAGCCGTGCACCTCGAGTTGGCCGCCTCGCTATCGACGGACTCCGCCATACACGCACTACGGCGCATGATAGCGCGCCGCGGGTGCCCTACCGAAATTTGGTCGGACAACGGGACCAACTTCCACGGCGCAGAAAACGAAATGAAGAAGGCAGTGCAGCAGGCGACGAGCGAAGAAGCAAGCATCCGCAGTATCCGGTGGAGGTACATACCGCCGGGAGCACCATTCATGGGCGGGGCGTGGGAACGCCTCGTGAAGTCCGTCAAAATCGCGCTAAGTGCGGTTTTGCAAGAAAGAAGTCCGCCCGAAGAGGTACTTACGACGCTACTCGCCGAGGCCGAATACACCGTGAACAGCCGGCCTCTCACCCACGTGTCCGTGCACCATGAAGACGACGAAGCCATCACTCCCAACCACTTTCTGCTGGGAGGTTCAGCGCGCGTCCCACTGCCGGGCGAGTTCGACGAGAGCGACCTGATAGGCCGCCCGCACTGGAGAGCAGCACAGCGCCTCGCCGACCACTTCTGGGCGCGCTGGGTACGAGAGTACCTACCCGAGCTGCAACACCGGCGGGAGCCCCACGGGACCGGGAAGACCATCGCCATCGGGGACATCGTGCTCATCGCCGACAGCAACCTGCCACGCAACACGTGGCCCAAGGGAGTCGTCATCGCCACTTTTCCCGGGCGAGACGGCACAGTACGAGTCGTCGATCTGAGGACAGCCGGAGGAGTGCTACGCAGACCGACCAAGCGACTGGTGATATTCGCATCGGCCGCCACTCCCACGGAAGATGGATGCAGCGACGAGTCAACCGACGCTGCACGGCGGGAGTATGTACGCGACGACCGAAGCGAGAGAAAATGAACTTACGACGATACGAGAACAATGTATAAAAATGTATCTATAATTTCACATGAATTAGTTGTATACGCATTAAAAATATCATTCCCTTGTTGTCTTATTAGAATGAGTCGGATATCGCAACAATAGATAGCTCTGCCCATAGTAAACCATTGTAAAATTGATAGTTCAGAGCGATATTCCGCCCCGTTCTCTCCAATAATCTTATAAGACTTTATCTAAACGATCGCCACGACGCCAAGCGGTGGCGCGGGGAAACTAGTCAGAATACTGATAGTTCCGACCTATAGGAGGGACGGAGACAATAGGTTGTCCTTGTCACACGTCTTATAGGATTTTGCCTGAGTTGACAATTTTCGATAATAGTATGTTTTATGTTTTGATTGATTTATTTTATGTCTTATTAGATAGTAGGTAGTTATAGGAATAATATATCGAAGTTTTGTATGAATCGTGTTAGTAGTTTAAGCGTAATTAAGGAAAATATCGGGAATAGTTTTTTATGAATAGTCAATAGGATATAGGTATAATTGTTATAATAATGATGTCATTTTATGTGTTTTTACTTCTTCTTTAAAATGGTGTATGATAGTTAAACATTAAGCGAGTATAAGTAGGTTTTTTAAGACTTTTTAATTTGCAAACTTTATAGGGCCGTACAGCTGTTGTTTATTAATATTCTTGTAAGAAACTTGTTGTATTAGATAGGTAACACGTAGGGCTACGTAAATAAATAGGTATCACATCAATAAGTGTAAAAATGTACCGTGTAGGAGAAAAAACATGTTTGTATAGAACCGTTTTCTGAGACATGTTGCGCTCCCCACCCGGCGCGCCCGGAGCGCGCGGGTGGGGCAGCGAAGCCCCGTGGCAGGGCGAAGCCCTATGGAGGGGGAAAGTATAAATATTGCGGAGACCTATTTTTTGCGCGCCACACCTAAAATATCGTGTTTACGGACACATAACTATGTTAAAAATATGCCCAAATGTATGCCCGATGTATGTACAATTAGTTTTAAGCTCGCACTATTGTAAATCTTGAGAAAATGAAAAATAAAGTATAGCGTGGGTGAGGTAATGGATCGCTGGCCAGCTCAGTCCTAGCATATAAAATTCGAGTCGGAACATGCCCCGACATGCATTCAGCGACAGGCGCTCCTACCCTAAGGAACAGGAAGAAACAACCAAGCGGTTCACTCTGGACCTGAAGCCTCCTCTCACCGGCCATCCATTATCAGCGCCCACCGATTTCTTCAATACCGAACACCAGGGGTTTTATTCGCCGAAACTACAGTCCACTACAGTCAAGACTCCTGCGTGTAACTTCCTCCACCCCCTCAGTACGAGTCGGTAACTGTCCGCTACTGCGACAGCCCGGCGTCCCGTACACATCTTTTATTTTCGGTGCTATTTATTACAACTAGCGAATTCGTGAATATACAAAAATGTATTCAATGTAATAACTCAACTAACGAAGGCTTTAATCCAATGGCTCTTGTATAATGATAGCCAATAGTCTATATAAACCGTAGAGGAACTTTCTGAAGATATTATTTATACTTAAACAAAACATTTTGGTCTTTGTCAAACAAAAATGAACACTAATATAAGTTTAGTATTTTACATACACAACATATAAAACATAATTTATGTTACTATTAACAGAACTTATATGTAATATGAACGAGACAACTTCACCTGCGAAATCTTAATAAACAGATCGCTATTGCAAATAGCCCTTTGGTTCTCACAAGTAAGCAATGCTTTACTTAAAATTCATTTAATATTTATTTGTTACTACAATTGATATTTTCAGTATTCATTAATCACTTAATAGTTTATTTTTCAACAAATACAAGTTGGCGAAGACACAGTTTTTGTTAGATAACACGGGTATGTAGAAAGCCCTCAGGATTCTGTGTGATTTCTCCGCGTCTAATATAGGGACAGAAGAGACTATGTCCCAGTTTGGACCCTTGTGGTACTCCGGTTGAGCGCGTGATGGTTTACCGATATCGGAATCGACGAGATAATGGCATTGCGAAGGCTTTAAGTATGTACGATTGTCGCCTTTGTTCATATCGTTGAAGTACGGATGTATCATGCGAGTTGCTGTTTAACAAAAAAAAAATATTGTATAAAGCATTATATTATGCAAAATATAGGATGTTATCGATTGGAAGATATCCTAATAAATGGATCATAAGCATTGGTCAATATCCTAATTAGTTTAGTTATATGCTTATAATTATAGGGTATTTGACTGTTTTAAAAATAAAGTGCCAACTGTTGGCATTTGTATTAAGAATGAATATTGCCAGGGATTTTTAATATTTTCTAGACTAAAATGACGTCACACGCTAGTAAACCTTCGGTCATTGTATAGTTTTGACGTTTTAATGACAGTAGTATGACGTCACTTACTAGTGTGATGCCATAATGTCCAGAGAAACGTTTTCGCGGCAACTTGAAAATAGAATTTTCGCTTTAGTTTTTTTATTGAAATACACAACAGAATGATGATTAGCCGAGATCATTAGATGATTTTTATGGACTCCGTAAACATAAGTAAATAACGAGAGATCATTATCTAAATCATGTCAAAAACCCTTATTGGTTTTAAAATGTCTAATGAATCTTTTAGCGGATTGGTAACAAACAAACATTTCATCCTTGTTGCTAAATCTTTAGCACTAAAAGCATTTAAACCTAGTCGGTGCCCGCGACTTCGTCTACGTAAGAAAAAGGTGTTTTTGGGATAAAAATCTATCCTATGTCCTTCCTCGGGACACACTAACTATATACAAAATTTCATCTACATCGGTTCAGAGGCTTAAGCGTGAAGAGGCAACAGACAGACACACATTCGCATTTATAATATAAGTATGGAATACTTCCCTGCAAAAAAACGAATTGAAAGTTATATAAAGTCATTGCAGTCAATAAGGAGCTCCTTATATTCAAGTGTTCTTTGCAAAACATCCTAAATGATTTTTGACTCTTTAGTTAGTTTTTTGGCAAGACAGTGATGTTTTTTAGAACACATAACATAATATATAGTCTTTGTTACTAGGGGATAATGCAGCATTCTAATAGAGAAAGAATTGTTAGAATCAGTCGAGTAGTTTTTGAGTTTGTTTAACGTTAGAAATATACAAATCCTTCCCCTTAATAAAATTAGCATATTATGATCAACGAATTAGAAATAATATGGAATTCGAACTGCGCTAGAAAGTGGTTCCACCCAAACTGCGATCAAGTAGGCGGGGCGAAAAACTGCGATCAACACCCCCATCATGTGATTGATTGAGATTTCCATTTAACATTATCTTACCGAGTGAATGGATAGCCAAATTAATTTACAGATATTTGATTTTTCGGAGTATTTTGTGTTGTCTGCATGCGTGTCGCGTTAGTCTTAAAGTTTAGTGGTTTGACTTTTGAAACACTGTTTAAGCGACCTCTGTTAGAGAGTATGCTTCTATATAATAACTGATTCGTTGAGTATGGCTGATTATGGTAAGCCACAAGACTTAACCAATTTGACATTAATAATGAAGTGAATATATAGATAACTAGCCAGCTGGAGTTAGTTAGAAATAAATGTTCACTGCTCGTTCCCCATAGGTGATAGCGATAATATGTAGCCTATAATGTTGACCCGACTTCTTAGTAATATTCGTGCCTTTGAAGTAAATCCATGCAGTACATTTTGAGTTTATCCCAGACATACATACAGACAAACAGACAAATATTCTAAAAACTATATTTTTGGCTTCGGTATCGATTGTAGATCATACCCCAAGTATTCTTTCAAAAAAATATTCAATGTACAGTTTTGACTTTCCTACCCTTTTGTTATATGTATAGAATCTTAATCTTAAGAATCACTCACCATTCCTAGTATTGGCGTAAGGCGCAGGCAGTTGCCCTTGAAACTCGCTGGGCACAAATCTCACTTCATAACCTTCGGGCAGGTGGAAGCTAGAAGGCGATCTATACCAGTCCTTGCCGAAACATACGGTTAGACGATCGGACTCCGGCGGTGGGAGGGAACGAAGCAATCTCATTGGTCCGTTGTAGTTGTTGTATAGAGCAGTTATACGGGATATGCCTAAAAATTGAAGTATCGTTAGCAAGATATGTACCCCTAGCACGAACCAATATCGAATTCGTATCGTTTGCGAGTCCGAAATGTCATTGCCAAATGTGTACTGATTTTTAGCTGCGCTGCTGTTCAATTTCCATACAATTTGACATTGACATTTCGTTTTGCAAACTATTCGAATTCGATAATGGTTCGTGCTAGGGGTAATGAAGTTAATACAATACGTTAAATTTTCAAAATCGACTTTTTTATCTCCCTTAAACACATTTTTTTATAAGATAATTTTGGTATATTTATGGAAAATAAATTAAAATCATCATCATCAGCTTATAAATGTCACTACTGCTGGGGTTATGCTGCCGTCCTCAAGCTAAAACGCGGCTAAATGACACAACCAACTTTTGAGATATGGCCAAAAAACGGCTGGTAAACTTAAATTTATTGCTATTTTGTAACCATTCCGCACATGACGGATTTTTAGACTTTAACTATAAAAGATACGAATTCTTGTTAAAAACAGATAGATAGAGTATTATAAACTGGAAAAGTTGTAATTTAGGGCTGAAAAATCGACCATATGTCACTTAGCCGCACTTTAGTTTGAGGACGGCAGTATGGTTGCCTCGTCGGCAAACCTAATAGCCGGACAAACCACCACGTTTGGCCGGACATTTGGGTAAAACGGCCGGACACTCTACATTATTGAGGATATTGTAGCTCAGTAATATTAGGTACGACAAAAAATTGTATGTAAAAGCGACCGTCAGTTCACTCGTTTGTGCTCAGCCACGTTCAGCGCTCACGTTCAGCGCTCGCTCGTTTGCGAAATGAAAAAAGCCTAATATAAGCCGGACAAGCTGGACACCGTTTATTTTGGCCGGACACGCAATCAAAAAATCTAACGCTTTTCCTATAGATGAAATAGGGAGATCAGGCAGTGATCCACCAGGCGGGCCCAGTACGGTTTATTGGGTGCTAACGACTGCAGATGCATCCGGGACTAACAGCTTAATGTGCCTTCTGAAGCACGGAGGAACTCGAGATAGAAGATTTTTGGTCATCCACCCAATGACCGACCATTGCGAAAGTTGCTTAACCTCAATGATCGCAGACCGAAAGCGACGAGCACTTCTGCTCCAATTTCCAAAAGCTCGAGATAAAAATGGTCACCCATCCTTCAACCGGCCAATGCTAAAGTTACTTAACTTCCATGATCGCAGGCCGAAGGCGCTAACCACTTCTGCTCCAATTTCCAAAAGCTCGAGATAAAAATAGTCACCCATCCTACAACCGGCCATAGCGAAAGTTACTTAACTTCTACGATCGCAGACTAAAAGCGCCAACCACTTCAGCTGCAATGTCCAAAAGCTCCAGACAAAAATGATCACCCATCCTACAACCGGCCATTGCGAAAGTTACTTAACTTCCACGATGGCAAGCCGAAGGCGCTTCCGCTCCAATTTCCAAAAACTCGAGATGAAATGGTCACCCATCCTGCAACCGGCCATTGCTAAAGTTACTTAACTTCCACGATCGCAAGCCGAAGGCGCTAACCACTTCCGCTCCAATTTCCAAAAGCTCGAGATAAAATGGTCACTCATTCTACAACCGACCATTACTAAAATAACCTAACTTCCACGATCGCAGGCCGAAGGCGCTGACCACTTCCGCTCCAATTTCCAAAAGCTCGAGATAAAATGGTCGCCCATCCTACAACAGGCCATTGCTAAAGTTACTTAACTTCCACGATCGCAGACCGAAAGCGCCAACCACTTCCGCTCCAATTTCCAAAAGCTCGTGATAAAAATGGTCACCCATCCTACAACCGACCATTGCTAAAGTTATTTAACTTCCATGATCGCAGGCCGAAGGCGCCCACCACTTCCACTCCAATCTGCAAAAGCTCCAGATACAAATAGTCCCCATCCTACAACCGGCCATTGCGAAAATTACTTAACTTCCACGATCGCAGACTGAAGGCGCCCACCACTTCCACTCCAATGTCCAAAAGCTCCAGATGAAAATGGTTGCCCATCCTAAAACCGGTCATTGCTAAAATTACTTAACTTCCACGATAGCAGTAATTTCCAGTACTCACCCAGAACTCCAGCTAACACCACACACATGACCATAAGCGGGCCAGTATAGGCCAGATAGTGCCGTCTCTCTCTCTCCTTCCTCCATCGGAATAGTTCGGTACCCACTGCGAAAGTCATCTTCTGTAAGCAATCCAACGCTATGGCGCCCGCAAGTATAATCAGACTATAAGCTGGGTATAGGAATCTGAAATAAATAAATACTAAATAAATAAATGTTTCCAACACTCACACCAACTAGCCTAGCCCCAAAGTAAGCACTGTAAGGCTTGTATTATGGGATGCTAGGGTAACGGATAGAATACATATATAAGTAAATTTATATAGAAATACATATTTAACATCCATACACTGCTGGACTACAAATGCTCGTATTCATCACACAAACATCTGCCCCCACCGGGATTCGAACCCCGGACCTCTCGAGTCGGCGATCGTGCGATGAAAATAATGTATAAACGGCTATCATACTACCCAATTTTAAGGGCCCTATCGAAAGGGTGGACGTGTCCCCTAGCTAGGGTAACAATTATTACCCCGCCCTATCAATCTGACCCTAACTCAGTCTGAAAGTAAAAGTCGTCTCGGTTGAACGTCGTCGTTATGTCACCCGATGCATTCCGATCAAATTTTTATAAACTACTCTAAATCATTCGGCATTTTTCTCTTTATTTAAAGTGAAATATGTTAATGATAAGCCCCATTTGAATATCACAAATATTTTCATGTTAAAAAACAAACATTGATTAGATACCTGTCAAAAAAAAAACGACAAGTATTTTTTTTGCATTTTTCCCCCTAGCTCTGTGGCATGTTGACTTTTCAACGGTCCGCGCGTCACTGTTAAGCAATTAAGCAAGAAGTGCTTGAGTCGTGTTTAAGCACTTCTTGATTTGGACACATTTTTAGCGGACATGGTGTATCTAGGGGAATTAAAATATCGTAACTCTAGCGGAATCACTACACCTTGAATTTTGCCAAAAACTAGGTACATTGTAGCAATCGCACTTAATACATTTACATATTCACTTATTAATGTTAGATTTACGAATAATAAATTAGTTAAGAATAGAGTGGAGAAGGCGGCTCTAAAAGTGTCCGTCTAGTAGAAAGAGAAAGAAGATGAGACCGCTAGCTATCTCTCTCTCTTGTGACGCATGGCATCCAATGGCATCACATCGAAATAGTAAGATGCTTACGGTTGCCAATGCGCTTGCGCGATTAGAGAGAGAAAGCTAGCGGTCTCTCATATTCTTTCTCTTTCTATTAGAGGGACACTTCCACTTATAGTAGTCTATATCTCCCCTACTCTATTCTTATACCTCTATGGATTTACCTCTCTTCCTTATGCGGTTGAATCATGAATACAGCTAGCCACAGCGCTAACGGCATTAGATCTAACCAGTACGGGGCACAGAATGGCGCGCGTGCGGTGGAACGAGACGTTATCGCTGTGCAAGCCAATAGTAATATGGGACTGGATAATGCAAGAACCTGGAAAAGAAAACAGCTTATGAATACTTGAAAGAATCAGAATAAAGAAAAACATATTGTCTAATACTTTTTGATAAGAGGAGCTCGATGGCGCCAGTGAGTAGCGCGGTCGGCTGCGATGGTTGAAGTTAAGCAACTTTCGCATGTGGTCGGTCATTGGATGGGTGACCAAAAATTTACTATCTCGAGCTCCTCCGTGCTTCGGAAGGCACGTTAAGCCGTTGGTCCCGGCTGCATCTGCAGTCGTTAGCACCCACCAATCCGCACTGGGCCCGCGTGGTGGGTCATGTGGCCCAATCTCCCTATTCCATCCATAGGGAAGGTCTGTGTTCCAGCAGTGGGGACATTAATAGGCTGATGATGATGATGATGACTTTTTGATAATCTACCTGATGGAAGAAGAAAAAAAGTTAGTCATTCCCCAAAGAACCTAATATTTTTCCGGCATAAGAAGTATAATATGCCTCAAAATCTCTATCCAGATAACAAACTATATAATGTTAGTAGGAAATAAGATATGAAGATAGAATATAAACGAAAATAAATACTAAACATACCCTAAGCAGGTCAATAAATTGGCAAATATTTTTCTCATGACGTTTCAATGCTATATTGATGTGGAGATATTGACCTCATTGCCATGCGAATGTTCAAACTACATTTTGAGGAAACGCTTTCCAATTTTAATCACCTGCCTGTACAATATACATAAGGCTGGGCGCTTATGTACGGTTTCCTGAGCTGGAATTCATTTTTTTTTTATACCCAGGTAGGCAAAACGACTCTCCCCCACCTGATGTTAAGTGGTGATAGAGTCCAAACTACTATGTATATACTGTACTATATATACTTACATATACTGTACTGTAACGTCCTTTACGTTACAGCCTCCTGGTTTGGGTAAACTCTTTGTTCATGTAATGCCTACGGCTGGCAGTCATATTAAAAAGTTAATGTCATGATTTTAATATTTGAAATTAGGAATCCTCTGTCGTTTGATAGAAGATTCCAAGAGATAGACTTCAGGCACCAAACCATGCGTTAATAGATTAAGCTCAAATATTATATTCGCCTGAAATCTAATATAAAATAATAATAAAATCAAAGTTGTTTCAATTATTATTGCTACGCTCCCAAGGCCTACCCCTTCAGGGTAGAGATAGCTGGTATATAAATATACTTATATATGTATAGTATATGCATTGTATCCGTTACCCTAGCATCCCATAACACAAGCCTTACAGTGCTTACTTTGGGGCTAGGCTGATTGGTTTGTGTTGGAAAAAAAAACGCGAAGATAGCTGGTACAGCAGTTATAAACTGCCACACCAACCATCCTCACCTTGCAGGCCTGCAAAAATGCTTCTTTACGCCTCTCTTAAAGGACGCCAGATTGGAATATATTGGGATTTAATTTAATATTCAGAATTCCGCGAGCCCAGCGCAGACGTTTTGTTTTTTATCATTTATTAAGTACTTTCCGAACCGTACGTTGAGGTAGTTATCCATTCTGAAAAATTAACAACAATGTGCGCCTCGTTGAACATTTCGTAAGTAAGGAAGTGTGTTCAGAACTCCGAATCGGAATTCCTGATCAGGAAACCGAATCAGGGAATCGTACATACGGGCTCTGCCTAAAGATATGGAATTTCTGATTAGGAAACCGAATCAGTGAACCATACATATGCGCTCTGCCTAAGGATATGGAATAGGTTATTTGACAGTATTAAAAATAAAGTGCCAATTGTTAGCATCTGTATTAAGAATGAATATTGGCAGGAGTTTTTACTATTTATACAGAAAAAATATTCATAATTTTACTAAAAACCCACGATAAAGAAAATAGTTTTCTTGTTTATTGTCACGAGACCCAAAACGCTTTGGATTGGTGGAGCCTAAAATGACGTCAAACGCAAGTAAACTTCTGGTTAAAGTGACATTTGATTGTATGGTTTGACGTTTTAATGACAGTCGTGTGACGTCACACACCAGTGAGCCGCCATATTGTTCAGAGATACGTTTTCCGCGGCAACTTGAAAATAGAGTTTTTGATTTAGTTTTTATACCGAAATACACAACATAATGATGAATATCCACTTTTTATTGACTCTATAAACATTAGTAAATAACGTGATATCGTTTTCTAAAACTTGTCAAATACCCTATTCCTGATCAGGAAACCGAATCAGGGAACCGTACATATGGGCTCTGCCTAAAGATATGGAATTTCTGATTAGGAAACCGAATCAGTAAACTATACATATGCGCTCTGCCTAAAAATATGGAATTCCTGATCAGGAAACCGAATCAGTAAACCATACATATGCGCTCTGTCTAAGGATATGGAATTCCTGATCAGGAAACCATATATATGCGCTCTGTCTAAGGATATGGAATTCCTGATCAGGAAACCATACATATGCTCCCTGCCTATTGGCGTGATTACACTTAGTGGTTAGCCCAAATACGAGTGCCAAAGGAATTCTAGTAAAAGACTAATAGAAAGATTCTCAATGATTGATCTAGTCTTGAGCATAGTTCGAAAGGGATGTCGCTATATATAGCACATAGCGACATCCCTTTCTAACTTTACTCAAGTAAAGATCAACACTTAGTTTTCATTCTGTAATACGGGCCTAAGTGTAAATGAACGGAGGCGAGTACGCCCGTATTCGGGTAGTTTTCGTTGACACCGTCTTCCAGTCCGTATTTCAATGTAAACATTGCTTCGGATACCCGGATTCGAGTAAAGTCTTTCGTGCACCCGACTACGGACTAACGATTGCGCCATTGAGAAAGTTACTCACCCAAACGATGTTGAAGTTTAAGAACCCATTGACGAAGTAATAGGTCCACGGCTCCACTCCGTACAAATCGGGTCCGTGCTCCGTAAATATATTGTAAGCCACGATATTCCACGGTGCTATCACAAGTTTTCCATAATGCCAAGAGTCCAGCGCCACCGTAGGCACCAAAATCAGAGCCAAAGAGATCAGAGACCATTTGAAGAACTCCACGATTTGCCGTTTGATCAGCAGCATGTCTATTGCGATGGGTAATCCTAGGAGGGCTGTAAACGGCCAACCTGAGAAGGGGAGAAGTCAAATTATATAAAAAAAAAGTTAATTGAATCGAAGGAGATCGACAGCGCAGGTGACTAGCGTGTTCAGCTGCGATCATTGAAGTTAAGCAACTTTCGCAATGGTCGGTCATTGGATAGGTGACCAAAAATCTCCTATCTCGAGTTCCGCCATGCATCGGAAGGCACGTTATGCCGTTAGCACTCGCCAATCCGCACTGGGGCCCCGTGGTGTGTCATGGCCCAATCTCCTTATTCCATCCATAGGGAAGGTCTGTGCCCCAGCAGTGGGGAAATTCATAGGCTGATGATGATGATGGTGAAATGAATCGACGATATACAAATTTTCTGTGTAGGCAATTTGTGTAGTTAAAAACTTTTGCCGCCGAAGAGTAAAAAATAATAGCCCTTTTTATCTTTAGTCAAATTAATATTTTGAGTCGGTGCCAGTGTCAGGCCAATCCATGTATTAAACGGGAAAAATCGACAAGCAAAGTTAAATAGCTGCCACTTTGACCAGATAGCAGTTTTTCATGTTTAATAAGGGGGGACTCACTGAGCAGCACAGTGGCAGCGGTCAGCAGCACAGCGGGCGGGTAGCGGCGGCGCCACCAGCACGACGACGCGGCGGCACACAGGGCGGCGCTCCACGCGGACGGCAGCATGGCGCCGCTGCTGCCGAACATGCCGGCCGCGGGGAGCGTGAGGCAGAGCCATACACGCGGCGACGCTATAAGGGGACTCACTGAGCAGCGCAGTGGCAGCGGTCAGTAGCACAGCGGGCGGGTAGCGGCGGCGCCACCAGCACGACGACGCGGCGGCACACAGGGCGGCGCTCCACGCGGACGGCAGCATGGCGCCTCTGCTGCCGAACATGCCGGCCGCGGGGAGCGTGAGGCAGAGCCATACACGCGGCGACGCTATAAGGGGACTCACTGAGCAGCGCAGTGGCAGCGGTCAGTAGCACAGCGGGCGGGTAGCGGCGGCGCCACCAGCACGACGACGCGGCGGCACACAGGGCGGCGCTCCACGCGGACGGCAGCATGGCGCCGCTGCTGCCGAACATGCCGGCCGCGGGGAGCGTGAGGCAGAGCCATACGCGGCCTACGTGAACGCCGAACTCGTGGCACACCGCTCTGCGAGAAATGTATGCAATTTATACGGGCTCCAACGATCAGGGCTTGTAACCGGTTTCGAAAATACCGGTAAATAAAGGTTAATCCCGGTTTTTAGTTAAGGTTGCGTTCGGAACGCGTCCGAAATGAAAGCGGTACCTAAAACTTTAATAAACCGGTTTAATCCAGAGCGACACGTGCACGCGTCAGCATTCAAACTTCAAGCAGTTTGTTTTGTTTGAACTAATCAAGACACAACTTGTTAATCTCAGAGATTGATGCTTTTATTGACACTTTCGCTAGCGTCTAGTGCAGTGTTTCCTAACCTTTCCAATACTACTACCCCTGTAACCTATTAGGAAAACAGATTTTACCCCGACTTTAATCAATCCAAGAAATTCCAATTTGGCCGCTACATCTTCGTCTCTAATAATATCATCAGGAGAAAATCTCGCCCCGCTTCCCACACTCAGCACCCCGCGGGCTCGCTAGCAAGAAGGAGCGCATGCTCTATTTAGTAGTATTATTGTATAGTATTTTATTATTATTTAGATTTGACCAAATAATTAGGTTCTTTGTTACCCCCGAAGTATGGCTGTTTTACCGCCGGAGGGGTAATTACCCCCAGGTTCGGAACCCAGGGTCTAGTGAGTCAAGTTCTTCATTTTGTAGTTGTGTACTGACACACTACTTCACTCACTCGCTCTGTAATTGGAAAGAAACTGACATAAAATCATTATAAATTTGAATTGAAACGAAGGCAATGCCATCAGTAAGAGCGAAATGAAACCCTTTAGAAACCGCTTAATTGATTCAAAACCTATTTGACTTCGCTTTTTAGGAAAACCGTTTTTTTTTTAAGGTTAAGGTAGAGCCAAACCTAAATAAAATGCTCCTAATGTACTTGATTTAGATTTGAAAATTAACCGGTAAACAAGCCCTGCCAACGATATTAAATACACATACACCGACACGAACAAAATCGTGCCCGAAACTTGTCCAAACGGTAAATTAGACTTTCCACGGTGCTCCGTAAGATGATCGGGTAGCAAAAACAAAATTTAGCATTATTTAAACATTGAAAGTCATACTGTATAAGGTCTTAATTAAAACGCATTCGACCATGCATTTGAATATCACAAATATTTTATATTAAATCACTTTATAGTAAGTATTAAAACCAAATTTGCTTCGAATATGTTAAATTAGCAATCATTGATTGAATACCTGTCCAAAAAACGACACTTTATATACTATAAGTATTGTTTTTCGCATTTTTTCACGGAACTTTGCGGCAACTTGACTTTTCAACGGTCCGCGCGTGACTACGAACCAAGAAGTGCTTGATTGGGACACATTTTGAGCGCACGTGGTGTATCTAGGGTATTTAATATCGTTGACGGGCTCCCCGTTTGAATCACCTACCTACTGGTGGGAGTACTTATTAATATGCAAGGTTGTCCCATTTTGATACGCTCAAGTAAATCTCAAAATCGCCCCTTGGGGTGACCACTGTTTTACCAAAATCGCCCCTTGGGGTGACCACTGTTTCACCATAAGTACTTGTTTCTGTTTAAATACACTCTTAGGACAACGAAATATTTATTATATTTTATGACGCGATAACAATCGGTCGTTAGCCCGAATACGAGTGCCAATGGAATTCAAGTAAACAACTAAGTTTTGCATTAGTAATAACAATATTAAAGAAAATGAGCGTGAGGTATTTGAAAACCTTAGGCGGTCAGAAATAACAAGATGAAATCGTAAGCGCCATAACAGCCATAGTAATCCCGTTAGGCGATTGGCCCCCTGCTCCCCACAACTTACTTGTAGAACATAAGCTCAGCGCACGCAGTGAGTATAGCTAGCAGAGTCCTTAATGCATAAAACACTGCGACTGGGCTCATCATGGTGGACAGCAGTTTTGCTGGCATCGCGAACAGCCATAACGGAGAGTACGAGCGGATCGCGTATGCTGGACTGTACTCCCATGTTTGAAGACCGCTGCCGTACACTAAAGGAACAAACATATCCCTTATTTTAATGAATAAGTAGAGTAGACGTGCCCTGCGGTTTCACTCGCATTGTTTTGAGGTAAAAGGTTTAGTGGGTCACCCTTAAAAGATAGATATATTCCTTTGGGGAAGTTTTTGTAAACTTTTACCCCTTGCTTGGCTGCATCTGCAGTCGTTAGCATCCACCAATCCGCACTGGGGCCGTGTGGTTGGTCATGGCCCAATCTCCCTATTGCATCCATAGGAAAGGCCTGTGTCCCAGCAGTGGGGACATTAATAGAACAGAGACAAAACATAGTACTCTATGTTTTGTCTCTGTCCAAGCATATTCTTCGTTTATTAATAATGGGGTAAAAGCGTGCGCTCCGTCAAGCGGGGCACGGATAGAACGTCCGTCGCGGAGATCCGCTCTGTGCTCCGTCGCGGGACCAGCAAGAAGCAAGAAGACAGTGCCTCTCGCAATTTCAATTGCGCGGGTTAACAGTCGATAATGGATTATTTTTGTTGATAATTCTACCTACTTTTAAGTAGAGAACGCAGACGAGAGCACAGAAGACAGCCAATCGAGCGTGCATTGTTGCTCGTGGGGCGGCGAAACAAACACACCGAGCGAACGACCGCTCGGCTTAACGGTACGCACGCTCTTAAAGGGGAACAATTTCTTCATGTTATTTTTGTGTAACTTTTGCCGTTTACGTAAGCTCACAAATGCAATAATTTTTTTCACGTTTTTGCAACTTTTTTCATCTGTGTAACGCTTCTATTAGTCTCCGTCGTTATATTATATAGCCTATAGCAGCACATGCACTGTCCAAGATAAAAATATTTTTTTATATGGAACCAGTAGTTCCTGAAATCAGTGCGTTCAAACATACAAAGAAAATTTTTAGCTTTATAATATAAGTATTGATGTAGGTGATACAGTGCAGGGTTTGCTGTATAGACGCCAAGAAAGACAAATTCAAGATACTTTCAAGCTGAAAAGAAAATTTACATGAAAAAAAATGTCCTAATGATGAATATTGTTCTATGGTGATGTTAGCAGCTGGATAAATTTGTAGTTATATCATAATCTTTAGGAAAACACTTATGTATTATGAATAATTATGTAGTCCATTATACAGATAGAAGATAGATGGAAAGAAAGAAAAATATATTATGTATAAAATATTTAAAGCAAGAATTTACCTAAATAATGCAATGGTTCCCAATAATTATAAGTCTCATCACAATCTGAGATCTGCCCGTAATACGCAGACAGCAGTCGCGCAGTCAACAGCAGGGCTAAAGCTACAGCACCTCCAGGATATGCTATACTTCGAAGATCAGATGGAGCATTCGTCACCAGGAACTCTCTGTTAAAAGACAAAATTGTTACAACTGGCCAATATTGAGATCCAGTTCCTACCAATATAATGTTGTAACATTCATGAGCTTTATGAGAAAAATAAACACATTCTACTCTAAGCTGATACAGGGAACAAAATATTTAAGCATCAACATGACACATCTCTGAATAAAAGCTGTCCTGACAAAGTCATGACAGCAAAGATTATTATTTTAAGGTACAATTCCGAGACGGGCGGCAGACTGCACCCAAAGGCGCCCCTGCTGTCGTGATTGCTTTTAAAGAAGCTTTTAAAAGAAAGAAAGAAGTTCTTGCTTTTAGATCCATTCGCGTCGCGGGGGCAGGCCGCAGTGTCGCCGCGTTCGGAATTAATTTCATAGAGATTCATAGAAACAAGTGGCGTCATTGCAGATTTTGTCTGCAGCCCCTCTCACAATGGCACCTTTAATTTAAGGTATTGATAAACAAAACACATATAATCATAGTAAGTAAATAACAAAAGAGATGCTCTGCCAATTTTATAAAAATTATACAAATGTTTTTTTTTATGTTAGTAGTTGTTACATGAGGCCAGCAATCATAATAAACATGCCAGTTTCAATAGCAATGCTATTGAACTTCAAGTAGATCTATTTATAAACTTCATACAAACATGGCCAGTTCTATTTTAGATTTGGAGATTAAGGAATTGAATTGAGAGTGAACGCTTTTGAAATATATTCAATTCGTCTTAGTACTGATTTCGTACAGTTGGTCTGAAAAATCCTTGGTGTCTAGATTTTTTTTTTCGGCGTCTTCAATTAATTAGATTTAAAAGTTAGGGCTGCCCTTACACTAATGCAGTATGTGGCATGGGCAAAGACCAGCCTACCAAATATGTACAGCATATTGCTGCTCTCATTGCTAAGTTACAAGTCTTGTGCTAATTACTGAAAACAGCTGTTCAAACGCAAACTCAAATAATTTATTCAGTTCAGGCTTTTACAAACAAGCACACAAGTGTAAAGAAATGATTTCTAGTGCATGGTTAGTGAAATACTTTGTTAAATTAATTACTATTTATTATAAACCAAAAAACTCACAGTACACTTTACAAAAGCCATAGCGAGAAACTGAGCACAGATTATGGATGGATAGTGATGTGCTATACCATTGCATAGTGATGTTACCAAAACTATCTCATCACAATGAATGTCAAAAAACTGCCATCAGTTCACAAATCTTCTTAGAACGACCTTGTACTGAGAGAAACTAGTAATACAATCAGAGGGCTGTTTTTTTTTCTTGTTTAATTACATACAGTTATTTTTAGACATTTAGAGTAAGTATCTTAAAAAAATATGATCAATATTTATCAGATATATAACAGACTCAGCACAAAATACAGATAAATGAAAAAAACTGACTGGAAAAACCTCTAATAGCTTTGTTTTCTCAATAAAAATTTGCCTTCAGAATAATATATTTGTTTATATAAAGAAAGAAAGAAATAATTTTATTTCAGACACCAAAAAAACCATAATAATATAAAAAATAAAATAAAACGATTAAAAGTCTCAAAACGGTCCCAACGGAAGACCAGCACTAATGTTGCCATTAGCGCTGGTTGTTTGTTTGGTTGAACACTCTAATTTCAGGAACTAAGATTCCAATTTGACGAATTATTTTTGTGTTGGATAGTGCATTTATCGAGGAAAGCTATAAAACAGCGCTGCAACCAATAGGAGTGGAGAGCCAATGAAAAATAATGCAAAATCAGAAATAATATTCCATTTCAGCTCTTCTGTTGACAGGGAGCTACTGTGCCTCAACAGTATGGCAATTATAGACTGGTTTTGATAGTTCGCTGAATAGATTTTCTGGAAATACTGCCAAATCTTTACTTGACATATTATACAGCTGCTTTCATGGCAGTCCCTAAAAAATATATAGAGCCAGTGTTGACTGAGAGCAGCATGATTGGCACCAGCTACAGTATCAAAAAAAATCTGTCATTATGCATTATTAGCTACAGAAATATTGAATTTTAAAAAACACTTTAGAAATGCTTTTGTGAGTAAACAAACACACACATGATAAGAATGGCTACTTATGATGAATCAGGGAAAATAGTTCAATATTTTGGCATATTCACATCAGCAGTTTTTTACCTTCGTCCACCCATCAGAGTATCTGGATAAACGCCAAGCTGAAGTAATCAAGAAAACAACTAATGTAACAGAGTGCGTAAAAGTTAATATTAAAAGCGGACAGCTGAAGCACAGAAACATATGCGTAAATACATGAAAATTAAAATAATACCGAGTAATGATAGCAAAATAATTGAGTTCTTACCCCTCACTGCCTTTTCGTTTCCCTTTGAAACTGGCGGCTCTCTTTGCACCATTTTTATTGTATATACTTCTTTGCCGAGCAGTCAGCGGCATTTTTCTTTTTAGCAGAACATCCAATTATCAAATTCTCTCTGAGAACATCAACTCGGTGTAATAGAAAAAATCTTTCACTGAAAGAAAAGAAATCAACCAGCCACAGAAACCACCCGTCGTCGACCTCGACTAGGGTTGCAACGATATATCGGAATATCGATAATATCGAGACCAAAATATCGATATTTATATTGATATTTAAAATTCACTGATATCGATAATATCGATATCGGAAATTCCAAAATATCGATATTTCGTAGACTAAATTTGAACACAATAATATCAATTAATTTACCTGCTATGACGATCTAAATTGAATAATATCGAAATAACTATTGCTTTGAAATCGCAAGAGCTTATAGATGTAATAAAAAAAATTTGAACCCCAAGAAATATACTAAATTGGTGTGGATTCTGGCATGATTCTCTAAACCTAAAATTAAATTTGACAAAAGTGTATCCTTGTTATTCTTTATACAGAATGAAAAGAAGTGACTGGTGTTAAATTTAGTTTTAAGTATAGATAGGTGCCAATTCTGGCGTGATTCTCTAAACTTAAAACTAAATTTAACATCAGTCTCTCCTTTTCATTCTGTATAGAGAATGACAAGGATATACTGCTGTCAAATTTAAGTTTAGATTTAGAGAATCATGCTAGAATCGACACCATAATCATGCCACAATATATCGATATAAATATCGATATTTCAAAAGACTGTACATCCCTAACTTCGACCACACACCACAGATTAATAAGATTATGTCTTTTTTTATTAATATGTTTTACGGCTCTGGATTCTAGTCCTTTTTAAGCGAATCCAAATGATTATGTCTGCGTGCACTATGGCCGTACCCATAGACCTCGACCAGCTAGTAAATAAAAAAAGAAAGCATGCGCATATTCTTATTATAAATACAATTTATATAACACAACGTTCATATAAAAATCCATTTGAGATAATGTTATTACAAAATTATTGATTTGATATATATTTTAATTTAATATTTAATGTTTACCAATTACTCCAAAACCATTAATTTTATTTATGTATATATTGAAGCAATTAATTCATAACTAATTATACAATAACAATTCAACTTTTCTGTAAAAAAAAATATAGGTAACAAACTAATATTATGGGTACATTTTCATATAAGTAATTTAAAGAATTACAAATTATAAACAGTAATTTGTTTGCATACATTTAATACTTTCAAGACAGATTTAGTTATTACGTGTATACATCTATCGAGCGGTCTTACAGTTCTACCATAACGAGTAACACGTAATATTATTGTTTACATTCTCATCATGAAAGATTATTTCATGATAATCAAAATAAATTTATTAAAATAGAAATAGCGCGACCTTTTCAAAGGCAATAAGGTCCCGTGGTTGGCGTCCGTTGGGGCCGCCCATAGAGAAAAGAAATCCTCCATAAATAATAATAATAGTAAATTCCATCGTCTAGCGTAGGTACCCCTGGCTCTCCAGAGACTACATTAAGTTTTGCGGTGAGCCTACGGCTAGGGGCCCGGACAAACGAACCCCATCGCTGTTGTTGTGGGGTAGACGTCGATCCTCTAGGTCTTCCCGGTTTAGCATGGCGTTGCAGTGCAGAACGCATTCCGCGCCATGCCGCCTTAATTGACGTCATCGGTCGCGCCCTTACCTCTACCGGGGTGCCTGCTGGCACCCTGCTTGAACCTAATGGCATCGCCCGGGACGATGGCAAGAGGCCCGATATTATGACTCTCATCCCGTGGGAAAACGGGTGATCACTCGTGTGGGATGCCACACGCGTGGACACTGTTGCCCCATCTCACGTGAGATCAACCGCTGGCAAAGCAAGCGCAGTTGCGGCGACAGCAGAAACCAATAAAAAATGGGGCCTTGGGAGAGCCGTATAGATTTGTGCGTTTTGCCATGGAGACCTTGGGGCCTTGGGGTGCGGAAGCCCTTCAGCTATTCAAGGAGATTTCCACACGCCTCATCGACGCCTCAGGGGATCCAAGGGCTGGCTCGCATTTCGGACAAAGTTGAGCCTGGCCATTCAACAGGGAAATGCCGCCAGCCTCTTGTGCACCCTACCCTGCGAGCGCAGCGATTTGGAGTCGAATTTTTACATAATATAGTTTTATTTTTAGTTTGGTACAAGTATATAGTTTATTTAGTAGTTTTAATCTATTTTGTGTGTTTAAATAATATAGTATTTGAGAACATAATGATTTAATTTGTAATTTATATAATTAATCAAAATTGTAGTGAGACGTGTCAATTTTACTGTATTATTTTATTAACTTTTATATTCTGCTGAACGCACAAAACGTGCTTGCCACAAAAAAGAAGAAAAAAGTAATCTATAACTGTCGGCACTTCTTTAATAGCCCTTGTCCCGAGTTGGGTATGCCATTTGTACCAACCATAATAATAAATAAGTAGGTTTTTTTTTAAAGTTTTACGGCCGTGAATATTTCTATTTTGGCCATTCTTGATGATTGTGTTTTTTATCTGATAGTTGTCACAAAATGCATGCCCAATCTGTGTGCCCGCCCAACTTATTTTGTAAGGGTGCGGCCAGAGTGCACTCAGATTCAGATTCAGATTCTGAAAACAAGTGCGAGAAATAAACAGTGTAGTCTAAGCAGGTTGCCTGCTTTTTCTCGCGCTTTGTTTTCTGAGTCTGAATCTGAATCTGAGTGCACTCTGGCCGCACCCTAAGAAGTGACGAATTTTTACTTGACATTGGCTGAACGCACAAACCGTGCATGCCATAAAAAAAAAAGTCCATGTATTTTACTTGACATGAAACCGTGCATGCCATAAAAAAATAAAAAGAAGAAATAAGTAAGTGACGAATTTATAGGTTAGAAGTGTAGATGATATGCACCCAAAATTTATAATTATTTTGTATCCAATGATAATATAAAACATAAAAATGCTCTACAACGATTTTAAACCTATTGTGGATTTGATCTTAAACAATTGGACAGCCTTACAACTTGCTGTTGAACAAGGCATGGGTGCTCCAGGCGGTGAAAAGGTTTGTTAGAATCATTATTAAAATAAAACAGTTATTACCTTTAAAAACTATCATAAATCACTATTTATAAATTATTATTCTAAGCTGAAAAGCCTTTAATTTCAGCATTAATTTGTACTTTGAACCATTGAAAAGGTATACAGAGTATTTTTTGTTGTTTTAGACAGCTCAGCTGATGTCTGTATACATAGCAAGATACTGTGTTGAAAATATAGTAGATGTATCAGAATTAACTGAAGTGATAGAGGACCTAATGGATGAGGAGTTTGATACTGTCTGCCATGATAATTCACCTAAAGGTAAAATAATAAACAAAATCCATAATTACATGTGCCTATTTGATTTACCAAGAATCAAATTAAAAATAATGTTATTCTTTTTGTAATTTTTACAGAAATAGCTTCATTACTATTAATGTTTTTAAGTTTACTGAAGGAAGGTCGTCATGATGAATTGAGAACAAGACTTGATGCAATGCCAAAATGTCAAAAATGGCTTAGCCAACCAATACACGAGGCAGTGCCGCCCCAGGTAAGTTTTCAAATTTGTGATCTTTTGTTCCTGTAGGCCTATTTGCTAACTGCTTTTGACACATAGAAGTGGTAATCATCAAGCTATTTAGTGATCCACTACTGCTTTATTATAATGCCACTAAGATATTTGTTCTGAAAAGCATCAATGGCATTTTTCTCTTTAATTACACACTGTAAATGTCAAAATAGTTAGTGAATAGGCCAGCTGTTTGCAAGTAAGGAGGGACAGAGGGTACTACTTAAACCCCACTTTCTGGGGTGCATCATACATTCGAAACACTCCTGGAATGACACTGGGCCCCCACAGAACAATCCTGGAACACTGCAGTGTGGACAGTGTCTATGGACAAGCTTAGATGGGCCATTAACAGATTCTAGCCATTCAAGGCAGCCGGACCAGATGGCATCTTTCCGGCGCTGCTTTAATGGGCAGGTGAACCTGTAATCCTTATCTTGGTGCTCCTCCTGAGAGCATGTTTTGCATTTAGATACACACCAAAGCTCTGAAGGGAGGTCAAGATAATCTTCATACCAAAGCCAGGTAAGGCAGAAAAGAGAAAACTACAAAGAAGCGAAATCTTTCAGACCAATAAGTTTCTCATCATATATGCTAAAGACTTTAGAAAGACTGTGCTACAGAGAGCTGAGAGACAACCAACTGGTCCCTATTCCATTACATCCAAACCAACATGTCCATAGGTCAGGCAAGTCGACAGAATCTGCACTACACGCAGTTGTAAGTAAAATAGAGGATAGTCTCAGAAAGAAAGAGCTGTTTGGGTAGCCTGCCTGGAGGAGGAGGAGACAAGCTCCATGTTCTGCTGGAGTGTAGAGGCACATGGTGTCGAGTTGCTGAAACAGCCCTCCGTACTACTAAACACTAAGACTGCAAGCTGATGAACGTCTGTATTACTAACCTTAATTTAGAGTATCTAAATTTTTTTTTACTTTGTAGTGTCATGGAAATCCTGATGATGATACCACAAGCAGCAGTGGAGAAGAAGATGGGCCTGAAGATGGACCAGTCACAAGTGCTGCAACATCATCTGGCAATAATTGTGAGCACGAACCAATGGATGAGGATGTAGAACCAGGCTGGACCGTTGTTAAAACGAGAAGGAAAAAGTAATATTACTGTCGGAAACCCTTTAAGGTTCTATAACTGTTTATAAATGATGTTGAACGTCGATCTTACTAGTCATAGTTTGATGTTGAATCATATTGTATTTACTGGGTATAAATTTATTTTATAAATAAATCAAACCTTTTAACCTCGAGTTAGTATCTTAATGTATATTTTTTTTATGTCAAGAAATAAAATTACATTTATTTCAATCATCAAGCACATATCCAATGAGTATATGCTCAATGCTTTTAAAATACTCAGGCTCTGCATTAACTCCAAAAGTTAAATCTTGTTATAGCTGTTTGTTGGTGCTACTAAGCACAACTAAATAATTATGATTGTTTATAATGCTTAATGCATATCTGTTGCTTAGTATTTACATTCCGGCTATAATTGAGTCCATGATTAAGTATATGAAGATAAAACTTGAACTGGCAAAAACTGCTATGTAGTTACATAAAGGTATCTACATAGCCTTACTGTATGTTGATCTTTTTAGGATAGAATTTACATTTATCTTTTAATTGTAACAAGGATAATGATTTTAGGTATTTGAATTCAAAATTAAGCCAGAATTACATTACGAAATCAGTGATATGAAAGTACAGTAGAGCCTTGCTTATCCGGGCCCCCTTTACTTCGGTGCACGCTGTAATCCGGACAGGCGAGAGGCTCGCAGGTGGGATAATATTATCAGTGTTGCCAGTACCTGCGTCGTGTTTCGGACGATTCGAAATCTGAAAAGGGACGATTTTTAGTCAAAAAGGACGGCCCTACAGAAATATTAAACTAAAGGCTGAACTATATTTATCTTACGTGTTGTGTTGTGGCGCGATCTGGTTCATACATTTAGTACGGTTAGCACTAAGAACTATACAGAAGCAGATCTCTATTAAAAAATTTAGACATATTAAAATTGACAATCCAGTTAAGAAATGTGTATTTATTGCTATTTTGGACATTTTGCTTATTTTTCTATTAAAATTTTGACTATTAGTATAATTGACAATGGCTTATCAAATTTATAATTAATTTATAATCTACTTTGACATGCATGTAACAATAGACAATTTCAAATTATATTCATAAATTGTGATTCCAATGTAAAAATAATAGTACTTCTTTCATAGGTCCTTATCTATTTGTATACCTTAATTAAGGTGGAAATGTAGTGATACTAACAAAAATTATATATACCATGTATACTAACCTATGTTTCACAAATAAAATTCTGAAATTCTGATTCTGATTAAACCTGTGTGTCGCGATGTGTCGACAGCGTTCTCACATTAACCATAATTGTATGAAACAGATAGCTCTCTGATGTGTTACAATACAACACGACAGGTAAGTGTAGTTCTATTATAATGCGGTTAAATGAAAAGAAAAGCGAGTCTGCTTAGGAACACACGACTGGAAGTGAAATTTCTATAGCTCCAATGATCTGTAATTTGATAGAAAAAAACCATCAATCCGCGCTGGGTCCGTTATCACACACCAATCCGTGCTGGGTCCGTTATCACCCACCAATTCGCACTGGGTCTATTGCCACCCACCAACCCGCACTGGGTCCGTTATCATCCACCAATCCGCACTGGGTCCGTTATTATACACCAATCCACACAGGGTCCGTTATCACCCACCAATCCGCGCTGGGGCCATTATCACCCACCAATCCGCACTGGGTCCATTGCCACCCATCAATCCGCGCAGGGCCCGTTATCACCCTAAAATCCGCACTGGGTCCATTATCACTCACCAATCCGCGCTGGGACCGTTATCATCCACTAATCCGCTCTGGGTCCGTTATCACCCACCAATCTGCGCTGGGCCCGTTATCATCCACCAATCCACGCTGGGTCCGTTCCGTTATCATCCACCAATCCGCACTGGGTCCGTTATCACTAGTGTTGCCAGGTCCGATTTGTTTTAAGTCGGTACATGAGGTGAAAAAAATCGGGACTTAGGGTTGTAGATCGGGACAGTAAACAAAAAACGAGGGTTTTTTAGTCTGGGTTTATTTTTTGCGATTTAAACCACTAGTGCAAGTATAGTATTATATTAATTACCTAACTTTCATTTTTTGATTCATCGGGTTATTTAGCGTCCCGATCAGGTACAAATCGGGACGCGTCCCCACACCCCTGAAAATCGAGACATCCCGCACAAATCGGAACACCTGGCACCACTAGTAATTACCCACCAATCTGCGCTGTGTCCGTTACCATCCACCAATCCGCGCTAGGTCCGTTATCCAGGCCACCTAGCCAAGCACTAGATTTATGTATTTTGTGACAGGTATTGTTCATTGTTTACCGATGAGTCACCGATGACACTAATCGTAACGCGAAATCGTAACTATTCGCCAGTTTACCCCCCAAGTCAAGCGTGCCTAAAGAAGTTTCACTTCAAAAAACATTTTAACAGAGCCATATTAATTATATTTTTTTGGGCACACAATAAACATAAAGAAGATGGTACGGAGGACATAGGTACATTATGGTGGTACGAACGTATCGTACGTACTTACGACTTAACAAAGCAAGCACTTATTTTTAAGTTACCTATTTATTATCTTTATAATTGAAATATAGGTACCTCAACAACAAAAGTTTTATTAGGTAAGATATGGTAGGTTATTGGGTTTGAGCTTTGAGTTGGTATATAGATATAGGTAGGTATTTGTTAAACGTCACCTTCGTAGCGAGCGTTGGATTCGATGTAGTTTACTGGGTGATTTGACGAATAGAGTTGACAATGTACAACGAATAGTGATGGCAATTTAGTGAAACGAAACGCATTCGTCTAATGTTGCAGTGAAGCGTTATCGAAAACGGACGGAAAAGGGACGGAATATGTAAAAGGACATCGATGGGACGCTTTGATGAGAAAAGGGACGAAAATCGTCCCTTTTGGGACGTTCTGGCATCACTGAATATTATTGTCATAAATAGTAACGTAACATATGTAAACGTCACACGTGAAATTATTTCATGTGTTGTTGTTTATAGTGTTACAAGGATCTTTTTGAATATGGCGAAAATTGGAACTACATCCGCCGTCTTTGTAATGTCTTATTTTGTATGCCATTTACGTAGACAGTGGCGCCCTCCCTGAACTGTCACTCATATTCATAAAGATCCATGTCGCAGTATAAACGTGAAATTATTTGTTGATGAAATTAATGTCAAAGGTTGCAATTACTTTCATGCCACTAATTTTCTAATGTAAATTTAGCTTTAAGGAATTTTATGAGACATTTTGTTAAGCATTATAATTTCTCTTTATTTATGTAAGTATTTATAAAAGTGGAAATACATTATTAAGTGATGCATTACTTTTTTTTTGTTCCTTACAATTCAAAACTAATGTAAAATACTAATAGCAATCTATAGTTAAGTAGGTGGTAAGTACTTTCTTAAAGTAGTAAATTTTAATCTTTGATTATTTACGCTCTAGATACCTTAGATTAAAGCAAAAAGGGCAGATACATAGAGCAACGCGGCCAGGGGGGAGAGGGACTATGAATGCCTACTGCTATATGCTCTAGGCAGCCCATTAAATTTTTGATCGTCGGAGATCAACCGCTCGGTAGGTAATTAACGCGCGCAAGTAAATCGAGTGCCTGAGGCCCGCTTACGGAGCTGCGGAGATTAAAAATAAATCTATTACATAAATTCTGCTGACGTTCTAGTTCTTCGGAAAGATCTGTGTAACAGTCGCCAACATAGTCAAGGACATACAGTAAAGTGTCTGCGCCAGTGATTTTGGTACTGTACCCATAGCACGAACCAATATCGAAATATTTTCTAAAAAAAATTAATTCGAAATTTGTTTGGAAACTTGAACAGCAGCGCCATAACGGACGTAACGAGAATTAAAAATTTGACAATGACATTTCGGCCTCGCAAACTGTTCTAATTCGATAATGGTTCATGCTAGTGCTAAGGGCACAGTACCTCTAGCACGAACCAATATCGAATTCGTATCGTTTGCGAGTCCGAAATGTCATTGTCAAATGTGTACTGATTTTTAGTGCTCGTTACGTACTTTTTGCCACTGCTTCCATACAAAATTTGACATTGACATTTCGGTTTGCAAACTATTCCTATTCGATAATGTTTCGTGCTAGGTTATATTTAGTTTAACTATTTTATGAGGGATATACCAGCCATGATAGTTTACGCAAAAATGTATAAGAAACGCAAATAAGCCCCTTTTTTAGTTATGATGATTATGGCCGAGGATGATTAAATGAGTAAATATGTTTCTGCCTTTATGCATGCGCATCGAGACAAAAATAATGAACTTTCAAATGTAAGATACAAGATTCGCATGTCACGCACAGAAGTTTATAAGACTTGGCCTGTTTTTATCGTAGTGTTTATAAGGTGACGCTCTACCTAGAGAGGAAATAATCAAAGTAAACCTTGAGTGAATCTAAAAACCTAAGAATATTTTATAGTAAGCTACTGGTGTCGATTCTGTGCAGGATTCTCTAAACCTAAACTTAAATTTGACAACGGTTTATCCTTGTCATTCTCTTTATAGAATAAAAAGGATGGATTTATTTTAAAAGCTTTAAGTTTAGAGATTCATGCCAGAATCGACACCATTGATTCTTTTCGCAATGTTACTGAGGCCACTCGAGTTTTTGCAAAATTCCTATATTTCTTTAGTAACATTGAGAAATGTTATCGCCATTGGTATCGATGGTGGCGTGATTCTCTAAACTTAAAACTAAATTTAACATCAGTCTCTCTTTTTCATTGTGTATAGAGCATGACAGGGATACACCGTTGTCAAATTTAAGTTTAGGCTTAGAGACACCAATTGTCTAATTTTGTCCGTGTTTTCGCAAAAATCCAGGTCTTCACGAAAATTCTATTTATATCATCTCACATTATCTATAGCTACAAATAAGAACATCATAAGTGTCTTTAAATTTATTTTGAAGCGAACATAAAAATTTGCACATTGAAGTAGGGAATTTTACATTTGATCCTAGCAACTGAGCATAGAGTAGGTAAACAATTTCAAACGAAGAGAGGGAAAAATTCATTTGACATAACTTGTAAGTAAACATTCAGTTTTTGCTTTGGAATCATGCTATTTCTATTTATCCAATAAATCTGAGGCAAAAGTGGATCAATATGAATGAAGAAATAAAAATAACCTTTATAATTCCTAAGAATTATAGACATGAAAATGAGTGCTCCGCTGAAATGCAGCTGGCGTATACGGTAAATTCTATTTACCTTAAACATTTTATTGTTATTTGAAAACGAAGGTAAAATTAATATACCCATAATAATAACAATCTCACCATTGTTTTTATTAGGCCTGTGAACAGCATCGGGGAAGTGGACTACAGGCACAGTGGATTAACGAAAGTAGCTGGACGCGCTTCACGAGCTTAACGAAGAAAGATGTGTTTGTTTTACAAGAATTTGAAGGGGATTTGTATGAAAGATTAAGAACTACCAAGTGTTTGTAAGTAATTCTGTAAAGATCAGATTTTAAATAGAAAAGTTTACATGAAGTGCTTGTTAAAACTGCAATATGGAAACACAAACACCTATAAAGTTACTCTAACTTTATTTCCCTTAATGTTTGTCCAGAATTGTGGGGCCTCGTTGTTTATCATGCTGCTTGACCGAAGGTGTACCCATACCTTCAGGACCTGATCCAGTGTACACAGTCGCAATGAGAGGTTTAGTTGTCACTGCCAGTGGATTAACAAGGCCTAAAAAGGTACATAATTAATTAATAAAACTTAATTTGTGACTATTAAAATACTATTTCCGCTTATTTGAAATGAACAATTTTCTTAGCCTTATGTCGTTTATTAGGTATATAGGAGTTTATAAGTGTGCATGCATATCAATTTAAAAAGTAATGTGTTAATATATAATCTGACTGTGATGGCTCTTGATCTTCCTACTAATAAATAAACATATTATAGTGTTTTTTGACAATAAATAGGTAGATTAATTTAGCAATTATATGTGACAAATTTTAATATTATCTTTTGTTGTTTTTGTGAGTGATACATAATAAGCCAAATCTTCATGCAATCAAACATTTGACATGGTTCATAAAAACAGTTGGCTACCATCGTATTCTAATACTATTCTAACTGCAAAAAGCAGTTAGCTCACTAGCCTGTAGACTAGTTTAGATCAGTCTTATTTGACATATTCTAAGGTAAAAAAAAAGAATTTTAATATGTTTTTAAATTAGATGGCTAAACCCAGAAACTGGAGGTGATGGCTGGTTGGTGGGTGCTGAACTTGGTGACTCCACTTCCAATTAAAATGGATTATTTAACGGGTGCCTGGAAGCCGGTCACATCTCCAGGGTGTCCGGGATAACTTTGAGGGAACATAATTAAACCAATTTTTAAAGATATTATGATAGATAAGATGTTAAATATGGAAAATTCTCGAGTGATGGCTGTCAAACCATTTAATGTTTGTTTATTTAAGTAATGGTGTAGATACGACATTACAATATCCCTTATAATAATTTTAACTTTCAGGACAATATTAGGAAAAAAGTACAATGGATGGGAGGATTGTACAACACAGTTTTGACAGATGACACCACACACCTAGTGTCCGACACTGTATTGTCTGATAAATATATAGTAAGTATTTTGTTTTGTTCAAATAAATTCAGGACAACTCCCATCCAGTTATTTAGTCACAAACAAACCAAAACTGAAATTAAACCTTTCATCATACTTGCAACAGTCAATAGTTGGCTGGAATAGACATCTCTTTAGAGGCAATCCTTCCTTGATGCCATAATCATTGCAAGGAACTTCGCGGCTTCTACTTTTACATACACTCAACTCATAACCAAGATGCATTGGGGACATGTAAATTTATACTATATATACAAGTGCATGTAAATTTATACTAATAAGGACTTGCTCCAATAAGATAAAATTATTCCATTATGTAAAATTCGGGTAAAGATTATAAATAGTAGATGATAATTAGACCTAGCTTCTAAATTCAAGAAAAATCATCGGTAAATTGTTAGAAATTTCAATATAAAGACAACCCAAAGTGAGTATGGATTTTGTTTCAAGCCCCCTTGCAATTAATAGTTCAATGCCCTTCCGGCGAGTCTATTTAGGTAGGTCTAGCACCCAAGTACTTTTTAATTTGATTGCGACCTATCCAGATTGCTTTAAACACAATTTTGTACTTAAAAACTTTATTTTTTATTTTTTTATATGACATGGTTTAGTGGCTTGTAAAAATCAGTGATTATGGTGCACTTTCATTTTACACTGTTCTGTGTATGATGGAACCAGCTTTATACATCTAATAATCAACCTGACATTAATAATTAACATATAACATACATAATATCATCATCATCATCATCAGCCTATTAATGTCCCTACTGCTGGGGCACAGGCCTTCCCTATGGATGGAATAGGGAGATTGGGCCATGACCCACCACGTGGGCCCAGTGCGGATTGGTGGGCGCTAACGACTGCAGATGCAGCCGGGACCAGCGGCTTAACGTGCCTTCCGAAGCACGGAGGAGCTCGAGATCGTAAATTTTTGGTCACCCATCCAATGACCGACCACTGCGAAAGTTGCTTAACTTCAACGACCGCAGCCTAACGCGCTAACCACTTGCGCCATCGAGCTCCTCACATACATCCTACATACATAATAACATAAATAATTTTAGATATATCTTTATTAGTATCTTAATCTGCCTTACAGGTTTTTTAATCCGTTACTCTTTTTCGTTTATTTTTGTATACAGAAATCAGTTGAAAAGGGTATACCTGTAATGTCAGAAAGTTGGGTGGAAGCAGTATGGGAAGCGTCATTGCAATTGAATGTGAGCGGTTCCTCAGCGGACTTCAATAGCCACAAGTTGCCAGTGTTTGCTAACTTACAAGTGACTACATCAGGGATAGCCAAAAGGGATAAACAGTTGATAATGAGACTTGTCAACGAAAATGGTGGAACATTCTCAGGGGCTTTTCAGAGTGAGACTACGGATATTGTTATTTTAACAAAGTAAGTGTTTGTGAGAACTAAATCAATGGTGGGCAAAGTGCGCCCCACGTTGGGACTAAAACCAGCTCCAGTTCTAAATTCAATCTTGACAAAATCAGCTACATAGACAATATAATTAATGTGAAAAAATATCTAGAAAATAGTCCTCCCTTCAAGAGCAACTTTGCCCACCACTGGATAAAATATTTTAATTCACATAAATTATCAGTGCCGTAAATAAATAATCATTCCTTAGTTAATAAACATAAAGGTATAAACTTAACACACTAATCAACAATTGATGCGCCTCAAAGCCTTGTATCCACTAGGAAACAATTGATGCGCAACACATATCATATCACATATCGACCAACGATATTAAATACCCTAGATACACCACGAGCGCTCAAAATGTGTCCCAATCCAGAAGTGCTTGAACACTACTCAAGCACTTCTTGGTTCACAGTCACGCGCGGTCCGTTTAAAAGTCAAAATGCTGCAGAGCTCCGTGAAAAAATGCGAAAAAATACTAATAGTACGTATAGTGTAGTTTTTTCGACAGGTATCTAATCAATGTTTATTAATTTTACACATTTGAAGCAAATTCTATTGTAATACTTACTATAAACCGATTTAATATAAAATATTTGTGATATTTAAATGCATTGTCGGTTATACGTCGCCGTATAGTCGTCTCTTGTCCTTGCGGTCTATACCTGCTACATTATACTGCATACTAACAGCACATTCAGAATTGCGTATATAAAAACATACAACAAAAATAAAAGATAAGGTCTATATTCTTCCGTATATAACAATAAATCGTAAAATTTTACGAGCTTGTATTTCGAACTGTCATAAGGCTTTGATACATGCGTTTTAATTAAGACCTTATACAGTTTGCATTAACGGTGACTTTCCATGTTTAAATAATGCCTTATATTGTTTTTGACCACGCGATCATCTTACGGAGCTCCGTGGATTGTCCAATGTACCTTTTGTACACGTTTCGGCCACGATTTTGTTCGTGTTTTTGTATCTAATATATTTCATATCGTTGCACTCGACACTCAACATGTTCGGCAACGTTGCACAACAGCGCGGAACTTTTTATTACATCAGGCGTTGCGCATCATTGTTGCCTAGTCGACACAAGACTTTAGTGCTTTGCTATGCAACATAACAGCAGTCCCTAAATCATAATTTTTACATTCCTTCACAGGGAAGGAGCCGGCAGTGAGAAATATAAAGCGGCCCTAGAGTACGGTAAAGCTTGCGTTTTGCCATCATGGGTGAAAGATTCTGCTGCGAAAGGATTTGCGCTGCCATTAGCGCAGTATAGAGTGGCCGGTGCCTCCACTTCTTCACCATTAGCTGAACATCGTTTACCAGATATGAGTGAGTGATTAAGACCTAAGCATTATGTATAATTGCATAAATTGCGTTTTGCCATCTTGGGTGAAAGATTGAGCTGGGTAAAGATTCGCGCTGCCTTTAGCGCAGTAGGTTCCCCGTTGGCTGAACATAGATTGCCGGATATGAGTGAGTGATTTAGACGATAGAACTATGTATAAATCGCGTCTTGCTATCATGGGTGAAAGATTCCGCTTCGAAAGGATTCGCGCTGCCATTAGCGTAGTATTTAGTTAATAGAGTTGCAGGCGCCTCTTCGTGTTCAGCGTTGGCTGAACATCATTTGCGAGTTATGAGGATAATGAAGGGTAAGTTAAACATAATTTGATGTATAAATCTAAAGAAAATATAACTAGAAAAAATTCCACGCGGACCAGGCAGCAGACGGGACTCGAACCCGCACCCTTCCGTGAGGGCCGCGGTAGCATAATTGGTCAGTGCATTCGCCCGGATTGCGAAGGGTGCGGGTTCGAGTCCCGTCTGCTGCCTGGTCCGCGTGGAATTTTTTCTAGTTATATTTTCTTTAGATTTAAACATCAAGCAGTTACATGCTTTAAAAATAATAAAAATTATAACTATAATTGCTATTTCTTCTTTCAACTGTTTAATACTTGTAAAAGTATTCATTTGACATTGTGGGTTTACCTATAATGCGAGGAGATGGCGCTGCCTTGCAGCTTAAGAATAGCTAGAAAGAATTTCGACGCGGTCCGTGAGGGCCGCGGTAGCATAATTGGTCAGTGCATTCGCCCGGATTGCGAAGGGTGCGGGTTCGAGTCCCGTCTGCTGCCTGGTCCGCGTGGAATTTTTTCTAGTTATATTTTCTTTAGATTTAAACATCAAGCAGTTACATGCTTTAAAAATAATAAAAATTATAACTATAATTGCTATTTCTTCTTTCAACTGTTTAATACTTGTAAAAGTATTCATTTGACATTGTGGGTTTACCTATAATGCGAAGAGATGGCGCTGCCTTGCAGCTTAAGAATAGCTAGAAAGAATTTCGACGCGGTCCGTGAGGGCCGCGGTAGCATAATTGGTCAGTGCATTCGCCCGGATTGCGAAGGGTGCGGGTTCGAGTCCCGTCTGCTGCCTGGTCCGCGTGGAATTTTTTCTAGTTATATTTTCTTTAGATTTAAACATCAAGCAGTTACATGCTTTAAAAATAATAAAAATTATAACTATAATTTGATGTATTTCGAATTAAGGAGCTCAATTTTGCAGTGTTTAGCATGATCGCCCTTCGAGAAAGCTGAGCATCTTTTACCCTGGCCAGTCCTATAATTATGTCATCAAAATATATGGAGGGTACTTCCGAAGGCGGGTACATCTGCAAGTATTAGCATTACCCACGATCATAGTCCATTCTCCTTATTGTATTCAGAGAGAAGTCCTGTGCTCTGGTAGTGGGGACATTAATAGGCTGATGATAAATTGTAATCATGTATTCCAATTGTTAAATTGCACAGTCGCGATGCTGTGTTAAAATATGCCAAAAAACCTGTGGGAAATGAAATATAGGGAACAAAAGAACATGTTTCTTTTAGTGGATTCTGATTTATAATTTTTTCGACAGGTTTGAATTTCTCTCGTATTACAAATCTGAGACCGCCAAGCAATTTTGTTGATGAAAGCAGAGCTACCGATATGTCCACGATGTCGGGAAAAATGAAGGTGAGAACCCGGAATAAACAAATATATCATATGACTGTGTAGAAAAGTGTTGTTTTCGATAACAATTTTTTTTTCATTATATTTACTTTTTATTAAATAAAATTGTGACATAAAAATGTGTCTGGACAGTTTAAGATATGTTTTCATTGATTTTAGCTAATAGGTATAATGAAATGTTCTCTTTACAGTTATCACAAGAAATATCGTCAAGGAAAAGCGACACAAGTGTTGATAAAGAGATATTGGCTGCATTCGAAAGCTTCGATATGAGCGATATCAAAAAGGCGGGACCTATATTTGATGGATTTTGTGTAAGCCTTGATTGAATTAGTTCTCAAATGTCTAAGGCTCGTATTACAGAATGACAACTAACTGTTGATCTTCACTTGAGTACAGTTAGAAAGGGATGCCGCTATATGCTTTATATGACATTATCTCTTTCTGACTATGCTCAAGACTAGATTAATTACTGAGAATCTTTCTATAATACCGGCCTTAGTATCCGGGCAAATCCAATGTCGGTTTTTGTGCTACTTTTTATGAAATACTGAGAGTTTTGTTTATTTTATCAAATAAATTAGAAAACTTTGCTTTTAGAAATAATTAGTTTACACATAGATTTCGAACTGCAAAAAGATATATGGGTAAAATGGTAAATCTGGGCCGGAGTTAAAATCACTTGCGGATTTAGTAGGACTTTACAAACATGCTACAATGAGATTTAAAATCGGGAATCGCGATATCTTTAGCTGGTTTGGTTGGGCTCTAAAGTTCTAAAGTACTTAATATTAATAAACGGGTATAATTTTGTGGTCATAGATCTCGGTTGATCTGGACCGGCGTTTATATTTGTTGCGGCTTTAGAAGGACATTAGAAACATGCTATTGCACAGGGGTCAAATTAGAGAATCGCAATATCTTTAGCTAGTTTGATTGGGCGGGTATTAAACTTGTTTTAAGGGGTTATTATTTTGTTGTTATAGCTCTGGGTGACCGGCCTAGTAGGTTAACGCCTTGAGCGCTCCGCAGCCTTAATAATAAACGGCTACTTACGTTCACTAGGACTACATTCATGACGTTAATATCCCATTCAGACATCCGATATACTTTCTGGATTCTAAATCTATGCATTTTTTTATAGGGGAGTATAATTTTGTGGTCATAGATTTGCGAGCGGCAGGGGCGTGCGGTACAATTGTCGTCACGAGCGCGTCACTCATGCGGTGTGCGGCTACTTACGATGAATATAGGACTAGATGCCTGATGATTATATCCCATTCATACATCGAATGTGCTGTTTTTGGGTTCTTATTTGTAATCTGTCACTCCTTGTGCGGTTTGGAGTATCGAACGGGCTGTGGCTATGATAGGACATTATCAGAAATGCTATTCTGGGATCTGAAATTAGGATCGCGATCTCTGTTTCTAGGGAATTTTTTTATGTACGGGTAAATTTTGTGCTGGTAGATCTGGGTGACTGGCCTAGAAGATTAAAGCCGCGAACGCGCCGCAGCCTTAATATACCGCGGCAGGGGCGTCAAATACGATTCTCTTCACGAGCGCGTCACCCACGCGGTGTGCGGCTACTTACGATGAATAGGACTAGATATCTGATGATTATATCCATTCTTGGGTTCCTATTTATAATCTCGTGCCTCCTTGCGCGGTTTGCAGTATCGAATGGGTTATGGCCATAGCCACAACCATAGTCCTACCATAATAGGACATCATCAAAAATGCTATTCTGGGATCTGAAATTATGATCGCGATCTCTGTTTCTAGGGCATTTTTTATGTACGGATAAATTTTGCGGTGGTAGATCTGGGTGGCGGGCCTAGAAGGCTTGTGCCGCGAGCGCGCCGCAGCGCTCATCTCCCGCGACGGGGGCGTGCGGTACGATTGCCCCCACGAGCGCGTCACTCACGCAGTGTGCTGTAATGTGGCCGCGGTAAGGGCGTTGCCGAATGTGTTGGTGTTTATATAATCTTGCGTCTCCAGTAGGATATTGCAAACATACTGTAATAGGGGTTGAAATCGGGAATCGCGATATCTTTAGCTAGTTTAATTGGGCTGGTATTTAACTTGTTATAAAGGGGTATAATTTCGTGGTCATGGATCTTGGTGACCGGCCTTCAATTAGGATCGCGATCTCTCTTACTAGGGCGTTTTTATGTACGGGTAAATTTTGCGGTGGTAGATCTGGGTGGCCTAGAAGGCTTGTGCTGCGAGTGCGCCGCAGCGCTGATCTCCCGCGGCGGTGGCGTGCGGTACGACTGTCCCCACGAGCGCGTCACTCACGCGGTGTGCGGCTACTTAGGATGAATAAGGATTATAATCTCGTGCCTCCTTGCGCGGTTTGCAGTATCGAATGGGTTATGGCCATGGTAGGACATCATCAAAAATGCTATTCTGGGATCTGAAATTAGGATCGCGATCTGTTTCTAGGGAATTTTTTATGTACGGGTAAATTTTGCGGTGGTAGATCTGGGTGTCGGGCCTAGAGGGCTTGTGCCACGAGCGCGCCGCAGCCATGATCTCCCGCGGCGGGAGCGTGCGGTACGATTGTCCTCACGAGCGCGTCACTCACGCGGTGTGCGGTAATGTGGCGGTGGTGAGGGCGTTGCCGAGTGTGTTGATGTTTATATAATCTTGCGGCTTTAGTAGGATTATACAAATATACTGTAATGGGGGTTTAAATCGGGGATCGCGATATCTTTAGCTAGTTTAATTGAGCGGGTATTTAACTTGTTATAAAGGGGTATAATTTCGTGGTCATAGATCTGGGTGATTGGCCTAGAACGTTAAATCTGCGAGTGCGCTGGAGCATTAATATACCGCGGAGGGGCGTCCGCAGCGCTGATATCCCGCGGCGGGGGCGTGCGGTATATCTTTAGCTAGTTTAAGTGGGCTGGTATTTAACTTGTTATAAAGGGGTATAATTTCATTGTCATAGATCTGGGTGACCAGCCTCCAATAAGGATCGCGATCTCTCTTACTAGGGCGTTTTTATGTAGAGGTATATTTTGTGGTGGTAGATCTGGGTGGCGGGTCTAGAAGGCTTGTGCCGCGAGCGCGCCGCAGCGCTGATATCCCGCGGCGGGGGTGTGCGGTACGATTGTCCCCACGAGCGCGTCACCCCCGCGGTGTGCGGCAACTTCGATGACTAAGGCCCGTATTATAGAAAGATTCTCAGTGATTGATCTAGTCTTGAGCATAGTTAGAAAGGGATGTCGCTATATATAGCACATAGCGATATCCCTTTCTTACTGTATTCAAGTAAAGATCAACACTTAGTTGTCCTTCTGTAATACGGGCCTAAGACTAGATGTATGATGATAACATTCATACATCGAATGTGCTGTTTTTGGGTTCCTATGTATAATCTCGTCACTCATTGCGCGGTTTGCAGTATCAAACGGGCTGTGGCTATGGTAGGACATCATTTAAAAAATGCTATTCTGGGATCTGAAATTAGGATTGCAACTCTTGTTTCTGGGGCATTTTTTATATGCGTGGGTATATTTTGTTGTGGTAGATCTGGGTGGCGGGCCTAGAAGGCTTGTGCCGCGAGCGCGCCGCAGCGCTTATCTCCCGCGGCGGGGGCGTGCGGTACGATTGTCCCCACGAGCGCGTCACTCACGCGGTGTGCGGTAATGTGGCCGCCGCTGTGGCCGCGGTGAGAGCGTTGCCGAGTGTACTGGTGTTAAACGCGACGTGGCTAGTGAAGAGCGTGCAGGCGGGAAAGGCGTTGGACGAAGCACAAGTGAGTTACTAACTTTGTTTATTTAGAAAATAATGCGTACGAAATTTGCCTAAACTAGGTTTGAAACCGTGTCTGACATTTTTGAAGTGAGATTTCTTTAGCTTGCCTTGGGGATAAGCTGGCGAATGCGTTACACGTTACGAAAAGTGCGTTCGGGCGAGGCGAACGGGAGTTGAGTGGGGGTTATAAGCAAGAGAGCACTGCTTTCCCTCTTTCTCTTGTAACTAGTAAATGAAATAAGTATATGTACATACATGTATATATTGTACACACACATATATATACATAAATGCGTGGATGGAGCTAAAGAAGTTTCACTTCAGTCGTGTGGTCATAAACACACTCGTTTTTTTATTTAGAAAAGAATTCATACAAATTTTGCCTAAAAAACGTTTGATACTGTGTCTAACATTTTTTGTTGTAAAACCGTAAATGTTGTATTAAGAAACACGTGAAATAGCTTATAATATGTTTGATTTAAGTTATAGCTGACACTCTCTTTGCGATGACAGTTGTTTAAGTCATACTATTTTTAATGTCACATTATATTGATGTCTTGAGTATGGCCTTATAGTGTTTCAAATATAAGTAGTCTCAGGCTGGATTTTTTAAAGACAAAAATTTCACCTCTTTGAGAGACGAGATGTTTTTTATTTATTCTCCCATAGGGACCGTTCATTAATCACACTGTGTGTGAGGTTGTTAATGCGTGTTGAACGATAAATTGAATACAGTAGGTATCTCAATACTCCCCGTTCCCCGTCTCTGCTTAAGAATTGCGTGTGTTTTCTGCCTCCTTTCGAGTGTTACGTGATTAATGGACGATTGCATATGATAAGCAAAGAAGATGAAAGATAAGATAAGTAGGTATTGTGTAGGTTAATCCAAGCCTTTCGTTTTTTTTACCAATTTATCTTTGCTTAAATTCTCCAATAGTAAAGGCAAAGAATACCAAATCCATACAGTCTTGTCTTCAAAAAATAACTCCACCCCTACCCGGGGGTCTACTGCCCTATCGGGATTGCTTTGGCTTTTGCTATAGCTTATGATTTCATTTGTTATATCTGACCGACGAAGGTTTTTGAATACCTCATTTTCTTTAATATTGTTATTGCCAATGCAAAAAGATGCGTGGCATTTGAAAAATGAATGAAATTATAAGCTATAGCAATAGCCAAAGCAATCCCGATAGCCGGTAGGCTCCCTGATGTCTAACCTAGTTCAGGTACGCCGATTTAAATTGTTTTATTTGATTGTTAATAAGGAGTGACAAGTTCTCTCTACTCCCAGTTCCTTATAGACGTGAAACCGGCGACGCCTGTAAAGACTAGCGCGCGTAAACCACGAATCGAACCCGCATCACCGATGAGTAAACGTAATCTACAACTACTGCGGCGAGGGCCTTTAGATCTACCACCGCCCACTTTGGAAGTTGAAGAGCCTGCGCAGGATGAAATCGTCAATCATTATTTAAGCCGTAAGTTTCATTTCAGCCTATTAATGTCCCCACTGCAGGGGCACAGGCCTTCCCTATGGATGGAATAGGGAGTTTGGGCCATGACCCACCACGCGGGCCCAGTGCGAATTGGTGGGTGCTAACGACTCCAGATGCAGCCGGGACCAACGGCTTAACGTGCCTTCTGAATCACGGAGGAACTCGAGATAGAAGATTTTTATTCACCCATCCAATGACCGACCACCGAAAGTTGCTTAACTTCAACGATCGCAGCCGAACGCGCTAACCACTTGCGCCATGGAGCTCCTAAAAGTAAGTTTCATTTAGTTTTCAGGGTTCCGTACCTCATAAGGAAAAAACAGAACCCTTATAGGATAGATCCGTCCATCTGTCAAGACCGTTTTTCTCAGGAACGCGTGGAGGTATCAAACTGAAATTATCTAATACTCATGTCTACTGTCCCTTGGAGCTGTGAAAAAATCTAACTTCTAAGCCAAAGCAATCAAAAGATACAGCCGTTTATGCCTCAAAATTCCGCAAATTTTCGAAACTCGCACGGGAATCAAAACCTATGTGGTACTTTCCGTGAATTTAGAATCATGAAATTTGGTACGAAGTAACGCCTTATAGTAGCTACATCATATAATAAAAAATATTTTTGAAAATTTTAAAGATACTACTTCTCTTTTCTCATGAACGCGTTGAGGTATTAAATTGAGTTTGTACGGAACCCTCGGTGCGCGAGTCCGACTCGCACTTGGCCGGTTTTTTTCCATTTGTATACTTCTGGACACATCTAGCATTTAAAGTTTAGTGAGTTCTATCGGTCCACCTAGCATTTCAAGTTTTGGCCTATATGGTTTTGACGGTCCCTAGCTAAAAGATGTTAGATTGAGCAAAAAGTTTTTACCCAGTTTTAAAGCTGATTTACTTACCATCTTTTTCGTGTGTTTCTAAAAATATATTACTGTTTCTCAACCTAACTCAATTATAAGACTTACTAGAATGACAACGAAGTGTTGATCTTTACTTGAGTACAGTTAAAAAGCGATGTCGCTATGTGCTATATATAGCGACATCCCTGTCTGCTCAAGACAAGATCAATCATCTTTCTATAATACGGGCCTGAGTGGGCCGATACATGTGTTCTTGAGTGTATTTGTATCTTATGTTGTCACGCACGCCAATAATGTAATTAAACATTTTTAAACGGTTATAAAGTGTCACTGATTAACTTTTTCCATTCTTGACGTTTCGGATACTTCTAGGATACGCGTCGTCCTAATTGGCAACAATCATACAACGATCGTACGATGACACGATGTGTTCTCATCATGCGATTGATTTTTAAATGGCGCCATACAAGCTCCGTGGTCGCAAGACTGTTTGTTTTCATTCGGTTGTCAAAGGATACCAAGTCCATACATCCTTATTTTTAATCGAACGTACAGAGTGAATTTAAGCTGCCCGCGCCAGAGGCAAAATTTGCCGCTTCTTTAGGGCCCTCCCTTATAAAATTAAATTAAAGTGGTCCGGGGTTGACCACCCGCTGAGCCACTGTATTCGTCCGCGGTAACTTGAGTTTTTTTGAAAATCCCTCAAGAACCTAACACATTTCCGGGACAAAAAGTATCCTGTGTCTCAATCCAGGTCTTAGACTACATGCGTACCAAATTTCATCCAAATCCGTTAATGGCTAGGCGTGAAGGCGTAACAAAGAAACAAAGAAACTCACTTTTGCATTTTTAATATTAGTAAGGATAGGTACTTCCTTGATAATCCTACAAGATAATAAAATTATTGTTATTGTTTTCTTTTTTTCATTAAAATGCTCGTTAAGCGCATTCACAATCGCTTCTATGAGGTTGTTGACATGTCAACAATACCACGTTTGACCGGGTTAACATAATTCGTTAACCTGGTCAAATTTGTTTTACTTTTAAAGTTGTACTAATTGTTACAGCTGCGTAAACAGTTCATACACATAACTGTTAACCGCTATGAATCATTTAGCTAAAAAAAAGTACATTTTGAAATTGAAAGCCGCCTAATTTATTTATATGCACTCTGATTACTCACTTACCAAGGTATGTGTACGCCCCCCATGACAACGGTTAATTAGAGCCGAGGTCCAAGTCTCAGAGACGCCCTCTATTTGAGCCGATCCCCTCAAGTTCGAGTGGTCTAGAGGCTTCAGACGGAGGGAGATGCCATCCGCCTGGAATACCTCTAGAGGCACTCGCCAATTCTCGGCTCGAGGTCCCCTTAGGATCTCGCCGTCCCCAAACCTGGTGGCGCTGTAAAGGTCATCTGCGACCAACAGCATACACACTCAAAAACAAAAAAGTTATGTATCCAATCATAATAGGCGTGCCTCTCGTTCGCACCTAGTCGTCTCTCTTTTTCTCTCCCTCGCTATAAGAGCAGTGTTAAGCAAAACGCGACCTTCGGGTATTTTGCAATCAAACAGAATTAAACTTAGCATGGGTGCATAGAACAATTTTTCGCTTGCTGTAAAAATGCCTACTGGTCTCTTTTTCCTTGACAACGCTCATATTCTGTAACTGGAGATGCCCTGCGGTTCCACTCGCATTCATTTGTGGAAAAAGGTTATAGTAGGTCATCCATAAAAGATATAGTTATGCTCTCGCTAGCTTTTTTATAGAACTTTTAAACGGGAACAATTCGGTCATAGGTACATGATTTTTGTATGCCTTTTACCTTTTACGCAGCGCACGGAAATATAGCTCATTATTGGTACATTTTTTCAAAGTTTTGTAACATTTCTCATTAATAATAATAATAAATTTGTTTATTTGCCCCAACATTTTTACATAGTTAAAACATAAAAATTGTTTTCTTAATGCTTAATAGCAGCGACAATACTATTTAAAACGAAAAATACAATAAAATAACACTTTCAATACACTAGTACATAAACTAGGCCGAGTGTGTATAAAATAGGTCCTAGATCCTTCCTTTTTGACTAAATTAATATTGAAAGGATTTCATCTGTAATATTTTTAATTTTGTGCTTGTGGATTCTGCAAGAATTTCTGGTATTGGTATTCATTGGTAGTCTCACTTGTATTATTCGTAGCGTTATGTGCCTTCCACGATCTAACACAAAAATAAAATTTATCAAATCGAACCATTAGTTCCTGTCATGAAATTAGCAAGTTCAAACAAACAACTAATCAAACAAACAAACTCTTCAGCTGTATAGTTTAAGTATTCTATAATAATAATTTTTGCGTCCACAGAACCTATGCCAGAGCCAGAGCCGGAGCCGGAAAAGGAAAAGGAGAAAGCCATCATACAACCAGTATCGAACATTACTAACCAACAACCAGATGTAACGGAGTTTACAGAAGAGCCCACGGAAGAGATAGAACAAATATTCCGAGGTAAAATACATGTTCTGTTTCGATCATGTTATAACTTACTTGAGTGCTTTTAAGTTATTTTTAATCCTATGCCCTGGTCCTAAAGTCTAAATTGCATTTAAGTACAGAATCTCATTACTTCGCTCGGAAATAATTCCATATAAGCAATATGAAATGCATTATGCCGGCACTTCACTTGGCTATTCGTGTTTGCTGTTTGTAAAATTGACACCAGTCTGTCCTTTTTATTTCTTATAAAGGACAGATTGATCAAGTTTACAAATTATAAATACAAATAGCCAAGTGAAGTGGTAGCATTAAATTAACAGCTGTGTAAACATTTGGAATGTAAAATTACAGCAATTTTGTATCACAATGTGTACGACTTTGATTTATTTATACGCCTAGATAGAACAAACCAAATAAATTACACAAAGAAAACGGCTCATGTTTCGCGCAATGCGTGCGTGACTCTAATGTCAGATTGCACTAAAGCAGTTAATGTGTGTATACAATGTGTGTATAGCAACGAGCATATCTACCGTATGTAGTAGATATTCTTTGTGCCGCTTCCGTGCAGTTAATACGGTATCTAGGGTGTATTTTAAATAAATATAAATAAATAAATATTTCCAACATTCACACCACTTTACCTAGCAATACAGGTTTGTGTTATGGGATAATAGCAAGATACTAGGGTAACGGATAGAAAACAGATACTGATACATATACAAGTATATATAGAAATACCTATTAAACATTCATGACTGGAGTACAAATGCTCGTATTCATCACACAAACATCTGCCCCCACCGGGATTCGAATCCGGGACCGCTCGAGTAGGCGACATCTTTAAACCCGGCGTACATACCACTCGGCCACGGAGGTCGTCTAATAATCAAAGATTCATGAAATATAATAGTAAATTAGGGCAAGGTAATTTATGTATTGTACAAATAACCATTTCTCTGTTATCTCGTGCTAGGTATTAAGATAGAAGTCCAAGGGTTGGATGAAGAAGCGATATGCGAGCTAGGGGCGGAAGTAGCCGCCGCGGGGGGAGTTCTTTCCGCCGCCGGTGCGGGGGGAACGCATACACTCGTGCCCTTAGACTTCGACCCGGGGGAATTGATTACCGCCAGTGCTGAACCTGTCACTGTCTTCTGGGTGGTGAGTTGTCATCAATAGACCATATAAATAAGATTATTACCATTTACCATATTAATAAGATTATTAATATTATAAATGTGAAAGATAGAAGTCCAAGGACTGGACGAAGAGCGACGAATAAGAAATAATATGTAATAAAAGTAGGTTCACGCAAACTGAGATCAATTGGGCGGGGCGAAAAAACTGCGATCGCCACGTATATCATGGGATCGGTCGGGATTGCCGTTTAACATTATCTTACCCGATGAATGGGTAGCCGAATTAGTTTTGCATATATTTGTTTTGTGAAAGTATTTTGTATTGTCTGTGTGCGTGTCGCGTTAGTATTAAAGTTTTGTTGTTTGAGTTTGGAACCATGTTTTAGCGGCATTTGTTAGGGAGTAACGCTTCCAAGTCATTTCTCCCGCCGGGTCTTCAGCGCGTGTTTGGCCGTTCACAATCAACAAAACCGTCTACACAAAACTTTACACTACACATATATGTTTGCATCAACAAAGTTTGCACTTTCCGAGCCCGATGGATAACACGTACACAAATCCCCTCCGCGCGGGTCGAGGGGCGGGGTATTGTCGCATTGGCCATTTATTTAACTACGCGCTAGCGGGCACTGCATTTCAAACCTCCGAGTGCAATTTTTCACTCCGACATTTCAATTTTGACATAAAATGTATGGAACTTTTCAAATTTGACAATTGTTGCACCTTAATCGTAGGTTTGGAACGCAGCCCTGTGTATTCTGTGCACGACGGTCGCCTGAGCAGTTTACGGCGTGTGTAGAGAAACATCTTTCAGAAACAAAGTTGCATCTGTTTTTGTTAAATGATTCCAAAAAAAAATGCTGGAGATACGACTATAGAATTCCAAGGAATGGATATGGAAGCGATATGCGAGCTACGGGCGGAAGTAGCCGCTGCGTCTTAAATAAGCATGCGTCTTAAGTAGTCTTCTGGGGGGGTGAGTTAACATCAATAGCTCATATAATACTAATATTATTATTGTGGAAGTTTGTTTGTTTGTTACTCAATCATGCTAAAACGGCTGCACGAATTGAACGAAATTCGGCACACATATAGGCTATAGTAGGGGTTTTTGGGTTTACTTGAGCGCGGCAGAATAACATTATATGGACAACCTTACACCTTGTGATGTACTCGTACCATTCCTGAGCCCTTTATGTAGGGTCGAACGTCTAGAACAGCAGAAAAAAATATTTCAACAAACGGCCATGACCGTCCGAATCATCAGTATTTTGAATTGAAGCTACTAGAGGGTCCACGTAACAACCCTTTCAAATTATCAACGGTATAATATTGTTCGCAGAAAGACTGCCTGTCGCAGCAAGAGTTGTTGCCTATAGAATACTACCATAGGCCAGTGAAAGTACCACAATGGGAAGGAAATGGGCCCCTACAAGGGGTGGTGGCCAGTCTCAGCACTTACAGTGGCATAGAGAGGGCGTTCTTAGACGAACTGGCTAAACTACTAGGCGCTACGTGAGTTGTTTTTATAGTGATAAAGAAAGTCCGCGAACGATTCGCGGTATGTGTCAATGATATTCAATACCCTAGATACACCACGAGCGCTCAAAATGAGTTCCAATCAAGAAGTGCTTGTGCTCGACTCAAGCACTTCATGGTTCTAAGTCACGCGTGGACCGTTGAAAAGTCAAGATGCCGCGATGCCGCCGAACTCCGTAAAACAATGCGAAAAAAATACGAATACTTCGTAGTGTCGTTTTTTCGACAGGTATCTAATCAATGTTTGTTAATTTAACGCATTTGAAGCAAATTATATTCTAATACTTACTATAAACTGATTTAGCCGTATAGCCGTCTCTTTTCCTCGCGGTCTGTACCTGCTACATTGCTAACAGAGCATTCAGAATTGCGCGTAAAGTCGAAAAAATAAGGTCTATATTCTTCCATCGCACGCTTAAAGGAATACTGACCTATTAGTACTTAGTTCAACGTTGAATAACTTACAATATTGAGGTGTTTGCACATTTTATTGTTTACTAGGTATGTGTCTAATTTTAAAGTAAGGTGTTAATGACAGCGATATTTATGAAGATATGTGAATAGAATAATATAGATGGCTTTAGGACAACTTTTTGTCTGTATGTCTGAAGTACTAATAGGTCAGTATTCCTTTAAGCGTGCGTATAACAATTAGTCGTAAAATTTTACGTGCTTGCATTTCGAACTGTCATAAGTCTTTGACGCATGCGGTTTAATGAAGACCTTATACGGTGTGTGACTATCAATGTTAAAATAAGGCCTTATATTGTTTTTAACCACGCGATCATCTTACGGAGCTCCGTGGATCGTCCCATGTACCTTTTGGACACGTTTCGGCCACGATTTTGTTCGTATTGTTGTATCTAGGGTATTTAATATCGTTGTTTGTTGAACGAAACCCTTTGTGCCCGAGCCGACTCGCACTTGGCCAGTTTCTTTTCGTTATAACTTAAAGTATTGTTTAATTTTCGAAGGACCCAACTCCGTTTTTGTCGCCGGAACACAGCGAACGCTCTAGCATCGACTCACCTGATTTGCCCCACGCCCACGGGGGACAAATACTTGGGCGCGGTGAAGTGGGGACTGCCTGCCGTTAAAGCCTCCTGGCTGATGGAATGTGTGAGACAGGGAGCGAGAGTGAGCGAGAAGGAACATCTAGTGGGCGATACTAAAGGTAAATAATTATTTTTCTGCGAAGAGACTGAATTCATCCATCAGAACAGATATGACATATTGATTCACGTGAAGTTCCTCACAGTCGAGAAAGTAAGTATTTTTGTTTTTTTAATATTGGCATTGAAGTGAAGGTTTCCTGGCTGATGGAGTGTGTGAGACAGGGAGCGAGAGTGAGCGAGAAGGAACATCTAGTGGGCGATACCAAAGGTAAATAATTATTTTTCTGCGAAGACGCTGAATTCAGCCATCACAACAGATATTACATATTGATTCACGTGACATTCCTTACAGACAAGAAAGTAAGTATTTTTATGTTCTGTAATATTGGCAGTGAAGTGAGGGCTTCCTGGCTGATGGAGTGTGCGAAACAGGGAGAGTGTGAGCGAGAAGGAACATTTTGTTGGCGACAATAGAAGTAGGTCTCCACTCCCACGGTGACAAATACTTGGGCGCGGTGAAGTGGGGACTGCCTGCCGTTAAAGTTTCCTGGCTGATGGAGTGTGTGAGACAGGGAGCGAAAGTGAGAGAGAAGGAACATCTAGTGGGCGATACTAAAGGTAAATAATTATTTTTCTGCGAAGAGACTGAATTTAACCACCACAGCAGACATAACATTGGTTCACGTGACATTTCTAACAGACGTGAAAGTATTTTTATGTTCTGTATTCCTGTAGTCAGGGATTCCTGGCTGATGGAGTCTGCAAACAGGGAGAGAGTGTGAGCGAGAAGGAACATCTTGTTGGCGATACTAAAGGTAAATAATTATTTTTCTGCGAAGAGACTGAATTCAGCCATTACAGCAGACATGACATATTGACTCACGTGTCATTCCTCACAGTCGAGAAAGTAAGTATTTTTATGTTTTTTAATATTGTTATTTGAAGTGAGGGCTTCCTGGCTGATGGAGTGTGTGAGACAGGGAGCGACAGTGAGCGAGAAGGAACATCTAGTGGGGGATACTAAAGGTAAATAATTATTTTTCTGCGAAGAGACTGAATTTAACCACTACAGCAGACATAACATTGGTTCACGTGACATTTCTAACAGACGTGTAAGTATTTTTATGTTCTGTATTATTGGCAGTGAAGTCAGGGCTTCCTGGCTGATGGAGTTTGCAAACAGGGAAAGTGTGAGCGTGAAGGAACATCTAGTGGGCGATACTAAAGGTAAATAATATTTTTTCTGCGATGTGACTGAACGTGACGGCACAGGACTTCCTTATGGATGGATTAGAGAGATTGGGGCATGACCCACCACGCAGGCCCAGTGCGGATTGGTGGGTACTAACGACTGCAGATGCGGCCGGGACCATCGGCTTTTTAACGTGCCTTCCGAAGCACTTAGGAACTCGAGATAGATGATTTTTGGTCGATTGGATGGGTTCCAATACAGTCGATCATGCTAACCACCCGCGCCATCGAGCTACTCGCATATTTTTTATATTATTTATTAACACGTTCATTGCCAATCACGCGACGTCGCGTGTTCCCAGTGCTCTTCAATTTGGCTCTTCACGCGACGTCGCGTGAAGTGTCCGAAGAGTTTTGTTTGAAGAGTATTGCGTGGGCCAGCGCGTTATCACAAATTTGATTTCTAAGGGCCTCTAGAGAAGGGACTGTGCCATCGTAAAGTGGGCGTGGCCATCAGAATCATGATATAGTTTTAATGTTACGTAATTGGTTAGTTCGCTCAGATACGCCGCTCGTGCGGACGTCTTTCTTGTTTGTTTATAGTTACTTGAGTGCACAAACAAAGAAGCCGAACGTATGAAAAGCTCTAGTGAACATCGTCATACACGTATTTCAAGATGGAACCGTTGAAGAGTTCAAAACATTTCTGGGCCTGCTGTTACATCTTCTTTCTTCTTCTTCTTCTTCACGGTGGGTGTTTTCCGCAACTCGACACCAGGTGCCTATTTTGCGTGTGAGGATGGCCTTAGTCGTGCCATCCCAGCTCCCCCAAGAAGCTCAGCAGTCTCCTGCTGTTACATACTGGCACTGAAAAAATGAACCAATTTACAGATTATTGGAAGGGTCATTGGTTATATAAATCATGCTTTCCAAAATACATGTCACGAAACAGATTTTTTATTATTTTACGCGTGATGGGGCCCCTAAGGATAAATGTACACTCCACATGGCCCATCACGCGACGTCGCGTGATATATAACTATATTATGTAAAATATCATAAATATATACTAAAAGTATAAACACACCCGCAAATAGTATTTACTGTAGTTGAGAGTTAATTAATTAAAAAACAAGATATGGGCCACCAGCAAAAAACTCAAATTTTAGTTTTGGCAATGAAAGTGTTAATTTCACTTGTGAACTATCCAATGTTTTATGGTTTCTTTTGGACTGACAATAAAACATTCATGGGAGAGTCTTGCCAGTTCATTGAATGTTGAATTAATAACAAGTCATAAACTTAAATATTTTGAAAATAGAGTTGACCAAGATGATTCAATATGTAGGAATCATTAATACATTCATGAAGTTTGCAAATGTTGACTAAATTCCAGCTTGTGTTCATTAATCTTCGGGATTTAAATTACTTGCATTATATCACTTCGCATGGACTTGAAGTACGTAGGAGGGGGTGGCCTTGACTAAACGCTTGTCTATGGCGATACAATTTCTTACGTTATATAAGGTTTGACCTCAAACCACTTTCGGTTTAGGCTCCTATCTTGAGATAATGTTTTCATACAAAACAGCATCTCAAGAGCGATCTATCAATACGAGCCTTAAAATGCAACTTGTTACGTAAATTCTGGGTAAACATTGACGAAACGCTTTTACTGCTCGAATCTTTAATCGCTTCCTGTTTTCGCTTCAAGCAAGTAAATATTACATGTCTCTTGCAGCTCCTCCTATACCAGAAAAAATAACAGAAGAACCGCCAGATCCAAACCTAGCCAAAGACAAAGAGAATAATGAAATGCTACCACCCCAAGTCACAGATGTACCTAGAAGACAGTCTGTACCCAGTAGAGACGGCACGCCCAAAAATAAGAATTTGGGTAAGTAAGACAAAATGAAATACTAAGTAGCTGTACCCCGCGGTGTTACTCGCGGTTTATTAGGGATATTTTCCCGCAGTAGAACGGAGCCTATGCGTTAATCCAGGGTGTCAGCTAACTCCATACCAAATTTTATTAAAATCGCTCCAGCCGTGTAGACGGGAAGAAGTAAGAAACAACACAGCATATAACATAAAAAAACCCAAAAAGTGAACTGAATACAAGACAAAATATTGATTCAAAATTTTTTGGTTTTGATTGAAATAATGTTTGATTTGGTGCAACAGTTCGTTTGCAATTTGATTAGGGCAGGTTATAAACTACTTTTATAACACATTTGCTCGTAAAGCGTCTCTTATTGCACCAATTTCAATATCATAATCTATCACATTACACACGCGTTCGGTAATGTAAAGTAAAACGCACGGCTCATTATGTTCCGTCTAAAAACGAACGATACTTTTTTAAATATTAGCAAAGAGTTTTTATGTCAGAGAGGTAGCCAACATTTTCTTAATAAAATTAACTTTGGGAGATAAAATATAATATATAAACATTTAATTCTTTAATTTGATTCTTTTTGACAGTAAATTACAACCGTGTATCGGTAACAAATTCACAAAAATATTAATTTACTTTATTAGTAACACTGGCTGTTTTTTGTTCCTTTGCCTAAAAAAAGCGATGCGCGCGTATCTGTGAAAAAGTTATTTCTTTTTCTTTTCGCTGTATTGTTTTTATTTGAAGATATTGTCAAGTAAATTTGACACCGCCAGAAGTCGAGGCTAAGGGCTACGCTAAGCCTCTTGCCCGAATAATCCACGGATAGATACTTACAGTCAAGCGTATCAAAATTTCATCTTATGGAAAACAAACAAAGTTGCAAATTCATTTTCAGAAAGTACATACGTAGTATGTATTATTTCCTCGCAAATGTGTTATAAAACGTTGTATGACATACGTGCGGTTTGATAATTATAGCCTCTGCCTTCATATAGCCCTCACCTACGATTCGGGCTAACAATATCGCCTTGGCTGTAATTCTCAACTTACCGCTCTCATATCATAATGTACTATTTTGTGCATTTTAGCTCGGGTGATTTCTTATCTGAATAAACGGAAATGTTGAAAACACAGTTTAATAAAAAAAACAATAAAGTCGGCAATTCAAAGCGTGTCAAAATTCGATATAACTATTCGAATTCGATATTGGTTCGTGCTACAGGTACTGCTGTCGAAAGCACGCACTTATTCGATCTGCGCCCGTGTGGTTGAACCAATCTGTCTATCCCATGCACAGGGAAATCGCCTTCTAAAAGGAATATTCGGTATACGGATTAACAGATTCAAAAGTTTTAATGGCAATTTTTTGTAACTCGAATAATAATTTCATATAGTCACAGTCCCTCGTCTAAAATTATTTCGAGGGGTAGCGGCAAACTTCTTGAGCAAAACTACAGACAAGTAAACTTGCGCAGTAGATGTTTTTGTATGTAAAATTGCTACTGCGCAGGCTTCCTTGTTTATGGTCGTTGATCAAGAAGTTTTCCTGGATGCATAAACTTGCGAAAGTAACTTTTAGTAATATTCCTGGGAATCATCATCCTTATCAGATTGGAAAGGTCTTAATTATGGTAGGGAAACCAAGCGGGGATTTTTTTACTCGAGCGCGGCAGATTAACATATGGGGGGGGGGGGGGGGGCAACCTTGCCCCTCGTAAAGTACTCCCACCATACCTGAGCTTGTTTTATAGTGCCGAAGGTCTAGGGAAACCAAAAAAAATTTTTGAACAAACGACCACGACCTTTGGTCGCGTCCAAATCGCCAGTCATTAGAATAGGGGGTACTAGAGGGTTCACCTAACGTTTATGATGACGGAAAAAATGTTGGTCTGTTGGTTTGCACGGTGAGGGGGTGGCCGCACTGGGTCCATTATCATTCACCAATCCGCGCTGGATCCGTTATCATCCACCAATCCGCGCTGGGTCCGTTATCATCCATCAATCCGCACTGGGTCCATTATCACCCACCAATCCGCGCTGGGTCCGTTATCATCCATCAATCCGCACTGGGTCCGTTATCATCCTCCAATCCGCACTGGGTCCATTATCACCAACCAATCCGCGCTGGGTCCGTTATCACCCACCAAGCACTAGATTCATGTATTTTGTGGCGGGTATTGTTCATTGTTTACCGATTAGTCACCGTTACGCGCGTAACGCAAAAATCGTCACACACATTCGCCCCCCAAGTGAAGCGTGCCTAAAGAAGTTTCACTAAAAAAATATTCAAGCGCGTCAGACATTGAGAAGGGACGTTATGTAAACCCTCCAGCACCTCCTATTCAAAAGGCTGAAGATTTGGCCGCGACCAAAAGTCGTGGCTGTGGACAGCAACAAGTGTCCTTGACATTCGTCACTAATTAGAAGGCTCAGGAGCTCTACTCTCTTTCTCCGAAACGAAATTTCGGTAACGAACGAATTTCAAACGAAATTTCGCCAGTGTCTCTACTCTATTTCATTTTCGAACAGGCACATTAACTTCGGAACCATAAACAGTTTTCGTGAACGAATGGAATGAGTCATGTTTGTGAGTTCTTTTTATCTCTACTTTTAAGAAAACGTTTTTTTTACTTGGAAACAATATAGGTAGTTTACGGCAAATTTTTTGATGACATTAAAAGAACCTTCTTTGACAGTGTTAGCCGACTAATTTGTAGAGTCGATACAATCTACTGTATGTCAACCTCAATTTGTCGTTTAATACTTTGAAGTATCGAATTTACAAAAAATAATAAAAAAATGGTTTATTTGTTAATTTTACATGCTAAAAATGTTACTCGAGCTAAGCAGCTATTATTAAAAATACTCTTGCAAGTATTTTAGGCTTAATTAAAACAAAAATCTCAAAACGAAAATGAAAAGGTAACACTTTTCATTTCGTCGATTTGAGGTTAAAATTTCGAACAATTATCTGTCAAATTCAACTTTTCCTTCGAAAGTTTTGTGAATTAGAGTAGGCTTGGAGAATGTAATTGTCAATATATTTCGGACGAACGAATTTTCGAAATGAAAAGGAAACAGAGTAGGGAACGTGCGAAATTTCGATCGAAATTTCGTTTTTCGTTGAAATAGAGTAGGCCTCCAGGTATGGTGATAGTACTTCGCAAAGGGCAAAGCTGGTCCATATGCTAAGTTGCCGCATTCGAGTAAATCCAAAAATCCTTTTTTATGATTGATTGGTTGGTTTTCTTTGTTGGATCCTGAGAACTATTCCATTCATAAGGAAGAGCCCCCAGCAGTGGGAACATTAATTAATAGGCTGATTATAATGTATTCTGTAGACCCCGAGGATATGTCACCGGCATCTCGTTACATCGCGATGGCGCGTCAAGGTCTTTTGGGCTGTGACTCGCAGGAAACTCCTAAAAGATTGCAGCACTTGAAAGACGACGCCAGGCAAGGTATGCTTATATTGTTCAACTCCACTTAGTGTGGTATCAAATCATTTGTTGTGTTTGATCCATATGGAGAATGGCCTGAGCGAGCGAATGGACCAAACTAACTGTAAAATAAAACTGTCAGATAAGTGTGAGAGAGATGAAACGAACAAGTGGTTCATTCTTCCTCTATGTATAAATTTCCAGGGGTTTTTCTCTCATTCCAGAGAGTTGACAATTCCTCAAGAGTGTCGTTCAGTCCATTCTCTTCGTCTATGATCTGACCTGAACTGTAAATCACTTCCAAGTGGAATTATTTAAAGGTGTATTCAATAAAGGCACTTTTGCATTTTAAAATCTTTTATAGAAGGTGAAGCCGTCAGAACGCCTCCACTAGAAGATGCGCTATCAACACCCAACCTAATCGGCCTCAGTCCCACGACTAGGAGACGACTGCAAGCGATACGCAGGGGAGAGATGCCTTCCGATCCCGTCAAGACGCCAACAGATCCATGTAAGTTATTATTTAAACTAATGGAGTAGTTTAATTAAAACTTTATTTTATTTATTAGAATGGGAAAAGTTACAGCTATTCATACAAAATTTGGTTTATAAAAATTAACAACTATAAGCCATTAACATGTTTTTACTTTTAAATATGAAGAAATTTTAAGATTGGAAATGTAATCGAAAAGAGTTGATAAAAATTTAGATAAAAGTAGAAATATAAAATTCAAGTATTCCCTTAAAAAATAATATTAGTCATCAACCGCCTGATAGCCTCAGCTTTCATAGATAATACACCCAACTTCATCGGTGTCAGTCGCACGACTAGGAGACGACTGCAAGCGATACGCGGGGGAGGGATACCTTCCGATCCCGTCAAAACACCGACAGATCCATGTCAGCTAATTTTTACCTATTCAAAATAAAAAATAATCTGATGGCAATAAAATGTCAAATGTCAGGAAAGGAATCAAACAGGCAAATAATCTTTTCTGGATGGTCAAGTCAAGGCTAACGCTTGAGCAGTTTTTATTTGTATATCTCCACAGTAAATGTCAAACTACTAAATCGACTTTGATGTGTAAGGTAGCACATCATTTTCTAATTATGGTCCGAGTGTTATATTTTGTAAGAATAATAATGCATGCCGATCGCGCTTATATACGCCAATCGACGCATTCTAGAAAAGTCCCGTTATATTGAGAGTTAACTAGCACACGCGAGTGCGTAGTACCTACTTATACCTACTTAGGTAACGCGCATAAGTTGTAAACAGGTGCAGATGTAGTTGCGCTTTCTCCCTTACGCCTCACTGCATAAGGATCATATTAGAATGAGCCGCACCACTCTACCTTTATCGCGACACGTGGTGTTCTGGTAAATTCTGTCTCTAATATTTTCGCGGTGTTGTTTCGAGAGTGTTTGTGATAATATCAAGTGGGATGTTAACATTAATTGAAAGAGGAGAAATTTTAAATTTTTTTTTTCCTTACTTTTTTTGTAGTCTTTAGACTTTTAAATTAATCTTCTTGTTTGTTCTTTTATATGGGCGTATGAATCTTTTTAAGTGACAGTCGTTAGAAACACTCAACCCGGAAACTTCGGATATTAGCATTTTTATTTAATAAGTATTTATTTCAATGAAACAGTCGAAAGGAACCCGGAAACGCCGGACAGTGGTTTTGGCGCGGCGCTCCGGCCTGGTACCGGCCGTTTGTCGCCGGACGCCCGCAAACGGCTCTGGAAGGTCGTCAACGATCTACCCACTAAGGAGCAGACGCCGAAAGAGAAACACACGGTGAGTTAGATTAGAATATTCATCATTTCTGCCAGTTTTCGACTTTTATGTTTGGTTATGTTTTTATTTTTTAAGCATTTAACTGCTAGCTGCTGCCTGTACCGCGTGGATTTTTTTTTCTAGTAAACTTTTCTTTAGATTTTTTATTTGGTGTTTTTAAGGTTCCTTTTTTTAAATTATCAAAATTTTATTATGAAAATGTGTAAATTGTAAGAAACTTCTGAAGAAATCAACAACTTATTTCTTCAACTCTAAATTAGCAGTTCTTATAATAATAATTAGAGACGAGATACGACACATCCGAACACTACGACGGCTAAAGCAGAATGCTCCATGTCAACTCTCACAGCCCGCCATGTTTCAGTCGGCCATACTTCTTTCGCGCCATTTGACACGTCCGCTTTTAATTAATTTTGTTACACCGATCGATACTCTACTTTTAAACTTATAAAAGTATGCTTTGATTATTAATTTGGATACTATTAAATACATTCAACTTTTTAACTTATTATTGATTGAATTAGATGTTTTATCCCCTTTATAAATGTACAAGGAATCAGCTTAGACTAATTACGCTGTATTCTGTTCATGTCACTCAAATTCCATTTGTCAATCAACGAACAATGACAAAACATGTCCCCGTAGCATGAGCATCACAATTTACATTATATCATGTGTTTTATCGTGTTTAACTGTCAAAATCCATAGTAATTTGAAAATTGACCGTGATAAAAACGCGGCATATCTCATATCGCGGTGCTCATACTAGGGGGGATGGATTAAGTAATCAAATTTTGTTCTTCGTTTATTAATAAGAGGGTATTTATTTAATAATTTCTATTATTATTTTATATATAGTTTTAATAAATGCCACCCGTGTTCTACATATGGACAAAACCAAAAATACTACAATTTGCAATATTACTTGTGTGTAGAGATTCTTAGGTCACTTGCGACGACGAGTTCAGTGGTAATAGAGGTGATGAGGGGGTAAAATAAAAGAAATTCTATTTAGTCCGTCAGTTACATAAAAATATAATACACCCATATTTTTTCTTATGTCAATCAACCAAAAAATTACAAAGATTAAGCACGTCGAAGTTTAGGAGTGGGGGTGCGAGACTTCAGTTCTATTTAAAGATTGTACCAACTCCTGACCTTGTAGCATGAACACTACAGTTTACATTATATCACGTTTTTTATCGCGTCTAACTGTCAAATTCCATAATGATTTGACAATTGACGTGACAAAAACGCGTTATTTGTATATCATATCGCGGTGCTCGTACTAGGGGGGCTGACTGGATAAAAACGACAAAAGTTTATATTGCACTTTTACTATGCATGCCCACTGAAGCTGTGCATTTAGAATTCGTTTCTGATTTGAGCAGTTCAGCAGTGCAGTTAGACAAGCTGCATTAGACAGAATGACAGCTCGACGTGGAGCCCCACGACTCATTTATAGCGATAACGGGATCAATTTCGTGGGAGCCAATCGAGTCTTACAAGAATGATTTTACCAAATATAGCAAATATATAACGAGTGGTTTTTATCCGAGGTCAATGAATTAGGCATCGAATGGCATTTTAATTTTCGCCCTCTGTGCTCGATGTCTCAATATCCGGATGACCTCGATATATTAACATTTTCTAACAGCACGACCAGGGGCAACCATAATAGAATCGGAACAAGATGTTTGCTCTGTAATGTTTTGATTATGTAAAAAAAAAGAAAAAAATCGTGTCCTATAGTTTTTGATAATTCTACCTGCTAGCAGAGGGAAAAAATATATAGTCATCATACATATTAATACAGCTGGTAACAACAACTTAACGTGTCTTAAGTACCTAAAAATTAAATCAAATTGTATTGACATCTACGAGATCAGTCTCTGGTCATAATCCGCCTTATTTCAAAACGTAGACTAAATTTAAACCAGGACGTAAACTGATGCTATCACTTTTGTTTGCTAAAAAGAAGACAGAGAAAACATAAGGTTTAAACCAAGAGTAACTTTAGTCCGCGTTTTGGAATTAGGGGGTACAGGTTTGTGACACGACTAAGTTATTTATTTTTTGTTGTAGCCGCTATCAGAGATCCGCAACAGATTCTTGGCGCAGTTCAATGGCGACTCGCCTTTACCAACATCGGATCACAACCTCGCGCCGAGGAAATTGCAGCTACAGGTAGGCTTTAACTTTAAACATATACCACATATTTATTTTCACCTGATATCTTATAGTCTACGAATAAGCCTTTCTGGTTTCTGTTATACTAATAATAATTGTAAAACTGGTACTTTTATTAATAACTAGCGACCGCCCGCGACTTCGTCCGCGCTGTAGACAGGCCAAAGGCCCGACTGATGTTTTTTTTTAGTGTGTATGCTGTTGGTCGCAGATGACCTTTATAGCGTCACCGGGTTTGAGGCCCGGCTGATGTTGGTCGGGCATAGTATATAAAGTGTTTACCTCCGAATTTATCTTGCGCGATGTAGGCATTCATACTAATTAATCGCAGCGCCGGTAGCGCCATCTCTAAAAGAGGCGAGTGATTAATTGCAACATGATGGTTATATGTGGGGCTTGTGGATGTTGCCGTCACAGCGCTAACTTTAGTTTTTAAAAATCCCTTAGGAAACCTAACACTTTTTTGGGATAAGAAGTATCCTATATCTCAATCCAGGTCATAAACTATATGCGCACCAAATTTCATCCAAATCCGTTCTGTGGTTTAGGCGTGAAAAGGTAACAAACAAACAAAATCACTCTCGCATTTGTAATATTAGTTAGGATAATCATAAGAAAAAATATAACAAGCATATGAAATCTAATATATACTTAAAGCATCCGTAATGTAATACGTCATTATAAATAGAATTAATTAGTGAATTATATTTATTTTTTAAGTGAAACGTCACTTGTTCTGTATTGTATCGTGTGGAGTTAGTGGATGGTTTAACATGCGATACTAATTTTCAGAAAATATTTAAATAATCCTAAAATCGCTAACCTACTTTTATATTTTGATGGACATTTCAACATGAGACAACTAAATTAATAGAATATAGACCTCATCAAAAGAGCCCATTAAACATCAACTACCAATACAAATTCAACAAATTAGAAACTGTAAACTCTGCAACCATGCTAGGGATAGAGCTAGACTCGCATTTAAACTGAAAACCACTTACTCAAAAGCTAACAACTCGATTGTCCTCTCTTGTATATGCACTGAGACAGTTGAAACGCAGTACTAACCTTAATACCACCCTTTCTGCATATCATGCATTTTTCCATTCCAGGCTGACCTATGGCATTATATTGTGGGGTAACTGCACGGATATTCATGATGTTTTTGTCCTCCAGAAAAAAATTATAAGAATACTTGCAAATATAAAACAGACAGACTCCTGCAAACCATATTTCAAAAAATTTAAAATACTTACCATAACATGCCTATACATCTCTGAAGCCTGCAAGTTTGTGAAAAAATATATCGAATTATACTCCCCAGTTAAATTAGTAAGACGTAATGATCGCTACCAGAATACACTGAAGCTCCCGTTTTCAAACTTGAAATTGGTATCTAATTCTCCACACTCCATGATAATTAAAATTTATAATCACATACCCAACAATATTAAAAATTTGGAAAACGATACAATTTTTGAAAAATGTCTAAAGGAATATCTTATTAAAAAAAATCCAAGACAAAAATAAATTATTTGATATATAATTTTAATGAAGTAATAAAAAAACTTATTAAATTTCATGACATACCTCTATATTATATTAAAATTTCTGAGTGTGAAAATTGTATATTAATATCTATAGTTTTTAAATTGCAAAATATATGTATTTTTTAATTTTAATGATGCATGTTTAATAATTGAATTGATTTTTTTTATAATATATTTGATTGTTTATTTAAATAATAACAATAATTTAAGTAAAATTGCAACGCCCTTGCAGGGTGTCACATGTTTGTACAAGTTATGATAATGTTGTTTTTTGTACTATCTGTGGCATGCAATAAAGAATAAAGAACAAAGTAAACATAAGCCCTAATTTTTGATTTCTTAAAGTGAAATTTTATAATGAGATATTCCTGTCGATTCCGGCATGACTCTCTAAACTTAAAACTAAATTTAACATCAGTCTCTCCTTTGCATTCTGTGTAGAAAATAACAAGGATACATTATTATCAAATTAAATTTTATGTTAAGAGCATCCTGCCAGAATCTATACCATTTTATCTAAATTTTAGTTTAATTCTTATATTCTTTAGTTTTAAATAAAACAAGTTTCAATGGGTTAGATGCACTGATTTTATTTATTTATTGACGTTTCGCACCCTTCTTTGCAGGAATGTGTCATCAGAATAATGATTTTTTATAAAAATCATTATTTATTATCATCATTATTCATTTAGTCAATAAACAAATAAAATCAGTGCATCTGACCCATTGAAACTTGTTTTATTTAATGAGTGATTTGCGTGAAAACCTTTTATATACCTGCGTGCTTATTTTCCAATCTTCGTTCAACTTATAATTTATTTTCTTAGGAAGAAGCTGAGACGCCACCTGCGAAAATGCCAAAACTTTCAGCAGATCAGGTAAGTTTCATTTTTTTTGTCATTTTAATAAAATAGTAAGTATTTTTTTAAACTTTCATGGTCACTAACACTAATTATTTTGTTATTAGCGGGAATGCTACCATGTACCTTGTTTTTTGCGAGTACCTTACTAACAATTAACTAACATGATCTTACAAGGTAGAAAGAGACGAACCATGATGTACCTTTGGTCTAATAAAGTAAAAGCCAACATCGTCCTGTCAAGCTGTAATGTTATTAGGTAATTCTGGCAAACTAAGAAAACAAATTGTGCTTATACAATTCAGTTTGTGTTAAAGTCCCCCGTGTTTTAGCATATCTTGACAAAAGTACACTATCACTCACAAATTCACAATCAAATACGATTTGACAGGCTTTCAAATGACACCAATACTGGTGGGGGGTAAATGCGTGTATTAGGGTTATAATAACGCTTGAAAGTTATTTTCGCGGAGGTGCGATTTTTTGGACGCAAAGTGTATATATGTGTGAACGTGTGTGTGGGATACGTGCGCAGCTCTTTCCGACGAGCATGAAAGTTGGAGGGTAACTCCGTGAAGGCTGAATCGCTACGAGCGTTACGAGCGTATATATAATGCGTGCGCTGCTCCATTGCTCTTTGCCTTACACACAGCCTAATGTTAGGTTATTTAAGAAATTTTATTTTAGCTCATAAGAAAGTACGAGTATCGAACATCATAACAACTGCTTTTCTTCAGTAAACAAATCATTCATCTACATATTTTGCAGAGCGCGGGCGGTATAAGCAACACCGATATCGAGGAGAAGAGCAGCTCAAGCGCTTCAAGCACTCTCCCTCCAGCGGTAGACGCGCAGCTGCAGCGGCTGAGTGCAGCGCTCAGCAGCCGCTGCACGCCGCAGAGAAGCAGGCGGCCCAGAGACGTGACCCCTGTCCCCGGTAACACTGAAATTAGACAGTTTATTGATGTGTGACATCTTTCCTCTTGCTTTCGTGCAATTTGTGGGAGTGACAACGTGAAGTGGGACGGAAGTGTGTAACAGGAAGTTTGGGAAGCGCGCGCTATTTAATTTGATATTAGAACATAATGTTCAAATGGCTTATTCCTTTTGTAGTAGGTTTTATTTCTTTTTTTACTAATATAAGGTATGGTTTCAAATGTTACACATCATACGCGACTACTGTAAGGCTCGCTCGTTTTTTATATTATAGCAAACTACTACAGACGGGAGCTATACTATAGAATACATATTTTTATATATTTCGGCAGGCGTTCAGTGAAAAATGAAACATTATCATAAAAATATATCAAAATATATTTTGGTGCCGCCATAGAAATATATATTGTGGCTGGTCACTCAAAAATTTATATTGAACATATGTTGTAATATGTCTTGCTATGATTCATATTAATATATATATTATAGCTACGTCTGTGTCTGTGCAAAAAAAAATCAGACGTACAGCAATTATGAATTATGATGTTAGTGTGCGCGAAGAAAGGATTTCCAAACCTCATCTCCTAAAGGGGTAAAACTGGAGTTCAAAAGTTTATATGGGAAACTAATATTACTATGCAGACGAAGTCCCAACCCACTAGTGAATCATTAAATTTCTAATTATTGGTCTTATTTTGAGTGAACTTCCTTTATGTTTTCTCACGAGAAATGAAACTGTTTGAATCTTTTCACAGTATCAGGCCCTGAAACGGAACCCGGGCCCGAGTCTCAGCCGAATACTGTGGGCTGGGACGACACTACGCCCGCTAATGATGTGCCTCTCCCTAATACTGAGCCGAAGGTTAAACGATTCATGCTGTCCTCTAATGTCGACGTGAGTTACTTACATCAATCTCATTTGAATTCATCATTATCATCATCAGCCTATCAATGTCCCTACTGCTGGGGCACAGGCCTTCCCTATGGTGGTATAGGTAGATTGGGCCATGGCCCACCACGCGGGCCCAGTGCGGTTTGGTGGGTGCCAACGACTGCAATTGCAGCCGGGTCCAACGGCCTAACGTGCCTTCCGAAGCACGGAGGAACTCGAAATAGAAGATTTTTGGTCACCCATCCAATAACCGACCACTGCGAAAGTTGCTTAACTTAAACGATCGCAGCCGAATGCGCTAACCACACACGCCATCGAGCTCTTATTTGAATTACTGTGTTATATTAGAGTGTGTCTATCTAGAATTCTAGACTATTCTTATAAAAGAACGGAAATAAATTCAAGGCAAAAGTTTGAGGCTGAATTGGAATTGTAAAAGATCCTGTAGAGTTGTTGATTTTGTTTTAGTTAAAATTTTATTTACATTATATCAATGTTACTTTATTGAAGGAAAAGTGAAATTTATAAGAATTATTATGTTTATTATTTAAGTATTAATTATTTAAAATAAATTACAAGACAAATTTACTGACCTGTTTTCATTGGCCTTGATATCGCTACTTACTAAAAGCCACTTGCACTAACGTATTCAAATCAATAAATTTATCATTGTATCTTAGTCAACTGCTTGTCATCTCTGGGTTATTCACTATCAGCCTATTAATGTCCCCACTGCTGGGACACAGGCCTTCACTATGGATGGAATATGTAGATTGGACCATGACCCACCACACGGGCCCAGTGCGGATTGGTGGGTGCCAACGACTGTAGATGCAGCCGGGACCGTCAACGTCTTAACGTGCCTTCCGAAGCATGGAGTAGATCGAAATAGTTAATTTTTAGTCACCCACCCAATGACCGACTACTGCGAAAGTTGCTTAACTTCAACAACTGCATCCGAACGCGCTAACCACTTGCGCCATTGAGCTCCTCTGAGTTATTATTTATCAATATTTATAATTGTTTCTGTGTCAACCGTATGTTCTCTAATCTCGCCATCATTATTGTCGGGACTACGGAACCCTACAAAAACACCGAGTGTGTTTTTAAGGTTCCGTAGTCCTGACAAGGAACCCTTATAGTTTCGTCATGTCCCTCTGTCCGTCCCCGGTTTTGCTTGGAGACTATCAGCATCAGTATCTCGCCAACTTTATTTTTACCTTATAGCTATTAACGGGATTGTTACCATGTACTTTGTTTTTTATGAGTCTCCGCTATTAGGGTAGACCGATATGTCTGCCAATAACATCTACCCGAAATTACTTCAGTTACTCCGTGATCATGGCGCTTGCAACAGTGCCGAAAAAACGGAGACTAATAAAAGACAAGGTACATGGTAACAATCCCGTTAATAGCTATAATGTTAGTGACCATGAAAGTTTAAAACAATATATTATTTTTACCGTCCAGAATCGGGAAGAGATCATGGAAATGATCCAACACTTGGGCGGCGAAGTCTGCGAGGGTGCAGAACTGGATCCTGAAGTTACCCATTTATTATGTGCGGCGCCCGGGCGAAGTGAGAAGATGCTGGGCTCCATAGCTGCGGGGAAGTGGGTTCTGCACCCAGCTTATGTAGTCAGGAGTAGGACGAATGGAAGCTTTTTACAGGTGAGATGAAGAAATTTTACTTAACGCAGGCTTTGTTACCAGCGAACTGGAATGGTGTTGCTGCTCATATTTATCTATATACAGACAATAGGGTATTTGACAAGTTTTAGAAAACGATCTCACGTTATTGACTAATGTTTTTGGACTCCATAAAAAGTGGATATTCATCATTCTGTTGTGTATTTCAGTAAAAATAAGCAAATCAAAAACTCCATTTTCAAATTGCCGCGAAAACGTTACTCTGGACAATATGGCGTCTTACTAGTGTGTGACGTCACACGAATGTAATGTCACTTAAACCGGAAGTTTACTTGCGTGTCACGTCATTTTAGGCTCCGCCAATCCCTAGCGTTTTGGGTCACGTGACAATAGATAAAAAAACTTTTATCTTTTTCGTGGGTTTTTAGTAAAATTATGAATATTCTTTTTGTAAAAATAGTAAAAACCCCTGCCAATATTCATTCTAAACACAGATGCTTACAATTGGCACTTTATTTTTAATACTGTCAAATACCCTATTTAATTGAAAACTTTATTGTCGCATCCAAATTCGACCTTACTATTGTTACGTGTCGGGATGGGGTTCGAAATTATATGCCAGTTCACGTTTCACGGTTCTTTATTCACCACACAGTTCACACAGTTCTTTCTTAAACAAACAATACTACACTCACTACACATTACAAGTCTATAAACAATCTCCCTTGAACAATTTACTTGCACTTTGATCGCCTTTGTATTCGTTCCGAAATCGCTATTGACACTCAACTGTTATCGCTTTGAAAGCTTAGATTAAAACTGAAAGGAAAGATACGGCTATCGCGGCTCAAAAGTGATCCGCTAAATTGTGGTGCATGACCACAATTCGCTTTAGCCACAATGGGGCATTCAAACACGCTGCATGTGCACTCAATATAACAATATTTCGTATATTCTGCGTTATAAAGATTAAACAATGCCTTCGATGCTTTTATAAAGAACACAAATAGTTGGAAATCAAATAACAAATGCCTCGGCAACACTTTTCATTCATCAAACTGTAAAATATTTTTTTCTCAAAAATCACGGTTTGTTGTGAATGTTATTTACGAAATCGCAATTTTGTTGCCAAGAAAATGACAACAATACAGCTCAGCCGTAAGAACTCTGTAGCGGATTCGCAGTTTCGCTCGCGCTGCGTTGAAGCGTACAGTACCCCTAATACGAACCATTATCGAATTCGAATAGTTTGCAAACCGAAATGTCAATATCAAATTTTGTATGGAAACTTGAACAGCAGCGGCACAAAGTACGTAATGAGAACTAAAAATCAGCACACATTTGACAATGACATTTCGGACTCGTTAACGTTACGAATTCGATATGGGTTCGTGCTAAGGGTACTGTTCTGTCTCGCTCTCTCGATTGATTGTTTATATACAGGCGTGTGCGTGCGAGAGTTGCTTATGTAGTTGATTCGGATCATATTTTATTTGATGCTAGCGTACCGTATCTTCCCTTGCGTTCCCTGCGTGTGACAAACCCGTGCGAGTATTCGCCAATCGATACATTCCAGAAAAGTCCAGTTCAATTAGGAGTTAACTAGCACACCTACCTACTTATACGTAGGTAACGCGCATGAGTTGTAAACAAGTGCAGGTCTCGCACTTTCACCCTTACGCCATATTGCATAAGGCTCACATTAGAATGAACCGAACCATTATCAACCAAAAATGTGTCCAGTATATTCAGTTTTGGTTTGAGAGCGTTTGTGACACTATCTTGTATTTTTTTAAGAAAATAAACTAATGAATATGGATAGGCTCGGAATACCATGGATTTTTAGTACAGTAGAATAATAATCGGCAATTATCCGAATTAATTGGGACCGGGGTCGATTCGGATAATCGAAAATTTGGATAATCGGACTTAGACTAGTAATAAAGAAAAACGAACTGTCACACATAGAATAAACCTTATTATGTTTATCAAACATAGTTCTAGAATACTAAATACAATAATAGAGGTACATAGTAGCAAAAAAAAACCACGCGAAGCAAAACATGTAGTGTCTCGCCTCTAGCTTACAACCATAACAGTTGAAATATATCTGGACTCCAGCGAGTTCCAACTTGTTACAACAAAAAAACTTGGTTTCAATTTTTTATATTACGCTTAGGACCGATTCGGATAATTGGCGATTCGGTTAATAGGCGTTCGGATAATCGGCGATCTACTGTACTCTTTTTTTTACCAATTTATGTACTTCCTCCACAGGAAGACGAATGGGGCAACCCCAAAGCGACTTGCCTACCTCCACTATCCGGGTCGGAACGCATTTTGGCCTGGACAGTTTACCACTTTTTTCATTTTTTTTATAGATAGGTCCGACAAATGACTCCGCCCCACCTGATGTTAAGTAACGGTGAAGTTTAGACCTGATGATAGCTGGTACAGCAGTTCTACCTGCCACACCAGCCATCCTCACCCTGCCGGCCTGCAAGTTGCTTTTTCACGCCTCTTTTAAAGGATCCCAGGTTGTAAGAAGGAGGCAACAAGTGAGCGGACAGAGCATTTCATTTACGGATAGTGCAACAAAGAAATGAGTCACCAAATTTCTTTGTACGCGTTGGAGTTGCGGCCACAGTTAGACGGTGACAACGTTGGCCAGCGCGCGTGGTCCTGTGAAGGAAAGGGGAAGGTGGAATAAGAGAGAATAACTGCTCAGAACACTCGCCGAGGTACAGACGATAGAACGCGCTTAGTGACGCCACGTCACGGCGTAATTGAAAAGGCTCGAGGTGTTTAGTCACCTCCTCATCGCCTATGATGCGAATCGCGCGCCGCTGTAACCTATTCAAAGCATCGTGTTTGACCTTATTCTATAGGATTTTTTGGTTAAAAAAAATCTTATATGATTTTCTTCCTCTATAGGAAGAAGAATTCGAATGGGGCAATCCCAAAGCGACCTGCCTACCTCCACTATCCGGGTCGGAACGCACTTTGGCCCGGGCCGCTTACCGCTGGCGGGCCGCGCGGGATAACCGGGAACCCGGGCCCTTCGCGGGAATGATAGCGTTACTGCACGTGCCCGAACCAAGACGACGTCTGTTAGGGAGATTACTGGCCGCGGGGGAAGGAATCGCCCCGCCTCTACAGTGAGTATCTATCTATCTATCATCATCACCAGCCTATTAATGTCCCCACTGCTGGGGCACAGGTCTTCCCTATGGATGGCCTTCGCTTACCGCTGCCCTTTGCGGGAACGATAGCGTTACTGCACGTGCCCGAACCAAGGCGCCGTCTGTTAGGGAGATTACTGGCCGCGGGGGAAGGAATCGCCCCGCCCCTACAGAGAGTATCTATCTATCTATCATCATCATCAGCCTATTAATGTCCCCACTGCTGGGGCACAGGTCTTCCCTATGGATGGCCTTCGCTTACCGCTGCCCTTTGCGGGAACGATAGCGTTACTGCACGTGCCCGAACCAAGGCGCCGTCTGTTAGGGAGATTACTGGCCGCGGGGGAAGGAATCGCCCCGCCTCTACAGTGAGTATCTATCATCATCATCATCAGCCTATTAATGTCCCCACTGCTGGGGCACAGGCCTTCCCTATGGATGGCCTTTGCTTACCGCTGCCCTTCGCGGGAACGATAGCGTTACTGCACGTGCCTGAACCAAGGTGCTGTCTGTTAGGGAGATTACTGGCCGCGGGGGAAGGAATCGCCCCGCCTCTACAGTGAGTATCTATCATCATCATCATCAGCCTATTAATGTCCCCACTGCTGGGGCACAGGTCTTCCCCATGGATGGCCTTCGCTTACCGCTGCCCTTCACGGGAACGATAGCATTACTGCACGTGCCCGAACCAAGGCGCCGCCTGTTAGGGAGATTACTGGCCGCGGGGGAAGGAATCGCCCCGCCCCTACAGAGAGTATCTATCTATCTATCATCATCATCAGCCTATTAATGTCCCCACTGCTGGGGCACAGGTCTTCCCCATGGATGGCCTTCGCTTACCGCTGCCCTTCACGGGAACGATAGCATTACTGCACGTGCCCGAACCAAGGCGCCGCCTGTTAGGGAGATTACTGGCCGCGAGGGAAGGAATCACCCCGCCTCTACAATGAATATCTATCATCAGCCTTTTTATGTCCACACTGCTGGGGCACGGGCTTTCCCTATGGATGGAATAGGGATACCCGGTCATATTTTAGTCCCGAAATTTTCGGTATTAAATGTAACGATTTTCGGGATATATATATTGTTTATATAAGTCAATAAAAATGTGCGAGAAACGAAACGCACTTACTTTCATTTGACGTTTTGACCATCTTGTTTACACAGCTGACTTCATTTATTTTTGTTAACGACCGGTACCGAATTATGTGTAAAAGTATGTAAAAATCCCGCTTCACGTCTTGTAAGTATGTAATGATATTTTTTTGTTAATTGGTGATAATCAATGAATTTATTAAAAAACAACCAATGCATTAAAGTGTTTGAGTAAATATAGATGACAAACAACGAGTGTTATTTCTGTATCTCTAAGAGGTTATGTTTATGTTGTGCATAGACTTAAATGTTATTTTCATTTTTGTTTAGGTTTAAGAAGTAAACCTAAACACTTTACCACTTTCTGTTACCAATACAATCCCGGGAGTATCCCGGGATCTCGGGATTAACTGTAGATAAACCAGAAGTCCCGGGATTTGAAAAATCGATCGGGAACTAATCCTCTAGCCATGACCGAGTACGCGGGTCCAGTGCGGATTGGCGGGTGCTAAGGACTGCAGATACGTGCCTTCGGAAGCACGGAGGAACTCGAGACAGAAGATTTTTGGTCACCCATCTAATAACCGACCAATGCGAAAGTTGCTTAATTTCAACCATCGCAGCCGACCGCGCTAACCAACTGCGCCATCTAGTTTCTCTGAGTATCTATACTAATATTATAAAGTTGAAAAGTTTGTTTGGTTGGACGTGCTAATCTCCAGAAGTACTAATCTAATTTGAAAATTGATGTCAATATTTTCTTTAGATTTAAACATCGAGCAGTTACATTCTCAAAAAATAAAAATTGTAGCTATAGAATCAATAGTTTTATAACATCAATATTTCAGGCCACCATACAACGATGATAACGTCACAGTCTGCTTCGCCGACGTGAAGAGGTACCCGCTATCCGATAGAGATGCTGCGTGGCTCATCTCCAAGAAGATACCGGTCTGCGCCCCAGTCTTACTTAGCTCATATCTCACCGAAGAATCACCCCCGAACCCAGTCGACCATTGTCTACCAGATTTCAGACCTAAATAATGTATTAAAAAAGCCAAATGAGGTTATAAAGAATCACAAAATCTGTGAAAAACGAATTTGAACTTTATTGTTGAAGAGATATGTAGCTGATGTCCTAAAAGATAGTTATTTCTAATTTTTTTCACGTACACCAATCATTAAATGAAACCACTTAACGAGTTACATTTATAAATAAATAATAAATATTTCCAACACTCACACCAATTAGCCTAGCCCCAAAGTAAGCACTGTAAGGCTTGTGTTATGGGATGCTAGGGTAACGGATAGAATACATATATAAGTATATTTATATAGAAATATATATTAAACATCCATTACTGGAGTACAAATGCTCGTATTCATCACACAAACATCTGCCCCCACCGGGATTCGAACCCGGGACCTCTCGAGTCGGCGACACCATGAAACCCGGCGTACGAACCACTCGACCACGGAGGTCGTCATAAACATTGCCTTGTGAGCACGTAATCTGTAAAGATAGGATATTCAACGCGCTATATAACTCGTTACAAGTAGTATTAATGTCTCAAAAGATATGGGTTTGTGCCTCTCATATCTGAAGAAATACCGACTTCCCTTTGAGTTAAAATAGAATCGACGAAAGCTAAGCTTTTCTGTCATTTGGGACGAAATTTTTTGACGTTACTTCAGCCAATGATAGTCTTCTTTCTCGTGTGACACAGTTTTCCAACCTTGTTTTTGTAAGCGATTGTTTGAATAAGAAAGCGCACCACTTATTTAGTTTCAATGAACAAAGTACCTATAAAGTGTTCAAAATATCAGAAACTGATAAACGAGTTTTAACCTAATTTCCGATCAGTGAAAGGCAGATTTTTTTAAATATCTGTCTTTGAGTCTGTGCCATTTCGTGGAAGGAATGCACAACTAACCATGCAGAACATTGGTTACCAAATTTAAACTTATAAACAGTATAAAGAATCAAAACTGTTATAAATTAATTTTAACCTTATAGTTGAACATGTAAGGTTTTGTTTGAAATATTGAAAAAATGGGTTTAATTCTATATAGAATTAAAGGCTAAAATTAGAGGCTTTGATCTATATGCACGCCTTGATACCGTATTAACTGCACGGAAGCGGTACAAAAAATATCTACTCCATATGATAGATAAGCTCGTCGCTACGCATGCACACATTGCGCGTAAAATGGGCCGTTTTCTTGGCGTGGTTTATTTGAATTGCTCTGAACACTGCTGGGGCACAGGCCTTCGCTATGGATGAAATAGGGAGATTGGGCCATGCACCACCACGCGGGCCCAGTGCGGATTGGTGGGTGCTTACGACTGCAGATGCAGCCAGGACCAACGGCTTAACGTGCCTTGCGAAGCGCGGAAAAGTTCGTGGTTCTAAAGTTTTGGTTACACATCCAATGACCGACCATTGCGGCCGTTCCTTAACTAACACGATTACAGGCCGAACGTGTTACCACCTGCGCCATTGAGCTCCTCTATTGAACTATAACCAAGTAGTTTCAAATAAATCCACTCAATTTAATCAAGCAAGACCAACATTCGGTACGAAATACCCGGAAATAATTGTATTGTTATCAACGTTCTGTTTATGCAGCATTCGTTAAGCTCATATTTCATTACCGAATATATTTCTGAAACAGGTAATGAACACGGTTATAAAAGTATGAGCCATTTAAATTGTTCATCGATCTCGGAGGCCTACTTTAGCTCGCATAAATTCACAAGCCTCACGAAAGCGCTACAAAATAATCTATAGTACGCCAGCATTTCACACCATCCAATGACTAACCACTGCGAAAGTTGCTTAACTTCAACGATCGCAGCCGAACGCGCTAACCACTTGCGCCATCGAGCTCCTCAACCCGCAACCTATCAAGGTTGCCGTTTTCGTCTTCACTTTACCTTTACCCCGCAGGCGAGGACTCAGTTAGGCGGTCTACCAATTGGACGTAGTTACGCGAAAACGTTCCAACCCACAAGTCACTCGAAAATGAGTTACCATAACCAGGGTACTATTTTTGCCATATTACATCATGTGCACACAAAGATGCTAGTATTTTTAAGTTAGTTTCATCAATAAAGTTTAACCCAAATGTTCCAACCCACCATTATGCCAAGGACGTGTACTCAAAATAAAGTAAAAACATTACATGCATACTGAAACATATTGTTAAAAACTCTTAATAGAATAACATATCGTTATAATGTTCCACTTGTCTTGGAACATTATACTAAATTCATAAAACGCACATTTAATGGTTTCTTAAATGATCCATGTGGGTTGGAACGTTTTTGCAAAATCTTTATACATTTTTTATTTCTGCAAAAATGTTCCATGTAATTTGAAACCCTTTAGATTAATCCATACTGTTTTTTTAAGCTGCGAACACTGTTCTAAATAAATTGAAACCTTTTATTATAATATATTATTTTCATATTTTTTGCTATAAACAATCCACATATACTTGATCCATTTTTGCTATTAAATATGTTCTAGAGAAAAAGATATTTTTTACCAAAATAAATAACTATGGTATATTTGGACGTAGTAACGCGAAAATGTTCCAACCCACAGCAACCCCAATTTGCAATTTACACACTTTTTCCCTGTAATTATTTCAGGCAAATACTATTGGTTTAACTATGGAATGCCAAACTGATTATTGAATGATATGCATATTTTTTGTAAATACATAATACAAGGGGCATATAAATAGGTAAAACGAGTTTGAAATGTTTTTGCTAAATTAATTTTGTATGAACCTTGTTAAATAGCAATTATGCATAAACTTTCCAAAACGAATTTAAGTGTATTATTTTATAAAAATAAACCAAAAAGAAATATGTAAAATAATAAATAACAATGAGGAACATATAAAAACAACAAAAAAATATATTTGAAAATGTATTACAAAAAAATAGAACGTGATCTTTTGAGCTTAGAACCTATGCCAAAAATTTGTTGATATGGTTCCAAAAGTTATCAAAAACTTATATTATAAACATTCAATTTTCATCATCGTATTCTATGATCTCGAAGTCCGGAACTCCACCAAACCCATCAACATCATCAGTGCTTCTTCAGAACTTTGAAGCGTTCTATAAAATTGAAGGCAATCCTCGGGTATGTAGTGGTACATGGATTGTAAGTCCACTAATTTCGCTGGAGCAATCGGTTTGTCGTTAGGCCACAATAAGCAAAAATCAGATTCTTTTATGTATTGCAGTTCTCGTTTTATTCTTTTATCAATTTTCAACTCATTGAAATCGTCTTCCATCGTAGACCGCATAAAAATAGAAAACATTTTATCTTTATCCAACTTAATTTCTTTTGTATGTAGCCAACTAACTTTAGATGAGTCTGTAAACTTCTTCCTATTGATAATCTTCTTTTCCAGTTTAGTTGTACTAAAAAAATCAGTCTTTGTCATTTTGTAAACTTGAAGAGGTTTAACTTTTTTACTTAGTTCTACAATAGTGGTATCCATAGTGCATTTAATGATACTGGGCATTGTTATGTATTGGTAGAAGGAGAGGTAGAAGAGGTGCACAGGAAGTGGATTGCCTTCAATTTTATAGAACGCTTCAAAGTTCTGAAGAAGCACTGATGATGTTGATGGGTTTGGTGGAGTTCCGGACTTCGAGATCATAGAATACGATGATGAAAATTGAATGTTTATAATATAAGTTTTTGATAACTTTTGGAACCATATCAGCAAATTGGCATAGGTTCTAAGCTCAAAAGATCACGTTCTATTTTTTTTGTAATACATTTTCAATTTTTTTTTGTTGTTTTTGTATGTTCTTCATTGTTATTTATTATTTTACATATTTATTTTAGATATATTTATAAAATAATACACTTAAATTCGTTCTGGAACGTTTATGCACAATTGCTATTTAACAAGGTTCATACAAAATTAAATTTAGCGAAAACGTTTCAAACTCGTTTTACCTATTTATATGCCCCTTGTATTATGTATTTACAAAAAATATGCATATCATTCAATAACCAGTTTGGCATTCCACAGTAACACCAATAGTATTTGCCTGAAATAATTACAGGGAAAAAGTGTACCGCTAAAACACAAAATTGCGTTTATCTCAAAATGGGGTCGCTGTGGGTTGGAACGTTTTCGCGTAACTACGTCCAATTAGATAGAGCAATTTAAATAAACCACGCCAAGAAAACGGCTCTTTTTACACGCTATGTCTGCGTGATTCTGACGACATATTGTTTAAAAGCAGTCAATGTGTGCCTGCGTAGCGACGAACTTATCTACCATATATTTGTTTCTTAGATTTTCACGCACATCACTCATTAAAAAAAACTAGTTTTTACGGGTTAATGCACGAAACTTTATTTATTTATTGACGTTTCGCAGCCTTTTCAGGTCTGCATCGTCAGAATAATGATGATGACGATGACGATGCAGACCTGAAAAGGCTGCGAAACGTCAATAAATAAATAAAGTTTCGTGCATTAACCCGTAAAAACTAGTTTTATTTATCTACCATATGTCGTGTATATAATCAAAGTTAGTAGGGTTTGTGACTGAATTAATTTGTTACGATGTTTGTGACGCCCACATATTTCCAAGACTTACTTGTATATATAATAGGTTGTAGGTGTTTTTGTGATGTTTTCTAGTGAAAGAACATTTCCTATTATCATGTGGAGTTCATTCAGTCGATGCTGTTATAATTATTTTAGAAACGGCCTCTTCAATAACGAATGGACATAATTTAAAACAGATTTCATAACGAAATTAATAGTTTTGTACAATAATATGTCGTATTTATAAGCTTTTTAAAGTCTCAATCCATTTAATTGTTATTTCACACAGACATTATAAAGTATGATATTCATACCGATGCACTCTGTTATTTTATTATACTGTTTGTTTGCAAAAGAATGCAGCTATAAGTATGATGAAACTTTAAATTTAATTGGCGTTACGTGCAATAAATATATTACAAAGAGCATGTGCGTTGTCTTGGAATGTCTATTGTTTCATTTTCAATAATGTTATCCAACATATTATATACCAAAAAAAAACGATTTGATGCTTGTCATGTATCATATAAAATTAAAAGTACTGGCTCCATTACTGGCTATTTAGAGTTTATTTATATAGATATTCGTTTAACTTTGATTCTTACTGTACATTATTTGAACTTTAATAGGCACTGTTTTATTATATAGTTCATAATTTTTATGTTTACGCTAGAAAGGCTATACCGTCGTGTCTAAAGGAGTGTTCGTTTCATTACGAGGAGATTGTGTTATTGATCATTCATCATCAGCCTATTAATGTCCCCAGTGCTGGGGCACAGGCCAATGGATGGAATAGGGAGGTTGGGCCATGACCCACCACGCGGGCCCAGTGCGGATTGGCGGGTGCTAACGACTGCAGATGCAGCCGGGACCAACGGCTTAAAGTGCCTTCCGAAGCACGGAGGAACTCGAGTTAGAAGATTTTTGGTCACCCATCCAATGACCGACCACTACGAAAGTTGCTTAACTTCAACGATTGCAACCGAACGCGCTAACCACCTGTGCCATCGAGCTCCTCATGTTGATCATTGTATATTGTTATTTGATTACTCAATAAGACTTAATAAAAACCTTATTTTATTAATTCCGGTATTTTATTATAACTTCTGTTATGTCCAGTTAGCACTGACTTTAAACAACTAGACTCACAATCACTGAGAAAAAAATATTTGTTGTTACTAGTTAGTATTTAAATCGTTAACGTTAAATACATGGGAGAATCATTTGATAAGTTCGTTTAAAGTCAATGCTGTCTATTCCGTAGGGTGTTTGTTTACGAGACGATTTCTACCCGGGTCTAGGCACGGTTTTAAACCTTGTCTTCGTCACCTATTTTCATATCTACCCTTGGCTGTTCCCTAGTATAGTGGATTTTTTCCGCTGTACCCTTGGTCTTAAATAACGAATTAAGAAGAAAGATGATAATAAATATAGAGAAAACAAGATACTATAAAAACGCGGTATGTTTTCACTTCTAACGTATACGTGCTGGAAATTTTGACCTATAACCCCGTGGACGACCGCAGACCCTAGTTGATTACAAAGAAATAAGGTGATCGTCAGGCAGGCGCCTTCCTTGCTTGCAATTATATAGGGGAAACCACCCAATCATTGGCAATCGTCCTATTATTGGCACTTTTGAGTTTAATTCGAAAAAACAAGGAAATAATAGATTATACAAGGTTGTTATATATTAAAAAGGTATGGTTAAAAACCTACTATGGTTTCGAAAATTGAAAATTAGCTACATTATTCCTATAATCTATCGTTTCCTGTTTTTTTTTAACTAAACTCAAAAGTGCCAATAATAGGAAGAGTGCCAATGATTGGGTAGTTTCCCCTATTTACCTTTACGCCATATTTTCGAGCTTATTGTGAATCTAACAGCCCCTTATTTCGATGTACGCTTATCAGCCTATTTGTCTTAAAATATGGTTGAGCGAAGCGATGGCTGGTTCATGCGCCAGACTCACAGAACATAGAAAGAGGTTTCTTGAGCCTGACCAAGTAAGTCCAAGAAGAAAGCTTTGTCTTCTAGCAGGACCCTTTGTATTTTGAATGATTATGAGTAGAAAAAGCACGCTTTTATTATGGACTAGTGGCCCGCCCTCGCTTCGCTTCGGTGTAGAGCTGTAGTGTAAACTATACTTTTTGTTCTCAGGCTTGTGCTATAAAGAATGACTTTATTTATATAATTACACGTGTTATTGTAAGTCAACCATAAAAGATAGACATATGCTGTTGCGGGATATTTTTTAGATAATTTTATGTAGAATATTTCCGTCTTAGCGAAGCTTAAAAAATGGAGTAACTTCTCCCGTTTTCCCAACATTTCCCTTCACTACTCTGCTGCTATTGATTGTAGCGTGATGAAAAGTATACTTTAACCTGCCCAGGAGTATGAAGAATAATTGTACCAAGTTTGGTTAAAATCCGTTGAGTAGTTTTTGTTTCTATAAGGAACATACACACAGACAGACAGACAGATAAAAATTTTACTGATTGCATTTTTAGCATCAGTATCGACCACTAATCACCCCCTGATAGTTATTTTGAAAATATATTTCATGTACAGAATTGACCTCTCTACAGATTTATTATAAGTATAGATTACCGAGGTACCTGATTATTCACGGTTTACCAACGTTTACGTGGCTCTTCTATTCTAATATAATATCATATTACAGTATGGAATACTATCTATTATATAAATCTTCTATACTTATAATAAATCTGTTGAGAGGTCAATTCTGTACATGAAATATATTTTCAAAATAACTATCAGGGGGTGATTAGTGATCGATACTGATGCCAAAAATGCAATCAGTAAAATTTTTGTCTGTCTGTCTATCTGTCTGTGTGTATGTTCCTTATAGAAACAAAAACTACTCGACGGATTTTAACCAAACTTGGTACAATTATTCTTCATACTCCTGGGCAGGTTATAGTATACTTTTCATCACGCTATAATCAATAGCAGCAGAGTAGTGAAGGGAAATGTTGGGAAAACGGGAGAAGTTACTCCATTTTTTAAGCTTCCGTCGCGTGTGCAGCCTTAATGGTTAAAGTTACATAGAAATCATGTATGAGGGAAATATTCTACATAAAATTGTCTAAAAAATATTCCGCAATAGCATATGTCTATCTTTTATGGTTGACTCACAATAACACGTGTAATTATATAAATAAAGTCATTGTTTATAGCACAAGCCTGAGAACAAAAACTATAGTTTACACTACAGCTCTACACCGAAGTGAAGCGAGGGCGGGCTACTAGTATATAATAAATATTTCGAACACGCACACCAACCCGTCTATAATTGTCATGGCGCGATTATACTTGGTTGTTAGCACGAATAGTACCAATGGAATTCGGGTAAACTGCTAAGTATAAATGGCAATTATCCCCGTAATCAGGTGGTTTTAGTTACCTCTTCCAGCACGTATTCTTTTGTAAATGTTGCTTCGGGTGCCCGAATTCTAGTAATGCCTTTCGTGCATCAGAATACGGGCTAATTACCAAGTGTAACTGAGCCATTAGGTTATTCAGAAAATAAAAAGTATAGAGCAAAAAATATTTTTTATTAAAGACAATCACAAGGACAAACACAAAGACATACACAAGGACAAACAATTGTATAAACCAAAATTAATTGCTATTCCTCCATTCCTTCACCTTCCGCTTCCTCATCGAACTCTCCCTCGTCGTCTGCCGTGGCGTCCTGGTACTGCTGGTACTCCGACACCAGGTCGTTCATGTTGCTTTCCGCTTCTGTGAACTCCATCTCGTCCATACCCTCTCCAGTATACCAGTGCAGGAAAGCTTTTCGCCTGAACATGGCCACGAATTGCTCAGCCATCCTCTTAAATATGCTCTGGATCGCTGTCGTGTTACCAATGAATGTCGATGCCATCTTCAGCCCTCGTGGTGGAATGTCACAAACCGCAATCTTCACATTATGCGGGATCCATTCCACGAAGTAAGTGCTGTTCTTATTCTGAATGTTCACCAGCTGTTCATCGACTTCTTTCATAGACATCCTTCCTCTGAATATCGTGGCCACGGTCAAGTATCTTCCGTGTCTGGGATCACACGCAACCATCATGTTTTTCGCGTCAAACATTTGCAACGTCAACTCGGGAACTGTCAGGGCTCTGTACTGTTGCGCACCCCTCGATGTCAGCGGAGCGAAGCCTGGTGTGTAGAAGTGGAGTCTTGGGAATGGTACCATATTGACAGCCAGCTTCCTCAGATCCGCGTTGAGCTGGCCGGGGAACCTCAAGCACGTCGTGATGCCAGACATCGTCGCGCAAACCAAATGATTCAAATCACCATACGTCGGCGTCGTCAGCTTGAGAGTCCGGAAGCAGATGTCGTACAATGCCTCATTGTCTAAGCAGAATGTGTGGTCTGCGTTTTCTACTAGCTGATTCACCGCCAGGGTGGTGTTGTATGGCTCCACGACGCAGTCCGATACCCTCGGGCTAGGGAACACTGAGAATGTTAATATGATGCGGTCGGGGTACTCTTCACGTATGCGGTTGATTAATAACGTGCCCAGTCCGGAGCCGGTGCCGCCTCCGAGAGAATGAGTCATTTGGAAACCTTGGAGGCAGTCGCAACCCTCCGCTTCTCTGCGAACTACGTCTAGGGCGGATTCAAGGATTTCTACGCCTTCGGTGTAGTGTCCGCGGGCCCAGTTATTGGCGGCGCTGTTCTGGCCGTAGACGAAGTTGTCGGGTCGGTAGAGGCAGCCGAAGGGCCCGGAGCGCACGGCGTCCATGGTGGCAGGCTTCAGGTCCACGAGGACAGTGCGGGGCACATACTTCCCGCCCGATGCCTCGTTGTAGTACACGTTGATGCGCTCCAGTTGGAGATCCGAGTCGCCGTGGTAGCAACCGCTCGGGTCGATGCCATGCTCGTCGGATATCACTTCCCAGAACTGAAAAGAATGAGAAACATAAATACAGACGTACAGGTATTCATGCACGCTCTCGTGCTTTAGTTGTTTCAAAGACAATGCTGTTAAGTCATTTAAGAAAAAAGGCACTTAAATTGCACTTAAGAAAAATGCCACTTAACTTAATGTTACCTTTCCTCCAATCTGATTTCCACAAGCCCCGACCTGCAGATTAATGATCTCCCTCATCTTGAAAATTTATCAAATATAAGAAACTGATACTCGTTAATTTCTCACAGTATTACCAAATGGCCACAGGATTGCAGCTTAACATTAACTTAAAACTAATAAAAAAAATATAAAAAAAAATCTATCGCAACTTCACACTGTGCGCATCTTACACCAGATTTCAAGTAAATGAGTCAAAAAGACGATATCGTGTCGTCAAAAACATTTTGAATATCTTTCTAGAATAATTCTAGAAGTAAAAAGTTTTTTTTACCAGCCAGTAACATAATTCACTAGCCAGTACTAGTCAGTATTAAGCAAAATATAATAAAAATGTTTTTTCCACATTTTTAAATAATACAATGAAAACACATTATTGGTTATTAGAATATAGGTACTCGTATATTCTATCTACAACTATTTTATAATGCCATCCATGGACTTTCCATTTTCATGCTCTATGAATTTTCCAAAAACATTCACAGATGGAAGTTCACGAAAATAACTATAGATGGCGACAAAACGCCCCCAAGTGTTTCTGGAATTCGCCGTTTTCATGCAAGATGTCACTACTGCAGCTTACTGAGGTTTGCTCGGTTGTACAAGGTTACTTTTTCATGTTTTCAGTTACAGGGAGATGTCACCACCATCGTATCCAGGGGCGAAATTGTTTTGTTTTCAGCGGCGGCGTTCTTGTCACAATTGTCATGGCGCTCGCTTGAAATGTCAGCGAGGTAGCGAACCGCGTACCCGTACGATGTAAATTATTAGTTTATTCTGTATGATGTAGTTGCATTTGATGTGCGCTAAGTGTTTAGTGTGCGAGTATTCGCGGAGTGATGTCAGTGGCCGAAAGGAATGCGGTTTCAGATGAGAAAAAAGCAGCATTGTTCGAGGACAGCACGGACAGCGACAATGATACGGAGCGGAAGCGGCTGTTGCGTAGGATATCAACGAGCAAGTGCGTCGGTAGACTGGTAAGGATCGTGTTCATGTTTGGACTAGCTTGGGCGTGCCAGACGGGACAGCTGTCAACGTGAGGGGCGCGGGAGGCGGGCGCGAGGGACATGTGCCCGGGAAAATGTAAATGCAGCTGGGGAGATACAATCGACTGTTTTATTCATACTCCCAGTGATCCTAGTGAATTGAATAGCTGGTAGTGTGGTGTGACCTATATAGGCGTTGCACTCCAGGGCGGGCGGGCTCCAGTGAGCGGTGTGCGAGAGAGACAGCTAGCTATTTCCCCCTTTCGCCGGGATCAGTGTCACTGTAATTTGGCACGCAGACAGGTGCGCTACCTGCGATGTTTAAATACAAAGTCGAAAGCTTTGTATTGTTTAAATATTGAGAGACATTAAAGGCGCACACACAATGAATATTCACCGATTTCAGTCACTTTTACTTAGATAAAACCAAAAAAGGTTTTTCCTTCTACTTAGATTTGAAAATACAATCATCCTTTTGCCATTTCAATCATATAAAAAGTACTTAATATGTTAAAGAACAGCTATTTCATACGAATACCAAATACAACACATTCGTCAGAGTTGTTTCATTTATTTTCAGTGAGTACTTATAGGTACCTATTTCCAATGTTTACTTAAACTCTCTTAATTTAGCTGAACTTTGTTGCTACGTTGTCGGCAAGTACAATCACCGTCACACACAGATGTACGATTATTTTGGCATTTGCGTGTCAACTTCGTGCAAAGGTATTTCAGGTTTTTTGTAGGGGTTCGTAATAAAATTAATTGGAAAAAAGTATCGTTACAGAAAATGAGCCTTTATATGCTTTCAAACATCATCCACGTTCTTTGCTTTTCGTTTACGTTAATAAATATAGTTTTGCAGTAGAAGACGTTAATTGCGGAAACAACTTATTAAATTAAAGATTGGAATCAATAGATAGTCGACTCCTGCAAAAGCTTTCCAAACTAAGCATCGACTCCCTCCGAAACCTTTGAATTCCTTTCGCTTCCTGTTTAGCACGGGGAACAGGTTCATTGCGTATTGTGTCGATAAGTTAACATAATTCTATTAAGTACAAACACCCAATGCTTTCAATTGAACGCACATATAGTTTGGTCCCGGCCAAGTTTGCCAAAACTGCGAGCAACAATCGCGCTCCCTAATAAACAGATGCAAACTATGTTATTTACTTACGCGGCTACCAACTAAACTAGGGTAATTCATCACAACGCCCGCCTCGAGATTAAACTTCACCCAAATTTAACAGTCGAGTCATCAATTTCTTGTCACGTTGATAGCCGACGCTAAAGGCGCCTCGGCGCGGCGTGTAAACACAACATGTCTGCGAAAGGGGAACACCACTCCGACCCTTAGGATATACTTTGGCATAGTTAACTTGAAGAAGCGGTAACGCGAGTATTTATTTTAATAGCGTCGCTCAGACCCATCTTTCCCAGTGGGCGCTTTGGGCAAGTGCCTAGGGCCCCGCGATAGATAGGGGGCCCCGTCAGATCAAATACAAAGTCCCTAGTTCCAGTTAAATCACCAAACGGAAGTCATAGGGGCCCCATTATCCTAATATGCCCAGGGCCTCCAATAGGACATAGACCGCACTGGCGACGCTGGTTGCTGTTTTGTCCACATTTCCCTGCGAAAAAAGGCTAAATAAACCATACACGATGAATGTGTGCCTACATGCCTCCAGACGACCACGCGCGCTGGCCTTCGTTGTCTAACTGTGGCAATTCCAATATAATTCCGTATAAAGAAAGTTGGTGACTCATTTCTTTGTCGCACTATCCGTAAATGGAATGCTCTGCCTGCTCCCGTGTTCCCTCCTTCTTACAACCTGGGATCCTTTAAAACAGGCATGAAGAAGCAACATGCAGGTCAGCTAGGTGACAATGGCTGGTGTGGCAGCTAGAACTGCTGTTCATCGGACCTATCTATAAAAAAAACAACTGGTTTTAGTTTGATGTCAGTTTTCCTTTTTGATTTGTATTCTTGTAGATTAATCTTGTCACGGTTTGAGAAGAGCGGTGCCTACTGCTACAGGTATCGCTATAATTAAAAGGTGTGCATTAAAAATGTTAATAGATATTGATAGGTTAAGTTAAAGATAACAAACATTTTTTAAATGTAGTTTTTGATTTCTATATACACAGAGTTTTCCTAAGGTTTATTTATCAATTGAATTCGTCTGCGAGGTTTCATTGGTTCCCCATACAAACTCCCACCATTTCTTTTACCCCATTAAAGAATGATTTTTGGTTAAAAAACTAACCTTTGTCCTTTTCCCGCTATTCAAACTTTAACTATAAAAAACGTCAAATGTTTGTCAGCCAATTTGAATGAGAAAGGTGAAGGGCTGTTTTATATTTTTTCACGCAATTCTTATGTTTATTCTCTCAATAAGAAACTTGCGTGTGCCTGGAGGAATATATGAAAAAAAATGCCGAATTAGTCCAGCCGTTCTCGAGTTTTGCGCTAAACATCATTCATTTTTATTTTTAAAGATTACAGATTTAACACATGCTAGAAATTTTAAAACAGTTATGTTACATAATTGTGTTACTCTGATGGCGACTATCATGTAACAATTAAGGTCTTCGATAGGAACACACAAATGTTTGTATTTTTTTTCGGTCCCACTTCGCTGAGCTTTTTTAAGTATTCACTATAACCAATGTGCCCCAAAATGTTAAAAATCTACACCAGGAAAAAGGCGAAAGTTTGTGAGTGTGTATGTTTGTTACTTCTTCACGTCTAAACGGCTGGAGCGATTTAAATTAAATTTGGCATGGAATTAGTTGACACCCTGGATTAACACATAGGCTACGTTTTACTGCAGGAAAATATCCCTAATAAACCGCGGGTAACACTGCGGGGCACAGTTAGTATTATATATTTTTATATGAATAAGTCCGACAAATGATTCCACCTCATCTGTTGTTAAGTAACTGGTGAGTCCAGACACTGTATGATATTTTTAACGCTATGTAGATGAGAAGTTTCACTGCTCTATCGTGCACTGTGACCTAACTAGGCCGATATACGCGGTCAGTAACAGATTGACAGCCATTTACGTTTGTGGGGTACACAAATAGGGGGCGGTTAAACAGTTAACTGATACATCGTAAATGAACAGCTTCACGTAGTCGCATGTTTTACGGGGTGCGTGGGAGATTTTAGAACATGTATCTTTTTAAATCCGTTTAAGCCATTTTGTTCATAAGAGATCAATGAACCTCAGCTACTTAACGGTTCACAGGTGGCAGAGAGTGATACATCCTATAGTATGTACACTCGCAGAAAGACCCGATCTGTCACCCATAATGCCATAATCGCTTGCGGTAGCGGCGTAGTAAAAATTCATTCATAGACATGTAATTATCGCTGTCTTACTTTTTCGTATAGCGCTGTCGCGATCACGATGCGGATGACAAATTGCAACTAAAACAAAACAATTCAATTCATTATTCAATCAATGAAATGCTCTCTGTCTTACTTTTGTGCGGCGGCCCGGATTGGCGCGTCCGACGCGAAGGCGGGGCGTAGTAAAAACTATTGTAGAAAACCGTTCAAAGCATTTTATTCGCCAAGTGACAGAGCGCAAATTTCCGCGATAGTACCTACGACAGCTACGAAAAATAGAAAGAGTAACAGAGAGAGAAAGAGACAGAGAGAAAATATTTTATGAACCATAAACACACCAAAATTACAAAAAGATAAACAGTCATTAAGAATAATTTAAGATCATTTTTTCTAAGAACTTAAATACCAATAGCAAAAAAATGATCTATCAGGACCCTGTCTCAGCATAATGCTATTGCCACACATTACTTAATGTGTGACAACAACGATGATATTCTTGCAGGGCCTGTCAGGTGAGCTATATATGGATTAACAAACAGGGAAAATATAATAATACTAATAATTCATTTATTGTGGAGCATAGGTACTATAATGGGGTGTTACATCAGTACATACAGTTCAGCTATGTCCTGCCATAAGGCGTATAATTACACAATAACATTAGATGTCACATTTTAAATCAATATTATTACAAATGTCAATTAAGTTTATTTCCATATCGTTTTATTCACTTCATATAAATTGTCAATACCAAGTCTATGTCACAATATTATATATATAGATATAATAAAATTACAAATGGTACCCAGAATGTCATTGTTAATTTTCTTTGTCAGATAAAAATTCCTTAATCGTGTAGTAGCATTTGTCAGTCATATAAGGGGATACCTCCCCAAATAATGCGGTCCCGGACCGAGGTGGCGGGATACGGAAGGTGTGGTGGGATGTTCTATGCCATGAGCATCCCCATGGAAAAACCACAATACATTTTAAGATTTTTTTAAATTTTTAATTTTTCCTAGGCAAGCGGATGTTCTGTTCTAATTGGAGCCCTCGTCCGGGGAAGTAACCTCCACCTTACAGAAGAACGCAGTAAAATAACACTACCTTTTGATGGTGTTGTGATTCTTTCGGTGAGTAAGTAGTTTGACATAAAAAAATCTGTTCTGTTATATTTTTCTAATTACATTGTTGTGCGACACGTCGGGCTGCAGCAGTAGTTGGCAGTTACCCACTCGCACTTGGGGGTGGAGGACCGGTACACGTAGGAGTCTTGACGACGATGGTAGTGGACTCTACCTTGCGATGGAAATAAAACTCCCAGTGTTCTGTATCGAAGAGAATTCGGTGGGCGTTGGTAATTGATGGCCGGTCGACGAGTCTTCAGGTCCAGAGTGAACCTCTTGTTTCTTCCTGTTCCTTTAGGAAGGAGCGCCTGTCGCTGTGTGGCATGTTCGATCCTGTCCCGGCATGTTTTTATATGCGCGGACATGGCTCAATTACCTCACCCCCGCTATACTTTATTTCTCATTTATTCACGGTATACAATATCCCGAGCTTAAATATATAGGTACATACATGGGGCATACAAATCAGCATATTTTTAACGCAGTTGCGCGGCCGAAATCATCATAATTTAGCTGTGGCGCGCAAAAATAGGTCATAGGACAACGAAATCTTATATACATGACTTAGAACTAACCAATTCATGTGAAATTACACTCATAGATACATATTTTCATTGTTCATAAATGAAGCTGTTTAGCCGTCTCAATCACGTAAACTTTATAACTTGCTATTCCGTGTTATATCGGTCGTCTCGTACAATTATTGTTGATACTAAACAATCTGAATAGTTAAAGGTTTTTAAAATTCTACTGTACATCTTCGGATACAATGTCTTATATATATCTAAGTACAGATACATTGACATATAAAGGCAAGTACCTACAGATACGATCATTTTCAATCAAATTAATGTATTACATTACGCAAACAATTAGGTAATCTCATATTCATTTCATAAATGATTTGCGATAAAAGCTCGCACAGATAATGGATCTATCAAATAGCACTTAACATTCCCCATTATAATGGAAACGCATTCAATTGAATTGGATTATTGTTTTAATATGAGGAAATTCTTTGCAGAATATCAGTTTCAACTTTCATAGGAAATTGAATTGAAAATTATCATTTAATATTTACCTTCGATAAAAATACGCAGAAAAGTGAAATCGATTTTAAATTTCCCGGGATCAGTCTATAATATGCTTCTTATACGCAATGAATTTTGAGTTACATGAGAAACTCACAAATCTTATAAATAAAAATAGTTAGAACATTTATAAACAGAAAACGTATAAACTACAAATTACGTTTAAAATTCGTAAATAAAATATCTTTAAGTAATTATTATTGAAGTTATACTTCTTTAGGCGCGTTATGAAAAAATGATGAGAGTGAAATTTTAAGATGCGCGCGCATCACTGTAACACAAAATTTTAACAGCATGAAGTTGGTCGATTTAGCGACCAACTTCATGCTGTTACTTTTGTGTTTACCGCACATTAAGAAAATCTACCAACAAATTAGAAATAGAATCTCTATCTAGTGGGTGCTAACGACTACATGGTGAAGGCCTATCAAAAGTATTTATTAATCTGGAACAACGGAACCAAAGCGCGATTCAGGAGACTACAGCGCCATCTCTTGACCATTGGTGTAGTAGAACCAAAAACCACATCTTTATTTTTTGTAATAAAGGAACAGTTATGGTATTCATATTTATAATATTTATCCACGTGTTTCTAGTTTGTATATTCGGATTACGTGTTTGAGTTTCATACAAGTGCAAATCACATATGTTCTAATAAATTATATTATATTATATAATATTATTATTTATTATATAATAAATTATAATACAGTAGCGATTTTATTTGAATATTTTGATTATTTATTTATTTTTTCAAATTAAAACTGAACTTTATTGACTGTGTCCTTTTCCAGACTTTTTATTAATTTATTGTAATTAATTATTTGCATGCAATTAAAAACTAATTTTAAACGATGCCAAAGAAGGATAACTTCTCACGCGCCTACATAAGTATACGCACCCATTTTTTTTTGTTAAAATTACGTAGACATTAGTGGTATTTAAATGAATTCAGTACCCCTAAAACTATTGTTGAGGTTTCATAATTGCACAATAATTGAGTCAACACTTAAAAAAAACATTTTTTCTGCACAAATAACTTATAACATAAATCGTTGTCGGAGTTCGATTGTGAATTTTCTCAGATAACTCCAAATTCACGGTGTATATTATTAATATGTACTTACATTGTTTAAATAATCTACATTTAACAATGTAATGTTTTTACACAATGATCGCCCAAAACGATTAAAAAGTTAATTTTGCTTTAACTGAACACTGCAATTAATACTGACGACCTCCGTGGCCGAGTGGTTTGTACGCCGGGTTTCATGGCTGTCGCCAACTCGAGAGGTCCCGGGTTCGAATCCCGGTGGGGGCAGATGTTTGTGTGATGAATACGAGCATTTGTACTCCAGTCATGGATGTTTAATATGTATTTATATAAATATACTTATATATGTACAGTGTATGTATTCTATCCGTTACCCTAGCATCCCATAACACAAGCCTTACAGTGCTTACTTTGGGGCTAGGCTAATTGGTGTGTGTCGGAAATATTTATTTTATTTATTTTATTATTTATACTGACTTTCATTACCACTAGCGCCATCTAGTGAGAAAACCAAGCATTATTTATTGGTCCTTCGAGCTGTACTTATTTTAATTGTTTTAGCCTTATAAAACGGAACAGACTCATTTACATTATGTAAATAGTAGAAAGTTGAGCTTTAAGTAAAAGACAACACTTCGTATTCTCGAATCAGTAGATTTTACAACCCATTCGAAATGAGAGCACGACCCACATAATGGAAAGCGTTTAATAAACATCACTGTCATTGCGTCGGCAGTCGTCTTTTGTAATCTTGGTATACACAGTATTGTATGCATGGTATTGTCTGTTTACGAGAGGGAGGGCGGACGTCCGGCGCTGTCAATGTTTTGGCTGCTCGCTTTTCGACTAATATTTCCATGATGCGTTGACATTGAAATGGGTATCATGTACATTATGTATGTTTGTGACGAAGCGTGTTTTAGCTAATGAAATTCTTAGTGATTGCTTGCTTGGATATGTCAATAAACAAAGGAGTAAGCGTAAAGGCGAACTTTTAAAACTTATAGTTGAGATTGGTGGAATAGGGCACTATTAAATATAGTTACAATTTTTATTTGTTAAGCATGTTACTGCTCGATGTTTCAATCTAAAGCAAATATTATGAGCAAAAAAACACCAATCCGCACTCTTCGCTATCCGGGCGAATGCAATACAATACAATACAATACAAAAACTCTTTATTGTACACCACAAAACAACGTTGAACATTAAGTACAAAACCATCTAGTACACGTGATGCAATGGGCGGCCTTATCGCTTAAAGCGATCTCTTCCAGACAGCCTTTGGATGGAGAGGATTAGAATGCACTGACCATTACGCTACCGCGGCCTTGATGATCGCGTCGAATACTTTCTAGCGTTTCTTAAGGTGCAAGGCAGCGCCATCTCTTCGCATTGTAAGTAACTCACAATGTCAAATAAAGCAGAAATAGCAATTATAGTTACATTTTTTATTTTTTAAGCATGTTACTGCTCGATGTTTAAATCTAAATAAAATATTACTAGAAGAAATTCCACGCGGACCAGGCAGCATACGGGACTCGAAGCCGCACAATATGCTTATATTAGGTATTATAAATAAACTATTCTTAATTTTTAAATGTGTGTATTGCAATTAACAGAGTTTTATGTGGTTTCGTGAGGTTTTCTTAATGACTTAGATACTGTAATTTAAATAATAAATGACGGAGAACAAAATCTAGATTAACAAATAAAAGTGTATTTTAAGAACTAAACAATAAAGTTATCATTTATCTACAGCTTCCATTTACTGTAGAAAATCTTATCTTATCTTCTGAACAGAATTTATATTGAGTCAACCTCTATAAAAATGGTCTTTCTCTTATGTAATACGGTTTATGGGGGATATTCTACGGGTAATAGTCTGATTATGACGCTTCCCGCAGCGGCGCTTCAGAGCAGAACGGCCGCCAGGGATCACGGCTTAGATACAGAGTCGCCAAACACTTCCCCCCCCCACGGGTCTTATTCGATAAAACATAAAAAGATGATTCATAAAGTTTTTACGTTGAAGCTGGTGCTTCTCGCCGATGACTAATTTTAAACAGATTTATATGGAGGAGAGATGACACGTTAATTTCATGTATTATTTCAGCGGTTTTTTGAAGTGAGAATCTTCTTTTCGGGCGAAGTGTGGAATGGAAAAATCCTATGGAAAAGATGAAACGAAAGTGCGTCAAGAGTGTTACACGATTATATATATATGTGTGTGTGTGTGCGGAATGCGTGCGCAGCACTTCCCGACGAGCATGAAAGTTGGAGGGTAACTTGGCCAAGGCTGAAACACGCGACTATATAGTTAGATTAAAACAAAAAGGGTAGATACGGTACGCTCATACCTGCATCAAACAAAAACTGATCCCACGGCAGCGCGAACGGGACGGAGAGATCCGCGTCACTGCATTACCGACCCGAACGAAACAGCACGTTAAGTTTCAACGGCAGCGCGAACAAGACGGCGAGATCCGCGTCACTGCACTACCGACCAATCACGCGATCAGTACTCGACGTCACTACCGAATAAGATTCAAAACAAACAGCAATTTTTATGAAAAAATATATTTTATAGTACTTACGAATGATGCCGTGGATTTTATTTTTAGTTCTTGAGCAATTTGAGCACTTTTTAAAAACACACTTAGGCATTGTTTTATCATATAAACACAAAATATTAGCAATATTTCTTGTCGTTTGCATGTCAAGTTGTGACTAAAGCGATTAGGGTCGTGGACCACAATTCATGCGGATCACTTTTGTGAGGCTAGTGCCGTATCTACCCTTTTTGTTTTAATCTAAGACTATATATATACATTCTACCCTCCGCCCCCGACTTCGTACGCGTGGAGTTAGTTAGAACTAAAGGTTCACTGCTTGTTCCCCGTAGGTGATAGCTTGATAATATGTAGTCTATATGTTGACCCGACTTCTTAATAATATTCGTGCCAAATTTGAAGTAAATCCATGCAGTACTTTTTGAGTTTATCCCGGACATACATACAGACAAACAGACAAAAATTCTAAAAACTATATTTTTGGCTTCGGTATCGATTGTAGATCACAATTCTTTAACCCAAGTATTCTTTTAAAAAAATATTCGATGTACAGTTTTGACTTTCCTACCATTTTATTATATATATCGTCATCATCATCATCAGCCTATTAATGTCCCCACTGCTGGGGCACAGGCCTTCCCTATGGATGGAATAGGGAGATTGGGCCATGACCCACAACGCGGGCCCAGTGCGGATTGGTGGGTGCTAACGACTGCGGATGCAGCCGGAACCAACGGCTTAACGTGCCTTCCGAAGCACGGAGGAGCTCGAGATAGTAATTTTTGGTCACCCATCCAATGACCGACCACTGCGAAAGTTGCTTAAGTTCAACGATCGCAGCCGAACGCGCTAACCACTAGCGCCAACGAGCTCCTATATATATATATATGTATCTACAAAATATGAGTGATGGCTGCGCTGCTCTATTGCCCTATGCCTTACGCACCGCTTAATGTTAGGTTATTTAAGAAATTAAGTGTCACGTCAGATGTGTGGTCCATGCACACTTTTTTTTTCATCACAGTAAGAAAACTTTTTTTGCATTTCTACTTACACTAAACATCAGTTGGGGTGGGTAATTGCGCCTCGTATATTAAAAAATAATAGGAAACTATAGAAACCGGATAGGATAAGTTAAACACTTGAGCTAAGTGAGACGGTGTTCTATATTAAAAGCACTTCCTCTCGGCCCGCCTCAAGTTATGTTAATAGCCGAGAAACTCGAGTGTAACAAAGCTATTTTAAGACAAATAGCACTTATGTGCAGGGCTGCCGTCTTTTAAATAAATACTTATAATCTACGTAATCATTTCAAATTAATTTTATTATAGGAGTCTAGGTGGACGGATACAATACAACAAAGTATTGTATAATTATGCAAGCTGATAAAACAAACTTAAAAAAAACAAGAAAAAAAAGTACCCTATCCTTTAGGGAATGAAACATAGTTTACGTGTTATTCTCATCATCATCATCAGCCTATTAATGTCCCCACTGCTGGGGCACAGGCCTTCCCTATGGATGGAATAGGGAGATTGGGCCATGACCCGCCCCGCGGGCCCCGTGCGGATTGGCGGGTGCTAACGACTGTAGATGCAGCCGGGACCAACTGCTTAACGTGCCTTCCGAAACACGGAGGAACTCGAGATAGAAGATTTTTGGTTACCCATCCAATGACCGACCACTACGAAAGTTGCTTAACTTCAACGATCGCAGTCGAACGCGCTAACCATTTTCTTCTATTATTCTCAGACCTACTTAATATACACTCAAATTTTCATAAGAATTGGTCAAGCTGTTTCGGTGGAGTACCCAACTTTGAATCTTAGTACCTCTCTCTTGTTCGTCATCTTTTATGTTTTATATGCCCTGTAAGATGTATGTCAATAAATAATATCATTATTATTATCATTATATTGAACGTTGTGGAGCTTTTTCTCCACAGCTTAAATGTTCTAAACAATTGATAGGAAAAAAAAACGACGGATTGCACTCCGGGAGTGCCGGCAGAAGTGAAAACTTGAATATTAATGTTGTGCATTTTTGATATTTTGGAATGGTTAGGGAATATTTTTGCATGAATTGCTTTAATTATCAGTATAAAAGTACTATCATGTATGTGGTAGAATACAATATTTATTTATTGCGCTATCGTACACAAAGATGACAATTTATTTTACATTAAAAAAGTTTATCTCTCAGAAAAATCAACTTACATGAATCACGTTTAAGCGCACTTAGCGACATCTATTGTAAAGAAATCAACTTACATGAATCACATTTAAGCGCACCTAGCGACATCTATTGTAAAAAAATGCATTTCTTCGCAATAAAGCTGCCACGTGGACGTGCTAGATAGAGACTTATTATTATAATACGGTAAAATAAAATATTACTATGTTTCGTCCAATATATTGAAAGTCAACAACCTTTCCAATTTTATTGTGTGTATTTTTTACCCATACAAAAAAAAGTGTACAACGCCGCTAAAGAAGTTTTCACTACAAAAATTGACAAATCAAAAGAGTTGTTTAAATTCGAATAGATACAATTTTATTTTGAATACTATTTACCATTGCTGTAAATGTGCGTTAGTGGTCCTTAACTATGTAGGCTACAGCTCTAGTTATAGTGTACCAAGAACACGGCAAGTGGACCTAATGAAGTAGAAGGGTATCCTATGACGTGGAACACAACTAACTAACTGGGTCGGACGGAGGGCACGCGAAACGGCTCCGATTATGTAGTAATGTTTCAATCAATCAATCAATCAATCAATCAACCACTTTATTTATTTATTGACGTTTCGCAGCCTTTTCAGGTCTGCATCGTCAGAATACTGATTTATTATTAATCTAATAAAAAATAGGAAATATAAATATCTAGGAAACGTCAATAAATAAATAAATTTTCGTTCATTAACCCGTTAAAACTAGTTTTATTTAATGAGTGATGTGCGTGAAAACCTAAGTAATAAATATTTCAAAATTATTCGACATTTCAAATATTTATACAAAATCTTGTTTATCCCTGTTACAGTTATGAGGTTTAATTGAAAATCTACTCAATGTAAAGTTTTATTACGTCATGGAAACTGATTTGGCTTATTCATAAATGAAATATTTTATACTCAAATGTATTATAATAAGGCTGTATGTTCATGTCAGTCAAATGTCGTTTAATAATGTCATTTATTAAACGACTAGTGTTGCCGAACTATCGATATTAAAACTATCGACAGTTTACATCGAAAATCATGTACCCTATCGATAGGCCTATCGGTAGAATCAATACAACCGATAGTATCAATACCATCGATAGCTCAGAACAAGGCAATACTATCGAATGAGTGCAATACTATAGATACTATCGATACTATTGTAGTTCGTTAATAACAAACTATTGGTAGTATCGATACTATCGATAGTGTTGATTTTATCTGCAACAATACTATCGATAGTATCGATACTAGTGATTGTTTTAGACTAAAGTTTGTGATTGACTATAATACCTGAAAATCGTAAACAATACTATTGCAAATTGTTAAACTATCGATAGTATGGTTGCAAATAAAATTGACAGTATCGATACTATCGATAGTTTGTTCTTAACGAACTACAATGCTATCGTTAGTATTTAACTCATCCGATAGTATTGGCTTTTTCTGTGCTATCGATAGTATCGATACTATCGATAAGCCGATCGATTGTCATACGATTGGTTGGCTATTGATAGACTATCGATTAATCATCGATAGTCGACTATCGATCGGCAACACTAAAACGACCTTTGAGTGACATGAATAAAAAATGTCTACGGCGAGGATTACGCTTGGATTAGTTAATCCATTCTTCGTTTATTAATAAGGTGTTTAGTGTACGAGTCTAAATCGCAGTTGGCCGGTTTTTTCTTTTAAATAACCAAGCTTTAACGTTAATCAATAATATTGATTCAATACCCCTAAATAATTTAACAAAGCAGCGGGCATGCCATTACTGGGCCATCCGTCAACTGGGTAACTTTGTAATTAATAACAAAGTTTAAATACTTGTTTAAATATTACTTTTTGTTACATTAGTCGCTGGATAACTGAAGTACGGTCATTAAATCGGCTTAAGCCACAGTTGAGTTTTGCCCCTCTCAAAATATATTGCTATCATAAATAATTTTGCATGGAACACCATCGTCTTATTAATGTTGGTCGTGGTGAACTTGAACGGAAATAGGGAAGAAATTGTAATTATAATTTTTATTATTTTAAAGCATGTAACTGCTTGATGTTTAAATCTATAGAAAATATAACTGGAAAAAAATCCACGCGGACCAGGCAGCAGACGGGACTCGAACCCGCACCCTTCGCAATCCGGGCGAATGCACTGACCAATTATGCTACCGCGCCCCTCACGGACCGCGTCGAAATTCTTCTAGCCATTCTTAAGTTAATGAAAGTTTGTTGTGTTTTTATAATATTCATGTTGGTTTTGAATGTTTTTTAATAGTTCATAGTATTATTTCCATTTTAATATTTTCGTTTTGATGCTCTTTCTAATTGCATGTCCGCAAATTCCGTCTCTGGCAGTAACGAAGCACAACTAATTCAATGTCCTAAAGAGGTTCATTGAGAATTTGGGAGTTGATGAATTTGGACCTAAAAAGAAAAATACAACAAAATAAAAACATTAAGGACGCAGTATTATGGGATAATGTTTACAGGGCCAAACTTTCTCGATATAATTTAATAGATTCATTTTTAAGGAAAACGTTTGAACATACTGAAACAACGATGTAAAATTATTAAAAAATGTCACGGTCTTCATCATCATCATCATCAGCCTATTAATGTCCCCAATGCTGGAGCACAGTCCTTCCCTGTGGATGGAATAGGGAGATTGGGCCATGACCCACCACGCGGGCCCAGTGCGGGTTGGTGGGTGCTAACAACTGCAGATGCAGCCGGGACCAACGGCTTAACGTGCCTTCCGAAACACGGAGGAGCTCGAGATAGTATATTTTCGGTCACCCATCCAATGACCGACCACTGCGAAAGTTGCTTTAATTCAACGATCGCAGCGGAACGCGCTAACCACTGGCGCCATCGAGCTCCTCACGGTCTTGCTTGGTATTTAATTATATGCAACAGGCAACATACTTGCATCGAGTGGTTGCATGTGAGGAGATACGTGTAAATGGCGCTTGTTGAAACAAACTTGTTGTTTCCACTAAAGTGGACAGTAAAATTATCAACTAATAGCTAGTCATCGTCATATACGAATATGGGAGCTTTAGACCAGTTTATCTTAAACTTTTTGTAGTCACATGCATCCGCTCTAGAATATAAACTATTTATTTATAAATTTAATATATGTGTACTTAAACTAATGGTTTGTAGGATTTAAATAGTAACATACATATTATAATATGTCATCATAAAGACTTATGTACCTAAATTATCATTTCATGATCAATGCTTGCGAGACGGTTGTCAATTATCTGAAGTGGTTTTCAGAGTGCGCGGTGTGCCTACAAGTAAATCACTTCCCGACTCTATCCAATTTGATAAAGTTGAGTGTATGATATACCTAAATTTTTAATTTATTAAGTGCTTGGGCGTAGCTTATTTTCTACTCCAATTGGAACGTCTATCTGGTAACTTTCGTACAGGAGAGCGCAGAAAGGTAATACTATTAGTTGGTAACGTTATGGTTCTGCTGAAGAGTAGGGTTACGAGGTTCCACGGGGTAGAGTAGTGGGTTAAAGCTGGCAATATAAAGATAACTAGAGCGGCACATCTTTCTGCCGCTTCAGCTGTATTTATTATGTTAAAAGGGTTGAAACAATCATATAGGTTACAACCTACAACCTTATGCCGCGCAATCCGCATCATAGGCGATGAGGAGGTGACTAAACACCTCGAGCCTCTTCAATTACGCCGTGACGTGGCGTCACTAAGCGCGTTCTATCGCCTGTACCACGGCGTGTGTTCTGAGGAGTTATTCTCTCTTATACTGCCTTCCCCTTTCCTTCAGAAGACCACGCGCGCTGGCTTACGTTGTCAACGTCTAACTGTGGCTACAATTCCAACGCATACAAAGAAAATTGGTGACTCATTTCTTTGTCGTACTATCCGTAAATGGAATGCTCTGCCCGCTCACCTCCCGCCACCCGCTCCCTCCCTCTTACAACCTGGGATCCTTTAAAAGAGGCGTGAAGAAGTAACATGCAGACCGGCAGGGTGAGGATGGCTGGTGGTGCAGGTAGAACTGCTGTATCAGCTATCTTCGCGTCTGGACTTCACCTTCACTTAACATCAGGTGGGGTGGAGTCATTTGTCGGACCTATCTATAAAAAAAAATATAGCCCGCCTGATGGTGAGCGGCTATCAAAGCCCATAGGCGCTTGCGATACCAAAAATATCACTCGTATCGCACCCAATCCATACTCTATGGAGCTCTGGAACCTTGCTTAGCGACAGAAACACGACACCACCAAAATGTAATGTTATGTGATATGCTAGAAGGTGTAAGTTCTAAAGACGGGCGTTCCAATTCGAGCAGATAAACCGCTATGTCCTACCTCTCTTTAACTCTTTACGACCGGATTTCACTGAAACTTGAGAGATGAGATTTTTTCACACTTATGTTTTGGTTGTCTTGAAGACCAGAGTAAACAGTTGCTTTCCATGAGTTGCTTTTTTTTTTATAGTGTATGCTGTTGGTCGCAGATGACCTTTACAGCGTCACCGGGTTTGGGGACGGCGAGATCCTAAGGGGATCAAGCCGAGAATTGGCGAGAGCCTCTAGAGGTATTCCAGGCGGATGGCATCTCCCCACGGGGGGAGTCTCCTCTCCGTCTGGAGCTTCTAGATCACTCGAAACTGAGGGGATTTCCAGTGCGCTCTATTTTAGTTTATATTCTCGTTTTCCACCAAGCGAAATCGGAGATAAATGCAAAATGAAAATGAAACACTAAATATCAGGTTAAGTGGAGTAATTGAATGTGTCTAGCTTACAAAATTACAGTTAAGGCGTAATGAAGGGCTTATATTGAAAAATGCAAAGATTTTGAAATCTTTGGAAACATGTTGATATTGGACAATTTGTAGACATCATAATAATAATATTTTCTACAGCGCACGATGCTGGTAAAATTGAATTAAAAAATCATGCGCAGTAGATCCGCAGAGGAAAATTGTAATAATAAATAATCTTTGCTCCCTACGATACGACAATTGGAAAAAGATATATTGTTTTAAACTTTCATGGTCACTAACATGTTTTTTATGAGTCCCCATATTTCGGCACTGTTGCAAGCGTCATGATCACGGAGTTACTCCGTGATCATGGCGCTTGTGCCGAACAGTGCCGAAATATCGGAGTTGCAAGTTGCAAACGCCATGATCACGAAGTTACTCCGTGATCATAGTGCTTGTGCCGAACAGTGCCGAAATATCGGAGACTTATAAAAACAAGGTACATGGTAACAATCCCGTTAATAGCTATAATTGGAAAAAGTTTCAGAATTTCCTGCAAATGTCCACCAATTCCGAGGAACTGTTTGTGTACACATCGCATCCGTTGGGGGCGTTTGAAACATCTTCGTTTGGGGGACTATTCTCTGTTTTCGTAAATGGAAAGATCATGAATATCACAACTGTTGTACTCGTAAGAAAGAAATGATAATATTATTTGATAAAACGCTTCTACAATGGGTTTATTTTGATTTGGAAGTTTTCAGGCTGTCTTTTTGACTTGTCTTTAGACATGAGACATTTTGATTGACGTCTCTGAGTATGTTTGTCATCAGTATAACTTACCCGTGTTTAATAGTAGATATTAAACAAGAGATTTTAATTTCATGTCTATTAAAATTAGAAAAGTTAAAACGAGTGCAAATCAGTAATTAATAACTAAATACTTTTTCGGTTGAATACTAAAGATTATTGAAAACGTACTTATATATACTGAAAACAACTATAATATTAAATGCAACCAAAAACATTCCGTCAAATGGATCAAAACGTTTTGAATGGATGCTAACACCTGAAAAGGTAGGATCAAATGGCACTGTACATTAGCATTAAGACCTGTATTTTCATGTTACCTTGTTCCATACACAATAAAGATTTTTATTATTATTATTCTTCTTTCTTGTATGTAAATAGAAACAACATAATCATACACAATGAACTCAAAAGTATGAACGTACTAGGGTTGTTTGTTACAGATGCAAAAGATTTAACATCCACGGATACTGATCTGCATTATTAGAGACTTACACAGATTTCAAGATATAATAAAGATATTTCCATTTAAGTTTACAAATAATTGTAAATCGATTAAAATTTATGGTTATTTAATTATATTAACTTTGACAACAAAAATAAACAGTTTTCAGTGTTATGTAATATCATTTTAAGCACGTGTTACTCTGTTTCCACCCACTTTGTTAAGATGTAGATATGAATCTATTATTAATGCATCAAATTTATCACAGGCGCGTATGTTGATGATGATGTCTGATGAATGCGAATATTCTGTAGAATATCGCATATGTATATGCGAATGCGGATCCGAATATATGCAACACCGCAAATAACAAATTAAAACGCACTTACCCTTTATTAATAATGGACGAATAAGATTGAATGAATGACTCTATGTTTTGTCTCTATTCATTGAATTACAAATGGCACTTGAGTGACAAGAACAAAACACGGCGTAACTAGTCTATCTATGAATATGGGGTTAAAGAGTAGGTATTTACAATAGGGTATTTGACATTGTTAAAAATAAAGTACCCATTGTTAGCATCTGTGTTTAGAATGAATATTGGCAGGGGTTTTTACTATTTTTACAAAAAAAATCATAATTTTACTAAAAACCCACGAAAAAGATAATAGTTTTCTTATCTATTGTCACGTGACCCAAAAGCTTGGGATTGGCGGAGCCTAAAATGACGTCACACGCAAGTTAACTCCCGGTTAAAGTGACATTACATTGTATCGTTTGACGTTTTAATAACAGTCGTGTGACGTCACACACTAGTAAGACGCCATATTGTCCAGAGAAACGTTTTCGCGGCGACTTGAAAATACACAACAGAATGATGAATATCCACTTTTTACGGACTCCATAAACATTAGTCAATAACGTGAGATCGTTTTCTAAAACTTGTCAAATATCCTATTGCTTATTTATATGCCACAAATGAAATATCTGAAAGACAACGCACATACAGACGAAGTTACTTTCGCATTTATAACATTTGTATGGTTTTTAATAATTTGGTATTATGAATTTCTTGCATTGAGAATAGTCCCCTGATGGCGACGCACCTTTTCGTTTACCTTCCCTTGTAACAATATTATTACTCATGGCTGATGTGGTTACTGTAAAAAACAACCGACAAAATCGTTAGTAGAAATACTCGTAATATTTTAAGGAGCTTAACTCAGTAATATGTCTTATTTTTCTAGAACACAAGTCAATTTTCATAAAAGATAAGAAGATAATAAAGTATATTATGTCGTGTCTCGACTGCAAATACGCCAGACATAAAACCCTTTGGCCCATTTTCTTAACATCTTCGTTTGGGGGACTATTCTCTGTTTTCGTAAATGGAAAGATCATGAATATCACAACTGTTGTACTCGTAAGTAAGAAAGAATGATAATATTATTTGATAAAACGCTTCTACAATGGGTTCATTTTGATTTGGAAGTTTTCAGGCTGTCTTTTTGACTTGTCTTTAGACATGAGACATTTTGATTGACGTCTCTGAGTATGTTTGTCATCAGTATAACTTACCCGTGTTTAATAGTAGATATTAAACAAGAGATTTTAATTTCATGTCTATTAAAATTAGAAAAGTTAAAACGAGTGCAAATCAGTAATTAATAACTAAATACTTTTTCGGTTGAATACTAAAGATTATTGAAAACGTACTTATATATACTGAAAACAACTATAATATTAAATGCAACCAAAAAACATTCCGTCAAATGGATCAAAACGTTTTGAATGGATGCTATATCATACATGTGTCATTTCATTCTTTCTTTCTACGCTATGGAGTTTTAATTTGGGGTAATTCTGTTCATAGAGATGAAGCATTTTTAATTAAAAAAAAATGTATTCGTGCTATATTTGGTTTGAAGCAAATTGATTCCTGTCGACCTTTCTTTAGAAACTATAAGCTGTTGACTTTGCCTTGCCTGTATATTCTTGATATATGTACATTTGTACACCAACATAAGTATCTATTTAAAGACAATCATCAAATAAGTAATCGAAATTTACGCTCAGTTTATAAAAATAAGCTCCATAGGCCTGCTACAAAATTATCTTTAGCAGCTAAAAACACTTTTATTATGTGCATTAAAATTTACAATAAATTACCAGACAAGATGAAAGAACTAAAACTTTTTAAATTAAAAAAAATACTTAAGGATTGGCTTAGCCAAAATGTTTTTTAGTATCCAAGAGTATTTAGAATATAAAAGGAATATTCAAATGGTTCCTATGCATACAATATAAATGTGTATACACCTGAAAAGGTAGGATCAAATGGCACTGTACATTAGCATTAAGACCTGTATTTTCATGTTACCTTGTTCCATACACAATAAAGATTTTATTATTATTCTTCTTCTTTCTTGTATGTAAATAGAAACAACATAATCATACACAATGAACTCAAAAGTATGAACGTACTAGGGTTGTTTGTTACAGATGCAAAAGATTTAACATCCACGGATACGGATCTGGATTATTAGAGACTTACACGGATTTCAAGATATAATAAAGATATTTCCACTTTAAGTTTACAAATAATTGTAAATCGATTAAAATTTATGGTTATTTAATTATATTAACTTTGACAACAAAAATAAACAGTTTTCAGTGTTATGTAATATCATTTTAAGCACGTGTTACTCTGTCTCCACCCACTTTGTTAAGATGTAGATATGAATCTATTATTAATGCATCAAATTTATCACAGGCGGGTGATTCTCAGTTAAGAGGTATGTTCGATGGCTAAGCCAAAAAAATCATTATATTTGGAAATTATGGTCTAAAATTCTTAATAATTTCAATTAACTAACTGTGTTCTAAATTGTCACTTAAAATTATATTCTAGATGTGCATAATTTACTTACAATAACAGCACAAAGAGGAAAAACATCTCCCCTGGGTTGTCCCTTAACCGTTTTTTTTTGTAAATCAGTAATTTTGAGTCCATTGAAATTTAATTATTACTTTTCTATCGGTAATAACATGAACCCTGATAACTTAGTTACAGTATGTAACCATTCAATTCATTTATATTTGCACTTTTTATAAAAAATATTAATTGCAAACTGTGTCCTCCGAATTTCGTCTCTCGCCCCCTGGCCTTAGGTTTAGTTTGAAAATCGTATTTGTTTACCATAGTCTGTGGTAGTTCTGACCTTGAAGACACCGAGTGTCACATGAGCTAGCAGCAAGCGCTGCACAAGCCATCTGCGCGGCAATTTTTTTGGCCATTTGCGCAACGGTGCTCGATAAGTGCAGCCATGTTGAGTGATCGAAGTATTTACCCTGGTCATTTTTTTTCGTATTTATGTGTTTAAATACTACAATGTCTATATACATTTATTTTAAATAGTGCTGCAAACCTTTTATTTATTTGAAATCTTTGTAAAATTAGTAGTTTTACGGCAATTTTAGATTTTTAACGAAAATGTCTCTACCCTGCCATAATTCCCCTGGCTGTTATGGTGCCAGGCTACTAACAAAACTATAAAAATGATGCAATAGCTCAATAACAGTAATGATAATTTATTAGAGAATGTACAATTGCATATATTTTAGATAATTGTTTCGCTTTATATCGTTATTTCGCTAAAATCTGATTGCACGGATAAGTACTTTACAGTGCATCCTAATATGCGCTCTAAGCGCATTGCAATAAAGTTCATCTTGTCTCTACCTTGTACTCAGTATCTCCCCTGGTGTCTCGTAAAACGAGAATAAATTAAAAAAATGACTGATCATCTTAAAATCATATTAAAATCATCTGTCTTGATAAAAGTAGTGATATAGTTATATAAATATCGATACTTTTTGCTGTGCCACTGCTTCCATACAACCGATTACCTCTTAACTGAGAATCACCCGCGCGTATGTTGATGATGATGTCTGATGAATGCGAATATTCTGCATATGCGAATTCGGGTCCGCATTCGCATATATGCAACACCGCAAGTAACAAATTAAAACGCAATTACCCTTTATTAATAAACGACGAATAAGATTGAATGAATGACTCTATGTTTTGTCTCTATTCATTGAATTACAAATGGCACTTGAGTGACAAGAACAAAACACGGCGTAACTAGTCTATCTATGAATATGGGGTTAAAGAGTAGGTATTTACAATAGGGTATTTGACATTGTTAAAAATAAAGTACCCATTGTTAGCATCTGTGTTTAGAATGAATATTGGCAGGGGTTTTTACTATTTTTACAAAAAAATAATCATAATTTTACTAAAAACTAACGAAAAAGATAATATTTTTCTATCTATTGTCACGTGACCCAAAAGCTTGGGATTGGCGGAGCTAAAATGACGTCACACGCAAGTTAACTCCCGGTTAAAGTGACATTACATTGTATCGTTTGACGTTTTAATAACAGTCGTGTGACGTCACACACTAGTAAGACGCCATATTGTCCAGAGAAACGTTTTCGCGGCGACTTGAAAATACACAACAGAATGATGAATATCCACTTTTTACGGACTCCATAAACATTAGTCAATAACGTGAGATCATTTTCTAAAACTTGTCAAATATCCTATTGCTTATTTATATGCCACAAATGAAATATCTGAAAGACAACGCACATACAGACGAAGTTACTTTCGTATTTTTATAACATTTGTATGGTTTTTAATAATTTGGTATTATGAATTTCTTGCATTGAGAATAGTCCCCTGATGGCGACGCACCTTTTCGTTTACGTGTGTCCCTTGTAACAATATTATTACTCATGGCTGATGTGGTTACTGTAAAAAACAACCGACAAAATCGTTAGTAGAAATACTCGTAATATTTTAAGGAGCTTAACTCAGTAATATGTCTTATTTTTCTAGAACACAAGTCAATTTTCATAAAAGATAAGAAGATAATAAAGTATATTATGTCGTGTCTCGACTGCAAATACGCCAGACATAAAACCCTTTGGCCCATTTTCTTAACATCTTCGTTTGGGGGACTATTCTCTGTTTTCGTAAATGGAAAGATCATGAATATCACAACTGTTGTACTCGTAAGAAAGAAATGATAATATTATTTGATAAAACGCTTCTACAATGGGTTCATTTTGATTTGGAAGTTTTCAGGCTGTCTTTTTGACTTGTCTTTAGACATGAGACATTTTGATTGACGTCTCTGAGTATGTTTGTCATCAGTATAACTTACCCGTGTTTAATAGTAGATATTAAACAAGAGATTTTAATTTCATGTCTATTAAAATTAGAAAAGTTAAAACGAGTGCAAATCAGTAATTAATAACTAAATACTTTTTCGGTTGAATACTAAAGATTATTGAAAACGTACTTATATATACTGAAAACAACTATAATATTAAATGCAACCAAAAACATTCCGTCAAATGGATCAAAACGTTTTGAATGGATGCTATATCATACATGTGTCATTTCATTCTTTCTTTCTACGCTATGGAGTTTTAATTTGGGGTAATTCTGTTCATAGAGATGAAGCATTTTTAATTAAAAAAAAATGTATTCGTGCTATATTTGGTTTGAAGCAAATTGATTCCTGTCGACCTTTCTTTAGAAACTATAAGCTGTTGACTTTGCCTTGCCTGTATATTTCTTGATATATGTACATTTGTACACCAACATAAGTATCTATTTAAAGACAATCATCAAATAAGTAATCGAAATTTACGCTCAGTTTATAAAAATAAGCTCCATAGGCCTGCTACAAAATTATCTTTAGCAGCTAAAAACACTTTTATTATGTGCATTAAAATTTACAATAAATTACCAGACAAGATGAAAGAACTAAAACTTTTTAAATTAAAAAAAATACTTAAGGATTGGCTTAGCCAAAAATGTTTTTATAGTATCCAAGAGTATTTAGAATATAAATAGGAATATTCAAATGGTTCCTATGCATACAATAAATGTGTATACACCTGAAAGGTAGGATCAAATGGCACTGTACATTAGCATTAAGACCTGTATTTTCATGTTACCTTGTTCCATACACAATAAAGATTTTTATTATTATTCTTCTTCTTTCTTGTATGTAAATAGAAACAACATAATCATACACAATGAACTCAAAAGTATGAACGTACTAGGGTTGTTTGTTACAGATGCAAAAGATTTAACATCCACGGATACGGATCTGGATTATTAGAGACTTACACGGATTTCAAGATATAATAAAGATATTTCCACTTTAAGTTTACAAATAATTGTAAATCGATTAAAATTTATGGTTATTTAATTATATTAACTTTGACAACAAAAATAAACAGTTTTCAGTGTTATGTAATATCATTTTAAGCACGTGTTACTCTGTCTCCACCCACTTTGTTAAGATGTAGATATGAATCTATTATTAATGCATCAAATTTATCACAGGCGGGTGATTCTCAGTTAAGAGGTATGTTCGATGGCTAAGCCAAAAAAATCATTATATTGGAAATTATGGTCTAAAATCTTAATAATTTCAATTAACTAACTGTGTTCTAAATTGTCACTTAAAATTATATTCTAGATGTGCATAATTTACTTACAATAACAGCACAAAGAGGAAAAACATCTCCCCTGGGTTGTCCCTTAACCGTTTTTTTTTGTAAATCAGTAATTTTGAGTCCATTGAAATTTAATTATTACTTTTCTATCGGTAATAACATGAACCCTGATAACTTAGTTACAGTATGTAACCATTCAATTCATTTATATTTGCACTTTTTATAAAAAAATATTAATTGCAAACTGTGTCCTCCGAATTTCGTCTCTCGCCCCCTGGCCTTAGGTTTAGTTTGAAAATCGTATTTGTTTACCATAGTGTGGTAGTTCTGACCTTGAAGACACCGAGTGTCACATGAGCTAGCAGCAAGCGCTGCACAAGCCATCTGCGCGGCAATTTTTTTGGCCATTTGCGCAACGGTGCTCGATAAGTGCAGCCATGTTGAGTGATCGAAGTATTTACCCTGGTCATTTTTTTTCGTATTTATGTGTTTAAATACTACAATGTCTATATACATTTATTTTAAATAGTGCTGCAAACCTTTTATTTATTTGAAATCTTTGTAAAATTAGTAGTTTACGGCAATTTTAGATTTTTAACGAAAATGTCTCTACCCTGCCATAATTCCCCTGGCTGTTATGGTGCCAGGCTACTAACAAAACTATAAAAATGATGCAATAGCTCAATAACAGTAATGATAATTTATTAGAGAATGTACAATTGCATATATTTTAGATAATTGTTTCGCTTTATATCGTTATTTCGCTAAAATCTGATTGCACGGATAAGTACTTTACAGTGCATCCTAATATGCGCTCTAAGCGCATTGCAATAAAGTTCATCTTGTCTCTACCTTGTACTCAGTATCTCCCCTGGTGTCTCGTAAAACGAGAATAAATTAAAAAAATGACTGATCATCTTAAAATCATATTAAAATCATCTGTCTTGATAAAAGTAGTGATATAGTTATATAAATATCGATACTTTTTGCTGTGCCACTGCTTCCATACAACCGATTACCTCTTAACTGAGAATCACCCGCGCGTATGTTGATGATGATGTCTGATGAATGCGAAATTCTGCATATGCGAATTCGGGTCCGCATTCGCATATATGCAACACCGCAAGTAACAAATTAAAACGCAATACCCTTTATTAATAAACGACGAATAAGATTGAATGAATGACTCTATGTTTTGTCTCTATTCATTGAATTACAAATGGCACTTGAGTGACAAGAACAAAACACGGCGTAACTAGTCTATCTATGAATATGGGGTTAAAGAGTAGGTATTTACAATAGGGTATTTGACATTGTTAAAAATAAAGTACCCATTGTTAGCATCTGTGTTTAGAATGAATATTGGCAGGGGTTTTTACTATTTTTACAAAAAAATAATCATAATTTTACTAAAAACTAACGAAAAAGATAATAGTTTTCTTATCTATTGTCACGTGACCCAAAAGCTTGGGATTGGCGGAGCCTAAAATGACGTCACACGCAAGTTAACTCCCGGTTAAAGTGACATTACATTGTATCGTTTGACGTTTTAATAACAGTCGTGTGACGTCACACACTAGTAAGACGCCATATTGTCCAGAGAAACGTTTTCGCGGCGACTTGAAAATACACAACAGAATGATGAATATCCACTTTTTACGGACTCCATAAACATTAGTCAATAACGTGAGATCATTTTCTAAAACTTGTCAAATATCCTATTGCTTATTTATATGCCACAAATGAAATATCTGAAAGACAACGCACATACAGACGAAGTTACTTTCGTATTTTTATAACATTTGTATGGTTTTTAATAATTTGGTATTATGAATTTCTTGCATTGAGAATAGTCCCCTGATGGCGACGCACCTTTTCGTTTACGTGTGTCCCTTGTAACAATATTATTACTCATGGCTGATGTGGTTACTGTAAAAAACAACCGACAAAATCGTTAGTAGAAATACTCGTAATATTTAAGGAGCTTAACTCAGTAAATGTCTTATTTTTCTAGAACACAAGTCAATTTTCATAAAAGATAAGAAGATAATAAAGTATATGTCGTGTCTCGACTGCAAATACGCCAGACATAAAACCCTTTGCCCATTTTCTTAACATCTTCGTTTGGGGGACTATTCTCTGTTTTCGTAAATGGAAAGATCATGAATATCACAACTGTTGTACTCGTAAGAAAGAAATGATAATATTATTTGATAAAACGCTTCTACAATGGGTTCATTTTGATTTGGAAGTTTTCAGGCTGTCTTTTTGACTTGTCTTTAGACATGAGACATTTTGATTGACGTCTCTGAGTATGTTTGTCATCAGTATAACTTACCCGTGTTTAATAGTAGATATTAAACAAGAGATTTTAATTTCATGTCTATTAAAATTAGAAAAGTTAAAACGAGTGCAAATCAGTAATTAATAACTAAATACTTTTTCGGTTGAATACTAAAGATTATTGAAAACGTACTTATATATACTGAAAACAACTATAATATTAAATGCAACCAAAAACATTCCGTCAAATGGATCAAAACGTTTTGAATGGATGCTATATCATACATGTGTCATTTCATTCTTTCTTTCTACGCTATGGAGTTTTAATTTGGGGTAATTCTGTTCATAGAGATGAAGCATTTTTAATTAAAAAAAAATGTATTCGTGCTATATTTGGTTTGAAGCAAATTGATTCCTGTCGACCTTTCTTTAGAAACTATAAGCTGTTGACTTTGCCTTGCCTGTATATTCTTGATATATGTACATTTGTACACCAACATAAGTATCTATTTAAAGACAATCATCAAATAAGTAATCGAAATTTACGCTCAGTTTATAAAAATAAGCTCCATAGGCCTGCTACAAAATTATCTTTAGCAGCTAAAAACACTTTTATTATGTGCATTAAAATTTACAATAAATTACCAGACAAGATGAAAGAACTAAAACTTTTTAAATTAAAAAAAATACTTAAGGATTGGCTTAGCCAAAAATGTTTTTATAGTATCCAAGAGTATTTAGAATATAAATAGGAATATTCAAATGGTTCCTATGCATACAATATAAATGTGTATACACCTGAAAAGGTAGGATCAAATGGCACTGTACATTAGCATTAAGACCTGTATTTTCATGTTACCTTGTTCCATACACAATAAAGATTTTTATTATTATTCTTCTTCTTTCTTGTATGTAAATAGAAACAACATAATCATACACAATGAACTCAAAAGTATGAACGTACTAGGGTTGTTTGTTACAGATGCAAAAGATTTAACATCCACGGATACGGATCTGGATTATTAGAGACTTACACGGATTTCAAGATATAATAAAGATATTTCCACTTTAAGTTTACAAATAATTGTAAATCGATTAAAATTTATGGTTATTTAATTATATTAACTTTGACAACAAAAATAAACAGTTTTCAGTGTTATGTAATATCATTTTAAGCACGTGTTACTCTGTCTCCACCCACTTTGTTAAGATGTAGATATGAATCTATTATTAATGCATCAAATTTATCACAGGCGGGTGATTCTCAGTTAAGAGGTATGTTCGATGGCTAAGCCAAAAAAATCATTATATTTGGAAATTATGGTCTAAAATCTTAATAATTTCAATTAACTAACTGTGTTCTAAATTGTCACTTAAAATTATATTCTAGATGTGCATAATTTACTTACAATAACAGCACAAAGAGGAAAAACATCTCCCCTGGGTTGTCCCTTAACCGTTTTTTTTTGTAAATCAGTAATTTTGAGTCCATTGAAATTTAATTATTACTTTTCTATCGGTAATAACATGAACCCTGATAACTTAGTTACAGTATGTAACCATTCAATTCATTTATATTTGCACTTTTTATAAAAAATATTAATTGCAAACTGTGTCCTCCGAATTTCGTCTCTCGCCCCCTGGCCTTAGGTTTAGTTTGAAAATCGTATTTGTTTACCATAGTCTGTGGTAGTTCTGACCTTGAAGACACCGAGTGTCACATGAGCTAGCAGCAAGCGCTGCACAAGCCATCTGCGCGGCAATTTTTTTGGCCATTTGCGCAACGGTGCTCGATAAGTGCAGCCATGTTGAGTGATCGAAGTATTTACCCTGGTCATTTTTTTTCGTATTTATGTGTTTAAATACTACAATGTCTATATACATTTATTTTAAATAGTGCTGCAACCTTTTATTTATTTGAAATCTTTGTAAAATTAGTAGTTTTACGGCAATTTTAGATTTTTAACGAAAATGTCTCTACCCTGCCATAATTCCCCTGGCTGTTATGGTGCCAGGCTACTAAAAAAACTATAAAAATGATGCAATAGCTCAATAACAGTAATGATAATTTATTAGAGAATGTACAATTGCATATATTTTAGATAATTGTTTCGCTTTATATCGTTATTTCGCTAAAATCTGATTGCACGGATAAGTACTTTACAGTGCATCCTAATATGCGCTCTAAGCGCATTGCAATAAAGTTCATCTTGTCTCTACCTTGTACTCAATATCTCCCCTGGTGTCTCGTAAAACGAGAATAAATTAAAAAAATGACTGATCATCTTAAAATCATATTAAAATCATCTGTCTTGATAAAAGTAGTGATATAGTTATATAAATATCGATACTTTTTGCTGTGCCACTGCTTCCATACAACCGATTACCTCTTAACTGAGAATCACCCGCGCGTATGTTGATGATGATGTCTGATGAATGCGAATATTCTGCATATGCGAATTCGGGTCCGCATTCGCATATATGCAACACCGCAAGTAACAAATTAAAACGCAATTACCCTTTATTAATAAACGAAGAATAAGATTGAATGAATGACTCTATGTTTTGTCTCTATTCATTGAATTACAAATGGCACTTGAGTGACAAGAACAAAACACGGCGTAACTAGTCTATCTATGAATATGGGGATAAAGAGTAGGTATTTACAATAGGGTATTTGACATTGTTAAAAATAAAGTACCCATTGTTAGCATCTGTGTTTAGAATGAATATTGGCAGGGGTTTTTACTATTTTTACAAAAAAATAATCATAATTTTACTAAAAACTAACGAAAAAGATAATAGTTTTCTTATCTATTGTCACGTGACCCAAAAGCTTGGGATTGGCGGAGCCTAAAATGACGTCACACGCAAGTTAACTCCCGGTTAAAGTGACATTACATTGTATCGTTTGACGTTTTAATAACAGTCGTGTGACGTCACACACTAGTAAGACGCCATATTGTCCAGAGAAACGTTTTCGCGGCGACTTGAAAATACACAACAGAATGATGAATATCCACTTTTTACGGACTCCATAAACATTAGTCAATAACGTGAGATCGTTTTCTAAAACTTGTCAAATATCCTATTGCTTATTTATATGCCACAAATGAAATATCTGAAAGACAACGCACATACAGACAAAGTTACTTTCGTATTTATAACATTTGTATGGTTTTTAATAATTTGGTATTATGAATTTCTTGCATTGAGAATAGTCCCCTGATGGCGACGCACCTTTTCGTTTACGTGTGTCCCTTGTAACAATATTATTACTCATGGCTGATGTGGTTACTGTAAAAAACAACCGACAAAATCGTTAGTAGAAATACTCGTAATATTTTAAGGAGCTTAACTCAGTAATATGTCTTATTTTTCTAGAACACAAGTCAATTTTCATAAAAGATAAGAAGATAATAAAGTATATTATGTCGTGTCTCGACTGCAAATACGCCAGACATAAAACCCTTTGGCCCATTTTCTTAACCATTTAAGAAACAAGATTTTTATTAAATAAAACTAGTTTTAAAGGGGTACTGCACAAACTTTATTTATTTATTGACGTTATTATTATATTGAGATAGAAAGCCTCTCTGAGTTTGTTTCGCCGGTTCTTCTCAGAAATGTCTCCCAATTTTTTAACCGGTGGTAGTTTACGGTAGTTAGGGTCAAATAAATAAACTCAAAATTACAAAAAAGTATTTAAATAAAGTACTTGATTAAGTAATGCATTCTTACAAAGACAATAAAGTTTAAAAAAAATCCAATGAAATATCCGAACGCTCAATAAAAGTCTTTCGAATGTAGCTCGACAAAGTAAATAAAAAATCATTATTCTGACGATGCAGACCTGAAAAGGCTGCGAAACGTCAATAAATAAATAAAGTTCGTGCATTAACCCGTTAAAACTAGTTTTATTTAATGAGTGATGTGCGTGAAAACCTAAGAAACAAATAAGAATTTTATTCATCGTCATCATCAACCCTAGCTCATCCACTGCTGGACATACGATTCTCCTAATGCACGGCACTGCTCCTGATTTTCTGCCACTCTCATCCAGCCCACTCCAGCCGGCCTACGAATGTCATCATCCGATCTTCTCTCAGGGCGACCTACACTACGTTTACCGAGTCGCGGTCTCCCCTCAAGGACTTTACGGATCCAACGGCCGTCAGTTCTGCGGCTAATGTGATCAGCCCACTGCCACTTTAGTTTGCTACTTCGGTGGGCTATATAGGTGACTCTGGTTCTCTGTCAGATTACATCATTTCTGAATCGGCCTTCAGGGATACTCGGAGCCCTTTCCATAGCTCTCTGAGCGAGTTTAAACTGGTGGACCAGTCCAGCCGTGAGTGTCCACGTCTCGGCGCCGTATGTCATAACCGGGAGGACGCACTGGTCGAAGACTTTCGACTTGATGGGTGACGGGAAGACCTGACGAAACTTACGAAATACTGCCCAGCCCAACTGAATTCTTCTATTGGATTGAATTATTAAACATCTCTCGAAGTTGTTTCTGCCTAATGGGTGCGTTTGTCCTAGATAGACATATTCCTTAACAACCTCGAGGGGTACTCCATTAACAGCAACCAGTCCCGGTTCAACTTTTATTCACTTTTTCTTAACTGATTAGGAAAGAAGAATATTTTATCCGTTTTCATAACTGGTTAAGAAAACTAGTTAGGGAAATAGAAAAAATATGTACAATTTAAATTATAAACATGCCGGTAAATCAGCTAATGGTGCACTTTGTACTGAGTCCACTGTTTAATATTTAATGTCTCTTAATGAGTTTGAGGCTACTATGGCTATTATTGTTGATCACGGAAATGGCTGTGCTCTTATTTGGTTTTATGTTTAACTAGTGGCCCGCCCTCGCTTCGCTTCGGTGTAGAGCTGTAGTGTAAACTATACTTTTTGTTCTCAGGCTTGTGCTATAAAGAATGACTTTATTTATATAATTACACGTGTTATTGTGAGTCAACCATAAAAGATAGACATATGCTGTTGCGGGATATTTTTTAGACAATTTTATTTAGAATATTTCCGTCATACATGATTTCTATGTAACTTTAACCATTAAGGCTGCACCCGCGACGGAAGCTTAAAAAATGGAGTAACTTCTCCCGTTTTCCCAACATTTCCCTTCACTACTCTGCTGCTATTGATTGTAGCGTGATGAAAAGTATACTATATCCTGCCCAGGAGTATGAAGAATAATTGTACCAAGTTTCGTTAAAATCCGTTGAGTAGTTTTTGTTTCTATAAGGAACATACACACAGACAGACAGACAGACAGACAGACAAAAATTTTACGATTGCATTTTTGGCATCAGTATCGATCACTTATCACCCCCTGATAGTTATTTTGAAAATATATTTCATGTACAGAATTGACCTCTCTACAGATTTATTATAAGTATAGATTACGGAAATGAATGACTATGTTGATATAAAAAATATTGACCTGTAGGTTTCTACGGATGTTCCGCTTAACACAGCTCACTAGAGCTACCCGGCATTGCCATCGTCGTGCGATGTCCACTTGTGGTTGACGGTTGACGACCAAACGCCGCGTTGTCAACCAGCTAACGTCAGGTGGTAGATTGGTGAACGCAACTCCGCGGTCTCAGTGAAAATTGAGTAGTTTTTTATATAGGACATTCCACGGGTTTGTGGCAAAGTATATTAAATATTAAAAATAATATATTTCACTGTTTTATTTTAAATAATAAGTAGAACTGCATTCACAGCTTTTTAAAAATCGCCTGTTACAACCGGGAATCAATCTCGTGAAATGTGAAACGAAAAATACAAATGTTTCTTTATGATACCCGTCTAAAGTGTAAATTATAAGGACTTATTTTTCCCATAATAACATATCATTATAAATTAAAGAAATATTACGAAATTTGATGTTTAAAAAGAACATCAAATTTCGTGATATTTCTTTCATGATTGAACACAATCTACAATATAAAACGGACGGTGCGAGTTATTTTTTTATTTATTTATAAATGTTCAAAATGTGTTCCATTTTGTAGTACACAAATTCTAAATTTATACATTTTTTTTAATATTTGAACACAAACTACAATAACAAAGAAACGGTGCAAGTTTTTTTAAATTTAATTTATCAAATGTACACATTTTGAACATTTGATAAATCCATTCTGTAGTATATATACATTCTCACTCTTTTCATAGTAAAGTTAATAGACAGCAGTGCTATTCTGTAAAAAATTCACGCGTGATTCCGATATCAATTCGAGTGAATATTTTCAGGCCTCTGCCTGTCAATCAACCTAACTATGAAAAGAGACATAGGGCTTGTCGGTTAACCTAACTTTGCGTGGTGAATGTTTAAAATAATACGTGTAAGTTCATTTTGTAACTGCTGCACACTGTATTACCGGTTCTTGTAAAGTCTTTAGATCAAACAGATAAACACTCCTTAAACAAAATAGCCACATTCATTGTAATGGTGACCTCACAAAGACATGCATACAAGTACCTACTACAGTTTGTATAAGTATCGTTTTTTTTTCACATACTAATAATAAGGAAATCTTGTAATATGGAGTAAGCAGGTGTTAGTTAGTAAATATTTTGAAATTATATTATTAGTGTCGCCGCACACGGGCCACACGCCACTGAAATGAGAGAATGAGAAATTCTGAGAGATAAACTTTTTAATGTAATATAAATTGTCATGATTGTGTACGATAGCGCAATAAATAAATATTGTATTCTACCACATAAATGATAGTACTTTTATACTGATAATTAAAGAAATTTGTGCAAAATTATTCCCTAACCATTCCAAAATATCAAATAGTCAAACGTTAATATTCAAGTTTTCACTTCTGCCGGCACTCCCGGAGTGCAACCCGTCGTTTTTTTTTATAGATAGGTCCGGCAAATGACTCCCACCCCACCTGATGTTAAGTGATGGTGAAGTCCAGACGTGAAGATAGCGGTTACAGCAGTTCTACCTGCCACATCAGCCATCCTCACCTTGCCGGCCTGCATGTTGCTTCTTCACTGTTGGTAAACCTGATCCTTATCCTGTTTTGATAAGTGTAATACACGTATCTGTTACTGAAAACTGATCTTTATTAGCCAAAGAAAACAGTCTGGTATGTTCTATAGTATAACAAGACGAGTGTCTTTGTTGACTGTACTTGCCTTCCTCGAGCCTGTTGCGTAAACGGCTTGTTTAATGGTCCGTAAGGGATCATAAAATAAATGTTCTTTTTGCGTTATAAATGTTGTATAAACTCACAAGTCAATTGTTGACTGTGATAAAGTGTTAATATACTACGTTTTTTAAAAAAAAACAATTTCCCTAATTGTGAAATATGTGAGAAAGTGGAGGATAGAATGCGTCAAAAATGAAGCGGAAAGGAGACATGCATTCTCCATCCTTAAAATTAATAGGTTTGAAACTGGCATATTGTAGGGCATCCTAGCCAACCCCCTATCGGAGGAGGCTGGTGTGCATTGCAATATGGCAGCAAAAAATTCATGTAACATTTAAGTTATTAAATAATTTTAAGAAAATTGTATGGTCAGGTTACGATGGGGCTGGTATGGACATTTTGGTTCTAAAGTCCCAAATACAAAACAAAAAATACTACGTTTTGTTACAGCTTATTAGGCCAAGGGGCAACGAATCGGCAACTATTGTTTACATAGTATTCGATTGTTGTTTTTCGCTAAGTGTTTTCAGAGGTGAACGCCCTATCTCGCCGAGAGTGCGCCGTAATGTGCGGGCGTACGTATCGTATACTATTTGGCAGCCAGCCAAGATGGCGACATTAATGGACTTACAAGGTGCTTTCGATCAGTGGGCCATAAGAAATTGATTGAGTGTTGTTTGCGCGGGAAAATGATTTCCTACCTAATATATACAGCACGATTGCAAGATTTATTTCGATGGCCGCGCGCGACTCTGTCCGCGTTAGCTTAGCTCTTTGAAAATACTACAGGAACATAACGTTTTTTCAGGATGAAAAGTGTCGTACGTCTTAATGTATATTTGTACCAAATTTAATCCAGAGCCGTTCAGTAGTTTTTTCGTGATTAAGTAACAAACGTACAAACCATTACAAACAAACTTGCACATTTATAAGACGTGTTTAGATTGATTTCTAATTTATGAGCGTAACCGAGTAAAATTGTTGACAACAAATCTCAGCAAATTATACAAAAAGTTTTTCCTGTTCCAGCGTCAATTATAATTAAAAGCACATAGTTTACACTTCAGCCCAGAAATAGAGACAACTTGAACGATCCATAATTTATTTTTGGTTTTTACATGTAGTTGAGGACCTCGATGGCGCAAGTGGTTAGCGCGTTCGGCTGCGGTCGTTGAAGTCAAGCAACTTTCCCAGTGGTCTGTCATTGGATGGGTGACCAAAAATTTACTATCTCGAGCTCCTCCGTGCTTCGGAAGGCACGTTAAGCCGTTGGTCCCGGCTTTATGTGCAGTCGTTAGCACCCACCAATCCGCACTGGGCCCGCGCAGTGGGTCAGGGCCCCATCTCCCTATTCCATCCACATGGAAGGCGTGTGCCCCAGCAGTGTGGACATTAATAGGCTGATGATGATGATGATGACATGCAGTTACAAAAGCGTGGTGTTCTAGTTTTTTTTTTAACTATTAAGTAATTTATTTTATATGTGTACTTTTTAGTCTTTGACAACGAAATATTTTTATATTTTTAACATTTTTCACTGAGTGTTTTGGTTTTTTGTTCGCGCTTTTCATTTTATTTGTACTCTCCGTTTTCTTTGTGTTGCTGTTTCTTTTTTTGTAGTTTTTGCCAATATTATTCCCAGGAGTACTGAACAATTAAACGGTCGATCCCCCCAGAGGTCCGTGTAGAGGGACAAGGCTATTTACAACAGGGTTCCGCCCGATTTTCTAGGATGACGCTAGCGACATGATATTATTAACCACCCTCATGCCATTCAGCCCTCGGCACGTTTCTCACCGTGGCTTGGGTGGGATCTTTAACAACCTACTACCCTTTTTACACGTCAATATACATCGTATATATTGGGTTTCATGGTGTCGCCGAATCGAGAGGTCCTGGGTTCAAATCCCGGTGGGGGCAGATGTTTGTGTGATGAATACGAGCATTTGTACTCCAGTCATGGATGTTTATTATGTATTTTCTATATAAATATTCTTATATATGTACAGTATATGTATTCTATCCGTTACCCTAGTATCCCATAACACAAGCCTCTTACAGTGCTTACTTTGGGGCTAGGCTAATTGGTGTGAGTGTTGGAAATATTTATTTATTTATTCTATTTACACTCTCACTCTACATGTACAGGTCTATTAGACTGAGAGCCAGTGTTCTGCAGGCTGACGGTATAGAAGCAAACTCCATATTAATGCTAGTTATATTAATTCATCTGCCGTAGATCAAATGGGGTTCACTATTTCCATAGAGGGTTCCTTCGAGAAGTCGAAAAGCATGAAAATCGACCTTCAAAACGTGTTCGCAGCATGTCTGCCGTTTTGATATCTTAAAATAAGTATTTTTTTTATAGAAAAACTTAATGGCAGGCACTTGTTCCGGTTCCTAATACATTGTATATCTTAATATATATAAATCTCGTGTCACAATGTTTGTCCTCAATGGACTCCTAAACCACTGAACCGATTATAATAAAATTCGCACACCATGTGCAGTTCGATCCAACTTGAGAGATAGGATAGTTTAAATCTCAAATTATAGTCGCAAGTTTAATTTATTGCAAATCATTACTTTTGGGCGGTACGAAGTTCGCCGAGTCAGCTAGTAATATTATAGTTTCCAAAATTTCATAAAATTTACGTTATTTTAGCAAAGCTAAAAATTATATATGTTATTTATATGTTATTACCTCATTTATTTAATTTAATTTAACAGTTAGCTTTTTTTATAAAATAGTTATAAAAGTTGTACAAAAACGTAAATACAAAAATAAATATCATATAAAAGACCTAACCTAGAAGGCCACCAACAGCGGGACTAGGTCCAAGCTACCGCTAAGCTTATTTATATTATTATTATAAACATAGATGAATGATTGGTCTCGCTTCAGACCAATCATTTATCTATGATTATAAACATATATTTACATAAACAGACCCATAGGTCGGTTCTGACATGCGGGTAGACTACACGATACTTTCTCAGTCGTGCTATTCATCATCATCATCATCATCAGCCTATTAATGTCCCCACTGCTGGGGCACAGGCCTTCCCTATGGATGGAATAAGGAGATTGGGCCATGACCCACCACGCGGGCCCAGTGCGGATTGGTGGGTGCTAACGACTGCAGATGCAGCCGGGACCAACGGCTTAACGTGCCTTCCGAAGCACGGAGGAGCTCGAAATAGTAATTTTTGGTCACCCATCCAATGACCGACCACTGCGAAAGTTGCTTAAGTTCAACGATCGCAGCCGAACGCGCTAACCACTTGCGCCATCGAGCTCCTCAATTGTGCTATTAAAGTTGCATGATTTTGATTTTCTCACTCTTCATTTCGCAGGGAACTAGTGTTTCAAAATTCAAATTCAAATCATTTATTATTCGGACAACATAGATCCATGTGTTAGTATACAATACTTAATACTATCTTAGTAAATTATATTAAAAACAGATATAACCCTATTTACAAAAATATTTATCAGTGGACAGTCCCCACGAGCCACTAAATCCCTCACAACACTATTCCTACTTTAGCGAAGCTGCAATTTATGTATGTTTTTTACATCATTATTATACATGTATATCTAAAAAACCAGACAGATAGGTCGTTTCTCAAATGCAGGCAGACTACATAATAGTTTCGCAGTGGAGGTACAAGATATTGACTTTCTCTCTCTTCATCTTACAGGGATTCAGTATTCAAGCACCGTTGTAAAAACGATGGATAAGATTTGTTGAATATGCGATATTCATCCGGTTTCATCGTCAGACTTTGAAACCTAATCGTGGTTCAAGTTCATTACAAGACTTTTCTAAGAAATCCAAAAACAACTGTGTTACGTTGTTCCATCATGAAGTTCCAGTTCATATTGTTACGTATCGGGATGGGGTTCGATGATGATTGGATTTATATGCCAGTTCACGCTTGACAGTTCTTTATTCACCACTCAGTTCAGACAATTAACACACAATGTTAATTACAAAACACTCACTAAACACTGTATTTCACTATACAAGTCTCTAAACAATCTCACTTGAACACTTTTGTAGCACTTTGATCGCCTTTGGATTCGCTCCAAAATCGCTGTTGAAACTCAACTGTCTCTGCGCAGCGCCAATCGCGCTTATACACGCTGATCGACGCATTCTAGAAAGTACCTATTAAATTGAGAATTATCTAGCACCCGCGAGTACAAAGTACCTACTTATACCTACGCAGGTAACGCGCATAACTTGTAAACAAGTTCAGATGTCGTTGCACTTTCTCCCTTATGCTGCACTGCATAAGGCTCATTTTAGAATGAGCCGTATTACTCGACCTCTATCGCGACCCGCGGTGCTCTGGCACATTCGATCTCTAGCACTTTCGCGGTTCCGTTTCGAGAGCGTTTGTGACAATATCTTCCGGCTCCATCATTAGATCAGTTCGACAGTATCATATTATGGTATTGTCATCAGAACTACATACAGCTGCCAATTTTTATTCCGTTACGAACCTTGAAACATGGTTAAATTAGTTACCTTAGATTCTATTACAGCCTGTATGTAACATACCGGTCGACCTAATAAAAGCGTGTTTTTTTTTCTAACTGGCTTCGCACGGCTTGTGCATTTATCCAATGTCATGTGTTAAAATGTTTACAAATTCTATAGCACTCGTGGTCAAAGTAATAAATCAAGTCAAAGTAAGTGGCAGTCAAGTCAAACCCCCTTACCCTATGTTTCAGTAAATGTGTGGGGATTTACTGGAACCTCCCCGTGGACTTCTTGAGGGAACGTCGAAAGACACTTTCCGCTATTTTGTTTCACTTGCCAGCACTTGTGCATGTTCCCGAACACTTAGTGCTAAATAATCCACCATTATTAGATACTAACATCCGCCACAACACAATTTTTAACAAGAAAAACAAAACTGCTAAAGTGACGCTTCCCGATCCCGCCAAAAAGTCCTAAAAGCGTATTAATAAAAGATAAGCGAAAATGTAGGAGAACGTTTAAATATCGAACACGGTCTTACCGCTTGGAGATTTGAAATTGAGACGTTAAACCAAGGCACGCCCGTCGATCCATTGCACGCTAGGAAATTGAAAAATTTAAAGCCGTACGAAAGCCGGAATGGATGGTCTGTTCTGCCATGGATAAAAGCTTAGCGTTTCACTCACCTGATATTTTAAGCGAACAATTTAATATTGTGCCGCACCGCGGAAGATCAGATTGTAGACAGGGTTGAGCTAGAAATTAAAAATGCTCTAGAGACATGGATAGTTTTTTTTATTGTAATATTCAAGTTATATATTGGTCAGTGCATTCGCCCGGATTGCGAAGGGTGCGGGTTCGACTCCCGTCTGCTGCCTGATCCGCGTGGATTTTTTTCTAGTTATATTTTCTTTATATTTAAACATCAAGCAGTTACACGCTTAAAAAATTAAAATTATAACTATGATTGCTATTTCTACTTTCAAATGTTTTATACTTGTAAAAATATTCATTTGACATTGTGGGTTACCTACAATGCGAAGAAATAGCGCTGCCTTGCAGCTTAAGAATGCCTAGAAGAATTTCGACGCGGCCGTCAGGGCCGCGGTAGCGTAATGGGTCAGTGCATTCGCCCGGATTGCGAAGGGTGCGGGTTCGAGTCCGTCTGCTGCCTGGTCCTCGTGGTTTTTTTTGTAGTTATATTTTCTTTAGATTTAATCATCAAGCAGTTACATGCTTAAAAAAATTTAATTAGAATATTCAAGTTACTGTGGCTCAGCTGCAATAGCTGGTTTCTCAAGAAAAAGCGTGTGCGTCGCACGATAGAAGTGATAACTTTTTTTTTTAATTTATAGCGAGGTAGGCAAATGACTACCCCACCTGATGTTAAGTGATGATAAAGTCCAAACGCGAAGATAGCTGGTACAGCAGTTATAGCTTGCTTTCCAATTACAGAGCATAATGCGACTCAGTGCCGCACAATGCCGAATTATGCTGATATGATGCTTAATTGGAACGTGAATTAGTTTTCAAATGCACCAGCAGAGTGCGCTAAGTTCAGTGTTGAAAAAAAAAGTCAATGTTTGTACCTTCATCCATATTTATATTTAATTTTTAACACAGTTTGAATTAACTTTGATTATTTAAAAAAAACACTATGATGAAACGAAAGTTTTAATTATTTTTGAACAATAAATAAAATTACTAACGATAATATATAAACAAAACATTCGATCAATGCCAACTTAAAGAAAAACACTTGTTAATTTTCTGTCTCTGAGTTGGTACGATTGCACGCATCACACGAAAGCATTACTTTTGAGAGTGCTCAATTGTGCGAAGCGTTGCTGTAGTTGGAACACTCAACGTTAAGCATTATGCCGCATAATGCGCTATAATGCTGTAATTGGAAAGCTACCATAAACTGCTACACCAACCATCCTCACCTTGCCGGCCTGCAAAAATGCTTCTTCACGCCTCTTTTAAAGGACCTAAACTTAAACTAATGCATACCTCACCGCCCTGGGAGTGCGGTTCGGTTATGTGGGACTCCTCCCCTCCTCTCGTTCACCCGTTCAGCCAGTCCGGGGACTGGCTCAACGGCTGCTCGAGAGAAAGGGGGCCCTACCTACTAAAAACCTGACGATGCTCCTCACCTCACCGATGGGCTGGGGCCTCCCCTTGTACGGGATCCACCATCAGGCGGCACCACCCCGACGAGGCAGCGGCACTGTGTGAAGCCATGGGAACCCTTTCGGATACATCCACAGCCCACCAGTGCGTGTCCGAGTCGAACGGACCCACCCAACTTGGGGATGCCCCGAGGCAGAGTTAGGAGGAGCCTGCCCAAGGCTACCGTATGCGTGGGAGGAGGGGAAGTCAGACAGACTGGCGCCGTAACGCGTTACGTTAACATGGGTAAAGAACTATGCTTTACTTCATTCCCCGCTTGCAAAATGATTTAGATCCTAACTTCAAAAAAAGTATCACTGCAAATGACATCAAAAGTAAATTAGGAAAAGCTAGGATGAACAACCTGTAGATATGTAAGAAGGAACCGGTCCAAGTGTTTGCGGCACGATCCCTTCCCCTCACGTCGCTTTGCTATTCACATCTTGCTCAACGATACTTGTAAAAAATAATTGAAGGTAAATTTGAAATTTAGTAGGATACTACTCGTATATTGTACAGTAGGGTTGACAACTCTACTGCTATGTGTTCTGTCCTGTACTCTGATTTCTTTTCTTTTTGTTTTCTAATTAGGATATAATTAATTTCATTTTTCTTTTTTCTTGTTTTCTGTGATGTCACTGCTCTGGGTATGGCAGAATACCAGTGCAGCAGGAATTTTTCCTGCTGTGTATTTACATGATGGTTTAAGGTAGTGCAAGGGTATCTTCTGTTCTCGCCGGGTTAGATTACGTAGTTATGAATCTAAAAGGTATCAATATTGGATACCATCATTTACCACAATTATTATATGAAAATTAACAATAACGGAATATGTAATATAAAAACTTTTCTATACGCACCAGTGCTCATTGATCCGTGGCTCCGGTGATGTGACAATTATCGTTTCTAATAATAAATATGAAGAGGAAATATGACAGCCATCCCTTGAGCGATTGTTTAACAAGTTTTCTTAAGCAATTCTCAGAAATTTAATTGAATGAATGGAAACAGGTGGCTGTATAATATTATCTCTTTGTTCGCATTTTTTTTTGCGGTGCGCAGTAAGAAAAGTTTTTGTTGATTTTTCTCCCATCTATCATAATACTTTACATTTATTCTGCTACCGTTCGAGGCAGAAGGGGGTTTTTCTCTTTAAATATACAAGTTATTCGTATTTCTACCTAAAATAAAAGGCGAACTTCGATTTTATTTTCGAATATGAAATAAAGAAAGTGGTCCAGTTGATACTGGACCTGTATATCTTATGGTCTTGAAAAAGATTCGTTTAAGTCTATTTCTATGGACTTGTAATTAAGTGTGTCAAATTTGGAAGTTTATGTTCTCGAGAATTAGAAATTGTGCGGCAATTATTATTTTCTATGGAAAATAAATAATTGGTATCGCTTCGCTCGACCAAAGCGAGAAAAATCATCTATCTATGTTTTCTTTGTAGGTTTGAGAATTTTTAATTGACAGATCAATATTGGTTTCATCAAAATTGGTTTAGAAGTATACTATAATAATCATATTTAATCAGTTCAAAGATTCTTCTAATAATATAGGAAAAATAAATCACACAGTTTTTACTGATAGAAAATATTATGAGCTTTCAAATATATGAGTGTCGCAATAAGTATGACATTTTACTTTGTTGTTTTTTTTATATTATAGGCCATACGGCAGACGGCTCACCAAAGTGATCATCGTCGCCCATAGACATTTAGGAGTATCGCAAATACCGACACCTATGCCGGCCTTTTGAGAAAGGAGAACACTCTTATTTTGGAGATTTTCGGATTGTATTCTCCGTTGCCTAGATGCAGAGGCGTATCTCCATACCGCCCCTCATAGCTCGTTTTTTATAGACAGTAACATTTATTTATAATAATTAAGGTTACCTACATTATTAATAGCAGGAAATGCAACTCAACATGCAATTTAAAAATTAATCGTATTCTAAGAAAAACAGTAGATTCATGTAGAAAAACAGTGGACCAGGGGAAAATTCAGAAAAAAAATCCTGTAAAATCGGGAGACCTGGCGACACTGACTGTATTGGTCCTGAAACACTGCTGGCGACAATATATAACACAGATATGTCGTACGTGGTAAAAAAACGTCAAAATCGCACGGTTTTCAAGTTGATAGGGATGAAATTTATGTTGTGATGTACGATGGCGAAAAGTTCAATACCTAAAGCTTTGACTATCAATTTACCTATAGATGTAAATATGTGTGTAGAATGCTCAGTTACATAATGAAAAAACTTATAAGTCTGGTATTATATTGCAGCGATACGCAGACATTGTAATCTCAATCATTTAATTTTTTGGTATTTCGGATGGCATATCTTTTGATTGAGTTATAATTTACTTGTTATATAAAGTTCACTCATCCAAGATTCGAAAACTCTGCGCTAAAGTTGTTATAAATGTTGTTATAAATGTTATAATTAACTTTTTACTTGGTGGGACGCTACAATGTCTTTTGATCGAGATCGGTGCAGTTAGATATTTTATACGTTGATATGCTACCAGTATCCTATTTTACGTTTCGCAAGTAGTGACACCCTTAAGGAATTATTAAAGCAGGATAAAAACTTTGTTGAAAACCTACTTAGCGTTATAAATTACTAGACAGTACCTAACAATACTTTGTTATAATACCGTTATATGATTATTGTTTTATATGTATAATCTTTTCACAATACTAATAATTTGTATAAGAAATACACTGGACAGAAAATAAATCAGGTTATTGTCTACCTCGGAACTCCATTTGATTTTCTCAAAAAGTATAAAACTTAAAACTCGCATAGTTATACCTAGAGAAAATGCGTTTCATGATGATTAAAATTAACAGGAATTTATTGAGACTACTTTTTTTGGTTTAATTAAGAGTTTTCTAAAGAAGAGGAGTCATCGTTGTTAACTAGTAGTAAAAAACATAGCAAGCGAACAAACACGTCTTAGACAAAAACTAAATAAATAATAAGGAGTATCAGACTATCTTCATTTTATAAATAAGAAAGTTAGTCGCAACTTTATTCAAAAATTAGCAAAATTTTGGCATTGTAGTTCTTGCCTAAATACACAGTAAGTTGGCAGTACTTTAGAATAAAATTTTAGTAATTTGAATCGCATTTTCTGTGGGTTAAACTTTGATAGTTGTAAGTTTTATACTTTTTTGAGAAAATCGAATCAGAATATCAAGGTACTAGCGGGTGATCGCTTTTCTTGAGTATGTTTCAATTCACGATGATTTATAATATAATATAATGAATGAATAATTATAAAATCGCTGAACCGATCTTAATGAAGTTAGGTTTTTTTATTTTTTAAGTATTTAACTTATATTTAAATCTAAAGAAAAGTTTACTAGAAAAAATATAACGCGGATCAGGAAGCACAAGGGACTCGAACCTGCAGCCTTTTTCTTCTTGCAAATGTTTAATACTTGTAAAGGTATTCATTTGACATTGTGGGTTACCTACAATGCGAAGGGATGGCGCTGCTTTGCAGCCTAGGAAGTACTAGAGAAAAGTCGACACGGCTATCAGTGTCGCGGTAGCATAATGGTCAGTGCATTCGCCCGGATAGCGACGGGTGCGGGTTCGAGTCCCGTCTGCTGCCTGGTCCACGTTGTATTTTTCCGTTCTTAATGAAATTTGGATTACTGTGTATTTAGTCCAGGTTAAAGAAGGCATAGTTTGAATCTATTATTGACGTCATTTTGTTTATTTAGGAAAACAATATACAGTTTTTTCGGGGATTGAAAGTATCTTGACAAATTCAAGTTATAAACTGGTCGTGTGCTAAATTCCATCCAGATATGGTTAAGTCGGTTTTGCATAACTGAGAATCAAATAACATTATGTAAAGAAAATTTTACTAGACAACAAAATCTTTAGATTTATTAATATTGCTATTAAAGGCTGTAAATAAATATAATAACCTAAATAACAAATGTTCTTAAAACAAACATTCAGTAGGAAAAAGGATAAAAACTAATTTTATTTCTTTTTAGATAAGACATATTATGTCCGCGTTGTTGCAATTATACGGTCACCCTGCACTGCGTAATGGAGCTCGCTTGAAGCACCATCGTGCCGCTAGATGGCGCTTGTAGACGGCACGCGATGACACGACCCGATCGTACACTTAGGGTTGCCAATATTACGTTATGGCAGGTCGCATGCCGAAACTATTGTTTTCTGTTCCTTAAAAAATTTCCTCAGAGGACCACACGCGCTGGCCTACTTTGCCACCGACTGCCTGTGTCCACTATTCCTACACGAACAAAGAAATTTTGTGACTCATTTCTTTGTCGTACTATTCGTAAGTGGAATTCTTTACCCGCGCACGTGTTCCTTTCTATAATCTGGGGTCCTTAAAGAGAGGTGTGAAGAAGCATTTTTGCAGGCCGACAAGGTGAGAATGGTTGGTGTAGCAGTTTATAACTGCTGTACCAGCTCTCTTCGCGTTTGGACTTTATCCCCACTTAACGCCAGGCGGGGTAGAGTCATTTGCCTACCTCGCTATATATATAAAAAAAATCGTAGAACTTTTGTACGTTTCTACTTCTACTCATCGTGTTTAAGCCTTGCAGATTTCCCGCTCGAATTAGAGCGCCCGTCTGAAGAAGTAACCTCCAACTTACCGAAGATCACAGTAAAACAACACTACCTTTAGGTGGTTTTGTGTTCCTGTGGGTGAGTAAATTTCTAGGGCTCCACGGGGTAGGGGGTTGGCTCAGGGTAAGCAACGGATCTCCCTTTCCAGAGGTGGGTCTGCCTCATGTGGCAGGCAACTGGCACCGGCTAGCTATGTGTGCGTTTCGGTCCAATAGCGACGCCTATTACCAGAGTTGATGGGGCACGTGGGGGTTTTAGTCGGTAGGCCCTTGCATACTGACTAGGGGAAAGCTACTTTTCGTCCAGTGGGTAGGCAGGGGAGAGCCCGACATAACCCGCTCACCAGTTTTCAGTGAGCGGGTATGCGTAAAGCATTTCCCCACGGAAAAAAAAAGGTTAAGCAACGGATTCCACGATCCATCGCTGAGGACGAAACACCGTGGGGTTTTAATCGGTAGATCGTTATTTCCTATCCCAACAATAATGTTAATTTTTTTCTTCATTCTCTCTCTTTCCTTCCTTAGATATATCTGTTTACACCCCTCTTTTTCTCCTTCATATTTATTTATCTTTCTTTTATGGGTTGCCTGGAAGAGATTGCTGCCTAGCAATAAGGCCGCCTATATTGTGTACGTTCTGTCTTTCATGTTTTTAATTTACTTGTGTGTCTTGTATGGTGTATAACAATAAAGAATATTATTATTATTAAATTAATAAAATACTTTTTTGCTGATATCGGTAACCCTAAACCTAGACCTACAATTTTCACGAGACCAATAGGAAAATTGAACCGCGTTTTATGAGAGCACAATCATGTTTACTCAGCCAATTAAATTACATCAAATCCAACTTTATAGGCTCGACGCGACATATAGGTTTCATGAAATAGTGTGCCGGATAATAAAATAATAAAAACAATATATATCTTCAAGATACTTTATATGTTTATATGTTGAAGATATATAGTGTAATATACTTCCAGACACATCTATTGGCCCACTTAGGCCCGTATTACAGAATGACAACTAAGCGTTGATCTTTACTTGAGTACAGTTAGAAAGGGATGTCGCTATGTGCTATATATAGCGACATCCCTTTCTAACTATGCTCAAGACTAGATCTATCACTGGAAATCTTTCTTTAATACGGGCCTTAGTCTGTGGTCTATAGTCCACTCAATGGTCTATAGCAAAATTAAATGTTTATGGTTGACCAATAATTTTAAAAAAACCTTGAAAAAGATAATTCGGAAACTAGCATCAAAACTGTGTAGGTAATAACTTTATGCTCAATGTAAATTATGTTTAGTTTGGGACCGTCAAAACATAAAATGCTAGGTGATCCGATAGATGTGTCTTAAACTGTAAGTTTTTAAGATACTTTATATCTTGAAGATATTAGTTTAGTGTAGTTTTTTCAGGGCGGTTTCCGCACTTAGCCTAATTATAAAATAAAATAAATAAATATTTCCAACACTTACACCAATTAGCGTAGCCCCAAAGTAAGCACTATAAGGCTTGTGTTATGGGATGCTAGAGTAACGGATAGAATACATAAACTGTACATATATAAGTATATTTATATAGAAATATATATTAAACATCCATGACTGGAGTACAAATGCTCGTACTCATCACACAAACATATGCCCCCACCGGGATTCGAACCCAGGAACTCTCGAGTCGGCGACACCATGAAACCCGGCGTACAAACCACTCGGCCACGGAGGTCGTCCAATTATTGGACCATTGTGCGTGTCTCGAAACATTCCCGTTTACTCCAGCCAGCCTATATTAGTCCAGAAGGAAAGCTGCCTTGGCCGACTGCTGTTAGCTTCCGGAAGCGATTCTGGCGACTATCTTGAAGATATATAGGTGCTATATTATTATTTTACTAATATATAGTTGGATTATTCAAAGTTGCTTTTGTAGTAGGTTTATTCAATAACAAAGACTGATTAATTGACAGAAATTATTTTATCCTAAATTAGGCAAAGCTGTGGATACTAAATAAAGAACAGAATACACAAATGACAATAAAAAGATGTTTAAGATCCGAGAACAAACATTTGCGTTAATTTTATAAGATGAACGGTAATGTTGCGGACTCAGCAGTGTTATTCTGTAATAACAAACTCACTTTTAACCGCGGAATTCGCCGGTGTGATTTTAAAGGAGAATGCCCTTTTTACACGGAGTGCCGTCCCAAGTTTGTAACATGTTATGACATGTGCAGACATGTATTAATTGTTTTTAATCATATTTCAAAGACATTTTGTTTATATTTTGAGCAAGGAATTTTGTTATTGCACAAAGAACTAATTGCCGTTTTTATTACCTATTTAGTAAAAAAAATTTTTTGATACGTCACTTGACCATATCTTTTTACATGCACGAGATGGAAAATTAATGCCATACCAATAAAATAGTGTTTTAGAAGACCTTTCGTTTGCGATGGGGCTCAACGTTTTACAACGCTTGGCAAGGTATCTGGCATTCTGCTTTATTTTAAATTCGTGTTCTGATTTTAGATCACACCGCGGATTCCGAGGTGAAAACTTAGTTTTTTCTTACAGAATAACACTGCAGCTCATTTGCCTCCTTATTCATAAACGAAGAATAAGCTTGGATTAGTTAATCCATGTTTTGTCTGTGTTCATCGAATGACATAAGGCATTTGAGTGACATGAACAAAACACGGCCTAACTAGTCTTAAGCTGATTTCTTGTTTCTTAATAAGGCGATTAGAGAATAAATAGAATTTTAAAGGTTCCCTCCATCTTACAACCTGGGATCCTTTAAAAGAGGCGTGAAAAAGCAACATGCAGGCCGGCAGGGTGAGGATGACTGGTGTGGCAGGTAGAACTGCTGTATCAGCTATCTTCTCGTCTGGACTTCACCTTCACTTAACATCAGGTGGGGTGGAGTCATTTGGCGGACCTATCTATAAAAAAAAGCAGAATTACTGCCGTTGCATATTCCTATACTGCCGTATTACAAGATGTGGACTGAAGTTAGCTTTACTTCAAACTTAATACTGTCTCTGCCTTCTTTTTAGCAATGAAAAGTGACAAAACATTGGAAAAGGCTTAACTGGCAATTTTTTTCACTTGTAGACGGTAAACAGTTATACTGACATGATATCTTTGAAAATTATCCTGAAACTGATTGTTGATAGAAAGTAACCCAATAAGTATTACTCTCGGTTCCAATTTTTTTATTAAACCATGCCTAAATTTGGTCCTTGTGTTGTGATGCTTATGTTATCATAAATATCCGAGATTAGTGAATATCGTAACGCAAATTAGTCTTTGGGAGATCAACCTATTAATGTCCCCACTGCTGGGGCACAGGCCTTCCCTATGGATGGAATAGGTTGATTGGTCCATGACCTACCACGCGAGTCCAGTGCGGATTGACGGGTGCTAACGACTGCAGATGCAGCGGGGACCAATAATGTGCTAGGCATAACGTGCCTTCCGAAGCACGGAGGAACTCGCGATAGAAGATTTTTGGTCACCCATCCAATGACCGACCACTGCATAAGTGGCTTAACTTCAACGATCGCAGCAGAACGCGCTAGCCACCCGCGCCATTGAGCTCCTTATGTAACTGTAAATGTTCGTAAGTAGAATTCAATAATGTCAAATATCGTTATACTTACACTACTTACTGTGGTTGCGTCTAAGGTAAAAGGGCTAAACTGTACTTCCAGGGCCCAAGTGGTGATACTTCACACTAGGTTAGCTTAGGTTAGTGTTGTAAGAAAAAAAAAATTTAAGAGACCTTTATTACAAAAAAAAACAAGTATCACCTCTTGGGCCCTGGAAGTACAGTTTTACGGGTAAAAGTTGGTTTTTACTACTTTCAATCTCAGAACTCGTCTCGGTATTGCCATAACATGGTGTCGATGGTACTCCTCCATCGGTTGCGTCGATTGAACCGTGTGACCTCATTATCGGCTGTGGTAAAGATGAAAGGAGCTCATAAATTGAATCTAGCATTGATGGACGCTGAATTAAGAACGGGTTTCCTTGGAGAGTTGTAAACATTTTGTTTGTTGCAATAAAAATCTATTTTGGCAGTTGCTATGGGAAAATATACATTAGACACAACACTTGTTATGCGGAAATTCGAACAAAAAGCTCTTAAAAAATTAGGATTTATTTACTAGAAGAAGTTTAACTTAGTGTCTCCTGGGCGATAAGGAACCGCGCGATGCCAATTAAACAAGTCCTTGTACAAATCACTATTAACTTGAAAGTCTAACATTGAAGTTACTAATTTTTAACACGCTTTTATTAGGTCGACTTGTTACGAACGAACTATGTAATTAAATCTAAGAATCTGAATTACACGCACGTCTAAGTATTGTATGATCATGAAACTTGGCAATTATATGTAGATTAGATGACGACTAGCAAACCAGTGAACCAAATGTTCACCAAAACCTGATTAAAAAAAATGTATTTAATTAATTGAGAACTTCGGAGATTTTGTGTGGTTTCGTTTGAAATTCTATGTAATAAGAAGCGAAAAAATATACCTTGGTATAATCCAGTTCATGCGCCAACAGGACCCGAGGAGCGAACGATTTTCTGCTTTTAAGACCGGACGCGAGCTGAGAGTCAGTTGAGAAATAGGAATTTGAAAAAATATTATTGCCACGCATTGGCAAATACCGTGAGGTCCCAATCTTACGGTATTTGCCAATGCGTGACAATAATTGTAATAGTAGTTAACGCTAAAAATTTGCTTATTAAATTGCAAAATTCAAGGATTGGCTCTCGACGATTTCCTCCTTGAAAATTGGATATATGTAAAAGAATTTTTACACAAAGAATGATGAATGAGTTACACTTTGCCTGTAAGTTTTGTTTTTTTGTAAATGCTTATTAAAATCTCCACACTAGACTTTATTTAAATTGTTAATTTTTGGCCTTTTTCGAGGGCATCTAGTTTCATTGAAATACAAGTTATCGAAAAAGGGAAAACATAGAAGCATAGAATGAGTAAAATTATATGTTATGTATGAAAATCAATTCTTTAGTGGTAAAAATAGGGTATTTGACAGTGTTAAAAATAAAGTACCAATTGTTAGCATCTGTGTTTAGAATGAATACTGGCAGGGGTTTTACTATTTTTACAATAAAAATATTCATAATTTTACTAAAAACTAACGAAAAAGATAATAGTTATCTTATCTACTGTCACGTGACCCAAAACGCTTGGGATTGGCTGAGCCTAAAATGACGTCACACGCAAGTAAACTTCCGTTTAAAGTGACATTACATTGTATCGTTTGACGTTTTAATAACAGTCGTGTGACGTCACACACTAGTAAGACGCCATATTGTCCAAAGAAACGTTTTCGCGGCAACTTGAAAGTGGAGTTTTTGATTTGGTTAATTTTACTGAAATACAGAACAGAATGATGAATATCCACTTTTTACGTCAGATCGTTTTCTAAAACTTGTCAAATACCCTATTAAGGAGGAATCAGTCGAGAACATTTGTATGGAAAAAAACATTCCATCGTTTTATGATAACAGTACTTTTATAAAGACTTAATTAATTAATTCGTTGCTTCCAAAACGTTCTAGTTGTAATTTATTCGACTTTCTTCCTTTCATCAGTCATCTGAATCGAATTCCGGACGCGTTTTTGCAGATAGCAATCTTACCCGCACATTCTAGGTTTAGGAATGTACCGCTTGGTTGTTCTTGATTACCATGACAAAAGCCTTTGATAAGCAAAGGCAACGGAATGAAGGGTATTTATTTTTACAACATTTATTTATAAGTCACGATATGCCAGATGTCGCCATTTCCGAGTTTCAATAATTCATTTTCTGCTAATAACGTTATATTAATTTAGGGTAGACTGGCAAAAGTTTACTGAATTAATGCCGTCCATTTTTGCGGCAACTTGAAAGTTGAATTTTTGTTTCGTTTTTTTACTGAAATACACAATGGAATAATGAATATCGTTTTTATGGACTCTATAAGCATTAGTTACTAACGTGAGATCGATTTTTAAAAACCTATTCGAGTGTAATAGCCGGTATAGCCTAATTTATCTTTAGTATTTTATTATTACGCGTCATTATGACCACACGACTGAAGTGAAACTTCTTTAGCTCCATCCATTATGATGTATGCGTGTATGTACAATATATACAAGTTTGTACATACACATATATTAATTTTCTACAAATATTTTTAAAATTTTATGTTTTCGTTGATAAACAAAAACATCAAGTTTCCTAATTTTAAATTTCCCAAACTTAACCTGAAGATATGTTGATAGAAAAAAATACACATATGACGGATTTCAGTGGCGTAGAATTAATAGTAAAATTCTAAATTGTTATTGATTATTGATAAATTACGTCGTGTAATTAATTAAAAAACCTTTTTTCAATAGTTAACATCAAGTAAACATGTAAGTTAGCACTAGATTCATGTATTTTGTGACGAGTATTGTTCATTGTTTACCGATGAGTCACCGCTGACACTTATCGTAAGGCGTAACTCGTAACGCATTCGCCAGTTTACTCCCCAAGTCAAGCGTGCCTAAAGAAGTTTCACATCGAAAAAATACGAAAAAAAACGATTTTCAACAATTATAATAATTTGGTATTTTTTTAAGCATTTAACTGCTAGATGTTTCAATCTAAAGAAAAGTTTTACTAGAAAAAAAACCACGCGGGCCAGGCAGCGGACGGGACTCGAACCCGCACCCTTCGCAATCCGGGCGAATGCACTGACCAATTATGCGACCACGGCCATGATGGCCTTGACCGGAATTATAATATGTTTCAGTTCAGCAACACACGGAATGGACAGTCACAAATTAATTACTACAGTACAATTACTGCAAAGTGCTACGACGATCTATAGTTCGTAGTAGCTCGTAGTACTCGTAGCATTCATTCGTAGCACCGTAGCAATCAGGCTGCCGTCCCGTAACGGTTATTGCTTGGACGTTACGAACAAAAAGAAGTGATATAATATTTCCCATGTGTTTGGTGTTTGTCCGTACTGTGTGCTTTATGTTTCGGTGAAATGGCGTTCCATTATATTTTCAATTTTAAACTCTACTGTGTTCCGAATGGTATTGGTATTTTTTATAAATCAAGAGATCGAATGTGAAATTTTGTTCTGTTTTGTTCTGTATAAATCAGAAATATTGTAAATTCTAAGCGGTATATTAAAGATAGGGATTTTTAGAGATATATAAATGTATATATATTTCAACACAATATATTAGACGCAGCTCTGACGTGCATAGGATTCCAGATAAAGGTAATCATAAAATTTTTAATATTTTTTTTATTCTTGACACTTGTGAAATGTATTGTAATATCAGTTTTTTTAATTATATATTAAAAATATATCATTTTGGGATATTTTTCTTTTCTCTTGTCGACGAAATGCATCACACTTTAGTTAATAAAAATGAGATATAACGTACCATAAAATGGTATATTTTTGTCAGACTTAAATATTTGTTAACTTTTTAGTTCTTCTTCTTAATAAGCAATAAAAGCTTGGTTTTCAATAAAATATTTTTTATTTATTAATATAAATATAATTTTAATTTTTTAAGTATCGTACTTAATTCGGAATATAATACTTTTCATCCCTTAACGTGTTTTCTTGCAGTCGTTAGCACCCACCCATCCACATTTGGCCCGGGTAGTGGGTCGCGGTCCGGTCTCCCTTTTCCTATTAGAAGACATGTGGCCCAGCAGTGTGGACATTAATAGGCTGGTGATAATAGCAACACTACAGTCTGTTATTACCAAATTTGTAATATAATTTTATTACGATTGCGTCTACTATATCTCAAGATATTTACCATATCTAGTTGTTTTTTTTTGCATTTAACTGCTAGATGTTTAAAACTAAAGAAAAGTTTTACTAGAAAAAAATCCACGCGGATCAAGCAGCGGACGGGACTCGAACCCGCACCCTTCGCAATCCGGGCGAATGCACTGACCAATTATGCTGCCACGGCCCTGATGGCCGCGTCGAAATTTTCCTAGCCTTAAGCTGCAAGGCAGCGCCATCTCTTCGCATTGTAGGTAACCCACAATGTCAAAAATTTATATATTTAAAGTTTATTGACGACCTCCGTGGCCGAGTGGTTTGTACGCCGGGTTTCATGGTGTCGCCGACCTCTCGAGGGGTCCTGGGTTCGAATCCCGGTGGGGGCAGATGTTTGTGTGATGAATACGAGCATTTGTACTCCAGTCATGGATGTTTAATATGTAGTTCTATATAAATACACTTATATATGTGCAGTATATGTATTCTATCCGTTATCCTAGTATCCTATAACACAAGCCTTACAGGGTATTTCCGCCAATTCACACTTTTTGACGGAATGAAAATAAAGTACAAGAATGATAATTAAGATTAAATAAATTTAATTCCATGACCATAAGTTACGCTGTAGTGCATGTTTACATTATTTACATTTAATACATACTTAGTGGTTTATCATTAAAAAAACGGTAAAGACTAAATCACCCCGATAATGACTCATTAATTTAAATTCATTACATTTAAGTATTTTTATATTCTGACCCTAGATAATAGAAATACAGTATTTGTTATTTGTGTCAATTTTTTTTATAACTCTATTATTTGTGTAAAATTTTAAGTGTACGGTAAGGACAAACAATGACGGTAAAGACTAGGAATAAGAATGACGAAAATATTTATTTACTGGTAGGTAATGATTAAATAAATAACTATTTAAGTATACCGTAATTAAAAATAAAAAGCCGTTTCTTATTTTAAATTTATTTTTAATCATGTTTATCTTCAAAGCTTAACTTACTTCAATAAACAAATCAGTCTCTTCAATTTAACAATCAGTCTTATGAAAAAGAAAATATAAAATATTTATGATCTTACCTAACTACCTACTCATAGGAAAAAAATCAACCAGGAAAAATAAAACTTGTGACATTAAAATGTACTACAATCAGTTAACAAAAAATAATAAACTATCTCGATTACAATTATTAACGTTATTGTATAATGCGATTCAAATAAGAATAGGAAAGCTAATGCCCTTCATCTGTCGAATGACGCTTGAAAAGTACGGTTTGCAAAAAATCTTGGAACTCTTTTTGAGCACTCAGCTAATTCTAAAATAAAAAACCAAACATTTATAAATAAACATGACGACGAAGACAACTCTGGTAGTTATGTAGAGCTGAGCGGAATTGAAGAGCTAATTTCCGATTAATATTTTTACTCGCACAGTCTTAGGGGCCGTTCAAGTATTACGTAAGCAGATTTATTACAATTATTTACCCCGTCCTCCCCCTCGTCAGCAAAAGTAAGCAAAGCTCTTACCCCTCCCCCCCATCCTTACGTAAACATTGGTACCTATATGCATATTTCCTTTAATGTATTCTGTTTTTTTTATTGATTCATGAGCTTCATGAGCAGCAGTACTTAAAAAGGCTTAATCGACGATGCTGACGTAATCACCATCTCTACCTCCCACCCCCCATGTCATCAAAAATAAGCAAAGCCCCCCTATAGTGCTTACGTAATACTTGAACAGCCCCTTAATAAATAAATGATATAAAAATCGGTTGTTTGTTTTTTCTCAATCTTAGTAAATGAGTTTTATTTAAAAAAAAACTGATGTTTTTTCTCACTTAATCTTAGTAAATAAGTTTTATCGAAGAAAAACTTTTTTTGCTCACTCTACCTATTTTGTTTCAACTGACAGCTATGACATCACAAAATGGCGCCCAGTCGTTCCGTTCCTATTCTTAGTTGAATCGCATTATGATTTAAAATATTTAGTTACCTAACTACCTACTCATAGGAAAAAAAACTCGTGACATTAAATGTATGTACTACAATCAGCACCAAAAAATAATTATTTATCTCGTTTACAACGTTAATGTTGCCCGACAAAATAATCAATATTCAAGTGTAAGTTATCACATGTATTTAAATCAACTTTAAAAATTACACATTAGACACAGGAAATAGTTGTAAATAATCTAAATAAATCAAAAACACTTTAAAAATGTTGTCTAAAAACATAAGTTACTAATATTTTCGAAATTAAAATTTAGGTTTTTATCAATATTAGGTTCTGTTAAAATTGCTTTGATGCATTTAGCAGATATCACATCTCTATTTCTAGACTTTGGCCATCTAAATCCTCCTGAGACTTTTTTTAAAATCGAGATGGTTATGTTATCCCCATAAATTCCAATTATACGAGCGATTTGATGCTTTTTGGCTCTCTCTGATTTTTTTATTAAAATCCAATCAGCTACTTGTAAATTCAAATTAATAGTAGAAATATTTGCATTACTACTACTCGGGAGTAGGGATGTGTTTTCTTTGCCCTTAGATAACGTCATTGAAACATTGCTAGTGCTAGCAGGAACTACGTCTTCAAAATCGAAATCGGTAGGTATTCCTTTTTTCGATGTAGATGGTTCATGTGATGGAATATCGTTTGCAATAATGTTAAACGATTCGCGGAATGCAATATTATCACCCATATTTCTTGCTGCATTCAATAGGGTAACGGCGGCAATGGGCTCCGATACGACATCAGGAACAGTGAAGAATCCCAAGTGTGCTCCATGCTCGCAATTAAAACCTGCTCTACATTTAAAACAACTAAATTTTCTTAGCGTCAAATCCGAACCGCAAAATATATCCCACAGAACTTGGTGTACATTAAAAGTGCCTTTAAAAGCTGGTAGTTGTTTTGGTAATTTATTGGATTTTTCGATAATTTTCATTTCGTCTACAACTTCAATTTTAATGTTTTTTACATGATGTTTCAAATTGTTGTAGAAAACATCAAAGTTACAAATATCCTGACCAAGGTTGACGAGACCATCAGCAGTTCTTTTGATCACGGCTCCAACCCCATCTGCAGCCCCCTTTCCATGACCAGACTCACTATAGTTCCATGTCAATGTATTTAAATATCCTGGGAAATCTTTATGAATTTGTGATATTATCCAAAACATGTTCTTATTCCGATATTGGCTGCTTGGAGAGTCGGTTAAAATATAAATTGAATCGACATTAGAATTAGTTCTGTAAATATATTCTAAAATTGGCTTTAAATGCGCCCAAATAGCTGCAGCATCATGCCTAAGATTTGGACTAATGGTACAAAAAGCTTGAGTTGTCTTTTTTCCTTTGTCGTTTTACTCATGTAAATATAATACAGAAGTATGCAAGGACACCTGGCGCCTGCTACCTCCGAAGTGCATGGATTGGACTTCCTCGTGATATTTAAGATCATAGTTTTCTGACCAGTCCATGTGTATTACAGCTTCATTAATATCCAATGATTCTTTTAGGGATTTTAGTTCTATATATTGTTTTTCTATAGTAAAAGTATGCTTTAAGAATCCGTTTAAGTTCTGATCTAATTTTTTTATTAACTCTAATGGCTTCGCAATTTCATTTTTTTTCGTTGTTATTCTTTTTACTTTACAATTTTCTCTTGATTCTATTGTTGTACACCAATAACTAAATTTTATCAAATTTTCATTATTAAACTCTTTATATAATACACATTTGTACTTGCAATCATTACAATTTCTCAATAAACAATTTTCAGTCTTCGGTAAACAACAAATTGAATTTATTAGATCGTAGTGACTAGTTTCATTTATAATTTTTGCTTTGTGCAGAGCAACAATTAATAGATTCATATTAACATGAACCTGACATGCACATGTGTCTCGGTCGCTACTTTTCGGAAAAACAACCCAAAACGGTCTGTATTTGCAAAATGTAGAATAACTTACTTTTATGGCGTTAGTTGTAATAAATTTGTTATATAGGTTCTTCAGACTCATAACTAAATATCTTTTTTGCTTCTTTATCTTATGGCGAGTTATAAACTCTTTTTTTCCTGCTCCTTGTTTACTGTTTGTATCTTCCTCGTAAAAAGTTTGTATTTTTTTAATAATATCTTTAATGAGCAATTTATTATGTTCCTTCGAAGTTTTACTTGATTTCTTGTGTTTTTTTATCCTATGTACCATCACCCTGTACGCATTATTTTTTTTCTTTAGTTTTTGAATAACTTCTTTGAATAGTTTTAATTTTGTCTGCAAATGCGCTACCAACCTTTTCAGTCTACACTCGCGATTAGGTAGATCAAGATGCTCGTTCGATTGTGCTAGGGGATCTAGTTTAAGTTGGTTATCGGTATCTGTATTTATGATATTAGCTGTTTCGTTCAAATTTACTTCATGCAGTGCAGAGTTTTTTTTAGTATTTCTGGCATTACTTTTATTAATCTTCCATTTTCTTCTAGTGATTCTTTTTCTCTTTCAGTCATATCTACTATACTTTTGAGTTTCTTTTGCTGCCTTCTTTTCTGTATCGTTGTCTTTCTTTTTCTAATAGACTAGCATACTTTTCAGGATCATTAAGTTTAATATATTCATACCTTTTCTTTTTATTTATTCTTTTCCTTTCTTTAGCTTCTGCTGTTTTAGTATTTGGCATTATTTGATGATTTTTGCTATCTGAAAAAAATACGTTATCCTAATCAATACAATATTTCGACATAATTATACCCGTTTAATAAATAATACAAAAAGCAAACCAACCACATTCCAAAGATTGTCTAATCTAGAACAGAAACCATGACCTACACTAAACCGTTTCTTGATTTTTAGTCTATACTCTATGCCTATTATATGTATGTATGACTACAATTTCACAATAAAGTTTCAGAACGCAAACGCATACAAGTAATAATGTAGTTCACTCACATGAATCTCACAAATACCTAATTCTCTTTATACGTTAACATTGCATGTGCTTTCAGTTTTAGATTAGACGATCTCTACTCAATGCTAATTCAATAAACATCTACACACTTATTTGACTACAACACAATATGTAAGTGCTTTGCCTAGCTATAATTTGGATGATAAATGTCAAGATTGAAGTTAGTGCAGTAGTAATTAATAAAGTAGTCATTACCGTATCTAAGGTGTCTTTACCGTGGTCTCTCTTTAGACCCGGTAAGGAACGTCACGGTAAGGAAATTTCTAATACTTTGTTAAAAATCGGTTAATTCCTATCTTATTATAGCATTTAACTTGCGATGATTCAATGAATAAAGTAATTATGTATATGTTTAAGCAAAAATCAAAGTAATATTATAATTACTTACCAACTTATCTAACTGTTACACGGAAAGGACACTTTTTGATTTTTCGTCGCGGAACACTCGTGCCTCTCGTAACTCTAATCACAACCTGCTCATACGACTCTCGTCGGTTGACTGGCGGCCTCACTGACAACTTAAACAGTTTACGGAGCGGCAACGTTGCTGTTTAGGTTAGATAGAGAGATATAAAATCGCTAATTCGGTAAGGACATTTCTTCACGTATGAACGTGTTACAAGTTAAATAACAGTTTATTACATTAATAATTACGTAACCTTCAATTGTTTATTAATAAGTGTTAAATTCTTAATTTAAAAAGTAATTATTAAGTATACTTTGTACTTGTTTCATGTGTTTATTCCATCAGAAACTTTGAAAATAGCGTATGTTACATTGTAATTTTAACCCTAATTAGAACCATTGTTCTTTTTGCTCAAATACTAATACTAAAGGCTAACAAAATTCACAGACAAGGTAAGGTATCATTTGAAAAAGAACATATATTGTGGAAATCTTTTTTTTTTTAATAATATAGACTTTATGACAGTGTTACAAGTTTTTGGGCGATTGGCGGAAATACCCTACAGTGCTTACTTTGGGGCTAGGCTAATAGGGGTGATGACGGGGTACAGTAAACGAAATTCTATTTAGTCCGTCAGTTAGATGATCAAAAAATAATGGACAAGTATTTTTTATTTGGGCAATCAACCAAAAAATGACAAAGTTATAGCGCGTCAAAGTTTGGGAGTAGGGGCTCGTGACGTCACTTTTGAGTGAATTTTCCCTTATAAGTGTACTCAAACGTGACGTCATGCGACTTTTCAAATCAATATACCTCTGCAATGTTTATATTATGTGAAAAAAGAAAAAATACGTGTCCAATACTTTTTGATAATCTACCTGATAAACGAAGAAAAAAAAATTAGTCATCATCCCTATTGGTGTGTGTTGGAAATATTTATTATTAATTATTTATTATTATTATTTGAGGAGCTCGATGGCGCAGGTGGCTAGTGCGTTCGGCTGCGATCGTTGAAGTTAAGCAACTTTCGCAGTGGTCGGTCATTGGATGGGTGACCAAAAATTTACTATCTCGAGCTCCTCCGTGCTTCGGAAGGCACGTTAAGCCGTTGGTCCCGGCTGCATCGGCAGTCGTTAGCACCCATCAATCCGCACTGGGCCCGCGTGGTGGGTCATGGCCCAATCTCCCTATTCCATCCATAGGGAAGGCCTGTGCCCCAGCAGTGGGGACATTAATAGGCTGATGATGATGATGATTTATTATTTTCTTTGGTTCCAGCCCGTGGTCAAGGAGGGGTACCTGATGAAGCAGACGCGCAGCTTCCAGCGCTGGCAGCGGCGCTACTTCAGGCTGCGCGGCCGCACACTCTACTACGCCAAGGAGAAAGAGGTGAGTCAACTTTATCAATAAGAATTTCATAAGTTATGTTTTTTTTAAGCATTTAACTGCTAGATGTTTAAATCTAAAGAAAAGTTTACTAGAAAAAAATCCAATCCAAATAAATAAAACATAACTATAATTGCTATTTCTTCTTTCAAATGTTTAATACTTGAAAAAGTATTCATTTGACATTGTGGGTTACCTACAATGCGAAGAGATGGCGCTGCCTTGCAGCTTAAGGCTAGGAAAATTTCGACGCGGCGAATAGGGCCGTGGTAGCATAATGGTCAGTGCATTCGCCCGGATTGCGAAGGATGCGGGTTCGAGTCCCGTCCGCTGCCTGGTCCGCGTGGATTTTTTTCTAGTAAACTTTTCTTTAGATTTCATAAGTTGTTGTCTTAAATGAAGGAGTATATATTATTTCTGTAGATATGTTATGCCGCGATTACACTTGTGTTGTGGGTTTAGTGCGTGGTTCGGAACGGCTAACTACTATCATCATGACATAACGATATTGGCGCGGTGTCAAACTGTCATGACTGCAGACTGTGCACATGAGATTGTAAAACCATGTTTTTTTATAATGAATAAAATATTAATGCATTAATTAATATCAGTTCAGTTATTAATTGTAAGAACATAACAACTTGGTCGTTAGCGCGAATACGAGTGCGAACGGAATTCGTATACTTGAATGACTAAGTGTAAATGGACGGAGTCGAGTACGCCCGTGTGCGGGTAGTTTTCGTTTTGGTTACCACTTACCAGACACCGTCTTCCAGCCAGTATTGCAATGTAAATATTGCTTCGAGTGCCCGAATTCGAGTAATATATTTTATGCATTCGCATACGGGCTAGTCTTAGTCTTAGTAGTACGGTGGGCTGTTTCCGCAACTCGACACCCAGTGCCTAGTTTGCGTAGGGATTGGCATCAGTCCTGCCATCCCAGCTCCACCAGAAAGCTCAGCAGACCTCGAATGTTACTGCAGGCCTCTACTATTGTCTTCGGGCTTCCCATCAGAGAAGTCCTTTGTCTTGCAACGCCCCTGCACGCCAGCAGCACATGGGCGCTCGTCTCCTCGTCCTCCAGGCAGGCTCTGCACAGAGGGCTGTCACAAATACCTATACTACAAAGGTGTTTGTTGAAGTAGCCGTGACCCGTGAGTATTTTTTTTAGGGCTTGTCTTAGGGCTTGTCACCACCACGTTTTGTTTTAGGGCTTGTCTAGGAAGTCTGGTTAGCTGCAGGTTTACCTTGGGAACGGCTTCCCTAGCTTGCCTGCAGTCCGTGAGTTTTGTCCAGTATTCGTCGTGTAACGAATACGGGCTAGCGACCAAATGTAATTGAGCTATTACGTTCATAGTGATTGCCTTTAAAACCTGTTCCAACTTCAAAGGTTTTCCAACCTGTTCCAACGCCCCAATGAGGGCTATCGCGTATGAATCCGCCGCTAGAGGCGCTAGTGTAGCATGAGGTCTCCGAAATGCAAAATTTTATAGCTTGTGGGTTGACTACGCGGGTTTAGTTCTAATTAAAATAATGATGTGAATGTTTTATAATAACTCGGCTTAATTATGGCAAATGTGAGCTACGTGGCAAAGAATGTCGGTTATTAAAAAGCGGAGCTAAGAAAAAATATTATTTTCTATTTTTTTTTCTGAACAAAACGGAACTGCACATCACGGTGGCATGACCGATTATGAATGAATGAATGAATATATTCTTTATTACACTATTACACAACAATACAGAGAACATAAAACACAGGAACAAAAACACAAAAGGCGGCTTTATTGCTAAGGTAGCAATCTCTTCCTTTTTTTGAGTCTGCGCAACGTGTGCGCTTATGACATATCTGATTTTATTATTAATTAAATGTTACGATCAATTTGGTTTATTTCATTTTGGTTATTTGTCAGAACGAAATTTGTAAGATTTTTTGGAAAATCCATAGTGGTTGTTAGCATTTTTATCCGAACAACGTTTATAAGATTTTTTTGGAAAATCTATAGGTAATGCAAAGGATGGCGTTTTTCCATTGAACTTTGAACAATCTCGTGTTCTTAATCGGTAATTAATTTCGTGCAAAGTCGGAGCATGTCGCCAGAAATAAAAAAAAAAACTCACGGGTTCAGATGCGCATTTTTATTTTTAATTTATTTATTTATGATCAGGGTTATTTGAATGGTGGGTTTATTTGATTGAATTCTGGAAAATATAAAATACAATTAAATAATATAATCAACCGACCGAGTCTGTGCCTGAATTCAATCTCCCTAGAGTTTTCGATGTGCGACAGAAGGTTCTTACATTCGAATCTTTTAAATAATGACATTTACTTTTAATACACCTGCCAGACGTAGGCATTACGTAAGCAAAGAGTTTACACAAGCACGGAGGCCGTAACGCTACAGGTATTACAGTACCAATAGACTTAGGTAAGATATTCTCAATTTTCAATCCCACCAAAAACATTTTCATGTAAAATGTTGCCAAGACGGGATCATATAACTCGCACTGTCAAAAAGTTATGAGAGCTCATGTAGAGACAAGCTTGTTAACTCTACACGTCCTAACTTTACAAGGCCTAACTTTATAAACTTTACAACTTGGTCCAAATATGTGGCTTGGCCTTATCGCTACATTCACTTGGTTGTAAGGTAAAAACAATAATAAGAAGGTTCGAGCCTTCTTTCGAAGGTAGCTCGACAATTTTAAATAAAATCATTATTCTGACGATGCAGACCTGAAAAGGCTGCGAAACGTCAATAAATAAATAAAGTTTTCGTGCATTAACCCGTAAAAACTAGTTTTATTTAATGAGTGATGTGCGTGAAAACCTAAGAAACAAATAAAAACAATATTGATTGTTCAATACTTTTCTGTTATACAATAGTTCTTGTGGTAACGAAATAGTCGAAAAATGGCTTTACTTGGCTCGTCATAACGTCATCGCGGGGCACTATGGAGCTCAGATTTAATTATAAATTATCGTGTCATAACGTTTGTTTTGAAGAAACTTCGTAATTACTTCAGCTATCTTGATAAGATTTAACTCACTTTTATTAATATGTTCGTCCGAATAAAAAGCTTGGACAGATTGCATTTCGTTCATTAACCTTATTAATACTCTTAAAGATTTGACGAAGGATGAAAGCTGTAATAACGCAAGAAATACTGTGGGAGGAAAGATAATTATATTTTTATAATGTTTAACAGATACTTGAAAAGCAAACCGTTGAACTTTAACGATTTGTTTTTTTTAGATAGGTCCGACAAATGACTCCACCCCACCTCCTGATGTTAAGTGAAGGTGAAGTCCAGACGTGAAGATAGCTGATACAGCAGTTCTACCTGCCACACCAGCCATCCTCACCCTGCCGGCCTGCATGTTGCTTCTTCACGCCTCTTTTAAAGGATCCCACTAAAAAACTAAACACTACACTTTATAAGCTTCGACGTTTTTTACAACTACCGTACCACGCTAAAAGCATTGATTACGCAGTTTCTACGTCAATTCAATTCTTATTCAGCCAGTCTATGGTCCAGTAAGTAATCAAGGAATCAAATTTAAGCTTTTTATTTATTTTTTACCCAATTTTCCAAGAGATTTTTCATAACAGAAATTTATGTTATTTGCGAGATTGTTACCATGTACCTTGTATTTAGAAATGTTTCCGATGATATTTCGGCACTGCGCGCAAGACTCCGTAATCCTGAAGAAAAATACTCCTCCTATCCTAATATGAAGGAGTAACACAGTTACTCCGTGATCATGACGTTTGCAACAGTGCCGAAATATAATCGGAGACATCGCTAAAAACAAGGTACATGGTAACAATCCCGCAAATAACATAAATTTACAGTAATTTAAGTGACCATGAAAGTTTAAAACAATATAGAGATTATAATTTTTATTATTTTAAAGCATGTAACTGCTTGATGTTTAAATCTAAAGAAAATATAACTAGAAAAAATTCCACGCGGATCAGGCAGCCGTGAGGGCCGCGGTAGCATAATTGGTCAATGCATTCGCCCGGATTGCGAAGGGTGCGGGTTCGAGTGCCGTCTGCTACCTGGTCCGCGGGGAAATTTTTCTAGTTATATTTTCTTTAGATTTAAATATAGAGATTTTTTATAAATAGAGCTACTAAAGTAAACACATTTATATTTTGTTCGTCCGTTAGATTATCAAGAAATAATGAACAGAGGAGTATTGTACTGGTTAATCAAGAAATGATAAAGATATAGAGCGTCGAATTTTAGGAGTACGAGCTCGTAAGGTAACTTCAAAATAAAAATTGTATACGAAGACGTGACATCATGCGATATTTCTCATCAATATATCACTGTAATGTTTCGATTATGCGAAAAAAAATAAAAAAGGTGTCCAATACTTTTTAATAAAATCTACTTGATAGACGAAGAAGAAAAAAAGTTAGTTATTACCCAATTCCCAGATTTTAAAAAGACAATATTTTCATTGCTTTGTTATAGAAATTTAAAAAAGCGATATCTTTGGAATGACGCTCCAAGTTAAAGTAGTCCTTAAATGAAACAAGCATTATGAAACGGGTTCAAAATAGGTCTTTTTTTACTCTTTTGACGTTTTGCATCCTTTGTAGCTGCGTCGTCAGAATTATAATTTTTATATTGTTATAAACTATCATGGTCACTATAGTTATAAGTAATAAATTTATGTTATTCGCGGGATCGTTACCATGTACCTTGTTTTTAGCGAGTTTCCGATATTTCGGCACTGTTGCAAGCGCCATGATCACGGAGTAACATTTTACTCTGTGATCATGGCGCTTAGCGACCAAATTGCGTCTTTTTATTACCTATGATCATGGAGTAACAGTCACTCCGTGATCATGGTGCTTGCAATAGTGCCGACATTTCGGAAGCTCATTAAAAACAAGGTATATAGTAACAATCCCGTAAAAAGCGTAAAACTATTATGACTTTTATTTATTGGAACTTGAATTTTGAACTAGTTTGAGTGTGTTTCATTAAATGAGTAGTATGCGTCAAAACTTATGAAACAAATATGGTAAAGTAGTCCTGTATGTTATTTTTTTTTCGGGTTACTTTCTCGTTCGAACGAAAATGCTTTTTATAAGAAAATGCAATTTCGCCAAGTAAACAAATGGCAAATTATGTATAAAGTGCTTCGGGCGTCCTCTTCTCATGACCGCGAAATGTTTTACCACGCATTTCTTATATGCTGCTGTTTACATATTTTTCATCTCGCAAAAAAGTTAAATATAGTTGAAACATTAGGTAAATATGAAATTAGAATCCTGGTGGGGGCAGATGTTTGTGTGATGAATACGAGCATTTGTACTCCAGTCATGGATGTTTAATATGTATTTCTATTAAAAATATACTTATATATGTACATTATATGTATTTCATCCGTTACCCTAGTATCCCATAACACAAATCTTACAGTGCTTGGTGCGTGCGTAGTTGGAAATATTTATTTATTTTTGTATTCTTAGATTCTCAGTTAAGGAACTCGATGGCGTAGGTGGTTAGAATGTTCAGCCTGCTATTTAGGGAGAAGCAACTTTCGCAATGATCGGTCATTGGATGGGTAACCAAAAATTTATTATCTCGAGCTCTTCCGTGCTTCGTTCTTCGAAAGCATGTTAAGCCGTTGGTCCCGGCTGCATCCGCAGTCGATAGAACCCACCAATCTGCACAGGGCCCGCGTGCTGGGTCACGGCCCAATCTCCCTGTTGTATCCACAGGGAAGACCTATACCCCAGCAGTGGGGACATTATTGATTATGATGAATTTCAGTTAAAAATACTGTTTTCTTAATTCTGAACAAGAATTTTAAATTATTATATTTGTTTCTTATTTTCTCTTCAAAACTTTATTTATTTATTGACGTTTCGTAGCCTTTACAGGCTGCGTCGTCAGAATCAAATTTTATTTAATTTTGTCGAGCTACCTTCGAAAGACTTTTTATTGAGCGTTCGGTTATTTCATTGTTCCATTTTTAAAGTTTTATTGTCTATGTATGAATTTATTACTTAATTTAGTTCATAAAGTACTTTATTTAAAATTCTTTTTGTAATTTTGAGTTTATTTATTTGACCCTAACTACCGTAAACTATCACCGGTTCCAAAATTGGGAGACCTTTCTGAGAAGAACCGGCGAAACAAACTCAAGAGAGGCTTTCTATCTCTTTCTTATGTTAAATTATGCAAACAAAAAGAAGATTTATTTTTTAAATTATTCCTTTTTTATTCCCCTTTTCTTATGTTCAATGTCATGTAGTGGGAAGGTTTACTGTTATTTTCAAACCAGTTGGAAAATTATGTATTGGCCCATATCCACATACTACTACCGAGCAATACCTTATGTAAGTACAGACTATATTAATATATTATTTAATTAACCAGAGATTAACATAGTATTTGTTCCCAAAGATAGTGTGTGTAATTTCCTTTTGAAGAATTAAGCATTATCGAAATACCTTCCTATTCGGGTAAGGTAGCTATTAAATTCAAAGTACAAACCAATTTGCTTTCAGATTAGTGTGTACATGATGTTGTTTGATACTAGTATTTTGGTTATTCAATTAATATGATTGATATTTCTCAATTTATAATATTAATTGGATAGGCAAACACAAGTATTGTTTACTTAGGCAGGTATTAGGTCCGTTGATACACAGGTGAAAATAAGTTGCAATGTTCTTAAGAGCGGACGCGAGTTGAGGGATATTTGAGAAATAGGTATTTGAAAAAACTATTACTGTCACGCATTGGCAAATACCGTGCGATAGGGACAACAGTAGTGAACGCTGAAAATTGCCTGTAAAAATTGCAAAATTCGAGGTTTTGCTCTCGACGATTTCCTCCTCGAAAATTTAACATTATGTCAAAGAAATTTTACCCATAGAATGACAAGTAGTTATACTATGCCTCTATGTTTTGCTTTTTTGGTAAATGCTTATTAAATCTCCACACTAGACATACTTAGTAGTGATAAATAATACTTTTGGCATTTCTGAGGGCTTCTAGTTTCTTTGAAACACAAGTTATATATACATATATATATAGAAAAACTGGCCAAGTAGGTGTCGTGTCACGCGCAGTGTAGGGTTCCGTAGTCACCACCATATACTTGGAAAGAGTCTATATTTTAAGCAGTTACTTAGTCTAAGTCACTTTTAATTGTTTTCTCCTAACAAATCTATTTCAACCTTTTTAATTTTCCTTAAAAGAAAGCACTATTATCATGAAAATTTCCAGGATTTCCAAGCCAGTAATTTAGCTTTTAGAATGCGGGGGGAGGGGGGGCGTCACCCTGAACAAACAATAATTCATTTCAATTCAATCATTTTAAAGTTAAATATTTCGCTAGGGGTTCTCAATAAGTAATTTTTAAGGTCCTATTCAACGAAACCCCACACGATAGGGTAGACGATAAAAAAATATTCCCAGGTTACATGTAGGGGAGCTACTCTAAAAATATATTTAAAAAAAAAATAACCATTTTGTCGGCATGATTGATATACATATCTTCACAAAATTACAGCTCTCTAGTGCTAACAGTCTCCAAGCAACACCTCCTTGTCAGGACTGCAGAGTCCTATAAAGGAGCATGGAATGAGTTTAATTATGTATGAAAATCAATTCTTTAATGATAAAAATCAAGGAGGAATCAGTCGAGAGCGTTTGTATGGAAAAAACATGGCCCGCCTCCCCTCTTAAATGTAAAGAACAGTTAAGGAGAGCATGAGCCGATATATTATATCAAGAAAATAGAATTGTAACTGTTTTTTTTATGTTATACGAGCAGACGGCTCACCTGATGGTAAGTGATCACCGTTGCCCATGGACACTTGCAACACCAGGAGTATCACAAATGCGATGCCGGCCTTTAAGGAAGGAGTACGCTCTTTGTTTGAAGGTTTTTGGATCGTTCGTCGTAGATTTTTCATTATCTCTTATCTATTAGACAAGTCCGTCCGTCCGTCCGTGGTGCTGTTTCAGCGGCCAAACCGTAAGAGATAGATAAAGAGAATGTTTAAGTTATAAGTTGAGAATAGTCTGATAAGACTACAAACCGGATGTGAGTAACGTAGCACTTCCGGTTTTCGAGAAATCACGTGATTTCTATTTCAAACGAAACCACACACAATCTCCGAAGTTCTCAATTTTTTTTTTTTTGGTGAACATTTGGTTCACTGGTTTGCTAGTGTATATTTATAATAGTCTACAGACACTTACGAAACAGAGTATCACTCACGATATTGCCTACCCTAACCTCACCACCTACCCCCTGGAACCCTGGAACCCTGGAACCTTCATCATCGACAAAAACACAACATCACCAAAAAGGTGTAAATACTATTTCACTCGGATCTTTCGCAAGGTCACATACCCAGACGGGTTCTCCAATTCCAGTGTCAAATCCGCTCGGCTCTATCTCTCTTAAATGACTTTAGATATTATTTCTTATTAAATAAAACTAGTTTTAACGGGTTAATGCATGAAACTTTTTTTTTTGTCATTTCGCAACCTTTTCAGGTCTGCATCGTCAGAATGCAGAATAAAGTTCCTGAGCTTTTTTTCATAGAATTTATAAATATTCAGCCAATTACCATTAAATGTTACTAAGTACAGTATTTATACATTGCCAGGGCAGTCGCTCATACAAAACTTTACTTACCATGTCCTTTATTTTTATTCACTGTTCTAGGGGTACGCGTATTATTTATGACATTATTAAAAACTTCCGGATATTTTTTCTCAAACATACATATTTCGAAGATGTTTATAGAAGTAAGGCTCAAAATTTGTAGATTGATAAAATGCGGTTTACAAGTGTTCATATTACTTATGTTCATAATAAAATTTATGCATTTCTTTTGTAGTATAAAGAGATCCCCTACATCTGTACTATTGCCCCACATAATTATTCTGACGATGCAGACCTGAAAAGGCTGCAAAACGTCAATAAATAAATAAAGTTTCGTGTATTAACCCGTTAAAATTAGTGTTATTTAATGAGTGATGTGCGTGAAAACCTAAGAAATAAATATTATTTCTAATGATTTCACGCACACCAATGATATAAAAAATTAATCTGCCACTTCGAAACCTGTAGAGGATCCGAAACGTCAAGAAAATTAAAATGAAATGAAATAAAAACGCGCTTATTCCAAAAAGGGTTTTATTAATCGTAGGTGATGCTATAACGGTACGTTAATGTAAAAGAGAATTGGCATGTTGAAGCATACAAAAAGTTTTGATGAAATTTGTTTGGTAAGAAAGTCGCTACATTGCGGCGAAAGATCAAATAAACACAAATATTACCCACGTTCGCAAAGATTCTGAACAAATTCAATTAGGTTTTGATGTCATCATAAGTAAGAAGTTACATTTTGCCTGTATTATGAATACTTCAAATCAGTTGTGAACTGTCATTATTGTCATGTGGAATTATTAAAGGTTTGTTATCACAATTCATTCTTTTATTAACTGAGCAGTGTTCGCGGAAGTAGACCTACCTTTACGGAAACCTGTATTTGACATAATACATTTTTGCTTGCATTTTTGTTGAAAACAAACCTGTGAATGAATACAATGGCTAACATGAGCTTTATTATATAACCAAAAGACTTTTATATCTATTTGAAACAACGATTGAATTATAATTTTAATTTTTAAGTATGTTACTGTTCGATGTTTAAATCTAAAGAAGATATTACAAAATATTACTAGAAAAAAATTCAAAGTCAAAGTTAAAGTCAAACATTTATTGCATATCATAATTTTACAAAAGATGGTAGGTATATAATATCGTCGAATGAATAATGTTACTCAGAGCATGCTCTGAGTAACATCTTCTACTCTTGAGCATAGCAAAAGTAAATTATATTAGCGTGCTGCGGACATTCCATAAATACAATAAATTATAAATAATGGATGGATATTCATTATTCCTAATTTTACTTTTTCATTACTACTATTGTGTTTATAATTTAATTATATATTTTTAATATATATTCAATTATTTATATTTTGTTAATATATATTAAATTACTCATTATAACTTTAATTTGAGAATAATAGCACTTTTGTAGCAGGAAATATTTTAATTTATTTAGAAATTCACAAATGTTTGTTTCTTATCTTAAGTTATTAGGTAGTTTGTTATAAATCTGTATTGCACTACAAAATGGTCCAGCGCTAATCATAGCCAATCTGCTATATTGTACTTTGAATTTATTTTTATTCACTGTTCGAGGGGTACGCGTATTATTTATGGCATTATTAAAAATTTCCGGATATTTTTTCACAAAGTTACATATTTCGAACATGTTTATAGAAGTAAGGCTCAAAATTTGTAGATTGATGAAATGCGGTTTACAAGTGTCCATATTACTTATGTTCATAATAATTCTTATACTTTTCTTTTGTAGTATAAAGAGACTAGCAAACCAGTGAACCAAATGTTCACCAAAAAAAAATGTATTTAATTAATTGAGAACTTCGGAGATTTTGTGTGGTTTCGTTTGAAATAGAAATCACATGATTTCTCGAAAACCGGAAGTGCTACGGTACTCACATCCGGTTTGTAGTCTTATCAGACTATTCTTAACTTATAACTTAAACATTCTCTATATCTATCTCTTACGGTTTGGCCGCTGAAACAGCACCACGGACGGACGGACGGACTTGTCTATTAGATAAGAGATCCCCTACATCTGTACTATTGCCCCACATAATTATTCCATATGATAGCCATGAGTGTGCGTATGCATAATAAGCGGATATTGCCATTTTATTATTTACTAAGTAATAGTAATAGTTTGAGTTCGGAGAGTGCGTATGAAAATCGTGATAACTTTGATTTTATTTTCTCTATATTATGTGCTTTCCAATTTCAGTGGGAATCTATCTGTAGTCCTAAAAATGAACAGCTACGTACTTTCTCTAATTAAATATAGTTAATTAATTTTAAGTGAGGAGCTCGATGGCGCAAGTGGTTAGCGTGTTCGGCGGCGATCGTTGAAGTTAGGCAACTTTCGCCATTTCGCGACCATTGCCGGTCATTGGATGGGTGACCAAAAAATTTACTATTTCGAGCTCCTCCGTGCTTCGGAAGGCACGTTAAGCCGTTAGTCCCGGCTGCATCCGCAGTCGTTACCACCCGCCAATCCGCACTGGACCCGCGTGGTGGGTCATGGCCTAATCTCCCTATTCCATCCATAGGGAAGGCCTGTGCCCCAGCAGTGGGGACATTAATAGGCTGATGATGATGATGATGAATTTTAAGTGTAACGTTTAAGGATGACTTTTGAAGGGGTCAGAATTTAATTAATCTTGATTTTAGAATAATTGATTTCTTAGTTATTTTGATTCAACCAATTGGCAATTTTATGAAATCTCACTTTTAATTCTTCGTGTGATTTGTCTAAATTGTTATATTTAGTTATTAATGAAATGTCATCAGCGAACAGTACACAAGGAGTGTTAACTATTTTAGGGAGATCATTGATGTACACTAAAATTAATGGACATCCAAGGACGCTTCTTTGTGGTAAAGAACTTTCTAGTATTGTGCAGTTAGAATTTATTTGTAGCAATTCACCATTTCGTTTATTATGATGATTAATTTGAACATATTGTACTCTCGAACCCGCACCCTTCGCAATCCGGGCGAATGCACTGACCAATTTCGCCCGGATTGCGAAGGGTGCGGGTTCGAGTCCCGTCTGCTGCCTGGTCCGCGTAGAATTTTTTCTAGTTATATTTTCTTTAGATTTAAACATCAAGCAGTTACATGCTTTAAAAATAATAAAAATTATATTTTACTCTGTTTTTCAGGTGTGAGGTAAACCACTCATGGGCCTTGCCTCTTATACCACAACTGTAAATTTTATTTAACGAAATTTCATGATTGACTCTTTCATATGCCTTGATGCTATCTAATAAAATGCCCACAACATAATTACCCTAATTTAAGCGTCGATGACACGGGGACAGTTTACAAGCTACGTACAAGCCAGCGAGTTTGCTAGCAGCTTGTGAACTCGCCCCGTGTCATGGGCTTTTTTACCATCTGCTACTCGATGATGAGCTCGATGGCGCAAGTGGTTAGCGCGTTCGGCTGCGATCGTTGAACTTAAGCAACTTTCGCAGTGGTCGGTCATTGGATGGGTGACCAAAAATTACTATCTCGAGCTCCTCCGTGCTTCGCAAGGCACGTTAAGCCGTTGGTCCCGGCTGCATCTACAGTCGTTAGCACCCACCAATCCGCACTGGCCCGCGTGGTGGGTCATGGCCCAATCTCCCTATTCCATCCATGGGGAAGGCCTGTGCCCCAGCAGTGGGGACATTAATAGGCTGATGATGATGATGACTCGATGATACGAGGCGAGTTTACAAGCTACTAGCGAACTCACTGGCCTGTAGCTTGTAAATTCGCTCGGTGTGATCGAGGTTTTAGATATTGTAAAATTTGCTGAATGTAACGGCAAGCGTTGTAGATTTATTTTTACGATAACCATACTGGCGCTCATTAAAATTTTATGGAGTTTTTGGCGGGATTTCATCGATCAACCATTCTTAAATTCGTTCATAGTGGATATTGTGAAATAAAATTGGCGTGATTCTGTGTTACAACCATCTGTATAACTGAAGAAGTAGTGGAATCTTTAAAATATGCGCTAATCCGGTCAAGTGGGCGTGAGAACTTTATTGTAGTGTTGACTACCTCACAGAAGCTTATCGAAGAAACCAACTCGATACATTTCGTGCCAAACACTCCAAGAAACAATAGAATGCGTCACAACGACATTGTAATGTAAAAAAAAAATTAAAAAAAGGCAGATTAGAATTTGTATTTATGAATTTGATTATTGGATTGGTTAATAATAATGCACAACTATTCCACACCGACCAGGTAGCAGACGGGACTCAAACCCGCACCCTTCCGCTATCCGGGCAAATGCACTGACCATTAAGGCCGCGGTAGCATAATGGTCAGTGCATTCGCCCGGATAGCGAAGGGTGCGTGCGGGTTCTAATCCCGTCTGCTGCCTGGTCCGCGTGAAATTTTCTCTAGTAATATTTTCTTTAGATTAAAGCAATTGAATTAGCTAATAGTGCTTACAAGATTCGAGCTCGTTAACAAATTATGTTGTGCGATGTTACCTGTAGGCACACGCAATTTCCCTTTGGGACTAATATACTCCGCAGTAAATATTTAAACCAACCTGCGGCGCGAGGGGGGGCGTTCACCTGCTGTCGGAGACTGCTGGGCGCCTCCGCCCGCCCATCGTCAGGTCACAGAACACTCAGTGGTATGCTCAGTAGCGCTCCGGGCGCACAACTGTACGGACGTATGCTCTACGCCGATCGCGCCAAAAAACCGGACGATCACACTAAACACCAAGTCATAAATGAAAATTGTCAAAAAAACTTTCCTTTTGCAATATATCTTGCCTTATTCGAAACTTTTATCTATGATCATCAAATTCCTCAGTGTTCAATGCGTGTAGTGTTTAAAACTGACCTGATTCTTATTTTGATGCTGTTGCACAATTCGGCCACAGACCGCGCCGCATTGGAATGATAATGTGAGTACATGCTTCGAATTTTCGCTTTTGGAATATTTAATTTTGTGTCTTGTTTAATTTGCGGCGAGACGCCTGAATTATATCTGAAAATTAACGCTGACGCGCCATCAGTACCCTTAGTACGAGTTTTACAATTACGAAAACTATGATAGTTGTCGTGAGCTCGCATTCGTACTAAGGGTACTGATTTTATTGTTTTCGTATCAATACAAATAAAGAGTGTTTAAATTCTATCACTAAAGCATTTGCGTCTTCTTAAAATTTCAGTATATTTGGTTACTTTTCACCAAAATGGACATAGGAACATAATTTACAATTACTAAAACTATGATAGTTTTCGTGAGCTCAAACTCGTACTAAGGGTACAGTAGATTCACAGAGCTTACCGCAAATTGTTAACGTCGCTATAATAATGGTGATTGCACTGCATATATTTTAGCTACGAAAATTAATTACAAACTCTTTTGAAACTGTTTTATAGACAAATTTTATTCAACAGCGTAAGTTTACTTTTTATTCGTTAACTTGAAGTAAGCCATATGAAAGATTTGTACGGCATCTTTTACTATTTGATCCTTTAATGAGGTTAAGTGATGACCTGATGAACGAAATGTATGTATCAGAAAATTTAAATATGATTTAAATTAAAACTGAAAAGTGGAGCGTAAGAGAATGGTTGGCGGGAAACAAACAAGTTATTTTTGATCAGGAACCGGTGAAACATCGTGTTACTTCGTTCCTGTGAACTTAAATTGAATGTAAAGTACATTGTGGCTGTAAGTAGCTACGTGAATTTGCGATTTGTTAATTTCCGTTACGGAATTTTTTCATTTATCTCCATTTATCACACAACAGCAATCTTCTTTTAATGAAATTTCAAACGATCTTTATACATTATCTGTGCATTGAAAACTTTTTTTTTGTAAGTAACCAATAAGTAGGGCTCTGTTAAACAATTGGAAAACTTTTTGCTTCCGTATCCGGCTGTCACTGCTTCCCTAACATTAAAAATGATTTCAGTTGTGGTATTAGATGTTCAGGCAATTTCTTGAGAAGTTAAGGAGATTTTCACTATTTGGATAGAATCAAATTCGATATTAAAAACTTAAATTGAGAATTAATTACGTAATGTATGAGAGCTTTCGATCTTCATTTTAGTGTAAAAAACGTGACATGTGGCACTAGAATAGGACATATATACAAGGTTGTCTGGAAGAAATCGCTTTTAGCGGTAAGACCGCCCATTGAAGTACTCTTTTTTATAATTGTAATTTCCCTCATTTCTGTTCTGTGTTGTGGTGTTTTCAAAAAAGTATTGTGTATTATCTTAATATATATAAATCTCGTGTCACAATGTTTGTCCTCAATGGACTCCTAAACCACTGAACCCATTATAATAAAATTCGCACACCATGTGCAGTTCGATCCAACTTGAGAGATAGGATAGTTTAAATCTCAAATTATAGTCGCAATTTTAATTTATTGCAAATTATTACTTTTGGGCGGTACGAAGTTCGCCGAGTCAGCTAGTATTGTATAAAATAGTCTTGCAACATTGATATTTTGTCAAATATGTTGGTAATCTCTTATCTATTAGACAAGTCCGTCCGTCTGTCTGTCTGTGGTGCTGTTTCAGCGGCCAAACCGTAAGAGATAGATAAAGAGAATATTTAAGTTATAAGTTAGTCTGATAAGACTACAAACCGGATTTGAGTAACGTAGCATTTCCGGTTTTCGAGAAATCACGAATTTCAAACGAAACCACACAAAATCTCCGAAGTTCTCAATTAATTAAATACAATATCAGGTTTTGGTGAACATTTGGTTCACTGGTTTGCTAGTTTTTTTATATTTTAATATGTAAATGTTTAAGATGAAATAATAGAAAAAAAATGGTTGCCTGTAAAGTCGGTTTTACGGGCGAAGATTTTACGTGACAACGTCTTTTTCTCGGTAGAATATTTATTGATATGAATATAATTAAATTGCACAATAGGAACAAGGAATTGAATGAAAATAAGAATTGCACAAATTTTAACTATAGAAATATATTTTGTTTACTAAAACATTGTACATGTAAACTTAAACTTAACACGAGAGACTCATCGTAACGTTACCGAGCGTTACACTTTTTCATAAGTGACTCCCAGCCGCAACCTAATTTAAGACGTTGTCACGTCAAAAAAAAGAATTACTGCAGGTCTGTGTTGAGATAGATATGTATAGGTAAATAAATTATTGCATTTGAAGATAAAAAATAAAATAAAATGCAAAGAAACAAATTTATCAAAAGTTGTTACCAATTCAAATAAGACATCACAACTCACTTACCTATTTTTGAGATTTCTCCTGTATTGTGTAGTCAATATTTAAGAAAGTTACGTAAAAGTTTCAGGTTTTCGTAAAAGCGTTAGAAAGTTTTCAAGTGTAATAATTCTAGCGAAGAAGAAGAGAAAAATAATGTTGGTGTGAAGAAAAAAAAGTCTAAAGTTTATTGAGAGTTGGATTTATATCAACATGAAGGTTTCGTGCCATCGTACAATGTTGCCCATTGCAAAAATAAATAAACTTTTTTAACATCTGTTAGGAGGAGCTCGATGGCGCAGGTGGCTAGCGCGTTCGGCTGCGATCGTTAAAGTTAAGCAACTTTCGCAGTGGTCGGTCATTGGATGGGTGACCAAAAATTTACTATCTCGAGCTCCTCCGTGCTTCGGAAGGCACGTTAAGCCGTTGGTCCCGGCTGCATTTGGAGTCGTTAGCACCCACCAATCCGCACTGGGCCCGCGTGGTGGGTCATGGCCCAATCTCCCTATTCCATCCATAGGGAAGGACTGTGCCCCAGCAGTGGGGACATTAATAGGCTGATGATGAACATCTGTACGAGCCCTTGTCAACTCAGTACATTGAATTGCTATTTCTTGATATCGAAGACAAGAAAACAATTGATAAAACATTTATTGAAAAGTTATACTAGAAAAAAATCCACGCGGACCAGGCCGCGGACGGGACTCGAACCCGCACCCTTCGCAATCCGGGTGAATGCACTGACCAATTATGCTACCAAGGCCTGATGGCCGCGTCGAAATTTTCCTAGCCTTAAGCTGCAAGGCAGCGCCATCTCTTTTTTTTTCTAGTATAACTTTTCTTTAGATTTAAACGTCTAGCAGTTAAATGCTTAAAAAAACTGGTATTTCTTCTTTCAAATGTTTAATACTTGAAAAAGTATTCATTTGACATTGTGGGTTACCTACAATGCGAAGAGATGGCGCTAAAGGCTAAGAATATTTCGACGCGACCATTAGGGCCGTGGTAGCATAATTGGTCAGTGCATTCGCCCGGATTGCGAAGGGTGCGGGTTCGAGTCCCGTCCACTGCCTGGTCCGCGTGGATTTTTTTCTAGTATAACTTTTGTTTAGATTTAAACATCTAGCAGTTAAATGCTTAAAAAATATATTAAACTTTGAAGTAACTGTGTGCACACTGCTTGAGACAAACGCGAACTAACTTGGGCGTGATTATGAAACATTTAAACAGTAAAATATTGACCTAAATAATTACTTGCGGTTAAAAATGCCTTGCTAGCAAAAATTGATCGTACAACATCAATCAAAAGTTGTCGCTGTCGAGCTGCTGAAAATGTCGAGTATTTTTTCATTACAATATTGTTATTTAGGCAGGAGAGCTTTGCAAACATTTCAATAGAATATTTCGAAAAACCAGCCGAGTGCAGGTCGTGCCAGTGCCGTTCCGTAGTTGCCCGTCGTTAACACAGTATATTTGGGTAGGAGTCTTCATTTTCTGTATCGGAAATTAAAAAAAAAACAATTAATAAATATCAAACTGTGTAGTTAAACTTAAATATCTATATATCTCTAAACATCAATTACTCAAAATCAATTCGATATTTTTGAAGTTATACTTCTTTAGGCGCGTTATGAAAAAATGATGAGAGTGAAATTTTAAGATGCGCGCGCATCACTGTAACACAAAATTTTAACAGCATGAAGTTGGTCGCTAAAGCGACCAACTTTTGTGTTTACCGCACATTAAGAAAATCTACCAACAAAATAGAAATAGAATCTCTATTTAGTAGGTGCTAACGACTGCATTGTGAAGGCCTATCAAAAGTATTTATTAATCTGGAACAACGGAACCAAAGCGCGATTCAGGAGACTACAGCGCCATCTCTTGACCATTGGTGTAGTAGAACCAAAAACCACATCTTTATTTTTTTCGCTAAAGCGACCAACTTTTGTGTTTACCGCACATTAAGAAAATCTACCAACAAAATAGAAATAGAATCTCTATTTAGTAGGTGCTAACGACTGCATTGTGAAGGCCTATCAAAAGTATTTATTAATCTGGAACAACTCTTGACCATTGGTGTAGTAGAACCAAAAACCACATCTTTATTTTTTGTAATAAAGTAACAGTTATAGGTATTCATATTTATAATATCAAAAGTATTTATTAATCTGGAACAACGGAACCAAAGCGCGATTCAGGAGACTACAGCGCCATCTCTTGACCATTGGTGTAGTAGAACCAAAAACCACATCTTTATTTTTTGTAATAAAGTAACAGTTTTAGGTATTCATATTTATCCACATGTTTCTAGTTTGTATATTCGGAATACGTGTTTGAGTTTCATACAAGTGCAAATCACATATGTTCTAATAAATTATATTCAGTAGCGATTTTAATTGAATATTTTGATTATTTATTTATTTTTTCAAATTAAAACTGAACTTTATTGACTGTGTCCTTTTCCAGACTTTTTATTAATTTATTGTAATTAATTATTTGCATGCAATTAAAAACTAATTTTAAACGATGCCAAAGAAGGATAACTTCTCACGCGCCTACATAAGTACACGCACCCATTTTTTTTTCATACGAATGATAACCGCCGATCTTTTGAAGTGCTTAAATATGTCATTATGTAATGATAGCGCGCTTCAGAAGCCGATGCCGTAGGCACTCGTGGCGGAGTAGCTTTGTGGAACTAATGATTAGAGTGGTTTCTAAATATTTTTTTTAGATTTTGTTTTTCAATGTTACAAATTTCAAGGTTACAAATATACAATAATTTCATTTTCATCCCACCACCTCGGAAAGTGTAATTTTGCGCTTCGAAATCTGGCTGGAAAATTCTATTTTATTCGCTTGAGCGGCAAAGTAGATTTGAATTTAGAACATCACATATAATGAGTACTCAATATAATTGTAAATTCAAAACGTCATTAAACCTATTTAATGTAACCTCTATGGTGCCAAATTTATGATTAGAACTTTTTAAATTGTGAAAAAATTTAAATTTGGAACCTTCTTGGTTTCTTTGTTTTATTTGCGTGCTTCGCGCCATTCTAGTTTTTCACGTTTTATTGCTTAATATAATTAACATAACCTAAAAACTGTACAAAAAAATCAACTAAAATGAGTGACATTAGCGACGATGAAGTTTATCTAACGCCAACTGAGTTAACTGAAACAGTTAATAATGCGCAAATGAGCCTTCTCCCTCAGCAATCACGAGAGAAGTATTTGAAACAGTACGATATATTTAACATGTGGCGACTAGCTAAAGGAGCAAAAACTTTCTCCGAAAACGTTTTGCTGGCATATTTTATAGAATTATCTGAGACCAAGAAAGCAAGCACGCTATGGAGTACGTATTCAATGCTAAAATTAACAATTAAGATGAAGAAAGACGTTCATATCGACACCTATCATAAATTAGTGGCATTTTTAAAAAGAACCTCATCTGGTTATAAACCAAAAAAATCGAAGGTTTTCACAGCATCTGAAATTGCAAAGTTTATTAATGAAGCACCTGATTCCGTATATTTAGCGGCAAAAGTAAGTCAATACGTGTAATTTTTTGTTGTTGATAAAATTGTACATAGTACTTACAATATTTTTAATTTGATTAATTTATTTACGATTATAAATACTTCTTTTGTTACAGGTTGTTCTTATTATTGGTATAACCGGAGCATGTCGAACAAATGAACTTACACTACTTAATGTCAATAACGTATCAAAATATTCTCATAATTCTGATGAATTGCTATTAATTAATGTACTAAATACCAAGACAAAAAAAGACCGCAACTTCGTTATTCGCAAGGAATATGTAAACATTGTTCAGAAATATCAAGCTTTACGTCCTTCTAACACCCCAATTGAACGATTTTTTCTACAATATCGCAACGGAAAGTGTATCCGACAACCTATGGGTCAGAATAAAATTGGCAGTATTCCACGAGAAATAGCAACTTTTCTCGGACTTTTAGAACCCCCGTTATACACCGGTCACTGTTTTAGAAGAACCTCAGCCACACTTTTGGCCGAATCAGGGGCTGATCTTCTATCGCTTAAGCGCCATGGAGGCTGGAAGTCTAATTCGGTTGTAGAGGGATACATAGAGGATTCAATCCAAAGTAAATCAAAAATTTGTAATAGTATCGTGGAGGCCATAACGCTGAAAGAACCTCTGTCAGATTCTTGGTCTCGCCCTTCTACATCTAAAATGAGCCCCCATAAGATTGGAAACAATAGCCCTCTCTCGCCAACATTTACGCCAATAGAATCCAATGAATCGGCACAACTATTTAAAATTACTGATACGAGTAGTTTACCACAAAACAGCGCACAATTCACAAACACCAACATAACATTACCTAACAAAAATATTAAACTTAACATAAGTAACTGTAGCAACGTTACATTTAATATTTCTTAATTATTTTCTACTTCTTATTATTTTCTTCAATTTATAGATTATCTTAATGTGTTTTAATTGAAATAAAAATATTTTGTCATTATAAATTGTTTTCTTTTTCATTTTGTCATTTCCTCGCTGAGGTGGGATGAAAAGTTACGTATTGCACTCGAGTGGAAAGATTTTTCACCTTGTGCTCGTTTGTTTCCCTCGCTGACGCTCAGGATTCTAATTTAGAATCACTCGCTGCGCTCGTGATTCAACTTTAGAATCCTTCGCTTGCTCGGTCATCCAAATCGAGCACGCGGTTAAAAAGGAACTTTCCACTCTTGTATAATAAATAACTATTATGTCACTATTAATGTTTGCTTCTAAGGAATTTTCAATAGGTAAGAAATTTTCTTTAACCAAAGTTGAACGACTATTACTCTTAAACTAACAAATCTATCGTAACCGTTATAATTTTCCTTAAAAATACATGATTATCATGATTTGTCCAAGTTTTTCAAGTCAATAGTTTAACTTTTAGAGAGGAGGATAGTTTAACTTTTAGGGGGCCTACTCGAATAGAATTTACACTTTAAATTTCAAAATTTCACAAACGGATCCCTAAATCGAAAAATAGTCTTAGAAACTTCTTAGTCATTTTAAAGGGCCTATTTAATGATAACCCACACGTTTGGCTAGACGATGAAAAAGAAATCATCCCCAGGTTACATGTAGGGGAGCTATCCTATATTTTTTTTTATAAAACAACTATTCTGCCATTTTGTCGGCGTGATCGATATACATATCTCCACAAAATTACAGCTCTCTAGTGCTAACAGTCTTCAAGCGAAACCGGGGACGGACAGACCGGTAGACATGACGAAACTATAAGGGTTCCTTGTCAGGACTACGAAACCCTAAAAATAAAATACAAGCTGCTGACATACAAACAGATAAATTAAACTAGTTATTTATTGACGTTTCGCAGCCTTCTCAGGCTGCTTCGTCAGAAACGTCAATAAATAAATAAAGTTTCGTGCATTAACCCGTTAAAACTAGTTTTATTTAATGAGTCATGTGCGTGAAAACCTAAGAAACAAATATACAAACAGATGTTGAGAAAGTTAATAATTTAGCTTTCAGATGTTGAAAAGTTAATAATTTAGCTTTCCGTTTGACTACTTGGGTAGGAAATAATAAAGAAAATAAAGCTTTCGTATGATATCATAAAATGTGCAGTATCACATTACTCACTGGTGAATACTGATTGTCCGTTCTCTCATCCATATCCATGGCTATGACCCAAAAATATCAGAATAATCAGCAACGCTTCGTTACATCAGAACACGAAAGGTTGTCTACCTACACAACTATATAAGTTTTCGCATCGCAGAAAGCATCGGGGTGGAATAGATTCATATTTACATACACATACACAAACACTATCCCCTTTATTTAATAAACGAAGGATAAGCTTGGATTTATTTGTTTCTTAGGTTTTCACGCACATCACTCATTAAATAAAACTAGTTTTAACGGGCTAATGCACGAAACTTTAGTTATTTATTGACGTTTCGCAGTCTTTTCAGGTCTGCATCGTCAGAATAATAATTTTTTATTTAATTTTGTCGAGCTACCTAGTCTAACAATCTTTCTAAAGCTATCAAAGTCTCTCGAAGGTAGCTCGACAAAATTAAATAAAAAATCATTATTCTGACGATGCAGACCTGAAAAGGCTGCATCGTCAGAATAACGTCAATAAATAAATGAAGTTTCGTGCGTCGTCAATAAAACGAACAATAAATAAATGAAGTTTCGTGCATTAACCGGTTAAAACTAGTTTTATTTAAGCTTGGATTTGTTACTTCATGTTTTGTCTCTGTTCATTGAATGACAAATGGCATTTGAGTGATAGGAACAAAACACGTGTAACTAGTCAAAGCTTATTCCGCGTTTATTTATAAGGGGGTTTCCCCTAATCTGGCATGGTTCCCTAAACTTAAATCTAAATTTGCAACAGAGTCTTTCTTTAGAGCATTTGCTAAGGAAATAAAGGTTATATTGGTATCGATTCTGGCGTGATTCTCTAAACTTAAAACTAAATTTAACATTAGTCTCTCCTTTTCATTCTGTATAGAGACTGAGAGAAAATGAAAGGATAGGAAGAATTCGACACGGCCATCAGGGCCGCGGTAGCATAATGGTCAGTGCATTTGCCTGGATAGCCAAGGGTGCGGGTTAGAGTCCCGTCTGCTGCCTGTTCCGCGTGGATTTTTGTCTTGTAATATTTTTTTGTAATTTACCTATGTTATTTACGGGATTATTGCCATGTACGGCGCTGCTCCGTACCACTGTTCACATTCTCACTATTCACTCGAAACTATCCTCAACACACAACACAGTATCGAACGCAATAAAATACTTCGTCGGAGGGTAGACCGATATGTCTGCCAATAACAGCCTACCCGCAATAACTTCGGAAACTCGCTAAAAACAAGGTACATGATATCAATCCCGTAAGTAACATCAATTACTATAATTCTTTTTAGTTATTCAAGAAAAGGTAATCTCTTATCTATTAGACAAGTCCGTCCGTCCGTCTGTCTGTGGTGCTGTTACAGCGGCCAAACCGTAAGAGATAGATAAAGAGAATATTTAAGTTATAAGTTAAGAATAGTCTGATAAGACTACAAACCGGATTTGAGTAACGTAGCACTTCCGGTTTTCGAGAAATCACGTGATTTCTATTTTGTAATTATCACAATTTTAATTAACTATTTAAAGGTTTTTTTTTATTATTTTTTTTTAACTAAATAATTTCAAACGAAACCACACAAAATCTCCGAAGTTCTCAATAAATTAAATACATTTTTTAAATCAGGTTTTGGTGAACATTTGGTTCACTGGTTTGGTAGTAATTCATAATCGAGTTAGTCTTTTAATGATGGGTGACAAAATTACTGCAAAGCTTAGCTGCTTACCGTCTGTGTCAGCTTTGATATAAGGTCCCATCGCGTCGCAGTTAGGGGTAACGCTGACTTGGCATTTTCCGTTGACTGCTGACTTTCTTCCGTTGAGCTCAGTTATTATGATACTGGAAATATAATACAAGCAAAAAATGGAAATATCATTAGTTCTTCTTTATCTTATGTGACTTCGTGAATCAACATCAATTATATTGAAATCATTTTTTAGCTTGACGACTTTCTGTAAAATAGTACTAGAAGACAAAAGAGCCCTTGCCGATTTTCTTTCTGTTTTTTCTCAATACAAAGTCAAGTCAAAGTAGATTTGCGAACCGATGGCGTAGCTTTTAGACATACATGAGAGCCTGTAATAGCCTAAACTGAATAAACTATTTCTTTTCTTGACAGCTTTTATCATTTGCGGATCAAATGCGGGATGATACGCGGTTTATTAGGGTTCCGTATTAGGTCCGGAAGAATCCCTAAATGGGGATCCCGCGGCTTCGCGCTAAGCAGCTTAGAGGGTGTTCGCAGGGTTTTTAGCGGATATTATGCCGTAAAGCGCCCGTAAGGGTTACGGGGTCCTCAGTGGGCAGCCACTGCTGGGGCTTGTAAGGCTTGCGGGAGCCAGGTGTGAGGTCCGTTCGGCGGTGTGCCTCTTAAAGGCGCCGTCGTCTGTAAATAGTACTTTTTGCCTGCGTATAAAAAAAAAGGGTTCCGTATTAGGTCGCGGAGATGCGGGGAAGTCCCTCGACGAGGATTTCGCGGTTTTGCACTGATCAGCGTAGTGGGTATTTGGAGGGTTCGCGGGCAGGCAGGATAGTATGCCGTAAGCGTTCGTTAGCCGCACAGACTGCTTAACGGCGTCTCCTTTTCGCAGCCGTGTCACTTGCGAGAGGCTAAGTGTGAGGTCCGTTAGTTGGTGTGTCCCTTAAGGGCGCCAACGTCTGTAAATAGAGGTTTTGCCTGCGGGCTGCTCCAAACCTCTAAAGGAACAAAAACTAAACTGTCCGCCGGTCCATCTGTCTGTCTATCAAGTCACTCGACGACATTTGTCTCAGGAATGCGAGGAGGACCGCGGATCTACGGTCTCTGGAAGTTGTAAAAAAATCTAACTTCTAAGTTAACGTAGAAAAAGATACGGCCGTTTATATTGGGTACCTACAAAATTGTACGGAACCCTCGGTGTATGAGTGGGACTCACACTTGTCCCGCTTTTCTTTAATCTTTCACCTATATACATTTCGTTATTCTTACCAGTGCTAAGTAATATCTTCTTCACAGTTGCGAATTGAATTTTTACTTTTAAGAGAAATCCAGAAAACTGGTTCGCGTAAAAATAAAGATTCAATATTCTTCAAGAAACGCACGGCATATATGTAATACTCGCCTTGCTATTATTTCTTGAAGTATTTGATGCCAAGGTTAATAATAAATATGAAGCCAGCCGCTTCTAAAACTTAAGTATTGTAAGTCAATATTACAATTTTTAAAAATGAACTATTATTTGACGACCTCCGCGGCCGAGTGGTTTGTACGCCGTGTTTCAAGGTGTCGCCGACTCGAGAGGTCCCGGGCTCGAATCCCGGTGCGGGCAGATGTTTGTGTGGTGAATACGAGCATTTTTACTCCAGTCATGAATGTTTCATAAGTATGACTATATAAATATACTTATATATGTACAGTATGTGTATTCTATCCGCTACCCTAGTATCCCATAACACAAACCTTACAGTGCTTACTTCGGGGCTAGGCTAATTGGTGTGAGTGTTGGAAATATTTATTTATTATTATTATTATCATAGAAAAGTATGGTTCATAAAAGGTTCATACTATTCTTGAGATGCTAGAAAAAACTCGTCAGTGTAGTGTCACTTAATTATAAGTTTCATTCATGATACCTGTATCAGATTTAACGTGAGTTGCACCAACTACTTAAGCTTTACTGTTCAGTTTAAGTTCAAATTAAGTAAAAATGGGTTGCACCATTTGACGATAGTCAAAATGAGGTCATGATTTGACAATGACAATTACCTGTTCAAGCGAGACCAGTTATAGTAAAATAAATGAAAGAAAAATTTTAATAGAAAATGTTCTAGGCGGACAAGGCAGCAGACAGGAATCGAAATTGAACCCTTTGCTGTCCAGACGAATGTACTGACCATTATGCTACCGCGGCCCTGATGGCCCTGTCGAATTTTCTCTAGTGTTTCTTAAGCTGCAAGTTAGCGCAATCTTTTCGCATTGTATGTAACCCACAATGTCAAATGAATACCTATACAAGTATTAAACATATGAAAGAAGAAATAGCAATTATAGTTGTATTTTTATTTGTTAAGCATTTAACTGCTAGATGTTTTAATCTAAAGAAAATTTTACTTGAAAAAACTGTTGCCTGGTCCGTGTGGAATTTAAAAATATAAATAAAAATAAATTTAACTTTAAATTCAACTAGCTCTGTGGTTGAAATCACACTAAGATGGAAAAATACGTACATAACTGGAATATTTGATTTAATTACAGCTAAAATTTAAAAGTCATCTTGTCTCGACCTTAAACAATACATTTATGATTAATGATCCATATCGTAATGCATACGCTAGTATACGAACTGAATGCTTCGAGATTATGTTGAGTCACTAAAACATCCAAAAATAAGCCTTTTATCTTTACATGACTGTACCTTTTTTTGTGTTATACCGCCACTTCATATTCATGTTTGCTATTTGTAAATTTGACAAATCTCTCCTTTTTTTGTTCGAGTTTGATGAGGATATAGTGCTGTCAAATATTAAATAGTCATGTGAAGTGATAACATAAGAAGGAGGACAAACAAGCATTAGGTCTGCCTCATGGTGGGGGGGACGCCGATAATGGACACTCACCTTGTGGGTGCGTGACCAGCCTCTTGTATGTCTCGCTATACCAGTCCCCTTAGCATGACTAACAAAACGCGATATGATAAAGCGATTTATCGTCACTCAACTGTCAAACTCCATTGTAGTTTGACAGTTAATGTCGATAAATCGCTTTATCATATCGCGTTTTGTTACTCATGCTAGGAGGGCTGGTACAGGTACGCATTTTTCCCCGCCCCCACAACAACGGCCAACTAGAGCCGAGGTCCGAGTCTCAGAGACGCCCTCTAGTCCGACCCCCTCAGGTTCGAGTGGTCTAGAGGCTCTAGACGGAGAGGAGACTCCCCCCGTGGTAAGATGCCATCCGCCTGGAATACCTCTAGAGGCACTCGCCAATTCTCGGCTTGAGGTCCCCTAAGGACTTTGCCGTCCCCAAACCCGGTGACGCTGTAAAGGTCATCTGCGACCAATAGCATACACATAAAAAAAAAAAGTCTCTTGTAGGGTGCCACGTCACTACCAACAGTCCCGGCAATCATTAGTGACCGGTGCAGGAGTATTATCGGGTTTTTACTAGGAAGGACCCTGCTCATTTCACCGAGTTCTGGGCTGGGTGAAATGGGGGGAGGCGTCTTCAGATAAGCACCTTTCGCAATGGTCGGTCATTGGAAGGGTGACCAAAAATTTACTATCTCTCGCTCCTCCGTGCTTCGGAAGGCACGTTAAGCCGTTGGTCCCAGCTGCATCTGCAGTCGTTAGCACCCACCAATCTGCACTGGGCCAATATGGTGGGTCATTGCCAAATCTCCCTATTTCATCCATAAGAAAGGCCTGTGCCGCAGATGCGAAGAGATGGCGCTGCCTTGCAGCTTAAGAATGGCTAGAAGAATTTCGACGCGGTCCGTTAGTGCCGCGGTAGCAATATTTTTAAAGTTAAAATAAACAATAGTATGTTGCGTTCAAATAAAAATTACTCAATCGTTAAATGGTAATTTAAGACAGCTAATCAATTTACTTTGCAAAACATAATTTGTTTTAAAAACCCATGGGCGCGTCATTATCGGTCGATAATATCGCATGCATTATTGCGATATCCGTTTTCATACTAAATGTGAACGGTTACCAAGTTTTACACACTGCTGCGTTAATAACGACGCAATAGAAGTATGACGAAATATCGCCATAACGCATCTGCTAATAACGCGCCTATGGGAGGGAAGGCTTTCCTTGAGTTCTGTGGAACATTTTTTTAATTTAAGGAAAAAGCAATCTATTTCTTGCGATGTTTCTTTGTTATTTCATTTTCTTTTGTGCTAGGTTTTTGGATTATGCACACAAAGATTAAAATGCCAGAAAGATAATTACTTGGATAAAAAAATTATAAAGTTTGTTTGTAAACATATAAAAGCGCGTAATAAACATGTACCTACATTATACTTCCCAATTTTTTAATCAACGATATAATAAGGTACACACGCAGGTTCACGGAAAACAGTTTTCTACCAAACAATCTGTTCAAATGTAATAATACTCGTATTTCTTTTTCGGCTAACTTATTTGCCGGTTCTCAAATAGGATTTCATCGTGATGCGTGCGCTCACAACGAAATTGTGTTTTTGATATGGACACGAGATATTGCGTATATCCTTTTTAGAATCGTGTTACAATTACCTGTTATCTAATTATGTTACCCTAATTATTTGTTTGGGTTTGGTATGTTTTAATGGCGACTTTTGTTCCAACTGGCCCGAAGTTTTAATTAAAATTGGAGTCTAACATTTCATCGCTTTATTTATATTTGAGAACCTGGGCGAAACTGTGATCACTACAACTGTATACGCCATTAATTGGTGCATGTATAGTAATATAAATTTAAATATAAAATTACCTAATTATTTAAAAGAGCAATAAATAACAAATAAGTAATAAACTATGTAGACTATTAAAACAAACTTGGAAATTGTAGTTCATATGTATGAAAATAGATGGCGCTGTAGTTCTTTGCATCGCGCTATGCTATGGTCAAACAAATTCTATCTTGGTTTCATTTCTATTCTTTTGCACCTAAGCTCTCGGATTTTGGAGTCATTTTGGCTTGAACAACAACCAATATGATCTGTTAAGACTTCACTTGCTTGAAATACGGTAGGTAGCTTCCAAAAAGTTCCTCTTTATCCGTAAGTTTCAAATTATCTTGGCCATAAACCCACAATATGATTATAGACCAGGGTCGATAATTTTAAAAATGGTGAAAAGTGAAAAAATATAGTAGGATGAAATCCATTAGAAAAGGTAGAGAATATAACAAAAATGAAAGGAAAAATAAATTACGGGCAATCTGAGATCGGGAAGAGGGAGGGGGTGAGTTTTTAAGGGTAAAAAATGGTTAATCTCGATTTCCGGTAAAACTGCAAGTCCTATGAAAAAAAGTTGAATAGCAAAGTTGTAGGTAATAAAAAGATCTACAACTTTTGTATCGACACTTTTTTCACATAACCTCAAAATTTATGTGAAACATGCGAATAACCGAGTTTTTGGTTTTTGATTGTTATTTTTTGCAAAAAACTTTATTTTTTCACGAAATTTGGTGAAAACTTACCTTTGTATGTCCCAAACATACAGTAATTTTTTTGATTTAAAATATTCATTGTTTCACCTTATTTTGACTTAATATCCAAAAAGCACCCTAATTTTCAATCGAAAAATCTCACATCAAAATATCTGCTTTTTTAAAAAAGTTAGGGTGTTTTTTGTTTGTTGAAATCTCTACTTTCTGATGGTATAAAAAAATATACACTACTATGATAAATGTTCTCAGAAAATGCAAATTAATAATGAAAAAAACTCGAATCCGAAAATCCTATTTTTAATACCTACTTACAACAACTATTTTCGCATGTTTTATGGATTTGTAATTTTTCTGTTTATCAATATAACATGAAATCTTACGTTTTTCGAGTAATTAAAGTGTAAATTTTAATAAATAGTTCAAAATTATACATAATGATTCAAATCAATTTTTCGGATTAGAGTTTTTTTCATTATTAATTTGCAGTTTCTGAGAACATTTACTATAGTAGTGTATATTTTTTTATACCATCAGAAAGTAGAGGTTTCAACAAACAAAAAACACCCCAACTTTTTTTAAAAAAGCAGATATTTTGACGTGAGAATTTTCGATTGAAAATAAGGGTGCTTTTTCGATATTAAGTCAAAATAAGGTGAAAAAAAGAATATTTTAAATCAAAAAAACTACTGTATGTTTGGGACATACAAAGGTAAGTTTTCACCAAATTTCGTGAAAAAATAAAGTTTTTTGCAAAAAATAACAATCAAAAACCAAAAACTCGGTTATTCGCATTTTTCACATAAATTTTGAGGTTATGTGAAAAAAGTGTCGATACAAAAGTTGTAGATCTTTTTATTACCTACAACTTTGCCATTTAACTTTTTTTCATAGGACTTGCAGTTTTACCGGAAATCGAGATTAACCATTTTTTACCCTTAAAAACTCACCCCCTCCCCCTTCCCGACCTCAGATCGCCCGTAATTTATTTTTCCTTTCATTTTTGTTACATTGTCTACCTTTTCTAATGGGTTTCATCCTACTATAATTTTTTTTGGTCTCAAAAATTATCGACCCTGGTCTATTATAGATGTACAGGATTTATTATCAGATCAAGGAAAGAAACTGAAAAATAATGTATTTTTGTGTAGCACTTGTTCGTTTAATTATAAATTAATTACTTTCTTATATGTCTTATATTTATCTTTTGCGTTTAGTTAGATACAAGCCACTGATAGACTGAAAGCAAAGGCTTCCAATGTCATACTCTGAGTACGGAAACTTAAAGCATATTCGTGCATGTGACTTCCATGCTTCACCGTAAGACACTATGACTGCATACTTCAGATGCAGCCGAGAAAACTTACCAACCTATGCTCAACGTATTTTCTAAAGCACGAAAGCGAGAGAGTATTTATTTTTGGTAACTTACATACGTTCCACATTATGACTACTCGTCTCTAATTCTTTAATCTTTAAAGCCAAAAGAACACTATGGAACATGTTTCATTTTGCTTCCCCATTTCATGTCTTTATATTAGTCTGAGGTTTTATGAAGTGATAACTTCTTATGAGAGGGTCAGGGCTTGTTTACCGGTTAATTTTCAAACCTAAATCAGTATCAAGTACATTAGGAGCGTTTTATTTAGGTTTGGCTCTACCTTAACCTTAAAAAAGCGGTTTTCCTAAAAAGCAAAATTAAATAGGTTTTGAATCAATTTAGCGGTTTTTAAAGGGTTTCATTTTGCTCTTACTGACGGCATCGCCTTCGTCGTTTCAATTCAAATTTATAATGATTTTATGTCAGTTTCTTTCCAACTACAGAGCGAGTGAGTGAAGTAGTGTGTCAGTACACAATTACAAAATGAATAACTTGTCTCACTAGACGCTAGCAAACGTGCCAATAAATGCATCAATCTCTGAGCATTAACAAGTTGTGTCTTGATTAGTTCAAACAAAACAAACTGCTTGAAGTTAGAATGCCGACGCGTGCACGTGTCGCTCTGGATTAAACCGGTTTATTAAGGTTTTAGGTACCGCTTTCATTTCGGACGCGCTCCGAACGAAACCTTTACTAATAACCGGTATTAACATTTATTTACCGGTATTTTTGAAACCGGTTACAAGCCCTGGAGAGGGTAAACCGCTTCGTTGCGCAACGCGTTACGCCGCCAGCAGCGTACCCCTCTAAGTTTCACTTCCAAACATTAATATAAGTTCATTACACAAAACGTTAATTTGCAATGAGCTCCTTCTTTTCTGTTCCATTCAAATAAATAATAAATAAATAAATATTTCCAACACTTACACCAATTAGCCTAGGCCCTAGCCCCATAGTAAGCACTGTAAGGCTTGTGTTATGGGATGCTAGAGTAACGGATAGAATACATATACTGTACATATATAAGTATATTAATATAGAAATAAATATTTTACATCCATGACTGGAGTACAAATGCTCGTATTCATCACACAAACATTTGCCCCCACCGGGATTCGAACCCGGGACCTCTCGAGTCGGCGACACCATGAAACCCGGCGTACAAACCACTCGGCCACGGAGGTCGTCATGTAGTACGACATACAGTAAATGAATAAAATAATATGCCAATTCGATTGACATCACCAAAATGTAGTGTTACTTTAGTGTAGTTTTGTAAGGACATCCCTGCCTCTCTAAAAAAGATGTATAAAGATAAATGAGGTTTTCATGTCAGCTTAATTTCACGCATCTCAGAGTTCAATGTCCTCTTAATGTTTGGGGTATGAATACAACAAAGAATATTAAAGCAGTTTTCGTTAAATGTAGTATGCTTTTTATGATATTAATATGACTTAGCTTGCTTTATGGGTTGGATATAAACATGACCTTGGCGGATTGTGAAAGTAAAAGAAAGGCTGTCATTTCAAATGAGTTGTTTGCATGAAATAATATCACCTACCCACGGCAAAATGTGATAGCTTGACTGTTATTTTATTTCACCACGCAAATACAGTTGAACGGATTTAGATCAACTTTGACACACGAAAAGTTTATATTACCTGAATTAGAACAGAGAATCATATAAAAGATTGTTGTATGTCTTGGGAAGACTATACTCATTAAGTTTCCTAAGAATTTTTAATGTTATATTATTATCCAAATGTTTGAATAACATACATATATACATGAAAAGTAATGATGTTTCAAGAAAAATCATTCCTAAACCCATGCCAATTATGTTTTTGTGGTTGCAATTCATAAAATAGTTTCATTCAAAGATACGTTATTATATTTGTTTCTTAGGTTTTCACGCACATCACTCATTAAATACGTTATTATGTTGCATTTGTCTGTCTATTGTAACAAGACTAGGGCTGCCATCTCTAAACTGTGGCAACCAGGATAAGACGCGTGATAACCCCGGATTTTGAAGCCCATAACCCGGACAGACCAATAAAAAAACAGTTAAAAATGTCACAAATCAACTTTTTTATGTTGATCTAGGCAAAAGAGCTAGCGGTCTACCTCATAATAAGTGGTCATTGCTGCCCATGGACACTTGCAGCACCTAGGGCCACTCATGCGTTGCCGTAAATTTTTAAACCCGGACTACAAATAAAACCCCGCCCGGACGCTCCCCGGACGCCCCGTAAACTAGGACAAATCCGGGGAAACCCGGACGGATGGCAGCCCTAAACAAGACTAACAAGAACTCTGTTTATAAGTGAAATTAAACGATGCATAACTGAATTATGGTTACAATATATTATATTGTTCACATTTTACTTAATTCTATTTATTATAATCGAAAAACTAGGAACACTTCAAGATCTTTTAAGCCCACCATTCACTACACGCACCGCGAGCCGAACCCCGAGCCGTACCCATTTGTGGACAAATCCGTCATTGCCCACACACTACACGAGCGCTGAGTTGTAGTCCAGTTGCTTCTGTACTTTGGTGAGCCTCGCGCGTATAGTTCTGCCCTACCTTACCACGCCACCGGTGCTTTCCAAACGCACAAAAGTCGCTTTAGTAGTCGGTGCAATACTTTTAACGGAGAAAAAAAAGGAAAAAGCGCGTCTGGACAAAGGAATGACTGAAACAACGAACAAAATATACTTATTTAAAATTGCTGCAATGCATTCAGTCCTGTGAACCACTAGTAGTTTTCTCTTTAAACAGCAGGATAAATTCTTGTCAAAACTCTTTATGATCGTCGAACGACATGCTATTAAACTCGTTTACTCGTTCGTGATACAAACAACACAATATAGGTAATATCACCGTGACACAACTGCGTGCACGCACTACAAATGACTGACAAGTTCACCGATAAATCTGTGAAAGCACACACACGTACGGACTTGTACGGCGCGGCTTGGGTGCGAGCCACGAGCCGCGCTCACCAATACATTCACACGCGGGTTTGTCTGCGGACTTGTCGCTGGCGACAAGTCCGGCGGACGGGCGCGCTTGTGAATGGTAGCCTTTACAGTTCGAAGTTACAGGTCGCACGTAACTCTAACGCATAACATAACACGGAGGGGATAGCTGCGCATGGGTACGACTGGAGAGCCAATCGGCGCAACGCGCGCCCACCCGCGCACCTCGTTTTCCCCTAAGACATCTTAATTTTTACTTCTGCGCAATAACGGTCAGCGTTAGAGTTTCGTGCCGCGACTTATACGTAGAGGATTCGATCCCGGGATCCCGGGCATATTTTAGTCCCGAAATTTTCGGGATTAAATGTAATGAATCCCGGGATTTTCGGGATTAATATATTTTTTATATAAGTCAATAAAAATGTGCGTAAAATGAAACGCACGTTTTCATTCGACGTTTTGATGGCCATCTTGTTTACACAGCTGACTTCATTTATTTTTGCCAACGACCGGTATCGGATAATGTGTAAAAATGTGTAAAAATTACGCTTCACGTCGTGTAAGTATTGATATTTTTTTTTGTTTCTTAGGTTTTCACGCACATCACTCATTAAATAAAACTAGTTTTTACGGGTTAATGCACGAAACTTTATTTATTTATTGACGTTTCGCAGCCTTTTCAGGTCTGCATCGTCAGAATAATGATTTTTTATTTAAAATTGTCGAGCTACCTTCGAAAGACTTATATTGAGCTTTCGGTTATTTCATTGGAAGATTTTTAAAATTTTATTGTCTATGTATGAATTTATTATTTAATTTACTTAATAAAGTATTTTATTTAAAATTCTTGTTTGTAATTTGAGTTTATTTATTTGACCCTAACTACCGTAAACTACCACCGGTTCCAAAATTGGGAGACCTTCCTGAGAAGAACCGGCGAAACAAACTCAAGAGAGGCTTTCTATCTCCTTCTTATGTTAAATTATGCAAACAAAAAGAACTAATAGTATCTGATGGTCTTGCAGTGTGTGCTCGGGGTTGGGATTTTATCTCCTGTATAATAGGTTCCCAAGCTGGTGGTATATACCAACCATCTTCCCTATTGAAATTTGGATATTTTTTAATCTCAATAGCCTCGCGCATCATTCGAGGAACGAACCGCCGCTCAGCTGCAAGGATCTGTGGTCTATCAAATCTAATGTAGTGGTTTGGTCCCCCTAATGCATGTTCACACACTGCAGATTTATTTTCGCGCCTATGTTTCATATGAAACATAGGCGAAACGTCAATAAATAAATAAAGTTTCGTGCATTAACCCGTAAAAACTAGTTTTATTTATTGATATTTTTTTTGTTAATTGATCTATCAACGCACAGCCCAAACAAACCACTGGACGGATCGGGCTGAAATTTGGCATGCAGGTAGATGTTATGACGTAGGCATCCGCTAAGAAAGGATTTTGATCAATTCTACCCCCAAGGGGATAAAATAGGGAATGAAAGTTTGTATGAAACTTTGTCAATTTTAAACCGATCGGACTGAGACTTTGCATGCAGGTATAAGAAGAATCATAGATGAATGTCATTGTGTATAATACAAGCCTGAGAACAAAAACAGTAGTCTACACTTCAGCTCTACACCGAAGCGAAGCGAGGGCGGGCCGCTAGTTCATGTATAAAACAAGACCTACAACAAAAGCTATTGTCTACACCGAAGTTATTTCATTAAAAAGTGATTAAATTAAGTGTAATAAATTATTATAATGGGATCATGTTTAAGTTAAGTAGATAATGTTTATATACAGAACATCAGGCTGCAAAATGCCTTTATACATATTATACGGGCTATTTCGTATAACTTGTTTTGTAAAATAATTAATTATATGTTATGTACTTTACTTTTTCATTGTAACTCCAACAAATTGTATTAAAAAGGCCATTTTTAACTAATAAGTTACTCAAATGATAGTTTAATGCGCGCCATTGCTTATGCTAAAAAGCGCTACAGGTAGTGGAGGGAGGGTTTTCCCTTAGCGCGGCACAAGCAGTGAGCGCCTGAGCACCATTAAGTAACGTATAAGTAGAGGCTTCGATCCCGGTCGATTTATCTAATCCCGGGATTTCGGGATTATCTTCAGTTAATCCCGGGATCCCGGATAGTCCCGGGATTGTATTGGTAATAGAAAGTGGTAACGAAAAACACTAAAACAATTCAAAATCTACTTTTTTATTTTAAATCTTTAGTTAAATCTTTAAAAAACAAAACAAAATTATACTTTATTCTGATAAAATAAACAAACTAGGCACTTCTGTAAATGCAATAGTTTCATATATTTATTTTACAACAAACTGAAAAAAAATCTTAAGACTTGCTTAGATATATTGTAAAAAAGTATAGGTGGTCCTTATTATTTTGGCACGTTGCCTTAGTAGCACAATCTGCTTTCACGGAATGTTTTGAAGATAGATGAGTATGTAGGCCTTTGGTTGATCCTCCTAAAGTCTTTAAAATAGCTAAGCGACGCTTATATTGTGCTTAGCTACCCGCTTTATCGCTTAAAAAAAAACAAAAAACTATGTCAGCCAGTCACCTTTGAGTTTTATATATATAGAAAATCCATTCGAATAAAGTATAATTTTTATTTCATTTTATTAAGTTCATAATGGTGAAATCGCAAGAAAATCGGTTCCGTAATTTTTGATATCATCGCGAATATACAAATTAAGTCAGATGGTGCGCGGCACTATGTGTATATAACTAGTGGAGCTTACTGTCCCAGAAATATGTTTCAGATTGAGCGAATAATTCCCTATCTCATGTAGCTTTTATCAGAATAGGCGACTAGCTCATTAGCTTGCGACATTATAAAAAAGTCAAACAGATAGAATGGTATTAAGGGCTCCGTACCTGAATGGATGGAACCCTCATAAGCTTCCGCTGTATTTCTATAGAGTGGTATAACAAAAATAAATGGATTTAAAAGAGGACAAAAAAAGTGTTTTTTCTAACATTTTTGCATGACAATCATATAATCGTTGTATACTTAACATTCTCTGGTACGCACGGAATCCTTTGTATAGAACCCCAAATTACATTCGACAGGTTCTTATAGTAACGAGAAAAGGAAATTAAATTATGACTCATTCGATTACATCACTCTAGTTAGGTAATCTAATGAATTGTCCCTCCGATACTAAGAATTCCCTGCGGCGTATGTTAGCATAGGCCTGAGGTATGTTCTGAAGTGTGTACAGAAAAATATGATGATAGGACAAGTAATGGAGTGTTTACAAGACCTTAGCGGCTTACTCAAATTATTATATTGAACTACTAGCAGCCGCCTACGACTTCGGCTGCGTTATCTTAGTTATATACAGGGCGTCCCACGGCTACCTCGCACGGAGGGAAAGTATATTAAATATTGAAGATAGGATATTTTACTGAAAGAAGACATCATTTTATTTTTAATAATAACTAGAACTGCAACGACAGTTTTTTTTTAAATGGACTGCTACAACTGGGTATCAAACTCGTGAAAGGACATTGGGCAAAAATGTATGGACGCTGCACCCACGTCTGCCACGGCTTAAACTAAATTTTTTTGAAAGGTATTATAGTCAAGATCATCTGTGCCAAAGCGCATCAAATTCCATCCCGGGGGTATTTAGTTATTTTAAGTTAAATATGTACAAGTACTATAACGAACGAACATGAATGAAACAAGGGAATTAATTTAGTTAGTTACTTTGACCCTACATAGGGTTCTCAGGAATTATAGTTCTTCACAAGGTGCAAGGGTGCCCCCTTATGTTATTCTGCCGCGCTAGAGTACATCCAAAAATCCCCGCATGGGTTGGGCTTTTTTTTAAACATTCTGTTCGTTATAGTAAATTGTCTTCTATGTAAAACGGAGCGACCACAGATTACACAAACTTGTTCACGTTTGGGAGAAGACATGATTCCAGTTCATCCATACTAATTGACAAAACCGATAATCGTGTTCCAAAGCGTGTTAGATAAAAATCAATCAAGTAGCAGGAAGAGCATAATCCCAACGAAGTAAGACGAGTCGACTATTTGCAACTGCAAGTCCTTCATCATCATTAAACCGTTTTGAAATGTCTCAGTAAGAGCAAGCGCTGGATGGTCGGCAGGCTTTGTCGTATATCTGGTTGTATAGTACGATATGGCATATTATTATGATTACTAATAATATAAAATGAAGGTGCTATAAAATGAATTTATTCAGCTACTTAAATATGCCCATGTGTCATATCTATTGACTACCAGGATATTTTTTACGGTGTCATATCTTTTGACTCCCAGGATATTTATTTTCGGTGTCATAATAAAAAAGGCTAGTTTTTCATAGATCTGTCGATTCATACTAATTACATTGTTGGCGGAGTTGGATGCGTTTTGCCCATTGTCCTTTCGAAAAAAGAAACACGGCATTTTATGATAACCATCGAAAGGGTTAATCATAAGCATTATTTTATGCTAAATAACATAGCATTTTAAATGAAAAAAAAGAAGTTAAATTTATCATTTTATTTAAAATTATTTAAACAAACTAATATAAAATCGGATACGCCACAAAGTAAGTTAAAATGTTGAGTACATCGTCGTTGACTTCTTCATGAATGATTCAAAATGATGTCTTCTTTCAGTAAAATATACTATCTTCAATATTTAATATACTTTTCATCCCACCACCTCGGAAAGTGTAATTTTGCGCTTCGAAATCTGGCTGGAAAATTCTATTTTATTCGCTTGAGCGGCAAAGTAGATTTGAATTTAGAACATCACATATAATGAGTACTCAATATAATTGTAAATTCAAAACGTCATTAAACCTATTTAATGTAACCTCTATGGTGCCAAATTTATGATTAGAACTTTTTAAATTGTGAAAAAATTTAAATTTGGAACCTTCTTGGTTTCTTTGTTTTATTTGCGTGCTTCGCGCCATTCTAGTTTTTCACGTTTTATTGCTTAAATATTTTGTCATTATAAATTGTTTTCTTTTTCATTTTGTCATTTCCTCGCTGAGGTGGGATGAAAAGTTACGTATTGCACTCGAGTGGAAAGATTTTTCACCTTGTGCTCGTTTGTTTCCCTCGCTGACGCTCAGGATTCTAATTTAGAATCACTCGCTGCGCTCGTGATTCAACTTTAGAATCCTTCGCTTGCTCGGTCATCCAAATCGAGCACGCGGTTAAAAAGGAACTTTCCACTCTTGTATAATAAATAACTATTCCCTCCGTGTGAGGTAGCCGAGGGAAACCCTGTATAGTTTTTGAGAATCCCAAACACAGAACGCCGAAAGAGGTTAGAAAGCTGATCGTAAACTTCTATTACAGTTCGTGAGTTACAGCTAACGGATGGAAGCACAATGGAGGCGTATTAATAGGACTTTGATATCATACTTTGTATACGAATGTGTAATAATATTTTGCTAGCATTTTAAAAATAAGCTTTTATACAAAATATATCGAAGGCAAATCAAAGCAATCAAAATCGTTTATTCAGTTACGCACAGTACGACTTGACATGTATTATTTTGACGACCTCCGTGGTCGAGTGGTTTGTACGCCGGGTTTCATGGTGTCGCCTACTCGAGAGGTCCCGGGTTCGAAGCCCGGTGGGGGCAGATGTTTTTGTGATGAATACGAGCATTTGTACTCCAGTCATGGATGTTTAATATGTATTTCTATATAAATATACTTATATATGTACTGTATATGTATTCTATCCGTTACCCTAGTATTCCATAACACAAGCCTTACAGTGCTTACTTTGGGGCTAGGCTAATTGGTGTGTGTTGGAAATATTTATTATTATTATTATACCGGTGTCGATTCTGGCACGAATCCCGAAACCCAAACTTAAACTTGACAATAGTATATCCCTGTCACTAGCTATAGAGAATGAAAAGGAAAGCCGATTTCAAATTTAGTCCTATGCTGAGAAAAACATGCCAGATTCGACACCACTATCCGTATCAACAGCAGCAGCGCTGAAAAGGGCCCAGTTTAGCATACTGTCGGTGTGCACTGACACTGATTTCAACTGACAAGTGGATGCCAAACACTAGCGATTTTTTTATAATTTAAAAAGAAAAAGTATATTAAATAAGGCCAAGGCTGTGGGAAACAGCTGCCTTTGCTATATGATAAGAAAATTGAATTAAAAAAACATATGGTTACAATACAAGCATAGATTTTAAAAGATATCGTTATATATCGTTAGGCTGACGTTAGTTTATTCATATTCTTAAACTTTTGTTTACTATTGTGATTAGAAATCGTACTTTGCAGTAAGGATAGTGACGGGGTAAAATAAACGAAATTCTATTTAGTCAGTCATGTAGATTATCAAAATGTTATGGACAATTATTTTATGATTTTATTTATTTTTGAAGCATTTATTTAGCTGTTAGATGTTTAAATCTAAAAAAAAGTTTGCTAGAAAAACTTTTTTATTTTTACAATTATTTTTCTTTTGTCAATTAAGCAAAAAAAAAAAATACAAAGATAAAACGCATCACTTTGGCAGTGGGGGTTCTGATGTCACTGCTAAGTAAAGATTGTACCAAGACGTGACTTTATTAAATATTTCAAATCATTATATCTCTGTGATGTTTTGATTATGTGAATGCATAAAAAATACGTGACCAACACTTTTTAATAATGTACCTGATAGATGAAGAAAAAATTTAGTCATTATCCGTATAGAATACGGATAGTAACTAAATTCTTCTTTCTTACTAAATTACAAAAAGTGCGATGTCGAAGTTATGTCTTGGCCGCTCGACCCAAGGATTAACTTAATTTAAATCTTCTGGACATTTCTTCTTTACTTAATATTAAATGCCTCTGAGTTAAATTACATTTATTATAATGGTACTTCAGTGTAACGGCCGTTGTTTTCGATGTTCGAGCCTCATTAGGAACGTAATCGGGCATGTTTCGTTAATGATTCGCCGTCGAGATGATGTTCAGCGTGGTAACAAAGTTCGTTAATGATTTGTGCTCGGTATTGTCTCTGTTTCATTTATATAATAAATCATTATTTAGGATTTTGTTATTTTATTTATGTTGTATCATTGATACGTCTTCACTTGGTTTCAGTGTACAATATAAGGTTTTCCCCTAAAACGTAAAATAACATAGAAGTAAACCTTTCTTGTAAAGTTATGTACCTGATGGTGAAAACCGCATAATCACACTGATATTACAAAGGCGAAAGTTTGCGAGTGTGTATGCTTGTTACTAAAGTATAATTTAACTATGTACAATTAACTATTTTTGTAATACAGTAGCAACTGAGCGCAAATTCTGATGTAATGATTTTTAAACTAAAACAGAATGTCAGCTCTCATTAAGCACTTTTTATGTTTAATTACGTGGACATTATTGTTGATAAACAATGACTAATGCTAGACAGCTATTGTGAGACAGGCTTTTGTCTTGAATAAATGAAAAAAAAAACCGGTTCATTCTAATCACCATGAAACGCACTACCTGTAGATATAACTTTGATAGTTATGAAATATGAAATATTGAAATATGAAATATGAAATATTTATTAATATATACAATACAAAGATACAATAAAATAGTGATCGATAATAACTGCATTAGTTATAAAACTGTGTCGCAGTTATTAACGCCCACCTCCAGAAAACAATTTTTCGCTACAATAATTTTAATCTTAATCCTAATTTAATATTAAAAAAGAAATTAAATGTGTGTATGTGTGTGTATGTATGTGAGCGTGTGTGTGTGTGTGTGTGTGTGTGTGTGTGTGAGGTACGTATAGCCCAAATTTACATTAGATGATCAGGCCAAACCCAATAAAGCACCAAATAATGCCTCTGTTGTAAATAATATACTTATTGAGAAAATCAAACAGACTTCCGAGGTAGAAATTGACTTGATTTAATTGTTGTCCACTGCATACATACACACATATGTATACTATTTATACTATGTATGTAATATAATGATCGATGAAAATGTATTCATGTAATGCATAAGAATCTATAGCAAACGGGCTTTAAGAGGATTTGAGACTGGGGGTCGTAACACAGGTTTTGTAACCTAGTACAATCTCCAGCTCTCTCGAAAAACTGCATTGTTATTACTGTTTTTGTCATTCAATACCCTTTAATTAATTATAATGTTACTTTGTGACTTTGTAAGAGAAAATAAATAAATCGTTATAAGAAGGTAATTTGATAATTATTATATTACTAGCAAACCAGTGAACCAAATGTTCACCAAAAAAAAAAAAAATGTATTTCATTAATTGAGAACTTCGGAGATTTTGTGTGGTTTCGTTTGAAATAGAAATCACGTGATTTCTCGAAAACCGGAAGTGCTACGTTACTCACATCCGGTTTTGTATTGTAGTCTTATCGGACTATTCTTAACTTATAACTTAAACATTCTCTATATCTATCTCTTACGGTTTGGGCGCTGAAACAGCACCACGGACGGACGGACGGACTTGTCTAATAGATAAGAGATTGTTTATTATTATCATAGATAATTAGTGTGTACCGATAACACTCAAATATTGGCGGAAGCTGGCACACATTTACTAAAAACGGTTAGGGGGAATAGTGGAGCGCGTCTTGGTGGATTGCAATATATATCTGAATATTGGTGATACAGAATCCACGCGCTGAATTCCCGCTCGTTCTAAATTCGATGATGTGCCATTCCGAAACAAAGATGAGGCCACGCCTTTGGCGCGAACAGCCTGAATGGGATTCAATTATAAAGAATGACACTACAATTTCTATAGGACATTCAAACGTGAGGTATTTTCTATTAAATACTCTACACAAAGAATCTTTGATCATTTCTCAAATAAAAAATTCCGACCTGGGACCTTTCTTTGTACGTTTACAGATAATTGATTAAATACATCACGAAGCTACAAAAAGCTAGTTAGTTGAAGTTTGTCTTATATTGGCTATTACCTAATCTGTGATATTAGACTAGTCAATATAAATAGTCACTTAATTATATTACATATAAATAATTATATTACAAATTAGAAATTTCTTGCTAGACTTTGCCTTGTCGACTTTAGCATTCAATAAATACCTATTGACCAATACAACTACATAGAGTTCTGTAGTCAAATTTTAGATAATTCCATAGGGTCCTTATTCACGTAAGCATGAGCTAGTACTAGCTTTTGATTTACTGGCCGGAGTACGGGCTAGCACTAGCTGATGAGTTCTTGGCCAGAGTACTAGCTGCTAGTACTCACTTTTGATTTACTTACCGGAGTACGAGCTAGCACTAGCTTTTGAGTTACTGATCGGAGTACGAGTTAACACTAGCTTTCGAGTTACTGACCGGAGTACGAGTTAACACTAGCTTTCGAGTTACTGGCCGGAGTTACAAGTACCTGTGACATCGTTAATCCGAACAATAATAGCCTGGTTTTGGCAACATCAGCATTATGCTGAGTTTCAATTTTATTGTTGTGTCTCAAACAAGATTTTGATTTTCGTTCTTTGTACTTTTGTCAAATAGCTTAATTACAAGATCTGGCTATTGATCTTTTTGACATTGGCTTTTATTTTGTAATCATGATAGTAAACGGTAGTTACAGTTTTTATTTTCTTTTTATACCGTTAGAAAGCCACATAGATTTACAACAATGCTAAAAACAAACGTTAAAAAAACGACGGGTTGCACTCCGGCAGTGCCAGCAGAAGTGAAAACTTGAATTTTAACGTCGTGCATTTTTGATATTTTGGAATGGTTAGGGAATAATTTTGCACGAATTGCTTTAATTATCAGTATAAAAGTACTATCATTTATTTATGTGGTAGAAAACAATATTTATTGCGCTATCGTACACAAACATGACAATTTATATTTCATTAAATTTTCATTTATTGTAATATAAATTGTCATTGGTATTTTCTTCGCAATAAAGCTGCCACCTGGACGTCCCAGATAGAGCCTTATTATTATAATACGATAAAATAAAATATTACTATGTTTCGCCCAATATATTGAAAGTCAACAACCTTACCAATTTTATTGTTTTCGTCCTACGCCACTTGTCCTGACGCGAGTTTAACATTTTTTACCCATACAAAAAATGTGTTCAACGCCGCTAAAAAAGTTTTCACTTCAAAAATTCTCAAGACTAGTTTTTAAATTGTTTTAAGTGTACTACTAAATCTTACGATTTTTGAAGTGAAAACTTCTTTAGCAGCGTTGTACCCTTTTTTTTGTATGGGTTAAAAAATGTTAAACTCGCGTCAGGTTAAACACGGGCTGATCGCATCATGACACATAATAAAATTGGAAAGGTTGTTGAATTTCAATATATTGGACGAAACATAGTAATATTTTATTTTTTCGTATTATAATAATAAGTCGCTATCTAGGACGTCCACGTGGCAGCTATAACCTCTCAACTGCGAAGAAAATGTATTTTTTTACAATAGATGTCGCTAGGTGCGCTTAAATGTGATTCATGTAAGTTGATTTTTCTGAGAGATAAACTTTTTTAATGTAATATAAATTGTCATGTTTGTGTACGATAGCGCAATAAATAAATATTGTATTCTACCACATACATGATAGTACTTTTATACTGATAATTAAAGCAATTCGTGCGAAATTATTCCCTAACCATTCCAAAATATCAAAAATGCACAACGTTAATATTCAAGTTTTCACTTCTACCGGCACTCCCGGAGTGCAAGCCGTCGTTTTTTATATTGAGAAATACCTTTGGAAATACGTTTAGTCCCTCAGTTTACATACAGTAACGGTATTTGCCTTCGGATTGGACATATTTGTGTACGCCGTTTTCCATATCGTTACTATAAATACACTTAGCAAATACAATTTCCAATAACATTAAATTCACATAGACGAATGTACGAACACGTATAAAGACATTTTGTAAGTACGGTTCAAGTTACTTTCTTGGATTTAATCTACTGATACACTTGACGTGGCCGAAAAGGTTTAAAGACGTGAAATGTAAATAGACAAGTAGCAAATATATGAAACAAATAGTATTTTAAAACTAAAGATATATTTTATGTTGTTAACATAACCATCCAGCTGCGGATTAGATCACATGACTTAGGAAGATTTAATAATCATCAGAGCTTCTTAATCGTCAAATTCTCTATGAAAACCTTAGATTAAAACAAAAAGGGAAGATACGGCACTCGCGGCTCAAAAGTGATCCGCTTAAATTGTGGTGCGTGACAATAGTTCCCTTTAGTCACAATTGGACATTGAAACACGCTGTATGTGCACTCAATATAACAATATTGCGTATATTCTATGTTATAAAGATAAAACAATGTCTTCGATGCTTTGCTTTTATAAAAAAACACAAACAAATAATTCGAAATCTATAACAAATGCCTCGGCAACACTTTTGAATTTTTTCATTTCATTAGTAAAACTGTAATTGGTTCTCAATAAGGGTAATGTTAATTTACTATCATTTACATTTTATGTTTTTCGTGAACGTTTAACTACTGGTTTCGTTACATATTATACGTAATGAATGAATAACCTATACTGCCTGCCTGCGATCGTTAAACTTGATGATGTTATCATCATTGCGTGTTCGTGACGCTTATATTACACGGCCTGTGATTTTATCATTGACAAAATAGTTTCGTAGTTAGAGGCGCTTCCGATATCAGTGTACGTAATGGGCCTGAATATTGTATAACAGCAATTAAGTCTACTAATGAGTGATTGTACCTAAATAGTATGTTTTTTTATTACGATGACCCGTTTCGATTTTTAACATGTTTACATAGTGCGACGTACCCTCTCAGACTGGGAAGGCGGAGTTTCCATCGGTGGAGTCAAAATTACCAACTTGCGCTACGCTGATGACACCATACTCGTTGCAACTGATGAAGCTGAGATGGAAAAACTGCTGGAACGATTGGGACGAGCGACCGGAGAACTTGATATCATCATCATCAGCCTCTTAATGTCCCCACTGCTGGGGCACAGGCCTTCCCTATGGATGGAATAGGGAGATTGGGCCATGACCCACCACGCGGGCCCAGTGCGGATTGGCGCACCCGCCAATCGACTAACGACTGAAGATACAACCGGGACCAACGGCTTAACGTGCCTTCCGAAGCACGGAGGAACTCGAGATAGAAATTTGTGGTCACCCATCCAATGACCGACCACTGCGAAAGTTGCTTAACTACAACGATCGCAGCCGAACGCGCTAACCAGCTGCGCCATCGAGCTCCTCTTGATATGTCGATCAGCAAATCGAAAACTAAAGTCATGGTCATAGACCGAACAAAATAACTGGAGCTCAGGGGGATACTCGATCCAATATGTGGACAGCTTTGTGTACCTTGGTTCTACCATATGTAGCGATGGCTCATGCGAACCGGACGTTCGAAAGCGGATTGGTATGGCAAAAAGCGCGATGACACGACTAGGCAGGATCTGGTCAGATAGATCGATCTCACTAAAAACCAAGATTGGCCTGGTGAGAACTCTGGTGTTCTCTATATTCACCTACGGTGCAGAAATATAAACCCTCAAAAAGGCAGACAGATCTCGTATTGACGCATTTGAGTTGTGGTGTCGGAGGAGAATGTTACGAGTTTCGTGGTCAGCCCACCGCAGAAATGCGTCCAATTTTTAAAGAAGTGGGAGTCACCGTTAGGCTATCCACATTCTGTTTGCATAGGATCCTCGAATTTTTCGGTCAAGGAAGAAGAGCGATACCCTGGAAGTGCTCCTGGTGTCTGGAAAAGTACAAGGAAGGCGACTAAGAGGAAGAAGCCCCATGCGCTGGACAGACCAGATCCGCGACAATACCAAAACTGGAGTCCGCGATGCACTCCACAGTGCCGAAGACCGCAACAAGTGGAAAGCGATCGTCCACAAAATAATTCGTGGAGGTCACGACCCTCAGCAATAGGAGCACGACACAAGGAGGAGGAGGACATGTGCGAATTGAACTATATTGTGGATGTGAAATATGGAGTAGTAAACGAAACGACTGATGTCACTCAACTGAAACCTGCGTATAGTTACAATACGGTCACGAAAGATGAGCACTGCGAAAAGGCATTTTTGAAGTGAAACTTTTTTCGGACGGGGTCTAAATGGAAAAATCCTATGGAAAAGATGAAACGGAAATGCGTCACCAGCGTCAGACGACTATATATATGTGTGTGTGGGATTTTTCCGCAGCTCTTCCCGACGAGCACAAAAGTTGGAGGGTAACTCGGCGAAGGCTAAAACACTACGAGCGTCACAAGCGACAATATATATATGAGTGATGCGTGTACTGCTCCATTCCCCTGTGCCTTAAGCACCGCCTGATGTCAGGTTATTTAAGAAAAGATTTTTTACTTCAGATGTGTGGTAGGTGCACCTTAATTTTTAGGTGCTCTTGGAGGTGCGGGGTGTGGCGCGATGATGGAGGGACCCCATTGGTGCGCGCGCGACGTGTGATAGGTCGCCGAGTCACTGTTGTCCATCGTGGTATTACACAGGCGAAATATCCATTAAGGAGTGTACAATCGTACATGCGCAGACGGCTGCCATTTGTGATCAACTTTCGTGAACCGATCTGTACGCTTCCTGCTAACTTAACGCGTTGGTCATTGTTCGTGGATATAATGCATTTTTTCTCCCTGTCATCTAAAAATAGCGTAATTATTACTTACGAGCGTTACATCAGTTGGAAGGTAACAGAATTCCGTTGTGCCTTTTTTGGTACGGTATCCTAGAATCAAATTATAATACATAACATCATATGATATTATATTCTCGAATTAAATGTATAAAGACGACCTCCGTGGTCCAGTGGTTTGTACGCTGGGTTTCATGGTGTCGCCGAGTCGAGAGGTCCCGGGTTCGGTGTCTCGGTGGGGGCAGATGTTTGTGTGATGAATGTCCATATGTATTTCTATATAAATATACTTATATATATATACTGTATATGTATTCTATCCGTTACCCTAGCATCCCATAACACAAGCCTTACAGTGGTTACTTTGGGGCTAGGCTAATTGGTGTAAGTTTAATAATGAAAGTTTTTCAACCAACCTTTAGATATCTTTGACATTTTATTCATTGTACTCGCTCGCGTGGCATTCCAATCAGCTAGCAACCGAGAGTTGTTCTTTGTTATGAAACTATGAAAATTTTTGCTTTAGTTGTTACCCTGCGAACAATGAATACATTGAATTTTATCCCTGAAGCAGTGACTATGCCACAGTTGTTAGAAAAAGTTAGTCAGGCAGGTTCTTGCGCTGTATGGCTGAAAATTGAATTAAAATAATTAAAATCCACTATGAAAATAGTGGTTCTGTTACAGTTACATTTTTTCAAATTCGTGATATTTTCGGACAACATAATGGTCCTTCTGAGACCGCTATTAACAATTTATTCGTTTTAAAATTGAGTCGACAGGCTCGATACAAAATGTGCCAACTCCAACGCGTGTTCGACCGGGTCGTTCAACTGAAAGCATCGCAGCCGTGAGCCACAGTGTTGAAGCAGATCCAATTAATCATCTTCATCTAAATTTTTTATTGAAGTTATACTTCTTTAGCCGCGTTATGAAAAAATTATGAGAGTGAAATTTTAAGATGTGCGCGCAACACTATGAAGTCCGCCGCTAAACCGCACATTACTCGTAAGTCTCGAAAAAAAGCTTCCAACAAAATAGTAATAGGATCTCTTAGTCGCACATGTTGGGACGCTCGTCGCCTCTGATCACTGTTTTCATATTTATAATATTTATCCACATGTTTCTAATTTCTATATTCTTAACACGTGTTATAATGTTATACAAATGCGAAATTTATATGTGCTAATAAATTTTATTCAGTAGTGATTTAAATTGAGTATTTTGATTATTTATTAAATTTTTCAAATTAAAACTGAACTTTATTGACTGCGTTGACTATCCTTTTCCAATCCTTTTATTATCTTATTGTAATTAATTATCTGCATGCAATTAAAGACTATTTTTTAATAATTCCAAAAAGAAGTATAACTTCTCACGCGCGTACTTAAGTACACGCACCCATATTTTTTTTAGAAAACAAAGTTCTTGTTGAAAAACCCTATAGAAGTCCGGTCCGCCTTCGACTTCTTTGTGTTTTGGTATTTAAAAGGTGCGGAACTTACGACACACGGCTACGAGACTGCAGCTACAGAAGCCCCTCCCACTGCTACGCTAGCTACGGCCGCTACGACCCCTGCCTGCAATTATAGCGGTCAATTCTGCTAGTATGAGCTCGATGGCGCAAGTGGTTAGCGCGTTCGGCTGCGATCGTTGATCTTAAGCAACTTTCGCAGTGGTCGGTCATTGGATGGGTGACCAAAAATTACTATCTCGAGCTCCTCCGTGCTTCGGAAGGCACGTTAAGCTGTTGGTCCCGGCTGCATCGGCAGTCGTTAGCACCCACCAATCCGCACTGGGCCCGCATGGTGGGTCATGGCCCAATCTCCCTATTCCATCCATAGGGAAGGCCTGTGCCCCAGAAGTGGGGACATTAATAGGCTGATGATGATGATGATTCTGCTAGTAGGGCTCAATGCTCAGATTACACTGATGATACACTCTCAGATTAGACCAATATAAAATTTTACGCTTCTCCCAGTTTTATTTTGTATTAATATTGAATTTGTAAATTTTGATAATATAGCAGTCATTAGACAAAGATGCCGCTCAAAAGGACACCACCAACCTCTCTTCACAAGACACAGAAAGGCATTGCCCCTAAAACATCCGGGACAGTATCTCGCTTCAAACGCTTGCGTTTTTTTCAGGAAGGAAATGAGTCATATGATATTTTTTATAAGACTTTATTTATTTATTCAAGTTAAACATGCAGGCTTACAGAATAATCCAAAACGCCGGCAAGTCATACATAAAACATATTAACAATCATAGAAGGTATTCATTAAATTCAATAAAATTAAGAAAAAGAGATAATCAAATAATAATAATAATAACAACAACAAAAAAACAGTAATGCCAAATAGATAGGTAATGTCAAATAGCAATAATAGAAACAAAGTCAAATCGCCCATTGTAAAAGTATTATTAATTAATGTTATACTAAAATAGTTAATTATGTCAAATCAATAAAACAATTAATAATGTCATATCTAATGTCAACTAGGAACAAATAATGTCAAATATACTAATTTAATAAATAATGTTATGCCATTTTAGATAGATAGATAAATTCTTTATTGCACACACACAAAAGAATACAAAAATAAGGAAACAATAAAATAATGTGGGCAAAGGCGGCCTTATCGCTTTAAGCGATCTCTTCCAGACAACCTTTGCGGTAAAGGATAACTAAATGAAGAGGAAGTTGCAGTATGCCAGCAAGATAAAATAAAGAAATGTACCTACATATTTTCTTAAACATATAAAGATTATATACAAATAAATAACATATACCTACACAAATAAATATATTATGCAATATTATATATTTATAGATACAGCAGACTAGGATTTAATTAAAAGAAAATCATGTAGTGTATTTTTAAAAATGTTAAATGATTTAGCGTGACGGATCTCAGGCGGAAGCTTGTTCCAAAGCTGTGCAGCTTTAATCGTAAAGGAGTCCATATAATACTCAGAGCGGGTGAGAGGTATCTCTAACACATTATCGTGTTTTGAGCGCAAAACGCGATCGTGGTCCACACCAAGAAATTGGAAACGTTCCTTGAGGTAAGTGGGAGTGCGAGGGTCATACAACACCTTATAAAGTATTAAGAGGAGATGCTCTTCACGACGCAACCTAATGGGAAGCCACTTGAGCTTTCTCCTAAATTCAGAAACATGGTCGAACTTGCGCAGGCCGTAGATAAAGCGAATGCAAAGATTTTGAAGTCTTTGCAGCTTATCAAGTAGATTTTCTTTGAGATCTACGTTACAAACATCTGCATAGTCCAGAATCGGCATTAAGAGAGATAGAGCCATTTTAGTTATAAATAAATGAATTGTCAAATTCAGAAATAATCAATAAGCTATTTTCTCAAGAAACTCAAGTGCAGCCGCCACTAGCTTTGTCAAACCATCAGCGAATAAGTCGATATTGTCACATTGAGCGAGCATGTCCCCGATGAGTCGGATCGCGCGCGTAGTGGGTGTTTGTGAGTTGCAACATATTGGGGTAATATGCTGCATTTCCCCACCACCTCATATAATGGAGTGAAATCGCGAAGATAGATGATGCGTAGAAGTTGTGCCGCTCCAGTTGTCCTCTCACCTTGCTCCCCTGAACCCAAGCCCTGACTCTGCAGAGCTCTGGAACTCTTCTCTCTAGCAGAAATACAACACCACCAAAAGGTAGAAAGAAAGAAAGAAATAAATTTTATTGACCATAAACAGTATTGTTAACATAAATAAAAACAATAAAATTTTTTTGGCCAACTAGGTCCCTGCCTTAGCTTGATACTACAGCAACACCAGGGCTGCTGCAGCGCTGATGATTGTGGTAGGGCCTAAGGTTCATGACACAGATTATTATTTTTAAACAATAGTAAAATAAACAACCATACTAATGTACAGGTAGTGTTATTTTTCTGTGATCTACTGTCAGGTGAACATTGCTTTCACAGAAGGGCGCTTTTATTCGAGCAGAAAGTCCACTGTACCTTCCCTGTTTTAATTTATTTAGTTTAATTTATTCGCTAAAAAATTTTTTTAATTTTTTGAATCACGAACAAATGTTGGTGGTGAGCCTCTATTGTAATAGTCTTAGAGACATTTTATAAATTGGACGTTCGTTCGTATTGTTTACGCCGTCAGCAATCCTGTCACTCAGGCCCTGGGATCCGCTGTCAGTCAAGCCTGTCACATGTCACATGGGCCCCGGGATGACGAATCGCAGCGGAATAATTCCTCAAACACCACCAATGCTTGATAAATGTCTGCTCGTATCCATTTCCAGAGATCGAGCGAGTTAATGAACTGTTAGGGATCATTACGCTTTTACGTCTCCTTAGTGCCTACATTGACGTGTTGCGTACATGATGAATGCTGAAACGTTTGAATTTAATGCTTACATTGAAAATAAACTACCAAAATAAATGAGTTTCACGCGACACCTTTTGCTTCCGGGAAAATAGCTTATAGGATTATTGAAGTTATACTTCTTTAGCCGCGTTATGAAAAAATTATGAGAGTGAAATTTAAAGATGCGCGCGCATCACTGTAACACAAAAGTAACATAATGAATTTAGCCGCGGGCGCGTTATGAAAAAATCATGTGAGTGAAATTTCGAGATGCGCGCGCATCACTGTAACACAATAGTAACACCATGAAGTTGGCCGCGGGCGCGTTATGAATGTTAGTGTCTGAAAGGTTCAAAGACATCTGTTCGAAAGGTACTTTGAACGATCCACGGAGCTCCATAAGATGATCGCGTTGTCAAAAACAATGTTGGCACGCTCGTCGCCTCTGATCATTGTTTTCATATTTATAATATTTATCCACATGTTTCTAGTTTCTATATAGACACAACGTGTTTTAGTTACTTACAAGTGCTAATTACATATGGACTAATAACTTAAATTCAGTAGTGATTTAAATTGAATATTTTGATTATTTATTAAAATTTTCAAATTAAAACTGAACTTTATTGACTGCGTTGACTATCCTTTTCCAATCCTTTTATTATCTTATTGTAATTAATTATCTGCATGCAATTAAAAACTATTTTTTAATAATTCCAAAAAGAAGTATAACTTCTCAAGCGCGTACTTAAGTTCACGCACCCATATTATTTTTTTATATTGATCTGATATTTTAATATTTGATATTGAATTATTTAATATTACTGCTTGTTATCGAAAGCAGTTTGACAGTTTTTTATTTATTTAGCTTTTTTCATTTCTTGTAGTATAATAAATATTAGGTCTTATTGAGCGTTCGGTTATTTCATTGGAAGATTTTTCAAAATTTTAATGTCTGTGTATGAATTTATTAGTTAATTTAGTTAATAAAGTACTTTATTTAAATAAATATTATTTATTTTATTAAAAGTCTTTCGAAGATAGCTCGACAAAATTAAATAAAAAATCAGTATTCTGACGATGCAGACCAGAAAAGGCGGTGAAACGTCAATAAATAAATTAAGTTTCGGGCACTAACCCGTTAAAACTAGTTTTATTTAAATATTAGGTAGTGCCTGCACAAACAAAAATACACATTTTACATAACTCTCATACTTACGAGGTTTCTTTAAAAGCAATCTTCTTTCCTGTTACTCTCTTTAGGGTATTGAGTAATTTTGTTTGGGTCAATTTTAAATATAACAAGGGGAGACCCAAGAGAGGAGCCACTGAACAGTAAATAAAAAAGTAAATGTATTCCTTTTACACCAAGACAGGAAATAAATCGGATCTTGTGTTTACCCGACCTCGATCATGTTTAAAAAGTGAACGCGATTTTATTGAAGGTTTATCTTTTATGATTAATAGCTTGTGATTTTGTGTTTACAAATCTGCGACAATGACTAACCATTAAATAATACTTATTGTCATATAATATTTTATTTAACCTCTTAAATGGACAATTTGATTGCGCAATGCCCAAATTACAGAAATATATAAAACTTTTTTATTTTAAATTGCTCCAAACAAGTATGATTTTAGGAAAATTCGCTTTTTTTCTTGTTTCTTTTTATTAGTTTTGCAAATTGCTACAGAGTACCAGTCATCATCATCATCAGCCTATTAATGTTCCCACTGCTGGGACATAAGCCTTCCCTAAGGATGGAATAGGGAGATTGGGCCATGACTCAACATGCGAGCCCAGTGTGGATTGGTGGGTGCTAACGAATGCATATGCAGCCGGGACCAACGGCTTAACGTGCCTTCCGAAGTACCGAGGAGCTCGAGATAATAAATTTTTGGACACCCATCCAATGACCGACCACTGCCAAAGTTGCTTAACTTCAACGATCGTAGCCGAACGCGCTAACCACTTGCGCCATCCTAGGTGTATCAGTGGTTCAGATAAATCACAACTGGTTGCCATGAAATAATAAAAAATCCAAGGTTGCAAAACACAGTTGCGATAGCGGCCGAAAGCAAAACGATGATATTATGGCGGCTAAACTTGCGAATATTGGTTAATTAACTTTTACCATATCACCTGCCGTGACATCGGGGTCACGTCATTCAATCATGTAACACCAGTTCATACTTTAACCTCTGGCAATATGGTTCAATTTCCTTAATATAATTCGAACGAGTGAAATGGGCTAGTCATAATGTGGCCGTATGATACCTGCATAAATGTACGTCACTCACACACGGTTCGTGAGTCAGCAAAAACAACTGACGGTCGAAAACAAAATGGGGTCGGTGTTTGTCATGCCAGGAAGTTTGCGATGTTTACAAACTGTCGGCAAGGTAGGCTTGTTTTATACGTACTACAACCACTCCGTCCGTGACAAAATGTGGTCAATCTGTGGTTATAGAGTCGTTGCATCTTCTTTTTTATACGAGGTGTAACAATTTATCCCACCAAGTGTTTTAAGGTACGATTTTTAAAAATCGGGAGGCGTTATAGAAAGCACTAGATGTATGGAAAGAGCTACAAGAAAAAACAGTGGATGCAGAGGCGTACTTTTTCTGATTTTGGTATATCAAATTAAGATATAAGCCAGTAACGAATGTGTTTCTCTGGATTCTGCCGCCCCTCAAAGTTTTCTTTTTACAATAACATTTATTTTACTATAATTAAGGTTACCTACATTGTTCATGGCAGACAAATGTAACTCAACATGCAATTTAAAAAAGAAAATCGTATTCTGAAAAAAAAACCGGCCAAGTGCGAGTCGGCCTTGCGCACCGAGGGTTCCGTACAAACCTGAATTTTAGAGTATTGCTTGCCAAAGCTTGCCTCACTAAATTTTCCGGAGACAAATGTTCACACGCACACAGTGTGCGTTGAGTCCGTGACGGGTACAAAAGTCCTCCGCAGATATAAGTCCTATGTCTGCGCAGACCATAAGTTATAGGCATCGTAAATTCAAATGAATAAATTGCCCTAGTTTCATTGCTCTGTTAAAAGTGTGTTTAGTATGCGGTAGCGGAAGTTAAACTAATATATCAAAGTTTATTAAACAAGTTTCGCTGAGGCCTAACGGCGCGACGCTTTACTGTTATGATATTACTTAAAACATTAAGTTTCCAGGGATCAAGTAGGTACTTGTAGGTACACAAAGTACTTATATACCTACGTTAACCGAGGGTTAATTACCCAAGGAGAAAGCGGGGTCGACGGCGGAGTAATACCCGTATAGTCTCCGCAGTAGGGACTTCAGACACCGTGCACAAGGGTTGTCTGGTGGCTGTACAAAAACTAGGTTCATGAGAGAAGATGATACGCCAATGTGTCCTGCGGCGCGTTATCGAAGGGATCGGGGAGGGTGCAACCTAGCTCCCTTTCCAGAGGTGGGTCTGCCTCATGTGGCAGGCAACTGGCACCGGCTAGCTATGTGTGCGTTTCGGTCCAATAGCGACGCCTACTGCCAGAGTTGATGGGGCACGTGGGGGTTTTCTACTTTACTAGGGGAAAGCTACATTTCGTCCAGTGGGTAGGCAGGGGAGAGCCCGACATAACCCGCTCACCAGTTTTCAGTGAGCGGGTATGCGTAAGGCATTTCCCCCACGGAAAAAAAGGGTTGATTACCCACAATTTAATAAAAAAAGACTTATTCTTAGCTTAGATTTTACAAAATATGATGGATTAGTCCATAACTTATATTGTGGAATAAATTTACAAATCCAATATGGAAGATCGAGGACTTAGAACATTACCCACAAACACTGCAATTGCAACTTACACCGTTAGACCTTCTCCGTTAGCCCTCGTTACGTCCTTTGTGGCGCTGCTGTTCAAGTTTCCACACAAAATTTGACAATGTCGCACTCGCAAACTATTCGAATTCGATAATGGTTCGTGCTAACGATACTGTACTTTAAGGCGGTATTAGACGGTTCACTTTTCGTTCATTTTTGTCATTCATTCGGCATCTTTCACTCGAAATGATTCGTCTGAACCCCAAATGAAACAAGAGTGCCCAATGAATTCATTAATGAACCGATCTGACGTTGTTAGATTTTATCATTCGGCATCTTTCACTCCAACTTCGAATGAACGAAAAAAGAACAGTCTGCACACAGAGAGAACGTTCACTCGGATTCGGCCATTTTGTCTCGAGCTCGGTAGCAGACGCACGTACCGTTGCGTCATGTAAAGTTGGAAGCAAAATGGTGTTCAAGTAGAATAAGCAAAGTACCCTGCTGTTTTTGGAATATTTTAAGAATAATCAATGTTTATGGAACCACAAACGTGACGAATACAAGGATACATCATTACGTACAAACGCCAAAATATCCCTAATTAGTGATTTAAACCTCGAGGCTACTGAAGAAGACATCAAACATAAAATAAAAACTATAGCTTTACAACTGAATTAACAAAAATAAAGCAGTCTACTAAAAGTGGTTGCTCTTCTGACGATATATATCGTGTGCCTACACTGTACTAGTCATAAACTAACTTTACTAACTTTTGGATTAAATGATCACAATTTAAACGGATTCCGAGACGCGCGACTTCACCCGATAACATATTTAAAGTAAATAACAGATGAACGTTCTTTTCTTTGTCATTCGCAGTAAGTTGTGTGAACATGGAATGAAAGAAAAATGAAGCATTCATTCGTGTGAATGTTCACTCGAGTGACTCTTATCACCTTTACTCTTTGTCACTCACGCCGTTTCCTACCTTGGTCAAATTTTCCATCCCTTAGAGCCTTGGAAACTTAATCACCGACAGTAACACTACATACATATTTCTTGAACAAGAATCACTCGCTTGATAATCCATTTCATCCATATTTAAAGCATTTGAGTTCGCAATAACTAAACTAGTTAACCCATTAAATTTCAGCGCCAAACTTCTATTCAATAAAGTTAAATCAATGAATCTATTGTCATAATTCAGGAAGTCAGCTTCTGTTATGAATTCTAAAGCTCTTGTTTCATAGTGTATCAACGTCAAAAACTTCATTTCGTATTCGGTTGGCGTGCGCCGCAAACTGTTCGATCTTGTGGTTATCAAATTTGAGCTCTCGTGGTTAGTACTCAAAACTCATTATAGATCGTAGGATTTGACTCGATGTTTAAGTAAACTATTATATATAGTAAAGTACAAGCGAAATCACGACAGTAGACGTACAAAATACAATTAAGTACCTACATACCTAATAGCGGATGAGCTCGATGGCGCCAGTGGTTAGCGCGTTCGGCTGCGATCGTTCAAGCTAAGCAACTTTCGCAGTATTGGATGGGTCACCAAAAATTAACTATCTGGAGCTCCACCGTGCTTCGGAAGGCACCAATCCTTACTGAGTCCGCGGTGGGTAGCTGGTGGGTCATGGCCCAATCTCCCTGTTCCATCCATAAGGAAGGCCTGTGCCCCAGCGGTGGGGACATTAATAGGCTGTGATACATAATAGCACTCCTATTAGGTATGTATCTACTTAATTGTACGGATTCGAAATATCGGATCTGGGTATGGTAAAATTTTACCGGTTTTCTGATATTGTTACTTCAGCGGTAATTAAGTAAATCTGACTATATAAAATATTATAATATCTAAAACCCTTATAATTTTACAGGAAAATGGTTTACGTTATACTATAATTACAAATACGGATTAGATTTTAATGGAACTTCTAAAATATTAAAAATAAGAATTAAAAAAGAAAATGTTTTTTTTAACAAGTTTTTATTTAAATGCACTTAAACAATAAATTCAACTTCTTAAAAGCTTCACTATTAACTTATAACATATAAGTTTGTCCTGAGATTTACCTGTGTAGATAATTAAGTTAATATAATTAAGTAAATACGAACCAATATCGAATTCGTATTGTTTGCGAGTCCGAAATGTCATTGTCAAATGTGTACTGAGTTTTAGTTCTCGTTACGTACTCTGCTGTTCAAGTTTCCATACAAAATTCGATAATGGGTCGTGCTAGGGATACTGAATTATTTTGTTGTTGAAATATAGCATTGGGACATCATATACCAAAATTTCACATTCTTAACTATGTAGTTTCGATTTTGAAATAGATTTGAATATAAAATGGTCTAAATTTTTAAAATTTTGACGGCACTCCATTCTTTTCATCATCTTTGTTATTTTGTTATACATCTTTGTTATTGAAAATAAAAAGGAATAATAAATAATCATAAAATATCTTACGAGCTCTATACAATTCTGTGTTACAACACGCTGTGGTAAAAAAGACAAAAATAATCACACCACATGAAAAATAATTTTATTAAAAATCTAACCAAATATTTCATATTTGGGCAAGCATTCTACATAAATAAAATACTAAAATTTAAATTATGTAACTCATTTTTTTGAGTATGTATGCTGTTCGTCGCAGATGACTTTTTCAGCGTTACCGGGTTTGGGGACGGCGAGATCCTAAGGGGACCTCAAGCCGAGAATTGGCGAGTGCCTCTAGAGGTATTAAAGGCGGATTAAGTCTCCTCTCCGTCTGGAGCCTCTAGACCACTCCAACCTGAGGGGGCGCTGATTCCGTCTGTGAGCTAGAGACCCGTGACATACGGACAGATATCCAGACGACTGAGTGACAGCAATACAGTCCATTTTTACCCATTTGGTATGAAACCCTAGGGATGTCGAAAGTTACATACATCGATATTTTAAAAAATATCAATATCGGCTTCGATATATCGCGAAAAAAACATCGATATATCGGACCAATTTTAAAATACAAATTATAATTAAAGAAAGAATTATCAAAGTACCAAATTGCCGCTACACTACATGACAGTACAAATTATCTCCCTAAAAATAGACAATATTTTCGAATGATGAAAATGCTGCAATCATTTTTTTTGGCCTTTCAGGTGCCATCTTTCGTAAACAAGACTAGACAGTCACACACTTCCACAGAATATAATGGAAATCAGCACAACCAATCACCAGCGAAACAGAATTACAAATAATAGACAATACTAAATACAGCACAGATCATAGATATGTTGAATATCATTAATCTGAGATCCAGTTACGATTTTTCCAGATACGAATTTAGTTAGATCGTGATATGCCGCTAATAATTAAAAAAATATCGTTTTTATACGAATTTCGATATTGGTTATTTTGTATCGATGTATCGGTATATCGAATTAAAATATATCGGCAAAAAACATCGATATATTTTCAACAAGCCTATGGAACCCTAAAACTCGTAAAAGTGGAAGCAATTAGAGAGAAACACAAATCGAAGGTATGATTTTAATTGGTGGCACACCAATTTTAATTTGTGGTACACCAATTAAAAAAAATATGTTTGCTTTTGTACCAACATATTTATTCAATGGCTATTTTCTGGGATAGGAAGGGGCCCTATATAATGAGTTCAAAAATTCATTTTAATTAATGCCTATTACGGTTAATGCCTATTTAGGAACAGGCAAAACTTTCATTTTAATGAGATTGCATTACAAATTCGTTTGCGAATTTCTATAAGAAATTGTCTAGAATGTTGTAGATCCATATTTTGGAAGGAAAAGGTGTGACTGAGAATCGTATTGTGCAGGGTTTTAATTTTAACAATACATAATCTAAGCCATTTGTAATAAGTTAACTTTTCAAAGCGAAGAGTTTTTAGGTTCCCGTATCTCAAAAGGGAAAAACCCTTTATATAATAATAAATAATCCCTTATAGGATCCCTCGGTTGTCTGTCTATCTGCCACAGTCGATTTGCTCGGAATCTACAGAACCGATGGTACATACATGTAAGTCTGTGACTGTCATCCAAAAATGGATGAATAAAGTAAATAAATGAAGGAATATAAAGGATTTGTTTTAAATCGATCTACTGAGTCCAGAATACAAACAACAAGCTGCTCCTGTGTTCTCTCTTTCAACTTTTTATCGTAGAAGGTACTCACGTCAACTTAGCAATAGATCAATCACTTTTAACATCAAACAAACCGAAAATCTTCGTCGGATCTTTTAAAAGCTTGTGATTTGACCGAGAAAAAAAAGCAGGTTAAGTTACCCCAAGTTTTAGTACATTTTCATTCTTCAAACTACACCTAGTTTTAGTGTTGAGCGCGCACATATTAATAGAGCGGCTCAAAACATTTAATAGGCGAAAAGATGTACATTCTTTTTGAGAATTCAGAATACGTTGCACCACGCGCTGCGCTGCACCGCGAGGCGTAGAGCGATGAATCGCGATGAAGCGGTGCATCGTCAGTACGCGCGGCGTGCAAGAGCAGCGCTGCTCCTCGCGAAGCCGAGCCACGGCCAGGCTGAGCCTTGCGGAGCCTGAGGCCGCCGCTGCTACTTGTCTCTCTTGTCTTGACTTGTTGATTTCCGTCCAGACTTCGTGTAGAATTGATGCAGTTCAGTTGCCGCTGCGACTTGTCTCTCTTGTCTTGACTTGTTGATTTCCGTCCAGACTTCGGGTAGAATTGATGCAGTTCAGTTGCCGCTGCGACTTGTCTCTCTTGTCTTGACTTGTTGATTTCCGTCCAGACTTCGTGTAGAATTGATGCAGTTCAGTTGCCGCTGCGACTTGTCTCTCTTGTCTTGACTTGTTGATTTCCGTCCAGACTTCGTGTAGAATTGATGGAGTTCAGTTGCCGCTGCGACTTGTCTCTCTTGTATTGACTTGTTGATTTCCGTCCAGACTTCGTGTAGAATTGATGCAGTTCAGTCGAAACTTCAGTGAAAATAAATAATGATAGACTGGGATCTTCTTATAATGGAGCATTTTGAAAAAGAGGATGAGGAAGAAGAAGAAAACGTGTGCACGCGACGAATTCGTTAAGCGTTCCGCTGCGCCGTCAGCGTCTCGTTGCGTAGCGACGCGCTGTGCCGCAAACGGTTTTTCAATGTACCTCGTGACATTGCTATGCGTCTCGGAACGGCGCGCGGTGCAGCGTAAATAACTGGCCTCTTCCAGTATCGTCATGTCGCGTCTCGGTGTGAACTGATCCTTAGTGTAAATGTTGATGTGTAAAACTTGTCACTGGCGGTAGTAACATTGTTTCGCGATTCTTTATGTTTGTGGCAATTGAAAACTTCTGTCTGCTATAATATAATTCATATTGTTTACGCAGTTATTGAATTTTCTCTACAATGCTGCAGCTGTAATGTAAAAGAATCTTTAAGCGTGTGTTTTGCCACTTCAAAAGGTCAAATTGTCAAACGTACAGTAATTTGATATAGAACTATTTCAATAAGAGCTTTTTTGTTAATAGCGCACAAACATAAAATTCCAAAATTTTAAAGATTTGCCTGATGCATCAAGAATAGAAGAGAGAATCGAAAATTTTGTTTTCATCATATCGCACCCCCGGTGCGACACTGTCACTTATGCAAAAACATTTTTTTTTCAGGATGAGCGTTTAAAACTTTAACATCCCAAAACATACAATATTTAAAGTTTTTTTTTTTTAGATAGATAGCTAAGCTGTATAAGCATTTCATCACGTAAAAATCTTTAAATATTGTATGTTTTGGGATGTTAAAGTTTTAAACGCTCATCCTGAAAAAAAATTGTTTTTGCATAAGTGACAGTGTAGCACCGGAGGTGTATGTATTCAAATTCAAGACATCAACCGTAAAATAAGAAAAGTGGTTGTATCAACATTTACCCACGCAACATTTTCTCACACATTAGAAGGTCAGTAGCAATCAAATATCGAGCAGATTATATTTGGAAATTTCCGAAGACATCCCAATGCGTATTTACGATTCGGATTAATCGCGGCTCAGCGAAAAAGGAAAATTGGTTCGCGACGAGAAAATGTATTAAAAGGGCTTGCAATATTTTATATATTTCAATATGATCACAATATCAATAAGAAAACTTTATACAAGGCACCTAAACTTATATATTTTATTTCATCATCATGTAATTTTAATTAGAAAATAAATGTAAATAGAGTTTGTTAGCACAGTGGCTTGCTTGTTTAGTCTGCGATCATGGAAATTAATAAATTTTCGGAGTAAGCGCGCATAAAATACTTAATAGATTTTGATCCCAAAGGTAGTGGTTAATCGATTGGTGTCATTCGATACACTGTTTGTTATATCACTTGAAATAAAACTTTGTATTTGGATCGGTTTTCAGCCGTCTCACGATGTACAATTAAAAGGGTTGAAAAACAGTTTTTCCAATGAACCTTTTGGAAGAATTCGTAATGTAAAGAAAGGGTCAGACGTGATGCCGGGGAGCAGAAGCCGTCATAACTTCTGAATTCTTTATCGCACAATTTATATTTGGGAGCAGTCAAATTGGATAGATAGTGATCGAGGACTTTCGTTCCAAATAGTATGGTCAATACCAACCAAGATTTGTCATCATGAAACTTGCAGCGGATTGGATTTTTAGGATTACTATGAATTATGCTTGATGGCGCAAGTGGTTAGCGCGTTCGGCTGCGATCGCTGAAGTAAAGCAACTTTCGCAGTGGTCGGTCATTGGATGGGTGACCAAAAAAAAAATTACTATCTCGAGCTCCTCCGTGCTTCGTATGGCACGTTAAGACGTTGGTCCCGGCTGCATCTGAAGTCGTGTTAGCACCCACCAATCCGCACCGGGCCCGCGTGGTGGGTCATTTCCCAATCTCCCTATTCCATCCATAGGGAAGGCCTGAGCCCCAGCAGTGGGGACATTAATAGGCTGATGATGATGCTCTGAGTGAGGAGTAAGATTTGTTTCTTTCTCTATGTCAATTCGTCCTTGCTTTAAATCATCTTGTAGGTGTATTTTCTGCATAAGTTCTATTCGCATGTTTCTCCGGTGACACCTATTGTATGTTTCATATTATGTTTTCACATGGCACAGTATTTATTCGCCAGCTTTTCGGTTTCCTTTTGCATTCATGACACTTCTCATTGAATTTTCAGAATTCATACTTAGTGAACCGCTCTCTGGGATTGCTCGAGAGTTTTTTTTACGCTATAAAATACAGCTTTGGGATCTCCAGAATTAGCCAAAGCTTTCATCATCATCATCATCATCATCATCATCAGCCTATTAATGTCCCCACTGCTGGGGCACAGGCCTTCCCTATGGATGGAATAGGGAGATTGGGCTATGACCCACCACGCGGGCCCAGTGCGGGTTGGTGGGCGCCAAAGCTTTGCTTTGGGTGAAAATTTTTCATGTGCTAAACTCACTTGTAATTATGTGAATGAAATGTTATTTTTATGTATTTAAGCAGTGTAAAGGTACATATAAATATGAACTTATTTATTCAATAAAAAGGTTTTATGAAGCGTTTTCTTCGCGTACTATTAAAAATTTAAAACATTTTTTATCCAAAACAAAAACTTAACTACTTTAGAAATAAAATTTCAATTAAATTAATGTCTATTTCGTTTAACAATATTTTTTACATGACTTTTTTTCGCCCGGTGATAAGGGTCAGTGATTTGGTTAAGATTGTAGCCATGCGTTATTATATATCTGTTTTTAATACATTTTGTATTAGAATGGCTACGAAGACACACACTGCTGCGTTAATAACGACGCAAAAAAAGTATGACGAAATATCGCAATAACGCATCCGATATTATTCGACGACCTCCGTTGCCGAGTGGTTTGTACGCCGGTCGGGTTTCATAGTGTCGTCGACTCGAGACGTCCCAGGTTCAAATCCTGGTGGGGGCAGATGTTTGTGTGATGAATACGAGCATTTGTACTCCAGTCATGGATGTTCAATATGTATCTCTATATAAATAAATAATAATAATAATAATAATAAAATAACTTTATTTCTCACCACAAATGACAAAAAAGGTTTACACAAAATCTTAGGCGAATTTTATAATCATGTCGTCATTCGTGGGAGACTGGTGCCCGTGTAGGTTCATAGACCCGTGTTACAGGTCACCAGGCCCCCATTGTTTACAGAAAACATTACACCTAGACAATGATACTCTAAGGGTTTGTAAGGTAAGCATCGACTAATTATGGGCAGTTTGTGTGTATATGAGAGTGTGTGTATGTAGGTATGCGTGTGAGTATGAGTGTGTGTGTGAGTATGAGTGTGTGTGTGAGTATGAGTGTGTGTGTGTGTGTGTGTGTGTGTGTGTGTGTGTGTCTCTGTGTGTGTGTGTGTGTGTGCGTGTGTATGTGGGGGGGGGGAGTAAATATTATTGTATTATGATAAAATCTGCAACAATTGTTCAGTTTCTATATAAGTAAGTGCTTGTAGGTATTTTACAAGTTTTCTCTTACACGACCACGAACCACCTCTATAGAAATCTAATTTTCTATTGAGTTTGTTGTAAAGAAAGGGTCCCAAGAAAGGCAAAAATCTCTTAGAAAAAGCTGTTTTGCAGACAACTGTGCCAGCAACAAAATAGCTACGGTGACGTTTATTGGTATCAGATGAGACTTTTGTCACTTTGTGCTGTCTTAAGACAATATGCAAGACGAAGAGTTGACGGACCGTGAGAACGCCACTGAGTCTGTATAAATCTATGGTGGGGTAGAGATAAGGTTTAGAGTGGATGACTTTTAAAAGACACCTCTGCGTCCGCTCCAATTCGATAAGACAGGTCTTAGCTGTACCACCCCAAACCTCAATCCCGTACGTTATCAATGATTGGCACAGGGCATAATAAGCCATCTTAAGAGTATCCCTATCAGCAGCATGGCGTAATTTTTTAAAAACGAATATTAATTTACGTATTCTGCCACATAGAGACTGTACGTGAGAGTAGAAAGTTAAATTGCTGTCGAAGAGTATGCCGAGATATTTAATACTTTCTGCTCTCTCCAAGACATGGCAGGAGCACCGAATATTGTTGGGTCTATCGCAGGAATGAGCTCTAATTTTATACATGTCTCCACAAGGTAGAGTAGAGTTCTTTATTGCAAAGGTCATGTATTTAGTCTTTTCACAATTTAGTGTGAGTAAGTTTTGACGAAGCCAATCACAGACAATATTAAGACCCATCTGGGACTGTGAAAACACATCTTCCCAGGTATCGCCAGTAAAGAGAAGAGCCGTATCATCAGCAAAAGTGACTATCTTGCCCCTCGGAAGCCTTAGATTACACAACTCATTTATCAAAACAAGAAAGAGGGTCGGACCGGCTATGCTCCCCTGTGGAACGCCGCAAGTGATGGTTAAATCGGAACTGATAATCTCATTTGACAATTTAACACATTGGTGTCGATCGTGTAAGTAGCTAGTAAACAAGGAGAGTTGTTTTCCTCGTATACCAATGTTTTCAAGCTTTTTTAACAGTAGAGGTATGGAAACTGTGTCAAATGCTTTCCGCAAATCGAGAAAGACGACCAAGCTTTTTTTGCCCTGATCCAGGCTCTGCGTTACAAAGTTAGTAACTGCCAAAAGCGCATCTGTTGTAGATTTTTTTGCACGAAATCCAAACTGTGAATCCGACAGTATGCTATTCTGTTCAAGATAGTTCATAAGTCGCATGTTAAGGAGTTTCTCAAAAACTTTTGAGATCGAAGATAAGATCGATATGGGACGATAGTTATTAGGCTGACTACGATTACCACTCTTATAGATAGGTTGCACTACCGCCCGTTTTAAAACTCTCGGAAAGATACCTGCGGCAAAACACGAGTTTATTATGTTAGTTAAAGGAGGCACAAGCAGACATCGATACTTTTTTAGTAAGCCTGCGGAGATACCGTCCCATCCAACAGCTTTATCAGACTTTAGGGATAGAATAATTGTTTCAACCTCACCCTCGTCTGTGTCCAGCATCACAAATGATTTGTTTTTAAGTTTATGAGGTACAACAGTTGATATGGCGCTGGCATCAAAGCTTGGGCGGGCAATTTTTTCAGCTAGACGTTTGCCAATATCGATGAAGAAAGAATTAACCTTATTAGCAGAGTCTAATGGAGATGAACACAAATGCAATAAATCGTGGGATGGCCCTTTTTTAGGGCAATAGTTGGTAATGTCTCTTATTGCATTCCAAACACGCTTTGGATTTTTTCCAGCCTTAGCAAATTCCCGCCTTTCATAATCACGCTTGACTTTCTTTAACAACAAATTACAAAAATTCCTGTAGCGTTTATAAGAAATAGTAAGAACCTCGCTACTTGGACATTTTCTTAGTTTACGGTATAGGTTATCTCTTTGACGCAAACATTTGAGGAGACCCGGGGTCATCCACGGTTTGATAATTTGGCGCCTACGAGATGAGGTGTAAGTCGAGGTAGCATTTTTTAGGCAATCACGGATGGTGTTAATAAAATATTCCATAGCGTAGTCCGGATTAGTATGTTGATAGATCTTTCCAAAATCGAAACTTGACAGACTTGCACTTAACTTTTCTTCATCGATTCTATTTATTTGAAGAGATGAGTTGCTTTGCACTTTTTTAGAAAGAGTGACCATTACAGCAAAGTGGTCTGTGACTGTGGCCTCAACAACAATAGTGAACGCTTGGAGACTGGTTTTGAGTAATACGTGGTCCAAACAAGTACGGTTATGGGTAGGTAATGTATGAGATGGGAGGAAACCTAGTTGGGCCATTAAATTGAGATATTCGGTTGAGTTTACATCGGTATTTGAGGGAGATATATCTATGTTGATATCACCGAGTAAGATCACATTTTGGAAGGAAGTCAGGTCACAAAGCAATGCATACAGTGATCGAAAAAAAGAGTCAACCCGATTACGGAAAGCGTCAGGTCGATAGATCGCCAAAACCGCAGTATCCTTTCCAATTTTGATCAAAAGAGAGCTGGCATCCTTCAGTGGAGGTTCCTCCACCGATATTTTATCAATATTATTCTTAAAATAGACAACAACACCATCATTCTGGTTATACGGGTTGGTGGATGATACATGTATGTATCCCTGTAGAGAGGGAATATAGTTATTATATTGTAACCAACATTCAGTTAGTACCATTATATCAAAGTCTATGTTAATTCGTGCTAGTAACGTCTGGAAACTGGCGAGGTTTGCATTCACACTACGTATATTTTGGCAAATTATATTTAGTTTAGTGGATCCAAAGTTGGCTAATAATTGCTCACAGTTTTCTGGGAGGCTTGTGGTAGCCTCAGAAGATGACATTACATCCAGTGTCATACTTATGTCAGATAACGAATTGAATTTTATTATATAAGAAAAACAAAGCTCGTAGAACGAAGCAAGTACCTATTCAGTTTAGTTATACGATAGTTCGAGGGATTTTTGCTCATAGCAAATGTATTACAATGACTATGAGCAAATTTGCAATGTGAATAGCACAACATTACCTTTATAAATGACAAAATAATAGTGTGTATTAGTGATATACAGCCAAAACCAAGCTGTGTTTTGTTCCACGATACGGCTGTTGCTATTGATCTATATAGTCTTATATTTATTATATATTTTAAAACAGAAACTTGACATTTATGCAGAATGTTATAAGTGTAGTATGTATGCTGTTTGGTTGTAGTGTTCTTGTCGTGTATTGTGGATAAGTAATTGGTGTGTTTGTATGTGTAAATTGAGATATATGCACAAAAAGATATTATTAATATTTTATGGGAAAAAGTAATCAAAATTAAAATTAAACAAGGAAAGATAAATCTAAACAATATAACAATGTTTCGAGAGCCATGCAAATACAGTCACGAAGTAGACAATCTGCCAATGTCTTCCTGGCTTTTGATTACGATAGGTTTGTCCCGCTCTGTTTTTTTCAGATATATTCTTCCTGCAGTTGTCCAGCAATAGTCGTAATTATTTTCCTTGCCGAATATCCTGGCTGAAGCATATAGGTGTCTCACTTTTTGGGGAAGATTTTCCGAAAGGAAAATGGGTACAGCCGGACCGGCGATTGCTATATCGGCCGAATTTAGTTTTTTGTCCTTATTTAATCGGTTATGTTTTTTTGAATGCGTGATAATTCTCTCTTTGGTTAAAATGCTCGTAAAATCGGCTATTATAGGTTTATTTTTATCGTTTTTCGTGTTGATGCGAAAAATATCCCTTACATCAGACTGTTGTATCGTTGTTCCTATTACTTCACCTGTTTTGAGCAGGATATTAACCAAATCTTCTTTAGTTTCCCCCTCTTTTTTCGGAACATTACGTAATTCAATACGAGAAGTATACGACAGTCTTTCGAATCCATCAATTTTAGCCTCCAGTGTTTGAATACGTTTTTTATACATATTGTTCTCCTCCTGTAGATTTTGTACATGCAACATTAAGTTATCGTATTTTTCCGACATAAACTTGATTGATTCCCTTATATCATCATTTTGTTGCTTGATATTGCTAACACATTCTAATATATTTGACAGTTTAGTATCCTGTTCGCGTTTTTGTGTTATAAACATGTTAGTGAATTTATCTTGCATTGATAAAAATTCGTCCGGTAAGTCACTGCAATACTTTCTCTTACGAAAAGCCGCCGTGTTATCACTTGACAAGGCTAAATTTGGTTCAGAGTCCGAGTGTTGCATAGTTAATCCAAGAGATGGTGGTGGATTTTTTAACGGTGATCGATCCAGTGGCATGTTTATAGTTAATACAAATGCACAGTACCAGGCGAGCATAAGCTGTAGCAGATCGAATGCAGCGACCGTGGTCAGCCGGTTTTGCAAGCGATAGCTAATTGGCAACGAGCACGACGAGTAAGACGTACCTCGCGTTGATCACAAGCACTGGTGATTGGTGCACAGCGCGACGCCTCTGGAGGCGGAGTGTGGAGAGCGGTGGGCGGCGTACGATGGGCGGTGTTGAAGTTGCAGATGCGTCAGCGCGTCGGCTCCGGTCGGGATAAGCTCCTTGCACTTATGCACTCCGAATTTTTGTGTTTTATTATTAAGTTATTGGAATTTGTTTTTAAGTTTTAATTAATATTAGAAATAGGGGACTATGTTAAACACGTCTGAACTCCTCAGAGATCCGGGAGGGAGGGGGAATAAATATAATTATACTAGCTGACACCCAGCGAACTTCGTACCGCCCTAAAAAAATAGGGGTTGTCCAGCGGACAAAATTGTGAATCTAAACCACTCTCAGATCCCCTTGAACACACACAAAAAATTTCATCAAAATCGGTCCAGTCGTTTAAGAGAAGTTCAGTGACATACACACTCACAGAAGAATTATATATATAAAGACATGTACAGTATATGTATTCTATCCGTTACCCTAGCATCCCATAACACAAGCCTTATATTGCTTAGGCTAGGCTAATTGGTGTGAGAGTTGGAAATATTTATTATAATTATTTATTTATTATCGACCGATAACAACGCACCTGCAGGCAGGAGGCTTAACGTAATCAGGCACGGGTCTGTGATCAAAGTGTCTGTCTGGTTATCTGTTGTTTTACAAAAGAAGGATCCTCAAAGGCTTTAGCTTACTGGTATGTAGGTATATTGTGTTCTGTTGTCGACGGTTTCACGTTTGTTCAGAATGAACGGCAGCGTCACAACGTTTGTTTTGAATGATCTTCTTAAAATAAACTGCCTATTGTCTTGCAATGAAATGATTTATTTGCCGTAAATAATAATAATAATTATATTTATTTAATAATAGTAAAATGATACATTAACATTAATTTTACAATATGCACCTTACTATTAATATTTTCAAAACAGTGTGAGTCTCGAACTCACAAACTAGGACATGTCTTGTATCTCAGGAGTCAGTGGCTTCTCCCAAATAAGTAAACTCAATCTCAATAGCATACATCTTAAGAACTTAATGTTATGATTTAATGCAAATGAATCTGTATGTGTTTGTGTGTGTGTGTGTGTGTGTGTGTGTGTGTGTGTGTGTGTGTGTGTGTGTGTGAGTATGAGTGTGTGCGTTTGTGCGTGTGGGTGTGTGTTCATGCGCGTGGGTGCGTGTACAATTATAGGTAGTTTACCTAATAAGATCTTCAGTTTCCTCATAGTTGTATTTTAGTAGTAAATCACTTACAGGTTTTTTTTTACATTAGTAGTGTCAATGAAAAAATGGGTTTTATTTTATGAATCTTGTTGTATAATTTTGTGCTGAGAGCATTATATTGTTTACTGGCCCATGCTGTACGACACATGATCTGAGGACAAACAGGAGCACAGTGACGTCTTGATGTTGAAATAGGGTGGATTGGTTACCTCAGACAGGTTGGTCATTCAAAATATTGTTCTTAGGCTTATTTAACCATGTCAGATGGCACGCAAATATTAATTATACAGAAATGAATATTAATAGACTATTACCCTCAAAATGTCGACGAAATTAAAATAGCAGGAATAAAAGTCTTTGTTCTAAGAGAAATAATTTTGTAATACCTAATACTAAAGTAAGTATGTAATGCTATCAACGTTTAAGTTACCTAAGTTGATTTTTCTTAACTTTATAATGATGAAACGATGTAATTACAAACCTACAGTTTTTTAATTATGAAGCGATTTCTTCGTTGGAGGAAAGTATAGGTAGGTATTTATCTTTTTCATAAATTGTAATTACACCAATTTCATTATTTTAAATATTTTGTGTTACCTTATAAACATAACAATAATCACACTAATATTATAAAGGCGAAAGTTTGTGAGTGTGTACGTTTGTTACTTATTCACGTCTAAATGGATGAAACGATTTTAATAAAAACTAGTATAGAGTTAGCTGACACCCTAGATTAACACATAGGCTACGTTTTAGTGCGGGAAAATATCCCTAATAAACTGCGGGTAACACCGCGGGGCACAGCTAGTAGGATAATAAATATTGTCAGAACGGTTATTAATAGTTAACGTACTGCACCCCTATACAAAAAAAAAGATATATAACATTTACAAAATCTAATATATAAAATTCTCGTGTCGCGGTGTTTGTGGTTAAACTCCTCCGAAACGGCTCGACCGATTTTCGTGAAATTTTATATGCATATTCAGTAGGTCTGAGAATCGGATGTAATCTATTTTTCATCCCCCTAAATGTTAAGGGTAATCCACCCCTAATTTTTTTTTTCAATTTTAGATAATTTTTTTTTATTTTTTTTTATGATACATCATACAAAAATACATACATCCCTGAATTTTCAACTTTCTACCACCAACCCCTATTTTTTTATGGCGGTACGAAGTTCGCTGGGTCAGCTAGTCTTGTATATAAAATTTTCGTGTCACAATGTTAGTTACCAAACTCCTCCGAAACGGCCTGACCGATTTTTATGAAATTTTATATGCATATTCCGTGGGTCTGAGAATCAGTTACTATCTATTTTTCATATACTTAAGTGATAATGGTTGTCCACCTGTAACGTAGTGTTCTGAAACCTACAATGCGCCTTCGCGCCAAAATTCAAACTATAAGGTATTGTGACGTAGTGTTCTAATATGGGTTAGGAGGAATGTTATCACAGGAAATTAGATAGAACACTACGTTACACACCCCTAAAATTGTTTTTGGACAATATTAATATCTAAAGAAAAGATTACTAGAAAAAATCCACGCGGACCAGACAGCGGACGGGACTCGAACCCGCATCCTTCGCAATCCGGGCGAATGCACTGACCATTATGCTACCACGGACCTATTAGCCGCGTCGAAATTTTCCTAGCCTTAAGCTGCAAGGCAGCGCCATCTCTTCGCATTGTAGGTATCCCACAATGTCAGTATTTTTCAAGTATTAAACATTTGAAAGAAGAAATAGCAATTATAGTTATGATTTTATTTATTTTTAAACATTTAACTGCTAGATGTTTAAATCTAAAGAAAAGATTACTAGAAAATATCCACGCGGACCTGGCAGCGGACGGGACTCGAACCCGCATCCTTCGCAATCCGGGCGAATGCACATGCATGTGGGATACCTACAAATGCGAAGAGATGGCGCTGCCTTGCAGCTTAAGGCTAGGAAAATTTCGACGCGGCTAATAGGGCCGTGGTAGCATAATGGTCAGTGCATTCGCCCTAATTGCGAAGGATGCGAGTTCGAGTCCCGTCCGCTGCCTGGTCCGCGTGGATTTTTTCTAGTAATCTTTTCTTTAGATTTAAACATCTAGCAGTTAAATGCTTAAAAATAAATAAAATCATAACAATATTAATATTTTTATAATGTGGTATTAAAAAATACATACAACCCTAAATTTTCTCTTCTACCACCAGTCCCTATATTTATGGCGGTACGAAGTTCGTTGGGCCAGCTAGTATTATATAAAATAAATGGGGCACATTTGAACGGGGCAAATTGAAATGAACGGTTTAAAGTACGAATAAACTTCAAATTGTTTTATTTGAATGAATTTATGAAATAAAAGATTTAATTACACAATTATTAACTTGAAGACACAGAAATATTTAGCAATATTGGTAGCCCTGAACTTTTAGCTAACATTATTTTTTTTTATCCCAAAGCGTCGTACTAGAATCATTAATTTGTATTAATAAATAAAAAATAGCAACAAAAGAAATAAAATAAAAATAGCTGGTAATAAAAATAAAACTTTTCAACGTTCACATTTTTATAGGTTTTTAATTGTAATACAAATAAAACTACGATCTTTCCACATACACAACCACAGGTACCTCTCGAGGAACATGTGAATATATCACACTTTAACATTAAATAATGAGGTAAGAAAGTTTTCTACAAAATTGGGGTCCACTTCCACACTTCTTATTGGGGGAAACTTCAACGACGTCACCATTTTTCGCGGAGCGCGTACTTCAAATTGATGTAAAAAAATCTAAAGTTCAGAGAGCACTGCATTTTTAATTACAACGCCATCTTCATATTTTTCCTAAACTAAAGAGACCACCGGTAGCGATAAGGATGCTTTCTTAAGCGTGCTAATGAGCAAAAAACAGAACCGCCTATACTGTCCGAGGACAAGTGTCCTCGGACGTTTGTCTGGAAAAACTTTTATGGCCTATTAAGCTATTATTCATATTACGCAACCATTTTAGTAGTATAAAATATTTAATTTTGACCTAGAGGGTTTTTAACACAGGTGTTGTCTTTAAGACGTACCTAGTCATGAAGGACTTTTGCGTGTTCACATTTTCGTACGTTTCATTTCTATCGCATGTGAACAGTACAAAACCATTTTTTTCAAATTTTCGCAGGTAACTCAAAATTCACGAAGTTTAAGTCAATATTGTATGGGCAAAACTACATTACAATAATATTATGATTGTGCGTGCTAGTCATAGAGCGTAGAGCGGTGATCGAGCCCAAACGAGCTCGTAACGGTCCCACCGGGCCATTTGCTTTATGAGGGGGTATCAACGTGGGCCGAGCAAAGTTGTGAAGTGGCGATTACCCTTCCCTAATCCAGTTTGAACCAGATGAATGTGCATTGGCGATTACCCTGCCTTAATACAGTATCAACCGGATGAATATTGGTTTTTCAAATTCACAAGTACTTACGAAAACGCTAAACACTTGCGCCATCGAGCTCCTCCATTTTTGGTCACATACAAGACGCCAATCACAACAAAACAGTCTCGCGGGTGACCAATGAACGAATTGACGTTGTGTTTAAGCTAAAGGACAATGTTAAAATTGGCCTAAGAACCAACACCAATTTGGCATTTACGATAATTATTAGTATATTTTTTGCGATAATTATCAGTATTTAGATTGTGACGGGCACTTCCAGTTAAGTAAGCTAAATTAAAAAGTAAATAAATAATCTGAGACAATAAAAACATTTTATGTGTATAATCTATGACAGCGCTGCAAACAAAAAACACTTTCTTCCTAATACCGACACTTCACTTGGTTATTCGTATTTGCTATTTAAAAACATGAAATCAGTCTGTCCTTTTCATTCCTTATTAAGCATGACAAGGACAAACTGTTGTCAAGTGAAGGGCCTGCATAAACTCGATACTCTCTGGTTGTGGTGCAGGCAGTTTGCATTCGTAGTAATGTGTGGCATTCGTGCATTCTCGTCAAAGAGTACTTTTTATATACGGAAAATTCTCGTTTCGGATTACCTGTTGTGTGTGTTTATTTGCGATTGTTTTTCCTTTAATTTAACTTTTACTATTTCGGCTATCTAATATGCCATCGATGTTACCAAAAAGCAGAGACCATATTACCAAGTGCTAGTGAACCTGTGCCACAACATCCTGAGAGGATCATACTGCCAAATTATTCAAGAGCACCTGATATACATTCACGCTGCATATTTACACAATATACATGTGTTAAACAAATAAATACAATATGATACAATTATGTGAAAAATAGCCAATAAATAATAAGAAGCAAAACTACAGTTTTTATTTTATTCATAATACCTACCTAACCAAGTTTTTCCTAATGGTTATTCTTTAAAATCGCACCGAATAAAATGAATTAGTTGTAATATTAATTCACTTCAAACTGAGTTCATACTAAGTTCGTAGGTTGACCTATGTTTCATTTAATGTTAAACATAACCTCAAAAAAATTTAGTTTTCCTAATAATTTAAGTTCTCAGAAGTGTCCGTCAATAATATTTGTTTTTACAGTCATTTACTTGCGATTTCGAACCTAGAAAATAGTATTTCATGATTGTTGGTTCTTAGGCTAACTATGTATGGACGCAGAACAATGTCCTTTAAATACCATTTTGAACTATGGTTCAACTGTACCACCTGGGCATGTTTCCTGGTTTTTCCCTACTAGAACATTGAAAAACTATCTCAAGTTGTCACTCGGCTTCCTGTGACAGATTTAAATGATGAAGATGTATAATATCACAATAAAAATTAAAAAAAAAACAAATCGTTACCGAAACTGTTTGACGTAAAATTACAATTTGATTACGTCATTTACTACGATTACGAACGATACGATACGATACGATTACGAACATTTTCATAACCCGTGGTGAAAATACAGAATGCCAATTCCAAGCCTTAATGAAGTGATGACGCAAGGCATTACAAGTATAACAACCAGAAATTATGTATGACGATAAGCACCCGCATGGGCTTTGCATCGGTTATGTAAGAGATATATATATAGGCACTTATATAGGTATCAATTTAACCCTATCATACGGGACGTAACGCGAAATCCGGTACAGTTGGCATCCTTATCTATAACCCGCTTACATGTAGGGTGACCAAAGACCAAAACTCGTGAAAGACTGAGTTTCGTACAATAAGCAAATTCGAGACTATTTAGTCAACTTGTTTAATAACTGTAGAGATAAGCCCATGTATCCCTTGCAACAGTAAAGATGATATTGAAACGAATGAGATTTTATAAAACTTTTTCTCCTTGTAATTTTTTTACATTCCATTTAAGTACTTAACTGTTGGATTAAGTTAATTAATTTTAGCTGGAAATAGTGCTATCCCAAGTAAAATGTTGGACACGAATAGGTGATTTATTAACCGGGTGAATTCACGCACATTGTTATAATATTAATAAGAAGGTAGGTATTAATTTGTTCCAAAAAACATACAAAGATACAAAAAACCTACATCTAATATTCAATAGCCAAAAAGCGTTGTGTTTTATGGCAATAAAAAGGGAATTTTGCTTAGCTTAGAGCACTGGAAGTCGCTGATATTCTGCCACAACCTTATTTTGCGACATTTTTAAGTTATCGAGACCCTGAGACCTCTTGTTAACGGCCTTTGTTTTAACCTTCTCATCGATAAGATGCTTGACAAAAAATAGTGTATTGTACCAGCCCGGTGTACGGTAAAACCACGTCCATTACTACAAGAGACCCGATGGACATTTTAAAATTTCGTATAGTATTTAAGAAAACACTTTGAAGGCATATTATAAAGTATAATTTAATTATTTTTTTACATTGTTGTTGGTTTTTCGGATCTTTTTTATAACTCCACGATCACAACATTTTTTTTAAAAATCCTATTGTATTTCTTAGCGCGCAAAGTACACAAAATTAAAGAATCAAAGTAAGAATTTTTATTTTACCAACTGTAGTACCACAATCACAAACATAATACAGCATCAGTAAAAAAAAGGTTACCACTTACCACTGTAACACCATTTTTATAGCAAAAGTCTCCAGCTCAGCACATGTCATGGCACAGAATGCCATGACGCTGGCTTTCAACCAGAGGCCAAGATATAAATATCATTTCATATATCAATATCTCCTGGCACATGCTATTTAAGCTTAAAAGGAGATCCTGGTCATTAGTTTAAGATCACATTATTGTTCAAGCCAATAATTAATACATATTATTATTATTATTATATGCAGTGTGTGTTGCTTCAGTCTTTGCCAGTACTATTTTGCCAGTGTCCCAAAAACATATAACGTAAACATGGTAGCCCCAGCCGGGTTCAGCACGCTTCGCTCGTCAGTGCACGCCTGCACGAGCGAGCGTCACGGCCGAGCGAGCGTAACTTCGTCAATTAGCGGGACTTTTCCCCTTTGTGCTGTCAATTGATTCGGCGCTGATTTCCGAACAAAAGTGATTTCCAACTTTGTTCTAGTTACATCGTAAACAATGTTATGATGTGTGTGTACGGGATGCAATATTTTCCGATAGAAAGGCAATTTTTTTTTTGGCGTTTTCTACCTAAACTGATTATGACGCGGATTAATGTCTCCGCTGCTCTTGGACTGTGGCCTATTCGCTAACTGCTTTTGAGATATGGATGTGATCAACGAGCTATTTAAGTGATCCACTCAGTGGCGGATTTACAAATTTGCCGCTAATAGGCTATTAAATTTTTGCTTCCCTTACTGACCTTTGAAATTCAATACGCTAGTTCACTATTATATTTATTCTGAAATTGCAACTTTATGATTTGTGTTCTATCGTCCACATTACGTCGGCTTTTCCCCGTTAGTTTAAAAAATTACTAAATTTAAATTGTAATTAATATTGAAACGCTAATGGAATATTTTAAAAATTCATGATCGCATAAGTACATACCTATATTTTACAGTGCGTTTAGTAATCTTTTATATACGGATTACGGACATAAGAGTGTTGATATATTGTTTTAAACTTTCATGGTCACTAACATTATAGATATTAACGGGATTGTTACCATGTACCTTGTTTTTTATGAGTCTCCGATATTTCGGCACTGTTGCAAGCGCCATGATCACGGAGTAACTGAAGTAATTGCGGGTAGATGTTATTGGCAGACATATCGGTCTACCCTCTGACGTCGTCTTTTACTGCGTTCGATTTGCAACAGTGCCGAAATATCGGAGACTCATAAAAAACAAGGTACATGGTAACAATCCCGTTAATATCTATAATAAGAGTGTTGAGTATACTGTGCATTACTAAAATATTAAAATTTTTGTCACTCGTTTTTCTGTGTAGATTTTGGGCCAAATTTGCCGCCCCCTTAAATCTGCCGCCCTAGGCTCCAGCCTACTGAGCCTACTGGTAAATCCGCCACTGGATCCACTACTGCTTCGTTATAACGCCACTTAGATACTTGTTCTGAAAAGCATCGATGGATATGCAATTTTCTCTTTAGCTACATACTATAAATGACAAAAAAGTTAGCAAACAGGCCCGCTGATTAGTAGGGACCAGACCCCGCTCGGCGCCTCTAGGGACAGAATAGGTAAAATGTATAAATAGTAGAAGGAATAGGTTTCTTGTACTTATTTCAATAATGTAATGATTGGTCCTCAAGTAGAGAAAAACGCGTGGACTATAGAAATGATGACTCTGCGACTTTTTTCTATTGTTTGTATTCTTGCTTTCATCATTATCACCATCATCATCAAACCATGCTCGTCCACTGCTGGACATAGGTCTCCTCTAATGCACGCTACTGCTCCCGATTTTCTGCCACTCTCATCCAGCCCACTCCAGGCCGCCTACGAATGGTATCATCCCATCTTGTCTCAGGGCGTCCTACTCTACGTTTACCGAGTCGTGTTCTCCACTCAAGAACTTTCCGCCTCCAACGGCCTTTCATGCTTTATATAGGTCACCAGTAAACCACCTTCACCAATAAATTGATCCGATTTATTAATTGCAAAGTACTTGCTCGATGCTATGGATAGGTTACAGCGGCGAGCGATCCGCATCATTGACGATGAGGAGGTGACTAAACACCTGGAGCCTCTTCAATTACGCCGTGACGAGGCGTCACTAAGCGCGTTCTATCGTCTGTACCACGACAAGTCTTCCCCTTTCCTTCAGAGGACCACGCGCGCTGGTCTACGTTGCTACTGCTAATGAGTTGTTATTCTACCTACTACCCATATAAACATTTTTAAACATATAATTTACATTAAATTAAACTAGTTTTAACGAGTTAATGCATAACTTTATTTATTTTTTGACGTTTTGCAAAAACTAGTTTTATTTGGATGTGCGTGAAAACCTAAGAAACAAATATATCATTTACATGTTATCATTGATTTTAGATATGTGGCTCTCCTTATGGTATGGCCGGTACAATGTGCGGTGCTACCATTGGCCTCTTTCCGGTACGGCCCGAGTATTCTCCGGCAGTAATAATAATAATAATATTTATTTGTAAAAAGATTGTACATGGTAATATTGGTATAAATATTTTAAGTACCTACTTTTCATACTTTTTTGGGGAAATAACTTATACCTTACTTTAATTTCTTTAATAGTGATCATACTTCTCCTATTAATAATGTAATTCTTAATCTAGGGGAAATAAGGACATGCCATGATTCATCATCATCATCAGCCTATTAATGTCCCCACTGCTGGGGCACAGGCCTTCCCTATGGATGGAATAGGGATATTGGGCCATGACCCACCACGCGGGCCCAGTGCGGATTGGTGAGTGCTAACGACTGCAGATGCAGCCGGGACCAACGGCTTAACGTGCCTTCCGAAGCACGGAGGAGCTCGAGATAGTAAATTTTCGGTCACCCATCTAATGACCGACCACTGCGAAAGTTGCTTAACTTCAACGATCGCAGCCGAACGCGCTAACCACTTGCGCCATCGAGCTCCTCATGTCATGATTATTATTTATTAATTCAATTTTCCTTAAATCTATATTTACAACCTATATCTAAACGCGCTGTCCTTAACAATACCCATGCACATAATATTTAAACCTATTCATGGACATGGCAACTTAGCAATCTTTTGTAATCTCTTGCTAAAAGAGAAGGTTATTTCCGCGCAAAATAACTAGGTCTAATCAAATATGACAGCGTTATGGTGCCACTATGGGAGTGATGTTAATACCAATGTTTATGATGCTGTAAAAGTCGCTGCCAACTAGTTGTGACAAATAAGACTCACTAATGAGATTGGAACATTTGATCGGTCGACCTTGATCAGTACAGAAGATAAGAGATTTGTTACGTTTGGAACTGGAACATCGATGTTCCAGGTTATTGATACAGCTGATAGATATTGGTCGGCTGTTCTCAGCAAAAAAAAAAGAATTGTTAGCAGTAGCTCCTTGCAGCGACATTTGAGCAAAAAACCGGTCAAGTGCGGGTCGGACTCGCGCACCGAGAGTCCGTACAAACCTGTAGGTATATTTTAATAGCAATTTTTAAAAAATATTTTCTATTAAATGAGTCGTATAGTATCAAAAAGTAGGGCGAACCAAATATTTGGCAAATAAAAAAAAACTGTTTAGCCTCGTCTCTAAGCGAGGATTTTTATAATTGACATTCATCATAACTACAAATCGTAGTGAAATGTCAATATTTTATCCTCCCTTAAAGACGAGACTAAACAGTTTTTTTTGATTTGCCAAATATTTGGTTCGCCCTACTTTGCCGCCTTTGATACTATACGACTCATATGATGTAACTAGAAATTTACGGTTTCCGCAATTTTTCTTTTATCTGTACTATAAGACGTTACTTCGTACCAAATTTCAAGATTCTAAGTTCACGGGGAGTTACCCTGTAGGTTTTGATTCCCGTGCGAGTTTCGAAAATTTGCGCAAAGGGGCATAAACGGCTGTATCTTTTGATTGCTTTGGATCAGAAGTTTGATTTTTTCACAGCTCCAAGGGACAGTAGACATAAGTATTATATATGAATTTCAGTTTGATATCTCCACACGTTCATGAGAAAAACTGTCTTGACAGACGAACGGACGGACAACAAAGTGATCCTATAAGGGTTCTGTTTTTTCCTTTTGAGGTACGGAATCCTAAAAATAACCTTAATCTATTGACTTTCATCTGAATTCCTACACGAGCAAAGAAATTTGGTGACTCATTTCTTTGCCCTACTATTCGCAAGTGGATTTTTTGCGCGCGCTCGTGTAGGGAACTACACTTCCTATAATCTGGGGTCCTTTAAAAGCGACGTGAATAAGCATTTTTGCATGCCGGCAAGGTGAAGATGGTTGGTGTGGCGCAGATCATAACTGCTGTTGTCTTCGCGTTTGGACTTTACCACCACTTAATATCAGGTCCAGTAGAGCTATTTGCCTATCTAGCGAGAGAGGTAGGACACAGCGGGTTTTCCGCTTGAATTGGAGCGTCCGCCTGGAGAAGCAACCTCCACCTTATAAAAGACCACAGTAAAAAGTCTTCCCTGCTGGGCTGGGGCACAAGCCTTCTCATTGCATAGACTAAAAGGATTTGGCCATAACTTTCCACGCGTGGTCCGTGGGGATTGGTGGGTGCTAATGACTGCATATGCAGCCGGAACCAACGGCTTAACGTGCCTTCTCCATTGGCTCGAGATAATTGATTTTTGGTCACCCTTCCTTAGACCAACCCTTGTAAAAGAGGCTTAACTTAGTTAATCACCATATAATATTATATGTTGATCGGTATTAAGCATTTAACTGCTTAACACTACCTTTTGGTGTTCTTGTTCTGCTGGTGTTTGGACCCCACTTACACTTAACATCAGGCGGAGTGGGGTAATTTGTTGCGACATGTCTCAATCTGAGTCAGATTCAGACACGATGAATGCCGATGATGTGTACGCCCATAATAACAGAACTCAACAAGCGCACAGTACAAGTCTTGCTAGTGTTGTTTTGTAGTATCTGTCATCGCTACGGCCTCCGAGATGATTCAGTTCTACGAGTAAATAATACATTTATACTCGGCAAAACCGTTCTGGATCATTTACTTATTTTATTTTATAATGTTAATAATGAAAGGTTTATGAATCGTCTCTGAAGTAATTTTTCAGCTTGACGACTTTGTAAATAATAATACAGGGATTAAAAAACAGCCCTTGCCGAGTTTCTTGCTGGTTCTTCTCAGTACGTTCCCCGCCGTAGATTCACGAACCGATGGCGTAGTTTCTGGCAGGGCTTGGTTAATACCGGTTTTTAGTAAAGGTTTCGTTCGGAGCGCGTCCGAAATGAAAGCGGTACCTAATAAAACCTTAATAAACCGGTTTAATCCAGAGCGACACGTGCACGCGACGCGTCGGCATCGCTTGAAGTTTGTTTTATTTGTACTTATCAAGACACAACTTGTTAATGCTCAGAGATTGTTGCATTTATTGACACGTTTGCTAGCGTCTAGTGAGTCAAGTTATTCATTTTGTAGTTGTGTATTTATTTCAGCCACCACTAAGAGCGAAATGAAACCCTTTAAAAACCGCTAAATTGATTCAAAACCTATTTGATTTCGCTTTTTAGGAAAACCGGTTTATTTTAGGTTAAGGTAGAGCCAAACCTAAAAAACGCTCCTAATGTACTTGACGCTGATTTAGGTTTGAAAATTAACTGGTAAATAAGCCCTGGCTTCTGGACATTCATAAGTGCTTGTAACAGCCTAAACTGAATAAATTATTTTAATTATGATTGCGATTCTGAGTCGCTTCCTTAAAAAGAGAATCGTCTTGTTACTCCTAAATTCCGCAAAGGATATTATAGCCTGAATATATGTAAATATCATTAATGTATAGTAGTATGATTCATTGTATCAGAAAGCATTCGGGAAACTTGAACAGTGTCTCACTCACAATAGAGTCCATTTTTCTACCCAACTGCCACTTCGCCAACATTGTGACATTTAAATTTCGAGTCTCACCGTTAATATCTAGTTTGCATAGACAAGATTCAATTATGTACTAATTCCTTGGCTGGTGCAAAACTTTGGCTATTCCAATTAAGCTACACCGTTCCAAATCAATCCGCGCTAATTGCAATTCACCACGAATCACCAACGCAGCCGTTAATGAAATCACAATACTCATTACAGAGATAATTGAATGTAAACATACCCATCATATTCTCGCTAACATCGTAAATGCTTCATTTAATTATAAGAAACTAGCAAACCAGTGAACCAAATGTTCACCAAAACAAAAAATGTATTTAATTAATTGAGAACTTCGGAGATTTTGTGTGGTTTCGTTTGAAATAGAAATCACGTGATTTCTCGAAAACCGGAAGTGCTACGTTACTCACATCCGGTTTGTAGTCTTATCAGACTATTCTTAACTTAAACATTCTCTATATCTATCTCTTACGGTTTGGCCGCTGAAACAGCACCACGGACGGACGGACGGACTTGTCTATTAGATAAGAGATGAGAGTGGATAATATCTAATAAATATATGAATATGGGTAAAGGGTGTGCATTTGAAAAAAAAATTCAATCAGGAGCCACTTTTTAACTCTTTGTCCGATTTCATAATGTAATATTTTTGTCGTTCATTATTTTAAAATAGATTAATATTGTAACCTCCTATTGAAGATACTGTCGTGGACGCAATAAAATTCGTTCGGCCCTACATAGAGGGCTCAGGTGTATTGAGAGTACTTCAAATGGTGCAAGGTTGCATTTATTCCTCCATGTATGTCCCTTATGTTATTCTGCAGCGCTCGAGTAAATCCAAAAATCCCCCCTACTAAGCAAAAATACTCATCCACACACAATACGCTACGAAACAAATGACGGTTTTTTTTTCTAAATGGCTTCGCACGGCTTGTGCACTTAGCCAATGTCAAGTGTTAAAATTTTGTAAACATTTTAACTATCTATGGCACTCGTGGTCAAAGTAATAAATCAAGTCAAAGTAAGTGGCAGTTAAGTCAATCCCCCTTTCCCTATGTTTCAGTAAATGTGTGGGGATTTACTGGAACCTCCCCGTGGACTTCTTGAGGGAACGTCGAAAGACACTTTCCGCTTTTTTGTTTCACTTGCCAACACTTGTGCATGTTTCCGAACACTTGGTGGTTAATAATCCACCATTATTAGACACTAACATCCGCCACAACACAATTTTTAACAAGAAAAACCAAACTGTTAAAGTGACGCTTCCCGATCCCGCCAAAAAGTCCAAAATGACGTTTGTGTTGTGATGGAAAAATCTAAACTTTTTTTTTCGCCTAGCGAAATATTTATCTGCCAAGACATAGGCCAAATGTAATCAGATTAAGGATTAAGGTTACATTAATCCTAGACTTTAATCATAAACAGATTAATGAAATTAATGAAAAAAAAGAAATCAGTCGTGATTAATTATTTATTAATCTGTAATCGTGATATTGATTTCTTTTCCTGTGATTGATTGCTAACTACATGGAGAAATTAAAAAACTTGTCTTGATTCATTTTTAAAAAAAAAAGTATTATTACCAAATTATACATTTCTAGTATTAAATGTAGTTCGTAGCAGAATTTTAGTTAGTGGAGATCTAATAAATAAATAATTGTTTTATTCCTTTATCATAAATCGGGTTCCAATTTTTGAGCGTTATATGTGCACCTATAAAACAGTTCTATTGTATATCGAGAGAAAACATTTTGAATGTTTTTTTTAATAGCTTTTCACAGAAACCACGGTAAACAAGCAAAGGCAATCACGTAACAAAACATCACATGCGAGGGACAGGTTTAGTGACACCGTCGTGGGAAAGAAACCACCTGCGTTTATTCTACTTAAAATGATGGACGGGACACAAAGATATCGACTTACAGCGAACTAAGCACACAATAGGATGGGGAACCGACGACGAAAATAACACTTAAGCTAAAGCCTTAAGGTCGATAAAAGAGAGCAAGTGTGAATGAACTTTGGTAAAGAAAACCGTTTTTCGCAATGGAATTTGGCTACGTCACTATAGCTAGGATCGAACCTCACTAAGTTTTAATTGTTTGACTATCTAAGAATATCAAGTAAAATCGCTTCGTGAATTCAAAGCTCTTACATGTACATAGTAGGTATTAATATTTTGAGATATTACAGAAAAGATAATTAATTTACACATTCAAATTCAAACATTCGAAAGGCACGCAATCTGAACTGATTTAGAGATCAAGTCCGAAGTTGTTATTACCTTGAAAGTTTCATTTTCCTTTGACTCTTATTTTTCTTTCACTGATATATCTGTTAGCACGTAGTTCAACGGATTCATGGATGTTGAGGTAGGTACTGTAGGGTTCTCCAGAAGGGAGAACCTGGGGAACAAAGCTCAAAAATACTAAAATAAGAACACTGAGGATTCTTAACCCTTAAAGTCGCTTTGTATAGTATACTATGCATTCAAAATAAATAAAATGCTAACGAAAAATTACAATACTTAGTGATTTCTTTTTTAACTGAAAGCAGTTACTGAACTGTCCTCTAAAAAACTTAAATAAAGAGCAACATAGTCTGTTAATATTTGGCAGTTTGATGTCATACAAATTTGCCACCATGCGGCACAATTTTAAAATCGTCTTAGTTAGAATATTTTTTAATATTATATTGATATTCACTGATGTTTTATAAATCTAAAATATGAATGTCCTTTGAATTATATATACATTGATATTCACTGATGTTTTATTAATCTAAAATATGAATGTCCTTTGCATTTACTCACAGTAACATATTTCAATAATTCATTCATCTTCATATGTTTTACAAGCTTTGTTTTGAGTGTATAGTATATTATACATTGCGACCAATCGCCTATAACAACGTTTAGTTCTTAATGTATGGTATTCTCTACACTGCCACTTAACCTCTTGCTTATGGTGTATTTTTTTTTACTGTAAATGGTTAAATTACTAATAATAGTCTGTATTAATATTAATTGGATTTATTTGAATTATGGAAAATATAAAATACAATTAAATATAATCAACTGAATGAGTATGTGCCTGAATTCAATCTCGCTAGATTTCGATGAGGGACAGAAGGTTCTTACAATCGAATCTTTAAAATAATGACATTTACTTTTAATACACCTGCCAGCCGTAGGCAATACATAAGCAAAGAGTTTATACAAGCAAGGAGACCGTAACACTAAAGACGTTACGGTACCAAGGTGCTTGAATCATGGCCTCACTGGAAAGTTTGGTGCCATCAAACCAGTTGGAAAAGAGAGTTGGTAGTTACAGATGTAGACGGCGTAGAAATTTCTAGAATGAGCCTATGTCCAACAGTGGACGGCTATCGTTTGATGAAGCTCCAATCTCTGGCCTTTGAGAAAATTATATCACTCACATGACAACGTGATCTTCTTGACCTTCATAAGTGCGTGCAACAGCCTAGCTAAACGGAATAAATGATATTGATTTATTTTTGAACGTGTTATTTGCGAAATTCCCTTGTTCTTGAATACCGTCTTGCGTGTACCCTCTTTCAGCATCTAATGGAGGCATATCCACGTATTGGCATATTGAATGAATAATATAATATATTAATATTGACTCGGCTTTTAGCCCACCCTATTCGACTGAACATTCATCTGCAGGTATACTAATATAGCTGTATTCAATTGATCAAATTCTTCTTTATTTTCTGATCAATTTGCTAATGAATTCTTTTAACGTACTCTGGTCACTCGACGTTAATATATTGGCCAAGTTTCTAGGAATTTTATTTTTTCATCTCTTTGTGATTGGTAGGAACTTCTCCATTGATAACTGCGACATGATTGGTTGATGATAATTGCCTGAAACTAAAATTCATTCATTCAGTTGATGTTGGAGCATTCAGTTTTATGAACATTTTCATTTACTTGTTCGAAGTAAAACCGTTTTTGAATTGATGCCAGATTTAGTTTTTTCAAAATAACTAAATTTAAAAACTGAGATGTCTATATAATGTATTTTTTTCTCTTAATGTTTTATTCCATGGGTTTTTGACAGGAGTAATCTGTTTCAGAGATATGTTGTATGGAAAGTAGCAAAATATAAGTTTGTAACATGAGAATTTTTTCCGGTCTCTAGATTTTGGCTGTATCACTAATATAAACCATTTGGAGTTTTAGATACTTACTCATTCGACGCAGAATTGAATTTTCTTTTATATTGAATACAATTAAATTTTCTGTCGAACGTACCAAATTTAATAAAAAACTGATAAATAATCAAACTAAATCCTGAGAATTATTGTATTTCCTTAAGTGGTCCGGATAGTGGTCATGGAATTCTTTGGTCTTTGCTTGGCCTAATACCATAGACATAGACCCGATATATCCAGTAAACAAAAAAAATGAATATGACGTAACAAAGTATGCTGCATTAAGTCCATGGTTCTCTTCAATATTCTTCTCGAGGAGACAAATTTAATTTAAGTAACTTAAAGAAAAACTTAAGGTAAAGTATCAGTAGCATAGCGGTAGCCGTTTTATCTTTCAAATATTATGTTACACAGTATAATAGCTTACATTAAAACAAAAGGGAAAGGTACGGCACTCGCGGCTGTAAAGTGATCCGCTTAAATATTGGTGCATGACCACAATTCGCTTTAGTCACAATGGGACATTCAAGCACACTGCATGTGCACTCAATATAACAATAATGTGTATATTGTGTGTTATAAAGATAAAACAATTTCTTCGATGCTTTTTTGAAGAATCGAATAGTTCAAAATCAAATAACAAATAACTCGGCAACACTTTTCATTCGTAAAACTGTACAAACAATTTTTTTCGCTTACGTAATCACCATTTTGTTATCAAGAAAAGGACAACAATACAGCTCAGCCGTAGGGACTCGGTAGCGGACTCGCCGTTTCGCTCGCGCTGCGTTGAAGCGTACAGTTCTGTCTCGCTCGCTCGATTGAATGTTTATATACAGACGTGTGCGTGTTTGAGAGTTGTTTATGTAGTTTAGTCGGATCATATTTTATTTGATGCCAGTATGAGCGTACCGTATCTTCCCTTTTTGTTTTAATCTAAGGTCTGTAGGTATCTTTAATTCATTAAAAGGCAAAGGACGAAGTTAAGGATGATTTATGCTAGACCGTGCCGGGTCCGCGACAAGCATTTTGTGAGACCGCTATGCAAAAATTTGTTTTATATACCTACTCCATATTAAAAAGTATAAATTTTGATTCCATTAAGTATACGGATTCCAAGCACGTAAACTGTCTATATTATACTAATCAAAAAAGTCTAGGCAACATGTTGTACGGCTTTGACTTTTTGAACGATTTTTACTATTGTAATATATTTATAATATACTATTAGAAACACAATCGATAAGTTAATATTTTTTTAAATCAGCCAATTATATTTTCGAGAACAAAAAAGATTTTATAATACTTTGATAAAAAATAAATAAACATCAATTAATAAAACACACAGTTTCTGTAAATAATGCATATAGCTTAGACTTTAGAAAGTGATAAATTTTTATGGGAGGGTAAACCGCTTCGTTACGTAACGCGTTACGGCACCAGTCTGTCTGGCTTTCCTTCCTCTAAGTGCGCGAGTACACGATGCGTTACGGCGCCGCACCGCAAAGATTTCGCCGCATCGGTGGCACACGAGCGGTGTTACGTCGCAGCGGCGCCGCGGGTAACCCAGCAGCATACATTCTCTATGATGCATAAACAACAGAGCGGTGGCGCTCCGACGTCGCAACGCAGTCACCCTCTTCTCGGTAGTTGTAAGTCCGGTGCGGCGACGGAGCTCATCGTGTGACATGTCACAGACATTTCTATGTAAGACGACGCAGCGACACCGCTCCGACGCCGCACCGCCGCCGCAACGCATCGTGTGCTCCCACTCTAATTGTCGCCGCACACGGGCCACACGCCACAGCCACAAACGCTGCCACGAGAAACTAGAAGCGGCTACTAAAGTGGCTGAAGCGCGCGACAGGGGCCGACTAAGGTAAGGGTGAGAGGGGTGGGGAATCGCGCGAGTGACGTGTGGCGGCGTTTTGTAACGGCGCATTAAGTGGCCGGTGCGGGCCACAAGAAGCGAGCAACGACGATTTGTAGCGTGTGGCGGCCACCGGCGTACCGTGAGTGGCGAGTCCATATAAAATGTATGAAAACTACAAGAAATATGCCGGTGGCGGCGTTTTGTGGTTGTGGTCGGTGGCCCGTGTGCGACGACACTTATGGCAGCGGTAGGTAGGCTAATCCTCTCTCACTCTAACCCGCAATGCCGCTTAGATTAGTTAAAGTTATCACTTCTGTCGTGCGTCCCTTTTTCTCACGTTTTTTTTGCGCTAGATTTTTCTATTCGAGATTTGTTTTTAGTTCATGATGGCAAAAAATATATTCATATTATTTCTTTGTTTATCCCACGCCCAATGGGATAGAGAAAGCTAGGCGCTGTTTTAATAAACCAAACAAATCTACAATTGACATTGTGGGGTACAATGGGAAGAGATGGCACTGCCTTGCAGCTTAAGAAAAGGTAGAAAGATTCGACACGGCCGTCAGGGCCGCAGTAGCATAATTAGTCAGTGCATTCGCCCGGATAGCGAAGGATTCGAGTCCCGTCTGCTGCCTGGACCGCATGGAATTTTTTCTAGTAATATTTTCTTTAGATTTCAACATCGAGAAGTTACATGCTTAAAAAATAAAAAATATAAATCTACAATACACAAAATACTTACGGGGTCAATGCACTTATTGTTTAAAAATTGTATTAAGTTTAAGGAAAATAATTGTTTATTTTGTTTTACTCAGCACGCTTCCTGGAATATCAGTTGGCAGATATTCTTAATGTACTATTTTCATATTTTCCAAGAAAGTTACGAGTGTCATCGTTAGTGGAATGATGAAGTAAAAAAAATTACGTCTTAAAATAACAAAGGACAATGTTAAAATTGGCCTATGAACCAACACCAATTTGGCATTTATGATAATTCTTAGTATATTTTTTGCGATAATTATCAGTATTTAGATTGTGACGGACACTTCCAGTTAAGTAAGCTAAATTAAAAAGTTAAAAAATAATCTGAGACAATAAATACCATTTTATGTGTATAATCTATGGCTGCGCTGCAAACAAAACACTCTTTCTTCCTAATGCCGGCACTTCACTTGGCTATTCGTATTTGCTATTTTAAAACATGACATCAGTCTGTCCTTTTCATTCCTTATTAAGCATGACAAGGACAAACTGTTGTCAAGTGAAGGGCCGGCATAAAACTCGTTACTCTGTGGTTGTGGTGCATGCAGTTTGCATTCGTAGTAATCTGTGGCATTCGTACATTCCAAAGAGTAGTTTATTATACCGGAAAGTGCATTCTCGTTTCGGATTACCTGTTGTGTGTTTATTTGCGATTGTTTTTCTTTAAATTTAACTATTTTGGCTATCTAATATGCCATCGATGTTACCAAAGAGAAGAGCCCCTATAACCAAGTGCTAGTGAACCTGTGCCACAACATCCTGAGAGGATCATACTGCTTAATTATTCAAGAACACAACACCCGATACACATTCACGCTGCATATTTACACAATATACATGTGATATACAAATAAATACAATATTCAAATATGATACAACTATGTGAAAAATAGTCAACAAAAAAGAAGCACAACTACAGTTTTTATTTTATTCATGATTCCTACCTAACCAAGTTTTTCCTAATAGTTCTTTTTTAAAATCGCACCGAATAAAATCAATTAGTTGTAATATTAATTCACTTCATACTGAGTTTATACTAAATTCATAGGTTGACCTATGTTTCATTGAATATTAAACATAACCTCAAAAAATTTTTAGTTTTCCTAATAATTTAAGTTCTCAGAAGTGTCCGTCAATAATCTTTGTTTTTACAGTCATTTACTTATGATTTTGAACCTAGAAAATAATATTTCATGATTGTTGGTTCTTAGGCTAACTATGTATGGACGCTGAACAATGTCCTTTAAAATTATATTCTATTTATTTAACTTGGGAGAGACTCGATCGGTGGTTATAACGAATTTTAATGAAGTTTGGATTTTATAAGGATGGGCCCACGTTTCCGCACGTTACTTCACACTTAGGGTGTATTCCGTAATATACCAGTATACTGGCCAGTGCTAATGACGTCATGAATCGACGCTATGCTGGTGAATTGTTCCGAAATATACTGGCCAGTGCACTGACGTCATAAATCGACGAAATATTAAAAATAGTGCGAATAAAGAAGATTTTTTATTCACCTCATCAATTAAAAGGAATTCTTTTTGTTCGGATGCCATCATTGTTCTTTAAATAAAAAAGAAATAAAATTCGAATGCTTCTCACGCACGCTCGGTCATACGTCATATTCGTCTTCCCGGTAAAAATATGGTAGCTTATCAGTACAATATGGCGTCGGATTCGTGACTTCATTACCACTGGCCAGTATACTGATGTATATTTCGGAATACACCCTTAGTCCATTGTGCGCGATTATTTTAAAACGAAAAAGTTACAATTAATCTTATTTTTGTTGTCTATTCATACAACTGAACTCACCGTACGCATTTCAGAAGGCAGGTATTCGATAGAAGGTTGCTAAAGTCGATGTCCCAAGACTACGCTATAGGTAAGGTAAGGTTAAGATTGTACACTATAATATTCATACGCTCTGAGTTACTTTGTGAAAGCTCTTTTGATGTATTACACACACGCAGAATATTACAATCGTACCATCTGTATAATGCGATACAAATAAGAATAGGAAAGCCAATGACCTCCATCTGTCAAATGTCGCTTGAAAAGTACGGTTTGCAAAAAAAAAACTCGGAACACTTTTTAAGCACTCAGCTGATTCTAGAATAAAAACCAAACATTTTTAAACAAACAATAAAAAATGTAGATAATTAATATTAGTGGATTTTTTTTTCATTTATTGAGCTTTGGCTATGAATGGTGGATAACCTAAATCGTCAACCAAATGTCACTTTATGTTGCGTTCAGAAACGCGATTTAATATATAAGGATACGCGTTCGTATGTGACCTGCATGATTATTCATAACTTCTCCGGCTGTAATGCAGAGATGAGCGAAATTGAAGAGCTAGATTCTGATTAATGTTTTTTCCATACAGTCTTAATAAAGAAATACTATTAAAAATCGGTTGTGTTCTTTCTCAATCTTAGTAAATTAATATTATTAAAAAATCTGATGTTTTGTCTCACTGAATCTTAGTTAATAAGTTTTATTAAATAGCAAAATTTTTTTGCTCACTCTACCTATTTGGTTTGAATTGACAGCTATGATGTCAAAATATGGCGCCCAGTCGGTCCTATTCTTGGTTGAATCGCATTATATTGCTTATATTCAAAGTTGTGATCTATTTACTGTTTGCAAAAATTTTAGGTCGTAATTATTACGACAAAAACTCGCACAACTAGGCTATTTGACAGTACAAAAAATTATGTACCAATTGTTGGCATCTGAATTAAATATGAATATTAAGAGCTATTTTACTATTCTGTAAAAAAAACAAATTAATAACTTTTCTATAAAATTATTAAATAGAAATGATTTTTTGCACCATGGTCACGTGACCTAAAACGCATGGGATTGCCCACAATGCTAGTTCACTTCCGGCTTTAATAACATTCGTGTGACGTCACACACTAGTGAGACGCCATTATGTCCAGAGAAACGTTTCGCGGTATGAAAAAATTAAGTATAGCGGGGGTGAGGTGATGGATCACTGGCCAGCTCAGCACGCGCATATTAAAAACTAGCGGCCCGCCTTCGCTTCGCTTCGGTGTAAAGCTGAAGTGTAGACTACAGTTTTTGTTCTCAGGCTTGCATTATACACAATGACGTTCATCTATGATTCTTTTTATACCTGCATGCATAATCTCAGCCCGTTCGGTTTAAAATTGACAAAGTTTCATACCAACATTCATTCCCTATTTTATCCCCTTGGGGGTAGAATTGATCAAAATCCTTTCTTAGCGGATGCCTACGTCATAACATCTACCTGCATGCCAAATTTCAGCCCGATCTGTTCAGTGGTTTGGGCTGTGCGTTGATAGATCACTATGTCAGTCAGTCACCTTTGAGTTTTATATATATAGATATTAAAAATAGGGCCGAACCAGGGTCCGACATGTCAATTAGCAACAGGCGCTCCTACCTAAAGGAACAGGAAGAAACAAGCGGTTCACTCTGGACCTGAAGACTCCTCGCCGGCCATCCATTACCAGCGCCCACCGATTTTCTTCGATACAGAACACTGGGAAGTTTTATTTCATCGAAAGCTACAGTCCACACATCGCCGACAAGACTCCTACGTGCACCATCCTCCACCCCCAAGTGCGAGTCGGTAACTGCTAGCTACTGCTGCAGCCCGACGTGCCGCACACATCGAATAAAGTTTGCAAAAATAAAATTCTGATATAAATAATCTGTTAGCTTGCTTGTAGCTGGCTCTAGATCAATCTAGGAACTATGATGGCCACTATTAAGCAGGTCATCTTGGCTGCCTCTTTCTTCTCACATAAAAATAATACTTCATTAATTTCTAATTAAATCACGCACAAAAATTAAAATTCGTTAACAATAACTACAGTTATACAAAGAAATAAATGAAACGCACAGCCTTAGAATTACAGAGTAACTGTAATTTAGAAGCTACAATACGTCTTACTTAATATAACTTCTTAAGCTCAGATAAAATAGTGTTGCAAGAGAGCCTCTATTCTGTACCCATATCGATAATATGTATAATACGAACTCAAAATCAGCTTTACTATTGATATATTCTTCCCTTCTACCTAACTTCTTATATTTTAAAACTTTTTTTAACATAATTAAAACTGACTTTCTATTTAAGTAAAGAATATACATTTATTTTTTTACTTTTTAGTGGTTTTGTTTTTATGGAGTCGGTTTTAAAGTTTTTGTTAAAAAGGTTTTATTATATTTTTTTATAAACCCGGGCACAACAACTAAATCCTTTTAGAAAGCTCATTGAAACGATACCTCACACGATAAATTTAATCTTTAAGTGATAACCCCTTACTCCACTCCTCTCCCTCATAAGTTGTTAGCCATCAATTACGTGTATTTGTTTATGCAAATCAATATTAACTATTACAACTATCCTGCTATGATCCTACAAAGAGTTCCGTTCCACATCTCCGAAGTCTTTTACTAGATCATGCCATTTTCGCTATGGGACCATCTCGTAATTACAAAAAGAAAATATAATAAATTGACTGAGAAATTGTGTAACAAACTTACAAAAAAAACAACACATTTAAATTGAGAACCTCCTCTATTTTGAAGTCGCTTGAAAAGAAGTAGTGAATTTTTCGCTCCAATTTTGATCACCAGTATGAAGGAGTAACCTCTAAATCACAGAAGCAATTAATGAATAACATTACAGGATTCAACAGCATAGGGGAATACGTTTTAGGCCAGCAAGGTCATCATCAGTTATCTTCGCCATTGCATTAGCCGGTCGGAATTAGTGTCGATAGCCAAACTATCGATAATTCCACAACATTAAGATGTTGGGTGTCTCCACGTGAAGTCTATTTAAGAAATGGGAACTGAAGTGGTTGCTAATGCGCCTGGAGACTCCATTCTTAGCTGAGTTTTTTTTTTCGCTTGATAAGGGCTGTAAAAGCAAGAGGAGCTCTTTTCTCAGATAGAAAAGGGGTGTAAAAGAAAAACAAACTCTCAGGAATAGCTACCAACAAGTAGGTGGCTGTAGTTAAGTTAGAAAACACGTGTGTCTTAGACGCGTCGCGTGGGGTAGATCTTATTAAGCTCTCGGAAAAACTTGAATAGTTCTAGCGACGTCTGGAATTCCTTGAATGTGATCGCTTTATTAAACTTTGGCGCGTCTTGTTAAATTGAATGGCTCACAATTTTTGTACTCATAAAAAAAATAAGATGAGCTAGTCTGCTCATTTTTTGCACAGATTTTCATCAAAATTTTATAGCCTCACTTACATGCACGAATACACGTGACTTTAAAGTACTTTTTGCTTGAAAAGACAATAGAAAAAGTGTTTAAAAAATTAAAGTGAGTGGCATTAAATTGTAAGATGAGCCAAAACATTTGCAAATGTAGCCACGAAACTTACAAAGTAATAAAAACTACTTCTTGTTTTTACTAGGCACTTAAATTCAAACGCTGTCAGAATTTAAAAACATGAATATGTTTTTTCTTAAACACCGGCTAAGAAACTTGTTAATCTCTAATTATTTTGTTCTTAGATTATAAAAGGCACTTATGGTTGTTCAGGCCTCCACCTGGACAAAGGGCCCTTTTCACTACAGTATGCGGGCGGGCGGAAAAATGAGAATTTTCCCTGAAAAGACGCGGCCTTTTCAAAATGTAGGTCTCACAGTAGACGCCACAGGAATCACATATTAAGTTTTAAAGGATAACGAATTTTTAATGTATGTTTACTGTGTACTTGTTTAAGCATGCTATTTGCACATGCTAGTGGAGTTTAGTTTTTTTTTATTAATTGTTTTTCGTGTCTTTTACCATTTTGCTTGCTGTAACTCTGTTTTGTGCAATAAATAAATAAAAAAAAAAAAACACAATTTTATATGGAGAATTAGTTTTTCATTCAATTGATACTGTAGCACTCTTACTTATTTTGCCTAGTATAATCTAATTGGTTACTTGTAGGATATAGAAATTTATTGTACAATAAAACATAAACAATATTAATATTGCAGCTGATTTTACTGTCATGAATACAGTTACTTATTTTGATAAAGAGAACGGAAGCTGATTTGATTACAGTGGTGTATCGTACGATCTACCCCATTTTGTCGCTTATACATTTGTTGTTGTGGGGTGGGTCTCAGTCGTGTTACCGATCTTCAAGAGTCGACAAGTTGTAACTAGGTCGGTATCTACAAGTGCAGTGCAAGAATATAGTGTTTATATTAAGACGTGCTTTAATTTGAGACTCCACATTACTTAGACATTGTTTTACTTTGTTTTAAACTTTCATGGTCACTAACATTATAGCTATTAACGGGATTGTTACCGTGTACCTTGTTTTTTATGAGTGTTTAAAAATAAATTGTCAAATGTCTGGAATCCAGTGGTTCGTATGTGTAAAAACCGCAAAAATCAAAAAAGTGTCGCTCCGCGATCTGATACTGTGAGTATTGTATGTCGGGAACAAGTGCGAATGAATAGTGAGAATGTGACCTGTGGTTGGGGGTATCGAGCGCAGTAAAGAACGACGTCAGAGGGTAGAGTGATATGTCTGCCAATAACATCTACCCGCAATTACTTTAGTTACTCCGTGATCATGGCGCTTGCAACAGTGCCGAAATATCGGAGACTCATAAAAAACAAGGTACATGGTAACAATCTCATTAATAGCTATAATTGTTTTACCTATTTATCGCATGAAAATTCTAAGCATTCATTGCAATTATTAATTCGCAAGCTTTGTTTCCACGTTGTCAAAACAATTTGCGGGCACCATCCGATCCGACAAATCTTATGGCGCGATTTACACTTTATGATTTTGATTACACCCGAATACGAGTGCCAATGGATTTTGTGTAAACGACTAAGTGTAAATGAACGGAGTCGAGTACGACTGTATTCGGGTAGTTTTTGTTTTGGTTGCCCGACACCGTCTTCCAGCCTTAGATTAAAACAAAAAGGATAGATACGGCACTAGCCTCACAAAAGTGATCCGCATAAATTGTGGTCCACGACCCTAATCGCTTTAGCAGCACTTTAGTCACAACTTGACATGCAAACGACGTACATGTGAACGCCAAAAAGAAATATTGCTAATATTTTGTGTTTATATGATAAAACAATGCTTAAGTGTGTTTTCAAAAAGTCCTCAAATGGCTCAAGAACTTATAAAATAAAATCCACGGTATCACTTTTCATTCGTAAGTATATATTAAATATATTTTTTCATAACGACCTCCGTGGCCGAGTGGTTTGTACGCCGGGTTTCATGGCTGTCGCCGACTCGAGAGGTCCCGGGTTCGAACCCCGGTGAGGGCAGATATTTGTGTGATGAATACGAGCATTTGTACTCCAGTCATGGATGTTTAATATGTATTTATATAAATATACTTATATATGTACAGTATATGTATTCTATCCGTTACCCTAGCATCCCATAACACAAGCCATAGTGCTTACTTTGGGGCTAGGCTAATTGGAGTGAGTGTCGGAAATATTTATATTTATTTATTATTATTTATTATAAAAATTGCTGTTTGTTTTCAATCTTATTCGGTAGTGACGTCGAGTACTGGTCGCGTGATTGGTCGGTAGTGCAGTGATGCGGATCTCGCCGTCTCGTTCGCGCTGCCGTTGAAACATAACGTGCTGTTTCGTTCGGGTCAGTAATGCAGTGACGCGGATCTCGCCGCCCCGTTCGCGCTGCCGTGGGATCAGTTTTTGTTTGATGCAAGTAGGAGCGTACCGTATCTACCCTTTTTGTTTTAATCTAAGCTTCCAGCCCGTATTCCAGTGTAAATAATGCTTCAAGTGCCCGAATTTGAGTAATTCTTTCGTACACCCGAATATACGGGCTTACGACCAAGTGTAATCGAGCCATTTGAACGGTGGATGCGGCGTTATTTTTTTTTTTTGACCAACACACACCGATTAGCCTAGCCCCAAAGTAAGCACTATAAGGCTTGTGTTATGGGATACTAGGGTAACGGATAGAATACATATACTGTACATATATAAGTATATTTATATAGAAATACATATTAAACATCCATGACTGGAGTACAAATGCTCGTATACATCACACAAACATCTGCCCCCACTGGGATTCGAACTCGGGACCTCTCGAGTCGGCGACACCATGAAACCCGGCGTTCAAACCACTCGGCCACGGAGGTCGTCAATTAGATAATCGTCGTTTAGATAATCGATTTCTAAAACATATACATCTGCAAACAGTTTCCCCCTTTTTTCTACTTAACTGCAGGTTGCAGGGAAAACGTACAATATGTAGGTACTTACCATCTAGACCAGTGTTTCCTAACTTTTCCAATACTGCTACCCCTGTAAACTATTAGGAAAACAGATTTTACCCCGACTTTAAAATGTTATCATCAGTCCAAGAAATTCCAATTTGGCCGCTACATCTTGGTCTCTAATAATGTCATCATCAGGAGAAAATCTCGCCCCGCCTCCCACACTCAGCACCCCGCGGGCTCGTTACCCAAAAGGAGCGCATGCTCTATTTAGTAGTATTATTATATAGTATTTTCTTATTATATAGATTTGACCAAATAATTAGGTTCTTTGTTACCTCCGAAGTATGGCTGATTTACCCCCGGAGGGGTAATTACCCCCAGGTTCGGAACCCAGGATCTAGACGATACTGAAAAAAAGGTTTTCTTTAATTTTGCGTTCTTAAAAATATGAATGTAATAATTTTTCAGACCTCTCTTCTACCCAGCTCGTTTAATCTTTCTATTAAGGAAATACTCATGTTACTTTGTTACGTAATATACTTATATACTAGGAACACACATGTGAAAGACATTATGGTGAATAATTAGGGCTTCGATTTTATATTTTATTCCCAGAAACTTGTTAACAGTCAGTTTAAGAAAGATTAACGTTTGGTTTTTTAAGGTAGATGATATTTTTCGCCGCCCCATTGCGCAAACCATTAGTTACATTAACATTTTTCGTAATTTTAATTTCGTAACTGACGATGACTAGCCATCAGTTTGCAATTTGATTATCTCCAGTAGTCACCGAATAAATTTAGGAAGATTTCTAAATCCTCATACCATTTATCATTCGTGCGTACGGTAGTGTAAAAAAGTATTTTGTATTATACTAACTTCTGTAGTGACTTCGTCCCGTTAACTTTAGTTTCGCGCCACTTTCTTTGAGAACCTTTTAAATTACATTGAATACATTAAAGGAGGCTGAAAAAAATTATGAAATCGATAAGGTCTTTATCAAGTTACTAGTGACCCGCCCTCGCTTCGCTTCGGTGTAGAGCTGAAGTGTAGGCTACAGTTATTGTTCTCAGGCTTGTATTATACACAATGACATTGATCTATGCAACGCCTCAGCCCGATCGGTTTAAAATTGACAAAGTTTCATACAAACTTACATTCCCTATTTTATCCCCTTGGAGGTAGAATTGATCAAAATCCTTTCTTAGCGAATGCCTTCGTTATAACATCTACCTGCATGCCAAATTTCAGCCCGATCCGTCTAGTGGTTTGGGCTATGCGTTGATAGATCACTATGTTAGTCAGTCACCTTTCAGTTTTATATATATAGATAGCGTGACTAAGAACTAAGGATTCATTTTTATATATGGAGATTGTTGTGTATAGTTAAACTCCGACGACCTCCGTGGCCGAGTGGTTTGTACGCCGGGTTTCATGGCTGTCGCCGACTCGAGAGGTCCCGGGTTCGAATCCCGGTGGGGGCAAATGTTTGTGTGATGGATACGAGCACTTGTACTCCAGTCATGGATGTTTAATATGTATTTATATAAATATACTTATATATGTACAGTATATGTATTCCAACCGTTACCCTAGCATCCGATAACACAAGCCTTATAGTGCTTACTTTGGGGCTAGGCTAATTGGTGTGAGTGTCGGAAATATTTATTTATTATTATTTATTAAAAAAACTAGATATATATTTTTTACATATAGTAATATATTACGTAACATTCACGCGTATCTGATTGAGTGCCCTCCAGACAAATGGCGTCGGTGTGTAAGTGGTCACGCCGGCGCCGAGTACCACTTGTGTCATGAAAACCGTAATTTCCTGCTTCAAAAATCTTATCGAAATTCATAACATTCTATCTCCTGCTCCTTTTTAAAAATGAACATCATTATTTTTCTAAATTATGTGAGCACATTTTAATGAAATGGGATGAATACTTAAATTGACTTATGAAAAACTTTTTGGAATCTTCACTAACTGTTTTTTTTCGTGATTACAAAAATTACCTCCATTATTATATAACAAATTGAAAATGAAAGAGTTGATATGGGTGACGTAACACGAGGCTCTAAATAATTACCTATGTTGTTTCAATCATAGTAATAAATTTTACGACGTTATAATAATTTAATGTTTAAATACAGTAGATTCTTGAGCCTAGATGGAGGTTAATCTCCCTGGTGTGAGTTCCAATTCAAGTGGGAAAATCCACTATTCAAGTTATCTCGGACAATCGATACATTGATTATGTTAGTGGTCACGACACCTAATCGTTTACGATGGGCCCTCAGCTATTAATAGCTTGGTGAATATTAATAGCTCTTGATAGTTCGCAAATTGATTATTCAAGTATAGGAGACTGGGGTCTATTGTATAAAATTCTCGTGTTAAAGAGTTTGTAACAAAACAAAAAAACGGCTTGACCGATTCATATGATATTTTGTGTGTATATTCAGTTGGTTGAGAATAGGACATAAACTATTTTTCATACACGATAATTGTTAAGAGTGGGCCACCCCATTTTCTTTTATAGCTGATCATGCCTTGCAGCTTAAGAAATTCTAGAAACAGGTGAGAGACCAAAGATCTTTAAGTTTATTGAAATAAGTTCTTTTGTTGTTTGTAATGCAATACTTCACAATAGTTCCTGAAAAACTTTAAGGTACACACACGGCTTTACTCTCTCAAAGATCCTGAAAAAATAGTGCTTTTCTACCGTATTTGTAAGGTTTTTACCCATTTTAGACATGACTAAATACAAAAAACCGCAAGAAATAACAACAACAAACAAAGCCGTATCAATACAAAACTTTGACGTTTTACAGATTGCTGGGTATGATTGCCAAATAAAAATCTTAATGTTAGTTCCATTTTTCGCCACGCCCATTCTCTTTCCGCACAGACTCTATATATCTCGATTTGACAACAACTAGATATCTCATGCAAATATGACATAACGTCAATGTCAATTTGACATTCTTATATTGGCTTAATCTAGTTTAAGTTAAATCGATTTTTAGCAATATTGCTTCAAGCGGACCTAAGTCTAAATCTATGATTTCAAAACACTTCTTTATCAATTCTATCTTTTTCAAGTAGTCCACAGTCAAACGGAATAAAATTGCGTCTTTCTACTTTAAAAGATTACATATATGCGCGGAAAAGTAAGTTTTATTTGACTCTAAGTCCAGTTGGCTCACTTAAGTTTTATCTAGTTCTAGTAGCTACTTAATACAAGTATAAGCTTAGTGTCAAACTTGTTGGACGGGAGGTGACTGTGTCCGTTTAATCGAAAGGCTTTATGCGGAAACTTTTCCACTTTAGTGTGCCGCAAGAAGTTTTTAAAGCAATGTGTATGAGCAGGGAAGTTAGCGGTTATAAAATCGAAGGAAAACTTTAATCTTTGTAATAATTAGGTAAGAGTAAACCGGGAGATTAGCCTAGGTGGGAGAGTTGAGCCATCTATCTATAATGTAATATGTAGTGCAAACAAATCGTCAATTCGTTTGGTCACACACGAAACTGTTTTCTTGTGATTGGCGTCTCTTATGTGACCAATGGACGAATTGATGGTTCAACCCGGTTTTCCCATACAATAATATTCAATAATATTTTTGTTAAACGGGATAGAAGCTATTATGCTTACTTTTTCATTATTCTTGCCATTTCGGTTGTTGTCAAGTATTTTTTTTAAAAGTGGAAGTATTTATTTACTTTTCCTCAGTATTATCTCGGTGCTAGAGTCTGTGCGGAAAGAGAAGGGGCGTGGCGACAAACGGAACTAGCATTAAGATTTTTATTTGGCAATCAAACCCAGCAATCTGTAAAATTTCAAAGTTTTGTATTGATACGGATTTGTTTGTTGTTGTGATTTCTAGCGGTTTTTTGTATTTAATCATGTCTAAAAGGGGTAAAACCTTACAAATACGGTAGAAAAGCACTACAGCGCCCTCCAATCTAAATCCCATTGTCTTTCCGCACAGACTCTAGGTTTTACACCTCGATAATACTGCAAATGCTATGGGGATTGTATTTAGTTGTTGTTATTTGTTAAATGGTTTAAGGTTATTTATTATATGGGTGATGTATTTAGTATACGCGTTTCTCTATGATTCTTTACTTAGAATTTGCTTTGAATAAAATTATATTCGGCGCGGCTGCGGCGAAACGTGGGCAGTTTTCGATAAGATGATCCAAGCTTTGGGTACTGGTGACAGAAATCGTCTTGAGTAATGTGTAGATATCTGTATAGATATTTTTTATGATAACCGTGGTTTGTGAGCAATTGTGTTATGGCAAATCTAGAAAGCTATTGAAAGGAATTTAAAATGTTCAAGAGTTGTTAGGATTTCCTTGTAATTGTAATATAACTTATTTCACATTACCAGACAAAAACTTCGTTCATACATCGGCAAAAAGAAAGACTAATCAAAATGGTATCAATCAAAGGAACTTACGACGAGAGGGACGAGGGATTGCATATTAAACCTTATTATCTTGGTTTTAGAGCCTTGAATTATTCCGTGAAAACCATACACATAACAATAGCAGAGTATTCTGAAAAGTCTTGGTTGGACTTCTTTTATGCGTTCCACATGAACATTGTAAAAATTGTATTATTTATAGCATTTAACTGCTAGATGTTTAAATCTAAAGAAAAGTTTACTAGAAAAAATATCCACGCTTTTGCCAATTTTTTTTCTGGTAAACTTTTCTTTAGATATAAACATCTAGCAGCTAAATGCTTAAAAAATAAACTATAATTGCTATTTCTTCTTTCAAATGTTTAATACTTGTAAAAGTATTAATTTGGCATTGTGGGTTACCTACAATGCGAAGAGATGGCGCTGCCTTGCAGCCTAAGGGTAGAGAAAAATTCGACAGGGCCGCGGTAGCATAATGGTCAGTGCATTCGCCCGGATAGCGAAGGGTTCGGATTCGAGTGCCGTCTTTTCTTTAGATTGTAAAAATGAAAGTTTTAAATTCGAGAAACCTTCTTACAAGAGTTTTATATAAATTTGACTTGTTGGATGATTAAGCCTTTAGCAATGATGTTGATCAGAATTTTATTTGTTAAACGTAGGTTAGTGTTGACATGAACTCCAACCGACATATAAGTTTTCTATTTACGCTTTGTTATAGCCAACTACGGAACCCTATTTTGCGACATCACTTGCGCAGTTTTTAAACCTTGCATAAATTTATCATATAATATATACTATGTGATTTCATTTAATCATTTTAACTATGTACCTATTACTTAAATAAATGATTGCAAGTTTAAGGAAATACCTTAAATATGCAATTTATATAAACACTCAGTTTTAATACTTAAGTACCTATGTTGTAACATTCAGCGCAGTTTTACGTTCAAGGTCCAATTCGTGGCTGGCGTTTCTCACCTAGCTTACCAACTCGCGCTCGCAAAATCAGACGTAAATAAATGACTTTTTAAATTCCCAACTTTTCCGGCACTTTCCTGGACTTTGAAGTCGTTTGAGGTGACATTGAAGTCCGCCGCCTAGGGACAACTGTTTTGTAACTTGACAAGTCTCCTAAGAGTTTTAATTACGTCCATGCTTTTTATTTCGATCAAGCCTCTCTTTGTTCAAAGCTAATAAATGACTCTACAATTATAAATCTCTTTATAAATAACCTTTTTGGTTTACAATTTAGAACTGCTTGTTTTATAATTTAGTTTTTTAGAACAAAAAAACAGGTCTTTAATAGACAAACTGATAGATCACAGAAATATTTCTGTGTGATAGACGAACAGACTGAATGTGGTCTAGGCTAATATAATCATCTATGACAGCAAAAAGTGTTTTTTTTATTTTAAGGACAGTTTCTTTTATATTGTACTAGTGGCCCGCCCTCACTTCGCTTCGGTGTAGAGCTGTAGTATAGACTATAGGTTTTGTTCTCAGGCTTGTATTATACACAATGACTTTCTTCATAAAATTATAAACATTGTATCTTTCCTCTTTATAATATTAGTATAGATAAAGGTACATTGGAATAACACGGAGCGTGTTATGTTCAACTGTGTACATCAAATCCGTCTGATTAATAAAATCAACTTTATTAGAAATGATGATTCAAGCCCCTCCATTCACACTGACATTCTTCTAAAATACATCGAGGTGTTATGAATAACTCACACAAGCGAATGATTCTATTAATACGAACCGACGCTTGGTTACAAGCTCTGACCTTATAGCATCCTTATATTATTATCCCCAAAGTTAGTAAAACTTTTGAATAGAAGAGTTCCGCTTTGTACATCATCTTTGCATAGTTATGATTTTATTTATTTTTTAAGCATTTAACTGCTAGATGTTTAAATCTAAAGAAAAGTTTACTAGAAAAAAAATCCACGCGGACCAGGCAGCGGACGGGACTTTTTTTTTCAAGTAAAGTTTTCTTTAGATCTTTTCATAGCATATGAAGTTTAAAGTTGAAAATGGTATTCGTGTAAGGTTTTGTTGTTCGCTTTACTTACTCTGTATGAGCTTTAAGAGTTCATGCTGGACTCATGTAATTAACTCACAATTAATTTGAAAGAAAGAAGGAAAGCATTTAACATAATGTAAAACAAAACGTACAAGTAAAGTTAACAACAACAAGAAACAAACAAACAACAGATAGTAAATGTGTATTTTATATGATGCCAACACTGGTTATAGCTCAGTATACATAGCAGGTAAAGTTCCTGCTGCACTGGTATTCTGCCATACCCAGAGCAGTGACATCATAGAAAACAAGAAAAAGGAAAAATTAAATTGATTACATCCTAATTAGAAAACAAAAAGAAAATAAGTCACAGTATAGGACAGAACACATAGCAGTAGAGTTGTCAACCCTACTATACAATATAGTATCCTACTATATTATAATAATAATAATGTTTTTTCTGATAAAGTAAGTAATAGTAAAAAAAATCTTAGGCATAAGAGTTTTCTGACAGTCGCACTGAGCCCTAGCTAGATTATAAAATAATCTGTGTTAAGGGCAAAAATTTCAAGAATTATACTAAATTTCAAAAATATATATATAATTTCATGATATAATTTCAAAACCATTCTGAATAATTTACAAACTGTCGTAATCTCTAGATATTATGATTAATTACTGAATAGCAGAGTTATGGAGCGTGTGTGTATATAATGTGCAAGTTAGACCTGTACATAAAAGTGGAGAGAAGAATCGTGTAGATTATGTGGTCTATGACCTTGTTAATTCTATCGTTACCACTCTGATTGAAAAAGTTAATGTACTTATTGCGCTGTTCCTCGGCTGAGCAAAGCTTTTGACGTGGTATCAATCCCTCATCTCCGCAACAAGCTGGAAAGATTCGGAATAAGACGACTTTCTCTGAAACTTTTTGAGGAATAATTTACAAATAGACCCAGCATGCTAGAATCACATGCTAGGGTTAGTGACGAGATCTTGGTCACTCACGGGGTGCCCCAAGGAAGAATAATTGGTCTGACTTTATTTTTTTTATTTCTGGTATATACAGAATGTTACAAAATAACAAAGCTTGAACGGCGTTGAATTACATCATACAAAGAGTCTTCTCTTATTTTCTTAAAATATTTGCATGAAGTTTTAACTCTTTATGAACACAGTTATTTTTAATGATCCTCGAACTAGTGACGTGTCTTAAAATGATCGTTATTTTTATTAATCATTAAAAATAACTGTTTTTATAAAATGATAAAACTTCATGCAAATATTTTAAGAAAATTAGAGAAGGCTGCTTATATGATGTACTTCAACGCCCTTCAAGCTTTATTTGTATTTTTGTAACACCCTGTACTTACTATATGTGCAACATGCAACTCGATGGAAGAGCTTTCACTTTTATTTTGAATAATAACGTTTCACGAACTTTCTGAACAATTATTTAATATAATTTAAGCGTAAAGCAAAGCAAAAAATAGTAGGCTCAAAGACATGACGCTAAATCACAATAAAAAAAAGATATTACCTACTTTATAGTTAGTCAATTGTGTTGTTAATTCCAGATTCAAACAAACCCTCCTCAATTATTTGACAAATCTGATAAAATTATTTTATTTACAATGCTGATGATGACATCTATAGAAGCTAAAGAATTTTTAAAACAAATATTTCACCGTTCTTCTACATTTGTTCACTCATTTTCCTATACTCAAGAAAGTACATAAGCTAGCGAATGATTTGATGTATCGATTTGAATATTAGAGATGATAAATCAATGTAAAAAATGAAAATGGTTTATTCGGACTTATTACTGTATTTATCGTTATTACTTTCTTTGCGATAGCAAAAGAATGAGCCATTGCGTCGTTCTGACAGTATTAAATTTAATTAAAGTCTGAGATAGCCCGTAAGCTCTAAATCTGTATCAGTATCTCAATGGATTCTATGTTGCACGAGTTTTATATAAGCTCAATGAATCACATTGATACTCGAGGAAATTTTTATGAAGTGCGCTGTAACGAAAATATTCCCCAGTTAGGTATTCAAAGATTTGGAATAGCGAGCACGGAATGCAAGAATACAAAACGTGTCTATGGGATCTCGATCCGACGTTGGTAAAAGGATCGTTCATTGTACAGACATTCGTAATGAGAACTCTTTTGCGTCTTCATTTTCTATTTCTACGAACAAGTTATTGATACACTGTGAATAGGTACTGACAATTGATTCCATATTATAAATAGCTAGGTATTCACAACTTGGGCTTTTCCCAATATGTTTTGTGATTTAGAAGGTTTATTGAAAAATATGTCTTTATTCATTGAGAAGATTTTTTACGCGTTGAAAAGTCGGTCGTCAAAATGAAACAAACATTGTGTAGCATAATGATGCCATTGGTATTTGTTGGGTTCTAAGGCCCGCATTACAGAATGATAACTAAGTGTTGATCTTTATTTGAGTACAGTTAGAAAGGGATGTCGCTATGTGCTTTAAATAGCGACATCCCTTTCTAACTATGCTCAAGACTAGATCAATCACTGAGAATCTTTCTATAATACAGACTTAAATACCTCGGTGTGACTTAAAGGTGTATTCACATTTTCTTCTGTCTAAGAGAAATTATAGATTAGTACTGTTATATGAGTCTTGTATTCTGTCTGCTTTAGTATTATGATATTCATATAATCGGCATTACAATTTATTACATTTTTTTTAATAATTATTAAAATATAACTTTTTTGACGACCTCCGTGGTCGAGTGGTTTGTACGCCGGGTTTCATGGTGTCGCCGACTCGAGAGGTCCCGGGTTCGAATCCCGGTGGGGGCAGATGTTTGTGTGATGAATACGAGCATTTGTACTCCAGTCATGGATGTTTAATATGTATTTCTATATAAATATACTTATATATGTACTGTATATGTATTCTACCCGTTACCCTAGCATCCCATAACACAAGCCTTTACAGTGCTTAATTTGGGGCTAGGCTAATTGGTGTATTTTCTAAAAGAAAAAAAAAAACTACGATAATAATGTTAAAAGAAACATTCTTGAGAACCTTGTTTTTGTTTTCGATTAGTTTTATCACGATATTTAAATATTTGTTAGTTATAGGTACTCTAACTTCAAAACAATCCTTAGTATTGGTACTTCGTAAATTATCCGATATTAATATTAGAATTATATGTTGTAGCTATCTGTCTAAGGTGGAATAAACTAGTTTAAGCTGGGTTCGGTAAGATATGATTTAATTTTATAGAAGATTAGCCTGCTAAGACTAGATGTACACAAGTTTCAAACTTAAGCCATAACATACTTACACTAACATCGAGGATCGTTTCTGGTTGAAGTAGGAGTACTTAATAAATCTTTTAAGTCAAATTTAAACGTTGTTGAGATAGAAGTTACACTAGTTTTGATTAATTTTGGGAGGAGATAAAGAAAAGATCACCGTCGTATCATCAATAAAAATAACATAAAGGTACACTCGCGGAAAGACCCGCTCTGTCACCCATAATGCCATAATCGCTTGCGGTAGCGGCGTAGTAAAAATTCATTCATAGACATGTAATTATCGCTGTCTTACTTTTTCGTATAGCGCTGTCGCGATCACGATGCGGATGACAAATTGCAACTAAAACAAATGAAATTCAATTCATTATTCAATCAATGAAATGCTCTCTGTCTTACTTTTGTGCGGCGGTCCGGATTGGCGCGCCCGACGCGAAGGCAAAGCATTTTGTTCGCCAAGTGACAGAGCGCAAAATTCCGCGATAATACAAACACAGCATTGGGTGAATTGTTTAAAGTTCTCTAATTTTACTCTGTTTATATTATGAGCAACTATAGCCACTATTCCTACACGAACAAAGAAATTCGTAAGTGGAATTCTTTACCCGCGCACGTGTTCCCTCTTTCCTATAATCTGGGGTCTTTTAAGAGAGGCGTGAAGAAGCATTTTTTCGTGCCGGCAAGGTGAGGATGGTTGGTGTAGCAGTTTATAACTGCTATACCACCTATCTTCGCGTTTGGACTTTATCATCACTTAACATCAGGTGTGGGTAAAGTCATTTGCCTACCTAGTTATATATATAAATAAAAAACTAGCTAGAAGCTAAATGTATTTTAATTCGTTTCTACTTGATCAGCTGGTTGTACTGTATATTTGCTATTTATGTTGCGAGCGTTCTATGTAATACAATCTAATGGAAAATGTGTGTACGTACTACTTGAATACGCACGATAGTATGTAGGGGCTTTAATTTAATTCGCGAACTAGAAAATAAAGATAGATTATATTAATAACTAGCGGCCCGCCCTCGCTTCGCTTCGGTGTAGAGCTGAAGTTTAGACTACAGTTTATGTTCTCAGGTTTGTATTATACACAATGACATTCATCTATGATTCTTCTTAACCTGCATGCAAAGTCTCAGCCCGATCGGTTTTATATTGACAAAGTTTCATAGAAACTTTCATTCCCTATTTTATCCCCTTGGGGGTAGAATTGATCAAAATCCTTTCTTAGCCGATGCCTACGTCATAACATCTACCTGCATGCCAAATTTCAGCCCGATCCGTCCAGTGGTTTGGGCTGTGCGTTGATAGATCACTATGTCAGTCACCTTTGAGTTTTATATATATAGATAATAATATTCTTTAGTGTATGTACACCATACAAGACACTCAAGTAAATTAAAAACATGATAGACAGAACGTACACGATATAGGCGGTATATATTATAATAATGAGGAAAAGATATGATACTTTATATTTGTGTTCCATGTACCTAAAATGATGTGTAAAATACGTATATGCTTAATATAATAATGTTTATCTGTACTACACATTTGCTTTGATTAAACCTACAATAATATGTGGAATACCCATAATTTTATTGTATACTAGCTGACCCAGCGAACTTCGTACCGCCATAAAAATAGGGACAGGTGGTAGAAAGGTGAAAATTTAGGACTGTGGTTATTTTTATAGCCACATTGTAAACAAACAAAAAATAAAAAAATTGGCCAAAAATTATATGTTAAGGGTGGACAACCATTATCACTATGAAAAATAGATAGTAGCCGATTCTCAAACCTACTGAATATGCATATAAAATTTCATAAAAATCGGTCAAGCCGTTTTGGAGGAGTATGGTAACTAACATTGTGACACGAGAATTTTATATATAAGATATAACCGAATCCAAAAGGAATCTTAATTCAGCCGGTATATTTTTATTGAAACACGTTATATCGATTAGAAATGAAAATCTATTCCATGTTCCATTCTTGGCCCCGCCCGAATTTCAAATCATACTAGAACCCGCCATATTTCGTGTGAACGGAATATTATTTTTAGTTCCATTTTCATTTTATTTACACTATTTCATTTGTTTCTACGATACTTTTTGCCACTACTATTTTATGTAAGTTTAGATGTTATCTAATATATAAAATTCTCGTGTCACGGTGTGCGTAATTGAACTACTCCGAAACGGATCGACCGATTTTCGTAAAATTTTATATGCATATTCAGTAGATCTGAGAATCGGACAACATCTATTTTTCATCTCCCTACCGTACCGTACCGTTGTCACCGTTAATTTTTTTGGACAATTTTTTTATTTTACATCATACAAAAATACATATAACCCTAAATTTTCACCCTTCTACCACCAACCCCTATTTTTTTAAAGCGGTACCAAGTTCGCTGGGACAGCTAGTAACATATATTTTTTGTTTGAGAACTTTATAAAGTTTGTAATACTTAAGTAACTTCTCACAATGGCTCCGTAATTTTTTAAGAAAAGACAAGAATTTCCCCTCGGCTTGGAAGCACGAAGTTTTATAAAAAGAAGTTTGGTATTCGTAACAAAATATTCAACAACAACGTAACAAAGTTGCCGTGTCAATCTATGTTTGCATAATTTTGCGGAAAATCTATGGTCCAGAAAATGGTTTCAACACGTACCTAAGCCTCTCCATAAAGCAAACACTCTTTCTTTAGCGGGTACCGTCTGCAAAAATGATAACCTCATATGTCAGATGATAGCGTTGCCCAGCCTTCGAACGGATGTGATCTTATATTATTGTAAAAATGATCTGATGAAATGATTGAAATCTTTCATTTTGCAGTACAAAATTATCATCCCAATTTGGTTTTACGTTTACAAATTTTTATTTGCAAAAGCAATAAAGAAAGCAATTGCCAAAATCATTTAAGTTGTTTTAAAGTAATACTCGTGGCATTATTTTAATACAACATTTTCGTTAACTTGCTCTGAGAAAGTGAAATATCCTTTTAAGTTTTAAAGGTAAATAGTTTAAAACTTTTTTTTATCTTTGGTTAAAAGATGCGTGTATAGATAACGTCAGGTTCTTCTTTATTTTTTAACTCGGACAAGTCAACATTCTAAATGCTATTAGGTTATAAACCGTCTGAGACTCGGAGTATGTCGTATGAGGCGGGTCGTTACGTCTAAAAAATGGTTGAGCGAAACGATGGCTGATTTATGCGTCATGCTCGTAAACGGGTGCTGCCAGCGGGGATGAGTCTGCTCTATGCTCCATTGAATACTATCTATCGTTATAATTTACTTTAATCGTATTTTATATCTAAACTGTAAGACACGGCATTCTTAAACTATGAATAATATATAATATAATAATTCTGATGACTAAGTCTGATAAGGATGTGAAACGTCAAGGGACAAATAAATTAACGCATTTTACCCGTTGGAGCTTGTTTTATTTAATTGTATGTATTAAATCAGTATTTTTTAAAGTATACGTAAGTAGGGTGTTTCATTTTGCTAGACAATTTTTTTTTGTCGACTTCGCTCGTCCCCTCAATCTCAATGATATAAAACTTATCCATGCCAAATTTCAAGAAGATTGGATAACATAAAGAGGTTGCACAGATTGATCACTTTTGAAAAAAATAATTTAATGACGATATTTTTCATTTTTATTAAAAATAATACTACAAACATTAAATCTAATTTGAATACAAATTAAAATAAGGGGGCTTCATAGTCTTGCTATATTAATCAACTTTGTACCACACAATTCCTTCTGTCGACCACTTGGTTACTTTTTTCCTGTAATTTCTAAGATTCTTTACAGCCACTGTTTTAGTTCGAAGAAATTCCTCTTCCAAAAAGAGAGAGAATTTAAGTGAAATATTTAAGAGCATATACATACATTGCCTACGTCATCCACCTCATTTGATGTAAGGCGTTTGAGGTCCTGACAATATATTTATTTATTTATTCATTGAACCTTCTAGATAATGAAGTGGTAGTTGTTATAACTTTCAGGCCTCCTCTTGGGAAACTTCCATTTTTCAGGATGGATTTCGAATGTAGTAAACTTCTGTCACTTGTTTCGCATCAAGAAACTGTATATGACTTTTTATCAAGTAAATTAAACATTCATCGGCAAGAATTGAAGAGGAAGATTGGAAACTTGAATATAAAATTTCAAATGAAACACACACAACCGAACAGAGACCGTCCGTGACTATATGTTTAATTACATTCAGTATTGAGTCAATCTTCACATGAACGCGACTGAACTGGTATTTTTTATTTTTTTATTTATTTGTTTATAGTCAGGCAACGTAGGCCCATAGATAAATACCTTATAGTCTAACATAAATACAGATATAGGTAATACATTAAATGTTAGTAATTAATTAATAATAATATCTATGTTAGTAGAAACCTAATTAACACGTATAGAGTTTTTTTTAATGCCCTCTGTCCACTGAATAACAAAAGTCATTAAGTGCTTTGAACAAAAACACATCGTAAGTACTTATTCCGAGATTGCATACATATTTTACTATAAATAAGTCTAGTTTATTTCCAAGGGGGAACATGTATTGCGCTTCTTCACAGGATCACGAAGCATAATCAAACTGACTGATTCATAATATAAGTGTATACCAAAAAAACTAGTGCGTAGCTGAAAGGCAAAACAAGTGTTAATTTTCGATTCTTCCTTCCTTTGCGTTAGGAACCAGGAACCTAATTTCTTTCCGGTATAAAAAGTATTTTGTATCTCAATCCAGGTGTGTGTGAAATTTCACCCAAATCCTATCAGCCGTTTTTGCGTGAATAAGTAAGGCATCTTGTTCACACACGTTTTTCAGCGAAAAGATCCACGGTTAATTCACCGTGCACCGGCACGGTTGTCAGCGTTGTATGGACCACTGTGAGAGCTTGTCGACATCGCGACGGTCGCTATAGCAACGCGCCGTCGCCCTACGCACCTAACAAACATACAAAATTAGTGGAATAACAACAGAAATTTCAAATTGCACGGAAATACCTACTTGTTTTATTTTCCAATCTGCGAATAGATTGTTCTGTTGACGGTACGGTCTGGGGGCGCCACACAGAGCACATAAAACACTATTTACGAGCGATCCGCGGCGGCATCAATCCGTCAGCGAACTAGTCGAGAACCGAGATTGGCCCGCAGCGGCACACATGGTGAAATGAACCCTCCACCCGTGGGAATAAAGTTTTGTATACGTGTTTACTGTTCGTGACCTTGATCCTTTGATTACATGGTCTCATGAAAGTTGAATAGTTCGTTCGTGTGTCGCTGATAGATGTAGAAAAAGAAGGTTTAACGATGTTTGGATTATATTAAACAAGATATTTTTCTTTTTCTGTTATTATTTATGATTGATTAAACAGATTGTTGGTGGGAATTTAGCGTAACTTTATTATGGTATGAATACTAACTTTGTTACACAGTATGGTTAAAAAATATGGGCTTTTAACCACCCAATGGGCTTGGTGGTTTTTCAAATTGGATTGGTTCCCCGACTGAGGAAGTCTTCACATTACAGATGATGATAAGATCCCAGTGAAATAACAATACCTTTCGACAGTATTGTGATTCAGTCGATGAGTCTATGGCCCGTATTACAGAATGAATACTAAGTGTTGATCTTTACTTGAGTACAGTTAGAAAGGGATATCGCTATGTGCTATTATATAGCGACATCCCTTTCTAACTATGCTCAAGACTAGATCAGTCACTGAGAATCTTTCTATAATACGGGCCTTAGTCATACAAATTCCGTTCCAATTTCCATGCAGTACGGGATGAGATCAGGGTTTTTCTATTCCTCCCAGGCGGGATAGCGGGCGTGAAATCCTTATGTCTACCCTACAGCTGGCTGAAGGATGATGTCAGATTCTTTCCGAGTATAACATTCCCGGTGGGGGGACGCCTACGGCCACAAAAGCCTTACAAGCTTTATCTGATGAGATCATCCCCGAAAAAGGTGATGTTGAAGCGCTGTTCTAGTTAGTACTACTGCATAGTGGGCTGGAGGACGAGTGTACTCTGTTGTGTACCCTTATAAGAATCAAACTGAGCGACTGAAGGCCGCAGGATCGAGAGGGTAGTAGTACGGCGGGCTGTTTGCGCAACTCGACACCCAGTGCCTATTTTGCGTGGGGATTGGCATCAGTGTTGCCATCCCAGCTCCTCCAGAAAGCAAAATGTCGTGAATGATCGAGAGGGTAGGCAATGCTCAATAACAAGCGTTTGAATGCTAATAGAAGCAGCTTAATATCAGGCGAGCCATACACTTATTTGCCACTCTTTTTATATGAAAAAGCATTAATGGATTAACGTAGCAGGTTGTTGATTAAAAAAAGTGGGTACTCTATAAGATTTCTGATTTAACAACATACTTTCTGGCATCTCTCTTACTGAATGATAAACAACTAGCAAACCAGTGAACCAAATGTTCAAAAGAAAAAAAAATGTATTTAATTAACTGAGAACTTCGGAGATTTTGTGTGGTTTCGTTTGAAATAGAAATCACGTGATTTCTCGAAAACCGGAAGTGGTACGTTACTCACATCCGGTTTGTAGTCTTATCAGACTATTCACAACTTATAACTTAAACATTCTCTTTATCTATCTCTTACGGTTTGGCCGCTGAAACAGCACCACGGACGGACGGACGGACTTGTCTAATAGATAAGAGATATTAATGGAAAAAGTTGTTTTGAGCTTTGAATAGGTAATTAGAAATCTGGTAAGGGAATTCGCATTTGTGATGAACGCAAGAATACATGTTTCTTGATAGGTAAGTACTGATTGTGTTATTGACATATATTTAATTGTGTTTTTTGGAATTTACTCCTTAAGAATCGATTTGCATATATAAGGGGCCCGGTATGAGAAAAATGTGAGGAGTAAAATCTATCGATGAATGACCTCGTTACGTTTTTGGTGCGCATCCATGTCGCGCAACTTTGACAAACAAAGATGACGGATTGACATTAATATTTTTTTTTAAATCTGAACTGAATTTAGATATTGTTTCTGATAGAGCAATGGGGACAACGAGGTTGTTACAACCATTGATGCGGTATTTTCATGATTCGTGAACCACGTATCTACGAACGTCCATGTGTCTTATTTTAGTTACCATAAACCACTAGTCACTTTAATTAATAATGCAGACAATGTTGATTTAATTAATATTCAAAAAAAATATAATAGTCTGATAATAATAATTACATAATTTATCAACATTCCTAATGATATATTTATGCACATCTGAAATTGACTATTGTAAAAATTTTAATGTAAAATATTTCGTTGAATAGTTATAATAAATGTATATGAAATGAATAAATATATATTTACATATATATATTATTTTCATTAATTTGTTAATTTACCCTTTCATACAGTATCAATCTTTTTTAAGTTAAATAAACTCTTTTTGCGTCTGGTTAGACTATCGAACTTAAGGAGTAAACTCCAGTCGTGCGTCGGAGCTGACACACACAATTTTTTTGTTTTTTTTTGTATGAGTTTCATTCGTTATCAAGTTCGATTTGGTTGGGATTAAATACTTTCGATTTGTTGTCCAAATATAATTTGTCTCTATAGTATAATAATAATACAATTCGCAAATGCCAATCTCATGGAGAATCTCTTTGAACTGCTCGGCTATATTGAAAGGGAATTAATATAACAATAAGAGAATTGCCTAGAGCACTTGCTCTGATTTTCTGCCAGTTTGTAACGAAGAGGAGCCGCTTTTCAATAATAAAGTATGATGACGGCTCTAGCTGTCGTCTATTCAATAATTCCATTATCATATTCGTTCCATAATTTCGTTTAATGATTTATTTCTATACTAGCGGCCGCCCACGATGGCTTTTGAAAACCCCTCAGGAACCTACAACTTTTCCGGAATAAATAGTATGTTAAGTCTCAATCCAGATCATAAACTATATAGTTAGATCATAAACTATATAGTTTATGATCCGTAGCGTACCAAATTTCTTCCAAATCCATTCAGTAGTTTTTGCGTGATTAAAACAGACATACAAACTTTCACATTTATAATATTAGTAGCATTTTTGTAGACGCAAGAGCTTGTTTAAGTAATCATTATCATCATCACCACAGTCTATTACTGTCCCTACTGCTGGGGCACAGGCCTTACTTATGGATGAAATAGGGAGATTGGGCCGTTACCCACCGCGCGGGCCCAGTGCGGATTTGTGGGTGCTTGAGCACAGGGCTTCCCTATGGATGGAATAGGGAGATTGAGCCGTGACCTACCACGCGGGCCGGGTGCGGATTGGTGGGTGCTAACGAATGCAGTTGCAGCCAGGATTAACGGTTTAACGTGCCTTCCGAAGCGTGGAAGAGCTCGAAATAATAAATTTTTGGTCACACATCCAATGGCCGACCATCGCGAAAGTTGCTTAACTTCCACGATTGCATGCCAAACGCGCAAACTAGCTAGCTCTATCGAGCTCCTCGTCTTTCAATACGTTAGCAGTGGTGAAAAAGAACATTAGAAAATGATCATAATCATATTTTTTCAGTTTTTTAAGCATTTTACTGCTAGATGTTTAAATCTAAAAAAAAAGTACTAGAAAATATTCCACGCGTTCCAAGCAGCAGACGGGACTCGAACTCGCACCCTTCGCTTCGCATTATGCTACCGCGGCCCTGATGGCCGTATCGAATTTTCCTTAGCATTTCTTAGACACATCCACACTAAAATTCGACACGGCTATCAGGGCCGCGGTAGCATAATGGTCAGTGCATTCGCCCGGATAGCGAAGGGTGCAGCGGGTTTGCGACGTGTCTGCTGCCTGGTCCGCGTGGACTTTTTTCTACTTAAATTTTCTTTATTATCATAATTGCTTTGAAACCTGCTAATTGTTTCAAATACCTATACCTTAATGACAGGAGCTCGATGGCGCAGGTGGTTAGGTTGGTGGCTGCGATCGTTGTAGTTAAGCAACTTTCGCAGTGGTCGGAATTGGATGGGTGACCAAAAATTTCTATCTCGAGTTCCTCCGTGCTTCGGAGACGCGTTAAGCCGTTGGTCCCGGTTGCATCTGCAGTCGTTAGCACCCGCCAATCCGCTCTGGGCCCGCGTGGTTGGTCATGGCCCAATCTCCCTATTCCATCCATAGGGAAGGCCTGTGCCCCAGCAGTGGGGACATAACAGGCTGATGATGAAATATAAGTAACGAATGCATTTTATTCATATAATATAGCACTTATGGAAGTAATACAGACGAAGAAAACATTTACTTACCGAGTAGGTGTTTGATCTTTGCTACAAATACTTTGACCTTGTTCAAATTTTGCTTTATGAGTCCCGTTTTAAATCAGCAACTCGCAGTATGGAATGTAGCGCGCAGTCACTTGTTCCTAACACCCTGTTGTTATTGAGCAATTCATCGGAATATCTACACACGATTTTTATTTACTTGTTCAGTTTGGATATACACTTCATTTATAAATACTAGTTCTGCCATCATATACTTAGGCTATTCCAACGTACTGTATAGAATAAAAATTTCGTTATAGTTGTTGGGATTTCCATTATTTGTAATTATATGAGTAGATCTGGCATCATGAGGTTTGTCCACCGTGAAGCAGCCCGCGAGATCTTATGCCCTCAACTTTCCCTTGTACCACCTGCCGTTCCATGGAGTTCTTGTTGTCATGGAGTACCTAATGTGCTTGTACTTAAGCTTGAAATAATTTGGGAAATTCATCACTTTTGAAGAATCTTTACTTTGGAATTGCCTTCTTTAATACCTCATATTTTTAAATAAAAAAAATAATCATTAGACTATACCTAGATCGATACGAAGCATCCCTACATTGAGAGTATATGTAACTTTAATCGCTTATTACCTGCACAACACCTATTGGAATTTCAATACGATTCCGAACTCTATTATTTCAGGAGAAGGTACGCTTTGCAGGTCCATTGTACAACTTCGTCCAACGCGACAAAATTAATAATTCAATTTCAATCATAGCATATCAACGCTACTTTTCCCCTGTTGATGACCTGTTCTGGCGATGCTCAAATATTTACTTTGTCAGGAATCTCTTTGTTGGCATCAACTTTGTCATTTAGCAGTGGCGGCGCGGTTCCCGGTATGTTAGAAATTAGGTTGAGTCCACACATGCTAATTTCAGTGTCTCCAATAAAGAGGAATTAAAAAATAATTTGAATTTATTAATACAAATTATTTGTTCGAGTCATGGTTGTTGTTTATCACATCACACGTGCATCATTCACACGTGTTGTTCATACACTTTTTATTTTTGGGAACAGACTGAAGGCGTAGGTTTTTTTTTTTATTAATGATATTAAGAGCAACCACGAGCTGAGAGACATTTGAGAAATATGTATTTGAAAAACCTATTGCTGTCGCGCATTGGCAAATATCGTGCGATAGGGACAACAGTAGCTAACGCTGAAAATTACATATAGAAATTGCAGAATTGTTTATTTTTGGCATTTTTGAGGGCCTCTAGTTTCTTTGAATCACAAGTAAAAGGAAGACAAAGCAGCATGGAATGAATTAAATTCATCTTATATATAAAATTCTCGTATCACAATGTTAGTTACCATATTCCTCCGAAACAGCTTGACCGATTTTAATATGAAACTTTATATGCATATTCACTAGGTCTGAGAATCGACTACTATCTATTTTTCATACCCCTAAGTGATAAGGGTTGGCCACCGCTAATTTTTTTTAGATTTTGGTTTATTTTTTTTATTTTTTTATAATGTGGCATTAAAAATACACACAGCTCTAAATTTTCACCCTTCTACGGCCTATATTTTTATGGTGATACGAAGTTCGCTGGGTCAGCTAGTATTATATATGAAAATCATTTCTTTAGTGATAAAAATCAAGGAGTTATCAACGAGAACTTTTATATGAAAAAAAAAATTGCCCACCTCCCCTCTTAAAAGTTTCAGTTGCATCATGGTTTTTGTGCCGTGTTAAGAGGGATCACGGTCCGTTCCGCGTGCATTTTTTATTTCATTTCATAGAACAGCACTGCGAGGGAGACCCGCCTCACGCAACACTGCTTTCTGAAGTAACATGAAACAAACACAGAGCGTACGCCCGCTCCGCGCTCCCGCTTAACGCAGTGCAAACTCTTAGGGCTGCTTTTTATCTCTAAACCGTGCAAGAGTAACGACCGGCATCCGGCCGCTGATCTCAGCTCGTTAATCATAAAGGTTTAGCTCGGCTCCCGAGTTGTCAGGTCAATCCTGATACGATGTCAGCTGCAGACATTTCCTTTATAGATATCGATGAGCAGTAATCGGATATTAAGTTACCCGTGTCCACTAAATGAGGTCATCTTTATACGGGATAAGAGTGATTTTTCAGAGGTGGAACATCTATTGTGGTGGTACATATAGACAAGGAAGTCATTCTCACACTTGAAACTTGAAACCAAGTTGAGCATGTACGTAGGAAGTTTTTAAACAGTCGGCGCAGACGCATGTGATTCTTCTAGTGTTACAGGCTTCCCACATACCACGGTGACCGGTTACTATCAAGTAGACCATCAGGTTGTTTGTTTTCCATATGTTATGTGAGAGCTGCTGTTGAGCGACGACGCTCGTAATAGCAGACATAAGATGTTACTTGTAGTGGGCCCCCGGTTTCCGCACGTAGATTTCGCACTTGGTCCATTGTGCTTACAGGGTATGTAAGGCTAGCTAGCACAGACAGCCCAGCTCCTTCCAGAAGCGCAGTTGTCTCCTGGGACTCTCATAGGCCTCTAGAGAGATCTCAGAGCCCGGTGTTCTGCCACGCTCATGCATTCCAGGATCACATGAGCGGCCGTTTCGTGTGCTTGCAGATATCATCAGTACAGAGAGCTATATGTAACACGTATAGTTAGTAAATGCTTGGTAAGTAGGCAGTGCCCTGTTATGGTGCCCAGCATTATTCGGAGATCACTTCGGTTAAGATTTAATAGTTTTCTAGTTAGTCTGGGGTTGAGGCTAGGAAAATATCCTTAGATTGCTTGCAGCACACGGTACTGGCCCAACGGGTGTTCTGACTCTGTATACTTGTGATGATGACAATTTTTTTTTCTTCGTTTATCAGGCAGATTATCAAAAATTATTGGACACGTATTTTTTATTTTTTCACATAATATAAACATTGCAGAGATATATTGATTTGAAAAGTCGCATGACGTCACGTTTGAGTACACTTTTAAGCGAATATTCACTAAAAAGTGACGTCACGAGCCCCTACTCCCAAACTTTGACGCGCTATATTTTTTGGTTGATTGCCCAAAGAAAAAATACGTGTCCATTATTTTTTGATCATCTAACTGACGGACTAAATAGAATTTCGTTTACTGTACCCCGTCATCAACCCTATTATACAGAGCCGTTGGCGCTCCCAGACATAAGATGGTAGAGTTTTGTGACTCGTCTTCTCTTTCGGCTTAACTGACTAAGAACCTTACACAACGACACAAATACAACACCACTAGAAGGAAGTTGTATTTCAGTATAGGGGATGTCACTTTTCTATAGAGGCGCTCCAATTCGAGATAAACATCTGCTATGTACACCCCTCTTTAAAGTACATAATTTACAATCAGTCATACTTTACTTAATCAGTTAATATTGTAATATTATCTTCTGAAAGGTGTAGGTACGTTTCTATAATATTAAGCAGAAACCCTTCAATTTAATCAGAAGCTTCACTCTGCGCTACTTCTTTTAAAAATGTTACTCCAGTTCAAACGTTTATTAAATTTTATGTAATTTACCTACTCATTTCTAAAACAAACAAAAAATAATGAACAGCCCACAAATCAAACAAAATATCGGTCACAATTCTCAGCTGTGGCGTCGTCCACATATTGTTCAAAGGAACATAGTGCCTGTGGCAATAAAACCTTTTTCATAAAACATTTTGCGTCGCCACACTGTCATTAGTTTGTATAAACAGAATACGAGAGAAGGATATCACTTTTTTGGTGTTATGGCGCGTGAGCTGTTATCTTTGTGTTTTGCGTAGGTATGTTTCGTTAAAAGTTTTTTGTGCATCAGGTATAAATAACCATAATCATAACCTAGTCGAAATTCGGAGCGCTGTATCATTTGAAAATATTGCCTAGATTATTTTCAGGGAACCACTTAATTATAATTATATTTTTAGTATAATTAGCAACGCAATATTCACCAAGGAGGTCCAACTTTTTTTTTGGAGGAATACAACATTGTAAGAAAGTTCACATTTTGGGAATTTCATATTTCCGGAAACATATATTAGAGAGAATATCTTCGTTTCCTTTACCACCACATAATATCAGATAGGATAGAGTCATTTGCCTCCCTAGCAAATAACAAAGATACCTACATTCCAAAAATAGAGACAAAATTTTAGACATTATTAGAAAGCACACATTTTTAAGAATAGCACATTTTAGGAAACAGACATCTTGCTTCTGAGCGCATTTCACAAAAATCTGTTTAAAACTGTCTGTGCAAGATTATTGTAAAAAAGGTAAGTGATCTAAAAGATGACAAATACCGGTGCTCGGTAAAACCTACACAGGTTTTGTAGCACTGGTAAAATGTAATATGATTATTTATAATAATGTGTAATTGAATAAATACCTAAATAATCAGTTCGATAAAAGAATTATATCCGAAATGAAATTAATGAAACATCGTACAATTCATAACTCCTATCGACGTTACGCGTGAACACATGAATAATATCGTTTCAATAGACGTAGCTATTTTTACATAAACAATTTTGAATCCATTTGTGACACACTCTGTTCTTGACTGATTGCTATTTAAGTATGCGCCCTAGTTCCGACCCATTTATAGTCGGACCTGACGCGGGCAGTGCTATCCGTATCGTCTATATAGGATGCAGCTATCCAATATCGTATGACCCATAAAACTTGACGACGCATCAGAATGTATGCATTTATTGCCATGCATAAATACACCGGTGCACGAAAACATTTTTTATTTTATTTAGGTGAATACAAGTGGGGGCCTGCTACTTCGTTTGCGTGGAAAAACCTGGTTTCCCTTACACAACACCCCCTCCCCTTTTAAAGGATGGTTTCTAAGATAAAATCTACTCAATTTCATTTCCCGGAATTTGGGGATAAACCAAATATTTTTCAAAATCGGTTCAGCGGTTTAAGTTTAAAAGGTAACAGAAAAACAGATACACTTATATACTATAGTGATAGATAGATAGAGTGATAGCGTAGATACAGATACGAATTTATAATATAAGTATGTATTATCATTTTAAATTTCTTTAAAAGCCCTTTTACAAAATTGCGCCGCTGCCGTACTGATCGGCGCGTAGTTAGATTTGCACTAGTATATATTGCATTTTACGGGTGATGTTTCGGGTCTTATAAAATAATTATTAATGAACTAATTATAAAAAATATACATATATTTCAGTAGTTCAATGATGGTAGATTAGTTTTATGAATGTTTTTGATAGTAATTCTATTTAATTCAATATCAAAATACGAAGTAAACCTGCATTATTTTTTAGGAAAAACTCACGGAGGTTAGATGTTTTTTTTGATAATTAATGAGATGGAAAATCGAAATTCTAATACATTATGTTACAACTAAAATATATTTCCGATGTCGTAGTAATTAATTTGATCTAATTTTTTGAGCATTATTGCGAGATAGTTTGAAGTTGTGCATATTATCGTTTTTTCCGTAAACTAGCTGCAGTAGAACGATCAGTACAAAAGGATGAAAATAGTATTTGCAAATATTCTCCATTAACTTACAATACGAAAAATAAATCTACTGTTTACTTCTATTGAAAATAGTAAAAATCTTTTCTAAGGGGGTAAACGATGCACTCAAAAATTAAGATTTCTTGCAAAAAATGTAAAAGGGCTCTTAAGAGCAGAAAATAGCACCAAAATTTAAAAAAACTATGTTTGGTTGCCAGGCTTTCCTCTATATCTAAAGGTCAAGTTCTCGTTACGCCCGTTATAGCACTGCTGTTCAAGTTTCCATACAAAATCTGACAGTGACATTTCGGACTCGCAAACTATTCGAATTCGATATTGGTTCGTGCTAAGGATACTACCCCTAGCACGAACCATTATTAGAATTAATTTTACCATTATTAGAGTTTGCAAACCGAAATGTCAATGTCAAATTTTGTATGGGAACTTGAACAGTAGCGGCACAGAGTACGTAAACAGAACTAAAAATTATTACACATTTGACAATGACATTTAGGACTCGATTTCGATTCGAATTCGATATTGGTTCGTGCTAAGGGTACTGATCTCCGTATTTTGAACGATACGTTAAACCGTTGGTTCCGGCTGCATCTTTATTCTTTACCACTCACTAATATGAATAAATAGGCCCGTGAGGTAGGTCATCATTCGTTCTTCCTATTCAATCCACAAATAAGGCATGTTTCATCTCAACAGTACGGACATTAATAGGTTGATAATGTTAATCTCTTATTGGATTCTGTCAATGGCAATGATAGTCTAAACACGGCGAGTGTTCTGAGGAGTTATCCTCCCTTATCCCTTCATCACCTTTTTTTCAGAGGACCACGCGCGCTGGCCTACGTTGCCACCGACTTACTGTGGCCAATATTCCTATGCGAAGTAAGAAATTTGGTGTCTCATTTCTTTGACGGACTATTAGTAAGTGGAATTCTTTGCCCGCGCAAGTGTTCCCTCCTTCCTACAATCTGGGGTCCTTTGAGAGAGGCGGGAAGAAGCATTTTTGCATGCCAGCAAGGTGAGAATGGTTGGTGTGGCAATTTATAACTGCTGTACCAGCTATCATCGCGTTTAGAATTTATCACCACTTAACATCAGGCGGGGTAGAGTCGTTTGCACTACCTGGCTACATAAAAAAAATAGGCTATGGTCAAATATTTATAGGATGACTCAACTTGTACTGTAACTTTTAACAATGATAATACTGAAAACGTATATTGCTGCCTTGTACCAAATACTAATCGTTAAGATCGGACGAGCGTCCTACGTCAGGCGGAGGGCGTTTTATGATCGCATGATAGTAAAACAGCATTTATTATGAATATGAACTAACTGTTACCAAACTCACGTCTGGACTTCAACGTCACTAAACATCAGGTGGGGCGGAGTCATTTGCCGGACCTATCTATAAAAAAAAACCGGCAAAATTTCAGTAAAATTATGTCGAAGTCGAACCTTTTTGAATAAAACAGAATTAGGACACAATGGATTCGCTCCTCAAATTGGAGCACCTGCGTTAGAGGTGTATTTACCCTGGGGCCAAAAGGGGTCAAAGCCCAGGGCGGCTGCAGGCTGCGGTGAGGGAGGGGCGGGGCGGCGGGGCGACACCAAATAAAGGCATTCATTGATGTCTATGTTTTATTTATTTGTTACTAACTTATGATTTACTAATTCTGGAGAGGGGGAGGAGGGGGGGCAAAACTAGGACCTATATAGCTAAATATTCGTTAATGGTATTATAACAAACTGCTGTGGTTTTTTTGCCAATAGTGAAAAAAAAAGATCATGTTCTCAAATAAAACCTGATATTTTTTAAATACTAGTATTTTTCCGCCAATATTTATTATTTGAAAACCTTTCTTACCAATCTCCATCGTTTGACATTGTAGGAGCTACGTTCATACGTTTAAGTTAATTTGAAATGTCCCTCGCAGGGAGAAAGTGACAACCTTGTCAGAGTTATATTTTCGCCGATTAGGAGATTTGAACGGCTCCCTTGTGAGTATCTTTAATTTAAAATATTCTTATCTTTTGGCTTTATTTCTCCTTCTATTCTATAAGTAGAATATCTATAACTACAGATATTCTACTTATATTATAAAATGTGAGTTTTTAATTTTGTATGTTTGTTACACAATCACGCAAAAACTACTGAACGTATTTGGATGAAATTTGGTACGCATATAGTTTATAACGTGCATTGAGACCTAGGATACTTTTTATCCCGGAACAATATCAGTAACTGTGGGATTATTAAAAAAGCTAAAGTTAAAACGAACGGAGTCACGGGCGGTCGCTAGTAGTTCCATATATATTTGTTTTTATTTTTTAAGCATTTAACTGCTAAGAAAAGTTTACTAGAAAAAAAATCCACGCGGACCAGGCAGCAGACGGGACTCGAACCCGCACCTTTCGCTATCCGGGTGAATGCACTGACCATTATGCTACCACGGCCCTGACGGCCGCATCGAATTTTCTCTAGCCTTAGGCTGCAAGGCAGCGCCATCTTTTCGCATTGTAGATAACATGTCAATGTCAAATGAAATACCTGTACAAGTATTAAACATTTGAAAGAAGAAATAGCAATTATAGTTGTTTTTTTTATTTTTTAAGCATTTAACTGCTACATAAAAGAAGGCTAGACAAAAATCGACGGGACCGTCAGGGCCGCGGTAGCATAATGATCAGTACATTCACCCGGTTCGAGTTCCGTCTGCTTTCTTTACAATATCTGTACTTCCTACTAACCTGTTTGTATTCTTTGTTACAGGTAAGTTCGACGTATCTTCACGCCAACAGATAAACTGATAATGTGGCCAATTCAGTCATCTGCATTGTTTGGGATTGTACGTAAGTTGGGTAGTTGTAACTTCTATAGGAGTTACAATCAAACCACGCGTTTCAATCAGTGGATGCTTTGAATGAACTTATTTGCTCATTGGTGTAAACTGAAGGAAGCTTTATTGACATAGTTTGGTAGTTGTAACGTCGTCATCTGAATTCTGCGTCGCACACGGATGTTTTATTAAATTCCTTTTTTAAGCCAAAGAAAATTTTACAAGAGAAAATTCCACTCTCGGTGCTGGTTTCAGACGGGGTACGAACATGCATTTAGTAAAATTTTCTTAAGCTTTAAACACCTAACATGCTTAAAAATGTAAATGTAATAATCTATATAACACATTTGCTCGTAAAGCGTCTCTTGTTGAACCAATTTCAATATCATAATCAATCATATAACTATCATATCTATCACGCGTGCGGTAATGTAAAGTAAAACGCACGGCTTATTATGTTCCGTCTAAAAACGAACGATACTTTTTGAAATCTTAGCAAAGTTTTTATGTCAGAAAGGTAGCCAACATTTTCTTAATAAAATTCACATTGGGAGATTAAATATAACATATAAACATTTAATTCTTTAATTTGATTCATTTTGACAATAAATTACAATCATGTATCGGTAACAAATTCGCAAAAATATGAATTTACTTTATTAGTAACACTGGCTGATTTTTGTTCCTTTGCCTAAAAAAAGCGTTGATGCGCGCGCATCGCTAATCTGTGAAAAAGTTATTTGTACTTCTTTTCGCTGTTTGATTTTTATTAGAAAATATTGTCAAGTAGTAACGAATTTATTAATTTGACACCGCCAGAAGTCGAAAAAGGCTACGCTAAGCCTCTTGCCCGAAAAATCCACGGATAGATACTTACAGTCAAGCGTATCAAAAATTCATCTTATGAAAAACAAACAAAAGTGCGAATTCATTTTCAGAAAGTACGTACGTAGGTAGTATTATTTCCTCGCAAATGTGTCATAAAACGTCGTATGACATACGTGCGGTTTGATAATTACAGCCTCTGTCTTCATATAGCCCTCACCTACGGCTACAACTCGGGCTAACAATATCGCCTCGGCTGTAATTCTCAACTTACCCCACTTATATCATAATGTACTAATATTGCTCTTTTTTAACGATTATTGATACTTATATCACACTTGATTTTCATAATTTATGAAATAAAGTGTCTAATGAAATCAAAAATAGTTAAGTGGCATTACTGCGAATCAGAGTGCGAGAATGTTTGATTCGCGGCATACAGATGAGTATATTAAAGTTGTAAAAAATCCCCCCTTATTAATAAACTAAGACTACGCTTGGATTAGTTGCTTCATATTTTGTCTCTGTCTATTGAATGACAAGTGGCATTTGAGTGACATGAACAAAACACGGCGTAACTAGTCTAAGCTTATTCCTTGTTTATTAATAACTAGCAGCCCGCCCTCGCTTCGCTTCGGTGTAAAGCTAAAGTGTAGACTACAGTTTTTGTTCTCAGGCTTGTATTATACACAATGACATTCATCTATTATTCTTCTTATACCTGCATGCAAAGTCTCAGCCCGATCGATTTCAAATTAACAAAGTTTCATACAAACTTTCATTCCCTATTTTATCTCCTTGGGGGTAGAATTGATCAAAATCCTTTCTTAGCGGATGCCTACGTCATAACATCTACCTGCATGCCAAATTTCAGCCCGATCCGTCCAGTGGTTTGGGCTGTGCGTTGATAGATCACTATGTCAGTCAGTCACCTTTGAGTTTTATATATATATATATATATATATATATATATATAGATAGATAGGGTGAGAGTATGGTATGAGCCAATGAGCCAAGAAAGGACGAAGGGGGAAATTTGGATAACGAACATAGGAGAAGTGTGTTGCAAAAGTTTTTTCTTAATTTTAAGACCATGAAATGATTTGCCTTCTCCAACCAACTTGTTTTTTTATTTGTTATATCTGACCGCCGCGCCGAAGGTTTTCAAATACCTCACGCTCATTTTTTTTAATATTGTCATTACCAATGCAAAAGAAAAAAAAAGAGCGCGAGGCATTTGAAAACCTCAGGCGGCTAGAAATAACAAAATGAAATCATAAGCGTTAGCGTTTTCCAAAGCATTTCCGTTAGGTGAATGCCCCCCAGACCTATTTGTAGATCCGTTCTACCGTAATGATTTGTACCTAGAGCCCCTAGTCAAGTTGCCCACAATTTAAAAGTTTCACCGACTCGCTTTGAACTTAGCATTGCTAGTTATAAAATTCACAATCTTTTGTGAAAATTTTAACTGTTTGTAGGTAACTTGGTACACAGCAAGTACAATTTGCCTGTACAATGAATTTCCGCGTTGCCATGATTTCAATTCGGTTTGAATTGTTCCCTTGTGAGTTTCAAACAACTTCGTTGAGACAGATAAGAAAAGTCACATATCAAAAGTAATGTTCTTACGAAGTCTCATAACTCAATGATATCATACGGAAAATAATTCAAATATATTTTGGTAAAATATATAAGATATATAAGGTTCCACAGTTCTTACTTAGATTCTGTGATAAAAAGGTCGTCTAATCTATTTGTCACAGCTCTAACTGGCAGGGACGAAGCTTTATCTTCGTCCTTAGGGCTTAAACTTCGCCGGATGAAGAATTTGACACGAAAATTTGTGTGTAAATCTGATTTTAGATAACCTTCCAACGACCGTCCTTTATCTGGACTCTTTTGTAAATCCATCAGTGGGATCACCTCCTCCGTTGATGTGGAAAACAAATTTATATATTTTGTGAATGGTAACGTATTTTACTCGACTGCGCTCGCAAGCAGCGCGAAGCCACGGTAATATTATCTCTTATCTATTAGACAAGTCCGTCCGTCCGTCTGTGGTGCTGTTTCAGCGGCCAAACCGTAAGAGATAGATAATGAGAATATTTAAGTTATAAGTTAAGAATAGTCTGATAAAACTATAAACCGGATTTGAGTAACGTAGCACTTCCGGTTTTCGAGAAATCACGAATTTCAAACGAAACCACACAAAATCTCCGTTCTTAATTAATTAAATACATTTTTTTTTCGTAATCAGGTTTTGGTGAACATTTGGTTCACTGGTTTGCTAGTCTATATAATATTACCGTGGCGAAGCGCGCGTATTGTATTTAACAGTCTATATATGTATGTATGTTCCTTTCTGGCACAGTAGAGACCTAACGCGTGGACCGATTTTGATGATTCATACGTCAATCGATTCGTCTCAATCATAGGAGTGCTACTTAAAATGATCGTAATTTTTTTTTTAATTTGTTTATACTTTATTGCACAAAGGTACAAGTGGCGGACTTAATGCCATTAGGCATTTCTACCAGTCAACCGGAGAATTTTAGCAAAAATCTTAAGGTAGTGCAAAAAGAATTCATCAAAGTACTTATATTTATGGAAACAAGATAATATATATATACTACATAAAATACATATCTATAAAAATACATAAATTATATATATATATATATTTAAATTAAATTCAATATCGGTATAATAAGGGGCCATATGGTAAGGAAGAAAAATAAGTTTACGAAATATGTTGAGTAGGGATAATATGATGATTGTCTAGATAATCTAAAATCATGTTTAAGTTTCTTACATCATTTTTCATTTCAAATACTTGTTTAGAATCTACAACGATTTAAAGTTCGCGCTTTGAATTTCAATCTTACGTTTGTATGGATCTTTGTTACTCTTTCACGCAAAAACAACTGAATGGGTTTTAATGAACCGTAACAATAATATAACTCATACATAATAAAAAGAGAAATAGGTACCTTTGCATTTCCGAAAAAAAAATATTTAACTCGTACGTGAATTAACTGTTCCGAATTGCCATAAACCGCTTGAATTCATGTTCCACTCATAAAACAATTGCGCGCCGTACTCGCCCCTGTCAATTAGTCGGTTCACAAAAAACTCCAAATTTTGTTTCAAGTCTGTTAGGTGACATATTAAAAGGGTGAAATTCTTCATCTCTCAATAAATAATTAAGTTAATGGAAACATTTTTGTTTCGTATTTTTGTCGAAACTTAATTAAAGGGGGCAAAATATAGTAGGTAGGCAGGGAAACCCTGGTATATTGGAGTGATTAACAACGTTTGAAGTTAACCTCTGGCATCTACATATTAGATTTCTGTGACTTATGTAGGTAACATGAATTTTGACGACGACAAGGATATGACTCTGCATTTGTATATGCCACAATCTCAGAGCTGGACGTAGAAAATGCAGCCACTGCCAATTTTAGATAGTCAACGAATAAACGTAAATGTATTTTATATTTACCCCTCAACTACTAAAATGAGTATAAGCATTTTTTTTTTAAATAAATACGGAAATTTAGTAATACGTAGTAAATATATGTGTAATTTACATGCATTAGATATAAAGGTGGAAGCAACAACTTCATTAAACTACACCAACAAATATTTTTGCGAAAGTTTAGACCCATATGTGGCCTTTACCCTGGTGGTAAGGTCTCTATGTGGATTAATAAATCAGTCGTTTAGACCACCGCAAGCAACTTCCCGTGATATAAAATCCCTCAATGATATAACAAGACTGCGGTATTTACTATCTTATAATATAATCCTTACTAAAAAGTTTGAAATAAAAAAGGAAATTTAAACAATAAAAAACTCTGCTCAAAGAATTACCTTTAAAAGCAGAAAAATAAAAAAAACGAGTCCAGTAGTAGTCTATAACTGTGATAAGTAATGAACAAAGCTACTTTAACAGTCGGGACCCAATTTTGAAAAATTTGATCTATTCTAGAACATCTAATGGGTCCCAACTGTTAACGTGGCTTAGTTCCTTACTTATCACAATTATAGGCTACTGGATTTGCTTTTTTCTTTTCAGTTTTTATTTAAGGTATATTTAAAGGAGTCGTGTTTTTTTTTATTAAATTTTACTTTAAAAATGTTTAATTAATGGTTGTTAATAGTGGAAACCTGAAACTCATACACACCAACAGAAACACAACACCACCAAATCGTAGTTTCCCTTCTTTCCTCCGTAAAGTGGAATTAACTACTCAAATTGGGTGCTCCAATTCGAGCGAGAATATCCTCTATGCCCTACCTCTCTTATTAATGATACACTTTGTCCACAATTACTTAACTTTGAAATTGCCTATGTGCGTTTAGTATCATCACCTGATGTTTTATATTTGGCCCGTTGAATCTAATTAAAAGTTTTTAGCGGCGGGTACGCATCAGTAGTCATAGCCACATTCCGTTCTCAGTACGGCCATTAAGCTGATTTACTCACTTCGTAACTTGAAGTTATTGCTAGTCATTTCATTGTAATTTTGAAATATGAGTCCATTTAAGCGGACATATTCAAAGTACATACCTACTTAGTCGTACTGTATTTACCTTACATGTATGTACATTTCACAGAGACAACATTATACTTAATAAGCGTTCTTGTTAGGCAGACGAGGGACTTTGGTTTATGGAGGAAAAAAGACCCTAAATCGTGTAAAACATGTCTTCCGAGGACACAAGTCCTCGCGGACTCAAAGCACACAATGTGCGTATATATGTGGCCCGAAAATTTAGAGAAACGCTCGCTATGTGAAAGTCACTGATACCATTGTGTTGAAATTAATATGAAGTTTAAAGAAAGAGAAGAAGTTTTAAACTTGAATATTGGGTCCATTTTTTTAAATCAGATCAAGCGCACATAAGCTCTATTTTTTCGAGGAGACCCGCGTACTTTAGTCTAATCTGGTATCTCGGTATCTATTTTGGCGGACAAAAAGTCCCTCGTCTGCGCAGGTCATTAAAACGTGATTTAATATCTCTTTTGAAAAGCCATGTAGTAGCAAACGAAGAGGCCATGTAGTAGGTGCACCGTATAACTAAACCAAGTTTCTATGACAATTCGATCATAATATAATTGATTATTAAGTAGGCATAAATTCTAAGAAGTAGATACTGTTTTACTGAAATCGCAATGTCTTCACAGATTACATCTAATGGAAAGGTAATAGTTACGAGTTTGTAAATATCAATTTCGCGCGAATATTATACAACGTTTTCCAACACACTTGCGAGAAAACAGTATAATTGACAGTATAATAACAGGGCGCCACGTGCTAGTGGTAAAAATTAGTACTACGAATTTCGGTTCTTTTTTTTGTATTAAAGTGAGCCAAACGTATAGATCAAAAGAGCTTCCAAGGAGGTTCGATCGAAGTTTAAAAAAAACCGCAAAGGATACACACGGTGCCATATACCGAAGCGTGCGGTAAAAATTTTACGTTGTATGCTGCGTAATTTTGAACTTTCGAATAATGTATATGCCTCCGTATATTTTCGAATAATGTATAGCCTCCATATACGCATTTTTTTAGCAAATGTGTTGAAAAGAAATAAACAATACTTGCAATTGATATTCTCTGTATATGTAAGAACTACAGTTAGCAACATTAGCAGCCAAAGAATTTTATTGAAATGACAGTAAAAAAATTTTGAAAGTGTGTACCTATGTTAAGCGTAATAATGGCAAATCGGTATGAATTGTTGGTACATGCATAATTTACCTTTGTTATGATGAAATGAAAAAAACAATTAACTACTTACCTATTAAACAGTCCTTTGTGAGTATTTACCACTCAACAAACAGCTTCCAAAGACATAGCCTGTCTATCCATCCGGGAGCTCTATTTTTGAATTGCTCGCCTTGTGTCGAACACTCGATTTTTACTCATTTTCATTCGACGTAATAATTTTCGTATTTTTCAATCGCTCGACGAGGGGTCTAACCCACTCGTTTTTTGGCGAATGGTGGAGGCGAAAGATAGAATAATTTTCAAATCTGTGACAGATTGTAACGTTTTGAACTTTTCTAACAAGAAAGGCAAAATACAAAATTATATTTAATAAAAGTTATTTACGGGATTGTTACCGTTTACCTTGTTTTTAACGAGTTTCCGATATTTCGGCACTGCTGCAAGCGCCAGTCAGTGTCAGTTACTCCGTGATCATGGCGGTTGCAACAGTGCCGAAATATCGGAAACTCGCTAAAAACAAGGTACATGGTAATAATCCCGTAAATCTTTATATATATAATTCTTCTGTGAGTGTGTATGTCACTGAACTTCTCTTAAACGACTGGACCGATTTTGATGAATTTTTTTGTGTGTGTTCAAGGGGATCTGAGAATGGTTTAGATTCACAAAGACGTGTAGACAGGACAACGTCTGTCGGGTCCGCTAGTAACTTATATGAATATAATGTTAGTGACCATGAAAGTTTAAAACAAAATATTGAATAATTATTTACTGAAAATTTTACGTTCTATTTTCACTGCAGTAATTACTGGTTAGTATTTATTTGTCTGGCGTGAAATAAATAAAATTTCGTATTAACTAACTATTTACTGAGGTAAATCGATATCATGTGACTTGGAAGTCGAAGGTCATTTAATGCGCATTCAACGATACTAGGTCAGGCGAGCAAATCAGAAATAGAGCTCTTGGGCTTTTTCAGATCATTCGGGCGAAGATTAATCAACGCTAGGTAAGGTAATGAATATTGATGCAGGATGTTCTAGTCCTCCATTGATGATGTATTCAGTAAGACACCAGTCAGTATTCATACTAATGCAAAAAAGATTAACACGTCTTCATGTCAAGGGATTAGGATGCGATACAACAGATGATAAGCTTCTACTGACTCAGACGTTGTAACATAAGACACGATGGATTTACGATCGTCGTTTAGTGTTATTATAGAAATGAAAATTGCGTAAATTCAACTTAATAGGGATGATGACTATTCGTTTATCAGGTAGATCAAAAAGTATTGGACACGTATTTTTTCATTTTTCACATAATATAAACATTGCAGAGATATATTTATTTGAAAAGTCGCATGACGTCACATTTTGTTACAATTTTCACTTAAACGTGACGTCACGAGCCCTTACTCCCAAACTTCGATGCGCTTAATCTTTGTCATTTTTTTGTTGATTGCCCAAAGAAAAAATACGTGTCCATTATTTTTTGACCATCTAACTGATGGACTTAATAGAATTTCGTTTACTTTACCCCGTCATCATGCCTATTATTAAATTAAAGTATAATAAATAAGTTTTAGTAAATAATCAAACAGGATATAATATAATATAACCGCATTGAGACTTGAGAAGTTATACTACGTATTTAGTCCCTTAATGCCTCATCCTCACAAGATCTTGTACTATTTAGTTGTCGACTACAATCTTTCAGACTTCGCTATTCAGGCCAATGTAGTTAAATTTTCTTTCAATTTTGTACAGTATATCTACAGAAATTCCTGTGTGGTACACTTAACCTTAAATGTGTGTAACATTTTCGTCACATCTGCAGAATACTCCAAAATGCCGTGACAAAAGCGAAATGAAATAAAGTTCATCATAGGTTGTTAGGAGCAGGCAATGAAAATGTCAGCGTTACCCACCTGAATTGATTTAGTATAAGATTCCCAAAAATTGAATAGGACCAACGCAATCATGGGTATGTAGGTACGCAGTTTCAACGGTCCCATATCGAGGGAGCGCGACACTCCTACGTCGCATTGTGTAGGTAGCTTATGAAATCAAATCGCGCGTCGAGTCTTTGTGAATAAAATTACCTGAAGACTCATGACCCAGATTTTAGGATCAATATGCGCTTCAGACAGGGCTGGCAGCTTATATATTGTACACTCGCAAACGTTAATGTTTAAGGAATGTTTAATTTTGAAATTGCCCAAGTCAAAGATTGATTTTGAAGCGCTTAGTTAGCTTATTGTTTAATTATTTTTTCAAATACAGCGCAGTACCGTACCTTGCCAAGATGTAAATAATACTGCTCCACTTCAAATGTACGGGAGTTCTTGAAACGCTAGCTTGCCTAATGCTTTATTATCGTGTTTAACGACATTTCTGACTACTGTAGAAGCAATTCAAATTTAAAAGCTACATAAAACATTTTTGGGAAGGCCTTTGTTATCATTTCTTTCGTTGAAAAGTCTACTTTTATTTGATTCAAATTCATAAAGTATTAACAGTGTACCTATTAAAGACTGAAATTAGTTTCATTCCATTGTGTCAGTACTTTAATTTAATCTCTTCTTAGGATTTTAGGAAATGTTGAAAACTTTACTGAAAAAACAATTTCTGCTAACATTATATATTTTCTAATAAACCTAGAATGAATTGCGTAATCATAATGAACCACTTAAACAGACAGTCCTTTCTAATTTGCATTGCCGCCGAATAACTCAAAAATGGTCTTTATTATGTCTTATTAATGGATTAAGTGTATGTCCTTGGATTTGAGTATTTCAATTCGGTGTAAGCTGATTTGATTATATTTTAAACCTCAAAAGTTTTTTACCGCTCTTGAAAAGCGGCTTACTAATCCAAATAATATAGAAACTTCATAATACAATTTAAAAGTTATTCAGCTATAGTTTGTAAAATCTCTATGCTACGAAACGCTAGCCCATTTATTATGAAGAGATAGATTAGATACTCATGACTGAACAGCCTCTCTTCATCGAGGCAATAAACTATAATCAGTGTGAGAAAAACTATTGAAATCAAACAGAGCCCATAAATGAAACCCCGTTGGTTTTATTATCATAGTTTTATTATTCGATTCAGTAGCCATAAAGTATATTTACGAGGCGATAAATGAGTATTGAACGCTAAACTGCGTGCCAATGAACTCGGATCGGGAAAATTTTATCCGACTGATGTTTTTCTGACTAGGTAGGTACTCGTTGAATAACGCGTTTGTTGTTCAAAGAGTTCGGCTGTTCTGTGTTGCGGAGTCGGAATCGCTCTGTTTAAACAGTTGTGGTCTACGTATCACTGTTCTGTGGAGACTTAAGTTGGTGGGGGCATTGTACATCTGTGTACTTCATAAGCTATGTATAGTTATTACATATAAAGCTATACAAGTTTGTCTAACTTTACTTACCTACTATATTTCAGAATGGTACAAACAAACATTGGCTATAGAAAACTTATTCTGTGCTTGGTAAGAAAGACCTCTATGATTTTAGATATAAAAAATGAACTAAAAATCCATATACAGAGCTTAACGAAAGAATTTTAAGGCTTTTAAAACTAGGTGATACTCATATTTATGACTTTAAAAGTTTGTAAGATTTTGTAAACACATTATCATCATCAGCCTATTAATGTCTCCACTGCTGGGGCACAGGCCTTCCCTATGGATGGAATAGGAAGATTGGGCCAAGATCCACCCGAGCCCAGTGCCGATTGGTGGGTGCTGACGACTGCAGATGCAGCCGAGACCAACGGCTTCACGTGCCATCCGAAGCAGGAAGGAGCTCGAGATAGTAAATTTTTGGTCACCCATCCAAGGACCGACTACAGCGAAAGTAGCTTAACTTCAACAATAAAGTAAATAAATGAATTCTGAATATGTAGGTTATTTTTTGGGGGTGAATAAGATAATTATAATTTAGCTAGATAAACGTTAATTTTCAAATATATCAAATGTAATGGCTCAATGTGGAGGTTTCGAACATATTTTATTACAAATGTTAAATTAATAGTTTAAAAAAATAAAAAATGATGAAAATTAACTTGTCTCCCGCCTTATCTCCGAAACCGTGAGTCAAAAAAATTGAAAAAAAAAATATACAATTATAGGTAAACCTATAGGAAATTTATATTATAAAATGGAACTGAACCCTTCGCGCGCAAGTGCAACTAGCACTTGGCCGGTTTTTTAATCGTATAACTGCTAAATGATGCTACAGATTCTGAATTCTAAAAAAAAAGTATCCATTTAATTTTACGTACATATTGGTGTCGATTCTGACATGATTCTCTAAACCTAAACTTAAATTTGACAACAGTGTATCCTTGTCATTTTCTATACATAATGAAATTGCATTCAGCAAAAATGAGGTCTATTCTGAAATTAACAGAAGCAGATAATCATTATTATAAGAATTCAAAAATTTTTTTTCGGTATATTGTATCGACTTAGCGGAGCGTCAGTATTTTTGTAGGTACACTCGCGGAAAGACCCGCTCTGTCACCCATAATGCCATAATCGTTTGCGGTAGCGGCGTAGTAAATATTCATTCATAGACATGTAATTATCGCTGTCTTACTTTTACGTATAGCGTTGTCGCGATCACGATACGGATGACAAATTGCAACTAAAACAAAGGCAATTCGATTCATTATTCAATCAATGGAATGCTCTCTGTCTTACTTTTGTGCGGCGGCCCGGATTGGCGCGTCCGCGAAGGCGGGGCGTAGTAAAAACTACTGTAGAAAACCGTTCAAAGCATTTTGTTCGCCAAGTGACAGAGCGCAAAATTCCGCGATAGTACATATATTGGCGGGGGTCAGTATTTTCCGGTATGTTTTGGATAAAAGTTATGGCAACAACAACAACGTAGCGATTGTCCCACAAACATTATATACTGTTGATGTCCCAGATTATGTGTTTAATTCATTACGAACAAAAGCTTAGGTACTTTATATTAATAACGTGGACGAAAGCTTTTTTACCGTCATTCGCGTTTTCAAATCATCGTTATTTACGGGACTTGAGTTCGTTTTTGAAATACGCGATACGGTTTATCGTCGTTATATTTATTTCTTTTGAAAGATAAAATCTTTTTCTTCCAGACGGGATTTCTTAAGATTATCCGCTTCAGTAGTTCGATCGCCCGTTTACCCTGAAAGCCACGTAGACAACAAAATGTTCAATTGTAACAAAATGAGACCTTCCTTTGAGCCTATCAATTATTCAGTAAGCCATCCATAACCATTTATTCCATTTGTTTATTAACGAATCCACAAAATTCAAACTTCAATGTATGTATTTTTATTAAAGTGTGTAAAATATTAAATAACTAAATTTATGTACATAAGAGATAAATAATAAATAAATAAATATTGCCAACAGTCACACCAATTAGCCTAGCCCCAAAGTAAGCACTATAGGGCTTATGTTATGGGATTATGGGATACTAGGGTAACGGATAGAATACATATACTGTACATATATAAGTATATTTTTAAGGAAATACATATTAAACATCCATGACTGGAGTACAAATGCTCATATTCATCACACTAACATCAGCCCCCACCGGGATTTGAACCCAGGACCTCTCGAGTCGGTGACACCATGAAAAACGGCGTACAAACCACTCAGCCACGGAGGTCGTCATGTAAGTATTATGTTAGTAAGATGTAAGTATGTCAATGACCCGCACGATCTTACGCGCGTAATGTAGTTGTATTAGTTTGTAACACTAATTTCAGCTTCTCAATGAGCGATAATCATAGTGAACATCTTTGGTTCACTCCCCCCCCCCCCCCCCCCCCATGCAATTAGAAAATCAAATAAGTCAGTCTTTATAAGGCTACTGACACGCCCCACGTAGCTCTTGCAGCCGCACCGGACCCTGGCGCCCTAGGGTAAAAATACCAACTACGCCCCTGTAGGTTTGACAAACATGATAAATTATTCGATTCCAGAGAAGTCTTGCAAGATTAAGCGATGTACATTTATCAATTTGAAGTAAATAAATTGATTGCAAATTTTTTCAACTATTGGAGACAAACAAATGTTAATAACTTAGATTAAAACAAAAAGGGTAGACACGGTACGCTCATACTAGCATCAAATAAAATATAATCCGATTCAACTACTTAAGCAACTCTCACACACGCACACGCCTGTATACATATAAACATTCAATCGAGCGAGCGAGACAGAACTATACGCTTGAACGCAGCGTATTGTTGTCCCTTTTGTTGATAATAAAATGGCGATAACGTAAATAACGACAAACTGTGATTTTTGAGAAAAAAATGTTTTTACAGTTTTACGAATGAAAAGTGTTGCCGAGGCATTCGGTATTTGATTTTGAACTATTTGTGTTCTTTATGAAAGCATCGAAGGCATTGTTTTATCTTTATAACACAGAATATACGCAATATTGTTATATTGAGTGCACATGCAGCGTATTTGAATGTCCAATTGTGACTATAGCGAATTATGGTTATGCACCACAATTTAAGCGGATCGCTTTTGAGCCGCGATTGCCGTATCTTCCGTTTTTGTTTTAATCTAAGGTTAATAAATAAATATTGTTTTACCGTACTCAGCTGAGGCTTAAAGAAAATACGGGTTTATCTGGGTCGTGTCTCAATCGTAAGGGACAAAACAACAGGGTTGTGGGCGGTTGAATCTCTGCGGGCACCAAATGTTCCGCGGCTTCTTTGTGGCCATGACAATGACAGCTAGTGTTGACAATAACGCAAAATGGTATCGATATTTACCAAATAATCAAATATAACTACTATTCTTCTCTCGTATTTACTAATACAGTATTGGATTTAGATAATTCAAAACAGCTTTTTTTCTCATCCGAAGCACAGATCATGTACAAGTAGTTAATTACACAGTGTAAAAGTAAGTCAGTAAAAGATATTTAATCCTATTGAAAAAATGTTTAATTGAGTTTTTTCTGCTTGCTAAGTTTGTGGTTTTTAATTACCTTCCTGTACAGTTAGTAGTCTGGATACTATCATTAAGTTAAACCCTGGTTCTCACATCAACCCCCCATATTAGGCAACTGTAACTAAGTAATTGAAATTATCAAATAAACATCCATATACTGGCCGCCACCGAAGATCTGCATGGCTGGAGTGGTATGTACGCCGGTTGTCAAGGTGTCGTCTACTCAGGGGTCCCGGATTCGAATTCCGGTGGGGCAATGCTTGTGGGGCAATACGAGCAATTGTACCTAAGTCATGAATGTTTATATGTATTCCGGAATAAAAATATACGTATCTATGTTTCAGTATAATGTATACTATCCGTTCTCCTAGTATCCCATAACACAAGCCTAACAGTGCTTACTTTAGGGCTAGGCTAACTGGTGTGTGTTAGAAATCAGGGATGTAACGGAGGTAAATTTATCGGAACCGAAGTCGGAGTCCGAGTTTTTAAATTTGATTTATCGGAGTCGCAACCGGAGTCGGAGGCAGAGTCGGGGTTAGAGACAGAGTCAGAAGTAGTCAAAAGAGAGATATTTTTGCATTTAAGAAAAAAATAAAACATCATTTAGTCAACCTTTTTTTATTTTAATTATAAAGTTACCTTTTTTCATTTAAATTTACTTATTATTAACACAGACTCCCAACGCGGTGGGTATGAACCAGTTCGTAACAGTTGACGCAGGCCGCCGTCGCTATTTGCTATGCTTCGACCTCCTATTAAAACCTCCGATATAAAAGTTTCGGAACCAAAATCGGAACCGAAGGTGTAATAATAATCGGAAGTTCCGACTTAACGGAATCGGAGTCGAAGCTCCGTAACATCCCTGTTAGAAATATTTATTTATATAATTGTTCTTTGCCTTAGTATAAAGAAAACTAGTTTTGTGCTCATGTTCATCAAACTGAAATCATTGGTAACAATAATATAAAATTTTACTATAAAATTATCGACAGTTACACTAGTCATACAGACAATTTTATTTTATTGATTTTTTGTGAGGTAAAATTACCTCACTTGTCCAAATCTCGTTGAGACATAAATATAGCTTTAATTATTTTTAATAACAAAATATGAGGGGCTGTCAATGTTGTAATTTTTAGATCGAGGTGTATCTCAAAATCGAAACTACTTAATAATGTGATTTTTTTATATGTTGACCCATACGCTGTATTTAGCATAATGTATTTTATTTGTTTCTTAGTTTTTCACGCACATCACTCATTCAAGACATGAAAAGGCTGCGAAACATCAATAAATAAATAAAGTTCGTGCATTAACACGATAAAACTAGTTTTATAATGTATTTTTTTATTTGTGACGAAAACAAACAAATTTTATTTTTCTTTCTACGGTTTGTTGTCCGACCGCGTTGCTCAGAAACGAACTATATCGTAAGTTAGTGATATAAGGTAACTTTAATTCAAAAAGGATGAATATATTGAATTATTTATTCACTTTAACAATAAATATTTTTATTGAAATAAAAATATTAAGGGGCTCCCATACAACGGACTTTAATACTTTTTTGAAAATATACCTGACCTTATAATAATAATATGTTTTTGAATCTCATTGTATGTAAGCACCTACATTGTTGTTTCATGCTTAATCGACTAGCTTTTGTTGCATGATAAAATGGTAAATAAAAAGTGTATAACCGGATTTCCGGAATCAAACCCATGTTACTATATACACTCCTTTGAAAGGGTTGGCAATTTATCAGATCTGTCTGATCCACATGGCTAGTGGGGAAGCAACGAAAACAGCGATTTTTACTAAATTTATATGGTAATATAGTTGTCAATTTGGCTTGTAAGCAAATTGACTATATATAAAATATATAGAAAGTTGGGAACTAGGTAATAATAATAATAATAAATGTTTATTTCAGCCACAGTAACCCATATTAAAAATTACAATAACAATTGCATTTTGTCCCATTTTATCTTAAAATTAAATCGTTGTATCACAACTCGTCAATTATTCAAACTTAAAGCTCAAACAATAATAATAAAAAATATTAATAAAAATAAATAAAATATAATCATTACTGAATTTTAAATAATAATAATAAATAATCAAAGCTATATGACATAGTAATGTTTTTATTTATTTTTTAAGCATTTAACTGCTAGATGTTTAAATCTAAAGAAAAGTTTACTAGAAAAAAATCCACGCGGACCAGGCAGCGGACGGGACTCGAACCCGCATCCTTCGCAATCCGGGCGAATGCACTGACCATTATGCATGTAGGTAGAGATTTTTTTTCTAGTAAACTTTTCTCTATATGACATAGTTTTACACATTACATTAAATGAAATAAATTAATTAATATACATTATTACAAAATTTGCATTTCACTTTACAAACATTGGCGATATGCAGATAACAGACAGTGTGTATTAAATGGACTTTACCAAGTTGATATATGTTATAGTTGAGTATATTGATGCAATAATATTATTGTTTGACTCATACAGTCTCCTGTGGAACGATTTCTTTAATCTATTTAACAATAATATGTATCGGTTACGTTGTTCACAGCGAACATACCAGTCGCACTGCACCACCAAGGTAGACCAAGTATTGCCCTCAAGGTAATAATATTCAAAGAATAAAAATAGTGGTAATCAACTTACCTTACACTTTTTAAACCGATACCGACGTAAGGGAAGCCGTCAATTTCTTCAGATTTAGATAACTATTCTTTTCAGCTACAGGAACGCGTTTACGTGTAAATCAAGCACTCGTTTAGACCGCTTTCCGAAAACTTTTTCTGGGCTGTATAGGTACGTTGTCTCACTCATAAACTGAATGAAAGTTTAATAGTTTGTTCTAAGGTTCCACATTTTTGAAACTTTTTTTTTGGTTTTTTTAAGTTTATACACCAAATGCATGAAGAAAATTCCTATTACTGAACCACAGTTAGCCGTCTCCTGTCAACGGGCTGCACAGAATTTTCATTTTCATTGCCCTAACACTGATTTAAAAATAAATTAATCTTATATACACACATCAAAAGTGTCTAGGGATCAACATATATTTTTGCAATAACTTTTCTCCTGATTGATATTAATTAAAATTTTCTTTAAGGATTCATCAAATAAAGTGTTTTCGTTTGTCACAGTAACGATAAACCAAGTCACCTTTGCATTAATAAAGAAATTTGCCATTTTCCTAATAAAGGGATTTTTGACATTTGAACCACTAACACAAAAGTTCGAAAAAAAGACTGAAATAACAGTTTTCTCTAAAATTTTATTGGGTAACTTAAACAATTAATAATCCGTATTTCTACCGCGAACACTAACAACACAAGAACATCGGTTTGGCATACTCAAAATGAGTTCATCCAAATCACGCTGTGGAATGGCCGCCCATGTTCGTTGCAACAACAAAAAAAGGTCTTCTTGCGACTGGATACCCTCCATATTCGGCAGAGCTCTTCTCTGTAGCATATCCCATGCATGCTCAATCGGGTTCAAGTCTGGCGACTGAGCAGGCCAGGGCAGGACATTGATGTTAGCTGCGGCGAGAGTCTGTCTTACAACTCTTGCGGTGTGCGGTCGTGCATTATCATGCATTAACTGAAATAAGGGACCGATTTGCACTTGTAGAGGAACGATGACGTCTGATACAATCGTCTCAGCATAAATTTGAGCGTTGAGGTTGCCTCTGATCCAAATCAACTCAGTTCTTCCGCCGATCCAAATACCCGCCCATACCATGATGGTTCCACCACTATAAGGATGGACTTCCTGGCAGGATTTTAATCGCTGTTGGCGTCCAGGGGTTCTCCAGTGTCGTATACGTCTTGTATCCGGTCTCATACCAAAACGAGACTCATCAGAAAAGCACACGAAACGCCATTGTTCTTCTGCCCAATTTCTGTGTTCAAGAGCCCATTGATATCGAATCCTACGATTGTGCATTGCTATAGGTGGTACCCGTAGCGGTCTTCGGGAATGAAGGTTCACTTCATGCAAGCGGTTTCTGACTGTTTGGTCGCTAATTAAGTTCCCTGAAGAGTGATGAAGCCTCACGGCTAACATCATGGCGGTTATTGTTGGAGCTCTTCGAGTTAAGATTTGAATGTATCGGTCTTGTCTCCGTGTGGTGCAGCGATACCGTCCTCCATGGCGCTCAGCCACGGTACCAGTGCTTCGGTATCGTGTCCAAAGTCGACTGATAACACTCTGACTTGTATTCAGAGCTAAAGCCACAGTACGTTGCCGGGAACCAGCTTCTATCATTCCCACGGCTCTGAGCATTTCTTCCCTGCTTAAATGACGTCGCCGCTCCATAATAACGTTGGTTTTAATCAGTAGTAGGGAAACAGTAGCACTAATAATGTCTTCAATGCGTTGTATGTTTTTATAGGGAAAATATTGACAGCTGATTTTCATCTTTTACTCGAATTTGATTCACAGTTCCTGATTCAAATTATGAAATGCACCAAAAAGGATCCATATAAATTTATAAAATCATAAATTTATTACAAAGCCACATCTCAATCTCAAGAAATCCGCATAAAAATGCTTGATCCCTAGACACTTTTGATGTGTGTAGATCTCATTCACAATATTCTCATAATTACGTGTGTTAAAGCAAATAAATCAATTATTATTATTATGGCACATGTGATTTTCATGTAAGTAGCTTAACATATTAGATAAAATATTTGAATTGTGTTGTTAAGATAACATTCATAACTCTGGTGGAATGGATGGTTTCATCTATTAGATAAAAGTCAAAATATCTTTATTCAAATTGGATACTCATCATCAATCATCCATATGTTTTTCCCTACCACCAGTTAAGGACTTTTTTAGCTGTGGAGAAAAACTGGCGAAAAATGCTTCACAGCGCTAAATAATTATGTAACAATATTTACAAAATATTATATTGTTACACTGTCAATACAAAATCATTTCATCTTCATCATAATTATAGAAAAAGCCTGCCGGAATGTTTGGAACAGTTTAAACCCAAGCATTTTTATCTATAAAATCTAAACAGACATTTTATAATAGGCTTTACTAATAAGAACTCTTTTAATGGTAGTTTTTAATTTATTGATGCTTAATTTTTGGATATTGCTAAGGACTTTATTGCAGAAGCGTAGACAAAGACCTTTAAATGAATTATTGATTTTGTGGAGCCTTGATTTTGTGGAGAATATTGATGGGTACAGCTAATTTATTTTTATTTCTAGTATTAAGTGAGTGCTTACTACTATTTATAGGAAATGAAGTAATATTTTTTCGAACATACATTATTTAAAAAAAAATAATGAGAAGCAGCAGTCATTATATCGATTTCTTTAATTTTTTCTTTTAAATAGTCTCTAGTAACTAATAATCTAACAGCGTATATAAAAAAATATTTGAGTATCTTAGATAATTTTGATAAGTCTTCACACCACGATCTTTATGAAGCTGACTGTGCTAATAGACCATCATATTGTCTATCGCCAACAATAATAATCAAAATTGATCTTAATATTTTTATGTCCACACCGAACAATTATGACTTAATGCTGTTTTTTATCTTATCGCATCTAGAAGGGGAGAGACCGTTGATAGAATGATTATTATTAGTATAGGTTATATATGAAATAGAAAACAATCCTATAAAATGTTTATGAATCACGTAAAAAAATGATCGCCACTCAACCCAACAGCCGTAAAACAAGGTTTGACTTGTGTCACACGATGCGCACTTTATGGCCACACGCATCTTGGCCTTTTGCAAACTTTACGAGCCGGGCAATAAATCAGTTCCAGCTCGTAAACTTAAGTTCAATTTCAATTGCTGAGTTAGAGTAAATAAGTTTTAAATGTAACACACAGTAACACATGACATCTCCAAAAATGGATATATCTAACAGTTGCAGCGCACACCGGGAAGGCGCGGCCAAGGTACGGAGAAGTTAATAATTTAAGTTTAACTCTAATTTCAATATCATAATTTTTAAAAATTTCATGGCAAACATGAAACAATACTCAAGCGGCGCAAAACAGTGCAAAGCGACCACGAGAGTCGACGACTACTCCGCTCGGTAGCTCTAGGCCGCGCTCCGTTCCGTGGCTCTTGGCCACGGTTAAAGTCGCCGCGCGTCGTTCCGTGGCTCTTGGCCACGCTTAAAGTTGCCGCGCGTCGTTCCGTGGCTCTTGGCCACGCTTAAAGTTGCCGCGCGCCGCTCCGTGGCTCTTAGCCACGCTCGGAGTCACCGCCTCTCATGTAACTAAGCTTTCGAATCTTTTCGAAAGTTTTCGAAAGTTTTATAATATTGACTTGCAATCGTAGATGTTAAGAAACTTTTGCAATGGTCGGTCATGGGATGCGTATTCAAAAAATTATTGTCTCGATTTCTTCCGTTTTTGACGTGATAACGTCTTACAAATCGATGATGCTTATAATTATTATTGAAATTCAAAAATATTATCATTATTGAAGTCCAAAAATAATAATAAGCAATAATAACTAACACGCATAGTTTTACACAGTATATTAATATACATTACAGAAATATGTACAATTTTGCAATATTAAAATCGTAAGTGATTAACGGTGTATGTACGCAGCTGATAAGTTAAAACAACATTGTGTCCCGTTACAAAACTTCAAGCAAGACAAATTATGACCCGCTCGCTCTTTGAGGCACCGGCGAGCGACGTAAGAACAAAGAACTCGACTCAATACTTTGGTATTAACAAACTTTTTCTTTTAACATTACTCACGCATAGGGAGCTTATCCGCCAGAAAATGTAAATAAGGAAAAAGAATGTTTAAAAGTAGCGAACTCAAGTCAAATATGTGCACACTACGCCGCTCCATCACCATCCGTTGTTACGCTCATATGAATAAAAGTTTGCCAATCTCTAGAGTGCTCTCTATGAAACAGTCAAACTGTGGTACGATCACAACTTTATAGATAACTAACCCACTTATACCAACATTCATAACATTAGCCTGTAAAGATTCCGAAACATCGAGAATAATAAGTACCGAACTAGGCCCAATCCACTCTCTACCCAATTTGTACTGGGATCAAACTACACTAGGCCCAATCCGATTGGTGGGTAGGATTCTGATCGATGGAATAGGGAGATTAGGTCATGACTCCCCACATGAACCCAGTGCGGATTGGTGGGTGGTGGTAGGTATATAAATATGTATTTTTTTACTTCGTTCCTAATTCCGTTAATTGTTATAGCAAAGAAAGTAAAAGAACTGAAACTTAAAGGTTAATGAAGGTTCACTGTATTAGAGTGGTTCGCTGAGTACGGCCGTAAAATTCAAAAAATGCTACAACTAAAAATTAAAAAAAAAACTCATTATGTCTCTTTGAATTTCAAACATGTGACAAAAATAGTTTTGAACGTTTTACTCCAAAAGCGAAATCTAGATTACACCGTACATTTTATTTTAAGGGCAGTAAGCACGAGTCCTTTTTATAAACAGAAGATTTTCGTCCAAAAACATTCATCACTTGAGATGTGAAAAAGGTCAACAACACGTGAGATTATCTGAAATTTGCAGAATTTCTCCAATCCGCTTTCAACTTTAACGGTCTGACATAAATTTCCAATTCGATAGAGTATATTATCGATTGTTTACGCGAGTGAGGTGTCCCTTGTGGATATCGGAAAGTAGAGACAAATTAAAATATTCAAGATGCCGGGTACCCACCGTAGGTATTACGAATTCACGAAGTGTAAGATAAACTATTCGATCAGAATACCGCAGATGTCTTTATGGCTCGAGGCTCTTTTTTTGAATCGTTCTACTTTACATTTGATGTAATAAATTTGCTATTTCTAATTCGCTTGACTGCAATAGCGCTGATGACGGGGTACAGTAAACCAAATTCTATTTAGTCCGTCAGTTAGATGATCAAAAAATAATGGACACGTATTTTTTCTTTGGGCAATCAACCAAAAAATGACAAAGTTATAGCGCGTCAAAGTTTGGGAAGAGGGGCTCGTGATCTCACTTTTAAGTGAAAATTGTACCAAAACGTGACGTCATGCGACTTTTCAAATCAATATATCTCTGCGATGTTTATATTATGTGAAAAATTAAAAAAATACGTATCCAATACTTTTTGATAATCTACCTGATAAACGAAGAAAAAAAAATAGTCATCATCCCTATTGTTTAAGTAAAGATGTAGAAGTAAGAGGGAAGGGAAGGGAGGGAAGGGAAGGGAAGTAACCTCCATCTTATAGAAGATCACTGTAAAATAACACTACTTTTTGGTAGTATTGTGTTTCTGTCGGTGAGTAAGGTTCCAGAGCTCTATGGGGTAGGGGATGAGGAGTGACATTTTTGGCATCACAAGCGTTTATAGGCTATGGTGACCGTTTACAGGCGGTCATACGCTTGTTTGCCAATCTTTTAACAAAAAAAGCCGCTAAAAAGCGAATGATAAAGTAAATAATTAAAATTCAACTACCATTGTGCAGTTTATTTTTTTTTTGTATTAAACTACGTCTAGATTTCATTGCAATAAAGTATAGATGTTTAAATACCGATGTAATTAGATATTCTTCTTTTCTACATGATATTAATATGATCGCATCATGTTGAGATAAACGATTCGGAAATGCAGAAAAACAGCGTCATGCAACGTAGGAGTTGAATATGGCGGTGTAATTTCAAACGAGCGATTCCAAAATAGGTCGCCTGGACGTAATTCCTTCAGGCCTCTGAGATATTTCGTATGAGGTAGTGCTCTAAGCAATTTCTGGGTCGAATGATTTTGTAAATACCGAGTACTAAAGACTAATAGGCGATCGAGACCGTTTTTTTACTATTGGTCATCTTTGGGATTTCTATTAAATGTGCTTTTATTGACAGGTGGAATACTTATTGAATAATTTGACTAGTATTTACCTACACACTGAAATTCGACCTTTTAGTTCTTAGAAGGATTAAATGGTTTACTAAGTCTAAAATTTCAGATTGTTTATATACATAGTCAAAACATTATTTGACACCCTCTGATAGATAAAAGGGTGTCAAATAGCGTCTTTTTTTAAAACTTGATAAATTTCTGACGTATTACTGCATAAAAATATTAGACTTGTGCAGTCCTCCAACAAAATAAACTATTATTTAAATCTCACTCTTTTATGACTGTATGAAAAATGTAAAATGTAAGGGCAAAAGTTTTGTACGAAAGTTTTTCCTTAATATATAGTAATAAACATTTTAAGAGTAAATTATTTAATTTTTAAGCAAATAACTGCTAGATGTTTAAATCTAAAGAAAATTTACTAGAAAAAAATCCACGCGGACCAGACAGCAGACGGAACTCGGCCACGGTAGCATCTGAATGCACTGACCATTATGCAAGGGCCGCGGTAGCATTGCATTGCGTAGATTTTTTTTAGTATATTACTTTTTTGTTTTTAAAATTATTAAAAACATTAAATTAAGCATTACGTATTACTATGCGTTTGAAACACACACAATGACTTTTAGAGGCACAGCAAAGATGCTAAGCGCAGCGATTCCGAATACGGCCAAGAGCCAAGGAGCGGCGCGGTGCATGATTACTTTGAGCCTTAGATTAAAACAAAAAGGGTAGATACGGTACTGTTATATCGAGCCTCGGAATTGGCGTTTTAAAAAAAAAGGATTAATGAAATTAAACATAGAAATTAGAGTGTAGGTGAATTTGGCAGCCGTCACGGAGGTTCGGGAGAGACTGGCGCGCTCGAGAGGCGAGCGCGTCGGCTGGGGACAAAATGCTGATGCTGCAGAATCAGCTGGCCTGTCAGCTCAACAGCTAACATCTAAGGGATGTAACACCTCCCCCCTAAGAGAATAAACTTCAGGGTTAGTACTCTGAAGTTTATGTTACTTATTGACGTTAATTTAGAGGTTTCTTCTGATTTTAGGAGAAGGAGGGATTTCTGGGCGTTCGATCTCTGTCTGTATGTCGGTTAGTTCTACAGTTTCAGGTTCTGGGTTATTTCTTACTATATTCTTCCTGAAGACTATTTTAGGGATCCGTCGGTGATGACTGCCAGTCTTATTTATTCTTTTAAATAAAACAACGATACAAGATAGTAATGCGATAACAATGAATAATATAAAAAGTACAGAATAATGTGGCCCATATTTAATTAAATGGGGTTTATTTACAATTTCGTTCAGTTCTTTTAACATTTCTTTGTCTACATTGTTGGAAATAGGTAAGTCTTCGAAATTTAAACTATTCAGTTTTAGTGAGGGCATGCTATTCAAATTTTCCTTGAACTTATTTAAGTTACAACATGAATCGTTGATCAAATTAAAATCTAGGTTAACTGACTGCAAAGGTAAGTTTAGGACATTAACATCTGGTATAAGTTTGGCGCTTCTACAATAAGCTTTGCAATGCATTGGTATATTTACAATTCCAGTACCTAATATGTTTATATCTAATGGTTCTGAATTAAAACAATCTATGGTTAATTTACTGGATTTAGACTGTACAAATATCCATCTATTGTTATATAAAGGTTTCCAAATATCGAGTTCGCCTGTAATAAACTCTGTTTTACAGTATTTCGGAAGGGATGAAACTACTTTAGACAATAATTCACTCTCGCAATTAGGGTTAGCAGACGTCGGAAAGACATTAGTGATTTTACACAGATAATCCTGATTTTTTATAGCTTTACAAGTTGACAAATCATTCATATTACTATAATGAGTTTTATCCTTAGTTATAGCTATGTACTTACTGCTAGGGATTATGGTACTAAATGAATTTGGGTTGGTTATGTTGTGAGGTACGGGTAACGGGATGTTGTTATACAAATACAATTCTAATGGGTTTACAAGAGGGATCATTACTACAAACATTATTTTCTTATTAACATAATAACTGATTAATTTTGACGTATTTATAATTACATGAATAAATCTTAATTCTAAAGGAACAACAAATTTCAGTTCGCCAGGTAAGTACTTATAATTATCGACTAATTCATTATACAGTTCTTGTGGAGTTATAACAGATGGGTGAATAATGTTTGCACTACTAAATAGTATTGCATTTGTTATATCTTCGAGTTGAAAGGATAAGGTAAGCATTGCTGCTTCTAAATTATTGTAAATTGTATTCAATCCAGAGATTGCCGATAGGTGATCAGTTTTATTTGACAAGCTATTCAAAGAAAGGGAGAGTTTATCGATAGCAAGATTAAGATTATCTTCATTAGCTTTTAATTTATAAATACTTTCATTAAATCTAACTAGTGTAGCTCTAGTGACCAATATATGTTCTTTTACAAGCGAGGCGATTCTTTTTTGATCATCCTGTACTTGATTTATTGCGTTATCGTATTTTGTTGCATCTTCCTCATCTAAGGTGCCAAATATTTGTTTCAAAGCGGTGCCTATTCCGCCAATCCAGGCCGCGCGCTTTGCCCTATCGTCGGTCAAGTGGATTATAGATGAGTATTCTTTAATCATGTCATTATAACGACTGTACAGAGGTTCTAATATATTCTCGCATTCGGTGTATTCAAATTCTTGTGTTCTGTTGCAAAAATACGCGACTGTTCCTAATATAGAATTTATATTTTCAATGTGTAACTGTATATGGGAGATGTCTATAGGGGTTATTATACTTAAATGGCCGTTTGTAATTCTGATCTTTCCTAAGTAGTCAAAATATACGCCAGGGCTCGAGGAGATTGGTTCAACAAAGGTTGTTGCTGCCGAGGTAGACACACTGAAAAGTATAAGGCTACATTAAAAGAATAAATACCTACACATACCTACACATAACTACAATCTATAACACTACGTTCATAACTAGGGAACTAATATATCATATTACTAAAGTTACTATTAAAAATTTGCTTATGATCTATCTTATTTTACTTATGGGTCTCTAGGGACAACGCCCGCTAACTTGAGTTCATCAAAGTGGTGTCTCACGTGGCGTCTGTTTATCAAAAGCGTCGCAGTATTGTTTCCGTGGACGGCAAGAATTTTGTAAGGGCCCTTCCAAATCGGGGAAAGTGCCTTACGGAGCCTTAAATGGTTTTTCAGATAGACGTGATCACCCACTTTGTACCGGATGGGTCGAGTTCTAGTGTCGTAGTAACCTTTCGATCTTTCTTTTGAATGTTGTATGTTGTCGTATGCTTTTTCCCAAGAAAGTTTAAGCCTATGTTGGAGCATCCTAACATAGTCGGGGTATGTAGTGAGATCTTGACTATAGAGAGAGTCAGGAATGAAAGCTTTGTGGCCAAATAATAGTTCGTATGGCGAAAAGTTTGTGGTGCTATGCGTTGCCGTATTATAAGCTAGGATTGCAGTGTATACGTAACGGGGCCAATCGTTCTGATTTTCGTTGACGTAGGACTTTAAATACTCCTTAAGAGTAGAATGGCTTCTTTCAAGAGCTCCTTGAGTCTGCGGGTGATAAGGAGTGGACCATAGATGTTTGATTTTTAGGAAACTGCAAGTTTTCTTAAAGAGGTCGGCCGTGAAATTAGTGCCTTGATCAGTGAGGATGGTCTGAGGTATTCCAAAAAGAGAGATGAAATGAACTAGGCAATCAGTTGTTTCCTCCGAAGAAACACTGCGCAGAGGGTAGGCTACAGAGAACTTGGAGGGTCATTATATATTTTAGTTTGGCTGGCCCGGACTCAGGCAAGGGACCTACGATGTCTAATGCTATTCTTTGGAACGGGCTGGTAGATGTGGTGGTAATCTGCATGGGTGCACGATTGAGTTGACGGAGGGCTTTGTTTTGGTGACATGACGAACAGGCTTTGATGTAAGTTTCTACATCGCTCTTCATGCCCTTCCAATGGTATCTTTCCTTGATGCGGTTTAGCATTCTATTGCAGCCGAGGTGTCCGGCAATAGGAAGGTCGTGATTTTCTTTTAAAATCTTCTTGATTTCGCTAAGGGTTGGATAAATTATATTATCGTGATATATGTTTACTTGGATATTTGAGTTATGAAAGATGTATAGAAACATATTATAAAGTTTTGCAAAAGAGAGTCTATCGAATGGACTTCTAAAGTCTGAGATGGCAATTTCGGATATGGTTTCTGTGGTCGATATGAGGTGAGTCTTAATATTCTTAAGAGTTTGGTAGATTTCAGGGTAGGTACAAGGTATGGCAGGATCTAGAGTCGGAGTTGAGGGAGTCGCTTCAGGTAAGTTTTCTTGAGTTTCAGGGGCTACGACCTTGGGTACAGCCGAGTCTAGGGCTGAAGTTGATGGAGTTGGTTCAAGTAGGTCATCAGGCTTGGGAGATTTCACTTGAGGATTAGTGGGGCTATAGTTATAAGGGAACTCGTCGTCATCTAATAAATCTATACAGGGTAAGCTGCTGCTGTCGTAGTCGGGTGTTGAAGGGATGTTTACGCCTAAATCATCGAGCGTCAGAGGGCTGAATGGCCGGTGTCTGTCATTGTCATTATTCTGAGGTTCGAGTTGGTTTGGAAGAATAGGGTTTACTGGATAGCGGGAGAGTGCGTCTGCAGCGGAGTTGAGTCTGCCCTTTCTATAAACGATCTCATACTCGTATTCTTCGAGTTTTAATCGCCAGCGTTGTAATTTGCTACTCGGGTCTTTGTGATTGAAGAGCCACCTGAGTGGCTGATGATCTGTGATGATTTGGAATTTACGACCATACAGGTATGGTCGGAATGTTTTGCAACCGAATATAATTGCTAGAAGTTCCTTCTCTGTGGTACTGTAGTTTGTCTCACTTTTGTTTAGGGTGCGAGACGCGTATGCGATAGGGCGGTCTTTACCAACGATGCCCTGAGATAGCACGGCGCCAATGGCATGATTGGAAGCATCGCAAGTGAGTATGAATGGTTTGGTGAAATCGGGGTAGCAGAGGATGGGAGCAGTGGTGAGTTTATGTTTCAGAATATCGAAAGCAACTTGTTGCTGGTTTTCCCAAGCGAACGTGATGTCCTTTTTCAGGAGAAGAGTCAGGGGTTTGGCAATTTTCGAGAAATCTGGGATGAATCGGCGATAGTACGAAACAAGGCCAAGGAAGGATTTGATATCCTTCGGGGATTTAGGAGTGGGAAAGTCCACGACGGCCTTGATTTTGTCGGGGTTAGGTTTGACTCCGTCAGAGGATATGACGTGACCAAGGTAAGCGACTTCGCGTCTTAGGAACTCACACTTATCGGGTTGTAATTTGAGGTTGAACTGACGAAGTCTCTGGAATATGACGGCTAAGTTCTGGATCATAGTTTTCAGATCAAAAGAATAGGTGACAATGTCATCTAAATATACAAAACAGCGGATGCCTTGTAGACCGGATAAGGCGGTATTCATTAACCGTTGAAAGGTGGAGGGTGCGTTTTTAAGACCGAATGGCATGCGCTTGAATTGGAAGTGCCCCTGAGGTACAGTGAAGGCTGTTTTTTCTGCGTTGTTTACAAGAATCTGATGAAATCCAGATGCTAAATCTAGTGTTGAGAAATACTTACTATTGCCTAATTGATCTAGAATCTCTGTGATTTGTGGGATAGGATATGTGTCTCCGATTGTGACATCATTGAGTTTTCGGTAATCGATGACTACACGCCATTTTTGTTCGTTAGAAGCGTCTAGTTTTTTGGGGACGATCCAGATTGGAGAAGACCAAGGAGAAACGGATGGTTCTATTATATTTTGTTCGAGCATCTTGCTCATTTGTTTCTGGACTTCTTGTTTGTGGACTTCGGGAAATCTATAGGATTTGGTGTGGATAGGTTGTTCTGTGGTCGTTTTAATGTCATGGCTGATGGCGTTAGTATGAGACAATCTTTCGTCCGGGAGGTGGAAAATGTCGGAATAATCTGCACAGAGGTGGAGAAGGGCGTCAGCTTCTTCCTCGTTGAGGTGGTCGATGCGGAGGAGGTCTAAGACCCGACGTGTTCTTTCAGCAGAATTCTTGTTCTCTGGGTAGGATACAGAGGGATTGACAGATGCGAGGTTATCGTGGTTAAGGGTTGTTGCCCTAGAAAGAGTGAGATTGAGATCCGATTTTAGCGTTACAGGGGATTCAGAGAGATTAGCTACTGTCAAATTGACTTTATTATTTTCTTTGACCTTTACCAAACAATTAGCAATTAGAAGGTTTCGACATGGACTTTGATCGAGAATGAGCCCTTGCTTGAGTTGTGGATTTGAGACAGTGGTTTCGATTACTTTTTCGGTGCGAGCGGGGATAACGAAGTACGGCTCTTGGAAACGAATTGGGACTTGGTATTGCTTAACTTTTAGGGTGTTAGACGTGAAGTCGATGTTTCCTTGGGCATTGTTAAGGAGATCATTGCCAATGATGCCGTCGTATGGGAATTCGAGATTGCTCACAACGTGGAAGTTATGCGTTATGTTGTGCTTAGGGTTTTTGTCGTTGAGCAATAGTTTTAAGTTGAAGGATCCAGAAGTTTTTATTAAGTTGTCCTTTGTTGTAGTGGAGGTGAGGCCCTTCAAGTTGAGGATCTCCTTTTGAAGATTAATGTTTGGTTTTAGGCTAGTATCCTTTACAAGGCTAATGGAGGAGCCAGTGTCTACGAGGAGAGTCAATGGAAGTTCGGATGCAGTACTGTTCACTATTACGTATGGTAGGGATTTTTTCGAAGGATCGAAGGAAATTTCGTAAACATCTACGGCTTCTGTGGAGTTGGCATAATTGGCATTGGATTCGGTGGGTTTAGTAGATTTGGTAGGGTATGCGTTAGTTTCAGTGGATTTAGTAGATTTGGTAGGGTATGCATTGGATTCGGTGGCTTTAGTAGATATGGTAGAGTGTGCATTGGATTCAGTGGATTTAGTAGGTTTGGTAGAGTATGCATTGGATTCAGTGGATTTAGTAGATTTGGTAGGGTATGCGTTAGATTCAGTGGATTTAGTAGATTTGGTAAGGTATGCATTGGATTCGGTGGCTTTAGTAGATATGGTAGAGTGTGCATTGGATTCAGTGGATTTAGTAGGTTTGGTAGAGTATGCATTGGATTCAGTGGATTTAGTAGGTTTGGTAGAGTATGCATTGGATTCAGTGGATTTAGTAGATTTGGTAGAATGTGCATTGGATTCAGTGGATTTAGTAGGTTTGGTAGAGTATGCGTTGGATTCAGTGGATTTAGTAGATTTGGTAGGGTATATGGTGGTTCCAATGGCCATGGATTTGGATACAATGGGCATAGAAGATTCGGTATTGGATTCAGTGTTTTGAGAGGCCATGGACACAGAGGTGTCTTTTTCTTGACTTAGGAGGCGACTCGTGCGACACCCGAACGAGGCGCTAACTAGTTTAAATCGTTACCGTTCGGTGCCTCGAAATCTACCTCATCATGACCCTCGTTTTCTGGCTCATGATTGAAATTGACCCTTCTAACGGGGTTGAAGTTGGAATGGGAACTCGAGGGTTGTTGGCTACGGAGTTTGTTATTATATTCCCGCTTGCGGCAGTTCTCGATGCTATGGCCTGGGAACTTGCAGTATCTGCAGGTAATAGTAGAGGGTTGAGGTTGGTAATTATGAGTCGGCCTAGCAAACGTCGATGTCGACGGTTGGGATCGATATTGTGGGTTCGCATTAGAAGGTCGTAGGTTTTTATTCACAGGTTTGCTATCCGTGAAATTACCTCTCTTATAAAGGGTCTGTTGGATGCGTTCTTCTGATATAGCAAAGTTTGTTGCTTCATTGAGTGTCTTAGGAGTTTTACATCTTACGATGTTTGAAATACGCGGGTGTAACCCCATGAGAAAATGGTGTAGTGCTAACTCCTCCATGGCTGCTGTGCGGCCTGGGAGTTCCTTTAGTTTAGTATTATTCAAGGTTATTTCTGTTAGAAGCTGGGACAAGTGTGTTTCGATGCGGAGGGCATATTGGTTCACGTTTTCGTTAGGTGATTGCCTACTTTCTTGTAGTTCAGTTAATAAATGCGAGTAGTGTTTTCTCTCACTAAACTGTGTCTTGAGAAACTCCTTTAGTTGTTCCCAATTATAAAAATCTTTAATGGAGCATGCTACCTCGGCCTTTCCCTGGAGCTGGCAAAGTATATATTTGAAGAGTATTGGTTTTTGAGCATTGTTAGCCAAATCGTATGCATTGTTACAATTTATAATAAATGAGTTTAGGATGTCCCTACTGCCATCGTAGGGCTTTATAAACTTGAGTAATATACCTAAGTCTAAACTTTGTGGAGGAGGCGGCGCCTTTTGGGCCTTTGAGCGCGTTCTCCTTTCGCTTGGGCATGGACTTAGGCCCCTTTCGTCTTCGGTGTCTAGAGGAAGTTCATAATCTAATCCTTCTACTTTGTTATCCATTTTGTTTAACACGAGTTTAGAAATTTCTTACTTGATAAAATTAACAGTAGTTTAAGCAACCTAATTATAAGTAATAGTTAGTAATCTAAGGTACAACTGAATAATAATGATTTAGAACACAATAGAACTTAATTACGGAACAAAGACACAGAGTAATAGTACAAACAAAGAGTCAGACTCACTGCAACAATGTTGTATAAGCACTGAGCACGGTGACGGCGACAGGAAGCGTTGATCGCATTCTTGGGCGATAAGGGCGTCGCGTACGATTATTAAACGAATGTTCACACTTTTCACAGGAACGGCGCACTTTTGTAGCACTGAATATGAAACTGAATACGGCGATTTGTTTCTGGGTTTCTTTGTAATTTCAAGATCGGCGTCGGAGCAGTACAGAGTTGAATGTTCACATGTACGGTGTACTTTCTTAATGCACTGAATTTGAATTTAGACACAGTGATTCCTTTCTAAGTTTCTTCGTAGTTTCGGGTTCGGCGTCGGAGTAATGCAGTGTAGCGAATATAATGGGCACAGCGTCCGGATATAGTAGGAATAGGCGAGCGGCGATACTGTGGGATGCGGCGGATTAAACTTTTAATTCACTGACACTGATTCGGGAGACGTACCGAGGATCCACTTTTTGGATCCCACCGCTGCCACCAATGTTATATCGAGCCTCGGAATTGGCGTTTTAAAAAAAAGGATTAATGAAATTAAACATAGAAATTAGAGTGTAGGTGAATTTGGCAGCCGTCACGGAGGTTCGGGAGAGACTGGCGCGCTCGAGAGGCGAGCGCGTCGGCTGGGGACAAAATGCTGATGCTGCAGAATCAGCTGGCCTGTCAGCTCAACAGCTAACATCTAAGGGATGTAACAGTACGCTCTTATTTGCATCAAACAAAAACTGATCCCACGGCAGCGCGAACGGGACTCGAGATCCGCGTCACTGCATTACCGACCCGAACGAAACAGCACGTTAAGTTTCAACGGCAGTGCAAACGAGACGGCGAGATCCGCGTCACTGCATTACCGACCAATCAGGCGACCAGTACTCGACGTCACTACCGAATAAGATTCAAAACAAAGAACAATTTTTATGAAAAAATATATTTTATAGTACGAATGAAAAGTGATGCCGTGGTTTTATTTTTAGTTCTTGAGCAATTTGAGATCTTTTTAAAAACACACTTAGGGATTGTTTTATCATATAAACACAAAATATTAGCAATATTTCTTTTTGGCGTTCACATGTACGTCGTTTGCACGTCAAGTTGTGACTAAAGCGATTAGGGTCCTGGACCACAATTGGTGCGGATCACTTTTGTGAGGCTAGTGCCGTATCTATCCTTTTTGTTTTAATCTAAGCTTTGAGCGCGGTCTAGAGCCACGGAGTGGCGCGGCACATGATGACTTTGAGCGCGGTCTGGAGTCACGGAGCGGCGCGGCGCATGATGACTTTGAGCGCGTTCTAGAGCCACGGAGCGGCGCGGCGCATGATGACTTTGAGCGCGGTCTAGAGCCACGGAGCGGCGCGGCGCATGAAGACTTTGAGCGCGGTCTAGGGCCACGGAGCGGCGCGGCGCATGATGACTTTGAGCGCGGTCTAGAGTCACGGAGCGGCGCGGCGCATGATGACTTTGAGCGCGGTCTAGGGCCACGGAGCGGCGCGGCGCATGATGACTGAGCGCGGTCTAGGGCCACGGAGCGGCGCGGCGCATGATGACTTTGAGCGCGGTCTAGAGCCACGGAGCGGCGCGGCGCATGATGACTTTGAGCGCGGTCTAGAGTCACGGAGCGGCGCGGCGCATGATGACTTTGAGCGCGTTCTTGGGCCACGGAGCGGCGCGGCGCATGATGACTTTGAGCGCGGTCTAGAGTCACGGAGCGGCGCGGCGCATGATGACTTTGAGCGCGGTCTAGAGTCACAGAGCAGCGCGGCGCATGATGAATTTGAGCGCGTTCTAGAGCCACGGAGCGGCGCGGCGCATGATGACTTTGAGCGCGTTCTTGGGCCACGGAGCGGCGCGGCGCATGATGACTTTGAGCGCGGTCTAGAGTCACGGAGCGGCGCGGCGCATGATGACTTTGAGCGCGGTCTAGAGTCACAGAGCAGCGCGGCGCATGATGAATTTGAGCGCGGTATAGAGTCACGGAGTGGCGCGGCGCATGATGACTTTGAGCGCGGTCTAAGGCCACGGAGCGGCGCGGCGCATGATGACTTCGAGCGCGGTCTAGGGCCACGGAGCGGCGCGGCGCATGATGACTTTGAGCGCGGTCTAGAGTCACGGAGCGGCGCGGCGCATGATGACTTTGAGCGCGGTCTACAGTCACGGAGCGGCGCGGCGTATGATGACTTTGAGCGCGGTCTAGAGTCACGGAGCGGCGCGGCGCATGATGACATTGAGCGCGGTCTAGGGCCACGGAGCGGCGCGGCGCATGATGACTTTGAGCGCGGTCTAGGGCCACGGAGCGGCGCGGCGCATGATGACTTTGAGCGCGGTCTAGAGTCACGGAGCGGCGCGGCGCATGATGACTTTGAGCGCGGTCTAGAGTCACGGAGCGGCGCGGCGCATGATGACTTTGAGCGCGGTCTAGAGCCACGGAGCGGAGTAGTCGCTCGTTGGCTCTCGTGGCCGCTTCTCAGCGGTGTGCGCCGCTTGTGTATTGTTTCACAATTGCCATGAAAATTTCATACTTATCATATAGGAATAAGGGTTTAACTTAAATTGTTAAGTTCTCAGTATCTTCGCTACGCCCCTTCCGGTGTGCGCTGCACCTTAGAAACACACACAATGTCTCTTTGACAGAAGACCTGTAAAAGATCTAATTTCGGCGAATAGACGGACCCCTGCTAAAAAATATTAAAAAACTGCGTTTATTTTTTTTTACACATTTTAATTAAATTTAAACAATGCCGAGTTAAATGCGTAGCGATTAAAAAACAACAACAAAAAATACATGCACCCTGAAAACAATATAAACTATTTTTTGGACAGTCGTTTAAAAAATAATTCAATGTAACGCCCGAAGTGTAATATTCAAATTGTGTGACGATGACGAGGGCTGTCATCTCTCGCTTATAACGAGCCATAAATATTCAATGCCACCCCAAATAGCCAGGTAAATGTTTGTGAAAAGTTTCCCCATTGAAATCTATGATAGAAGCGATCGTCAGGTCGGCGGCATGTTTTATTCAGTGGAACTATACTCTCGCAGGTGACTTTTGTCCCAGTTGTTCTCCGAAAAGCTGACTGGGTCGAGACGCTTGCTTATGGTAATTGAACACGAAACTCTTCCAAATTGTAATATTAATACCAAGGAAAATGCCCAAATAATAATAATATTTCTAAGACTCACACCAATTAGCCTAGCCCCAAAGTAAGCACTATAAGGCTTGTGTTATGGGATATTAGGGTAACGGATAGAATGCATATACTGTACACATATAAGTATCTTTATATATATAATTCTTCTGTGAGTGGGTATGTCACTGAACTTCTCTTAAACGACTGGACCGATTATGATGAAATTTTTTGTGTGTGTTCAAGGGGATCTGAGAATGGTTTAGATTCACAATTTTGTCCGCTGGACACCCCCTATTTTTTTAGGGCGGTACGAAGTTCGCTGGGTCAGCTAGTATTTATATAGAATTACATATTAAACATCCATGACTGGAGTACAAATGCTCGTATTCATCACACAAACATCTGCCCCTACCGGGATTCGAACCCGGTACCTCTCGAGTCGGCGACACCATGAAACCCAGTGTACAAACCACTCGGCCACGGAGGTCGTCAATAAAAGGGAGTGAATGTTCAGATAATTTGTACAATACGACAGCTAAAGATCGCTTTTTTTCTAGCTTTTTTCGTAAATATCGGTTATTCCGTAATCAGATAAACTTTACATAACGTAGGAGTTAATAAAAATATGTGATCAAATAAAGCTATTAGCATTAAGACCGCCTTTGTACCATCCTCTTGTATTTTGGTCAGTAAAGTTTAAAATAAATAAATAAAGCTGTTTTAAATTGAAAAACGCTAATTTCTGGCGATTATTATATCAAGCACGCTAAAGCACATAATCAACTATAGTATATCTGTCAGTACATACGTAGCAGTTGTTAGCTTCTCTCTTCTTTATTTAAATATATTCTAACGAAAGGCCAAAATTCCGCAACGAAAATTTTTTAAAAATCCCTTCTACAATGTGTCATTAAAATTCATTCTCCCGTAACGAAATTCTTTTCACAATATCGCCAACGGTCAGCTTCCAGGAACCATTAAATAAATAGACAAACTGACAAAACTACGTCGTCATTTTCCCTCCCATTCTCCGGGCTTGTTATAGCAATTTGCATTTTAAAATGCTACTTGGCACTCGTTGGCAAAATGCCCACTGGTTTATGTCTATTTACTTTATTTTAACATGGTTCAAGGTATACTTTGTTGTAAAGAAAGGGGTATAGGTATTGTTTTTATTTTGAAGCTGAGATATTTTCTTTAATTCAAAAAAGGAACAATTCTTTTAAGTTTATAGTTAGATCAAGTAGAACTAAGCTTTTTTCCCTAAATTAAAATAAATGCAAATTTATATTGCATATTTATATTACTGAATTTTAAAACTTTGGGCTTTTAACTTCTACGACCGCAGTCGAACGCGCTATCTGAGCTCCTCGCGAAACAATATCGAATTCAAAACCACCAACTCCTCACGAAACAATATCGAATTCAATATAATTTCGCGCCAAGAGCACTGTCAAAGCAGGTTATCACCATAGATGAATGATTGGTCTTACTTTAGCGAGACCAATCGTTTATCTATGTTTATCACATACATTTTCTTGTAAAGTAAAGCCAAGACTCGCGTGCGTAGACTCTCCATGCGCAGCTGTGACGCTTTGACTTTGGTCTGTGCCGGATATAGCCCGTGTGTGTTCATGTTATATAGTGCGTTCAATAAACATGATGACACGTAGTGACCTTCTTAGCATCGAACTAGATTCGAATTTTGTCAAATTCAATTGAACACGTTATAAACTATTGCATAGTATGAACAGCGCCTTACAAAATGTACGCAAAGTCATGTATTATGTACACACATCAAAAAAAAAGATTGCGATCACTTTGAAAAATAGATAGTTTTTTGTGTTACACAAGACTTTTTTGCAATTTCTTTTTCTGATAAGATTCTAAATTTTAAAATTAGAATTAGAACGTAAGACAATAAAATAATTCAATTGTTTTTCCATATAAAAAGACATGCAATCCAAGCTGCAAGAAATCTGACTTAGTCAATATTATCGAATTTAAAATATTTTTTCACGGAAAGTTGTGATTTAAAAAATGCCACGAGGATTATCAGATGTTTTCCGAGCCAGAATTGTAAGTTTGAGGGAAGAAGGCTATTCTACGAGAGAAATAGCACGCAGACTTGCTATATCCCAATCCTGTGTAGTAACCACGTTGCAGAGGTACCACGACACGGCTAATTTAGCTGGTCGACCCCGCAGCGGTTGCCCATCTGTTTTGACAGCTACTCAGAAGCGCTAAATCAGGTTGCTGGTAGCCCGCGACCCAACAATAAACGCCACTAAATTAAAAGCAGAAATACGGGCCGCCGCCGGACTTGAAGTTAGCACTCAGACCATTGGGAATTGCTTACACAAGGCTGGATTACGAGCACGTAGGTCTTGGCGAGCACCTTTGAATTCACGGGAACGTCAGCGACGGAGATTACAGTGGGCTAGGCTCCGGCCAAGCGAAGAAGACGAAGAGAGAAAACATTTGGCAAAACTGCCTCTTCGTTGACGAATCGCGAATCAGTACTCATCCAGATAACCGACGTGTCCGTGTTTGGAGAAGACCTAGAGACTCTGAAAGGCAAAGAACGGCCACTGGAACGGTTCAGCAAGGCGGGAAATCAGTGTCCTCTTGGAGTGGTATTATGATTGGGGCTAGAACGCCTTTCATACTTTATCAAGGCTTCATGACGGCAGACAGATACAAAACAGTCGCTATTGATGGAATCGTCAGACCTTTCCGAGTAAACTTTGGACACCAATTTGTACTTGTTGACGATAATGCGACCGCACATCGAGCTCAATGAGTCAATGCTGCTCGAATACGAAATCACAAGGTTAGACTGGCCTGCCGGCTCTCCTGGATTAAACCCAATAGAGCATGCGTGAGATGCTCTTAAGCGAGTTGTTTGGAACCGGCAGCCACCACCCCAGACTGTGCCGCAGCTCAAGGAAGCTGCTGTTCAAGAATGAGACAGGTTACCACAAAAAATGCTGGAGAACTTGATCCTCAGCATGCCCGGGAGGATCTCCGCATGTGTTCGAGCCAGAGGAGAAGTTATTTTGTATTAGATAAACAACAATTAATAATAATTAACTATCTTTTTATTTCTATCAAAGTTCTATTACAATCGCCTTAGGATTGAATTATTAATTTTTTTATACTAAAAAATAAAATTACTTTTTTCAGAAAGTGTATTTTTCAATAAGAAAATACGTAACGTAAACATTTTCTCTTAAGTTAAATTTTGAAAATATATCAGCTTTTGCAAGTGATCTCAAACTTTTTTTGATCACACGTGGCGGTACGATCTAGCATGAATCAGTTTCACAGTTTAAACCACAAGTACTTTTTTTAATCTAAAACAAAGCCAATAAACAAGTCATAAAAATCATCTAATCACCACTATGTAACGTGCCAATTCGACCGTAGTAAACAAAGTTTCGATCGATCGATGATGGGTGCGTCAATATTTTGTTTGGCAAGTCGTTTGGGGGCACGCGCCGTATTGCGGGGGAAGGCTACGCGGTTACGCGTACCAATGTCAAGGCTACTACGCTACAGACACGTGACGTGAATATTGTCGTGTCGAGACTACGGCGTGCTTGTGCCAAGCTTATGTAGTAACACTACATACTACAAAATAATTTCATTATTTGGTTTGCATTAATATGATAACGTGTCTTCTTTTCCACAGGAGCATAATATGGTAAGGCGACCAAAACTGCAATGACATCGTCTGTTAAGCATGTCACGGACCTCCTCTGTTAATGTTTGATGGAATTCAAAAAATATTTACAGTCCTTTAAAGGACTTGACAAACTATGAAATAATAACAATTGTTGGAGAAATTAGGTCATGAATATAGAATTTCGATTAATTTGGGGTAAATTAAACGAAATTCTATATTCATGACCATCATACCTATTGATTGCGTTTAATTTTTTTTTTGAAATCCAATCCGTTTTACCGCCCTGGATACTTCTCTCATAGTAAAATAAAAATTGCAGGCAATATTGACCGAATAGGAAAACAGTATCTAGAACCCTGTTTTATAAGAAAAAGTATAATTTTAATGTTTTAATTAATATAACAAAATCGACATGCATATGGCGCATTTACATTTGGTCGTTAGCCAGTTGAAAACCAGCGCCAATGCACACTGCACTGACATAATACGGGGCCCTTTTCAGCGCAGATGTGGATATGGAGAGTTGTGTCAATTTTGACTTGATTCGATAAAATTAGGACTGAATTTGGCACCGGTCACGCCTTTTCATTCTCTATAAGAAAAAATATTAATTTGTTTCTTAAAAACAGTGATGTTCACACACTTAATACAGGAAACTTTATTTTATTTAAAGGTCTTTGTGTTCGCTTATACAATAAAGTCCCAAGCAATATCCAAGAGTTAACCATAAATAAATTGTCTGATTATATTACAGACAAAAATGCTTGGGTTTGAACTGTTTTCTATATTAAATAAATCATAATTATATTGACGTTGTAACAACATAATGATTTGTAAATGTTGTTACATTAGACTTTTAATGTTGTGGAGATTTTTTCGCTCGTTTTTCTCCGCAGCTAAAAAATATGTCCATAACGAGTGGTAGGGAAAAAACGGACGATTCAAAAGAGTTGTACTATACATCCAATTTGATTAAAAATGATATATTGATTTCTGATTTTATATAGATACGGAGATATATATATATATATATATATATATATATATATATATATATATATATATATATATATATATATCTGTATCTATATAGGGATAAATGTGTGATAGGGATACACTGCTGTCAGAAGTTTGCGTTTGGGGAGTCGTGTCGTAATCGACGCCAGTATAGTAATGTCAAGTTGTATTTATTGTAAGTTGTCTGTCTCTTTCTGTTATTTTGTAAATTTATAAATTTAATAATTTGTCTGCCCGTTAACTGTGGTGAATAAACGATTTTGATTTGATTTATATATTATACCTAGTTTATATTTGATAGTATTATGTTACATTTTTAAGAGGGGGTGCCACCAGAATTTCAGATCTGCTTCGCGCTTGTACCAAGATCGTAGCAGCCTTTCTTGAGCAGCTAACTTCATTGGGCTGTTCTGCTTAGATTTTAAGTACTTTTTTAAGTTATACCCATGCTCTTACTTATACGTGATATTGAATGTTCTTTCAATGTTACCTGTGTTCGCACTTAGTAGGTAATAAAACGGTTTCCTTTTTTGTTTCTTCTTTCTATGGAATTCGCTTTAAAACACTTTATTTTTATTAAAACATGCAGATTTAAATTGTGTGACCAATATAGAAGGAATTTTAAAAATTTATAGAAAATTTTACTTGAAAAAGTTCTACTCTTTCCAAGTTTCAGACCAGATTTAGAACCCGCATCTTCCGCTATCCGGGCGAATTTTCTTTTGATTAGAACATCTAGCAGTTAAATGCTAAGAAAATAATATGAAACAAGTTTAAAAATGTTAAGGTTGTAAGCCCTTATGGTAAGACCCTTGTTATGCTTAGGTGAGTCACGAATCAAATAAAATACCTACTTTGCTTTGAACTTAATATTCTCCAAATCTGGCTGAACATTAATCCCACGCTTTTAAGGCTTTTTCGTTGTTAAATTTTACTTAGGGGCCGCCTAAGTTTAGTTTTGTTAATCCCACAGGAACCTGAGCATTTTCCGGGATAAAAATATCCTATGTCTCAATCCAGGTCAGAAACTATATGCATAACAAATTTTATCTAAATCCATTTTGTAGTTTAAGCATGATTGATTAATACCGGCTCTTCAATACACTAATGATATATATTTTTTTTAACATTTGAAAAATTATTATTTAAATATTGTCACAAAAGCTCTCGAAACGTAACCGCGAAAGTGCCAGAGATCGAATTTGCCAGATCACCGGGGGTCGTGAGGTCGAGTAATGCGGCTCATTCTAAAATGAGCCTTGAGAGAAAGTGCAACGACATCTGCACTTGTTTACCTGCGTAGGTATTTATAAACTATAAGTAGGTACTTCGTACTCGCGGGTGCTAGCTAATTCTCAATTTAACAGGTACTTTCTAGAATGCGTCGATCGGCGTATATAAGCGCGATAAATTCATAAACTAAAATGGTGAAACCTAGACAGGACTAATACTTTTATTGTAACATCGCTATTGTACCTATAAAAAAATGCTATTTGGAAACTTGAATTCTGTCCTTTTCATACCTTGTAAAGCATGATAAAGACAGGTTATCAAGTTTACAAATAGCAACATATAAACTTTCAAATTTCTAACATTATATAGTAGGATTTACGATTTATTATTGAAGATAAGCAAATAAGGATTAGTATGAGAAATCCTACAGTGCGTCTGAATAATGGAGATAAAACAAGAGTACAACTACGCAATATTGTAAATTGACGACGACATTAAGCTACAAGGTTCGTAGGTAGAGTAGAGCTTATAATAACATTAATAATTGGTGACACCAACATAAAATAAATTAAAAAACATCACCACCTACACACTTCAATTTGGTGACTCATTTCTTTGTCGCACTGTCTGCAAATGGAATACTTTGCCCACTCACATGTTCCCTAAGCATTCGTTTTGCGGGCGAATTTTCTAAGATGTGGAAAAGTGACAAAGTTGCTTATCTTCCCCAACAATTGAATTCTAGTTATAATTTTTATTATTTTTAAAGCATGTAACTGTTATATTTTCTTTAGAATTGAATTCTAATTAAAAAAAACCGATATGTATATAGTAGGTATGTAAATAAATAACAATGTTAAAACTAAAAAGATAATAATTTATTAGAAGGTAAGAATTAGAGTCAAGAAATAAATCCAGAATAAGTCGAGTGCAAAAGAACAAGCACAAAATTCAAAAGAGCATGAAGGAAAACAAAAGACAAACAGCACAAAAAAACAGAATAAGAAGACCTGGCACAAAAGGGGGATAGCCGCTTAAAACCCAAAATCGGATTCTTCGAAAACTCTATTGTTTCAGCACTATTTTTGAAACGTTATCTATTTCATAAATATAGGTATTACTTTTGAACGTATAATTATGTTACTTTCATTTAACTTTATTTGGGAAACAAACAATGGAATGAACTTCAATGACTAAATTTAATTAACAAGACCTACCTCCATCAGCAAAATTGCCACTACAACAGTATATTAATAATATCAACAAAGAGCCTTTCTGCAATTAACCACGGTTATGTTAATAGTTCAAATCATGCCAATTAGTCTTGTTAGTACGAAGTGCTAATACGGCATACATTATACAATTACAAACTTAGATACCTACCCAAAACTAATATTCTCTAGGCGGACGGCAGCCCCTATATTTTTTTATACCGTGGGGAAAATGCTTGACGTATACCCCGTCGCCTGACGAGTGGCGAGGTTATGTGGGACTCTCCTCTGAAGATACTTCCATCGGAACTTCGTTCGATGGGTCCTCAGAGGCCCACCCACTAAAAACCCCACGGCGCACTCTCGGCTGGGAGTGGTACACGAGAAACCGTTTCCGAATCACTCACTCCCCGTAGGAAAGACTTAATGGTCCCCCCTCTCTGGCGTGAGAAGCTTAGGCGCATTAGGCTTCTCCCCAAACGATGGAGCCGTGTAATGTACGGGTGATTGTCAATCATCCGCACTGGCCCAGGTGGCTTCCCCAGGTGTTGACACACTCTGACCCTCCGCTGCCTTCGCGAATACGGTGTCGCCTGGTCCTCATCCGCGAATCCGACGGCGCCGCACCCACGATGCAGAAGGACTTCCATTTCCTTGATGGAATTTAATGGCACGGCAGGAAATGCAATCCGCACCCTCATAATGAGACGAGTGGAAGCAGTGGATAAAAGTGGTTCAGTCGCAGGTGTCGGAGGCCCAGGGACAGTTGGATGCTGACTTAAAGCAAATCATGTCCATCTTCCCCCGGTGCCACCTGCACCCACTCCCGCTCGGTAGAACAGGCCAGTCCCCCCGGCTTTCTAGTTTCTCTACGGGGATAGGAGGCGCTCATAGTTCCAACGTCTTCATCCTCCCGTGTTCTCTGCAGCCTCCTTTTGTGATATTATGTCCTCGTTGTACCATTCTGGGAGCTTCTGAGTGCCTGGGAGACCACTGCAATCCAAGGCCTTTACTATCCAGAACGGCATTTGCTACACTAGGCAGGGAGAGGTTCATCCCTAATGCCACCACCATACTGTGCCACTGCACATCCCACGCACTACACACTTCCAGTGTGTGCTGGGCTGTGTCCCCGGTAGCCCCACAGTGATGGCATGAAGGGTTTTTTCGATTGATTCGATATAGGTATTTCCCGAAGCATCCATGCCCGGAAAAAACCTGCACCATCCGGAAGGTGAGGGACCCATGCCTCCGCTCCTTCCTTTGCTCCTGCTTTTCTCAAAATCGGGCGGATTGCTTCTATCGAGCGCACCCCCACTGTAGGCGAGTTGATCTTTTGCTCCCACTCCCTCATCAGGATCACCTGGACCTGACATTTCCTCCGTATACCACCGTAGCAAGTATCTGGGCTTACAGGTCCCACGTTGGCATTCCTGCGAGTGCGCACGCTGCCTCGTAGGAGACGGTCCGATACCCGCGTATAGCCCTGTTGGCCGCAACACGTTGTGGTCGACGCAGGTGCGCCTTATTTACATTATTTAGGGCACTCACCTACACTGGAGCCCCATAAAGCGCCATGCTTCGAAGGACTCCCGCATCTAGTCGTCGACAACTTGCATTCGGGCCGCTAAACTTGTCATAAGATTAAATCAAATATTTGTTTAATAATAAATCAATATAAAGAGAGAATTTTAGGAGTTATATATGAAATACAATACTTTTTGAAGATTATGAATGAAAGCAATTGGTTGTTGCGACCACTTAACCTGTACAGGATCTGAATCGTCAAGAATAATATCAAATTACTTTTATAAATCTCAGTTTGAACCTGTTCGAAAACAGTTAGTTATCAAATCATCATTATCATCATCAGCCTCTTAATGTCCCCACTGCTGGGGCACAGATTGGGCCATGACCCACCACGCGGGCCCAGTGCGGATTGGCGGGTGCTAACGACTACAGATGTAGCCGGGACCAACGGCTTAACGTGCCTTCCGAAGCACGGAGGAACTCGAGATAGATGATTTTTGGTCACCCATCGAATGACCGACCACTACGAAAGTTGCTGAACTTCAACGATCGCAGCTGAACGCGCTAACCACCTGCGCCATCAAAGTTATCAAATCGCTTTATTCTTAATGCCCAATCTTTTACCGTGATACGGATCCGTTGATGCTTTTTGGAATCCCTAAGGCAGTTTTTTAGGAGTGATTTGTGCCATTCTTCGCTAACGATGATCAAATGATGCTCACAACATCCACAGGGTAACTCCATTTAACTATAAACACTATTTATAAAACTTTACAAATAAAATTTATGTACACCAACGAAGTTCTGAAATGGTCTCGGGATCAGAGCAGTTCATGTTTTTGTTGTTAATGGTGCTTATAATGTATTTTGGGCTTTAAAATGCCTATGAATTTTCTTATGCCCGTTCTCAAAACGCGTCCCTATTCCCTTAGGCCCAGGAACGTGAATGGATTTTAATCTTTGTGCTTTTTTTGAATAAACTAAGGATGGCTTGTAAATTGTGCAGTATTTTGCCTCTATTTATCAAATTGTAAGTGATGTGAAGCAGACATTGCTTAGTATATATCTTTATTACATAAAACGGTACAAAGTCGAACCACGATAACTTTACCGAGTCAATAATCTGGTCACACCAGAAAAACTTGATCTGGCAGCCCTTTTAAGATGTCATTCCAAAATGTCAGAAATGTCATGTCATGGCATGCAAGAATCTTTAGTCTGAAGAACCTTTTTTATTTTTTCTTTGTTTGTGGAGTGAATAAAAGGGGAGAAAATTGGAGTGGGAGAAGTTATTTATTTAATAATAAGCTTTACTAATAAGGTTCTTATGAAAAAAATCCGGCCAAGTGCGAGTCGGACTCGCGCACCGAGGGTTCCGTACAAACCTGTAGGTATATTTTAATAATTATTAATTTAAAAAAAATATATGATGTAACTAAAAATTTACGGTTTTCGTAATTTTTCCTTTATCTTATCTATACTATAAGACGTTACTTCGTACCAAATTTCAGGATTCTAAGTTTACGGGAAGTACCCTGTAGGTTTTGATTCCCGTGCGAGTTTCGAAAATTTGTGGCATAAACGGTCTCTTTTGATTGCTTTGGCTTAGAAGTTTGATTTTTTGACAGCTCCAAGGGACAGTAGACCTGAGTATTAAATATGAATTTCAGTTTGATAACTCCATGCGTATTTCTTTTTTTTTTTTTGAGGTACGAAACCCTAAAAAAGCAATGTTATTATGTAGAATAAAATGAATATTACAAAAAAGTTCAGTTGTTCTCTAGAATAATTAGATATAGGGAAAGTGTAAATTCAATAACGTGTACTTCAATGGCATATCAGCGAAATTTGAAACAGGAATAATTGGTTGCCAGATCTTTTCCCAATAATCTCCAAACGTAGACATCCCTTAATCTCTCAGAAGGTACCATAAGACATCTTGGGAAATTAGAATTATTTAAAATTAAAACCATGATAACGTTACTTGCCATATTGAAGTTATACCCATCGTGTCCTTACCAAAATATCAGCACTAGGACTGCAACGTTTATTACGATCAGGGCCAGATTTTAGACAGGGCAGGCAGGCGGGGCTGTGACCCAGGGCCCACAACAGAGATAGAATAACGAAATTGCGACGAGTCACCAACTAAGACGACACATAAAATGTCTCTCTCACTCTTCTTCTTTCTCTCTCTCTCTCTCTCTCTCTCTCCATCTCCCTCTCTCTCTTTCTCTCTATCTACCTCTCGCTCTCCCTCTCTTACGTCTCTAAATCCAGCCCTGCTTCTAATTAGAGTTGTTTAATTTAATAACAACAATATCTATGTAGATTTATGTAGGCTATTTTCCCACATTTATTCTTTTGGTTTAAATTTTAAAATTGCTATTGTAGAATTACTGATTTACAATGTCAATAATTGTGGAAGATGGCGTGCTACCAAACCTAATTTATTTGAAAAATGTCTGCGTATTTTTTTCCGTGGTATTTCCATTAAATCAATAGTTTTTCTGCTATTCGGGGCGGAGATGACGCCAAAAAATCAGAACTCAATAAAATCGGTCCCGCTGCCGTTTTTGAGTTAAAAGTAATAAAAATATTTTAAAAATATCTGGCTCAACAAAATGGTAACCAGCAACGTGCTTATGCGGAAACTTCAAAAGGCAATAAATTGCGAACCTTTTTTTTCACTTTGTTTCGGTAAATTTGATTCGACAATAATGAAGTTGGTAATGAAGCTGAATAAGTAGAATCCCCAGCTGTTTTTGAAGAGAGGGCTAAATTAGAAAATGGCTTAAAACAAACCGAAAACGCGCCACAAAGTAGGTTTTACTGTCAACCGTGCCGCCGCCGTATTGCGTCACCCAATCAAGTCGGTAATTGGATTAGAAGAAGTTATTCTTTTTTTTTTCAAGGAGACATAGACAGCAAAACTTTTTTTTAATAAATCGCTGACCATCCGTCCGTTTGTCCGCCATTCTCAGTGTAGTTATACTCATCCTACTAGTCTTACTAATAGTATAAATGTGAAAGTTTGTATGTTTGTTACTCAATCACGCAAAAACAGCTGAATAGATTTGGATTAAAATTACACACAGTCAGCTAAAACCTGATGACCTGATGTCCTGACTGAAAGAGACCTATTACTAAGACTCCACTGTCCGTCTGTCAGTCACCAGACTGTATCATATGAATCGTTATAGCGCAACAGTTGTTTCATAATAGCAAATACTAAAAACGGAATAAAATAAATATTTATGTCAGGGAACATACAGATATATAAAGGGACTTACGTGTATGTCTTCATTATAATTAAACAAATAATTCTTTCACCCATCAACAAGGCGGAATGGTACGACGTCCTTGGTCCATGAAGCATCTCGGTGACAACTGTCACTGTCAATTCATAGCGTTTGCAAATTTTACCGGTAAACATGCAAAAAATTTACAGGGACAAAAATAATCTATTATTAACTTAGGTTTTCACGCACCCCACTCATTAACTAAAACAAGGTTCAACGGTATACCGTTGATATACCGTAAAGATCAATAGATCTTTCTAGGGCCTATATACTTTTTATAAAAACGTAACGTTAGCGCGACTCAGAAGCCGTCGCCGTTGGTACTCGCGGTAGCGTTCTGGAACTAATGATATAATTTTATTGTGGGTTTTAAAAAGTTTTTTTTTAGATTTTATTACAATGCAAGATTTTACACTACAATAACTTAATCTACGAGTATGTCACTCTTAATGTATTCTTCTAAAGAATTTTCAATAGATAAGTTTTTTTTAACAAACTTTAACGACTATTGCTCTTAAACTGACAAATCCATCTTAGCCGGTTATAATTTTCTTTAAAAGTTTATGAAAGTATTATTATTATTTGTTGCTTTTCGGTAGTTTAATTTTTTGTTATAAAGTTTTTATTTTATATTTTTTGTGGCTATTTTTTATTTTTTTGACGAGTTCTGGAGTGGAAACCGCGTCTAGGTAAACGTAGTGTAGGACGTCCTCAGGCACGATGGAGTGACGATTTGCGCAAGGTGGCTGGCAGGATCTGCATGCGAGTAGCCCAAGATCGATCTGAGTGGCGTGCATTTGGAGAGGCCTATGTCCAGCAGTGGACTATGATAGGCTGTTGATGGTGATGATGTGGCTATAATTTTTGTAATATACTTACAACTCTGCATCAATATCTATGAGAACAACCACCCATATTATCCCACCCAATTGCGAAGGCTAATTTTGGCGGATTTAACTACCAAATCTTCATCGCGCAGGTGAGGAAGAAGCATTGTCATCTTTTTCGCAGCTCAAGAGTAAGTGACCTTTCCGCGCTCGTCCCTTCAAATTTTATTCGAAATGTCAAATCTAAGCTTGCCCAGACGGGCGTTCGGATCCAAGCAGAAAATCCGCTGTGACATACATACCAATCTACGCTATCTTAGAAAATATTTCGCCTTCCTTTCTGCATTAGCAATATTTCTTGGCGGAGTGAAATCTACAGAATCACAATAATAAAAACAGCGTCAGTACCTACCTAAAGCTCTGGAAAAAATTTCACATCACGTGTGGATGATAAAATAGAACGTAAGATTGTTTCGTATTGTTATTTCTTTTCACGTCGAACAATATTTGCGGTGTACTGTAACGTCCTTGACGTTACAGCCTCCTTGTTTAAGTAAACTCTTTGCTTTTGCAATGCCTACGGTTGGCAGTTATATTAAAAAGTTAATGTCATGATTTTAATTTGAAATAAGGAATCGTCTGTCTTTTGATAGAAGGTTCCATTCAAGATTAGATCTTCAGGCGCCAAGAATTCCTCTCGTATTTAGATAAAATACTTTTATATTAGCCTGAATGATAAAACGAAATAGATAACTTATCTCTATCAGTATCTTTCAATTAACATCTACGCTCCCAGGTTCTATCCCTTCTGGGTAGAACTCTATATGGTGGAGGCGCCGGGTAGATTCTAATACCGCGAGTGAAGTATATTTTTAAATCAAGAAAGAAGTAGTTTTTATGAAGATGGAGACCAGGACCACATTCGACGGAAAAGGTGATGTAACCGATTTCTTTCGTCAATTTAATATCATCGCCGCCATCAATAATTTCAACGAGGATACAAAAAGAGTTGTGTTGTCGGCATATTTAAGTGGACCTGCATTGTTGTTCTATAAAAAAATTAACGAGTCTTGTGAGAATTTTCAGATTTTAGAAAAGAAAATACGTGAGGAATTTCCATCATCGATAAATGCGTTGGAAAAATTTTTCTCACAAAGACAAGGCTTGTCAGAAGAGCCATTGCACTATTTTTATGTATTGGATGAGCTGGCCACAAAAGCGGGAGCTGTCATCGATGACAAATGCTTCATTAGACAGTTCTTGAAAAATGCGAATTTAAATACAAAAAATCTTTTCGCATTTCAGTTATATAGTGATAAAACACATTTAAAAAATATTTTACGTCAAGCACAGGATATTTTCGGAGACGAAAGTGCCGAAATTTGTTGGAATCTGCCGATCCAACTATCGTTTGTTACACCAATGACAAACTTCGAAGCGGCGAAAATTTCGCCTATAATAAGGTATGAAGAAGAACAAGAGAAGGAAATCAACTTCATTTCCTCCCAAAGTGTCCTTTCTCATCCCATTGTCCCTCCCGAACACATGATTCCCCGCACTTTTTGTTCCAGCAATATGAACAAAAAGAAAAAAACAAAGAAGAAGAAGCAAATGAAGAAATTTTTTTATGAAGAAGATTCAATGAAGATGGCTGATAAAGAAATTCACCATTCACAGCCGTCAGAAAACAACAGTCAGTATACAAGTGAGTCCAAACCATTAATTAATATAACGTGTCGTGACAAGGAGTTTGTAGGGCTCATTGATAGTGGTGCTGCAGTGTCTGTGGTGTCGAAGGACACAGTTAATAGAATTCATCAACGAATTGATGAAAGCGATACGAAGTTGAAAGCTGTCGATGGTAAAGAATTGTCTGTTATAGGGAAAGTTAACCTTAAATTATTGATAGACAATGTGTTATTCATTCATGATTTTCTTGTGGTAGAAAATATTAGGCATAATCTCATCTTAGGACAGGATTTCTTACTTCGAAATAATGCGATAGTAGACTTTTATAATGAACAATTAATAATCAAACATATTAAGTGCAAGTTTAAAAGACAATATATAAAAATGAATAATGAAAGGAATAGTGATAATTCGGTGTATGATGAAAATTTATATTATGCCGAATAGGTTGATAGTACAATAATAATAATGTGTTACTAATGAGATTTTATTTCAGTTTATTGTTTATATGAATGTTTTAAAGCAATAGTGGTATGTAAATAAGGTTCAATACAATAGTTATTTTAGAATTTTATTTCAAAGGCATATTAAATATAACTTTGTCATTTTATTAGAATTTTTTTTCAATATACATATTATAAGGAACTTTTACACATTTTGTTTATGACAGATTAATAGTTAGTTTCATTAAAGTATTTTCATTTCTTTTAATTGTTAGCTTTAGTGTAATTTGTTGAGTAGGTGGATTATTGATATCGTAATAACCATAAGAATGATAGGTAACAGGTTCGATTCTCTGTTCAACTTGGAATTATTCAATTGACTTTGAATATGATCATTGATAGGATAAATTCAGTATTAGGATAGAATATATATAGTTAATAATGTATAATAGGATAATATAGGTCCATAAAGAAAATTCCCTTATTATAAAAAAGGAAACGGGTTCGATTCCCTGTAAGGTTAAAAAAATAAATAAATGAATAATAATGTTATACTTTGAAAATTTACCCAACTATGGAAAAGAGGCTATAAAGATTTATCATAAATGTTTTCTTGAATATTAACTTACCCGACTGAAGAAAAATGGTGTAAAGAATTTTACTAATATTTTCTTGATTGTTTTATGTACTACCACATGATGCGGACTTCCCGAGAGAGAGCAGGCTGGCGCTCATGCAGACGTCAGCGATACTGACGATGATCCACCCTGAAGATGATGGAGACACCCTCTACGAATTCGCGTCGTTTTCGTTTCAATTTGGTCGCGTCGCGTTCGTCAAAATCGTCACTTGTAGTAGTTTGACTTGGGGGTAGGGAACCCTTAGTATTCCATGGGAATTGGGTTTAATCTTGTTTGATGCTAGATGTCCTTACCCAAAATTTCTATTACGTTTGCGCATCATGGGTGTCTAATAAAGTACAAGACAATAAAGTGGTGGATCACGTCTGTATCTTTATTAAAGATGTACGAAAGTAAACATTAATTATAAATTCTTTTAGGTTTTGCTCAAATCCAGTTAATGTTTACGAATCTTAGGAAATAGTTTGAATTTCGTTTCGTACATCTACTTAGTATGGGAAGTAATGAAGTTTCAAAATATAAATTTTCTTGATATTTAATGGTTTAATAAATGGGATAGGGTAAAGTTTTGCTGATAGATGGGATAAAAAAAAATTGCTTGGGTAATTTAAGTTATAGCTAGGGTTAGCTTTGTTTTTTTGTTTTTGCCGACTGATGTCGATGTAAAGTAAAGTAAAGTTAAGGTTAGGAGGGAGATGTACGAGGGATTTTGTTAAGGTTTTGCTCCCGTAAAGTCTTTGCAATAAAACTTTGCAAACAGTTAGGGTTCTTTTCCCGTAAAGTTTTTTTTTTTTTTTTTGCAAGTTTTGCAAACTTATTGTGAGGGCTAGTCTGTAGTAAAGGCCACCTCCCAGTTGTATTTATGTCCTTTAGCAGGTAGGGATTTTAGATAGGACCGTCGAACCCTCTCGATGTAGTAGGTAGGAAAAAAAATTTTGTTCGGTCATCTGGTATGACAAAACAATTTTTTTTTAGAGGTGCCGGAGGGATGTAACGTCCTTGACGTTACAGCCTCCTTGTTTAAGTAAACTCTTTGCTTTTGCAATGCCTACGGTTGGCAGTTATATTAAAAAGTTAATGTCATGATTTTAATTTGAAATAAGGAATCGTCTGTCTTTTGATAGAAGGTTCCATTCAAGATTAGATCTTCAGGCGCCAAGAATTCCTCTCGTATTTAGATAAAATACTTTTATATTAGCCTGAATGATAAAACGAAATAAATAACTTATCTCTATCAGTATCTTTCAATTAACATCTACGCTCCCAGGTTCTATCCCTTCTGGGTAGAACTCTATAGTACGTAGCTAAAACCCATTTCAATACCTAGAATAGATATTTTTTGTGTGTGTACAAGTAATAGTTACGGACACACACTTTAGGAAACCAGTGAAGTGTAAGTCGAGCTGGTATATGTAGGGTTCCATACAATTTCTTAAGATATGTATTGTTTGTAAGGAGGTCACCTTAATTTTCACATCCTTCTATCCTATTAATATTTTAAATGGGAAAATTTATATGTTTGTTATCCAATCACGCAAAATCGGCTAAACGGATATTGATGAAATTTTACACAGAGACAGCTTGAAAGAGACATAGGATACTTATTATTCCGGAAAAAATTTAGATTCCTAGGGGATAAATTAAAGTTAACGCGAACCTAGTCGCGGGCGGCCGCTAGTATATTTCATTGTTTTCTTTTATAGCGGCTATAAAAACAAATTTTCAGTGAGAACATCAAATGTCTACACCTCGCTTATATATGCTTTCTTCTTCTTTCTTAACCCTAAAATCGACTATTTGATAAAACGCGTGTCTGGTCCCAAGCGGTCCGAGATATTGGTTCCATGAGTGCGTGGTTGCGTGTCTATGTGTGCGTTGCTCGAGCGCACTTTGTATATAGATTAGCTTTTGTACCTATTTTATGGTAAAGGTTTTTGTACGCGTTAAGTACGCGTTTGTGAACTTTCTTGTGATAAAAAGAAGCAACAAAAGAAAAAAATATTATATCTGTTAAGAAACGGTTTTTTAAATTCATATTCATGAATTGTAATATAACAATAACATTACCATTGAAATATTTCAGTTATATTTTAATTTTTTAAGCATTTTACTGTTAGATATATAAATCAAAAGAAAATTTACTAGAAAAATCCACACGGGCCACGCTGTAGATGGGGCCACTAACCCGTACCCTTCGCTACCCGGGCGAATGCACGGACCTTTATGCTATGGTGGCCCTGATAATATATAAGTTATTATTGGTTTATATTTCCCTTCTTTCTATTTCATTTTCGATATTAAATCAAACAACTAGATACGATTGCCACTACCACGACAGTCTTTTGCACATAAGTCAAAGTTGACAATCCTAGCGTGACCGCCGAACTCGAGAAATCCCGGGTTCGAATCCCGTTGGGGGCAGATGTTTGTGTGATAAATACGAGAATACTCCAGTCATGGATGTTTAATATGTTTTTTTATATAAATATATTTATATATGTACAGTTTAAGTATTATATCCGTTACCCTAGTATCCCATAACACAAGCCTTACAATGCTTACTTTGGGGCTAGGTTAATTGGTGTGCGTTGTTATTTATTATTAAGTGAAGTAAACACATACATGGCCTTCTGTACTATCTATTTTGTGCCTTTACGCCGTTGATGTTGAGTAAGGCACTTTGCAGACGACGGGCCGGGGCGGGCCGGTCAATTTCGTCCCGAATAATAGCACAAAGTGAATCCTATACTTCAAACGCACACAGAGGGCAAAAAGACCGCGCCGCAGGTGCCCGGCGGGCAGTGGCGGCGCGGCATGTCCGCGGCTGCCCGCCGTGGATCATACAAACCAGTTTATATGCAGTAACGCAGACGGCGGCGCGGGGCGGTCAGCTCAGTCCGCGCCACGCGCTTATTAGTGATAGACTATTCACTAGAACGAACGTTCTGAACTGACCGCCTCTGCCCGTCGTGTGCTTTGTGTACGCGGCGCGGGCAGCCGCAGACATCGACGGGCAGACGCGGTCTTTATTGCTTCGCGGACAAAATGCCCGCCCCGCCCTGTCGTCTGCTCAACGCCTAAGGCGCTTTGCAGACGACGGGGCGGGGCGGGCCGGTCAATTTCGCCGCGAATAATAGCACAAAGTGAATCCTATACTACAAACGCACACAGAGGGCAAAAAGACCGCGCCGCAGGTGCCCGGCGGGCAGTGGCGGCGCGGCATGTCCGCGGCTGCTCGCCGTGGATCATACAAACCAGTTTATATGCAGTAACGCAGACGGCGGCGCGGGGCGGTCAGCTCAGTCCGCGCCACGCGCTTTTTAGTGATGGACTATTCACTAGAACGAACGTCCTGAACTGACCACCTCTGCCCGTCGTGTGCTTTGTGTATGCGGCGCGGGCAGCCGCAGACATCGACGGGCAGACGCGGTCTTTATTGCTTCACGGACAAAAAGCCCGCCCCGCCCCGTCGTCTGCTAAACGCCTTATAAGCAGAGTGCATGCAAGTAGATCTACCGCTGCGTAGCCTCTATTCTCCTCGTTCTGTTTAATGAAATTCAAAAGTAATTAGAAATCAATTTAGCAATTCCATCTACTCGTCAAGGCGATCAAGGAGTTCGTACCATTTAATTTATACTTTAATTGTTTCTTCATTGGTTCTTTGCCTTTTGGACCTGAACTGAAATGACAATTAAAGTGGTAGGGACTTTAGGGATTCTCACAAGTCGTTATCGGGAGTGTTTTATCAAATAGGCAATTTTAGGGTTTTAATGAAAGCATATATAAGCGAGGTGTAGACATTTGATGTTCTTACTGAAAATTTGTTTTTATAGCCACTATAAAGGAAAACAATGAAATATACTAGCGGCCGCCCGCGACTTAGTTCGAGTTAACTTTAATTTATCCCCTAGTAATCTAAATTTTTTCCGGTATAATAATAGGTATCCTATGTCTCTTTCAAGCTGTCTCTGTGTGTATGGTTGGGTATGTATTTGTTACGTGTGTAAAAATAATAAACATGCATTAATATGTAATTCTGTCCAATAACGTGGCGACATTAATACTTTCATCAAAACCAGCAACTCTGAAATACTTTATTCTTTGGTCTAACCCTGTTCACTTTGCACTGTCGAGTTTTTTAGAGTTCCTCAAGTTGCGATAAATGATAAATTCAATAGAAGTTTCATACATTTATGTCAAATTTAAACGTCAGAGTGAAAAGTTTTACTTGGAACGTAGGTTTGGAACCCACCCAAGCTGTCAAAGGTACTACGTTTTTTCGTTTAGAGATTTGGTTATATGTGTGCATGTGATGTCGCACTCCATATAACACAAAATTATTTTTGGCAGCATTTTTAAAGAATAGCTTTTTATTGTAATTTTTTATTGAATTGTGTTACAAAAAATGTATTTACACAGTTTCTAGACATCGTATTGGTAATATATGACTTCTAACATTATAGATCGTCGCAAAAATAGCTCAATTGTGCTTATATTACCTTTGTCTTCATTGTCATTGCAAGTTCTTTTAATCGCGGTAACCATTTCTTCAGAGCATTTATATGTTTTTTTATAGAAAGACTCCACCCCACCTGATATTAAGCGAAGGTGAAGTCCAGACGCGAAGATAGTCGATATTTTGTATATAAGATATAAGTATAATATGTATTTACTGAGTTGTAAACATGGGTACTTACTATATTTATATAGATATAAGTTATTTCATGTATGTTATATGCTGGAATGAGGTGATTAGATTAAAGGTTCAGTACTCTGGTCTGGTTTGATTTCTATGATTTTATATATCAGTAAATCCTTGTCATTTTCTACAGCGAATGAAGAGACTGGTGTTAATTTTTTATGATACGATAGATTTTAAGATCGTCTGCATATAACAAGAATTTACTGTCTAATGTAAATGCCAGCTAAACCTGAACATCCTATTGTTTCGTTCGGATTCTTTTAAAATAATTAGTTCACAGTTCAAGTGCGTTTCATATTTCAAACGAATTCCAAGTTCGCCGAGTACTTTTGCAGGCCTTTGGTCCTTAACAGTCCTACCTGTCCTAAGAACCCAGATACACTTGATAAAAACCTATTGTAATGATATCGTCTCCGTCCCCTGCTTCCACTAGCTTACTTCAGAAAACAATGAAAACAAAGAAAGGAAACAAAGAAATAGGGATAATATAATATATTGTAGTGACCTTTCCAGGACTAAATAATTAAGATATTTATAAAAATGGAGTTGTATAAATTCTAAGCATTCATAAAAGCTGATATGAGTATGAGTATATATGTATGGAGTATGGTGCTTAGGCTCTATCAAAGATATTTCATTTACTCTCTGGTTCAAAAGTAACTAAGATATGACAAAAATAGAGTTTTACAAATTCTAGGCGTTCACAAAAGCTTATAGGTAAAAATACAGGAGTTCTAAAAGAGTCCTACTGACAATTAAGAGATCACAACAATAGACTTTTCTTAATTCTACGCATTCACAAAATCTTATCAGGAAATCTTAGGCTCGTTTGATCGATATTGGTGATGCTGAATTAATATTCATTCAATATGTTAATTGTTGTTTTCAATAAGACAACCTGTTATATCTAGAAACTAGTGGCCCGCCCTCACTTCGCTTCGGTGTAGAGCTAAAGTGTAGACTACAGTTTTCGTTCTCAGGCTTGTATTACACAATGACATTCATCTATGATTCTTCTTATACCTTCATGCAAAGTCAGCCCGATCGGTTTAAAATTGACAAAGTTTCATACAAACTTTCATTCCCTATTTTATCCCCTTGGGGGTAGAATTGATCAAAATCCTTTCTTAGCGGATGCCTACGTCATAACATCTACCTGCATGCCAAATTTCAGCCCGATCCGTCCAGTGGTTTGGGCTGTGCGTTGATAGATCACTATGTCAGTCAGTCACCTTCGAGTTTTATATATATAGATGGGCGTAGTCTTACCTCGCGTGGCTTCAGCCTTGTGGTCACCCAGGGTTAGTTAGGGAAATACTTTGAGTACTTTATAGGTTAAATGATTTATCCACCATCACGGCAGGATTACATCGACTGGAGCGCTGCTTGCAGCCTTTATTGTAATAATCTCACGTATGGCGGAGAACTCGTTGAAGAACACAGAACACTTGGGACGTGATCCTTGCTTACACTACATTTTCTCTCTGTTAAGTCGTTGTCACTCACTAATAGATTTCCCCGAAGATTTACAGCTTCCCAAATCAAGTTCTGGGGAAAATGCTTTAGCTTTTCGTTGAGTGAGATAATTAATGCAGTAATTATTAATGTAATATGAATCGTAAATGTAATGAGTTCGGTTTGGCATCAAATAGTTGCAAACGGATCGTTCGAATTTTCGATTGACAATTCTATAGAACAGTTTAAGTTGAATCTAATAACAACTATCTTACAAAGGAATAAGGATACAAATAACATAATGTAATTTCGCACATACGACCCTTTATCTTATAAAACGAACTGTTGTTTCTTTTATAAATTACGAGTGGCCCGGTCTCGCTTCGCTTCGGTGTAGAGCTGTAGTGTAGACTAAAATGACTTTTCATATAATTATAAAAAAAACTGAAAATGGTATGTTTGCCTTTTCCAAACTTCTATTGAAATCATGTCACTCAATTGTTTTGCCTTCCCGGAACCTCTCCACTATCATTTCAAATTTATGGTATGGTATTAAAGTTCTAATTGACTTTTAAGTATTATTGCGAATCGTTTGTATTAGAGTATAGAAAAGTGTTGTTTTTGGACTTTTTCAGGCAAGTTTTTTATTTTTTCTCTGCGTAGGAACCATCCTCGTACTTCAAGGAATATTCTAAAAAAAGAATTATCGAAATCGGTTCAGCTGTTCTCGAGATTTGCGCTTAGCGACACATTCAGCGATTCATTTTTATATTATAGATAGATATCTGATACTTGGAAAAAAACGATAAAGGTGATGAAAGGAAAATGTGAAATAACCTTATGACCCACAAAATAAAATATTTTTACCAGTCATTGGCCAGCGAGTTACTTCGCCTTGTATTAACTAAATTAATTTGCCGAGACGGATTTTACGTGCTGACGCGTTATCTATAGGATAGAGGTGATGACGGGGTACAGTAAACGAAATTCTATTTAGTCCGTCAGTTAGATGATCAAAAAATAATGGACACGTATTTTTTCTTTGGGCAATCAACCAAAAAATGACAAAGTTATAGCGCATCAAAGTTTGGGAGTCAACTCGTGACGTCACTTTTAAGTGATAATTGTACCAAAACGTGACGTCATGCGACTTTTCAAATCAATATATCTCTGCAATGTTTATATTATGTGAAAAAAGAAAAACTACGTGTCCAATACTTTTTGATAATCTACCTGATAAACGAAGAAAAAAAATAGTAATCATCCCTATTGTTGATCGAAGGCTCAAATACATAAATTCTTAAAGCATCTGTAACCAGCAGAAATGTTGTAATACTGGTTGCTACAATCTTAATTCTAAACTTAAAAGTTGACGTTGGCACTTTGTAAATACTTGATGTAAAATATTGACGTACTTCATAATAACTATACGAACGCCCTCTCCGCACTTGCGATTCATTAGCTCTCTTTATTCCTCTTTCTCATTCGGGCTATATGTCCAACTCCTTTACTCTTCAAGCTATACGGCTGTGGAATGACCTACCCGACTCCATCAGAAGATCTCCAAATAAACTTATATTTAAAAGGAATGTTCGCACTCATCTGCTTCAAAATTTAAGATTTATTAATCATCATCATGTGTAAAGTTATGTGTATATATATATGTATCTCTTATCTATTAGACAAGTCCGTCTGTCTGTGGTGCTGTTTCAGCGGCCAAACCGTAAGAGATAGATAAAGAGAATATTTAAGTTATAAGTTAAGAATAGTCTGATAAGACTACAAACCGGATTTGAGTAACGTAGCACTTCCGGTTTTCGAGAAATCAGGTTTTGGTGAACATTTGGTTCACTGGTTTGCTAGTTTAAATATAATTGTGGTATGTATGTGTATTCCTTTCGTAGTATGTATTTATATATGTATGTATGTTATTTCGTATATATTTTTAATATTATTTATTATTTCAATATTTATGTGTATATTTAGCTTTATACCGCCGTTCGCGTTTTTATTTTTTTCCCTAAGGTTGACTGGGAGAGAATGCTATTAGCATTAAGTCCGCCTTTAATACCATTCTATTGTATTTTGGTCAATAAAGTTTAAAATAAATAAATAAAATAAATAACAATAGGTAGGTCCTGTTTACACGTATATTTTAACTTTTACTTCATATTTTACTGCAATCCAGCTCTATACCATCTTATTTTACACTGTTTTTCTTATTTTGTACTGATCGTTCTACTGCAACTAGTTTACGGAAAAAACGATAATATGCACAACTTCAAATGCCTCAATCTCTCAATAATGTTCAATAAATTAAATCTAATTAATTACTACGACATCAGAAATATGTTTTGTTGTAACGTAATGTATTATAATTTTGTATTGTTTTAAACTTTCATGGTCACTAACATTAAAGGAACCAGGAGCATTGAGGAAAAACAAATATTAAAGGACTAAGGGTGCTTTCTAACGAAACTATTGCTATCCGGGTATAGGCACGGGCTTAAACCGTATCTAAAAGTGAAATTTTTTCTTTACGTCTGTTAAGTATGGGAGATTATAGAGGTTTTTTAACGACACTGGCGCGCTAGCGACGGTTTTGGATAATCATCATCATCATCAGCCTATTAATGTCCCCACTGCTGGGGCACAGACCTTCCCTATGGAGGGAATAGGGAGATTGGGTCATAACCCACCACGCAGGCCCAGTGCGGATTAGTGGGTGCTAACAACTGCAGATGCAGCCGGGACCAACGGCTTAACGTGCCTTCCGAAGCACGGAGGAGCTCGAGATAGTAAATTTTGGGTCACCCATCCAATGCGACGACTGCGAAAGTTGCTTAACTTCAACTATCGTAACCGAACCCGCTAACCATTTACGCCATCGAGCTCCTCCTTGGAGCTCCTTTGGATAAATACAAACGTAAAATCCGTGCCCGTGAACCGGGTAGAAATCATCTCGTTAATGTTGGGCATTTCGTTCATATAGCGACTTTAACTTTGGTCGGTTCGGTAACTACAAAATTGAAAATTCACCCACTAAATTATTTATAGGTAGATTAACCAAGCGCTTCGTTCTAAACATTTGGTCGGATTATAATTACCCTCGCATTTAGACTAGTCTTATTATTCAGAGTATTACTAAGTGCTACGTAAACCTCGTATTTACTTACGTAGTAAAGCACTGTTCTAATTAAATACTGTTTTCATGAAAAAACATGGTCCTAATTACCGCCAGGATACGCCGCGGGTTATTCGCAAACATTACACAGTACATACCTACCTATTAAGCGTAGCATAGCTACGTCCCTATTCATAGAAGTACAACCTCCTGGAGCGAATAGTAGGAGAGCTGGCACCAATTTTTCGGTTGGTATTTGAGGCAAGCTGAAATCTTGTCCTATACCTCACCTATTATACCCCAACATAAATAATACCCTGTCAAATTTTGAAGTTGCCTCAAATACATTTTTTATATATTTCATTAAAATAAAAATTTAGGCCAGCAGCCTTAAAACCTATTTTTTCTACGTGGTTAACAGAGGCTATAAATATAGAAAAAAAAAATGGGTGCGTGTACTTATGTAGGCGCGTGAGAAGTTATCCTTCTTTGGCATCGTTTAAAATTAGTTTTTAATTGCATGCAAATAATTAATTACAATAAATTAATAAAAAGTCTGGAAAAGGACACAGTCAATAAAGTTCAGTTTTAATTTGAAAAAATAAATAAATAATCAAAATATTCAATTAAAATCGCTACTGAATATAATTTATTAGAACATATGTGATTTGCACTTGTATGAAACTCAAACACGTATTCCGAATATACAAACTAGAAACATGTGGATAAATATTATAAATATGAATACCTATAACTGTTACTTTATTACAAAAAATAAAGATGTGGTTTTTGGTTCTACTACACCAATGGTCAAGAGATGGCGCTGTAGTCTCCTGAATCGCGCTTTGGTTCCGTTGTTCCAGATTAATAAATACTTTTGATAGGCCTTCACTATGCAGTCGTTAGCACCCACTAAATAGAGATTCTATTTCTATTTTGTTGGTAGATTTTCTTAATGTGCGGTAAACACAAAAGTTAACAGCATGAAGTTGGTCGCTGTCAAATTATAAATTTACCGAATCTTATACACTTCAATGTGCAGGTATTGTACGAAATAACAAGCAATGTCAAATTGCCGGGTGAATAATAAGAATAAACTTTATTTTAGATCAAAATGTACATGGTTTTCATTGAAAATTGTTTCGTAGCTATGCATTGTAAACATTCGTCAAAACTTGGAAAAAAGAAAACGGAAACCTGACATAGAAGAAGTCAGAAATCAAACTCATCTTAAGCATAAAAATAGACCTGACCGTTTAATAAAAAATCTTCTTTAAAATTGATTCCAACGTCAGGGTATTTTTTTAATAAAAGTGTTTATTTTAGAATATTTAATTCGATCTCCAATTGAAAGGAAATCATTTGTAAATGATACTCCATTAATAATAGACAAACAGTTACAAAATACAACTTTATACATTTTTTTTCAATAAGGTATATTATTTGTATAATTCATATACCTTGGATCTGAGTCTTGCCAGGGGGTATCACACGTATATTAGATATATGTAAAATAATTCCAACTCATAGAATATTAAGTAGTTATACAAGGATTCTATGCTTTGCTTTTGTAAATGCATATTGAATCTCAACACTAGACGGCTTTAGTGTTTAGTTTTTGGGGGCTTCTAGTTTCATTGAAACACAAGTTATCGAAAAAAAATGGGTGCGTGTACATGTAGGCGCGTGAGAAGTTATCCTTCTTTGGCATCGTTTAAAATTAGTTTTTAATTGCATGCAAATAATTAATTACAATAAATTAATAAAAAGTCTGGAAAAGGACACAGTCAATAAAGTTCAGTTTTAATTTGAAAAAATAAAGAAATAATCAAAATATTCAATTAAAATCGCTACTGAATATAATTTATTAGAACATATGTGTTTTGCACTTGTATGAAACTCAAACACGTATTCCGAATATACAAACTAGAAACATGTGGATAAATATTATAAATATGAATGCCTATAACTGTTACTTTATTACAAAAAATAAAGATGTGGTTTTTGGTTCTACTACACCAATGGTCAAGAGATGGCGCTGTAGTCTCCTGAATCGCGCTTTGGTTCCGTTGTTCCAGATTAATAAATACTTTTGATAGGCCTTCACAAGCAGTCGTTAGCACCCACTAAATAGAGATTCTATTTCTATTTTGTTGGTAGATTTTCTTAATGTGCGGTAAACACAAAAGTAACAGCATGAAGTTTTGAAAATTTTGTGTTACAGTGATGCGCGCGCATCTTAAAATTTCACTCTCATCATTTTTTCATAACGCGCCTAAAGAAGTATAACTTCAAAAAGAATACATAGGAATATAGAGTGAGTAAAGTTATAATAGTAATAATCTTTATTTCTGAACCATGACATATAGAATATAACAATTAAGCGTTAACAACCGCAGTAGTCTAAGACTGTGTTACAGTTATTAGCGCCCACCTCAAAAGACAGACACATTACAGACATGATTAGAAACAAACAAGGTAATTACACTGTGTGTGTGTTTGTGTGTATGAGTGAGTATGTATATGTGGTGTGTGTGTGTGATAGAGAGATGGGTGTGCATGTGCATGTTTTACTTGATCAATAACTCCACAGTGTCATATTCCAAGTCAAGTAACCACCCGCTCAATTTGATTTTACATTCATGCAGTTATAAGCAGTTATATTTTATGTATGAAAATATTTTTTATATTGACAAAAATCAAGTATGTATCCGTCGAAAACGTTTGTATGGAAAAAACATTGCCCGCCTCTAGCTAGCTAGAGCCACTCTGAGGAGCTCGATGGCGCGGGTGGTCAGCGCGTTCGGCTGCGATCGTTGAAATTAAGCAGCTTTCGCAATGGCCGATCATTGGATGGGTGACCAAAAATCTTCCATCTCGAGTTCCTCCGTGCTTCGGAAGGCACGTTAAGCCGCTGGTCCCGGCTGCATCTGCAGTCGTTAACACCTGCCAAGCCGCACTGAGCCCGCGTGGTGGGTCATGATCCAATTTCCCTATTCCATCCATAGGGAAGGCCTGTACCACAGCAGTGGGGACATTATTAGGCTGATGATGATGATGAGAGCCACTCTGCACATTGATTTTGTTAATTTATCAATTTACACTTTTAATTAAAATTGAGGTTTGTTTTGGCTAGATTCTTCTAGTAGAACTAGATAGTGTACTCGTCCTTAATAACTTTAATGTTACGGTATCAAAAATCAAAAAATTTCTGTTCCCTTTTCACATTAAAACAGAGATTATTTTTACACCGTAGGCGTTATTCTTACGCAATACGCATTTCTACATGAATGGTTATCCCTTTCAAATTTATTCAGATCGTACCGATATGATTTCAAAGGTCCTATGGAATGCTTGACAGTAGCCTTAAATATTATTATCATATCATATTCATAATCTTTATTTTATACCTTGCTCATTTTGAGGACGGCGCGGCCGGTAGTCGATAAGGCTGGGACTCCATCAGAGCAGAGATGTGTGCGGTGTGCTATGTGCTGTGCGAGAAGAGATATTTTTCAGCTCGGGGGACTCCACCAAAGCGGAGATATGTGCGGTGTGCTGTGTGCTATGCGAGAAGAGATGTTTTTCAGCTAGGGAGCGAGGCGTTGAGTGCTGGAGTAAGTTCCTAGCGGGCGAGAGCTCGTCTCCACTGCGCGTCGTCCGCGCACAGCTCACATCTCCGCTTCCATCGCGCCATACAAATATTACACATCTCCACACAGCGATCCCCACTGAATCTGAGCGGAGAGGAGATGTGTTAATAACACAATTCTATTGGTTGTTAATAACACAATTCTATTGGTAGAAATCGCTCGAGCCTCTTTTAATAAAATGAGGAAAGTTCTTTGCTGTCGTCAACTGATTATAAAGCTCCGAGTAAGGCTACTCATGTGCTATATCTGGCCTATCGTCATGTACGGTTGCAAAACGTGGACCCTGAAAGAAGACACTACAAGACGCCTACAGGCATTCGAGATGTGGTGTTACCGTCGCATGTTACGCATTAGTTGGACGCAGAGGGTCAGGAACGAAACCGTGCTTCAGCGCGTTCATATGTCCCGGAAAATGTTGCCTTCTATCAAAAAGCGCAAGATAGAATATCTTGGCCACGTGCTCAGGAACAACAGATACATGCTGCTCCAGTTGATAATGATGGGCAAAGTGGACGGAAAGAGACGTGCTGGGCGAAGAAAAAAGTCATGGCTCCGGAATATCCGGGAGTGGACCGGTATTGCCTCCGTCGAACAGCTGTTCCGGCTGGCTGCTGACAGAACTACATACAGGAAGCTAACGGCCAACCTTCAGGATTGAAGAGGCACTGGAAGAAGAAGAATTGGTTGTTTAGAAAACATCTCCTCTCCGCTCGTCTCGTCTCCGCTTTGGTGGAGTCCCGGCCTAATTCTGTGCACAATTTTGACTTAGAACGCTCTTACGACTTATTTGAGGACTTAAAAAGCAAGTCTACTTTAGATCTCTTTATTTTATTATATTAATATGATATTGAATCGTATTTGTACTTAGTACACCGAACAAATCCCTGCGATTTATGGCGTGCTTTTTAGCTCTGTAGTAGGGTATTTGACAAGTTTTAGAAAACGATCTCACGTTATTGACTAATGTTTATGGAGTCCGTAAAAAGTGGATATTCATCATTCTGTTGTGTATTTCAGTAAAAATAACCAAATCAAAAACTCCATTTTCAAGTTGCCGCGAAAACGTTTCTCTGGACAATATGACGTCTTACTAGTGTGTGACGTCACACGAGTGTTATTAAAATGTCAAACGATACAATGTAATGTCACTTTAACCGGAAGTTTACTTGCGTGTGACGTCATTTTAGGCTCCGCCAATCCCAAGCGTTTTGGGTCACGTGACAATAGTTAAGAAAACTATTATCTTTTTCGTTAGTTTTTAGTAAAATTATGAATATTTTTTTGTAAAAATAGTAAAAACCCCTGCCAATATTCATTCTAAACACAGATGCCAACAATTGGCACTTTATTTTTAACACTGTCAAATACCCTATTGTTATTTTTGATATGAAATAAATAAAAGAAACTCAGTTAATAATTGAACTTTATTCACTGAATTCGCGAGCGAACGAACTTATGAAACCAATACGATAAACATTGCATCCAGCTTGAATAAACTATATTATTTCAATAACTATAAAAGCAAAGAAAACTTAACTCATGCCAAAGTATTTTTGAAGGAATAAAGTTCTGTACCCTTAGCACGAACCAATATCGAATTCGTAACGTTTGCGAGAGCGAAATGTCAATGTCAAATTTTGTATGGAAACTTGAACAGCAATGCCACACTTAGATTAAAACCAAAAGGGGCTACAAAGTACGTCACGAGAATTAAAATTCAGTACACATTTGACAGTGACATTTCAGACTCGTAAACTATTCGAATTCGATATTGGTTCGTGCTAGGGGTACTGCATTCATTACGCAGCAAAAAAGTCGAAAAATAGTTAGTGTAAAGTTACTTGTTTTATAAATATTATCCTTCATGTAGTACATAAAGGAAGATTGGTATAACATCGGAAAAACTTCGCAAGCATCAGCGATCTCTCTCCCAGATTTACATAGTAATATTATCCCATTGTGTATTTATACTCGTTTCCGACGTGTAGTCTAATGCTATGGAAATGATATTATTACGTAAACCACATATAACTTATAGCCGTTCAACGCACTGAAAGGAAATCGGCCATTTTCGGGTCGGAAAATAACCATCCCTTACCGCGTTGTGATGGATGGATCACCCCGCCACGCATCTGCGGGCCTGTATCATATAAATAAGGAGGTGCAGAGGTAAAGCTTCATGCATTGCGCGTGTGCGAGAGAGCACTCGCGACCTGGGCCCTAGATAACATAAGATAAAGATTTATTGCAAAGAATATGGTACCTATTCATAATTTGATGACAATGTGGTTTTTTTGTTCACATATTCTACCATAATTAGTGGCATAGAAATATAAAAATATTAAAAGATAAACAAATTAGGCAAATTTTACCATGCAATAATTTATTTAAAGTATAGCAAATAAATATAAACATTACATAATTTCAAAGTACCATGTCAAATTAGTTATAATCATTACAACGAATATATTGTTTTAAACTTTCATGGTCACTAACATTATAGCTATTAACGGGATTGTTACCATGTACCTTGTTTTTTATGAGTCTCCGATATTTCGGCACTGTTGCAAGCGCCATGATCACGGAGTAACTGAAGTAATTGCGGGTAGATGTTATTGGCAGACATATCGGTCTACCCTCTGACGTCGTCTTTTACTGCGCTCGATACCCCTACCATTGGTCACGTTCTCACTATTCACTCGCACCTGTTCCCGACACACAATACTCACAGTATCCGATCGCGGAACGACACTTTTTTGATTTTTACGGTTTTTGCACATACGAACCACTGGATTCCAGACACTTGACAATTTAAACCCATCCTCACGATTGAAATTTTTGTGTTTGGTTATTTCAATCGCTTCCCTGACCAATCTTGGTATGTAGTGGCGTTCTGTCGAGATGATTTGTGGATTATGGGTCCGAATCACTGGATTGAGCTCCATAATCCACAAATCATCTCGACAGAACGCCACTACATACCAAGATTGGTCAGGGAAGCGATTGAAATAACCAAACACAAAAATTTCAATCGTGAGGATGGGTTTAAATTGTCAAGTGTCTGGAATCCAGTGGTTCGTATGTGCAAAAACCGTAAAAATCAAAAAAGTGTCGTTCCGCGATCGGATACTGTGAGTATTGTGTGTCGGGAACAGGTGCGAGTGAATAGTGAGAACGTGACCAATGGTAGGGGTATCGAGCGCAGTAAAAGACGACGTCAGAGGGTAGACCGATATGTCTGCCAATAACATCTACCCGCAATTACTTCAGTTACTCCGTGATCATGGCGCTTGCAACAGTGCCGAAATATCGGAGACTCATAAAAAACAAGGTACATGGTAACAATCCCGTTAATAGCTATAAAATTACAACGAATGTTGTGAAACGGGTTTTTTTTAAGCCGACTGTGACTTTAAGTGTCAGTAATTCTTGACATGAAGTCGGGGCTGTGTTGGATTTGCATTAATAGTGTAATGTTTTCGTTGTTACTTACAAAATGGCTTTCCGCGAAAGCTTGAAAAGATGAGTTATTAAACAGGATAATGTATAAAGAAGGAATTAATTTCTCCTTCGATATCACTGATTTTAAGTAAGCATTCCAGTTGTGCTACACCGATAAAAACGTTTCGCTGCGTATGCGATAGCACGGTAATATTAATATTATTACCGTGGCGATAGGCCGCCAGTGCTCACTCACATTTGCGCACTGCATTTCATGAAGCTTCGCGTCTGTGCCTTCCTTATTTGTGTGCCCGTATTTTAAACGTACTCTGAAATGTAATGTATGCGCAGTTTTGACATATATCTATGTACGTACGCACGTTTCGCTACTTTTTGTGAGAACCCTGTTTTATCGTCAACATCCGATGATTTCTGATTGATTCCTCTGCGATGCGCACTGTTTGCGTGCTAGATATTAGTGTTGGAATAATTAGCATCCGCAATAATAATTAATTGCAAAGGGCCTTTTAGAAATTATTTAATTAATCGTAGATGCTAAAATTAATTATTGCTAATTTTAGCATCGATCCCAGTAATCGTCTGCGTTCGAGTCCTGCGCTGCTATCATGCGAAAGGGTGCGGCCAGAGTGCACTCAGATTCAGAGTCAGATTCAGATTCTGAAAATAAGCGCGAGAAATAAACAGTGTAGTCTAAGCAGGTTGCCTGCTTTTTCTCGCGCTTTGTTTTCTGAGTCTAAATCTGAATCTGAATCAGGGGTGCACTCTGGCCGTACCCTTCGACTACACTGTTTATTTCTCGCGCTTGTTTTCAGAATCTGAATCTGAATCTGAATCTGAATCTGAGTGCACTCTGGCCGCACCCAAAAACACAAGACCATGCTAATTCGCACCGTGGCGCTAACTGATTGTCGTGCGTGCTATGTGCTAACTGCTAATGCTAATGTCATTCGATGCGAATTAATATGACTCAACGCAATCCGACAGTTCACGAATGAATGGAAATGAGTGAGAAGAGAAATAAAATGAAATACTTATGATCAGGGTCCATTATTCTATAGTTATTTTTTTCTTAATTAATGTTTCGCACTTGTTGCGTAGGTCGTAGGTTAAGTTCAGTCAGGTTAATAATTAAGTTATGACATCGATCGTGTGATTGATATTTCGGTGTGGACCGGAAAATGCTAAATTATAAACAAATAATTCACAAACAAATAGTTCGGAGTTATTTCTTAACCCAACAGTGATGTAAAAAATTTCCTTCGTCCTCTCTCTTTCCTTCCTTAGATATATCTGTTTTCCTGCCATTGATATTATTATTATTTTCTATAACACCCCTCTTTTTCTCCTTCACATTTATTTATCTTTCTATTATGGGTTGCCTGGAAGAGATTGCTGCCTAGCAATAAGGCCGCCTATATTGTGTACGTTCTATCTATCATGTTTTTTAATTTACTTGTGTTTTCTTGTATGGTGTATTACAATAAAGAATATTATTATTATTATAATTATAATATGTTCTGTTGTCGTAATGAAGAAACATTAGCATTTCACAAATTACAGCTATTCATAATCAAATTAAAAACGATTTTTAGCAAATAGCATAGCAATAGCACATAGCATGCAACCTCAGGCGGCTAGAAATAACAATATAAAATCGTAAGCGTTAGCGTTTCCCAAAGCATTTCCGTTAGGCGACTGGCCCCCTGAGTCGCGCTAATGTGTTTATAAAAAGTGTATAAGCACTTAAAAAGATCGGCGGTTATACCGTATCATCCCCTGCTCAGGGGATGATCGCTTCAGAAGAAGCTTTTAGTCAGGAAGAGTCTGACATAATCTTGCAGCTGACTATAAGGTATCCATGAGGATTTCACACCCGCTCCCCCGCCTGAGAGGAAACGAGAAATTCGGCGGTTATCATGTCATTTAAAAAAAACATGTCGTATTGATTTGGAGTTTGAGACGCAGTTTGACTTTGATTCAGGTATTTTAGTTGAGTTACATAGACTGATGTTAATTGCTTTCTCTAATTTCCGATGTAGAAAACAAAGCCTCCTGTTTGGAGGGTAGACCGATACGTCTGCCAATAACAGCCTACCCGCAATTACTTAAGTTACTCCGTGATCATGGCGCTTGCAACAGTGCCAAAATATCGGAATCTCGATAAAAACAAAGTACATGTGTTGATAATACTTTTGCTATAACTGTTCTGATTGTCTTAATTTAGAGAAGAACAATTTATTTTATTTTGTGTTTTGTTTTTATATAACTTTAAATAATTTTTATTTACGTATATTCTATATAGTTTGTTAGTATTATCTTTTTCACAATTAATGAATTAGTATACACATTATTATTATTATTCGTGATTTTATAGAATCAAATAAAATTTAATACCTATTTTAATTTATTATAGATAGATATTATATAAATTCTAAATTTTAATAGTCAGTTATGGTACTTATTAGCGTTTTTATGTAATCAAAGGTGTCACTCACCCTCTGTAATTAATTGATTGCTGTGCCCGACGGGGTCCATGATTGTGCATATTATTTTGTAACATCTTGTATTACTTATGGAAAGCAATAACATTTTGAGTAGGTATTGAGTATTTAATTCTCATGATACAGTCACGAATAGTTAGAAGCATCGCTCCTTTCCTTAAACCGCTGGAAATGACTTAAGCAAAACCACTACTTTGCTAAGTTTTATCGAGACATCAATTTTAGGGCATTAATCCTAAAGCTTTATTAGCTCTCGGCTTAGTGAGTGGTTTACATTAAGCGAAGAAGTTTAGAACAGTAAATGTACCTATAATACTTAGATAATCTTGCAATGTATACATATATATCTACTCTTAATATTAACACTATTTTTTCTGAAATCCTGAATATATTTGGAAGACCTATCTATATATGTAGTATATAAATAGGTTTAAAAAAAAACCAAAATCTAATATGTATATTCATCCCAAATTACAGCATTCTTGTATTAATAATTCTATGCTCAGCTGCGGACAGACGGAAGGACGGACAGATGAGCGGATGGACACTGCGAAACTTACAGCGTTCTCTTGAGACTATGTATCTGTTAGGTTGGGCAAAAAGTTTCTTTGCATTTTATATGAAATTCAAATCATTTTTTAATAAAGTTTATTTACATTTAACTAATGTATGTAGGTGCCATTTTGTTCGATAACTTTATGCCATCTTATAGGTAGGTAACATGATCCCATTGATATAAAAATTTTGGAGCTTCGCAACAAGTGGTTTTGGCAGTCCTCTCGTGATGTAAACCTGACACTGCCTAAATAATTCTAAAGAGACCGAAACAGGTGGAAATCTGAAGGTGCAAGGTCAAGACTATACGGCGAATGCATTAACACGTCACAGTCAAACTCTTTTAATATTTGCTAAATGGCTAAAGAGGTCTAGCGTTAGCATGATGAAAAACCACACCCTTCTGTTATGTTTTTCCGGCCTGTTTCTCTCAACTTCTTTCTTTGCAGTAGAGTTCAGAATTAATGGTCCTGCCTAATGGTAACATCTCTTATTGAATAATGCCCTTCTACTCCCACCATATACACAGCTTCACCTTGTTGCGAGTTAACCCGGGTACGCCAGAGTCTGTGAGCCTGGCCGGCCTTTGACCACGACCTTTTTCGCACGTTCTTGTCGTACGTGATACACTCTTCATCAACAGTTATCAGCTTCTTCAAAAATGTTTCGGTTTCATTACGTCGAATAAAGAATCACAATTGAGTACACGGTTCATTAGGTTTCTTTCAGTGTGATCGTGAGGCACCCAAATATCGAGCTTTTTTGTGAACCCAGCTTTATATAAATGCGCCAAATCTGTTTCCAATTCCCAGTTCTTCAGCTACGTCGTAAATACGGATATGCCGATCTTAATCCACTTTTTCAAGAAAAGCATCCATTTTATCCGTAACAGGGCTACCAGAGCGACGTGCATCTTTGAAATCAAAATTTCCGAAATGAAAACGCTTAAACCTAGGGGGAGATTGCTCAGCTTCCATACATGTTTAGCCTAAAGACCAATAATCATAAAAAATTGTTTCCTAGATTCGAAATTATATATTAATTACTGTAGAAACGAATATTATTGACGGACACCCCTGAGAACTTCTATAAACCATATACACTGAACATATTAAAATAATAAAAAACAAATAAGTTATAAAGTAAACTAGGGAAATCAAGCCAAGTACCGAAATTATGGATTAGATTCAGATATATAGAGCATGTAGATTAACAGATAGTTGCCTGTTTTTAAAGTTAATGCATAAGAGTAACTTTTAAAATCAGGTGTCATTTCCCGTTATTATAAGATACTCTGTGACAGAAACTGTGTGATGATTGTGAATGAGCCACAGATTAACCATATTTTAGCTTTTTAGTGTATCACACCTTATAATTTTATTTATATATTATTTTATAGTCAGGGAACGTAGGCCCATAGATAGATATCTTAAAGTCTAACATATATACAGATTATAATGTGGTTATAGAGGTGTTTGGCAAAAAATGTATGGCAATAGACTTTATGATGTCGCCTACCATCTATAATAATTGTCTGAGCACATTTGCATCTAGTGAAATTGATAATATAGTTGTGGATATTAATACCACAGTGTAATAAAAAAAATGATTTATTTTATCGATCTTTACAAAATAGATTTGATTTTATGTTATATAAACAACTTCGATCAGTCTTTGGCTGAATGTTACTACACCCATAGCCATTAAAAATGATTCGTATGTTTTCCAAACCGGTAAAATTAAAAATCCTTTTTAAAGTAAATATATTATACAAAGGTGTCCGTTGAAGTCTAATGACTGTAAATTAAATTATAAATTACGCCAAGAATTACCGTGTATGTCAATATTTTTTGTGCATTTGGGCCAATTTGAGCAATCTCCTTTGTGCTACTCTACAGACACTACACTAGATCCATAAACATCACAGGTTCGCGGCCTGCGTTCTATCCTATCTTCAATATTTAATATACTTTCTCTCCGAATAGCAATGCCGTGGGACGCCCTGTATATAGTTTATTATCTAAATTTGGCAACATATGATAGTTTTCATAACATCATCATCATCATCATCAGCCTATTAATGTCCCCACTGCTGGGGCACAGGCCTTCCCTATGGATGGAATAGGGAGGTTGGGCCATGACCCACCACGCGGGCCCAGTGCGGATTGGTGGGTGCTAACGACTGCAGATGCAGCCGGGACCAACGGCTTAACGTGCGTTCCGAAGCACGGAGGAGCTCGAGATAGTAATTTTTGGTCACCCATCCAATGACCGACCACTGCGAAAGTTGCTTAAGTTCATCGATCGCAGCCAAACGCGCTTACCACTTGCGCCTTCGAGCTCCTTCATAACAACAAGAGTTTTCATAACGGAACCGGAAAATACCTAAGCTCATGTGGGATTGTCAAAAAAATACTATAATGCGGACGAAGTCGCGGGCGGAGAATAGTAAACAATAATTGATAATAATAATATTTAGTATGCTCTATAGGCCTTTCTTTACAAATTGGTGCTTCAATACCTAAACTAGGTCTAGCAATTGAGGAGCTGGCGAACAAAACGGTATAATTACGCTTATCCGCGTTGCCGTAATATACGGCAATTTGAGCTCATAATTTCAGATTATACGGCATACGGCAGGTTTGTCATTACCGTATAATAATATACGGCAATCCAATCTGATTTTTTTGAACCGATTTACAAGCATAATGTTTGAGTTAATTACGATTCCAACAAAACATCGTATGAAATTGTAGTTTAGGTGCACGTGCAGTATAACTAAATTAGTTTCTGAAACTGTAAATGGAACTCTTTTGGCGAAGCAATCTATCAGAAATCAAGTAAACTGTACAACATATTAGCCCGTCACATGTGGCTGAAAATTAAAAACAAGGGCAAATACAGTATAAATAAAAACAACAGCGAAATAGTTGTCTATCAAAAATTTGTATGACGGTGATATTAATGAGTAGGTTATTTTTTTATCTGTTACCTTTATAATATACTAACTATTAATTAGTTACTAACTACCTATAAATTTTAATAAATAAAATTAGTTAATACGGCAATATCATGATTTTTATTTAAAAATACGGCAATCTGATTTATCGAATAATGCAACTCTATCAAACTTGATGGCAACACTCACGCATATGGTCAAACTACTGTTCACCAGCTCCTCAATTTTAAATTGTAAAAGTTTGTCCTTCAATGTAAGTATCTGCTGTGTGTCAACACAAAAAAACTTATATAAGCTTTGTGGAAAAAATTGCAGATGTTTTTTTTTGCTGCCATTAAAGCGGGGCAGTTGGAACGTAACATCTTTTATAGTTCTCGATATTGACGTTAACAGTCGCAGAAAAGGAACTTTTTAACATAAATTTCGGGCAGGTATCTAAAATGTGAACGATTTAACGACCCAACTGGCATTTCTCAGAGGCATTATATTTCTTCTCCTGCCTAAATTCAATAAAAATCCATCGCCGGAATGTGTTTGCGCGCATATCGTCCAAATATGTTTGATATTTCTACTATATTTACGCTGATCATTCTTGTTTTGTGTAACATTCGATATTCTTTGCATAAGGTTTGTATTGTCCCACTTGTCCCACGGTGACTATGAACGAGAAGTCCTGAGCAAAATTGCACGCGCGCGCTTCAGACTGCCAAACGAGCACCGCTGTCCCGAGCATCGTAGGTAGTCAAATCGAGCCTCCTACAAGAATGCCACCAAACCTTAAACAAGGTAGGGTCAAGCAATTCTCCGGCTAGGCCGGGAGGCTGCTAGGTGCGGAGACGCGGAAGAATCCCTAAACGGGGATCCCGCGGCTTCGCGCTAAGCAGCTTGGAGGGTATTCGCAGGACTTTTTTAGCGGATATTATGCCGTAAAGCGCCCGTAAGAGTTGCGGGGTCCTCGGTGGATAGCCACTGGGGGGCCCGTAAGTCTTGCGGGAGCCAGGTGTGAGGTCCATTCGGCGGTGTGCCTCTTAAAAGGTGCCGTCGTCTGTAAATAGCATTTTTTACCTGCGTTATAAAAAAAAAGGGTCTAGCAATTCTATTACCATCCAATGGATCAAGGGACACAGTGTGTCTGTGTGACACGGGGTGTCCCCCTATGCAGAGGATGCATGGAGGCAGAGGAAACAGCTACTCACATTCTGCTGGAATGCAACGGAGTGGCTGAATACCGGGCGCAATACCTCGGCTCACCAGGAAATCTTCAAGAGGCAGTCACCAATGTGAAGGTGATGTGTTCCGCCAGGAACACCCCCAGGGCTCACGCAAAATAGGCGCCATAAGGACGTCGAGTTGCGGAAACGCCCGTAGAAGAAGAAGAGCACCGCTGAGCGAGTATTTTCTTTGATAGCTCACAAGGGCAACGCACAGCATGAAACTAGTGGCGCGAGTTGATGAGGAGTATGCACTAATTGATTTGATAGGGTGCCCATTTTTGCGTGATTCTTTCCCCATTCCAAAGTCAGCTAATATTTTGTTAATATTAAAATTATCTCTTATCTATTAGACAAGTCCGTCCGTCTGTCTGTGGTGCTGTTTCAGCGGCCAAACCGAGAGATAGATAAAGAGAATATTTAAGTTATAAGTTAAGAATAGTCTGATAAGACTACAAACCGGATTTGAGTAACGTAGCACTTCCGGTTTTCGAGAAATCACGAATTTCAAACGAAACCACACAAAATCTCCGAAGTTCTCAATTAATTAAATACATTTTTTTTTTAATCAGGTTTTGGTGAACATTTGGTTCACTGGTTTGCTAGTATACACCTATTAACAAATAAATCTGCCAACCGTCTAACAAAAGATTTGATATTTGCGACTTATCGCATTGTTCAAGTTTAACCTTACAGAAGACCACAGTAAAATATACTTTCTTAAGTGGTTTTGTATTTCTGTCGGTAAGTGAAGTTCCAGGGGTCCACAGGATATGGGATTGGGACAGGGTGGGACACACGTCATGACTGATATTTTTGGTATCGCTCGCGTCTTTAGGCTAAATTAATCGCTAGCTATCAAGCGGGCCATACGCTTAAATGCCATTCCTATAACATGAAAAAACAATTACTACTGTAAGCAACTGCTCCCTTCAAACTAAGTAATTTCTTTTTAGCATAAACACTCATTAAGGTTGTTGAACTCTTTCGAATGTACTGTAATTTTAGGAGCGGTAAATGTTAAAAACTCAGCGTCGCATAATAAATTATTCGTACATTTTTTTTGGGTAAACTCGTTTTTCTGTGAAGATGGAAGAATATGACGATTCATAATTTCTGCGATTTTTCATTAGGTCGTTACTCCTCATTTTAAAAAGCACCTCTCTTATTTCATCTTAAGTACTGGGAATATTCAAATGACGAATGAAATGGAAATCCCGCGGTGTCCGCCGAAACCGGGACGTTAATCGCTTTGATCATGCGACAGCCTGTTGACAGTTGTTGACAGCTACTAAATGGGTACACTTGTTTTACACTTTACGACGCGGCGACGACAAACGAGTGAGTTTGCTTCATACGCACGCGAATAAACTAGAATCACGCACCTTTTCAACTGAGGCCGCTTGACAGAGGATCCGAATTACAGTATACATTTGTTTAAGCGTCGTGTGACTAATTCGTAAGCGTAATATTGTAAGCGTCTGTAGCGCGAGTCATAAGCTACAATATACGAAAAAAATAAAAATTATGTAGACAACATACACATACTTTTTAAACGAAGTTCCTTTTCGGTATCGTGAAAAAATCCGTCACAACCTAGCGAGGGAGCTAGGTGGGTGACCATTGACGGCAGTGGCTGTGGTAGGAATGCACGATATATATCGATATTTCAAAAAATATCGATATATGTAAGCGATATATCGCTTCAATCTGATATTATCGAATCGTCTAGTATCGACTGTAGTATCGATATATTTCATTCGATATATCAAATACAGTATCATATTCCATTTCTTATCTTTATAGCAACTGATTCCTTTAAATCTGCTTTAAATGTAAAATTGTCAAATCTGAGTAAGAAAGGAAACGTAATACCCCGAATTATTGAAAAACTAGCCTTTGCAATAACGAAACACACACGTGAAATAATACTCTCCGCGAGATCAGCACTAGCAGCAAAAATTGTATAATCTGTGTCTTTGGTCACTTGTTTCAGTCATTGGCTTCGTTTTCAGTACAAAATAACCGATATTTATATAACTTCCATACTGGTCTACTAGAAAAGAAAAAGTTGCTATTCTTTCCGCACAGATAATATGAGCTGATCGAGAGAATGAGCAAAAATTTGATCATCACTAGTTTGATTCCGTTTTCCACCTTTATGCCAATTAACATGCTAAGCATGACTTTTGGGTCGTATGGCCTTGGATCCTGTTTACCCCGTAAGGGATAAAGACGTGATAAAATGTATGATTTATAAATAAATAAAGTTGATCTGTTTTTCTCTCTATATGTTTTGACTTATATTAACTTGATCCCGATTTAATATTATAGGCTAGTTAAATACAAGTAATTACTTACGATATTTTTAAAATATCGATATATTTGTTCGATATATCGCAAAGTATTGATACAACACTCCGATTATTTATTTATATCGAAAAAATATCGATATTTTTTTACTTGAACATCCCTAGGCTGTAGGCATGGTTTATAGTTTTGTTTAAGAGCGGATGCGAGCTGAGAGACATTTGAGAAATAGGTATTTGGAAAAAACTATTGCTGTGGTTAACGCTGAAAATTGCATATAAAAATTGCAAATTTCAAAGTTTAGCTCTCGACGATTACCCCTTGGAAAATTAGATATATGTAAATGTATCTAAAAGAAATTTTACCCATACAATAATACGTAGTTATACTATGCCTCTATGTTTTGGTTTTGTTGTAAATGCTTATTAAATCTCCACACTAGATGTCTTTAGTGGTGATAAAAATTTGTAAAAAAAAATAAGCATTGGACACAGTGCGGATTGGTGGGTAGGATACTTTTTTATGGAATAGGGAGATTGGACCATGGTTCTACACACAGGCCCAGTACGGATTGGTGGGTGGTATATGAATATTTATTACCTCATTCCAACCGAGTTTTCCAGGACACTCACGCAATTTTTTTCTGTAGATTTTTATATTTACACTATCAAGAAAGTTCTCGCAATTTTCGACCGCGTTTTCTTTTTTTATATATATAAATTTTTTTATAGCGTAGGCAAATGACTCTACCCCACCTGATGTTCAGTGGTGATAAAGTTCAAACGCGAAGAGAGCTGGTACAGCAGTTATAAACTGCTACACCAACCATCCTCACATTGCCGGCTCGCAAAAATGCTTCCTCACGCCTCTCTTAAAGGACCCCAGATTATAGGAAGCAGGGAACACGTGCGCGGGTAAAGAATTCCACTTACGAATAGTACGACAAAGAAATGAGTCACCAAATTTCTTTGTTCGTGTAGGAATAGTGTAGGAATATAATAATAGTTTTTTAAATATTTTTATTTAATACAACATTTTAGTTTTCTTTGTTACAGAATCAACTGTGGGACGAGTTCGAACTAGAGGACGCCACATTCGCAGAGTGCAGCATCAACAACGCAAACCACAGCTTTCAAGTAAGAATTTATGTATTCTATATTGTGTTGGAGGATATGGTTTCCACACTTGGTCCTTAAGTAGACCATTATACGTTAGCCATAGCGGCAGATTACTCCAACCAGCCTACCTCCCGCCAGAAGCAGATCAGCGTTCCCATTCTTCTCAGGGCATCCGCGAGGGATTCCAGAGTACATAGAGTCGCGCGGATCTGGACGACAACTGTGCAATCAAGGAGCATATGTGCCACCATTTCTTCGGCCTAAATGCATACTCTGCATAGGGGACTATCAGTGATACCTAGAGTGCGAAAGTGTTTGTTGAATTTATGTATTCATTTCTACCACCACCACCAGTTTGGGCCATGACCCACCACGCGGGCTCAGTGCGGATTGGTGGGTTCTAATGACTGCAGATGCAGGCGGGACCAACGGCTTTACGTGCGTTCCGAAGCACTGAGGAGCTCGAGATATTAAATTCTTGGTCACTCATCCAGTGACCGACCACTGCGAAACTTGCTTAACTTCAATGATCGCAGACGAACGCGCAAACCACTTGCGCCATCGAGCTCCTCTCCACCACGGAATATAATAGAACGGAAGCTTCAATTTCACGAGAGGGCGTGCGAATCCGCGGGAAAATGTTTGTTAATTCTTATTATAGTGACTGCGCCTAGGTAGACGTTCAACTGTTTAATCTAGATATTTCGTGGATCACATAAGCCGGAGCCGAAAAATAAACAGAAAATGCGAAAGGAACCTTTCCTATACAAAGCCTTAAACAGCGGCCATTTTTATTTCGATCTAAGTTAAAATTACGGAATTAATTTTATACTTCTGTATAGCAATGTTCATAATTACATGTTGGCAATTAGAGAGTAATTAATGTACACCTATCGCGGCTCCTACCTGTACTTAAAACAAAGCTCTTTTTTTGTTAAAAAAAATCTACACGAATGCAATCATCAAATCTGTAACATTCAATGTAACATTAACTGATATGTACTAAAGGATTCATGTAATGCATAAGGATCTCTAGCAAACGGGCTTTATCTCCAGCTCTCTCAAAGAACTGCATTGTTATTACTGTTTTGTCATTCAATACCCTTATTATTATTTATTATTATTTATTTATTTTGTACACACACAATTAAATATTACATAAAAGAGAAACAAGAGACATGTACAAGGGCACTGCTTATTTCATAATGAAATTTCTTCCAGCAGGCCCGCGAAAGGAAAGAACATAGATGAGGCAGTCAGTGTGTGATCCTGAATAAATATAACATAATACATATGCAATACATACAATAACATACAATACATTTTAATTAATTATAATGTTACTTTGTGACTTTGTGGGAGAAAATAAATAAATCATTCATTCATTCATTCAATCGGCAAGTCTTTTTCTTTTTTTTTCCTGTTACTACCTAGCTGTTCGCACACCTATTTTTATTCTAAAAGTCAACACTATTAGCATATTTGGAAAAACGAAATTTCTCTTGAAATAAGATAATTTTATACAATGCATAGGGTACTGAAATGTGTTTTTATAAATTTCTGGTATTTATGTACTATATATAAAATTCTCGTGTCACAATGTTAGTTACCATACTCCTCCGAAACAGCTTGACCGAATTTTATGAAATATTATATGCATATTCAGTATGAGAATCGGTTACTATCTATTTTTCATACCCCTAAGTGATAAGGGTTGTCCACCCCTAACATTTATTTAGATTTTGGTTTTTTTTTTTATTTGTTTATAATGTGGCATTAAAAATACATACAGCTCTAAATTTTCACCCTTCTACCACCCATATTTTAAACGAAACCACACAAAATCTCCGAAGTTCTCAATTAATTAAATACAGTTTTTTTTTTTGGTGAACATTTGGTTCACTGGTTTGCTAGTATAATAATATTTGAGTATACTCTGTGTGCATATTTAGATGCATTTTGTTCTGATAAATTTTTCTCCTGATTGAAGTAGACATTTTCACTATATTCGCAATAGTAAATAGAAAGAGACATCACACGTCATAATTGAGCATTAATTTTAATCTCTGAGTGCGTCAGTAATGCCTGTTAATTGACCTGGTTTTTTTGCGGCACAAACACCGATGCTCCAATTATTCACATTTTGCTTAAATAACTGAACTTCAAAGTGTCTCATTGCGCACAACTGAACAATTCTCATGTTTCAAGTTACAGTTTGTGGATGCCATCTGAGGAATCAAAGTGCTTGCCCAGCCATGCTAGTGTACTGTAACAATTATAAGTTAACGCTCTGTAACAATATCTGGCTTGAGATGAAATTAGTGATCAATTAACAATGTCGATAGTGGAGATGGCAGGTGAATTCTAGTAACAATAGACCGTCTTTTATTAATTGAAAGAGGTGCGTCCATCTATTATTAAATTTACACATAGTGTCGCCGTACACGAGCCACACGCCACAACCACAAACGCCGCCACGAGAAGCTAGAAGCGGCTACTAAAGTGGCTGAAGCGCGCGACAGCGGCCGACTAAGGTAAGGGAGAGAGGGGTGGGGAATCGCGCGAGTGACGTGTGGCGGCGTTTTGTATCAGCGCATTAAGTGGCCGGTGCGGGCCACAAGAAGCGAGCAACGACGATTTGTCCATATATAATGTATGAAAATATGCCGGTGGCGGCGTTTTGTGGTTGTGGTCGGTGGCCCGTGTGCGGCGACACTTATACTTGACTAATAAAAACCCTGCTTTCTTGTATTGTTTTAAGGGGTCCGTACCACAAAAGGAAAAACGAAATCCTTATGGGATCACTTTATTGTCCATCTGTCCGTCTGTCTGTAAAGACCCTTTATCTCGGGAACGCGTGGAGATATCGAGTTGAAATTAAAAATCATATGCTCGGATCTACGGTACCTTGAGGCTGTGAAAACTGTACACTTAGCACGAACCAATATCGAATTCGAATAGTTTGCGAGTCCGAAATATCATCTACAGCAAACTTCTTAGTTAACGTAAAAACCATGCGTAAAACGAAGCGTATGCGTCTCGGGACGTACGACAGTAGTAAAAACTTAAACTATCCTTTTTTGAGCACATAAGATTGGTAGGTGAAAAGCGAACTGTACCCCTAGCACGAACCATTATCGAATTCGAATAGTTTACGAGTGCGAAATGTCAATGTCAAATTTTGTATGGAAACTTGAACACCAGCGCCACAAAGTACGAGAACGAGAGACTAAAAATCAGTACACATTTGACAATGACATTTCGGACTCGCAAACGATACGAATTCGATATTGGTTCATGCTAGGGGGGGGTACAGGAGGGAAGGAAGCGGTTTACCCTCCCATAAAATTATAACTTCATGTTCTTCCAAAATAGTTACTGCCGTTATGTTGCGTACCTACAAATTTGTACGGAACCCTCGTTAGGCGAGGCCGACTCGCACTTGTCCAATTTTATTTTTCATTTTATTTTTATATTTATTTATTAAGGCCAACTAAACAAACACCAAATAAAAATACAAACTGAGAAAGAAATAAATAAAACAATTCTTAGTGCTGCCTTACTTAAAGGCTGCCACTGCATGCGTAAAAATTTACTTACGAAGTAGACTTACGATAAACAAAATAAGGAAACCTAGTACTAACACTTCAAAACCATAAAACTTAATATTTGGTACATATTCATTAGGTACTATTAGCTTTTTAATCCTTAATTTTATTTATCTAAGGAACGATTTTTCAAAACTTAACTGTTCAAATACTCAATCAATTAGAGAGAGATGTCATCCGTCACATTACACCAATTAACACAAGCCAACTCTTAATTTTGACCGTATTATACGATTTCAGACATGAGGTTTATCCAGTGTTCGAGAAATCAGTCCTTAGTTAATCTTCAATCGTCCGTTATCTCCTTTTCAAAGTTTCTTCGACTTTTAAGCTTATATGTCAAGTCAATGCGCATAGAACATCCAAAGGTCACGTAGATTTCAATCGAATTTCAGAAGACTCTCATCTAATAAGCCATCGCATTACAGGTCACGAACATCCCGTGCCTAGGAGTTAACAGGACAGGTCCTCGAACTCTTTGATCCTTAGTTCTCTATTAAATAAAACGATTCGTCTGGCCAAACACTGATTGCTAGCCCAAGGTATTAGTTCAAATCCAATTGTAATAGTAAATGATTCACGGACAATTAAACAGGGCAAACTAAGTAACGTTGTTTAGTCTGATCTCCCCGGTATGATTTAGGTTTCATAGTTATAAGAATCTTTATCTTTATGTTTTCATTTATTTTTAAGCATTTAACTGCTAGATGTTTAAATCTAAAGAAAAGTTCTTTCAAATGTTTAATACTTGAAAAAGTATTCATTTGACATTGTGGGTTACCTACAATGCGAAGAGATGGCGCTGCCTTGCAGCTTAAGGCTTGGAAAACTTCGACGCGGCGAATAGGGCCGTGGTAGCATAATGGTCAGTACATTCGCCTGGATTGCGAAGGATGCGGTTTCGAGTCCCGTCCGCTGCCTGGTCCGCGTGGATTTTTTTTTTCTAGTAAACTTTTCTTTAGATCTTTATCTTTCTTCCACAATCTCAAAACACTTCTTTTTTTATTTGGATCAATAAACAGTTTCACAAAGTAATTTCTTAATAATAATATGGTTTACGTATTTGTGAAACCAACACCGTTGACCACAGATAGTTAAAGAAATAGTTTTTTTTTACACCCTTTTGAAGCAGATATTAGTCATATCCACTTTTCATGTAATTCAAAATAAGCTGTAAATTGTGTAAATGATGTTGATTTCAAGTTAACAGGATATTTAAATTACATTTTTTGAATGAATAAACATTGAGACTAAATATATCACATTTGAAAAGTTTAAGAATAGAATAGAATAATTATTTATTTGCGTTTGAACAGGGTAAAGGTCATAAATAGTTACACATAACTATACTGTAGGTTTCACCTCAGTGAATATGTTATAAGCTTCGGTGAGACGGTACATAGGTGAACGTTTTCCAGAATTAGTACGACAATGCTTTGTAATAAATAGTTTATCGGTACGGCATGGTATGCCTTTATACGCGGTCTCAGCGGCACTTGATAAAATATTCTATTTATGATTTCAGTACAGTCATATTTATTTTGGCAAACGCCATACAGTAACATAGTCTGTAGTTGTAACCTTCTTGACTTTAGGGGCCGTTCATAAAATACGTTCGCATACAAGGGGGGGGGGGGGGGGGGGAGGGGTCTTGCTAAGTGTGACAAGATGTGACAAGGGGGGACGGGGGGTCTACGGCAACGTGACGTTCGTCGTTTATTAAAAAAATTTAAATTAGTATTTCTTTCAACTATTTTTCTTTCTCAATTTTCATCAAGATAGAAAATCATTTATTTCGTATAGTAAACATATAGACATTCAAACGTATATAGTTTTATTATACAATAAATTGTAACTTGATATATTTACTCATGTTTATTTTTCGACATTAGCGCATATTTATATATTTGAATTTTTATTATAAAAACTAAATAAATATTTAAATTCTTAAAATTTGTGTACTATCAATTGAAATTAATCATACTTGGGGAGGGGGGGGGTCTCCGTTTTTGTGACGGAATATTTCAAGAGGGGTCACAGAAAGTGTGACACAGCGTGACAATAGGGGGGGAGGGGGTCGGAAAAAGCTGATTTTAGCGTGACGTATTTTATGAACGGCCCCTTAGTGGCAAATTTTTATAACATATGACAATGTATAATAATATAATTTTATATGAGAACAGTAAGTAAAATAGATTGTGTGAGACTGGTGCCTGAACCGCCCCACAACAACAGCTAACTAACTAGAGGTCCGAGTCTCAGAGACGCCCTCTAGTTGGGACGACCCCCTCAGGTTCGAGTGGTCTAGACTAGAGGCTTCAGACAAAGAGGAGACTTCCCCGCGTGGGGAGATGACCTCCGCCTGGAATACCTCTAGAGGCACTCGTCAATTCTCGGCCTGAGGTCCCCTTAGCATCTCGCCGTCCCCAAACCCGATGACGCTGTAAAGGTCATAATATGCGACCAACAGCGTAACACTAAAAAAAAAATGGTGTCTGAACTAGACAGAACGCCTGTATCTCAGAGCACCAGGACTCTTCCTGCCCTGGAGAATGAATAATGAGCAGATTATAAGGTCATTGGTCTGACACTAAAATTGTAGGTATTGGAAAAATATCTTTTTTTTAATAGTGACACGAACAGTGGCGGGGCAAGACCTAAATTTTATGTGGGCAAAACAGCTTTCGCGAGGCCCCTTTCTATGGCGACCTGAAGACGGATTTTATAAAATAATAAAAAAAAGAAATTCGCTGTTAAACAATGCATACAATTTTTTGAGGCGAGAGGCCCCTTATAACTCGAGGCCGTAGGCGGTGGCCCACGTCGCCCACGCCTTATGCCGCCTCTGGACACGAATACGCTTAAAATAAGAATAAATACTTACAAGCTTTGATTACAATCAAAGCCTACGCATAAACAACTTGGTTTAATGCTATAACGAGTATGTAAGTATATTTAATAGTAATAGGGGTGATGACGGAGTACAGTAAACGAAATTCTATTTAGTCCGTCAGTTAGATGATCAAAACCTAATGGACACGTATTTTTTCTCTGGGCAATTAACCAAAAATTGACAAAGTTATAGCGCGTCAAAGTTTGGGAGTGGGAGTTACGTGACGTCACTTTTAAGTGAAAATTGTACCAAAACGTGACGTCATGCGACTTTTCAAATCAATATATCTCTGCAATGTTTGTATTATGTGAAAAAAGAAAAAATACGTGTCCAATACTTTTTGATAATCTACCTGATAAACGAAGAAAAAAAAATAGTCATCATCCCTATTCAAATGTTACAGTATGAGAGGGATGAGGTTAGGTTAGGAAGTATATATAGGTATTTATGGAAGTAAATCTTCCGTTTCTTTGTATGTTAAGTTGATTTCAGTATTTTCTAACGACTGCAGATGCAGGTGCTCTGAATAATAGGTTTTTGGTCACCCATCCAATGACTGACAATTGGGACAGTTGCTTTACTTTCACGATCGCGGAACGAATGTTCTAACCACCTGAAGCCATCGAGCTTCACATCTCACTTTTAGCTTCTATAACTATATTTTACTATAATTTCGATTGTCTAATATACTGTCTTCTTTAAACACCATCGCAAAATTTTGTCCTGTAACGATGAATAGCTAACTTTAACAGCCTTGAAGATTTTTTTTATTAATAAACTAGCGGTCGACCGCGATTTCGCCCGCGTTAAAGTTGCGTTTTAGTTTTCATAATCCCACAAAAACCTAACATTTATCCGGGCTAAAAAGTATCCTATATCTCAATCCAGGTCATAAAATGTATGCGTTCTAAATTTCATTCAAATATGTTCAGTAGTTTGTGCGTGATTGAGTAACACACATAAGAAAGTTTTTCACATTTTTAAGAACATTAATAGGATGCTGACAGCTTTCGTAACTTATTTGAATAGGGTATTTGCAGTATTAAAAATAAAGTGCCAATTATTAGCATCTGTGTTTAGATAGAATATAGGCAGGGGTTTTTTCTATTTAAAAAAAAAATATTCATAACTGTACTAAAAACCTTCGAAAAAGATAATAGTTTTCTTATCTATTGTCACGTGACCCAAAACGCAAGGGATTGGCGGAGCCTAAAATGACGTCACACGCAAGTAAACTTCCGGTTAAAGTGACATTACATTGTATCGTTTGACGTTTTAATAACAGTCGTGTGACGTCACACACTAGTAAGACGCCGTATTGTCTAGAGAAACGTTTTCGCGGCAACTTATAAATTGAGTTTTTGATTTGATTATTTTTACTGAAATACAGAACAGAATGATGAATATTCACTTTTTACGGACTCCATAAACATTAGTAATAAAGTGAGATCGTTGCCTAAAACTTGGCAAATACCCTATTCACATAATGTCATCATCAACTATCAGAAAAAGCACACGTAAGTACCAAAAATGTAAATACGTTTCTCCCCTCGACCTTCAGCTTTTCAGTGGCCCCGCCATGCCTAGCCCATGTACTAACAGCATGTCCGATTCCGGTGCGGCGAAATTGAAACCCGGACACGACCCGAATCCATATTAATAAGCGACGCAATGGTTACTGCTTGTCTTCATTATTATCTAATACAAAATAACGTTTATTTTATAATAATAATAAATAAATAAATATGTACAACACACACCAATTAGCCTAGCCCCAAAATAAGCACTGTACGGCTTGTGTTATTGGATTCCAGCGTTACGGATAGAATACATATACTGTACATATATAAGTACATATATTTATATAGAAATACATATTAAACATCCATGACTGGAGTACAAATGCTCGTATTCATCACATAAACATCTGCCCCCGCCGGGATTCGAAGCCGGGACCTCTCGAGTCGGCGACACCATGAAAACCGGCGTACAAACCACTAGGCCACGGAGGTCGTCATAATATACTAGCAGACCCAGCGAACTTTGTGTCGCCATAAAAATAGGAGCTGGTGGTAGAAATTTAGGGGTGCATGTAGTTATTAATGCCACATTATACAAAATTAAAAGAAATAAAAAAAATCCAAAAAACAATGTTATGACTGGACAACCCTTTTGGCTTAGGGGTATAAAAAATAGATAGTAGCAGATTCTCAGACCTACTGAATCTAATATATAAAATTCTCGTGTCGCGGTGTTTGTGGTTAAACTCCTCCGAAACGGCTTTTCCGATTCTCATGAAATTTTGTGTGCATATTGGGTAGATCTGAGAATCGGACAACATCTATTTTTCATCCCCCTAAATGTTAAGGGTAACCCCTAAATTTTTTTTTTCAATTTTAGATATTTTTTTTTTATTTTTTTATGATACATCATTCAAAAATACATACAACCCTAAATTTTCACCCTTCTACCACCAACCCCTATTTTTTTTATGGCGGTACGAAGTTCGCTGGGACAGCTAGTATGCATATAAAATTTCATAAAAATCGGTCAAGCCGTTTCGGAGGAGTATGGTAACTAACATTGTGTCACGAAAATTTTATATATAAGAAAACTTCATAAGGGAACAATCAAAAAAAGCATCTTTATATTTATATCTTGGCATGATTTGATAAATCGAATTTTCCCGAAAATCCTAGGGATTTTACAAAAACGACAATAAAATTAGAGAATGACAAAATGATTCTGCTCAATCTTACTATGAACAAAATTTATTTCTGGTGCTTCGCCGGCCGCTGCTGCTGCAAACTGGCTACGCTCGTTCGGCTCGCGTCTCATGGTCATCACTAACCTAACCTAAGTGTAAACCCAGAAACCCAAGAATATTTATAATTAAAAAAAATTCACTAGAAAAAATTCCACGCGGACCAGGCAGCAGACGAGACTCGAACCCACACCCTTCGCTATCCGGGCGAATGTACTGACCATTATGCTACCCTGACGGCCGTGTCGAATTTTCTCTAGCCATAGGCTGCAAAGCAGCGCCATCTCTTCGCGTTGTGCACCCACAATGTCAAATGAATACTTTTACAAGTATTAAACATTTGAAAGCAATATATAGCAATTATAGTTATGTTTTTTTTTATTTTTTAAGCATTTAACAGCTAAATGTTTAAATCTAAAGAAAATGAAGGGTGCGGGTGCGAGTCCCGTCTGCTGCCTGGTCCGCGTGGATTTTTTTCTAGTAAACTTTTCTTTGAATTTAAACATCTAGCAGTTAAATGCTTAAAAAATAAAAACAGAGCTATGTATATTTATAATAAGTCAACGATTATATTTGTAATGTTACTGAGGTGACTCGCATTTTCGGAAAAAAAACATTTATATTCAGTTCGATTAAGAAATGTCAACGGCATTGTCTAATTTATCCGCGTTTTAGCTAAATCCCTAGGGTTCTCACGTACATCAAAAAAAGAATAAAAAAAAACTTTTCTAAGGAATAGAAGCTAAGGATAGTAAAAACATTCAGCCTATGTTATTTTTTTTTATGTGTACCTTGGTATGGTTGTTAGTTTTAGTATATTACCATTGTTTTAAAAAAAACTGTGTCATCAATCTTAGGTCCTGCCGGAATCATCAGCGCTGCAGCAGCCCTGGTGTTGCTGTAGTATTAAGCTGAGGCAGGGACCTAGTTGGCTTATTTTGGATTGTTTTTTATTTATGGTAACATGACTATGTTTATAGGTAATAAAAATCATTTCTTCTTCTTCAATATTGTAACTATCAGTATCATAGTTTAGTAAAGTTCAGAGTGCCCACTAGTCCTGCAGCTAAAAAAAATGTCCTTAACTAGTGGTAGGGGAAAAAATATGGACGATTAAGAAAGAGTTCTATTTTGCGTTCAATTTGAATAAAGATATTTTGACTTTTTTGACCTCCACACATTATAAATTTGTTTTTTTTAAGTTTCTGTATGTTTGTTACTCAATCACGCGAAAATGGCTTAACGACTTAGGATGAAATTTTACACACAGACAGCTTATTACCTGGAAATAGACACAAAATACTTTTTATCCAGGGAAACTGTTAGGATCCTGAGGGATTTAAGAAAAAAAGAGTGTGCTTATGACCACACGGCTGAAGTGAAACTTCTTTAGCTTATATCCCCCACTCAACTCCCTATCGCCTCGCCCGATCACACTTTTCGTAACGCGTTCGCCAGTTTACTCCCCAAGTCAAGCATGCGTAAAGAAGTATCACCTCAAGAACTAAATATGACGTAGACGAATTCGCGTGCTGTAGCTAGACTATATATATAAAACTCAAAGGTGACTGACTGAAATAGTGATCTATCAACGCACAGCCCAAACCACTGGACGGATCGTGCTGAAATTTGGCATGCAGGTAGATGTTATGACGTAGGCATCCGCTAAGAAAGAATTTTGATCAATTCTACCCCCAAGGGGATAAAATAGGGAATGAAAGTTTGTATGAAACTTTATCAATTTTAAACCGATCGGGCTGCGACTTTGCATGCAGATATAAGAAGAATAATATAATAACATAGATAAATGTCATTGTGTAAATACAAGCCTGAGAACAAAACTGTAGTCTACACTTCAGCTCTACACCGAAGCGAAGCGAGGGCGGGCCGCTAGTCTACATTAATTTTAAAAGCAACTAAGTAATTAATAGATTTTAGAAAGTTAGCGGCTGGCCTCGGCTACAGATTAAATATTAGTTACCTTCCGCTCCTGGATTCCCCTTCCATCGTGATCAAGATAAATGAGTGTAAAGTTCTCCAAACTTGTATCCATTAGGGTTATCCTTTAATTAAACCTTTTAAAATGAAACTAAAATTTTATACTCGAAGGAAGTTCGGTTTGATTAGACGAAAATTAAATTTCCTCATTTTTAGTAAAAGGAGCCGCCAATCGGACAATGTAAGGTCAAAGGTTCGAGACCCATCTGGTATCTGGCTCAATTATTTTTCTCACATTTTATACCTCCATCCTAAGGTTGTCTGGAAGACATCGGTCTTAGCGAAAGACCGCCCGTTATTGCACTGTATTATACAGGGCGTTTGTTTGTACCATACAGGGCGTCCCACGGGTTTGTCACACCGAAGAAAAGTACAATATATTAAATATAGGTTAAAGGATATTTTACTGAGAGAAGACATCATTTTTTTTCATAATAAGTAGAACTGCAGTCACAGATTTTTTTGAAATCGCCTGATACAACTGGGATTCAAACTCGTGAATTTACACATGACGAATTTTAAGATACTTAAAGGAGATTGCTCAAATTGGCCTAAATGCACAAAAAATATTGACATGCACGGTAATTCTTGGCGTAATTTATAATTTAATTTACAGTCATTAGATTTCTACGGACACTTTTTTATAATATATTTACTTTAAAAAAGACTTTTAATTTTACCGGTTTGGAAAACATACGATTCATTTTTAAGGGCTATGGGTGTAGTGACATTCAGCCAAAGACTGATCGAAGTTGTTTATATAACATAAAAACAAATCTATTTTGTAAAGATCGAAAAAAATTAAATCATTTTTTTTTATAACACTGTGGTATTAATATCCACAACTATATTATCATTTTCACTAGATGCAAATGTGCTCAGACAATTATTATAGATGGTAGGCGACATCATAAAGTCTATTGCCATACATTTTTCGCCAAACACCTCCATAAACACATTATAATCTGTATATATGTTAGAGTTTAAGGTATCTATCTATGGGCCTACGTTCCTTGACTATAAATAAATAAAATTATAAGGTGTGATACACTAAAAATCTAAAATATGGTTATCTTAAAAAATAACAAAAATAATGAAGCTACTGAATATATGGCTATAGAACCTAAATCTCTTAGCTTTCCAAAGAAAGCGAGAGTTTAAAAATTCTCTCTAATCTATGGCTCATTCACAATCATCATACAGTTTCTGTCACATAGTACCTTATTATAACCGGAAATGACACCTGATTTTAAAAGTTACTCTTATGCATTAACTTTAAAAACAGGCAACTATCTGTTAATCTACATGCTCTATATATACCTGAATCTAATCCATAATTTCGGTACTTGGCTTGAATTTCCTAGTTTACTATATAACTTATTTGTTTTCTATTATTTTAATATGTTCAGTGTACATGGTTTATAGAAGTTCTCAGGGGTGTCCGTCAATAATATTCGTTTCTACAGTAATTTGTATATAATTTCGAATCTAGGAAACAATTTTTCATGATTATTGGTCTTTAGACCAAACATGTATGGAAGCTGAGCAATCTCCTTTCATTTATAATATTAATATACTTTCCCTCCGTGTGACAAATCCGTGGGACGCCCTGTATATTTAATATTTTCAATGGTGTTAAATAAAGAGTATTATTTATTGCGTTTATATATTTTTTAAATATGAAGAATCTAAGAATTTTCGTATTTAAAAAATATATAGTTAGTTAGATTTTTATTATTAGAGATCGTAGGTGAATAATGGAACTAAACAGAGCAAAGAAACTCCATTAGAAAAAGGGGCATTTAAAGCTACAAACTTAAGTTGACTTTACACACTCGATAGCCTTGGCTTATATTCTGCCCTAGACGCTAAACTGGCCATAAAGCGAAACTAGGTGATGACCTGAGGAATCATTCATTAGACCCAGCGATCAATAGGAATGCATTAGCACGAAACGGTGAACATTTTAATGATCGGACCACAAAATAGGACGTAACAGAAGGTAATCTCATGTATGTTACTCTTTGCATCCCTACGGTCGGCGGCCGCGCTAGGACTGTCAGCATTGGCTTTACACAAAAAACTATCGCGGTTGTTCGCGCTTAAACTACGCGCGGGAAATACTAAAACTGCCGAATTATCACGACGGCGGCCGACGGGCGTTGTCGGCAACTATCGTTTTTTATATATTATTATAACGGCTCTTGAGAGAAGACAATAGACAGAAAATTTACTCGCTTCGTTTGCTTGCATATGGAATATAATTTATTAATATTAGAAAATGTATTATAAGATTAAATGCATGTAAGATAGCTGATACAGCAGTTCTACCTGCCACACCAGCCATCCTCACCCTGCCGGCCTGCATGTTGCTTCTTCACGCCTCTTTTAAAGGATCCCAGGTTGTAAGAGGGAGGGAACACGTGAGCGGGCAGAGCATTCCATTTACGGATAGTGCGACAAAGAAATGAGTCACCAAATTTCTTTGTACGCGTTGGAATTGTGGCCACAGTAAGACGGTGACAACGTAGGCCAGCGCGCGTGGTCCTCTGAAGGAAAGGGGAAGGTGGGATAAGAGAGAATAACTCCTCAGAACACTCGCCGTGGTACAAACGATAGAACGCGCTTAGTGACGCCACGTCACGGCGTAATTGAAGAGGCTCAAGGTGTTTAGTCACCTCCTCATCGCCTATGATGCGGATCGCGCGCCGCTGTAACCTATCCAAAGCATCGAGCAAGTACTTGGCGGAGCCATCCCAGAGGTGCGAGCAATATTCCACGCAGGACCGCACTTGCGTTTTGTACAACAAGCACAGTTGATTGGGCGTGAAAAAACGCCGCACCTTGTTCAGGACTCCGAGTTTGCGTGAAGCTGTTTTGATCACGGTTTCGATGTAGTCCTTTGGATTCAGGTCTGAGCGAACTTCCATACCGAGCATGGAAATGTTGCTCTGCAGCGGTAGTGTTGTGCCCTGAAGAGATGGAAGGGGAAGGAATGGCGATGTTTTTGCCGTGAAAGCGCAAGCCTGAGTTTTCTTGGCATTGAACCCAACCAAGTTCCTGGTACCCCATCCGGAAATGTGGTCCAAAGCCTGATTGAGTTCAATGACGAGATTTTCCCGTTTCTCCCTGGTTACTGCCTGCCCAGCCGCTGCTTGTCCGAGATACCCCGCATGCACTGTACTATCGTCTGCATAGCAATGAATATTCCCAAGAGGAATCAAGTCATTGATATGCAGCAGAAAGAGAGTGGGGGATAGGACGGAGCCCTGGGGAACGCCGGCATTCACTGACATGAACCGCGAACTGCTACCATCCGTAAGGACACGAATTCTACGCTCATGCAGGAAGTCAGCTACCCAAGAACAGAACTGGGCTGGCAGACCGTATGCCGGAAGCTTGGAGAGAAGGCTTTTGTGCCAGACCCTGTCGAACGCCTTGGCAATGTCAAGGCTGATAGCCAACGACTCGCCACGCTTGTCGATAGCCTCACCCCAGATATGAGTTAAGTACGCTAGAAGATCACCCGTCGATCGTTTCGGTCTAAATCCATATTGACGATCATTAATCAGGGAGTGATCCTCTAGGTAGCGGGTCAGATGGTTATTAAGGACCTTTTCTAGAACTTTACATAAAACTGAGGTGACTGCTATTGGCCGATAGTTTGCCGGGTCTGAGCGATCCCCTTTTTTGGGCACCGGTTGCACGTTAGCATCTCTCCAAGTCTCCGGCACACGCCCCAAAGAATACGAGCATTGGTACAAGCGCGTGAGCACGGGAGACAACTCCGCTGCACATTTTTTAAGTACTACTGCTGGGATGCCATCAGGTCCACTAGCTTTCCGGACATCGAGTGATTGCAATTCGGCACGAACCTCACGCTGCCTGATTTTAATATCAGGCATCGTTGTGCCACAGTGAGGTAATGATGGTGGCAGTGCATTGCAATCATCGATTCGGGAGTTAGCCGCAAAGAGTTTTGCCAGTAAATCGGCTTTCTCCTGCGGCTTATGAGCTAGTGTTCCGTCTGGGCATCTCAGAGGTGGCAGCAAGGGCTGGCAGAAGTTTTTTTGCACGGCCTTGGCCAAACGCCAGTAGCTACGGGAGCCCGCAGGATGCGTTATAAGTTCCTGGCCAACACGTGCAACACGCTGGGCATCCGCTCTGATGTAAGCCTTCTTACAGGCCTTGGAAGCAGAATTGTAGGCTGCTTTGAGTGAATCGACCCCGGGATCCTTGAGAGCGCGGCCTCTGATCCAAGCACGATATGCCGCTTGCTTACGCGAAGCAGCTTCAGCACAGTCGTGATTGAACCAGAGGTTACGTGTGCCCTTACTGATGAGATCAGAATGAGGAATATAGTATTCCATACCCATTATGATCTCCTCAGTAATGGCAACGGCACTGCCCGATAGGTCCCTGTCACTGAAGCAGCGCTGCTTCCAAGGGACGGACGCAAAGTAATCACGCATACCGTCCCAATCTGCCGACCCATAATGCCAGATACGGCGCTTGACCACTGCTGGACGCGGAGGCTTGGCCTGTGGTGCTTTGGCAGATATCAGGCAGTGGTCGGACGAGCCCAGGGGGGCTCTTACCACAACCTGATAGCCCTGTGGATGGGTCGTGAGCAGAAGGTCCAGTAAAGAAGGCGCTTGACTTGGAATATCTGGGATCCTGGTGGGCTGATCAACCAGTTGCTTCAAGTCATGCGTGAGAGCGAATGTGTGAGCAGAGATCCCTGCATGGTCAGTTTTGGAAGAACTTAACCACAAATTGTGGTGAGCATTAAAGTCCCCCAAAAACACCAATTCTGCATTGGGAAATCGCTCCTGCGCGTCATCTGCTGCCCGACTAAGGTGTTCAAAAAGTCGAGTTGCCTCAACATCGCCGGTGTGGGATCTGTAGAGGCACACGTAGACTCTGGCCCGGGGTCCGACGTGTACCCCCAGCATGGAGAAGGAGGGATCTTCCAAGCAGCGGAGACGGCGACAACAAACATCCGCCCGAACATACAGGCATACACCGGCTTTCGCTTTGAAGGACTCTTCAAGCACGTAGCCGGGATAATTAAGGTAGCCTGTGTCAGCAGGCGGAAGTATTTGTGTCTCCGTCAGGAACAACAATGCTGGCCGTGCTGTCTCGAGATGGTGGTGGACAGCGTTGAGGTTAGAGTGGAGTCCGCGTATGTTGCAGAACTCGACCTCAAACAGCGTTGAAGGCGTGGGGGTGTGCACCGCTGTACGTCCAAACTTTTTTATTGAGGCTGCCATGGTGGAAATGAAAAAAAAGAGACGCGAAAACGAGCGGACGCCGTCGCGAAGAGTCCGGGCAAATAAGGGGGGGTTTGTCTTCCCGATTGACTGCCTGCAGTGGAGATGCGCCGACCCGCCGGACGGAAGGGCCCCCACACCCCCCCGGGAGTGGCCGCCGGGACCCCACGCCCCGGTCACCAACCGGCACGACGGTCCACCCCGAGATTATGCGTGACATGATGGGGCAGCCTTGCGAACTGGTTAGGAACGCTTGGGCCCCTGTACTGTGCCACGGGCGGCCAGCGGGACAGCCGTTTCCACGGGTCTCCCTGGCCGACGGGTCGATGCAGTCCTCCCGGCATCGGTTCCACGGATGCCTCCCCTGGACCGAATCCTTCGCGACAACTTCTACTCGAGCTCTGGTTGTACGCTGGCTGACCCCGAAACGCGCGAGAAGCACTTCACGGGTTTTTCACCATGCGCACGGTGGTAACAAACCAGGCGGGTGTTAGGCACCCTACCACCAGAAGAGCGGATGGAAGCTCCGACATCCCTTAGTCGCTTCTTACGACACCCACGGGAAGAAAAGGGGCGGTGAGTTGTATTCTTTCTCCGTCACCGCACGGAGAAAAATTGTTCCTCCATTTTTGCACAAAAAAATTCACAGACGCGTGTCTCGAGCGGATAACACTCGCGCTCGCAGTGGTCTGAACTGGTTCGAAATATCGTGTCTGTAAGAAGTGTCTATGTGTGCGTTGCTCGAGCGCACTCCGTATGTAGATTACCCTCTGTTATGTCTATTTTGTGACGAAACAGTGAACATTTTAACGATCTGACGGTGTAATGACTTGTTAAATATACAAGGCAAATATCTCCGCCTCTGCTTGCCGTCCCATAGCTATTATTGACTTAATCAAACAGCCTATACAATTTCAATTACCTAATGGATTCATAACCACATGCAAGAGGAGTCGGATGACGCACCGGTTAGCGCGCTCGATCTGCGATCGTAGAAGTTAAACGACTTCTGCAGTAGCCGGTCATATGATTGTTGACCGAAAAGTCATTATCTCTAGCTTCATCGTGTTTCGGAATTACCGCCGGTGAGGAAGCGACTATTAACTATATGCTATGTTCTCATTCAGAAACATAAATAATAGATATAAAAAAATGCATATATTATTAGTTACTCTATTAAAAAGTAAGTAGAGTCTGTGCGAAAAGAGAATGGGATTTAGATTGGAGGGCGCTGCAGTGCTTTTCTAACGTATTTATAAGGTTTTACCCCTTTTAAACATGATTAAATACAAAAAACCGCAAGAAATCACAACAACAAACAAATCCGTATCAATACAAAACTTAAACGTTTTACAGATTGCTGGGTTTGATTGCCAAATAAAAATCTTAATGTTAGTTCCGTTTTTCGCCACGCCCTTTCGCTTCCCGCACAGACTCTAGTGATGTTTTATTAAAAAATATATGAGTAGGATACTCAGACTGATTTAGTTATTATTCTCAGACCAAAGCCGTAATTATTGTTTGGCTTCCATCTCATACATCAAAATTATTTCAATTGTTTAACCCCCTACGAGAAACATATACACATAGAGAGCTTTTATATCTACTCGTTTGTTTTATTAGACTACTGTTTATTATATACAAGAGTTACGTACTCAATTGAAACTCGTCCATCTTAAACCAAACGCGTTAAATTTTGAACAATCTCGTATTCAAAGGGTAAGGGGACGAAGTTTTCTGGGTCAGCACGATTTACGTACAGCCAGCAACACATAAATTTGCCCAAAAGCGTTACTCTCAAGCGATTGCAACTCTTATGTTTCATGAGATAAAGGTAAAAGTCGGTTAAGGAGATTTATCGGTTTTGAAAAAGCCGTCTTTCTTTCGGTCGTACAAGACTACCACCAACGTCTGGGCTCCTTAGAATTTGAAGTTCCATCGGCTTAAAGCCACTCTGCTGTGTTGTCAAAGACGCCCCTTTCAAGTTGAAGTCCACAGAAACTGAACTTAGCTAACCTCCATGTCAGAGATAAGATAATATTTTATGCTTGACCGCGGCGAGCTTAAGTTTTGAAATGCGTCTGCTGATAGATAAGTTTAATACAATACAATTTAGGCAACAAGCGGGCGAGTTGAACGTAGTTAAAACTCAACTGTTTCAACTCGAAACAACAGTTTTATTCGACTACTCTCTAAGCTTAGTGGGTAGGCACCTAATTTATCAATAAATCTATCACAATTTGTATATAACTAAAGTCGCCAAATCACATTTTCCAGCCTTTTTTTATGTCTCAAGTTCCGCTTTAATCATGTTCTCCCCGGGCCTAATCGAACTCCTATTTCAAAGAAAACTAGGTTCTTTAAGTATTTGAAGGATATGAAGAAAATTTCAGTAAAAGTACTTAACTATGCTTTGACATTTGCTTCTTTCGTTGCGTTGTTCTTTCGTAGGTGTCCAAACAAATCCATACTTCCATAAATGGACGGTTAAAAACCAAAATCCTAGAATGTAATGATTTGGGCTTTAAACGTGGTTAGAAGATTTTTTTTTGTGGCGCGTGTGTCAATAAAACATTTATTGCAAGACTAGTGGCCCGCCCTCGCTTCGCTTCGGTATTTTATCCCCTTGGAGGTAGAATTGATCAAAATCCTTTCTTAGCGGATGCCTACGTCATAACATCTACCTGCATGCCAAATTTCAGCCCGATCCGTCCAGTGCTGGGCTGTGCGTTGATAGATCACTATGTCAGTCAGTCAGTCACCTTTGAGTTTTATATATATATATATATTTGGCATACAAACCTTTTGTATGACTTTGATATTTCACGATTTTCAATGTTCCATTTCTTAAACAATGTCTCTTATCAACACTTAACTCTGATTCAGTGGTTTGATCATAAAACTGATAAGTAATCTTAATAAAACTGTAAGTATAGCCAAAAATTTACGAAGTTATTGACGGATGCATTTCTGGAATTAACGATTGCTATTATTTTTAAGTCAGTAACAAAATACTTGAACAAAAGTTTTTTTCCCGATATCGATTGATCTTCGATATCTTTCTGATATTGTTTGAAAATTATAGGGTATTTGACAAGTTTTAGAAAACGATCTCACGTTATTGACTAATGTTTATGGAGTCCGTAAAATTGGATTGGATATTCATCATTCTGTTGTGTATTTCAGTAAAAATAACCAAATCAAAAACTCCAAGTTGCCGCGAAAACGTTTCTCTGGACAATATGGCATCTTACTAGTGTGTGACGTCACACGACTGTTATTAAAACGTCAAACGATACAATGTAATGTCATTTTAACCGGAAGTTTACTTGCGTGTGACGTCATTTTAGGCTCCGCCAATCCCAAGCGTTTTGGGTCACGTGACAATAGATAAGAAAACTATTATCTTTTTCGTGGGTTTTTACTAAAATTATGAATATTTTTTTTGTAAAAATAGTAAAAACCCCTGCCAATATTCATTCTAACAATGGGCACTTTATTCTTAATACTGTCAAATACCCTAATCTATATATAACACTGTCTTACTGTAAACTCTCAAAAACATTTGGAACGGATGCATAAATAATAAATTTTTCTTTCATATGTTTTTGCTTTGCTATCACGAACTCGCCAAATTAGTAATGATATTTGCAGAGTGGACTTTAATGTCTTAATATATTTAATTGACAAAGCAACTTTGGTTGGTCATTGGATGGCTGACTAAACACTTACGATTTTGAGCTCCTCCGTGCCTCAGAAGGCAATTTAATCGGTTGGTCTCGGATGAATTTGCAGTCTTTCAATTTGCACTGAGCCTGCGTGTTGGGTCACGGCCCAATATCCCTATTCCATCCTTAGGGATGGCCAGGTCCCAAGCATTAAGGATATTAATAGGCTGATGATGATAATAAAATTGGTGGTTAATTTCCACCAAAGCTACTTAAAGAGAGCTTTCTGCACTTAAAGTTAACAGTCTGCATAACTTAAGTAATGAGTCTAGCTCTAGAGAAACACAAATAACTACGTTATACGCTGGCCTACGTTGTCACCGTTTTACTGTGGCCACAATTCCAACGCGTACAAAGAAATTTGGTGACTCATTTCTTTGTCGCACTATCCGTAAATGGAATGCTCTGCCTGCTCACGTGTTCCCTCCCTCTTACAACCTGGGATCCTTTAAAAGAGGCGTGAAGAAGCAACATGCAGGCCGGCAGGGTGAGGATGGCTGGTGTGGCAGGTAGAACTGCTGTATCAGCTATCTTCGCGTCTGGACTTCACCTTCACTTAATATCAGGTGGGGTGGAGTTATTTGTCGGACCTATCTATAAAAAAAAAACTAAGTTTAGTATATTATGCGTTGTGAGTACCTCTACTCTACTTATTCATTACACGATAACTCGTTGTTATTTTAGAAAATCGATCCAAGAAAATTTATTGCCAGAAAGCGTTTGAAGATAAGAAACAGGTTATGACGGCAATAAATTTAACCGGGCGTACCTAGCTAGTCAGTTAGGTCCGGATCTGGGGGTCTACTCTCTTTCTCGAAAACGAACTTTCGATAACGAAGTTCAAGCGAAATTTAATTTCGTCAATTTAAGGTTATACTTATAAAAAAAAATTCATCCCCATCATCTTGATGCGCGGCTATCCACAACCGTGCGTTTTCGTCGAAATTTTTTACCCCGTACGACAAAACTGTGGAATATATTGTCACCAGCAGTGTTTCCGGACCAATACGACCCAAAAACCTTCAAAAAAAGAGCGCTCTCCTTCCTTAAAGGCCGGCATCGCATTTGTGATATTCCTGGTGTTGCAAGTGTCCATGGGCGACGGTGATCACTTACCATCAGGTGGGCTGTCTGCTCGTATGCCCCCTATACATAAAAAAAAATTAATTTGAACGATAACCTATCAAATGAAAGCTTTCTTTAAGTAGGCTTACAAAATTTATACCTCAATCTATATTCCGACGACGAATATTATTATAATTAAAACCGAACCAGAAACATAGTAAGAAAAGTGCGAAGTTTCGATCGAAATTTCGTTTTTCGTTGAATTAATTTCGTTTTTCGTTGAATTAGAGTAGACCTCCTGCACCCTAAGAAATTTTCATTTATGTAGCATAAATAGTTACTGTACCAATAAAAATGGTAATTTCTATTTGGTTATTAATAATAACGCGGCTTTGAAATTGCTTCTAATGCGCATCATTGTACATATCATAAAATATTCATAATTTTTCGGCTAAAACATTTTTCAAACATTATCGTAAAGCATTCAGTAAAAAACAAAAACTTTAAACAGTAAAAAAACTATTATTTATAATTTTTATTTTTTAAGCATGTATTTATTTGACATTGTGGGTAATCTATAACGCGAAGAGATGGCGCTGCCTTGCAGCTTAAGAATGGCTAATTGGCAGCTAAATTTCGAGGCGGCCATCGGGGCCGCGGTAGCATAATTGGTCAGTGCATTCGCCCGGATAGCGAAGGGTGCGGGTCCCGAGTCCCGTCTGCTGCCTGGTCCGCGTGGTTTTTTTTCTAGTTATATAAACTTTAGATTTAAACTGTATTATTATTGATACTTTTTTATTTCAAAAATCTGTTTCTGGATATGACTACTCTTCACACATCACTTACCTGAACCAAGAAATGGCAAATCTCATCGCTATACTCGAGCTTCTCCGTATTATTAGTGCGACACTTATTAAATCCCCGTCAGACGTTATAACTTCACATTTTACACGGCATTTATTTATTTATTTTGATTACATGGAAGACCAACAGCTTCACTACATAGTATAAAACAAAGTCGTTTTCTCTGTCCCTATGTCCCTTTGTATGCTTAAATCTTTGAAACTACGCAACGGATTTTGATGCGGTTTTTTTTTAATAGATAGAGTGATTCAAGAGGAAGGTTTATATGTATAATACATGCATAATATAGTAGAGAAACACTGATAATTTTAGAGGTTTTTAATATAAGGTCGTAAATAAACACATTTTTTTGCGCTTACATTGCAAACGCTGGCTGAACCCAACGAGATAGATCAAAATAATGTACTACAGTATTGTACACCTTAAAAAGGTCTACAAAAAAGTTTGCGATGGTATATGCCTATCTCTTTGGTATAACCCACAATAACCATTTTTTAATTACTTATTACGAAAAAAAAAATGGCTTATTTACGAACAAGCGATTTTAAGCAATACAGCATTAATCCTTATCCAATTAAGTACCTTTAATACATTGTGCGTGTAATATAGATCAATATAACCATCTACAGCATGTAATTTAAATGAATATTTTCGAAGATATTACAGATTTAAAATGCAGGAACATACCGGTTCGGGCAGTACTGGCCGGGGGGCCGGCGGCGGCGCGTGTCTTTAGTAATTAGGTATTTAAAGAAAGTCATTGTGTTTAATAGAAACCTGAGAACAAAAATATAATCTAAACTACAGCTCTACACCGAAGCGATGAGAGGCCGGGCCACTAGTATCTTAATATACTAGAAATGAATAGTAGCGACAAAGAGCCAATTACAGGTCCTCAAGTCTAGACATAACTTAAAAGAATAAACAAACTATTTGCACTGTCTAATGTAGAAAAAATCTCTTAAATATAGTTTTATAAATAACTATAACTAACTAACTATAACTATAACCTCCCTTATGATAAATAACAGAATAACGAATTACGCACATGTTAATAACTAACACTTCTATGAATTTAAAGTTTGAAATAAATGTTTGTTATTATTACATTTATTTTTATCTCCATAAAACAAACGAGCAATGATACGTCTAATCGACGCTATAACACTTATAGGGGAACGGAAACAGCTCAAATGAGGCTTGCTATAAGACACATAGTTGTTTATCGCGCGCTTATACGGCTAACATAGGGCTGCCACCCGACTGGGTTTCCATAGATTTGTTGTATGATAAATTCTCACCATCATGATCAGCCTATTAATGTCCCCACTGCTGGGGCACAGGCCTTCCCTATGGATGAAATAGGGAGTTCGGACCATGACCCACCACGCCGGCCCAATGCGGATTGGTGGGTGCTAATGACTGCAGATGCAGCCGGGACCAACGGCTTAACGTGCCTTCCGAAGCACGAAGGAATTCGAGATAGTAAATTTTTGGTCACCCATCCGATGACCGACCACTGCGAAAGTTACTTAACTTCAACGGTCGTAGCCAAACGCGATAACCACTTACGCCATCGAGCTCCGCATAACAATCTAACGTATGATAAATATGTTAACATTAATAATTTCGCGCACTACCTTCACTCTGTGAATTTAACGAAAAAGAAAAAAAACGTGTGTGCATATGACCACATAACTGAAGTGAAACTTCTTTAGCTCCATCTGTATATATAAATATATGTGTGTACAATATATACATGAATTTACATATACTTATTTCATTTACTAGCTACAAGAGAAAGAGAGAAAGAAAATGTGAGAGCGCACTGCTTTTTTTGCTTATATCCCCCACTTAACTCCCGTTCGTTTCGCTCGAACACACTTTTCGTAACGCGTACGGCGTAACCCATTCGCCAGCTTACCCTCCAAGTCAAACGTGCGTAAAGAAGTTTCACTTAAAAACTTTTAGGTCACATGTTCTGAAGCCCAAGCACGAGTTATTGAGAGCTCCGTAAGGTACCGCATCGTCAAAGTTTGTATGAAAATTAAGCAGCGCCCCTATCGGACGTAAGAACAAACTAGCTTTTTCCATATCTGACGATTACGATACTTTAAGGAGCTGTCAAAAACTCGTACTTTTGCCTCTGTATCCATACTAATATTATAAATTCAAAAGTGTGTCTATCTGTCTGGTACTTTTTCACGCTTAAACCGGTGAACCGATTTAGATGAAATTTCGGATAGAGATTGTTTTAGTCCTGGAGAAGGGCATAGAATAGTCTCTATCCAAGAAATCAACCAATAAAGGGGGAATTGGAGTTTGGAAGTTTTATGGAAAAGTAATTTTTTCACGCAATACGATGTCGCGGACATCCACTATAAGGCCGTATACAGAAAGAAAGCCGAAAGCCGATCGGCGCCGATCAGCGCCGATCGGCGCTTATCGGCGCTTATTGGCGCTGATCCTTTTTCTATGGACCGGCGCCGATAAGCGCCGACACGCGCTGGTCCGAATAATAAATAATTTGTATTTGAATTATTATCCTTAGATTAAATCAATGTAAGTTATAATCTTTTTATAAATCTAATAACTTTATCTTTTATTAACTAAGCGCTAAAATTATTTGTTTCATACTTACCCAATGGTGACAACAAGTCTTTCTTCTGGAAGGATTGGTTGTTTATGCCAATTGCACCAATTTTTCATCAAAAGGTTTTTCACTAAATCCAAAATGTAATAAAATGTTTCTTGAATCATTCTTGTATATGTATAAAATCTTAGTTCATCAAATTTCAATTTTTTTACAAATAAATGATGGTATTCACCGAAACGTTTCCTTTCTCTATTTATAGGATGTATAGCTGTTTTTCGCATTTTTAAATAAACATTTTCTAACAAAACCAAATCATCGTCCGATGAGTCCGACATTTTGCTTGATCTGCTTTAATCGGCTTCCCTTATGTAGGAAGGATCGGCGCCGACAGGCGCCGATAAGCGCCGATCGGCTTTCGGCTTTCTTTCTGTATACGGCCTAATTTAAACTTTATTCATTTGAGAGCTTAAAAAAAATACATATCTTACTTAATGGAGGCGCCTAAACCCCCATAACTTGGGTTGCGGGAAAATAATAATTTTTCGTGCTCAATACTTATATGGTGAGGCTAACCCTAGGCGTAGGTTGAAAAGTGGACCGTATCTGGGGGGTGGTAATACACAATCATATATTATTAAAAATACAAAATAAACTGCGCCTTGCAAATGCCTTATCTATTTAAGGACGAAGAAAATGGTTGAAGACCTGGAGACAAAGGAAAGGATGCGCACTTACCTCAGCACACCATCCGTTTGGTCGCAAGTCGTCCTTCATGCACTTATATCGAAAATAAATCGTTTGCCGGCACAGATTTTGTATTTATATAAATTGCACAATGTAAAATGTTCACTAATAGTAATGATCGCACAATATTTTTTGGATACTATAACACAACATGAGTTTTTTTTTTTTTTTTTTTATATTACTAGGTAGGCAAATGACTCTACCCCACCTGATGTTAAGTGGTGATAAAGTCCAAACGCGAAGATAGCTGGTACAGCAGTTATTAACTGCTACACCAACCATCCTCACCTTGCCGGCCCGCAAAAATGCTTCTTCACGCCTCTCTTAAAGGACCCCAGATTATAGGAAGGAGGGAACACGTGCGCGGGTTAAGAATTCCACTTACGAATAGTACGACAAAGAAATGAGTCGCCAAATTTCTTTCTTTCCTTTGTGTGAGTGTCTTCCATTACAACGTTCACAAGAGAGAGGCGGAAAAAATATAATGTCCTATGCACCTAGCTAAAAGTGCACATGTATGAAAGGGATGGGAGACAGATTGGATTAAGGCAATTGCAAGTGCATAAACTACCCTATAATGAAATTATTATTAAAAGCCCGCAAAATACGAAATCCAACACTTAATATTATAAATAAGAAAGTATGTACGTTTGTATTTGAAATGGATGCGAAACGTCAATCTTATCTTTATATATATAATTCTTCTGTGAGTGTGTATGTCACTGAACTTCTCTTAAACGACTGGACCGATTTTGATGAAATTTTTTGTGTGTGTTCAAGGGGATCTGAGAATGGTTTAGATTCACAATTTTGTCCGCTGGACAACTCCTATTTTTTTAGGGCGGTACGAAGTTCGCTGGGTCAGCTAGTACTTATATAAAATTCTCGTGTCACAATGTTAGTTACCATACTCCTCCGAAACGGCTTGACCGATTTTTATGAAATTTTACATGCATATACAGTAGGTCTGAGAATCGGCTACTATCTAATTTTCGTACCCCTAAGTGATATGAGTTGTCCACCACTAACATTTATTTTTATTTATTGGACTTTTTTTTCTATTATAATCTGGCATTAAAAATTACATACAACCCTAAATTTTCACCCTTCTATCACCAACCCCTAGTTTTTAATATTCATTTATATGGCAAAACAAAGTTTGCTGGGTCAGCTAGTCTTATATATATAAAACTCAAAGGTGACTGACTGACATAGTGATCTATCAACGCACAGCCCAAACCACGGGACGGATCGGGCTGAAATTTGGCATGCAGGTAGATGTTATGACGTAGGCATCCGCTTAGAAAGAATTTTGAATTCTACCCCCAAGGGGATAAAATAGAGAATGAAAGTCTGTATGAAACTTTGCCAATTTTAATCCGATCGGCCTGCGACTTAGCATGTAGGTATAAAAAGAATCATAGATGAATGTCATTGTGTATAATACAAACCTGAGAACAAAAACTGTAGTCTACACTTCAGCTCCACACCGTAGCGAAGCGAGGGCGGGCCGCTAGTAAATATATAAATCAGTGCATCTATACCGTTGAAACTTGATTTATTTAATGAGTGATATGCGTGAAAACCTAAGATACAAATATGTTTACTCTGTCACGCAAAAATGGCTCAATGGGTTTGAATTAAATTACGCACACAGATAGTTTATAACTTGTACTTTAACTAAGGTTGCCATATCCCAAGGGAATAACTTACGGTCTAAGGTTTCCTAGAGATTTTCTGAATTCTCTAGTCAATGCGGATGAAGTCGCTGACAAATTTTAGTATGTAAACAATGGTTTGGGTTTCATCTTTTCCACATGATTTATCTCGAAACACCCCGTCCGAAACAAAGTTTTACTAAAAAAGTCGGACACTGTTGTCAGCTACATCTAGATACTTATATAAATATTTCCAACACTCACACCAATTAGCCTAGCCCTAAAGTAAGCACTGTAAGCTTGTGTTATGGGATACTCGATAGAATACATATACTGATACATACATATATAAGTATATTTATATATAAAATACATATTAAACCCATGACTGGAGTACAAATGCTTTTATTCATCACACAAACATCTGCCCCCACCGGGATCCGAATCCGGGATACTTTGAAACCCGGCGTACATACCATACGGCCATGGAGGTCGTCGTTTTGTAGTTTCATAGTTGGCAATCCTTTTTTTTTATAAGCAGGCAATAAATACTGTTTACAGACGACGGCGCCTTTAAGAGGCACACCGCCGAACGGACCTCACACCTGGCTCCCGCAAGCCTTACAAGCCCCAGTAGTGGCTACCCACTGAGGACCCCGTAACTCTTACAGGCGCTTTACGGCATAATATACGCTAAAAAACCCTGCGAATACCCTCTAAGCTGCTTAGCGCGAAGCCACGGGATCCCCGTTTAGGAATTCTTCCGCGTCATAGTTGACAACCCTGGTGAATACCTTAGTTGACTCGTTTGTTACGGAAGCTTTTCGTTTCGGGTCGTGACCCAAATTCCAGACGTTACACAAACGCCCCTCTATTGACAGTTCAGCTTCGGAGGTGTAGTACGTCATAATATATATTCCCATACTACCTCGAACAGTATCTGTTGGTTGCAGATACTGTGAGTTCTTTTTGTTTGCATGATTTAACATAAGAGGGAGATAGAAAGCCTCTTTGAGTTTGTTTCGCCGGTTCTTCTCAGAAAGGTCTCCCAATTTTGAAACCGGTGGTAGTTTACGGTACTTAGGGTCAAATAAATAAACTCAAAATTATACAAAAAGAATTAAATAAATTATTTTATTAATTAAATTATTGTAGCTAATAAATTCAAGCATAGACAATAAAGTTTTAAAAATCTTCCAATGAAATATCCGAACGCTCAATAAAAATCTTTCGAAGGTAGCTCGACAAAGTAAATAAAAATCATTATTCCGATGATGCATTCCTGAAAAGGATGCGAAACGTCAATATATAAATAAATTCATTGCATATAACCCGTAAAAACTGTTTTATTTATTATGTGCGTGAAATTCTAAGAATCAAATATTCTAGGTTGTGTTTATAATATTAAATCTATATATATAAAACTCAAAGGTGACTGACTGACATAGTGATCTATCAACGCACAGCCCAAACCACTGGACGGATCGGGCTAAAATTTGGCATGCAGGTAGATGTTATGACGTAGGCATCCGCTAAGAAAGGATTTTGATCAATTCTACCCCCAAGGGGATAAAATAGAGTATGAAAGTTTGTATGAAACTTTGTCAATTTTAAGCCGATCGGGCTGAGACTGCATGCAGGTATAAAAAGAATCATAGATGAATATCATTGTGTATAATACAAGCCTGAGAACAGAAACTGTAGTCTACACCGAAGCGAAGCGAGGACGTTTGCTGGCTCTTGCAGGCATAATTGACACATTTTCTATATTTTTTGAAAGTGTTCGTGGCATGAAAACTTACTATAGACTTTTTTCCCAAGCAGAAATCTTTAAAAATACCCAAAAAAAATATAACTCGAAAACTAAGAAAAATCGCGGAACATACATGGGGTATTTTCGGATACCCCCAGGTGCGAGGAATCTAAAAAAAATTGTTGTCGTCACTAATTGGACCATCCTGTATATGTATATACATATATATTGTCACGTGTGACGCTCGTGAGGCTCGTAGCGTTTCAGCCTTCACCGAGTTACACTCCAACTTTTTTGCTCACCGGGACATATATATATACTAGCTGACCCAGCGAACTTCGTACCGCCCTAAAAAATAGGGGTTGTCCAGCGGACAAAATTGTGAATCTAAACCATTCTCAGATCCCCTTAAACACACACAAAAAATTTCATCAAAATCGGTCCAGTCGTTTAAGAGAAGTTCAGTGACATACACACTCACAGAAGAATTATATATATAAAGATATACCGGCATATATCTTAATATATATAAATCTCGTGTCACAATGTTTGTCCTCAATGGACTCCTCGAATGAATTCGCGCACCATGTGCAGTTCGATCCAACTTGAGAGATAGGATAGTTTAAATCTCAAATTATAGTCGCAATTTTATTTTATTGTAAATTATTACTTTTGGGCGGTACGAAGTTCGCCGAGTCAGCTAGTATATATATAGACACATTTTAGTTTTATCTTTTCCATAGGATTGTCAAATTTACACCCTGTCCGAATAGAAGTTTCACTTCAAAAAGACTTTTTAATGGATATATTTAATACATGTATATTCTATGTAGGTATATAGTACCCATCAAAAAGTCTACGGACAAATACCAGCCTATATAATAGTATATACCAGCTCCGATTCAAGAAGACCACGTCTAAGATTTCATTTAAGAATGTTTGAGTTAGCCGTAATAGAATTTCCGGTTTTGCTCTTTTCAAGTAGAGAAAAAAGCTCGGTTCTCACATTCGCAGGCGTTTGGAGCCGCGAATAACCTCGTTATAGCGGTACCCTACCTCGTTAGAGACGTCGTTAAACAACGTGCTTTTGCCTCTAGAAAACTGAGGCTCACCCAAAGAAGGCGCACTTTTAAAGAACCGCTACTCCGTTTTGAATAAAACAATGGAGCTTTGCGTTTAGCCGCTTTATTCTTTGCCTACTGTTATGGAAGTTTTAGCATGTTGATGTTCAATTCACGCCGATTATGTGTGTGAGTTTTGAGAACTTTTTCCTTAGCTTGGGTTCTCATGAAATGAGTGTTAGCAACATCAACTGTTCTGAAATTTTTAACCGATTTTTTAATATCCTCATTGGGAAGGCAAAATATACGCCACTTTGGTCGAAAATCAGTTATAAGTATTATATTATTTTAATCGGATTTTTTTATGCGTCTATCTGATTTGAGTACTTTTTTGCGCTTAAGCAACAATCCTTTCTTTTATATTTTTATTGTTCACAACGCTGAAGCGACATAAATTTTGCTGTTCTTAGAACGATTTGGCGTATGATTTGATGTTTCCTTGACAAGAAATGTATGGCGGGCCGAGTTATTTTCGCTTAAGCTACATCTAATTCGTAAAGTAAAGGCACTATGTAATTTTTTAATAGGAGGATATTTAGAAGTTATTATTTTATGAATATGTTTTTAATTTTATGTAATTTTTCTGATTTACAATGAGTTGTGATTTTTATTGTGAAAAAAATCTTTGATCCTTGTTTCTGTAAAGTTGCTTATGTGGTGTTTAAACGAATTTTCTATTCCACTTCGATACGTTTAATACTTACATTCTTCTGTCAATACTAACAAATTTAATTTATTAGTGACTAAAGAGAAAATAACCTGCCCCCCCCCCCCACCCCTCTAAAAGCTAAAGTATCAGCTTGAAAACCCTGGAAAACATCATGATAATAGTGCTTTTCATGAACTTTTAAGGAAAACTACGGTACGGTAAAATAGATTTGTAAGTTTAAACTTACTCTTAAGAGTAATAGTCGTTCAACTTATGTATTAGAAAGTTTATGACCAAATAACAATTCTTAGAAGAAAACATTAAACGTGACTTCTAAGTCACAGAAAGTTAGTTCACAGTAGAAGAAAACATTAAAAGTGACTTATTAGGTCAGAAATTTTCTAATACATAAGTTGAACGAATATTTCTCTTAAACTTACAAATCCATTTTAACCGTCTAGTCTATATTTTAAGCAATAACTTCGTCTACGAAGTGATTAATAATTGAAGTAATTAGTAATTCGATTAATAATTGAAGTAATTAGTAATTGTTACTAGTCTATATTTTAAGAAATTACTTCGTCTACGAAGTAATTTCTATAAATATAGACCGCCTATTGTGTACGTTTTCACTGTCATGTTTAATGTCTTGTATGTCCTCTGAGGTGTATGTCAATAAAGAATATTATTATTATTACTAGCAAACCAGTGAACCAAAACCTGATTTCAAAAAAAAATGTATTTAATTAATTGAGAACTTCGGAGATTTTGTGTGGTTTCGTTTGAAATTCGTGATTTCTCGAAAACCAGAAGTGCTACGTTACTCAAATCCGGTTTGTAGTCTTATCAGACTATTCTTAACTTATAACTTAAACATTCTCTTTATCTATCTCTTACGGTTTGGCCACTGAAACAGCACCACAGACAGACGGACGGACGGACTTGTCTAATAGATAAGAGATTATATACTCTTTCCAAAATATATTGTAGTGAAGACGAGCAACTACTGAACCCTATACTGCGCGTGACACGACACGCACTTGGCCGGTTTTTTATAAAACAGTGGAAGAAAGCTTTATAAATTTTTCGAGTATAAATACCTGTTCGATTTGAAATCCTAAGAACTCCGGGTATTTACCAAATATGTATCAAGCATTTGAATTTTACTAGCGGCAGTATTTTTTCTTTAGTAGCCAATTAAAATACTTGACGTACCAAAAGTCTACCTTGTCGGTAAAGGCATACGTGATACGTAGGCCAACCTTTTCGGCAAAGGTAACAGGTGATACGTAAGTGTTTATAATATAGGTACTCATATTTCATGGAAAAGACCCTTTTCAATTTTCAACGAAATATAGGTTATTTCGTGGAAAATTGAAAAGATTCTTTACCCTACCACCGCCATCTCTCAGACAAAGCGAGCAGTCCTTCAAGCGCAATGGCCGAACACAATTTAGGCAGCTTCTGACCGGTGAAATGATACTCTCGCACGAAAATTGTGTTATAATTTGTAAAGGATCCGCGCCCGTAAAAGTTCCATTTCTCGGTACCAACACTCGGTCGACAAGAGTACTTATCTCCGTCCGTTTCTTAAGTTCAGAGGTGGCTTTTAATTTTTGAAGTGAAACTTCTTAACGCTCGTTTGTCTTGGGGAGTAAGCTGGAATATGAGTTGCGAAAAGTGTGATCGGGCGAGGCGAACGGAAGTTGAGTGGAGGAAATAAGCAAGAGAAAGCAGTATGCGCGCACAATTTCTTTCTCTCTTTCTCTTATAGCTAGTAAAGGAAATATGTTTTTTTACATACATATATATTGTTTACATCTTTATATATATAATTCTTCTGTGAGTGTGTATGCCACTGAACTTCTCTTAAACGACTGGACCGATTTTGATGAAATTTATTGTGTGTGTTCAAGGGGATCTGAGAATGGTTTAGATTCACAAAGACGTGTAGACAGGACAACGTCTGTCGGGTCCGCTAGTATACATATATAAATATGTAGAATATATATATGTATACCCCTAAAGGAGTTTCACTTCAGTTTTTTTTGTTTGAATACGTTTTTTTTTTAATCTTTTTTGTTTAGGAGCTTTTGTCCGAAGTTTGAGTACGTATTATCGAGAAAACACTAAGGTCCTCAAGTTAAGACAGGAGCGCCTTTTGGAAAAGTGTCCTTCGCCTTAGAGTAAACTGACAGGTTCATTTAACAATTTTTAGCGTTGTATTCTTATACTGTAACTTATTATCGTTTGTTTCTTAGTTTTTCACCCCTATCACTCATTAAATAAAACTAGTTTTTACGGGTTAATGCACGAAACTTTATTTATTTACGTCGTCAGAATTAAAAGTTTGATTCTGACGACGTAGCCTGTAAAGGCTACGAAACGTCAATAAATAAATAAAGTTTCGTGCATTAACCCGTAAAAAATAGTTTTATTTATTATCGTTTTCTCCGTAAACTAGCTTGCGGTATAACGATCAGTACAAAAAAAAGGAAAATCGTATTTGCAAATATTCTACAGTAACCTACAATAGGAAGAATAAATCTACTTCTATTGGAAATAGTCAAAATCTTTTCAAAGGGGGTAAACAAGGCGCTCAAAAATTACGATATTTTGCAAAAAATGTGAAAAGACTCAAAAGGCATAGGAGAATGGAGCAGCGTACGCATCACTCAATATATATATTCATCAAAAATATTCCTTCCTCCTTCCTCCGCTGGGATTCGAAGCCGGACCGCACGCGTAGTAAGCGAGCTTTCTACCACTGAAACACCGCAACCTATTGATAATTTCAGATTTTTTTATAACAATACAACATAATATTCTTGTACTATGAATACCATCGGCCTTTTTGCTACATAATAAAATCCATATCGATATAAAAATATAACCGCCGATGAGTAGTTTGCAAACAAAAGTGCCAGAAAAAACCATTAACTTCTGAGTGAGTCTATTCTCAAATTTGTTTTCCGCGTATTTCTTATTACACCCCCCCCCCCTCCACTCCCGAACATTTACCTCCCTAGCCCCATAATGCTTTCATCAACGAATTCCTTATTAATATAGTTCACGAAAAAACAATGCTAACTCGTTCCTTACGACATCAAAGGCCCATTAAAATGTGCCTCTTTTATTTCATAAAGCGTACGAGCGACGCGACTTTCGAGGTACGCTGGCATTTCAAGCCTACGACCTTGAAATCTGTATTGACAGGGCCGGATTAAGAGGTGTGGAGGCCCTGGGGCAATGAAGTGGGGAGGACCCTACTAAATCTAGGCAGGGCCACTTACAATTCGCCCTCCCCCCCTCTGGTTAGTGACCCAATGACATTTTTTTTAATATCTCTGTTGTGGCCCCTGTCTTTTGGGGAGGCCCCTGGGCCACTGCCCCGCATGCCCTGCCCTAAATCCCGCCCTGAGTTGGAATTTGAAAGATTTTTTTTTCTGAAGTTTCTATTGTGGGGGCCCCCCGTTTGTAAATCCCCCCCTAAATCCGGCAGTGTGTATTGACATGCAAAACAGCATTTTATTGAATAACTATAATATGAAAGCTGAAAGTGACTCGCCATTATTAACGGCTATATTCGCTTTCGTAGTTTTAGTATTGTTTAAAGTTTCGAGGAAAATTACAACTTTAGAACAACAATAGTGTTTACGTAAATAAAGTTACCGTTCTTACACGCCCCTTATTAATAAACTAGGAATAAGCTTGGACTGGTTACACCGTGTTTTGTTTCTATTACTCAAATGCCATTTGTCATTTAATGAACAGAGACAAAACATGGAGTAACTAATCCAAGCTTCATCATCATCAGCCTATGAATGTCCCTACTGGGGGGCCACAGGCCTTCCCTATAGATGGAATAGGGAGATTTGGCCATGATCCACCACGCGGGCCCAGTACGGATTGGCGGGTGCTAACGGCTGCAGATGCAGCCGGGACCAACGGCTTAACGTGCCTTCCGAAACACGGAGGAGCTCGAGATACTAAATTTTTGGTCACCCACCGTTGCTTAACTTCAACGATCGCAGCCAAACGCGCTAATCACTTGCACCATCGAGCTTCTCCTTGCACCAACAAACAAATCCAAGCTTATTCTTCGTTTGGCCATGACCAACCACGCGGGCCCAGTGCGGATTGGCGGGTGCTAACGACTGCAGATGCAGCCGGGACCAACGACTTACAGTGCCTTCCGAAGCACGGAAGAGCTCGAGATAGTAAATTTTTGGTCACCCACCGTTGCTTAACTTCAACGATCGCAGCCAAACGCGCTAATCACTTGCACCATCGAGCTTCTCCTTGCACCATCAAACAAATCCAATCTTATTCTTCGTTTGGCCATGACCAACCACGCGGGCCCAGTGCGGATTGGCGGGTGCTAACGACTGCAGATGCAGCCGGGACCAACGACTTACAGTGCCTTCCGAAGCACGGAGGAGCTCGAGATAGTAAATTTTTGGTCACCCACCGTTGCTTAACTTCAACGATCACAGCCAAGCGCGCTAATTACTTGCACCATCGAGCTTCTCCTTGCACCATCAAACAAATCCAAGCTTATTCTTCGTTTGGCCATGATCCACCACGCGGGCCCAGTGCGGGTTGGCGGGTGCTAACGACTGCAGATGCAGCCGGGACCAACGGCTTAACGTGCCTTCCGAAGCACGGAAGAACTCGAGATACTAAATTTTTGGTCACCCACCGTTGCTTAACTTCAACGATCGCAGCCAAACGCGCTAATCACTTGCACCATCGAGCTTCTCCTTGCACCATCAAACAAATCCAAGCTTATTCTTCGTTTGGCCATGACCAACCACGCGGGCTCAGTGCGGATTGGCGGGTGCTAACGACTGCAGATGTAACCGGGACCAACGGCTTAACGTGCCTTCCGAAGCACGGAGGAGCTTGAGATACTAAATTTTTGGTCACCCACCGTTGCTTAACTTCAACGATCGCAGCCAAACGCGCTAATTACTTGCACCATCGAGCTTCTCCTTGCACCATCAAACAACACGTCGATGTCGTTTCACGTTACGCGCTTTCTAGGCAGAACTGAAAACCAGTGCTTTGCTCTTAGAGCAAAGGTATTATTTTAACTAATTAACTCAGCGGAGTTTTACCTTTATCTGTCTTTGCGGCACACAGTTACATACCTAGTAATTAAGTGTTCTATTTGTTTACTTGAATTTGTGTGCTGTACTGATGGGAATAAATGATTTATCTATCTATATATCTAAACAAATCCAAGCTTATTCTTCGTTTCTTAATAAGGGAGATAGAGATTATCAGAATATATCTCATGTAGAGCAAAACATCTAACTGTACACGCCCTAACTACAAGGCCTAACCTGACAAACTCTGAACCTCAGTCGAAATATGTGGCTTGGCCATTTCGTTACTACAAGTTATGTATATTGATGTACATGCACACAACCTGCCCATCACGAGCCTGAGAAGGGTCCTATGGGGATTTTAAATGACGTGGACTGTAATTACAGGGAAAATGGTATATTTATCACAAAACAGATTATTTTACATCCCCCTTGGTAGAGGTCCCTCCTCCCGCACGTCTCCTTCCGTGCGTAAGACTGGTCGGCGACAAGACCATCGGATGAACTTGCCCTCTAGTAGACATATCATCATCATCATCATAGGTCGATGTGGAGATCTTTGGGGGAGCATAGGCCTCCCAAGGATCGCGCGCATCCATCAGCTTTCCGCAATCTTCACCAGATCTTTGTTCCAGCGTCGTCCTATGCGTGGTCGCTATTCTTGTACCTTTCCTTCCCAACGTCCATCGGTTCTTCTCGCTATATGTCCCGCCCACTGCCACATCAGCTGAGCAATCCTTTGAGCGATGTCGGTTACAACAAAGTCTATTAAGTCCAAATAAGTATTCTAAAGTTAATAGTTAATAAAGTACAAAATCTATTAAGTCCAATTAAGAATTCTAAAGTTTCAAATAAGTAATGAGGATTTATTACATATCTAAGTATATTTTGAAGTTCAACGCGTAATTTCTTCATAAGTACAAGTTTAGTCTCAGAAAGTGCGTCAGCGAAATAATTACATCTAAATATTATTTGCGAATAAAAACTTATATCAAACGAATCTATTTAGATGGGCAACAAAACGTAACGAGACTTGCACGAGACTTTAAGCTGAGCTCGAATATCTCAAATATTCCAAATTAAATTCCAACTTTTAAGTGCTTTACTTCGAAATTGTATAAACTCAAAGAATAGTACGTTGTTTGACAAACAACCGGTCGGCGTCTTCGCAAACTTTGTGAAACAAAACAAAAGGCCCCACGTGTATACGAGGCAAATGAACGCATAAAATAAATTTGTATGCTTTTCCAATGAGCACAGATTGTAATTTCATTCAACAATGAATGAAATCAAATTAGGCTTTTGAACCCTTTTATATACAAGGCGTAACAAAATACATAGCTTAATCCCACCTGAAACCCAAGAACGAATTTTGACAGCTCCGTAATCGAATCGTCGTCTTCGATTTTTGTATGAAGGAGTAAGTTTGTTCTCACGTCCTGTAGGGGCGCTGCTTAAATTTCATTAAAAATTTTGGACGATACGATACGATTACGGAGCTGTAAAAAAATGTGCTTGGGTCTTTGATGTTAAGAGGTAAGCGGAGTCCGATCGCAATTTTTTAGATATAAAGGGATACTAAAAAAATATGATTTGTGGTGAAAGAAGGAAGAATAGTGTGCCGCTCGAGCCATCCTCACCTTATCAGCCTGACCCCTACCCCGTAGAGTCTTGGAAACTCACGACAGAGGTCTTCTATAAGTTGCAGGTTGGGTGCTTCCCCAGAAAGGCACTTCGATTTGTAGGGGGGAAATACGCTTTACCTTACAAAATGTCTAATATATTTCAATACATGAGCATTTAAATAAAGAGAAAAAAAAGGAAAAAGAGAAAAAAAAAGAAAAAAAAACATGAGCATAAATATAACAATACAAACCAGACTAAAATAAAAATGAGTTTCATTTGCAGGATATAACTAATAAAATAAAACTTGAACAAACACCTAAATCATATTGTTGTATAATTCTGAAAACAAATTGTATATTTCAACTTTAAAAAAATATTTGCGCAACCAACAGTGTCGGTATAAATTAAAATTGTAAGAGGCACGTCGTCCTTTGAGCATACCAATTAATTTCGCAACGCGTTCCAACGTTTTTGCTGCCAGTCAACTGTGAAATGTGGCTAAGGCAGTTGTCCCACTACCGGCGAGGAAGAAACTAACTATTGGCTATTTTAGAAAATTTAAAAAAAAAACAAAGTGTAGGAATGTTTAGGAATGCCGTGTCCTACCGTTTAGGCATAAAAAAATATAGATAAAAGTTATGTACAGCGATCAAGAGTACCCAATGTAGCAAGAGCAGACTCATCTCCGCTGGCAGCACCCGTTCACAAGCATGACGCATGAACCAGCCAGCGCTTCGCTCAACCATTTTTAGGGAACGCAACAACCCGCCTCACACTACACCGCCGAAGAGATTTTTAAGAGAGCATACTCATAACCAAATATGGATACTATGTCACAAATAATAGAAAAAGGATATATAAGTACCAGTGTACATTATTATAACAAACTACATATAAACACAACGGCAGGACACATGCATGTGATTACCTAAACACTGGTATCGATTCTGGCACTACTCTCCGTAACCAAAGCCAACATCAGTCCCCCCTTTTCAGTCTGTATAGAGAACGACAAGGATAAACCGTTGCAATACCAAAGTTCAGGTCTAGAAAACCATACCAGAATCCACACCATAATCAGATATTATTTCATGTTACTAAAAGGTTACTTAACATAATGAGAAATAACCTATTATATGGCTAAGAGGTAAATCAAGTATTTACCTCTTAGCCATATAGTGAAGTCGATAGTCCTCTTAGCCATATAGTCGCGATTAATAAATACATGTCTTTGTAATGTCTTTTGTAATTATTTATTTATTTATTTATTCAGAAAACCAACAGCGTAACAAAAAAAATTTTTTTTTACATTCTTTCTAATACTAAGGCTAATAATAGGTTTTCTATGAAATTTACAATTGTACTAAGACGTGGGAAGACATGATCTATTGCTTATTAGCTAATACTAGTTTTATTGTGTATGATGGAGAACCAAGTACATAGTCCCTCATCACCAACTGCTCCTTTGTTAATAGAATGAATGTAGTATAATTTTTGCCGTAATAGCATACCGAACGTATTAACTGAAATACTGCAAAACTCGCTGTTTAAATGTGTGTTTCGATATCCCGAAAAGTTCAAGTTCGTTAAATTTAGTATTATATGTACGTGCTATACGAATGAGGACATTGTTACTAGCATATCTAGTGGAGTATTTAGGTGTACACAGCAAGGGAGTGTGGCGTGTGCGTCGCTTAGGAGTACAAAATCCGATACCCGCTACTAAATCCGCGCAGTCCAATTGCCCATTTAAGGTGTCGAACAGTAGGCACATGTCAAGCAATACCCGCCTCTCCTCTAAGCTCAAGAGGCCATGATGTTGACATCCACTTTGATATGAATCAGGGGAAATACGTTGTCGATAGTTAAGATGTTTAATAAATTTTTTTTGGATTCTCTCTAGACGATCTTTGTGTATACTACTAGTAGACTATATTGGGGTGACCAAATTTGACTAGCGTATTCTAATGTACTGCGAACATATGCACAGTAAATTGATTTAATGGCGGCCATGTCACTAAAGGGTTTGCAGGAACGCAGGACGAAGCCCAAGCTCTTGTAGGCCTTGTTAACAACGTGGTCTATATGAGGTGTTAAAGTCATCCTACTATCAAAAATAACTCCCAAATCTCTAATCTCCGTCACTCTTGCAATTGGGTTTTTATTGAGTGTATATTTGTGATGAATAGGCTTGCTTTTTCGTGTATATGAGATACCCTGACACTTGCCTATATTGACAGTGATTTTGTTTTCCATGTAATACTTGCTAAGATTGTCTAGATCGGATTGTAAGGATTCGCAATCGCGAATATTTTTGATGCGAAGAAAAATTTTTTTGTCGTCTGCATATAACAAGTGTTCGGCATATTTTAAATGAACCCCAATGTCGTACAAGTAAGCGCTATAAAATAAAGGCCCTAGATGCGACCCCTGAGGCACGCCTGTTGGTATATCAATGAAGTTTGATCTATATCCACCCAAAACAACTGCCTGAGAGCGGTTTTCTAAATATGACTGTATCCAACGTAACAAGTCCCCGTGGATCCCCAGACTATAAAGCTTGTGAAGCAAGATGACGTGATCAACGCGATCGAAAGCCTTTTCGAAGTCCGTGTAGATCACGTCTACCTGTCCGCCGCTGTCCATATTCATCAAAGTGTAATTCACAAAGGTAGATAAATTGGTAATAGTGGAGCGACGACGAAGAAAACCATGCTGACGCTGACGGTCTGATAGTCCTTTGTAGATAACAGGGTAAATCGCTGCGTACACAATTTTCTCGAAGACTTTACTTATTGTATTAAGTATGGAAATTCCTCTGTAGTTTTCCACCTTTATTTTGGAGCCTTTTTTGTGTAACGGAATAATGTGAGATTTTTTCCAAATAGTGGGAAAAGTGCCCTCAAATAGCGATCGATTAAAAATAACTGTTAGTGGAGATGCCAATGTTTTAGAGCAGTTTTTCCAAAATATTGGAGGAATGTTATCATTGCCAGCGCCCTTGGAGCAGTCCAAGTTGAATAAAGCTTTAGATACTGTTTCGACAGGAATATTTAATTTAGAAGCATGATCGATGCTCGTAGATGTTTGTTGAAACGACGGGGTGGCAGTGTTAGGTTCTCCGAAAACACTTTTAAAATAACCACTAAACGCTTCGCATATCAAAAAACCATCTGTGAGTGTAGTTGACCCTGCAATAACAGTCCGAGGATAATTAGAACCTCCACGAAGTGACTTTATATATGACCAAAACATTTTGGGACAAGTTTTAACAGAGCGCTCAACGTTGTTGATGTAGCTTTGAAAGCAGGCTTCACGTACTCGGCACTGTCTTTTACGTAACAAAGAAAATTCATCATAGTCCAATAGGTTTCCGTACTTTTTCCACCTAGCGTGAGCCTTGGATTTCTCTTTTATAATATTAATTAGGGACTTACTGTACCAGGTGGGATACGAGCGATTTGAACCATGTTGCTTGCTAAAGGGGACATATTTATTGATGGCATCGTAGACAATTTTGTAGAAGGTATCTGTTGCTTCATTGACTGAACGGGATGACAAAATAGAATTCCAATCTTCTTCAGTAAAGTGCTTATTTAAGCTGACATAGTCTCCCTTTCTGTAGTTACGTTTTAAGCTGTTTAATTCCTTCAATGGCTTAACTGACACGTCTAATATTTCAATCAAAAGAGGGGGATGGGAACGATCTTCCTTAACAAAAGGTATATGTTTTTCAACTGCTAAAGGTAAATTAGAAAATGCCAAATCTAGTATGTTCCCCGCATAGTTTGTAAAATTATTGTATTGACAAAAGCCTAATAGGGATAGGTTATTTATTAAGTGAACGCCTGCCTTTTGCACCGCGATACATCCACGTTGTGCGAAGATGGGTTTGTTCGCACTCCATTCAATTTGTGGAAGATTGAAGTCACCGAGTATCAAATGATTATCGCATAGATTGCAATTAAAACCTTCGTTTAATGAGTCCACAATTAAGTTTATATCCTGTGTAATACGATTAGGATCCGGTGGTATATATATAGCGCTTATGTGAAGTGCTGCCGACGAGTTAATCGCGTGCGAAGGTATCGAAACTGTAAGCATCTCGACTGGTGGGAGCGGTTCGCGCTCGCTAGACCGTCGCGCTCCCAGGTTACTTTTAACTAAAATCAGTACGCCGCCACCTGTAGATTTACAACTCAAGTCAAGGTCACGGTCCCTACGGAAGACATCGTACTCCCCGTCACAGAATTCACGGTCAAAGAAACCATCTTGTAACCATGACTCGGTAATTACGATTATGTCAAAATTATGAAGCCTTAAACTCTGTTTAAATTGCAAACACTTTGTTCTTAACCCGCGAACATTCTGATAAAAAACTGTTAGTTTTGAAGCCATTTTGTCGCACGAAGCTCAGCTACCAGATAACCAACAAAGTTTAAAAGCTTAAAATATTTTAACATATGATATAAAATACCGTCATGAGTATTAATCGGACTATAAATATGTTTGCTATTCGACCGAGGTGCTATATAATAAAACCGACATATAAATATAAAACAAGTATTGGTTAAAAAAGTATATATAAAATTATTCGAATTATAAACGATAATTCTGCAAAATTCTAAGCTAATAGTATAAAATTTTATAGGTAAATCACCCCTTCCATTTCCCTTATATGTACGTCGATAATAAAAAAAAGTAAATTTAAAAAATCAAAAACCCGACTCTTTTGTATTACTACAAATAAAAATTTAAGAGAAGAACTTATATATCCAAGAATGGATCAAATTTTTCAATAATGGGTCCCGACTGTTAAAGTAGCTTTGTCCCTTGCTTAACAGAATTATAGACTACTGGACCTGTTTTTTTTTTTCTTTTCAGTTTTTATTTGTACTAATATAAAGCAGTCGGGTTTATTGATTTTTTACATTTACTTTTATTTATTAAGACTAAACCAAACAACTCTCCCCCGGCCCCTATATCACATGGTACCTTTTAGTAGCTACAAGAATAAATAAATGAATATTTCTAAGACTCACACCAATTAGCCTAGCCCCAAAGTAAGCACTGGAAGGCTTGTCTTATTATAATAAAAATAATATTGTAGAATGTTTTTTTTAAATAATTATAAACACTTGTATAATTATATTCTAATTTTATTATAGAAAATTAAGCACAACAATAATAACGCTTAGAGGTGGGTAGAGAGTTTGCAAGTTTGTTTTTGACTGACATAAAAATAATGAAATGAAAGCGAAAAACATTTTTGTACTAATACATGAGCATTATTTAATGTACAGTATTCTCAGACCACGGAAATACACGTGGTATATTACTACCCCCCCCCCCCCTTGTGATCTTTCGTGATTTTTATGAACATTTTTTCGAGCATCACGTGATGATTAATGGACAGCCTTTATTTTATAGCGCAGTGATAAAACTAACGGAACAACTCACTCGCTTCCCGCTGCCCGCCAACTCGTTTCTAGTTCGTAGCTCTACTCGCTTCTCGTTAATCGTCGGCAGTGGGACAAATGCCTAAGGCAGCTAGCACGCAGCACGATGCAGCACAAAAAAAAACACGTGTTCACTTTCTCGTGAACACGAAACCTGTTAAAGGTTACGGATCATCATCATCATCATCATTTCAGCCGAAAGACGTCCACTGTTGGACATAGGCCTCCCCCATGGATTTCCACAACGATCGGTCCCATGCTACCCGCATCCAGCGGCTTCCCGCGACCTCGGCAATACGGATCATAAGGGGACGGAAATATGTAAAATCAAATTAAACGCAATGCACCCTTTTCATTTTATCACATATTCCCTCAAACCGGTTTAAATGTGTTCACACACACCAGCCATTGTCAGGATCTTCAGGTGCGTCGTGGGCAGCAAGTTAAAAACAGTTTTATGGAATAAATTAAATTTATTCTTGGAGACATGTTAAAGTAATTTCACACAAACCGCCATTACACGTCTCGAAAGACCAATGTCAGTCATATCCGGCTCGAAGGACCAATGTCAGGATCTTCAGGTGCGTCGTGGGCAGCAAGATAAAAACAGTTTTATGGAATAAATTAAATTTATTCGTGGAGACACGTTAAAGTAATTTCACACAAACCGCCATTACACGTCTCGAAGGACCAATGTCAGTCATATCCGGCTCGAAGGACCAATGTCAGGATCTTCATGTGCGTCTTGGGCAGCAAGAAAAAAACAGTTTTATGGAATAAATTAAATTTATTCGTGGAGACACGTTAAAGTAATTTCACACAAACCACCATTACAAGAGAGAGAGAGAATATAGTATATATATATATACAAGGACAAAAAAATAATTCTTGTTGGTGTTGCCAACAGTCATAAAAGTGTTTTATACCTGATGTCCTTAAAATTGAAATAAGTAGACTTAAGCTCGACAACTTAGTATCTAGTTACATGGTAGATCTGTAACGCCCGTAGCATTACAGCCTCCTTGCTGGTATAAACTCTATAATGCCTACGCCTGGCATTTGTATTAAACGTAAGTTTAATTCAATTTATTTGCATTAAATCGGGTTTAAATAATGGTGTTACATTACATCCAAATTGTATCTTAACCTATTTAGTCATAAAAGATAACATGCAAATTTTTCATGCATTACCTACCTATATTAATGTCAGTAATTCTTATTATTGTTATACGATGTTGTCAATTAATTCATGTCAATAATTATGCGAATGTCAAAATTAGTTATATTTAAACCCATTTAGCATGTCTTTAACCCGTGCATCAACTCCTACCATACTTCATGAACTGTAAAACGTGTTTTCATTTAACCACTTGCGAAGTTTTGACTTTAACTTACTAAAGCTTTGGTTTTTAATTTCTTCTGGTATTAGATTATAGATTTGAATTGCCATCGCCAGTGCATTTGTTTGGAATCGCTTTGTTTTCGGAACAGTATCCATTTTTATTTTATTACGATACCTTAGGCCCGTATTACAGAATGACAACTAAGTGTTGATCTTTACTTGAGTACTGTTAGAAAGGGATATCGCTATGTGCTATATATATATCGACATCCCTTTCTAACTATGCTCAAGACTAGATCAATTACTGAGAATCTTCCTATAATACGGGCCTTACTTAGACTTCGATCTGTAAATGTCGTTATTTTAAAGATTCGAATGTGAGAATCTTCTGTCTCACAGCGAAGATTCCAAAGTGATTGAATTCAGGCACAGACTCGATCGGTTGATTATATTAAATTGTATTTTTTACTGAGTTCAAGTAACAAAGTTTAGAGTCCTAAGTGTTCTTATTTTAGTATTTTTTTGAGTAACGTTCCCCAGATTCTCCCTTCTGAAGAATCGTACAGTAGGAGCTCGATGGCGCAAGTGGTTAGCGCGTTCGGCTACGATCGTTGAAGTTAAGCAACTTTCGCAGTGGTCGGTCATTAGACGGGAGACTCAAAATTAACTATCTCGAGCTCCTCCGTGCTTCGGAAGGCACGTTAAGCCGTTGGTCCCGGCTGCATCTGCAGTCGTTAGCACCCACCAATCCGAACTGGGCCTGCGTGGTGGGTCATCTCCCTATTCCATCCATAGGGAAGGCCTGTGCCCCAGCAGTGGGGACATTAATAGGCTGATGATGATGATGATGATATCTATAAATCAACAGTGTCAGTTTTGTGAAAGACGAGTCAAACAATGAGTCCCATATTTGACTCAGTTGACAGACATAAAATGCATATTGCCTTTGAATCGATTAACCACAAAATGGCTCTGTTTTTTATTTTATTACTGTTATAAATTTTTCGGAAAACTTACAGCTAATACGGGTTTCAGCAAAATGTAACAGTGAAGAACATTTATAAGTTTCCACTGATAACACGAAATTACGCCGTGGTAATTAGAAATAAAAATAAAAAATAAATAAACACTCCAGTATAATAATGATGCGAAGTACACATCTGGTTACTTACTGAGATGCTTGAAAGTACCCTAAAATTCAGACCTAATAATCCACCCGGGGGAGTTTAAAATTAAGTATTAATGTTTAAAATTAATATTTATTTATGGACCATCAATATATTAATACAAACAGACTAACACACATGCTTAATTATTAGGATATAACATAACTGTAATTAAAGATGATGATTTCTCAGCATGCGCTAAACACTCAACAGTAAAAATATATATTTATTTTTTGTTTACAATATCTACATACGAAATTTACTAGGCAAGACAAATATTGGCCTCATCACGGAATGATCCTCTGAATGCAAAACCAAACACAACAGTCTATCATGCTCTGTATTTTTTTTTTAAACACACCAATTAGCCTAGCCCCAAAGTAAGCACTGTAAGGCTTGTGTTATGGGATGCTAGGGTAACGGATAGAATACATATACTGTATATATATAAGTATATTTATATAGAAATACATATTAAACATCCATAACTGGAGTACAAATGCTCGTATTCATCACACAAACATCTGCCCCCACCGGGATTCGAACCCGGGACCTCTCGAGTCGGCGACACCATGAAACCCGGCGTACGAACCACTCGACCACGGAGAAACTAAAAGAAATTAAAAGAAGTAACTGCCAAATCTAGTCGTAAGTCCAGAGAACCGCTCAAGTACCAGACCCGTTACTGCCAAACTAATTTTATTAACTAAAAAAATAATATTAAACCCAAAAAATATCCCAATTATTTTAAATCAATATAAACTTATTATCTCTTATCTATTAGACAAGTCCGTCCGTCTGTCGGTGGTGCTGTTTCAGCGGCCAAACCGTAAGAGATAGATAAAGAGAATATTTAAGTTATAAGTTAAGAATAGTCTGATAAGACTACAAACCGGATTTGAGTAACGTAGCACTTCCGGTTTTCGAGAAATCACGAATTTCAAACGAAACCACACAAAATCTCCGAAGTTCTCAATTAATTAAATACATTTTTTTTTTAAATCAGGTTTTGGTGAACATTTGGTTTACTGGTTTGCTAGTATATCATATTATATCAGTATAAACTTTCCGACTCGCACTTGGTTGGCGGAGGGTTGAACGTCGAGGAGAGGAGTCTTCGAACAATGGTAGTCGACTGTAACTGGCGAAATAAAGGCTCCCAAGATTCCTTGTCGAAGAAAGTTGGTGGGCGCTGGTAAAGGATGGCCGGCGAGAAGTGTTCTAGATCCATAGGACCGCTGGTTATTTCTTCTTGTTCCTATTAGAATCGCCGGATGCTGAATGACGTGCTGAACCCGATTTCAGTCCGGCTTTTATATTTGCGCGATGAGCTGGCCAGCGATCCAATACCCCACCCCCGCTATACTTGATTTTTCATTTATTTATTATATACAATACGCGAGCATACAAAATAGCATATTTGTAGAGACATCGCAAATTAGGCGACTTGTCGTTGCGTCTTGTCGCCGCGTCTTGTCGCCGCGTCTTGTCGCCGCGTCTTGTCGCCGCGTCTTGTCGCTGCGTCTTGTCGTCACGTCTACGTCTTATTGACCCATTGTAACAAGAATCTAACGAGATTAAGCTTATAAAATATCTATTTTTATCTTATAAAGTTTATAACCTAAACAGTGACTAAATGCCTACTCATTTTACACTCAATTATTGCATTTAGCCCTGTGGGAGAAATAAAGACGTAGGAAACCCCCTTTCATTCGATCCTTACCAGTATAAATAACTTATTATCTAAAGAAATCTATCTCTAACTTTACGCCTGAATTACGCCTATGATCCTAATCTAAACTATATAAAAGTTAATTATTTATATTTTCCTAACTATCTATCTACTATCAATATAAACATAAATATCAACTGTAAAAACAGACAATTTAGAACGCTAACAATTTCAACAAATCGTAACTAAACAGAGGCGGCGTAAGGCGTGGGCGACGCGACGTGGGCCACCGCCTACGGCCTCGCGGTACAAGGGGCCTCGCGCCTCAAAAATTTTTATGCATTGCTTAAAAGCGATATTTTTTTTATTATTATTTTATAAAATCCGTCTTCGGGTCGCCACAGAACAGGGCCTCGCGAAATATGTCTTGCCCACATCAAATTTAGGTCTTGCCCCGCCACTGTAACTAAACTATCGAACTTACGGATTACGATCGACTGCCATGTCTCGTTGCCATGGCAACCATCTATTGGGATTTATGACTTTAAATCCTCTATTATAGCGAAACTATGAACTATCTTATCAGAATAACTTACGAATCTTATAGAAAAGACTTATGACTAAACATACAATGTGAAATAACACTGATAGACGCACTTTGTGATTGTTCGTAAATCAACTATTCATAACGTCGCACTGCACTTTGCTATGTTCATTTCTTAAGCATTTAACTGCTAATAAAACTTTAATATTAAACTCATCAAAAGAATCTAAACCACCTGAAGTTTTAACCAACTTTTTTGTACTTTTATTCTTTTGCTAACAATTATAATAAATCAATTTAATGCATTTAATATTTTCTTTGCATCTGAACACCGAGCAATTATTTGCTTAAAAAATAAAAATTATAACTAGAATAGGTATTTCTTCTTTCAAATGTTTAAAAGTTTTCATTTGATATTGTGGGTTACCTACAATGCGAAGAGATGGCGCTACCTTGGAGCTTAAGAAAGGCTAGAAAGAATTCGACACGGCCGTCAGGGCCGCGGTATCATAATTATTAAGTGCATTCACCCGGATAGCGAAGGGTGCGGGTTCGAGTCCCGTCTGCTGCCTGATCCGCGTGGAATATTTTCTAGTAATATTTTCTTCAGATTTGAAATCAATTTGATTTATTTGTCACTGAACAAAAAATACTTTAAATAATTTATTCATTTCATAACAATAATATGAAATATCAATTGATAAAACTTGAATTTTCGTAAATGATACTTTTTATATTAGTGTATATTATTCACTATTTTTAAACATTTTAATGATTGTACGCAACTGCTTAATATAAAGTTGCATATAATTTTTGGTCCAACATATGCAGAGTCTTTTAGTATTCCATTAGAGACTGATGATTTTAAAAATATTTAGCATGTAGGTATATCTATTTATCACAGTCGATTCGCAGCACATCTAAGAAAAAATGCTTAAATGAAAACCTTTTCTGTACCCCTAGCATGAACCATTGTCGAATTCGAATAGTTTGCAAACCGAAATGTCAATGTCAATCACGGAGCACCCCCACGTCAATTTTTGTATGGAAACTTGAACAGCAGCGGCACAAAGTACGTAACGAGAAAAAAAATCAGTACACATTTGACAATGACATTTCGGACTCGCAAACGATACGAATTCGATATTGGTTCGTGCTAGGGGTACAGATGCTTATCTAGATAGTTACGGGAAAAAGTAGTTAATATAGGTATTACTTAGGTATGCCATTTAAATGGTAGAATATGTTGACAAAAAATAAACAGCATTGTCTTCAAATTATGTATACCATATTCTTTGTCATAAATGTTTATTCTTATCTGATGCCCGCATAAACAGACATCTTTTATCTCTAACTTGTAAGTTCTATATCACATATCACCACTAAAGACGTTTACTGTGGAGCTGTTATAAGCATTTACAAAAAATCAGAACATAGAGGCATAGTATAGTTACTTATTATATCATTGATAAAATTTCTTTTACATACCTATATGTCTATTTTTTGAGAAATAAGTCTTCGAGTGCCAGATGGTAGAATATGTTAACAAAAAAACAGTATTGTCTTCAAATTATGTATACCATATTCTTTGTCATAAATGTTTATTCTTATCTGATGCCCGCATAAAGAGACATCTTTTATCTCTAACTTGTAAGTTCATTTACAGTTGATGCTGTGTGTCTTGCAAGGAAAATAATATAAGGCCACACGTGACTTTAATTAAACATAAATTTAATTAATGCAGCCGTGTGTTACCTAAGTTAAAAGTGTTATTTTAAAGCACTTAGAACTAAGTGGTATTTGCGTCTATTAATTGCGTTCAAGTTATGGTTATGAAAGTATTTCCAATGGAAATTTATACTCTACAGCATGGTGAATTTGCGTAATGGGAGTTAATTGACTTTGCCTACGTAAAATTTTGCAAGCAGAAAATTTAATCAATTTGATCTCGAAATATAGTTTGTAACTTATGTCACCTCAGTTGAAGCTGTAGGTACCTAAATGTCGATGGGATATTTACAGGCGTTTGGTTATGAGATTCGTATGTTAAGTCGTCATCTCGTCTTAGTATATTTTTCTGTACTATTCTATGTTACTTTAGGTCATCTAAGTGTCGCCGCACACGGGCCACACGCTACAGCCACAAACGCCGCCACGAGAAGCTAGAAGCAGCTACTAATGTGGCTGAAGCCACAGGGGTGGGGAATCGCGCGAGTGACGTGTGGCGGCGTTTTGTATCGGCGCATTAAGTGGCCGGTGCGGGCCACAAGAAGCGAACAACGACCTTTTGTTGCGTGTGGCGGCCACCGGCGTACCGTATGTGGCGAGTCCATTTATAATGTCTGAAAACTACAAGAAATATGCCGGTGGCGGCGTTTTGTTGTTGTGGTCAGTGGCCCGTGTGCGGCGACACTAAGAGACCCGGGGACGCTCTGGTGTAGTGGCGATCCCAGAGCGCCCTCATAAGGGCCGAGGAGGGTACCGGTGGTTTTCAGTGGGTAGGACCGGCGTTGTTCCACGTCGGGGAGTCCCACACACGTCGCGCGCCTGCCAAGCGCGCGGTATGGTCCGTAAATGGATTTTCCACCATCAACAAAAAAAAAGCGGTAATTTAAGAGAACTCGGGTGAGGATTGCACGGCAGTTAATATGTTAATACTAGAGGTACGTTTGTTTTCGGAGGTAATTTAAAAAATATTTGCCTTCTGTGATTCTAGTTGAAAACAATGCTGGGTGATTTGATTACTTAGTGTTATACGCAGCCCAGCAGCAGCAGATTGTTTTTTACAATATTCTAAACCTGTTTGAGGATGTTTAACCGCTTTTCCCTACTAGCGGAATAATAATACGGCAATACTTTGTCAACTTATGAGCACTATATGCAGAAATATTCACAACTATAAAAATATAATACGGACGAACGAAATTTTCTCTTGAAGGCCTTTAAAAATGACTAGCTATATATCAATCCGAAAATATAAAAAGAACATAATTATAAAAACAATTAAAAACTCATTTTCGAATGTGCCAGTGCCTACGAAATGTCCATAGACACTGGCTGTATGGCGACATGGATCAACGTTTATGCGGTGGAAAATCAACACACCTGCAACATTTTACTGTCTGTAAATTATACTAGGACTTCATGTGGCTATCCGTTTATGTAAACTTGACAGCATCGGATATATTTATCATGTTCTCGAGCCGCAGTGCTGCTCTATGTAACGACATGAAACTCGCGCAGCGGACGTCCGCTCCGTGCTCCCGCTTAAAAATGGTGGCGGGCTTTTTCCATTCAAACGTTCTCGTTTAATTCCTCCTTGAATTTTATCACTAAAGAATTGATTTACAGACATTAAATATAATTATACTGATTGTATGCTCCTATGTCTGCCTTTTTTCGATAACTTGTATTTCAAAGAAACTAGAAGCCCTCTAAAATGCCAAAAATAAACAATTTTATATCACCACTAAAGACGTCTAGTGTGGAGCTGTTATAAGCATTTACAAAAAAAGCAGAACATAGAGGCATAGTGTAACTACTTATTATTACATGGATAGAATTTCTTTTACATATACCTAATTTTCGAGAAATAAATCTTCGAGTGCCACACCTCCAATTTTGCAATAATTATTTGCAATAATTTTATACGCAATTCCCAGCGTTAACTACTGTTGTCCCTACCGCATTGTACCAGGTCACTCAGAAAGTTTTGCGAAAACAAGTTTTTATAAGGCACTGGCCACTTGTTATTATTTTGGAAACTTCGATTATTTAAAAGTAAAAATACCACTGTTCGATTTTCAAATTTCCCTCCGCAATTTTTCGAAAGCCAATAAAATACTTCTTTTCTCATTTAAAATGGATCTACATTGAGAACATTTTCGTGCTATGATTTTTTACGATTTTAAATGTAAACCTGATGAATCATTTGATCGATTTCGAACTGCTTTGAACCGCTGATGTAGCGAGTTCAAACGCGATCGTCTTACTTTGGGGGATGAACAAAGAAGTGGTCGTCCTACGACGGCTGTCACCGAAGAAAGTGTGCTGGCAGTTAAAAAAATAAATTCAAGAAAACAGATGAATTACGTATGAGATTCAGCATACTCTGCAGATTGGTTTAGGAAGTGTTCACAAGATTTTGCACGAGGACCTTTGCGTAAGGAGGATAGTTTCCCGCTGGGTGCCGCACAACCTCACTGAAGCTCAGAAGCAGGATGGTGCAATGATATGATACAAAAATTTGATGCAGGCTCGTCACGGCGCGTTTATGATATTGTGACAGGTGACGAATCCTGGATTTATCAATACGATCCAGAAACAAAGCGTCAGTCGACAGTTTGGCTGTTTCAAAATGAACTAACGCCTACGAAAGTGAAGCGATTGAGGAACGCAGGGAAAATTTTGATCGCAAGTTTCTTCACGTTGACGGGGTTTCTAATTTCAATTCTACTTCGATACCAAAGCAGCAACAACGCCGAATGGTATGGTAATGGTAAATAGCAAAAAATGCCTGCCAGAAGTTTTTCTGCAATTTATTTATTTATTTATTTATTTATTAACATCAACAAGATTAACACCAACTCATTATAAAGCAACTTACAAACAATGTGGAAGCGAACTAAGTGCAATCTTAATTATAGATGTTACACAATAGCACTGATGAGCAAAAATATCGCATAACAAAATCACACTATTTAAAAATCTTCTATTGATGTGAAATAGTAGTAAAATATAAAAAAAAAAATATACTAAAATTAAAAACATTTCATTAAAATTATATCATTATTCGGTAAAATGTCACAAAATATTGTAAATTAATGGAAATTGATGTTATAATAATCAAAATTAAACATAATAAACATTTACATTTACAGTCACCAGCAAATACCTACGTCAAATCTAGTATTTTTTTTACATTATTTTGGAAATATTTAAGAGAATTAGAGAAAATGTCGACATCAATTAATTGTGAATCATGCTCATGAGCATGCTGTGGTAATCCACATTTGATTCTACTAGAATGATTTTGAGCAATGCTTCTGTGCAAGCCATTGTAAGCTATCATCAACCTATTCAGCGGTGAGTAGCGACCATGGCGCGAACGAGAGAGTCTCTCCATAAAGGGTGCATAAGTCGTAAGCCTAGGGAGTCGCGACGGTATGCGAAAGTTGATTTTAGATAAAAGGTCAGGTGTGTCAAAGATGCCGTTCACTAGCTTGTACAGAAACATATGATCCAACAAACGTCTGCGACACTCCAGTGACTGCAAATTGAAGTGGCGAAGCCTGTCGACATAATTAGGCAGTTTTTTCGCCATGTTGCATCCAAACGACAAATGCCATAAAAATCGCTTCTGGACACGTTCAATTCTTTTGACATAGATATCGTAATTGGGGTTCCATACTATACTAGAATATTCAAGGTTACTGCGAACTAAGGCCGTGTATATGGTGACTTTTGTTTTAGGGTTCGTGAATTGTCTACAGTTTCTTAACACAAAACCGAGAATCTTAAAACTTTTTTTTACGATATCATCGATGTGAATATGAAAGCGGAATGAGCAATAAGCGACCTAACATCGGGCTCCGCGGGGTCCTTCTTCACCACGACAACGCGCCCGCGCACCCTGCGATCAAAACGTAGGACTTCCTGGATTCCACACCAGTCAGAGTCTTGGGACACCCTCCTTACAGATTTGGCTCCGTGTGACTTCTTTTTATTCCCTAAAATAAAAAATCAGCTAAAGGGATACAGTTTTCATTGCCGGCAGAAACGCTAGCAGCGTTTGAAAAGGCCGTAGAAGGGGTGTCTGTGAAGGACTGTAAAAAATGTTTTGAAAATTGGTTAAGATGCATGAAACTTTGTATAGGCTGGTGGAGAGTTCTGTGAAAAGATTAAATAAAAAAATTTTTTCATAGAAGTTAGTTTTTTAGTTTCTCAAAACTTTCTTTTTCCCACATTTGCCAATGCGTGACAGTAGAAATTTTTTCAAATACCTATTTCTCAAACGTTTCTCAGCTAGCGGCCGCTCTTAACACAGCGTCTCATACTTTTACGATTTATGTTCTAAAGTGCACCTTATTTCCAGGTGATAACAGCGAGTCGCTGCCTAGTGCTGTGCGCGGACAGTCGCGGCGAAATGGAGTCGTGGGCGGGTGCGCTTCGTGGCGCGCTGCACCGCGGTGCCGACGTCGCCGATCTGGTGGCGCGGTTGTCGTCAGGAGACCACCATTGGTACGTGTTACTGAGGTATCTACTATGAGTTATAACAGCCAATCACGGCGCGCTGCACCGCGGCGCCGACGTCGCCGTCCTGGTGGCGCGGTCGTCATCAGGAGACCACCATTGGTACGTGTTACTGAGGTGACTAGTATGAGTGTTAACAGCCAATCGTGGCGCGCTGCACCGCGGTGCCGACGTCGCCGACCTGGTGGCGCGGTTGTCGTCAGGAGACTGCCATTGGTACGTGTTACTGAGGTGACTAGTATGAGTGGTAACAGCCAATCGTGGCGCGCTGCACCGCGGTGCCGACATCGCCGACCTGGTGACGTGGTTGTGGTCAGTACCCTTAGTATGAGTTTTACAATTACGAGAACTATGATAGTTTTCGTGAGCTCGCACTCGTTAATTTTATTGTTTTCGTTTCAATACAAATAAACAATGTTTAAATTATATCATGAAATCATTTGCGTCTTCTTAAATTTTAAGTTTATTTGGTTACTTTACACCAAAATGGACATAGAAACATAATTTACAATTACGAAAACTATGATAGTTTTTGTGAGCTCAAACTCGTACCAAGGTTACAGGAGACCACCATCGGTACGTGTTACTGAGGTAACTAGTATGAGTGGTAACAGCCAATCGTGACGCGTTGCACCACCACGGCGCCGACGACGTCGCCGACATGGTGGTGCGGTTGTCGCCAGGAGACCATAATTGGTACGTGTTTCTGAGGTAACTAGTATGAGTGATAACAGCCAATCGTGGCGCGCTGCACCTCGGTGACGATGTTGCTGACCTGATGGCGCAGTTGTCGACAGGAGACCACCATTGGTACGTGTTACTGAGGTGACTATTATGAGTGGTAACAGCCAATCGTGACGCGTTGCACCACCACGGCACCGACGTCGCCGACATGGTGGCGCGATTGTCGTCAGGAGACCACCATTGGTACGTGTTAATGAGATTTCCAGTACTCCAGTAAAAGCGATAAATAATAGCTGGTCATATGGTGTTATACGAAACAATCGAGGTGAGATGGAGAAGTACACCTGCTCTCGAGGAGTCTACCGTTTATCACATGCATTTAATCTTTTAACTTTAATATGCATTTCAACGTATAACATCAACTTAATTTCGCAGAGAATCATTTGGCATTCACTCATTTATTAGGAATTTAAACCACACAGTTAAGTGTAATCCAGAATCATCTTTAGGCATAAATTTAATAGCCACAATAATTGAGAAGAATTATTATGATGCGTTATTGATGTTCTCGTACAAGTCCGACGCGAACCACGCCATCTCCACTAAGCTTAATTCAAACGTAAACCTATACCTACACTCGGCACATTTGCTATTTGACTGCAGTCTTCTGTAAACAGACTCTTCTAAATGACCAGAAATTTCATTATCCACTACCTATATAGCTAAAAAAACTGCATTTAACTAAGTGTACCCACAAAATCCTCAGGTACACAGCAACCCACGCTCGGCCTACCTTCTGCAACGTGTGCCGCGAACCGCTCGGCGCGCTTGGCACCGCTCACGCACTCGCTTGCGAACTCTGCAAGTACAAAGCTCACAAGCGTTGCGCGTCACGAGCACCGCCATCTTGCAAATGGAGCACGCTTGCTTCTCTGGGACCGCACGTCGTTGAAGATACGGAGGGGGTAAGATAATTTTTACCGCACGATTATATTTACCGCACATCGTTGAGGATACGGCGGGGGTAAGATAATTTTTACCGCACGATTATATTTACCGCACATCGTTGAGGATACGGCGGGGGTAAGATAATTTTTACTGCACGATTATATTTACCGCACGTCGTTGAGGATACGGAGGGGGTAAGTTCATTTATAATCTAGATCGTCCGCGGACCACTGGTAGTTTCTGGAAGCACCCGAAGTGACCCGCGAATCAATTTGTCAAAATCATCATCATCATCAGCCTATTAATGTCCCCACTACTGGGGCACAGGCCTTTCCTATGGCTGCAATAGGGATATTGGGACGAAAAAAGTACGCCTCTGCATCTACTGTTTTTCTTGTAGCCATATACAGGCATTCGTTACTGACCTAGATTTGATTGGGATGCAAATCTGTGGCCACTTTTCCTACACGAACAAATAAATTTGGTAATTCATATTTTCTTTGTCATACTATTCGTAAATGGAATTCTTTGCCCGCGCACATGTTCTCTCCTTCCTACAATGTGGGGCCCTTTAAGACAGGCGTGAAGAAGCATTTTTGCACGCCGGCAATATTCTTTTCCACTTATAGAAAAGTCAATACCTACTCCAATCTACACTTTAATTCGAACAGAAAAGATTTTACCTAATTAATACAATTTGGGAAATTTTATCGTATCAATTACTCGTTCAAAGTCCATTAATATAAATCTACTTAATTATAAGTGGGGACGGGAAGTTACGCTCGGCGCTAACATTAAAAGAAAATTATAAGTTCACTTTGTACTTCAAGATATGCAAAGAGCGCTAAGAGCTCCGCGTCTTTTCCGCTGGAATTGCGGCGTTCATTTTTGTTATTACAGTTTAGGGCCCATAAATATACGAGCAGACGTCTCACCTGATGGTGAGTATCGCAAAAGCAGGGCTGGCCTGCTCCTCCTCCTAAAAGAGAGTACTTCTTAAGGAGTACGCTTTTTTTTTTGAAGTATTTCGGGTCGTATTTGGCCGCAAACACTGCATAGCGACAATCAGTGCCGTCTTTGACCTATTGTAGGCCCTGGGCATATTACTGGACACCCGTTTGGTGATTTAACATGAATTAGGGACTTTGTATTTGATCTGAGGGGGGCCTCTATCGATCGCGAGGCCCTGGGCACTTGCCCAAAGTGCCCACTGGGTAAGAGGGGTCTGGCGACAATGGTGTCAATTCTGGCATGATTCTCCGAAATTAAAACTAAATTTAACGCCAGTCTCTCCTTTTTATTCTTAAAGAGAATGACAAGGGTACACTGTTGTCAAATTTAATTTAAATGTTAGGTTAACAATGCCAGACTCGACACCAATGTATTCCACAATTTTGTCGTACGTGGTAAAAAATAACGACCAAATCGCACAGGTTGTGGACGGATGAAGATGATATGAATTAAATTTTGGCCGCGTGAAGGTTATTTAATTAAATATTCTCTACTATGTGATATATTTTATTTATTATTATTAGTAGCAAAGTACCAGTTTTACAATTATTATTGGTTTAATAGAAGAAATCAGTGAGTTTTATTGGTCACAATAAGTAGGTCAGTGAGCGTATTGTTCGTACGCTAAAACACATCACAAAGTGAGCTTATTTTAAATAGCGGTAATTTCCCACATATCCCACAATCACACACACACACACACTCACACACACCCACACACACTCACACATACACACACACACACGCACACTCGCAGACTCACACACACATACACACACGCACATACACATATACACACACACACACACACACACACATGCGCGCGCGTAAAATACTATAAATACACATATATAAATGATTTGTTAATTTAAGTATGGTAAATTAAATTTAAATTCTGTTTTTTAAATTTACTCTAATAAAATACATATTTTGTTTGTTTTTTGTATCTTAAGGAACATCAATGTAGTCTCTGTTATAAAAACTGTGTCGCAACTGTGGGCGTTAATAGTTTTTATAACTAATGCAGTTATTATCGTGCCCATTTATTATATTCACTTTCTTTGTTCCAATAAAATATGTTTCATTTCATTTCCTCCACAATTTTAAATTCCCGACTACATGTCTAAACATGAACACATGCTACATTAAAACCCACCCACGTTTAACACTAACATCCAATTAAAAGATTACATTGTCACATACACAAAGTTGCTGGAAGTTCCTTCAAGAATTATCGATTGAAAGACTCTCAGTAATCCATTACCACCGGAGACGATCATAAACCGAACCGGGATTTTACACTGCTCTAAAGTACTATCGATTTGTACTCTCAACTTTAAGGTACTATTCCATGCATCGCGATCGATCGCACGACTGTCGTCGGTCGCTCGCGACAATAGTCATAGTATGATAATGTAGAGCACGGCTTCCGAGGCTCGCGACAGACGCGCGCGCCCGACGCCTGTCGTGTGCCGCGCGTGGCCGTGCGTGTCTCGAGTCTCGACATGCTCAGCGCTCAGTAACATCTTCGATTTCATGGCGCAAACTTGTCTAGGAACGCAGGAGAAAACTTCCGAATCTTTTTTTTTCATCATAATACAAATGCTTTTGAATCAATATTTGGTAGTATCCTTCTTTATTTCTGCTTTTAAAGATAGGGTCGATTGGTTCTCTTTTTTCATAATATAACAACAGCAGGTCGTCATCCACCTCTTCTTTTTCAAGAATATTAATTAGCACTTCGACCATGATTTTGACTTCGGTAGACACACGTCTAGACGTGTGTCACGGCTCACGGCAGTCGTCGGCCGCGCGCGGCCGTGTCTCAAAGTTAGTCGGTGTTGTTCGGCAGATCCCTCTGGACGTGTGTCTACTGTCGCGGGCCTCGGAAGCGGTGCCATACATTTTCATACTATTGTCGCGAGCGACCGACGACAGTCGTAGGCCGTGATCGATCACGATGCACTTTCAGGTCCGTGTGCACGGAATAGTACCTTTATTGGCTTTACTCAGTATATATTTAATAAAAAAAAAACTTTTACAATTACCAAAATTTTTGTCTGAATGTATTAATACTGTAGGACTTTAAAATTAGCTTAATTAGAGAATTTTGTACAAAACGAAAATGTATGTATATACATATAAGCATGCATTTGCAAAGTCTGCAATAATTATGCCTTGTAATTTGTTGATATTAAAATTTTAATAAACTAGAAAAGGAGAACATTTTGAATCAATCAAACATTTTCAAGAACGTCTGAGATACATTATAATAAGTGTTCGTATCACGCATTCACATCAGCCTTATCATCGAATTGGTCAACAAATTCATTATCTCCAGCTTTTGTAGCATAACATTTAAATTCCCCGTGCCCATCTGGGGAAGTAGGGATGCGCCGATCCGATCCGATCATTTGAAAGATCGGATCGGAAGGCATACGATCCGGTAATTTTCGGATCGGATCGAGGCCATACGATTTTTTGCCAGATCGTTACAAAACTTGAAAGATCCGCTTGGATCGTATGAATTAAAACGCGGTTTGTTTACAATAAATTGGGTAGGTACTTACTAAGGTTTCTGTTACGAACTTTATCTTTGTTTACATTTTAACTTGGCGGCATTCTTTGCAGGTGGATCCGTTAATCTTATACATTCTATTATTATAAACAAAAGTTGTACCTGATTAGGTGTGACGATTATTGATAGGTTTACCAAATAAAAATCTAAAATATTTTTGTCTTATTTATTGTATCCAATCCGATCCGATTTCTTGAAGATCGGATCGACGGCATGCGATCCGATCCGTGGATCGGATCGTAGCATTACGATCCATTACGATCCGAAAAATCGGATCGACGACCCGGATCGCACATCCCTATGGGGAAGTAACCTACATCTAATAGAAGATCACAGTAGAATAACACTACCTTTGGGTGGTGTTGTGTTTTTGTCGGTGAGCAAGGTTCCGGGGTTCCACAGGGTAGGGTTTTGGGTCAGGGTAGGCGACCGTGCGAGTGATGTTTTTAGCAGGGATGTAACGGAGGTAAATTTTTCGGAACCGAAGTCGGAACCGCAGTCGGAGGCAGAGTCGGGGTCAGAAGCAGAGTCAGAAGTGATCAAAAGAGAGATATTTTTGCATTTAAGCAAAAATAAAAACCTCATTCAGTCAACCTTTTTTAATTTTAATTATAAAATAACCTTTTTTCATTTAAATTTACTTATTATTATCACAGACTCTCAACGCGACGGGTATGAATCAATTCATAACGGTTGACGCAGGCTGCTGCCGCCGCCGTCGTTATTTGATATGTTTCGACCTCCGATTAAAACCTCCGATTTAAAAGTTTCGGAACCGAAATCGGAACCGTAGGTGTAATAATAATCGGAAGTTCCGACTTAACGAAACTAGAGTCGAAGCTCCGTAACATCCCTGGTTTTTAGTATCGCAAGTGCCTAAAGGCTTTAGTGGCCGCGCTTTCCATTAGACAGGCTATAAAGCTAATTTGCCGCTCTTTTTAAAAAAAACCGGCCAAGTGCGAGTCGGACTTGCGCACCGAGGGTTCCGTACATACCTGTAGTTATATAATAATTATTAAACAAATATATATGGGATGTACCTAAAAAATTACGGTTTTTGCAATTTCTCGTACTTGCTTCGTACCAAATTTCAAGATTCTGAGTTTACGGGAAGTACCCTGTAAGATTTTGATTCCCTTGCGAGTTTCGAAAATTTGCGGAAATATGCGGCATAAACGGCTGTATCTTTTGATTGCGTTGGTCTAGAAGTTTGATTTTTTTCACAGAGCCAAGGGACAGTAGACCTGAAATTTTGATATAAATTTCAGCTTGATACCTCCACGCGTTCCTGAGAAAAAGGGTCTTGACAGACGGGCGGACGGACAACAAAATGATCCTATAAGGGCTCCTTTCGAGGTTCGGAATCCTAAAAGTTACGAAATATAGAAGACTTTCATCGTTACACCTGAAAATATACCTTTGATTCATCACACTAATGCAAATATCACAAATCAAGCTAAATACGTCGTATTTTTTGATATTTATTGTAACACACAGAACTTAATAATACCTTCAAAACAAGAAAAGTAATATATTAGATTACTAATATAATGTACGTCATAACATCAAAGAGGATTGATATTACTCCGATACAAGTACCAGTTAACAAGAAAACTACTATGTATTACGTGGTACTCAAAATTTACAAAGTTATTAAGTTGTTGCAATTCTTGTTAGGAAAATGTTGATGAAAAAGCTGCTTGCTAGTAACATCGATCATACTCCACAAGATGTGATGTACTTTTATCAAACGTTTTCGATATTATACCTTCTTATAATGTATTTGAGGAGATTGATGGCGCAGGTGGATAGCGCATTCGACTTGCGAAATAAATAAATATTTCCAACACTCACATCAATTAGCCTAACCCCAAAGTAAGCACTGCAAGGCTTGTGTTATGGGATACTAGGGTAACGGATAGAATACATATACAGTACAAATATAAGTATATTTATATAGAAATATATATTAAACATCCATGACTGGAGTACAAATGCTCGTATTCATCACACAAACATCGGCTCCTACCGGGATTCGAACCTGGGTCCTCTCGAGTCGGCGGCACCACGAAACCCAGCGTTTAAACCACTTGGCCACGGGGTACGTCATATACACGTGGACAGCAGCACCCTCTCTGATCTGTAACTGACGTCCATAAAAATCATTCTTATCGCTGGGTCACTAGGAGCCAAAAATATATAGCGGTCGAGTTGCAGTCTTCTGGAGTAGTAGGAGGAATTTGATATTCCCCTAATCAAGCGCTTTTGCTTGAGCGAGATATCTGCTATACTAGGTACACTCGCGGAAAGACCCGCTCTGTCACCCATAATGCCATAATCGCTTGCGGTAGCGGCGTAGTAAAAATTCATTCATAGACATGTAATTATCGCTGTCTTACTTTTTCGTATAGCGCTGTCGCGATCACGATGCGGATGACAAATTGCAACTAAAACAAATGCAATTCAATTCATTATTCAATCAATGAAGTGCTCTCTGTCTTACTTCTGCGGCGGCCCGGATTAGCGCGTCCGACGCGAAGGCGGGGCGTAGTAAAAACTACTGTAGAAAACCGTTCAAAGCATTTTGTTCGCCAAGTGACAGCGCGCAAAATTCCGCGATAGTACCTCTACACCCACACAAATTATCCCATGTTCGCCTTTTCACTTGTTAAATCTTCATTGGACCAATCCTTTAAATAGCAACATAGTAACTTTGAATACAATGTCTCTGATTAAAGATGCTGCTACATTCTTGTTGCCATTGTGTTTCATAGTTATGACCAGTGGCGCAAAAAATTTTTACATGTTACCTATTTATTTTCGTTTCTCCTGGCCTGGCTTAGGTAGCCAACCCTGAACAATTCGGGGAAAAAGCTAAGCAGATGATAATGACTTTTATTATTTTCGAACACGTGCGTGATGGAAGCGAGTAGTACTTTACGGGTATTCAGAATCGTCTGTCTGGCAACACTATTTTTGTTATTAAATTTCTATGTTTGTAATTATTTTTTGTCATCATTTGATTATCAACAATAAAACTCATTTACTCATACGTTATTTTATAATTTGGCTCACTTAATTTAACGGTTTTTTACTGCGAAGTAAAATAGGCCTCGCGACCTTGATGTCGCCGACATACACATGTGGCCTAGCGCCGCCACTGGTTATGACCGCGAATTGTTTGGCGCTCAACAATAAGAGTAATTAGTGAGTAAAATACGCGAAGAAAACTCTGCATATAGTGTTGCTTATATAAGGCTCAGGCTACAAACATAAGACATGGTAATTTATTTCCTTGTCCTAGTGAAACTTCTTTAGGCACGCTTGACTTGGGAGGTAAACTGGCGAATGTGCTACGATTTCGCGTTACGATTAGTGTCATCGGTGACTCATCGGTAAACAATGAACAATATCTGTCACAAAATACATGAATCTAGTGCTTGGTGGGTGATAACGACCCAGCGCGGATTTCAGGGTGATAATGGACCCAGTGCAGATTGGTGGGTGACTATGGACTCAGTGCGGATTGGTGGGTGATAACGGACCCAACGCGGATTGTTGGGTGATAACGGACACAGTGTGGAATGGTGGTTGATAACGGACCTTTGCATATTGGAGAGTGATAACAGACCCAACGCGGTGTTTTTTTTTTCTATCAACAAATCTTCAGGTTAAGTTTATGGTTTTCAGATCATTGGAGCTAAAGAAGTTTCACTTCAGTCGTGTGGTCATAAGCACACTCGCTGTTTTTAATGAGTCTCCGATATTTCGACACTGTTGAAAGTGCCATGATCACGGAGTATCTCAACTCCGTGATCATGGCGCTTACCAAAATATTGGAGACTCATAAATAACAAGGAACATGATAAAAATCCCGTTAATAGCTACAACATATAAACAAATAAGACATGATGTTAGCCCATGCCAATGGTTTGATTACAGATTAACCGTATTAAATTAATTTTTGCATTAAAATGTTGTATTTATATGCAAAAAAACGGAAAAAGAATATATTCTAGTAATATTTTAAAGGACAATGGGCAAAACACACCCAGCTCCGCCAACAATGTAATTAGTATGAATCGATAGATCTATGTAAAACTAGCCTTTTTTATTATGACACCGTTAAAAATATCCTGGTAGAAAAGATATGATTGATATGATTCTATAAAGAACAGAATGTTTGAAAAAACCCCAACCTAAGGGGGGACTTTTGGATTTACTCTAGCGCGGCAGAATAACATACCCTCGCACCTTGTGAAGCACTCCCATAATACCTAGGCCCTCTAGGTAGGGTCGAACTAACTAAATTAATTCCCTTGTTTCTTTAGTGTTCGTTCGTTATAGTACTTGTACCTATTTAACTAAAAAAAACTAAGGACCCCTGGGATGGAATTTGCTGCGCTTTGGTAGTGATGATTATGACTATAATACCTTTCAAAAAAATGTAGTTTGAGCCGTGGTGGACATGGGTGCAGCGTCCATACATTTTTGCCCATTTTCCTTTGCCTACAGTTAAAAGTCTATTAGTTACTTAGTGATAGTGATCCATCACAATCTGTTATCTGGACCTCACAACAAGGTATAGATATTCAATCAGCTTTCAATCTTCGTTACTTACCGTATATTCGGAATACAGTTTTATGGATGGCTGGGCAAATGGGTTTTACTGTACTGTGAAATAATTACGCAAGAGATACAGAAAAATATACAGTCTAATTAAAAAGCTCGATCTTTTATGCAGTCTGAAGTCAAATGAAAAAAGCCGAGCAATGCCAGTTGGACTCGCCCACCGAGAGTTCCGTACAAATTTGTGGGTACGCAAACATAAACGTATCCGTATCTTTTTTTTACGTTAACTTAGGGACTATTCATTAATTATGTAAGGCGATTTAGGGGGAGAGAGGGGGTTGACTTCTATTTTTTCTTAAGGGGGTGCGAGGGTGTCTTAATAGATCTCACGTTACATCACAAAAATGCGCAAAATAAATAATATACTTCTAAAAGTAGTTTATAAAAAAAAATACTAAAGTCGAACCACGATAACTTTGCAGAGTCAATAATCTGGTCACACCAGAAAAACTGGACCTGGCAGCTCTTTTAAGACGTTATTCAAAAATGACAAATGTCATGCAAGAATCTTTAATTTCATAGACACAAAACATTTCATTTGAAGAAAGTTTTTCGTTTTTTTTTGTTTGTGGAGTGAATAAAAGAAAAGGAAAAATTGCAGTCGGAGAAGTTATTTATTAAATAATAAGTCATAATAAATCTGCAAAAGAACAAATGGAGTCACATCTTATGAAGAAAGAGCAATTTTATAAAGATACCTAACCGCGCCGAGTGAGTTGGAATTAATTTCTTGATACTAGTTTGTTTTTGTATTGCATTTTTGAAGTTATACTTCTTTAGGCGCGTTATGAAAAAATGATAAGAGTGAATTTTTTTTATTTAGTTTTCACATAAAGTTAGATGATAGTAACCTATTGTTTAAATGTAAACTAACATTAGTTTCGTAACATTTATTATTATACAGTAAAAATACGTTCATAAAACATAATATTTGGTAGTAGTAATTGAATTCCCAACATGTTTGAATTACACTCATTGAAAAATAGTTTTCTTATAGATACTTTATCTACAGATGGTCGTATAATAATAGGAAATGCTATGCATATGCATGGAATGCATATAATATTATTAATTATTCGGACGACGCATTCCTGAAAAGGCTGCGAAACGTCAATAAATAAATAAAATCAGTGCATCTAACCCGTTGAAACTTATTTTATTTAATGAGTGATGTGCGTGAAAACGTGGCATTCGGATATACAGACGACAGTATTTCAGCAATAGGGCTTCGTTTTAACACTTTGAGTACGGAACCCTAAAACTGAATTATCGAAATCGACCTATAAATGTTCGAACAACAATTTATATAAAAGAATCTCCTACTTTTTAAGTCGGCCAATAATAAAGTATCAGGGAAAGTTTATTTAACTATAATCAGTACTGCCATGTACAAAGTTTTAATTTTTGCTACTATCAGTCTAGTGCAGCCTTTACCTTTTGTAGGTAAAAATAAAAATTGCTAAAAATTGGCATTTTGAAAAATAAAACATTAGATCAAGTCAAACTCATTATTCCTTAAGATTCTTCCGTAATAAATATGAACAGGGGGTGGCTGCTGGACTATACTTATTTTTTCCTACGTATGGGGGGGGGGAGTGAAAAACTAGCGAAAATAGTCTCATGTGAATGAACAAAACAATGTAGTCAAATGAATTATGCCCTTTACAAGTTTAAATTTCTCACAGTTATATTTATATTTAATTTTTTAAGCATTTAACTGCTAGATGTTTAAATCTAAAGAAATTTTTTACAAGAAAAAATATCCACGCGGACCAGGCAGCGGACGGGACTCGAACCCGCACCCTTCGCAATCCGGCGAATGCACTGACCAATAATGCTACCACGGCCCTGATGGCCGCGTCGAAATTTTTCTAGACTTAAGCTGCAAGGCAGCGCTATCTCTTCGCATTGTAGGTAACCCACAATGTCAAATGAATACTTTTTCAAGTATTTGAAAGAAGAAATAGCAATTATAATTACTTATGTTTTTATTTTATTTTTTAAGCATTTAACTGTTTTCTCAGTTTCAATAACGAAGTGATCTTATAATGGTTCCGTATTTTTCTTATGAGGTACGGTACCCTAAGAACAGACATCACCATAGGTTTAGCATAGCTTTCGCAGTATTTTTTCGTACACCGGCGACTCAGCCATTCAGACAGACGGTTGTTAGACGACTACAAACGACACGTCATTCCAAAGGTCATTGACTCTACTGTGACATTATTGAAGCGTCGACGTCAGGTTTTAGTACCGTGTCACACATTTGTTGAACATGATAGTCTCGACTAGGTGTAAACTTTTCGCGTTCACAGTTAGATATATATGAAAAATACAGATGGCAACAGAACTAAGTTACCTGAATATTTTTTTTCTTTTTTTTTAAGCATGTAACTGCTCGATGTTTAAATCTAAATAAAATATTACTAGAAAAAAATAATAGCTATTTCTTCGTTCAAATATTTAATGCTTGTAAAGGTATTCATTTGACATTGTGGGTTACCTATAATGCGACGAGATGGCGCTGCCTTGCAGCGTAAGAAAGGCTAGAAATAATTCAACACAGCCGTCAGGGCCGTGGTAGCATAATTGGACAGTGCATTCGCCCGGATAGCGAAGGGTGCGGGTTCGAGTCCCGTCTGCTGACTGATCCGCGTGGATTTTTATCTAGCAATATTTTCTTTAGATTTAAATATCTGAATCATCTTAAGATTAAACTTGTAGAGTGAAAATTTTACTTTATTAGCTCCTTATAGCGAAAATTTCCTGGTCGAATTTGAGCGCCCTTCTGGGGAAGTGATCTCCACCTGTTCTGGTGAAATAGCACTTCGTTTTGGTGGTATTGTGTTTCATGTCAGCAGTGCCGTCTTTGACCTATTGGAGGCCCTGGGCATATTAGGATAATATGACCCCCGTTTGGTGATCTATCAGAAACTAGGGACTATATATTTGATCTGAGGTGGGCCCCTATCGATCGCGGGGCCCTGGGAAAATTCAAATTCAAATTCAAACTCATTTATTCAGTCTAGGCTGTTACAAGCTCTTGTGAAAGTCAAACACTTGCCCAAAGTGCCAACTGGGAAAGACGGGTCTGCATGTCAGAGAGTTCTAATGAGGATCCGTAACGATTTTAGTTCAGAATGCAGATTTATAGATCTAAGGATTCCATAGGATACAGTGGTTAAATTTTTGATCTACGACAAATATTGAAGAAGTTATAACCAAATTACTGAACGAATTTTCGGCTGGCCGCGTGGTGGCTGCGACGTCACAGAGCTCTAGCGTTCGGGCCCAAGCGTGCGTAGAGATGCTACTGAATTTAGACCAGAGTAAACCACGATCGAGCTCTGTGACGTCCCACGTTTCGGCCGTCGAATATTGGCTACCATAAAAAAAACTATAAAAAAGTATATTAATTAAAATCATCAGCCTATTAATATACAGGCCTTCCCTATGGATGAAATAGGGAGATTGGGCCATGACCCACCACGCGGGCTCAGTGCAGATTGGGGGGTGCTAACGACTGCAGATGCAGCCGGGACCAACGGCTTAACATGCCTTCCGATGTACGGAGGAACTCTAGATAGAAGATTTTTGGTCACCCATCTAATGACCGACCACTGCGAAAGTTGCTTAACTTCAACGATCACAGCCGAACGCGCTAACCAGCCGCGCCATCGAGCTTCTCCTATTAAAAAGCTTATTAGATCATTATACTGTTGATTTTGAGTTGATTTGCTGACCTAGTAATGGTCCTCATTCCAGAACACCATTTCGTAAAGCTCTAGACCTGGATGAAATGAGCAGGGAGGAGTCCGCTCAAACCTTTCTCTTGCTCCCTCTGTGGTTAAACGATGCGTACGGCTATTTCCCAGACATAAAATCAGAGACTTGCAAGTCATACTATAGTATCGCAAGCTATGGTGGCCACTTACCATCAGGAGGGTCATATGAATGTTAGCCACTCTTTTCAAACAATATATAAACTGTGTACCTCATCTAAATGTTGACTTTACCTAATATCTATTTGTTTTTATAACGGCAATAGAACTGTCTGAACTTTTCAACTGTCTTATACGCTTCATTCTTTAAGTGAAGACTTAGTGGAGAATAGGGTTCCGTTGTATACCCTATATGTACACGGTACGCTAAAAATTATTGCAAAATTTGACGATGATTTATTTTTATAGTTATTGTTATTTTACAGTAATACAATAATAAAAATAACAATTTATTCTCAGACAATATTATAGAGTCCTTAGAATTTTAGTAGCAATGTGCCTTAAAAAACTGTTTTAGGAAAGTATAGAAAAAAAATCAAATAAAAATAATACTATGTTCATCCCCTGCCGGAGCACAAGCCACCCCCTACATGCGGCCCGGGTGCTTCGTATGCAGATGCAATCAATGTTCCAACAGTGGAGAATTCCATATGTCAACCATTGCCGACAGGATGCTGTTGGTGCTGCCACGTATTCTGGACAGCAGTGCCTCGCAGCACTCCCTGATTATGGCATGAAAGCCGTCAATATGCTAACATACTTGAGGTGCTACCACACCACGACAAACCCAACAGCAACCTGAGAGCATTATTATACTGGACCCGTAGTGCCCTATAAGCCCTATGCGTAAATCTGACCCACAGGCTACACGTGTAGAAAGATTGGCAATACGCCTTGAAAATAATAAAATCTATTTTTCCATGTAACAGAACATAATAATGCCACACCAGTGGCTCGAAGGGAACCTACCGGTGGCAGCCAAGTGCGACGTCTGCGAGAAGACCTGCGGATCTGTACTCAGGTGAGAATCGTAGATTTAGAAAGATGGATAACGAAAATTAGATGTAAATTGCTTTTTAGTAATTTTCCGGGTTTCAAGGTGTCGGGTACTTGGGAAGTCCCGGGTTGGAATCCCGGTCGGGCAGATGTTTGTGTCACGAATACGGGTATTTGTACTTTAGTCATGGATGTTTAATATGTATTTCCATATAAATATACTTCTATATGTGTATCAGTATATGTATTCCATCCGTTACCCTAGTATCCGATAACACAAGCCTACAGAGTTTACTTTGAAGTTAGGCTAATTGGTGTGAGTGTTGGAAATATTATTTATTTATTTTAATTTCTACCTTTTCATAGGTAGCCACGAAACGGTACACCAAAAAGTAAATTGCAATTTACTTCAGTGGGTCGTAATTAATAAACCCTCTCTTCCCCCTCCCTCCCCTCCCCCATCTTTTATCCGTCTATCAACTCTCTGTCTTTCCTTTGATGCTCTTGCTACCTTCCAGCTTTTATCACATGAGTTCTTACTTCCTCGCCCTTATCTTCTATCCCTGACCGAATCCCCGATCGGCCTCGGACGTATGTGAGGAACTAAATACCCAAAAAATGAATCTCTCCTACAACAGTTTTACTATCACAGTGTCAACCACTATATTTTTTTTAAAGGAAAGGAAAACAAGTTAGTGAACCTTTTGGTGGTGTTGTGTAATTAGGTTACTAGGCTCTAATCTAAGAGGACCACGCGCACTGGCCTACGTTGTCACCGGCTTACTGCGGCCACCATTCCTACACGAACAAAGAAATTTGGTGACTCGTTTCTTTGTCGTACTATTTATTCGCAAGTGGAATTCTTTGCCCGCGCACGTGTTCCGTCCTTCCTACAATCTGGAGTATTTTAAAAGAGGCGTGAAGACGCATTTTTGCAGGCCGGCAAGGTGAGGATGGTTGGTGTTGCAATTTGTAACTGCTGTACCAGCTATCTTCGCGTTTGGACTCTATTACCACTTAACATCAGGTGGGGTAGAGTCATTTGCCCCCATGGCTATAAAAAAAACTAGCATCACCAGGGTCTATCTATGCGCTATGGCGACCGCTTGCCATCAAGCTAGCCTAATGCTTTGTTGCTGTCAAAAATTATACTAGACAATGGTGTTTTTTTCCTCTGTAACCGGAAGGATTGTCTGCCCTCGCTCGCTTCAGTTCGAATTGGAAATTTGCTCCAGTGTCATTTTTAAAATCTATCCAGATAAAGGGAAAAGATATTTTTCAAAGTGACAAACGCCAGCGATCGTCATTTCCTGGCAATAAGATTGAAAAACACCAAACGATCATTTGTCACTATTTTTGTAGGTTTTTCGCGGATCCCTCGGATGCTATGAATAAATTTTAGGCACAAGAAAGGTCATTAACCCCGCTGCGTTAATGGGGATTTTTTCGTGGCCGAACGGTTTTAAGGCTTTTTATTTTTTATTGTTTTCTGCCCCGGCGTCGGTCCTTTAAATATCCAAACGGTCCCGTTATAAATCTCTAACTGGCTCGCCCAGCAGGAGTTGTATTCAAAGCGTTTCGCAAAAAGAGGCTTTTAACAGCCTTAATTTTTAACTTGGGGATTAAGTAGGGGTTAATTTATGTAACTTTCGGAGATTAAGGCTTAAATCTATTGTTTGATCCATTGTTTAAATACTTTGGAAGCATTTTTTTTTTACTATGTAATTAAGCAATTTCCCAGATATAGCTCTTGACTGTTTTAAATTCCATGTATTTTTTTTTTGCTAAACAATGTATTATCCGCTTTTGTCATAAGTGTCTATTATGTTTTCCAAAAATACTGGCATTGAGATATGAACAGAAAAAGGTAAAGTTATTGGATATGACTAGATAGAATGTGACATCCTATTGAGACAGCTGTTCATTTTCTTTATTACTGCCGATGTCTGGCCGGGAAATGGTATTGCAACGGGATCGGGATCAGCCCGGGACAACCGGGATCGGGATCAGCCCGGGACAACCGGGATCGAAATCATCCCGGGGCGACTGAGATTATGTGAGACGGAGAGGGAGGGGTGCGGCGGGCGTGGAGTGTGAAATCTATCGTCACGCGAACCAATGAAAATTGAAACGCTATTTCCTTTCTACGAGTAGCTATATTTGCACCAACTTTTTAATGTGAAACATCTACGAGTATAGGCGTACGTAAAACTGATTTCTGGCGTGGCGACTCATGCCGGCCGTGGCGACGGCGACGGCGACGTGTCGCCACGCTATATGATGGTATATATGTATATACAGTGCATATGCAGTAGTGTGTACGGTGTGGCGACACGTCACTATGCGCAATCGAATTCGATTTTTGTAATGAAAATAAATGTTTTTTTTAAATAAACAGTCATAATTATCTGGAAAAAAAACCGTAATATTTTATTTTATCATTATGCCATATTTAGTTCCTATCGCAATCTGGTCTTTTCTGCATATTACTTTAACAAAATAATGTCAATGTCCCATCTGCCAGGCGTCCCGTGACGGTTCATTTTTTTTTACAGTTGTACCTACCATGCTAACATGTTTAGAGAAATATTGTTTTATGGTGCATTGAATTTGATTTTATGCGAATTTTTAATCGAAATTTCGGTTTTATTTAAACGTGTTTTCATTGTGTTTGTCATTGTCATTATTGTTTAATTATATTTGTGATGAGCCTCAACATGCCGATGGAATACCGTAAATGTAACTTGCACCAACGATATTAAATACCCTAGATACACTACGTGCGCCCAAAATGTGTCCCAATCAAGAAGTGCTTGAACACGACTCGAGCACTTCTTGGTTCTCACTCAGGCGCAGACCGTTGAAAAGTCAACATCCCGCCGATCTCCGTGAAAAAATGCGAAAAAATAGTTATAGTATGTAAAATGACGTTTTTTCGGTAGGTATGTAATCTATGTTAGTTAATTTAACGCATTTGAAGTAAATTTCGAATATTTACTGTAAACTGACTTAATAGAAAATATTTTTGATATTCAAATGCATGGTCGGTAATATATTACCTGCTATATCGCTAACAGCGCATTCGGAATTGCGCGTAGAGTCAAAGAAATAAGGTCTATATTCATCCGCATATAGCAATAAGTTTAAAATACGAGCTTACATTTCAGACTGTTATAACTCTTTGACGCATGCGTTTCAATTAAGACCTTACACAGACAGGTTTCGGGCATGATTTTGTTCATGTTAGTGTATCTAGGGTATTTAATATCGTTGCCTTGTCCTAAGAATTTATATTCTATGTACTGAAGAGCGGACGATATAAAATAATGTCATATATGCGAGATGTTGACCGTATATAATATGAGGAGCTAGCGAACAGAACGTGATTTTTAATTTAGTAAATTTAACACTTTTTTAGGCAGTTTTGATTGATTGATCAGCTCCTCATATGTACGATTGAACCAATTAATAAAAAAGAACCGATAAATCACATGAAAATGTCAAAACAGCCAATTTTTCCTTTATAGAGAGAGGACCGTCTAATAACAAAGAAACCGTATTTATATATATATATATATATATATATATATATATATATATATATGATACTTGAAATTCTACCTTTATTTTCAATGCAATAGATCATATTGTTTTAAACTTTCATGATCACTAATATTATAGTAATATAAGGTATTTACGTGATTGTTACCATATATCTTGTTTTTAGCGAGTTTCAATTACTTACTCTTCAGTTACTCCGTGATCATGGCGCTTGCAACAGTGCCAAAATATCGGAAACTTGCTAAAAACAAGTTACATGGTAACAATCCCGTAAATAACACTTGTATTGCAATAGATCATGTTAAAGATAAATGGCATGCTAACATACAGGCCGGCAAGGTGAAGATGGCTGGTGTGGCAGGTAGAACTTCTGTACTAGCTATCTTCATGTCTGGACTTCACTGTCACTTAACATCAGGTGGGGCGGAGTTATTTGCCGGACCTATCTATAAAAAAAATTTGAAGAGTGGTTTAGAAATCACTTTAAAATCTTCGTATCGTTCGATTTCTTGAAATTTTAAAAAAACCTTGGAAAACTAATAGGGAAATCGTTAAATCCATGAGCCAAATTCCAAATAATTTGTTATCAAAATTATGTATCAAGAAGGCGGCAAAATCTGCCACGTCAAATAAGATTTTTCAGAAAATAACAAGTTTGTTTCCAGGGAAGCGTACATTTAAGCAAAAACCTACCTTATTGTTTTGAAATGGTTGTAACCAAATAAGCTTAAGCTGGCTTAGGGTTCAAATTGGATCGCAGGTATTGTTAAAATTTCTAACAGTAAGCTAAACCTCTTTTCTGCTGTCCTATGACCTAGTTTGCTGTGACGTCATAGTTATAAACGCGTAATGAAGGGCAGCACCTACATACGACACCCACACAGTGGCCACGTGACGACGGCAACGTAGGAAATTGAGCCTTTTGATTTATACTGTCACGTTCTGAAAGCCATTGTTATAGAACCTATATGGAAAATTTCTGTATGAAATGTTTTCGTTTCCATCACCATAATCTTCATCAGCTTAATAATGCCCCCACTGTTGGGGCACAGGCCTTTCCCATGGAGGGAATAGGGAGATGGGGCAATGACGCGGGCCCAATGTGTATCGGTGGATGCTATCGACTGCAGAATTACAAAAAAGAGCTGTGAGATCTATTTATCAATTGAGTAGCCGAACATCTCTTAGAGAACAATTTAAAGAAATTGGAATTTTGACTGTTGCTTCTCAATTCATTTACAATTGCATACTCCTCGTTAAAAATAATATCAATTTGTATACCAAACACAGTAACGTACACAATTTTAATACTAGGAATAGAAACAAGCTTGCATTGCCAGCCTACAGGTTACAGAAGCTTTACCGATCTTTTATGGGTCAAGGTATACATTTTTACAATAAAATTCCTGATGCTGTTCTTGAGTTACCCATAAATGAGTTCAAATGTCACATTTAAAGTTGTTTAGTTAAGAAAGGCTATTATACTATTAAAGAATACTTGAATGACAAAACTGCATGGCTGTAACTGCAAAATTGTTTTGTATTTGTTTGCAGTGTCGTACAGATAAATTACCTTAACTCTAAGTAACTATTTTGCAGATTGGCTTTAGTGGTTATGGGTAGTCATGCTCTCTTAAAAATCTCTTCGGCGGTGTCGTTGCGTTCCCTAAAATATGGTTGAGCGAAGCGATGGCTGGTTCATGCGTCATGCTCGTGAACGGGTGCTGCCAGCGGAGATGAGTCTGCTCTATACTACTTTATTATTGTAATGATAATTATTATAAAATTTTGATTGTATTTTACATTACATAACTTGTATTTATACTGTATGACACAGCAATCAAAATGCAAGTGAACATATATTATTTCTCTGATAAAGATTTAATGGCGGTGTGGATTCTGGTATGTTTTTCTAGACCTGAACTTGGTTTTGCAGCGGTGTATCCTTGTCATTCTCTATACAGACTGAAAAGGGGGGACTGATGTTGGATTTGGTTTTGGGTTGGGAGAGTATTGCCAGAGTCGACAACAGTGTTTAGGTAATCACATGCATGTGTCCTGCCGATGTGTTTATAGTTTGTTATAATAATGTACACTGGTACCTATATGTAATTTTTTTTTTCTATTTTAGTAACATAGTATCCATGTGTGGTTATGAGTAGTCATGCTCTCTTAAAAATCTCTTCGGTGGTGTCGTGTGAGGCGGGTCGTTGCGTTCCCTAAAAAATGGTTGAGCGAAGCGATGGCTGGTTCATGCGTCATGCTCGTGAACGGGTGCTGCCAGCGGAGATGAGTCTGCTCTTAATTCACTGGGTACTATTAATCGTTGTTCTAAACTTTAATCGTTCATTATTTTTATTATTATTTTTTTGCCTAAACGGTAGGACACGTCATTCCTAAACTTTGTTAAACCATTTTTTTTTTAAATATTTTTATTTTTTATTTTATAGTCATAATTTTTATATTATTTGCATTTTTTTTGTTTGTAATGAAAAGTGACTTTATGAGTTACCTCATATTGAAGTCATTTTTCAATTTGACGACTCTGTATATAATACAGGGAGAAAAAAACAGCCCTTGCTGAGTTTCTTGCCGGTTCTTCTCAGTACAAGGTCTCCCGCCGTAGATTTGCGAACCGATGGCGTAACTTTTCGACATTCACAAGTGCTTGTAATAGCCTAGACTGAATAAACGATATTGAATTTTGAATTTTTTGAATTTTGAATGAATGCAGCCGGGACCAACGACTTAACGTAGCTTCCCCTAAGCACGGAGGAGTATAATAAATTCGTCCATCCGATGAGCGGCCATTGCGAAACTTGCTTAAAAGCGCACGCGAGCTGAGAGACATTTGAGAAATAGGTATTTCAAAAGACTATTGTTGTCACGCACTGGAAAATACCGTGTGATAGGGACAACAGTAGCTAACGCTAAAAATTGCGTATAAAAATTGCAAAATTCGAGGTTTGCTTCTTGGCGATATCTTCCCCGTAAAGCCTATTCCAGACGGATGTAATCCAGCGTGCGTGGGAACTTGGTTTCCATTGGCATATATTATATTGGCTACACGGATGTAATCTACGCGCCAACACGCAATCGCGAGCCGTCTTCTGGTGTGACTGCTCGATGTTCAAATCTAAAAAAATGTTACTAAAAAAATCCACGCGGACCAGGCCGTCTGCTGCCTGTACCGCGTAGAATTATTTCTAGTCATATTTTCAATAGAAGTCCTAACTCGATCCATTGAATAAGCATTTCCATTGAATCTGAAAACGTGATCTGAGCTTTCCAGAATGAGTGCATTGTGTAGGCCAAATATAGAACCGTCCATTGCAGTAATACGCGTGTAGTGCCTACACTTGAGCCTGCTTAATGTGAAGTGAAGTTATTTATAGGTCACGCATTTACTTACACGTGTTGCTGGATTTACGACTCGTGTTTTTGCCTCGACTCGATAAATTGAAATTCTAAATAAGAATCTCAATGGCACGGATAATATTTCAAAAGATGGTGCTAGTTTCCAAAATGATTTTCTATAAATGGGGTAAATTGGAAAACCATGCTTCTACGATAAAATATGACGCATTATTATAACAATTTTTAAAGTGAAACTTTTTTAGGCACGCTTGACTTGGGGGGTAAACTGGGATTTTTGCGTTATGTTTAGTGTCATCGGTGACTCATCGGTAAACAATGAACAATACCCGTCACAAAATACATGGATCTAGTGCTTGGTGGGTGATAACGGACCCAGCGCGGATTGGTCGGTGATAACGGACCTAGGGCGGATTGGTGGGTGATAACGGACTTAGCGCGGTTTGGTGGGTGATAACGGACCCAGCGCGGATTGGTGGGTGATAACAGACCCAGTACGGATTGGTAGTTGATAACGGACCCTGCGCGGATTGTTGGGTGATAATGGAGCCAGTTCGGATTGGAGGGTGATAACAGACCCAACGCGGATTGGTGTTTTTTTTTTCTATCAACAAATCTTTAGGTTAAGTTTATGATTTTCTGATCATTGGAGCTAAAGAAGTTTCACTTCAGTCGTGTGGTCATAAGCACACTCGCTTTTTTATATCTTTCAAACGTTAATTGTATTTTTGCTTAATATACTAATTACTATTAAATATTCTGCTGTTGTGAAATCTATTATAAAAGGGGCTTAACACGAACGTGTTTAGGAACATAAATAAATATTATTTTCAGTTTGATTCAAATACCGGATCGCATTCGTATGCGTGAGTGAAAAGTCCCTTAATTTTTTTTTAATTATTAATTCCAGAAAATCTATAGGTGGACCAATTAATCCTATAAGTAGTTTAAGTTTCAAGAATCCCAAAAGAACCTTATATTTTCCGGGATAAAAAGTAATTAATTTGTCAATCCTGGGTGCCTACTGCCTATCGGAATTGCTTTGGCTATACGTAAGCTTATGATTTAATTTTGTTATTTCTGAAAGGTTTTCAAACACTTCACGCTTTTATTTTTTTAATATTGTTATTACGAATCCAAAAGAAAAAAATGAGCACGAGGCATTTAAAAAGCTTCGGCGGTCACAAATGACAAAATGAAATCATAAGCTATAGGTATAGCCATTGCAATTTCCGTTGTTGAACTGTAAGGAACGCCGTTACGCAATAATAAAGATTTAATAAGTTGAGTGTCAAAATATTTTTAATAAATCAGTTTTATATAAAACCTACGGATGTAGGTATTAGGAGAAAATATGTAAAAGTATCTTAATTTAAAAATGAGATTAACTTAATTACGCGTTTATAGTATACTTCCAGTTAGCGAATCGGATTTTGATGCCCTTTGTTTCATTCAACAGAAATCAAAGTAAAACAATGTTACCGCGGCACAGGTATTTCATGTGGGAAACAATCACTCAGGGGGACCTCTAGTAATAACTTACCATGCGGGCCTCAAACCACAGAACACAAAAAGAGGTTAGAACAGCCTTGTAGGCGGAGCAGACACGCCACAGTTATGTGTGAGCAAATGCTCATAACTTAATCAAAACTTTGTTCTGATTGCGTCGTTGCTCTCGGGTGTGAGCGCTGATTGGTTCAATTGTTTGATGTCGCGTCGTTTGATTGGCTATTATCTTTTAGGTGGAAGTGTAGCAGGGGCAAGCTAGCGACAACGGTTCCCGCACATACGATCTTTGATCATCCTTCTAACCTCTTTCTGTGTTCTGTGCCTAAAACCGATACTACAAACATTCTTTGTGTGTTTCTTTATAGTCTACAGACGCTTGGGTCCGTACTTATTCAAAAATATATATTTTTTTATTTGTAAATGCTCTGCGATGAGCTAATTATTATTATAGCAGTTGTCTTAGTTTAGTCTTAATAAAGTTATTACATATTTTATATTACACTATATTTATGGTTATATTTTTTTCTTTAGATGACTTTATATCTCTAGTTGCTTAGCCGAATTATTAAAGTTAATATTAAACTACTACACAACAATTATTTAAAAATTCTTGATACAGTCTTGACAACGCAGCCTAAAAAACACGAGAATTTTTAATAAAAATCATATTCTTGATAACGTAGCCTGAAAAGGATGCGAAACGTTCAGTTATGTGTAAAAGTATTAAAAAATGCATTTAAACCGGTTCAAAGTAGTTTTAATTAATGAGTGGTATGCGTGAAAGCATAAGAAATAAATATAGTTAACAAGTCTTGTAGTTTTTCATCTCTATATTAATTATACATATATATATTGTCGCGCGTGCCACTCGTAGTGTTTTAGCCTTACCCGAGTTACCCTACAACTTTCATCTTTTTTCATCCATAGGATTTCAAAAATATCTCATCCAATTACCAGCTTTTGTGAAAGTTAGTACTCACATCAATCGAGTTAAGGGCCCATTCTTCCTATTTGATGACTCTTTATTGGGGACATTTCCCCCCGAAGTGGATACTCGCAAAGTAGATAGATGGCGATCTAGATTCTGTTCGAGTGATATCCTATCAATTTGAGATTCAAATAAATTCAGTGGAGTGACATCTCAGAGTGCATTCGAGACGCCCTCGCTCTGACCCAATTTCATTAGTATGTTAATTCGTGAGACATGTGGCAGACTGCTACAGGGGGATTACAATGTATGTAACATACAATTTTGAATCGTATACCTAATGGAAATAGAAGAGTTACAAGCCACTTATATCTAGTGAGACATAGTGTATCTCAAAATGTTGTTTTAAGGGCTTTTATACAGATAAAACAGTTTATAATTAGAAAATTTTCACAAAATATGCAGACCACACAGATAGTTTATAGAAACGTATTTTTCTTTGAACTATTTAACTTTTCGTTTCGGGGCAAAATTAGATCACAAAAATGCTTGCCTTGACGCTTCATATCAAAAAACGTAGCCTTGCCATTATCGTCTGAAAGTCACTGAGCAGTGAGCACCAACTTTTACAATTTTATTATACATATTAGGTACCTACTAGTTCACCCACTTCTTTCCCCTTCAACCTTTCATAACAATTAAAGTCTGCAATCAACAACTTCCTTCAAGGTGCTTATATTACCTATTTCTAAAATTCTTCAAATCTTATCCTTTATTCTAGCTGCAACATGAAACTTATTAGGGGTCAAAATTTTCTTGCATTTAGTACTATGGAATTTGCCGCAGGCTACAAGACTTCAGATGCGTGTGGTGTCGGAAATGCGTGCACGCAGCGTGCAAGCCGAGCTGGCGCGCCGCGTGTATGCTAGGCCCGGCTCGCGCGTCCATCGTGCCTCCCACGCGCCTGCACTCTGTGGGCCCTGATGACGCCTGGGTACCGGACCGACCACCTAACGCTTCGCCGCTCATAGTCTTCGTCAACTCACGATCAGGTAATATATATGACTTTACGTGTATAAGCTGTTGTACCCCAGCATTTGATCAGCCCCGATGATACGTCGATGCCCGACTGATCGCCTTATCATCACCACTCATAGTTTTTATCAACTCGCGATCGCGACCAGGTTTAAGATAGTTCTTAAAATGCGATGTAATAGCGCCCTATAAACGTATTATAAATGCTACAAAATATATCATTCCACGGTCTTGCTATCCGTGACAAAAATGGACTATAGTTTTTCTGAACCGCGCCAATCTGTTCCAAAACAGACCATTGCTATCCTTGCATTTTATGCAATTCGTTCTAGGTGACAACCAAGGCGTGAAGTTCCTCAGGCGGTTCAAACAGCTTCTCAACCCAGCGCAAGTGTTCGAGCTGAGCGGAGCTGGACCGAGGCTCGGGCTCCGGTTGTTCCGACACTTCGCTCCGTTGCGAGTCCTGGTCTGTTCTGGAGATGGCTCCGTGGGTTGGGTCCTGCAAGAAGTAGACAAGCTAGATATGCACGTAAGAAAAGCTCTTCTTATTTCTTTATAGAGACTGCAAATTAGTGTCAATGTTAAGTGTGATACGTTCTGCTCCTTGCCGCGCCTCAGCAGTCAAGTTTTCACTTCGTTATGATTCAATTGTAATCTCTTGTAATAACTAAGTAACTAGGTTAGCACTATGCCACAAGCAACTTTCTCGTAAATTTATGCAGAATACTAAAACAAGCCATGTTATCACAGATTTACAATACTCACTGCTGGTCTATAGGCCCCCAATTGTATCCACAATCCAACAATTGATCCTGTGACGTCTACATCCAGAGGCTTCCCGCGATTGCGACCGTGAAGGACATTTTGTTGATCTACTTCTAACTGGTGGGGGGGCGGTCTATCATCTTAAACGTTGACCCTTCAAAAAACCTTGTCGGCAAAATTCTATTTCAAGCACTATATTGTTTTAAGCTTCCATGGTCATCAACACTATAGTAATTGCGGCCGTTAAGGGTCACAGGTAATGGGTTCGGAAATAAAGATTGACTTAGTTGCGATGATGGTTGTCGAGGGCGCAACGAATGATAGACATACTGCGGTTATAAGGTTCTTCATTATTGCTCTACATGAACATATATGGGGCGAAGATAAGTGTGTATATATCAATATATAGTTACTACACACACCACATAGTAGATAATAAATCTTCATATTGTGCCCAAATACAATTCTGTGGCCGTCGCGTCTTCGCAGGTGAAGGGGAATAATAGAGAGTAACACAGGCCTGGGAGTATCTTTCTGCAGATAAGGTCGAAGGTCCAGCTCCTTTGAAACTTCAGGCGTCAGCAAGGAATGTTGGTAGGTACAGCAAACGACTGTCCCTTACGTTCAAATGGTGTAGCTGTTTTCCGGCCGAAAATCCTCCAGCAGCCTTTGGGAAACAGGAGTCAGTCCTCTTCGTGCGATAGGTAGACTTAGCACCTAGAACCCAAAGAGCAGTACATTAATAAATTTCTCCTGGACTGTCAAGACGGTCCCAACGGCCAACAGATCAAAATTTAAAATAGGACATAGTCATAGTCATTTATTCCTTAAACATCGTCGTCGTATTGGAAATCACAAACAATTTACAATAAAATTATTAGATAAAATGAAAATTACAATCCATTTAAATATGATTAGCATAAAATTACAAAAAATCTTATATAATAACATTTCAAAGTCAATCAAACAATTTACAATTAAATTACTACTTCATGCAATATTAATAAAATTAAATATTATTAAAATGACAGCATACAATTTCAAATAAATCGACTATAATTTAAACATGTCAAAGAAATTTCATATTAGATTTAAATTTCTGTCATCTAAATATTCTTCTATGGAATAGTAACACTTCTTCAACAAGAACATTTTAAGTTTGTCTTAGAATTTATATGGACTGTAAATGGTTTTCAATTCTATAGGGAGAACATTAAATAGCTTGATAGCTCGGAATCTCACGCAGTGACTGACAACGTTAAGCTAAGGAGTAGGACAGACTGGCGTTACAATTGTTTACGTTTAACTTTTTTAGAAAAGAGAACATCATTACAATTGTTATTAAAGTAAGACAGTATTTGAACTCATCCCAGCGGGAACTATGAGCACAAGTTTAGGTTACGAGCCAGACTCGGCGAGAGAAGGCAGCACGTCCGCTCCGAATGATTTCAACATGTAGGCAATGTATGACTCAAGAGTTGTGCTGCATTTTTAATCGTATCAATTCTATTATGTCGTGGCTTAAACTGTTTCTTTCCGAGGAGGTATAATCTTTACATAAACTGGGGATTTCTTTATTTTTTTATGTAATAAATGAGCACAAATTAATATTTTGTATCTATTGATACTTATAGACCCTCGTAATGGAGGAGCTAAGTCATTCCACATCTTACTCAAATTCGCGGCAAATTTGAATCCCCCTCTAAATAAGGCGGTTTTATGTTGAGGCCCAAGATAATTGGTTTCTCTATGAGGCCTTAGTGACTTTGGGTTTCCTTGAAAGAGGGGAAAGCTGCTGTATGACTACTCCCTTCCTTCCATGTTGCTGGATGCCTCCGTAATATGCTATTTTTGGTTGGCCAGCGTCAAGTACAAACCGCTGTTCTGCCCCTGGGTACTGGCAACGACCTGGCGAGGGTGCTGGGCTGGGGCGCCTCCTGTGACGACGCGGCGAACCTGCAGCAGCTACTCGAGAGATACGAGCGGGCTTCCACCAAGATGCTGGATAGGTAAGGATGAAGATTGTGTAGATAACAATGTTCAATAATTTCTTCTTCCTTTTTTGCCTGTGTAAGTCTTAATAACTTCATTCTTGTGGGAAGCTGAGGGCTGTCGGAGTACCTCAAGAAACTACATAATCGCATGAGAATAATAGGTACTCACAAAACTCCTGTATTCAAAAGTCTCCCTTTTCTGACTTCCTAAGGCCGCGTTGTTCCATATATAGTAAAATTTCTCTGTAGTTAATGTCACATCTGATTTTTTTTTTCTATCCGCTCGATGGTTAGCGTCCTGTCCTTTACCGATGGCGTAGCTTCTTGACCTTCATAAGTGCTTGTAACAGCCTAGACTGAATAAATGAGTTTGAGTTTAATTTTTATATGGTCAGAAAAGAATAAGTCCAAAGTCCTTGTAAAACTGTATAATAATAATTAAACTCACAATTGTAAAATAATTAAAAAAATGTGAAATATATTATAAATACGAAAATTGTTATGTAGCTAATTACGTACTAAATTAATTACATATTTTATGTAAAAGTGCAGCTTTCTGAATCGCAAATTACTGTTCGTTTGCGTAGCACCGAACAACGTCAAATATGTACAAAGTGGCGTCGATACTAGCATTATTCTCTGAACCTAAACTTAAATTTGTCAACAGTGTATCCTTGTCGTTCCCTATACAGGATAAAAAGGAGAGACTGATTTTAAATTTAATTTTCAGATGAGAGAATAACGCCAGAAACGACACCAGTAAATGTGTAAAATTTTGACAAATGGTTATTTTTTTTCTAGTATTTAAACAACGCTGTCGCATTTTACTGTATGTAATATCTATAGAAAAAAAACAACGCTTGGTAAAACTTTGACACATTTACTAGGTATGTATTTGACGAGGCTTTAACTATAATCATACTATCAATGTAATAACGCGCCCTTAGTTTTTATAATTTAATTGTTATGGTAAGTAGATAGCTACCAGTGTATTTTTAGAATCTGCATTAGCAAGCGAGAGAATTACTGATTGCCTAAATAGTTAGATGATGATAGATGGTTTTTACCGCTTCATTACTCAAAAATACATCAATCAATAGAATATATTATTAGAAATACAAATATCGAGAATAGGTACATGATTTAAGATTGATCAATTTCTCTATACAGATGGTCCATCATGACATTCGAGAGAGCTTTGACAGCGCCCCCGCCTCCGCCCGCGCCACCTGACTTATTAGAAGAGAATTCGTTACTCAAGAACTTGCAAGATATCATGCAGGTACGTAAATTCTTACATAATCACACTTTAATTACCCATAACCTAGACTCATCGAATCTGGCATAAATGATTACTCTCGCTCTGCAAAACATTGATCTGCCGTGGCGCCGCATCGCGAATGCATCGGTGGCACAGGAATCGATCAAGACATGACCAAGACCACCTTGTCAAGAGCAAGGACATGACTAATAATTAATTACACTATAATTAGAATGTCCCTTGTGGAGTAAAGAAAAAATAACTTACGAAATAACGGCGCAGTACAAGCAGAAATGCAAAATCATCGCGTCGCAGTCACCGTACCAGTGCAGGTGCAGCCTCAGGAACCAACAGGACTTGTAGTCCATAAGGTCATTGCAATGGCGTATACATTTGGGATACAATTTACTTTTCGATGAACATAAGAATTCTATTCGGTGTGGTTCTATTCATATATTTGTAACATGCGTTGTGGTGCGTGTTGCAGGCTGGCGAGGTGAGCTGCGTGGCGATCGGCGCGTTGCGGTCGGGGTGCGCGCGACTAGCGGCTGCCGGTGAGCGGGCGGGAGGCAACGCGGCGCGCGCGGCGCACCGGCTGAGGCGCGCACTGTCTCTACTGCTACACGCGCGCGCGCACCTGGCCCACGACCACTCGCACTGCAGGTACGCACTCATACACACTGGCTGCGGCACGCACTGTCTCTACTGCTACACGCGCGCGCGCACCTGGCCCACGACCACTCGCACTGCAGGTACGCACTCATACACACTGGCTGCGGCACGCACTGTCTCTACTGCTACACGCGTGCGCGCACCTGGCCCACGACCACTCGCACTGCAGGTACGCACTCATACACACTGGCTGCGGCACGCACTGTCTCTACTGCTACACGCGCGCGCGCACCTGGCCCACGACCACTCGCACTGCAGGTACGCACTCATACACACTGGCTGCGGCACGCACTGTCTCTACTGCTACACGCGCGCGCGCACCTGGCCCACGACCACTCGCACTGCAGGTACGCACTCATACACACTGGCTGCGGCACGCACTGTCTCTACTGCTACACGCGTGCGCGCACCTGGCCCACGACCACTCGCACTGCAGGTACGCACTCATACACACTGGCTGCGGCACGCACTGTCTCTACTGCTACACGCGCGCGCGCACCTGGCCCACGACCACTCGCACTGCAGGTACGCACTCATACACACTGGCTGCGGCACGCACTGTCTCTACTGCTACACGCGTGCGCGCACCTGGCCCACGACCACTCGCACTGCAGGTACGCACTCATACACACTGGCTGCGGCACGCACTGTCTCTACTGCTACACGCGCGCGCGCACCTGGCGCATGACCACGCGCGTTGCAAGTACGCACTCACACGCACTGTCTCTATTGCTGCTTGCGCGCGCGCACATGACGCAAAACCACGCGCGCTGCAAGTACGCACTCACACGCACTAGCTGCGGCGCGCACTATCTCTATTGCTGCTTGCGCGCGCTCAACTGGCGCAAAACCACGCGCGCTGCAAGTACGCACTCACACGCACTGTCTCTATTGCTGCTTGCGCGCGCGCACCTGGCGCATAACCACGCGTGCTGCAAGTACGCACTCACACGCACTGTCTCTATTGCTGCTTGCGCGCGCGCACCTGGCGCATAACCACGCGCGCTGCAAGTACGCACTCACACGCACTGGCTGCGGCGCGCACTATCTCTATTGCTGCTTGCGCGCGCTCAACTGGCGCAAAACCACGCGCGCTGCAAGTACGCACTCACACGCACTGTCTCTATTGCTGCTTGCGCGCGCGCACCTGGCGCATAACCACGCGCGCTGCAAGTACGCACTCACACGCACTGTCTCTATTGCTGATTGCGCGCGCGCACATGGCGCAAAACCACGCGCGCTGCAAGTACGCACTCACTAGCACTGGCTGCGGCGCGCACTATCTCTATTGCTGCATGCGCGCGCGCTCCTGGCGCATGACCACGCGCGCTGCAAGTACGCACTCACACGCGCGCACCGGCTGCGACACGCGCTATCTCTACCGCTGCACGCGTGCGCGCACCTGGCGCACGACTACGCGTGCTGCAGGTACATACACACACGCACCTGCTGCGGCGCGCGCAAACTTCTTGAGCAAAACCACAGACGAATAAACTTGTGCAGTAGAAGTTTTTGTAGGTAAAATTGCTACTGCGCAGACTTCCTTGTCTATGGTTGTTGCTCAAGAAGTTGCCCGGGGTGTATACAATGCGCAGGGGTCACTCATCTTATGAGCAGCTTTATAATGAAAATCTTTTAACATTTGCAACCGCGAGGGAACCGCGCTGCTACGCTACTACGCTGTCCAGCTTCTTTAATAACGCCGACAATTGATTTAGTTTACAATAAGTTTGATTAACTAATCCATATTATTTTCCTAGATCTTGGGAGCCTCTTGAAGGTACGAGCGACAGTGAACCCGAAGCACAACCCGCTGTCGAGAAGGGCAGCATAGAAAAGACTGAAAAGGTACTTGCTATATAATCTACTTGTTATCTCATACCCCGCATTTTATGCCATTACCTCTCCACGGTCTCTCTTTGATGTTCTCTTGTCAAGCTATTATATTATGCTTGTTTGTATGTTGTGGTTAGATGATTGTTTGTCCAGGAGCAGCTCAACTTGGCAGTTCTTTCATCATTTCTCATTCATCTATTCATTCTTTCCACTCCACGTTCTCTTCTGAGATTCTCTTGTCAAGCTAAGTCCGGCGGCATCTTTGGAACATCACGGCACTTCCTCTGTCATTTCGACAACTCCACGTCTCTCTGGCGTTTCTTCTCACTAGCATGATCATTGTTAATCCAGGAACAAATGAACTGGGCAGTTATCATTTTTTCTTTTATCCATTCTCTCGTTTCACTCCACGTCATGTCTTTGGCATTCTTTTGTCAAACTATTATTGTTGTTTGTCCAGAAGTTAAATCATTTCGTTTCGTTTTGATTTACGTTGTTCCTCTGGCATTCTCTTTTCACTAGCATGATGTTTCGTGATTGTTTGTTCAGTAGCAGCTGAACTGTGCGGTTTGTTTTTCATTCTCTTTCATCCATTTACTGCTGTCCCTCCATACACCTGTAGGACACCGCGTTCACCGCTGTTTCTATCTTAACTAACAAGCTAAGTCCTGCATCTTTGGAACATCACGGCGCTTTCTGTGTCATTTCGACAACTCCACGTCTCTCTGAAGAAGAAACGCTCTTCTCACTAAAGTAGAACTTTTTATGACGTTTTGTGGGTTACCGCTTTTTGAAGAAAAATAAATAGGGATGTAGCTAAGTGAGCAAGTGAATCATTCAATAAATGAGTGATCAATTTGGTTTTATTTAAGAGATTTAATATTAAGTTGTAATGTTTTTTTTTATTCTATTATTATTACTTTAGTAAAGGATTGATCTTTTTCAGTGGAAGTAAAAGGACGTACATCCAAAATTAAACAAAATTGTCATAACAATGTAATTTATTAATCAATCATTTTCGGAATCACTATCGCTTCCGGTCACACTAATGACAAATCTGTCTGTCACTTCTTCTATAATATGATCGACGTGGCACATTTTGTCTTCCTCTTTTATAATGTGAGACACACAGTCATTCCACCTAGTCGGTGTCACTTTGTTGATTCCTTCTTGGAATAAAGTTTTCACTTCTTGCATTTTATATGTTTTATTATTGATTGCGACGTGCCCCTTTACCTGAGCCCAAACCAACTCGATGGGGTTCAATTCACAGTGATAAGGGGGCAGTGTTAAAAGTCTGATACCTTTTTCAGCAATCTCGTCCACGGCACATTTCTCAGTATGATTTTGTTGTTTCACAATATATATATATCTATGAGAGTGGCCTTCACCATATTTGGTTCAAATGTAATATTTTTAGTGGTCAGCCACTCTTGAATTCGTGCTTTCATCCACGATATTTTTGGGATTGTTTCGATCTTCCTAGTATGACAGGGCGCGTTGTCCATTACGACTTCTGCATTCGGCTTGAGTTTGGGTAGAATGCCGTCGAACCACTCCTCGAAACACTCTGCGTTCATTTCATCATGGTAACCTTTCTTTGCTTCAAACATAAGAAATCCGTCGTCCAGGAAGCCTTCTTCTCCGCCCATGTGACTGATTATGAGTCGTTTGCCCTTTCCTGTGGATTTTTTTAATCCCGTAGTAAGACCATCTAAAAATGCCTGCCGAGAAGATTTTATACTTCCACCACTCTAGGTTTTTTTTGTAGTATGACCTGAAAGAACAAAAAATAATCATATGTTTCGACAGCTAAATAAAATGGGATCAAACATAGAAAACTAAGAGTTGCCACTTACCAGCGTTGATCCAGGTCTCGTCTTGAAAATACATATATCTTCCCTCCCTACGATATTGTTTAATTAAACGCAGGTAGCGCTGGCGCCATGATATGATATCTTGTCTATCAATAAGTACGCTCTTGCGTGATCGAGTAGCAAATTTGAAATTAAGATGCTTCATAATTTTTCTCAATGTCTCTTCGAAGAAGTTGGCCTTTTAATATGAATAATAAATAGAATTAAGTATGATCATTATGAGTTACTTATGGAACGATTAGATTTTCTGTGAATCTAAGCACATCCCTATTGAAATTAGGCTGTCAACATTATTTTACGGAATGACATTTTGAAACGTCATTTTACTGCAGCTAATAAAAAGTCGAAGTATAGCATGATCATTCTTAATCCAGGAACAGCTAAACTGGGCAGTTATCATTTTTCTTTTATCCATTCTCTCCTGTCACTCCACGTCATCTCTTTGGCATTCTTTTGTCATACTATTATTGTTGTTTGTCCAGAAGTTTAATCATTTCGTTTCGTTTTTGATTTACGTTGTTCCTCTGGCATTCTAATTTCACTAGCGTGATGTTTACGTGATTGTTTGTTCAGTAGCAGCGGAGCTGGGCGGTTTGTTTTTCATTCTCTTTCATCCATTCACTCCTGTCCCTCCATGCACCTGTGGGATACCGCGTTCTCCGCTATTTCTATCTTAACTGACCAGCGTAATGATTTTTTGTCCAGGAACAGTTGAACTGGGCGGCGCGTGGCTGCTCGTTGGCGGGGCGCGCCGACAGCGTGCGGCGCGCGCTGCACTCACTCTTGCGGACACTCGTGCAGATCTACCCTACAGTATTGCAAGTAAGACACATATTTTCATGTTCCACCCTTAAAGCAGGAGCACTTTGATCCAGTAGAGGCGGCTACAGACAAGCCACTAGACGCAGTCACCGATCACCGCCGCTAATGGCTTAGTGGCGGTCACTCGAACGCTTAGGTTGCGCCGAATGCTATACAGAGTGTATGAAGTAACTTGAACACAGATTGTGGACGCGTTTAGTGGTCGCCACTAGTAGATCTATTTGAGAAAATGTTGCGAGAGGCGACCACGCGCCGGACGACGCATAGTGGACAAGCCCCTCACCAGGTGGACAAACCATCTTAATGTTATAATCGAGTAATAGATGCTCTCTCTTAAATAAACAAAGAGGTTTTAAGAATCTTTTTCTTTACCTACAGCAAGAAGCAGAGTGGTGCGATACATGCACCAGCGGTACGGAGGCCGACCTAAAAGCGGTAGAGAGAATATAAGTGGGTTTGCTTACCCAGACAAGCACTCCTTTTTTCCTTTATTATCATCGGTCTAACAATGTACTACTGCAGCGGTACAAGTTTTCCCTATGGATGGAATAGGGAGATCGGGCCATAACCACCACTCGGACATTTCTACATTATATAAAACTCAAAGGTGACTGACTGACATACTGATCTATCAACTCACAGCCCAAACCACTGGACGGATCGGGCTGAAATTTGGCATGCAGGTCGATGTTATGACGTAGGCATCCGCTAAGAAAGGATTTTGATCAATTCTACCCGCAAGGGGAATAAAATAGGGAATGAAAGTTTGTATGAAACTTTGTCAATTTTAAACCGATCGGGCTGAAACTTTGCATGCAGGTATAAGAAGAATCATAGATGAATATCATTGTGTATAATACAAGCCCGAGAACAAAAACTGTAGTCTACACTTCAGCTCTACACCGAAGCGAAGCGAGGGCGGACCGCTAGTCTTTCTTAAATGTGCAAAGAGGTCTCAAAAAAAAATCTCTTTACAGCAGGAAGCGGAGTCGTGCGACACGTGCACCAGCGGCGCGGAGGCCGACCTAGAAGCGGTGGGGGGGATAGAGGGGGACGAGGGAGGGGGCGCGGGGGCGGGCGCGGGGGCGGGCGGTGGGGCGGATGTGGAGATGTCTGCGCTGCCGGTGCCGCGCGCGTTTGCGGACAGTCGCCGCTCGTCCGCCGCCTCGGCCGTGTCGGCTGCGTCCATGCACCCGGAGAAGTAAGTCGGTTTTGTTTTATCTCTACGGCACATGTCAAACGACAATGTTACAACAAACATGGTTATTGATGTGTAACATCTTTCCTCTCGCTTTCGTGCAATTTGTGGGAGTGATTACGTGAAGTGGTACGGAAGTGTGTAACAGGAAGTTTGGGAAGCGTGCGCTATTTGATTTTAGAACATAATGTTTAAATGGCTTATTCCTTTTGTAGAAGTTTTTTTTTCTTTTTTTACTAATATAAGGGGAGGTTTCAAATGTAACAATCATTACATATTCATCATACGCGACTACTGTAAGGCTCGCTCGTTTTTTTAAGATTTACATTTTATGTAATATTCCGAATTCAGGGCTTCATTTTTAAATTTCACACCACATCGCTTATGTTATGAATAATTTACGAAAAGGCATATAATAAGGAAATATCATATTTTAATATAAATGCACTATTTATATTTTATAGTTATACTTGTGTAAGCAAATTATGTATTCTCCGTTTTTTCTAGATATAAGTAGGTATCATATCAATGAATTAATTCGATCTTTCCGTTACAGCATTCCAGATGTCGATGAAGACATAGCTAAGTTAATTAGTTCAAACCTACCGGAGCCGATTTTAAATTTGAAAGTTGACCAATACGAGCGCAACAAAACGAACTCGGCGTCCCCCCAGGAGAGGCTCTCCCTCTCCAACCTGTCCTCCTGTGATACCAGCTCGTGCCGGAACCTCTCCCGACCCGACACCGAGCACACCTATAATAGTAGTAGTCTTACGATACCTAACTTAGTAGTCTCAGACGTTAGCGATAAGCGAGATTCGATATTACAGGGAGAAACTTATGAATCGGACCAATTGACTATAATAGACATCGATAAACCTTACACGGACGACGTTCATTTCGAGCTGAGCGCCCGAGCCACGCCCGTCAGCGGCGAATGCACGCCCGAGAGAAAGCTTTCTAGTGTAGATTTGGAGGTAGACGCTAGTAGTTCAGAAGGGTCCAACATTAGCGATGACTTTAGTTTAATGTCGGAGATTATTGATTCGAAACATGTAGACGCGGAGGAAACGGGCTGTATAGGACACATCGACTCCCCCGAGCCGTCAGATACAACTTACGTCAACTCGGAGACGCTTCACGGGGAATCTATCATGGACGATATCAGTTCCATGCTCGGTCAGGATGTCCTCATGGCTATGATGGGAAAAAACGGGGAAAACGAAACGTATACGGACGACACCACCCTCTTCACTTCCGATACGGTATCAGATATAGCGATGGACAGCAGGAATCCAAGCTTAGAAAAGAACAATGAGTCCAAAATCAAATACATATCGAAAATTAAAAAGCCCAAAGAAGCGGAAGTGGAGAAGTTTGGTTTCGAAAATAGAGTATTCTACATCGAAAACGCAACGAAAGTTGAAGAGCAGATCAAATACTGCAGTTTAGCACAATTCGAGGAAGGAAATGACATCGCTAGAAAGTCTTTTAGAAAACCATTGAAGAAAAGTATAAAGAAAAGGGTTGCAGATGATATTAGTTTGAAACATCTTATACCCACAACAGAAGAGTCATTCAAAGGTGATGAAAGTCCTAAACACAGACTTCATCCCACGAAAACTCTGCTGAGCCACAAAGAAGATAAGACTGATGACGGTGATGAAACGCTTGCATTTCCTCAAGTGAGTGTTGTGGTTGAACCACCGTCTCCTTCACATAGCGAGGATAAGAAGTGTTTGAAAAACGGAAGTAGAATGGCTTCAGTACTGAGCGACTTATTCGACCAAGGCACAGATACCTTAAGTGTGCACTCTCCTGAACCCAGCATCGGGACTACCAGAGAAAGGCGGTGTTCTGACAATCCGAAACTATTGGGTTCCGATCCGGAGTATGGGAGATTCTTGAGTTGTTCACCAGCTGCAACGAGAAGAATCTCATGTGGCAGCCTTTTCAAGCCCGGAGAACCAGACAAGTAAGTAAATTAACGTTATTCTTCAATATAAGTAATGGCAAATAATTTCAAGATTAACAGATTAACAGTCTTGGAAATAAAAGATGATTGATGAGAAGATTTTCGTTATTTATTTTATTTGATTAAACGACCTCCGTGACCGAGTGGTTTGTACGCTGGGTTTCATGGTGTCGCCGACTCGAGAGGTCCCGGGTTCGAATCCCGGTGGGGGCAGATGTTTGTGAGATGAATACGTGTATTTGTACTCCAGTCATGGATGTTTAATATGTATTTCTATATAAATATACTTATATTTAAACAATATATGTATTCTATCCGTTACCCTAGTATCCCATAACGAAAACCTTATAGTGCTTACTTTGGGGCTAGGCCAATTAGTGTGTGAAAAAAAAAATTATACAGTATCTCATTAGGAGTCCCATATATTTTTTATATATTTGTTAAGCTCCTCATATATTTTTGCGAAACATACGACAATTACAAAATTATTTTATTTCAAAGCAGATTATCAACATCAGTGTCATCAATATGGGGCGAGGGTGGCGCCATGAGTGGGATTGGGTCATCAAAGAGCGAAGTCAACGAGAAGACAAAGAAACTTCCCATAATAAACCCACTTGTGCAGTTGCCAGCATTCCCTCACGTGGCCCAGGGTTTCATCAGTCAATGTCTACTAGCTAACGCTGATGCACTCTGTGCTGCCGTCAGTCCACTTATGGATCCTGATGATACAACTCTCGAAGGGTTCTATGAGAGAGCGGTGATGAACAACTATTTTGGAATTGGTATCGATGCGAAGATCACGCTAGACTTTCACAATAAGAGGGAGGAACATCCGGAGAAGTGTAGATCACGGGCCAGGAACTACATGTGGTACGGCGTGCTTGGTTCTAAGGAATGGGTGAACAGGACTTACAGGTAAGTTGAATTGAATTAATGTTCGAAGAATCTTAGTAAAATTAATTTCTTTTTCATCAATGGCGCAGGTGTTAGCTCGTTTGCTCATTGGATAGGTGACCAACAGGGGATGATTTGCTCGTTCGGCTGCGATCGTTGAAGTTAAGCAACTTTCGCAGTGGTCGATCATTGGATGGGTGACCAAAAATCTTCTATCTCGAGTTTCTCCGTGCTTCAGAAGGCACGTTAAGCCGTTGGTCCAGGCTGCATCTGCAGTCGTTAGCACCCGCCAATCCGCACTGGGCCCGCGTGGTGGGTCATGGCCCAATCTCCCTATTCCATCCATAGGGAAGACCTGTGCCCCAGCAGTGGGGACATTAATAGGCTGATGATGATGATGATAACAAGTCGTGAATTTTTAACAATGATGTTATTGTCGATTTATGTCATAGTTTCACGTTACTTAACGTAATGAACATTTTAAACAGATACACATTCAAGTTCACTACGAAGCCTTTTGAATTTCCGGAGCCCTTCATGGTTTCAAAACAAATTTTAAACACTTATGACTGAACTATGCTTCTAAATTTTATTTCTTTTAAAAGTATATTAAGGTATCCTTAGTACCATCATCGTCGTCTTTCTCACTTACATTATATTCCTTTTAGGCACCTGGGTCAACGTGTGCAGCTGGAATGCGACGGGCAGCGGATCCCCCTGCCGGAGCTGCAAGGCATCGTTGTGCTCAACATCCCTTCATTCATGGGTGGCACCAACTTCTGGGGCGGCAACCGAGCTGACGACATATTCCTCGCGCCTTCATTCGACGATCGAATTTTAGAGGCAAGTCGTTTCTTACAATTGAATCGCAGCAGCTCCCCCTACCAGAACTGAAAGGCATCGTGGTGCTCAACATCCCCTCATTCATGGGCGGCACCAACATCTGGGGTGGCAACCGAGCTGACGACATATTCCTCGTGCCTTCATTCGACTATCGAATTATAGAGGCAAACATTTCTTACAATTAAAACGCAGCAGATCCCCCTACAAGAGCTGAAAGGCATCGTGGTGCTCAACATCCCCTCATTCATGGGCGGCATCAACTTCTGGGGCGGCAACCGAGCTGACGACATATTCCTCGTGCCTTCATTCGACGATCGAATTATAGAGGCAAGTCGTTTCTAACAATTGAAACACAGCAGATCCCCCTACAAGAGCTGCAAGACATCGTGGTGCACACCCTCTGGAGCGGCAACCGATGACATATTCCTCGCGCCGTCATTCGAAGATCTGATGACTGATTCTGATCCCTTAATGTAAATCTAAATTTGAAAACAGTATATTAACCTTATCATGTCCTTTAGACAGTAAGAATTGGAAACTGCTGCCAAATTTAGTTTTTAAAGTTAAGGAAACCGCTCTTAATTTACAACATCGTGTTAGTTGGGATGCTATGACATTTATAGGTATAAAAGAAACATCTAATTCATTCTTCTGTTTGTTAAAATAATCATCATCATAATCAAAATCATTTATTCAGTTTAGGCTGTTACGAGTACAAGCACTCATGAATGTCTAGAAGCTACGCCATCGGTTCGTAAATCTACGGCGGGAGACCTTGTACTGAGAAGAACCGACAAGAAACTCAGCAAGGGCTGTTTTTTCTCCCTGTTTTATTATTTACAGATTTGTCAAGTTTTACAAATGCCTTCAGAGATGATTCATGAAGTCACCTTTCATTACATAATGATTAAATATACATTAATTGTTTACCTGCATTTATCATACAGTATAAATACAAATACAAACTGTTGTGTTCACTCGTTGAACTAGCCATATATAAAATCATGCCATAATGCAGCATACCAATTAGGCTAATGTCTTTAACAGTTAAGCAATAAAAAGCGAGTGAGGTCCGTTCCAGGATATAACTTATACACAGTGGCGGGGTTAGACCACATGTGGACGTCGGCGACATCAAGTTCGCGAGGCCTATTTTACTTCGCATTAAAAAACCGTTAAATTAAGTGAGCCAAATTATATAATAACGTATGAGTAAACGAGTTTTATTGTTGATAATCAAATGATGACAAAAAATAATTACAAACATAGAAATTTAATTACAAAAACAGTGTTGCCAGACAGACGATTCTGAATACCTGTAAAGTACTACTCGCTTCCATCACGCACGTGTTCGAAAATAATAAAAGTCATTATCATCTGCTTAGCTTTTTCCCCGAATTGTTCGAGGTCGGCTACCTAAGTCAGGCCAGGAGAAACGAAAATAAATAGGTACCTAACTAGTAAAAATTTTTACGGGGCGCCTGAGGGGGCTCAGGCGCGAGGCCGTCGGCGGTGGCCGACGTCGCCGACGCCTAGCGCCGCCACTGCTTATACAAAAGCCGAAATATAAAATATCCCACTCTTATTCATACTTCTCCCATTCTTACAAAAGTGCTTGAATTTCTACAGGTGGTAGCAGTGTTTGGCTCAGCACAAATGGCCGCTTCCCGACTCATCAACCTTCAGAAGCACCGCATAGCGCAGTGCCGCGCCGTCCAGATCAACATCCTGGGCGAGGAGTGCGTCCCCGTGCAGGTGGACGGCGAGGCGTGGCTGCAGCCTCCGGGCTGTGTGCGGATAATACATAAGAACCGCGCGCAGATGCTGTGCCGATCTAGAGCCCTGGAAACTAGCCTCAGGTTCGATCTCCCTCTGAAATATAATGCGTACAATCCACCAGTTCTACTAGAAGAACAGAACGGACAAAGTACTTTTGTTTTACGGCCCATAATAATAACCTTCTCTTCAAAAGCATACATTTGCGCACTCATTGAGTAGGAGTATTACTATTCTCCATGCATACCTACTCAGTGCAAACATCTTCGGAAAAATTACTTTCCTTTTCGCGACGATATCATATAGTCACTGTTATTATTGGCGAGTAAGGATCCAGGGCTCCACGGGATAAGGGATAAGGTCAGAGTAGGCAACTGCGCGAGTGATAATAGGGTATTAGACAAGTTTTAGAAAACGATCTCACGTTATTTACTAATGTTCATAGAGTCCAGAAAATGGATATTAATCATTATGTTGTGTATTTCGGTAAAATAACTAAATCAAAAACTCTATTTTCAAGTTGCCGCGGAAAACGTATCTCTGGACAATATGGCGTCTCACTGGTGAGTGACGTCACACGACTGTCATTAAAACGTCAAACCATACAATGAAATGTGACTTTAACCAGAAGTTTACTTGCGTGTGACGTAATTTTAGGCTCCACCAATCCCAAGCGTTTTGGGTCACGTGACAAAAGACAAGAAAACTATTATCTTTATCGTGGGTTTTAGTAAAATTATGAATATATTTTCTGTAAAAATAGTAAAAACTCCTGCCAATATTCATTCTTAATACAGATGCTAACAATTGGCACTTTATTTTTAATACTGTCAAATACCCTATTTTGATATCGCAAGCGTTTATAGCCTATGGTGCCTTCCACCAGGCGGGCCATACCCTTGTTTGCCATCCTTTTAGCAAAAAAAAATATTTATTTATTTTTTATTTCTTTTATTTTAGGAAGGTTTACAACTATCAATCACTTATTAAATAAACAAAAAACCATATCTAAAAGTCAATTGAAAACCTTCACTTATTAAAAATGCTTATATAACTATCTAACAATCTTTCATCATAATATGAAATAAAAGTAGTTTTAACGGGTTAATTTATTTATCGACGTTTCGCAGCCTTTTCAGGTCTGCATCGTCAGAATAAATGACGTCAGAATTTATTCTGACGGTGCAGGCCTCAAAATACTGCGAAACGTCAATAAATAAATAAAGTTCGTGCATTAACCCGTTAAAACTAGTTTTAATTAATGAGTGATGTGCGTGAAAACCTAAAAAACAAATCTACTATAATATGCTTTCTCATATCATAGTTTATTTGTTAAAGTTAACAATTATACTATCTTTAGAATAGAAACAGACGCCAATTTGAATATTGAGCATACCCACTTGTTTAATTAATGCCTATTTAAAATAAATCGACACTATAGTTCGTCTGATTGTCGCTGGACTTTTCAAGAATAAGTCAAAGTCGTTCTCAATGCTATATTTGTTTACAACAAATTTCACATCCGCGCATTACGAATGTGTTGTGTCGATAGTTTGTGTGACCTAAGGGTACATTGAGCGACGGGCGACGACGCATACTTAGTACATTAATTAGTACGAAGACTAATAAACTGGAGAAATAAACATTTTCTCCATAACAAAGACTCATCATTAATTTATTTTAAGCAAGATAATTAATAACTAGGAGAAAGAGGAGTAGCTCGATGGCGGAAGCGGTTGGCGCATTCGGCTACGATCGTTGAAGTTAAGCAACTTTCGCTGTGGTCGGTCATTGGATGGGTGAACAAAAATTTACTATCTTGAGCTCCTCCGTGCTTTGGAAGGCACGTTAAGCCGTTGGTTCCGGCTGCTTCTGCAGTCGTTTACACCCACCAATCCGCACAGTGGCGGCGCTAGACCACATGTGGACGTCGGCGACATCAAGTTCGCGAGGCCTATTTTACTTCGCAGTATAAAATAACGTATGAGTAAACGAGTTTTATTGTTGATAATCAAATGATAACAAAAAATAATTACAAACATAGAAATTTAATTACAAAAATAGTGTTGCCAGACAGACGATTCTGAATACCTGTAAAATACTACTCGCTTCCATCACGCACGTGTTCGAAAATAATAAAAGTCATTATCATCTGCTTAGCTTTTTCCCCGAATTGTTCGGGATCGGCTACCTAAGCCAGGCCAGGAGAAACGAAAAAATATAGGTAACTTGTAAAAATTTTTTGCGAGGCCCCCTCAGGCGCGAGGCCGTCGGCGGTGGCCGACGTCGCCGACACCTAACGCCGCCACTGAATCCGCACTGGGCCCGCGTGGTGGGTCATGGCCCAATCTCCCAATTCCATCCATAGGGAAGGCCTGTGCTCCAGCAGTGGGGACACTAATAGGCTGATGATGATAATGATAATGAATTAATAATTACGCACATTTGTTGTAGGACATGGGACGAGAAGCAGCAAATGAAAGCGCACGCGCTCGCGGGTGCGGCGCCGTGGTCCAAGGCGGCGCTCTCGCACGCGGAGAACGCGCAGCTGCTGGCGTTACTCGACGACATCAACACGCTAGTCAAACATGTACGAACATGATTTTATTTATTTTTTAAGCATTTAACTGCTAGATGTTTAAATCTAAGCTTGCCTTGCCTTGCCTTGCAGCTTAAGGCTAGGAAAATTTCGACGCGGCGAATAGGGCCGTGGTAGCATAATGGTCAGTGCATTCGCCCGGATAGCGAAGGGTGCGGGTTCGAGTCCCGTCCGCTGCCTGGTCCGCGTGGTTTTTTTTTCTAGTAAACTTTTCTTTATAATTGCTATTTCTTCTTTCAAATGTTTAATACTTGAAAAAGTATTCATTTGACATTGTGGATTACCTACAATGCGAAGAGATGGCGCTGCCTTGCAGCTTGAGGCTAGGAAAATTTCGACGCGGCTAATAGGGCCGTGGTAGCATAATGGTCAGTGCATTGCTGGTCCGCGTGGATGTACGAACATCTCAACTTATTGGGTGTATTCCGAAAGAAACATCAGTATCCAATGCCATATTGTACTGGTATGCTACCATATTTTTACCGGGAAAACGAATATGGCGTATGATGGAACGTGCGTGAGATGCATTCGAATTTTATTTCTTTTTTATTTAAAGAACAATAATAGCATCCGGACAAAAAGAATTCCTTTTAATTGATGAGGTGTATAAAAAATCTTCTTTATTCGCACTATTTTTAATATTTCGTCGATTCATGACGTCATTAGCGCTGGCCAGTGTACTAGTATATATAACGGAATACACCCATTATCTTTTGAATAAAACAATTTTCAACGGGTTAGATGCACTGTTTTTTCTTATATATATTGACGTTTCGCATCCTTTGCGGGAATGCGTCGTCGTCATTCCCACGAAATCAATGCTTCTAACCCGTTGAAACTTGTTTTATTTAATTAGTGATGTGCGTGAAAACCTAAGAAACAAATATATTAACTTTTGTTTGGTATATTTATTATTTAAGCATATCTAAGCAAACTGCTAGAAAAATTCAAGTGGTCTCTGTTCTACGAGCCAGGATTCTTTGCCATCCAGACGAATACACACTATTCTACTAAAAACCGAATTAACTTTTTGGGGAATTTCTTAAGTATATATTTATTATGTAGGAGGCAGCGTGGCAGTGCCACTTCTTCATATTGCATGCAATTACAATATCAAATTAGAAACGTTGAAACACCAATTAGCCTAGCCCCAAAGTAAGCACTATAAGGCTTGTGTTATGGGATGCTAGGGTAACGGATAGAATACATATACTGTACATATATATGTATATTTATATAGAAAAACATTAGACATCCATGACTGGAGTCCAAATGCTCGTATTCATCACACAAACATCTGCCCCCACCTGGATTCGAACCCGGGACCTCTCAAGTCGGCGACACCATGAAACCCGGCGTACAAACCACTCGGCCACGGAGGTCGTCATTACATGTAACAAACAAGGGAATATTTTTCTCTATTGTTCTTAAAACCCACTGTAAAAAAGCCGTCTAATTGCAGATTTAGTATTTTTTATTCAAAATAGCTTTTGATGCTATTGACAGCCCAGTTTTACTGTCTAGGATTTCCCTTAGGGCTACAACAAAACCACTTAGATTATTTTATCTTCATTATTTATATTTATTTAATCTTTTTTATTATTTATCCCCTTATATGCGTTCCACTGGCATCCTCAAACTTTAGACAGAATTCATATCTCTTGCGCGCCGGTCATAATTTCAATGTTATATCTGAGAAAACTAGCACTGATTTGTTTAACACTAGCGTCTTTTGACAAATAGGCAATTGTACAATGCACGTTTTTGTAATTATAATGTTAAAAGTGTGCATAATTATGGTGTCATGTGTTTTTATTGGTGAAGACCTATTGGCTTTTTGTTATTATTTAACATTTTACTCTATTTTTTTTTTCAAACAATAAATAAAAAAAAAAATGGGTGCGTGTACTTATGTAGGCGCGTGAGAAGTTATCCTTCTTTGGCATCGTTTAAAATTAGTTTTTAATTGCATGCAAATAATTAATTACAATAAATTAATAAAAAGTCTGGAAAAGGACACAGTCAATAAAGTTCAGTTTTAATTTGAAAAAATAAATAAATAATCAAAATATTCAATTAAAATCGCTACTGAATATAATTTATTAGAACATATGTGATTTGCACTTGTATGAAACTCAAACACGTATTCCGAATATACAAACTAGAAACATGTGGATAAATATTATAAATATGAATACCTATAACTGTTACTTTATTACAAAAAATAAATATGTGGTTTTTGGTTCTACTACACCAATGGTCAAGAGATGGCGCTGTAGTCTCCTGAATCGCGCTTTGGTTCCGTTGTTCCAGATTAATAAATACTTTTTGTTACTTTATTACAAAAAATAAAGAAGTGGTTTTTGGTTCTACTACACCAATGGTCAAGAGATGGCGCTGTAGTCTCCTGAATCGCGCTTTGGTTCCGTTGTTCCAGATTAATAAATACTTTTGATAGGCCTTCACAATGCAGTCGTTAGCACCCACAAAATAGAGATTCTATTTCTATTTTGTTGGTAGATTTTCTTAATGTGCGGTAAACACAAAAGTAACAGCATGAAGTGGGTCGCTAAAGCGACCAACTTCATGCTGTTAATTTTTTGTGTTACAGTGATGCGCGCGCATCTTAAAATTTCACTCTCATAATTTTTTCATAACGCGCCTAAAGAAGTATAACTTCAAAAAACGGATATCGCACCAATGAGTTTTGTTTGTGCGTGACAGGTGAAGTTGTCGTGCATTAGCGAGAGCGGCGCTCCCGGTGGTGTGGGTAGCTGCGTGTCGGCAGCGCGGCGCGTGGCAGCACAAGCGGACGCGCTGCAGGACGCCGACGGGCGGCTGCTGCCCGCGCCGCAGCTGCGCCGACACCTGGCAGCGCTCGTCAGTACCCGCCATAGTGTTATGTTAAGGTCGCTTCCCACGGTCCGCGATTCGACAGATCATCACGCACAGCCGACGACCACGGACGGCAACGCACGCACACCAGGGCTCTTCCCACGGTGCGTGTCGGTCTGTGTAGATCTTTTGATAGCTTCATTTCAAAATGCAAAGTGAAAGAGAACGTATCTTCGCTGCAGCTGCGGCTGTAGTCTTAATTAACAATTACCAAATTATGCGATCTAGTAAAAGTAAAAAGAAACCACGTCGCTGGTGGATATCAGTATACAACAAAAGTCGCTTAAGGTAAGTGTACTTATATATCTAATTTTATTTTCCTTTTTGTCACCCATTAGTAACAGTGGAATCACGGAAGAAAATTAACGAATGACATAAAATATTCCCTGTCCTGTTATCCTACCGCGACGTACCGCACCGCAGCGCACCTTTGAAGTTACCGCCTCGCGACGGATACCGGCGCACCACCACAGACGTCCTGTGCTACCACGGACGAGACCCTTCCCACGGTGTGTCGTGCGAGCTGGTCCGCGTCCGTCCGCGACAACGCGCACCGTGGAAAGCCAGCTTTATACCTCGTTTACATGCAGCGCGAGTAAGGAGGAAAGTAGGCATGACGAGTATGTAAACACGATACTCTACATGCCACTGCCATTGCCACTCGCGCTGTCCGGCGCTCCCCAAAAGAGCGGTTTTTTGTGCGGAAGTCAAAGGACCGGCAGCGCGAGTGGCAATGCGTGTTCACACTCTGCGCGTCGCTTAGTTCGCGCCACGCGCTTGGTGGAGAAAGATGTGAAATTAAATAAAAATTAATATATTCATTAATTTATTTATATTAAAATTATTAATTATTTAAATTTCGAACATAATTATGAATTGCAAAAACCACACAGCGCGGCCGCTGTTATAACTTCGACGTCTGCCATTACCGAAACTCTGAAGCGAAGTGGGAGGTAGGGCAGTATGTAAACACATACTTCTCTCAATCATGCCGCAGCAATATTTAGGGAATTATTGCCGGCAACGCGAGGGGCAGCGGCATGTGCATAGTCTAAACGAGGTATTAGAGTGAGCAGTATGTTTGTCCGTTAATTTCAGAAAAAATAATTCTGGTTCTGACGTATAATTTAACAAAAAAAAACTATAATTTACAATTTGACAAAGCTTAATGGTGAAAATGGTTAGCGCGTTTGATCTGCGATCGTGGAAATTAAGCAACATTTGTAATGGAGGTCATAGTAGGTGACCAAAGAAATTATTATCTCGATCTTTGGTCTCGGCTGTAATTGCAGTCGTCAGCACTCACCATTCCGGACTGGGCAAGCGTGGCCGTTAATGACCCGATCCCGCCTATTCCATCCATACGGAAGACGTGTACCTCAGCAGTGTGGACAGCATCATTAACAGTCTGATGGTACTTTTTTGGACACTATGGTATTATATAAAATAGTTAATTGCCGAATTGATTGCACTAATTTGTTAGATAAAATTCACCTTAAGGTTCCTCGTCCCTCCTCACGGTCTAAGAGCACATTTTATGTCCCGCCATATCGCACAAATTACACAAAAAACTCTTATTTGAGGCGATCACTTGATTTTTATAACAAAAACTTGACCAATATTGACATCTTTTCAAGTACTTATAATAATTACAGAAAACTGTTCGCGAGATGTTGTACTAGTAGATTGTAAAGATTTTGAAACATTTTGTAAACAGTAACTAAGAAGTTTCTCATAGACTCAATTTGTTTAAACATAATATTAATTTAAGTTATGGTACTAAAGGTCTAGTCATACATTATTTAATTTAAGCAAATATTACTGTTAGAGACCGTTTGTTACCTAAATCAATAAAATAAAATAATAATCAATCCCCCGTCCAGGTGGAAAGCTGCCATGAGCTAGTGGAAGGGGGTGCGGGAGGCAGCACCGGCGCAGGCGCAGCGGCCGCCGGGGCCCTAAGAAACCACCTCACGCGCGTCGAGATACGGGACGGTCACGCCTACCTGCACCCCGACGAGGTAATCAGTCAATATAACTTGTTATATTTATCTATAACCATGCTTTAAAACCTCTTTTAAAGATTCTGAAACTGCTTATTGCTTTGATCAACAATAGGGATGATGACTAAGTATTTTTTTTCTTCGTTTATCAGGTAGATTATCAAAAAGTATTGGACACGTATTTTTTCTTTTTTCACATAATATAAACATTGCAGAGATATATTGATTTGAAAAGTCGCATGACGTCACGTTTGAGTACACTTATAAGTGAAAATTCACTCAAAAGTGACGTCACGAGCCCCTTCTCCCAAACTTTGACGCGCTATAACTTTGTCATTTTTTGGTTGATTGCCCAAAGAAAAAATACGTGTCCATTATTTTTGATCATCTAACTGACGGACTAAATAGAATTTCGTTTACTGTACCCCGTCATCACCCCTATTCTATAGACAACGGGTCAGCGTGTAAAATCCGTCTCGGTAAATATAGCTTTACTTGAGGCGTAAGATCTTATTTTGAATTAGTTCGGTTAATACAAAACGAAGTAACTCGCTGGCCAGTTTTAAACTTCGATGTTGTATGCAACCTGTTATCTATAGAATTGTTGATCGAAGGCAACATTAAAACATCAAATTTCATAAATTAAAAAAACGACGGGTTGCACTTCGGGAGTGCCGGCAGAAGTGAAAACTTGAATATTAGCGTTGTGCATTTTTGATATTTTGGAATGGTTAGGGAATAATTTTGCACGAATTGCTTTAATTATCATTAGTATAAAAGTACTATCATTTATGTGGTAGAATACAATATTTATTTATTGCGCTAAGGTACACAAACATTCACGTGAGTTCAATACCCCAGCGCCGACATTTTTCATAAATTTTAATTTCTTAAAACGCCCCATGGTTTCAGAATCTTTAATAAAGGATATCATGGGTGCAGATAAAGTCTTGTATGCAACTGTTCTCATTTACGTATTAAAACACTCATGTGATACTATTATGACACTCGGCTGTTCGTGTTTTAATACGCCTCATTATACAACAGTTGCATCAATAACTGTAAGCATTCAGTGCGACAAGGATCTTAATGAATATGAGTGACTTCTCTGGGAACGTAAATGACATACAAAATATGACGTTTACAAAAACGGCGGCGTTACTTCCAATTTTACGCCACATTCATAAAGATCCTTGTCAGACTGTATCTTATTATATTTATACTTTAAGCATAGAACTGCTTGATTTATAATGACCGAATGCCAAAAATATCGAATTAAGTAGTGGCACCAAAAACCGATGATCGACCATTCCCTTCACAATCAATGAAAATAAGATTATGTGACCGATCACTGAGTGTGGTAACACCAAACTATAGAAGCTCAGGGAAAGTATTTGCCTCCACCCAGTCAGCTAAGACTTAGACCAACGCTACACCACTGTGAACGCGTTAAGTCTAAATCTCGAAAAAATAGGCGCAATTTCTGGCCAGTAAAAGTGATAATTTTTGTGGTAGTATAAACTACCGCACCGAAGCTTTCGTGAAAGTTGACTTGATGTATTTGGTGAAAAAATACTCCAAAGAAACATTAGAATTTGATACATAGACATTGAGAATAGACTACGTATTCCCCAAGGGTAGCTAAACACAAAATCGGGCCAGCGTTTCTCGGCACAGATAGATGGTAAAATCAAATATGTGTAGATGAATGTTCGGCAGTAATTACTACGGGTCGGCTTTGTTGTTCGACAAATACTGCCGAGCCGACCCGACCATAACACTAACCAACTGTCAAATAAAACTGGACAGATAAGTTTGAAAGAGACTAAGCGATAGGGTGATCCATAGTTCGTAAAGATATTGCTTGTTTTCCTTTCATTCTTGCGAGTATCAGGCAGTCCACTCTGTGTCTATGGATACATCACATTTTGAAATGTACAACAAAGATGGCTGTCCTCTTCGCTGGATAAAGTATTACCTTTACCTTGCATAGGAGAGAATTATATTTTTTTTTTGCCTTTACCTTGCCTAGGAGAAAATTATAAAGAAATAAAACTTACTTTTTTTATTCAAAATTTTATTGCTTCTCTGCACTTGATTGGCTAATTAATAACTTATTCTGTGTTATTCCCCCGCTCGCCCCAGACCTTGTTGCGGTCCCGTAGAACTTGCCGAAGGCTGTCTCTCGATGGGATACGGCTCTACTTCTAGTCTCACCATCTCCTTTTGTTTTCATATTGCCTTATGTGATGTGAGCCTTTGTGATATAAAACTTAGAACTTTAAGTTAGTTTACCTAGCATGCAATATAAATTGAGTGACGTAGAAGTTGAAGGTCGGCTCCAAAATTGTTGGATGATGTACGCTTGCACTCTGATACGATATTTAAAGCAGTTTCGTCGCATTATTGACTAAGATCTGAGGCAATCATCACCCTACAAGCAGCCGACCACCAACTTTTAAAGTAGTGTAGAGTAATAGATAGCTGAATAAGACATTTATAGAAATAAATAGAAAAAAAATGATAAACAAAAGCGAATAAATGATATATACACACAAATCAGTATAAGGCTCCAAAAGATTCACTGAAATTATTATTATATGTAGTAGATATATATACCATATTCCCCGTTCCATAATAACCTGTATTGTGTGTTTAGAGCAGCCCAAAAACTTTTCTTATGGCCTCCATCCTGTAACTATACACCTGAACCGCTATCACCCTCCAAATCTACCCGCTCAGGTTCAAAAGAAGGGTGGGGCCGGGCGGTGGCTGCGAAGCAGGCGGAGCGTCTCTGAAGGAGGTTCCGCTTCCAACAACACCGCGGCCCAGGTCCGCGCCTGGGGCGTCAAGGAAGTCCAAGCATGGCTGGAGACCTTACAGCTGGCCGAATACGCGGACGCCTTCGCCAAACATGACGTCACAGGACGCGAACTGCTCTCCCTCGCCAGGCGTGACCTACGAGATTTGGGCATCACGAAAGTCGGCCATGTCAAGAGGATCCTTCAAGCTGTCAAGGAGCTGCAGTGACGACGGCGGGGCCGCTCCGAGGGAGATGGCCACGGGTGAATGTTATGGCTGATGATCGCGACTGTCTATTGTTTAATTTTGTTTTTTTTTTCCCTTATTTCAAATTGCGAATAATGTTTCAATGAGCGATAAATTCTTTGTGAACCTTTGCAATAAGTAAAAATGTGATAGCACCCTTCTTGATGTTTATGTGTTGACGTTTTTAGTGAAATGTTTCTTAAGAATGATTATAATTATCTATTTATTATGTCACGCCCACGATGTTCTGTCACGTGGCAAGATTTAGCGTTAACTTCAGAAATCCTAACATTTATAATGTTATTGTTAATTTTAGGTACCTATTTAGGTCGCGATCGTGTGTTCGGTGACTCTATTGATCATTCAATTCTCATAGAATCTCGTGCTATAAATTAAACACAGATGTACAAATAATCTACATCAAGAAATCAAAGAAGTCTATAGCAAAAATTACAATTAATGGGTCAGTAGGAGTAACCATGCGAGTTGAAAAGTGGCCCAAGGTTCGATGAATAAAAAAAAACACTGTATGGTGATTACCAAAATGATATTGTAGATAAATTATTCTACCAATTTTGGTACATAAAAGACTGAGAAACGAAAGATAGAATTGCAGAGAGTTCTCAAAATGAACTTTATGGTCAATGCTTTACAGTGCATAATTATGGCAAAAATGCTGCACTGTACTCATTTAGAATACTTACATTTTTGACGTGCTATAATTATATGTATTTATAATTATCTTGCACTATACTATCTCATCTTTGATTCCTTTTCGAACATCGAATATCTACCTCTTTCATACTACGTTCCTGCACATAAACATATAATATGTTACACCAACGATCTTTTTGTGAACTATCGAAATGATTCGAATCTATTTCCTAAATTATTAATTAAAAATATCTTATAATTTTGTATTGAAAAAAGTGTGAGTACATATACGAACAACTACTTTGGACTCACTTTGATAAATATATTAAGTCATTTAAGACCCACGTTTTCTAACAATTTTAACCACTGATTATACCATTATATATCACAAAACACAAATGACAGGTTATTGTAAATATGATACGATGTTATACTTACAAAGTAGCTGCGAATGATACTGGAGGTTTCTGTCATATAAAGAGGCTAATTATTTTATAATCAAATTCCTTCTTTAATCACTCCGATGCGACGTATAAGTCGCGGTACAAAACTCTAGCGCTGACCGTTATTGCGCAGAAGTTTTAATTTAATCTACGGCCTCGATTGGATTAAGTATATTTTATTTGAGTTGTATATGTGAAAACTGTATAAGGCATATCAATGCTACATCATCTCGTTTTATCCTTAGTTTTAACATGCTGTTTGTTTTCCATGAATAAATAAATAAATAAAAGAAGTAAAAATTAAGATGTCTTGGGGGAAATGGAAATGCGCGGGAGGGCGTGTGTTGCGCCGATTGGCTCTCCAGACGTACCCATGCGCAGCTAAGCCTTCCGCGTTTTGTTCAGCGCAAGAGGTACGTGCCGCGACTTCTAGAAAATATTCCGCGACGTAGTGTTCTTGGGCGACCATTGCAGTAACATTATTATGTAAAGCTTTTTTTAAAGCGCTACGACCGACGTAGTACTGGTCGGAGTCAAATATGTAGCACAGTTGCACATCGTAGTTGCTACGACCGCTACTGCTACGACAAAGAGATTAAGCGTGATTTACACTAACTTACATACATTACAATAACTGTTCAGTGAGTAAGCTAGATAAAAAATGGAATACGCCATTTGACGATAGTCGAAACGAGTTCATAATTTGACTGTGTGACAATGAACTGTCCAAGCGAAGCCAGTTAAAATTGTAATAAATTTAACTTTTACCAGCTCTGTAGTGCAACTCACACTTAAAAAATATTTTAATGTGTTTTCAAGACCTCTTGCACCAACATTCTTAAAACAAATTGAGGCTACCACATTATTCCATCTCTATCCATTGTTTGAAGTGACGACCTCCGTGGCTGAGTAGTATGTACACCGGGTTTCAAGGTGTCGTCTACTCGAGAGGTCACGGGTTCGAATCCCGCAAATCGTGTGATGAATAAGAACATTTGTACTCCAGTCACGGGTGTTTAATATGTATTTATACATTTATATGCATCAGTATATTCTATCCATTACCCTAGTATCCCATAACACAAGCCTACAGTGTTTACTTTGGGGCTAAACTACTTTCTACTTCTACTTCTACTCATTTGGTGTCGACCCCTAAGACCGATACCGTTATACTATCTGTCTCTTGCAAAGAGTTACTATATTACGGATACCTTTTGTCAAACACTGTTGAATTTTCGTTTCATCGTGTTTCAATTCACAACAGTGCTAAAGAAGTTTTCACTTCATAAATAGAGATAGCATGCATCCTAAACCTAATTAGCTTTTACATTTGATTATAGAATTGGTGGTGCAAGTTGGCTTTAGTATTTGAATGGTTTAACAAGATAAAATTACTGATAACATTAAACTATTGCAAGTCATGTGGACCTCCAGTATTACTTGTGCTTTGTGATCTTCGATTGGGAACATACAGGTCGAATTTATTAATGATTGTCGAAGTATAACCAGTGTCAAATTCAGTATGCATACTTGGGAATGTTCAAGACGTCCATCATAGTTAAGTGTATTTGTCTACTTTGGATGTACTTGAAGCTTTTGATTGCATCGGATGTTTCTTATGGCACTTATCTGTCGTGTTGTGTTGTGATGCGTCGGACTATCGGTTTCATATATTTAGTACGGTTAGAGTGGGAACGCTGTCGACACGTCGTCGCGACACACAATTATAGTTCTAAGCAGGGTTGCCAGATCTACCGATTTTACAGGAGAACTCCCTGTTTTTCTGAAATTTCTCCTGTTCTTCTACATGAATCTACTGTTCTTCTTAGAATACGATTTTCTTTTTTAAATTGCATGTTGAGTTGCGTTTTCCGCCATTAAGAATATAGGTAACTTTTAATTATAATAAAATAAATGTGTTATGTCAAAAACAAACGAGCTTTGAGGGGCGGCAGAAGCTACAGAAATACATTCGTTATTGGCCTATACTGTTTACTCTTAGTTAGTAGCTTTTTCGTAGCTCTTTCAATACATCTACTGCTTTTTTCTATAACACCTCCCGTATTTAAAAATTCGACCTGGCTACATTGATTCGGGGAGCTCGATGGCGCAACTGGTTAGCGCGTTCGGCTGCGTTCGTTGAAGTTAAGCAACTTTCCCAGTGGTCATTGAATGGGTGACCAAAAATTTAGTATCTGGAGCTCCTCCGTGCTTCGGAAGGCACGTTAAGCCGTTGGTTCCGGCTGCTTCTGCAGTCGTTTACACCCACCAATCCGCACTGGGCCCGCGTGATTTGAAGGCCTGTGCCCCAGCAGTGGGGACATTAATCGGCTGATGATGAACATTGATCCTAGCCGTACTTAATGTATGAAACCGATATTGTCACAACACAACACAACACGGCACAGGTATATTTTTGCCTTTAGTATTGAAATAATATTTTTAACCCCACCAAGTTTTTGACACTGTCTGCCCGAAAACCTTATTCCCTTGTCTTTTAAACACATTTACAAATGTATTGATTTTTATCGATATTAAATATAATATATATAACATTTTCCGTATGAATATACATAAATATACCTTACCGTCTTAAATGTTGCAAAACACACGAATGTACATACATTTACACACTATTATAATGTGTTTATAAACATATTTTTTATAAATTCGCATCGTTTGTCCACGAGGTTTTTCCTCGTGTCATGGGAAGCTGCCAAAACCGCTTTTATTTTTATCCCTTCATAATCTCTTCTAATATACCTACCTACTTCTTTTAGTTTAAAGTTTTTTTATAAAATGACACCTAGATATATATAACAAAAAATATGAAACTTAAAAGAAAATATTAAACTAATTACACATATTATAATACAAAAGCCTCTTTTACAAGCAACAAATAAACTTCCTTATTTTCTTATTAGTTGAGCGACTCATCCTATAATATTAAGCAATACTTAGTTCAAAGTGTTTATACACACATATGGCAAATTTATTATGTTGTTATATTTAAATCTTTTGACGTGAAGGTTTGATTGTTTATGCAAGATTACTTTTCGATCGTTGAATAATGATTATTGCCAACTATTTAATATACATCATAGAGCAACACGGGAGTAGCCATAGCAATATAATCATTCTATTCAATCAAATCATTCTGCATTTTTGGCGGGGGAATATGCACACAAATTTTACCTACTTAAAACTGCATTTGCACTGCACTGCAAAAACAAGACTGTAAATACGACACTCATTAACAATGAGGCAACACAACGCCGAATACTGAACACTGTATCGTTAGTATGCCCAATGTGACAGAAGGAAAGCTGTGTATGCCCTCTCCCCTCCTAGCTGCGTCGGGCGTGTTGCTTTATGATATACATATGATGTTTTGGCGTAAACTTTGAAGCGTGCATCTGAACAGAACCGCCAAGCTTATCACAAATGAACTTGGATGCAATCTGATTTGCTAGTGATACAGAGAAAACTGAAAACTCAAATTCGGAAGACCACCACACATTGGCGATATTAGCTTGTCAGTCATCCTAAGGAAATAGCTAAATGTATAGGAACTGCCGAAATTCTTCAAGCAATTCTCGTCTAAAAGTGAATCACTAGTTTCGTTATTATTAGTTCATTATTAACTATATTAATTCAAGTGATTTATGACTTTAACATTTTTAAAGAGGGACATCAAAATAACAAAAACTTGATATTTAGTGCAATAAAAAGAAATACAGGTCACCAGTCTTTTTTTTGTCATAAAAAATATTTTGAAAGCCTATGCAAATCTTTGATATTTTCTTTTTTATTGCATTCAATTACTCGTTTGGCATTCTAGAGAAGATAGATAGGTTTTTATATAAAAAAATTGTGTGTTATTTTAAAATTTACCGTGTTTATATTTAATTGTTATTATATAAATTATATTATAACTATATATTGATAAGGGGTTTGGATAATAATAATATTGAGTGGAAAATCAATAGAACTGCACTGGTTAATAATATAAAACTTAGTAGCCGTGGTTTTAGTAGATACACACACATATTACATACATAGATACATTCAAACACTTCTAATATTTAACTGTTATCCGCCTTTTAAACTATTATTAAACATACTGACCAAATAATTAGTCTTTAGAAAAACCATTTCATTTGATGGTTTCAAAGTCAAGCATGCAAATTTAGATATTAGCTGTCATTATAGGTATTCAATATAATAATTATTATTAAAGGTAGGCAGAGTCATTATTATTATTATTAAAATAGGTGTCTTAATAATCTCAATTCCATATTCTAAATAATTACAAGCAATTTCATCAGCGTCTATTCTATATTTCAGAGTGTGCGGTTGTATGTCGATGTTAAATTTACTATTTATGAAATGTGATCTCTTTATGTTTATGTGTAATCTTTAGGTTAATTAACGATTGCGTTGGTGGCGTTGATTGAAATGGCAAAATTGATCTCATAGAATAGAAGTTAATTATGTTTAATATTCGAGATAAGGTGCCTGTGTACTTTAAAGTCGAGAACTTAGTTCAGTCTACTGTCTACCACGATAAGGATGTAATTGTTTGAACACAAACTTAACAGTGGTAAGAAACCAACGATATTAAATACCTTAGATACACCAACACGAACAAAATCATGCCCGAAACCTGTCCAAAAGGTATATTGGACGATCCACGGAGTTTCGTAAGATGATCGCGTAGTCTAAACAAGAAATGCTTGAGTCGTGTTCAAGCACTTCTGCTAAGGGACACATTTTGAGCGCACGTGGTGTGGTGTATCTAGGGTATTTAATATCATTGTAAGAAACTCAAAACTATAAAGATCGAGCCCAACGAATTATCGCCTTTATAAAAAGCTTACTACAGACTTATTTTTGGTATCGTACAGTGGAACCGATATTTATTTATCTTGTGCTGTATTAATGAGCCCCCTTGCAAATCTATTTGTACGCGTACTGTATAGACTTTATATACATTATAAACATAATTACTATTTACCAGTATTTTCATTCAAAAAAGCTGACTCGGCCTTTCGCGCTCTTTCACTGTCGATTAATTAAGAGTTATAGATTTGAACTCCACGTTAAGCGCCAGTAGCCGAGAAGGAACAAAGATCCAATTACGAAGCATTTCATAATTGAGAACTACGTATAATAACTGAGAATAAGAAAGTTCTTTTAACAATCATTTCTGAGATGAACTGTAATTCAATCCAATAACAAAATTTGAAATGGTATAAAACTTTGATAATTACTTTGTGGTTGGATTCGCATGTACCTACCTAGTGGTGTGGAGTCTAAAGTTATCCGGGGGCCATTCGCCTAACGGAAATGCTTTGGAAAACGCTAACGCTTAGGATTTTATTTTGTTATTTCTAGCCGCTGCGGTTTTTAAATGCCTCGCGCTCTTTTTTTTTTCTTTTGCATTGGTAATAACAATATTTAAAAAAATGAGCGTGGGTTATTTAAAAACCTCCGGCGGTCAGAAATAACAAAACAAAAACGAAAGCGTTAGCGTTTTCCAAAGCATTTCCGTTAGGTGAATGCCCCCCTGGACTTAACGTGCACACAAACAGTGTAACTAGTGTATGTTCATTGTTGAGTAGTAAAAATACGTATCTAGAATGTGTGAAATTATAATTATGGACGAATCCGTCGCCAACGCGATCGGTTCTCCTTTACGGATCTGCCTTATAGATGTTTTTATATCTCTACCGTGCTACAGATCTAATCGTGTGTTATAATAAATGATTGAGTGTCTCTATACTTATATTTATATAAACATTTATATTGTATTAGACTTACTTGTGACGTTTGTTCTAATAATGATATTTAATAAAATAAAAAAATAAAACTATTTCCGCCGTCGTGCCGAGCGGCAGGTTAATGCCTTAGATGACCTAGTACTATTTAAATATAAAAATAAATTAATAGAGTACTTTATACTCGACATTGTAATCTGTATTCGGAATGTAGATATATTCTTATATACCTTACTAATTTTTCCGTGTTAATAAAGGGCGTCTTCGATGAGTTACGTGAAATTTCTCGGCCATTTACTGGCTCTAAATTCATAATAATAATAATTATACTTTAATATAACTATATCTAACTAAGTGATATTGATCGCTTCAATTAAATAGTTAAGTGGTCCTTACGTTTAAATATTGTGTCTGTGCGTGCCCGGTTTCACTACAAATGCCTTGATACTGGCTGTTCTGTCTTAATATGTTGGTGTATTTGTCATCTACATCGTTTCCGTGAGTTATTGTAAAGTTTATTCGCATGATTACCTGACGCATACTAATCGACACACATATTTGACTGTATTTACGTATAGAGAAGTCGAACAGCAAGCAATTGTGACTCTAGTGCAAGTTTGAAACTTGATGGTATGTTCTTGATCGTCATTTATTGATTACAAGTTATCGCTGTAGCGACGCTTGGTATGCTGTGTTTCTACTAGATGGCGCTTCTCGAACGCGTTGAAAGCAAGTTCGAAACTCGCACTCGGCCCTGTATTACATTTTTAACGATTTTCCTTCTAAAATTTTGTCATATCAATATGTTTAAGTCGATACAATGGTATTTGCGACATTATTTAAATTTACGATACCGTAAGCAATAAGCATCGATATTGTCGCTTCGATTTCGTGATAAGGTACCTACTTAATTCGTGAGATGTTTTTTCTAATTTAATAAGATTAATCTGTGAATTGAAGATATATTTACCAAATTGTATCCATGAGTTATGACTGGTTAGTTCGAAATAACCGACTAGTTTCATATAATTTGATTCCTTCTAGTCTTATAACTATCGTGATGTTCCTGGCACAAGTTGTTGTGACGTTCAAAATATAGTTGTTGTAATTACTAATTGATATTATAGAATTTGATCTGATATATCTATATCAGTGGATGGAAAACTATATCTTTTAATTTTTTTACAAAGTTGTGTTTCATTGAATGTACAGTAAGACCAGAAAATTACATAACATCGCCATATTAGGAATTACAATTAGAACTATATATCAATACAAACATTGACAAGTTTTGTTTTAGATTCAGGCAAACAATTGCCGGTTGGTCACCTCAATCAGAGGTTTTTAATTTTCTGGTTTAGCTGTAAATTAACTTTTAGTTGTGGGGCCACTCCGTATTGTGTAGGTACCGGTAAAATACTGGTTCTCACGAAGAACACAAGAAATTGAGAGGGTCGTATTACCATACCTAGGGTTTAGGGTGGCCCCTTTTTATTTATATTGTCATTTAAATTTAATACTGTTTTGCTCAATTTTATTTAAGTTACGTTATGTACAAAGTTATAAGTCCTCGAAAATTGTGATCGAATGATATCTAATATACCTATAGTGTTTTCAGTGTGAGTGCGTTTTGTAAGTATTTGGGTATAGTTGACGTCACATAAACCCCAAAAGACCCATATATATTTTTTGATTTGTCATTGGTGTCGATTCTGTAATCTTAAAACGAAATTTAACATCATTCTCTCCTTTTCATTCTGTATAGGGAATAACAAGGATGTACACTGTTCTCAAATTTAAGTTTAGGTTTAGAGAACCCTGCCAGAATCGACACCACTGCTACCACTGTTTTTATTTCTCTTAAATAATTAAAAGCGTAGTCCTTATCTGCCACACCACGTACTGGATCAAACTACCCTCATTCTGCCTACTCAACAAAAATGATTTTATGTGGCGTCGACTATACTTAATAGGTTGCACATCAATGCAAAATTTAACATTCCATGTGATTTAAAACGCTGACATGAAGCACAGTAAAGAGTCATCTAACAGTAAACTCAAGACGTCATCTTAAGTCGATTATATCTCTTATAATATTGCAATGAGCAAAGTGATGACAAAAGCAATATCTATAATTTTACATAAATCTTTATATATCTTGTGCTATATTTATAGTTCTCTAGAGCGAGAAAGATGATAAATAAATGAGTACTCATAAGAGTATCAAAGTCCGTGATACCTGTCCTGCTCTGGTCGAACAAATTTTCAATGCAATACAAAGAGACAGATTATCGGATATAGGCAAAGTAAAGTACGGTCGTTAATCCATCATTTCTTATTATGTCTCCGTGCAAGAAGACTGCAATAATTTGTTTTAATATGTTTTTGCGGTATGTACCTAAGTAGATATGCCCAATCTTTTTTCTTATTAAAAATAACAGTATTGATGTGCAACGCAAGTTCAAAAAGTTAAAAGAACAGTTTTATTAAGTCGAGACGGTCAGTAAAACTTTACTAATGCGGGTGGGTGTCCCCGCCATTATTACATTAATTATATTATTATTCTGAATATTTCCTCTCGGTATTTATATTTGAGAATTCAATAAATTATACTGTTACTCATATTGCTGGTTTTTATTTTTAGATGTATAAAACCTATTTCAGAGAGTTTCTTCAAGTGTATACAGTCAAACTTACTTTTCGCCGCGGAATCGTTTCCCGAGACTTGACGCACCACGTGGTTCGAAATGCGCAGTAGACGATTTAAATGTCTCTTTAGCGGTATCAGGTCTGAGAGCGGAAGAGACCGGACGCCATCGGGGTGGCGGAAAGAGCGTGGGAGGCGCGGTACGGCGTCCGTCAAGTCTCATCTTTCGTAGGACGTACTATAACGGGGTGATTCGACTTTTTTTTTAATTCGTGTTGCATTTTTCAATTACACCGCGGATTCCGAAATGAAAAGTGAGTTTGTTCTTAAACCCCTACCACACGACACAATTTGATTGCCAATCTAATTGCCGATTGAATTGGGTACAATCACCAGATTGTTGACGACGACCACGTCGTCTACACATACACAACAAGATCGCCAATTTCAGTTTTATTTGTTGCTTCTGCTGAACGGACTTGTTTGTATTAGGATGCCTCTAACCAAGAAGCAAAAAATTGGATTAATCTTGGCTATTAACTACAAATGTAGATGAGAAAAAAAGAAAAAGAAGACTGTGGACAAAACAATGGTTATTAAAAAGAAAGCAATTGAGGCACTTAAATGTAGTTATATTATATTTAAGTGACTCAATTAATAAACTTAAATATAGTTATACTTAAAGAGTAATATTTTTAAAGAAAATATAACTAGAAAAAAATCCACGCGGACCAGGCAGCAGACGGGACTCGAACCCGCACCCTTCGAAAACCCTTTAAAATATAACTGAATTATATTTTCTTTAGATTTAAACATCAAGCAGTTACATGCTTTAAAAATAATAAAAATTATAACTATAATTGCTATTTCTTCTTTCAAATGTTTAATACTTGTAAAAGTATTTATTTGACATTGTGGGTTACCTATAATGCGAAGAGATGGCGCTGCCTTGCAACTTAAGAATGGCTGGAAGAATTTCGACCCGGTCCGTGAGGGCCGCGGTAGCATAATTGGTCAGTGCATTCGCCCGGATTGCGAAGGGTGCGGGTTCGAGTCCCGTCTGCTGCCTTGTCCGCGTGGATTTTTTTCTAGTTATATTTTCATTAGATTTAAACATCAAGCAATTACATGCTTAAAAAATAAAAATCATAAAAAAATATATATAATATTATTTCTTTTTTACCCCAGCATGCGCACATATCATTGAGTAGAATATAAATTTAATTAAATGATTTTTTATTTTCTATAACAAATAACTGCCTGGTCCGCGTGGATTTTTTTCTAGTTATATTTTCTTTAGATTTAAACATCAAGCAGTTACATGCTTTAAAAATAATAAAAATTATAACAGTAATATTTTTATCAATATTTTTCCACTTATTCCGCACAATCTCTAAGGAATTATGCCTTGCTTGTTTATTTTTATATAATGGGTTAGACACATCCCAAAGGCATGGCAAGTCTTTACATATATCTAAAATCTCCTCCATTACTTCCCGTTCAGATCGAATAGACATAATTTTGTCGTCATGTTGCTCCATCTTCTTCTCAAAAGACAAGTCAACGCACACACCCGCTCTGAACGCCGCTTGCACAGTGACTACGTTAAAAAATTGGCCAGTTAGCGTCCACACCATCCAATTTGATTGGGCAATCCCGAATCGGGCGATACCGACCATCCAATGACCTTCAATTTCATATTTTCGTCCACAGAACACAATTCGATTGTCAATCTAATCAAATTGGACGTAAAATTGTATCGTGTGGAAGTCACTTTACAGAATAGCACTCCAAGTCAGCGTCAACGGGCTAGCATTGTTCCCGAAAACTCAATCTAATACAGCAATTACATTTGGTCGCTAGCCCGAATTCGGGCACCCGAAGCAATATTTACACTAGAATACGGGCTGGAAGACGGTGTCGGGTAAACAAAAGGAATACTCGAATACAGGCGTACTCGACTGCGTTCATTTATACTTAGTCATTTACCCGAATTCCATTGGCACTCGTATTCGGGCTAGCGACCAAGTTTAATCGCGCCATATGATTGTTACACTAATGGAGTACAGACCATTTGGAAACCTGAAAATGTAGAAAATGGGCTATAATTAACAGCACATCAGCGCTTTAATATACTAGATAGAGCAATTTAAATAAACCACGCAAATAAAACGGCTCATGTTACGCGCAATGTGTGCGTGACTCTGATGTCAGATTCTGTCTGTGTGTAACATGTGCGATGAGCGTATCTACCATATAGTTAGTTAGTTTTTCAGGGCGGTTTCCGCACCTAGTCCTAATCATTGGACCATTGTGCGTGTCTTGATACATTCCCGTTTACTCCAGCCAGCCTAGGTTAGTCCAGAAGGAAAGCAGCCTTGGTAGACTGCTACAAGCTTCCGAAAGCGATGCTGGCGACTGGAGAAGTCGTGCCCGTTGGTCGGCCACGCTCCTGCATTCCATGATGACATGCTGTGGCGTTTCTTCTGCCTCCATGCATCCTCTGCATTGGGGACTGTCTGTTACTCCTATTGTATATAAGTGTTTGTTTAGGGGACAATGGCCAATTAAGGTTCCTATAATTATGCGGAGTTTGTCCCTATTAAGTCTGGTAAGGGTGCGGGCTATCTACCATATGTAGTAGATAGTTTTGGGCTGCTACCGTGCAGTTAATACGTTATCTGACGTCTATTTAATTATAAAGATCTTTCCTAGCAATGGAATAAGAAATCAGGCCACGAAAGATGCAGACGACTGTAGATGAAGGCGGGGTTAATAGTCTCTAACAAAGCACGGATAATCTCGCAATGATAAGGTTTTGATCGCCCATCTGTGATCGGACATTGCGAAAGTTGCTACCCACGATTACAGACAGAACTCCAATTACTGCACCAACAAACTTTATTTTATTCGGCTATCAAGCAGATTATCAAATGGTATTGCATACGTACTTTTCCTTTTTTCTGTTAAGTAATCAAAACATTACAAATATACTATTGATTTGAAATGTCATCGTGACGTCACGAGCCCCCATTCCCAAACTTTGACGTCCTTTACGTTTCTAATGTTTGGTTGATTGACAAAATAAAAAAATTGTGTCCATTATTTCTTCATAATCTAACTGACCGTATATACAGAATTTCGTTTACTCCGTTATCACTTATCACTCCTATTATAACAGAGTTGTTGATTTTATCTAGGTCAAGAACCCATTAGTGGTGAACATAGTAATAACATTATTAATAATAAGGTAGTTAATTAACAGTTCTCTAAAGGACTTGACAAGCTGTTAGATATGAATTACAAAGTTTGATAAAATTATGTATACAGAGTGTGACAAAAGTCCGAAATAAAACTTTAGGGTTTGGTTGTGTTCCTTGTATAGAATTACCTACGAAAGTTTGACGCCTTTCAGACCACTTTTATTTTCTTATTAAATTAAGAAAAATATCGTTTTACACCTGCCTATGACAACCCTATAAATGCGTACAATTACTACTACCTAAACAGACCCCCTCTCTCCCCCAGGCGCCCCTGCGCCCCGCTCAGATACTTACAAATTTTTATTTCGGAATACATACCTACAAATTTTATTTCGGAATTCTGTAACACTCTGTATATATAAATTAATGGTCCTCATCTGGTTTCTATATCTATTCGTACTGCATGTACCAAAATAACCTCTAAAGCCTTTATTTCATCTAAAGAAAATATAACTAGAAAATCCATAATTATTCCTTTCCTTTATTTCATTCCATAATTTTATAGAGTGATAGGTACCTATAGTCAATCCTTATATCCTAATACTTAAGCATATGTGTAAGTTTGTTTGTATTAATATAGCTGTGTTGATGGTCCATAAATAAATAAATAAACAAAAAACCAGTCCCCGCAGCATGAGCACCATAATTTAGATTACGTTTTTTATCGCGTCTAACTGTCAATCTCCATAGTAATTTGACAATTAAGCGTGATAAAAAAATATCATATAATTTTATAGCATGAGCACCGCGATATATTGTACAACGCGTTTTTATCACGCTCAATTGTCAAATTACTATGGAGTTTGACAGTTAGACGTGATAAAACCGTGATTTAATATAATTGTAGTACTCATGCAACGGGGGCTGCCCCACTAGCATGAGCACCGCGACATGATATATAACGCGTTTTTATCACGCTCAATTGTCAAATTACTATGGAGTTTGACTGTTAGACGCGATAAAACCGTGATTTAATATAATTGTAGTACTCATGCTACGGGGGCTGCCCCACTAGCATGAGCACCGCGATATGATATATAATGCGATTTTATCACGCTCAATTGTCAAAATACTATGAAGTTTGACAGTTAGACGCGATAAAAAGTTTATTGTGGTGCTCCATAAATAAAACGCACATCATCGCACAACAGCTTTTATTCGATCCAACGACTGGTTCTTGCCCAGCAACTGCATCATTTCGGCAACGCTAGGGCCTTCACTTAGCCCGCTCAGAACAGACCTGAGCATCTTCATAAGAGCAGGAAACTTCACGTCATTGTCAGAGGAAAACTCCTTTAAACTATGTTTGAGAGTGATTTCCTCGAACTGATCCAGACTTGCCAGATGATCGACTAGTTTTCTCAACAGCTCTGCATTCACGTCCTCCGGCTTCCTATTAGGTAGAATCCAGAGAAAGCCGAATGCCGGAGACACCAAATCTTCTATCTTAGTTATTCTAGCAACTGCCCAATTCAACACACTCTCAACATGCTCTTTAGATATATTTAAGCTCTTCTCAGGATACGTCTGCTTGATAAGTTCTTGAAGTCTGGCGACTAACTGAGCTTGGTCCGGACTTTGGAGTTGTCGTTTTATCTCTAATCTGTTGCATTCTTCAAGCAAGTCTGGGTTTAAACGGCTGGGGTGTGAAGATATCCTGTCGATTTGAAACTGGAATTCAAAGAAAAATAATTTGAAGATAAGTTTTTACTCTTACTCTGTGAATAGTCAAAAAAGCTTCATAGTTGTAAAAAAAAACCTACTATGATAATAAATTGGAATATTGTACTTTTTTTTTTTCGATTAAATTGGGGACACATTATTACCTGATTGAGACAAGATTCTTTTTAATTCCGGAAAAATGTTACGTTCCTGTGGGATTCTCAAAATCTAACTATCCTTTAACGCGAATGAAGTCGCAGGCGGAAGGTATTTTTATTTTATTTATTTATTTATAATCAGGCTACATAGACCCTGAGATAAGTACCTTATAGTATCTAATATATAAAATTCTTGTGTCGCGGTGTTTGTGGTTAAACTACTCCGAAACGGCTTTCCCGATTCTCATGAAATTTTGTGTGCATATTGGGTAGGTCTGAGAATCGGACAACATCTATTTTTCATCCCCCTAAATGTTAAGGGTAATCCACCCTACATTTTTTTTTCAATTTTAGTTTTTTTTTTGATTTTTTTTATGATACATCATACAAAAATACATACATCCCTAAATTTTCAACTTTCTACCACCAACCCCTATTTTTTTATGGCGGTACGAAGTTCGCTGGGTCAGCTAGTATTAACATATATTTGGTTCATGAGCAAAGAATCGTTACCTCTTGAGCTAGTTCGTCCATTGTTTTAAGCCTGACGCCCTCTCCTGGAACGTGCTCGAAGCCACCGCCAGATAGGGTGATATAGTTAACTAACGCTAAAGGATATATACCTACAACAAAAGGAGTCTTACATTATTTAAGCATAATAAATCACACTAATATTATAAAGGCGAAAGTTTGTGTTAAATGTGTATGTTTGTTACTTCTTCACGTCTAAACGGCCGGAGCGATTTTAATAAAATTTGGTATGGAGTTAGCTGACACCCTGGAATAACACATAGGCTACGTTTTACTGGGGGAAAGTATGCCTAAATTCACATTTTTCGGAAATCGATTTCGTGTCGAAGTCGAGAATAAAATGATATTGAACTTTTTGTAGTCTTTATAAAAGCTTCAAAGGCATTGTTTTTTCTTTATAAGACAGAATATACACAATATTGTTATATTGAGTGCACTTGCAGCGTATTTGAATGTCCAATTGTGACTAAAGCGAATTGTGGTCATGCACCACAACACAATTTAAGCGGATCACTTTTGAGCCGCGAGTGCCTTATCTTCCCTTTTTTTTATTTATGTTAACAAATTAAAAAATATAACATGTAAACATTCATGGAGGAGCTCGATGGCGCAAGTGGTTAGCGCGTTCGGTTGCGATAGTTGATGTTAAGCAACTTTCGCAGTGGTCGGTCATTGGATGGGTGACCAAAAACTCACTATCTCGAGCTCCTCCGTGGTTCGGAAGGCACGTTAATCCGTTGGTCCCGGCTGTATTGGCAGTCCTCAGCACCCACCAATCCGCACTGGGCATGCGTGGTGGGTCTTGGCCCAATCTCCCTATTCCATCCATAAGGAAGGCCTGTACCCCAGCAGTGGGGACATTAATAGGCTGGTGATGATGATGATGAAACATTCAAAATATTATTTAAGCTAACGAATGCAGATGTGGCCGGGACTTGTGCTTGTGTTTGTGCTGCAATGGCTTAACGTGCCTTCCGTAGCACGAGGAGCTTGAGATGGTAAATTTTTGGTCACCCACCCGAATATCTGCCATTGTGAAAGTTGCTTAATTACCACGACCGCAAAATGAACGCGCTAACCACATACGCCATAGAGTTCCTCATTCTCTTAAAAAGGAGCTTAAGTATCATATGTATATAGGGTAAATCTTAAATATATTTAAAACTTTATATATAATGCTAAACCGATTTTTATGAAATTGACCGATTTTTATGAAATTTTATATGCATATTCAGTAGGTCTGAGAATCGGCTACTATCTATTTTTCATACCCCTTGGTGATAAGGGTTGTCCACCCCAAATGGCATTTTTTTTTATTTTATGATTCGGCATTAAAAAATACATACAACCCTATATTTTCACCCTTCTACCACCAATCCCTATTTTTATGGCGGTACAAAGTTCGGTGGGTCAGCTTGAAATTAAAAAGCACAACTGCCGTGAAAATGCTACTATCTAATATATAAAATTCTCGTGTCGCGGTGTTTGTGGTTAAACTCCTCCGAAACGGCTTTCCCGATTCTCATGAAATTTTGTGTGCATATTGGGTAGGTCCGAGAATCCGACAACATCTATTTTTCATCCCCCTAAATGTTAAGGGTAATCCACCCCTAAAAATTTTTTTTTTCAATTTTAGATTTTTTTTATAATTTTTTATGATACATCATACAAAAATACATACATCCCTAAATTTTCAACTTTCTACCACCAACCCTTATTTTTTTATGGCGGTACGAAGTTCGCTGGGTCAGCTAGTATTTGTATATATTTGATGATGATGGCCTCATTAAGACCTTTCAAATTATAACTATGTCGTAATAATAAACGAAACGTCAATAAAAAAAAAAGATTATCATTGCCGTTATTTCAATTTTGACAGTATACGTATCCTATGTTACCCGCAGTGGTGAAAGGATTCTAACGATACATCACACACATCTGAAACGGTTCAGGCGTTTAGAACTTAATAAAGAATTGTACATACATACATGAACCCTGAAAACATTACACTCTTTTTATAATTATAATAATAATAATATTTATTGTCTTTTTTTTACATGTTACAACAGATATTTAAATAAAAATTCCATTAAAAATAAGACAATAGGAAATGGCTCAGCCAATGTTGGTCAAGCCTAGACCTGAACCAACGCTGTTTTTCAGCCACCCCTTAACAAATTTTACTTAAAATTAATAATATAGAGAGCCTCGAATAATCCATATTATGATAATTAATATTGGAACATGTTTCGTGCATTAACGTCTACTCCTACTTGCTATAGATGTACTCGCCCTACTCGTTACCCTCCATGCGTCACTGGCTAGGCCTCAGTCAAACAAAAAAGAGCGGCAAGTGGCTATGGTAAGGATGCTTCAGGTTTTCCGCAGCAAGTTGTTTATGAAGTAAGGCTGCTTTGTAGTATTTTTTGAATTTTGATATATTCATTTTACAACGAAGGGGTGGAGGTAGGTCATTCCAAATCCTTGCTGCATTGAACCTGAAACATCCCCTATATCGTGCAGATTTGTGAGCAGCAACTTTGAGCAGATTTTGCGTGGCAGAGCGAAGATTCATATTAGATTCCCTGAAGAAGATCAATTTTTCAAAAAGGTATACTGGATCTTTCCGCCATAGTACTTTCTGTATTAAGCATGCGTAATGGAGCTCCCGGCGCGCTTTCATGTTAAGGATCTGGTTTTTATTCAGATACGGAGTAATGTGAACACGCTTTGGGATTTTAAAACAGAATCGCATACAGGCATTTTGTACTCGTTGTATAGCCTTCTCTGTGTTCACATTCAGCCGTGGTCCGTAGACGGTGCTGCAGTAGTTGAAAGGAGACAACACCAGAAGAAGGCTCCCCTAAGTTTGCCATTAACATGTTGTACCTATTTTTGTTCCCCGTCCAGTACTATACCCAGATTACGTGCATTTGTAACAAATTCAATAACGGTATTGTTTAATTTAACAACTTTATTACAATCCAACACTCGCCTGATCTGATCTTTGGTTCCCAAGACGATTGCTTTAGACTTCTCTGGATTTAGTAATAAGTTGTTCCGTCGTGACCACTCCCAAATGCGTTGCATATCGGTGTTGATTCTTTCAATGGCATCATTCGTATCTCCTCTTTGAAATGAGTGGTAAATTTGTGTGTCATCGGCATAAAGATGATACTTACAAGATAATATATGTGCCGGGAGATCCGCCGTAAATATAGAGAACAATAGCGGACTTAGAATCGAGCCCTGTGGAACACCACGCTGTACTTTACAAACAGAAGACATTAGTTTTTCACCGTTTGGTGCCTCCACAAGTACCATTTGTTCTCTATCGGCTAAAAAAGACCTGACCCACTGTAGAGCGTCAGCAGAAAAACCATAATATTGCAATTTAGCAACAAGCAACTCATGAGGCAAACAATCAAATGCCCTTGAATAATCAAGAAGTACCATGACGCTACTTTGACCACTATCTTAAGCTTCCGTGATATCATCCGACACATGCAATAAAGCAGTTTCCGTGCCAAAGCCCTTTCGGAATCCTGATTGAAACTTGGGCATTATATTCGTACTCTCCAAACACTCGTTTATCTGATTGAGAACAGTCCTTTCCAAAACCTTTGACAAAACCGGTAGTATGGAAATTGGCCGCAGATCTTCGAGTCCTTCAACTGCACTGGATTTTGGCAAGGGCTTTACCAACGCTCTTTTCCAGCAATCAGGGAAAACATTAGTTTCAATCTATTTATTGACAATCCTCGTAACAACCGGAAGTGTTACGGAAGACGTCATATCAATCATGTCTATACTGATTTCATCACACCCCAATACCTTCGTTTTAATACTGTTTAAAGCCCTTGCTATGTCCCTTTCTGTTACAGGTTTCAGAAAAAACTTACCCACGCCGCTGTGCAAATTCTCTCTAAAATACCGCAGAACTATTTTAACTAACTATTTTCCACATCTCCACCATTTGGTAGGTCCAACAAATGTTTATTAATATTATTGGGGTCATTTAAATAGTCTGGGATTGAACATATCTTGGATTCTAGTGTCGGAGTACATTTTTTTATTTGATTCCAAAGTTTCCTGGAATTCTTCACTAGAACGGAAATAATTAAAGTAGGCTGTTTTTTCTCTTTCTATCGACGCACTGACAAGGTTTCTAAGACTTCTGTAGTACTCCTTTGCGCCAGTCGTCTTTTTCTTTTGAGCCTTTATCAATGCTTTGTCTCGTAGTTCCATCATATATTTGACCATATTTGTAATCCACTGCTTAACTTCTGGTCTTATGATCTTTTTCTGCACCGGAGAGTGTTTGTCAAACAAATCCAAGATGTTTTTATTGAAGGTTTGTACCATAGCATTAACATCCTCCATCTCCATAATATTTTCCCATTCAATAGCTTCTAAGTCTTCTCTGAACAGTGGAAGATTGATATCCATTAGAGATCTAGACATTTTAACTTTTTTTATGGGTTTTAGTTTTTTGATGTTAAAATCTACCAATACCAGTGCATGATCACTCAAACTTCTATTGTGGACAACAGTTACCTTTTTACATCGCTTTGGTGCATCCGTCAAAACAACATCAATAAGAGTTTCCGTTTTGTCAGTTACTCTGGTCGGTTCCTTCACTATTTGATTAAGGCCATGCTGGTCACAAAAATCCTTGAATTCCTGAGACTGTGATGTCGCAGCATTCCACATATTGATATTGAAGTCTCCCAAAATAAATGCATAATCATACGCTGAAAAACAACTTAAAGATTCACTTAAGTCGTCATACAGTACTTGTGGTTCTACTGTTTCAGGTCTATAAGCTGTGCCAATCACCATCGCAGTTCCTGAAAGTTGAACTTCCAACCAAATTTGTTCCAAGTTAGACTTCGGGTGTTGTTTCTTACGTACTTTTAGATCTTCTCTTATGTAAAAACCAACTCCTCCCCCTCGCTCATTCTTTCTTGGCCTGTGAATGAATCTATAATTTTGCACTTGCCTTTCCTTCAACCACGTTTCGTTAACCGCCAGAATGTCAGGTGCATGCTTCAATAACATTACAACAAATTCATCTTGACCTGTATTCAAAGATCTCGCATTCAACAATCCCAATCTCAAACATTTATTCTTTATGCCTACCATTGTGAGAACGGTATTCATAGGAACGAATTGGCAATAGAAGACATGCGAGATACCACAGAAGTGCATAAATAATTAAGGTTGATATTTCCAGATGTAGAACTTTTACAACAAAGGCAGCCAGACATACCCACGAGTAGCACGACACATCCATGCTCAATCGGATACCGACAACTACTTCAGGCCAATAGTTTATTGTATCAATAGCACTCACAAAATAAAAAAGAAATACATGCGAGCCAGAGTAATACGGCACGATTGGAATCAAATGAAAAGCATAAATATTAAAAGCAAATAACTGAAGCATAGAATACATATACAATTGCGAATAAATACAGAAACAATGCCATACATTCACATTTGACTCAAAGAATAAAAGTGCACGACAAAGCATATAAGCAATTATTAATAATATAACAATAGCACAAACCAAACACATATGATAGCAATGCGGTACATTCAAAATTAAATTAATACTTTCAAAATTATAAGCACAGCAATAAACAACTATTATTTCATTGATTGTTCCTAAACACATAAAACAGCAACAATACGTCTCATTCAATAACAAATAAAAGTTCATATTATTAAAATCATATAAGTGAAATACAAAATACGAATACAATAGCAAATAAATGTAACATTCACACACATGTACATTCAATATGAAATAAATGATCACACTCCAACAGATAAAAGCAATTACAATTATTTTATAGATAGCACATACTAGCCACATAAGATAGTAATTCGGCATATTTAAAATCAAATTTAAAGAGGCAATTAGTAAAAAAACAATACTACAATTTTCATTAAAATTAGAATAAATCAATATAGTATAACCATTACAAGTTACCATAGAGGAGAAATGCATCTTATTATAACATAGCAAATACAAGTTTGAGTTGTTACTCGCATGCACTCGAAGATTCAGATGAGCCAACTGCACCAAGGCCAAAAACACGAAGTACATCAGCTTCCGATCGCAATTGATGACGCGGTGATTTGTCGTTCTGATATTGACGTGCATACACTCACCCCCCCTTGGTCCAAACATACCGCCACTTGTACTGCGCTGCCATCTCACGAGCGCGGCGAAACACCATTCTGTTTGCACGGGTTAGTCGCTCGTTGACATAAAAACGACACGGAGGGCCATCAATGCCAGTGCCTTCCGTAGTAGCGTCGCGACGCACACGGGCAGCCTTCAGCAGCTGATCTCGTACCGCTCGACGGGTCAGCCTCACTATTAAGATCCGTGGCCGAGCTGGCGGCAGCGATTCACTTTCCTCCACTGGTCGCCCCACACGGAAAGCGCTCACGATATCCTGCTCCTCGAGGACGACACCTAATTTTTTTGAAAGTGTCATTACTACATGTGTTGCATTTTCACCTTTATTCTCTGGAATACTAGATATTTCGACGTCATTTGCAAGCATCTCCTGATCACGATCGTTAAGGTCTTGTTTGAGTAGTTCAATAGTAGCCAAAAGCGAGTCACTTTTGTCACCCTCTGTATTTTTACTCTCAATGCGTCTCTTAAGAGCTCCTATGCGTTCATCCAGTTGGTCGACCAGACATTCGCAAGTTGCGATCCTGGTGGTAAGTTGCGAGATGTTATTATTTAGCTTCTCCATTTCACACCTTGTTGTAGTCATCTCCTCTCGTAACATTCGCAGCTCGATGACAATTAAATCCAACTTATCTAATGCGTCTTCGTGCACAGTGTGAGAGTGATCACTCAGAGCAGTATTATGAGCATCTGGTATAGAAATATCCATTTCATCAGAGTGGCTGTCTAAAATTCCCGCTCCCCTTCGCACGGTGACGCCATCAGTGGTAGCCCGCACCGGAGTGTTGGTATTATCGCTCTTGGGCAGTTTATTTGCGCAGAGAGGGCACTTCCAATTTTGTCTATGCTCACCGGTCAATGTATTATAAAAGCGTTTCTCTGATACATTCGCACACAATATGTCATAACATTGCCGACAGGTACCACAGCGTAGGAAACGTCTATCGCTAATTGGTTGCAAGCAACCGGCACAAGTATTGTTCTGATCCGCCATTATTCTAGTCAGAGAATAAATTGTCCTTCTTGTTTTCCCTTTTCAAAAATTAATTTTAAATATAAGGTAAAAAAATAAGAAAATAAGAACCACTAATAAAAAAGAATCCAAAACTAATTAAAAATAAAAACAAACAAACAAAAAAAAAACGACTTGGTGATTTGAACTTTGGGCCTGTCGGCTTTCACTGCACAACTACTAAGCCACTACGCCGATGAGAACCCCAGACAAATCTGTGAAATGATCAATCATATCACGCTGACCAACGATAACTAACAATTTTATCAATCCACCTACGTTGTTTTTATTCATTCACTTTGCAATACAGTCATATGCCGTGTTCACTTTGTCTTTTCACCGATTAAACGCAAGTTAATTCAATTAATTACATTCCTGTTAACACCAGTAGGAGTTTGTTTCTGAGTGTTACACAGTTAATCACGAATCAATACTCAAACACACACTTTTCGAATTTTATACAAGACACGATTAAATTTACGTGTTGATTGTTCGAGGCCTCGAACTACCCCTTTTTTTTAATCAAATCTTTTTAAAAGTAATAGTCATTACCACAGAACACAGAAAGAGAATAGTAGAACCTTGTGGGCGGGGCAGGCACTCCACAGTTGTAAGTGAGCAAATGCTCATAACGCGAGCTGAGAGACATTTGAGAAAGAGGTAATTGAAAAAACTACTGCTTTCACGCATTTGCAAAAACCGTATGATAGGGACAACAATAGTTTAACGCTAATAATTGCGTATAAAAATTGCAAAATTCGAGGTTTGGCTCTCGACGATATGCTCATATGACGATGTGGTCCATGATCACCATTCTAAAATCTTTCTTTGTTCTGTGGTCATCACGCGTACCTTTAATCCTATAATCTTCTACTTTCACATCACTCTGCCTTTTACTCAGCTTTGTACCATCAGAGTTCACAATGAGCGGAAGATGGCCAAATTGCGGGGGCGTCCACCCAAAGGCCCTAGAAATAAGAGTCAATATAATTTTTATTTCTTATGCATGTATGCTCGATGTTTACATTCTAAAGAAAATATTACTAGAAAAAAATCCCCTACTGAGGGGACGTGGTAGCATAATGTTCAGTGCATTCGCCCGGATAGCGAAGGGTGCGGGTTCGAGTCCCGTCTGCTGCCTGGTGCGCATGGATTTTTTTCTAGTAATATTTTCTTAAGAGCCAATAAGTTTGTTAATCTTTTACTTTTAGTAGATTTTATTAACAAGGTTTGTTTAAATCAGTATATCTTATCAGTTGAAACTCTCAGACTAGCACTTTAGTGCTCTAGTAATAAATTTTTAAAAGATCTGTTTGTAACTCATTGTCCGTTGTACTGAATACCACCAATGGTGCAGATGAAATTGTTCAGTTACATTTGCAGCATGAAATTCAATGTTAAGAGCAACTGATCTTAATCGGACTAATCTTACTAATATTGTAAAAGTGAAAGTTTGTTACTTAATCACGCAAAGCGGCTGAAGGGATTTGGATACAATTTGCCATACAAAGTTTATTAACTGGATTAAGACAAAGTATACTTTTCTTCCCGGAAAATGTTGGTCTTACGAGATTCTCAAATTATATAAAAAAATATTTAACACAAGCAGGCGCTAGTAAAGTAATAAAAATGTACACACACAGAACTAAGAAAAACGTAAAGCCAACTACTTTATTTCAGAGATGGCGCTGCCTTGCAGCTTAAGAAAGGCTAGAAAGAATTTGACACGGCAATTTGATAGCGAAGGGTGCAGGTTCGAGTCCCGTCTCCTGCCTGGTCCGCGTGGAATTTATTGTAGTAATATTTTCTTTAGATTTAAACATCGAACAGTTACATTCTTAAAAAAAATAAAATTATACTTTATTTGACTTACTTATAAAGCAGTAAATGTTTTGTTGTCGATATCTGCCATTCAACACCTCTGAGTACATGTGTCACATTCATGAGGTGGTCATCCACCACGTTGGCAAAATGGTAGGTCGGGAAACCGTCGCTCTTCATCAGTACTGGGTCGCCTTCATTCAGGGAGACATCATATGCTATCCCACCAAATATTAAATCTTCGAACGATGAGCAGTCTGAAGAAAGCTAATGGTAGAGTTAAGACAATAAGGGCCACTCGTAGCAATTTTGCTAAATCTCAATTCAACTAAAACTAGAATTAATCAATAGAAAAATGTCAAAACGTCAATGTCAATTTGACATTATTGTATGGACTATTATATCTAAGTAGTTTAAGTTAAATTGAGATTTAGCAAAATTTCTGCAAGTGGACATAAATACATCCCTACATTTGAAGTTAAAGAAATATGTAGTCATGTGTTTGTTAAACAACTCACAAATGACTTGTTAAAAAAAAGTACATTAAAGATAACAAAATTACATTAATTTGTAATGACTTGAGTAATCGAATCTTTAGTAATTTGTAGCAGGTTAACTAAAGTATTGTAGCTTTATATATAATTTTTTAAAGCATTTTTTTAAAGTATTGTATTTTATGAATGGTCACATAAATAAATGTGGTAATTGATATATGATATAAAAAGTAAAATCTATGAGCATGATAGGACTTTTTTGTTATTAATATTAGTTTTTTAATCTTGGTTTATTTTTGTTTTAATTATATTTATAATAAATTCCAGCAATATACAACCATTCATCACATACAATGCAGACATTAGTAAGCTAAACATATAGAATGTGTAACAAAAAATAACACACACTCTATTTGATCTGTGATATATTAATGTTAGTAAATATATTTAAACTACAGTTGGATTTAAAAAATGCCCATATTACTTCATAGCACTATCATATTCTTTTGTTTATATTAAATGTACCAATTTTTTTATTAAAATTGAATCAGAAGCTAATTCTAACCAAACTACTTTTAGAGTATGCGTAATTTCTATTAGACATTGTATATAGGACTTGGGACCAATTTGATTATGCTTCACACATAAAATTCTCCTTGCAGCATTTGAAGCCAGAAGGCAAAATGAACTTTAAGAAAAGCACTTCCTTTAAATAATTACCTTGAATCTTATGCAATATGGAATACCAGAATTTATTTTCTCTTTGATATCATCTGCAGACAAAGTACGACATCTGTTATCATATTTCGGTATCCGTTGGGATCTTACAGCATCTCTCCGTATTAAGTTCAAGCGCCGTTCAGTACAAAAACACTTATATGCAGACCCATTGTTCAGCAGAGTATTTATATGCTCTCTAAAAAAGTAATAACGTAAACTAACTGATTACAAAACACAACACTTCAACGTAAAATACTTATATCATGTCTACTCTTAAATTTTGTTGTATTATAATACGTCTTAAGTTTGGGAATGATTGTGTTTTTAGGTCTTATTCCATGTCAAATTAAGTTGTTAAAATACTTTTATCAGCAAAATAAAAACATAGGAATTTATGATGAGTATGTACATTAAATATGTGTGAAATATTCTATGCTCCTATTCATATGTATGTACCAGCTTTTAAAATAATTAACTTAATGTTTCCCTGCATTTCCTATGTAAATAGTATTTAATCTTTTCTTTTGTCAGACGTGACCTTGAAAAGTATCCTTTTTATGGTTTGTTTACATTTTGTCTCACGCTAATGTGAATAGACTATAGATGTATATTTTTACATAGAAAATAATCAAAATGACTTTACAATTTGTAAGGTTAGGTTACCAATTGTATTGTTTCAGGATCAATCCCTGTTTATTATGATCATTTAAATATGTGCTTTTTTATATTTCCAAATTACTGTAGCAAACTAGAGAACAGGTAAACAAAAGATGAAACATCAAATGAAAACAAGATAAAATCCATTATATCAACAAGGAGGGGCAAGACCTAAATTTGATGTGGGCAAAACAGATTTCGCGAGGCACTGTTCTGTGGAGATTTAATAAAATAATAAAAAAAAAGAGCAAGCTTTTTTGCAGCAAGCATTGCATAAAAATTTTTGAGGGGCGAGGCCCCTTTTACTGCGAGACCGTAGGCGGTGGCCCACGTCGCCCACGCCTTACGCCGCCTCTGTACAAGCCTCTAAAAGACTGATCAGATCACAAACAAAACTTAATAACAAGGGATATATAAAAAACAATATTAACATAACAAAAGTATCCTTTATTTTTGTAACATACAAACACTATGCATACTCACTGGTATATTTGAAGCCTTTCACTCTGTATGTAAGGGCCAAAATTGCCTCCTTGCTTGGGCCCTTCATGACACTCTATACCAGCCCAATCTAAATCTTTCATCAGTGCACCAATGGAACCTTCAACTTTTCTCGTCTGATCGGTGTCTTCTATCCGTAATACAAATGTACCACCACGGGATTTTGCAAATAAATAATTGTAGAGGGCAGTCCTTAACCCACCCAGATGTAAATAACCGGTAGGGCTAGGTGCAAACCTTACACGTGTAAGTTTTGTGTGAATCCATTTACATACTTTACGATTAGGCAAAGAAAGCCTCAGGACAGGTAAATTCATTTTTATGTCTGATCTTTATTGACAATAATTACTATCATTTTATTTGTAATCCTAATCGCAATCACACACTGGAATAGTGCAAAAAACAGCCCTTCTGCAATGCAATGCAATTATCAAAATATCAGCTGTTTCTGTTTGACAGTGACATGCATGACCTGACGACTGACGGTACGTACAAAATTGTGTTCTTAACAACATGATTCCTACGTACCAATCTAAAAATTCATACTTACAAATGTCCGATAAAATTCTATATGTCTATTTATTTATCATAAAAATGTTAATTATAGCCTACAGTATTCTCCTTGTTAATATGTTTTAATCTTGTAATTGTTATATATAAAAATATTTACTGCGCAATTTTATTTACATTTTATATTCAGAAATGTTGAACGATTTCATAACGTATCGTAATCGTTTTTTTTTGAAGTATTACTAGTCTATCAAATAGTCCTATAGAAATCAGGAAATGGAGTACATGTCGGTATCGATATTAACTCGATATTTGTTAATTTAATGCATTTTAAAGCTTTCGTTCTAAAAGTACTATAAACTGATTTTATGAAAATATTAATAATATTTAAATGCATTGCATGGTCATGGTCGATTGCGTATTCATGTCTTTCCCTAAGCTCCGTGCTTAAAAAAAAATATTACCTTCTGTACACAGCGCATTGAAAATTAGGATCAACGGTCAAATAATTAACATATTTTTACGGCTTGTACCAAAAAATTGTAAAACTTTACAAGCTTGCGTTTCGAAAAATTCAAAATAATACAATGCTTTGCCGTACCTGCCTATCTATGCTTCAAAATAAGATGAAATAAAATCTTATCTATCAATAGTGATTATTGTTTCTCTAAACCTAAACTTAATTTTGACATCAGTGTATCCTTGTCATACTCTATACAGAATAAAAAGGAGAGACAGGTGTTAAGTTTTAAGTTTAAAGAATGAAGACAGACTCGACACTAATGTTCATTTATATATTGCCCTATTATTCTTTTGGGATACGCGATCATTCATCTCACGATGCTCTGGAAAGTGTTTTTGTTTTTGTACAAATATTTGTGCTTCATATTAACAGCATCAGTTTCTCTTTCTCATTCTCTATACTATATTGTTCTATGGTGTAAATTCAATGTTTGTTGTGGCAATAAAATTTGTCTATGGTGCTGTTATTTCACTTTGGTACCGATGTCGAAATAACAGTGAAAGTCAAATTTAGCAAAAATATATCGAAAATGGTGAGTAATATTATCAAATCATAACACGAATAAATTCTATTACATTTTATTTAATTTGTTTACAATAGAAAATTAGGTTCTGTGACAGCTAAGCAATGAGGAGGTTATGACGTTCCTGCGTTTTCTTTCAGAATAAATTAAAATCATCACAGAGAGATAAAGTGAAGAAATTCGTCGCATTCACGCAAACAAGTGAGACAACGGCAATATATTGTCTCTCGCAAAATGATTGGAAGCTGGACCTCGCGAGTGATAATTACTTCCAGAACCCTGAGGCATACTACAAAGACCCCGTGAAAGCTTCAGTGGATAGAAAAAAGCTCGAACAACTATTTAACAAGTATAGAGATCAGCAAGAGACGGATAAAATCACCGTGGATGGTGTTATGAAGTTCCTAGAAGATTTAAATCTTAGTCCTGAATCTATTTTAGTTCTTATTATTGCATGGAAATGCAAAGCTGCTGTGCAATGTGAATTTACAAAAGATGAGTTTACAACGGGTCTGCTTGAATTAGGGGCTGACAGTATAGACAAACTGAAAGCCAAACTGCCAACACTGGAATCAGAAATAAAAGATACAAATAAATTCAAAGATTTCTATCACTTTACATTTAATTATGCCAAGAATCCAGGTCAAAAAGGCCTTGAGCTTGATATGGCAATAGCCTATTGGAATATTGTGCTCCGTGGGAGGTTTAAATTTTTAGATGCTTGGTGTAAATTTCTCACAGTGAGTATAAAATAACAACATATGCGGAATATTATGACCTATACAAGCTTTAAAAAAGCATGCATCTTTATAGTAATCATTCATCACACTAATATTATAAAGGCGTAAGTTTGTGAGTGTGTATGATTGTTACTTCTCCACATCTAAATGGCTGGAGCAATTTTAACAAAAGTTTGGAGTTAGCTGACACCCTGGATTAACACATAAGCTAAGTTTTACTGCAGGAAAATATCCATAATAAACCGCGGGTAACACCGCAGTACACAGCTAGTTAGTAGATAAATGACATAATACCCATAGTAGTAATAGTATAGTTGATTGAACAATAAATTGAAGGCAGTACCATATTCTTTATATTTCTACTTAGACCACTCCTTCCATAAAACACTGAAATAATATACTATAGAAACCATTAGAATTTTACATACTTCTTGACCTAAATTTATCGATATAATTATGTAAAATAATTATTAATACATAATTGAAGAGAATTCCATTCACTGCTGAGTGATGACACCTATTGAAAGGAGTTTTATTAACTGATGACTAGACTTTGAATTTTGATTATTCACCATATTACTTAAATATAATAATCTTTGACATTACAGGACCATCATAAGAGATCTATACCAAAAGATACTTGGAATCTCCTGCTAGATTTCGCCACTCAAATTGATGATGGTATGAGCAACTATGATGCAGAAGGAGCTTGGCCAGTCCTTATAGATGATTTTGTGGAGTGGTGTCAGAAGCAAGGGCTCACAGCGGATGGGGTTAAAGCATTGGAGCCAGCGTCTGGCTAGCTGACAATGAATGGCTACCCAAAGCATGAAGCGATGACACTTGATACATTTGTAGAGGCAGAACAACATGAATGTAATCTTGCCGATACTCTAAAGACATACATACTTTTCCTGCTGTCTCGCTTTTTGCTATACAGTCTAGAGCTGTGTACCGTGGAGTGGATTGCAGTCTTGATTGTGTATGAACTATGTAGCTGACTAAATTGTAACTTGATATTATCACCTGAAGGTATACCACATAAGGAAACTGTTGTTATCTTAATGTAAATTATGACATTTAAAAGCCATTTTTATTTATAAAGGTTGCTGTATGACAAGCTTACCTTTATACTATTATCAACAAATAGTAATAAAAAAATGGGTTTAAATGTAACTTTCTTAAATCTATATTAAGTTCATATCACTATAGTTATGTGGTTAGAAGCTGGTTTTGAGTCTTTCAGGAAACTTGGTTAATGGCAAAGGCTTGTTGTATTGAAACTGGAAAGGATAGTGACTTTGACTTCACTCTACTGTATATGGCTTCTACACTAAACGTCCGTTAGATAAATTTTTTGTGTAGTTTCTTGTTGATCCCAGTTTCCTCATTACCTGCACTAGGGTATGGCATAAATTATAAAAACAGGGAAAATATATTTTTCTCTTAAAAGAATAAATGTAAGAGATATTATAAATGGTTTGTCAAATTTTTTAAGAAACTTCTCTTGTTTTATAGTATAGAATGCCGTAAAATATAAATTAAGATGTAAATATGTATATACATTTAATGATATTACTCTTTTAGTATTAATGCTTAGTTTTTTCTGTTACAGTCTTTTTATTGTATAATTAAAAACAATTGAATTAATTTCTAAACTTTAATATTCATTGTTTTGCTCAGCTACAATCTCAATGCTTATAAACTACCTGTTTGCTTTGAGTTGGTCGGCGATACTGTTACTTAATGTGTCACAGGCACATCAACTGGTACTGTCAACCAATAGGGTCTGGTTAGGAGTGCGATAAGGCAGGGACAGTGGGAGCAGCCAACTCGAAGCAAATACGTAGTGAATGTTCAATTAATTATAATAATAAAATGCGGATTCTTTTCTAATATTCAATTTCTTGACTTACATGAAATGGAAGTGCAATTTTAATGTCATTGGTTGGAAACTTCGTTAACCTTGTGTTGTATTGCGATATTTAGGTGTAATCTGTGATTACTATAGAACTCTCATTCTATATTCTATTCAGATGAACAAATTAAAAGATAAATAACTTATGCCTTTAATCTTGTTTTAACTACTAATACTAAATATATAACTATTTTCGCATCTTCATATGGTCTTGCAAAAACTTTGTTCTGTTTTAACTACATGACATTTTAAAAATACAAAAAAAAATAGTTTCAGTTACCTAATACATAGTTTTCGGTGTTGGTAGATATTACTGGGAGAAGTACTTTTGCTTCTAGATTAACGTTGAATTGGAATCATAGTGTTTGGTACTTAGTTATAATGTACAAAAGATGAAATTGATGTATTGAGTATTAAATTACATTAAATTGTTAATTACTTCTGTTTTTATGTAATTATCAACTTTCATCCCATTTCGTTATGTTTCAGAGGTTTTTATATTATTACGTTTAAGTCTGCGACTTCGCTGCTTACAAGTTACAATAAGGTTGCTTATTTTTCAACACACTATTCATCTTGCTGGATCTAGAATGCGGGACAGAGCTATAGGCGTAAAAGAGACCCTATATCTCGCAGCTCATTTACGTGTATAACGCTCTCCCGCATGTAGTGCCGTCTTTGACCTATTGGAGGCCCTGGGCATATTAGGATAATGGGGCCCCTATGACTTCTGTTTGGTGATTTAACAGGAACTAGAGACTTTGTATTTGATCTGAGGGGGCCCCCTATCGATCGCGGGGCCCTGGGCTTACCCAAAGTGCCCAATGGGAAAGACGTCTGCCCGCATGCTGGATTCAGCAAAATGCGTGGTACTTTCGAAATCAGTACCCCAAGCACGAATTTTTGACAGCCCCATAACTTTTTTTTTAGAGTGTATGCTGTTGGTTGCAGATGACCTTTACAGCGTCACCGGGTTTGGGGACGGCGAGATCCTAAGGGGACCTCGAGCCGAGAATTGGCGAGTGCCTCTGGAGGTATTGCAGGCGGATGGCATCTCCACACGGGGAGGAGTCTCCTCTCCGTCTGATGCCTCTAGACCACTCGAAACTGAGGGGAGCCCCGTAACCTATCGCATCGCCAAGTTTCTATGAAAACTAAGTAGCCGCTGAGAACCGATTTCGATGATTGAAAAAGTATATTATTTAAAAAGCTTATTAGATCATTATACTGTTGATTTGCTGACCTAGTAATGATCCTCAGCCCGTATTCGAATGCACGGACGACCCTATTTCGGGCACCCGAAGCAATATTTACACTCTTAGAGCTGCTCTCTATATCTCTATGCTCTAAGATTTACACTAGAAGACGGTGTCGGGTAAACAAAAGGAAATTACCCGAATTCCATTGGCACTCGTATTCGGGTTAACGAGCAAGTGTAATAGCGCCATTACTCACCGACAACAAAGGTAGTTTTTGAATTACAGAGCATAATGCGACTCGTGGCGCACAATGCCGAATTATGCTGATGCTTAATTGGAACGTGAATTAGTTTTCAAATGCAGCAGCAGAGTGCGCTAAGTTCAGTGTTGAAAATAAAAGTCAATGTTTGTACCTTCATCCATACTTATATTTATTTTTTTACACAGTTTGAATTAACTTTGATTAGTTTTAAAAAAAGCTACATAAAAACGAAAGCTTGGATAAAATTTCATCAATAAATAATATTACTAACGATAATAAATAAATAAAACATTTCGATCAATGCCAACTTAAAGAATAAACAATTGTTAATTTTCCGTCACTGAGTTGGTACAATTGCACGCATCACACGAAAACTTAGAGCATATAAATACTCTAAGCACGAAAACATTACTTTTGAGAGTGCTCGATTGTGAGAAGCGTTGCTGTAGTTGAAACATTCAACGTTAAGCATTATATATATATACTAGCTGACCCAGCGAACTTCGTACCGCCCTAAAAAAATAGGGGTTGTCCAGCGGACAAAATTGTGAATCTAAACCATTCTCAGATCCCCTTGAACACACACAAAAAATTTCATCAAAATCGGTCCAGTCGTTTAAGAGAAGTTCAGTGACATACACACTCACAGAAGAATTATATATATAATGCGCTCTATAGTCCAGGCAATGAAGGCTTAACTTTACCATTTTGAGTTGATCACCTGCAACCAACGCGAAAATTTCCGCAAGGGTTCGTAGATTAATATACTAAAATTGCAGGGTGCTGCATTGACGGCAAAGAGTGAAAAAAAGCGAAATGATGCAAAAACGAGTTTTTCGTCAATATCTCGCGACTGGCTGGTAAAATAGAAAAAGTTTCTAGTACAAAGTTGTAGAAAATTTATTTCCTACAAAAAAGGTATCAACATATTTTCGCGTATCTCCCATAGTTTTTGCATAAAATGCAATTAAAGGTGCAAAATAAGAAAAGAAAATATATTGTTAATGGTTTTTTTTCCATTTTTAAACGATCCTACGGGTCAAATTCAACAATCACCACTTATTGAAATATTTAAGGATGAGTTTTCAGCAGTCCACTGAAATGAAAATTGTCTACCGAAATGGTAAAAAAATGACCACCGAATTGATACAGCCAAGAACATCGCCTTTGTAGTAGAACGGTTCCCTATTTTGAATTTAAATAAATTTCCTTATTCTTTGTAAATATTTTTGTTCATTATTTTTTAATAATTATTATTAACGAAGAATTAATTAATTGTTACTGCTATTAATTATTATTACTAATTACAATTATTAATATGTACATTTTCAAAATAACGAACAAAGCGCGTTTAGAAAGCGAGAAGTTTATTAGTTAGTAAATCGTCCCCTTAGTGCCAAAACCGATTATCTGCACTTCTCCGCTACTGAACTTTTATAATACCAATCGACCCGTCTCATTAAGCCGCATCTACAGGTAAAACCCATTATGCTCTACGACGAATGCTTCCTGAAATAGCTAATGAATAAACAGAATAACTGCAAATTGTTTCCAAAATTCTTGATTTAAAATCTAATAAACCCATTCAAAACACTTAAGTTTGTAAATGTATTACCGCTGAAACCAAGTTTCGGATTTAACTCATTTTTCATGTAGACACTTACACCCATATTCTTAATCGCGTCCTCAAACGTTCCTCGACTCAAACTCATTCGAGGGCTCCTTAAGGAGTTCCTCCAAATAACCTCGAAAATGGTATTCTAGTTGGTATCTTGAACAAACTCTAGAATTCCTCCACTGAGAATTCCTCAACATTGTGACGTCATCATTTGGAGGATTTTATTTCTATAATGGTTAACAGAGGAAATATTACTTGTATGACTGTATCTTTTCTTCTTTGAAACGAATCATTGTCGTAAACCTTAAAAGGATTTGCGGCATCACGTAAATACCGTCGCGCCGGATAATTATATGGTTAATCATCGTGTATGTGTTACTGAATAAATAAATAAATAAATCGTATACTTAATCCACAAATTCGTCAATAATCTCAAAATCAGACATAATTCTCGACAAAAGCAACTTGAAAACACCACTCGAGGAAGCCTTAAGGTACGTCGAGAGCTACCTTGAGTTTGACAGTTTATTCCTCGACTCGACCTCCACTCGAGTGAGGAATATCTCAAGTGAAGGATATTTTTGTTGTCTAAGCATACGAATTTCCTCCAATGAGGTTGAGTCGAGTGGAAAAAATCTCGAGGAAACGACTAAGAATATGGGTGTTAGAGTAAATATGCTGTGAGTATCCTGTAATTGGCTTTGACTGTTTGAATTTTACCAGATATTTTAATTTTACTATAGTCTGTTTCAGAGGCAGGCGGAAAAACGTACAATGACCTTATAGGGGCAAACAACCTTTTTTTCTTTTATTGATAAATTGTATAATTAAAAATAATATAATATTTATATTATTTTTAATTTTAAAATAATATAATATTTATATTATTTTTAATTTTTAGCATTAATCTGCTAATTTTAGATGAGGTGCTCGTTAGCGTAGTGGTTAGCGCAGCCGCCCGGATTGCGCAAGGCGCGTGTTTGATTCCCACCTGTTTTTATTTTTTCTAGTAAGTATATATTTTCTTGAGAAATAATATCATAATTTTTTCGTTTTCCGAGATATGCGACATCTTACGCTTCTTTCGTGGTGACAGAAAACTTTTAAACGGTTTTGATGTCGACGGGGCCGGCTCCATATCGCTTGAAAAACGATATTCGTTGTAATACAAAACCAATATAACAAAAAAACTTAACACAAATCGTAACAAACAAAATTAACATAAACTTAACACAAAACCTAACAAACTAAATTAACAATAACAAAATTAATAACAAATGATCGAAATTAAAGGAACGATAAACAAAACCAACCACACGCGAGCGCATTCCAAAGCGGAATGCGTGTTGCTCCGCTCCCTCCACAACCCGCGTCCACGCAAATCCCAAACAGGTTTTTAAACTCTGAACGACCGCGTCGCTCAACTCACCCCGTACCACGAAACACGCGTGCTTGAGCGACACAGAAATATATGACGAGCGATACGTATCGTTTTCTGTCGACAGTAACATAATACTTCGGGCCAATGCCCTTTTTTCCGCCTGCTTTAGAAACAGACTATAGATGAAGTAAAAATTAACAGATCTAAGTCGCTTTTTTCAAAAACAAATATATAGTATATTTGCGTAATATTTGAGGCAATAGGCTAGTTGACTCATGTCGAATTGTATTAAATAAATGTTTATTTCTTAAAGTATTTTGTCTAAGGAACCTAAATATATCGATTTCACTTCATAAAAGCAGAAGATTGCTGTAGAAATTTAATTTAAAAAAACAATTTTTAGTCTATACTTTTTAAACACTAAAAACGCTGTTCGCCACATCCGCCATGATTGTGACGTCTGTTTTAGTAAACAACTAAATGTCATTCATACATAACTTTAAAACTTGATTATTAAAACTGATAATAAATAAAGAGACTTAAAATATTATTCAATGAGTATTTACATCAAAGTGATCTTCGCAAAAATAAATTTTACTATGAGTCGTTAAAGTTGCAGGATCCCTTTTAGCAAGTTCTAACCAGATATTGCGTAGGTTAATTTCTTTCGGCACTTTAATCCACAACTTTCCTGGAGTCTTCAAAGATTTTTTTTTACATTCTCGTACAATACAATAATAATAATTACTATATTTTTCGTGGTATCTATTAGAAATCATGTTTTCTTTTTATTATAAACTCAGATGGGTTATTTTCTACGTGCTTACGAGTTTTTGTTTACTACTGTCAACGTCATAGCATAGATAATCTATAGACTATAATGGCCGGCAGCGTTTTGGTATGTCCATGAAAAGTCTATTTTAAAATTAAAGATTTGTAGCTTTCTAGGTCTCAAAAAAATACAGTACATTTTTTTCGGTCTAATAGAACATTTATTAACCATTTAAAACCTTTTTCCAAAAAGGGTCAACTAGCCTATTGAATAAGATACCGAATTTTAATTTGTTTTTACTTAATAACTTTTATTCAACGCTTTATAAATTACTTCAGCTAAAATCGATTATCTTGGTGCTTACTCTTTTCTTCCACTATAATTTATTAGCGTTAGACATCGTTACTTTAAAAATGCTTCAGCTAAAATCAGCTATCCATGTTTAACCGTCTCTTCCGTACACAGATCGCGCGCAAGGGAGTGAGTTGCTCACTTTTATTTCATTCATTGTTGAATCGCGCGCTGGGCAACAATGTTATTTTTTTGAAGTTATACTTCTTTAGGCGCGTTATGAAAAAATGATGAGAGTGAAATTTTAAGATGCGCGCGCATCACTGTAACACAAAATTTTAACAGCATGAAGTTGGTCGACCAACTTCATGCGTTTATTTTTGTGTTTACCGCACATTAAGAAAATCTACCAACAAAATAGAAATAGAATCTCTATTTAGTGGGTGCTAACGACTGCATTGTGAAGGCCTATCAAAAGTATTTATTAATCTGGAACAACGGAACCAAAGCGCGATTCAGGAGACTACAGCGCCATCTCTTGACCATTGGTGTAGTAGAACCAAAAACCACATCTTTATTTTTTGTAATAAAGTAACAGTTATAGGTATTCATATTTATAATATTTATCCACATGTTTCTAGTTTGTATATTCGGAATACGTGTTTGAGTTTCATACAAGTGCAAATCACATTATGTTCTAATAAATTATATTCAGTAGCGATTTTAATTGAATATTTTGATTATTTATTTATTTTTTCAAATTAAAACTGAACTTTATTGACTGTGTCCTTTTCCAGACTTAATTAATAATAAATTAATTTATTGTAATTAATTATTTGCATGCAATTAAAAACTAATTTTAAACGATGCCAAAGAAGGATAACTTCTCACGCGCCTACATAAGTACACGCACCCATTTTTTTTGTTTAATTAATCACTAATAAACATTACTGGGTGAACTATTATCGAATATTAGAAGAAAGATAACGAAAAATAAACTTTATAAAAAAATTGATTTCAATATAACTTTAACATTTATTTCTATTTCATCGTGTTCAGCGCAAAATTTGCATTTAAAACATATATTTGCAATATGCAATAGATATTCTTATACATTATCATATAATAAAATTGAAATCATTTTTTTTGTCAAGATTATTATATGAAAAAGGAAATAAAAAAGTGCCCGAAACATATTAATTAAATCCCAATAAAGCATTTTGACTTTTTTTCTTAGTTAAGTAGGTACTTCTCAACCTTGTCAAAAAGAATTATTGAGTAATGGGCTCTATTCCATAAAATAAAAAATACGAAGTGGCATTTTATCATCACGGTAACCTGTCTTAAACCCAATTCCTCTCGTAAAATTACTTCCCCTGTAGTTACATTTATTTTTTCGATTGAAATTAACTTTTATATCATTAATATATAATATAGCCTATCAACAAAACCTACTACTGTTTGTTTATCTTCTTCCTTATACATGTAACAAGCACTCAACTTTTGTCCTGGAAAAAGTTATCATTTCCATGGACAGTAAGTTTTTGTGAAATAGGTTCGTCTAGATTGCGTTGTTGTGTCCCGCTTGTCAGTGCTCACTTCGGGCCAGTCCGCCTTCACTGGAGCACACGCACGCGCAACAACGTCATTGTGGATATACCATTTCGGTAGACAATTTTCATTTCAGTGGACTGCCGAAAACTTATCCTTAAATATTTCAGTAAGTGGTGATTGTTGAATTTGACCCGTAGGATCGTTTAAAAATGGAAAAAAAACCATGAACAATATATTTTCTTTTTTTATTTTGCACCTTTAATTGCATTTTGTGCAAAAACTATGGGAGATACGCGAAAATATGTTGATACCTTTTTTGTAGGAAATTAAATTTTCTACAACTTTGTACTAGAAATTTTTTCTATTTTTCCAGCCAGTCGCGAGATATTGACGAAAAACTCGTTTTTGCATTATTTCGCATTTTTTTTGCACCCTTTACCGTCAATGCAGCACCCTGCAATTTTAGTATATTAATCTACGAATCCTTGCGGAAATTTTCGCGTTGGTTGCAGGTGATCAACTCAAAATGGCAAAGTTAAGCCTTCATTGACTGGACTACTAGTGCTGTAATTGGAAAACCACCAAAAACAGTACTGTGTTTTTGTTGTCATTGCTACAACGCGTCACTGCTTAAAACGCATGGTAAGCTCACTAACACCGAGCTGTTTACTAATTGATGTTACCAATGAAAAGTTTAATACTCAAGTCAATATTTGAATTATATGCTTCTTTTCGGATAGGAACGGAGACGTACCTATAAGTAAGTGGGCTAAGACCTTTACGTCTCCCTGAACCACTGAGAGTTGCAAGAACGGGGTATTTAAAGACTTCCCGCCCATTTCACCCAGCCCAGAGACTCGGTGAAATAAACAGGGCTCTACCCAGTAAAAACTAGATAAAACTCCTACACCGGTCACCAGACACGCACTATGAGGACCTGACGTTCTCCTAATGCGTGTCGGGAGTGTGGGTGGTGACGTGGCGCCCTACAAGAGACTTGCCACCCACCCACAAAGTGATTGTCCATTGCCGGACTACCCCCAATGTGCGATACTCTGGAGTATCAGGGGTACTCACCACCCACCACAGGAACTGTGTAATGCATACAGGCGCTCCTACAACAGCTCGAAGCCAGCGCTCCCTCTCCCGGAGCCCGCGGTTCTCGGTCCTCTCTCTGGGGAGAAACGAGGAGTTACAGGCATCGCGAGGTGACCAAGGACATGGCCGAGTGACCGAGGTTATTCAACCACCTCAGGTCTGGGTGAGTCGGCATCGCACACTACACACCATCCAGTAATAGTAAACAAAAACAAGGTTTTACCCTCAGACTCCTTAGAATGAAAAGAAGAGAATGATGTTAAATTTAGTTTTAAGTTTAGAAAATCATGCTCGAGTCTTCACCACTGGTGAAAATTCTGGTGCTACCAGTGAGGATAAGTCTGCTCTATACTGCGTAACTCCTGAGATGTCATCTATAATAAATAATATGAACACTGTTTGTATTTATATTGTATGACACAGCGACAGCAATCAAAATATGAGTGGACAATAATGGCAGTAGAAGGGAGTCAGACCCGCACCCTCCGCTATGGCCGGTCGGATTCGTTGACCATTATGTTACCGCGGCCCTATTTGTCCTTGTCAAATTTTCTCTAGCATTTCTTTGGTTGCAAGCAAAGAGTACGTTGCAAGGCAGCGCTTGTGGATACTTAAAAAATAGGCAGAGACAATACCAAACAACCAAGCCACAATAAAGAAAACAAAAATCATGTCAAATCACTCGAGCCCACAAAAGTGACCACCTTTTGAAAAAAGAAGAAGATTATTAAAAGTCGATTTCGTACTTTACGTACACAAGGAACATAATCGTACATTACTACTTTGTCATTGTCAATGTCATGATGACAACAAGTAGGTTATCCGATACTACATTTCTATTCCATTAAAAAGAATAGAATAGAAATGTAGTATCGGATAAAAAGTATCGAGTTACTCATGTATCGAGTACATTTACTTACTAATTATACATATGAATGAATTTCACTTTGGCTATCCTCGATGGAGGCCTAACAGGTGGAAAGGGAATAATCCCTGAATCCACCAACGCATTCACATGCGGTAGCAAATCTTTGCGAAACTATTGTGGTAGCGAAATATCTGCAAAAAGTAAGTACACTGGATTTTTTTTGCAAAGAAATGTCATTGTAATTTTCGTGGACTGCAAAATGGCGAATAAAATTGACTAATTTAGGATAAATTCGAATTATATTTAAAAACTTTTCAGTATTTTCAGCTTCTACGGTGCGAAATCTGTCCTCACCGATGGAATGCGCGCAGACGGCTTACGATGCGAAACTCCTACGTCTCTATTTCGCAGTTCCTTGCAAAACAATACGGACAAGGACGCATATTTTATCTATCTAGTGCTAGAGTTAAACAGCGTATGTGAAACACTGTCATACACTTACAGTTTTTTCGTTATTTCGTCTTTGCATGCAAATGCGTCGGTTTACTGAAGGCGTAATAACGGAAACCACAAATCAAATTAGCAAATGGACAACCGGTAACATTACTTTTTCAATTCTTGATCGGGATTTCCCTCGGTCGCGTCAATAATTTTAATAGCGATATAAATATAAAAAAGTTTAAGATTGAAATATTTAGAATTGTCCCTACTTTTTGGAGTGCTGGGTGGGCTGACCTAGTAAGTCAACCACAAAAAGTTAAGCACTCCAAAAAGCATCGAATCTTACTCGGTATCGTAATAAAAAGTATCGAGTGCTGAAATACTTTGGATCCGTAACTACAAGAAGTTACTTTTTAATCGTATTTGATTGAATTGAAGGTTTAAATTTTCATTATTTTCTCTAATTTTAGCCATAATTAACCAAAAATAAAATGTCTGGTGTGAGACTGGGTGGAGTTTTGAAAGAGTTGAGGATTCATTTGTGTCAGACAAGTAAACAATCAGCTGGAGTACGGTAACTTATTACGATTACATAAACAATGCCTGACAAGTAGAGTTTATAGCTAGGGAAATGACTGAAATAATTTTATATTGCAGAGAATTTATTCAACAAAACTATGTAAATATCAAGAAGGACAATCCGAACTTTCCTATCCTCATCCGTGAATGCAGTGGAGTACAACCTCGTGTTTGGGCTCGCTATGGTATGTTCTTTTAACACGGTGTGTTAAAACTGGTTGAAATAAAACAATTAATCGCTTTTTATAAGCAAATCCTTCAGCATTGCCTGCCCCCATTTGGAGCAGATTATCAATCAATAAAAAAAAAAATTAAATCCCAAAATGAAAAAAGCAAACTGAAGTATGTATTTATAATATACATAATTCAAAAATAAATATGACTGAATATTACTTAATTCTTCTGATATACTATCTTTTAGAAAGGTGTTATTGCTTATAAAATGGATGTGTAGAATATACGAAATAAAAAAGTTATGTAAGTTTTGATCATTCTACAGTAAACACCTTACTTATTACAGAAAGAGGCTATGAAGTATGCACTTCTCTTGTTGACTTTAACTCTGAACAAGTAATGGCTGTGATTAAATCTCTGAATAAAAGATCTTGTTAGTGTTTAGACAGATTCATTTGATGTTAATATTGAATATGTTTATACTTAGTAAATATTTTATTCTAATGGTAGATTAAGTAGTTACTCATTTAGACTGAGTTGCATATAATTGCCTTAGTGAAATTGCTTTCAAAATTCAGATTAAAGATAAAACTATTTGCCACTGATCAATGGTGTCAATTCTAGCATGATTCTTTAAACAGAATGAAAAGGAGAGGTTGGTGTTAAATTTAGCTTTAAGTTTAGAGAATCATGCTAGAATCAACACCAATATGTCAAAATATATTGTATTCATTAATAATTAGTCAGTAAGTATAGTTAGAAGTACAGTTGTTACTTTTCAACTTAAAAAAAAAACGAAGTTTTATTAAGTATATTTACTTGTATACTAATTGTCATTTCAGAAAAAGGAATGGAGCGCAGCATCCCTCTTACTAATTTGGGTGCCAGTGATGTCTTCTCAGCCATCAAGCAGTTAGTGAAATAATTTACTTTATTTTTATTATGTAAATATAATAGTATCCAATTTAGAAGAACTGGGGTGTTGTAATTAAATAAATTTGTTTGTTAAATATGGTTTTATTATGCTTACAACAATTAACTACTTGCTAACAGGCATTGTAAAAATCACAAATATTACAACACTATAAAATGGACAAAATCTAAAATTGATATTGCACTTATTCATAATCAGTACAAAATCACATCAACTAGTACAAACAAAATGATTTCCAAGAATATGAATCTACTTTATATTAGGTAACAACTATTTGTACATTTTTTAAATATCTTTAGATCATGCTTGCGTTAATTGCCACATTAACTTAATATGGCTCAATATAAGAATAAAAATTATCTAAAGTATTATTAGTAGTATTTCAGTTCTTTACCAATAAACTGTTCAAATATAAAAAATAAGAGATCTTTGCGAAACCCCCAATAAATTCTTAAATTTTAACCCAACATGATTGCAGCAATACTTTGGCAATTTAATGTTCACAATTTTTTTCTATACAAGCCTCTGTTTAACCATGACAATGTGTTGATGGTTTGAGCTGTGACCCTAATTATATTTACAATTTCCACACATTATCCAATTTATCTTTAAAATATTACCCGTAATAATTGTTATATACCAATATTCTGAAAATGATTTAGTCTTCAACCAATTTATTTATACTGGCTTGAATTCACTGACATGATATAAAAATGTATATAAAATAATAAAAGATGAGAATTAACCTTTTTTTATATTTCACTATAAATATAAATCACCTGTTGATGCTTAATAATCAGCTGTGACTCAATAAATTCAATCACTTACATTGTTAACCAGAATACAATAAACAAACCTAGGCCCTATGTGTGTCCCATGCTGTCGGAATATGATATCCAGTGAAATTCCGGCTAAAATGATGGCGCCGTCATAATTATGTGCATTCATTGCAACCGAAATTACCTTTAATACACAAATATAAAAATTTTTTTGACCAGCTCAATGGGATTCTTCGTCAGTGGCTAACAATGGGAACTTACTTGCTAGTTTTATTTATGGCATAACAAGCACACGCATTAGGTCTGTTACGTATATTATAAGGCTTGAACTTTTTGTACAGTAATAAATAAAAACATTCTTTTATTAAACTCTTATCCCCTAAATGACAACATTTAACTGTTATAAGAAAAACAATATTATCATGATATTTATGTTAAATTTGTAAAATAATTATGTACTTTGTATCATCTTAACATAGACATATTGAGGACAACATTCTCGTTTTTATAAATCGCTGGAAACCCTCTGACTTCTCACTATGCTCTTCAGTCTAGATAATCAATAATTATAATTTTACTTCAACAGACACTTCATAACTGTAACAAATAAATGTAGTAACTGCTCAGTTTAAACAATTAAGATTTATTAATATTTGTAATGGTCAGACATGGTCCATTATCATTATCTGAACTTATGTTAAAAAACAATATTTTAGAGAACAAAAAAAATTACTGAAAGGCATTTTTCATAACAATAGGTTTCATCATAGAGCAAATTGCCTATATGAGGATAAGAGAATGGTGATTTTAAAATAGTCTCATGTTACTGGAAGGCTGGTAGACCAAATAGTTCCGGTCGGAATTTAGCTAGAGTAGGCAATACAATTGTGGCATGACTAGTGAACTTCTTGTCCAAATGGGGTTCAGGTACCATGACTACCTGCATACCTGCAGATATCCCTGAAGTTACACCATGTGGAGAGTCTTCAAAAACAAGGCACTGAAAAAAAAAAATGTTAAGTCTATCATGTTTTTCAGTAGTTTGTTTTAAAAAGCAATGGCAACATTGGCTTTTTGCTGACATAACATCAGTATTTAGGTTACATTAAATACTTGTAAATTGTTTAAAGGTTAATTTTTAATACAATTCTTAAATTTTATAAATTATTCCTGTTTCTCTGTTTGGTAATACTTTGTTATGTGAAAGCATTAATTCATCATCATCAACCTTATTAATTCCCCCACTGTTGCAGCCTCGCTTGTGAAGAAGAGGGCATAAAAGAAATGAATGAAATATAAGCCACCATACAATGCCCATGAGGATTGGATGTTTGAAGGATGTTAATAACAAGTTAAACCTTCAGAAAACAAGGAGTATTGTAATGCTTACTGTATTTAAAAATTACCTTTGATGGCTCTGGTTTGTCTGGAAACCGGGAAGCAGCTACCAAAAAAATATCAGGGTGTGGTTTTCCATATTTGACTTCTTTGTCTGTGCTCCCCATCACCATGTGATGGAAATATGTAAACAACTCCTTGTGAGAAGCTACTTTTGTATGTACAGACCTCTCACTGGAAGATGTGGCTAATGCAAACGGCACCTTCGTTTTGTGAAGATGTCTTATAAGTCTTTCAGCTCCTACAAAATCATTTAATATTTTCAAATTCAGTTCTCAAGATTTACCATTACCTACAGAAGTTAATGTTCAGACAGATTTGAACTTTAATCATATTACAGTGGATTTCACTTATAACGAGCTTGGTTGTAGCAACCTTTTACCAATAGCGATGTTAAATCTAAGTTCCTTAAATTTAAAACATACTTGGAGTCGGCCCCCAAAGACACAAAAATACAATTCTTATCTTTTGTTTACATCCTTAACAGATGGGCAGCAAGTGTGGAAATCTTTACCTTTTGTTTATAGATATCAGCTAAGTAGGTAGGGAAGCATATATGTTTCGGAGTTAAATTTATGGTTCAGTTACAAAGTGATATTTTGAGTAGCAACTGGGTTTAGTAAACTTTTGAATAAGTAAGACTGCTAAACGCATATTCACTGTTTTAAGAAAAGGCAGAAATCATTTCTAAATGAATATAAACAATACATGTGTAGAATAAAGAAATACATTCTCTTTACCTTTGCCTGTAATGACTTCCGGATATAACAATGTGAATAGAGTAGTCCCTTCATCATCGTTATACCCGAAATCCACTGTATATTTATTCAATAATACTGCAACTTTTACAATAAAAGAAAAAATTGTTATATTGTAAAACTAAGTAAATTATTAATTATTAGTGAAGAAAATACTGCATTTACAAATCATTGTTATATTGATGACATATTTACTGTTACAACATTTCACCCTATCAAGGTTTTTATCAAAGATAGCAATACTTTGAGTTTTATACCCCAATAAAGATATATATAATAAATAAGATACAGGTCTATATTATTTCATACAAATTGAAATTTAAAAAAAGTACATAAATTCCCACACTGAAATCTATTTCTCTTTTGCTTAAATTATCAAGCCACCAAGTAAAACAAAACTGAGTAGTAATTATTTAAGTGTCTACATTATGAACTTTCCTTGTTTTAAACTCAAATCAAACTGTTTTAAAGATGCCTGATTCTAATGTAATACTTATTCAAATGACAAACCGTCCAGCAATGGTGCTCCTGCCAACATGGTATCGCCCAGAACAAGAAGTTCATCTCTAAACTCTTTAGGACTCACGGGAAGTTTTAATTCTTTGCACAGAATCTCTGATAGACGTTGCTCAGTGCCACCCAACACTTTCATCATGAGTTCATTTGTGTACTCATGGCCATATTTGGCACATATTTGTGTTACCATTTTCTTGTAAACGAATTCAGTGTCTGAAATGAAAATTTATATAATATTAAAAAGAACATAAATTTTTAAATAACATTATCAAATTGTTTCAAAGTCATCATAATCTGTTTATTTTTATTTCATTCAATTTAACTTCCAAATTTGTATCTAAAGCAACTAGTTAGAATATATATTATTCGATTTGCCTTTCAGTGTTGGCTCTCGTGTTTATTATTATATAAGTTCATGTGTAAATGTAACCTTGCCAATGAATAACATTGACAATATTAATAAGAAAACAAGGTCAAATTGAATTCCCCTCACCTAAAAGTAGCCCATCCAAATCAAATATGCAATGTGTTACTTTTTTATAGTTTGTCGTTGATAGAAATCTTCTATTAAATGTGTTTGACACAGTTTTTAACAAACAAATCCTCATGATATCGCCGGTGTTATGTAAATTCCTGACAATAATGTTACAATGACAACAATCAAAACTTTATAGGCAGTTAGTAATTTTCTTCCCTACAAGTCTAACTGCAGAAATTATCAGTATTTCGGGAAAGACAGGTAATTTAAATTAAATATTTTGAAACTGCACCAACCACCAAAGTAAAACTTCGGAATGAAATGAGCAGCGAATGACAAGAACAACAAGCTCATGCTTTCATTTTCCAGTTTGACATTGACATCTAGCCACAGGGTTCCGTTCAGAAACTATGCTACGATCACTACCTTCGCTCTAGAGTGAACTTTTTACTCTGTTTTAAATTTTGACAAAATCTATGGAGCTTAAGCCAGCGTTGACATTAGTTTCAACTGAAACGTATGTTCTGAACGCAGCCCCCTTATTTAATCGCTATTTAACAATTTAAACCGATAATTCGACTTATAAGCTGCAACAGGTAGACGCTTAAAATATTCACAGCATATTTAGTTGTTTAGTTACTTTACAAATAAATAATTAAAAACTAAAAGAAATATTTTAGGTTTGCTCCCATAGGGTATGGCCACAGTGCACGCTAGGCATGCGTCCGATATATCAAAACGAATCCAAAATCCGATTTCAAACACAAATCGATACCGAACGATTTCTCAACAAAAAAATCCGATTTCAGAAATCTAACCGAACCAAAACCAAATACCACAAGTATCCAAATCTAAATCGGATTCGAAATTCGTGCTTTCGTTTTCGGAAGTCAGATTTCGTGCTCGGAACTCCGATTTCGATTTGCTGTTTACGGAAATCTATTGCTGTTCTCTGAGGCGGGATTATTTATCACTGAAAAGATATGTCGTCTAAAAACATCAAAAGTCGAGCAACTTACATTTTTGGACGCTAACCTGAAGTAATTAGGTTTGATTTTGTAAATGGTTTGAAAAATAATAAAAACAAACAGAATAACAAATAAAAATACTAAAAAATATGTAAAAAGAAATCATTGTATAAAAGCCGATTTTTAAATGCGCCGCAAAAGTTTTACTCTTAACCGTAAACATAACTTTTCTGCTAGTCCTAAGCCTAGATTTAAAGCATGAAGGAAAATCGCGAATATCTACGAGTATCCTTGCTTCCTACAATGAATTGTTTGTGATTGTCGTTAGCTAATAAAACCAAATCATAACACAAACTAGTGAATTGGCTAAGTTCAGCACATCTGAAATCGGATATCTAAAAACGGATTTTAAAATCGATTTTGAAATCTGAAATCCGATAAATATCCGTTTGCGTTCAAAACCAAAAACGCCCATGTCTAGTGCACGCAGGTTCACAATCAGATTCAGACTCGGACAACAAGCGCGAGAAATAAAGGGTACGAGTACGGGTACGGCCAGAGTGCACTCAGATTCAGATTCCGAAAACAAGCGCGAGAAATAAACAGTGTAGTTAAAGCAGGGTGGCCATAGTGGCAGCAGGCAACCTGCTTAAACTACACTGTATATTTCTCGCGCTTGTTTTCTGAGTCTGAATCCGATTCTGAATCTGAGTGCACTGTGGCCGTACCCTACGGCCAGAGTGCATTCAGATTCAGATTCCGAAAACAAGCGCGAGAAATAAACAGTGTAGTTAAAACAGGGCGGCCATAGTGGCTCGCTTGTTTTCTGAGTCTGAATTTGAGTGCACTGTGGCCGTACCCATACACCAGACGTGCTTAGAACAAAGTTCCTATTCGAACGGTATAGCGGTGAGGCCTAGGCGAATAGCTAGATGGGCAGTGAAGTGTGTGCATAGTGTGTGACGACTGATAGCGGTGGTTGTGGACTTGGCTTACAGTTTTGTTTGGTGAATGATGAACCGGGAGCGTTCCCACTGCCACCTTCCCTATATATAAAAGTATATACTCTGTGCCCACTGCGCTCATTCCACACTGGGTCCATTTCACACAGGGCTTATTCTTCACACTTCGGACTGGGATATTTTTTTATATTTAAATTATAATAGAATAGGAAGGTTGGGCCATCACTCGCCTTGCGGGATCAGTTCGTATTGGAGTTCATGATACTCACACATATTTTATTGCCGTTTTTTCTAGCAGTTTTGCTCGATTATGGTTTCGGTTCTAGCATGATACTGATGTTAACCACAGACTTAGAATATAGGAGGTGTTAACCTATAATTAGTTCATCTCTTTACAAAATGAACGGAGTGACTGATATTAAGGTTCAAAAGTGGTAGGTAGTCGGTTTCAGGCAGCTACAAAACGATATATCATTTGAAAGCTTGTTTTATATTATAAAATGAACAGATACGTTTTTTTAAGCATTTAACTGTATTGCTGTTTAAATGTAGTGGTAATTTTACTAGAAACAAATAATTACAGATACTTTTTTTTAAATAATATGAATTTTAAATCGTGTTTAAAAAGTGTGATGTAATTTATGGATGGCCCCTAAGTAAATTAGAGCTCAATCAAATGATAACTTTTTTGTTCTTATTAAATGAGTGACGATAGTGAATGTTGTTTAACTTTCACAAGCGAGTCGAACGGCTTTTTCGCGTCAATGACTCTTTCCTCAAATAGTGCACACTAACTTTTAAAATTTCTGGAAATCTAGGGTAAACTGAGACCGTGTACAGAGTAAAATTAAATTATAACCTGGCAACACTTGCCGGCGCGCCGCGCAGTTGAGCTGTGGCCATGATGGACCGCAGTTGACTATTTGTTGGGTTACGTCGCGTAGCGTGTGTATTACCGCTTAAGCAATTAATTCTAAAATAAATTATCCATTCGCCTTTGTTTATGCAAAGTATAAATTAATATTAAGTGCTCGAGTTTGTTATTGGAAGGAAAAACCATCCGTGAACATGGCTGTGAAAGAGTGTTGTGGTAAACTGTCGCCTAACAAAAAATCGATTTTAGGTTTGAGACTGCGGAACCAAATATTGTATTTATTGTTCGTCGTAAGTTTGATACATGTGACTGCTGCCGAGTACGAATTGACATGTTCGAAGGCCAAGAGTATTTTCGAAAAAAACAAAAGTTTATCTACTGTGCTTATTTTGGAACAACCTAATTCAGGTGAGCTTAGCTATTTATTATTTGGTTAGCTTATACCTACTCATTTTTTCAGGGGACTGATAAGTTGATAATGATGAATGATATTGTGATAAAATATGTTTGTGCGAGTGGCGTTAGTAAGTACACATTTTATATTATTAAGATTTTATGTTTGTAATTAATAGGAACATTCATAGAGAGTTGTTAAATTAATTTAGTATTCAAGTTTAATAAAGGATTTCGTGATCTTCGTAATTATAAATTACCATTTAAGTAAATCCAGACGTTTTTGTCTAATACTCATGATTGGTATAAGTAGGTAGGTACCAAACATAAAAATAGTTATTAAAATGCTTATTGAATTTCCAATTATTTAGAACAAAACATATCAGGATGTGTTCCATACTTGTACAAGAGTATTACAAAACAAAATAATTTAATAATGTATTTTTTTGGTAATTTTCACATTTACAAGTGCAGAAGTTTGAGGACAATGACCTCAATGTTACAAAACAAAAATATAGAATATTTTAAAATAGCCTAACTGCTAGATATATTTAATTTTTCTCTAGCACAGTAGTCTCTGGAAGCCCCCGTAGTGGTCTGGGTACAAATCTTAAGTAGTGGTCCATTCACAGATAATGACAAAGGGAAAAGTTAAGAACCACTGTCTAGCTGATCATATCAATAAACAAGTAAAAACAAGTTTTGGTATGAGCACTTCAAAAATTTATAATTGATTTAAATTGTAACTATAATAAGGATAAATATCATGAAACCCTGACTACTAAGTAGGCTAGACAATGGCCGTTGATTCTAAAATAATAAAAAATATGTATATTTAAACTGGAAGTATAATGCAACTCTTTTGAATAGCCTAAAAATTTTTCATCAAAACTTACCAGTAGCTTAGGACTTCTTTTAATTTCTTGTAACTGTACTTGGTCATATGAATATTGCTCTGATTGATTTATAAAAATTGTGTTCTTCAATGTAAAAAAAAGTTTAATCCACATAAAATATGAGAACTGTTACTGTAACTAGCCAACAAGCCTGCCTAAAGTGGGATGACTAACATTTATTTTTCCCTCAGGTAGATTATCAAAAAGTATTGGACACATATTTTTTTCCTTTATTCACATAATAAAAACATTACAGATTGATTTGAAATGTTGCATGATATCACTTAGTACAGTTTATACTTAGAAGTGACATCAGGATTGTATGCTCCTTTGGTTGCTTACTGCCCTGAGGTTGTGTGCTGAGAGTTAAAAAGGACTTTATACTAGGCCCTCTTCTTCTTCTTCCAAGGGGCGTTCCGTCCAACTCGATGTCCTTGTGGCGCCTGTTTTGCGTTAGCATCCTAGGCTCTAGGCCCTCACTCCAACTAGGAGAGGTATGGCATAGTGGGTTCCACTCGAATTGGAACACCTGTCTGCTCTACAGGCACAATAAGTACGACGCTTCGCGCTAAGATTTCTTTTGAGTTAATAGGGTGGCAAACAAGACTTTGACCCTACTGATGACCACCAGTCTATAGACGGTTGCAATACCAAAAATATCTCTGGCATCGTTGGCTACCATGACCCCATCCTCCACTCCATGGAGGCCTGGAACCAGGCCACCCTTCAGGGATTGGTTGTGAAACTAGTAAATAATATTGATAATCTTTTATAAGACAAGTGTCCCTGTAAATAATAAATGTCTGGTACAAATAATAACGTTGAAGCATCATTATACTCTGCCAATTACATACATTCCTTTTCCTTTTGTCTTTACTTGGAAATATGCCAAACTGCCATCAATTATTTCTTAATCTCTGGTTGAAAAAGCTGCGACGATATCACGGTAATCAGATGCAGCACAGCAATCCTATCCTATTATATGTATTATGAATGTGAAATTTTGTATGTTTGTTACTCAATCACGCACAAACTACTGAATGGATTTGGATGAAATTCGGTACGCACATAGTTCTGTTTACGACCTGGATTGAGACATAGGATACTTTCTATCTCGGAAAAATGTTAGATTCCATTGGAATTCTGAAAAAAAATAGGTTAACGCCAATGAAGTCGCAGACGGCCCGCTAGTTGAAGAGAATACATTTATTTAATTATTGTTAATACGTTGAAGCTACTTTCAATTGCGATTTTGTTATGCTTTCTTGATTGAAATTAATTTACCTCTTAGGACCAATTCATATCGGAATGGCAGCGGCCGGCAGCAAAAGGCGAGCATTTACGCACTGAAAGCGGTGAGAAGTAATTTTAACTTTATCTGCACATGCATAGAGACCAGTATCAGCCGCGCAATCTCCGCGGCCGCGCGCGAGGCCTGGAGCCCGTGACACCGTGGAACTTCTTCAAGCGACTGATCCTTATAATGCAGATAAAGTTTAAAATTATTTCAGCACGCTTTCAGTGGGCAATAGCTCGCCGCGGCCATTCCGGTGTGAATTGACCCTTAAGCTATGAAATAAAGCATGTAGATTATTAGTTAATAATAATAATAATGTTATATTTAGTTGTCTAAGATTCATTAATTTCACTAAGTAGAGGACTTATATAAAAATGTCTAATATTCAAAGCCAATACCAACAATATTTCAGGTGTGTTGATTTGGTGTAACCTCTCAGACCGAAAGTAAATGGTTAGGTAACTCAAACGCCCACTGTATCATATCAACTCAATAATATGGGTAATATCTTTCTACTTTCAAAAACAATCTTTGCGAACAAGTACATTATCAAAAACTTCTTAAATCGTCGTAGGCGTAGTTCACCAGTAGGTGGGGTTTTGAAATGCAAACTGTAGTTACTACTTGCGACATAAGCAGATAGAGGCAACCGCAAAGTAAAACTTGACTTATCTCAGTTAAAACATTATCAAGTTGAAAAACATCTTTATAACTACAGTATAAAGTTCAAACTCTGACTGCACCGATGTATTCAATGTCAGATATGTTTAAGTAAAAATCATGACTAGCAGGCAGTTAATAGCATGACAAGAAAGCGTGGGCGCGATTTCCAACACACAGATGGCTAAACATGACATGACACAAATATTCGAACATTATTAAAACATTCTGTTAAATATTGCATTGCAAGTGACAGGGATTTTAAGTAAATCAGTAAAAAGTAGGTATTTTCTTTCTTAATAGATGTTTTTGTGATACCAAAACATACAGTACCAAGACACTTTTTTATTCTTTGGAAAACTGCATTTTAAAGTAAAGGACCAATCGAGCATTTAGGTCACTCGAGAATGTTTCACAAGAACATTTCGGTTTTATAAACATGAATACGTACTGGCAATTCCTTTCTCGGAAACATCTCCCCGATCGGGCTGTTGACAGCTTTCGACGCTGGAATTTATTCGCTCACTGGGTTACAAAATACGTTGGTTACCAAGTAACGTCCCTAGAGGCCATTGTTTGAATTAATGAGATCCTCGTTCAATTTGCGAAGGTATTCTGTGACAGACTTTAGATGTGGAACGTCCTATCCCCTAGTAAACTGATACATAATTAATGAACAACCGCTCCCAGTTGCTTTCGCAGCAACTAACCTTAACATCGATGTAATAACACTGATTGCTCCGTGCTGTTTTACAAATTGTCCGGTAGTTCATACGGATCCGAGCTCTGAATAAACTTAGTAAATGATACTGCCGCGCCACTTATGTAATTTATATGCAAAAATGGTCTTAGTTTATTCGTCGCCATTGGTAATTAAGTAGACGAGACGAGATCAGGTCGATACCAGTTCGCTATTAAGATAAAGTCATTGATTTAAGCATAGTCGACGCCTGGTTTCCTTATAAGGTACGGTCTGTCATTGCACCGATGGCGCAGGCGTCTCGGCTCTGGTGTACGGGGTACGAATAATTCGCGACTAAGCTAGTTAGTATTCGATACTCGTTCACCGGTACTTCTAACGGGCGGCTTGTCGCGACAACTACCGGCTCTTGTACATTTGCAGACTTCTAATTTAGATGATTCGCCAACTGAAGAACACCGGGAAGCGTTAGGTACTCTATTAATATAACAATTGTATCTTTCCAATACTTAAATACTTTTAGACTTTCTAGGTGCTCCTCCTGTTTTAAAAGTTTTTAATTCGATCTCCGAAACTCCTAAAACGCTTTCATACGAAGAAGCCCAACGAATGAAGGGTCAATCGCCTCCGATTTCTTTACACAAGCCTTCCCTAAAGAATGTCAGGATTGGATATCGTTATCAATGGAAGGAGTATCCTGTTTGGGTATATTCTGTATTAACCTATCTATCATGGCTGTCACAGGAGTTAGATAAAAGTTATTGGGCGTTCGGTCCACGTTAGACGCTAGTTGGAACGACTCTGTCATCGAATATAATGGAATTGATCGATTTCGAGCTCAGTGGCTTTTATTATAATAAATGAAAACGCATTGTGATCGTCATCATCTGCCGACATCAACCGATAGCTGATAAACATTTACTTATAATAATGCACAAAGCTAGTCCCCTATAAGTTACTAACCTATCCATGTTTTGTCTTCCGTTCGATATGTGAAAATCACGATAACACATCAACATAATGCTGGAAGTATTATACTACTTACAGTTGATATTGTCTAATAGTCAGTGGTTTCCCGTTAGGTTTTCTTGGTAATTTCCTAGGTAGCGATTATGTAATGACAAACTTAACGAATGCCAGCGATCGGGTTTGACATACAAATAAAGGTGGTGGGTGGACTGGTTAAAACTACGGTGCAGGTCATCAACCTGGTTCAACTTTCTTGATTAAACTCCGTCCGTGTTCTCATTAGATTTATCAATGTTATTTATGTAAAGTTATCAATATACATACTACCTAGCTTTTAAGTGCACTCAATTACCCTTATTCTTTGGTGAGAAATTTGGTCCTACTCTTGTTTGATTTAAAAAATAAAACGAAAAGGAATTATCTCTATAGCGAATTAGTGCATACCTGAGCACAAAATACCATTAGGGTCGGGCTTTATTCGAGCTTTCACAGTAAACCCTTTCAATCAACTTAACTGAATGGCTCTCCATCAGTCACAAGCTACGATTCCTTTATGTCGCGTCCGTAACCTCTCATTCTGTAATTAGGCTTCGGATCCAGTGTGTAGACAGGATGCTGTATTATTATTTTTTTGGCAAAAACATTTTCTACCGCACATCGGTTTGATTACTACGATTATTATTTTGTTCTCCATCTCTCGGGTGTCTTATTCTGTTTAAAACTGGAAAGGATGTGTGCATGAATCACATAAACAATATGTTATTGGTATAAAATATTGATCGTTAAATTTGGCTTAGGAACATGTTAAAGCGAACATCGAGGTCGGATATGACGTAAATGCTCAAAATGCGGTTTATAGTTGTATACCGGTCATGCCCACACACTGCACATACGCTCTTTGAGTGTTAGTTGTTTTGCGTTGTTATCCTATGATGTGAGGAGCCGCCGCCAAGGGTGAACCCAAAGCTTCTTGGAAAATGGAATGTCGAAATTAGTTACGACTTTGCAACTGCACCACGACCGCACCGTGCGTGATCGATTGAATTCGTTCAGATTCAAGTGTGAAAATTCTTCGATTATCACGAATCTAAGCCAGAATTATTTTCCATATTAGGTGGACATTGTTAAAGAATTGAATTTTCCTAAATAACTTTTTCATGAAATCTTACAGGTTATCATGGGTAGTCCTTAAAACTCTGTAACGCGACTCTTCAATAAGAGCAACACAAGGACAAAAGGTAATATTATTGGCACTACTGTTGCAGTGAACAAAGTCTGATCTGCCAGCTTACGTACTACATTCCATTGGCGAGGCAGGTGGCGACACGTCGCAACTCCACCGGACCGGTCTTCGGACTCGTCCGCTACTCGCAAAAAAATGCATTCGCCATTACTCACGTTTAACCGTTTCCTTTGGACATGTCAAATGCACCAGTGTCCACAGATTCAGCTAACCATCAAGTTTTTTCATCTTAATTGTGCAATTGGATTACAGTTTTTCTACATTATTTACCTACTTGATGATGAATAGGTCAGACAGTATCCGATTTGTTCTCGTGTTTATTTTTTTCAGTTCAAAGCTTTGTATCGTCGGTTTGATTCTTTATTTATGTCAAAAGTTATCATTCACGCTTTATTCGCAGCGCAGCGGCACAATATTAGCAGCTAATGTCGTGGATGTTATCTTACGAGTCAATGTCCATTTATGTGCAAATGAACGTCTGTTTGATTGCATTAACTTTATTTATTATTCGCCAATCGTGTTCGTTCGTTATATGTTGTTTATAGTGTTGCATATTATGAATGCACTTAAAACAAGATTATTAGAGAGATTAGTCTATAATGGTGTTTATAAAAAAGGCACGCACGCACGTCAAGCGGAGCACCAACCAACTTCTTCAGCTTAGCTTTATTTTTCTGCACTAATCTTTATTACACCTGTGGTATTGTGGTTTGTGGTGCAGTGCAGGCACGCAGGTATCGGCAAATCCACTTTCTAAATCTGTAATGCTCAAACTGGAGTCAGGTTCGAGGGGTCGTCGAGATCGAGTTATGACGTGGCGAAAACAAAACGAGTTTGAATCGATTCCGTGCATTCCGACGCTTCACGGATTCCACACGGAGAATGCGAGCCCGCGACTCTTATAATAATGATTATAATCTCGATTTAGTGGTCGATTCGTCATCGTCCGATTTAGTTAATGGAATAGGCAATAACCGTGTGAAACGGGTATGATGACTTTTGATTGTGCTCATAGAAGCCTTTAAGAGTTAGCCCACAAAATAGATTGTAGTAAGACGTTGGTAATGGACACTGTCACGGTTCAGCACCTGTCTCTATCAAAACTTCTTTGTTTGCGACAGCAAATTCGATGACGTTTTTCGTTGCTCTCACGACTTTTAAGCTTTTATCTTCTTGTGTTAAAAAGTAAGTGACCCTGTAGGGTAACTATTATTGTTTTCTTTTCTAGCATTGTTGTTTTGCTACCTGATGCTGTTGTTTTTGCTTGTGCGTCTATCACGATTCACGACATCATTGTTAGTATTACACCAGCCACCTGTTTTATAATCCCCTGAGTTTTTTTTAGTTTGTGTGAACCCTTACGAAAGGGCTGTGCAAAATCAGCAATCCTGCAGGATAGCTAAGTAGTAGCTCTTTTTTCTAGCAATGTTCCAGATATAACTCGGCATATTGTAAAAACATGACATTTTGGTGAGGTCCTGGAGTCTGGAGCATACAGGACGCGGTCGCATGGGAGCGGAATGCGGTCCGGCGGGCGGGGGTGCACGCGGGTGGGCGGGGGCAGGAGCGGGGCTTGCTCGAGCTTGTGCCTGCGCTGGCGCAGAGCCGGCCTATAAACTGCGACGGAGTGGTTAGCGCGCCCCGTAATTATTATGCCGTGAGAGTGCACGGCCGATCACCCCGTGCCCATAACGCCACTGAACATTGTTTTAATGACTGTTGCGAACTGCACACATTAAAAACGATATTATGCGCGTTAGCAATTTGTAAGCTTTTCTTTTCTAAGGGGCGCGCTCCTCGCCTCACCCGCCGCGGTTAACCGTAAAAGGTCGAAATTAAATGTTGCGGTTTGATCAATGAGGTGTATAGCTTGTTGATCGATCATCATTCTGTGCAATGGGATGGTGATTAGTATCTTTTATATTTCAATAATAATATTCATTGTCGATTATTTCATACTCTACTACTAGATAATTTTCCACTCGATTGACTTTTCATAAAGTCAGTAGCGGTTTGATCAGTTTCTAATCGAGTTGTTTCAATTAGTTGTGGAATTAAGAACGTTGGCTCGTCGGTATTAATAGCACATCACTCGGGCATTCTCATCGCATAGAATATAGATAGTGCTTGTTCATTATTCAACGGATCAACAGTTAACTCTGTTCTTTGCGGGATCGGTACTTACGGATTACCTAAGTACCTTCATGTATTTTCCATGTAGGTAGGTAGTTATTCTTATGTAGTTTGGTGATTAAGCCAGATACTGGGGTCGATTCTGGCATGATTCGCTAAACTTAAAACTAAATTTTACATCAGTCTCACCTTTTTCTTTCTGTATAGAGAATGACAACGATACAGTGTTGGCAAATTAAATTTTAGGTTAAGAGATTCATACCAGAATCGACACCATTATCTGGCCAAATCACCTTTACTAGACTGAAAGTGAAAGAATTAAGAATGCGCTGGTTTTCAGTTGCTTCTTTCTGCCTAAACAGATATTAGAGTTATCGGAAAATTTAAACTAAATGTGAAAGGTTTAAATCAACTAAACCCAATTTACGCCTAGTTATGGGCGACATTTTACATTTATATTGATATTATATTTAACAATCTTCAGCTGTAACACATTTGATGTTCTGTCATTTTGAAGAGGGTTATTAAGGCGGCGTGAAGCGTCATGCGCGTAAAATTCAGTGCCTACTTCAAAGCTTTGCTTTCAGCTAATCACTTCAGATCAACGTGTGGAAGATTGTTCAGGTCATTACAGTTTATCTTATCGGCGCGTGGAGGTGCTCTCGTAAGTGCTTTTATGTTTTCGACTACGCGCTTATAAAGGTTGCATGTTCTTAAGAGGAAATATCTCTAAGTCTACTTATTTACATAATTCGGCTCGTCAGTGATGATGTCCAGTGTAATTGATTTCTGTGAGAGAAATTTATTTTATTAACTATGTACTAAACTTGTAAAATTAACAAAAATTACAGTACATCTATCAGCATTTATTTAATTACACGTTAATTTATATTTCGTTCGTGATTGATATAATGTGCCCGATATCCTGTTAATTTTTTGTTGTGCACAATATTTAGCGTGTTCACAATCAGATAAAGCGCCGTTGAAATCTTGTCTCGAGTTTTTGTCGGCGGAAATTCAAGTTTGCAACGTCTCGTGCGCACACTCACTTATATTCTATCGACGTAGGTGGTGCAGTCTGTAGAAAAGAAAACCATACTAACACACATATAACAAATACAGAACAGTTGGAAACAAAAACAATTCCGAGTTTTGTTTTCGTATGCGTTTCCGGTTTGCGGCAGACGGATAGACGAACGAGCACGTGTGATACGATCTATTCTATATGTAATAGAATGTAATGGTAGACGCGGGGCGTCAAAGGAAGGGGCATCGGTATCACGCGGAGTTATGAATGAACGTGGACCTCCGGGACGGCGCTAGCGAGGGGCGCGGGGGCCGGCCGCGGCCGCTCCGATGGAATTCCAAAAACTCGAGTGGGCGATGTCGATGCCATGATGCGCTAACGCATAAAAAACGAGCCGCCACAATAGCGCCTCGGGCGAACGTCGCGCCGAGGTGCGACCGTCCCTTTACCAACACAAATATCGTCTAATCGCCTGAAACGCTATAACGACACACGGTTGCGTTATGCTTGTTAAAATAACAGAATAATGAGCCTCCTGTTTGGTTAACATGACAAAGAAAACTCACGGAATGTCGTTCATCTCGCCGGCGCCTGCGCCGCGGACGGCTTGTTGATTGAAAACCCTAGTTTCCCATTCGATCTGGTGCCAGATCACGTGCGTTGAACTTCGGCTTTCTATGCTGTACCGGCTGCCGTTTAAGGCATTTGTAATAAACTTACCTCTTTAAAGCGGACTCGGCGTTAGAAGTGCTGCAAAGCTTTTAGCAAGAAATGCACATTTCTTGCTAAAAGCTTTGAACGATTAGAGATAAGAAATTGCGAATTGAGAAATCATACCTGCACTAATGCTGCTAGCATGGGTAGTAGGTATGCTATTTGCAGTTCCTCTGTTGCTTAGGGATTTTATTGTCTTTTTCTCGTGTGAAAAATAACACGAGACAAAAATTCATGGAGTCGGCGAGAAGGGGGGCGCGGGGCGGCCGATGCAGCGGCAATAAAACCTACCTGCCCGATGTAGATGTTATCTCCCTCGGTCAAAGACGCCGCCCGCCTCCGTGCTATACTCTCGCGAACTCGAATAAGGACCTTATTCGAGCAAATTAGAGTTCAAATTTAATATTCCCCCAAGCATGCTAACAAACACGTAACGGTGTGGAATTACAACACTTTTGTTGGATTGTAAGCTTTTGTCATACTTACATTCAAATACACTTTAGACATAAACACAGCGCATTATCGCGATACGAAACCAAGGTGGGCGCCAAGCAACGGTCGCAATTATGCTACATTTAATTTCCCTATTCCATTGTCATTCATTAGGCTTCATGTTGCTTTGTCATAACGATTTCTTTAGTCTCCAACTTTACCACAACATTTTGTGATGTTATAAAAATTCTTTAGGAATATCGTCGATCCGAATGAGTCCAATAAAGACGCAGGAATGTGGGCATTGTATCAATTAACATAGACATTAAAGTTTGTAGATAAACGGTTCGAGTCCGAGCTGGTTCGGCGGCCAGTATAAATAAACACAAGGTGCAGCTGCATTGAGGAGTTATTGGAATCAAAAAGAATGTTTGTGGTAACGACGGACGATAGGCAGGCGCGTGGAGCTCTATGGGCAAGCGCGAGCACACACTTATGTTCCTTTGTTGTATAGTGGAAAGCGTTTTTTTTTTATTTATTAGCGATTAACACGCTAATATGTTATGCCTTTTAAAAGATCAATTTAAACAACTAAAAACTAATTATCTCGTTACATTGTAACGATCTGTTAATTGTTGGTTCCATCCCTTGCTTAAACATCTACGTTTATTACAGTTAAACATAATATATTTATGATGAATTAGGTATTGTGAAAATTGGCTTTGATTATTTTTTTATATTTCACTTCTTTCTATATTGTTTTTTTCGAGTAAGCGTGTTATTCAGTCGGCTACAAGGATAGGCAGTTAACGATTTGGGTCAGTTGCGTAGTTCATCAAACGACCCGATCGACCTCGTAATTGATTCCAGAGTTGGTTGGTACCTAACAATAAATAACCAATATTGATTCTTTTCAAACATAATGATTGATGTTAAAAGCGAAAATCGTTTTACGTGGCCAGAGTAACACTATTCAATTTTAGAAAAAGTTGTACTTATTTTAAAACTAGCGGCCGCCCGGACTACGTACGCGTGGAGTTAGTTGGAAATAAAGGTTCACTGCTCGTTCCCCGTAGGTGATAGCGTGATAATATGCAGCCTATATGTTGAACCGACTTCTTAATAATATTCGTGCCAAATTTGAAGTAAATCCATGCAGTACTTTTTGAGTTTATCCGGGACATACATACAGACGAACAGACAAAAATTCTAAAAACTATATTTTTGGTTTCGGTATCGATTGTGGATCACACCCCAAGTATTCTTTAAAAAAAATATTCAATGTACAGTTTTGTCTTTCCTACCATTTTATTATATGTATAGATGATGATATTAAGTATGTAGGAATTATTATAGATCAATCAAAGGCGTTAATAAAAGTGTTATTAAAGAGGAGCTCATTGAATTATACGTACATACACGGATGAGCAAGTCTGCTATTTTTTACATTTGTGAAGAGCAACGTCAGTTGTAATCATTAATGACTTAGCAATTAAACACAGATCACTGATGGTACGTAGGTATCATATAATATCTATTAAGAGCAGAGTTCTGATTTACATCAACTTATTTCTGATAGATTAACAACACGCATTCAAATCTAAATTAAATCTATAGTTCTGTTTTTAAGTGCAATTGGAGTCCGGGTGTGAAAATTGCTGATAGGATAGACACTCTGACCTTGTCAGTTTCAACATGATATTCTTTTTCATATATCTACGTCGAGGCTATCCATGACTACTCTCATAGTAGTGGACCTCAGCGATGCCACTTTTGGCATTGGTTGGGTATAAGATGGCAAAACAATAGAGGAACGAGAGGCCAGACCCTTGCCTATACTAGTTTCCCAACTGCCAGTTGATACGAGTTCAATTATTTGCAGAGGAAAGCCCTTACTATATTTTGAATGCATCGAGAATTCAGTACCCCTAGCACGAACCATTATCGAATTCGAATAGTTTGCAAACCGAAATGTCAATGTCGAATTTTGTATGGAAACTTGAACAGCAGCGGCACAAAGTATGTAACGAGAACTAAAAATCAGTACACATTTGACAATGACATTTCGGACTCGCAAACGATACGAATTCGATATTGGTTCGTGTTAGGGGTACTGTTCTTCATTCTGAACGTAAAAACAAAACACTCGCGATTAGCAAACATTCTCTTTCACAGCTGAAAGGAGTTCGCAACATTTTCGATTGCATCATTTACAGTAGGTGTTGAGATCAAAGCAGGGATTCCTCGTATTAATATGACGTCAGTTATTCATAGCGGCCTGCCTAGCCGACCTACTTGGATGGACTATTTTCGTACACACCAGACCAGAACCATTGCAGTGAAACGAAACAGTGACACCTAGTCGTATTTACTAACTACAACCTATTAGTGTGTAGTTTGCATCTGTCAATTGGAAACTTTTGTGACATGTGATCCACAACACCACCAAGAAGAAAAATTTATGTTTAGTTGATTCATAGTAGTAGTGCCGTCTTTACTTTTAATTTATACAAAACAAACCCTACATTTGGATATTTTAACCTTGAGATTAGAGCCATGTGTTATCCCAGTGTACTTTACTTTGTATTTGGAAGTTCTTCTTGCCTTCTTCGTTCTTCTCGCCCGCAAAATAAATTCAAACGACAACGCCATACGATAGAAATATCTTATGTTTTAACGTCTTCTGTTTAGGGTTGCCAGATGCTGGCTTATTAATTTCGGGACATTTGCACCCCCCTCCTGAAAAAATAAAGCATCAAATCAAACCCCCAATTAAAACATCAAGCAGGTGTCTTGTGTTATTAGTTTATTTTTTTACGAAACTAGAACATTATCGGAATCCGTGACAATAAGGTCTAATTACTGGACACGGGACCACACAAATTTCCGGGACTATCCCGGAAATCCCGGCCATCTGGCAACCCTACTTCTGTTGCTGAAATGCAAATTCAGCATTCTTCATATTACAGCGTCATATTTCTTTTTATCTTGAAGCTTGTTTTAGATAATAAGTATATAGATCAAACACAGATTTAATATCTAATCTTGATTCGCCGATACATATCAGACATTTTATTAAATTGCCGCTCAAATTGAAGTGATCACATGAAGAAATTTTTTGCAAATCTAGCAGTAAAGTTGTTTAAAGCCTTTGCAATTGGACTCTTTTGACTCTCTTCCATTGACATTTTGGTCCATACACCATCCATCAGATATCTAAGAAGATTAAAAAAACGATGCCTACATTATTGAATAATTTATTCTTAAGGAATCGCGTGGCATTACAGCAGAACAGAATGAACTTCTTCTGTATGTCCTTGCACGCAGACTCGTATATATTTTCTAAGGATCCTAAAAAGCACACTTACCCCTTTCCAGTTCATGTCTGTTTGCTTTAAGCTTCAAAGTTTTATTGGAAACTGCTAAAACTATATCCTACTTATCATACGTTCAGTAATAAATAAAGAAAGTACCTACATGAGTAATATAAAATCCATTGACACAAATTCAATTTTATGTTTATTTGTTGGTTTCGTAGGATATAAACATGAACATAAAAAAATATATATATAACCGACGATAAATCCAGGAAGATAAACTTTAATAAAATCATTCAAACGAACAATACGTCATTACATTCAGTGAGTTAAATAGCACATAAAAATATCATGTTTGATTTTATGTGCAATAAACTATTGTGAATTGTTTGCTCATTTCCGGGTTGCATCGTGGAATGTATGAAAATTTAAAAAGAACATCGAGTAATTCCTCCTTGTCTAAAATGCGAAGGGGCTATCCCTAATTTGATTTCTATGTTTACAGTCACACGTTTGATTTGATATATACGGATTGCATATCACTTAGGTATCTGAAGTCTGAACCTATCTAGGTATGATACTTGCAGAAAAAACTAACCTATGTCATTTTATGTATGTGCAATTGTGCAGTCACTACCACGGAAGTGATTAAACTTTATGATTAAATTCACGAACATAGTTCTTATTATTTACGCCATTAAAGCGCTGTCTATGCCGAATTGCATCCATCAGTGCGGTACTTATTGATACATCATCCTTTTGTCTTTCAGGCGAGCTGTTTATATTTGCGAGCATAAATATTTTGGCACGTTTGATTTTATTTCTTTGAATGTGCTTAATCTTATTCCTCTTAACTGATTGTACTTATATAAGACACGAGGCAAATAAATGGGACTTTTTACATTTACACCTATATATGTACCTATACCTATAGACACATGAAACTTAATTTGAACAATGCTTAATCCACTGTTTCTATGTTTGAATTATTTCGATTAAGGATTGATTTAGGTCTTAATGTCACTCGATTAAAGGCTTATTTTTCTTTATATGACCATATTAATGTGTAGGTATTAGTCCGTATTAGGTATACAGATGCGAACAACATTTTTGTATATTTAAAATACTGATACCAGTTTGACTATTTATTAATTCTTTGAAGTGAAAGCAAAAAAAAACTATTTTCTTTAATAATACACGAAAGTTTTATCTACGCAAGGCTATAATTTATCCCTCACTCAACTTCTTGTGAAGTGTCCGCGAGTATATTTGCGAAGACAGCATGTTTTTACAAAAAAGATATCTTAAGTTGCAAAATACTTAATTAATATTCTTTCAGTTCATTCTTGTGCCTTATTAATAAAGCTGTTATCGTCTGGAGAAGGTGTAAAGGTCATCTGCGACCGCGGTCCATAGCAAAGCAACTAAACTACTCTTATATTTTTTATAAGAATATTATATCCTGTCCTGATTAATATGTGCACTCCATTGTCGCACAATTATATTCGTAATCGAAGCATGAACATGAACACTAACTCGATGCCACTTCTTGAAGGAAGACATCGTAATATTCGCTTAGGAGTATTTCGCTTTGATCAATTTTTAGTATCAAACTTTGGTAGTAAGGTAAAAACCCCGGGTTTTTATATATGCACTAGCTATGCTAATTACTTGCCAGTCTTGGTAGTGAAATCTGAATAATATGTCTGGTGAGAAGTTCACGGTGCATGTAGACGTAGTTTATGGAATAATTATTGTAATCGGTGGCTATCTGCATAGTAAAGAATATATCTACAAATATTTAAATAATAAAAATTAATAATATTTTTTATAACAATAAGCTATTAATATTTTAAAATTAAACAACTAAAAGTATACAGTAGTCTAGAATAAATCCTCGTCTATGGTATGTCAATACCGTTAAAAACTCAAAACTTTATAACTTTCTTTTTGAAACTACAAAGACGTTAACAAATTGTCAAAACTATTCCGAGCGTTTCCGTAGAAAAGGTGTAGGGCTGGCCTTTGTCTCGGCGAGGGTTGCTCGCGCGCAGGTAGGGGGTGAATCACGTTCAACCATTACTCATCCACCTCCGACACTTGCCGGGCCACGTCCATTGCCGCTTAAGCCTCGTTAACTTATTTATCGTTCGGCTTTGCTCAGTAATGGTTGTCGCATTAATCGAATTTGTCTGATTTAGTAGCGCGCGCGCAGACGACATGTAGTTGATTTATTTCGCGGTTGGTGGCGCCGCTGCCGCCAGCCAGTCCTTTATATGGTGCACAAACTTTTGAATTAACAGCTTTCGAATTGATATTTAACTATTTGGTCCTTTTAAGGGTTCCGTACGTAAAAAGGAAGAAATGGAACCCTTATAGGATCATTTTATTGACCATCGGCCCGTCAGTCCATCTGTCTGTCTGTCAAGACCCTTTGTCTCAGGAGCGAGTGGAGGTATCGATTTAATTTAAATCATACACAGGTCTAACGGTCCCTTGAAGCTGTGAAAAAATCAAATTACTAAGTTAAAGGGAAAAAGATACGACGATTTATTCATTTCATTCATGTCCTGAATGGGTGATAGGAAAAAATATAAGACGATTCCAAAGAGCTTTTAATAAGTCAATTTGAATAAAGTACATTTTCATTTCGTTACATATTTGTACGGAGCCCTAAGTGGATGAGATGCATTTGCACTTTGTCGTTTTTTTAAATACTTTTAGTTTATATAGCAAATCTCTGAATAAATCTTGCTTTTTAGAGTAAGAGTTTTTAAATAAAGAATTGAATAACTTTCTTAAATTATTATCTGAATGTCAATAAAGTCTTATGATTGATTAATTGACATTACAGGTCTCATTACAATATCTTAATACCCGGATTTTATAGGCTCGATGACCACAAGAGTGTTACTTAACAGTATCTTGTGGTTAAACACAAATGAAGTGACAAATTAATAGGAAATCACTTTAATGATTAAATTCTTATACGAAAGACGTGATATTGTGCAATTTGTATATTCGTGAAATGTATAACAACAGAAAGAAAAACAAATATTGGTATTTTTAAAATTGTAACTATCGATTTTGCATATTACATGAAGTATTTTATAAAACATAATATGTAAATATTACGCATACAAAAATTAAACAATTTAAAGAGTCATTAATTTCTGATGTGGGATATGGTTTTTGTTTTGATATATAAACTCCTCATAGAATTAAGAAGATATGCATAATTTATTTTAAAATTTATTAATCCTTATCTCAGCTCATAAAGACATAGAATTTTCACGCGTGTCAAATTGTTTTCTCAACAACAACCCAATTAAAACCTTTGAAATGCCATTAAGGGTGCTTCGAAACAAAGAAGTACACAAAAGTGAAAAACGTCGGCGCCTCTCAAGTGCGAGTTGTTTGAGCTCAAAAGCGGTGGCGAGACAATGCCACGCAGATGTAGATAAGATACCACCATCATCGTGTTGTTGCTGCACAAACTATACTAGTATACAATATGAGTTCCGTTGAAACGTACCGCGCCCAAAATCCCTGTTATTACTAACAAAGCTATTGTAATCACGTAACACCGGTAAAATGTTTAGGACCCCTGGATTATGGCTATGCACTCGAATGTCGAACTTACCCCCCTCATTTGAAGGTTGAAATCCCCGTATTTAAAACAGTGCAGGTACAATATAAATAGATTTGTGTAGGTTACTCGCGAACATAATTTGAAGTCAATATAGATGTGCAGTTTATTGCTGTAAGATGTCGTTTTGAAGGTGGACAGTGGACACGCATCGTCGGCTATTCAATTGAATCGAGCGCTTATTTAGCCACCAAACTACACATATCAACGTGGGTGTTTTATGTCCGGCAAAGTAATTGAATAAACAGCCACTAACGAACGAGGCCGCGTGTTTCGACGAAGTATTGTTTCGTTACTTTTTTGTTTTAGCACATTTTTTTTTATTGAAATTAACTATTTTAGTGAGTAAGTACTTGTTATTATATTATGCAAGAACTACCATTTCGGCTGATACCTAATACCAACTAAGCTACCTTCCTGAAACAGCCTGTACGGGTCAAATCGCAGTTAAGTTAGATGGATGACTCACTAACTAAATAATGTAATAAAACATTTTTGAAGTGGAAACTTCTTTAGCGTCGTTGTTCACTTTTTTGTAAAGGGTAAAAACTGTTAGACTCGCGACAGGACACGTGGCCTGATCGCGGCAGTCCTGACGTCCTGATTAGGTCACGTGTCCACGTAACCTAATCAGGACATCGTAATAAAATATTAAACCTCTAATTAGGATGTCCAGGTGGCAGCTTTATTGCGAAGAAAATGCATTTTTTTACAATAGATGTCGCTAGGTACGCTTAAATATGATTCATGTAAGTTGTATTTTCTGAGAGATAAACTTTTTAATGTAATATAAATTGTCATGTTTGTGTACGATAGCGCAATATATAAATATTGTATTCTACCACATAAATGATAGTACTTTTATACTGATAATTAAAGCAATTCGTGCAAAATTAATCCCTAACCATTCCAAAATATCAAAACTGCATAACGTTAATATTCAAGTTTTCACTTCTGCTGGCACTCCCGGAGTGCAACCCGTCGTTTTTTTATAATTCGTCTCAGATGTTAATTTGTTAACATATATCTTTATAGGTATCTTTGGCAAGAATAAATTCTACCCTATCAGTTCAAGTCCGACTTAATTTTTCGTTATCGACCCTATGCTGTAGATCAACCAGTACTACTACATTTTCATAGCATTATTGTCACACCAACATGCAGGACAGACAGACCGCAATATGAACAGAGAATGAATGGCGTAATTACGTTCTCTTTATGCATTCCTCAAAGAATCCGATGATTAAATGTGCTACAGACACAACATTTGTTTGCACCCGGCGCCTCGGGCCTGCGGTGTAATTTGGAATGTATTACAATTCACAGGCCGCAACTGTGCTAGCTGCCGCACTTGTGCTAACATGGCCTCAATAAGGACCGCCAGTGCCGCCAGCTAGATGGAACACTTAACAGTTTAAGCTTCGGCTTAATAATTAAGATAAAATTAAGAATAGGGGTGATGACGGGGTACAGTAAACGAAACTCCATTTAGTGCGTCAGTTAGTGATCAAAAAATAATGGACACGTATTTTTTCTTTGGGCAATCAACCAAAAAATGACAAAGTTATAGCGCGTCAAAGTTTGGGAGTAGGGGCTCGTGACGTCACTTTTTAGTGAATTTTCGCTTAAAAGTGTACTCAAACGATGACTCAAACGTGACGTCATGCGACTTTTCAAATCAATATATCTCTGCAATGTTTATATTATGTGAAAAAAGAAAAAATACGTGTCCAATACTTTTTGATAATCTACCTGATAAACGAAGAAAAAAAAATTAGTCATCATCCCTATTCTGATGAGTATTCCTATCTTTAGTTAGTAATAAATCTGTTTGTTCGATTTGTTATTATATTCTGTAATGGTCACAGAAAGTAAGGCGAACATGAAACGCAACTTGTTCCCAATCTATGCTAAATGTATCCTTGCGATACGACTTTGGAAGTATGGGATTTGGAAAAACTTCTTTAGGTGGTCAGCCTCAAAAATGTAGAACGGTTCAATCAATCAATCAATACTTTATTGCGTTCTACAATGTTTTCTTAGATCTTAGTAGATGCATTGCTTTGATCATTGTAAACCCTGAACAGGTTACAGCAAATAGAGAATAGAGGTTTCTGATGATTTGACTAACACACAATGAATGCGACATGGTGGTCAAAAAGGCACCAAATAAATTACAACACCGTTCCATTTCACGTCAGATAATAATATAACCTCCTACTTTCCCAGTATTTGGGATTATCGCGCAATTCACACGCATTATTGAACAAACTTGACACTTAGTAAACAAAATAAAAACAGCGAAAGGAAAAAATAATAATGTATTCATGCAAAAAACAAACGAACGCTCGCGAGACTTTATTACAGAATAAATTAGTAGTTATCGTTAATTGAAATTTTTACTGTGTTTTCTTTGTTCGCTTCTTCTGAATGTAATTGATTGATCAAAATATTTTAACGAACAATTTTGATAAAAAAATGGGTACTTAATAATTGTTTTTCTGCTTTTAATCCTTTTCAATTTGTAGTGTTTAAGTCAACTACGTAAATCTAAAATTGATTGCTGGCAGATGTCTTTCGGGCAAGTTTTTACGCGCTAGGAGTACAAGCCTAGTATACTGTTATGTAAATGCGACGTTTGACGCGGCAATGAAGATTTTATGATAAAATAAAATTAACGTTCGGTGCGCATGCGTTTGTCCATTAACACCTAGGGTTGGGCACCGCTATAAATTAATAAAAACACAAGTTTAACTATCACACGGTCACAAGGCATTATAGAACCAGTCCCCCTAATTGTCTTATTTCGACTTTAATTAATTTTTTAATATGACAAATTTTACAGTTTCCCGAATATTACTCTTGACTTATCGAGTGCAATAATGCCGCGTTTTTATAAGCCAACATTCGTTGATAATTTTTTTATGAAGTTCATCACCATGTTTATAAACAAGTTTATGCTAAACACTGTTTTTGAAACATGGCCGTCCACACTTGTCAGTTGTTGCTAGGATGTTGCCCAAGGAGGTAGCGTTGCTCTGCGTAGTAATTCATGACAATACGAGTGCGTAACCGAAAAAGCTCTATGAGCATCGAAATTCGGTCGTTGGACCACACTACTTTCATATTGCAATAAATTATAAAGATCTCGCAACACTCGTCTACACCTTTTGTTTATAAACTAAATATTTCGCCTTGTTCTCCACTCAAGAGTGGGGAACACGGCATCATGTCTGAAACAATGTTTCATCACCTATGTTTATAAACTGTATACAAAGTTGATACAACATCGTGAAACAATGTTTGTAAATAGTGTTTATATACAAATATTGCTTAATGAATATGCGACTTTAAAGTACGTGTTTGGAAAGATATTTTTTATCAAATTTTAAACTGATAATTGTACCATCTTAAAATTGTAAACAACATAAGTTGATGAGATCTGTATGTGATCGCATAATCGAATAAGCTGTTGTTAGGACCGAGAAAGTGGGCATGAAATATATTTTTTTAAACACCCGCATACCAGCGTTATCATAACCATACCATTGTTTTTGAGTACTAATTCTGGTAAAACTGGCTGAGCCACATTAACACATTGTGTCATAGCAAAAAACAGTTAAATATACCAAATTGGGCATAAGTGGATCACTTTTTAGGTTCTTTAACTCGAAAACTGGCTTCATTACGCTTCACTGGATTTATTTGTCAAGATTATATTTTTTGCATTACTTTAAGACATTACTCAAATGAATGACTCTATTAACGCACCTGTTGAGAAGAGATACAGGTTTAGTATTTAGATACTGCTATCTTTATTTTATAACACTTAGGATTTTGTTGTCATATAAAGGTTGAATGCACTAGAAACCTCGATGTTATCTAGTGACGCGATCTAGATATGGTGTTGATAATAATAAAGAAATGGAGGTACAATGATTGATATTGAGTTTATAAATGAATTAACTTTCCGTTACTATAACTACTGTTGATAACGATACGCATTGTTTAATTTAAACTTGATTAAACGATTAAAATAGTTCAGTGGCTTAAGATAAAGTTATTTTTGTATTTATTTCATGTAAAATGTAGTAAGTCTAGTGATTATTACTTATAAGGTTATTGTCTCAAGGTTATCTGTGGAATATTGTAAACGGTTGAATGTCTTTTAAAATTCCTTTAAGAGTTGTATACTGCTTCTAGATAAATTTATAACTTCTAAACATTAAAATGACTTTTAAAGAAAATAGATTTTTTTTTGGAAAAATAAATCTAGTAGATAGTGCTTAAAATATGAATAAGATCTTTTCGACTTCTTGTTCGACGCCCTGACGGGGTCAGAGTGGAAAATGTGTCTTTTTTATTCTCTGGTCTAGATGTTCTTCGATGTAATCAAAAAAAATGTGATGTCCTTACCATAAGTATAATTCTGCTATAAAACTGAGATCTGAACTGTTATCGGATACATATTTTGTTTAGGCACACATTACCTATAGAAAGATCAGACAGCCATATAGAAAGACGGCTATGTTTAGCACTACCCGGTGAGTCGCACTGGATAAACACAAAACTGAAGGAAGGTGTGCGCGCGCGCAACTGTCAACATCCTGCCGCAAATAGCAAGGATGTTTGTTACCTTGCGCCCAGTACAGAATATCTGCTACGAGATTTGATAATTCAATCAAAAGCTCAAATTATAGTGCCTCTAGCGGAAACTTTAATAACTATAACTGTTTTTTGTAGTTTTCTATAGCGAACTTTGGATTTAAATACATAGTTTGTTCCAAAGATTAACAGCGAAGTAGTTACATACGTACGTGTTGGTGGTATTAAATATTGATAAATTCAATTCAATTTATTGCACATGGTATTGTCCCAATTCCACAATGAAGCTTTGCTATTTGTTTTATAAGTTGTTTTATTAAGAACCCTTAGAACGCCTTCGCTGTTAAGGTTTCCATAAATTAGCACCTAGCTAGACTAGTCAATGTTTTTCTATATTCGCGTATTGAACTGAGATGTGAAAGAATAACAAAGTTGTAACATATCCAGAATCAGCACCAGCGCTTCGCCTACACTTTGTGACTGCCTTCAATGTCTCTGCAGACTTTTATTATCTGCACATAAATGTGAGTAAGTGAGATCAATGAGCTGGTGAATCCCATGGTTGTCTCTACGCGCTCCTAATAAAAAAACAATTGACAACTCGCCCTTTGTTTGGGAATAACAGATCGCCAGATAAAGCCATAATGCGACGTAACGGTGATACTTAGAATGGTTTTTTCTTTGGGCTCAAATTACTCGGCGATAGGCCAATAAACGTGGTTGTCCATCCAACACCTCCCGAGGGATCACTTCCTCTTACTTACGTACATTGTTAAACGCGAATCTACTTCCTTGACGACTTGTTTTTTTGTTTATGCTTTCGCTTATTGAGTTGGTGAGAATTACTTTTACTGGAATTTGAAAGATGGCTTTCCTAACGGACTCCAAGCTGTAGTCGTATCAGAGCGCCGCGCCATCCTGGGAAGTAGTCTTTTATTTTATAGAAGTCTAGTGACCGCCCGCGACTTAATATGCGTAGAATCATCTGTTTTCCATACAAAATAATGCCCATTATAATCCTTTCAAGTCCTTAATTTGCGACAAAGAGCTTATCCTTCTCCTTCGTCCCTTTTATCTCCAAGGATCCCATATGTTCAGGGCGAGGGCGAAAAGGCTGATTTATAAGGTTCGTTTTGATTGCGGTCAAACCACATTATTTTTTTACTTTTGTGCTGTGTATTTATCAAAGCACCAGCATCTTTTAGATGAACCAAACGGGGTCTGGTTAGTCAAAGTCTCGATCTGTACTTACTAGTCTAAGGTAACAAAGGTCTATACCTCTAAGTCATTGTGGTAACTTTCATTTGGGGAGCATGGTTGTTAGCCAACATTTTCACATAAAAAAGATAAATATTCTATTGGATAAAAACCTTTCAATAAACTTTATCAATATGATACGTCAAATTAGTCTGTGCAGCGTCGGCTCCACATATGACAAGCGCTGGCTAAGCTCTTTTTAATCGAAAGTTAGTATAAGTATATTAAACTATCTAAAATTCATTAGGCAAAAGCCTTTGTGAAATTGAATCACACGCACGAATGTAATACATAATGTATGGTTTGATAGATTTAATTAATTATGTATGTAGGGTGGCGAATACTAAATGTAGCGGTAGACGGTGTAATTAATTGGATAAACAAAGCTATTTCCTCTTGTATACTTTAGAAGGGTTGCCAGGCATTCGGTTTTCTAAGCAAATAGTTTATTATGGTAACATTGTGAATAACAGTGTCCGTAGATGGCACTGTGGCAGTGATCACTTACCATCTGGTGGACTGCCAGCTAGTTATTTTGCCTGTATTATATTTAATAAAAAAATAGATTTTCCGTAGTCATATTGTGAAAGTGAAAGTAGCTCTCTCTGTCTGTTTGTGTTTAAGGAACTAAAGTATATGGAGATAAAGGGAACATTGGAGAAGAATATTCGCTACTTCTTACTTAAAAAAAAAACTTGGTATTAAATTTTTAAAATGGGAGTTGATTTTAAAATCAACATTTAGGAAAATCTCAGAATTGACAAAAATAAAGGGGTCGACCTAATGATTAAATCAGTTTTGCAAAAACTTAGACTCGACGGCAAAACAAAGTCTCAATGGGAAAACCAACTAACTTTATATATTTAGTAATTATACTTAGCTAATTTTCGCATTAACACGAAACGAAAGGCACTTTCGTAAGGCAATCTAATATTGGGAAAACATCGACCAACCCTAGAGTTCCTAGTTACACAAAATTCTTGATCCGTATTATGATGGATCAGATTACAGCTACCGTGTACGTTATATACCGACTACTGACGGACTTTTGACATGAGAAAACAATTCATGAATACAATTCAATGAATTTTCATGAATTTGTGAAAGCGCAGCGGTATTTCGTTAGTGACAAATTCAGCGGTTTTATGAAGACAATTTGTCCCGTGTGGTTGGAATGCAGCATTAACAAAACAATATTGGAAGCAATTCTGACACACGACTTTGAACTCTAGATCATTGTTGGTGGGTCTACTTTTACTTTAAACTTGTTAAACATTCAAATATATCCGTCACGGAATTCCTTCTCGGATTTAATGCCTCAATAGTTCGGACTAAACGTTATTGAGAAGTCCAATAATCTGATCGCAAATGCATCGCTAATCCTTGCACAAAGCAAGCGATTTCACGTGTGGACGTTAATACAAGTTTAGATAAAAAGAAGTACTCAATAATCTTTTTTTTTATTTCAGGTAAGGAACGGTGATGTTTTTGCAGTGAGTGGAGTGCTCATGTGAAGTGGAATATCTAACAGAAAACTATTCAAATAATGAAGAACCATGTAAAGAAGAACACAATGACGAATCAAATAACATGTTTAGTTCGTTATTTGGATATTTTTTTATGTGTTACAGCACACATATGATAAGATCTCCATTCATGTTATTAACAATGCAGTAATACGGGGCGGTTGTATTTTTCATTCTATCGTCCAGTAAGATCTTACATAAAATATTATTCATTTTGATTTTATACATTTTCGACGACCTCCTTGGCCGAGCGGTTTGTACGCCGGGTTTGACAGTGTCGCCGACTCGAGAGGTCCCGGGTTCGAATCCCGGTGGGGGCAGATGTTTCTGTGATGAATACGAGCATTTGTACTCCAGTCATGGATGTTTAATATTTAATTGCAGCTACAATTGGCATGTCTACCATTTGAAAATCGAATGTGCGTAAACAAAAACAATAAAAACTAAAAACTTACAAAGGAGGTTGGTCAGTCACCTGCAAATACATTATGTAGTAAAAACGGAAATGTTACTGTAGGTCCCTAATGAACTTAATTTATTATTGTCTGTTTTAGTTAGCCTCCTTTCTACTACAGTACTGTATGTAGTAAAAATAAATCTTCAGTATACGTTTTATTAAAGGACAGAAATAGTATACCAGAACTTTCATATCTCCTTTTAAAACGTAATTACGTCTAGGACTGAATCTATTTATTTTCATACCATAAACAAGACGATCCGCAGTAACTCGTTGCTTTACAGAAACAAATGTGAGGCCCTAAACTAAACAAAAGGAGCCCGTTGATGGACATGTTCCATGGGAGAGCCCTGTAATTGATATAATCTTATTTATATGGAGCTAAGGTTCAAATTCGGACTTTGCTCCACGTGAAAGTTGAATGTACCATACCGGCAAATTTCAGGGAATGTCATAATCAGATTATCCTCTCGTAGCTGTTGCACAGACTCGTATTTAGAAGGAATGGGTTGTCGTGTCCTTTTCTATAGGATTAGGTAGTCGTCTGAGCAAGTAAGGATTAGTCTGAGCTGTAGAACGAAAGGCAGTAATGGTGAATACTTGTTAATTTTCAGTCTTACAGTAATAATTACTTTCACACCGCGCGGAACACAGTACAATGGATACTGCTATTAAATGATGACTTGATGATATATGTTTTTGCTATAAATACGTACCTACTTTAATATGAGCTCATGTTTGTATTATAATTTCATAATAACTCGTTCGACTGCTGACTTTGTACCTTCACGCATGTCCAGTTTCTTTACCCCATCAAACAGGGAAGTAGATTATTCAAAACGTTGAGATAACTTATTTATTCTACGTTATAAAGATTTATACTGGCCAATTCTGGCGTGATTCTCTAAACTTAAAACTAAATTTAACATCAGTCTCTCTTTTTCATTCTGCATAGAGAATGACAAGGATATACTGCTGTCTAATTTAAGTTTAGGTTTAGAGAATCATGCTAGAATCGACACCATTATCTTACTAGCAGTCCGCCCTCGCTTCGTTTCGGTGTAGAGCTGAAGTGTAGACTACAATTTTTGTTCTCAGGCTTGTATTATACACAATGACATTCATCTATGATTCTTCTTATACCTGCATGCAAAGTCTCAGCCCGATCGGTTTAAAATTGACAAAGTTTCATACAAACTTGGGGGTAGAATAGATCAAAATCCTTTCTTAGCGGATGCCTACGTCATAACATCTATCTGCATGTCAAATTTCAGCCCGATCCGTCCAGTGGTTTGGGCTGTGCGTTGATAGATCACTATGTCAGTCAGTCACCTTTGAGTTTTATATATATGTAGATATGTAAATCTGTCTTTGTATAGGTGCGTCCCATATTCCTTTGCGAAGCGCTCTGCTAGACACAAAACCCCGTGTAGCACCACTTCACACACACTCCTCTAGTCTTGATAATGCATCGGCCTAGTTTCCTATCTCACAAAGTTAACGCAAAACGTACCGTACATAAAATCGCCTTTAAAAGGGTCTATATTTTATTGAGAAAATTCACGAGCTATTTCTGTGGTGCGCTAATGGTGTGGTAATAGTGATTTACCTTTAAGCCTACGGCTCGAGTTTTAATGATATTTTTACTCTTTAAATAGTACTTAAGCAACCATCCAGTTGTGGTTTTGCTCGAACATATTTTAACTTAAAATCCTAAAAGATATATAAAGATGATTAGTTCCTTCATATCCATCATTCCGTTTGACTTTATTATTCGAGTTACGTCAGCTGCCTGGTCCGCGTGGTAGTTGTTCGAATTAAAAATCGCATTTTTGACATTATAATGAAAATAACTCGAGAGCGTCTAGCGAAAAAGCATTTCCATTCCGATTCCCAAGGAACGCAACGTGGGAGCAGTAACCTCGGAATGGAATGTTGGCTTCACCATTTACTTGGTAACAATTCCAATTTGCTCCACCGTGTCTTACCTCAAAAAGGACAAAAGAAAATTAACCTACGGCGATGTGGCCATAAGGCGCCGCGACGCGAGCTCTTTGAGTAATGCTTAGAAAATGAAACGAACTCAACAATGTTGTTTTAAAAGTGAACGAACTTTGAATCTGCAAACGCATTCATAAGTAAATGAAAATATTCTGAAACTGGAAACGTGCTGTTTGTAATTTTAACTCTATTAGCTTCTTCATAAAGTTGAAGTTAAGTTTAAACCAAACTCTTCAGTTAAATTGCTCAATTTTATATCTTCACATAAAAGATAAATAAATGACTGTAGAAACTTACAAATGATAAACTTTCACGTTCCGCGAAGAAGAATAATTTAAACAAAGTGCTAAGATTTAGAAAAAATGATAATGAATATTTCTTATTTTTACCTATTTGATTAAGGCAAGGCATTACTCTACCCCTTTATTAAAAGAGGTGGATATGGGCCAGAATATCATTCTAGTCAATGGTCTAACTAGGGTCATGTTTGCTGGAAATATTACGCTACCCAATTTCTATAATTGCTAATTACTGGCCAATAATACTTCCTAATTAATGCCTTTTCGTTCAACTGTGAAACAAATGAACAATTTCATAATATGTAAAACATATTAACACTCGTATAATTACATAATATGTAAAACTCATCACATTAAATTATAGATAGCTAACAAAATAAATCTAAATGCTAACATAAATCAACTAATGACTGTGAAGGCGACACAATAATTTCGGCTTGAAACACACGCACAAACACATTCATAAATTTTAATACAATAGCGGCAGCAAGTGTGACAACAAAAGACTCTGAATTGTTGGTAGTTATAAAACTCATTGCCGCCGAACGTTTACAATTCATTTTGAAAGAGTTGGTGTACTTTGGCACCCCACGTATAGTCACCACGGGCGCATTATGTTGTTCCCTATATATAGTGAGAATAACGATCTAGTGAATTGACACTTCCGTTTCCCGTCGATTTGGTAACTTCGGCAAGGAGAAGTACCGATTTACACTCAGTGATGGCACATTACAGAAATTACAGTTAACTGTGATGCGGGCTTGCGCAATAGATAATTTACTTTCGTGTACTCGTTTCCAGCCACATGTTTGTGACATGTAATTTTCTTTGAAGACACGACATACTTATTACTGATCATTGTTCTAACCTTACAGCTTACAGGGTGAGTGAACATTGCATTTAAAAATTTTAGTATTCTATCTTCGCATTTATAAATTCATAACTGAAAGCTTTCGAAGATACATTCCCAGAGTTGTGAGACGTATTCAAACGTTGCGTTAGCCTGGCATGCGTCTGCTACCGTCTACGCATAATAACGCTGCCTTTGGTTCACACAAAAGCGTGTTAGGGGAATTCTTGGTCTGTGTACGTGACCTGAGAGCGAGTGTAATGCTGTTGAGATGTGACCCTTCACACTTCTTACACGTAGATAACCAGGAATGATATGCCAGACTTCGAAATATTTCGGAGGTTTTAACTTCCATGAAGCAAGTTTCAAGATCTCGTTATAAAGTTTTGGATGAGGTTCTCATCATAGTTTGATTGAGTTCAGAGAATACGCAAAATAAAAGCCTCTAGAAACAATTTTAAAAGTTTTGTAGTTATTCCTTTTGTGCGAAATAGCGTAATATAACTCGTATTCGATTTAACTTGAAGAGTTGATTAACAACTTTCCCCTTAAAGTTTTCCGTTCTGCTCAGGTTCATTCGTACCTACCTACTGCTATGTTTAACTTTGGAATTCACTGTCTGACAAGGGTCAAATTATTAGCTGCCTATAAATTTCTGCTAGACATTTTGAGAATTCTACATCAGTTGCAGGGGATACGGGGATTCGATTGAAAAGTACTTTTAAGAATTTCTAGCTTATTTTCATTGATTTCAAAGTCCGATTTGTTTACATGTTCAATTTTATGTAATTAATTAATCCGCACAAAAGTTGCCTACAGTAACTATTTCTCTCGGAAAATACAAATTGCTTACCATTTCTCGTTAAATTTTATTTGAGGCTGGCAACGTTTTGTATTAAATGGACGGCCATTCTGCGGAGTTTAATTATGCGGCATAATTTCCTTTGCTCCAAATATGATATTCCTCGCAAATTATTTATAACGGCTAATAATCCTTTAGGTTCTCAGACAAAAACGGAGTGTCGTCCTTCGTATCATCGGAATTAATTTACATTGTTTGGAGACGACACGCGGCAGTTCATTTAGGGTCAAGACAAATGTGTATACAGGAACGACAACAATATTCGGATGACGTGTTTTTAATACAAAAATATATTGGAATATTTTTGCCCACAACTGGTCTGTAAAGTAGGTATTATATTCTTATTATATATAAATAATATCATATTCCAAAATCATATTCTTCTAATCTGCATATATGACAAATTCACTACATCACTGATTTAGAATTAAAAAAATCGGTTTTTCAGTAGGTACTTGAAGAGCTTCAGTAGTTATTTGATAATTTTATAAGTATCGTATTTTACCTTTTACCTTTCGCGTTAATTCTTGTCTTCAATTGAATTATAATTTTTGCTTTAGTCCAGATCCAATTTAAATTTCGAGCTGTTTTCAGCTAAAATATTGCCTGCTCCACCCACTTTTAGTTCAATACGCTGTTTTTCATTTCATATATCCATTAAACATATCGATTTTATTTAACCTTGTCTAAGTTAAGTTAAAACTAAGCTTAGTTTCCATTTAGGCAATCATTCTTTAGATTAAAGTCCAATATTACAACTCGGACCTAAAGCCCATAAGTAGTTCTAATATCTTCATCATGATTTTCCCAATCTGGTAATTAATGCCAGGATTAAGTTCTCATCAATCTTCGTTTGCTATCTTTGCTTTTATTTGAGGCCTACGCGCCTTGTATGGGCAATTTGGTCGGAATGAAGTCTGGATCGGCTAATTATACAAGAATTCGCTGATGAGTCACATTTTTTTTATCCGGAGGGAATCTCGAGGGCAACTTGGAGTGAAATAAGGAAAAAACAGCGCGCAAGTTATTATTAAACGATCGCGGTTCTCGGCGAGAGCATTCCTTATCGCTCCACAAGGCTGTTTATAACGGGGCGCACAGTTTTAAATGATCGACTGGAGAGACGCTTTCGATGATAAATAAACTCCCTTAAAGATCTCTTATGATTAGGGATTATTATATTTTTTTCCATATTATGAATATGTTTAATACTAGATGGCCGGCATTCAGTGGTGTCACTTTCTTTGTGATCACAATATAAAAAAATGATATCTATAGTAATAGTTAATCAAGGGATTTGAAAACTACACTCGCCTGGAAACAACAATAGTATAATTTTCATATTAATAAATGATATTTTTGAATCATACTGTGGTTTATTTTGTGAGTAAGTAAATTTTCTTTCAGTTTTTTTTTTTAATTCAAAGAACTATGTAGTTTTATATTCATTTGGAGTTAACTAGGTGACTTTGTTTTTGCATTGTAATTTACTGGAAATTGGCAGCATTGTGAAAACAACAAGTCATCTAATTAAAGGCGTAGAAGTAATAGATATCTTGTTTTTATCTATAGGAGGTATGATTGTGACTACGTTAGGGGTAATATGAGAAATTTATAGTAAGTACCTTGTTGTTCAAGAGTACCGTTCCCTGCTATTTGAAATGCCAAGTCTTTATAAATAAGTATGCATTTTACTATGCGAATTCTGCAATACCATTCCAGAAAGTAAAAAAACAAATGAATAGAGGTGAATTTTAGATTGAACACCAAGAAAGTACCAGTTTCGATACAGTCCCAGTCCCCTGAGTATTTTTTATAGCTTTTCAAACAGTGCATCATTGTTGTAGAGCCCGGAAAGAGGAATAGCGCGGAACGGACGCTTAGCAAGTGTTACAGACCGGCGGTTCTTCCATCAGCGGAAATGGTGCGCTTTAGCGGCATAGTGCAGCTTGCATTATTAGGATAATTCGCACTACAAATTACAAACAGACAGACAAAAACTATGCCTTAAAGCATCCGATATTTCGCTATCACTTTGAAGATAATTATTACACGGTCATATGTATTATTTTGTTTTGATTGATTGTTAATGAAATTAATGTACCGGGGAACGAATAATAAAATGAAAAGTTAGGCTAGCAGCAGAGTTTGTGACAAGGGTCACCACAATAAATCAGCGACTACTATTTTGAAAGACCCAAAAACAATAAGCGGAGCGGTCATATCTTGTGACACTTGTTGTAGTTGATTGTGACCTTAATCCGAGATTATCACATCAACGACTTCCGAGGAGCCTGTCACTCACTTAATGATTACAGATACTCATCAATTTCAAGCGATCCGAGCGAAAGATGATGTCAGGTATAGTGTGTCAGACGAAGATCACTTGAATATTTCAACAGTATCTGAGGACTTATAGTACTTATGTATTCCTATCAGCGTTCCCAATGCGCCAAATCAAAAATATGTGACCGAAAAAGTGCATATTAATTATGAACATAGAAAAACATTACAAGGAGCGATTTTTTTCAAGACATTAGTTGAATCGATTGCATCGCTCGGACGGTGGACCGCCGAGGGCCGCACGCAGTGTAGTCATCGTGTGATGACTTCATTGTGTCGATTATTGTTTTACACCACAAAAAGCCCTCTAATAGTCGGTGCGGGCCACATCTCGCGGGTGGTCTATGTAATTACGTTGGCCCATTACGGTGCGGCTATCTCTTTCTTTGTCACACGCTCCGAAATGATTGTTAAATGTTGACGCGTGTGGCTATCTAACAGTTTCATTTAACGTTGGAGAATTTATCTTATTATCTTCTTTGAAAGTTGCGGAAAAAGCTCCGTAACGACCGTTGGAAAATTATCTTGATAGCACGTTCTGTTTAAACTCTCACAAACTATCGTATTGTCACTAAAGTAAATGCCCATTAATGGCTGCTTCGAATATTGCAAATATTAATCTTAATAAATCTTAATAATACAGTAAGATAAGTAAGGTCTGGCAGGATCCTGTACTATAACAAAAACAACTCGTAATATTATCATCGAAAATGAAGCAATAATCTATAGTATACAAGTTGATAAATTATGTTTCATAATCGTAAAACAAAGTTGCATGATTAATCGACGAATCAATGATCGAATTAACATCACTTCTTATATAAAAAGGATATAAACCCCTATACAGCTTTTGACATTATCGTTACCTATTAATGAAGTTAAACAAAATCATCATACAGTAACAGGATTAAAGGTTTTTATCATTATACCTTTAGTTATCCATCGCGGGCCCGTCCTTAGTACGGCCTCGTAGCTCGTAATTTCGGATATAATTTGCTCCTACGCAGGTGGTCGTGTGGGCCCTTCGCTCTATTAACAGCGATTTCATAAATAAATAGCTTTACAATAGATTTAATTTCTTTTGAACATCACATTATAAATTCTGTAGTAATAAATTGGCTTTACTTTATCTGTGTAATGTGAGTAAGGTCTCTAGGTTTCCAAGTGGATATAGGGTCAGGGACAACGCAAATAATTATGTTTTGTTCTGTGATCGCAAACATTTGTGGACCGTGGTGATTTGATATAATCCTTCAAAAAGGATGATTGGTCAATGGTGATCTTGTAAAACTTAATAATTTACCTACTGGAACACAGCTAAACTAGCGACCGCCGGCGACTTCGTCCGCGTGAACTTTTGGAACCCGTTTTACGCCTTTGGGGGGGGGGGGGGGGAGCTTTGGAAAATTCATTCTTTCTTTCTTTCTTTCTTTCTAACCATTCTTATAACACGTCTATATTATAATAGCTGTATGTGTGCCAAATTTCCGCACAATCCGTTCAGTGGTTTGAGCTTTGCGTTGATAAATCATTCAGTAACGGTTGCCTTTTATATATATAGTTAAACCTAATGATAATTTTACTAGAAAAAATCTACGCGGTCGAGGCAGCAGACGGGACTCTGCCCACACCCTTCATCATCCGGGCAGACATATCGCGGCCCTGATGGCCGTGTCGAATTTCCTCTAACCTTTCGCTGCAAGGCACATATATACATGCCGCAGTAGCATAATGGTTAGTGCATTCGCCCGGATAGCGAAGGGTGCGGGGGGTTCAAGTCCCGTTTGCTGCCTGTTCCACGTGGAACTTTTTCTAGTAAAATTTCCTTTAAACGAAAAAACAGATAAAACTATATACTTACACTACAAAAACATTTGACTCTTTCATCATTAAAATTATTATTTCAATTAAAAACAAAGTCATCAATCGTAAAGCATTAAACCAAATTGTTTGTGATCAACAAAAGCAAGCAATATTGCCTCGCTTTTTGTACAGTACAAGGCACGAACGAAGCCACGATAATGACCAATTGTTCTGGACCCCAATATTTACTCCGATATAATATAACAATCGACATGTATAATAGATATCGAATCGAGCTTGTAGCAAATAATAGCGACTTTTATTATTTACAGCTACGGCCACATTTACAGGCGTCAATAAAATTTAATTCAGTACCCTTAGTACGAGTTTGAGCTCACGAAAACTATCATAGTTTTTTGTAGTTGTAAATTATGTTTCTATGTCCATTTTGGTGAAAAGTAACCAAATATACTTAAAATTTATGTAGACGCAAATGTTTTAATGATAGAATTTAAACACTGTTTATTTGTATTGAAACGAAAACAATAAAATCAGTACCCTTAGTACGAGTGGGAGCCTACGAAAACGATCATAGTTTTCGTAATTGTAAAACTCGTACTAAGGGTACTGGTCAAAGCGACTTGTTGTATTATATTCGTGCTTTGTAGTGCCACTTCGTAAAAAAAGTGTCAAATAGTCAATAGTCAATCAAAAACACCAATCAAATCCCAAAAATTATTCGAGTCTTTGAGTTTGATTGAGGAGATCAAAAAAAAACTATTCATAATGTAAATTAATTTTACCCTGTTTGTTCCTTGAATTTCAACGTCTTAATACGCTTAGTAGTAACGAAAAAGTAATGAACCCATTAAATAAGTATTTTATGCGAAACTTTAAAAGTGATTTTTTAATGTGTCGCTTATTTAATAAACAAGTACCTCCCGCAATCTTAATTAAGGTCGTAGTATTTAATCTTGAGAAAGTAACGAAGCGTCTTACGGGGAAGGTATTGATTTAAATCAGCGAAGCCACCTCACGCCTACAAATTGTGTTTAACGGCACTAAAATTGAGGATTAACCCCGCCAAGGCGGGAGACCCCGGCGAAAACGGCGAGAGCAACAATTAATTTCGGCGTGGCGGCGGCGCGCCGTGTAATTGTTGATCATAACCGAGGGATTTATTCGGCAGCGGAGGCTACGGCGGCGCCGGCCCTGAAAGGTCGGTTTGTATTTGAAAGCAACTGCGGGTGCTTCTTTGGAGTAACATTGAAATGACAACCGCACTCCGGTGGTGAAAACCCCCAATGGCATTGTTAGCGATGGACAGTAAAACTGAATGAAATTAATGGAAATAATCTAAATAATTGGTAATTTAAATGAAATCAAACCTGCGAACTTGACACAATCACAACAACTATATTATTTTTAAAAGAAACTTACAAAACAGTGAAAATGAATGACATAAAGTATATACAAAAAGTTTCTATATAAAAACAGTAAAAATAGTTCACAACAGACATTTTCCTAATTTTGCAATTTTGAATGACTTTACTTTTTACTCTGTGAGTTTCTTTTCAAGGTTCTGGCCGTACCCAAAAGGGTCTTACCCAAAAGACTCTGTCGTCTGCCTGTCCGTCCGTTCGTATATCACGGGTTTCTAGAACGTGAACGGAATGAGTTACAGAACTGAAATTTTGGTTTTTTATGTAGAATGCTTGCCCAAAGCTGTATATGTAGTTAAAAAAACAATAAAAATATTTTTCATGGGGGGTCCCTACATACATGAAAAACCGGTCAAGTGGGAGTCACGACTCGCGCACGAAGAGTTCCGTACTGTTATATAAACAACATTATCTTCTATTTGATTTATAATCTTATCCAGCAGAACAATCTCGTCTGTTCTAAGATTTTGAAATTTTGGTATATGTTGTCCCACATGCTGTATTTAAACAACAGTATACTTAAAAACAACGATTCATAATGTTGTTTGTAAGTTGAGACGATAGCAAACAAATATTTGTCTATTGTTGTTTATGGTACGAAACCTTTCGTGCGCGTGTCGGACTCGAACTTGGCCGGTTTTTAGCTTTATCACACTAATATTATAAAGGCGAAAGTTTGTGAGTGTGTATGTTTGTTACTTCTTCATGTCTAACCGGCTGGAGCGATTTTAATAAAATTTGGTATGGAGTTAGCTTACACATAGGCTACGTTTTACTGTGGGAAAATATCCCTAATAAACCGCGGGGCACAGCTAGTATAAAAATAAATGTTGGAAGAAATGACTTCGCCCGCCCTAATGTAAAGTGCTTCATTCGACTTTCTGATCTTGAAAATTCCTTTTACGAGTCTACTCCGGATAGTACAAATAAGGCGGATATCTTAGAACAAATGGATATTGAATACAGACTAAATGAAATCAGTCGCGAGTCACCTTTGAATTTTACTGCTTGTATATTTTAACTCGAGAACGACTTTAAAATGGTAAAGACTTTTTTTTTGTTAATATATACATATTTGAAAATAGAATTCGAATGTGTCACCACTTCGAAGAATTGCACGCGCGTGACATTTTAATTTTGGAATTTATTTATTTACAAAACGTTTAAAGCTGCAGTTCGCTTTGGCGGTTTGCGTTAACGAAATACGTTTTTAGGCATTACATCGAGGTTCGCCACATGTTGCATTTTAATGTCTATCTTTTTTTTGTCACTTTACAAGTGCCGGTCGCCGCTTGGAAAATAATAAAAAGAGTCGTAAAAGTTTGGTCACCGTGATGTTATCATTACGTAGGGTATCGGCATATTAATGAGTCGGACCAAAACTCGATAGCATGTTTTTTTTAAATAAAATTTACCTTTTTCGATGTTTATTTATTGAACGTGAATTCTTTAAGCATATTCGACAGTGGAAAAGCAAAATCGCTTAACTGCCACTTTAGTAACTTTAGAGAAACGATGATCAAAGCTTTTTACAAAAAAATCATCAGTTTTTGTAAATGTAAGGTAGCGCCATGATAATTTAAATGTACTTTTAAAAATGATTTCTGAATACAGATATCCTTCGCATGGGGGAATGAATTTAGCCATGGAAAGGTTAACTCAAACAATCCCAAATATAACAGGAAAAATCACTTAAACCCCACTTTAGTAACTTTAGAGAAACGAGGATCAAAGTTAGTTTTTCACAAAAAAAACATCACTTATTGTAAATGTAAGGTAGCGCCATGAAAATTTAAACGTACTTATAAAAATGATTTCTGAATACAGATATCCTTCGCATGGGGGAATGAATTTAGCCATGGAGAGGTTAACTCAAACAATCCCAAACATAACCGGAAAATCACTTAAACGCCACTTTAGTAACTTTAGAGAAACGAGGATCAAAGTTTGTTTTTCACAAAATAATCATCACTTATTGTAAATGTAAGGTAGCGCCATGAAAATTTAAACGTACTTATAAAAATGATTTCTGAATACAGATATCCTTCGCATAGGCATAGGGGAATGAATTTAGCCATGGAGAGGTTAACTCAAACAATCCCAAACATAACCGGAGAGCGTTTGTTTGTATTCCATCTCGGGAGATTAAAGGCAACCAATGCATCGACATTCACTTGTATCGATATCAGAAATAGGATATTATCAGATGCCTGATTGCTTTGAATACATAGAAAAAGGTGAAGCATGAAAGAAATGGGCTTGTATTTGAACCTTATTGTTTGTAGATTGCAATTCAAACAGTGTGTACACTACATACACTTCCATTTAAAAAGATACTGTATATTTTCTGCACCTATATATATATTACGTGGGGCGGCCCCCAACAAGGTGGACTGACGACATCGTCAAATATGCTGGGAGCCGCTGGATGCGGATAGCGCAGGACCGCGCATTGTGGCGTTCTATGGGGGAGGCCTATGTCCAGCAGTGGACGGAGAAAGGCTGATGGATGGATGGATGGATGGATATATATATTCAAGGAAAATTTATAGAATGTATTGTATCGAATGTACCCCATTCAGTTGATAAGTACAGTAACAGCAGTTCAATGTGTGGAGCATTCAAAAACAGAATGACAAATATTTTCACTATTCTTATAAGACAGTTTGAATTTGAAGTCTCATTCGAATCTCTTTATTATTTTAAAATCAGTTCATCAGTACTATTGGCCATTACTTTCCAAAAAGAAAAGCTTCATTCTAATAAAAATTGGGAATATTTTAACTGTTCCTCCGTGCCGCGCCGTCCATCCCGTTATTTCACGCTCCGCTTATTTCAAAATAATTTTCCAGAACGCAGAACCAAATTGTACATGCCATTTATATTCTTTTCCTTTTCAAATTTATAGGTTGGTGAAGATAAAAGAGAAAAGGGGAAAAAATCAAAATACTCTTGTGAAGGACGAGACGCGAATTGTAAAAGTAAAATGTCGAAACATCCAATCAAGGACACTTTAGTTAAATAGTTGAAATTTCCACTTTATAATAAGGGGAAGGAAGACTTTATCAAATTCTGCGTTGTGTGTTTTAAGTTATCATATTATTACTTTATATTTGATGTTTGTTTATAAGTTTCATTTCCTTGAACTTTTATTATTTTATTTGACTACTCATCAAGCCCTAATTTGTTAGTATTTGTATAATTTTGAGAAAACTCCTTTTAAACATTCTTTCTTAATATTGACTTTTCAACACTGAGAATAATTCCTTCAGAGCTCTTTAATTCATTAATAATCTCCAAAGAAATCGGACGACATAGACAGTCTGCAAATAGTGGGGCAAGGACATTTCCAATTGTAGAGGCGGGTTGGGGGTAAGGTAGTTAGTTCCCTATTTAGGTGGAAGCAATTAAGAAGTATACCTTCGCACAATGTATTGGAGAGTGTCTAGGAGAGCACATCGCACCCCATGCATTCATCAACCAGTCTCGCCGTGCTGCGGTGACTCACATTATCGCCTGTCGCCAATATAAAGCCTGAACGAATGCCCCTGTTTAGACAGGGATGCTTCAATCTTGTTTGGCCCACTTGAGAAGCGTACAGCGAGCTAAGACCTGGACAATATTGTAATATGAAAAGCTCTTTAATTTAACATTTACTAATAATTGATTGACCGCGTAACTTGTGGGTTTGCTCTTAAACCGATTATCGATATAATGGAGATCTCGAGTCTCCGAAACTGATTAATCGATATATCTTGAATTCCTGTAGTGTCCTACGCTACAGCATTAAAAGTATGTAAATTAGAATAGAATGGACAACAAAGACGATCACGGTGTATCGTAAGTAAATATTTAGGATACAGGCGCCAAAAAGGACCCGAAACGTCAAGTATTATTTACCATTTAAGCGCGTAAATATTTAGAATCTATGAAATTTTAAAGTCTCTTATTTTCAAGTTTGCATTGTTACAAGTTTAAGTATGCTGTATAATATGCAGTAAGTTGTTTCAATTACCCTCTTTTAATTTGAAAAATAGCCGACAATATAAAGATAAAAATGACCTACCAGAAGTTACCTTGCCAAGATAAAGCCGCTTTCTGCTCTTTCCTTACTCTATACCATAAATTTAGTTTTGGCTTACTACAAACAGTATACAGCCAATCTTTAGTGCTTTGAAATAGAGATCAGAATTCAGTGTTTTTAGTGAGTATGCAAATCAGTAATCATTGTTTATCCCATTCCTGTCGGGGAACGCACGGATGCGTCAGAGATTTAAAGATTCTGTTAGTTCCCTATAGTTGACATATGTGGGTGACGTCACGTTCATGTTGGATTACGAAATGCGAACACGCATGCAACTAGTGATAAATACGTAGCCAATAATCACTGAATACTTTATTTTTCTTATAACACTGTTAGGTATATTCTTGGAATTGCCTTAATTTAAATTCAAAGAGATATTTCAAATGAATATCAGTACTTTCGTAGTAAACAAAATATGCAGTACATTCAATTTCATAATCCAGAAATATTGCATTATCAAACAAGAAAATAAGTTGCATTACAGTTCAATGAAAGATTTAATCATGAATCCTGTTTCGGTCCTTACAAAATCAATAAGCCATATATTTTTGGATCTATTTGGCGTATTCTATGCAACGCATCCCTCGTAGCCAGTCAGTAATGCAATAAAGTTAGTGCCTACGGATGTTTAAACTTATTTGGGCCCTTACGAAAGGCGTTCCTCAGGGGTGAGGGATGGGGCCCTCGGCCTACTCGAAACGCCATTAACCTCTGGTCTGACTGATCCGAGTGCGAAGCCGTCTGTACTCGTGAATTGGCATCACGCAATCACAATTCGTTTTTATTGATGAGTTTTTAATACCGGTTTAACGTTTACGGTTAGGGTTGATAAAATAGCTCATCGAATTAATACCTGTACATACCTAACTATCACTCACGAGAGTATTCAGTGATAGAGACCCAAACAGTCATCATACTTACGTATCTGTAATATTGGTATATTCTAAACGTGTTTAAAATTCTGATGGAGTTATCTAATGTCTGACATTAATATTTTGATTTGATTTTAATGCTAAGTTAGATGATATCTGAATAGGTATGTCAGAACATTTCGACGAATAATCATATATGTATATCAGCTACATTAAATAGGTATGTAATTTGATCTATAATGTTTCGATTTATTATTCCATCTGTATGAAATCCGTTTGAATAATTTAATAATTGACGATTTGTCCTTCTAGAAAGAAAAACATTTTCGGACAATAACCCAGAGGTTTTTCACTGTTTGTGTTAGAAGACTATTTAACAATTCTTGTAGATATTTATCTACATTGTTAAACACAGACTATAGGAACTACCTATATACCAAAATTGATGTTAAAATAACACTAAAGCCAGATTTTGCAAAACATGTGCTCCGTTTGCACAATTTTTTGTCACCCCATCTTTTGTGACGTCATTGGCGCCTCGGGTGGTTTGCATTGGTTTCCCATTCTATTCTACGCAACCCTCTTTAAAAATACTAATGCAACCAAAAGATATGTAGTTACGTGAACTGAAATTGAGCGTGAAGCGAAAGATATTACCTATTTTGTTATTTTACTCATAACACGAGTCAAAGATAGTTCAGCAATATCCAAACGATCGGCAGTTTTGAATCAGTGCAATTTTGAGACAAATTGGACTTCATAAGATTTTTACTTTCAGTGCGTTTTTTTAACTAGCTTTAGATACCCAAATTCTGATGCATCACTCATTCTAAGAATCAGATGAAAGAATAATTGTGTAACTTAAGATTGTTTTGTTTGTCCACAGATGCAGACGAATTGTGTCTCAACAAAGGCTGTTGCGATGCAAGCACTCGCGCGCGCTTCACGTACCAAGCACGCAAACAGCTCGAGAACTCTCTGTCGAGCGAACTCAACAAACTGGCGGACGCTCTCGCCTACAGGGCCAACAAAGTCAATGGTGAGTTCTACTGAGTCTGAATTCTTTTTATCATCGTACAACTGTGGTAGTCTCTAAATGCTGCTGTTATGAGCGACGCGCCGAGCAATAGAACAGACTGATGTACTCAAATGCAGAAACACGCCACCAAGCGTGGGCTAAAATGCCAGAGCTATCATAAAGCTTAGCCTGCCGAATACCAAAAGTCGTGGACTGAAAGTTAATGTCCTCACTGCTGCTTCACACAGACCTTGCATATAGACACTATTGTACAAGAAAAAAAAGGGGAATAGTTAACCAACCACTGGCATTGTTGTGTAATAACGACAATAGCCGTAATCAACAGCTCAATCTGCCTTCCGAAGCCCGGAACAGCTAATGAGCTCAGGATACGTTTTCTGTTCATTAGCAATTTGATAATTGATACATCTCCGCTGATGTTGTCTCCAGTATTTTTTTTCTGTTAACTTATTTTATCGGTTCTCCATTCATTACCTTGTCGAAGCCGTTTAAGCCCCAACCCATTTAAGTTTTGTCCCTTTCTATTCGCATTAAATCATAGCATGGAGCATGGCCCTGTAAAATTTTATCATCTCCTTTTTATTCGCAATTATAACTTTCTCTATACCTTTATTATCAAATATCAAGAGAACCCATTTCCACAGAACTAATTTGACCTTAACGTTTTTCTGTTATACTTTATTCAATTACACATTTAATATCCCCGTATATAATGACGTCGATGTTAGTTGATAGATAAGTTCAAATAATTCGAAGTGGTGGTTGCCTACAAAGTAGTCCCAACCAATCATATTGTTGGATTATCTTTCTACATTAGTAATAAATACGTACCTACTTATCAATATAAGTTGAGCCATTCTAAAGATGACGACGCATCATTAAGTGGGTGTCAAGGGCGACGGTAGCTTCAGCTCGATCTTGATGTTTATCACTTTTGCTTACGTAAATATCTTTAGTTCAACCTATCATTTCTATTACAATAATGAAAATTTTAAATCTCTATTTTGAGTTTTCATCAGTACAGTATGACAGTAGCTTGTGTGTTTTCTATTTTACCAGCAACTTCATAGTTTCAGTGGTTGCTTTTCGACCTCTTTGAGAGCGTGAATAGCTTATTTCCTCCAGCAGCCCTTCTAACCACCTCAGTGAACTTCAAATAGATAACGTTAATACCCCTCAAATGAGGGGCTAATAAAAATACTGTCAAAGTTTGCTTCTTTTCTCTTCCGTTAATTTCGAACCCCATTGCAGAGATTCTTAAATAAATAGCGTCTTTGGCAAGTATACTATCAAAAAATATTTAAAGCCTCTTGTCAAAGTAAAAGAAAACATATAATATTTTTTAATTCGCTTGTTATATCATAATATCTGCCTATCAAAATTTATAGATTAAAACATTATAAGTTTCCAAATAATGGCATCGATCGTCGTAAAATATTAAATTATTTCATCCGCAACAAACCAAGACTGCTCGAAAAATGTTTCATAACTAAGAGCCGTCATAAACGAACTACCAACCTCACGATATTTATAGAACGATGCAACTCGTAAAGATAAAGAAACTATTTGCTTATACAATAAATTGGTCTTATTGAGGGTAACTTTACCATAAAGAAGATTGAGTTATCTTACGTACTAGTGTACGTTCTATTCCTATACGGGTTCTGATCATTTAAGTATGCGTACCCAAACCACATTGCCAAATTGTGCGTACAACAATAAAATGAATTACTATGAATCGGTACAATGATGTGATATGAATTAAACTCCGTGATAATCAGATCTCCACATTATGACTAAAACCTTGGTACAGAACTTAAGATTTCCTCGGAATTATAATCAAAAGAATGATAGGACACACAATAGTTATTTCTGATATTAGTGCGGTAAGTTGTTTATTACAATGGAGTAGACGAAAGTCGGTAAAAAAATTATCGCATGCTCAGTTAACTTGTATGGCTCGTAATTTTGAACTTTTGAAAAATATTATCTCTCTATACTTCCTCCGTAAATGCATTTTTCAGCAAATTTGTTGAAAAGTCTTATTTTGCCATATTGCCCTTGCGGTGTTCGCATCACATCAATCGGCGATTCCATGCGTTTTGCATTAGTTGGATCTTGACTCCGACTTTTACTATCTGCTCGGGAGTCTTGTTTTTTTCCTTTTCAATCAAGTATGTGTATGTTAATATATTCAAAATGTTAGAAAGACCGTTGTCAAAGTCCAGATTTTATTGATTAAAAAGCGTTACCAAGTGTTCTCAATGTTTTCTCTACCAAACTTGATCGAATAGATTACTGGGCAGTTGTGTATGAAGACGGACTCTAGTTTCGGTTCAAAGTTTCCATTCCAATTTCTTGTGGATACGGAACAAACGCAACGGAACTCGCTTATCTTTGATCGTCGTGTTTACAGTGAAAGGTTTCTCCACCAAAAAAAAAATCATTTGTTTTTTTAAACGCAAACTGGACAAATCACGATCGCATACAATTTTATGTTCCGAAATTATGGTTCTTCAAATTGTTACTCACGTTTGTATTCTTCTGTTTTAAGACAGGACCCCTTATCCATCCTTATGTGACAGTCATGCCTTCCCATTGTTAAATTATTTTCAAGTTATGAGCTAAGAGATGTTTAGTCTACCCATTTGTTGCAAGAATGATGTCACACCTGTAACTCAATGGCTCTTTGTTTGCCGACTTCAGGCTTACGGGTGGTTTTGAATATTTTATGAGACGCACGGATATAATAAGCTGTCTGCGAAGAAAGGAAGCTTGGGGTCGGTTAATCGTCGTTTGTTTCTCTGTGCTTGTACCGAAACGTTTATCTCAAAGAGGTATTTAAATATGCGTGCAGAGCAGCTGCGAAATGCGATGTCAAGTTTAAGTTATGTTCTTTATAACTATGTTCAATATAAGTATGAATCAAAAAAATGTCAAATACCAAAGTTTTTAAACAAAGACAGTGATATCGCAGTGGAATGTCGTTTCAGGGAATATTGAAATGAATTTTCGACAAATTTTCCGGATATACAAATTATAACCAAGCAATGCTAAATATAGGTATGGATAAGGTGTAACTATATTAGGAGTGATGTTGACACTTATATCTATCTTGGTGCGGCATCTATCCATCCACAAAACCCGCAGAGAAATTGTCTTATAGCAATTTAGAACATCGATCGATACTTCGGTAATTCATCTTCGGTTGTCACTATTTATAAATCATAAACTTACGTCGTAAAACCTGACAAACGTTGAGCAATGTAACAATATTTGTTAAAAAATGAGGCAATATAGCGTTTTACATAACAACAGCCTTCCTTGCCCATACAAGGGGTCTATAAATTGTAACAGAAGCTCCAAACTCGCTGCCCCCGCGTGAATATGAATGAAAGAAAACGATAGAATTGACACCTCAGTCTTAAATCAACAGAACTGCCTGGAATTAAGACGCGAAGGTGCAATCAAGGCACCGTGGGATCGTCTCGGTGGCACAAAGGCTGAATGAAAGGTTCGAAAGTAGCTGAGTCAATATTGGTAGTGGACTGGACTGGTTTTGGAGGGCGGCGACAAGACCAACTACGGATCTGTGCGGTGCGCTCAACTCAACTCGAGTGAGATGACATTGAGTTTCTAGTACCGCATATGTCGTTAACATAGTTTTGGAGCGTTTAATAGAACAAACGCTAGCTAGTAGCGTGCAGGAATGTTGCCGTGAAGGTGTCATAATTTGATACTCTGTTTCGTGAAAATTAACTAGGTATCACTTTGCACATTATCAACTTTTCTATCTATAATTCGTTGGTAATGGTGTCGATTCTGTAATGATTCTCTGAATTTGTAACTTAATTTAACATCATTCTCTCCTTTTCATTCTATATAGAGCATGACAAGGATACACTGTTGTCAAAGTTTATGTTTAGAGAATCATTTCAGAATCGACACCAATGCCTTGTTAAAGTGTAATCAATTGGTCCAGGAAAACAATAACAACCACAAATATTTTTTAATTAGTAAATTGAGTACGATGTTTTTATTTACAGTTTATGTACATATGTCCAAAAACGCGGATAATAATTAGACAATGGCAATGACATTTCTCAATCTTACTGAAAAAAAAAAAATAGGATTTGTGCGAAAACGCGAGTCGCCTCAGTAAGATTGCATAAAGAACCGTTGGCTTATTTCATATATTCTTGGGTTTCTGTGTCCTTAGGTTCACACTAGGTAAGGATAGTTTTGTGACGCCAGAAACAATGTTGCTAACAGTAAGATTGGGCAATGTCATCTCCATTATCTAATTATATGCGTATTCGCAAAAAACCTAGGATTTTCGTGAAAATTCGATTTATCAAATCATCCTACGACATATACAGCAATAAAATTGAAGAACGTAGAATGATGTTGGGAGGTATAATTTTTCCGGCATTTCTCGTTCACGGTTCGTTAAATCGTTTACGTCCGTCCTTTCTGACTTTAGTCGGTAGCGATACAAATATGTACTCGTTACCCTCTCCTCGTTCGTATTATATTGTAAATTGACATTATTATGTTGCCTACATAGAGAAGTTCGCAAAGTTCTTGAAAGGGGCAGCTCAAATCAAAATTTCTGGGACATTATGGAGCATAAAGGCCATAGCTATATACGAATAAGTTTAAGTGATTTTTTTTTAAATTCATCTTTAATTTTGTTATAATAATATATTTTAGAATGTTATATCTAATATATAAAATTCTCGTGTCGCGGTGTTTGTGGTTAAACTCCTCCGAAACGGCTTTCCCGATTCTCATGAAATTTTGTGTGCATATTGGGTAGGTCTGAGAATCGGGCAACATCTATTTTTCATCCCCCTAAATGTTAAGGGTAATCCACCCCTAATTTTTTTTATTCAATTTTTTTTATGATACAGCATTAAAAAATACATACAATCCTAAATTTTCACCTTTCTACCACCAGTCCCTATTTTATGGCGGTACGAAGTTCGCTGGGTCAGCTAGTCATGTATAATAATGTCTTTACATGACAAACGAATATTTCGACTTCGAGTCATTTCACGCTATTAAATTGAACAATTTCATTCAATGGATTTATTAAATAAAACTATAGTTCACACCAATATAATACACTAAAATAATAAGATACAAAAATGTATGTAAGTAGCCAAAAATTGTTTGAAAGTGATCAGTGAAAAATGAGCTGTGTGGCTATTGCAGAGTTTAACCGGGTATTGGATTGAGGTCGGCCACCGCCATCTGAAGATGACTGAACAGATATTTTTCTGTCACATCACCCCGTCCCCCGTTCTTCAGTGAAGACTTCTTAGGAACGGAAAGTAAAGACTCTTCAGTTGCTCAGTCTCTGAAGCTCAGGAGTAAACTCTTTAGTCGCTCAATATCAATCCTTCCTCTAGCACACTATGCAATAGTATAAACTAAGGGAGTGCTGCAACATCCTCTTCTCAAGGGATGATCGCATTAGATGAAGCCTGTAAGGCCCTTATGATCGCCGTAGGCACCCGTGGGGGGACACGGGTGTTTGAGTCAGTAAGAGTCTGTCATTAACTCTGCAGTCGGCTGGAGGATATCATGAGAATTTCACAGCTGCTCCCCCGCATGGGAGTAAACATTAAAAATTACGCTTCAGCTATATTCGCGAGTGAACACCGCTTATACATAACAGCAGGTCGTAATTAGCTGCGCATAGTAGATTAAAATCACTGTATTATTCAATTTCGTCTCTATTATCGTATATTATTCCATGCATAGTTTAAATCATGATAATGTTATACATATTATAACAGTAGCTGATGCAATTATGTATTTACTTGTCAAGATAAAACAGGTTGAATGAAAATGTCTGCTCGCTAAAATTAATAGCTTTTATCTGAGTTAACTATACAGGGTGTTACAAAAATACAAATAAAGCTTGAAGGGCGTTGAAGTACATCATATAAGGAGTCTTCTCTAATTTTCTTAAAATATTTGCATGAAGTATTAACTTTTTATAAAAACAGTTATTTTTAATGATCCTCGAACTAGTGACGTGTGTTAAAATGATGGATATTTTTATTAATCTTTCAAAATAACTGTTGTTATAAAAAGTTAATACTGCATGCAAATATTTTAAGAAAATTAGAGAAGACTCCTTATATGATGTACTTCAACGCCCTTCAAGCTTTATTTGGATTTTTGTAACATTCTGTTAATAATTATATGTTAATATTCATTATACTCGTATAAAAGGCTGAATTGCAAATATCTCTAATTTCTGTTGACATAGGGTTATACTATTGAGGTTGTTAGCACAGATTACCTCGATATGTAGAATTAATTTTTGATGAATTATCATTGGTACGTAATGAAATTGTATGGTGGCAAATAACATGTTCTTATTGCTGATGTAAGTATCACAAAGATCATGAAGCAGTCTGCTTAGGCTGTCATACATAATATTCTTTTTCTGCGAGTAACATATTATATGACGCATTAACGACAAGATATTTTATCCAATATAAACATTATATTGGATTTGATTTAAAATTTTATAAATTGATTTTGTAGTTTAATATTAATTATTTTATTATATCCATTTCGGTTTTGCAGTTTGCTCTTTATCTTAGCATCATTGACGTATTTATTAATCGTCAATTTCCTACCGAAGTATACGGACGTGAGTGGCACATCACATGGCAACGATGCAAAGTACTTGTTAACATGCAACGAAGCATGGTAAAGGACAATACGAGTTTTTTTTTGACGAATGCAGCAGGAAGCGCTCGACGATATTTCGATAAGTATTCGCTAATGTGCAGGGAGGTATTCTAGGTATGAGTCTAATTGACGAGTCGACTCGAGTGCGCGCTTCTTTCTTGCTTGGTCGGCGCTGTTTTGCAGGGTTGGCATTTACAATTTTCTTAAAATTATGTTATAAATTTTGGTATTTTTCAATTATGTATGCAGATTAATATTGTTTGTTCAATTGTTTATTTTTAACGTATACCGTAGTCACTGATTGGGCAAATAAAAAAAAGCAGATACTTATTTGGTTGTTAATGCAAACCTAGTATTTCGTAGTTTAAACATTATAAAAGATATAATATAACTATTATTTGGTTTGGTTTTTTTTTCTTGGGTTTTAATTTTGAGTTTTAATTAGTTAAGTGTTTTAGTGTTATTCGTTATGACTATTTGTTAAACTCAGATTTTGCACCACCGTTTACTTGTTGAGTGCCATTGAATAGGACCCAATTATATTTAAGTGATTATTATAGGTGCCTAGTTAATCTGTTGTTGCTTAGCATCTCACTATAAATTGCAAATACTTATTGTGTAAGCTGTGGATAGTGTATTTGACTGCATGTTTGTTATTAAATAATACTATTTTACATATTATAAATGTGTAGTTGTTAACTATTCCCAATAAATGAAAAAATAAATTATATATCTAAGTATTTAGTTTTGCGTGTGTGAAATAATTTTCAGTGCAAATGAGATCATTATCACTCATGATTTATAAATTACTATCGGTGCGTGTAGGTGTATATAGTGAAATGATATTACAAATAGGTCTAAATCGATTTAAGAATTGATATTATGGTGTAAATAAACTTCAATTTTAATTAAATTCGATGAGGAGCCCGATAGCGCGGCTAGTTAGCGCGTTCGGCTGCGATCGTTGAAGTTAAGCAACTTTCGCAGGGGTCGGTCATTATATGGCTGACCAGAAATCTTCTATCTCGAGTTTCTCCGTGCTTCGGAAGGCACATTAAGCCGTTGGTCCCGGCTACATCTCAGTCGTTAGCACCAGCCAGTGCGCACTGGCCCCGGTCATGGCCCAATTTCCCTGTTCCATCCATAGGGAAGGCCAGTGCCCCAGCAGTGGGGACATTAATAGGCTGATGATGATGAGACTTTAATTCCTATCCTTACATTATTAATTTTCTGCGACGACATTCTTTGGAGATAAATAAGGGACATCCTCGCAATTAGAGTTAATAACAGTGATTTCCACCAAAAGTAGGTGGCAGCCCCTTGTGGTTGGTGGTCGACTGCCATGTTTGGTGTGGCGGGCGACTCCGCTCCGGTCCCGTTTGTAGCAAGCAATTATAAGTCGGACGACCGGCCCTAAGGGTGTCATACAGCGCTTGGCAACCATTCTGCAAGAGTCGGCATTTTTTATCTACGTTGCAACGTTTACGAAGACGCTTTAACAGATTATTTAAATTTATGGCTTTTTAGGGAGTTCGAGATTTTACGGTTAATCGTTGCGTTTTTAGACTTCATTTAATTTAAGATCACAATCCTTTGGAGGGCTATAATCAATAAAAACGTAGATTAACATATTTTTATTATTTAAGCATTTAACTGCCAGATGTTTAAAGGGAGATAACCCACAATGTCAAATGAATACCTTTACAAGTACGTATTAAACATTTGAAAGAAGAAATTGCAATTATACTTGTATTTTTATTTTATGCATTTAACTGCTAGATGTTAAAATCTAAATAAAATTTTACTAGAAAAAATTCCACGCGGGCCAGGCAGCAGACCGGATGCGAACCAGCACCCTATCCGGGCGAATGCACTGACCGCTGATGCTACCGCGGCTCTGATGGCCGTGTCGAATTTTCTCGAGTACTCTTCGCATTGTAGAAAACTCACAATCAGGGAAACCAAAAGAACCAAGAATATTTATAGTAAGCCAACGATTCTTTTCGCAATCTTACTGAGGCAACTCTTTTTTTTTCTGTAAAATCGAGAAACTTCATCGCCATTGTCTAATCATCCGCATTATGCGAAAATTCGATTTATCTAATAATCTTCCGACATAATACATGTCAACAAGGAAACCTATTGATAATGTAGGTTAACCAGTTGCTTGTATTTCTGAACTTGCTACGACAATAGTTATTTAGTGCAAATTGTAATTTAATAATTAGTTGCCTTTTTTTCGATGTTCTACCTTATCAAATGCTTCCGCGCAAACTTTTCAATTGTGAAACCACTTTGAACATTGATTGATCGTGACAAAGTAAAGGTTTATAAAACATGATACGGAAATAAGAGGCGTCGGCTACTATCATTTCTTTTTGCATTGAACAGTTCTTCGCTGAATTCTTTCCTATACAACAATACATAGTTTCCTTTAGAAAAAGTATGACTATGTATTTTCTTTACATCATCGGCTTGATAACTAATTTATCAGTCAGTCAATTCGTATTTCACGTGCACAAAAACCCATTCTAGTACATACTACTTATTACAAACTACCGCAGTTTTTTCAAAGATTCCATGTTCTTCCACATTCTATAGCAATTAAAGGTTTTTTATAATGTTAACAGCAATTTTACGCGCTGGTAGTCTATAACCCTTCTTTGCTGATTAAAATTATCTGTGAATATTATTTTGATTTATTTAAATAGCATCTAAATAGGGTTTTAGTAGAAAATAAACTGATTTCATTTAATGAAGTACCTTCATTTATTTTCAAGTTTTAAGTCCAGTTTTCAATCTCTAACGTCTGGAATAAATGTATGAACTCGGAATTGTATACCTCTTCAGTGTCTTCATTACTGCCTAGCTTTAAATTTGATTTGGCCAATGTCTACAGGATAGGGTCTTAATTCACAATTTATGCAATTATTTAGATATATTAAAGCCAAGTTTAAATAAAAACGTTATAGTACTACCTTGCTATGTGCAGGTAGTCTAAAGATGGATCGAACAAAAAGCAAAAATATAAGCAATACTAATAATACTTCAGGAAACTAATAACCTGTACAAATTGACAAACTATTCTGTAATATTAATCATGATAGTAATTAAGCGATGTGGTTAAAGTGTCAACTCGAGGAATTCACTAACTTACGACACATGTGAGATAAACGACCGTGAATAGACATTACAATTTATTAAGTTACATATGAACATTAGAACACACTGAATCATAATTTATAATGTATGTATTTATTTTGAAAGTTTTACATAGAATAGTGTCATATGAGGAATTTAAAATGAATTATTGGCCACATTTGGTGCCGTTCATATTTGTATACGTTTTCTTTGTTTTTTTTTTTATTTTACTTCATCTCTTCTGACGTTATAATATTATTTGACTCAACTATAGCACGAGTGCTTTTCTCAGTAAACCATCGAATAACAAACGTTTAAAGTCATTTTTATTCGGGTCTTGCTATCCAAATAAGACTTTTCCACAATTTCAATAAACGGAGAACTGGAAGGAGATTCGAAGGACAGGTCTCGAAAGTCTGTGCTAAACTCCCATAAAAGTCCCTAGTAAAGTCTAAGATAGCCTGTGCCTGGAAAAGGTTATTTTTTAGCTACAAAATCGGAATTTCATACTGTATCTTTTTTTCTACTTGAAAGAAAGATACGATATTTATAAGTACATCAGATTATCAACACCCGCTTGTAACACAAGAAGCTCGTAAACCAACACTGTGTTAAAATGTATGCCCACACATTTGTCTACCCTCTGCATGTAACTTGAGATGATGAAATGTACGATGTATTTTTATGTCTTAATCCATTCTCGCCTCTGAATCCTTTATAACTAATTTGTATCTTTTTATTACCGCGCGAAGAATAGGTACTCTCTTTGGTTTCCTAATGCGTTATTAAGATCTCGTAAAACTTGTTAATTTAGTTCCTATATCATAATTTATTGATATGTTTATTTAAACTTGCTCATTTTTATATAAAGTTTTTATTTTTCCTTAGATATTATCATCTGCCTGACACTCAGTTTATTGCTCGAATGGAATATAACAAATAGCTTATCTTTTTTTTTATTGTAAAACATATTAAAGAACTCAAAAAAATGGTATCAGTATCGTTCCTAAAATTATTAAAAGATTTTATAGGTGTAAAAAAATCTGTACTTAATATTTTACAAAAAAGGTAAAGTTTATTTGTAAGAAGAAAAGGGCCTCTTTTAGACCTGCAAATTGCATGCAAATACAAATATGTTTATACACTCATTCATTTACACGAAGCTACCTTTATCTAACTCTATACAGGACATGAGGACAATACATGGCCAGGAATAATAGGTGTGGTCCATAAAACATCACAGATTACAAGAATGGGTCTATTTAACGTATTTGTCAACATATTGCTAATTGCTTGAAATCCAGCCTCTATATCGCTAATTTACTTTGATCTTTCACATCGATCGATCGAATCACATACAAGTGTTATAATATTACAACAGTTCGTCGATTTCAGTTTAAAAATATAAAACAGCCATTCCTGTCATTTTACCGAAGATGATGTCTTTTAGGTAAGTGCTCGTGCAAACACAAAGTTGCCAGAGGAAACTCATGCCCATGACTTCCTATCTAAGAGATGTGTGCAGCCACTTATAACCACCTCTCGCCCCACGCGTTATTTAGCCCCTAAAACAGCTGCTGGCGCCGGCGCACGTGCGCAAGAGTCGATCCGACGGGACGACACGATAACGCTGGCAGATGATTGGCATTTGACACGTTTACCAATCTCAAAGTAGGAACTTATTGAACGATATGTAATTCAGTATACTCTAGTTATAATAACACTGATTGTGTCCACTTGTATCGTGTCCTCATTACGAATGTCAGCGAAGGAGGAAAATTATTATTGATGCATAAACCAACGAGTAGTATAGATAGAGATCTAAAGTGTCGGCTTATCGATAAAAATATTATGGATAGAGAACTAGTAATCATTTGTTTTTTGTTTGAAGCGTTTTCATGTGGCTGGCTTGGCTTTCTTTTCAATTTCACTAACTTAACAGTCGCATTTTTTTTAAATTACGTTGTATTTTAACCTTATTTTGAAACTGATATAAGTAGCTAGTGTTTTATTTATCTTAAAAAAAACTGTATTTATAATTGTATGCGACCGTTATGTGAGTAAAATAGAAAAGTGGTTTTTGACTAATTTTGTCTAGACAAATACTGATATCGAAAATCCTTCAAATTGTTGGAATTGTACCGATAAATGAATAATATTCTGAAGGGTTGATAATGTAGTTGAAGATTTATTGTATGCATCGTTACAACCGTTGTGCGTAGGAAACGCACAGTTAAAATCAGTATTGTTAAACTTTTCAAACGAAATATCAGAATTCCCGATTCCACTATCTGAGTCTCACTCACGTATGTATGCAGTTTGCTAGAAAATGACGTCAATGTTTAAGTAACGGATATGCTATTTATATTCAAACAGAAGCGCGGCGTCGCCTTTGGCAGCCGGCCGATATAGCGGATATGCAAACTGCAAATTTTATGTTACCGATGCGCTAAAGTAGTTGGTTATTTTTAAACAAACCTTTTCTTCTTGTCCTCTAGTCTTGTCTATGAAATAAAAAAAAATACACTGTTTGATTAATATTTGCGATAAGGAAAGGACTTCAGAGTTTCTGAATATCAGGTATCTTTCGAGTTTGATATTAGGCGTTATTTTTCCTAACTGCTAATAAAATTGTTATGGTTTATTATTATTCACGGAATTTCCACCAGTTTCTTACTGTGGTTACATACACATGATAGTATGTTATTTATATGATTGTTAATAATCATTGATCGTTGTTCTTATTTTCTTTACCGATAGCATGTCGTGTTCCAGTTCTAGAGCGTGTAGAAGTGTTAGAGCACGGTGTGCGATATGTCTACCTGCTATATATCTAACTGTGACGGTGCGGTGATCGAACTCAGAAATGTATTAGCTAAATAGCTTCCTTTTCCTAGTCGTTTGTCCCACCTTTATACATAGTCGCACTGTGTTGTTGTGGAGCGTTGGACTGTATAAGTAATAATCGGATGAAAGCAGAGAATTACACGTAGCTAATATTGATTTTATACTTTAGTGTTCACAATACAATGGTAGCAATAGCAGTACAAGCACAGAAACAGGAAATAGAGTACCATTTCCTGTAAATCATATTTACTTGTTTCTAGAAAGAAACAAATCGAGAATAAGGTGTCAATAGTGAAATGTGGAGGAAAGGAGTAATGGCGTTCACTCATCTTCATGTCTATTGATCAAATAAGTTTGATGATATATGATATATTGATAGGTTTGATCAAATAGGTTAGGAAGGACATGCTACTTAACGGAAGGATCTATTTTCCATCTGCCGACTGACATGCAATCAAGCCGTTTCAACGTGAGTGTGGCGCATTACAAATATATTAAAAAAGAAAGGTTTAAAGGTGCACCCAGTAACCAACATAATGCATTAAGTCACTTGTAATATTATTCTGTTGTTATAGAAAAGAATTTGACAGCATCAGATTGTAATTATAAGTTATTCGAAGTCTCTAAGTGCATTTGGCAAGACTCGATTGATTTTTTATAATTATGTATATTTGACTGAGGGCGGTTATCAGAATCTTTTATTCTCCTTCTGTGAATTTCAAGTATTGATGATTAAATTTCTATTTACTCCCGGTAAGTCAATTTAGGCAATCTAAAAAACTTACTTTTGTATATTGTCTTAGGTCTGTGTATGGTCTTTCGACCTTCGTTATTTGTGATTTCTAAACACAAGTACTTTAGCACCACCTACGTACTTTAGGATCAAATCAATATATTTGGTTCTGTCTAATACCTTTTTTCTTTCTCATTTTTTACCTTTAGGGGTCGTTATAACACCAACTATATTAATATAAAGATAGCCTTTGATTGACGCTACCCACAAAACACTATGAATGTTTATAATTAAAAATTTGTTTCGGAAGTCGCGATAGGTAAAACGCATTGAGGCGTGGGTCGAAGCTCTGATATTTAAATGCTTATTAGTAATCGATAAAGTTAATAGAAACGCCCACAAGATGAATTAAGAACTCATGGACGATTATTTTCCTTGACCAGTATAGTATGCATGTGTACACATATTGTTATTGGGAATTACCAAATTTGACTGGGAACCAAAAAAATGTTATGGAATGTGCAAACAGAACGAAAAACCTGAAGTTTTTCTAAGTTAGGGGATTTTTGGTAATTATTCCGACCGATGGATGAAGGCTAGCAAATTATTACAGTGGAATAGAATTTAGCCGTCTAACTTAACTCTAAGATGAGCTGTTTGGATGCGCAGTACAATTTTATTCCGTTTAAAAATCCAAACTGCTTAATTCGGTATCTTCCGACCGGCCAAGATAATGTCGACCAGACTGAGTGCCAGTAATGTAAAATGAAGTCGGCCGTCAAGGTATGTCTATAGGTGCAATATTTATGCCATGTTTGTTTGTCTGTCATTAAAATGATCTGCTGACCCTGTAAAATAAGGGCGTAGTTACCAATTGTGTGTAGAAAGGAAAACTAAATTCTTATATCCATCCATACTAACATACTAATATAATAAAGACGAAGGAAGACTGTCCGTCTGTCCTCTTCACGCTTAAACCGCTGAACCGATTTAGATGAAATTTTGTATAGTTTGAGTTTGAAAGGAGATCGTTTTCATCCTAGAGATCACCTTAAAAGGGGGGTAGAATTTTGTATGGGAAATAATTTTTTTCACGCTATGTCGCGCGTGCCCATTAGTTTACTATAAAATACGTTATTCACGGATTAGTTAAAAGGACCTTTATCTATTCCGTTGTTGTATTAATGTTCAATGAGTTTAATTAAGTACAACTGATTCATTAATGTGCAAATGTGAATCATGCTAATAAATTGCTAATAAGTCATCTTATTAAACAGAATTTATGAGACAACCGCAAATTATAGTATATTGATTAGTATAATCTTGAGTTCATTAACATTGTAATTGTCCTTATTTACGGCATTTTTTTATATAGCATCATCATATAAACTATCTATACTAATATTATAAAGAGGAAGGATTTAATTGTTTGTTTGTTTGTATTGAATAGACTTCGAAATTACTGGATCGATTTGAAAAATTCTTTCTCGTTTGTAATCCTACATTATCCCTGATGAACATAGGCTATAGAGTATTTTCAAAAAAGTTTGGGTTTCGTATGAAAACTTCGATAACGTAACCCAGGGTGTGAAAAAAAAACTATCAGTTAAATAAATGTTTAAAATTATAAAAAAAAATGTGTATATAATACAAGCCTGAAAACAAAAACAATAGTCTACCTACACTACTGTTCTACACCGAAGCGAAGCGAGGGCGGGCCACTAGTTTTCTAATTAAGTAGGTTATTATAAGACAGAACTGATAAATGATAATAAAACAAATTCAAAAAGTTTAGGATGTTATGGCATTTCCTTATAAACAATAAAATTAAATGGCCCGTAAATATACCCACAGAAACTTCGTGTGCGAACATGTATTAGATGTGAGAATTGCAAATGAGCCTTTGGGTTCAGGTATAACCTAAATGTGTACCAGATTAAATCCGGACTCGTTCTGTCGTTGAATTAAAAATTTCAGTAGGTGATCTTAAATCCGTGGCACCCAAGACCGGACATGAGTTGTGGGATAACGAAAGAATGGAGGCCTCTTTTAAAAATGGGGTGTTATAGCTATTTTAGACAGTCAGTTTGAAGCCAGGATTCACACCGTCGGAATACGACATATTAATGACTATTGTTAATTGTTCAGTCGAAATATATGAACTTGATTTGAATTACGTAACCTCTTGCTCCATAAATTCTATCCACGCAAACAATGTTGTAGATATGTTTTCCATAAAATGTGTCTACACTCAGAAAAAGACTTTGAACGATGCTCCTTAGTTTATCACGCAAATACAAATGGTTACACGCGACACCACAGCCGCGTTCACAATATAAAAAAAAAAACACCATTTCGGTTTCCTGATGTCATTGACCTACTCCTGAAAAATTCACGTGTAGCGATTGCGAACATCTGTTTTCATTTGTTTCAAAATGAAGATTTCGTGCACTTTTATTTTTAGCCGCGTGACGTGAAAATGTCTTGTGCTTTCTAAGAAGCAAGAGAGGTGTAAACACAATTTTCCAACGATCGATGTACGAAGTAATTGAATCATCGTTTCTTAAGAAATAAATATTGTTTATATCAGGATTAATTAATGTTTTCCTTAAGTTCCCAATATGTGATACTGTTCTTAAAATACGTTTATACACGAATGAAGATAAATAGCTTTGAAACAATAATTTTCTGTCACTAGATAAGAATATATAGAATGATGTTTTTCGATCTTTCGTTAGTGAACATCTTGTTTATGAGTGTTCGTTATAATGTTAAAGTCATGTTTTGTATGTATGGTAAATATTTCTTTCGATGGTCTAAAAGTGTCTCCGGTCTACCTCTCCCTTTCATGTCCATTTATTAATATTTATTCATCACATTTGTCCATACCAAGACATTCGGTTATTTTCAATCTTCAATTAGGATAGTATAAGAAACTCTGAATTAAAGTTATCTTTTTTCTTTTCAGATTTCTTCCAGAAGTTATTACACATGTCCAAGGCCGAGTTTCACGCGATGTTCAAGAGAACGTATGGCATGATCTACGAACAACACTCTTATGTATTTGCGAAACTCTTCGAAGAACTCGAGAGGTAATCAGATTTATTATTTCCTAGTGTTGAGACAGTACACGATGCGATTTACGCCTATGTATTTGAACAATAGAACGATGGTCTGTATGGCATAATGAAAGTTCGCTTCATTTATTTATTGAACTAAAGGCAAGAAGTACGAATCATTCTGTATTTGAATGCAATTGAGAAGATTATTGACATCACAGTACTAAACATACTAAATAATTCTATATGCTTTTTAATACGATTAATTTTTTTTGGTCAAAGCTAGAACGATGCGATGCGACGATTAATAATTCGATACCTTCAAAATTATCACTTAAATTTCTTTATAGATTACAAGGTTCACATGTAGTCTTGCTCTAACAAACATGACAACAATTTACGAATTTAAGTATCGAACGGGTTTCCTGTAGCTGTATAGCAATTTCGCAGGATGAAATCTAGCCACATACCATTTCCCCAAGGACTTTTTGATTTTCAGCTGACTATTGGGTCTTCTGCATTACCTATTCATGAAATAAGAATTTATGCAATGTTAATAAATTTAATAGTATTTATTAATTTTAAAGATGTTAAGTTTAAAAGAAAGGACAGTGAATTTATCTTCTCCAAGATTTAGAGTTTTATGAATTACATAAAAAGCATTAATTATATCGTAATATTTTTTTTGCTCTCAGGTACTATAATGAAGGCGATGTAGAGTTTGACGCAATGATGGACAAATTCTTCGGCATTCTCTACCAGAAGATGTTCACGGTACTCAACTCCCAGTACAGTTTTGATGAAAAGTAAGTGGCGCGCACACACTGTGTCATTAATAATATCTATATTCTATAATCGTTACTGCAACTTGTAAAATTTCATAAATGAGGTATTACAATTAGTAGAATCACTATTGCAATTATTTCACTTTTCAGCTTTGATTAATTATTATGTATTCTTCACAGTTTGCGTTTATAAAATAAAGGTAGATATTACTTTAACAGTTTCTGTATCGACAACGTATTATTGTACGTAATTGATTTATAATTTCTTAATAGTATATGACAGTATACTGCACGTATTCAAACGCTTAAGTTAATTATACATAAGTAACAGTCGTCCTATACTGTTTCATGACCACAAGCTCGGTCCGCTATAATGGCTGCGCATGACATTTCCATAATGATGATATCATCTGTGGTTCACGGTAATTCAAAATAACCGTTGGACTAAATAAATTTTATTACTTACATTAATGTCACAATAAGATCTCACTAAAAACAAAAAGACAAAAAAAATCGAAATAATTTTATTTGACACGGTAGGCTCAAAATAGCTAGATTTGCAATTTATATGCAATTATATAAAGGAATATTTATAACAATAGAAAAGAGAGATACAGTTTGTATTACGAAAAACAAAAAAGAGGTAAATAATCCAAACTTGGTAGAAAATGCCTGCCTGCGCCAAATAGGATCTAAGTTCAGCATTGTGTCAGCTCAAAGAGCTGACGCTGGTTCTCAACTAGATCCCGCATTATTAATAAAACCCCAGCCCCAAATTATGTCAAAAAACGTTTCCTCCTTACAAATTATATACAATAAGAGAATAATAATAAAAAGGTCATTTAAATATCGCAATCATCATTCGCTTCTCAGATTATGCCTAATTACAGAAGCGCGGTTTTCTTATAAGCGAAAATAACATTTATATCTTTTGTTCCTGAATTCACATTATCTTTATTTCATATATAAAAAAGCGTCCAATCAATGTGTGTTGTGTGTCACACGTCAACTGCTAAAAGGCGGGACTTGAATAAAGTAATTGTGAATATAAACGATACCCTTTTACAAAGTGACGAATCGCTTTAAATAGTCCATAGGGTCAGATTACTCATCTTATAAACTTATCATAACGCATTTTTCAGTAGCTTTTATGCCTTACTATCGTTTTTATAGTTTGTTTACGTGTCCATAACAATAAAACTGTCCGCTTAAGTGTTTTATGGGCCCTCTTCTGTAAACAATGGGTTCCTTACACTTCAAGTTCGTATTGCATGTCTGAACTCTAAATAATACGAATGATTTTTTATTCAGAACATCGATTATAGTCGGGCGTTGGGCGACATTGGGTAACTGTTAGTTTATAGTATTTTATTTGTATTGAAACTCTGTCAGCATAAGTGTTCTAAACTTCTTGAATTGTAACACGATGTTATGAAAACATTTTAGATTAGAGACTATATATTTCTTTTACTTTTTTGTACATATATTTTTTTTTCTTTTGCACCCTTCTATATTTTTCTATATTATTATTCCTCTTCCACCATAGGTTGCCTGGAAGAGATTACTGTTTAGCAATAAGGCCGCCTATTGTACTCTTTCTTCTGTTTTATTTGTTTATGTCTTGTGTCCTTTGTTGTGTGCAATAAAGAATATTTATTATTATTATTATTATACATATATACATATATATTTACATCTTCTAAGACTTCTTGCATCTTTACAAACTGCCACCCTACGGCATCCACTGTACTCGACGCGATTTTGAATGTTTTAAATGCGTATTTAAGTAGCTATTATTATTATAATTTCTTGTGTTTACGCGGAATTGCATTAAAATATAAAATGCCAATATTCGATTTTAATATTTCCTGGTAATTTAGCGCATCCGTTCACCACCATAACCATACAGCACACTGAATATGTACGTATACCTTCTATGCACTGCTTAAATGCTCCTACCTCCGTCCAAACTTATGTTTAAATTGATTCTGCATAATACGATTTATTTTTACAAAGTTACGTCCCTCAAATTTAAAAAGAGATATGTTAGTTCCGGATACTGTAGGTACTGTATATCAATAATATTCATCCTGCTAGTCCACCGGCTTCCAGGTGCACCAGCACTCTTCTCTTTGGAGTAGTACATACCTATGTAGAAGTACCTGTAGATCCCTACAATTACTTATTTATGTTCAAAGCTTGATCGTTATTTTTGAGTTTTACACAGATCAGTCGGGTAGACAGGGAAGTTCTTTTTTTATTATATTTTAAAGTTTACATTGGTCCGTACCTTTTTGTCTTTATATTTTTATTTATTAAAGTCATGATCATATTTAAGATAACTTTTTTAGCTCGGCTGGTCTGGAATTTCAAGAGTACCGGTGGGATTCGAGCTTGGTTGTCCTTTGACCCTGTAATTTACGGGCCCAACGACAATATAGTCGTACTCTGTGTACATCGTCGACAACGGAGTCGAAGGGATCCACCAAGGATAACTTAGAATACTGTCTGTTCCGGTGTCTTGCCTGATGCTGGTACTGCCAAGAGATGTCCAATGGCGATCTGTATGGTTTTAAGTGGGTAGGCTTATGATCAGACACTGAGATTGGTCGCAAGTCTAGGTGTATTATTCATTTTCCCAATGTAAAAGTTAGTCAGGTTAATGTGGGTATCCATAATAAATCCTTGTATAAAGGTAATCTGAAAGCAATACAAGCCACCCAGCCTTGTTGTACCTAGGAAAGATAATAATAGTTAGACAATAAGAAAAGTTGGTGTAAATAGATTAATTCGAAGTAGGTAGGCTCGAAACTCAGGCTCGAAATAAAGAATAAAAATATGTAATGGAAAAAGACTTCATGAATTATCTCTGTCCTCATTTTTTAATTTGATGACTCGGAAACCTACAGGGTGAAAACACAAGCTCTTGCTGAGTTTCTTGCCGCTTCTTAGTACAAGGTAGATTTGTATGGGGTAGCTTCTTGACGTACACAAGTGCCTGAAAGCCTGAACTGAATAAAAGATCTCTCCAAAACATTTTCATGGAAAATGTTGCCAAGACGGGATCATGTATCACTCGTACGACAAAAAGTTATCAGATCGTACGTAGAGCCATGCTTCTATCTCTACAAGCCCTAACACTAAGACCAAATTTATCAGTGCGGTGACGGAACCGCCCCTTCTCTTCGCGTGGGTGTCGTAAGAAGCGAATGAGGGACATCGGAGCTTCCATCCGCTCTTCTGATGCTACGGTGCCTAAGGCCGTATACAGAAAGAAAGCCGAAAGCCGACCGGCGCCGATCCTTCCTACATGAAGGAAGCCGATTAAAGCAGATCAAGCAAAATGTCGGACTCATCGGACGATGATTTGGTTTTGTTAGAAAATGTTTATTTAATAATGCGAAAAACAGCTATACATCCTATAAATAGAGAAAGGAAACGTTTCGGAGAATACCATCATTTATTTGTAAAAAAAATTAAATTTGATGAACAAAGATTTTATACATATACAAGAATGTTTCAAGAAACATTTTATTACATTTTGGATTTAGTGAAAAACCGTTTGATGAAAAATTGGGGCAATTGGCATAAACAACCAATCCTTCCAGAAGAAAGACTTGTTGTCACCATTCGGTAAGTACGAAACAAATAATTTTAGCGCGTAGTTAATAAAAGATAAAGTTATTAGATTTATAAAAAGATTATAACTTAGATTGATTTAATCTAAGGATAATAATTCAAATACAAATTATTTATTATTCGGACCAGCGCGTGTCGGTCCATAGAAAAAGGATCAGCGTCAATAGGCGCCGATCGACTTTCGGCTTTCTTTCTGTATACGGCCTAACACCCGCCTGGTTTGTTACCACCGCGCGCATGGTGAAAACCCCGTTAAGTGCTTCTCGCGTGTTTCGGGGTCAACCAGCGTACAACCAGAGCTCGAGTGGAGGTTGTTGCGACTGATTCAGTCCAGGGAAGACATCCGTCGAACCGATACCGGTAGGACTGCATCGACCCGCCGTCCAGGGAGACCCGTAGAAACGGCTGTCCCGCTGGCCGCCCGTGGCACAGTACAGGGGCCCGAGCGTTCCTAACCAGTTCGTGAGGCTGCCCTACCATGTCACGCATAATCTCGGGGTGGGGGGTCGTGCCGGTTGGTGACCGGGGCGTGGGGTCCCGGCGGCCACTCCCGGGGGGTGCGGGGGCCCTTCCGTCCGGCGGGTCGGCGCATCGCCTCTGCAGGCAGTCATTCGGGAAAACAAATCTTCCTAATTTGCCAGGACTCTTCGCGACACCGCCCGCTCATTTTCACGTCTCTTTTTCAATTCCACCATGGCAGCCTCTAAAACAACTAAGTATAGCGGTGCATACCCCCAGGTATTCCAATCTCATCAGTAAGGACACACGTAACCTCTGGTTCAATCACCACTGTGCTGAAGCTGTTTCGCGTAAGCAAGCGGCATATCGTGCTTGGATCTAAGGCGCTCTTAAGGATCCCGGGGTCGATTCACTAAAAGCAGCCTATAATTTTACTTTCAAGACCTGTAAGAAGGATTACAGCGGATGCCCAGAGCGTTACACGTGTTGGTCACGAACTTATAACGCATCCTTCGGGCTCCCGTAGCTATTGGCGTTTGGCCAAGGCCGTGCAAAAGAACTTCTGCCAGCTCTCGCTGCCACCTCTGAGATGCCCTGACGGAACACTAGCTCATCAAGCCACGGGAGAAAGGCGATTTACTGGCAAAACTCTTTGCAGCTAACTCCAGAATCGATATTTGCAATGCACTGCCACCATCATTACCTCATTGTGGCACAACGATGCCTGATATTAAAATCAGGCAGCATGAGGTTCGTGTCGAATTGCAATCACTCGACATCCGGAAAGCTGGTGGACCTGATGGCATCCCATTAGTAGTACCAAAAAAATGTGCAGCGGAGTTGTCTTCCGCTTTCACGCGCTTGTACCAATATTCATTCTTTGGGGCGTGTGCTGGAGACTTGGAGAGATGCCAACGTGCAACCGGTGCCCAAAAAAGGGGATCCGTCAGACCCGGTAAACTACCGGCCAATAGCAGTCACCCCAATAAAGTCCTAGAAAAGGTTCTTAACAACCATCTGACCCACTACCTAGAGGATGAATCCTTGATTAATGATCTTCAATATGGTTTTAGACCCAAACTATCGACGGGTGATCTTCTAGCGTACTTGACTCATATCTGGGGTGAGGCTATCGACAAGCGGGGCAAGTCGTTGGCTATCAGCCTTGACATTGCCAAGGCGTTCGTCAGGGTCTAGCACAAAAGCATTTTCTCCAAGCTTCCGGCATACGGTCTGCCGGCACAGTTCTGTTCTTGGGTAGCTGACTTCCTGCATGAACGTAGAATTCGTGTCCTTACGAATGGTAACAGTTCGCGGTTCATGTCAGTGAATGACGGCGTTCCTCAGGGCTCCGTCCTATCCCCCACTATGATTCTAAAATTCCTTTTGGGAATATTCATTGCGATGCATACGATAGTACAGTGCATGCGGGGTATCTCGGACAAGCAGCGGCTGGGCAGGCGGTAACCAAGGAGAAACGGGAGAATCTTGTCATTGAATTCAATCAGGCTTTGGACCATATTTCTGAATGGGGTACCAGGTTTGGTTGAGTTCAATGCTAACAAAACCCAGGTCTGCGCTTTCACGGCAAAAACGTTGCCATTCCTTTCATGTCTTGGAGACCTGAACAAGGTTTATTTCAAGGTTTTTTTCGGCGTTTTTTCACGCCCGAGCAATTTAACTGTGCTTGTTGTATAAGGAGCAGGTGCGGTCTTGCGTGGAAATTTGCTCGCAACTCTGGGATGACTCCACCAAGTACTTGTTCGATACCTTGGATGGGTTACAGCGGCGCGCGATCCGCATTATAGGCGATGAAGAGGTGACTAAACACCTAGAGCCTCTACAATTACGCCGTGACGTGGCGTCACTAAGCACGTTCTATCGTCTGTACCACAGCGAGTGTTCTGAGGAGTTATTCTCTCTTATCCCACCTTCCCCTTTCCTTCATTGGACCTCGCGCGCTGACCTACGTTGTCACCGACTAACTGTTGCCACAATTCCAACGCGTACAAAGAAATTTGTTGACTCATTTTTTTGTTGCACTATCCATAGATGGAATGCGCTGACCGCTCACGTATTCCCTCCCTCTTACAACCTGGGATTCTTTAAAAGAGGCGTGAAGAAGCAACATGCAGGCCGGCAGGGTGAGGATGGCTGGTGTGGCAGGTGAACTGCTGTATCAGCTTTCGCGTCTGGACTTCACCGTTACTTATATAACTCGAGATTTTTTTATGTGGATAATCCAAACCCTACTTATAAAGGTCCACTAAAATGACGAAGTCCTTCGGGAAAAGTTAGGTGGAGCCCTTGCACTTTGCTTGGCTCGTCTTGTCGTGTTGGTGGGGGGCACGGTTGCGTTGATATTGAATTCGAATTTTGAATTTGTATAAGTTATAAGGAAGGTGAATACGTGTATACATACTAAGTGATAGTGAAGAGGTAAGGTTAATTGGGATATCAAAAAAAAATCAATGATATAAATTAGCAAATGGTGCATAGAAATAAGCTTGAGTTTACTTCAGTGACATATTTAACAAGTTTTCTAGATGTGATATTATAAATACCATAACAAAGGCTGAACAATACTGTATACTTAACAATTTAACTAACAGTTTCCACAAGAATTCTCTGTAGGTAGGTACATTACCACAAAATAACAAATGAATCACATTCTTAATAAAATAGGGGCTAATAATTAACGTTGTTAAAGTTCTCTCGATCATTAATATCGATTAATCGTGTAGGTTCATTATGTATCTACATTATAAAAAATCTAAAACGGAAACAAAACAATAATATCCTAATAGTTATCAATGGTATAAAATATCAAAATTGCTAAAATAAAAAAAATCTCTTCATTGTTTTACGTTTATTTACTTCTATCAAATAATACGATAAATTTCACTCCGGTAATAAGTTTGCGTCCACGGAGCACGGATCTGTATACAAACACACGCGACCCGTAGAACGCCCAGTTTCGTCTCTCCCATGCACCCAAAACGGGCCCCTCAGGTGTCGCGCGATCTCGCAAATTAAGATGCCTACTGGATGCAAGGTAATCATCGTAGAGAATTGATAAAAACTTTTTTAAATATATATAGGAAGACGCAATAAAATCTGTAAATTGAACCCGAAATATACATTGCAAAATATACACTGCACGGTAGCACCCTCCAAATTCCGCACGGTCAATGGTTGCACTATGAAATACGTTAAAAAGCATTCTGGTGATGAAATTGAGTCCACGCCAAATTTTTGCCCATGCATTCTATGCATGAAAAGACGTCTTTGCACCAAAAATGAGGCTAGGTTAATCTTGCGTCCGTATACCGGACGCATCAAGTCGGTCGGACGCAGGATCAATAGCAAAAATCGCCATATAAGACGCAACATGATCAGCAAGATGTATATATATATATATATATATATATATATATATATATATATATATATATATATATATATATATCTCAGAAGCCACTTACTATTCATAGCTCTTAATGAATATTACAATCACCGAAGTCTAAATAGGATTATTTCGATTTGTACCGTTGTATTGGAGGAACCACAGATAATGCTTTCCTACCATCTGTAAAATCTAACGAAACGACGTTACCTGCCTTCGGTCTGATTTATTTGTCTGGTCAAGAGAGAGTAAAGTGCCCAGTTAAATCCCGGAATTATTTCGTAACTGTACAGGGTTAAAATTTAATACCATATATCTGGAGTTTTTAACCTAACCTAACCTTTAAGTTACCGATTGTATTTTTAGGTGACCATTCATAAATTTTTTTACAGATCATTTAAATATTTTTAAAGTTTAGCGATGCGATAGCATCACCGTATCTGACGAAGAGTATATTCCGCAGGTACTTGTCGTGCGTGAACGAGCACATGCGCGAGATAAAACCGTTCGAGGACGTGCCGCAGAAGCTGTCGGTGCAACTGCGGCGGGCTTTCGTCGCGACGCGCACATTCCACAAGGCGCTGCAAGCCGGCGCAGACGTCGTACGGAACATGATGCAGGTAACTTACCTTCACCATTGTTAGGATATTAATGTCCTCACTGTTGGCGCCCGGGGCTTTCCCTATGGATGGATTAGTGAAATTGGACCATGGCCGACGTGGCCCAGTGCGGATTGGTGGGTGCTGACGACGATGCAGATGCAGCCAGGACCCACGGCTTAGCGTGCCTTCCGAAGCACGGTGGAGCTCGAGATAGTTGATTTTTTTGTAACCTATCCAATAACCGACCACTGGGAAAGTTGCTTAACTTCACGATCGCACGTTTGACGAACGCGCTAACTATATGCACCATCGATTTCCTCTTACTCCTTACTGGCTCCTCAACTAACATTACTGTTTTCCTAAATGGTGGGTATTTTTAAAACACTTATGACCGTTTAGAAATCTAACCCAGATCATAGACAAGCTAACAAAAGCTATGTTGTCATTTTTATACATATGCCAGAGATTTTGCGAATTCCACCTGTTATTAAGCGTAAGTGAAGTCCATTTGCGAAGATAGATGATGTGGCACAAAGCCATCCTCGCCAGCTCTAAAAACAACAACACCACCAAGTAGTGTTTATTTATAAAGTGTGTTATTTCCCCAAATGAACATTCAATTCGAGCGAAAGCCTGAGCCGTAATTCGTAATTCTCTTTGCCTTTGAAAGTATTGTAATATGTAATGGGTTTATTTTTTTAATGAATTATTTGACACAGTACCAATTGTGGGATTTTTTTATGGGCCCACTTGGACCAAAGTTCTTATTTCAAATATAAAATGCATCGGTCCTGTTTCAGCCTCATGCCATCTCTATTTGAATTATAACAATTGACACGGAGAGAATGATGCACTGAACACAATTAAGCCTTAATTTGAATTAAGAACACTATACAAGTGGTCAATAAATTATTATTTGTCATTTTCACAAATTTTAAACCCAAAATGCCTTCAATCGTAGTAACATGTGTAAAAATAGAATTGATAACTTTTAAAACAATGAGATGTTACAAATTCTAAATAAAAGCAATGAGGTGCATACAAATGTAAATTGCGACACTGGCGATATATTTAAACATGATGTTGTACTAAACTTTTGATCAAATAATTCAATCAAAGCTGGAAGTTTATTATTTGACTGTCTGAATACAGATTCTTGTTTTTACTATTAAGGCATTCTTATGTGTTTCAAGAGCAACATGAACAAACGACAGCTAGTAGCTGTCCTCTCCATAGTTGATATAAGATATTTTAACGAAGCCTGATTGCACAATTCACGTGCACACTTTATAACTTAATTGGATAATAAACATTAATTTTCTCTGTAATATTGTCCATTAAAATGTGTGAGCGGCTATGAGAACACATTCTTGCACGACTTAACAGCGCGGCCCAATAGTTAGCAGTTATTTAAAAACATTTTTCGTTAGCTTTATGGAGATTGTGGTAGGTAGCTTTATAGTGTTCATTAAATTATTATAAGTTATGAAAAAGGAGTTCGATGGTGCATTCGGCCTGTGCTCGTGAATGTTAAGCAACTTTGCAATGGTCGCTCATTGGATGGGTGACCAAAAAACAAAATTATCTGGAGCTCCTCCGTGCTTCGGAAGGTACGTTAAGCCAGACAGCGTGGTGGGTCACTCACGAGCCAGTCTTTCTGTTGCTTCCGTAGCAAAGGCCTGTGCTCCTGCAGTGGGGACATTAATAGACAAATTCGTATTGCCTTGCTATTGCCAAGGAAATATCGACTTTAAGGTCAACCAGCATAGTAAAGTTTTTGTAAAATATTGAAAATGTATTAGTCACAGTAAAGCGTTGATGTCACCCTTAAAACGAGCATGTTTGCAAGGAGAATAGTACTACCATCTGTTATATTACATTCTCGATGACATATGTGTACCGTCGATCAGAGCCGAGAGGCATCAGAATGGCAACATTATTCAAATATGGTGGTTCGCACTCCGCATAACTTTGAGAGATATCTACGCACGTATAAAATTATTACCGCAATCTCAGCGGGTTACCGTATGTCACCTTCAAAGCTGAGAATACATATGTTTTGCATGAAAATTAAAACAAAATATATTTAGCCAGACAGTGGCCTAGATACCTATTTTTTGTTAATCCAGCTGCATTCAAATGTACTCGACTACTCTTTGAATAACCTAATTATGATTATTTTCAAACTTTTTAAAATCCTTGAAATGTTTAACAATCGAATCTAATATAAGTACGTTATCTAAATAGCTTGGTTGAAAATTACGATCGCAATATTAAGTTAATGAATATTTATTGGTCAAATTTATATTCGTTGTAATTAATTATGCTTCAATCAATAACATTTTGTCGAAACGTATAGGTACTCAGTCTTTAAATCGACATCAAGATTGTGTCATGTCCAAAATTAACTCGCAAATGGACTTTATTAGAACCTTATCTCTTTAAACTAATATAATATTAAATTATGCTATTGAAAGGATATTGATGCTCTTCTGTGTTCAATTAAATTTACATTCGAGACTATGTCGACCTTCGGCTGTTGAAATTCCGACTCTAAAGATGAATCATAATGGGTAACTAACCGCAAATTAATTTATCGTCCATTGATCTCGTTTGGCGCCAACTATTAAAATATTTCGTGTATATTTTTCAGCAGCACCGCTATTCTGTAAGAACAAACTCATTTTTCACTGCGGAATCCGCGTTGTATTACAGCCGCTGATAAAAGACTTGGATTTCTAATTTTGAATTGAGTTTTTTACTTTTGTCTAGTATTGATTATCAATGCTGATGTGACAGTGATAGTGAAAGAAATAGAATAGGCCAGCTGAGAGCTTTACCCCGCGGGTCAACGGATATGGTAGATTGGGAAACTTTACTATTACCTACTAATTATTCCCTAAATATGCTTTTCGTCCAATACCACGTGATTGTCTTATGTTTTATGCCAATTCCTCGACTCGAGGGCTCTTGACTGAACGTATGGAGTTTAAGAAAGTTGCTTGTTTAAAATACCCAGAATATTTTATTACTGAGATTTTTAAATACATTTTTTGATGTGTAACATCTTTCCTCTCGCTTTTCTGCAATTTGTGGGAGTGATTTCGTGAAATGGGACGGAAGTGTGTAACAGGAAGTCGCGAAAGCGCGCGATATTGAAGATTCGGTACTTGCATCATCCTTGAAGGGGATTAAAAATGGGGTAGACTTTTGTATGGGAAAGCAATTTATCCACACGGCACGGTCTCACGCGGGTCCTCACTTCTATATAAAGGTGCTATCCCACGATATGTGTTGTCGCGGGCGAGGCCGCGGCTTCGCCACGGAAACACACACGGTTGCCAAACGTATTATAGAGATTTAGCAGTCTGTAAATGCTACGAAGTGATGATATGAATAAGGATGCATTGAGTGATAGCGTGGACATAAATTTACTTTCTGATAATATTTTTGATTTTTGGAACAGTCAACATTGTTGAAATCTCATATAAAAGTTTAAGAGATTTCTATTTACCTCGTATCATGTATAGATACTGATAAATATCGAACGTTAAGAGTTCTCATACGTTTAGCGTTTAGCGCGGCGCGGCCTCACCCGCGCCAACACACGTCGTGGGACAGTGCCTTTATATGACCGTATAGCATGAACAGACTCGGACAACTCGTAATTGTATCACAGTTCTCGAGAGTGAGTGGCCAGTATTTGTTGTTGTATACTCGTGGCGAGTATTTGTCGTCGTATAGATCACTCGCGGCTAGGGTTACCATCCGTTCGGATAAGTCCGGACATGTCCGGACTTTTTCGGATTTTTTATATTACATTGAATATGAATAATAAAAGTACACATTGGTTTAAATACAATGGTATAATTGTAACTAAGTGAGTAATGGTACCAAATTGTGACTAATAGGTCCGGACTTTTTTCGAAATGTAAGGACTTTTGAAATTCCTAAAGGGTAACCCTACTCGCGGCTCACTCGACGATGACCTCAGCAGCGCCTGAATCACTTGATTTATTATCTTATAAGGCTAAGCACTCTTCAGATGGTCTGGCTTTATTGTTCTTGTCTCGCAACACTATATTTGGAATTACATTCATTGTTGGTTATGATGAGTATGACACATTTATTTCTTTTGAAAAACGATGTCGTCTCATTTAGTACACGTGATGAATTGTTTAATATAAAAGTTGGGAGAGTGTAAGACAGGAAAGTGACCGCTTCTAACTCGTTTGTGTTTATCGTAAAACACTGTCACACACACACGGTCTGAGAAAATATTAGACAGATGTTCTATTACTATTGTGACAGGATTGTAATGGGCTCAAGTGTAAAAATGTGAGATTTCATTTGATAATACACTGATGATTTCAAACCCTATTAGCCTACGCAGATACTGTAAACATAGGTATTTTATTTTCAATAGTTTTTCTCTCTTATCGTCCCAATATAGACATTGGGGGTAAGTTTTGTATGGGTCATATCGTCGAGACATACATCTGGACGAAATGAGAACTGGGAAAAATACCCACTTATTCTTGTCGCTCGATCGCGCAGGTGGTTAGCGCGTTCAGTCGCGATCGTTGAGGTTAAGAAACTTTCGCAGTGGTCGGTCGTTGGATGGATGACCAAAAATCTTCCATATCGAGTTCCTCCGTGCTTTGGAAGGCACGTTAAGCCGTTGGTCCCGGCTGCATCTTCAGTCGTTAGCACCCGCCAATCCGCACTGGGCCCGTGTGGTGGGTAATGGACCAATCTCCCTATTCCATCCATAGGGAAGGCCTATGCCCCAGCAGTAGGGACATTAATATGTTGATGATGATGATGATGATCCTTGTCGCGCTATGCTCCCAGCAGGCGAGTAAGACCACAACAAGCCTTTCACATTTAAAAAGCACTTGATTTAGTCTTCTAGTTGCCGGAACTCGCTAGTCTGGATTCTGTAGATACAAACTATCGAGAGGGGGCGAAATTGAGATGAAATGTTTTATTCATAAACTTCTCCCAATTTCAAGTCCATTTACTTTTATTTACGCAACTAAAGCTGACTTTCTTTAAATATCAATCAATGTACAATTGCACATGTTAAAATTCCTCAAAGGTTACAGTAATGGTTTAGGCGTTGAAAAGACAGGTAGACACAGTTCTCTTTCCTATTATAACATCAGTGCGGACAAGAGCGTACACCATACATGAACACTATCTGGCACACTCAGGCCCACGATAATCAAACAAAATTCAAGGGTTTTTACCGAAAAAGTACAATGTTTTCACATGTTCTGTGTGTGACTGACAAGGAACACCCCGCTGTCGAACCTGGTACCTACCTGTTTCCTTCGCAGCAAACTTCAAAGGCGTATTTACCCTGCTGCTGAGCTTCAGGGTGAGGGGTATTCGTGACTGAGTTATAATTTGATTTAATTCACAAATTCGTAGCCTAAGCAAAAACTTGACGCATCCTAGATTCTTGTAGTTATTATTGGCACTGTAAGGAAGAAGATTGCCCATCCCTGTCCTAAAGCATCCTTCAATTTGCTCGCAGGTAAAACTTACATCGGAATGCGTGACGGCCTGGTCCCGTATGCGGTTCTGCGGCAGTTGTGCCGGCGACGATACGCCTGCGTGCAGTCGGTATTGCCACAATGTGCTCCGAGGCTGTCTGCCCGCGCACGCGGACCTGGGCGACCATTGGGACGCGTATGTCGGTGAGTCCATGGACAAATTACCTCATATTCACATTCCATCCGGCTCGAAGGACCATGTTTAGTGTCCCGAAAAGGAGGTTGCACTAACTAAAGAATCAAACAACTGTTCCAATTTCAAATAGAGAGAGAGAGCATTTATTACACCTACATAAAAACTACTTATGTTTCCGATTATATTGAATTGCGTTACCTTTTGACGTGACAACGTCTTAAATTAGGTTGCGGCTGGGAGTCACTTATGAAAAAGTGTAACGCTCGGTAACGTTACGATGAGTTTAAGTTTACATGTACAATGTTTTAGTAAACAAAATATATTTCTATAGTTAAAATTTGTGCAATTCTTATTTTCATTCAATTCCTTGTTCCTATTGTGCAATTTAATTATATTCATATCAATAAATATTCTACCGAGAAAAAGACGTTGTCACGTAAAATCTTCGCCCGTAAAACCGACTTTACAGGCAACCATTTTTTGTTTTAATGGCCATGCCAATATCTATATAAACCTGCAATCTAGAATACAAAAAAAAACTAATTATAAATAAATAATATAAAAATAATAATTTAAACTCTTGAGAATTTCGATTGATGTTTTCACTTTACTTTCCTATATAATATGCGAGTGTCATAGCTTATAAAGATTTATGAGTGCTTGTAACAGATGAGATATTACAGTTTGAAGCCATATAAGACATTAAGCTCGGATGGTCTTTTGAATTTGATTGAAAGGATCATCCAAAGTAGCTCCAAATGGAAGACGACAAACATAACAATATGTTTAGAGATGTATTTTCAGAAATGATCCTATCAATTTACGTCCTTTTCTAATAAAACCATTGGTATTTTACAGAGGCTATTGACAAAGTGGCTGATAGGTTACTCGGACCTTTCAACATAGCGATGGTTGTGGAGCCTATAGACATAAAGATATCTGAGGCGATCATGAGCTTCCAAGAGCACAACCAGGAGATATCGCAGAAGATATTCGCCGGTTGCGGGAAGCCAGTCCTCGGCGGGGGAGGCGGCGGTGCCGGACCGTTCTTTGCACCGGACCGGAGTAAACGTGCCGTCCGCCAATCGGATTACAGCTTGAATAGAGATAACGACATTGATGATTTTGAAATCGAAACCTCTTTTGAGAGCGTTCGCGATGATCCCAGGTTCGCGTTCAGAGTTCCAGAGATCAAGCGAGCGACACAAGAGTTGGCTGAACAGGCTAAGCTCAGGGAACGATTTTTGCAGTACATGAGGGGCAATATGGACCTTAAGGAATACGAACAATACGAACATGAAAGAAGGCGGAGAGACGCCGAGCCGGAGCCGGCGGCCGCTAGCTCTGAAATCGACTACAGAGCATTCGATTTTGATGGGAAGAGGGGATCAAAGAAGAAGAAGCCTTCGGCGAAATCCGACGACGTTAATGGTGAGTTATCCTAACATTTTGTAGATGTATTATCGATTAACGCAATTTATTGTCAATCGTGTATCTATTTTATTATTTGCTTTTGACGTATTTCTCCATTACTTTTATCCATGTGATAGTAATTTGCAATCTATCAACTAATTTCATGAAATAAATGAATAAGATTCAAAATTGTAGTTACTTACATTTTACTCAACTCAATTCGAAATAACTAGAAAGTTAAATTCGCATTTATCCAGTGCAAAACTTTTCTTTTAGAAACTAACTTTACTCAGTTAATTTGCAACCACCTAATAGCCTTTTCGGTAGTTTTATTATTTTTATCGTTGCTCAATAGGTGCGGGTGCTAGCGGGGGATCTGGTGGTAACTCAGAATGGGGCGGAGCGGCGTTAGAGAGATTGGTACGAGAGGCTCGCGCTAGGCTTCACACCTGGAGGCGGTACTGGGCGCAGCTTCCCGCGTTATTGTGTGCTCCAGTTAGTGTCACCAGCGCGCCTTGCTTCAATGGCACTGCTGTCGCTAGGTGAGTCTTCACTTTTATTTATAGCAATGCTTCTACGGATGTATTTTTCTTAGAATTAAAAGGGCCATGTTCCGGGACAGCATGCGAGAGGTGGTGCATTGGCGGTACACCGAATTAAAATCCCTAAAACAGGAAAGTTGAGGCGACAGATTTTAAATTACGGTCTGACCGTGATAAAAAGGAAAGTTGGAAAATTTTGAACTAATCTAAGTTTATTTATTATCTCACATTCATACATAAAGATTATAAATAGAAAGAGAGTGCCACAAGGGACAGTTCTTGCACCCATCTTTTTTCCTTCCAATTATACCTCTTTTTAAACAATTTAACTACTAATATTATCAACTACTATCCCAACAATCTTTTGTTTCCTTTACAGTCATAAGTTTGATTGATTGAACTATTTAATACAACTTAATTACCATCTCTTATTATCAAAACATGATTTATTGTTATGATCAAAATAGATTGTATCTTTTCTTATCTTAGTTAACCGACCGATCTAGTATACTTTGTCATTTTTTGACTTTTGTTTTAATATATAATAATATATAACGTTCCCTAAGTGAGGAGATTGTACGTACTTATTTAATCCTTATTTCATCATCAGTGCAGTCCTGTCAATGTAATTTAAGTGTCACAAGATCTTAACAGAAGTGCTCGCTTTAAAATGAGTGTCTAAATGAAAGACCGTAGTATCTGGGATGTTTACTGCTCGGAAGCCAGTTAAAAGTGTACTCGAATTCGGGCACCCGAAGGTATATTTACACTGGAAAACGGTGACGGGTAACCAAAACAAAAACTACCCGAATACGGCGGTACTCGACTCCGTCCATTTACACACACTAAGTCGTTTACCCAAATTCCATTAGCACTCGTAATCCAAATGTAATCGCGCCATTAAGTTTTTTAAATTGTTTGCAAGCCTACATTCGCCTAAGTGGCTATAATATGGCGCTGTCGCATTGCATGTTATCTACTATATAAAAATAAGTCGGGTTTTCCTTCCTGACGCTATAACTCCAGAACGCACGAACCGATTTCCACGGTTTTGCATTCGTTGGAAAGGTCTCCGGCTCCGTGAGGTTTATAGCAAAGAAAATTCAGGAAAAAATAAAAAAAAATCGTTTCCTTTTAATCACAAAACGAAATGTTACATAAAACGAAGCTATCTGGTGGCGAAACGGAGTTCGCTGGTTTTGCTAGTATGTTATAAATTTACGTGTTCTCGTTGCAGTTACACCCTAAGCGCTGCTGGGTCAGGGGCGGCCGGCCTCGCCAGCAACCCGGAGGTGCGGGGCGGGGCTCTCGGGGCCGGCGCCGGCGCCTCCGCTCGGGCGCTGCAGGACAGACTGCGCGCCCTCACCGCCTCCCTGCGCGACGCCTACAACGGGGTGGAGACCGCCTGGCGCGACACCAGTCAGTACCGCACTACATACACTATATAGGGCTAGCCAGCACCCCGGAGGTGCAGGGCGGGGCTCTCGGGGCCGGCGCCGGCGCCTCCGCTCGGGCGCTGCAGGACAGACTGCGCGCCCTCACCGCCTCCCGCCTACAACGGGGTGGAGACCGCCTGGCGCGACACCAGTCAGTACCGCACTACATCTTTATTATATAATTCTTCTGTGAGTGTGTATGTCACTGAACTTCTCTTAAACGACTGGACCGATTTTGATGAAATTTTTTGTGTGTGTTCAAGGGGATCTGAGAATGGTTTAGATTCACAATTTTGTCCGCTGGACAACCCCTATTTTTTTAGGGCGGTACGAAGTTCGCTGGGTCAGCTAGTATACTATATAGGGCTAGCCAGCACCCCGGAGGTGCGGGGCGGGGCTTCTCGGGGCCGGCGCCGGCGCCTCCGCTCGGGCGCTGCAGGACAGACTGCGCGCCCTCACCGCCTCCTTGACTTGATTATTCCAAGGCTTTCGATTCTAAAGATGTTATTATTTTTTTTGTCGAAACTAGCAAATTATGGTTTTGATTTGGAAGCAATTAAATGGTTTAATGGCTACTTAACTAAACGGTAACAGTGTGTTAATGATGGTCGAACAGTGTTATCGGACAATACGACTATATATAAGGGAGCGCCACAAGGATCGGTCTTGGGACCAAACTTATATTATTTGTACTCTGCTGATATGCATACTCCGCTAGGGCTCAGCAGAACAGACTGTGGGCCCTCACCGCCTCCCTGCGCGACGCCTACAACGGGGTGGAGAATTAATATATACTTCCATACTAATATTATAAATCCGAAAGTCTGTCTGTCTGTTAACTCTTCATGCTTAAACCACTGAAATGAAATTTGGTATATAGAAAGTTTCAAGTCCCGGAAAAGGACATAATGTAGTTTTACACCTAGAAATTAACCTTTAAGGGAGTGAAAAGAGGGGTGGAAGTTTGTATAGGAAATCAATATTTCCACGCAGACGAAGTCGCGAACACACCACTAGTGTATTTGAATGAGGACCAAAATAAGGTTTTTTTTTCCGCTAAGCCATTAAACTACAGTATACATAACAGTAGCTGGGACTTTGTCTTTATACTACATATAAATAACTAGCGGCCGCTCGCGACTTCGTTCGCGTTAACTTTAGTTTTTTTGAAAATCCCTCAGGAAACGAACATTTTTTCGGAATAAAAAGTATCTTATGTCTCAATCCAAGTCATAAACTATATGCGTACCAAATTTCATCCAAATCCGTTTAGTAGTTTTTGATTAAGTAACAAACATACAAACTCACATTTATAATATAAGTATACTGCTTTGAGTATGTTTTTAAAGCTCTTACGAAAATTTGTTTTTCCTAATGCTCATTTCCGATATTTTTAACTGTTCGTGCAAGATTAACTCTCAATTTTTCACTTAATCGAATCTAATAAATGTTTTACGTTGCCACAGACACCAGTCCGCAGATGTCGCAATCGCGGCAGGATCTAGTAGATTCCGGCTCTGGATCCGGTTCCGGCGACCGAGCCGACGATGACGAATCAGACGACGATGAAGATTACGGCGAGATTGGTAACTACCCGCATTTAATAATAATTAATGTTAATTTTAAGCACAATAAGTTCATCCTCTTAACTTGAATAGTTGTATCAGAACCCTTCAATGAATCATAAAAATATATAATCATTAATGAATTTAAATAATAGTAATAAACAAACATAATTAACACTCATAGTTTTACACAATAAATTAAGTTTTAGTAATGCTTAAAAAATAAAAACATAACTATAAATGCTATTTCTTCTTTCAAATGTTTAATACTTGAAAAAGTATTCATTTGACATTGTGGGTTACGTACAATGCGAAGAGATGGCGCTGCCTTGCAGCTTAAGGGTAGGAAAATTTCGACGCGGCCGTCAGGGCCGCGGTAGCATAATTGGTCAGTACATTCGTCCGGATTGCGAAGGGTGCGGGTTTGAGTCCCGTCTGCTGCCTGGTTCGCGTGTATTTTTTTCTATTAAAACTTTTCTTTACAATAAATTAATATAAATTATAAAAATAAAATTATATCTTTATTATAATACGTTATTGTTGTATACTAGTCTCCTTTCAAATATAATAGAGAACACGAAGCAGTTGCTACCTTGGTTATCGCGTTGTTTTTATGTCATTTTTGATTATTGAATAAATGCTATGAACATAATCTACTGATTATTATTAAACAAATTGGCGACGATGGCCAATAAAATAGAAAACAATTCAAACTGCCTTCCTAAGCCGGAGGCAATTTTTGGTCACCCATCCCATACCTTTGCTAAAGCTGCTTAACTTCAAGGATTGCAGACAAAAATCGTTAATCATTGCGCCAACGATGAGGTCGTTGGCGCAATGATTAACGATTTTTTATGTATAGGTCAACTTAACATTTCAAATATAAAGAAAATTTTACTACAAAAATTCCACGTGGACCAGGCAGCAGACGGGACCCGAACCCGCACCCTTCGCTATCCGGGCGAATGCATTGACCATTATGCTACCCGCGTCCCAGAGGGTCGTGTCGAATTTTCTCTAGTATTTCTTAGACTTCAAGGCAGCGCCATCTCTTCGCATTGTAGGTAACCCACAATCACATATAATAGAAATTGCAATTATAATTATACATATTTTTCTAGTAAAAATTTCTTTACATTTAAACATCCAACAGTTAAATGCTTAAGAAAACAAAATTATATCTCAAATATATTTTGTCTCCATAGGTTCAGGCCATATACCAGAATTCGAGGAGCCAACAGAAACGGAACGGGAACCGGAAACGGCGCCGCCGCAACCGGAAACACCTTTCGTGCCCAACGTCATTGACGGGCCCGGCACCAACAACGTCAATGTTCGAGGCCGCATCGCCGACGACATTATCCCAGTAGATACCGCGGATAGCACCGCCGATATCTCCCCGCAATCCGCGGATAAGCCCCAAGAATCCGCACCCGTGGACAGAACGCTAACGGGCTCAGCGCAAAGGCCTTCCTTACAAAAGGCTCTATTCACGTACGCTTTGCCCGTAGTTTGCGCATGGTTCGGTACCATAGTTACGGATCTGTTTTAAATTAAATCAGTGGTGATCTCAAACAGTGCGATCTATTCTATGTGAAAAACTTTGTGATTTCAAGAAATCAAGCGCTCGAGTGTTTCATGAGAACTGTGAAGAGATAAACGTGCTTCGGATAGTCAACTGTGTTTTCTTAAGAGTTGGTAGTGATTCTAATCAGTTCGTTGGTTTTTTCAGTCTGTGTGTGATTAAGAGAACTTGCAGTTTGTTATTTTGAAAATTTTGGATGTTTTATATTCGACAATCAGATAGACAATAGTCTATTTATTCAGCACTTAAACATGGTGGTTGATTACAACTAGTATCCTCTGTTAATACGCAGAAGCGTTTAATCCTCAATATAAGATGTATGCTTAATACAAGTCAATAAGATTTGGAAAGTATAATTGTCTAATTTTGTCGACATCTTTATATTTAGTAGCTTCGGCTACTGGTGCTACTGTGAAAATATTTAATACAAAAGGAGACAATGATAGTTTTCAAATATTTGCTCAACTCACAATAATAGATACTCAAATGTTGAATTTACTTGAGTGAGAGTTCAGTTGGCTAGTCTTGAGTTTATAAGTGAATGTGTTTTAAGAACCATTGTAACTATCCACTTTCATGAAAACACAAAGGGTTAAATAGAGGGTTTATTGAAAATTTTGATGTAAAAAAAACAGTGGAATAGTGAACAACTGGTTTATAGTTAGCCTAGTCAGTGTGAGCTACTGTGATATAGTTGGGATGGACTTGACCAATGTGCACACGAGTGAAAATAAATTGTTATATACCTGGACTTCAATTCAACGACAATAATATGAAATCTTGTACTACTTAATATTTATTTGATTCTTTACACTAAAGTTTCATCTGAAAATGCACTTCAAATGTTTGTGCACAAGGAAATTTATCATATTTATTTTATAAAATGATGGGACGTTTGTCTTTGTAAATATCAAGTGTACATTATAATTAGATAGTGAATATTATGTTACTTTTACATGCATATGTATGGTGCGTATATGATTTTATACTGTTTGTGATTTCACACTTTTTTTTGTTATTATATATCATAATAATATATAATTAAATTAATCTTTGCTCCATACTAATGATCTACTTTTTACTATATCAATAGAATAAAGACCAGGACAACTGGATACACTTGCACTTCAAATGTTAAATGTATCTACCAATGAGTCCCAGACTTTATATATGCGTGTCTGTATTATAATGATGTTTGGATGGTTAAAATAAATGTATATAATAACTTAGTCATAACATTTATAACGTAAGAGACTGATTTGCTTTCGATTATTTGGTAAAAATTAACTATTTCTATTTCATTTTTTTGATAAGAATGAATTGTGTTTAATCGACTGATCTATTGATAATGGCATTTCTTATGTTATTGGTTAATCGGGCGATTGTTATGTAGTGATGTATTATTTATACAAGTTTTACGCCAAAAATTCTTTTAGACATTTAAATCGCCTACTTATTTTAATATTCTTAATGAAAAAATGTATTAACAAATAATCAATCGCCCATCACTAGCACTTATAAATTATTTATTCAACAATTATTTTGGCATCAGCTTTACTTCGCTAGTTAACTTTATTCTATAAGTTATATCAGTGTAATGGATTAATATTTAGTTTATGTTCATGTGAATATTGAATTGCCACCAGTTGAATGTAACGGTTTCTTGATACTGCAACATAGTGCTTAGTAATTAGTTAAATATACTTAACAGTGTTTTAAACAGTATCAAAGAAGATCTGTTAATTTCCTGCTTGATAAATTTGGAAAATGCATATATGCAGGAAATTAAAGCTTGAAAATAGCAATTCATCAGGTTTTGTACGGTTTATTAGTCTATTTAACTTTCTTGATAATTTAAACTCCCGTAGTCATGCACTTTATAACGGAGCATATCTTCCTAAAGGAATTATACTTTAAACAAGATATTCACAGTATTGTGGCATTTTTACTGATTATCACATAAAAATGCTTGCAGAGAGTACAGTCATGCAAGTTACGGGGACCAATCATGTATATCAGTGTGATGTGCCATCTACTTAAGATTAATTTATACATATGATCATATTTGTAATACTTAGTCTATACTGATTTAATCTTGCACATGGTTGAAAGAAAAAAATCTTTACTATAAAAGTTTTTCACCCATGAGTTTCACATCCATATTTTTTAATAAAAATAGTGCGAGTGGTTATCATGCAATCTTATTGCTTAGTTGTTACAATCAATCTAGGAATTATTTTTCATGAGTAATCGAAAATCATTGTTACTAGAATATTAAAATTTTCATTCTAAGTTGTACATATAGCATTTAGCTTATTTAACATTTTATATAAACTGAAAGAGATCTAGATTTGAAACAAATGTTTAGTGTATTATGACGTTTGGTTAAAACAACGCATTGTACAATATATTTTGAACACAATATAGATCATTTTGCGATGTTTGTAAACGTCATATGACTACACATTTGGTGGTTATGTAATTATGTTAGTAGGGAATGTGTAAGTTTTAATCAGTTTGTCGTATAACAGGGTAAAGAGTTGCATCACTCATCTGTTTGTTAGATGCTCACAGGAAAAGGACATTTGTAATTTTGCTATTGTGTTTCTGCAAGTGTTTGTATAGATTCATTTACCCTTTTTAATGAAGACTGCATAGCAAAATGTATATATATATATATGCCACAGAAAAAAAGGATACATAATTGCATAACATGTCCATTAATTTGAATTAGAAGAAATAACACATTGTGTGAAAATTATTGCGTCACATGTGTTTTGAGAAAAAATCTAGTCAGTTCTTTTGGTTTGAAGCTGTTCGGCGATGTGTGATGGCAGCGGTAATTTTTTCTCATACTTCGTGTGATAGCAACATTTGAGTGACGACAAAATAAGTAATTAGGTCAGTTTGGTAGATAGAAAAAAATAATTGGTATCTCGAAAATTTATTTTATTCCGAATACAGTAGAGGTCGTTATTGCGTGCACTTTTAAAGTTTTTTTGTTATGCGATGTCTTACTGAGATGTGATGTCGAAGTGTATACGTAATAATGATACTTGTGCAGTCAGCATCGAAAGCAAATTATAAAAGGCTCCAGGATCGGATTTAGAAAAGGATTATTTACTATATGTACATACATTAACTTTCGATGTTGATTGTTTTGATGGCAGCTTTGTCTGACCTAATATGATAGGAGAAATGGGTAAAACCCTTTGATAGAAATGACTTGTTGCTCTTTACTAATTTCCATAGTATCATAATTCATTAACATCTTGTTTTTATGATTGCTTGATAAAAATCAAATATAATTTAAGTATCTACTTAAACAATATAATAAATGTGCATAAGAATATGTAAATGACAATTAACGAGAAACTGAGTTATACGGAGCAAAAGAGCGAGTGTATTAAAGTATCAGTAGATTTACTAAATTTTTTATAAAGATTTAATATGTAGGTATGAATTTGTGTACATAAAAGTAACACGTGCAAAACTGTTGTTTTATTTTATATCTATATATATAAAATTCAATTGCTGTTCGTTATTCTCGCTAAAACTCGAGAACGGCTGAACGGATTTATCTTGCCTTGGTCTTGAAATGTTCGTGGAGGTCTAGGGAAGGTTTAAAAGGTGAGAAAAATTCGAATAATTGCCGGGAAACCCCTAAAAACAGCGACCGAGGCCGCGGGCAAAAGCTAGTATATAATAATTTTCATACTTTCCAATATTATTGACTAATGTTTATGGAGTCCGTAAAAAGTGGATATTCATCATTCTGTTCTGTATTTCAGTAAAAATAACCAAATCAAAAACTCCATTTTCAAGTTGCCGCGAAAACGTTTCTCTGGCGTATAATACAATATGGCGTCTTACTAGTGTGACGTCACACGATTGATATTAAAACGTCAAACGATACAATGTAATGTCACTTTAACCGGAAGTTTACTTGCGTGTGACGTCATTTTAGGCTCCGCCAATCCCCAGCGTTTTGGGTCACGTGACAATAGATAAGAAAACTATTATCTTTTTCGTTAGTTTTTAGTAAAATTATGAATATTTTTTTTGTAAAAATAGTAAAAACCCCTGCCAATATTCATTCTTAACACAGATAACAATTGGCACTTTATTTTTAACACTGTCAAATACCCTATCCTTTAAATATCCATCTGCTTTGACCAAACTTCCATAAAATACACATCACAATAAAAACTGGGAAGAACAAAAAAACTGCTTATTCTTACTGTTAAAAAATATTTATTACGATTTCTCTTATATTACATTAAAAATATCAGTATCACAATAGTATACAGACATCTGCACTTAATAAGATTTTTAAACAGCCTATAAAGTCACAAGTCCCAGAACAATATATGTACTCTGAAGGAGACCCCAGACCGGGGATGAGTAAACTACGGCCCGCGACCAAACAAAAAGAATACCATTCTCAGCAAATCAAAGGTACCAAAGAATACCATTTTGTCACATGTTCCGACACAGTGGCGACGCTAGGCGTCGGCGACGTCGGCCACCGCCGACGGCATCGCGCCTGAGGGGGCCTCGCTAAAAATTTTTACAAGTTACCTATTTATTTTCGTTTCTCCTGGCCTGGCTTAGGTAGCCGACCCCGAACAATTCGGGGAAAAACTTTTATTATTTTCGAACACGTGCGTGATGGAAGCGAGTAGTACTTTACGGGTATTCAGAATCGTCTGTCTGGCAACACTATTTTTGTAATTAAATTTCTATTTTTTTATTTTTTTTGTTATCATTTCATTATCAACAATAAAACTCGTTTACTCATACGTTATTTTATAATTTGGCTCACTTAATTTAACGGTTTTTTACTGCGAAGTAAAACAGGCCTCGCGAACTTGATGTCGCCGACGTCCACATGTGGTCTAGCGCTGCCACTGTTCCGACAACTCCGCTTCCGAATATTTTTTACTTCGCAGGAAACTCAGGAGTGCGTTTACCCTGCGTGACTATAGTTGTAAAACAGCAGTTGTTCTCGGAAAGTTATCCAAAGTAGCTGATTCTTCTTCTTCTTTTTGGAAAATGGCGGTGCACTTTTGTGGATTTCGCCAGACTCGAAAAGTAGCTGATATTAACGTTTAGACAGCGTTTGACAACCGATGTCTATCCGACTCAATACCGAAAGGTGTCAACAATTTACAGTTAAAAGCAAAGTGATGTACAACTAAAGTTATATAGAGGACATCAATATCTAGAAAATAGTTGGCTATACAATATGTCTAAATATTACAGTTATGTTACAACTAGAGATCCCCCGCGGTTTCACCCGCGTTAATTTGAGGAAAAAGGTTATAGTGAGTCAAACTTAAAAGATTGATGTATACTGTCGCGGACTTTTTTATAGAACTTTTAAAGGGAAACGATTCCGTTATACATGATTTTTGTGCAACTATTTTTACCCGTTTTTGCAACATTTTTCATGAAACCAATATTGCCGAGTCAGACTTATGAAACGCGAAGTCACCCAAGCCACGCATGTTGAGTCAAATGTACTAATTCCTTTGATCAGAATCACATTAGAAACATACGACGTGACGACGATGAGTGATAAAAGTGATGCGTTTACAAACCACTGCGTGACTAGATACATTTAATAATAAAGGCATGGACCAATGGGAAGAGGGACACACTTTTTTTAACAGCAGAGCAAATGGTGCATTCTATACAACGGGTCTTAAATTATGCAAAAAAATACACTATCAGTTAATTAAATTTTCACGCAAGGTTAATAATTATATGAAGAAAGTCATTATGTAAATGTAATTCGACCGTAACCAACCGCCGTTTATGGGTGATTAGCGAAAAAAGCGGTTGTTTTCGGCAGGCTGAAAACGATATCAATTGCCTTCACATCTACATGCGTGACTGAGCTATCATCATCATCACCTTATTAATGTCCCCACTGCTGGGTCACAGGCCTTCCCTATGGATGGAATAGGGAGATTGGGCCATGACATACCACGCGGGCCCAGTGCGGATTGACGGGTGCTAACGACTGCAGATGCAGCCGGGACCAACGGCTTAACGTGCCTTTCTAAGCACGGAGGAAGTCGAGATAGAAGATTTTTGGTCACCCATCCAATGACCGACCACTGCGTAAGTTGCTTAACTTCAACGATCGCAGCCGAACGCGCTAACCACCCGCGCCATCCAGCTTCTCCTAATCGAGTGACTGCGCTATAGTTTTATTTAATTTACTAATTCGGGTGTTTTTTGGTTAGAACACGTCAGTGTGACGTCACGGTCGGATGATAAAATTAGATTAAATCGTAGTAGTATCCATCCCTGCCCCAGACTGACATACTATGCTGGAACTTAGTACAAAGTTTAGTCGTCTCCACTGTTGCTATCGTCGGATTCGCTGCCGGAACCGGATCCGGAATCGTCGTCGTCCTCAGAGTCGGAGCCGAGCCAGTCCGGCAGTGGGGGCTGCTCTATGATCGTCCTCCACTCGCTCAGTTTGTGTAGGTCTATGAAATATACAGTAATGATAAAATCAGGCTATTTTTCCAGCTATTTGACGACCTCCGTGGCAGAATGGTATGAACGTCCGTTTTCAAGGTTTCCAGTAAGCCATGTTTATAGTTGATTTTAAGATATATATATATAACTGAAAAAAGCGTGGGGCGCTTCATTATTAAATTTCAACTGAATTGTTGAACATTATGCACCACGTAATATATTAATTAATTTGATAAATATAACAATGAAAAGCGCCCCACGCTTTTGGCAGTTAGCGTGGGGTAACTACAAACATGGCTTACTCTAAAACCTTAATGAAGTAAACAGAGAGTATATTTTGTTTATTTTTGACTTTTTAGTGCAGTAAGTTAAAGCGTGTTTTTAGTTTTTTTATCGCAATGTTTACAAGGTGATGCTCTATCTAGAGAGTAAATAATCTTTGTCACCATACTAAAATCTCTCAATGTAAGAAATCGATACGCTTCTGACGCGTCATGATATAATAATGATCAATTCATACTAGCGCCGAATTTCAGTAACAGTAATAGCAAATTCACCCTTATCTCCACAATGTAATGTACATATTCCTTCTGTTTGAGATAAAAAGGAGATTAGGGAATGGACCAATTTATGAATTGGCAGTTATCTTCCCTATCGATAGTCTTCTTTTATCGAATGGCTTCTTGACACAGATGTATATCGAGACCGAATTCACCTATTTGAATTCGATATTAGTTTGTGCTAAGGGTACTGCAGGCCAATCGCTGTGTTTATTATTTTGTACGATCCGCAAAAGTTCAATTATGGTTTAATCTTATATTAGTCCAATTCTATTTGCAAACTCAACTTTATACGAAATCAAATTTTCACCCGTCATCTACGTTTACTTTATGTTTTTGACTGAATTTCATCGAAGTACGGTCCAATCATGATACGTTTACATCTCAACTAGCTGTCAAAACTTTAGCCCGACACGAAATGTCATAAAAAGTTGCGGCATGGAGGTTAGACAGAAGGAGAGAGATCGCTACGTACTTTAGCATTAGCCCGCCTGTCCCTAAAAATTTGTAGAATTTATAGTTCATTTTTCAGCCACCAGCCGCGCTGCCGTCGTAAGTAGTGTCTGTGAAGTTAGCTGTTTATGAGTACAAGTAGATGAAGTTAGTTGAATATTGTACAAATTTTCTTCGAAGCATTAGTCATTCCAAATTAGCCCGCTTTTATTGAGACAACTTAGCGATCGCAGCGCTTCACTTATTCTGTCCATATTTCTAGGACACTATTTTCTATAGCGATCGTTTTTCTTCTCTCTAACCTCCATAAGAGGCGGTTCGTTTACGGTTCAATGCGTTGCAGTCGTTTGAAATTTAGCTCAATCGGGATGATCCTAATCTCCTATTTTTACTAACACACTGCTAGTTACTTCATCATCATATACTCACCCAAGCTGTACATATCGCTGAGATAGAACTGTTTCTCATCCTTCTCCAGCACTCCCCCGTACAGATAGAGGGTGGATCGCTGCACCGCCATCATTGTAGACATGCGGGGGGAGGGGCGGGCGGCGCGTGACGTCACCACCGAGGAGGATTGTACCCCCTGAGAGGGGGGAGCGGCCCCACCAAGCTTCATGGTGAATACTTCGTCTGTTACCACTACGACAATAAGACACGATTAAGAGTGGTCGCGAGGCAGGCAGTCCTCGACTTACGTCGTTTCAAGTTACGTCGACCAATGTTTTGACACTATTCCTCAAACATACGTCAGTTGTTTCGATTTCCGGCATAGGAGAATTCACTTGTCGCGAGGTCAGTGTCCGTGGGGTTGTATCAACTTACGTCATGTCGATTTACGTCGCGTATTTCGAGAACCTAACATGCCGTAAGTACGAGGACTGCCTGTATTTGAAAAAACTATTGCTGTCACGCATTGGCAAATACCGTGTGATAAGGACAACAGTAGTTAACGTTGAAAAATGCGTATAAAAATTGCGTAAATCGAGGTTTGGCTCTCGACGATTTCCTCCTCGAAAATTAGTTATATACCTATGTAAAAGAAATTTTACACAATTAAAAATTAGTAGTTACACTATGCCTATGTTTAGATTTTTTGCAAATGCTTATAAAATCTCACACTAGACGACTTTAATGGTGATAAAAATTTATTTACTTATGGCCTTTTTCGATGGCTTCTAGTTTCTTAAAAACACAAGTTATCGAAAAAAGGAAAACATAGGAGCATAGAGTGAGTAAAATTATAATTTATGAATGTAAATTGTAAATTAATTCTTTAGTGATTAAAATCAAGAAGGAATCGGTCGAGAACGTTTGTATAGAAAAAAACACTGCGCGCCTATACCCTCTTAATCATGGAAAATAACAAATAATACACTATCAATGTGGGTTTTCTGGAATGACGGGCGGCAGGTGGCAACAATGAGACAAAAGGTCTAGTCACTGTAAAATTTCTGCTCGTCTACACAAGATGATGCGAATTGCCAGTTATTGTTAATTATGTAGTTAATATTATTATATTTTTAAACGTCTTGAAAAAAGGACAAGAATCTTAATTCGTCAGTATTTTTGGAATAAAGTCCGTTTTCGGATGGTACATTTAAGACTTGACGGCGAAAAAAAAGGTAAGATTTGTTGTATCGTTTTAAATTCATTGCAACCAAGTGTTCCACAACAATCACGTTGTTTTTTTTATTTCAACTTTAAATGCTTTTATGATTTATAAAGTTAGGATATAATGGGATTGGCATATCTTTTATATTAGGTAAAAGCCTCTAAATAAATAAGGTTGAAAAAAAACATCATCATCATCATCAACAGTCTATCCTAGTCCACTGCTGGACATAGGCCACTCCAATTGCACGCCACTCAGGTCGATCTTGGGCTACTCGCATCCAGCTCCTGCCAGCCACCTTGCGCAAATCGTCACCCCATCGTTAATGAGGACGTCCCACACTACGTTTGCCTAGACGCGGTCTCCACTCCAGAACTCGTCTACCCCAACGGTTATCGGTTCTTCGGCAAATATAGCCCACTGCCACTTCAGCTTGCTAATCCGGTGGGCTATGTCGATAACTCTGGTTCTCTGTCGGATTACCTTATCATTACGAAAAAAAACATCAAATTCTAGTATTTATATAGATAGAAACATTGCTCTGTTGTCACGAAATTAGTGATATTTTCTCTCACCAGTGACAGACTCCTCCGGTTTCTCATCGGCCACACTGGGTTGAGTACTGGCCGTTTGTGCGGTTTGTTCCGACTTCAGGGTAACGCTGTGCCATTTTCCAGCCTCCAGGTCCAGCATGAGGAGTTCGTCGCTTATCTCGCCGCGGATGTCTTCTTCGGTCTCTTCTACGTCCTGATGAGATGAAAAAATCTACTATGATCACAAAGACTAATTTGCAGAACGTCTATGAAGCAAAATGCTTATATTAATGTCTTAATTAAGAATGCTCGCCCTATTAGGCCAGATGGAATAATTTATTAAGTATATCATTTATTCATGCATTTATATGTATTTCTAAATAAAAATATACTTATATATGTATCTGTATTCTTTCGTTACCCTAGTATTGTACAGGGCTTGTTTACCGGTTAATTTTCAAACTTAATCAGTATCAAGTATATTAGAAGCGTGGCTCTACCTTAACCTTTAAAAACCGGTTTTTCTAAAAAGCGAAATAGGTTTAGAATCGATTTAGCGGTTTTTAAAAGGTTTCATTTCGCTCTTACTGACGGTATCGCCTTCGCCGTTTCATTGAATGCGAAGCGGCGAAAGCGATGCCGTATTTAGGCGATTTATAATGATTTATGTCAGTTTTTTCCAACTACAGAGCGAGTGAGTGAAGTAGTGTTTCAGTACACAACTACAAAATGAATAATATGACTCACGAGACACTAGCAAACGTGTCAATAAATGAATCACAGAGATTGATTCATTTATTGACACGTTTGCTAGTGTCTAGTGAGTGTAGCATTAACAAGTTGTGACTTGATTAGTTCAAACAAAACAAACTTCAAGCGATGCCGACGCGTGCACGTGTCGCTCTGGATTAAACCGGTTTATTAAGGTTTGAGAACGAAACCTTTACTAAAAACCGGTATTGACCTTTATTTACCGGTATTTTCGAAACCGGTTACAAGCCCTGGTATTGTATATTTGTTATCTTTTAAGCATGTAACTGCTAGATGTTTAAATATAAAGAAAATTTTACAATATAATAATCCACGCGGACCAGGCAACAGACGGGATTCGAACCCACGACCTTGGCTATCAGGGCTGAATGCATTGACCATTATGGTACCACGGTCCTGACGGCCGGGTCGAATTTTCTCTAGCCTTTCTTAAGCTGCAAGGCAGCGCCCTCTCTTCGCATTGTAGGTAACCCACAATGTCAACTGAATACCTTTACAAGTATTAAACATTTGAAAGAAGCAATAGCAATTATAGTTATATTTGCTTTTTTTTAAGCATGTAAACTGCCAGAAGTTTAAATCTAAAGAAAATTTTACTAGTAAAATTCTACGTGGACCAGGCAGCAGACGGGACTTGAATCCGCAACCTTCGCTATCCAGGCCAAATGCACTGCCCATTATGCTACCCTGACGGCCGTGTACAAATTTCTCTAGTCTTTAATATTCATTTATATCTATATTTATAAAAGTCAATTGCTGTTCGTTAGTCTCGCTAAAACTCGAGAACGGCTGAATGGATCTTGGTCTTGAAATGTTCGTGGAGATCTAGGGAAGGTTTAAAAGGTGAGAAAAAATCGAATTCTACTAGTCCAGTCAAATTACGGAAAAAAGGGCTAAAAAAACATGAGCGAGCACAGTTTGGGGATTTTGAGGATCGATAGGGGGGTGCATCCTGAGCTTAAGTTCCAATTTGAGGGGCTGTACTGAGGTCAGCTCAAGGTCATTTCGATGCAAACGCGTTTAATTCGATATCTCGAGAAATATCAGTGTTAGCCAAAAAATTATAGAGACCTTTTTTCTTCTAAATGAAATTTATTAACTTTTTTATTTAAAACTTTTTTTTGTAACATCAATATTTTTTAAGTTATTACTCCCGCAAGGCAAAAATTTCATTTTTTTCCCTATTTTTCGTCGTTTTCTCCCCAAACATTCAATATTATTGAATTTTACCGATCATCAACGTGTATATCTTTTAATTATGCACAATTTTGATCTTAAACTTTTTTCTGTAACTTCAATACCTTCGGAGTTATATATTATTTTACCGTGCGAAATCCACGCCACTGTCGCAACGTGTATCCACAGATACATTGTTGCGTGTATTAGTGCGGGTAAGGAACATCTGTCCTCGATTTTTATACCTGGGGTAAAACAAAAAAAAAAAAAAAAAACAAAACCAACTGCGGCAAAGCGTGCGGATGCAGAAAGGCCGGCCTCTTTTGCTCAGTGATTTGCAATAATTGCCAAAAAAATCATTGTTCCAATATCGCCAATATTATCGACGATGATGATCTTGACGTTATGGACGAGGACGACGTATGCCCCGATACCGTCAGGGCCTTCGATATTCACGAATCACTTCCATCGACCTCGGGTGCTTAATTTTCCGAATTTTATAACCTATTTTTTGTATCAATAAATGTGTGAAACAGTTTTAATTGTTAATTTACTTGTTACCCAAACAAACCCATAAATTTACCCAAATTAAATACCCAATTTTTAAATAGTTTAATCGATTTACCCTTTTATATTGCTTTTGGATTGGATTTTGGATTTCGCTCGGTAAAATAATATATAACTCCGAAGGTATTGAAGTTACAGAAAAAAGTTTAAGATCAAAATTATGCATAATTAAAAGATATACACGTTGATGATCGGTAAAATTCAATAAAATTGAATGTTTGGGGAGAAAACGACGAAAAATACGGAAAAAAATGAAAATTTTGCCTTGCGGGAGTAATAACTTAAAAAATATTGATGTTACAAAAAAAAGTTTTAAATAAAAAAGTTAATAAATTTTATTTAGAAGAAAAAAGGTCTCTATAATTTTTTGGCTAACACTGATATTTCTCGAGATATCGAATTAAACGCGTTTGCATCGAAATGACCTTGAACTGACCTCAGTACAGCCCCTCAAATTGGAACTTAAGCTCAGGATGCACCCCCTTAACGATCCTCAAAATCCCCAAACTGTGTTCGCTCATGTTTATTTGATTCCGTAATTTGACTGGACTATACAATACAGCTCGCGTCCCGTATGAGTAGGGATGCTAAGTCTTTTGAAATATCGATATTATATCGATATTTATATCGAAGTCAGGAAAATATCGATATCCGATATATCGACCATTTTAACTCGATAATATCGATATATCGATATTTTTTTCTTTTTTTTTATAAACATTAGAATACGGGGTGAGTGTGACACATTCATATGTTTGTTGGCGAGTTTCTCGCAAAATGCATTGAGCCAGCTTTTTCTTTAAACACGCTTGATGAAATCGCGCCAAGCAGGATTTTTTTTTAGCTCGTACGGTTTGTGTTTCTGCCACGACAGGAAACCAAAAAATTAAAATTATTATCCTGATCAGATCACTCACATTTGTTAGCACGAATGCGCCAACCCGCATATGTGGGACGACATTTGCGAATGCCTTCGCTAAGTTTTCACTACATTCGTGCTTTTCCAAGCTATGTCGGTTTTTTAACGCACATCAAATACGCAAATTGCTTAGTCTCCCACACATCAGGGGCGTGCCCATGGCTTCAGAATAGGGTAAGCCTAAAGCTTCAAAAATTACTATACCTATCTTACTTTCTTGACTTGGCGAGCTTAAAAATTTACGATTTGTATAAGTGTCTTAATTTTATTTTGTGTTATATTACAATGATATTTAATTTCAATTAATCAGTAGTTGACAATTATCTAGAAAGAGAGGCAAGGATTTTATTTAAGTGCATGAGTTACCATTATGTATACGATTATACCTATATACGTTGTGTCGATTCTTGTATGATTATCTAAACTTAAAACTAAATTTAACATCAGTCTCTCCTTGTCATTCTGTATAGAGAATGACAAGGATACACTGTTGTCAAATTTAATTTTAGGTTGAGAGAATCATGCCAGAATCCACACCAGTTTAGTATATTTCTTGGGGTTCAAGATTTTTTTAATACATCTATAAGCTCTTGCGATTTCAAAGCAATAGTTATTTCGATATTATTAAATTTAGATAGTCATAGCAGGTAAATTAATTGATGTTATTGTGTTTAAATTTAGTCTACGAAATATCGATATTTTGGAATTTCCGATATCGATATTATCGATATCAGTGAATTTTAATTATCGATATAAATATCGATATTTTGGTCTCGATATTATCGATATTCCGATATATCGTTGCAACCCTACGTATGAGCGGCATAAGCAATGATAATATCACTCACGCTGACTCCCCCGAACACATATCCCCGTCCCGTATGAGCGGCATAAGCAACGATAATATCACTCGCGCTGACTCCCCCGAACACATAGCCCCGTCCCGTATGAGCGGCATAAGCAACGATAATATCACTCGCGCTGACTCCCCCGAACACATAGCCCCGTCCCGTATGAGCGGCATAAGCAACGATAATATCACTCGCGCTGACTCCCCCGAACACATAGCCCCGTCCCGTATGAGCGGCATAAGCAACGATAATATCACTCACGCTGACTCCCCCGAACACATAGCCCCGTCCCGTATGAGCGGCATAAGCAACGATAATATCACTCACGCTGCCTCCCCCCAACACATAGCCCCGTCCCGTATGAGCGGCATAAGCAATGATAATATCACTCACGCTGACTCCCCCGAACACATATCCCCGTCCCGTATGAACGGCATAAGCAATGATAATATCACTCACGCTGACTCCCCCGAACACATAGCCCCGTCCCGTATGAGCGGCATAAGCAACGATAATATCACTCACGCTGACTCCCCCGAACACATAGCCCCGTCCCGTATGAGCGGCATAAGCAACGATAATATCACTCACGCTGCCTCCCCCCAACACATAGCCCCGTCCCGTATGAGCGGCATAAGCAATGATAATATCACTCACGCTGACTCCCCCGAACACATATCCCCGTCCCGTATTAGCGGCATAAGCAACGATAATATCACTCACGCTGACTCCCCCGAACACATAGCCCCGTCCCGTATGAGCGGCATAAGCAATGATAATATCACTCACGCTGACTCCCCCGAACACATAGCCCCATCCCGTATGAGCGGCATAAGCAATGATAATATCACTCACGCTGACTCCCCCGAACACATAGCCCCGTCCCGTATGAGCGGCATAAGCAATGATAATATCACTCACGCTGACTCCCCCGAACACATAGCCCCGTCCCGTATGAGCGGCATAAGCAATGATAATATCACTCACGCTGACTCCCCCGAACACATCCCCGTCCCGTATCAGCGGCATAAGCAATGATAATATCACTCACGCTGACTCCCCCGAACACATAGCCCCGTCCCGTATGAGCGGCATAAGCAATGATAATATCACTCACGCTGACTCCCCCGAACACATAGCCCCGTCCCGTATGAGCGGCATAAGCAATGATAATATCACTCACGCTGACTCCCCCGAACACATAGCCCCGTCCCGTATGAGCGGCATAAGCAATGATAATATCACTCACGCTGACTCCCCCGAACACATAGCCCCGTCCCGTATGAGCGGCATAAGCAATGATAATATCACTCACGCTGACTCCCCCGAACACATCCCCGTCCCGTATCAGCGGCATAAGCAATGATAATATCACTCACGCTGACTCCCCCGAACACATAGCCCCGTCCCGTATGAGCGGCATAAGCAATGATAATATCACTCACGCTGACTCCCCCGAACACATAGCCCCGTCCCGTATGAGCGGCATAAGCAATGATAATATCACTCACGCTGACTCCCCCGAACACATAGCCCCGTCCCGTATGAGCGGCATAAGCAATGATAATATCACTCACGCTGACTCCCCCGAACACATAGCCCCGTCCCATATGAGCGGCATAAGCGGCCGCTTGTCCTGCCCGCGCGGGCGGTGACGAGGGCCCGCCGGTGAGAGTGCGCCACGATAGTCCCCCCCCTTTAACCCCCAGACGGAATAGCTCCGTGTGTGTGTGCGTACGCTCCGTACGGCCTTCGCGTACTCGAGAGAACCCGCCGTATACTATCAGCTGAGGATGTAAAATTTAATAAGTCAATTTATTGTAACTATATATTTACATTCTAAATAGTGTAATGGAAGGCGACTTCATACGTATCTCTGAAATCATTTTTCAATTTGACGACTCTGTATACAACAATACAGGGGAAAAAAACAGCCCTTGCTGAGTTTATAGCTGGTTCTTCTCAGTACAAGGACTCCCGCCATAGTTTTGCGAACCTTCACAAGTGCTTGTAACAGCCTAGATTGAATAAAAGACATTTCATTTCATTACAAATTTCAAAACGGTTTCATTGGATGTAGGATGTGCTGCTATGACACATTAACACACTACACTACACACTAATTTACATATATATATTTTTTACAAATTTATAGAGCGAAAGTATCTTTTTAGCTTCATGAATAAGTGCCTGCGTGTAAGCCTAGAGTTTTTTTTAAGTATTCTAACTACAACAACTATCTTCAGTATCGTCAAAGATGAACTCAATTCATATTTAACATCAAACAGCATGAATTAATTTTCTAGGTTTTCTTTAGAAAATACTATAATCTGAGTACCCTTTCTTTCTTCACAGTTGTGAAGACACAATTCACATTTAACATCAGATAGCACAAAGTAATTCGCTCGGCTTTTTACAGAAAACCTTAATTATGTAGGCCAAGTAATCTAAACTCACTCACACTATCATTGCCCGCTGGTAACATAATACAGGCCGATCTAGCACAAGGTCCCCGACCACTGGTAGCAAGCTTACTCCACGTCCTAGTGTCCAGACAGAAGGCGTGCAGATCATCGAAGTATTTGTAGTCTCGCCCGTCATCGCAGTATCCACCGAACACTATCAGCTTGCGACCGAGCAACACCATCCGATGGCCGGAGCGAGCGGACGGACCATTCGGAGCTACCACCTAAACAAATACCGAAATGCTGTGAAGTTCGCACAAGTCACCGTGCAGTAATCAGAATTTACGATGATGTACGGTGCAACCAAGATTTTGTGGCTTTTTTTTTTGAGTGTGTGTGCTGTTGGTCGCAGATGACCTTTACAGCGTCACCAGGTTTGGGGACGGCGAGATCCAAGCCGAGAATAGGTGAGTGCCTCTAGAGGTATTCCAGGCGGCTGGCATCTCCCCACGGGGGGAGTCTCCTCTCCGTCTGGAGCCTCTAGACCACTCGAACCTGAGGAGGACCTTGTGGCACTTTTATAAAGTTCAGGAGGGCGCTTATCGTGAATAAGTGGTGAAATGAGGGAAATTTATAATTTACAATATCCCAGAAAAGTAATAGAAAATATAAAGGACATATAAAACTTCCTCTTTAAATAAAAGGCATAATTATACACTCTAGTCTCTTTAAACTCCTATGTCAAAACTGGCCTTGCGATTAGAAGTTCTATGTTCTTTTGAAGCTATTCCGGACGTAACCTGGAGATGTGACCGACTTGTGGGCGCCCGTTGACCTTACAACAGGAAGTTGAGGCACTAAGTTTGGCAATGTTTATCATAGTTATTATAGTTATAGTAGAGGAAGGTGTAAAAGCCCTTTATATTTTCTATTACTTTTCCGAGGTTTTGTAAATTATAACGTTCTCTTTAGTGAGGAGATTAAAAATACTTTATAATGAAATAAAAAAAAAATAATAAACATTTAAATCTAAAGAAAAGTTTATTAGAAAAAATTCCATGCGGACATAGCCCTTCTCTATCCGAAATGCGAAGATGCTGCTTTGCAGCTTAAGAATGGCTAGAAGAATTTCGAAGAGGCCATCAGGGCCGCGGCAGCATAATTGGTCAGTGCATTCGCCCTGATACCGAAGGGTGAGGGTTCAAGTTCTGTCTGCTGCCTGGTCTGCACGGATTTTTTTCTAGTTATATTTTCTTTAGATTTAAACTTCACAAGTATTAAGCACAATGCTTACCTTTTCCCATTTTTTTTCTGCCAATGAGAAACACCATAGATCTTTGTAGTGGTGGAACTGTGTCTCAGTGGGACTTGTGAATTCTCCACCAAACACCCAAAGTTCACCTCTAGAGAAAATAAAACATATTTTAATAAATATTGAACAGCCGAAAAGATGATTTTTTTAGGTCTGACGAAATGTTAAAATTCTAACTGGAACGCAAATAACATTTTTCATGGGTCAATCAAGTCAAACATATTGCCTCTATTCACAAGGTTCCCATGGGATCTAGTGTATTTTTTAACTCAATTTATTTTAATTACAATCAAACCCATGTTGTATGGAGGGTGACATAATATAAGCATATTTGAAGTCATGATTATATGTAGTGTAAGATTTATCTCAGAACCCATAGGTAAGATTAAGCAAGTTCTGCTTACATATTTTGGCCAGTTTGAAATCAGCAAATAGGCTACATGAGTTCCTAACTTCAGATGAGCGGTATGTGGGTTTGGCCAATATTTCTCTGCGGTGACTGTTGAATATCTTAATAAATATTATTGATATACAAAGATTAATTAATAGTCAACAATAGCCTAATTTTCTGTTATGGATAACTTATTTACATTGTAAAACAGTATTGAATAGATATAAATGTAGTGTTATTTTCTAAATCATATTCATACTTATTAGCAGGCGTGGCGACGGCCTGGTGGGCACTCCTGGGTGGTGGAGCGCCTGGCGCCTTCACCAGCCGCCACACATTCTTCTCAGGATTGTAGAACAACAGCTCATTGTAGACTACTGTCTAAGAAATAAATATTGGTGTTAGTAAGCGATCAGGGGAAAGAGAAATTTATTGCTTGGTTTTCAAATAATAGAGGTTTTATTTTATAAATATTGTTAAAACTACATATTAGTATTTCCTATAGGAAAAACCAGTAGTTGAGGAGCTGGCGAACAAAACAGTATAATTACACATATGGTCGAACTACTTTTTTTTACAGTGCGGAGGTTTCTGGTCCGTTGAATTTTAATCTCAAATAATTTTCCATTAAAACCACCTAAAATAGAATTAAAATAACTTAATTTATGAATTGAAAACCATGCCAAAAGCTGTATAAGTAGGTATGTGATTCAATTTTATACAGCTCCTGTAAAAAATAATTTTAAGTTATTATACAGTTATGTTCGCTAGCTCCTCAGTTATCATATTTTTGAAGTAGCTAGTGATTCTGATTTTTTATTTACAATAATATGGCCAGATCAAATAATCCAATGTGATATAATATTCTCTAAGAGAAAAAACTTGCCAGAATTCAGAAGGACATTATGATATCCAACTTGCTTACAATCCTCACTCCCAGCTTCACCTTCCAGTTCCAATAAGATTTAAATCCAAGAAGCAGGTATAGTATATTCTTATCACCTAATTCAATTAATTATACAATACATATTTGATTGAAAAATTAATTGAAAGGTTCTACTTACAGTCTGTCCATTATGATATTCTCCCCCAAACATAATCAACTCATTATTAATAGGATGGGGAGTTAAAGAAGCATATGCCCTCGGTGATGGAACTCCAGGGAGGTTTTTCTCTGTAGCAGCTGAACGCTTAGCTTCTTCGCGTTCGATTTCAGCGATCACCTTCGCAATATCTTCCTGAATAAAAACCAATGTTGTGGGTTATATTAAATTCAATACTAATATGTATATGAAATGAACTAAATGCAAGATGTTTAGTAGTTTAAGGGGATTGGTATTATAGCTGTTAAATCACAATGCATGTTTGCTTGTGAAAAGCCCTAAGGATTTATTTACAACAAGATATAAAATGAATAGATATGCAATTCACGCTGTGGCAGTCCTGATGATGGGTTTTGTAAATGAATACTAACAGGTTGTGTTCTGTAATACTGACATACTTATGGTGATATAATAAATTATCGTTAATTATATTTCTTAGATTTATCAAAATATAAACAAGAGCATGCATGGGATAACTAACCTCTCCCAAATTTGCGAGTTCTTTTTTTAATTTATTAGCTAATTTCTTCTCGGTCTTTGCAGCGGTTTTTACTGCACCGCTAACCTTGTTTTTATTCTTCTTCTTTCCCATTTTTTAACTCTGATGACCAAATTATTTATTGAATTGAATTCTTTCAAAACAATGCCGCAAAAAAGAGCAACCACAGATTAGTTAGCCTGGCCTGGCCACAGACTCAAGAGATTAGCTGGCTGCTGTGGCCATGCCATTCTATTACAGAGCACAATGCGCCTCGGTGTCGATTCTAGAGTAATCTCTAAACTTAAAACTAAATTTTACACCTGTCTCTCCTATTCATTCTGTATAGAGAATGGCAAGGATGCACTGTTGGCAAATTTAAGTTTAGCTGTAGAGAATCATGCCAGAATCGACATCAGTGGCGCACAATGCCGACTATGCTGATGCTGAATTGGAACATGAGAATTAATTTTCAAATGCACCAGCAGAGTGCGCTAAGTTCAGTGTTGAAAAAAAAATTCATTCCGGACAAATGGTCCGGAAGAATGCACCATCCAATATATAAAAAAAAATATATCCTTTACCCAAAGACTTTATTTAGGTATACCATGAAGTCTTTGCCATTACATTCTTCATAGTTATGTCAGTGTCAAACTGACAGCAGACAGTGTCATAGAATCAGATGATTGTAATTTTACTGAAATTGTGTCGTGTCTAGTTTCTTTGTTTTCTTTTAATTATGATTAAATAATACGTATAAATTATAATAAAGTTTAAATATAAGTACGTAGGAGTACTTTATAAGGGTCAAGTTAATTATTCTGAAAAGTAATCAAAAGAAATCTCAATGATGTCCACGGCTGGATCGAGTGTAATGTTTTCTGATGAACTTTTTTGTTTATATATTAATTAAATAACTATTTCTTTAGACAAAACATAATAATTGTTGTTTCACAGCAGTCTGCACCCACGGTACAAGAGTTTAAAATAAGAGTACCAAAGAATGTAAAAAAAAAGTATCATGTGATGAGGTTTAATGCGACACTGAATGTAGACTTTGCAAAATGGACTCACGTGAAAATGGAGCGAGAGAACAATATAAAAGAATTCAAAGGAATCGAGGAAGATATGCCCAAGTAACTATATTTATTCACCTTTCGAGAAGAATTTTAAGAGAGAGACAGAGATCTATCATCTATTATTACCAAAGAATGTTTTATTTTATTTGTTTCATTAATTGCAATTCCTAAAGTGAATTATTCACCATACTATAATGAAGAATCATATTTATGTATAAGCTTTTTTCTTGCTTCATTGGCAATCAACATATCTATATATATTTGCAATAATTTTGAAATTTCGACTTATCAGCAAAGTGTGACAAACAACCACTGAAATTGTAGATTTTTTTCTTCGTCTAACTGTTATGTGTATAATATTAATAATTTATAGATTTGGTGCTGGATCAGAATATGGCCGTGATAATCGTGAAGAGGCAAGACGTAAGAAGTTTGGAATCATATCTAGAAAGTATAAGCCAGAGGACCAACCTTGGATCCTCAAAGTTGGAGGAAAGACTGGCAAAAAGTATGTTATACATACTTTTTACTTACTTCTGAATCACTAAATATTTATATATTGAGACTGCATAGAATTTGTACTAAATAGAAATTTCCAAAATGTAGTTTTTTTCTTCACAATCTGTCATTACATGGCAAAGTTTATAGTGCAACTTTGTAACATGTTACCTGTATACTTATGTAGTTGCAGACTATTTTTATAATATGTGTATAATAGCTCATCTAGAAGCAATCAATAAATAAATGATCCATTATTCTGAATCAATAAAACATATTTTTAATAAATAAGTTTCTATTTGAACAGGTTCAAGGGGATCCGTGAGGGTGGTGTCTCTGAGAATGCTGCATATTATGTGTTTACCCATGCGGCAGATGGAGCTATTGATGCTTATCCCTTACAAGAATGGTAACCCGATTTAGTTTTATAATGAGAAACATGCAAAAATATCAATAATACATTTTGAGATACCCACCTGTCGTTATTGCTACAATAATCATCAATTTATTAAGTTCTGCTTTTTGACATAAGTAAAAATGGGAGTACTTTTTCAAGTTAAGAATGTTGCTGCATCTCATACTATCATCATCAGCAGCATTTAACTGTTCCTGTTGCTGGGATATTGTTCATTGATATACTTGAAATAAGGAAAATGGGCTACGACCGATCATGGGGCTCAGTGCAGAATGATGGGTGTTAGACTTGGGTAAAAAATAATGATGTATCAAAATATCATTATTATTCCAAAAAAATATCTATGTATTTATGGTCAATATTCAAAATATCTAGGTATATTAAATATATATTCTTTTATATTAATTTTCGAGTTATAAAATTTGTATCTCATTTGGTATATTTAGGAGATCTGTGCATCATAATTTATTTACATATATTATACCTGTAAAAAATAATTCACATTTAGTATTTATTCAAGTACTATCACGGTACTTGAATTATATAAAAAATAAGGAATTAAAGACTGCACATAACTTGGTGGACTTGTGGTGTGGAGGTATATTTATTAATTCTTTCAGCAGTAGAAATATTCGTGCTTCAGGAACCAATGAATTATTGCGCCTTCTACAGCATAGTTAGTATTTTTTTTCAGGTACAATTTTCAACCAATTCAAAGGTACAAAGCTTTGTCTGCAGAAGAGGCGGAACAAGAATTCGGAAGGTGAGTGACCTCAAGCTATTGTTATTTAATAACAACAGTTAGTCGAAAGAATTGTCGTTCAACATTGTGCCTTTTGCAGACGCAACAAAGTCTTGAATTACTTTTCACTCATGTGTCGGAAACGGATGCGAGGCGATGATGCAGCGGACGACGCCGACGACCCTGACGAGAAAAAAATTAAAGGCTCGAAGGCTAAGAAAGGTGACCTTTTCTTTTTTTATAGATATTATATGGAGCTCGATAGCGTGGGTGGTTAGCGCGTTCGGCTGCGTTCGTTGAAGTTAATAAAACTTTCGCAGTGGTCGGTCATTGGATGGGTGACCAAAAATCTTCTATCTCGAGTTCCTCCGTGCTTTGAAAGGCACGTTAAGCCTTTGGTCCCGGCTGCATCTGCAGTCGTTAGCACCCGTCAATCCGCACTGGGCCCGCGTGGTGGGTCATGGCCAAATCTCCCTATTCCATCCATAGGGAAGGCTCGTGCCCTAGTAGTGGGGACATTAATAAGCTGATGATGATATGGAGCATACGAGCAGACGGCTCACCTGATGGTAAATGATCACCGTCGCTCATAGACACCTGCAACATCAGGAGTATCACAAATGCGATGCCTGCTTTTAGGGAAGTATGTTCTTTTTTTTGAAGGTTTTCGGGTCATATTGGTCACAAACAACGCTGGTGACAATATATTCCTCAGTTTTGACGTTCTTGGTAAAATTTTGTGTGATTTTAGCTAAAGGTGAGCTTAATAGTTAAGGAATAAGATTTTATTAATCTATTACATCCTTATAGTAAACGGTTCATCTAAGTTAAAACGGGTTTGAAAATTGACACATTTGTTTGCTAAAAATGAGACGGACATTAATTTTAACATAACTTTGGCCCTGTGCAAGGGCGAATCCAGCTTTGGCGCCAGGGAGGGGGGTCGTATAGTCGTGGTCAAGTCATAAAAAGTTTTAATTAAATTTTGTTAATAAAAGATACAAGTAAAAAGTAGGTATGTACCCAGCCCAGGAGGGGGGGTCATGACTCCCATGACCCCCTGGATCTGCCCTTGGCCCTGTGGTTTATCTTTTTAATTATTACCAGTCAAATTTATTAATTCTAAAAATAACATTAAAATTCGTATTATGATGGATGATGAAAAGTAAAGTTATGACGTTACTAGCTGTACCGCGGTTTATTAGGAATATTTTCCCGCAGTAAAACGTAGCAAATGTGTTAATCCAGGGTGTCAGCTAACTTCATACCACATTTTATTAAAATCGCTCCAGCCGTTTAGACGTGAAGAAGTAACAAACGTACACACTCACAAATCTTTGCCTTTATAGTATTAGTGTGATAAGTTGTATTAGATTGAGCTCAGAGATTATCTTTCATTTAAGCAACTAAAATGCATTAAAATGTAGGGCCACTTATTGTATTTATTGGGTTTTATTTATTTTATTTTTTAGATTTGAAAATATCAGAATTGGACGAGTGGATAGATTCTGATGACGACTCGTCAGATTCAGAAGCTGGAGAGAAAGACAACGATAGTGACTCGGCTGCCAAGAAGAAAAAGGAGAAAAAAGGTTGGTCTAAAAATTAAAAAAGACTGTAGGTTACACTTACTACTTACACTACACTAAAAAAGGTTACACTTATCTAAATGATTTCAAAAGTCACTTTTGAAGTTACATTGTTAAGACTGATTTACGCTGAGGCAACAACCTGCCTTATCGTGGCATGGGTCATCTGGTGGCATGCTACAAAAAGTTTTTTTTTGCGGCCTTTGCAACATGCGACAGTATATATTACGCCGTGGCAACGTCGCACCTAGATAATTTTCAAAGCACTGTGGTGTAATGTTGGAATGCGCTTATGAGGTTCTTTATTTTCTTTTTACGGTTCCGTAGGACAAGGAACCCTTATAGTTACGTCATGTCCGTCTGTCTGTCCGTCCCCGGTTTTGCTTGGAGACTATTGGCACTAGACAGCTGTAATTTTTTTGGAGGGTGTGTCAATCAAACCGACAATGTAGTACAATATATTTAAAAAAAAAAATTTTTTTTTCGGGTAACTCCCCTACATGTGAATAGGGTATGATTTTTTGTTCATTATCTACCCCATCGTGTAGGGTATCGTATTAATACTTTAAAATGCCTAAGGGATTGTAAGACTAATTTTCAAATTACGGATATATATAATAATATATTTACATACATGTATATATTGTACACACACACACAGACATATATATATATACTAGCTGACCCAGCGAACTTCGTATCGCCCTAAAAAAATAGGGGTTGTCCAGCGGACAAAATTGTGAATCTAAACCATTCTCAGATCCCCTTGAACACACACAAAAAATTTCATCAAAATCGGTCCAGTCGTTTAAGAGAAGTTCAGTGACATACACACTCACAGAAGAATTATATATATAAAGATATATATATGTCTGTATATATATATTTATATATATAGCCTTAACAGTGACAGCGTTAACCGTAATCAAAAATCTTATTATTTATAATATCAGGGGCTGTGGCAAAGAAGAAGAAGAAGGTGGAAGATGAAGCTTTCGAAGAGAGTGACGACGGCGACGAGGAGGGCAGGGAGAGGGACTACATATCCGATTCCTCGGAAAGGTAACCTTGTACTGTGGAAATAAAGGCTGTTATAGCTTGCTACTGATAGCAATGGCGATGTAGAGTAGAATAGAGATTGGTTTAGCTTGCTCCGAATGATGACTACTGTGACGTAAAGTAACCATATATCCTAGTCCTCCGAAAGGTAACCTTGTGAGGTGAGAATAAAGGTTATTTCAGCATGAACCCGGCAGCTAGAATTTTTTAATCAAATAATAAGTTAAATTTTAAAACTTTAATGATAAAACTTTTCTCCACAATTTTATATATTTATGTTGGTTTCAGCAAATAAAATAGAAAGCAAGTAATAATAAAGTAATTTGTCTACTCCACCTTTCATTTGTTTTTTTTTATTATTTTCAGTGAATCGGATCACGAAACAAAGGCGAGTAAAGAGTTGAAGGGAGTCGCAGAAGAAGACGCACTGAGGTACGTTAATAAACAGGAGAATTATGGAATTAACTAATTGACATATAAAAACAAGTACGTCACGACAAAAGTGACAACTTAAACTAATCCTAGTTGAACTATTTAATATTGACATTGTTTAACTTGAGAAAAGCTCAGGCTTAACCAAACAATTTGAGTAATAAACTTAAATTTTATGCTTATTAATATGATAATGTAAGGAAAGGTTAATTTGTTAATAAAATATTTTATTTATTTGTTAAGCATTTAACTGCTAGATGTTTAGGTCTGAAGAAAATTTTATTTCTTATTTCAAATTTCTGAATATTTACATTAGAAAGTGCATGTTCATTATTAGTGTAATTATTTACTTTACTAGCAAACCAGTGAACCAAATGTTCACCAAAACCTGATTTAAAAAAAAAATGTTTTTAATTAATTGAGAACTTCGGAGATTTTGTGTGGTTTCGTTTGAAATTCGTGATTTCTCGAAAACCGGAAGTGCTACGTTACTCAAATCCGGTTTGTAGTCTTATCAGACTATTCTTAACTTATAACTTAAATATTCTCTTTATCTATCTCTTACGGTTTGACCGCTGAAACAGCACCACAGACAGACAGACGGACGGACTTGTCTAATAGATAAGAGATTTTAGTTATTGTGGGGTAAGTTAAACTTAACTAAATTAGAGTGAGAGAGGAGGAGCCTGTCTACCGCTGCCGTATGCGTGAGAGAAAGGGAAGCCAGACAGACTGGCGCCGTAACGCGTTACGTTACGAAGCGTTTTATCCGCCCATAAGAAGTTATTACTTCAAAAGTCATAAGCAAAAGACTGCACTCGCGTCTGTTATGCAGAGTTTTCATTCAGTTGTGTTTCGACCACGCTTTGGTTACAGCGCCACATACAAAATATTCGGTTAAAATCTGTGTTAATGGCAGCAGATCCACGCTTAAAAAGGATAGAGTATCATATTTCAGATATGTTCCCTAATTAATTAATTACATTTCTATTGCTACAACGAAATATCTTGTGGACATCCCTTACGTATCGTAATCAAACTTTACCGCTTTCTCTCTCATACAATTGACTTTGAACATACTGGTACTGGAACCCACAAACATATAAATGCTTTAAATAAATATAATACACTACAAATTGCTTTTTCTTCTTTCAAATGTTTAAAACTCGTAAAAGATTGGCGTTTGACATTGTGGGCCATGTACAATGCGAAGAGATAGCGCTGCCTTGCAACCTCAGAAATACTGGAAGAAATTCGACACGGCCATTAAAGGTCCCGGTAGCGTAATTGGTAGTGCATCCGCCCGGATAGCGGGGTTTGAGTCCCGTTTGCTTCCTGAACCGTGTGGAAATTTTTCTAAAAAATTGTCTTTAGATTTGAAATTATGTTATCTGGCGTGAAGGAAACTACTAACCTCCGACGAGGACTCTGAAGAGGAGCAGGAACAGAAGCAGGAAGCATCGGAACAGGAAGACGAGCCCACCAAGGAGGGAGAGGAGCGCGCCAGCAAGCTCACTAAGAAGAAGAAGAAGGAGGACGTTAAGAAAGGTATATGCTTCATACTAGATGTAGGATTGATATAGGAGGACTCGGAAGAGGAGCACGATTTGAAGCAGGAAGAGTCCGAACAGGAAGACGAGCCCGTCAAGGAGAGGAGGAGCACGCCAGCAAGCTCACCAAGTAGAAGAAGAATGAGGACGTTAAGAAAGGTAATGCGTATGCTTAATATTTCACATGTAGGATTGGTATAGGAGGACATGGAAGAGGACCGGGAACAGAAGGCCTCCGCCTTCCGGGTCGGAACAGGAAGACGAGCTCATCAAGAACAAGAAAATGGAGGACTTTAAAAAAAGTTATATGCTTAATACTTCACATGTAGGTTTGGTATAGGAGGACATGGAAGAGGAACAGAAAGCGGAGGCGTTGGAACAGGAAGACGAGCTCACCAAAAAGAAGAAGAGGGAGGACGTTAAAAAAGGTATATGCTTAATACTTCACATGTAGGATTGGTATAGCAGGACACGGAAGAGGAGCCTGAACGGAAGGCGAAGGCGCCGAATTAGGAAGACCAGTCCACCAAGAAGAAGGAGGATATTAAGAAAGGTATATGCTTAGTACTTTTGATTTAGGATTGATAAAAACATTTAGTTGAAATTAGTAAAAAAAAACGCGAAATTACTATGTAATAAGTAGTAAAATATAAGATTTCGTTCCCATTTATGAAACTATTAAATACAATATGATATAGGGGAGGTCTGAAAGAAAAACCTCTTCCTAGTCGTCGTTGTTTCTTTACTTTAGTTATAAAAATCTAACAGTTTGATGCTTAAATGAAAAATAAGTTTGATACTTGTAAAAGTACCTCATTCTCTCATTGTTTGCGTTGCCTTGTATTTTATAAAATTACAACACTGCAATAGGCCACTCACACTAAAAAAGTAGCAGTTATGTTATTATTAGAAGATATTATAATTTAAAAGTTATTCTTTAAAAAAAACAAATGTAAAAATTATTTATTTCGGACAACAGCAGCCCATATCACCCATTAAAAAACCAAGCAATCAATAAACAATAAATTAATTATGATTTTTTTTTTTTTTTTAAGCATTTAACTGCTAGATGTTTAAATCTAAAGAAAAGTTTTACTAGAAAAAAAACCACGCGGACCAGGCAGCGGACGGGACGGGAATAAATTAATTTACAAATAATCATCATCAATATTATTTATATCTAAAGAAAATTTTCCTAGAAAAAAATCTCTAAAAAAGTCTTGAAACCCACTGCTTTCGGGGCGGCACTGACCATTATGCTACCGCGGCCCTAATAGTCCGTATCTATTTTTTTCCAGTATTTCTTATGCTGCAAGGCAGCGCATACACCTAGCATTTAAATGCTTAAAATATTAAAATATAATTTCTTGTTTATGTTTTGCAGAATCAAGTAGCGAATTTAGTTCAGATTCTGACACAGACCCGGAGAGCGCGCCTAAGAAACCGAAGAAAGCCAAAAACGGCAGCGACAAAAACGGATCCACAAACAATGCAACGGGTAAATATAAAATACTATTGTGTTTTCTTTCTAGAGGTTTCAGAAAGCAATTTCATATAAGATTTGCGGACCGACAGACTTGTTCTCCTGCCCTATAAAAGTATAAAAGAAATCATCAAATTTGACTGCGACGAATACGTGTTAGGATAGAAATGTGAATTAAATGATGTTTAGAATTCGAGTAATGTCTTTCATGCACGCGAATACGGGTTAACGACCAAATTAATGTAATGGCGCCATAATACCAGCGATATTAATACCATAGACACACCAAGTGCGCTCAAAATGTGTCCCAATCAAGAAGTGCTTGAACACCATTCAAGCACTTCTTGGTTCACAGTCACCGGCCGTTGCAAAGTCAAAATGCCACAGAGCTCCGCGAAAAAATGCGAAAATAATACTTAGAGTACGAAAGTTTTATCAACAGGTATCTTGTCAATGTTTGTTATTTTAACGCATTTGAAGCAAATTTTGTTCTAATACTTACTATAAACTGATTTAATAGAAAATATTTGTGATATTTAAATGCATGGTCAGTTATATAGCCGTCTCTTTTCCTCGCATTCCGTACCTGCTATATTGCCTACAGCGCATTCAGAATTGCGTGTAGAGTCAAAGAAATAAAGTCTATATTCTTCCTCTTCCGTAAAATTTAACGAGCTTGTATTTCGAACCGTCAGTACGAGTTTGACGCATAAAAAAAATGCGTTTAAATTAAGACCTTATTTCATATGCGTTAATGGTGACTTTGAATGTTCAAATAATGCCTTACATTGTTATTGACTACACGATCATATTCCGGAGCTCCGTGGATCGTTCAATGTACCTTTTTGACATGTTTCGGCCACAATTTTGTACGTGATGTTGTATCTAAGGTATTTCATTTTTTTTAAACACACATCAATTAGCCTTGCCCAAAAGTAAGCACTGTAGGCTTGTGTTATGGGATACTAGGGGTTACCTTGGAAAATACATGAAATATATTCTATCTTAACGGATAGAATATATTTCATGTTCATATATCAATATAGAAATACATATTAAACATCCATGACTGGAGTACAAATGCTCGTATTCATCACACAAACATCTGCCCCCACCGGGATTCGAACGACCGACCTCTTGAATCTGCGACACCATGAAACCCGGCGTACAAACCACTCGGCCACGAAGGTCGTCTAATAATTAATATCGTTGCATAATACATTTAAGTTACTAGGTGATTTTAATATATTATATGTTTTTTTGTATGTCAGCGAGTGCTCCGGGCAGTGCTAGTACTTCTCGAAGCGGAACCCCTACTCCTGCCCCCGCCTCTACTACCGCGTCGCACGCGCCCCCTACCAAGAGGGCCAAACTCGACCCCTCCTATCTGTGAGTTTTTTATTGTTATTTTTTGCTGTATCAATTACTACTGTCTTTTAGCGTACAGTAGGATATTTCACTCTACTTGACATAACATTTATGTATATTAAATAATTATTAAAATACTTCCAACACTCACACCAATTAGCCTAGCCCCAAAGTAAGCACTGTAAGGCTTGTGTTATGGGATGCTAGGGTGACGGTTAGAATACATATACTGTACATATATAAGTATATTTATATAGAAATACATATTAAACATCCATGACTGGAGTACAAATGCTCGTATTCTTCACACAAACATCTGCCCCCACCGGGATTCGAAGCCGGGACCTCTCGAGTAGGCGACACCATGGAACGCGGCGTACTAACCACACGGCCACGGAGATCGTCATTATATTAGTTAGTCTAGGCAAAAAGGTGTCGGAAAATGTTAGTTTCAGTACATAAAATAACAAAATGCATTTTAAAATTCAATTCAGTTTCAAGTTTTCAGTTTTTTTTATCTGTTTTAAAACACGGTGAAGTAGTAGACGTAGTAGCCACCATTATTACTTCACACCGCTAGTATATGCCAAAGTGTCAGCTGTCAACTCAGTACTTTAATGTTTTCGTAACTAAGTTACGCGTTTGTTTACGGTAATAATGACGTCAAGATCGCAGAGCAATATTGAGTCCACTGCGTCCAGCGTTCTCGTTTAACAACGCGCGAAATTTGAAAATGTCAAAGTTAAATATTAAGGCATGATTTTTTAGTAGCATTTTTCAAAAAGCCGTCGCACAAACATTCTTTTGTACGACTGCCATTTGTTTCCTTGAGTTTCGTTTCTCCATAACAATATAAACCTTAACCTTCCAGTAACAAGCATCAAATTCCACCAAAAATCATATTTGATGATGGATGATCTCGATGGAGACGTATATTTTTGGGCGGAAGTCTCTGTCGCGCAGTTTTATGAGCACTTCATATGGCTATTCGTGTTTGCTATTTGTCGTTTTGACAGAAGGTTGTCCTTATCATACTCTATAGAGATTGAAAAGGAGATACTGTAGTGAAGTTCCGGCGTCAAAGGATAGACAATTATATTTGTTGAGAACAGTTTTTTGGAACTTTTGAAGTGGAACACTTCCATCATACATGATTTTTGGTGGAATTTGATGCTTGTTACTGGGATTTAGGATGCTAATTAGGATCCTAACTTCCTAAATGCTATTTCACTTGACTGAATTAGTTACTGAATGATTTAGAACGTCTGAATTTAGACAGGTGGAATAAGCGTTTAAACTAGATCGTAAAATGCTACGTGAAATCTCCTTTCCTTTACCTGGACCTGACACTGGTTAATTTATGCCAATACTTAAAAAGTATAACCTTTTCGACGTTAATCAAATTTGTGTTACTTTTATCAGCGAATGCGGCGTGACCGAAGAAGCTGTTCGTCGTTACCTGGCCCGTAAACCCATGACCACAACGGAACTGTTGACTAAATTCAAGTCTAAACGGAGCGGAGTCAGTTCCGAACGACTCGTGGAGACCATGACGCAGATCCTGAAGCGGATCAACCCGGTCAAGCAGAACATCAACGGCAAGATGTATTTAAGCATCAAACCCACCTGAAAGACTGATAGGTGATACAAGAACAATAAAATACCTACCAATTGTATAGATCTAGTTTTATTTATACCATCATGTAATAAACTGCTTACCAATTTTATTGTAAAGAGCGTCTTTTATTTCCAATGAAATGTCACAGTTATCATCACCAGCCTATTAATGACCCCAGTGCTTCGACACAGACTTTGCCTAGGGACTAGGGTTACCATCCGTCCTGATTAGACTTTTAGACTATAGTCCGGACTTTGTCCGGTTTTTTATTAGTACGAAACGTCAATAAATAAATAAAGTTTCGTGCATTAACCCGTAAAAACTAGTTTTATTTTTATATTACGTTGAATATGAATAATAAAATTACATCACTACATACTATAAAGTATCGTAGCTTCCCACTGTCTGTCCCTATGTCCCTATGTATGCTTGGATCTTTAAAACTACGCTCTGAGGACTGGAACTCTTGTGTGACTAAAAAGTCCGGACTTTTTTCGAAATGTCAGGATTTTTGTCAGGCCCTTTGAAAATTGGCCTTAATACTAGGGACGGATTAAGGAGATCGGGTCATGCTATGAATCACACCCACTACGTCGCCCAGTGCGGATTGACGGATCCTAGGACTGCAGATGGAACTCGAGATAGTAAATATTCGGTCACCCATCCTAAGCGACCATTGCGAAAATAGTTTAGCTGCTAGGATCGCGCGCTAACCACTTGCGCCATATACTACTTACGAAATTTAAGTATAAATGCAGCGGCGTCAGTTCCAAACGACTTGTGGAGACCTTGACGCAGATCCTAAGAGCCATTATGAGCCAGTTTCCATAAGACGTGCAAAATCTCTCCACATTTTCAAAAACCTTGTTAGATCTCAGTATATGTCCTTGTCTTCCATTTTTGTTGATCTTAGCTGAATGAATGAGACATAGGTATGTATGTATTTATGTATATATTTATTTATATATATATTTATGTATATGACTATGTATGTATTCTTGTAGGTATATAATTATATGTATGTATTGTTTTATATATGTAGGTACTTATTTTGATTATATTTGTTAGAATGATTTCTATATTGTTTTGTAGTTAATTACACCGCCGTCTCTGCAGCTTCTTTCCTGTCCTCTCCATTCTAAGGTTGTCTGGAAGAGATCGCTCTTAGCGATAAGACCGCCCATTATTACACTGTATTCTTTATGTACTTCATGTTTTATGTTTTCTGTGGTGTAAAATTAAAGAGTTTTGTTTTGTATTATGTACTGTCAGCTGGTCGCCGGCTACTCGGTCGATGGCGACTGTAACTTACTATAGTTTAAATAGGTGTTAATGCACTTTGTTGTCGGGCGCCTGGGCGACTGGGGCTTGGTCTCCGGCCCTAGTTCCTATGTTTTGGTCGCCGAAAGACCGAGTCGCCGGCAACCTGTCGACAGTGCGTAGGAGCTCTTGAGCGCTTGCGCCATAGAACTGCTCACCAAGTTCAAGTCCAAACGTAGCGACGTCTCAGCTCTGAGCGCCTCATGGACCTTTATTCCCAGTCGCCCCCGCGGGGATCGCCACTGAAGGCGATTGGGAATATAAATTCCCAGACCATGACGCAGACTCTTAAGAGAATCAACTCCTTCAAGCAGAAAATCAACGTCCTCAAGCCCACGTGATAATAAACTGTCTTCCTACCAATTGTATGAATCTAGTTTTATTTTCATAATCATCTAATAAACTATTTATCAATTGTTAAACTTGAGATTTATTTCGAGCATCATCATTATTATCAGACTATAACGTCCCACTTTTGGGCCACAGACCTTCCTTTTGGATGGAATAGAGAGATTTAGCAATGACAGTTGGCATTGGTGGATGCTATGTAACGATTTCATTGCTTATGCGAATGTTAATATTTTTAAAGCCTTCCAAAGTGCGGAGAATTTTTGGTCACTCATTCTATAACCGGCCATTGCGCAAGTTGATTGATTTCCAATATCGAACCCCGAATGCACTAACCACTGCGTCATCGGGCTCCTCGCACGCACTGAGTGCTACTTATATAAGTAATAACATATTTTGCGCTTTGCAACATAATATTTACATTACTATAATAGGGAATTAGGGATTTAAATACATACATATAATGCCCCATCTCATTTATGGCGATTTGTCGATCTGCATTTAGCATGCGCAAAGGGGCATATAAATATTGGTATACTGCCCTGTACCGCATGCTGAATCAGCGAAACATTAAGTCGGAACTGAGTATCTATACGATCTGAGTTCTCTTCTCAGACCGGTCTCTTTTGCAGTAGGTGGTAGTTAGGAGAATGTAGATAAGTAAATAAGACAAAATCTAATTAGAAAAACTTTAATAAGCTATTGAAATAAACAATGCTTATAGAGTCTGTGCGGAAAGAGAATGGCATGGCGAAAAACGGAACTAACATTAAGAGTTTTATTTGGCAATCAAACCCAGCAATCTGTAAAACGTCAAAGTTTTGTATTGATACGGATTTGTTTGTTGTTGGGATTTCTTGTATTTAATCATGTCTAAAAGGGGTAAAACCTTACAAATGCGGTAGAAAAGCACTACAGCGCCCTCCAATGTAAATCCCATTCTCTTTCCGCACAGACTCTATGTATAAAACGTTCCATAGGATAGCTCTTCATTCTAAATAAACATATCGTAATTTTCAGTCTTGCCCACTAACCCTTTTGATATAAGTACTCGCGCTACATCATTACTTGCTGTCATATCCATGTTAGATGTTACACATAATTATGGTATCAAAAATACTTTACTGTTACCTACAAAATAATATATTTTCTGTATAATACATTGCACTCAGTTTGAAAATTAATTGTTTACCTACCTACAAATGTTTTAATGACTATCAGACTTTTATAATTTGTTTCATGCCGCATATTCAATCTCATTATTTTAACATTAAGAAGATCCTCCACCGCATCTCATACATTTAACCCCACGCTACTCCACGGCCGGCTGCCAGCATTTGGTTAGTTAATCATTTTCGCTTATGTCAACTCCTTATTTTTCTTTAGCATTGTTGCCAGTTCAATGTTCGATTGCATGTTGTGCTTGGTTGTCTTGTTTTTCCTGGAAACAATAAATGCATTAAAGAAAATTATACCAGAAAAAAAACCACGCGGACCAAGCAGCAGACGGGACCCTTCGCTATCCTGGCGAATGCACTGACCATTATGCTACCGCGTATCGCGGCCCCGATGGCCGTGTCGAATTTTCTCTAGTACTTCTCAAGGAAAAGGCAAGGCAATGCCATCTCTCCGCATTTTAAGTAACCCATAATGTCAAATGAATACCTTTACAAGTAATAAACATTTGAAAGAAAATCTAGCAATTTTAGTTATAATAGGTTTTTTTTTCTTGCTGACGCTGCGAAACACAGACCGCCGATGATCAGAACCGGCCCTAGAATGATTCTTAACTACCCCCACCTGTGGAGTGTCAATAACTTTGGCAACGTCACTTAATTCCATAGTGATTCTGCTATAATGTATTGCTCGGCGTCGAGCACGTCTGCGGTATGACGCGGCCTATAGACGATTGCTGCGCTAGAGCCCCCCGTAAAATTTTTGCACCATCATTACTTCCTTACCGGTCTATCTATGATGACTTGTTCAGCGTTGAGCTCAGTTTGCGAGTGGCAATAGACGCTTGCTACACTAGAGTATCAGCATTGTTTAGTCAGATCACACCCCATACTCAACCCCAACCTACCCCGTGAAGTGTCAATAACTTTGGCACCCAGTCAGTGACTTACTTCCACAGCGACCCGTCTATGATGAGTTGCTCGGCGTCGAGCACAGTCTGCGGTATGGCGCGGCCCATCGTCTCCGGCAGCAGTAGCGACAACACCGACGCCACGAAGCACAGGCCGCCGATGATCAGTAACGGCAGGGGCGACCAGAACCGGCCCTGGAATACGTAATAGTAAGCTGGAGAGAAAACCCAAAAGCTTAAAGAAAAGTTTAGTGCACAACGGATTACCAGCTCAATTTTCACTTACTGAAGTACATAGGCAATCTTTCTCGTAGAAGACTGTCCTATAACAACACGTGTTCGAGGAGTTTCAACTTGAGTAATTAAGGTTATTAAAGTTGCAACGAGTAGGTCAGGAACAGGAAAAACCTGGCATGAATTGTACAGTAACTGTTTGTACTGACAGATGGAGCGTTCCTTTTCCAGATGTAAAGTAAAATTATGCTAATAATTGTAACATTTTCTCTTTCTAGAGAGTTGTTGATTTCATGCGAGTGCCGCTCAGTCCATTCCGGCTATGATCTATCCCAACACAATGGAAGGATTCCTTATATTTGATGGACAGGGGAGGGGGTGCAAATGGCCTGGGGCAGCAGATTTTTAAATACGCCCGTGGGATGCTCAAATCAAATCTGTGTATGGCTTCTGCTGCTCCTTGAATCTCTTACAGCCGTCCTGGGCCATGGCCCTCATGGCCTTAGGGTAGATACGCTCCTGTATGGTGCCGGCATCCGGCCACTCATCGAGAACACTATGAACGGCAAGGCGGTGACGGCGACATAGACAGACACGTGCACGAAAGTATCGCTGTATCACGCCTGAGTACCATTGACAACGATGCTGTGTCCGGCCACTCAGCTGTGTCCGGCCACTCACCAAGAACACTATGAACGGCGAGGCGATGATTGTGACGTAGACGGACACGTGCACGAACGCACTGTATCACATCTGGGTACTATTGATGACGATGCCGTGTCCGGTACCACTCACCGAGAACACTATGAACGGCGAGGTGCTGATGGTGACGTAGACGGACGCGTACACGAATGCGCTGTATCACGCCTGAGTACCATTGATGACGATGCGGTGTCTGGCCACTCACCGATAACACTATGAACGGTGCGGCGGTGATGGCGACGTAGACGGACACGAGCACGAACGCGCTGTATCACGTTTGGGTACCATTGACGACGATGCTGTGTTCGACCACTCACCGAGAATACTATGAACGGCGAGGCGATGATTGTGACGTAGGCGGACACGTGCACAAAAGCGCTGTATCACGTCTGGGTACCATTGAAGACGATGGTGTGTCCGGCCACTCACCGAGAACACTATGAACGGCGAGGCGGTGAGGCGACGTAGACGGACACGTGCACGAGCACGCTGTATCACGTCTGGGTACCATTGACGACGATGCTGTGTCTAGCCACTCACCGAGAACACTATGAACGGCGAGGCGGTGATGGCGACGTAGACGGACACGTGTACGAATGCGTTGTATCACGCCTGGGTACCATTGACGACGATGCTGTGTCCAACCACTCACCGAGAACACTATGAACGGCGAGGCGGTGATGGCGACGTAGACGGACACGTGTACGAATGCGTTGTATCACGCCTGGGTACCATTGACGACGATGCTGTGTCCAGCCACTCACCGAGAACACTATGAACGGCGAGGCAGTGATGGCGACGTAGACGGACACGTGTACGAATGCGTTGTATCACGCCTGGGTACCATTGACGACGATGCTGTGTCCAGCCACTCACCGAGAACACTATGAACGGCGAGGCGGTGATGGCGACGTAGACGGACACATGCACAAGCGCGCTGCCGCTGGCGCGCATGGCGGTGGGCACGGTCTCAGTGGTGAGCTGCAGGTGCGCGCTGATACTCATGTTCACCGCCAGACGCATCAGCACCGCCAGCGCTAGTTGTACTGCGCCTGCATCACAATGACGATGGATCCATCATATACATACTACTAGAGGTGCCCTGCGGTATTGTAACGTTGTGCGTTATTTGTGCTTATAATAAACAAATAATGCAAAATCTCTTATCTATATACAAGTCCGTCCGTCCGTCCGTGGTGCTGTTTCAGCGGCCAAACCGTAAGAGATAGATAAAGAGAATGTTTAAGTTATAAGTTAAGAATAGTCTGATAAGACTACAAACCGGATGTGAGTAACGTAGCACTTCCGGTTTTCGAGAAATCACTTGATTTCTATTTCAAACGAAACCACACAAAATCTCCGAAGTTCTCAATTAATTAAATACATTTTTTTTTTGGTGAACATTTGGTTCACTGGTTTGCTAGTATAACTTAATCAATAATTAATAAATTTCAGATACATCAAATACCAAATATGAATACTATCTTAATTTAAAAGAAAAGGAAATTAAATACATTAATTATACGGAACCAGTAAGGACGTGGGATGCTGTCTTGCCTACTAATATTGCAACTCACGCTTTCACGAAAGTAAAGTTTTTGGAATTTGAAAAGGAAAGAGGGTCCGTAACGATTTATTTCAGAATTCAGATTTATAGAGTCTAAGGATTCCATAAAACACAGTGGTAAAATTTTTGTTCTACAACAAATATTGACGATGTTATAACCAAATAACTAAACGAATTTCCGGCTGACCGCGTGATGACAGTAACGTCACGGAGCTCTAGATCGAGCTCTGTGATGTCACACGTTTTGGCCACCGGTGGATATTGGCTACCATAAAATTAGTTATGAACCGATTTCGGTGATTGAAAAAGTATATTATTTAAAAAACTTATTAAATCATTATACTGTTGATTTTGAGTTGAATTGCTGACCTAGTAATGATCCTCATACCGGAGACTTGAGTTGTGAACAATGGTGGATAATTTACCTGAATTAGAGAACCCGCAGAATATAGCCAGAACACTGGATATTCCCAGTGTACTAACTATCATAAAGCGACGTCCGACTCTGCAATATATCACAAACAAATTAAGTTACTGCTACGAAATATAACTCATGATTTATTTCTAAGAAAATTATAGACTATACTTATCACTAGGTCCGCCCTACGCTTCATCTACCTCTCGTCAAATATTTACGCTGTCTCGCTTTTCTCTTACCCTTCTATTCCTTAGCATTTGTAAAAAAAGCATTTCAATAGTAAAATATTATGGGTCATTCCCGCTGGCACCTACAGTGACGAGTGGGAATTTTTTGGAACAAAAATCCCTTCGCATTCCCTGGGGTGACAAGCCCGTGATAACAGGTTCCCCGTGATAGATATTTTCTATAGCAAAGAATAAAAGATGCCGCCCCTTTGCCTTTCGCCGATTTTGGGAAAATTACCCAAGTTGACGGCAGCGTTAATAACATATTTTTTTACATATGTGTATGTTATTGATCCCTAGACACTTTTGTTTTGATGTTATAGATAGATCGATCCTTAAATAAATTTAATGTAACCTGTAACCTAAATTAATGTAAACACGCACCTGTCAAGAGTGAATGTAACCAGCACTAGAGCGGGTATCTCCGCAGCTGAAGACAGGGCGAAGGTCAGGAAGAAGTTGGTGCCGATGTCCTCAGAGAGCCTCAAGGTGGCATCGAAGCCTAAGTTGGCAATCATGCCTACCACGATCAGGATCAACAAGTTGTTGCGCAGGAGGGGATTCTTGAATAGATCCTTCATGGATTCGGGCCCAGCAGTCGTTGATTTGGAAGAAAACTGTCAGTAATAATATAAAGTATTAGTAGGGACCTATCTAGTTTATAATTTTGTAATAGTTATTTAACAGTCTTCTTAAAGGAAGTTAACAGCTTGAACCGACTATTTTTGTAATTTTATCAGAAATGTTATTACAGGGGAAAAGTTGAAACAAATAGCTGTGCCAAATAGACGTCCAGTTAGGGAAACACTAGGTTGGTAAAAAATAATGTTTTTAATAATGCAATAAACGCTGTGAAAGGTTGATGTATTCGTACTTACAATAAACTGGTCGAGCGCCTCCTCTGATATTTTCTTCTTGTTAATTCTTTCGAATTTCCTCAAAACTTTTACAGCTTTGTCTACTTTGCCCTTAGAAGCTAACCATCTGTAACATTTTTAAAATAATAAAATACATTTGAATGAAGCATGTAGGTGTCGCCAATAAAATACCACTAAAGACAAAACCCCGTTATTAATAAACGAAGAATAAATAAGCTTGGATTTAGTTACTCGATGTTTTGTCTCAGTTCATTGAATTAAAATGGCACTTGAGTGATACGTTTGTTAATAAGAGTACCTTAATAATTTTGCAATAAAACACAAAGTACTAAATAATAGAGCTCACTGTACCGTGGGAAACTAATATTCCAAAAGACCACACAACAAAATTGAATAAATATTACGATCTTACCAACGAACTAACTAAAAATGGCTATCTAGTTAATTTATATGCAGTAGACTTAGAAATTTTTGATCGAAGGCGGTAGAAGTAGGAGTGAGAGGTATTACCAGCTAAATCTCATAATATCGGCACCCTGTCGACAACTGCAGTAAGTTCAATTTTGGAACGGGTACCTAAGACTACACTAAAGGCTCCTATCAAATTTGGGTAGGAAGGGAGGGCAAATCGAGAAGCGAACATTGATGCGCATCTCAAAGGGGGCCACCTTAAACCACACGATGCAGCCCCACGGGAATCCATGGATTGCTAAGAAGTTCCTCTCTCTTTGTTAACATTTGCCCCTCCCGGGGTTCGATCCAGGGCCTCAGAGTAGGCGACAACTTGAAACCCGGTGTACATACCACTCCATCACGTAGGTCGTAGAAGTATTGTGTTACCTGGCAATAGGTTTGCCATCTCTAAAATTTGGCAACTAGAACAAGACGCGGGAAAACCCCACATTTTGGAGTCCTGAACCCGGACAGTTGCGCAGCCATAGCGCCAGCCCCACCAGTAACACTGCGCCACTAGCTAGACGTCATTACATACCTGGCATTCTCCGGTATGAAGAAAGGCGACGTAAGCACGGCCAGCATGGCCAGCGAGGTGAGCAACACCACATGCCGCCAGTCGCGCATCCACAGCGCTAGTCCGTCGCTAATGACATGTTCAGCACTAACATACATACTAGCTACCACGTCACTACATACCTGGTACTATCCAGTAAGAAGTATCTAATGGCCAGAACGGCGAGCATGGGTACGATAGAAACACAAAGAAAGATGAGTAGGAGTGGGAAGGTCTATGGTCTATTCCAGACACGAAAAGATAGCAACATCCTAACGTATTTCATTGTTACCTGGCGCTCTCCGGTATGAAGAAAGGCGTGGCTAGCACGGCCATCATAGGCAGCGAGGTGACCAGCACTAGATGCCGCCAGTTGTGCAGCCACAGCGCCAGCCCTACCAGTAACACCGCCCCACCGCCCGCGAACGCAGCTAACGACATATTCAGCACCCACGTGCGGTGCTTCGAGCCCACGTACTCCAACACTGACAAATACACCAGCTACACGTCAATGAATATGTGATACACACGTATTGTTGAATGTGATGTAATTATGGTTACTTAACAACCCACCTGAACAGAGAAATACGGGGGCTAACTTTACCTCTATATCATATTTATAAACTAAATAGCCACCGTTCCTGAGATATAGCGATGTTGTAAAAAGTTGTAAGCGTCATAATATGCACACATTTCTACGCCACCTCTGAGGTAGTGTACTTAGCGCGTTTTTTAATGGTTAAATTTACTTAGTACCTAAATTTTAGATACATTTTTTAACTTGTTTTTTTACCTTTTTTGTTTTTTTCTAACACCACTACTCACCAATAAAACTTATCATGGCTACGCAGCTGTCATTAGCTAAACCCACCAGGAACCGTGCAATGCTGAAATCCCAAAATCCTTGCGTGAACAAAGTCAGCAAACCGCCCACGCCCCCGATCATATAGGAAGCTGGAAAAAAATGCCAGACAGAGATTAATAATTTTATTCTAAAATAGGTAAATATTGACTACTGACACTATTTGTTTTCTATTGGATCATGTGTCTATGAATTTAGGTAGGTCGAGCAAAAGACATTAACCTCGATTCGACCACGACCAGAAACCGTGCATTATAACTCAATCGTCTAATAGAGAGTAGTAGATGGCAAATTCCTTTTTACTTTTTATCTAATCATACATACATACCTATGAGAGTAGGCAGTCTTCCATACTTGTCTCCCATCCAGCCGAAGAGAGCGCAGCCGATGAGCGAGCCCACGAAGAATATACTCTGCGCTAACGGGGCGTTACCAGCGCGGTCGCACACCCATTCACGCTGCCAACAAAACATTATAACAGTCAAAAGAGTTCGTCTCATGCTAAGCACATACTCATGCTCTTTTAAGACAAGGATGCTTTTTATTTGAATCCACTAAGGATGTCCCGATTTCCGAATGACAGGATGAGGAGAGACATTTGCGCTTTTCCTTTTTTAGGCTCCCGTAACTCATTTAAAGCTTTACGTAACAAACGTTCATGCATGCATCGATCTATTATTTTAAATGGATCGTTGCATGCTCGTGAAGTAACCAGAAGAGCGCTCCAAATCGAATACCGGCGCACCTCACTTGCGTCTCAAATATACCTAATGTGCGTTATGATTTCCTTGCGCCTTTGTGTGAAATGTAACTTCTATTCGTCTATTCCGTGTTGTTCCACCTTAGTTATAGAGAATGGCCAATGGACTTAGGTAAAAATGGACGAAGCGACACTACCATGAAATTGACATTACTCTAGAAAGCGAGAAAAAACAGTTAATTTTGGGCCAGCCGATCACTTCGTTACTCTCTCATATTTGCTCAGTTTCATATTCACTCAGCGCCATTCTCTATGCGTATGCGTGACTCACCTCGCTAACGACAGTCGTGTAGGGTATGTCGTTGTAAAGGAACTCCCAGCCGTGCTCGCAGGGCTTGGTGTCGTTGGTGTCCGGTGGACTCATCGTCTCCAGCACTCGAGTCCAGTTGGCGTCGTATACCCGGCAGCGGTCCCAGTCTCGACCTTGTGTCGCTCCAGGGATTGACAGGTTCCGTCTGAGGAATGTACGCAATTTCATAGATAAAATGAAGATTAAGGAATTAAAGAAACAGAAAAAGTTATAATTTATTAGAGAAAGAATAAGCACAAAAATTAAAGCTTGAAAATTTTAAAACATTAAGTTCTACCTAGTTTGGATGAAACCATAATTTATTGGTTTATATTTAAATTAAACCAATAGCAGTAGCTAACCAAAATAACATCAATGACAAGAGTCTATAGATTGCAAAGTGCTGAAGTTGCAAAAGAATAAGAAATATCATACCTCGTAAAATTCTGGCAACCTGTGTCACAAATAGTAATATTTATTTTTACATTAAATCTTGATCCCACGATTCTAGCGAATTTCGTTGGGGCATGCTTACCGCTCCCTCTCAAAGATTGATTTTCAATACTCAATGAAGAAAGATGAAAGATTGATTTTAGACCCCAACTTACCATTTTCTTACCTAGAGTAATTACAAGATTCATATCCCGCTGCTGGGTCACACGACAGAGTTGTGTGCCACTTTCCGTGTGCACCTATCAAGTTCTAACCAGGTACTACGGGCTGTGCCCAGAAGGTTACACTGCTGGAAAGAATGCCACCAGTAACTGTATATGTAGATTCCTTTTTGCTTGTTAGGAATCGTCTACCTTAGATCTATATTCAAATGCTGCAGCTCTGGCACCTTGCACCAGTGCTCCTGCGGCGTAGCGGCTATGAACATCTGCACGCAGTACACCGCTATGAAGCAGAAGAAGAATGGCATCAGACTCGCGAATAGCAGCTTCTGGTACGTGCCCATCTCGCCCACCTCTGTGATTATCCTCTCCATGATGTCGCTGTCGGCCTGGTTGGGAGCATCGCCGTTCAGCTGCTTGGATTCCTGAAAAAGAAAGAAGTTTACTAAAAATATCCTTTCGGTCCATATGTCAGGCTGGATACTTCCGCTTTCCGAGCGGATGCACCAACCACTATGCCTTTTGTTTTTTATAGCCATAAGGCAAATAACTTTGCCCCACCTGATGTTAAGTGATGAAAGAGTCCAAACGCGAAGATAGCTGGTACAGCAGTTATAAACTGCCACACCAGCCATCCTCACTTTGCCGGCCTGCAAAAATGCTTCTTCACACCTCTCATATAGGACCTCAGATTGTAGGAAGGAGGGAAACGTGCGCGGGCAAAGAATTCCACTTACGAATAGTACGACAAAGAGATGAGTCACCAAATTTCTTTGTTCGTGTAGGAATAGTGGCCACAGTAAGTCGGTGGCAACGTAGGCCAGCATGCGTGGTCCTCTGAAGAAAAGGCGATGGAGAGATAAGGGAGAATAACTCCTCATAACACTTGCCGTGGTAAAGTCGGTAGAATGCGCTAATGATGCCACATTGCGGCGTAATTGTAGAGACTCGAGTTTGTTAGTTACCTCTTCATTGCCAATGATGCGGGCAGCGCGCCACTGCAACCTATCCAAGGCATCGAGTAAGAACTTAGTGGAGCCATCCGAGAGGTGTGAGCAATATTCCACGCAGGACCGCACTTGCGTTATATACAACAAGCACTGTTGATCAGGCGTGAAAAAACGCCGTACCTTGTTCAGCACTCCGAGTTTGCGTGAAGCTGTTTTGATCCTGTGATCAAAACCCAACCCCTGAACCCAAAGGACTACATCTAAACTGTTTTCGATGTAGTCCTTTGGGTTCAGGTCTGAGAGAACTTCCATACCGAGCATGGCGATGTTGCTCTGTAGCGCCAGTGTTGTTTCCTGAAGAGAGGGAAGGGGAAGGAATGGTGATGTTTTTGCCGTGAAAGCGCAAACCTGGGTTTTCTCGGCATTGAACTCTACTAAGTTCCAAGTACCCCATTCAGAAATGTGGTCCAAAGCCAGATTGAGTTCAGCGACAAGATGCTCCCGTTTCTCCTTGGTTTCTACCCGTCTAGCCGGTGCGTGTCCAAAGTATCTCGCAGGCTGTAGTATCGTCTGCATAGCAATAAATGTTCCCAAGATTAATCAAATTATTGATATACAGCAGAACGAGTGTGCAAGATAGAACGGAGCCCTGAGGAACACCGGCATTCACTGACATGAACTGCAAACTACATCCGACAGTAAGGACGTGAATTCTACGCTCATGCAGGAAGTCAGTTACCCAGGTGCAGAACTGAGCAGACAGACCGTATGCAGGAAGCTTGGAGAGAAGGCTTTTGTGCCAGACCCTGTCAAAGTCAAGGCTGATAGCCAGAGACACTTCCTGCTTGTCTATAGCTTCACCCCAGATGTGTTTCACGTACGCTAGAAGGTCACCCATCGATCGATTCGGTGTAATTCCGTATTGACGATCGTGAATCAGAGGTTCTATTCAGCGGGTCAGATGGACGTTAAGGGCCCTTTCTAAGATTTTACACACCACTGAGGTGACAGCTGACGGAAGGGCCCCTGCCACTCTCGCGGGAGGGTGGGCTACCGGGACCCCACGCCCCGAGATTATGCGTGGCATGATGAGGCAGCATCGCAAACAGGTTAAGAACGTTCGGGCCCCTGTACTGTGCCACGGGCGGCCAGCGGGACAGCCGCTTCTACGGGCTCCCTGGCCGGTGGGTCGATGCAGTCCTCCCAGCATCGGTTCGAAGGATGACGGACCGAATTCCCCTACTTTAGTTAAAGCGAAAAATCTGATACGCCCAACCTCTTTACAGAGAAGCTAAATCTCGATTTTACCAAAATTATGAATGCGATAAAAATATGAAAATGCTAAAGCTAGATTTAAAAATGAGACATATGTGTTTGGGCTAAATCTAGGTTTATTGAAATAAAGATTTAACAATTTGCGGCAAGTAGACGTAGTGAAATACATAATAACGCATCAATTATGGACAACGCTGCATGCATCATCCCCTTCTAAGGGGTAATAAATCCTTCCTTCCGATGTGTAAGCTTTTAAAAAGAAAAGTCTTTTCCGGCAAGAGGTACTATGAGATAAGTTTTAGTTCTCTACGGCAGAGCGAACTAAAAAAAACCACAAACATTGGCCGTTTCCCGGTTTGAGTTCGCTTTAGAATCACGACGTTGCGTTCGAATCCCAGTGATGCTGTAGAAGTAATCTGCGATCAACAACTTACATTCAACAGAAATAACTTTTTTTACAAAGGACATTGTTCAAAAGTTCATTGTCCTATTCAGATAAATTTTCATCGTAAGTATCACAATACGTTTTTTTTTATGATGGCGCGTGAGAAAAAGGTGAACTTCCTGAGGTTTTTTTTATCACTTGTTTTCATTGACACGGTTTACTTCCGAACTGATTAAGCAAGTTAACAGTTCTTACTTATTTACATATTCTTCGCCAGTGTAATTTTAAGGTTCCGTATCGGGCAGCCCCCTATCAATAAACTATATTTAACAAAAGTATGTAGGTACGTTTTTAGAGCCTGCGCTGCCTTAAACGTTACCGACAAAGATATTTATTTGAGATAAATATGGTCTAAAAGAACAAATCATGGCGCGCGTTTAGCAATTATTTTTTTTTTAATCCAGGTATGTTTACGAAGTAAAAAAAAAGTGCGACCCTTGACTATCACAGAATAATAATTTATAATAAGGTCTGTCACTCATAAAAATACCAAATCGCATTATTGCAGTTGTTAGACGAAATAAAATTTGAAATTTTAATGTTTTAAGGTTGGCACTTTATTTGACCTTAATTCATTTAATTTTATTGAGACATACATTTATTTACAATTACAATAAAATCTTGGCCTTTTAAAGAGGATTTTTCGATCAATGGTCGAACGTAGTGCGGGATGAGATCCAACCTAGTTAAGTTTATACTAAAACGCCGTGCCTTACATGTAACCTGGAGAAACGAGGGTGGGGCACCATGGAGCCGTTTCAGATCCATGGCGCCACTTTACCTCAGCAGGGGCTTACCCAAACTGCTGAAGGATGTCCATTCGGGCCTGGACCGGAGGAATTACTGTTTTAATAGTTTAGAATAATGGTTAGTCATACTGACATGATATTTTTTGTGCCAAAAAAAAACAATGTGGAACGTCCGCGCCGTTCTCCTGGTTGACGCAGCGCAGGCTCTTAAAATTAAAGCTAGTCTTTAACATTTGGCTTAATTTTTTTATTTTAGAAATAAATACTTTGTCCCTAATGTAGGTACGCACAGATGGTACGGAAAGGAACTCACCATGCAGCGTTATGACTCGGACTTAACTATGAACTACTTGAAATTCAAGACGAAACGAATTCAAGGAAATCCTCATCTCTGTATGTTCCGCATCGCATTCCGAAATTGTCGCGTCGTGTACTGACTTTAAAGATATTTTTTTGTCTTATCTTAAACGTCATGGTTAAAGTACATTTGTTTTATTGCTAAATAAGAAATTAGACTTTTGTTTAAACTCAATTAGATTAATTATAAAGCATAAAGCTAATAAAGTTGAACTTTCATATTTTTTGATAAATCGTGATGGTCATAGGTAATTGAGTAGGGTAGTACATGATGATGTGCTGTGATATGAGATTCATAAAATTAACTTAATAAGATTAAATATCAGAGTATGCGTAACGTTCACTTCCCCGAGCAACAAAAAAAAACTTAAGTACTTAAATTATTTAAATGGATCAATTTCAGGTCGTAAAAAACCGTAATAAAAATTTTATGAATGACCTCAGATCTGACCTTTACTTAACCGCTCATTGTAAGCTAAGGAACTGAGCCCTAGATCTACTAAGAATTGACCCTAGATCTACTAAGAATTGACCCTAGATCTTCTAGGAATTGACCCTAGATCTACTAAGAGCGACCGATGCCTGATGCAGGGTCGCTCTTAGTAGATCTAGGGTCTCGACATTTCCATGATGTCGAGATACCCGCCAAAAAACTTCCTAAACAAACGAACATGACGATACACAAATCGTTTAATATGTGTCACAATATCCAACCCTAAGTAGTATTTATTTAATGATCTTTAACGGACGCTCTTGAGAGATTGGAGAATCCCAACATACCCAACTCCCCAGTAACTACCTCATCTGTGCCTACACTAACTTTAAAGATTGATAAAAGTCGATTAGTCAGTTTCTTTACGATAATTATAAAAACAACTCGTGACATACCCTATACACCCATCTTCTCTAAGAGTGTTTCTTAAGAGTGACACTGGTGTCAATTCTGGTGCATGACTCGCTTAACTTAAAACGAAATTTAACATCAGTCTCTCCTTTTCATCCTGTATAGAGAATGACAAGGATACACTGTTGTCAAATTTTATTTTAGGTTTGGAAAATCATGCCAGATTGTACACCACTATCAAACATTAATAAATTAAAATTTTAAACTAAAATGGGCTTCTATTTATGGTAGGATTTTATTTGTTTGCGAAGGGTGAAATAGCATTGTTGATTTCACTCTTTCTCTCCCTTCTACTTGCGGGAAATATTCCTAAAAAACTAGCTAAGTGCGAGTCGGAGGGTTCCGTCTATCTATATAACATTAGACACTATATTTTAATGTCGAGCAAAAAATGGCAAAATATTACGTCTGCTATATGGAAATATTTACTTTATATAAATTTAGTTATTTATTTTTAAAGTGAACGCACATATTAATACACACATCAAAAGTGTCTAGGGATCAAGCATTTTTATGCGGATTTCTTGAGATTGAGATGTGGCTTTGTAATAAATTTATGATTTTATAAATTTATATGGATCCTTTTTGGTGCATTTCATAATTTGAATCAGGAACTGTGAATCAAATTCGAGTAAAAGATGAAAATCAGCTGTCAATATTTTCCCTATAAAAACATACAACGCATTGAAGACATTATTAGTGCTACTGTTTCCCTACTACTGATTAAAACCAACGTTATTATGGAGCGGCGACGTCATTTAAGCAGGGAAGAAATGCTCAGAGCCGTGGGAATGATAGAAGCTGGTTCCCGGCAACGTACTGTGGCTTTAGCTCTGAATACAAGTCAGAGTGTTATCAGTCGACTTTGGACACGATACCGAAGCACTGGTGACCGTGGCTGAGCGCCATGGAGGACGGTATCGCTGCACCACACGGAGACAAGACCGATACATTCAAATCTTAACTCGAAGAGCTCCAACAATAACCGCCATGATGTTAGCCGTGAGGCTTCATCACTCTTCAGGGAACTTAATTAGCGACCAAACAGTCAGAAACCGCTTGCATGAAGTGAACCTTCATTCCCGAAGACCGCTACGGGTACCACCTATAGCAATGCACAATCGTAGGATTCGATATCAATGGGCTCTTGAACACAGAAATTGGGCAGAAGAACAATGGCGTTTCGTGTGCTTTTCTGATGAGTCTCGTTTTGGTATGAGACCGGATACAAGACGTATACGACACTGGAGAACCCCTGGACGCCAACAGCGATTAAAATCCTGCCAGGAAGTCCATCCTTATAGTGGTGGAACCATCATGGTATGGGCGGGTATTTGGATCGGCGGAAGAACTGAGTTGATTTGGATCAGAGGCAACCTCAACGCTCAAATTTATGCTGAGACGATTGTATCAGACGTCATCGTTCCTCTACAAGTGCAAATCGGTCCCTTATTTCAGTTAATGCATGATAATGCACGACCGCACACCGCAAGAGTTGTAAGACAGACTCTCGCCGCAGCTAACATCAATGTCCTGCCCTGGCCTGCTCAGTCGCCAGACTTGAACCCGATTGAGCATGCATGGGATATGCTACAGAGAAGAGCTCTGCCGAATATGGAGGGTATCCAGTCGCAAGAAGACCTTTTTTTGTTGTTGCAACGAACATGGGCGGCCATTCCACAGCGTGATTTGGATGAACTCATTTTGAGTATGCCAAACCGATGTTCTTGTGTTGTTAGTGTTCGCGGTAGAAATACGGATTATTAATTGTTTAAGTAACCCAATAAAATTTTAGAGAAAACTGTTATTTCAGTCTTTTTTTCGAACTTTTGTGTTAGTGGTTCAAATGTCAAAAATCCCTTTATTAGGAAAATGGCAAATTTCTTTATTAATGCAAAGGTGACTTGGTTTATCGTTACTGTGACAAACGAAAACACTTTATTTGATGAATCCTTAAAGAAAATTTTAATTAATATCAATCAGGAGAAAAGTTATTGCAAAAATATATGTTGATCCCTAGACACTTTTGATGTGTGTATTATGTAAATATTTCAAGGGATGCCATTATTAATATCGAGAAAACTAGACATTTATTTATTTATCGCGTAAGGAAAAATCATTTGTTTGTTTTCGTCACAATTTACAAAGTACATTTTATTCAGCAGCGTTTTCAGTATTTGTTGCTTAAATACAACATAATATTGGACATCATATAATAAAATTTACCATTCTTAACTAGTTTCGATTTTGAGATACACCTCGTAACAAAACTGATCTAAAAAATTTTGTTTGTTGTTGTTTTATATCTGTATAAGACTCTAAGGTGCACCTATGTAGCCTGATTATCATCATCATCATCTTCAGCCTATTAATGTCCCCACTGCTGGGGCATAGGACTTCCCTATGGATGGATTAGGGAGATTGGGCCATGACCCACCACGCGGGCCCAGTGCGGGTTGGTGGGTGCTAACGACTGCAGATGCAACCGGGACCAACGGCTTAACGTGCCTTCCGAAGCACGGAGGAGCTCGAAATAGTAAAATTTTGGTCACCTCAACTTCAACGACCGCAGCTGAACGCGCTAGCCACTGGCGCCATCGAGCTCCTCAGCCTGATTATAAATATAAATAAATAAAAGTATCAGTACAAAAATGAAGTTTTATTGATCGTGCCGAATTCATTATTTATAAAGTACTCCTTATTTTCACTTACGTACTTGTCTGAATTAAAAAAAAAAATAGCTGATCCAGCGATTTTGGTACAGCCATAAAAATAGAGCTTGGAGGCAGAAGGGTGAAAATTTAGGGTTGAATATTTTTTTAATGCCCAATCATAAAAAATGGTCCCAAAAAATTGGGGTGAACCACCCTTATCATTTAGGGGTATGAAAAATAGTTTAGGTACGTCCTATTCTCAGAACTATTGAATATACACACAATTCATAAGAATCATCATTCGGAGGAGTTTTGTTTCAAACACTGTGAAACGAGAATATTATCTAATAGATGATAAATAAAAGTACTTTTAATGAAAAAAAGCGAAGGTCTACTTGTATCGAACTATTAGATTTGTAGTTACGGAAGCAACGTTATCATTATAATTTCCTATTATCATATATATAATATTTGGATATCTGATGGATGCCGTTATCAAAATGAACGAACACGTGTTGTATTGTGAAATCATTCAAGAAAACGTGAAACTGATTTTGTGCACAATAAGGAACCAGAATGATTGTATTGACTATAATAGTCTTTAAGACGTTTCTTGACTCTTTAACTCTGCGATGAAAAGTGAGTTTTTTCTTACAGAATAGCACTGTAGGACGTACCCCCTCAGGTTCGAACCCCCTCAGGTTCGAATGGTCTAGAGGCTCCAGACGGAAAGGAGACTTCCCCCGTGGGGAGATGCCATTCGCCTGGAATACCTCTAGGGTACTAGCCAATTCTCGGCTTGAGGTCCCCTTAGGGCCCTTATGACCCCCGTTTGGAGATCTAACAGGAACTAGGGACTTTGTATAGGTCACGCTGTAAAGGTCATCTGCGACCAAACCTATGCGGTTTGGTACCCTAGTACACAGTAGTCTACACTAAAAAAAAAAACTGCAGTACGTGCAGGCACTATGGAAACTTAAAAACGCATACTTTTAAATGTATCCATTTATAAGTATTAGAATAATAAAACAACCATGATTAGGTAACATACACTCCTCATCACACAAACTAATTCCCCTACCGGGATTCGACCTCAAAACCTTTAGCCAGAAAAGATGGCGATGCAAGACTTTTACACAGAAGAGATGTGCGATGCGATCTTCAGTTACCAATAATTACATATTAAATTATTTCGGGTAAAGGAAAGTATGTAAATTCATTTTAATTTTAAGTTCTTTTAAAATATCATGAAGAAAGCTTTTGACTTTTCTTTTTTATGCTGTAAATTTCAACAGCCTGTTTTTATAGTTCTGGAAATCGATAGGTACAAATAGTTGATTAATGGAAGGTGGGATAGCAGAGCCTTAGTAATTAATGAAAGTTCTTTTTTTGTATTTAATTGTTATTTTTGTACCAAGCGGCATCTTATTACATACACTGCAACAATATTAATTTATCAGTATCGACCGATGAAATTCTTTCTGATTTGCATCATAAAAAAATTTTTTTTTCTTAAAAAAGTGTAAAAACAAACCTCTTTAAGCATCTTGTCTTCCATTCTTTATCTATTTCAAAATTAGATAAATAACTGAACACATCCGTAACATACGAATATGCGGCACTGCACTGATTTCAACGAAAGCGAAATTATGTCTGCTTTTTATATAAAAGTCGTTATCATAATATTATCGCAAACAAGTTACTATCACAATCGTAGTGGACACAATCTATAAAAACAATGTTTTAACGTAAACTGACTGATTCTGCGGAAATGTAAGGAAATACTCGTAACTAACCTGATAGAGCAGGATAGCGCTACGTATGTAGAGCAGCGTCCCGCCTTAACCGCTGCTTTTGAATCACGGCAAAAAGTTCATGGTAGAGTCAGTAAAGGCACATTTATGAGTTACCTCATATTGAAGTCATTTTTCAATTTGACGACTCTGTATACTCTGTATAAAAACAGCCCTTGCTGAGTTTCTTGCCGGTTCTTCTCAGTACAAGGTCTCCCGCCGTAGATTTGCGAACCGATGGTGTAGCTTTTCGACATTCACAAGTGCTTGTAACAGCCTAGACTGAATAAACGATATTGAATTTTCATGGGTCCAAAAGTTACTGTAAGTATTTACTGTCATTGGTATGTACGCATTTAAGTATTTATTTAAGTATTCATCGCTTCTTTATAAACTCATGTATGAAAAAACTTTGTTGATGAAAATTATGTGTATGTATATTTTTCATGTAAAAAAATTGGACAACTTCGTGTGTGTATACAATATATACATGTATGTACATATACATTGTAGGGTGTAACCCTTACACTTGAATGCTATGCTCGGTTATGCTATGCTGAAGATACTGTATGCTAAGGTCGTATGCTAGGGAAGACGAAATAAAATGAAGGTTAGAGTGATAGTTGAAAATGCACTGATTTATTGTTAAGTTTAAAGTAATAATGGTAGCGGCGCGGCGTATGCAAACGCACGGTAAGCATTAAAATTAGGTTATTGCTAAGTGATTGATTTATTGTACGATTACTTCGTACATACATATTTCATTTACTAGCCATAAGAGAAAGAGAGCTTATATCCCTTGCTTATATCCCCTACTCAATTCTCGTTCGCCTCGCTCGAACACACTTTTCGTAACGCGTAACGCATTCACCAGCTTACCCCCCAAGTCATGCGTGCGTCAAGAAGTTTCACTTCAAAAAGAGGGTAATTTTTTTCATGGAGCCTAGTGCACACAGGCTTCATGAAAAAAAAACCTTTTCAAAAAATTAAAAAAAAATACCATTTCGAACATAGGGGCGGAGCGGTCCTGAAAGGTCTATCTGGGTCTTTAGATTTGTAAACTGAATCTGAAGGCTTTCACAAGTGCTTGTAATAGCCTATATTGAATTTGAATTTTAAATGATACAAACACTTAATGATTGCTAAATCATCATGACATTGCTAATTTTTAATAATACACCTAGGTTACCATAGTATTTTTTTTTATTTACACTATCTAATCTTCCTAGATAATATATTAAAATGTCAAATTTAAACTTGAATCATAATTTATCTTTTCGCCGCCATTGACGCACTAATGATATTTTAATTATATCCCCTGAGGTTATAGTTATTGTCAGACTAACTGACAACAACACATTCCGAATATAGGTATTCTCCTTGTAGTCATTTACTATCTGCACATGCAAGAACGCATCAGTTGATAACTTATTTTAAGTAACTTGATAACTTATTTTAAGTTATCAACTGATGCGTTCTTCTTTTTACTTTCGCTGGTATATGCTCTAAAGTTTCAGACACACTTCCAGTCCATCTGACATTTTTTAGCAAAACAAAATTGTTTTTCCTGTTAATATTATGATGAAATTTTCAAAAAGTAGTACAGAAAAAAAATTCTTCTCTAGCTCCAACAAAAATCTGAATGTGACAATACTAAATTCTCTTTTATTGAGCTTTCCAGTTAATGTCAAAATGTATAAATGAAAGGCATACTAGAAAAAGTGGATCAGACTGAATATGTTATCGGGGTCGATAAAAATGGAATTTAAACATCTTCTTTGTCTAACTACTTAATTGCATTTTATAAGGGCAGTTAGGAAAACTCTGAAGCGAAAAAAACACTTTGATAAATATACTTGTTGTTTCTGTTCTAATTGTTATAATTTGTAGTATTACATTCTTATTCATATAAAATAGAATTTTACTGTTATACAGACTTTTCATGTAATAGATAAATAAATACATTTTATATAAAATTATATTATCAAGCTAGCCCAATATCAGTTACCTACTTCAAATAGGTCTAAGTTCGTGGTTTGAATGCTTTAAAAAGACCTAAGACACTCAGCAGCAACAACTCAACAGCAGTGGTATTCAGTAAGAACAAAGTCAATTTTCACCGCGGAATGCGCCGGTGTGATTTGAACTTTATGTTCCTTCTAATTTTATCACACCGTGGATTCTGAGATTGAAAGTGAATTTTATCTTATTGAATAGCACTATTGATTCAATGCCTAAGTTTTTATACATTCTAACTACTACGGTACTTTTTTGGAAGGCCCTTAGACCCTCGGCCTTGATATCTAAATGTGTCATGTAAATCAATATTCAACGTATTTGTTACTATGATAAGTTATCTCAAAAGTGATCGCGAAAAAGGGTAGTACAATAAAAAAATAAAATTTTCTAGCAACAATGTATTTTAATTAAATAATAAAAAATATGAAATATGTATAAGTGTTATTTGAAAAATAAACGACAAATATTCTTATTTTATCAACGTAATAACAAGATCACTCCAAGTTGCAATACCTGCTTATCATTTTCATGATAGCTTTTTTTTTTTTTTTTTTTATTTTTTTTTATACTATTACCTTATTTTTAGTTCAATTTTACAGTTAAATTGCTTCGTGACAATCTGAGTAGCATCGACAAATTTTCGTTGTAATATTTATACCAAGAGAAAGCGCTCATTGAGCCAAAAATCGCGACCACTAAACGCGACTACTAGTGGCTCAGTCATGCCACTAGACTTAGCCACCAATTGAAGCCACTAGTGGCCGTGAGTGGCGTCTGCCACTACGCCAATTGCGACTTCGATTGGTAGCTACGTCTAGTGGTCATGTTTCGTGGCTCCATGTGCCCTTGCTCTTATGGTCGTAGCAGACATATCAACTCGGAAAGGGATCGTCACCGTATCAAAGCCAGCCGTTCAGTATTCTTACACCACACTGCCGTGCACACTAATTTGAATCGAAATCAACTCCCGAACGTGCGTGGTCCACTGTACGTAACCTAGCTTACGCCCTTCCGTAGCCTAGCTAACGTCTCTTCGTAGCCTAGCTTACGTCTCTCCGTAGCCTAGCTTATGTCTCTTCGTAGTCTAGCTTACGTGTCTCCGTAGCCTAGCTTACGTGTCTCCGTAGTCTAGCTTACGTCTCTCCGTAGCCTAGCTTACGTCTCTCCGTAGCTCCATACCCTAGTTTACGTCTCTTCGTTAACGCCCCGCCCTCCGCCTGCGTTTCCGTGCTGTCCATGTGGTTATAAGTCGCGGCACGAAACTCTAGCGCTGACCGTTATTGCGCAGAAGTAAAAATTAAGATGTCTTGGGGGGGAATCGAGGTGCACGGGTGGGCATGCGTTGTGCCGATTGGCTCTCCAGTCGTACCCATGTGCAGTTAACTTAAAGGCCTTAAAGGCCGGCATCGCATTTGTGATACTCCTGGTGTTGCAAGTATCCATGGGCGACGGTGATCACTTACCATCAGGTGAGCCATCTGCTCGTATGCCACCTATAACATAAAAAAAACCCTTCCGCGTTTTTTTCAGCGCTAGATTACATGCCGCGACCTGTACTAGCCTTGTGAAGCCGTCGCCGTCAACCAGCGGTCAGCACGCCGTAAGCGCTGCGGTGGCAGCGTCGTCTAGCCGTAGCCAATCCGAACGAACTGTTTGACGGCAAGCCCAAAGACGAGCCGGTAACAATCTCTTTCCGAGTTGCTGTGTGCTATGACGCTAAGCCGTAAGCACTTGAAATAATTAAGTATTTATTGTTCACTTCACAATCTGTTACATAATATTACATTAGGCTTTATATTTATATAGTGAATCTAAGTTTGTGAAGGACTGGTGCCTGAAATAAGTTTTATAAACCTAAAACACAATAAATTGAACAAAATATGTATATTATATATTTTACTGATAGGTAGGTATATTGAACAAGCTGAACTTATAAAATTAATTCGTTCCTTATTATTAGTCATAACGTTATTTTTTAAGTATTCATTAAATCACAGCAAGTACTTACAAAAAAATATCAAAATAGTTTTATTATTTAAAGAGTAAAAAATAAACTACCATTATAACATTATGTTTCTCTGTTCAAGAATAAGTTTTACTAGAATATTTCAACAAGGCCCTTGTACCAGCAGTGCTGTTCAGTAACAACAAACTCACTTTTCACCGCGAAATTCGTCGGTGTGATTTGAAATTTATACAGTTACAGTTACAGTAAAGCACTGCAGGATTTATAAGTAAAAGATATCTTAAAGTCTATTTCTAGTAAGTAATATTTAGACACTGGAAAGACAAAATCGCTTATACGCCACTTTGGTCGAAAATGAGTTATATATATACTAGCAAACCAGTGAACCAAATGTTCACCAAAACCTGATTTCTCGAAAACCGGAAGTGCTACGTTACTCACATCCGGTTTGTAGTCTTATCAGACTATTCTTAACTTATAACTTAAATATTCTCTTTATCTATCTCTTACGGTTAGGCCGCTGAAACAGCACCACAGACAGACGGACTTGTCTAATAGATAAGAGATATAATATTATTAATCACTTTGTAACCAGTTTTTTTTCTGCGTCGATCTGTTTATGTTTTGTGAAGATCTTAGTACTTTTTTGGCGCTTAAGTCACATTTTTTAAAAGATTTTATTGTTCAAAACGCTGAAGCAACATAAATTTTGGTGTTTTTTGAACCAATGGTGCTTACGTCCTACTATTTGGCGTATGATTTGATGTATGCTTAAAAAAAAAGGTATGGCGGGCCGAGTGTTCTTCGCTTAAGCGACATCTAGTTCGTAAAGTAAGGGCACTATGTAACTTTTTAATAGGGGGATATTTAGAAAATAGTATTTTATGAATACGGTTTTATTTGTATGGTGCTGCTCTACTCTCCTTTACAAAGAGCAATGTTTATTTTTGTGAAATAACTTTGATCCTTGTTTCTGTAAAGTTACTAAAGTGGCGTTTAGGCGATTTTACTTTTTCACTGACGATTTTAATATGCCGGACTGCATTTAAATTTAGTCTTGTTAGTACTATTAAATTTTATAGAATCATTTGACATAATGCCAAGAAATTTCAGACTACGCTATGCTATTGCGATTTATAGTATAGTGCGTTTAGCAAGCCCATACAATATAGTATAGCGTGGTGTGAACATGTTAAATATATTGTGCGCGGTATTGTCGTGTTTTGAGCTATAAGCAATATGCTACAATAGTATAGCGTAGTCTGAACGCACCTTTACGCTAATATCACTATATTTCATGAGCAGCAGGCCGATTCTGCAAAATAAAATCTCACTTCAGATTTCGGTAGCTGCCATTTTAGACATAAGTTTGATATGCATTACGATTACCCATTACACGGCAAAATGTCGCTATGTCTGTAGCTGTGAAAGCAGCCACTATTAGATATTTGACATTTGTCAGAAATCTGAATAAATGAGATTGCATCTTACAGAATACCTATGCAGATTCAATTTGAAGTCTGTTCATGAAATATACGTAAAACTTCATTATTTAAAGACAAATAACCTAGTAATAGTGACATGAAATCTACTCAAGTAGGTATTAATACTATTATGAAAATAGCACTTACTACTTTTTATGTATGAGGCTGGGAAAACTTTAAAAAGCTAGTAAAGCCCTTGAAAATAAAAAGAGATTTATCAATGAAAACACTATATTAAATATATCGCTTATTTTGATGTAAGCAATACCTATTAAAAATATATAAGTACTTACAATTATACAGGGCATCCATACCATGACACAAGGAGGGAAACTGTATTAAATATCGAAGCTAGGATATTTTACTGCAAGAAGACAAAATTTATCTAAAAAATAATATCTAAAAATAAAATGATGCACAGTGAGAGTTTTTATAAGTGCTAGCTAGCTACAGAATGAATCACATTTTGGACACTTGATTTTAATTAAAATTTTATTTCTTGCATCATTTTGGCTGTTTGTGTTCAATTATTTTTAACAAAATGTAAATATTTCATGTTTCCTTTTCATTTGAAATGCTATGTCATTTAGAAAAAAAATCCTTATGAGATCGATCGGAGAATCCCTTACGACCGTTATCACAGAATACATATGTTTTTTTTTACATTTCACGAGTTCACGGGTTGTAGCAGGCGGTTTTAAGAAAAACTGTGAATACAGTTCTGCTTATTATTAAAAATAAAATGATGGCTTCTTTCTGTAAAATATCCTTTCTTCAATTTCAATTTAATATACTTTCCCTCCGTGTGGCATGGCCGTGGGACGGCCTGTATATCTTCTTTTAGTTTTCCATTTTCTACTTATGTATTTACTTATTGCAAGAAAATCATCATTAAATAAACATTATTTACCTCAGTTTAAATTCAGGCGATATGTTATTATTAGCACCGTGTTAATTTTTAAAATTACAACAATACAAACGTTTTTTATTTATTTTCTTTTATATCATTTACAAAACGGCCGCACTCAGCTGCGTCCATTAAAAGTAATGCATTAGTGCCTTTTCACATGTACACGGACACGGCACGGTTGCCGTGCCGTGTAAAATAGTAATGTATGAGCAACAATGAGAGCTTTCACATTGCACGGCGACCGTGCCGTGACCGCGTGTTAGCCGTCCTTATTCACTATAAGCACGGTTTTGACGCGGCAACCGTCTTTATAGTCTTGTATAAACTTGTATAGACGCGTTCACACGAACACGGGCGCGGTACGGCACGGCGAGCGCAAATACCATTCGTCAGCTAAAGTCATAGGGGAACGGACAGACGATTGTTACAGAATGTCTGTCGAAATCGATGTTGATGTGTTGATTTCGCTAGTTGAAGCGCGTCCTACTTTATGGGATAAAACCATCGCGTCTTATAAAAACAGGAACGAGACAAAAGAACCGTGGAAAGAAGTATGTATAGGATTAAATAGTAGTTTCGAAGAATTAGATGATAATGAAAAGAATCTTTTTTTGTTCCATGATAATAGACGTCGTCGTTCCCCAAAATTCTCAATAATACTGCAACATCCATAGCCGGCGACCGTGTGTAAGCCGTATACATGTGAAAGAGCTAGCACGGTTGCACGGCATGGCGGCCGTGCCGTGACCGTGTGCATGTGAAAAGGGCCTTAGTCTACGCGTGATCTTCATTTATTATTATTTCAAAGAAAGTAAAAGCATTCCTTAAACTTATTTAGAAGATGAATTGAATGCGACCATAATTGACCTTAAGTGTACGCATTAGTAAAATATTGACATAGAGAAATTCTACTGAGCTGGAATGAACTCCGGAATATCTTAAGAATTAAACTACTTACATCCTGGTGAAGTATTCTCCAGGATTATACTGAGCTGTTAAACTTGCCTACTGAATGTAAACAATCATTCGTTTTCGTGAAAACGCAAGACCACAATATTCCTCTCCTATTCTAACATGGTATGTTTGAAAAGGATGGGGCTACCATGGGCATTAACGTTCTTAAAGAAAACTTAAGTTTACATCGCACTGCCGAACACATTAAGTTCCATAAGAACCCTTAAATTTGATTACGTGATGAGAGCACCTTGTTTGTTTATCTTCAATTCTTCAGTATCTTCATCGTCTACTTCAGGTTTGCTGTAAAAATAAATTGTGTATTATGAAAATATGGAGGATATATTTATTGAGTAACTCCAGCTTTGTGATTTTCTGAGAAACTTATAGGTTGGAAGAGGACATGAACAGCTTTCATTCTAAATTAACGTCTAGATTCAATTCTGTAGTAAACATTCTGTAGGTCAGAGCAATTTATTTTGTATAAAATTCTCCATTATTTTACATCTGGATTTCATTCATATTCTATTTTAATGTAAAATTAGGATTAGTATTAAATTATTTTTTCTGGAGGTGGGTGTTAATAGCTGCGATACAGTTTAATAACTAATGCAGTTATTATCGATCATTATTGTCATTGTATCTTAGTTATGGTTTGAATAAATGTTTCATTTCACATTTTATATTCTATGGGACAAAGTAATTTAGCTATTTCATGTTACATTATAGTACTCTCTAAAGCTGGCGAACTATCGTGCGAAATGCCTGATGGCATGTGGACAGTCGTTAGCACTTACTATATATTCCCACTGTGTGATCGCGTCACGGCCAATTCTCACTATAGCATCCATAGAAAAGTCCTCAGCATTGGCTGATGATATGAAGGGCACGCTACCTGCCCAGCGTGTACTGGCAAACGAACGATGCTTGGGGATTTGACTGTGTTGTATGCGCGTCTCGGGCAGCATATCACCCACGTGCCTACATCACCCTTCCTACATTTCGTTTGCGCCGCGACTTACACTAACTTTACAGCAGAAATTTGTACCATACAGAAAGCGCGTTCGGTCTACGATCGTGGAAGTTAAGTAATTTTCGTAACGACCGGTCATTGAATGAATAACTAACTTATCTCGTGCTCCTCCGTGCTTCTGAAGGCACATCAAGCCGTCGGTCCCGACTGCATCTGCAGTCGTTAACACTCACCAAGCCGCAGTGTCCGGAGTGATGGATTATTTTCCGTTCTCTTCCTTGGACTATTTCAATCTATCCATAGGGAAGGCCTCTGTGATCTAGCAGAGAAGACCTTAACAGGCCGATAATACAGAAGACACGTTAACCTGCACAACGTGTGTTGGCGCACGAGGAATTATCTGTGAGGCGTCTAGCCCGCGCGTCACGGGCAACATATATATTCTGCGCATGCCTAATTGCCTACATTTAGTTCACTGCGCAGCGATTTAGGTCAACTTCACAGCTGGAATTAAATTTTAATCACGCTCCCGCATTCGAGTGCTACCGAGCCCAGCAATATTAGCAGCAGTGGAACCCAAGTGATATAGGAATATCAGACTATAGAACAGAAGGAACGTTACCCGCACAGCGAGTGCTGACGCACTAGCCGCTCCCCGTCGGCGATGGTCTGCGGCATGTGCTGCCCGCGCGTCTCGGGTAACATTATGCCACACGCGGCCGCGCCCACCCCTAAGGAACCCAGCAGTATCAGTGGCAGTGGAGCCCACGCCCGCTCCTGTAACATAAATATTAAATAACATTCAACAAAGAAAAATAGATGAGTGAAGAGGGGATGAAGTGGGGGGGTGCGACAGTGAGGCCCAAACACGCATACGCGCCATACGCATAAATCTGAGTCGGGAGGACCCACTAGATGCGTAAAGCGCTGGACCGTTGTGTGAGGAAATAACTAGAGTACGCCTGTGTCGAGCAGTATCTGATAATAATATGTACAATACAATCCAACAAGACGTAAACTGGTTGAACAGCAGCGGTGAGGAATCTGGGCCGCTGGAGCGCTATAGGAAATCAAACGTGACGCTCGTGTCGGAGGCCTAGAGCTACTGATCTAAATCAGTGCGCCGCAGCAATGGGTAGAAGATCGAATATATATGCATATCGAATGAAAATTCATTTAACAATAACCACCCCAATTTGTATTTTAAAACATAAGGAAGAGAAGCTTAGAACATAATGAATTTTTTAAAGGTTATTTGAACATTTGATTTTTATTAATTTCATTAAGTTGATGTATCATTCCCTCATTCAGAATCTTGTAACAATGTTGTTCAAGCATTTTACAAATAAATAACAGAAGTTATATTAATAGGTACACACTTAAGCAAAGAAGAGCTTTATCAAACATAGCGCAGGGAAGTTTTTTGAGACTCGTTCGTTTGTTCTTAATTGCCTATTTTTGTTTTGTCTTAAATGTCTATGCGATTTCTTTGCAATTTAACGAAACCTCCCCAAATAACAGTATTCATAACGGAAGATATTTAAACCGCATGGGTGAGATTAAATCTCACGAAGGAGCTCATACCGATATAATTTGGTCTTCGATTATGTTGATCGAAAGTTTTGGTGAAATAAAAGACTTCAGATTCAAACATCCTTAAGCTTGAATTTTGAGTTTTGTTAATCTTATTTTGACTAAATGGATTACTGGGAATGAAATTACTTAAGATGTAAAACTATTATTGACAGACCCTCAATGCACTCACCGAGTAAACAATGAACGGTGACACGACGGTGGCGACGTACCCGCTGACGTGTATGAGCGAGGAGCCGGACGCCCGGACTCTCGTCGGCAGCAACTCCGTGGACCACTGGATGGCCGCGTTGTACGCCATATTCACGCAGAAGCGTGCCATAATTGCTAACGACACTTGGGGGATTCCTGGAGACAGATGTTAGGCGATGTTGCTTACTGTTTTCTCTCAGGGATGAGGCAGCTTTGCTAACTCACCAACGCAGGAAGTAAAAAAATTAAAAAGTTTTAGATTCGCGCATAATTAATTTTTTAATGAATATTTAGTGCTTTGTGGTGTGTAATGCAACGGATTGGAAATAATATGGAATATGAACTGCGCTAAAAAGAAATCCCAAGAAAACTATGTGATCAACACGCCGATCATGGGATTGGTTGGGATTTCCGTTTAACATTATTTCCTAATGAAAGGATAGCCGAATTTATTTGCAGATATTTGATTTATCAAAGTATTTTGTTGTATTGTTTAAAACTTTAATGGTCACTAACATTATAGCTATTAACGGGATTGTTACCATGTACCTTGTTTTTTATGAGTCTCCGATATTTCGGCACTGTTGCAAGCGCCATCCATGATCACGGAGTAACAGTTAATAATAGCTATAATATTTTGTTGTGTCTATGTGCTGTCGCGCTAAAAGCATTGAAGTTTAGTTGTATAAGTTTCTTTTTTAGAGAGTAATGCTTCCATATAATTTCTAATTCGTTGGTGTATTGGCGTGACACTGTATATAAATTGCATTAGACAAGACATACTTCACCTAGATATAGAAGTCCAGGAGTAAAAGCGTGTTGCATCCGATAATTTTTTGCTCCCACAGATTTGGCAGCTGTGCTAACTTACTTACACAACCTACAGGCAAGTTGGTATTAGAGTATTAACGTTAATTTAATTGTGTTTTGAACATTTTGTGGTGTATTGCGGCGTGAAAGTGTATAATAATTTGCTCCATTAACCAAGTCAAAGTTTAACGGATCTTTCCAGATCTAAGTATTATATAATCTAACTGTAAAAAATCTTAGTGTCATGTTTAAACTCACCTTTGGGAACAGCTGACGCTATAAGGGTGAGTGCGCCTGCTATACTCAGCGGCCCGACAGTTAGCATTCGTCTACCATATCTGAGAAACAAAACGATATGTAAACCAAATATAACAACACAAAAAATTTCAATGTGGCATGATTCTCTATAATCATCATTAACCTATTAATGTTCCCACTGCTGGGACCCAGGCCTTCCCTGTGGATGGAAAAGGGAGATTGGCAATAACCCACCACGCGGGCCAAGTGCGGATTGGCGGGTGCTAACGACTGCAGATGCAGCCGGGACCAACGGCTTAACGTGCCTTCCGAAGCACAGAGGAACTCGAGATAGAAGATGTTTGGTCACCCATCCAATGACCGACCACTGCGGAAGTTGCTTAACTTCAACGGTCGCAGCCGAAAGCGCTAACCGCTTGCGCAATCAAGCTCCTCTATAATTCTTTAAACTTATTACCAAACGATGAAACAGTTTTTCCATTTTAATGAATGTCAAATGTGTACTGATTTTAAGTGTGTCTAAATGTCATTGTCAAATGTGTACTGATTTTAAGTTCTCGTTACGTACTTTGTGCCGCTGCTGTTCAAGTTTCCATACAAAATGTGACATTGATATTTCGGTTTACAAACTATTCGAATTCGATAATGGTTCGTGCTAGGGGTACAGTGCTCATATCGTTTTTTCTTACTTTTCGTAATATTGAAGAGAGATCGCAGGTCAAACATCTATATTGAGTAAGTTGATGTTGCTCTAGCTTATAAAAAGTGAAAAATAATAGCATTTTTACCCAAAAATTAAAACCGACTTTATAAAAACAAAACCACCAACCATGTAACTGCCATGCCAACCCAAGCAGTAAATGGCAACTCAGATCTGTCAATCTGCATGACACCGATTTCAAATGATAATTTAACTTTAAATGTAGATTTAAGTATTATATAAAAGAATATGCATTATTTCTTACTTTTAAGTGGTTTTGTTTTTATGAAGTCGGTTTTAATTTTTGGTGAAAAACCTTTTATTATACATGTTGAAAGTTCTCTTGTCCTTCTCCTAACGCGTTCACCGGGAGCTACTTATGTTTTTGTTATGTAAAGATATCGAATGTTTCTCACCTGTCCAGTATGAGTGCCAACAGGGTCACAGACGGGATCTCCGTAGCAGAGGCGAGCGTGAAGGTGATGAAGAAGTCGAGCCCGAGCCCCTCGGACATGCGCACGAGCCCGTCGAAGATGAGGGCGCACCCCATGTACACCACCACCATGCACAGCATCATGCGCCGCAGCGGCCCGCTCCGGAACAACGCTGTTATAGACTCGTTCTCTTGACGCGTCTGGCGGGACGCCACCTGGAGATCATATATGAGTTCGTAAGTTACTCCATTTGAAGTGAAACTTGTATATAGCAGTGCTTGAAACCGGTTTCTAAAATACCGGTAAATAAAGATTAATACCGGTTTTTAGTAAAGGTTTCGTTCAGAACGCGTACGAAATGAAAGCGGTACCTAAAACCTTAAACCGGTTTAATCCAGAGCGTCACGTGCCCGCGTCGGCTTCGCTTGAAGTTTGTTTTGTTTGAACTAATCAAGTCACAACTAGTTATTGCTCAGAGATTGAGGCATTTATTGACACGTTTGCTAGCGTCTAGTGAGTCAAGTTATTCATTTATTATCGATGCCGTCAGTAAAAGAGGAATGAAACCCTTTAAAAACCGCTAAATTGATTCAAAATCTATTTGATTTCGCTTTTTAGGAAAACCGATTTATTAATGTTAAGCTAGAGCCAAACCTAAATAGAACGCTCCTAATGTACTTGATACTGATTTAGGTTTGAAAATTAACCTGTAAACAAGCCCTGGTATATAGATGGGGGGTATTAGGATTTTGCTGTCACGAATAAGCTTTGTGGCCACGTGGACCCCCGTAAACGATGTTTCGCGCGGTAAGAGGCGGCAGCGGAGTTTTATTCAGGGCTTGTTTACCTATTAATTTTCAAACCTAAATCAGTATCAAGTACATTAGGTGCGTTTTATTTAGGTTTGGCTCTACCTTAACCTTAAAAAACCGGTTTTCCTATAAAGCAAAATCAAATAGGTTTTGAATCAATTTAGCGGTTTTTAAAGGGTTTCATTTCGCTTTTACTGACGGCATCGCCTTCGCCGTTTTAATTCAAATTAATAATGATTTTATGTCAGTTTCTTTCCTACTACAGAGCGAGTGAGTGAAGTAGTGTGTCAGAACACAACTACAAAATGAATAACTTGTCTCACTAGACGCTAGCAAACGTGTCAATAAATGCATCAATCTCTGAGCATTAACAAGTTGTGACTTGATTAGTTCAAACAAAACAAACTACAAGCGATGCCGACGCGTGCGCGTGTAGCTCTGGATTAAACCGGTTTATTATGGTTTTAGGTACCGCTTTCATCCGCTCATCGCTCCGATCGAAACCTTTACTAAAAACCGGTATTAACCTTTATTTACCGGTATTTTAGAAACCGGTTACAAGCTCTGGTTTTACTTCTACTGTGTCCCAGCACACATTTTTTTTTATTTAAGTTTGAAAACTTAATTTTCTGGGAGAATGCTAAACCATTTAAATTACAAAGACCTTGGTCTGAACGCAGCACCAAGGAGTTAAGTACTCGTAAGTATTATGTCTAATGGGATGATTTAACAAGTGTCAAACACTCAATAAATATTTCTTCTAGTTTCGAGTTTTTGTATTATGTAATACTAGCTGTGTCCGCGGTGTTACCCACGGTTTATTAGAGATATTTTCCCGTAGTAAAACGTAGCCTATGTGTTAATCCAGATTGTCAGCTAATTCAATACCAAATTTTATTAAAATCGCTCCAGCCGTTTGGACGTGAAGAAGTAACAAACATACGCACTCACAAACTTTCGCCTTTATAATTTTAGTGTGATAGCAGAAATTAGTGGTTTGCTAGTGTTACTATTATAGGAAGAACAAATCACTATCAAAAACTCATTAAATTATATATGGTATACTAGCTGACCCAGAGAACTTCGTACCGCCATAAATATAGGGGCAGGTGGTAGAAGAAAAAATTTAGGGTTGTATGTATTTTTTAATACAACATTATTAAAAAAAATGTCCAATAACAAATTTTAGGGGTGTATAACGTAGTGTTCTATCAATTTCCTGGGATAACATTCCTGCTAACCCATATGAGAACACTACGTTACAATACCCAATAGTTTGAATTTTGGCGCGAAGGCGCATTGTAGGTTTCAGAACACTACGTTACAGGTGGACAACCATTATCACTTAAGGATATGAAAAATAGATAGTAGCCGATTCTCAGACCCACGGAATATGCATATAAAATTTCATAAAAGTTTCGGGGGAGTATGGTAAATAAAACATAAATAATATTATATATAAGATTTATGTTCGAGCTCCACTAGATATGTACTTACATCTGTTGTTACAAGTTATTTCAAAAACAGTTGCGAAGATAGCTGATGGTAATCATTATTAATCGACTAGCAAACCAGTGAACCAAATGTTCACCAAAATCTGATTTCTCGAAAACCGGAAGTGCTACGTTACTCAAATCCGGTTTGTAGTCTTATCAGACTATTCTTAACTTATAACTTAAACATTCTCTTTATCTATCTCTTACGGTTTGGTCGCTGAAACAGCACCACAGACGGACGGACTTGTCTAATAGATAAGAGATAATACGCAAGAGGAAACATGTGTTTCAGGAGTTGTAGATAAAAAATAGTGAACTCACGATAAATTCGTCCATGACGTCCTGAGGTATCTTGGTGCCGTTCACTCGCTCGAATCTTTTCAAAACCTTCACTGCTTGATTCACCCGCCCTCTCGACGACAGCCATCTGAAATATTTTATTTAATATACTACTTGTCAAAATTATTAGACAGGTTTAGTACGAAGGTTGCCGGAAAGCTTACTACAAAGAATTTCCGAAGAGAGCTTTAGCAAATGTAGAGACATTAGAAACCTCTTGTAATATGTAATATTTATATTTGAGATCTTTTTGTAGCATGTTGGTGGGTTCTGGATGCCAAGCTGTTATGGTTTACTTGTGTTACGGTAAACTACAGTTCTTTTTCATTAAATTCGATAACATAATTGAAAACGGACTCTCCTTATTTTTTAAAGCGCTTAAAACAGTTCGCGTTAGCTTTTCGTGCTGTTCTGTTTATGCGAGGAGGTCGATGACGCAGGTGGCTAGCGCGTTTGGCTGAAGTTAAGCAACTTTCGCAATGGTCGGTCATTGGATTGGTGACCAAAAATCTTCAATCTCGAGTTCCTCCGTGCTTCGGAAGGCACGTTAAGCCGTTGGTACCGGCTGCATCTGCAGTCGTTAGCACCCGCCAATCCGCACTGGGCCCGCGTGCTGGGTCATGGCCCAATCTACCTATTCCATCCATAGGGAAGACCTGTGCCCCAGCAGTGGGGACATTAATAGGCTGATGATGATGATGTTTCTGTTGGTGATGATGAATAAGATTGGCAGAGTTACACAGGACAGGGGATTGAGAGAGAGTATATCAACGATTGAGCTAAATCGCAGTTTTTCTTTTTTTTTTACATTAAATAGGCTCGCTTGACGGTTACGCGCCTGATGAAGAGCGCCGTAGCAGCCAAAGGTGGGACGCGCTTGCCTAGAAGAAGCCGATTCACTCGCGACTTGAAGAGCCCCAGATTATAGACTGGAAACAGAGATCCCGGCAAAGAGTTCCACAACCTAGCTATTCTGACGATATAGGTGGAAGTAAACCGTTTAGTACGATTTTGCGGGACCTCTACTGTATATCTGTGGCGTTTTGCCGTCTCTCTGGTAGTTCTGTGGTAAAAAAGTGAAGGTGGAAATAAGTTATGTAACTCCGATGCACACTCTTCAAGTTTATTGTAAGATTTTAAGTATATGGTGGCTGGTTAGGAATATTACCATATACATACTTCTTTGCTACAATTTTTAGTAAATAAGATAATTTTGTTATAAGCTGATGGTTTCTTTTATGGGGATGATCCTCAAAAAGATTCAATAAATATTTGTGTAAATGTGAAAGGTATTCCTTCTTAAACCACTATATGAGCGTTTCATAGAAAAATACAGATTATCCGCGTTGTAAACTACGCAATGCCATTGAGTTTTAACTGGTTAATCAGCTTGGTTATCCTTACCATATTTTTAATAGTTTTTGCGTGTAGACAGACCTCATCAGACAATTAACTGCTCTTAAATAATGATGGCGATAAGCTAAAACAAATATATTCGAGGCGGTTTGTTACAGATCAGCTTTTGATGATAATTGTAGGAAGAATTAGCTTTAGTAATCATATCACTGTAGTGTAAATATGCTAATCATGTATTAGCGTTGATCCGACTAATCGTAAATAGGAATGATAAAGAATATTTAAACCGTATGCTATAAAATTTTGCATAATTTGAAGATGAGTAACCTTCGTCTCCGCTTGATCTAGGGTGTATTCCGAAATATACATCAGTAAACTGGCCAGGGGTAATGACGTTACGAATCCGACGCCATATTGTACTTGTATGCTACCATATTTTTACCGGGAAAACGAATATGACGTATGACCCAGCGTGCGTGAGATGCATTCGAATTTTATTTCTTTTTGGAGTTTATATCTTAAGAATCGATTTGCATATATAAGGGGAATGGTATGAGAAAAATGTGAGGAGTAAAATCTATCGATGAATGACCTCGTCACGTTTTTGGTGCGCATCCTATGTCGCGCAACTTTGACAAACAAAGATGACGGATTGACATTAATAATTTTTTTAAAATCTGAACTGAATTTAGATATTGTTTCTGATAGAGCAATGGGAACAACGAGGTATGGTACAACCATTGATGCGGTATTTTCAAGATTCGTGAACCACGTATCTACGAACGTCCATGTGTCTTATTTTAGTTACCATAAACCACTTGTCACTGTAATTAATAATGCAGACAATGATATCGATTCTGGCATGATTCTTTAAAGCTAAACTTAAATTTGACAACAGTGCATCCTTGTCCTTCTCTATAGAGAATGAAAAGGTGAGACTGACCTTAAATTTAGTTTTAAGTTTAGAGAATCACGCCAGAATTGACACCAATGTTGATTTAATTAATATTTAAAAAAATGATAATAGTCTGATAATAATAATTACATAATTTATTTATGCACATCTGAAATTGACTATTGTAAAAAGTTAAATGTAAAATATTTCATCGATTAGTTAGAATAAATGTATATGAAATGAATAAATATATATTTATATATGTATATTATTTTCTTTATTTTGTTTCCTTTCATTTAGTATAAATCTTTTTTAAGTTAAATAAACTCTTTTTGCGTCTGGTTAGACTATCGAACGTAAGGAGTAAATTCCAGTCGTGCGTTGGAGCTGACACACACATTTTTTTTATTTAAAGAACAATTAATGGCATCCGAACAAAGAGAATTCCTTTTAATTGATGAGGTGAATAAAAAAAACTTCTTTATTCGCACTATTTTTAATATTTCGTCGATTTATGACGTCAGTGCACTGGCCTGTATATTTCGGAACAATTCACCAGTATAGCATCGATTCACGATGTCATTAGCACTGGCCAGTATACTGGTATATATTATGGAATACACCCCTAATGTCCAATCCATCTTGAATGAACGAAAACAGGTGTAAACAGGAACACAAAGACGAAAGGTTTGCTTTGGTAGAAATGTCGAAAGCTATTTCAAATAGTTCTTAGGTAGGTAGGTTCTTCTTAGTTCTTACAAATAGATTAAAAGGAACTGGGGTTAGTGTAACGTATATATCGTAGTATGATTTGATATATGTAATTTCCGCGGATCGAGCGCCATTGTCTTATTATCCGTGTTTTCGCGAAAAAAATCTATTAAACATTAGACATATACAACGATATTTTAAATATCGTTGAATGTAGAGAACAATCTTGTATGTAATTGTTCAGAAACCGCCTTGTCGTTAGGTAAAAAAATAATGAAAATATGACATCATTTATGATGGCCTTTTATCACTTAGCACTCTCTAGTTCTGTGAGCGGCGCGGCGAGTAATGCGAGCATGGGCAGACTTATGGCGAGCGTCAGCGGCCGCCAGTCAGCGATCCAAACTGCTAGCCACGGTAGCATCAGGCAGACATATTGGCCCTGTTAACATGAGTCCCTGTGTCTTAAACCTTATCAGGAATTTACCTTACACTGTATGCAGCATGAAGCACCGACGCCCGTGGCTGGAAGTAGTGACTTCCAAACTGCATCATTCGCAGCACAGTCTTCTGTGCTCGCACTTTAGTAGCGATTTCACTGGATTTCCTTTTTCCCTACTCACCTAGCACTCTCAGGGACCACGAGCGGCGCGGCGAGTACTGCGAGCATGGGCAAACTTGTGGCGAGCAGCAGCGTCCGCCAGTCGGCGATCCACACCGCCAGCCATGGCAGCACCAGACAGCCGCCTCCGAAGAACAGCGCTATCGACATGTTAGCCACCCAAGTGCGATGCCGAGGACCCACGTATTCCAGGACTGTGGAAACAATAATTCATTATTTGAGTCTTAAGTAGCTACTGATTCTCTCAGTCAAAGAGTTTTCCCGAAAATGCTTATCCTATACCGTTAACGAAAATGAAACTTTTCACCACTAAGTGCCGCCGCACACGGGCCACACGCCACAGCCACAAACGCCGCCACGAGAAGCTAGAAGCGGCTACTAAAGTGGCTGAAGCGCGTGATAGCGGCCGACTAAGGTAAGGGAGAGAGGGGTGGGGAATCGCGCGAGTGACGTGTGGCGGCGTTTTGTATCGGCGCATTAAGTGGCCGGTGCGGGCCACAAGAAGCGAGCAACGTCGATTTGTAGTGTGTGGCGGCCACCGGCGTACCGTGTGTGGCGAGTCCATATAATATGTATGATAACTACAAGAAGTATGCCGGTGGCGGCGTTTTGTGGTTGTGGTCGGTGGTCCGTGTGCGGCGACTCTAAAAGGTAGTTAATTCTCAGTGGTCTTTTGTAAGTCGAGTTTACTTCCCTAGGCTGGAGCTTCCACTCTAATGAGCAGGAAATTCGCTATGCGTCTCGAAACAGTTAAATGAGTCAGTAGTTACATCAGATCTGCAAGATATTCTAGCTAGTCCATCAGTGGGTAATAATGATGTTAAGTAGGCACCTATAGACAAATTTCAAAAAAAGGAATGATATCTTTCCTTTCAGCAAACTCAACAAATCCCTATACCTGTTAGGATGGCAGGTGCGGTAATGATCTTTACATTAAGGTGCTATTAAGTCATTTGTTGTATTCCAATAAAAAATATAGAACATAAAATTACCCAAAATATACATCATCATGAAGCAGCTGTCGTACGCCATTCCGACGAGGAAACGACAGAAGGCAAAGTCCCACAGCCCAGTTGTGAATATGCTGGCCACGCCGCCAATGCACCCCATCATATTTGTACCTTAAAACAAAGCAATTTGACCTATTATTATAACTTCGAGTATGTTATAGATTTATTTAATTTATTTAAAGCTTATTTTAGTTTAATAAGCTCCGCCTGAAATAACTTTTACAAAACATTTACTCAATAAATGCATTTACTAAGGTTGTATACATTGTTCGAAAATTCAAAATTGCGGGCCATACAGCTAAGCGTGCGGTAAACATTCATTACCCACGCTCCTATACATGGCACCGTATTTATTCTTTACAGTTTTTTTTATTTCGATCGAACCTCCTCGGAGTCGCTTTTAGTCTATACCTATGTCTCTCTTTAATACCATAAAGAAGAAGAGACGAAAGATTTAGTTCTAATTTTCACCACCCGCACGTGCCGCCATTAGGAAATGCGCACTATTTACTTATCAGAAAAAAATTGCTTAATTACATATATTATGTATAACTAGCAAACCAGTGAACCAAATGTTCACCAAAAAAAAAAGAAAAAAAATGTATTTAATTAATTGAGAACTTCGGAGATTTTGTGTGGTTTCGTTTGAAATAGAAATCACGTGATTTCTCGAAAACCGGAAGTGCTACGTTACTCAAATCCGGTTTGTAGTCTTATCAGACTATACTTAACTTATAACTTAAACATTCTCTTTATCTATCTCTTACGGTTTGGCCGCTGAAACAGCACCACGGACGGACGGACTTGTCTAATAGATAAGAGATATTTTCTCGCAAATGTGTGTTGAAAATTTTCGTTATATGATATTCAAGAGGATTGGATTACAAACTCGTAACTATGGTAAGCCATTACATTCGTCTTCTCGTTTGTAATAACCAACTTACCGAGCTTTTTTGTTCTCTTATCGATATCAAATAGCAAATGTGTTTTTATGATTTTTTTATTATATATTAACCGATACACATACCTAACAATGATTCCGTATGTCCATCCAATATACCTTTTCCATTCCATATCCCTTATCTAATTCAACATACAAATACACTTCAATCCTTAGTCCGTTTAGTTGAACACATTTTTTATAAGCTAATATCTTTTGATTCCGCTATCACATCTAATAACCCCTTTATAACACAATAAACGAAAAACACAACACACTTCGGCTGTCTGCACATCAAACTCTCCACAGCGTCAGTAACAATTTTTAATAGCCCCTAAACGAAAAACGACACTACGATTTACCGTACCAGTTCTATTTAAAGTAACATCAATAAGTATCTTCATACCTCCTCTTACTACGTTCCTTCATTCCTTTCCTTATCTTATCTTTTTACCTCATCTTAATACTTCTCTGTTTTTCCTCTCCTATTTCTATGTCTATATTTTAACACTTCTTTCACCCCTGGAAGTATCCCTAGCAGCCTCAGGTTGAAAGTGGTTGAGACATTTTAATCACCACTTTATATGTTAATCACGTACACACAATTTGCGTCAACTCACAAAAGTACTAATACGTACAAACTAGACAAAAGAAAAAACATGTTTTTAAGGGATAAAGTCCATTTTGGGCCTAATGTTTCCGCACAACATTCTAAGGCGAAACAATGTCAAATCTACCGTCTTTGGTTAAAGCAGCGCCAGCGGTGCATACTAACATTACTATCAAACGACATTTGTACGTCTCACGCCTCCTTATTAATAAACAAGGAACAAGTTTAGACTAGTTACGCCGAGTTTTGTTCATGTCACTCAAATGTCATTTGAGGAGCTGACGGACAAAACGGTATAATTACATAAAATTAAATTTTACAGGAGCTGTACATAAGGCATCGTCCTAACATATTGATCTAGAATAGGTGTCCTAATTAGGCTTGCCAGGTGTCCGGCTTTAGCCGGACATGTTTGGCTTTTTGCAGTCGCGTCCGGCCAAATATGAATGTGTTTGGCCTGTCCGGCTTTTGTCAGGCTTTTTGTCAGAGTGGCGATTCGTACGACGATGGGCAGACGAGCGTCCGAGCGGACAAGAGAGCAAACTGTTGGCGCGCGCGGCGCGTGACGTAAGCGTGACTACCCGCCGCCGCCCCGCTGTCTGATATAATAAATATGTCCGGCTTTTATGGCAAAATGTCAGGCCTTCCTTATATAGTGCGCAGTCCGGCCTTTGCCTTTTACGGCCTGGCAACCCTTGTCCTAATAGGCGATCGTGCGATGCAGTCGCGCGACTAAAATGTTTAAAAATCTATTCGCAACGCACAATTAAACCTATTAATGATGAATAGGTGTCCTAACTGAAGTTCGCGCGATGATCGATGATATTCGCGTAAATCGTGATCGCGTATTCGCGTTCTATTAGGACACCCAGTTCGTGATCACGCGATGGTCGCATCGTTTAAACGCGCGATGATCGCGTTGTATTAGGACAATGCCTAAAACTGAATGACATACCTCCAGTGAGCTTTTGTCATGGTTTTTAATTTATATATTTAGTAATTTCAACACTGCTTTAAGCGGTTATGATTGAAAATTATTTGAGATTCAAATTCAACGGGCCCGAAATCTCCGGACTGTAAAAAAAAAAGTAGTTTGAGCAGATGCGTAATTATACCGTTTTGTTCACCAGCTCCCCATTTGTCGTTCAATAAAAAACAAAACATGAATTAACTAATCCAAGCGTAATCTTTGTTTATTAATAAGAGTTTCTAAGATACTTTGCTGTCCCAGCAAATTATATCTTATATATAAAATTCTCGTGTCACAATTTTAGTTACCATACTCCTCCGAAACGGCCTGACCGATTTTAATGAAATTTTATACGCATATTCCGTGGGTCTGAGAATCGGCTACTATCTATTTTTCATATCCTTAAGTGATAATGGTTGTCCACCTGTAACGTAGTGTTCTGAAACCTACAATGCGCCTTCGCACCAATATTGTAACGTAGTGTTCTCATATGGGTTAGGAGTAGGGCTGCCATCCTTCCGGGTTTCCCCGGATTTGTCCTAGTTTACGGGGCGTCCGGGGAGCGTCCGGGCGGGGTTTTATTTGTAGTCCGGGTTAAAAAATTACGGCAACGCATGAGTGGCCCTTGGTGCTGCAAGTGTCCATGGGCAGCAGTGACCACTTATTATGAGGTAGACTGCTAGCTCTTTTGCCTAGATCAACATAAAAAAGTTGATTTGTGACATTTTTAACTGTTTTTTTTTGGTCTGTCCGGGTTCTGGGCTCCAAAATCCGGGGTTATCACGTGTCTTATCCTGGTTGCCACATTTTAGAGATGGCAGCCCTAGTTAGGAGCATTGTTATCCTAGGAAATTGATAGAAGACTTCGTTACACACCCCTAAAATTTATTTTTGACAATATTTATATTTTTATAATGTGGTATTAAAAAATACATCTTATATATAAAATTCTCGTATAGAGATAAAGATAGTATATGCATGTAAGTATGCTATCGTTGTAAAACGATTTGAAATCGAGTGGCAACGACATGACAATTGTGATTGATGAACAAGAGATAGCGACAAGATATCAAATTAACGATATAGGTATTTAATATTAGCTGCCGCCCGTGACTTCGCCCGCGTTAACTTTAGTTTTTTCGAAAATCCGTCTGGCACCTAACGCTATTGCAAGATAAAAAGTATCCTATGTCTCAATCCAGGTCCTTAACTATATGCGTACCAAATTTCATCCAATTTCGTTTAGTAGTTTTTGCGTGATTGAGTAACATTTCACATTAATAATACTAGTAGGATAAAAAAACTTTATGCGAATAACCTGTCTTGTTGGACATAGAATCAGACCTTTTTTTACCCAGGAATTGCGCATACCCTGTTACTGGGTGGGCAACAGGGTTATGGTTACTCTCCATACTGGCATACCCACTAAAACCCTGGGGTGTGCCGTCACCGCCGGATGTGACGATGTGAGATCCTTATTGGGAATCAACCACATCGTCCCGGAGGGATGCCCATCTAACACCTTGGGCATCCCTCCCCTTCAGCTGAGACCGTGCAATGCAGGCGTGAGTTCACCCACCTCACGCCCGCTGGCCCCAAATTAGGGTGGAAGAAGGCGGAGGTATTGCCGCCTCCTTCTACCTACTCGGCTCCTCCTAAGAGGGTCCGCCAGGGCGTCCTCCTCTCTCACCCGACATAGAATCAGGCCTAACCTAACCTTTATATTGCACTACATCTGAAATATGAAAATTAATAATAAAAAGAAGAAACAAATCAACGAAAAAGCAATAAATAACACGACATAGGTAGGTATATAGATAGCGTTTCCCTAATAATAACCATTACAATAAAATTTCCAGTTCTTGTGAAACTAAAATACCGAAATAGTTATACATAAAATACTCGGCACCACTAAGTTTCACCACAGAATAAATAAGTCAAGTTTGAATTCTTTTTAGGAGTATCTTTTAGCTTTCATAGGGATCGCTTTTGTCTACCAAAGAACTTTTTGAGTTGATTTATCCATAAACATGCAGACAATCTTACCAACCAAAGCGGGCACCCTGCCGAAGGTGTCTGCCAGCCAGCCGAAGAAGATGCCGCCCACGAACGAGCCCGCGAAGAACACAGCCTGCGCCAGCGGCCCGAAGCCTGCGTATTCGCACACCCATCCGCGCTGAGAGTCCCAAACAGACAGATAATATTTTTTGTCATTTATAAAGCAATATTTCCTTTTTTAACCTAATGCACAGGGCATTGGATTGCATTTAAATCAAATAAGATCTAAGATATGGATGAATTTCAACGCGCATTTTCCATTAACTCTTAACTCAGTATTCATACTTGAAGCCTGAAATACAAAATAAAATGTTATAATTTATATCTTTTTTTTTAAAATAAATAAAATAAAATTCATTTATTTCGAGCAACATAACTCATAATCATAATAATAATGCATAATCAATTATTGTAGAAATAGGCACATGTCACTTAAAATACACCTAATCATTTATTTAATTTAATAAAATTACATAATTTAAATTTAATAATTTCCATCAAATAAAATAATTAAAAATCAAAGGTCAAGTTAATATTATTATAATGTCATACACAAAATGAATATTAAAATGTCATAGGAACACAAAATTTCTTATTTATATCAAACCGTATTTTTTTTTAATATAAAATATTTTTACAATTGTATTTAATAGCATTACACACCTCCATTAGATAATATATGCTGTGCACAACAATGCCGCATGTAAGGACAGTCAAACCTCTCCGCTATCATAGCCAGGACTTTATTTGGGCTTGCCCTCACTCTACTTACAAGGGATGCACACCTTTTGCGCATGGTGGTGAAAAAGCAGTTTGTATGTGCTATTGCGAACATTCCCGAGGCGCTACAGTAACGGGGTAGCCCCAGGAGCGCCCTAAAAGCATTGTTAAATTGCACGCGAAGCGCGTTATACACTCTCCGAGAATAGCGGGCCCACAAAGCACATGTGTACAAAGAAGTGCAGTAAGCACGAAAGAGTGTAATTTTCACCTCTACTGAACTTCGTGAAAATTTGCGCGCCAACATATTTGCCCTTCTTGACAATGCTCTCCGTTCCCGCTCAATGTCAGCACTGTCGTCGAGGTCAGCAGTAACTATATGCCCCAGATATTTGAAATGGTACACTCTTTCGAGCGGGATGTTATTGAGATGTATTGCTGGCACATTCTCTGGACATCTAGCACCACCAGCCTCGAAAACCATGAACTGACTTTTCGTAGGATTGTACTTTAATCCATGCTCGCAAGCGTATTTCTCACAGATGCGCAACAGGTGTCTTAAGCCACAGACCGAGGCACTCAGCAGAACCATATCGTCTGCGTAACTAAGATTATTGACACAGATTCCATCAACGTGACAGCCGACATGGCTACTGCTGAGCTCCACGATTAGCGCGTCCATATATAAATTAAAAAGAGTGGGAGAGGTCAGCCCACCCTGCCTAACACCGCACTGAAGACGATATGGCTCCGACACTGCGCCCCCCCATCTGACGTTGTTAATTTGATGTGAATACCAGTACTTAAAGATGTTAATAAGTTCTCGTGGTAGACCCATCTTGTCCAACTTGCTCCATAAAACCTCGTACGCCACCAGGTCAAAAGCCCGGGATAAATCCAGGAAACACGCATATACTGGAGTCTTACGATTCGTATAATACCTGACGCTGTGCTTTAGACTCAGTATTGCACTCTCAGTGGACAATTTGGATCTAAATCCAAACTGATTGTCGTGCAAGTGAATGTGTTCATTTAACTTTTCATTGAGCACAGCGTCAAATATTTTTGCTATGATCGTAGCTAAGGAAATTGGCCTATAGTTACTTTTATCAGCAATGTCACCGGTTTTATTTTTCACTATAGGCACTACCACTGTCTTCATTACGTCTGACGGTAAATAAGAGTGACTCACACACAGCGAATAAAACATTGCGAGTACCCTATAAGCGTGAGGCCCGGCATGCCGTACGTGCTCGACGCTGAGACCATCATGACCAGGAGACTTTCCCCTGGTCATGGTTTTTACAATAGTAGCTAATTCTTTCGCTGAGACTTGTATACCCACAGCTCCATTCCCATTTAGTAATTCAGCATCGAACACCCGACCCACCAGCCCTAAGGGAGACTGTATAGTAAAATGAGACCTAAAGGCATCAGCGATCTCCTTATGATCACACTTACCGTCGATGACCATAGGACGGCTCGGTTTTAAGTTGTCCCTTTTTATAAATCTCCAGAAACTCTGAAAATCTCCGCTCGAATGTTTTTCAGCAAGGGCGTCCATTCGTAATTGGTTCTGGTGATTTTGGCACCATTTCAAGCGTGACTTAAAGATCCTCCTGCTTTCAGACATATCATTGAAAATGATACCCGAACGCGGCTTACCGCACCTTAACCATTCAAAATATTTTAAACGTGCCGTCCTATGAGCCTCGGCGACGCACTTGTTCCACCCTGCCACACCTGAGCCACTCCAACCACCACCAGCGTCCTCTCGACCAGCACAAGACGCATCAGAAAGGGCAGACACAATGTCAGAGTAAAGTCTGTCAAGTACATATTTATGACTTTCATTATTACAATAGGAGTTGGCACAGTCAATAAATTCATTTGGAAAGTCTATTGTTTTAAGTCTTTTATGACACTCTTCAGTATACCTGGCCACTTGTTCCTTGTTTCTCATACCCCACAAGACATGATTTTTGGTACAAGTAATATTATCCCCAGCTACGATGGGAGTTAATAAATATAGATCACATTTTATTATCAAAGGAAAGTGGTCGGACCAAAAAGTGTCATAACTGACAAAAAGGTCAGTTACACATTGTTTTGCGGCTTCAGTCACTACACAGTGATCCAGCCAGCTGCAAGAACCGTGCACTTCACTAATAAACGTGTAAGTGCCCGAATCTGCACCTAGAAAATCAACATCGCAGCAAGACCATCGTTGTTCATTACAATATTTGTTTAATTCGTTATAAAATAATTCGTCAATGTCAGCATTATAGTCACCTAATATAAAAACAGATTCAATACTATATTCATCAATAATTGCGCTCACCGTACTTAAACAGTCCGTAAATTCTGGAAGATTTTCCACGGAGTTCGTCGGCATGTAAACACTCATCACTATCACTGGACGATCATTAGTTAATATTTTAATAGCACAGACACGGTCACTATCACACCGTAACACCGATACGTGTTGGAAAACGCTGCTCCTCCACAGCAGTGCGACACCACCATACGGCCTCCCACGAAGAACGCCTGTAGAAGTGTCAACAGCAGACGTCCCCGCAAATCCAAAATTATTATCGATAGTGCTCAAATATGGAATTTCGTCCGGCAGCAACCATGTCTCCTGCAACGCTATGAGATCACATGACCTACACAGTTTTCGCACACTATCTACTGAGCGCTTAATACTTTTGCAATTGAAACTTGCGAAATTATATGATCGACTATCCATTTTTATTTCTAGTGGAGCCGTCTACAGCTACGTGCCTGTTCGATTCTTTACCTTTATAATGCATAAAACGCCTAAAAACAATGCCGCAAGGCCAAAGCTTCTCATCTAGGTATAATGGAAGCTTTGACTCTAATACAATTTAACACTAATCTAACAAAATTTTTAATCATGGTACTGTTTGATGTTTAAATCTAAAGAAAATATAACTAGAAAAAAAAACACGCGGACCAGGCAGCAAACGGCACTCGAACCCGCACCCTTCGCTATCCAGGCGAATGCACTGACCGCGGCCCTGACGGCCGCGACAAAATTCTTCTAGCCATTCTTAAGCTGCAAAGCAGCGCCATTTCTTCGCAAAACCCCAGTTCAAGTTTCCATACAAAAAAGCGCCACAAAGTACGTAACGAGAACTAAAAATCAGTACACAGTTGACAATGACATTTCGGACTCGAAAACGATTCGAATTCGATTTTGGTTCGTGCTAAGGGTGCTGTACCCCTGTAACCAATATCGAATTCGTATCGTTTGCGAGTCCGAAATGTCATTGTCAACTGTGTACTGATTTTTAGTTCTCGTTACGTACTTTGTGCCGCTGCTGTTCAAGTTTCCATACAAAATTTGACATTGACATTCCGGTTTGCAAACTATTTGAATTCGATAATGATTCGTGCTAGGGGTACTGTACTAGTTTGAATTTGTCGAAAGCTGTCGAAGTTCACCTTAAGTTAGATTGTGCTTGGTGTGAATTAAGTTCGATTTTAAATTATCTTCGCTCATTTTGACACGCCACTGTTGTTAATTAATGCCAGTGTTACTGACAAAAAATATCCTGAGAATATAACCCGCAGGCAGGCAGCGGAATGTGCAAAACCTTTTTTTTACACTTTTGTTTTAAGTTCAGCGTAACATTGTAATATTATGGATGACCGACCATAAAACCGCTTTGTCTCTTTTTTTTAACATCGCGTCTTAATTTAACTTTGAATATAAACCAAATACCAACCGTCACAGCACAGCACCTAGTATGTAATACCAACCAACTTTAAAAATAGCTACTACGATATTTTAAGGAAAGCTTATTGAGTTACATTTTTTTTTATAATATACTTACTCAACACCGTGTCCAAAAGCAAATCATCAAAGATATTTTGAACAGCTACACCTAAACTATTAAAAATGTTCCTTTGTTTTATTTTACACGTTGTTACACGAAGGTCCAATATGGTTTCCCCCAAAGCTCATTCAAGTTGTTGACTCAGTTACAACAGGATATTTGACGATTTCTGGTACTAGGTACTACACAAGTCGAAGATTCCAAGGCTGATTCTCACACACCTCACTCACTGCCGGATTTAGGGGAGGGCAACCGAAACCCAAAAATCGAATTCATCAACGATTTTTCGGCGAAAAAAGCTCGAAAGGTTCCGTTCGTTAACTCTAAGATTTAATTTCAGATAATTCTTGTTTCCGTTTATATTTATATGTGTTAGTTCAATACTAAGGGAATCTACTTGGTTACAATAAATTATTTATTGAAAAACTCGACTGAAAAAAAATTGTTTACTTTATTTGGAAAATAATTTGAGGTGAGGGGGCCTCCGCTCCTTTGTTGCCCCAAGGCCTCTGGACCTCTAAATCCGGCCCTGACCTCACTAACAACTGTGTGGTAGGGAATGTCAACCAGTTGGAACTCCCAGCCGTTCTCGCACGCTGTGTGGACGTACTAGGATGGGGGCCTGCCATGATCTCCAACAACATTTGTAGTCTCTGATACACCAGAAAATTTAGGGATGCATCGTACTACAACTATCGATCTAAACAGTTCAAAGCCTGATTCTCACCTCACCAACGAAAACGTTTTCGCAGTGCTCTGGGGCATGCTGGGATAATGGCCGTCATGGTCTCCAGGACCTCAGTAAAATTCTAGAATCTGTCACTCCATAAGATATTAGAGGCTATCAGTTAGGACCTTGGGGTGTAGTAACACCCTTGATCTTGGGATTCTCACCTCACTTATGACTGTGTGGTAGGGGATGTCCCCCAGCTGGAACTCCCAGCCATTCTCGCAGCGCTGTGTGGGCGTGCTGGGGTGGGGGGCTGTCATGGTTTCCAGGACCTCGCTCCAGTTGGCTCTGTACGTGAGGCAGCGGTCCCATACACCGTCCACGTGGACCGCTGTCAGATTCCGCCTATGGGAGATAAGCAAAGCAAAATAATAATAAATATTTCCAACACTCAAACCAATTAGCTTAGCCCCAAAGTAAGCACGTAACGGATAAGAATACATATACTGTACATATATAAGTATATTTTCATAGAAATTCATATTAAACATCCATGACTGGAGTACAAATGCACGTATTCATCACACACAAACATTTGCCCCCAACGGGATTCGAACCCGGGACTTCTGGAGTCGGCGACACCATGAAACCCGGCGTACAAACCACTCGGCCACGGAGGTCGTCAAAATAGGTCGTTAAGTCGTACTTAAATTGCACAGACAGTCGCAGGTCAAGTTACCGAAAACTGGGACTGTATACGAACGACTTTGAGCTTTAAATCTGCATAAGACCACCAAAAAGCACTATTACTGTCGTCTTTTTTAAGGTACTTCCCCAAACGAGAGTTCTAACTTTGTCCTACCTGTATTAAAATAAAATTAATAATTCAAGAGCTATTGCATTCTCAAATATTCTTTCACTCGTAGTTGTTGAGGGTGGCATTTTCGCGGAATGATTTTATTTTCATATTTAATATCCTGTTGTTTTAGGTTACACCCAAAGAAGTCATCATTAAAGAGTTAAAAGTATCATTGAACTTTCTTCAACTCCAAAAGCCTATGTTACGAAATCCGAGCAGTACTCCTAGCACGAACCAATATCGAATTCGTATCGTTTGCGAGTCCGAAATGTCATTGTCAAATATGTACTGATTTTTAGTTCTCGTTGCGTACTTTGTGCCGCTGCTGTTCAAGTTTCCATACAAAATTTGACATTGACATTTCAGTTTGCAAACTATTCGAATTCGATAATGGTTCGTGCTAGAGGTACAAAACGCCATCTATTGTCCCTTCCACGGAGTCGGAGAAAAAACACTGCGCGATTGTCTGCGCTACAGCCATTGAAAACTTTCTTGATTTTAACAAAATTAGTCAATAAATATAAGATTATGTCTAGTGAAATGTTGTTGTTTTATTTATCGGCTAGATATTTGTAATTAAATAAAATTATTACTATCAGGAAAAATTCTTTTTACTATTTCAGTCACCAAACTTTGTTTTTTTTTCTTATACATACACATGCACATCCTATAAGTACTTGAGCCAAATCAAAATTCTAGCAAACAATGATGTCGATTTGGGCATTATTCTCTAAAGCTAAACTTAAATTTGACAATAGTGTATCTTTGTCTTTCTCTATACAGAATGAAAAGGACAGACTGATGTTAAATTAAGTTTTAAGTTTAGAGAATCCTGCCAGAATCGACACTATTACCTTTATAAATAAATATGAACACCATAGGAGTCTAGGAATTAAAAACATTACGTACCTGTACTTTATTAAGAGCGTCGTAAACTTGAGTTTATTTTCCATATAAAAAAAAAATATCACAAAATAGCCGCACGTTTTGACGATATTGACTTAGTCATGCAAAATTTTAAAAATAAATAAGTAATTTATCAATATATATAGGTAAGTACATACATGCATTCAGATTCAGGGTAGGTATATTACAATGCATTTTTTTGCTATTTCATTTTCTTTTCTGATCAGGCTAATTTGCAATCACAAACAATTTAAATGCATTGCCTTACCAAATCCTATTGATGTGCCATTCAATAAATTATGGTGTGTCATTCATTTCATTGTTCCAAATCATGTAAAAAATAGAATTAATTAAAATTAAAAGAAAAGTTTACTAGAAAAAAATCCACGCGGACCAGGCAGCGGACGGGACTCGAACCCGCATCCTTCGCTATCCGGGCGAATGCACTGACCATTATGCTACCACGGCCCTATTAGCCGCGTCGAAATTTTCCTAGCCTTAAGCTGCAAGGCAGCGCCATCTCTTCGCAAATGAATACTTTTTCAAGTATTAAACATTTGAAAGAAGAATCTTTATCTTTAGATTTAAACATCTAGCAGTTAAATGCTTAAAAAAAATCATAAAATTAAAATTTCTCTGCCTGCCGCGTGGTGACAGGAGAGTGTAGAAGAGATGATGAAGATGCTTTTTGACATAGTTTTTTTACCCCAAAGCAAAAGTTTCTGTATTTGTGGATTAGTAGTTTGCCGTTACCTTATATCAACGTCCAAGTGTTCCATCTATGGCACCCAGTACCAGTGCTGCTGAGGTGCGGCCGCTATGAACATCTAGAAGAAGTAGACAAACGCGAGGAGGAAGCCGAATGGCATCATCGCCAGGAACAGCAGTTTCTGGTAGCAGCCCATCTCGCCAACGTGCTCCAACATGGAGGAGGGGCACGTCTACTGCGTAATGTTATTTGTCTGTGGTTTGGCTCAAACATTTTAGCTACCTTTACTACCTTATATCGACGTCCAAATGTTCCATCTCCGGCACCCTGTACCTGTGCTGCTGCGGCGTGGCCGCTATGAACATCTAGACGAAGTAGACAAACGCGAAGAAGAAGCCGAATTGCATCATCCCTAGGAACAGCAGTTTTTGGTAGCGGCCCATCTCGCCCACGTGCTCTAGCACCGAGGACAGGACGTCTGCTGCGTGATGTTATTTGTCTGCGGTTTAGCTCAAGAAGTTCGTGACTACCTTATATCGACATCCAAGTGTTCCATCTCCGGCACCCTGCACCAGTGCTGCTGCGGTGTGGCCGCTATGAACATCTGGACGAAGTAGACAAACGCGAAGAAGAAGCCGAACGGCATCATCGCCAGGAATAGTAGCTTCTGGTACCGGCCCATCTCGCCCACGTGCTCCAGCACCGAGGACAGCACATCGCCGCCGTCGCGGTCGCCTTCCGAATGCCTCTTCTCATTTTTGGTCTCCTGGTAATGATAGAGAAACAAAAGTTATCAGTTAAAAGCTGCTAATTTAATTTGGTTACATGCAAGTTTTCAAATTACATATACAAACAATGTATGCAGATGGCAGTAAGCTGGCCACTACTACCGTCTTAATTTTTTTACAGCATTAGCCTTTTTATAATCTTCTTGACAAAAATCCATAACAAAAATGATCAACAATATTTTTCAATATTGCCCAAAGCTAACTAAGCTAAGGGGCTAACCCTGTTAAGAGTTGTATTATGTATAATAACTAAAAATTAACACAGTAAAATAGTTGAAATTAAAGATACTTATAAAATGCAAAGACGATGTTCTCCCTGCCGACCGAAGGGAGACCGGCTGCAATCATTAATCTAAGTCGTAATGTGTATTGATTGAAAAGGCAAATCTTTCTTTCTTAATACCTACCTACCTTAATTGTATTTTTATTCCGCTTTCAATCAAATATATACGTGCTAGATGAGAAGCGAAATTAAAAAGACAATTTATCAAAGTAAACAAATCAGATTATGTCAAAACTCTAAAAAAACCTCAAGCATAATGTTTCATTATACATTAATAGACGACCTCCGTGGCCGAGTGGTTTATACGCCGGGTTTCATGGCGTCGCCGACTCGAGAGGTCCCGGGTTCGAATCCCGGTGGGGGCAGATGTTTGTGTGATGAATACGAGCATTTGTACTCTAGTCATGGATGTTTAATATGTATTTCATATAAATATACTTATATATGTACAATATATGTATTCTATCCGTTACCCTAGTATCCCATAACACAAGCCTTTACAGTGCTTACTTTGGGGCTAGGCTAATTGGTGTGAGTGTTGGAAATATTTATTTATTTATTTATTTATTTTTATTAAGCATTTTCAAATTCAAAATCATTTATTCAGTCTAGTCTGTTACAAGCTCTTGTGAATATCAAACGCTACGCCATTGGTTAGAAATTTACGGCGCGGCGGGAGAACTTGTACTGAGAAGAACCGACAAGACACTCAGTAAGGGCTATTTTTTTCTCCCTGTTTTGTTTCATACAGTATCGTCAAGGGGCCGTCCATTAATCACGTGATGTTTTTTTTGGCATTTTTTAACCCCCCCTCCCCCTTGGTGATACATGGTGAGGTTGAAGTCTAGCCCGCCACCCCCCACCCCATATCACGTGTATTTTTAGTACCTACAAAGAATCTTATTTTTTTAATCTTTTAGAGGTAGACAGAAAGGTTGTTTTTGACTGACATCAATATAATGAAAGAAACTGAAAAACTTTTTGTACTAATACATGAACATTATTTAATGTACAGTATCCTCGGTCTACGTAAATACACGTGATATATTACTACACCCACCATCCCCCCTTGTGATATTTCGTGTTTTTTACGGACCCCCCCCCCCCCCCTTCGAGCCTCACGTGATTAATGGACAACCCCCAACTGAAAGATGACATCAGAAACTGAAAACATAAATTTATGTCAACTTTCATCATATTAATATGATTAATTAACATTAAGTAAAGTAACTAGATACTAGTTTTAAAAGAAATGCCGATTAAACAATTTTCAACAAAATTAGCAAAGTAAAATAACTTAGTCAATCTTTTAGGCCGAAGGTGCCGTATCATTTAAGAAATCTTTAACAACAGAGTAACCCTTCTTAAAGCTATGATATGAAACTATGACATGACATCGTGTCATCGACTTTTTTACCATTTGCTACTCGATGATACGAGGCGAGTTTACAAGCTACTAGCCAGTGTTGCCACCTTGGATTTTTTTAAGGCGCCAAGTAAAAGGTAAATAATCGCCAGCTTTCAAAAATTTGGATTTAATAAAATACACCAAAATCCGCTAAATTACAATTACATCTCTGATAACAAAAAACCCTAATTTCAATAAAAAACCAGTGAATATGTATGAGATGCTACAGAAATAACTGAGTAACCACATAGAACATTATGAAATTTCGGAAAGTTAGAGCATTTCCCCCTTAAAAATATGTTGCTAGATTTCATGTTAAAAAAAACACTAAAAAAAATTAACCCGCTAGATAATGAAAATATACCACTAGAAGCCGTGAAAAAGCACCAGTTCTGGTGGAAAAACCACCAAGGTGGCAACACTGCTACTAGCGAACTCACTGGCTTGTAACTTGTAAACTCGCCCCGTGTTATCGAGGCTTCAGGAGATTCGTTTTATTTGCCCAGTCTTGCTTGATTACCTAGGTAATTTAAGTCAAGAAGCAATATATAAACTAACGCATGAAAAAAGACGTATTTTCATTGATTTCTCAAGACAGGAAAATAATCTCTTATAACTTGTACTAATATACCTACATTATAATTTATGTGAGTACCTCCTTTACGGCCTGTAATTAAATGTAGTACGAACATAAAGCACGGTATTTGATTTTTTATTTTTTTATTCCAACACACACCAATTACCCTAGCCCCAAAGTAAGCACTGTAAGGCTTGTGTTATGGGATGCTAGAATAACGGAAAGAATACATATACTGTACTAAAATAAGTATACTTATATAGAAATATATATTAAACATCCACGACTGGAGTACAAATGCTCGTATTCATCACACAAACATCTGCCCCCACCGGATTCGAACCCGGGACTTCTCGAGTCGGCGACACCATGAAACCTGGCGTACAAACCACTCGGCCACGGACGTCATCAAAACAAAAACAAAATATTGCGCAAGTCTATTGTGGACTACTTGGTAAGTACCACTTGGTATTTGAGTTTGATTCGCATTGTATCGAATGCACCATCGAGTTTGATCTTGATAATCTTACATCTTATCGACCTCTCTATGTAACTGATATAGTAGACGTCTTGTTTTATTTTGCAGGAACGCGCCGAGTTCTCTTTTTGCGATTCTATAAATACACATCGGACTCTATCATCATGTGCCTAGTAAATTACCGTAACTTTATGTTTCGTCTGTTAAATTAGAACTTTGAATGTTAATGTTAATGAATTCATTGTTATTATTTATTTTATTAATTAAGTAACTAACGAGCACCCATGACTTCGTCTGAATAGGTTAATAGGTTTCTCATACAGGCTTTCATCCACAATTTTTTCAACCCCTTCAAGTTCGTTTTGTTTTATTTTGCAGGAACGCGACGACTTCTCTTTTTTGCGATTCTATAAATACATATTGGACTCTATTATCGTCATGTGCGTAGTAAATTACCGTAACTTTGTTTCGTCTGTTAAATTAGAACTTTGAATGTTATTGTTAATTAATTCATTGTTATTATTAATTAAGGACGGTAACTAGGTACTAAGCACCCATGACTGCGACACGTCTGCGTAGGCTAATAGGTTTCTCATGCAGCCATGCAGGCTTTCATCCACAATTTATTCAACTCCTTCAAGTTTGTTTTGTGAAAAGAGGTTACTTATGTAACAACTACTGGAATGTACCTTTAATCTCCTTAGCGAAATTCATCAAAACATGCGTGAAAGGAGAACAGATTAGAGGAGCCAATTGTCTACTAAACTTTGTCTTTTCTTTCCCATTAAAAGCTAAATTAAAATAACAATGTGACTAAACAATTAGTAAATATTCCCTGCTATGAAATGAATTAACCAATAGCAGAGTTAAATGGTATCGTAAATAGGAAAATACACCTCGAAAAGGTTCAGAGGTCAAGAGATAACGATATTAAAAAAAATATACAATAATAATGCCAACAATACGACGAAAAATATATTAACTAAAATAAACCCATTTTTTATTAAAGAGAAATATGATTTATTTAATAGTAATAGTGTAATGTAATTAATTACATAAACCATTTTCTCTGCTCAATCATGCATATATTTTTTTACTTACAATGCAGATTTCCAGTGTAATTATGATTCGACAATGAGCCTTATTATGTTTATTAAGCACAAGATATTTACGAATGACTTTTAGCATATAATATTAAACAATATTGGCTAAAAGTAGGCACAAAAATATGACACGGTTAAAATTAAGTATGTTTACGGATTTTGTACGAAATTTTCTTAGTAAACTTCGACTGACTTCTTGTGGTAAGATTGGTACAGATAGTTTTGGTTTATTTGCTTATTGTTTTATTTGGGATTTTTTATTAAAAGACATCGCTATTTGCTTTAATGAGCTAAGTCACTTTTGGTGTTTTAGAAATTAAACACAAGACACAAGTCCCACTACCACGTTAACTAGAATTTTCATTTTCACATCGTATAATTAGCGAATCATACGCACGTCCTCTGAATGTCACTAGTTTTTTTTGGAAACTAGCCACTCTTATTCAGATGCGCCGATTAATTAGAAGAAATCGCACTAACGTTAAAAGCACTCAACACTTGTACTAACATTAGAATTGTGACGTAACTCAGAATGGAATTTCAATTACAAAATACAACACAAAACGAACCTCGTTATGTTTCATTTCGATTTTCTCCTTTTCTCTCATGATTCGAACTGTGAACTAAGTATTTTTATAATTCAATGCGCACACGCGAGCTTCGGCCGCCGTTTGCGGGCTTCAAATGTTGCTGATAACAATAAATACTATCAGCACATTTGGGCGACTGTTCGTTGACGATAAAAAAGCGGCCAAGTGCGAGTTATACGCACACGAAGGGTTCTAGAGTATGTGCGGAAAGAGAATGGGATTTATATTGGAGGGCGCTGTAGTGCTTTTCTACCGTATTTGTAAGGTTTTACCCTTTTTAGACATGATTGAATACAAAAAACCGCAAGAAATCACAACAACAAACAATTCCGTAAAAATACAAAACTTAGACGTTTTACAGATTGCTGGGTTTGATTGCCAAATAAAAATCTTAGTGTTAGTTCCGTTTTTCGCCACGCCCATTCTCTTTCCACACAGACTCTAGAAGATTTACCTACCATATTTTAAACAACGATTAATTCTTGTGAGAGATGCCAATCAAAAGTATTATTGTTATTGTTGTTGTGGCAGAAGAAAAAGGTTACAGTCTTGCGATAATTTCAACTGTTATTATTTATTCTTTCATTTTCAAATTTTATGTATTTTATGTAAGTACTGTTACGGTTGATAAGTAACAGCTACGGACCTACATATGGATGAAAATTTTAAAGGCTCGTTGTCGCCAGTTTGGACGCGGTATCCCAAAAAAGCGCCAATAGCAAGTTTGATCATATAATATTGGGTTGGTTCATTTCCGAAGGGACTTTGTCATTGTAATACTAGGTACACGAATCTTTGGTAGGCTAGCCAGGCCTTAATTAAATCATAAAATGTTTTTCATATTGAGTTACATTATACCTACCCTAGTTTTACGTATTAGATAACCACAATAATGCAACATTTTTTTATTTACACGTTCGATTTAGGTATTTATTTATTTTCACGTACAACGTAACATTTTCACGTAGGTATATTAAGCTTCGTCCACATTTGTATCATCTTGACGTATCACGATCAGGCGTATCGTATCGAGTATTTGTATCATATATATGGACGCGCGTTTGGACTATGTCGTATTAATTAGCCGTATCTTGTAAAAACGCGTCCATACTTATTCAATGATGAATCGTGTCAATGTAACGGTTCTAACTGAACAGATATGGACGCTACAACTTTTCTTCCGATCCTCGTATCTTTTCTTGATACGTCTGGAAAAGATACAAGGATCGGAATTCCCTCTCGTACAGTTCAGTCGTGTTTTTGTTCGCAAACGGTTCAGCGATGTCAACCTACGCGATTTAAATGCATTCAAAAGGATTCACTGGACGTGAATCCTTTTGAACTTGTTCAAAACAACGTGTATCCCCCCTTTGATGATTACGGCGAAAAACCGACACAGTTCGCGGTGTATCACGTATCGTATCGCGATACAGTTTCGTGATACAGTATCAAAATACGTTTGTCTATACTACCGATCGTGATATGCGTATCAGATACGTGGTGTATCAAGATACGCGATCAGAGCGGTTTGGGCCGTATCGGATACGGCATGTATCATAACCGGGTATCATCTTGCGTCCATACTAGCGATCATGATACACACCGATGCCACGCGATGGAGATACGATACGCCTAAATGATACAAATAAGAATGAAGCTTTAAAAAAGCTTTTCTATGCTTTTACGCTAATACGGAATCCTATTTACGCACACTAAGTTACTATGTCATAACTTGGGATGGCAATATCATAAAGTTATTGAGAAAAACAACAACATGTTGCAATATTGTTTTACCTAAATAGATAGGTACTTTACCAATCCAGATACGAGCCGATATTACAGATCACAATGACACGGTAATAATATATACAGTATTCTATCTTCATACAAACGGTCGGAAAGCGAATCATACTCGTACCTACGCCACTCGAGTGCGGCGGAATCTCGGGGGACACCGGGGACACCCAGTCGCGAATACGCTGCAGCCACGGTAATAATAACAATGAGCAGCTGAACCTGCTGAACGGCTGAACACTTCAACTCGTTTTCATATCTATTTATCTAGGCTTAATATCAGGTAGCATAGAGTATTTTTTACCGATTTCAAACAAAAGCAGGAGGTGGATCTATATTCGTCGTGTTGTAGAGTCTGTGCGGAAAGAGAATGGGATTTAGATTGGAGGACGCTGTAGTGCTTTTCTACCGTATTTCTAAGGTTTTACCCCTTTAAGACATGATTAAATACAAAAATCCGTAAGAAATCACAACAACAAACATATCCGTATCAATACAAAACTTTGACGTTTTACAGATTGCTGGATTTGATTGCCAAATAAAAATCTTAATGTTAGTTCCGTTTTTCGCCACGCCCATTCTCTTTCCGCCCAGACTCTGCCTTTCTAGGGCTCCGTACTTCAATCGGCAAAAACGGAACCCTTATAGGATCACTCTGTTGTCTGTCTGTCACAGTCGATTTTCTCGGAATGTACTGAACCATTTTAGTTTAATGTCTGTGACCTAAACACGGACGTATAAAGTAATAATAATATATAAATTCTGAATATGGTAAGTATAAGTAACCCAGTTTGCGGCTGGGGAAATTAGACAATTTAAATAAAACAAGTTTTAGGTTTAAGGGTTAGATGCACTGATTTTACTTATTTATTGACGTTTCACATCCTTTGCAGGAATGCGTCATAAAAACTTTATTGTCTATGAATATTAACTAATTTAATTAATAAAGTACTTTATTTAATTCTTTTTTATGATTTTGAGTTAATTTATTCGACCCTAACTACCGTAATCTACCACCGGTTCCAAAATTGAGAGACCTTTCTGCTGAGAAGAACCGGCGAAAGAAACTCAGAGAGGCTTTCTTTCTCCTTCTTATGTTAAATCATGCAAACAAAAAGAACTTATAGTATCTGTTGGTCTTATTAAAATTTAGCTAACTGTACCTTGTTAGGTCTATATCAAAAAAAGGTTCACTCAATATAAAGGTTGTAAACTTTTTTTACAAATATAGAATGATTTCTTAGTTTAAAAATTATTAAAAAAAAGATGAAACTGACCTGATTTGAAATAAATATCGAATGTAGCTCTTTGCTTGTAGATTATAGGAAAACCTGTAAGGTAAGTTGATAGTGTAATGGTCTTTTATACACATAAATCTCTTTAAAGTATTTAAAGGTGTTTTGTGTTTAAAAGTCGAGTAGGTAGGTAGGTATATTTATGTATTACAAACTATTGAAGTAGGTAAGGAAGTTTGCCAAACGAAAACAAAGTTTATTAAACTTACGAAAATGTGCAGAAAATATTCAGCGTGTCTTTCTACGCACTTTGTGTAGGAAATGAATATAGGTATTTATAATTTCTTTGAATAAATTATTATTTTTGGTAAGTATCGCATTACAATAAGTGCTGTACGATGGGCGTATATAAGAATGTAGGTATATTGTATGTTTTTAAAAAACATAGAGATATAGCAATATTTAAATAAATAATAAATAAGTGAGTACCTAGTTTTAGTAAAACAAAACAAACGATTCAACATGGATAATGGTGATATGCTTTTAATAACTTACATACTTTATTTGTATTAGAATTAATTTGTTTTTGTTAAAGGCGTGTATGATAAACCAACTAGCTGTGTCCATCGGTGTTACCCGCGGTTTATTAGGAATATTATCCTGTAGTAAAACGTAGCCTATTTGTTAATCCAGGGTGTCAGCTAACTCCATACCATATTTTATTAAAATCGCTCCAGCCGTTTAGACGTGATGAAGTAACAAACATACACACTCACAAACTTTCGCCTTTATACTAGTGTGATGAAATACAGAAACACGTAAAATGCGTCAAATAGGTACCTACCTACTGTACCTATGTCAATCTGCAGTAGATATAGAGCTAACATCAAAACTTCTTAATATTTTTTGAAACTAGAGGAAAGTATGTTTATAGGCGCTCGTAAGTCGCGCGGACTCGGAGACTTGCGACAGGCTAGGTGTCATTTCGTTGGTGTGCCCCTTAAGGGTGCCAAAGTCTATGAATGGTATATTTAATATTTATTCAAAACAACCTACTGAAAATGCAAAACTGTAGCAGAAAATGCAAAGTGTTCGCCAAACTAAAGGGAGATAAAACGCCCTATACGACGGCGCCGTTCTTAACTGAGTTCTAAAACGTTGTTGCCATTTAAAAATATAACATGAACATTAGTTCTGTCTCCCAATGATTAGTGAGTAGCTGGTAACTAATCATCCGGCGGATTAAGACGTTTAGTTATGGTGCGTTACACGCTACGCCGCCGGCCGGTCAGTCGCGGTGACAAGCGTGACAATTTAACGAGCTGTTAATTACTTAACAAAAGCCTGTATTCTTGCTTCAAGCTGAACACATTACGTCGATTCTGTAACATGGAATTTCACTTCAAATTTAGAAAATTCGAATTTTTGACAATTGTCAAATCAAATAATAATAATAATAATAATCTTTATTGTACAACACCACAAAGGACATAACAGTAAGATTACACTGACAGCGAGACATTACACAATGGGCGGCCTTATTGCTTATCATAATAGCAATCTCTTCCAGGCAACCCATGACGGAAAGTTATATAAGTATATAAGAATAAAAAAAGGGGAAGGGTGTAAGAGCAATATTATAAAATAAAATAAAATAAAAAGGTAATAATAATATAGATGCATATTAATATTAAAAAAAATAAACAAGTAAATAAAGGAAAGAGGTATTTTTAAAGTAAGGAAATGACGCTTAACTTGCTCACGGAACGAGTACAGAGTGTGAGCCCTTCGAATGGATTCCAGTAATGAATTCCAGTGAGCAGAATGCATAGAATAGGAGTAAGAAAGGAAATCAGTCCAATGGCAAGGTATTTCGAGAGTGAGATTAGAAGAGGAGCGTAGAATGCATTATGAAGAGGATGATCGAAAAGAGAAGCATTAGGTAAATTCATATCAGGCAAGTTTTTGTTCAAGCCATAGTTCAAGCAATGCTTAAATCCCAGAACAATAACTAAAGTCTTTCCGTATAATGTAAGATGTTATTTTACAGATTTGAAGGACATACTTTTGGGTATTGTCAGAGTTTTACGATCCGTATGACGTGAGCATCGATGGATTGTTGTTGACGCGGATTAATTTATTAGGGATAGATTATATAACTGTGGAATAAGATATCTATTATAATGCTGCTCAGTTGATTGCAGAGGTTTAAGTAAATTCGCAATAGTCGGTCATCGATTCAGTGAGCGTAGGAAAAAAGATGCCAAGTGCCAAGAACGTTGAGTTCTCCCGTGCTTAAAAATTTCCTTAAACTGCTGGTTGTAATTGGTGTCCTTTCGTTCTGTAATCTGAGGGACTCACCTGCATGTTTTAAAACCCACCGAAAAGCTCTGGCAAGCCTACGGGAAGTTCCATTCTATGTTATCATTGTCTATCTACTACATACCGCAGCTGTAGCAAAGAATACATATGGCAGTAGCCAGAGACAATGACTAGGCCGGATCAAACCCCAAAAATAATATCTCCTACGCATTTCTGGGAACGAAGAAAAAACAAAGATTAGAGTATGTCAGGCGATAAAAATTACATTCCATTCGACCATTATCTAAACGTTCTACGATTGCATTCTGAGCATTGCAATTTGTTGACTATTAATTTTCTTATAGTTTATATGATATAATTATGAGTAACCTCAATTTGCACATGTCACATCTACATACACACATACAATTAATGAAAACCTTATTAGTGTAAAGCTTATTTATATTATTATGTCTAAATTCTCTTGTAAAATATTCTCTCAGTCATAAGAGTACCTTGCCATTGTGATGAGAAAAATAAACTGATTTATTATTATATTAACTTTATACTTTTTCGTAATGATAGTTGTAAGTGGATTTCAGTTAAGAAGATTACAAGATGCTGAAGAAACTGCCGTTTAATCGGAGTGAAAAGTGTCATTAGTTAAAGATTAGAATCAATCAATTTTATTGTTTTATCATAACGTACATAAACGGCGTTGATACTTATATAAATTAATAGAGCATTGTGGACCCTGTCGGGCTCAACAAAAGAGATATTACTTCCATGGCAGCTGGAACTAATGAGAATGATCATGATATTGCCTATTGGGAAATTTGTGTCGTTGGGAACAAGATAATAGGGATGATGACTAAGTCTTTTTTTTCCGTCTATCCGGTAGGTTATCAAAAAGGATTCTTTACGTATTTTTTCTTTTTCCGGGTAATCAAAATATCACAGAGATATAGTGATTTGAAATTTTGCATGATGTCACCATCCCCCACTACCAAACTTTGACGCGCTTTATCCTTGTAATTTTTTGGTCGATTGACAAAAGAAAAAAAATGATCCATTATTTTTTTAATAATCTACCTAACTGACGGAATAAACAGAATTTAGTTTACTTTACCCCTATGAATGTAGATATATAATTTCGGACATACATTTATCAGGTTAGCTAGTAAAAATTGTTATCTATAAATAAAATTTACTATTAATATAATCATTACAATATGCGTTGTATAAAGCAGAGGTCGGAATGAGAAGGAAAACGTCTTAACATTGCTCCGTAGCACGGTAATATTATCTATTATTACCGTGTCCCTAGCCTCCGCTCACGAGCATGGTAACTAAATTATGTACAGCGTGGCGAAACTACGCTAAGTTGAACACTTTGTTTCACTTCTAAAGAAAAACTCATATTTATATTCAAAACAACATAATGTAAATAACGAATCCGCTGGTCCATCTACCCGTCCACCTGTCAGCTGCCTGTAAGTAGGTATGAACTTAAAAAGGAAGACAGTAGAATTTGGATAATAAGTTTTAACAATATAATATTTTTCCTGTTATATAATACCACACTATAATATTGTTACATTTTTCCTGTACAACAGCATTAATATTACCTATTTTATTCTTAGAAGTTTTTTTTTATGATGATACGATAAGGAAGTTTTCGGAGCCAGTGGAAATCGCAATGTTTGTTCTATATTATGGCAGAGAACATTTTCGGGATTTTTTATTTATTTATTTGTATTCAGGCATCGTAGGCCCATAGAAATATATAAATGACGATGATGATTTAAATGACGCAACACCATAATCGGCATACAATCAAGGGGGAGTTGGGCGCCGTATGAATCTCGCCCAGGGCGCTGCGCTGGTAGTGCTAAAACCGGCACTGCCTGGTGGAGCTGGTCTGGCTGGAGTGACTCCGGCAAAACACTCAACACGCAAAACAGGCGTCATATGGACGTCGAGTTGCGGAAACGCCCGTAACACAGAAGGAGAAGTAGCTATACTATTTATTTAGTAGTAATATGATCCATTGGGTACAGTACCCAAAAAGATTTAGGTAAGAAGAGAAGTAGAAATCAAACACTGTTTGAAAAAATATAAACGTAAATCTAAAGATAATATTACTAGAAAATGTCCATGCGGACCAGGCAGCAGACGGGACTCGTACCCGCACGTACCCGATCGTTTATGTTGCGTACCTACCAAATTGTACGGAACCAACGATATTATATAAATATTAGCTGACCTAGCGAATTTCGTACCGCCATTAAAATAGGGGCAAGTGGTAGAAGAGAAAATTTAGGGTTGTATGTATTTTTTAATACCTCATTATAAAAAAAAATTGTCCAAAAAAAAAATTTAGGGGTGTGTAATGTAGTGTTCTATCAATTTCCTGGGATAACATTCCTCCTAACCCATATGAGAACACTATGTTACAATACCCAATAGTTTGAATTTTGGCGCGTAGGCGCATTGTACAGGTTACTATTGGTTTCAGAACACTACGTTACAGGTGGACAACCATTATCACTAAAGGATATGAATAATAGATAGTAGCCGATTCTCAGACCCACGGAATATGCGTATAAAATTTCATATTTCATAAAAATCGGTCAGGCCGTTTCGGAGGAGTATGCTTACTAACATTGTGACACGAGAATTTTATATATAAGAAGTTAAGTTTATAATATATTATTGTACGGAACCCTCGGTGTGTGAGTCCAACTCGCACTTTTCTGACTTTATATTGGGGTTTGGTACAAGTTTTAACTTTATTCATGTTTACGACAATTTTAAATTCCGAGCATCTCCGAAAAGGTATTTGACTCGAATACAAACGAGATTATAATGCACAAAAAATATACTCCTTTAATAAATGGCATTTTAAACCATACTGTAGGGTACGGCCAGAGTGCACTCAGATTCAGATTCAGACTCAGAAAACAAGCGCGAGAAATAAACAGTGTAGTTAAAGCAGGATGGCCATAGTGGCAGCAGGCAACCTGCTTGAACTACACTGTATATTTCTCGCGCTTGTTCTGAATCTGAATCTGAGTGCACTCTGGCCGTACCCATAGTTTGTAGACTCACAGTAACTAAACAGGTTATGTTTGTATATTTGTAAGGATTGTTAGTAATTGATTATTCCACAAGTGACTTCGCCTGTGTAGAATTTGTGACAGATTCACAGAATTGACCTAACCCATTTATTTTAATTTCTAAGAATGTACTTAGGCATCAAGTGCAAGTCGTACTCGCCCACCATGAGTTTCGTACTTTGTAGGTATGCAATATCTTTTGTTTTCATTAACTTAGAAGTGTTATTTTTCACAGCTTCAAGAAACCGTTGACTTGAGTCATCATCATCAGCCTATTAATGTCGCCACTGCTGGGGCACAGGTTTTCCCCATGGATGGAATAGGGAGAATGGGCCATGGCTCACCACGCGAGCGCAGTGCGAATTGGCAGGTGCAGATGCAGCCGGGAGCAACGGCTTAACGTGCCATCCGAAGTACGGAGGAACTCGAGATAGAGAAGATTTTTGGTCACCCATCCAATGACCGACCACTGCGAAAGTTGCTTAACTTCAACGATCTCAGCCGAACGCGCTAACCACCTGCGCCATCGAGCTCCTTCTCCTTGACTTGAGTAAACGGGTTAAATTTTAACTAGATGTAAAACGCGTTCCCGAGATTAAGGGCAGACAGACGGACAACAGAGTGTCCTAAAAGGGTTGCGTTTTTTGCTTATGGAGAAGGGAACCCTAAAAACAATTACCTGCTTAATCTTTTAACTAAACTGTCGTGATGCGTTTTGTTGTCTCACTTTCTTAAATTGAGTAATGGGAAAATCCGAATGATGGCTGACTAAATCACATAAATCCTTGGACAGACTTATGTAACATATTGATTTACATTCCACAAATTCGTAAAGTCAATATGAGAAAATACAATAGAATTCATGATAATATCATGACTTTATGAAATTATTCATACGTTATAATAAAACAATAACATACTATTTTGTTTTTAATATAATTTACTAGTGGCCGCCTGCGACGCCGTCCATGTTAACTTTCGTTTTTTAAGAATCCCTCAGGAACTTTAAGTTTTTTGGAATATAAATTCTTAATCCTAGGTCATAAACTATATACGATTGCGTAGGTATCAAATTACATCCAAATATGTTCAGTAGTTTTTGCGTGATTGAGTGTTGGTCCGTTGACCAAGATAGCTGCCAGCCTTTTGATCACCAGTCACTTCGGTGAGCTTCTTTGATATTTTCTTGAAAAGGGAACGAGCTCTTGAACCCCATGGACCCATAGTCTCAACACCGAACGACACAAAATTTTAGTTCTCATTAAGAGCTGAATATTTCTGTCATTTGAAGCACTCGGCAGAGGCCGCCGGCCGCTGCGCTTTTAGCTAGGGAGGTGCTACCTGTATGGCACAGAGCAAGCAATAGAAAATAAAAAAAACGACGGGTTGCACTCCGGGAGTGCCGGGAGATGTGAAAACTTGAATATTAAAGTTGTGTATTTTTGATATTTTGGAATGGTTAGGGAATAATTTTGCACGAATTGCTTTAATAAGCGATAATACGATAAAATAAAATATTACTATGTCTCGTCCAATGTATTGAAAGTCAACAACCTTTCCAATTTTATTGTGTGTCATGATGCGATCAGCCCACGTGTTTAACCTGACGCGAGTTTAACATTTTTTAACCATACAAAAAAAGTGTACAACGCCGCTAAAGAAGTTTTCACTTCAAAAATATACAAATTCTACAAAGTTAATCTGTTACATGTTCATGAGACATGACCGGCCGACACGAAAGTACAACAGAGGATTATTAAATTAGTATTTAATAATAAGACCCTTCGGGTACGGTACCCCAAAAGATGTAGGTAAGTTACGAAGTCGAAAACAAACACTGTTTAAAAAAACCAAAACGTAATTTAGAATACGTGAACAGTGTACTAAACGGCATTAGGTACTACCTAAGTATTTACAGTAACCGGCGATTAGAAGCGGTTAGCGTCTATGCGTCTCCCTGACCCACAAATTGACATATGTAATTTCCTTTTTATTCGCCCAGCCGCGGTGTAATCACGTAGATAAAATGCTATATAACTGTGCTTTAATGTTTGTTTGATAAATGCGAATGCGACGTCTGGTTTATTGAAATGCGTACCACGCAACAGAAATTGCGCTATTAAAACATTGCACTGTGAAATTAATGTGAATGGTGGCTAGATGCAGAGCAAATCGTTATTATAATTGGTTAGTAAGGCAAGACATTTGTTTAATAATAAAATTTATCATTCCTATGGGATTGCTATTCGCTTCTGTCTCTCATTCATACCATACTAGGACTAGGAGCAACGATATTTTAATATAGGTAATTACGTATGAGATTAAGCTTAATAGTAGGTGTATTTATGATTTCTTTTCTCTTGCTATGTTATAAAGATAGATATAAAAATTCACCTGATTCACTACTATAAAATACAATTTACAGCAATGATGAGATATTTGTTTTGAAAACAAGTTGTGATGTATGATACGAGAGAGCAAGGCATTCTAAATTTCTAACACAGGTAAATCTTAACCTAAAAGCATAGTTAAATGATTGGTCTCGCGTGAAGCGAGACCAATCATTCATCTATGCCTAAAAGAATGCTTCAATAACTTTCAAGTTAATATAATTTGGTTACAGTTTTTTTTTATTTAACTGGGAGTGAAACAAAAACGTGGTCTACCATACCGGTCCCCTCTGTGACTTATACGCACGTGTTATTTTACTTACTATGAAATAAAGGATTTGTTTAAATCTAAAGAAAAGTTTACTAGAAAAAAAAAACTTTTTTTCTAGTAAACTTTTCTTTAGATTTAAACATCTAGCAGTTAAATGCTTAAAAATAAATAAAATCATAACTATAATTGCTATTTCTTCTTTCAAATGTTTAATACTTGAAAAAGTATTCATTTGACATTGTGGGTTACCTACAATGCGAAGAGATGGCGCTGCCTTGCAGCTTAATGCTAGGAAAATTTCGACGCGGCTAATAGGGCCGTGGTAGCATAATGGTCAGTGCATTCGCCCGGATTGCGAAGGATGCGGGTTCGAGTCCCGTCCGCTGCCTGGTCCGCGTGGATTTTTTTCTAGTAAACTTTTCTTTAGATTTAATCATCTAGCAGTTAAATGCTTAAAAATAAATAAAATCATAAATGATTTGTATTATTAAATGCATATAGATATAAACTAGTTAGTATATATCAATTCATAAGTAACGTACCTATATGCTTTATGTTATACATACATAAATAAAACTGCCAGTAGGTACAACATACGAATGCACGTCAGAAGCGAATTAATGTGGAATTAATAATGTTTTATTGATTTTGCCATTGCGATGCGCCATTTCATGATATTCATGATGTATATTAGATATAGCTAATAATCACCGCGCTACTATCGAGAACTACCTAGTAGATATAAACAGAATTCTTAGAGCATTTATAAATGCTAGATAGAATTTGTATAAATAATAACAAGGCACGTTAAGTTGCGCTTTACGCGACTTCATTACTTTTTTCTTCATAGGTACGAGAATTTCTTACTTATTGTATATCTATTATGTAGCATTTAATATTTTAAAATATTCTAGTTCATAGTAACATTAACAATTTCACATCATAAAACTATAAAATACACTAACTATAAACAAATAATATAAATACTAGAACAATAAAACTAAAACTAAAAACCTTAAAACATAAAATTAATAACTAAAATATATTATTAAAAGGAGTCCCTTTAGGCAAGGAACCGAAGATACTGGCAGCGTTACCTCTTTGAATGACTAGACTAATTCTATTATGTATATATAAGCTAATATAAATAGCGCGGTGGTTGTACATACGTTCTAAGTTGTTCGTTCTGTCTGTAATTAACAATTTTAATTAACAAGTGGAATTCTTTACCCGCGCACGTGTTCCCTCCTTCCTATAATCTGGTGTCCTTTAAGAGAGGCGTGAAGAAGCATTTTCGCAGGCCGGCATGGTAAGGATGGTTGGTATAGCAGTTTATAACTGCTGTATCAGCAATCTTTGCGTTTGAACTTTATCACCACTTGACAACAGAATGAGTAGAGTCACATGCCTACCTCGCTGTAAAAAAGAAATAAAAAAAAATACCTATGAAATACAAGCAACATCACAGAGGCCGGTCATCTTGGTGGTGACGAAAAGTGAAATATCTAGAACTACTCCGTGCTTCCCAGAGCTTGCTTTAAAGAAGGGTAGGGCACAGCGGATTTTCCGCTCGAATTGGAAGTCTGGGTAAGTAACCCCCCACCTTACAGAAGATTACAGTAAAATAACACTAGGTACCTTTTGGTTGTGTTTTTTTCCTCTCGACTGTGAGTAACGCTCCAGGGGCTTCACGGGGTAGGGGATTGGGTCAGGAGGGTAGGTAGGCAACGGTGACGCGGCAGAATCTCTAAACGGGGATCCCGCGGTTTCGCACTAAGCCGCTTAGAGGCTATTCGCAGGGTTTTTAGCGAATATTATACCGTAAAGCGCCCGTAAGAGTTACGGGGTCCTCAGCGGGCAGCCACTGCGGGGGCCCTTAAGGCTTGTGGGAGCCAGGTGTGAGGTCCGTTCAGCGGTATACCTCTTAAAGACGCCTTCGTCTGTAAATACAGATTTTGCCTGCGACAAAAAAAAAGTGTGGGCCACGGTGGCGTTTTTGGTAGTTAGGCTATGGTGACCGCTTACCATCAGGCTGCCATACGCTTAGTTGTCACCCTTTTAAGATAAAAAAGCCGTTGCTCTTGCCTATCATATCATATCTGCAGTCGTTAGGACTTATTTTCCCACCCTATACAAATGAAAAACCTGAGAGCTGGTCACTCGAAATGATTAATTAGGGATTCTATCGATACCTCACTCTTAAAACTCAGTCAAGCAGTTTAGCAAACAGAGCGTGCTAAAGATAGTACACACTGGAAAACATTATCAAACTGAGAAAAAATTTAGTATAAAATGTAAATGCTGTTATTTCCAACACTCACACCAATTAGCCTAGCCCCAAAGCACAGAATATATACACTACCCAAAGTAAGCACTATAAGGCTTGTGTTATGGGATACTAGGGTAACGGATAGAATACACATACTTTACATATATAAGTATATTTATATACAAATACATTTTTTTTATTATATACAAATACATATTTATATACAAATACATATACCCGGGACCTCTCGAGTCGGCGACGCCATGAAACCCGGCGTACAAACCACTCGGCCACGGAGGTCGCCGAAGAAAATGTATGAGAAATAAATTCTCATGTTGGATAATATGCTAAGGACGCAATAAATTGTTAATTTAATTTTAAATAAAAAATCGGAAAGCTTTCGTACAACGTTTAGTTCGGGTCAAGTTACTTACGCAACCAATCACTAGATGTGAGTATGATAAGGCGACTGGTCGGGTGACTAATGAAATAATAATAATGTATAAAAGTTGGCGGGGTAACTAAATATAACTTTTATATAGAGTGGTAATGACCTCACTCCAAAATCAACATCACGGTCAAGGATTTTAGACTTGAAGAGGGCAAATGTTATCTTAATACGTAAAATGAATTATCTGTACCTACTTAGTGTAACTCTTCGACTTAACAGATTCAAATCTATGCTCCTAATTTTACATACTTATGTAGATAATTTAGTAAGGTTATTAATTAAAAATATTTGAATAACTCTAAAAAGTATCTAAATTCCTAAAAAATTTTGAAGAGTTCCCTCGGTTTCTCCAGGGTTCGATTATCAAATCCTGGCCTCATTAGGACCTTCGTAGGCACCCAAGTGTCGACCAGAAACTCCTACATAACCCTGACGCCTTTCTATGCATTTCTCTGGGTAAAAAAATGGGGTAGGATTCATCTGCAACAAACACATTCTTTATGCATACAATCTTTTCAACTGCACGACACTTGACATCAGGCTTTGATGCGTTGCGAGTAGCGAAAAGTACTTACCTACCTGAGTATTGTGTTAAGTAGGAGTCTATAAAGCAACGGCAAAAAGCAAAGCCACCACCGTGCTGACCTCAAACCTTTTCCCATAACCCAAAGTGGTTTTTCCGTCTAGTATTGATAACGGCGCTGATGTGTTGTAATGCTCCCCGCCCCTGTCAGTGCTTTGACTTGATTTATTATAGTAAACCTCTAATTCTATTGTATCTTCCTCTGCTTTGTATTTGCTCCGTGTTCGATGTTGTTAACCTACTCATTGCAAGGAACACATTCGCAGAATAATAATATACTTTAGTCATTATTCCGAGAACTCGAAGAAGGTATTGTAAATTTGACATGCCATCTTCTCATCTAGAGTCCATCGCAATTATTGTGAGGTCCTTGTTCATAAATAAAACAATTTGTTCAGACACTATGACAATTGATATTAACATATTTTTGCATATTTGCATATCTCTTTGCTACAAACAACATTCAGTTATCCATAACAATAAATATTTTGAGAATTACTAATCTCTAAAAGTGGGCAGGCAGATATGAATAATAGGCTAACTTACCTAAGTAAACAATAGGTAGATATGTCAAAATTAAATCTCCAAAGGCCTTCGAAAATATAAATTTTGACAACTTGTTAAGAATAATATTCTTTCTGTACCATTTTCTATGAATAAACAAATATTGAAGAATGAGTAATGTGCTAATGAAATAAAAATATGTTTACATCTTACTTTTTTTTAAATAAGCTGTCTTGCCACACGCGTGATGATACCTGAACATTTTTGTAGGATTCTAGACCTCAGAGACCTCAAAAGAAAAAGCGGTACCCTTATTGACATTACGTACTTTGATTGTAGTTTGTCCGTCTGTCAAGACCCTATTTTATCCACCGTTCAAAGATAAAAATCCACCAGATATAATCCACCATAATAAGAAATTCGAAAGGTAGGGAATTATTATTTAACTAAAACCTTACCACTTCCCATTAGTAAAATGCATTAATTTCTTTTTTCCGTGCGAAGGCGAGTTGGATTCTAAATAATAAACACAGGGGTTTGAAAAAAATAATAATATTTGAGACATGGTTCACGATATTTTCACACATTATAAGGTGCCGATGCCGTCTGTATGCCGTCTGTCAAATATGTTAGTGAGTGATTAGGGCAAAAGGATGAACTATAAAATTATTTGTACTTTGATTTTAATAAATAGTGGCGCCCAAAGTGGTACTCACCCAGGCACATTACGGAAACGCTGCGATAAAGTTCAAGGTTTGTATAATTTCATTTTGATTCTTAATTGTTTTCATTCTCATAAAAAATCATATCAGGTAGTAGTCAGAAATACGCAATGTGCACTTAAACATTTTCGTTCTAAACGTAACATGCGGGTTTTCAACGATACTGATCTGTTAACATTTAGCACTCTATCGATAATTATTGAGTTGATAAAACTTAATATGTGACAACACCGCAAGCAGCTCGTTTTAAAAAAAATAAACAGTGACAATACGTGAATGTATATATTTTGAATATTTTTGGGTAGCTACTTTTTAGGAGAAACGGCTTGAGAATATTCACGATAAGCAACTTTTGCAATGGCCAGTATAATGATCGGTGACCAAAAGTGAATTTTATAGTCATTAATACTCATCAATCGTAATTATTGTAAAACTGTTTTGTTACATAAATAGTTATGATCTTTGTATTCGGAAGTGGGCACTGACCCCTGTCACACAGGTCTTTATCCTATCGTAGGGGTCAGGGACTACATTATAAAAAACACGACGGATTGCACTCCGGGAGTGCCGGCAGAAGTGAAAACTTGAATATTAACGTTGTGCATTTTTGATATTTTGAAATGGTTAGGGAATAATTTTGCACGAATTGCTTTAATTATCAGTATAAAAGTACTGATGCTGTGGTTGTGGACATGTCAGCTGTGGCAGTCAAGAGTGGCACGCTGGAGGAAGTCCACAAAATAAGAACGCGGAAGGAACGCGGGCGACAGCGGTCGGCGTTAAGCCGACTCAGCGGTCCGGAGACTGCGAAGCCTGTGGAATTGCAGGACACGATACGGATAGATGTCGATATAAGATATTCGTGTGCAGCAAAGTCCAATAGGAGAGGTCATTTACGGCGGGTGTGTCCGATAGTTCGCAATGAGGGTAACCGCGGTGGAGGCCAACGTCTGCTCAATAATGTGCATTCATTCAGGGTCATCGGAAGAGGAGTTTCATCAGCTGAGTTTAAACAGTTGTAAACCAGTAAGTTTATCAATCGATGTTAATGGAATTTCATTAAAGATGGAGGTAGATACAGGCTCTGCTCTCTCTTGTATAAGCAAACAAATGTATGAAAAGTATTTTAAAAACATGCATATTGTAAAGATAATAATAAATAATAAAATAAATATTTCCAACACTCACACCAATTAGCCTAGCCCCAAAGTAAGCACTGTAATAATGTGTTATGGGATGCTAGGGTAACGGATAGAATACATATACAGTACATATATAAGTATATTTATATAGAAATACATATTAAACATCCATGACTGGAGTACAAATGCTCGTATTCATCACACAAACATCTGCCTCCACCGGGATTCGAACCCGGGACCTCTCGAGTCGGCGACACCATGAAACCCGGCGTACAAACCACTCGGTCACGGAGGTCGTCAAAAAGAGTAAAGTGATTTTTAAATTTTATAACGGTAGTACTGTTAGACCGTTAGGTGTTATTTTTCGCAAGGTAACATACACAAGAATATCGAAACGTTTGTAATCGATGGGGGAACCACTTCCTTATTAGGGAGGCAGTGGCTATCAGAGTTAAATATTAAAATTACATTCTTTAACAATAATTTTGTTATTTAACAAAAATGGTGTTAGGAAATAAATGTGTCATACTGATGATTTAAACGTATTAATCGGGAGACATGAGCGGTTGTTTAGCGGCAGACTGGGACGGTTCACGGGCGCCAAGGCTCAGTTGCGAGTGCGGGAAGGTAGACAGTAGACCTGAGTATTTGATATAAATTTCAGCTTGATACCTCAACGCGTTTCTGAGAAAAGGGGTCTTGACAGACCGACGGACAACAAAGTGATCCTATAAGGGTTCCTAGAAGGTACGGAGCCCTAAAAACCATAATTCTGACGTCGCAGCCTGGAAAAGATGCGAAACGTCAAAACAGTAATTAATTCACGTATTTAACCCGTTTAAGCGTGTTTTATTTAATGAGTGGTGTCCGTGGAAATCTTAGAAACAAATATAATACCTACATTTCTTTCCTTTTTATTCCTCTTCTCTCTCCTTTCTATAGCGAGAGTGTGATGAGAATATCAAGAAACAAAAACCGATTGCCAACTATTTAGAGTGCATGTAGACAATGTAACAGATAAGAAGGTAGTATCTTTTTGGTTTTTTTTTGGTTTTGCACGCACATCACTCAATAAATAAAACAAGTTTCAATGGTGTAGATGCACTGATATTATTTATTTATTGACGACGCATTCCTGCAAAGTGTAGGTACGAAACTTCAATAAATAAATAAAATCAGTGCATCTAACCCGTTGAAACTAAGAAGGTAGTTTGTTAAAAGAATATCTTTTAAACCTTTAAGGCCGGGAAATATTCAATGATTTGTTTCTAAGGAATCATCAATCATGTTTACGAAATTTCGTTGACGAAATTTGCGATGTCAGTCGTACTTGACCCCTCGTGCACTGTCGACAGAGATAAATATATGTTAAGCAGTTGTCGTAGATAGTTTTAAGTCGCATCGGAATGAACTTATCTTATTATTTATTCGCTTTACAACACTCTTTAAGTGTGTTTTTTATTCGTTTCACAGTCCACTATGGCTTTGAAAGCAGTTATTCATTATGCACAAAGGCACGTAAGTCAATTCGTTTAATACATTTTAACACCCAGTAGACACTTGAATTATGAATAGGTGCTTGATAAAAAAACATAATAGGCTATTTGACAGTATGGAAAACAATGTAACAATTGTTGGCATCTGTATTTAATATGAATAATAGCAGTGATATTACTATTCTAAAAGAACAAATAATTAATAACTTTTCTCTTTTGCTTCAAGGTCGCGTGACCGAAGACCCCTGTGATTGGCCAAGACTAAAATGACGTCACACGCTAGTATACTTCCGGCCAAAGTGACATTACATTGTATCGTTTGACGTTTTAATGACAGTCTTGTGACGTCACACACTAGTGAGACGCCATAATGTCCAGAGAAACATTTTCGCGGCAACTTGTAAATTGAATTTTTAATTTTGTTTTTTTACAGGATTACACAACGGAATTACAAATATCCACATTTTATGCACTCCATAAACATTAGTAAATAACGTGGGATTGTTTTCTATAACTTGTCAAATACCCTATTGTATGATAAATTGTTACTTGTGATGATTGATTCTCAACAGAGCTACGGTACCAGAGGGCGAAGGTTGTTTCGGTCCGCAAACTTTATGTTTTATTTACATTGTGCAGATTCCACAATAAAATTGTACCGCTTACACCCTTAGAAGGACTATCCAAATTCAAAATTCCAGCAGCCCGCTCAACAATTTGCCAACGTCACTTCAAATACATGGCTCCGTACATTTATAACAATGTGCTTCGGTCATTCAAAGACTGTATACAACATAAGTAAAAATAAATTAATGTCATAGAACAATTTAACTATGGCAATCTAGAACAATTAGCACAAACAATTACTAGGTTGTCTTAGATCTATACATAAATAAATATCCACGCAAACACACACAGACACACCTAAACTATACAAAAATGCATGTTTATTATAATTTGATATTTATATAGTAAGGATGAGCCTGGCTCTCATAACCTTATATGAGAACAGTTCTAATTTTGTTCAAACAAAAAATGCATTGGTCCGTTAAACTAGTTTTATTTAATGAGTGATGTGCGTGAAAACCTAAGAAACAAAAAATATTTGGAATAAAGATTTTTTTTGTTTAGTATAGTTAGTTATCTACATAGATTTATATTAAATGCCGAGATCGAGTTGTTACTTCGCTAAAATTAAAATATATATATACGTTGAATTTGAATTTCATCAGAAAATCAGACGTGGTATACACAGCATATTTGCAAAAATAGATATAAAATTAACTTTTGTTATAAAACAATCACGAACCGAATGACCAAAGTTACGCAAAAATTTCGAAAAACTTGTGATGTACTTTCGATTCCGTCAGTTTGAATTTTTGATAATAATATATATGGCTGCTTCAGGTATTGCGACTAGGGTTGCAACGATATATCGGAATATCGATATTATCGATAATATCAAGACCAAAATATCGATATTTAAAATTCACTGAAATCGATAATATCGTTATCGGAAATTCCAAAATATCGATATTTCGTAGACTTAATTTGAACACAATAATATCAATTAATTTACCTGCTATGACTATCTAAATTGAATAATATCGAAATAACTATTACTTTGAAATTGCAAGAGCTTATAGATGTATTAATAAAATCTTGAACCCCAAGAAATATACTAAACTGGTGTGGACTCTGGCATGTTTCTCTAAACCTAAATTTAAATTTGACAACAGTGTATCCTTGTCATTCTCTATACAGAATGAAAAGGAGAGACCGATGTTAAATTTAGTTTTAAATTTAGATAATCATGCCAGAATCGACACCAACGTATATAGGTATAATGGTATACCTAAAGGTAACTGATGCACTTAAATAAAATCCTTGCCTCTCTTTCTAGATAATTGTCAACTACTGATTAATTGAAATTTAATAGCATTGTAATATAACTCAAAATAAAATTAAGAATCTTATACAAATCGTAAATTTTTTAAGCTCGCCAAGTCAAGAAAGTAAGATAGGTATAGTAATTTTGGAAGCTTTGGGCTTACCCTATTCTGAAGCCTGGTGTGTAGGTTTTACTAATTCATAGCAATTGTTTTTCATATGATTATTTATTCTGAATTTGGCTGCGTGCAAATATTTTAAACAAAATAAATATCTTTGATTTGAAATTGCTTTTGATTTGATACTTCTTACAGCGCTATAAAAAATATAGAAAATATCGTGTTGGAAATGTTGGAATGGCTGACATATCTGATCGGATATCGATATTTACCTGCCCATATTATAAATATCGATATTTCGGAAACCTTTGCTTCCTTAATTTTAGGTTTTTGCTTTGCAAACTTAATACAAAGCAAAACAAAGAAAAAAATATCGATATATCGATAATATCGAGTTAAAATGGTCGATATATCGGATATCGATATTTGCCTGACTTCGATATAAATATCAATATTTCAAAAGACTTTGCATCCCTAATTGCGACCTTTTGCCGTGTAATGACTGATATAACTAACGTCTATATTTGGAGCTTTTTTATCTTTATTAGAGAGCTTTGTCATTTAACAACGAAGGTATCGCTGTATATCTTCTTGTTCAAAAAATTTTATTACAGCGTTGACGAATTTATGAGACAGGATTAGGTTGACATGTTTATTTATTTAATTTTTATATGAATTTTATCCAATTTGACATAATGAATTTGTATTTTTTCTTTTTACTTATTAATTGTAATAATCCAATTTGACATCAAAAAATTGTAATGTGATATATCATTTTATTTATGGCTGCTTTTATTTTGTAATATTATTATTTCCAACACAATTATATTGTTTAATTCAATAAATGAATTGAATTGAAATTGAATTGAATCGAATTATACAAATAACAAAGATAAAAATACTAAATAGCAAACAAAGGTGAGGTCTCGATGGAACAACTAGTTTGTTATCTCATTCTCAGGCCCCGCTGAACTGACTGATAAAGAGCTTTACCGAACTCGGAACCTAGAATTTATTTTAAAGAATTGCCAACTATACAGAAATAATAAGTAGTTATAGTACTACTAACTAGGTACGTATTGATACTAACGTTTTTGTAAACTTTGTTTGCAATGGCCTAAATATAGAAACGGTCATTAAAAGCAGTTAAATGCTTAAAAATAAAAATATAACTAAGGTTATTAATCGTCTGTCGCCTTTCTATAGAACTGATATTACTAAAACATGTAAAACATATATTTTATGTAATCGTGAAAATTTCCCGGAAATACTACGTACGGAAAAGTAGGTATTCAGAATCCACTCGAAGAAGAAAAGTTTAAATCCAATTATATCAAGGTGCTGTATGGGAAATATATTGGAGGAAAAATTAACAAGAAGTGTTTTGGTACAGTATCACTGGACATTATCATTTTTAGAAACAACATATTTTTTTTCTTCGATAAAACAATTTTCCAGAAAAATTAGGATGATTGATGATTGTTTTGTTATTAACAACAACGACATTCAATTATTCTGGAATATTTCTTAAGAATTTGTGAACATAAAAAAACCCGAGAGTTTTGATTTCCTTAATTTGCCGCATATAAATTAGTGGATTTAACACCAAGGTTGTTTTTTTAATTTGATCCGAAACCTAGGACTGTCTCATCAGCCTTTAGCCTCGTAGTCTTCTGTATTATATTAAAGGCAACCATTACCGACTGACTGTTCTATCAAATTCAAATCACTGAGCGGATTACGCTGAAATTTGGCATACATATGTATAGCTATTATGATGTAGGCGCGCACTATGGAAGGATTTTGCAAAAGTCACACCCTAAAGAGGTTATAAAGTAAAAAATAAAGTTTGTATATATCACGAAGATCGCGAGGTTAATCTTTTAACTAAGTAAGCAAATACCTTTTTCAGGGTTTTTTAAAAACCTACCCTTTAATATGTAAAATGGGGGAGTTTCCTTTTTAATTACTGACTTTAATTAACATTTATTCAATCAAAATCAAATCTAAAGCGAACGAAGCCGCGGGCAAAACCTAGTCAGTCTATATTAACGATAATTTCCTCACTGCTAAAGCACAAGCTTTACTGACAAAATATTGTCAGAATAGAACCAGAAATTTTTCGAATCTTAAATTTAATTAAAAATAACCGTCCGATTTTAGGCCATTGGCCGGGGGCGCCTGGCACACCCGTTCAATGACCGGCCTTTGTCAAAAGTTGTATGATCTCAAAAACAAAATTAAAATTGTTTTTCACCGAATGTGTATCTAACTAAATAGCTACTCCAGCCCCTCTAGCATGACCTAGACAGACTACTGTCAAACTCCACTGTAGTCTGACAGTTAATGCCGATATATCGCTTTATTATAGGTATCCCGTTTCGGTGGTCATGTTAAAGGGGCAGTCCCCGTAGCATTAGCACTACGATTTTCATTATATCACGTGGGGGCAGATTTCACACAGTAGATAAGGCTTCTTTTCGTTTATCTCAAATATTTCCAGTAAATAAAAAAAACTTTAGGTATTTAAAAAAAAGAACAATACTTTATGCCAAGGCATTTTCAGTTCGCCGTGCCTGTAAGTACTACTGATACCATAAATCCTTAAAGACGTAAATAAAAAAATGTAACAGGCTTTTTTAAACCTTAACATCGGGCAAGGAAGAATATGTTAAGAAAATATTGACAGTATATTGACATTTGCATTTAAAACAATGCTATACACAGAAAAATCTGTTTATATTCTAAGCTAAACACATAGAACTATGGCTACTCATAATTATTATTGGTTATAAATATGTATAGATGTCTCGAGTATCATGAGCCCTTGGCCGATTTCAATGTGCTCTTTTCTGAAGTGATTTTTTATCATCTTCACACATCAACACGTAAGTAGGTATCTAATCTTTGCAACGTGAACCAATCAGTTATTTATAAAAACTATATTCATAAATACCTACATTGCAACATACTAATTGTTTGTAGTAAGTATCTTATGTTTATAGTAGCTAATCTATTAAGTATCTTGCTACAGAATCGTTTCCTCGCAATAAGTAAGAGTTTTCTTGCCTTCCTGATATAATAACTTTATATTATGTATTGTTTACAAAAAGCGGACAAAGGTGAGTCGGAATCGCCCATTGAGGGTTCCGCACTTTGGAGGCTACCACAGTCCTAATTGTCAATTAAATGCCTTATTGTCAATTAGGACCGCGATAGCATAATAAATAAATACTAGCAAACCAGTGAACCAAATGTTCACCAAAACCTGATTTAAAAAAAAAATGTATTTAATTAATTGAGAACTTCGGAGAATTTGTGTGGTTTCTTTTGAAATTCGTGATTTCTCGAAAACCGGAAGTGCTACGTTACTCAAATCCGGTTTGTAGTCTTATCAGACTATTCTTAACTAATAACTTAAACATTCTCTTTATCTATCTCTTACGGTTTGGCCGCTGAAACAGCACCACAGACGGACGGACGGACGGACTTGTCTAATAGATAAGAGATTTCCAACACTCACACCAATTAGCCTAGCCCCAAAGTAAGCACTGTAAGGCTTGTGTTATGGGATGCTAGGGTAACGGATAGAATACATATAATGTACGTATATAAGTATATTTATATAGACAAATATATTAAGCTTCCATGACTGGAGTACAAATGCTCGTATTCATCACACGCACCTCTCGAGTCGGCGACACCATGAAACACGGCATACAAACCCCTCGGCCACGGAGGTCGTCAAATAATGGTCAGCGCATCCCGGATAGCGGAAGGTCCGGGTTGGGTCCTGTCTGTAACCAGGTCCGCGTGGATATTTTTCTAGTAAAATTTTCTTTAGATTTAAATACATGTGGTATATTTTTATCTTTCGAGTCATAGGCAAATGGTACGTTTAATTTCCGTCTATAATAAGAGGTGTTTTTCTGAAATCTGGTTATACTAATGACACATTTTTTTCTGAGGATGGAAAAATGCATACTCAAAAAACCCAAGCGGAAATGAATTCTAAAATTCGCTTTGTAAGAATATTTTTGACAGACATAGGTAGGCAGTTTAGATATACATATTAGCACTAGTCGTTACTGTTACAAAGTTATTTGACATCCTTCTTTGCATCACAGATTTACATACAATGCCAACAGCAATAATATGGGTAGCTACATTATTATCGATGTGGCATAGGTAAAGTTGTTCATTGTTCGCATTTGTACGACGTACATTTTTAGTGTTTGGATAAAATGTTAGTGAACCTAAAAAACCGCGCAGGGTTCTGTAAAGCGATCGACAAGGTTCAGTTCAGCCAAACATGCAAATATATCACGTTCCTTGTGTGGAATCATAGAAATTAACAGAAGTTTTCAGTACCTACATATATGAAAAAAAAATACGTGTGGCACTCGGGGACTGCGCCGGAAAAGCTATTGCATATTGCATAGCATTATAAACCAACTTATGCAAGGCTTGTGTCAACTAACAATAAATCGAATGGGTTACAGTTTCTAAATATGAATTATGATATACAGATAACAAAAAATAAAGCTATTTATCATAATAATTAAAGATTATTATTATTTTTAGAAAATAAATTCGAATAAAATAGGCATTAGATCACGTGACGGCAAACACCAATCAGAAAGACTGACGTCACCACGTGCAAAACATTACTTGTGGTTGCCGTTTCCATACATTTCATTGATATCTCATTCATGTTATTGTTACTTTGATACAATTATCAGTTTGTTTTCAGATAAGTATTGAAAGGAAGCCTAATAAATCCATGGAATTGGGATTTACCGAAGCAAATAATAATATTTTTACCAAAATAAAAAATTAATCGCATAACTACTCGACATAATTAAGCATATCATTTGGCAACTAGAACAAGAATAAGAAGTGTTTATTATTATGAATAAATATACTGAACTCTCAAATAGACTCTAAATCATACCATAAAATTAAATCAGCTTACCTAACCTCAACCTATTGTCATTGTTTTATGAATATAATGCACTCAGACCAACAAAAAAAGAGCAATATAATTTATCCGGCTTGTATAACATTTTGATTTCATTGATTATGTTATGCAAAATACTTACATCAAAATGTTCATCACAAAATTATTCTTGTATTTGTTGATAAACAATGAATAGGTACCATCCCTCCTTGCAAGTTCTAACCATTTTTTCCGCATTTGTGGCATATAAATAATTTGTCTGGCGTTTTATGCTTCTCCTTTTATACTAGGACACTATACAGTACTTGTAATACGATGGATTCATTTTTAACTAAATAATTTTAATAGTCGGCGTACAGCGTATTGTTTGCTTTGCACGGCGTGACGTCATTCTAGACGCCATGACAGTCTTGAGCGTTTTCGAGGGAAATTTGAATAAGTTTTTTAAAATACAAAATACATATTGCTAATGTACTTTTTTATTTAATATAATATTTTTTTGGGGTTAAATAAACATCAAGGTATATTATTAACCACTTTTTAAAATATAGGCAACTAGCCTAATTATTTTATTTATGCAGTATTTTTTTTCTTTGATATTAATTCAAGTTTTTTATTTGATATTAATAGCTATAGATGGCGAGGCAGGCCTTATGATATTTTATTGGGCAAGCACAGCAAACAACAGCATTGCCCGGCGTCAAAAAACTTCCACAAGTTCCATAGTTTACCATCTTTAGTCCAAACATTTAAATTATAATTATAAAGTCTAAATAAAAGGGAGACAAATAAAAATAAGAACAGGTACTGGGGTCTAAAACAAATATATAAAAAAAGGAAAAAAATATAATAAAAAATACGAGTGCGGACCGACGACCGTTGTGATGTGTCGAACGTTGGTCCCGTGGCAAAAATTTAACACAATGCACCGTTTCGATGGATACTTGAAAGGCGAAAATTGTGATCATATGCACTGTTGTCAAGTTATTTTCGTTACGGAATTTCTGAATTCTGTCGCCGCGCTCAAAGCCCGCGATAAAATCTATGCAATAGCTTAAAAAGCAAAACAGGTAAACAAAGTAAGAAAGTAAGTAGTGACAACCACACACAATACACTACGAAACAGCTGATGGTCGTGACTAGGGTTGCAAACGTACTATATAACATAGTATCCTACATATTAGGGGATCAAATACTATATTTCTAAAAAAAAAATAGTAAGCAAAACTACTATATTTCGCTTAAAGAAGACTTTTAGCAGTAAAAGCTTTCTTAAAATAAAAACTAAAGTGTTAAGATACGTACTACGTAGCTAAAGAGTAGCAAAAATATACTCATTTCAAAAATAAAGTAAATATTTTAACCACATTCTATATTTTTTTTTGTCATATATATTTTTAGAGGTAACAACATCAAAAATACTATATTTGATAGAAAAAAGTTGATAACCCTAGTCGTGACGGAAAAATCTTACACTGTTTTGCGTAGCCCCCTCCGCCAAGTCCATAACATGCGATAAGAAACTTCATTCCAAAACAGAACACACATTTTTAAGGTCTGAGTTTATGACACAAAACTATAATTTATTTCAGTGGGCATTGGCATTTTTTTTTCAGAAATCACAACTGGTTATGGGAACATATTGAAATTCATTTGTCTCGGTAAGCCGGTTGAGTGGTCAGATGCAAACCCTTTATAAATCAAGCTTTGGTGCGGCAGGTAATTGGTTCATGTTGCACGTTAATGAGTGTTCAGTGGGTACACTTCGCCAAACCATCATCATTCCTCTTTCCAGCTTGCACTTTGTGTTTCTTGAAGTACCTACGATAAGAAGAATTATCTAGGGAGGGCGAACACGTGACGTGTCCATATCTGCAATCTACTTTTCGCGGGAGCAGTGTTTCCTAATGACAAAAGTCTAACGGGGATAATGAGCATAAAATAATAATCTGTGATATGTGGGTGAATTTTACATTGATAATAATCATTCAAGTAGTCTTCAGCAGCTCAAAGAGGTCATCAGCAGTCATAGTAGATGCAGAACATAAATTGTGGCCAAATCAATTGTTTGATTTTTTAAATAAAATATGGTAGAAAAACAAACCTGATGGTAAACAATCTCCGTTGCCTACGGACGTCTGCAACACCAAACCTATGCTGCATTTTTAGAAAAGCCTCTGTAGAAGCCCATTTCACAGTATCACAATCAGTTGGTTAGTACAGCGCAAATGCAAATCCATGTTGAGCACCTCCCAAGTAACACAGATGTTCTGTTTAAAGGTCGAGTAAAAGAATACGAGGAACTTTAAGATTTGAATAGCAGTTGATTAATGTCTGAGTAAACGTCTATTCAGCTGTTATTCAAGCAATATGGGCACATTTTAAATGCTTTGATTTTGATAATAACCCAATCAAGAAGTGCTAAAACACTATTCTATTCTTCTGTAGCAAAGTTTTCCAAATATTCATATATTAATAAATTCCTACAACAAGAGGTTTTATCTGTGACATTTCGTATATATTACATAAAATCGGCCAAAATTCTTTTTTTTGCGCATTAATTATTGTAGTATTGTAGTAGGTCATCAAAAAGGAAATTTAAAATTTATACAATTTGGTGTTTCCTCCAAAGCACTCAAAACAATTTTCAAAGGTTTGGTGAGTCCTTTATGCCAGTATTTTCCACCTCTAATTATTTTTATACTGACTGTTCTAGGAGTTCGTAATAAGGATCTAGGGTCTGTAGATCAGAGGTCTGACATTGATTCTTTTAAACCCACTTGAGACATATTTTTACTTGAAGCCCTTCTATCAGCTTACTGCGAAAATTTGTATTTTGAAAATCGATACTATTGAATCATCATCACCAGATACAATATCGTCGTCTTCTCAAAAAGCTACGGAACACTCTTCTACGTAAGTTTGAACTTCACCACTCTTATGTACAATACTATATTTGTATTTGCTGTCTCAATAACAGATTTTTTTAATTTTGCGTATTCACGCACACATTTTCGATGAATTCCCCCAGTTTTTTATTTTAGATTTCCAGGTTTATTTTCTATTTTATTCACAAGTTCTGACTGCGTTGCCACCAAGCTACCCAACACAAGTTTAATATCTACAATTAAATCAAGATTAAGCATACTGCATAAGTAATGAAAAATTGATTTGTACAGCTGGTTCCGGTATAAGAGTATAAATAACTGGTTCTATCTGAGATAGTTTGATATAGACTATGTCTTCATTTTCGTTATAACGATATACGCTTAATTAGAACCCAGATTGTAGTTTTATACAGCAGCTGAATAAATTAGTAAATATGGAACATTATGTGATTTAAAAAAAATTACAGCAGTTATTCAGGACCAAGCTTTTTAATCATGAATATCAAGGTCATTATTTAGAATATGGATTCCGAGGGTACCTTATTCAGAAAAGAGCAGTTTCAAATGCAATTAGCCTAGTAATTTTTGTATAATAGTACAACACTTTATGATTATTCAGCTAGTAATAAGGTAATTAAGTTTAACTGCATTAAGAAGAAAACCAACATTATACAAATTTTACTAAGCAAAAAGAAATATAAAAGCCGAAATACAACGTTATTCAAAATATGGCTTTTGGCACACCTTTTACACAAACGTTACTCAACTTTTAACTGAGTAAAATGTTTAATTAGTACTGATATAATGCTTGTGTGTCACTTGGGCGACCTATGTTTCGATGAACCACGGAAACCGGATATCGCAGCATAAATAACGTGAAAGCGGATATTCACAAGTACATACAACTAACCTGCTCAATGTTCAATCGTTCAAAATAGCTTAGTACTGTCTCATTATTATACCTATATTGATTTCCCCAATGATTGGGCACGGGCCTTCGGCCAAAATAAAGATGTATTTTAGGTATACTCAATGGCTCCACCTTGTTTGTATTATTTAATCACTGGCCAATCAATACCCATCAATGTAATCAAAGGAGCGACTATCGTTGGAGCGACAAAGATAAAGTTAAAAAGACCAATGTCTTACATGCACCGGTTTTTTAGTTTCCCGGCCCATGACCGAAGGCCCTTATGATGCCAGCGATTTTTTTTTGTTTGTTTAAGCGTCCGTGCAGAGAACTCCAATTTATCTGATGTTTGGTAACGGTGGAGTCCAGATGCGAAAATACCTAGCTGGTACAAGAATTTTGCCTGCCACTCCATCTTTCTTCCATAATCAAAATATGATTAGTCGTATATACCGGGTTTTATGGCGTGTCGCCTACTCAGAGCTCGGATTCGAATCCTGGTGGGGGCAAACACTAGTATGATGAACACGAGCATTTGTACCTTACAATCTTGTATTTCTTCACCTTGTTGGGCGAATAACTATAACTATTATTTTCTTAAATTTTATTGAATATTAAAAGTTACAATTAATTATTAATATCTAAGTATATGAATATTCCTATCTTACCCTATCGGTAAACAAATATCAGTAGATTTGTGTTACCCTTATTGAATGGCGCATACATTTATAATAATAAAAGACAATTTGTTTACGAAAACAAAATTAGGGGAAGATTGCCAACTAACTTACCATCATAATGCAAACTTGCGTTTATAAATACTCTGTCTGGCAGAGTGAATGTCTATGCTTTTGTGTGGTGCTGTTGCTCCTACATCACACGGCATAAGAGAAAGATAATATTTAAAGATTCACTGCTTTGGTTTCATTTAAAAATAAACAATATACGATCGCGTACTCGTCTTTACGCTATAGAAAACCGGTTGGCCCGAGCGCGTCCACTCATCGCAACGACACGAGAGAGCACTGCCGATGCCAGATGTAACATATGAATGAATGTATTACCATTCTTGGTGGCTAAAATAACATGTGACTCTAAAACGAAAGCAGAAAAGTTAAATTTGGAATGTAACAACAGCCCACGTGTTGCACACTGGCCTGGCTAAATGCTACGTTTGCATTTCCTCATTCGCGTTTTGAACTTTACTAACTTTTGTAGCTTAGGAGAAAGTAGTGCTGTGTTCGTTCGACGCAGTGCGGCAAGCCGGGCGGGCGCTGCCGGCCAATAGGAGCTGCCAGGGTTGTTTATTGATGGTAGTGTCAAGGGCGCTTTGAAGCTTTTGTTTTTCATTCACCTTTTCTTTTCCACAGTCGTAAGGGTTTCATTCTGCCTTATTAAATAACAAAATTTAGAGGTAGGCACTGTGTTCTAAGAAATTACTTGTTGCACTATTATAACGATATATTACCAAACAATTAGCAAGAATGGTATCACAAGTAGCAATTTAAGATATCACTTGTTTTTTTTTATAGATAGGTCCGACAAATGACTCCATCCCATCTTATGTTAAGTGACGGTGAAGTCCAGACGTGAAGATAGCTGGTACAGCAGTTTTACCTGCCACAGCAGCCATCCTCACCTTGCCGGCCTGCATGTTGCTTCTTCACGCTTCTTTTAAAGGATCCCAAGTTGTAAGAAGGAGGGAACACGTGAGCGGGCAGAGCTTTGGTACGAACGTGTGAGCACGGGAGACAACTCTGCTGCACATTTTTTAAGTACAAGTGATTACAATTCGGCGCGAATCATCATCATCAACCCATGTTCGTCCACTGTTGGACATAGGTCTCCCTTAAACTCGAGAAGTCCCGGCTTCGAATCCCGGTAGGGGCAGATGTTTGTGTGATGAATACGAGCATTTGTACTCCAGTCATGGATGTTTAAAATGTATTACTATATAAATATACTTATATAATGTACAGTCTATGTATTCTATCCGTTACCCTAGTATCCCATAAAACAAGCCTTCCAGTGCTTACTTAGGGGCTAGGCTAATTGGTGTGTGTTGGAAATATTTATTTATTTATTTCGCTTTCAAAGACTCTTCAAGCACGTAGCGGGGATAGTGAAGGTCAGAAACAACAATGCTAGCCGTGCTGTCTCTCGTTAGAATGGAATCCGCGTATGTTGCAGAAGTCGTTCTCAAACAGCGTTGAAGTCGTGGGGGTGTGCACTTCTGTAGGTCCAAACTTTGTAGCGGATGTTTTCGCGACAGGACCGGGCAAATTAGGGAAGTTTGTCTTCGAATTACTGCTGAAAGGAGATGCGCCGACCCGCCGGACGGAAGCATCCCTAAGTCGCTTCTTACGACACCCACGGGAAGAGAAGGGGCGGTGAGTAGTATTATTTCTCCGTCACCGCACAAATAAAAACTTTTGGTGTATCTCGGAACATTAAACATTATTAACCATATATAAAGATTCAATCATGAACTAGAACCTGTGGACTACGCTTTAATCGTTATAATAGCATTTCTTTGGAGGAACAGATAATCTTGTTACGGTTTTGAAATTAGTGCAGATGTCACCGTCTTACTGTGGCCACAATTCCAACGCGTACAAAGAAATTTGGTGACTCATTTCTTTGTCGCACTATCCGTAAATGGAATGCTCTGCCCGCTCACGTGTTCCCTCCCTCTTACAACCTAGGATCCTTTAAAAGAGGCGTGAAGAAGCAACATGCAGGCCGGCAGGGTGAGGATGGCTGGTGTGGCAGGTAGAACTGCTGTATCAGCTATCTTCGCGTCTGGACTTCACCTTCACTTAACATCAGGTGGGGTGGAGTCATTTGTCGGACCTAACTATAAAAAAAAAAAAAAAAAGATGTCAAAAATGCTTTCTTACCGCATTTAGCGCCTTTTTAATATTAGGTCCTTGAAATTGGCGTTTTGTACGGGAGGAATATAAAGTCACTTTATTTTGTAAAATATATTTAATTAATCAAAGTATGCACCGTTGTTATCGATGCATTTTTGCCATCTCATAGGTAGTTCATTGATCCCTTTACTTAAAAAAAAAACATGGGGGCGAGAATCAATAAACTCTTTTTAGGCGGTTTGGACTACCGCATCGGAGTTTAATTTTTTTCCTTGCAAAAAGTTGTCCAAATTCCGGAAAAAATGGTAATCTGTTGGAGCAAGTTCCGGGAAGTACGGTGGATGTCGCAGACATTCCAATTGTAGCTTATCTAACTTAGTTGTTGTTTGTTGTGCAATGTGTGGTATGGTGTTGTCATGAAGCAGCAGTAGCCTAGAGCGATTAACCAAACCCGGTTGTTTAGCAGCTAGTTCTTCCTTCATGGTTTGCAGTTGTTGCTGAAGGTCGAAATTTCCAGAACGAAAACGTTGAAGCCAAAAACGTACCCTGCTTTCTTTTGCGAAACCATCGCCGTTAACATCATTAATCCTTCCGAGGATCCGATTCCGAATCGAAAAGTCAGCAAGCCATAATTTTTTTGTGTAAACCTCAAAACCTCTCTTAACACTGATTATTATTCAATTATCGTTATGATTAACATCATTAAAAAAAATACCCCCATTCTTTGATTTTCGTGGAGTGTCCCAAGCCCCGATCTGGACACTTCGTAAATTATATATTCTAAACTAAACGCTACGTGCTTGCCAAAAAAAACACTAAGTACTAATGAGTTTACAATGCTATGAAAAATAAGACTAAAGTTCAAAAAGAACTACATTTCCTAAAAAAAACGAAAAAGTAACTGTCCCCTGGTAGTTGGTGATTTGCGTGGGAATTATAAATTCACTCGCATATCTAAATTCGCGGACAGATGCTGCGTCATCCTAATTAAAATTACAACTGGTCGCGCTCCGGGCGGCCGGGTAGTGGTTGTGTGACGGTGCATCGAGTTTTGAAAAATAGAGGTAAGAATCTCGTTGATTTGCGTGGTACAATTTTCTCCGGTATCTGTAAATTTATTTATTTAATAAAATATTATAGTGAACAAATATAAGGTAACGTAACTTATATTCAAAACACAGTTTATTTGCTTAAAAGGTTTTTGTATATATTTAGCCTAAAGAATATATTTTGATTTGCGTGGTTTACGTGGTAGTTTTGACCCACGCAAATCAATTTTTGACCATACAAATAAAATAACTAGTTTATGGATATTATTTATTTAAACGAATTTATATTTAACTATAAATGCAAATTCGGTTAAGTCAAACTTAAAATATCACATTCAATAGGTTTCTGACTTTATAAGTAATAATAAAACTAATGGTAACATGAAGCACGTTTTGAATATAATATCACAACACAGATACATCAAACAAATAAACATTGCGATTTTAGCGAGAATTGCAATGCAAAATATTCCAGAGAAATCCAAGCCGATCACTTTGGAGGTAGTCGAAATTAGCTGACTCTGCACACTGTAGTTTTATACTACAAAAAAGATGGCGAGATGATAACGGCAAATTTTTGCACAGTAAGCGAATCTCTGCGACATGATGCAATTACAATATGGAAGCACCTTCTACCTATCCTTAATCTTAAATCGTGGGGATTTTTTTTTTTAGATTTGCGTGGCCTCCATTTTTTGAACCTCGGTTATCTCTGTAAGTATATCGCTCTCTGTGTAGAAGAGGCACTTCTATAAAAAATATTACTTAATAATTAATTTACGTATATTTTAAGAATCTGATATAAAAAAAAAAATGGATTTAATAATTGCCACGAGTCACCAAATAATGCCTTACTCAAAGATGCACCCTTCCAGATGTTTCTGCAGCACTGGTGCCACGGTAGAATTCGTTTCCATTATGCGGTAATAAGCGTTGCCAAAGAAAAAAATAATGAGGAATAAACCAATGCATGACTGTTTTCAAAACTCAAATGTACCAGCTAAATGAATTTATAATTTGAATTTGGAATTCTTAACTAAAGAGGAGATATTTCAGATCAAAGTGGTCAGTACAGCAAAACGATAATTTTATATGTAAGGACCTAATATATTGACTGCTTATGAGAATTTTAATAGTAGAAACGTGATAATTACTGTCTAAAGGTGTAGACTTGTAGCCTCAAAATACCGGCTTCTTAATAGTATCCGAGTGAAGTACCGTACAGCCAAAAGTATCAGTGGGTTTACACGACTTTATTGCAATTAAAAAATATTTATAGACCTACCTGAAAATATTTATAGCATAGTTCAACAAAAAGTTCAAGGTCCGACGAAAACTCTTATTATAAATACATTTATGCTACACTGATTAATACTTTGGAGCGAAACTAATAACATCAGATGACAATTAATTAGCTAACAAAAAAAATCCTAACGTAGCTAATTGTAAACAAAATTAACTATTCTAGAAAAAATCCGACATAGATGATTAACAGCGGGAACGTGAAATTTTATTCTGTCTCGCATATCTCGTAGGAATAATTAACCAAATTCTTGCGAAATTTCTAGACATATTGCGAAAAAACGGATGAGACAATGGCGATATAATTTTAATCTTACTGTTAACGTTTTTTTCCTGACTCTTCGCTGGGATTAGGGCTTACATCCAGCAGTTAATGTTATCTAGCTTATAAAATAATAGTTATTTATTATACAAGAGTGGAAAGTTCCTTTTTAACCGCGTGCTCGATTTGGATGACCGAGCAAGCGAAGGATTCTAAAGTTGAATCACGAGCGCAGCGAGTGATTCTAAATTAGAATCCTGAGCGTCAGCGAGGGAAACAAACGAGCACAAGGTGAAAAATCTTTCCACTCGAGTGCAATACGTAACTTTTCATCCCACCTCAGCGAGGAAATGACAAAATGAAAAAGAAAACAATTTATAATGACAAAATATTTAAGCAATAAAACGTGAAAAACTAGAATGGCGCGAAGCACGCAAATAAAACAAAGAAACCAAGAAGGTTCCAAATTTAAATTTTTTCACAATTTAAAAAGTTCTAATCATAAATTTGGCACCATAGAGGTTACATTAAATAGGTTTAATGACGTTTTGAATTTACAATTATATTGAGTACTCATTATATGTGATGTTCTAAATTCAAATCTACTTTGCCGCTCAAGCGAATAAAATAGAATTTTCCAGCCAGATTTCGAAGCGCAAAATTACACTTTCCGAGGTGGTGGGATGAAAAAATATGTATACCTACAATTGCTATTTCTTCTTTCAAATGTTTAATACTTGTAATGGTATTCGTTTGACATGGTGGGTTTCCTACAATGCGAAGAGATGGCAGTTACATCTTTTTAAAACTGTCATGCTTGATTGCCTTGCAGCGTAAGAGATAAAAGAAAATATTCGACACTGCCATTATGGCCGCGATAGCGTATTGGTCAGTGCATCCGTCCGGACAGCGGGTTGCGGGTTCGAGTCCCGTCTGCCGCCTGGTACATGTGGATTTTTTTCTAGTAAAATTTCCTTTAGATTTAAGCATTAAAAATAAAAATATGTTTAACTACAATTGCTGTTTCTTATTTCCAGTGTTTAATACTTGTAAAGGTATTCGTTTGGTGTTGTGGGTTGCATACAATGCGAAAAGATGGCGCACACAGCGGTGATTCCGCTCCTGGTTCTTCGCCTTTCGTCACCAGTCTTTGAAGAAGCTGTATACTCAGCTTAAGGTTCTTTATTCAGTATAACGACCTTGTGCTTTATTCAATGTATGACACCGCCATTACAAACCTACGGATTTCCCGATCAGTTAGATAAAACTTGGGATTGCTTCCTAAATAGATGATAGATACCCTGGGAGTACTGTATAGAGCATTCATCCACATTCCCTCGGTCGGTAAGAAAAACGTCAAAATCTTATTACCACAATAAATAATAGGCCCAAATCATACAGTCGAATCGATAACCTATCATTTTTAAAGCGGACTTAAAATGGCTGCTATTCCTAGGCAAGTGTTCCATTGAAAGCGGTTAATGGGCCATTTCCATATATCGGCCATTCCATACTCGTATCAGTAACTTTATTATTAAGTGTAATTAAAGTTTATATTAGAATAAGTGTCACTTTATTGTTTAATAAGGATAGCAGGAGAATAAAATGACAGGTGATTTTGATTGACTAGCGTTAAATTTAATAGTTCTATATGAATGAAGCTGTAAAATGTATGTATATTTGTTAGTTAAGAATGGTAGTAATAAGTATAAGTTGATGGACGGTTAATATAATACTACTTAGTAATTTGCCACGCCGCCAGTAGGTAAGTAAGTACTAACTACTATACGTAACGCCAATGTCCATAAATTACACAGTTAATACGTATGCGCAGAAGCTGTTATTTATGTAGTATCGTGTAATTCAATTCAACAATACCATGAAACAAACAATCGCGAAACGTTTATTACAGGTCAGAGTTATTTAAATTGTTTTTTTATGAAATCACCACATTTTTTTCAGTCATCTTTAGCATGGTTCAATGCATTTTTAATTGTTATTATAAAGGCCTTATGACAAGCATTGGTGGTTCAATGGTAGAAAGCTTGCCTGCTAGGCATACGTGTGACCAGAGTTCAATTTACAGCCGAGGAAGGATTTTTTTTTATTGATGATATTAAAAGTTTCAGTTGCATTGTGGTTTCATTTTATCACCATAACAAGTTATCTTTTTTCCAAATAGATCTACTAAAGACATTAAATCTTTAAAGTGTAAGAAGATATAAGGGGCTAAAGGCATTAATGAGGTTAGTCTGACTGATAGAATAAAATAAAAAAACGGACATGCAAGCCGTTCACATGCGATAGAAAATCCAATATAAGCCTGAGGGTAGGCCGGTTCCCAACATCTTGGAAAAGGGGTAGATTATACCTAATGCGCAAAGAAGGAAGGCCCACGGAATCTCCAAATTCGTATCATCCAGTTGTCCAACTAGATGTGGTCGGTATGCTTTTTTAAAAGATTATCGCCGACCGGACGATTCGGTCCATAATCTTTTACAAAACCTTAACGGCTTACTCTAAGAAAAACTCGCCGCTTGTACACCATCGGCAGTATACATCTTGATACTGTAGGTCCAAATCTGTCCAGAAAACAATATGGGTTTCGTAAGGGACTATCAACGATAGACGCGCTGATGGCGCTTAAAAGCCTCGCACAGGATGCAGTTGCAAAGACGGAGAGGGTGATAGCTGTGTCGCTGGATATAAAAAATGCCTTTAACACCTTTTGGTAAACCTTTAACCTTTTGCTGTTATAAAGGGCATTGGGGCACCACAAGTTACCACTATATCTACGAGAAATCGTTTGCCACTACTACTTACACTGAAAGAAAGTGTAGTGTTGTACATAGGATCGAACAGGGAGTTCATTTCGAAGGAAATGAGATGCGGTGTTCCACAGGGGTCGGTTCTAGGACCACTCGTATATAACCTTGCCTATAAATTAGGTGTTGCGAGCGGTACTTCCGCCCCGAATGAGTGATTTCTGCTATGCAGAAGACACCCTAGTGATAGCCCGGGGTAAAAGTTATGGAGACGTCAAGCGCATAACAACAATTGGAACTTCTATAATCATATGAAGAATAAGGACACTGGGTTTGAAGGTTACGGTGGCGCATTAATGTGGAGGGACAGGAAGTCACCTTGAAACCACAGATGTGTAATTTGGGGCTGGTGCTTGATGGGAAGTTGAATTTCGAGGAACACTTCAAGCAACTAGCCCCAAAACTAACTAGCAGCATCAGTACTCTGCCGACTAGCAAAAGCTGCCGCAGATTGTATGCTGGGGTGATTCGAAGCACGGCCATGTACGGGGCGCCTGTGTGTGTAGATTCTCCAGATGAGAAAAAAAAGCACATCTCAGAAGACCGCAAAAGAATGTGGCCCTTAGAGCTATGGGGTTGTCCATTAATCACATGAGGCTCGAAAGGGGGGGAAAGGGTCCATAAAAAAATCACGAAATATCACAACAGGAATAGGGGTGTAGGAATATATCACGTGTATTTCCGTGGTCCGAGGATACTGTACATTAAATAATGTTCAGGTATTAGTACAAAAAAGTTTTTCGTTTTCTTTCATTATATTTATGTCAGTCAAAAACAACCTGCAACTTTTCTGTCTACCTCTAAACGTTATTATTGTAGTCTTTAATTTTCCATAATAAAGTTAGATGATACTTATATATACTGTATCTTATAAATATTTTGTAGGTACTAAAAATATACATGATAACGATAAGTGATACGATAAGCCTTTAACCTCACCATGTATCACCAAGGGGGAGAGGGGGGTTAAAATAGCCAAAAAAAACATCACGTGATTAATGGACGGTCCCTATCCCCTTATAGCTCTAAGGAACTGGAAGAGATGGTGAGAATCCGATGGGAGTCGGACACTACAAAGACGGAAGCCTGGAGGCCCCGACTAGGGGAACCTAGATGGGGCGTTCGAACCCTGGAAGCAATCGACCCGGTACTAAATGTCTGAGTAGATAGGACGTTAGGGTCGCTGACATTCCGACTGGTACAGGTGTTGTCCGGGCACGGGTGTTCTTTACAGTACCTGCACCGGATCCAAAAGGAGGCGACTCCGCTGAGTCAACACGTCCCTCATATAACCAACATGGAGAAACTTGTCACTCGTCTCGTCAAGTGATGGCGATACCGGCATTGCGATCATAAGTCAGTCTATATCGCGCAAGGCAAAGACTTAAATGCAATGCCCGACCAACATCAATCGGGTCGCATGCCCCCGCTTTAATCATCCAGCTCGGAGGAAGATCTTCCCCTTTGGCCTTCCTACAGTATTTTACCAAGTCATAGTTTAAGTTAATTTACAGGTTACTCTCGATTTCTAAATAAAATTCCATCAGTTGCTTTTGACTTTACGAACATAGCAGTACGACAAATAAACATTAGATGTCGCTTATTATTATTATTATTAATAAAGTTTATTTTTCTAGATTATTTAGTTTATTAATTTATTTATTCAATGTTATGAAACTAATAGTAATGATTCATTTTAAGAATATACTATTTTTGGCGATTATCACACGGCACCGCGCACCGCCGCGGAGGGCGGTGGCGGTAACGCGGATTTCGCAGCGGTGCACCGCGCGGTAAGGCGGTTTACGCGCCTGTACGCGCGGATGGATTTAACGCGGTTTTGACCAGTTTGATTGCAGACGCTGGCAAGAATGGACGCTGAAGTGGTGGCAGCAATCTGGCTTTTATGGCGCAGAAAGAAAAAAATAAGAAGATACTGGGTTCATCCATTTTTACGAAGCAGAACTCTAAATGGGTCATTCATGTTATTCTATAAAAGTTTGAGAAAATACGAAGATAAATTTTTTAATTATACGCGAATGTCCACTTCTTCATTTGATTATTTGTTAGCAAAAATAAGGAAAGCAATTTCTGGAGTAAATACAAGCATGCGTCCTTGTATTTCGCCGGAAGAAAAGCTTCTTGTGACCTTGAGGTAAGTGAAGAAGAAAATACACATTTTTCCATTTTATATTTTTATTACTTTAAATAATCAGTCTGTCAATTATTCTTGTTATTAAATCTACCTCAGTCTTTTTTGAAGATTTTTTAGATTTTTGTACCTACATCTAATTATAATTAGTAATTTTAATTTCTTATTTAGTAATCAAATCACAGTTATTTTTTCTTTATCACAGGATCAACCACGTATTTATGTGTCTACCTTAAACTAATTAACATAATCACAGCTTTCTATCTTCCGCACAATGAGCATAATTTCTTATTTAGTAATCAAATTACAGTTATTTTTTCTTTATCACAGGATCAATCACGTATTTATGTATCTACCTTAAACTAATTAAAATAATCACAGCTTTCTATCTTCCGCACAATGAGCATAATTTCTTATTTAGTAATCAAATCACAGTAATTTTTTCTTTATCACAGGATCAATCACGTACATATTTATGTATCTACCTTAAACTAATTAACATAATCACAGCTTTCTATCTTCCGTGCAATGAGCACACTATGGTTTTAAAACAGTGATAAAATCTCCGATTCATCAGTAATGTTTGAATTAACTGTGGTGGGTGTTGCTGGTATTGCTTCTATAATATTATCTGCAATTCCGGCAGCAGAGGTCCCTTGCTCGTTTTGCTGGTGCGCATATGATGAAGTATTCGTATAATAACCCTGATTTTGATTATTAGTATAGGACATTGTAGCGTCGCCTGACTCTTTATAATTGTACATTTCATCCTGAGCTTGTGATATGTATCTAATTATATTTATTTTCACGACAGATTTTAATCGATCGGGTACTTTCTTGAAATCAGGCACCAAAGAGAGCATAAACTGTCGGTCAGGATCTTCTTCGTTTTCTTTTTTGTTTATTGAAGTTTTCAGGGTATCGATTAACTCTCGCGTCATTTCTTCAGCAGGATCAGATTTCTTTCTTTTAGTACCTAAGGCTCTGTCTTCATATGGTCCTCCAACTGATTCATTACCTTCCCCGACTGATTCATCGTCTCCTGCAGACAAACTGTTCTGAGTTTTATTTTTTCCAGCGTAAGGTTTTAAAAATAACAATTGATTATAAAATCTATACTGATTATTTTTCTTAGCTCCTGCTCCGCTCTTTATATTTTTTTGTCTTCGACACTCCTTCATGAAGGCGTCTCGAAGGTTTTTCCACTTTATTTGTAGCGAGCGCCCTGTAATAAAAAAATATATTGTTTCAGATACCTGGCCACGGGGTGTTCCTTTACCGATCTGCATTACAGTTATCGACTTGGTATATCAACCATACGAAATATTGTAGAAAAAGTGTGTGATGCATTATGGGATGTAATGAAAATGGAGTGTTTTCCCGAACCTACAACTGAAATGTGGTTAAATGTAGCTGAAGGATTTAAGTCAAGAGCCAATTTTCCTCATGTTTTAGGTGCCTTAGACGGTAAACATGTGCGTGTTATCAAACCATCTCTAACTGGATCGCTGTACTACAATTATAAGCATTATTTTTCCATCTTACTGCTGGCTATTTGTGATTCTAATTACAAATTTATATACGTTGACATAGGTGCTTATGGGAAATGCAGTGATTCTACAGTTTTTCGTGATTCCATTTTTTACCAAAAACTTCAAGATGGAACTCTTAATATACCAAACTCCTCTGCAATTACTGGTATCACCAATTCCGTACCATATTTTTTTATCGGAGATGAAGCTTTCAATATCTCAAACAATGTTCTACGACCCTATGCAGGACATCACTTAAATTACACTAAAAGAGTTTTTAATTATCGCTTGAGCAGGGCACGTAGATATATTGAGTGTGCATTCGGTATTTTAACACATAAATGGCGTATATTTCAACGCCCTTTGAACGTAAACAGAATTTTATCTATAAAAATTATTAAAGCATGTTGTATACTTCATAATTTTGTTAGGGAAAGACATGGCGTTGATTTTAAGGATATTTTATATACAAACAATGAGACGGAGGGAATAGTTAATATACCGATAGACAATAATTGCAGAGGAAGCACAAGTGCTGCAGCGATCCGTAATAATTTAGCTGATTATTTTGTAAATGAGAACCCGCTACCATGGCAAAGTCAATATGCTTAAATTTAAAATAAATATTTTTTTAAAACTTACCGAGTTCTTTCTTTTCTTTGTCAGAAGTTTGTCCTGGCTCCAAATATAAGGTAACAATTTCTTCCCATTGTTTCAGTTTTAGGAGTCTATCACTATATTGTGTGCTTTTCATGTCCCAGATAGCAGAGCGACTTTGAATCTCTGAAATAAACTTTTCGACATCGAAATCCATTTTTAAATTGCGACACGTCTTGCTTCCACGATGTTCCGCGCGGTTATGCGGTGCCACGTGTGTGAGGTGCCGCCCCTCCGCGCTGCCGTCCGCGCGGAGAGGCGGTGGCGGCGAGAGCACCGCTCGACCGCGCGGTCGGGCGGTGAACATGTGTTTAGTATCAACGGATTTAGTAGAGGCTTATGCGACATGAGATCCGCTTCACCGCCTGCCGCGGCGGTGCGCGGTGCCGTGTGATAATCGCCTTTGTGATCGTCTTTTTTACAAACAAGCAATGAAACTTTGTTTACCTCAAACCACAACATGGTCTCAACGATAGTACAGAAGTTTTCACCTTAAAATTATAATCATTGATTTATCATTACACTCATTTCAGTGTAATGAACATTTGCTTTACAACTTTTCAAGGCGCTACCAACTTACAAGGATCACACTCGATGCTGTATGCACCGGTGTCATACTTTATCTTCTGCTTAACATAAGAATGGTAAATAAACCGTATTATTTGAATTACTTTGAACTCGCATTTGTGATTCTACAGTCGGTACCTTACGTTTTTGTAAAGTCAGGAAGTAGTGTTATTCTGTGTATAACAGTCTTCGAAACATAGTAACTAGTTGAACCCCGGAATAAATGTATAATTTCTTTTATAAATTCCTTAGGAAACGTTATTTCGGTTAAGCAGGTCGAACTGAGAAGTTTATTGTGGTGCCTACCACATTTATTCTCATTTCCTAATAAATATGTAACTTATTCGTAGGTTTTATGCCAAATTGAGAATAATATATCTTAAAAGATTTAAAACATGGTTACAAAATCATATATATACGAAAAAAAACTGGAGATCGGGCTGTATGAACTTAATTTACAATGCCGTGGTAATGTTAAAAACAAACAAAAAAATAAACAAAAGATATGGCCTTATGGGCATTGTTCCCTTTGCCTTCCCTGAAATGGAGAACTATAAAAATACTAAATAATTTGATTGGTCAATGGGACATTAACAAAAGAGCTTAACTAAATTTGATAGGTTAGTTATGTGTTACTAAATACTGATTGGTTTATTACAAAATCTTTTGTTTGACATTGACATTTGCATTATTTGGATTTGACAATTCATTGACAGTTTTCTGTATTGCGGAAGAGAAGAAAAGTCGTAATTATAAATAATGTTTTAAAAGTTTATCGAGTCTAGAATTTCCAGCGTTATATTCATGTACAGTTTGATAAAAAGTGATAAATAATATTTTTGAAGTGTTGTGTCCTTTAATCCTGATCAGTGAGTAAATTTTTCTTTGTATGTGTCATACTGTTTAGCAACCTAATATTGCTCCAGCCAGGATCGAGTTTAATTGTTGTCGTATAAACACGTGATTCAAGGTCAGAATTTACACGACATTACAAATAATCAAATTAACCCCTGTTGGATATCCATAAATAGCTGTAAAACATGATATGACTTTGATAAACTTTTGTTTTTACACCTATATAATCATTGATATCGTTCACCAAACAATTTGGTCTGCACATTTGACCCAATATCTGGGTATCTGAGATAGATATGTATGTACAGACGAGTCACACTCACATACTGACTGCTTGAAATTAGGCAACTTACATTCTGAAGCAGTTGTTTATTATAATTTTATTATTATGTTGACCATCCCATGCATTATCTCAGGCATACTTCTTCATTTTGTGTATAAATACAAAATGTCTATGCCTGGTGCAAAAAAATCATACAGAATATTTTGGTTACTACTAATACTTCTGAAAATGTGATTTAAGTAGTGTTGTATGTTTCAGAGATCAAATGAGGCTGTCAACTCATCAACCTATGTTCACTACTGTAGGCATTTATGAGATGTAAACAAACCACCTGGTATATTAGAAGTAATTTTGGTGATGCAGTAGCAGCCCATGATGTTTTTGGTAGTCTCTGGGCTGCTTGGCCTGCTGGCATTTGTCAATGGAAATGTTGTGGTCTTCACATCAGACACCCCACATGTGGTATGTAAACAATATCTTAATACTGTTCTGTCACACTAACATTCATCATCATCATCAACCCATGCTTGTCCACTGCTGGACATAGGTCTCCCATAATGCATGCCACTGCTTCTGATTTTCAAATGGTCCAAACCCTCCTAATGATATGCACAACACTAACATTAATTGTTGCAAATCAAATAATATTAGGTTAGTGAAAACAGACTTTTTTATTTAAACTGCATATGAAATACCTATTTTAAAAGTAAAAAAAAATCGCAAAAATTCTGTGTTAAGTATATAAAAAGAGTTGCAGATGCTGGATCATTGTTTATTTATTAAGAAAATTAAGTTTTCAACAACTCATTCAACATGTTACGTGTTGACAGCTCTAACCAATTGATAACTGAAGTTGTAGACTTGTAAATTAAAATAGATAATATTTTGTAATAGAACTTACTGTACTGGCCACCAATTATTTATAAATACAATTGTAGAATACATACCCTGATTCTTTAGCCAGCATTAGCAATTTTTACATTTGTCATTATAAAAATGATTTTTAATTCACTGTCTAACTTTAGCAAAGTTTTAGCTTGTGTCATAATGGAGTGCTATAAGAAAAAATTATTAGTATTTTTTATTTGTCAATCATCACAGGTTCCCTCTACCATTATATTAAAAAAGTTTATAATAATATTAATTAATATTTGTTATAGTAGAAACAATATTGACTCTGAATTTGATATTCATGATTGAGCTGAGCATAGGATTGCTTTGAATTGGAAAAGTAATGTTGTCTTTGAGTAATCCATGACATTATGTTTGAGACCGACTCAGACATCTTATATTACGAATGATGTAAATGTTTAAAACATTGTAATTTGTGAAACAATATTATACAGGTTTAATCATAGCCCATACTATAAAATTCAGTGTATGATTATTAAATTATATTGCATACCCTGAAAATCATCATTAGTATATTAATATCACCACTACTTAAGTTTTCCCAAAACATACTACACATGCCCAGAATCTATTGGTCAGACTTTGGATTTTATAAACACAATTTGTTGTGGCATTAATTATACATCCTGCCCATTGTCAGATATGAATCATCATTTAATATTTCTCTATACGCCATGCTGTCATTGACTTTGTCACTGCTAATATGCATTGATAAATAGTTCAACACGTAAATGTATACAATGTAGTTATTTTTCTACAGTAAAATACTATTTTTAAACATATGCATTAACACTAATGTTACTTTGTGATAAGACTAATCTGTGCTCATTGATATATTGAAACAGTAATGAATTAATGTTGTGTGGTGTACTTTAAATACTATACCTAGTCATTGCAGATAGCATATTTTCAGCACAATTGTCAAGTAGGGCTGGGAAAGTAAATGGCACTATAATCTTTGACAACTGGTAGCACTGAACATTATTGTCTGTATTTAAGGCGCTGTAATGTGATGATCACCATCAGAATTACCTAAGGAATAATCTTTAGATAATTCTGACGAAATTACGGACATAATAGGGATGATGAGTAACTTTTTTTTCTTCGTCTGTCTGGTAGAATGTTAAAAAGTTTGGACATATATTTTTTATTTTTTTTACATAATCAAAACATTACAGAGATATATTGATTTGAAATGATCTCCTTAGTCCTTAGTAGTATGGCAGGCTGTTTCCGCAATTCAACACCCAGAGCCTATTTTGCATGGGGATTGACATCAGTCCTGCCATCCCAGCTCCTCCAGAAAGCCCAGCAGTTGCCGGATGTTGCTGCAGGCCTCTACTAGTGTCTGTGGATTTCCCAGTAGAGAAGTCCTTTGTCTTGCAACGCCTCTACTTAGCAGAACATGGGCGCTCGTCTCCTCCTTCTCCAGGCAGGCTCTGTACAGAGAGCTGTCAGAAATACCTATATTACAAAGTTATTTGTTAAAACAGTCGTGAACCGTGAGTATACCCACGATTTGTTTTAGGGCTTGTCTAGGTAGTCTGATTCGCTTAAGTGATAGCTGCAGGTATACCTTCCGGAACGGCTTCCATAGCTTGCCTGCAGACAATGAGTTTTGCCCAGTATAAGTCGTGTTGTCGTTGACAGCACTCCCTTATCCAAGGCCTCAGCTGTCAAATGATGTCACATTTTGGTAAAAATTTTACTTAGAAGTGACGTCTTGATCCCCCATTCCCAAACTATGACGAACTATGACGATATTTATCTTAGTAATTTTTTTGGTTTATTGACCAAAGAAAAAATATTTATCCATTATTATTTGATAATTTAACTGATAGACTAAACAGGATTTCGTTTTCTTTACTCTCTTCTCTTGAGTTCCAGATCAGTCTAGCCCATCATATGTCATTGCACCCCACCCATCGTGTAGTAAGATAATCACCTTATTTAACAGACTAATCGTTTGAAATAACTCACTGTCCTTAAGCTACAGATCACCCTAGCGTACTCCTCAACGCCCATCACTGTATTAAACCATTCATAAAAACAATAAACAATATTCTTGATTCAGGTTATCTATTAATTTAATAGGTAACAATTCAACCGAACTTCCTAACAGCTAGCTACGTGTAAGCATCTTTAAAGTTAAGTATCAAGTAACTATTTTAAGGTCATAATCACTTAACATTCGGCCCAGAAATGGACGCGCTTATTATCGCTTCTATACGCTACTGTCGTTTAGTTATTTATCAATGATGACCTCTAACTATGGACACTTTTAAATCTTCTAGTGAGTACTTACAAGAAAGTGTATTTTTTTAAATCTTTGCTATGTTGTCATTTTTTTCGTGGCATCAAATTTGAAGGATACAATACAATATTGGCTGTACCAGTCCATTTTCTCAAGCGGCCCTTTATTCTTCTTTTAAATCTAATCAAGAAAGTTAGCAACAAATGCATCCGATGTTTTTCTTTCCCTCTCAGAAAAGACGTAAAATGGAAATAGATAAAAACTATATGCACTAATATTGCTAGATTATGATACATAGTATTGAATGAGACCATTCTTATTTTTGAATGATTTTATTCGTCCTCGCATGTTACTGGCGGCAATTAAAAATATCTATGTATGTTTAATTCTATTCATTGCTTTAGCATTCTGTAGACTACTGACTAATTAGTCGGCCTTGGGTTAAAATATGATGTTGGGTTTAGGAGGTGGCGGCTAGCCGGAGAAAATGCCGAGAATACACATCACGTGTCCAAAAATACTTTTAAATTGTGTAATCTATAAACTGATGTAAAACGCTAAGTCCCATTTGGCATGCTTCGTTCTAGCACTTCATCGGTCGCTACGCTCGTTGTTCTAACCTCCCAAAGTCCCACTAAGTTCTCGTTTAAAAGGGCATTCTGAATAATCCCCTGTTAGGTATAGGCCTCCTTGGCGGGGCCGTGGCGAAGTCGTAACGGATTCTCATGGTACTACCCGTACTCTCGCTGCGCTCTCTGAGGACTGCAGTAGTGACCTGAGGCACAAGCGCGAATTTTTGTAGCTCCGTAACGTATTTTGTCGTCAAAGTTTCTGTGAAAACTAAACTTCTATAAATAGAGTTTATTTTTGAACATATTTCTTTTAGTAATTTATTTTATTTACGTCATTTTTATCATATAGCTTATTTTTTTAACAATCCCGTAAATAATACAAATTGCTTTAATGTTAGTGACCATGAAAGTATAAACAATATATCTTTTTTTTATTAGATCGAAAGCGTACTTTTCGTGTTTGGGTCTCGTGAGTGCGTGACGTGTGCAGGAGTATAATTTAGGGTTTTACTGGGTAGGGTCCTTCTCATTTCACCGAGCCCTTAAGCTGGGTGAAATGAGAGGGGAGGGACGTCAGATATTCTTGTCGTATCTCCCGTTGGCGAGGAAGACATCCAGTCTTTCCCCGACATAAAAATGGCATAGGTCTCCTTTTAAATTAGGATACTGTTACCTGATCTTGCTACAACCTATATCGATCCATTTCGTCCTTGCAGTTAACCTGGAGTCATCCTCTAAACGCATTTGTGGTCTTCCTTCCTTCATGTTTTTTAAACCTAAAGTCTCCATTCTAAGACCCCCCCACCCTACGACAATTTTTTTACAGGCTATTTATTGGTCCCACCCAAATAAAAATTATACTATAACATCTAAGATATACGAGTAAATGGGATAGAAACCGATATTAGGAACAGGACATGGGACCCCGTGGAAATAAACGAAAAAACCTTTTTTGGTGATTAAGTAGATATGGTATTAACATTTCTAATCTAAACTTAAGTAATGTGTTTTTATTGACAACTTTATAAGTGCCATTTCTCCATTAGGTTATAAATTGTAATGGTGGCAGCAGTGTAGCGAAATGTTGATTCAATTTTAAAAAAAAATAATTCCATTCTAAATTGATCATAATTTTACCAAATTTAGGAAGCATAAATATAAATATCGAAACGTTGATTACAATCTTTTATAGACTAAATGCTGTAAATAATTGATAAGTGATCTACTTAATTTATTTTGGGTATCATTATAAAACCGATGGTGTAATCCAACGACTAGATATAAATATGCTATATCTTATCAAATTAGAAATATTGGTAATATAGTTTACTTTCTAATAACAGGAAACACAGTCTACACCATTTGAAAAGGATCAGTGAAATAAATTGTACACCAATTGATGAAAGCAAAAAAATGTCAAACTATTAAATACTCCCGATGAGTCAAACACACAATGACATGTTCAGGAAGTAAATGCTTATTTTTGTTATAATTTCATATAAATACGCAAAAGTGAAAACCAATAAAATGTTTTCTTTCTTCTTTTTTTCTTTCAAAAGTAAATAAGATTTTTCTAAGAAAATATTTAGACGTACCTTAAGTTACGTGCCCCATATTTTGCTCGCTGACATAAAATGTAGGTCCTAAGTCAGTCATTTCATTCAATTACAATCCCCTTTTTTCTTAATAATATGTGAAATAATAAAATTCCAACATTGTATACATTTTTATCTTGTTACACTGTAGTAAAAGGAGTTTTTTCTATTTCCATTGTCAACGTATTTCATGGATAGTTGAATAAAAACCTATAAAATAATAAGATTCGCAATTCGCAAAACCATTATTAGCGGATGTATTTGGCCATCCTTTGTAATCGACTAACTGAAGCATAAATCAATTTCCTTCAATCGGTAACATGTGAAACGTACCTACTTAACATAATTAAACATTGAAATAAAGACCATCGCTAATAGTTATAAAGCGTATCTCTTTTCAGTACTGACCAAGTTTTTGAATATGATTGAGAGCGAGTGTTCATTTAAATATTTAAATTTAATTTATTTAACTTGATGAAAATGTGAACGTAGATATTAAGTTAGTAATAAAAACCTCTTTTCAATATGAAAGTAATGATAAATTTCTGGCTATAACAACAATTTATATCTTTAAAAATAAATTTTATAAACAAGTATTAAAAAATCAGGAATATGTATCTTCAAACAATACTAAAAATACACGTTATCAAAGATGATTTTTTTGTAAAAAAATCAAATTCCCATCATACATTATATGTCTTTGTAAAACATGTAAGTACCAGTATTTTTCCAGATTTTATTTGTGAGCACTTCGATATCTATCGATAGTTTCCTTATCTACTTATAACTAGACAGACATGTAGACGGTTCGATCGAATCCTCGCATTATATCGGTCCCGACGACCGCCCCGATAACAGCCCCATACATGGTAAACGCCGGCACCAAGGGACCAGGAAAAAGTGGCATTGGCTAGTAAAAATAATGTGAAGTGTTTTGGTGAAGTGAAAATTCAACAGTGCGGTTTCGCTCGTGTTCAAAATGTCTCTATATTTCGCAATACGAGTTCTGCAAATCTACAGCATGCAACATTATGTGTGTATCTTAGATGTGTTTAGAACATTTTTAACAAAAATAAAAAAATTAGGACTTTCATGTACTTTCAACACAAACAATAACTTCGTTGACCTTACTTACTGGTCGTTCTTCACAGCATAATGTTGTTTTTATCCTCTAGCCTCCCGACAGCCAAGCATTTACTAAAATCTCTTGCCTATCGAATCGATATTCGAACATAGGTTCGAATGTACTTTACAAAGCATTTTTGTTGCAAAGGCCGAGACCTTTCCTGTTGAATAAAACATAAACACTGGTGTTTTTACAAGTTTCACTTCTACAAATGTTTTTTAATATTATTTGATAAAGACATTGAGCATAACAAATTATTATTATCAATTATTAATTTTTAATTAATTTAATTTATTATTAAGTATTAAAACAAATTATTACTAAAATTCACATTTATTAGACGTGCCTAACATATTAATAACAAACACTCGGGAATTGATGCTACCTGAAGGTCGGTCGTCCGTTGTCGAAATAAGAAGTTCAAAAATATTAGCTATTAGGTACGGTTTATTTAGCACTTTGTAAAGGACGCCATGTGTCAAGAGGCTAGACAATGTTCCTACAAGGTAATTTCGTACCTTATGAGTTTGTTTTCAAATTATTGGAAAATAACTATTGGTGTTTAGTAACTAATGTAATCTTTATCGATAAGCCTTTATCTTATTTGAAGAAAAAGAGGCACGGCCGTTTGTCCAGTAAAGCCTTGAAAAGTAAGCTTTGTCACTCTCTTTTAGATTTAATGTGTTCTTTTAAAATCTATACAAATTAAACTTGGGAATAAGGTATGATTATTTTTTTGATGACACACTAGCAATGATGACACACTGTTGTTCTGTGCCTGTTTTCCCAAATGTCTCCTGTTCTTCAGATTAAATTGCGACTTACGTTACGCGTGCTAATAGTAGGTATAATATATTGGTTAAGTTAATCTTGACGCAACGTATTTGTTTTATCGTATCAGCAAATGATTACATTAAACATTTCAACTTATAAATAAGTAAAATATCATCACTCAATGTCACATTTAGTGCAGCTCAGAATTTATTGTTGATTTTTACAAATATGTAGCTAAATGATATCCCCACTGCTAAGGCACTGGCCCACACTTTAGATTCAAGGAGATTAAGGCGATTCTCACACTGTCCCGCTCTACGCTGCGGGGGTGCGGGAGTGCATGTTTTTACGTTACTTAGAAGTGTACGCACGCACCTCCTTGCTGGCTTAGTGCGGATTGGTGGATGCTAACGACTACAGATGCAGCCCGGACCAACGGCTTAACGTGCCTTCCTAAACTCTAAGAAGCGTGAGACAATAAATTTTGATCACCCAAACCAAATATCACCAGCCCTTGTGAAACTTGCTCGATTGCACCCCGGACGCCTTAAACACAACGCCATCGAGCTTCTCAATTATCTCATGGTAGGAAGCAAATGAGAAGTAGATCTTGGCTACCGTTTCAGTACTAAATGTGACTATTGACCCGTTTTCCTAACTCTGTATGTGTAACACGCAGTGTCTAGCATACTAGATACCACACCCATAGAGTCAGGACTTGATAGTGCATTGATAAAGGAGATATTACTTGTTACAGTGTGGCATCACTTCCGATTTGGGGGGCAGTTTATTTATTATATGGTCAATTGGTCACGTCTACGTCTACTTGATTAGTCTTGGCCCAAGATGTTATTTGTTAATGCATACTTGATTTGCTAGTGGGCCCAAGATGATCTTTATAAATAAATAAATATTTTTTACACGCACTCCAATTAGTCTAGCCCCAATGTAAGCACTGTAGGCTTGTGTTATGGGATACTAGGCTAACGGATACAATACATATATAAGTATACTAGCTGACCCAGCGAACTTCGTACCGCCATAAAAAAATTTAAATAAAAAAACATTGTCCAGCGGACAAAATTGTGAATCTAAACCATTCTCAGATCCCCTTGAACACACACAAAAATTTTCATCAAAATCGGTCCAGTCGTTTAAGAGAAGTTCAGTGACATACACACTCACAGAAGAATTATATATATAAAGATTTGAATACAAATACATTTTAAACATCCATGACTGGAGTACAAATGCTCGTATTCATCACACAAACATTTGCCCCCACTGAGACTCGAACCCGGGACCACCCCCTCCTCTCGATTAGGCGACATCTTAAAACCCGGCGTACAAACCACTGCCACGGAGGTTGTCTTTGCTAATGCATAGGCATAAGGGACAACAAACCAATGAAAAAAGAAGTGCCACATTTAAATTAATATTTTGTGAACAGATAGAAGATGAGTTCCGCGATATACCAGCGAGCTTCGGGCCCGACATTCCGCTGGAGGGGCTGCGCGGGCTCCTGGTGGCGGGCCAGCCGGCCGACGGCTGCGGCAACCTCACCGTGCCGCCGCGCATCGACAACTACACCGACAAATGGATCGTACTCGTTGGCAGGTATATGTATTATTTGCGCGGCCAGTAGGAGATGTTTCCCGCGACTACACCCTTTTTTGAGTGTGTATGCTGTTGGTCGCAGATGACCTTTACAGCGACACTGGGTTTGGGGTCGGCGAGATCCTAAGAGGCCCTCAAGTCGAGAATAGGCGAATGCCTATTCTAGAGGTATTCCAGGCGGATGGCATCTCCCCACGGGGGGAGTCTCCCCTCCGTATGGACCCTCTAGACCAAGGCTGCTCAACCCCAGGCCCGCGGGCCACAATGTGGCCCGCGAAAGAATTTTGTGTGGCCCGCGCAAGTATGGTTTGTAAAAACGCACCAAATTCAAAAATCCCGCCGCGCACAGTACAGCCCGATTCAAACTTTATGACCTCTCTGAAGTTAGCTATCAGTTCGCTACGAGCAGCGCGGGGATTGATACCCCACCCCCGCGTCTCCAATATTGTGCATTGCGAATCGTAAGTAACGAAGCTTGGATAGGAATTGTACGGTCGGAACGGTCATCAACCCCGCGCGCCCGCGTCACTTTACTGTCTCATCTCACATCTCATTATGCTTCGAGAAACAATTGAGTGCGTACGTGTTTTAGTTCAACTGACTGTTAGTTGTTAGTTTGTTGTTAGAAAGTGAAGTTTTGAATTTGTGTTTTTGTCAATTTCGTATTTACACTGGAAGGTCCAAGGTAAGAGATATAATGAAGGCAAAATTTTATTTTTTCGTATTACATACTTAGGTATCTATTTGAAAAGGAAAATATACCGATACACGACCCACACGTTTTATAAACTGTCTGCCTGTGTAATAATAATAATAAAATATGGTTTGTTTCAGTATGGCTCACAGCAAACCGAGTAGTTCGAAATCAACGGAGGCCTATCGTGTTTTTCATGACGAATGGGAAAATAAATATTGTTTTATTGAAAGCAAGGCGCGTAAGCCTACATGTTTACTTTGTTTCACGACAGTAGCTACTGCAAAAAAATATAATTTAGAAAGGCATTATAAGCAAAATCATAATTATTTTGAAAAAGATTACCCTGTTGGTAGTGCTATCAGAGAAGATTTTTTAAAGAAAAAGAAACGGGACCTATTTAACCAACAGAATATTTTCGTTAAAAAGCACGACGAGCTTGAATCCATGGTTAAAACATCTTACGAGATTTCTTTGCTCCTAGCGAAAAAGAAGAAATCGTTTTCCGATGGAGAGATTGTTAAAGAGGCTTTGACGATCTTTGCAAAAAATTGTGATGATAAACACGTCAAAGCTAAAGCGGACAGTATTTCACTCTCACGGCACACTGTCACGAGACGGGTGGAGCAAATGGCAGTTGACATCAAGGAGCAGATTCAAGAAATCGTAGCTAAGTGCAAATATTTCTCATTGGCGTTAGATGAAACTTGCGATTTAACGAGTAGATCTCAGTTGGCTATTTTTGTGCGATGTGTTGACGAAAATTGGAATGTATTGCAAGATTTACTAGAAGTCTGTCAGCTAGAAAGCACAACCCAAGGAAAAGACATATTTTTGAAAATTAAGGAATGCATTGAAAAAAATACTTTATCGTGGGACAAATTGATATCTATTTGCACTGATGGTGCACCAGCAATGATTGGAAAAAACAATGGCTGTGTGGCTTTGTTACAGAATTTCTTAGGTCGTAATTTATTTTCGTATCATTGTATTATCCACCAGGAAGCCTTGTGTGCCAAGGATATGGAGTTGAATGACATTATGGACCCAGTAATACGCTGCATAAATTACATACGTGCAAAAGCTCTTAACAGACGTCAATTCAGACTATTATTTGAAGAAGAAATCAAAGAATATGGAGAGTTACAACTGTACTGTGCTGTGCGATGGCTTTCAAGGGGCAGTATGTTGAAACATTTCTTCAACTTGCGAGAACAGGTGTTGGAATTTTTAGAGCATAAAGAGGCTTTACCATTGGAAGTTGATTTACTGAAGAATACATCCTGGTTGAGTGATCTTGCATTTCTTGTTGATATTACGAATTACCTCAATATTTTGAATCTCAAATTACAGGGTAAAGATTGTTCACTTCCGACTATGTTTAATATGATAAGCGGATTCAAAGCAAAATTAAATCTCTTTACAATTAATTTGGCGACAGAAAACATTGATCTCTTCCCCACACTAAAACATTTGAAAGATGAGCTCAATATTGCTTCTATTAATTACTCTAAATACCAATCTAAAATTAAAAGCTTATCACAGTCGTTTGAGTCGCGATTTCAAGATTTCGAAAGTAAAAAACAAAATTTACAAATATTTTTAAATCCTTTCATGATAAGTTTGGCTGAAATAGTCACTTATCCTGCAAATATTCAATTAGAACTTGTGGAACTGCAAAATCACATTATGTTAAAAAACCTTTTTGCTAACAAATTGTCGAAAGCACAAAATTCTTCAGAAGATTATGCAGAATTCTGGAAACTGGTACCAAAAGGAGAATTTCCAGCAATAACTGACCTGGCGTTACAGTTTATAAGTAGTTTTGGTTCAACATATGTTTGTGAAAAGGTTTTTTCAGATCTAAATTTTGTAAAAAATAAATATCGCACATCCTTAACTGAGCAACATATTTGTGACTTGTTGTTACTGTCAACGTCGGATTTGTCGCCAAATATAAATAAATTATTAAAAGACAAACAATGGCAGAAGTCACATTGATTGTAATAAATAAAGTAAATATAAATTAGTTTTTAAGCTATTGTATAGCTTTTATCGCGTGCTTTGAACGCGGGGACCGAATCAAAAAAATCTGTAACGAAAAAACCTTGCGATAGTGCATATACCAATAGAACACAATTTTCGCCAATCTAATGTTAATCTAAACGGCGCAGTGTGTTAAGTTTTTGCCACGGGACTAACGTTCGACGCATCACCGCGGTCGTCGGTTCAAATCCTGCACTCGTATTTTTTATTTTTAGTTATTATTTTTTTATTTTTTTTATATATTTGTTTTAGACCCCAGCACCTGTTCTTATTTTTATTTGTCTCCCTTTTATTTAGACTTTATAATTATAATTAAATTTTTTGGACTAAAGATGGTAAACTGTGGAGCTTGTGGAAGTTTTTTGGCGCCGGGCAATGCTGTTGTTTGCTGTGCTTGCCCAATAAAATATAATAAGGCCTGCCTCGCCATCCCGGAAAAGTCGAGTGTCGTCAAGGACTGGATATGTCCGAACTGCAAGAAGAGCACACGCAGGGGTGACCACAAGCGTTCGCCTGTAAATGGTATCAGCGAATCTTCTGAGCCCGAAAAACCGGTTGCTGTACGGGAACCGGTCGACCTGGCCAGTGGCTCTCCAAAGGAAGATGAGGTCTAGGGTAAGGCCAAGGAGAACGCCGCCAGAAATAATCACACCAGTGATATAAAAAGTATGCTGGCCGACTGCATGAAGGAGATGGAAAAAAAAATTGTTTTCTTATCGGTCACCACGTTCAAAAAGTCTAACATGAATTAATATCAAAGAAAAAACTGCATAAATAAATAATTATAATTGCATAAATTGATAAAAAATGCTATGCAATAGCTTTACCGCGGCAGTCCCCGAGTGCCACACGTATTTTTTTTCTCTATTTTGTACTGGAATATGTTACAGTTTGTAAAAGTCTTTGTATAATATTAACAATAGCATTTTTCTTTGCTTAGTTTGCAGTTGCACACTGTAAAATCTTTCAAACAACAAATATTTTTTGTAAGGGAGGAAACAACTTGCTGAGTTTCTTGCCCGTTCTTCTCAGAACAAGGCCACTTGGTAGCTAGTGAACTCAAAAGAGTATGTAAATACCGAACAGCATAAAAGTTGATTTAAATTTGAGAAGATACATACACAGGTACTTACATAATTCAAATTTTGTTTCTTTTTTAATAATAATAATATTTAGAATAAGATACTCTTTGTTCCTAATAAACAATAATTCAATTTTATATTCATAATTATTGAGTTTATATTGCGCTAATCCTGAGAGTAACTGAAATAGGAAATGTAAGTGGCCCGTCGTTAACGACTAAATCTACCATTTGGCCCGACTCTTCAAAAGGTTGAGCAGCCTTGCTCTAGACTATTCGAACCTGAGGGGGTCGGCTCAACTAGAGGGCGGACTATACCCGCACGCCCGGGATGCGTAAGAGAACATTTGCGTAAGAGATCCCATATACAAAAAAAAGTATATGTACTACACACGATCGAATCGAGTTATTCCAGATCCACTTGCACGATAATTTGCTTAAGAATGTCAAAACAGACAAGTTTTCCGTTGTAAAGAATGCGTAATTGCACTTAGGAACTTCTGATAACAAGGAAACTGTTTATTACATATATTATTTAAATTTAACCTTTATTTTTAAAGTAATAGATCATATTATAGATAAAATTGGAATAGTAGTTTTAATTGGAATTGGAATAGTAGGTGAAATTGGAAAAAAAAACGCCCCTGCTTCTGCTGTATACATACTTCTACTGTATTTACCTGTAACCCCTCCCGATTTTTTTAAATCGTACCTGGCAACACTGTGTACAAATATAGTCGTTGTATTAATATGGTATATAATTGTCGTGTTAACATAGTTTAGTGGTATAGGCATATCTCTTATCCTCAGTATCAGTAATTGACCCATGTTCAAACGAATTAGCAATAGTGTTTAGTCGCAATTTAGTCAATTGATAAATTTTCTAATTAATCTATTGTGTGTACGTGTCACCGCGCTGCTTATCCCCCGACGGCGCCGGCTGTTAATTGGAGACTCGTTTACTTACTAATACTTATTATTTTATAATGATTATGTAGTATGTTGTTTATTTTTAAATGTGATAAATGACGACCCTTTGGTTGGTTAATAACCAACAGAGTATTCTAAGTCTATACTGGGTCAAGAACTATTTGATTAATCATATCTCATGTATCACACTAATATTATAAAGGCGAAAGTTTGTGAGTGTGTATGTTTGTTACCTCTTCACGTCTAAACGGCTGGAGAGATTTTAATAAAATTTGGTATTGAGTTAGCTGACACCCTGGATTAACACATAGGCTACTGCGAGAAAATATCCCTAATAAACCGCGGGTAACACCGCGGGGTACAGCTAGTAAATAAATAAGACTTTTATGTTATGTCCTACCAATGGGCACTCTCTAAATAAAACTTTTTTGTTATTACGCTCTGGCAAAAGATCTGACCTAGAAACCTATTTCTGAAATGTTGTGGATGGATGTTAATGTTAGTGGAGATGAAGAGAGGTAGAGCATAGCTAGTGTTGCCAGGTGTCCCGATTTGCGCGGGACGTCCCGATTTTTAGAGGTCTGGGAACGCGTTCCGTTTTGTACCTGATCGGGACGCTAAATGTCCCGATTGATTAAAAAATTAAATTTAGGTAATTAATATAATACTATACTTGCACTAGTAGCTTAAAACGCAATTAATTAAACCCAGACTTAAAAACCCCTTGTTTTTTATGTACTGTCCCGATCTGCAACCCAAAACCCCTTTTTTTTACCTCATGTACCGATTTAAAACAAGTCGGACCTGGCAACACTAGGCATAGCGGATTTTCCGCTCGAATCTGTGGAAGTAACACCTTCCAGAAGATCACAGTAAAATAATGCTACCTTTTGGTGGCGTTGTATTTCTGTCGGTGAGTTGAGTTGAGGTGAGAGAAGGTTCCACGGGGTGGGGGTTTGGGTCAGGGTAGGCAACAGTTCCTTTGTCAAGCTACCTTCGAGTGATATTCTCTGTATCGCAAGCCTCTATGTAGCCCATAGAGGGCCATGGTGGCCGCATACCTTCAGGCGGGTCATATACTAGTGAGCCACACTTTTAACATTAAATAAAAAGATTATGACGTAACGAAGATTATATCTTAAAAACTTAAACTAAATTACGTATTTGTTTCTTAGGTTCTCACGCACATCACTCATTAAATAAAACTAGTTTTTGTCGAGCTACCTTCGAAAATTAAATAAAAAATCATTATTCTGACGATGTAGACCTGAAAAGCCGCGAAACGTAAATAAATAAATAAAGTTTCTTGCATTAACCCGTTAAAACTAGTTTTAACTAAAATACGTAATATTCTTTTTTTTTTTTATAGATACAACTGCAGTTTTGAGGTGAAGGTGCGCAACGCGATGGCGGCCGGCTACGACTGCGCCATCGTGCACAACGTCAACTCGTCCGAGTTAGGTAAACATTCACTTGACTCGATGTTATCACTAGCATTTGCTTGTCCTAGTCTTGCTTGCTTTTATTATTGCTATATTTCATATATTTTGTTCCATACAAGCCTTTTATAAAAAAAATGTGTGCACTAGAAATCTGAAGTGAAACTTCCTTATCTTAAATAACCTAACATTAGGCGGTGCATAAGGCATAGGGGAATGGAGCAGCGGACGCATCAGAAAGAAAGAGAGAATATTTATTATTCCAACTTTACATTCACATACAAAAAAATATATTCTCATACATCACTCATGTATATGTATATATATATATATATTCAGTGGCGGAGTAAGCCCGTCAGAGGCCCGGGGCGGCAAAGCTGAATGAGGCCCCAAGCTTTAAAAAAAGAGTAGATTCTTATGTTTATTTCGTTAAAACCAGTCTTGTCAAATTCACCATAACTTTGTATAAGATTTGTTTAATAGCCCAATTCGAAAATTCTTGTATAAGGCGGTCTATGCGTTCATACATTGACCGACGTATTTCTTCTTGAATTGATAATCCAGCATCACGATCTTATTCACCCGGTATCGTTCTTTTTACCTTCACTTTTCCTGGTTTCTTGATGTTGATGAACCACCTAAATATTTATTCAAGGCGTTTAGTTTAGTGATTCCTGTATCCAGATTCATTTTTGGAGACCCCAAATATTGTTAGACTTAAATAGAATGTAGTGAATGTATAAATGTATGCGTACAAGAGTAAATTATTTGCACTTCATTCGTTCAGGGATTCCTGAGGAAGTATCCACTACAAAGACGGGAATTCCCCCAGCGTATTGGACGCGTTCAGCAAAGTTAAATAAATATTAGTACTGCGTAAAAAGTCTAGATTACTGTAGTGTTTTGGTCTTGATGAAATTATGTAGAAACTAAGCACATTTTTGTTCTTGTCTCTGTCTTGTTTAGGATTTAATCAGGGGAACGCGGAGGCATTTGGGGGGCCCCCACTGTATATATTGTCCCGTGTGATGCTCGAGCATTTCAGTCTTCGTCGAGTTACCCTCCAACTTTCATGCACGTCGGGAACAGCTGCGCACGCATCCCACACACCAAACACACACACACACATATATATATATTTATAGTCGTGTGACGCATTTCCGTTTCATCTTTTCTATAGGATTTTCCATTTACATCCAGGTCGAAACGAAGTTCCACTTCAATAACACACTCCTTGCAGGCAGATGTAGCACGTGGCAAGACGTTGTTGCTTAATAATCGCTAAAAAAGAACATTAATTTGTTGTTGTAATGTGCATTGTTGATTAAATTATCAGTTTTGATGGACCACTCTTATCATGTGGTAGAACCGAGCCGCGAACAATTTATTTCGTTATCTTGTTTAAATCAACAACTTTACGGCTTCTCGAATTGATTAAAGGGTTGGCTTGTCACCAATTCTATACTACTCTGACACCACTTTCTGAAAAATGATTTGTTATCCATAACCAAGATATAATAAATTCGTAGTATTAATTTATAAACAAGAAGTAATGTGCTTTTACTTGTGATAATCTCATACCATTCAGATTCTATTGTGCTATCGGTCTTGCGATGCTGTGTGTAATTTTATTACATTTCTTTTTAAGCAGTTTAATGCAAGTATATAAACAATATTTTTAGTAGTTTTTTTTTATTACTTAATATTGTACTTATGTACTGAGCAATTACTATGATAAACGCAATGTCGGTACACTTTCAATTGAGGTAATTAATTATTTTTAATTGTGTTGATATCCCTGCTTTTATCTTGTCAGTTTAGTTGAAACCGTGCAATGCAGTGGTGGTTATCACGCCGTTATATTTATTAAATTGTGTTTACTTTATTTGCTTTTCGATAATTACTATGTTTTCAATTATGGCTCTTGATATGGAGTATAATGTGAGTATACATTTTCTAATTATGAAAATTAAGTATTGGGTACCTACTATATTTATTGTTTAAATTCAATAAATTATAAATTTAATCGTCATCTTTGCTAATATTGACTTGGAGTTAGAATGAAAGTTCCTAGGACGGGCAACGAATTAGAAATGATATGGAAGAACTGGAGGCCTACTCTAATTCAACGGAAAACTTAATTTCCATCGAAATTTCACACTTTCCTTAATCTGTTTCTTTTTTTCATTTCGACAATTCATTCGTCTGAAAAATTGTTTGACTATTAAATTTTCCAAGCCTACTCTAATTCACAAAACTTTTGAACGGAAAGTTGAATTTGACAGATAATTGTTCGAAATTTCAACCTTAAATGTACGAAATGAAAAGTGTTACCTTTTCATTTTTGTTCAAATTAAGCCTAAAGTGACTGCTACAGTATTTCTAATCAAGGCTGCTTAGCGTGAGTACCATTTTTTGCATGTAAAATTAACAAGTAAAGCATTGTTTTTATTAATTATTGTATTTCCAATACTTCAAAGTATGAAACGACATATTTAGGTTGACATATATTTGTAGAGTTGATGCAATCCATCAACTCTACAAATTATCCAGCTAACACTGTCAAATAAGGTTCTTTTAATGTTATCAATAATTTTGTCGTAAATTAATATCGTTTCCAAGTAAAAAACGTAATCTGAAAGTGTGTGTGGTAAAAAGTACTCACAAACATGGCTCATTCCATTCGTTCAAGAAAATAGTTTGTGATTCCGAACTTTTTGTGCATGTTCGAAAATTAAATAGAGTAGAGTCACTGGCGAAAATTCGTTTGAAATTCGTTCGTTGCCGTAATTTTGTTTCGAAGAAAGAGAGTAGAGCTCCTGCTCTCTATCGAAGGCCTCCAAAATATGGTTCCAACTAAACTCATACAACTAAACTTCTATACTAACGTGACACGCACACATATGAAACAAAATACTTTGACATCAAACTTCAGAAAATGAATTCGGCGACCCATTCATTGGGTAAGATGATGTAGTTTTTTTCGCCCCGGCCTCTTGGTCAAAATTTGCGAGGAACTACTTTTTAACCAAGTTCTTATTTCATATTATATCTAATTCGTTGATGAAGGGTCCTAATGGCGAAAAATTCGAGCCGCACCCGTTTTTTTAATTTGGGAAGAGATAATGTTTAACGTCCCTTGCTACTAATTTTGTGCTTTATTTAAATACTTTTAAGGTTCATAATCGATTTAAAAAATAACATACTATCCAGAGACTGACATGCATAATATTTTTTGTTTAAATCATATCAATAAGAAATTGACCTTATTAACTTGAACTATAGTATAGTTTTGTTATGTTTTAAACTAAAAGGTGACATTTTGTCCGCAGAGACGATGTCCGCGAAGAATCCGGAAGGCATCGACATACCGTCCGTGTTTGTGAACGACGTCGCGGGCAAACAGCTCGCAGAGAAATACCTCTACACTAAGGGGTCAGTGCAATTCTTCGCTTATACCTCAACGATATTAATACCCTAGATACACCAACATAAACAAAATCTTGCCCGAAACCTGTCCAAAAGGTGCATTGGACTATCCACGGAGCTCAGTAAGATTATCGTGTAGTCAAAAACAATTTAGGGGACTATTTAAACATTAAGAAAAGAAATTACCTTTAATGCATACTATATAAGGTCTTAATTGAAACGCATGCGTCAAAGAGTTCGAACAGTTTGAAATGCAAGATCGTAAAATTGAACGACTCATTGCTATATGCGGTAGAATATAGCCCTTATTTCTTTGACTCTACGCGCAATTCTGAATGCGCTGTTAGCAATATAGCAGGCACGGACCGCGAGAAAAAGAGACGGCTATATAACCTACCATGTATTTGAATATCACAAATATTTTCTATTAAATCAGTTTATAGTAAATATTAGAACATAATTTCTATCAAAAGCGTTAAATTAACAACTGACACAAAAACGACACTACATACTATAAGTATTTTATTCGCATTTTTTCACGGAGCTCTGCAGCAACTTGCCTTTTCAACGGTCCGCGCGTGACTGAGAACCAGGAAGTGCTTGAGTGTTAACAGTTATTATTATTAACAACTCTTTTTTTTTTATTATAACCTATATTCATCAAATTTCTAGTAAAATTGCCGGGTCCGCGTGGAATTTTTGCTAGTAAAATTTTCTTGACATTTAACATTATTATTACTCAACAACTCATTTTTTATTATAACATTTCTATCATTTCATTTTTTATGTTTTATTTACAATAACTGTGTCAACAAAAAGCAATATTTTTGAAACACTATTGACACTCGATTTGATATTAGCTTAGCAGAATCGACCCCCAGATTAAAATGCAGAATTTTCTCCACAGATACTTTATAATGGTGAACGGCGATTTGCCGTTCAACATCAACACGCATCTGCTGCTGCCTTTCGCGGTGGTCGTCATATTATGCCTCGTCATAATACTCATATTCATGGTCAGTATGGGCTCAAACAATGATGAACCTTAAAACTTTAACAATACGTCTCCTTATCTTAGATTTTTATTGAAATGTTGCTATTGTCACTACCTAACACATCCGTAAAAGATTTTGTAATACCCTTTTTTATTTATATCTAAAGAAAACTTATCTAAGAGTGCATGAATTTATATTTCAGTTTCATATATAGACAGCCACGGGTTAAGTAACCCAATTAATGAGTTAAGCTTTATTTTAATGGATTTAGGATTCATAAGCGATTGTGAAAGTTTTACATTTTGTTATAATTTGATGAGTAGCTGTTTGTACCAGACGAGATTGGAACCCGTTTGGTGGTCGGGCGAATGCTCTACCAATAAGAAAATCTTCTTTTATTTATATTTAACCATAAATAAATTCAAAGATGGTATAAAAAAGCTTATTACAAAGTGTCTGATTATATTACAGACAAAAATGCTTGGGTTTGAACTGTTCCAATCATTCCAACAGATTTTCTATATTAAATAAATCATGATTGTATTGACGTTGTAACAACATAATGATTTGTATATATTGTTACATTATACTTTTAACGTTGTGGAGATGTTTTCGCTTGTTTTTCTCCGCAGCTAAAAAATATATTCAATAACGAGTGGTAGGGAAAACAAAAGTTTGGACGATTCAAAAGAGTTGTACTATACATCCAATTTGAATAAAGATAACATTGATTTCTTGATTTCTGATTTCTGATTGGTCATTATAATAATGCTGTTAACATATCTGGTATTGTTTTTATCTATTGGCAATATCTTCATCAATCATCAAACAACAAACAAACTATTAATGACATTTTTAACATCATACGAACTCACTGCAGTATACTTAAAACTCACATGACCATGGTCTTTACATAACTTTTTCTGTAAATCTCTCTTCTCGCGTGACGTCAGAGCTATCAGTTATGCAATTTTTCATCAATGTTTCTTTAAGACGTTATCACATAAAACTATCGTCTATAAACCGACTTTACAGACAACCAATTTTTATTTTCTTAAATGTTTTACACAGATAGTGAAATGCATCAAAGACAGGCGGCGAGCTCGTCGACACCGCCTTCCTAACCGTTCTTTAAAGAAGATACCCACTTGCAAGTTCAGTAAGGGAGACCCTTACGAAACCTGCGCCATATGTCTGGATGACTACCAGGAAGGCGAGCGGTTGAGAGTGTTGCCCTGTGCACATGGTGAGTTTACACTATCATCATCAAAATCAAAAATAATTTATTCAGTCTAGGGTGTTATAAGCACTAATTAAGGTCGAAAAGCTACGCCATCGGTTTGCAAATCGACGGCGGGAGACATTGTACTGATAAGAACCAGCAAGAAACTCGGCCTATTAATGTTTCCACTGCTGGGGCACCGGCCTTCCTTATAGATGGAATAGGGAGACCGAGCCGTGACCCACCACGCGGGTCCAGCGCGTATTGCAGGGTGCTAACGACTGTAGATGCAGCCGGGACCAACGGCTTAACGTGCCTTCCGAAGCACGGAGGAGATCGAAATAGTAAATTTTTGGTCACCCATCCAATGACCGACCACTGCGTAAGTTGCTTAACTTCAACGATCGCAGCCGAATGCGATAACCACTTACGCTATCGAGCTTCTATATGTGGCCTATTTTTCTTGAATATTTTTTTTTATCGTTTTTTTCGCTCAGCTTACCACGCCAAATGCGTGGATCCGTGGTTGACGCAAAACCGTCGCGTGTGTCCCGTCTGCAAGCGACGCGTGCTAGCGGCCGGCGAGACGGAACGGAGACATAGGGATTCCGACTCCGACGACACCGACCCTTTACTGGAGCCCAGCGATGATCGACCCACGCAGGTAATGTACCATTCAAACGTAATGGCGGCTGTGAAATGTATTCTGGTGGCTGGGCGTAGACATTCTGACATAGACAACACTGATCCAGCATGCGGAACACCGCTATATATAAAAGAGATCCTGTATCTCCATCTCTTTTACGTGTATAGCGCTGTCCTGCATGCTGGATCCAACAAGATGGATAATAAATAAGGCGCTTTACTGGAGCCCAGCGATGATCGACCCACGCAGGTAATGTACCAATCAAACGTAATGGCGGCTGTGAAATGTATTCTGTTGGCTGAAGGTGTAGACATTCTGACATATATTACACTAAGGGCCTTATTCATTATACATTGATATTAAATAAGGTGCTTTAATGGAGACCAGCGATAATCGACCCACGCAGGTAATATGCTGTTCAGATGTAATGGCGGCTGTGAAATGCATTCTGGTGGCTGAAGGCATAAAGATTCTGACTTAGATGACACTGATCCCTTACTGGAGCCCAGCGATGATCGACCCACGCAGGTAATGTGCCATTCAAACGTAATGGCGGCTGTGAAATGCATTCTGGTGGATGAAGACATAAAGATTCTGACTTAGATGACGCTGATCCCTTACTGGAACCCAGCGATAATCGACCCACGCAGGTAATGTGCCATTCAAACGTAATGGCGGCTGTGAAATGTAGACATTCTGACATAGATGACACTAAGGGCCTTATTCATTATCCATTGATACTAAATAAGGTGCTCCATACAACAGACCTATTTTTACCCCTTTTTGATCGATATTATAATATAGTGTCTAATGTTGTATAGATAATGGTACGGAACCCCTCTTGCGCGAGTACGACTCGTACTTGGCCGGTTTTACATTAGAAGTCATTACGTTTCGGTCTTCCACATCAAAGCTGACTTTGAAAAGTCCAAATCCATACTTTGATTGGACGCCAACATCAAAGGGAGCTGTGATTACTGTTTCACGCGATCGCCGTCGAAAGTAGTTGTCACTACTTTGTCAAAGCAGACTTTGAGCAAGTCAACACGGCCTCACTGGAGGTCATTGATGATTGACCCACGCAGGTAAGAGTGTGAATCAAACAATCGCGGCTGTGATTAGGATTAAAAAAATCGCGGCTGTGTTTAGGAAAATTTACGCTACCAATTTGCGCCACTGTGACATGAGATCTTTTGTATGAAGTTTTAGGCACGAATCAAACTGTACCGTTTCCTATCAGGAATTCTGGTTACATTTGGTCGTTAGCCCGTATTCGGGTGCACGAAAGACATTACCCGATTTCGGACACCATACATACGGGCTGGAAGATAGTGTCGGGTAAACAAAAGGAAATCAACCGAAATATGGGCGTACTCAGCTCCGTTTATTTACACTTCATTCAGGTTTCGAAATCGGAATTCTCGATCAGAAAACGTCTGCGTTAGATGCACAGAAATTCTGTTTCTATATTCCTGATCACGAACCTCTACGTGTGCGCGCAGTCTTAATCGAACGAGTATTTGAATTGATCCATAGACTTTGACGACATAGGTGATTTGACAGATGAGTAGACCTTTTGTCACAGTGATGCCACCTGGCGGTCGTTATTCCACAAAATCTTTATTGCATTGCATTTTCAAAACACATTGAACTTCTATGTATTTGCCAAGTCATTAATTATCGTAAAGGGTCAAATTTATATGTTTTAAATACTACATACCTTAATTTTTTTTCATAACTAAGTTACTTTCTAGCTCATATTTGGTGAGTTTGCATTAAGCTTGGTTTACGTAACGTATCGTTATCGTTAAATTGTGTATGAATAACGCTAGTTCGTTCTTACGTCCTGTTATATCTGATATATGTTAGGTATATTGCTGCTCCTACTGACCATTATGTCTGGTCAGCACTATAGAACTCAAGCCCTAGTCTCCTCGGTTAGTATCCGACAGTCCGTGTCCATCCTCCATTCAGTGAGGTTGCCTAAAGATCGTTTTAACGTCTTTATCCGATAAATCTATATATTCCCATTGTTCTTAAAATAAAGTTTTAAGTGTAATTAAAATATTTTTTTTAAAAAAAACCATTCGCGATTATCCGCGTAACAGTCCGATAGGGTGCTGCTTAGTTTTCATAGATACTTTTACGATGCGATAAGTTACGGAACTATCAAAAAAACTCATGTTTGGGACTCAGAATACAGGTAACGTGATAGCGGGACTGTATACTGAAACTATGTTTATTTGCGGTTTCACAGGGCGGCACGTTTGAGCAACAACGAGAGAATCCCTTTCAACGCGCCGCCCGCCTCATGAGGCAACGTCTACGCGGCCGTGACACAACTGACGAAGACCAGGTAATATATACCATACCAGGATATATCGATCGATTAGTGGGGCATATCGATCCAGCCTACGACCTATTCTAAACCTACCAAATAATCACAAATAAAAATCGGTCAAGTAATTTCAGAGGAGTTCTATAACACACACTGACACAAGGTTTTAATTCATTGAATATAAGACAAACAAGGAGCTCGATGGTGCAAGTGGTTAGCGCGTTCGGCTGCGATCGTTGAAGTTAAGCAACTTTCGCAGTGATCGGTCATTGGGTGAGTGACCAAAAATTTACTATCTCGAGCTCCTCCGTGCTTCGGAAGACACGTTAAGCCGTTGGTCCCGTCTGCATCTGCAGTCGTTAGCACCTACCAATCCGCACTGGGCCCGCGTAGTGGGTCATGGCCTAATCTCACTATTCCATCCATAAGGAAGGCCTGTGCCCCAGCAGTGGGGACATTAATAGGCTGGTGATGTGAAAACAAACAAGAATAGTTAAATCAACGGCTTCTAAGACAACCGCGGAATACCAAAATTCACTATAATCAATTCGTTGGCATATACAATTCGCACCAATAAAGTAACACATCGAAAATGTCGACACGACACGAGACACTCCTTTATCTCGCGCGATAGAGTTTTCGAGAGAGACAGAATGCTTTGCATAGACTATTCGCGAATAAATTCTAGTTGAATCTGCCTGAGAATACCTGTACGTTCTACAAAAGTGGTAGCCAACATTTTACAATAAGAAAAAAGCCGTTGACATTTTCAGTTACATATATAATGCAATGCAATCAAAATTTGACAGTGTAGAATGAAAATGAAATTGAAAGAACATGGCTAAGAAACTGCCCTTAACGTGTATAAATATTTCACACTAACTCGTAACTTTTCAATATTTTTTTATTAATTATTACGTGTTTATTATTCTCATACAACTTTCGTGAAATAATCAAATATTGAAAAGTATAAAAATTGACTTCATGACTGTGTAAAAAGCAAAATGTTCCATTTTACAAAATAAATGTCCTCAAAAAATATTTTTGGAAGTACGAGTATATTGAAATAAACAATATTATTTCTAAACTCCTTCAAACTTTGATATATTTGGCCCTAATATTTATTATAATAAATTACTGAAGGCCTAAAATAATAGATGTTATTAATTTGATCAGGCTTGAGACAAGGCTGTATGATAATTAATCCGTTAATTTTTGCAAATGGACAAAATAAAACTTCACAGATTTCCTGTCAGGCAGACGATAATAAATTATTTGTATTTATTTTTGCTTTAAAAAAACTTTTGTGTGAACTTTTAATCAAAGAAATGTGAAGAAAGATTCTAAGAAAATGCTAAAGTAATGACTCTGTAGATAATTGGCAACATCTTTTATCAACTATAGTAATGACATAGTAGGAGTTCTCATAATTTTCAAGATTGTGACTTTTTGAAAAGTTCCTGAATCTTTTTTCATAGAAATTATGAATTCAGTATTTATACATTGTCAGGGCAGTCGCCCATACAAAACTTTACCATGTCCTTTAATTAAAGATTTTTTTACTAGAAATAATATAATCGATCTAAGCATCAGACGGGATTTGAACCTGCATCTCCCGCTATCCGGGCGGATATCCTCGATTCGCTTTTCACTTTCTTCGTCGATTAACTTTTTCTAGTAAAATTTTGAAAGTATTTTTTTAAATATTTCAGGAGACACCACCGACAGAAGGCAGCGTTCCGCCCGACGACGGAAATGAAGAGTGAGTAATTTTTAACGCTTCTCTATGTTTTTGGATTTTATTTTCATAACATTATTTAACTTAGTGGTCTATTTTATTAAGTATAATCGAAACAAACTAAACTAAGATCTAACTTAGACGGACAACTTTCCAACGTCTATGTGACGGCTATCGCACGAATCGACTGCAAAGAAAGCTAGTCGCAAAAAATAACCATTAGCTGCGTTCGGTTTTTGCGTCTGATCAATCTTTTTAGTGTGAATCGTTCGTTTATTCCATCTAGAGTTAATCTGAAGCGTTCGGTAATTCCGCTGGGGGGGTCAATTGCCTAACGGGATTATTATGGCTATTGCTTATGATTTCATTTTGTTATTTCTGACCACTGAAGGTTTTTAAATACCTCACGCTCATTTTATTTAATATTGTTATTACCAATGCAAAAGAAAAAAACCGAGCTCGAGGCATTTGAAAACCTTCGGTGGTCAGAAATAATAAAATTAAATCGTAAGCGATAGCCATATCTAACCCATTAGGCGATTGGCCCCCAGATCAGTCCGATGTAAATTTGTTTGCTCGGAGTATTTTGACCGGCGAACGACGTATGCGTGAGAGGGAACGTACGCGTTACGTAACGAAGTGGTTTACCCACCCATGAGAAGTTGTCACTTCAATTTGTTCGTGGCAGTATTATATTGTGTGTCGCTTTCATTGAGGTATAAAAATAGAGTGGGGAAGGCGGCTCTAAAAGTGTCCGTCTTGTAGAAAGAGAAAAAAGATGAGAGACCGCTAGCTGACCCAGCGAACTTCGTACCGCCATAAAAATAGGGGCAGGTGGTGGTAGAAGAGAAAATTTAGGGTTGTATGTATTTTTGAATATCACATTATAAAAAAATAAATATAGTCCATAAAACATTTTAGGGGGTGTGTAACGTTGTGTTCTATCAATTTCCTGGAATTAACATTCCTCCTAACCCATATGAGGACACTACGTTACAATACCCAATAGGTGGCGCGAAGGCGCATTGTAGGTTTCAGAACCCTACGTTACAGGTGGACAACCATTATCACCTAAGTATATGAAAAAATAGATAGTAGCCGATTCTCAGACTCACGGAATATGCGTATAAAATTTCCTAAAAATCCATCAGGCCGTTTCGGAGGAGTATGGTAACTAACATTGTGACACGAGAATTTTATATAGGGTGATATTGAATGTTTCTATGAAACTTCGTGAGATTGTTGGGTTATGTGTATAGAGTATGCCTGTCTTTTTTCGGTTTTTTTTGAAGTATATTTTTTTCATGTATTTATTTATAATTTGTGTATTTTTATGTCCTTTCCTCGTTTTGAGTAGTTATTCATTTTAAACAAACAAACTTACATATCCAGTGAAAAACAACTAATAAATAAGCACTTCTAAAAAACGGAAAAACATTGAAATTCTACCGCGGGTCAACGACCGACCGCGCCCGCCAGCCGTTGAGTGAGAAGGTACCTAACTCTACACAGAGCTCAACTGACTCGTTTGATTCCACACAATACAATAAAATCGCCTTAGATGCCTTTAAGTACTTAGATGAAATAATAAGCACAAATGTCATCTTCTCTTAAGCAGAGAAAAACTTTAAAAGTTAATAATAATTTTGTCACGATTGGAAATAGGCAAATGTTAAACAAAAAGAAATACTTATTGCTTAATACTTGGGTCAGAATGAAATTTATAACCAGGTATTCAAAAGTACTTACGAGACCGGCGATGTAGGTAGGTACAACGAGGAACATATTCATTTTTTTCACTAGAACTTTTTATCAAATCAATCACACTGGTAGTACACAATTAGTTGTTTCTAATCAAAAAGTATTTACACTAGCAATAAAAAGAGACTTAAATTATTATCTGCAAAATTGTTGCTCTAAACCACCATTTTGCTGCAAACAAAGGTAGGCACGTTTGCGGACGTGTCTTTTCACCTTTTTTAAAGTGTCCCTATCACTACTCACTGCACAAAATGCAACTTCTATGGTTTGGGGACTCATTCGTAAACCAAACCTACTTCGTCACACTCGCGATAGCAGTACACCATCTCTAAATAGGTATTCTTGGTTCGTATACCGAGGCATAATGAAATTATCACAGTGTATGTCACTAAGTCAAAAGATGCGCACGCGCACGCGCGATTGATATACTTGCGACTGCGTTTTGCATGCAATCAAAGCAAACCACCGCGTGCGGGGAAGAGGGGAGGTGGGCGGAATTCACATCATCAAAGACGCCGCAACCGGCGCTAGTTGCCAGCGTGCGGCGCGCCGCCCGCCCGTGCTTGCCGCAAAACAACATATTATTATGTGTGTGTGTGTGTGTGTGTGTGTGTGTGTGTGTGTGTGTATGTGTGACTGTGGCTGTGATTAAATGTGTTCGGAATTTCATGACGTGGGCAAATCAGACACGAAGAGTTCCTTCCTTCACTAAGCTCGTAAGTTAAACCGATTTGCTCTTAATTTTAAGAAGATTTATTTTATTGATTAATTACCTGTGCTTTATGAAATAATATTCAAAGGTATTGTGTATCAGTGAATAAATAATTATAATATAGCATCTAAGACTATTTTATTGTATTGTTTTTAAATAGTGTGGATCAAAGCGGAGAGTAGGTAAGCGCCGAGTCATCTGTGCGTGTAGTTAGGTACCTACAGGCGGCCGCCGGTCGTCGCCCCGACCGGCGCTGATCTCGACTGGAGGCATAATGAAGGCATTCATTAAGTTTCCGTTTTTTTAGTAGTGCTTATTTTAAGTTGCTTTAAAACTTCTATGTAGACGTGTTTAAAATGAATAATTACTCATAAGGAAGAAATGACAAAAAAATAACCAAATAAAAAATTAAAAAACGAAAAAAATTATTTTAAAAAATCCGAAAAAAATCAGGCATACTCTATACACGTAACCCATCAATCTCACGAAGTTTCATAGAAACATTCAATTTCACCCTGTATATAAGACTAGCTGTCCCAGCGAACTTCGTACCGCCATAAAAAATAGGGGTTGGTGGTAGAAGAGTGAAAATTTAGGGTTGTATGCATTTTTGTATGATGTATCATAAAAAAAATATCTAAAATTGCAAAAAAAAATTTAGGTGAGGATTACCCTTAACATTTAGGGGGATGAAAAATAGATGTTGTCCGATTCTCAGACCTACCCAATATGCACAAAAAATTTCATGAGAATCGGGAAAGCCGTTTCGGAGGAGTTTAACCACAAACAGTGGCGGCGCTAGGCGTCGGCGACGTCGGCCACCGCCGACGGCCTCGCCCCTGAGGGGGCCTCGCAAAAAATTTTTACAAGTTACCTATTTATTTTCGTTTCTCCTGGTCTGGCTTAGGTAGTCGACCCCGAACAATTCGGGGAAAAAGCTAAGCAGATGACAATGACTTTTATTATTTTCGAACACGTGCGTGATGGAAGCGAGTAGTACTTTACGGGTATTCAGAATCGTCTGTCTGGCAACATTATTTTTGTAATTAAATTTATATTTTTTTATTTTTTTTTGTCATCATTTGATTATCAACAATAAAACTCGTTTACGTTATTTTATAATTTGGCTGATTTAATTTAACGGTTTTTTACTGCGAAATAAAATAGGCTTCGCGAACTTGATGTCGCCGACGTCCATATGTGGTCTAGCGCCGCCACTGACCACAAACACCGCGACACGAGAATTTTATACATTAGATTATTTATATTGTGTGTCGTCCGCGTTTCAGGGGTAGATCTGACGACACGGCGCCCCTTCTGGCCCCGCCCCGCGCGGGCGCAGTCTCGGAGCGCAGCCCCCGCCGGACGCGCGCCGCCCGCCCCCGCGACCACCCCCGCGCCGCCCGCCCTCGCCCCCGCGCCCGCTCCAACCCGCCCGCCCAACCGCCCCCGCCTGTCATAGTAGCCACGCCCACGACGCTCATTATTAACTCCGACGGATCCATCAACAACAACGACGCGCAGATCGGTGAGTTCATCCACATTGTTCGTTTAGTAACAATACCCGCATCCGCCTGTAGTAAACAGTAGCTACACCGGCGCCCGTGATAAAATTTCGACAGATCCATCAACAACAACGACGCGCAGATCGGTGAGTTCATCCACATTGTTCGTTTAGTAACAGTACCCGCATCCGCCTGTAGTAAACAGAAGCTACACTGGCGCCCGTGATAAACTCCGACAGATCCATCAACAACAACGACGCGCAGATCGGTGAGTTCATCCACATTGTTCGTTTAGTAACAGTACCCGCATCCGCCTGTAGTAAACAGTAGCTACACTGGCGCCCGTGATAAACTCCGACAGATCCATCAGATAGGTGAGTAATCAATCTCGTCCTTCATTATCTCATTATCGACATTATTCGTTTAGTAACAGTACCCGCCCCCGTTTTTTGTATATTTTACTGATTGTAGAGAGGCTAAGTTCAGATGGTTGCGCGACAACGCGCGTACATTCTGAAACACGTGAAAGACCGTTCAAATGTGCTATCGTCGTTGCTCCGTCGCAGGTACCTTGATACGTGCGTAAACGCGAGTACGCGGCCTGTTCAGATGATCCAGACGACTTGTTGCGTGCAAAAACATATGGGACACCGAAAAATGGATGCCGTGTGTTATCGATGGTCACATGACTTTCTGAAATTAAAATCATCACAAAATAATAAGCCCGTTTTGACATTTGTGCGCCCATGACGCATATTAGAAATTTGTTCAAAAACTTCAAAAAAATAATTATTGTTCCTCATTGTCATTAGATGCGTGCGTCAGTATGTCATAAAATTTATCGAATCGATAATTTGGGGACGTAGAATTAAATTCTTACAAAATCATATTAAATTATGGTCGTACTACAGAATATGGTTCCGGAAACTTTTCATTTTATGTTTTAAACAGTTTCACTATCTCATTTTATTTTATTTTATTCTGTAAGTGGCGTAAACTTATACAAGCTTGAATCGATTTATCGTGAGTATCGTGTACCGAGTCGTATGGTTACATCACTAGTTTACAAATGTCGAAACGGCCTATTATTGTGTGATTACTGTAGCCTAAATATATTATTAATTTGAACAGGCGTAGCAGCATTACCGGCTCCACGGGATCTGTCTTCCCCGCACCACGTCGAGTTATGAACGCCACGCCTAACTCCTACAGCGTCTACGAGTGACGTCGTGTAAAGACAATACTATTATTAGTAGAAGATCCGAACCTACATCGACCTTCATCGAGCTGATAATAGGATGAAACATATTTTATCATGAATTTAGTATATTACAAAATATATTAAAAATGGGTTACCTAAAAAGATCCTGAACAGACTATTTTTAATAATTTTTACAAATGATTATTTAAAAACAAATTGTTGCTTCATCAAGATAATAAGAAAATGTTGTCCTAACAAAGTAAAAACGTATAGAATGTGCAGCCGTTGGATAACGTAACTGGCATCGACATACCTGTTTATATCTGGCAACCCAGTAGTTCACCCAGGTAAATAATAGACACCAAAGGGCTGCACTTTTTATACGTTTTATACTGTTATTAGGACAACGTTTTCTTATAATCTTGATGTTGCAAACTTGCAACATTTAATTTAAAATATATATTTTTTTAAATTATTTAAAAATAGTCTGTCCAGGATTTTCTTAGGCAACCCATTTTTAATATATTTTGTAACATACTAAATTCATGATAAAATATATTTCATTTTATTATCAGCTCGGTGAAGGTCGATGTAGGTTCGGATCTTAGACCATAACGGTCAATCGAACAAAGCGAACTACCTTCCCTACGTTCAACATAAAAGTGTCTATAAATAAATCGACATTGACAATGAGAAGATCGGACCCTTTAAACCGCAAATACATGTTTAACAAGCGCATTGTCAAAGAAAGCGATTCGGCTGAATGTATAAAATAGAGCTTGTCAGAATGTACTCCATTACTGGTGTCGCTGTGGCATAATTTTGTATGAAATAACAAACTTGTAATTTAAACGTTAAACCGAATGCTCTGTCTTCTCTTTAGCAAATAAAGGTGACAGTATCATTTTAATTGGCTTTTTTTGTTCTATTACAGTGAATTCAGGAATATTGTAAGCATTGTGAAATGTGTCGTAAATACGTTTCGCTAAACCACTCAAAACATACGAATATGAACTTATGGAGCATCAAAAACAGTTACTTTAGTTTTTCTATCCACCCAAAAATAAATCATAATCTTCTATCATCTAAAAAGATACCAATGTGTTTTTTATAAAAAAATCCGACTATGTTCTTTGTGGTAAAGGTAATGTAGCATGCGAGATGTAAGAAAATAAAGTCTTTTGTTAATGGTCATCACAAGAAATTAATATTAAGGATATGGATTATCATAATCACATAAATCCAGACATAACAAAACGAAAGCTAATAATTTCTCATGTGACTAAATGTATATTCACGTTTTATTTACAATTTTTTAACAAATGACACGTTATTATAATACGATTCAACTAAGAATAGGACCGACTGGGCGCCATATTGTGACGTCATAGCTGTGAATTCAAACGAAATAGGTAGAGTGAGCAAAAAGTTTTTATTTAAAAATCTTATTTACTAAGATGAAGTGATAAAAACATCAGATTTTTTTTAATAAAATTTATTTACTGAGATTGAGAAAAGAAAACAACCGATTTTTAATAATATTTATTTATTATGACTGTGTGAGAAAAAACATTAATCAGAATAAATAAATAATTAAGCTCTTCAATACCGCTCATCTCATAATCATGCATTATTACTAGGTCACATACGAACATGCATCCTTTAAGTAAACGAAAGTTTCAAATCGAGTTTCTGAACGCAACTTAAAATGACATTTGGTTGACGATTTAGGTTATCAAACAAACATAACCAAAGCTCAATAAATGAAAAAAAAAATAGCAACCAATATTAATTATCAATATTTGTTATTGTTTGTTTACAAATGTTTGATTTTTATTCTAGAATTAGCTGAGTGCTAAAAAAAGATTTCAAGATTTTTTTCCAAACCGCACTTTTCAAGCGACATTTGACAGATGGAGATCATTGGCTTTCCTATTCTTATTTGAATCGCGTTATAGTTTGTTTTTTCTATAGATTAAAAGAAATATTGAAGAAATAAATAACAAGTTTAGGCGCAGATTCTTTTAAGTAATCCTATTAGGAGGGATTGTCGAGTATAGTATTATCGTAAGGCGGTTAGCAGGATCGGGAATGTTTGTCGCTGCGGTGCAATATTTTATAGAATTGGTCGGTCAGTTTGGCAAATAGGCAGCCATAATTATTTCTAATGAATTGATAAAATATGTTGTATTATAATTAGTGTAACGAAATATAAAAAAAAGCTGGAGCTTGGTGGTGAACATTATTATGCACTCATAATTTTAATGCTTTAACACAACATCGTCTCGAAATTCTAATGTTCTTGTAGTAAGTTTAATTTGTTTTTGATGTGTAATATTTCCTCTCGCTTTCCTGAAATTTGTGGGAGTGATTTCGTGGAATGGGACGGAAGTGTGTAACAGGAAGTCGCGAAAGCGCGCGCCATTTGATTTGATTTTAGGACATAATCTTCAAATGGCTTTATTTCTTTTTTTACTAATATAAGGTGAGGTTTCAAATGTTACACATCATACGCGACTACTGTAAGGCTCGCTCGTTTTTTTTATTATTTCATTGTCTCGGTCCACTAATATAATTGTGTTAGGCAGCTGTTATATTTTCTAAGTTGAAACATTAATAAATAGATTCAGTTTTAACTATTTATTTATATGCAGTTAAATAAAAGTGTTAAACTTAACAGTTAAGTTGACATTATAAGATAAAAAATATGAACTGATTTACTCTTTGAAATTAAGTGTTAATTTAACATTTAAGTTAACGCTAGAAGAAAAAATATATATTGATTTACTCTTAAAAGTTTAGCGTTAACTTAACTGTTAAGTTAACACTAGAAGATAAAAAATATGAATTGATTTACTCCTTAAAGTTTAGTGTTAACTTAACAGTTAAGTTAACACTAGAAGATAAAAAAATATGAATTGATACTTAACACTGTTAAGTACTTAAACCGTTGATTGTAATGCGATTATTGCTATAGCATATTCAGACCTGGTTGTTAATAAGTTATTTTATTGAATCTATCAAAGAAAGCCATTAAAACAATAAATGTCTGTATGGAATTAGGCGTACAAATAGCCACACATCAATTTGACCACCACCTGTTTTATTTCTTCATCATTGTGATTTTTTATAATGCAATATAGAGCTCAAAATCAGTACGAGAAATTCGGATAACTTGATATGTGGCTGTATCTCACCCACAGAGACACAGAAAGAGGTTAGAACGACCTTGTGGGCGGGGCAGGCGCGCCACAGTTGTGTGAGCAAATGCTCATAACTTGACCAAAACTTGGTTCTGATTATATCGTTGCTCTCGGCTGTGAGCGCGGATTGGTCCGGTTGTTTGATGTCGCGTCATTTGATCTTTTAGGTGGGAAAGTAGTGGGGGCGAGCCGGCGACATCGGTTCCCGTACAAAACGGTCTATGATATCATCATCATCATTGGGTGATCATTCTAACTTCTTTCTGTAATCTGTGATCTTACCTCTTATATAATTAAGCTTGAACTAGTTATTACGTAATGTTTTGTTCAAACACTATTCGATGATCAGAGACAAAATGTAGCGCGAGTACAGTCTTATTCTCTGTTTTATATTGAGGATGTAAGAGAAGGAATAAAATTATATTTTTGAAGCACAAGTCAACTTGAATAACATGCGAGTGATGTATTATAATTTATATTTAAATTGACAGAAACTAGGAACGATTTATCCAATATTGCCACACCATGTTAACGAAAGTGAAATTAAAAAATATTCACGTGTACCTCTTTTAAATAATCTCACCTTACCAATAACAGAATAAAGATTTTAAATTGCCTTATTTTATTACAATATTATTATGTCAAGACCGAGATTTTTGTATATTGTCGGGAGTAACAAGTCGATAGTTCTCACTAATTATTATCTAAAGGTATGTATAGTTAATATATTTGTATTAAAGATAAATCAGCTGTGTATATATTATGTAATGTTAAGTCTGTATTGTTAAGTAACTCTTCGTATGTTGTTATTGCCATGGATTACTGAACTTGTTTAGTTTTTAATGATGATAACTTCGATTTTATTATAACTATGTGATATTGTCTTGTTTCGGGGTCGGTGCTTGCGCGCGTTGGATGATGTGATTTGTTTGTAAATTATCATTCAATTGCTGGTTCGGCTCAGCGGCCTCCTGCGGAGGTCTCATTAGGATAACACCAAAGAAATAAAATCGTTTTGACACGACTTTTCACTTTTATTTGAAAACATCTGCTTTACTGCTTCATCATCTGATACCGATTTTGTGTCCTGTCCGGACAGAATATAACAGTATAAACGTAACGTTTATAACTTGGCTAATCGTATTTGTTCCTACAAAAACATCATTAGTCCAGGAAATTAAGCATTATGACGCGCAATTTTTTCATCCTACATGATACGCTTGAAATTTACACAGATAGGTGAAGAGTTTTGAACGTTCCGTTCACGACGAGTTTACGAAAGTAAACTTTGCAGACCAATTCGAAACTTTTCAAGTTACAGAGAGGAAGGAACAATAGCTCTTGTGTCTTCACGTGTTTAATAATTTGAAATCCAACAGTGGCTTGGAAACGAAAATCGACCAATAGCTTGGGGGTGGTTCTTTAAGGAAGGTTCATTGCAGCCCATTAGAGAGAAAAAACCACCTGCATCTAAAGAACTTCTTAAAATGATTTTTTGTTAATGCAAAAAACAGTGCGGCGTTTCATGTGGCTGCTGAAAAGTCGAATTATACGGCAATTAGACCTGTTCTGGGTGCTCTGAAATACAAAAGAAATAGTATTATGTGTTTGTGTAAGTTTTATTTTTGCCTTTTTATGTAAATTATGGCATGTCTTTTTGTGTAATTATTTTTGAAGTTATACTTCTTTAGGCGCGTTATGAAAAAATGATGAGAGTGAAATTTTAAGATGCGCGCGCATCACTGTAACACAAAATTTTAACAGCATGAAGTTGGTCGCTTTAGCAACCAACTTCATGCGTTACTTTTGTGTTTACCGCACATTAAGAAAATCTACCAACAAAATAGAAATAGAATCTCTATTTTGTGGGTGCTAACGACTGCATTGTGAAGGCCTATCAAAAGTATTTATTAATCTGGAACAACGGAACCAAAGCGCGATTCAGGAGACTACAGCGCCATCTCTTGACCATTGGTGTAGTAGAACCAAAAACCACATCTTTATTTTTTGTAATAAAGTAACAGTTATAGGTATTCATATTTATAATATTTATCCACATGTTTCTAGTTTGTATATTCGGAATACGTGTTTGAGTTTCATACAAGTGCAAATCACATATGTTCTAATAAATTATATTCAGTAGCGATTTTAATTGAATATTTTGATTATTTATTTATTTTTTCAAATTAAAACTGAACTTTATTGACTGTATCCTTTTCCAGACTTTTTATTAATTTATTGTAATTAATTATTTGCATGCAATTAAAAACTAATTTTAAACGATGCCAAAGAAGGATAACTTCTCACGCGCCTACATAAGTACACGCACCTATTTTTTTTTGTATGGTAGGTATGCTACTTTTCCCCCTTTTTATATATTTTAAACTATGTTATAAGAAAAACAATGTTGTTAGGGTTTGAAAATTTGTAAAATAATGAAATTGGTAGTACTTACATCAGGTATGGACATTTTTATAGATAACTGTCAAGCTATTAATTTATTTTGGGGTAAATCTGTTTCTTTTAAATAAGGTATAATAGTGATTGATTTATGAGGGTCGAAAAATAGCAAAATCAAATAAGTACATATTTTACAACAACATTACAATAGTACATTTTTTTTTGTGTAATTAAATATTTTTCCATTAATATCTAACTAAGGCTGATTTTTAAGTGTTGAAAATTACTGAAATTGTATTCCAAAGCAGTCTGTAGTGTGTGTAAACACATCATTGCAATTCATTATTCCACTAATTCAAACCAAATTCTACCCATCCTAAGGTTTAAAATGTTATTTTATAAGTTTTGACATTCAGTGGTAGTTTTTACCCTTAAAAATAAATAGCTCCCATGCATCGGCATGATATAGATTTTAAAGAAGAGTGTAAGACGAGCCTAATTCCAATTTTTTATGCAAATGGATGAAGAACGAAAAAATTGCTAGTGTTTTGCCATTTTTAAACTTCATTTCCTGGACTACATGAAACCCGAACCAATGTTGTAGTTATTGTAATAAAAATGCATATTAACAAAATTATCATTTTATTTCATCACACAAATAAGTAATCATTTAATGTTACTTATATACAAGTTGTTATACATAAATAACTAGGTATTCGATTACATTATTCACATTGCGCTCATCCTAATCGTAACGTACGAAAGAACACGAGTGGGAAGTTGATTGAAAAAAGATTTAAATATTGAAGGGCATCTATTCTTTTCACAAAATAGAGCTACAGCAAGCATTGCTTCATTATTCCCAGAAGTTCAATTTAGCTAGTTCCTCATGGAACTGAAACTGCCGTCAAGCTGTGTTGTTTATAATTCGGCCAATGACCAGCACAGACAATCGCGTGAAACGCAGTTTTCCATTCTTGTCTTGAGTATAATACGTAATATTTTAAGTAAGAAATATACACAACAACCGCGTTGTCATACTTTAGCCTTAACTATCTTGAAAACATTCATTCACAGTGTCTTTTTATTCCACAAAATAAAAATCTGTTCATAAACTAAACCACTTTCTTGAAGTAATCATCGTCAAGTTGTACAAAGAATCAAGACCCATCCTACCAATTGGAATGATACACTTAGTAGAAAGCTGGTAAATAAATTAAATAGCTGAAACGACATTATATAAACCCCAGCATTTTCCATAGAGTTGCCATTTTTAATTTCCTGATGTTTAAGTAAAATAACATAAACATTATTTTTAGTCATATCAAACAAATATTTCTTTTGGTGATTTATGACGAATAATATTAAGTAATAAAGGCGCTTTCAATATCGCAATGCATCATCCAAAAACGTGACACTTCGATGATGGTGGTTTGGGTCGCTGTGTTGATTAAAGTTCGGACCTCTTTGGATTTCTTAGCACTGCCGTGTGCCCGATTATACTAAAAAAGTTATCAGAATGGGTCTATAGTGCATAAGAGGCTTACTCCTGCAACAGCGTGTCGGTCATTCTGCCGCTTTAGCTTCCGCTATAACGCTCCGGGCTTGCTCCAATCCTTTCCTGTGGGAAAAATATCTGAATTACACTTATGCAATGGACATGTATGAAAAGCTAATTACGATAAGGATTTTTGCGTTATTTTAGCATTGTTTGAGCTTGAGGCTCAATGTTGTCTCGAAACAATTTGACAGGTCGCACCTCCTTTAAAGTTTTCTAAGTTCCCATTATCCATTGATAGATAGGCTTTTGCTATTTGCATCTAACAACAGCTAGCACAATATAATAAGTAATTTTTACGCCAAATAAAATCTTTTATTAAAATATGTTGAAAGAAATATGGTATACCACTATGAATATAAATAATATTTGTATATTTTGAGAAGCTTGATGACGTAAGTGGTGAGGGCATTTGATCTATGATTATGGAAGTTTAGCAACTTTCGCATTCGTTGCTCATTGTTTATTTATTTTTATTTATTTATCAGGCATGCCAACATTTTTACACCCAACATAATTAAAAAAAACATACGTTATACATAAAGTTGTGCAAAAACAGTTACAGGCATACACAACTCTTATTTCTGTCAAAATTAATGATATAAAACTAAACTAGGTATAAAAAAAAACATACATAAAACTAAACTATAATCAAGTGCCACAATCAATGCTCGATAGCAAAGCCCTCCTAAATCTAAATGCAATCAATGACGCAGCGAACAAATCAACGCCTACCAAGGACCCAGTACAGATTTTATTATGTTCTTCACAAATCCTATTTAAAACACTCTGCGTACCCAGGTTGGTTTTATAAGTTTTTAAATTAAATAATTTATAGTTGGCTGGTCTGAAATTTGGTCGTGGTATATTAAAACTAATTTCACTAAGAAGTTGAGGACAATCAATGTTACCTCTCAGAATTCTATACAGTAAAATCTGATCAGCAACCCATCTGCGTTTCCGCAATGAAACCAACTCGAAATACTCCAATTTATCCTTATATGAGATGAGTTCATATCTTTTTCCCTGGTTTCTAGTTAGAAAAGACAAAAACTTTTTTTGGATTCATTCAATTCTGCTTTTATGACACTCATAAAGAGGATTCCAAATAGCAGAACAATACTCCAAGGAACTGCGTACCAAAGCAAAGTATAGAAGTTTCAATGCTTCAACATTTTTAAACCGCTTACAACTACGCCAAAGAAATCCCAGCATTTTTAAACTCTTAGATATAATATGGTCAAAATGATGAGTGAAAAGTAATTTTTTATCCAAAACAATACCGAGATCTTGAATGGACGATACCTCTTCAAGAACTTGGGAATTTATAGAATATATAGACTTAACCGGAAATCGTTTCTTAGTGAATTTTATATGCTTACATTTGTCAGGATTAAAAGGAAGCATATTTGCGTGTGACCAAGCCGCTATTTGGTCCAGATCTTTTTGTAAAAGCTCAGCATCATTGGAATTTTGGACAGTTTTGTATATTTTAAGATCGTCGGCAAACAATAAACAACTTGAGTACCTAATAACTCGAACCAGATCGTTTATAAATGCTAGAAAAAAGAGAGGTCCCAAAGTGATCCCTGAGGAACTCCTGAGTAAACCAGAATATAATCAGATTCATATCCACAAGTAACTACTTTTTGATATCTCTCAGAAAGATAAGAATGACACCAGTCTAACAAAGAGCCGTGAACACCTGCCAAGCATAATTTCTTCAGCATTATAGAGTGATTAACCTTATCGAATGCTTTACTTATATCGGTGTACACCGCATCCACCTGTCGACCCTGATCCAGTTCAAAACTTAATTCATTTACATAGCATGTCAGATTTGTAATTGTAGACATCTTTTGACGAAAACCGTGCTGCTGAGGAACGAGGATGGATCCAAGATGATTTGTAAAATATGGGTACACTAATTTTTCAAACAGTTTAGGAAAACTAGATAATAAGGAAATAGGTCTATAATTACGCACGTCGCTCGTATTTCCTGATTTAGGAATTGGTAAGACATTAGCCCATTTCCAAACTAACGGAAAAACACCAGTAGATAAAGAATTATTAAAAATAATATTTAGCGGATATGATAGAGAAGAAGCACAGTTTTTTAGGAATATGGCTGGCACTCCATCCGGACCTGGACCTTTCCTTGGATCAAGATTCTTCATCGCTTTTTCAATGCATTCTACCGACAGGTATATATTAGAAAGGGAATTATTATTGTCATAAGATGTACTGCCAACGTGTGGCATTAGAATAGCAGGATCATTAGCCACGTATACCGATGAGAAGTGTTGTGCAAAGGCATTACAAATTGACTGAGGAGTATCAAACTTCGTATTATCCAAATGCATTACAGAGGGCATCGTAACGGCTTTCTTGCGATTGTTTTTGACATAGCTCCAGAAGGCTTTAATGTTATTCTTGCTAATAGAATTTTCAATATTATACAAATATTGACGGTAACATTTTTTTATTAGTAAATGGCATCTATATCTTGCCTCTTTGAACTCAAAATCATCTACAGGATTATTATAAAGCTTCCGTAATTTTTCCTTTTCTCTAAGCATTTGAATAAGGTTTTTAGAGTACCATGCAGGATACTTATTACATTTTGCAGAAACTTTAGGTACGTACCTTTCTATAGTTTGATTGACTATAGAGTAGAATGAATTAACCATAGCATCGACTGAGTCTGTATTTCTGAGTTCTTGATCCCAATCAACACAATCAAATTTTTTATTAATTTGAGCATAATCTGCACGATAGAAATTAAATTTTAAAATTATCTGCTTTTTCAAACATTTATGAACTGTAAAGTCAATATTAATATTAATCGATGGATGATGTGTATCAAGACTCACAAGAGGATCATCTACAAAATCAACATTAACAGATGAACCACTTGAGAAAACTAAATCTAGCAGTTTATTATTCCCATTCATAATATTATTAAATTGCGTTAGATTATTTAATGACCTGAAATCAGACAAGGATTGATAGAGAATACAATTTCTGAATTTGGGAGACATAGCTGACGATGACATTGATTGACATGGGACCCATTCAATATTTCCCAGATTAAAGTCGCCTATGATTAACATTTTATCGTGAATGTCTAGTGAAGATAATCCACTAGAAATACTGCTGAGTAAATTATCGAGGTCTACTGAGGATACAGGTGGTGGGAGATATAAGGCACATATAACTAATTTACCTAAAACTCCCTTGGAATCGGTGATCGAAACCCATAAATCCTCAGAACTGCTTTCCAAGTATGGAAGACGAGAAGACGTAAGATTATTAGAGACAGCTATAAGGACTCCACCTCCGTCCTTTTTGATAGAAGATGTAGTGGCGCGATCTCTACGATAAATCCGGTAGTTATTATTTAGAATTTCCGCATCAAATACACTGTCACTAAGCCATGTCTCCGTCAAAACAATTACATCGTAACTTTGGTTAAGACTAGATATATATAATTCATGTAATTTACCACGTATACTTCTAACATTTTGATAATAAATATTTAGTTGATCGAATTTTGTATTAATATGGATAATAATACTTACTATAAACTAAAAATAAAATAAATAAAAGGAATAAGAGAAAGTCAGTGCTTCAATGATTGAAGTACATCACCATTCCGGATCCAAAGAATAGGGGACTCGTCATCTTTTCTCATTAGAATACGACCGTTTCGAACCCATAGATATTTGTACTTTGCCTCCTTTCTAAATAAACGGGCTTGAGCATGCAAAGAGCGATTACTTGGAGACAGATGTTCACTTAAATAAATTTGTTCCTTGTCTCCCGCCAAACCCAGGAGACCACTGTTGAGTTTGTCGTCGGGGTGAGCTTTAATATACGCGAGACAGGCCGCGATCATGCTATCACGAACTCGAGGTGAGGACAGTTTTACTATCACCGTCTTGGGTCTTTTTGATTTAGGGTTCAACTTGGCTACTCTCGTGCAAGACAGTATATTTTCCTGTTCCAGCGGACAACTCAACACCTTAGCGAGTTGTATTACAGTGTTGGGTAAATTCTCTTTGGAGAATTCAGGTAAGCATTGGATTTCCAAATTGCACTCACGTGCCTGCTGTTCTATGGTATTCACTTTGTCTGTAAGCTCATTAACGATCCCAGTTAACTTTAGGTTCTCCCGGCGCAAATCTATAGTTGATGTCTTAAGTTTTTCCAGTTCAGTGTTCACGTCATCATATCTGTTTGACAAAAATTCGATAGTTTGTTTCAAATCAGGTATAAGTTTAACGGCGTTCTGCAAAGCTTCGAGTTCCGAGCGAAAGATGGATTCCATTTTCTTAAGCAAAGAAGTTTCCAGCTGGGATAGCTTTTTATCCAGCACATCCTGGAATTGACTATGCTCCTCGGAGACTGCTGTGTCATCTTTAATTGGAGTGTTAGTGTTGTCGCCTCGTTTTCGTGGAACTTTACATTCTGGACATTTCCATGAGCCTTTAGCTTTAGCCGACAGTTTGACAAAATTTTCTTTAGTTATGTTGACACAGGTATAGTGATAGACATTAGAACAGGCCGTGCATGAGATCTTTTCAGAGTTGATTATGTTAAGGCGACATCCATCACATAGATTCATGACAATATATTTCCTGTATCCCCACTTAGTAAAAAAAATAACACCTTTAGGACATTGGATGGGTAACCAAAATTTATTATATCGGACTGCCGTTGTATCTGCAGTCGTTAGTACTGATCCGCACTTGGCCCGCGTGATAGGTTGTGACCAAATTTTGCTGTTCTGTCGATACGGAAAGCTTGTGCTTGTACTGACAGATGCAGCGGGTTGTCGGGCTGCAGGCGGGCGAGGGCGAGCGCGGCGAGGCGGTGCAGCGCGGCGCTCCGCAGGCGCCCGGCGCGGGGGAGGGTGTCGCTATAAAGTGTGTGTGTGTGCGGGGCGGGGCCGAGGCCGGGGCGGGTACTGACAGATGCAGCGGGTTGTCGGACTGCAGGCGGGCGAGGGCGCGCGTGGCGAGCGCGGCGCTCCGCAGGCGCCCGGCGCGGGGGAGGGTGTCGCTATATGAGTGTGTGTGCGGGGCGGGGCCGGGGCCGGGGCGGGTACTGACAGATGCAGCGGGTTGTCGGGCTGCAGGCGGGCGAGGGCGCGCGTGGCGAGCGCGGCGAGGCGGTGCAGCGCGGCGCTCCGCAGGCGCCCGGCGCGGGGGAGGGTGTCGCTATATGAGTGTGTGTGCGGGGCGGGGCCGGGGCCGGGGCGGGTACTGACAGATGCAGCGGGTTGTCGGGCTGCAGGCGGGCGAGGGCGCGCGTGGCGAGCGCGGCGAGGCGGTGCAGCGCGGCGCTCCGCAGGCGCCCGGCGCGGGGGAGGGTGTCGCTATATGAGTGTGTGTGCGGGGCGGGGCCGGGGCCGGGGCGGGTACTGACAGATGCAGCGGGTTGTCGGGCTGCAGGCGGGCGAGGGCGCGCGTGGCGAGCGCGGCGAGGCGGTGCAGCGCGGCGCTCCGCAGGCGCCCGGCGCGGGGGAGGGTGTCGCTATATGAGTGTGTGTGCGGGGCGGGGCCGGGGCCGGGGCGGGTACTGACAGATGCAGCGGGTTGTCGGGCTGCAGGCGGGCGAGGGCGCGCGTGGCGAGCGCGGCGAGGCGGTGCAGCGCGGCGCTCCGCAGGCGCCCGGCGCGGGGGAGGGTGTCGCTATATGAGTGTGTGTGCGGGGCGGGGCCGGGGCCGGGGCGGGTACTGACAGATGCAGCGGGTTGTCGGGCTGCAGGCGGGCGAGGGCGCGCGTGGCGAGCGCGGCGAGGCGGTGCAGCGCGGCGCTCCGCAGGCGCCCGGCGCGGGGGAGGGTGTCGCTATATGAGTGTGTGTGCGGGGCGGGGCCGGGGCCGGGGCGGGTACTGACAGATGCAGCGGGTTGTCGGGCTGCAGGCGGGCGAGGGCGCGCGTGGCGAGCGCGGCGAGGCGGTGCAGCGCGGCGCTCCGCAGGCGCCCGGCGCGGGGGAGGGTGTCGCTATATGAGTGTGTGTGCGGGGCGGGGCCGGGGCCGGGGCGGGTACTGACAGATGCAGCGGGTTGTCGGGCTGCAGGCGGGCGAGGGCGCGCGTGGCGAGCGCGGCGAGGCGGTGCAGCGCGGCGCTCCGCAGGCGCCCGGCGCGGGGGAGGGTGTCGCTATATGAGTGTGTGTGCGGGGCGGGGCCGGGGCCGGGGCGGGTACTGACAGATGCAGCGGGTTGTCGGGCTGCAGGCGGGCGAGGGCGCGCGTGGCGAGCGCGGCGAGGCGGTGCAGCGCGGCGCTCCGCAGGCGCCCGGCGCGGGGGAGGGTGTCGCTATATGAGTGTGTGTGCGGGGCGGGGCCGGGGCCGGGGCGGGTACTGACAGATGCAGCGGGTTGTCGGGCTGCAGGCGGGCGAGGGCGCGCGTGGCGAGCGCGGCGAGGCGGTGCAGCGCGGCGCTCCGCAGGCGCCCGGCGCGGGGGAGGGTGTCGCTATATGAGTGTGTGTGCGGGGCGGGGCCGGGGCCGGGGCGGGTACTGACAGATGCAGCGGGTTGTCGGGCTGCAGGCGGGCGAGGGCGCGCGTGGCGAGCGCGGCGAGGCGGTGCAGCGCGGCGCTCCGCAGGCGCCCGGCGCGGGGGAGGGTGTCGCTATATGAGTGTGTGTGCGGGGCGGGGCCGGGGCCGGGGCGGGTACTGACAGATGCAGCGGGTTGTCGGGCTGCAGGCGGGCGAGGGCGCGCGTGGCGAGCGCGGCGAGGCGGTGCAGCGCGGCGCTCCGCAGGCGCCCGGCGCGGGGGAGGGTGTCGCTATATGAGTGTGTGTGCGGGGCGGGGCCGGGGCCGGGGCGGGTACTGACAGATGCAGCGGGTTGTCGGGCTGCAGGCGGGCGAGGGCGCGCGTGGCGAGCGCGGCGAGGCGGTGCAGCGCGGCGCTCCGCAGGCGCCCGGCGCGGGGGAGGGTGTCGGACAGCGCGCACGCAGCGGCGGCCGCCATCGGACCGGGAGCGGCGCCCGCGGCGCAACACAGAGTCTCTGCGGGGGAACAATTCATTAAACTTTTGAACTTCTCAAGACATTTTATAATTCGAGCAGGGTGAATCCATAGGTCACTGGTTCAAATCTGACTCGAATGACCATGCAAAGTTTTGTCTGGTCGCTCGTTAGGTAGCGTCCAGTTCATTTGTTTTTACTATATGAAAAAAATAATTAGGAAGTCCGTGTAAAACTCAACGATATAAAATACCCTAAACACATCACGTGCGCTCAAAATGTGTCACAATCAAGAAGTGCTTCAACACCACTTCTTGGTTCACAATCACTCGCGGACCATTGAAAAGTCGAGATGCCGCAGAGCTCCGTGGATAATGTGGAACAAATACTTAAAGTATGTAAAGTATCGTTTTTTCGACAGGTATCTAATCAATGTTTGATAGTGTAACGTATTTGAAACAAATTTTGTTATAATACTTATTACTACAAACCGATTAAATAAAAAAAAAATTTGTGATATTCAAATGCATGTTCGGTTATATAACCGTCTCTTTTCATCGCAGTCCGTACCTGCTATATTACTAACAGCGTATTCACATTTGCTCGTAGAGTCAAATGAATAATCTCTATTCTTCGGCATATAACAACAAGTCGTAAAATTTTACGAGCTTGCATTCTGAACTGTCATAACTCTTTGACGCATGCGTTTAAGTTAAGACCTTACAGTATGCATTAAAGTTGACTTTCAATGTTTAAATAATGCCTTAAATTGTTTTTGAAGAAAGCGAGCGTGGCTCTCAATAGCCGCACCCGAACACAGCATATGATCTATAGAGTTGCAGCACTCACCCAGTAGCGATATAACGAGCGGCTCGGCGTTGAGCAGGGCGGGCGGGCCGCACCAGGCGAGCGTGGCTCTCAGTAGCCGCACCCGAACACAGCATATGATCTATAGAGTTGCAGCACTCACCCAGTAGCGATATAACGAGCGGCTCGGCGTTGAGCAGGGCGGGCGGCCCGCACAAGGCGAGCGTGGCTCTCAGTAACCGCACGCCCGCGCCCAAGCAGCGGCGCCAGAACACGCCTGCCGGTCCGTCTGCCACACTGTGTATGAAATATAAAAATAAATATCTCCAACACTCACAACAATTAGCCTAGCCCCAAAGTAAGAAAAGTGTAAGGCTTGTGTTATGGGATACTAAAGTAACGGATATAATACATATACTGATACATAAATACATACAGTGGTGGTCGTATAATTAGAAACACTACCAACAGTCCTTGACATTATGTAAGATACTATACTGCAAACGTTTTTAGTTTGAAATGATTACACAACTGCAGTTTCAATATTACATTACGGACAAACATTTAAATCACTTTTAAGGTATGAATAATACTGGTCAACTAATTCGTCGGAGTGCACCGCGTGCGCAACGCGGGCGCGCGCGACTTGCGCGAGGGGCGCGAGGGAGGGGCGCGCGCCTGCTGTACAGTGAGCGGGGGCGGGGTATATACTCACGCGGGCAGCAGCGGCGGCAGGAAGGCGTCGGCGTGCAGCGCGTGCGCGAGGCGGGCGCGCGCGGCTTGCGCGAGGGGCGCGCGCCTGCTGTACAGTGAGCGGGGGCGGGGTATATACTCACGCGGGCAGCAGCGGCGGCAGGAAGGCGTCGGCGTGCAGCGCGTGCGCGAGGCGGGCGCGCGCGGCTTGCGCGAGGGGCGCGCGCCTGCTGTACAGTGAGCGGGGGCGGGGTATATACTCACGCGGGCAGCAGCGGCGGCAGGAAGGCGTCGGCGTGCAGCGCGTGCGCGAGGCGGGCGCGCGCGGCTTGCGCGAGGGGCGCGCGCCTGCTGTACAGTGAGCGGGGGCGGGGTATATACTCACGCGGGCAGCAGCGGCGGCAGGAAGGCGTCGGCGTGCAGCGCGTGCGCGAGGCGGGCGCGCGCGGCTTGCGCGAGGGGCGCGCGCCTGCTGTACAGTGAGCGGGGGCGGGGTATATACTCACGCGGGCAGCAGCGGCGGCAGGAAGGCGTCGGCGTGCAGCGCGTGCGCGAGGCGGGCGCGCGCGGCTTGCGCGAGGGGCGCGCGCCTGCTGTACAGTGAGCGGGGGCGGGGTATATACTCACGCGGGCAGCAGCGGCGGCAGGAAGGCGTCGGCGTGCAGCGCGTGCGCGAGGCGGGCGCGCGCGGCTTGCGCGAGGGGCGCGCGCCTGCTGTACAGTCGGCGGGGGCGGGGTATTCGCTATGTGCGAAGTACATGGTGGGGGTATAGTGAAGCGATCGCAGCGCTTATCGTGGCAGAAATACGCAACAATCCGGGAAAGTAAAGTCAATTTGCACGGAGTTCGTAATAAACAAAAATTTTTTAAAATGCCTATTAATAGATGTTGTTGTGTTGTGAATTGCAAAAATAAGGGCACAAATAGTCTGTGTATATATTTCCTACATTGGACTGGAAATTAAATCAAAGAAATAAATGGATAGATGCCATAAAAAGAAATAAGTAAGCGAAATAACCTTAAATTATGATCAATTTTATTTGCGCTATATATTTTATGTGATATTCATTATTGTCTTTATTATTTTAGTGTTGATGGGTCGCCATGGTATCCCAAACCTGACGACACAATTTGTAGTGAACATTTTATGGGAAACAAAAAATCAGACGACGAAGAAAATCCGAGTTATGCTCCTACGATATTCCCTGAAATATATCGAAAGAGGAAGGTTAATGATTCACAGGTCCTAGCTAGATATACACGCTTGACAAAACGAAGAACCACAAAAGTCTCAGATACCACATCAAATCAAATAATATTTGAAGAAGGGAGTGAATTAAATCAAACTCAACCTTTTATGATCGATCAAGGATGTCAAGTCAATATGTTTTCTGAATCGAAATTAAGAGATACAACTTTTATTTGTATTAGATTAATTTACAGTGATCACTGTGATCCAACATCAAGAATTTTAATGACAAATAATTCAAGAAAGAAAGATAAAAGCTGTGGCACTGACAAAAAATCGTATGAGGATCAATCTACCGAAACAAAAAGTCAAGAATTTGTTGGTATTTCATCAATAACAAATGATCAAGAACTCCTAGATCCTTCTGGTGTGTCATTTAGCAATTTTGAGTCTTTATTAACAAGATTAACTATGAGAAAATGTACAGTTTCCACTAAAGACCGACTTCTGATTTTTTTGATAAAAATGAAAACTGGCTTGACATTTTCAGCATTGAGTGTGTTATTTGGTGTACAAAAAAACCACAATCTCACGTATATTTCATTCGATCTTACAAAATCTAGCTTGTTCAACTGCTAATTTAATCTTTTGGCCGAATAGAGCCACCGTACAAGCACCAATGCCCAAGTGTTTCAGTCCAGATTACATCAATACAAGAGTTATTATTGACTGTACTGAATTCCGAATTGAAATCCGACATTATTTAAATTATTATACAATATATAATAATTTTTATTTATCTTTACCTTACTATATTTACTAGAAATCAATAAAATACAAACTGATGTCATTATTTGGCATAATCCCGGAAAGTTGCGCATTGTAGGTGGCGCTACTGTCGTGCACATAGCGAATATACTCACGCGGGCAGCAGCGGCGGCAGGAAGGCGTCGGCGTGCAGCGCGTGCGCGAGGCGGGCGCGCGCGGCTTGCGCGAGGGGCGCGCGCCTGCTGTACAGTGAGCGGGGGCGGGGTATATACTCACGCGGGCAGCAGCGGCGGCAGGAAGGCGTCGGCGTGCAGCGCGTGCGCGAGGCGGGCGCGCGCGGCTTGCGCGAGGGGCGCGCGCCTGCTGTACAGTGAGCGGGGGCGGGGTATATACTCACGCGGGCAGCAGCGGCGGCAGGAAGGCGTCGGCGTGCAGCGCGTGCGCGAGGCGGGCGCGCGCGGCTTGCGCGAGGGGCGCGCGCCTGCTGTACAGTGAGCGGGGGCGGGGTATATACTCACGCGGGCAGCAGCGGCGGCAGGAAGGCGTCGGCGTGCAGCGCGTGCGCGAGGCGGGCGCGCGCGGCTTGCGCGAGGGGCGCGCGCCTGCTGTACAGTCGGCGGGGGCGGGGTATATACTCACGCGGGCAGCAGCGGCGGCAGGAAGGCGTCGGCGTGCAGCGCGTGCGCGAGGCGGGCGCGCGCGGCTTGCGCGAGGGGCACGAGGGAGGGGCGCGCGCCGGGCACGCTGGCCAGGCGCACGAGCAGGTGTCGGAGGCGCACGCAAGCACGCACGCACACCGGGTCCCACGCCACCTCAACCAATTCTGGAGGGGAAACAAATATTTCAATCAATATTAACTCTTCTGTACGAGTCGCGTACTGCATAACTTTGTATAACTGAAGAGTCAGCACGACCTTCTTCGATCACATAGTTGTATCTAAAAAATGTATAATAACGCTTCCTCCGTCTCTTCAGACGTGAAACACGCATTCTCTTCATATAATATACAAACAAACTATCTATATACCAAGGCTCGTTAATAATATCGTCGCACTCACCAGTCAGTTTTGGCATTAGCACGCGACATATGAGCGCGGGCACCAAACCCAAGTCGGGGTCGTTCCGCACCGCTTCCTCCGTAACTTCGGACGCAGAACATTCAGTTTCTTCGGACGAAGAACCTGATGAAGTGCTGGACGAACGCTCGCGACGAACGCCGTACATCATCAGGCATCTACGATAAACGATAGGGAAATATTGAAAAATTCTTTGTTCCACTTACTAATAAACGAAGCTTGAACTAATTACGAATTGTTTTGTCTATAGTCAATCGTTCATTGCTAAGCCTTCATCAGTTGGATAATTACAATAGTTATCAGTTCCAAACTTTGTCACTGTTTATCAATTCCATACTAATATTATAAATGCGAAAGTGTGTCTGTCGTTACCTCTTTACACTTATACCACTGCTCCACTGAACCAATTTCGAATTTGGAATAAAGACAGTATAAGTCCCGGAAACGGACAACTTCTTATTCCAAAAATCATTCTTTATAGGGGTGAAAAGTGTAAATTTGTATGAGAAACCAATTTTGCCACGGATACAAATTCATAGGCACTCAGTGTACAAATAAAGCTGGGAGTAATAAATTTTTTTATACTACATCTACTTAGAAAGTGCTTTATTATTGTTTCAAAAATTAAGCAGAAAGGACCTCTATAATGTTGTACTACTTAGCGCTGGAAAAGTGTATGGAAATGCCTTTTGAACGTGCTGAATCGGCACAAAAGTCTATGGAAGTTCATTGTTAACATGCTGTCCCTTTTTTATGTTTCCAAAAAACTAGTGGTCAGTATGATTTTTCAGATTGCGATCTATTCATATTTACTTTCTGAACATTATTTTAAATAAAGAAGAAAATTTTTATTTTGACAATAACTGAGCTATTTGTTTTCCTAGATAGGAAACTCAAGACGGCATGTATTAGTGATAATGAAGGTTTATTGACACCGCCAGAATTAAATAAAACCACCTAAGCAGTTATTGATTACCCGTAAAATCAAGAAATCAATATAAAGTTCCCAGGCAAAAGTTTAGTTACTGTAACAACTTTACAGTTACTTAATTAAAATTTAATTTAAATTATCTTTTTTTTATTTTATTATCTTATATTTTTATTATATTATCTTTTATCAAGGACGTAACCCTCGAAAGAAAGTGCTATTCCCAACAGTTTGACTTTAATACACCCATATTAGGTCAAAATACACCCTCTTTGGTAATTGGTCACTTTCTCCTCTCAGTAAACAATGTATTATTGTAATGTGAACACAACATGGCATATTTAGTTCCAGTTTATTATTCACTTATTATTATGAATATTGTGAATTTACTCTAAAGAAATATTAGTATTAATCATGTAAAAAACTGATCAATTTGGCTTTATCAAAACTGTATTGTCCGTTTGCTTGACTGACTGAATATGAAACACACCCAAAATAAGTATGACAAAAGAAATCATGCTCACTTGTACCAGTCCATTTTTTCGTAGTCTTCATTATCTTCATCTGCCAAGGGATTCCATAATATCAGCTGAAACAAATATGTTTTAATGAATTCATGAATTATAATAGGGTTTTACTAGGTTCAATGGTAGACACTTTGGACTAGACCACTAAACTATTAAGGAAACTACTCGCTAAGTAAATTCGAGATGCACTTCAATTTGGTCCTCATAGCCAATATCTTTTCATTTTTAAACAAATAAATAAAACATTCGTCTTCAGAGACGTAAAATTATTAACGGCACAACATAATATATGCAACATTAAACGTTACTATAAAAATACTTTCCGACTGTAACTTTGTCTTATAACAACACTGCATATTTTGCATATCAAATCACCTTTGAATTACACAGAAACTTTGGTCCGTACTTGTTTTATTATTTACAATAAATATTTTTATTCGCAGATTCTTATTGTTACTGAGCTATCTTAACACTTATCAAACAGAACCACTAACCATCTCATCATAAAACAGAACCACCTTCATTTCTCCACTCTCATCCTGTTGTGCTTATGTGTAAGGCCCTAATACTTTGGGCAGACAGTAGCGACGTATGCGTCGGGCGTAAAGCGGCTTAATTTATATACGTGTTACTTTATTCAACAAAAGCACCTTCATTTCTCCACTCTTATCGTCTAATCTTCAATATGAGTTTACAGACGAACAGCGTCGCTAGCTTAATGATGAAGTATTACTTAATTCAACACAAAAATATATTATCACTTATCGCGCACTCTTATGCAGAAATCAGTTACACTCCTACGTCTATAGTTATAAAGAAAAAGACGCAGATTCGAATACTGTCTGACACCTTGACCGAGTAAATTTTCTTAGCATTTTAATGTATTGTCTGTCTTATATATGTATTTTAATGGTCAATAAAGTTTGATAAATAAAACAAGATTACTAAGCTAGCGACGCCTCTCACCGCCGACTGTCTGCCCAAACTGTTGGGTACTGTACTCGTATTTTTAATAATTTGTTGAGGCATTAAACTGGTCGATTTATAAATCTTAACACATTTTTACTTAGTGCCGTCACTTCACTTGGCTATCCGTGTTAGCTATTTGTGAACTTAACAACAGTCTGCCCTTATCATGTTTCATAAGGAATGAAAAGGACAGACTGACTTCAAGTTTACAAATAACAAACACTAGTAGCCAAGTGAAGTGACGGCAATAAGTAAAAATGGTTTAATGCTTCAACAAATAATTAAAAATACGACTACAGTTACCTGATGTCTCATCAGCAGTTTGAGCAGACAGTAGTCGGTGAGAGGCGTCGCTAGCTTAGTAATCTCGTTTTATTTATTAAACTTTATTGACCAACACATTAAAATGGTACAAAAGGCAGACTTAATGCTGAAAGCGTTCTCTACCAGTAAACCTTTGCTAAAAACGATATAAACTAAGGGCTTGTGTTACTTTATTCAGCAAACCTTTTGTTTTGTGGAAATAAATGAATTTTATATTATGTAATTTATTAACATATTTTTCTTTGTGACATATAATATGTTGATTAACTAACCTAAATTATTATATAAAAATAGATAACTACTGTTTAAAATGAATTTTAAATTAAATAAATGATTAGTTGTATTTGAGTAACATGTGTCTATGTTTATAGTAATGATTATGAGTTATGTTGCTTGAAATAAATGAATTTTATTTTTTTACTACCTGAGCCAGTGAACTTCATATCGCTTTAAAAATATGGGTGGTAGAAGGGTGAAAATTCAGGGTTGTATGTATTTTTGTATGATGTATCATAAAAAAATAAAAAATAAATTTTATATGGTGGATCCATAACATTTAGGGGGATGAAAAATAGATGTCCGATTGTCCGATTCTCAGACTTACTGAATAAGCATATAAAATTTCACGAAAATCGGTCGAGCCGTTTCGGTGGAGTTCAATTACGCACACCGTGACACGAGAATTTTATACCATTATCATCATCAATAGCCTATATAATATTAGAATTTTATATATTAGATTTAAAACCCATAGTCACCTGGTGTCTCACATAAGGCCCCAGTAGTTTGGGCAGGCAGTCGGCGACGTACGCATCGGCGTACATAGCGGGGGAGCGGCGTCGCCACTGAGCCAACTGACCGCATACGCCGCGCAAGTTACGCCACGCCGGCAGAGTGTCGGCGAATAACTCCGCACTTGCCGCTCGGATGGCCTCTAAACGAGGATAGATAAAAAAATGTGTTATAAGTGTAAAAAAAAAACAACACAACAATTAGCCTAGAGGAGGTGTGAACTTTCGCAGCTCCGTTTTCATATAATTTATATTATATATTTCCATACGAGATCTTGCAGCAAAAATTTCATGAGTTAGGTGTGTAAGAGATGTGTACTTATGAAAATCAAATGCTTTTGTTGGGTTTTGTATAAATGCATGGGAATTACACGAATACAAAGAAACATGTTTTTATTTTTTTAACCAAAAATCTTACAGAAATATTCCAAGTACAGAGTGAGAAAACTTTTTTATTAAATGAACTACGAAGCCAAAGATAAAACTACAATTAGTTTAGTTTTTACTGAGATAGTTGATTATTACCAAACATCATACATCATTAAAAAAGTCAATACTAAAAATCACAAGTAAATAAAATATTACTTCTCATTACCACTCAAAAAAGTGATTTCATTCAGTGCTAACTAAAATTTTCATTTAATTTCTGAGAGAATAACATAAAAATTTAACAAACAGAAGTTATGCAAATCATACACATAGAGTTACAATAATTAGTAATAATCATAATTAATCTTTATTGTCCTTCCAAAACACAACCAATGGGTACGATAAATATATTATTTATTTTCTCACAATAGTAAAAAAAACCTAATCCTTGTATCCTTTGCTCCACTCAGGATTCCTATCTAGAATCCTTCGTTGCTGCAGTACCAGCACCTCAAATTAAATTTCTTTTATATTTTATGATCCACTAATTGCATACTATAGTATCAATTTGGTAAAGCGCGGTATACTGAACGTCTGAACTCTGGCAGACTCGCGGCCGTATTTACCTAAACTGCAGCGGCGCAATTTTGTAAAAGGGCTCTTAAGAAGCCGCTTTCATAATTTGTTAGCCAAAAATTTATTTTAGGTAAATCCGGTTATCCGATCCAATCTCTCGTTATAGTCTAGTCGCTGGAGTCTCCGTCCTTATGTGAAGGAGAGGCACATTCCTTTCAACGTACCCGTCCCGCTCTCCAATATACCTGTCTCCCTTTGATACAGCTTGTTGGGCGGCAGACTGTCGTCGCTGGAGTCTCCGTCCCTATGCGAAGGTGGGGCACATTCCTCTCAACGCACCCGTCCCGCTCTCCGATATACCTGTCTCCCTCTGATGCAGATGCAGCTCATTGGGCGGTAAACTATCGTCGCTGGAGTCTCCGTCCCTATGTGCAGACGAGGCACATTCCTCTCAACGCACCCGTCCCGCTCTCCAATTTACCTGTCTCCCTCTGATGCAGATGCAGCTCGTTGGGCGGCAGACTGTCGTCGCTGGAGTCTCCGTCCCTATGTGATGGCGGGGCGCCGGCCGCGGCCGCACATTCCTCTCTACGCATCCGTCTCGCTCTTCTCCTGCCCTCTCGCTCGGCGCAACGCCGTCGCTTCTCTTCGGATTCTATGGGCTTAGCGGCGCCGGGACGTGCTGAAAAATAACACAATAGAATAATAAAGGATGATTCAGGCTACATCGTGTCGCGACCGGGCCGTGCCCCAGCCGGGGCACGCTCAAGCAAACATTATAGTATACTTTTTGTATGAAGAATTTCATAGTTGGCTATGGCTCGGCCGGTGCACGGCGTGAAATGTCGAAGGGTATTGTTTCATGGCGCCCCTCTAGTTATCACACGTCCGCCCTCCCGTCCTCCAATCGTAGGTCCCTCAGATTAGAGTACCCAGAAGACGAAATCACCTGCGAAAACGCCCCTCCGACTACTCCCACACAGGCCACAAACACCAACACTACACAGCTAGCAAACTTGCACACTAGCTTAGCATTAGGCAGACACCGCTACGGGTACCGATAAGAGTGCAAAGAAGACCCGGTCTACACAAGACACGCATACCAGGTACAGGTACGTACCTGTTCTTTTTTACGGCGGCTTACTAGAGCTTACTAGAGCCTAGGTCGGTTTACGGCTTACTAGAGCCGAGGTGGGATTACGGCTTACTAGAGCCGAGGTCCGAGTCTCAGAGACGCCCTCTAGTTGAGCAGATCCCCTCAGGTTCGAGTGGTCTAGAGGCTTCAGACTGAGAGAACAATCCCCCCGTGGGGAAATGCCATCCGCCTGGAATACCTCTAGAGGGACTCGCCAATTCTCGGCTTGAGGTCCCCTTAGGATCTCGCCGTCCCTAAACCCGATGACGCAGTAAAAGTCATCTGCGACCATCAGCATACACACTCAAAAAAAATCACGGCGCCGGCACGATCCGACTCCGACATGTCGCGACACGGAGTAACGTGAATCATCTTTTACCGTAACGAATGGAGCATTTGATTGCGATTGGCAGACCAATGAAAAGGTAAGTCAGAAAGAGAAAGAGAGATATAGAGAAAGCATTGAGCGGTGTTATGGATTTAAAAAACAAAAAGGCTTCTAAACAATTATCGTGTGCTAGCTGCAGACAAGAAAAACTCGTTAATGTACCCCTAACTCGCGTCAAATTGCTCTGGGCTCGCGTCGTAGGCGCGTGCCCCAGCAGTGGGAATATTAATAGGCTGATGACAAATCACGACCACAGAGGTCATGTGGTATTTATACGTCGGCTTTCAAGTGTCGCCGACTCGTGATGAATCTCGGTGGGGGCAAATGTTAGTAAGATGAATACGAGCATTTGCACCTTAATCATGGATATCTCTTATCTATTAGACAAGTCCGTCCGTCCGTCCGTCCGTGGTGCTGTTTCAGCGGCCAAACCGTAAGAGATAGATAAAGAGAATGTTTATGTTATAAGTTAAGAATAGTCTGATAAGACTACAAACCGGATTTGAGTAACGTAGCACTTCCGGTTTTCGAGAAATCACGTGATTTCTATTTCAAACGAAACCACACAAAATCTCCGAAGTTCTCAATTAAATACTTTTTTTTTTTGGTGAACATTTGGTTCACTGGTTTGCTAGTTTATATATATTTCCATAACAATATACATATATATTTGTTCTATCCGTTACCCTTGTATCCCATAACACAACACAAGCGTTAAAGTGCTTACTTTGGGGTTAGGCTAATTGGTGTTGAGTATGGTAAATATTCCATTATTATATACCTGAGAGTGCTAGAGTGTCATCCGCTTGATCTCTGACATCGGCGCGTCTTCTCTCCACTAGAAACTCGCAGCGGCGACGCGCCAAAGCTAAAGCACGACCTTCTAACGCTTCTAGCGTCGGCATCTGCGTATATATTATACATTATTTTAAACAAGTGACCGCCCACGACTTTGTCCGCATCTATATTAATTTTTTGAAAATTCCTTTTGGAACCTAACGCTTTTATACGGAATAATGTCTCAATCCAAGTCATAAAATATATGCGTACCATTATACCATAATCCGTTCAGTGGTTTAGGCGTGAAAGGGTGACAAACAAACTCACTTTTCACAACAATATTTTTTTGTAAAAATAGTAAAAACGCCTGTCAATATTCATTCTAAACACAGATGCTAACATTTGGCACTTTATTTTTAATACCATATTACGTACCACCTTACAAAGGATTTTGGCGAAAGAACTGTTATAAAATTCAATACGATCCCCGCATATAGAACCATAGCTTATACAGACATTTATATTTTCATTTAATTCAATCTTTTAAATGAACTGCTACTTACAATATTCGTTAAAATACCCAAAAATATAATGACATTTTTTTTCGATTACAAAATTGACTTTTTTCTTTACTATTGTAATGTGTCAAAATGCCCATCATCATAACGTCACTGCCAAATAATGCCACAGCTTTTCTTGAAATCTTTCTTCTCTGGACATTATGGCATCTCACTAGTCTGTGACGTCACACGAATGTCATTAAAACGTCGAACGATACAATTTAATGTCACTGGCCGAAAGTATACTAGCGTGTGACGTCATTTTAGTCATGGCCAATCCCAGGAGTTTTCGGTCACTTGACTGTCAAACAGCCTATTTTTCTTATTTTACTGCATACCTAGATCTAATTAACAAAACATACATCAGTAGAGTTTCCACTATAACATACAAAAGAGTTCAGATTGTTTCTATCTTAATCTATTAACTATATATTACTATAAATATAATATATCCTTAGAAATAACAAATCACTGCACTATACCTTCTCGTCCAGACACTCCACCAGGTCAGTAAGGAAGCCCCTGGCTGCCTGGGCTCTTCTGTACGCCGCGTCCAGGTGCGCAGTTCGGGCCGCCCTAGATTCCCTCATACGGGCCGCGTTTAGAAGCCGGTCCCGATACTCTTCACGTTTGAGGGAACTCTGTTCTCGGTCCGTTTGGAGTTCCTCTAACCTAAGTGGGGAAAGAGAATAAATAACTCCAACACGCATCAATTAGACTAGCCCCTAAGTAAGCTCTGAAAGTCTTGTCCTTAGGGATTGCAATCCGGCGTCATTTTCAGTCCGGCCGGATACGACCGGATTCCCATTGATCAAATCAGGGTGATTTTCGCTTTTTCGTACAAAATAAGTGAGTTAATCAAGTGGCACTGCACTTATATGTAGGGAGTTTATAAAAAATAAATCCTGAACTCGTTCTGAAGTTGAATAATTCAGACAATTTGTGTCCAGCACTATTTATTTTATAATCTTTTTGAAGTTATACTTCTTTAGGCGCGTTATGAAAAAATGATGTTAGTGAAATTTTTAGATGCGCGCGCATCACTGTAACCCAAAAGTAACAGCATGAAGTTGGCCGCGGGCGCGTTATGAAAAAATCATGTCAGTGAAATTTCGAGATGCGCGCGCATCACTGTAACACAATAGTAACACCATGAAGTTGGCCGCGGGCGCGTTATGAATGTTAGTGTCTAATAATGGTGGATTATTAACCACTAAGTGGTTAATAATCCACCATTATTAGACATCTGTTCGAAAGGTACTTTGAACTATCCAGGGAGCTCCATAAGATGATCGCGTTGTCAAAAACAATGTTGGCACGCTCGTCGCCTCTGATCACTGTTTTCATATTTATAATATTTATCCACATGTTTCTACTTTCTATATAGACACAACGTGTTTTAGTTACTTACAAGGGCTAATTACATATGGACTAATAACTTTAATTCAGTAGTGATTTTAATTGAATATTTTGAATATTTATTTAATTTTTCAAATTAAAACTGAACTTAATTGACTGTGTTAACTATCCTTTTTCAGTCCTTTTATTATTTTATTGTAATTATTAATTATTTGCATGCAATTAAAAAATATTTTTAATGATGCTAAAGAAGTATAACTTCTCACGCGCGTACATAAGTTACACGCATCCATTTTTTATAATTCTTACACTCAGACATAAGTGATCAAGATAATATTAAAAAAAAAATCTCAATGTAGTAAGCATTCAATTACTATTATTATAAAGTTAAATGATTTCTAATGTGCATATGCTTTACCATTAGTGCAATAATTTTATTAAGGTAAATATTGTTATTGTATTGATTTAACTGACTGTACATATTGTCATTTTTCATTGATTGTGTTGTAGAAGCCTGAGGAAGTTCAAATAAATGAACGAAAAGTCGCAAAATTAATAAAGTTTTTAATAAAACACGTCCAAAAACACATTTACTTACTCGCCTGCGCAGTGTGGCGAATGATAATGACCCAAACAGTACCCCTAGCACGGACCATTATCGAATTCGAATAGTTTGCAAACCGAAATGTCAATGTCAAATTTTGTATGGAAACTTGAACAGCAGCGGCAAAAAGTACGTTATGAGAACTAAAAATCAGTACACATTTGACAATGACATTTCGTACTCGCAAACGTTACGAATTCGATATTGGGTCGTGCTAAGGGTACTGTTGTCTGGCGGTGGTACTGGCGAGGCGTAGTGGGGCGACTCAGCGACGAGAGACGCATGAACACCACGCGCAACGCTTTTAAAGTACCTACTCATACAACAGCTTTATATTTTGCCACAAACTGCTAGCACCGGTCTTCGAATTCAGTATATTGGAACCGGATCTGGTAACCGTCAAATGATGCCGGATCCGCCAGATTACCGGATGCGTTTTTCCGCATTCCCTAGGTATGGGATACTAGAGTCATGGATAGAATACATATACTGATAAACATATTGACGACCTCCGTGGCCGAGTGGTTTGTACGCCGGGTTTCATGGTGTCGCCGACTCGAGAATTCGAATGAGGGTTCGAATCCCGTAAGGGGCAGATGTGATGTGTGATGAACATGAGCATTTGTACTCCCGTCATGGATGTTTAATATGTATTTCTATATAAAAATGTACTTTAATGTAATGTACAGTATATGTATTCTATCCGTTACCCTAGCATCCAATAACACAAGCCTTATAGTGCTTACTTTGGGGCTAGGCTAATTGGTGTGTGTTGGAAATATTTATTTATTATTATATAATTTTATTTAGAAATACATATAAACACAAATGATTTGGGTACAATTCTCCTATCCATCATACTAAACATTTGCCCCGCCGGGATTCAAACCTGGGAGTATCCGATACCATGAAACCCGGCGTACATACCACTCAGCGAGGCGGTCGTCGGAGAAGATAGCTTAGTACTTATGTGGTTGATATAAGTTAAATTTAAAATAATAATTATCAACCTATTAAAAACCCCACCGTTGGGGCACATGCTTTGCCTATGGATGAAATTTGGAGATTGACCCACGACCAACCATGTGGGCCCAGTGCGGATTGGTGGGCGTAACAACTGTAGATGATGGTTTAATGATTTTGAAGCATGGAGAAGCTCATGTTAATCAATGTTTGATCACCCATTGTTTTCTTTCCCATTGTAACATTAAAAGTTTATTATAAGTTATTTTAGACAATGTGATATTTCTAAATAAAGGTTTACTAGAAAAAAAATCCACGCGAACATACATCGAGCAGTTAAATGCTTAAAAAAAATAAAAACATAATTATAATTGCTATTTCTTCTTTCAAATGTTTAATACTTGTAAAAGTATTCATTTGACATTGTGGGTTACCTACAATGCGAAGAGATGGCGCTGCCTTGCAGTCTAAGGCTAGAGAAAAATTCGACACGGCGGCAGGGCCGCGGTAGCATAATGGTCAGTGCATTCGCCCTGATAGCGAAGGGGTGGGTTCGAATCCCGTCTGCTGCCTGGTCCGCGTGTTTTTTTTTAGCAGTTAAATACTTAAAAACAATGTGATATCTATAGAAAATATAACTAGAAAAAAATCCACGCCGACCAATTTTTTTCTAGTTATATTTTCTGTAGATTTAAAAATCAGCAGTTAAATGCTTAAAAAATAAAAATTATAAGTATAATCTGATATTTACCTGTTAGTAAGGGCAACCAGCAAAGCGTTGGCAGACTGTATTGGTGGCACAGCGGGCAGCGGCCTCAGATGCGGCTCCGAGTGCAGGCGGGGCGGAGCCGGCGCCACCGAGAACGGATTCAACTCCGACATATTCTCACCTAGCAGGATAATACTCGCTATCGTTACATTGGAAACTTGCTGCTCACGTATCACAGGGACACAATTGAAACAACCTGGGCTCTTGTACGGTTTCCTGAACAGCCAGCCTATTCGCTTGCTCGCTTTTTGACATTTAAATTTTTTTTTTTTATTTATTAATTTACAGTCAGGCAACGTAGGCCCATAGATACATACCTTAAAGTCTAACATATATACAGATATAAAACATAGTAACAAACTTAATATAACTATTAAAGTGTGTAAGAGAAAATTGCATACCCATCGATGCTGTTCAGAACAAGTATCTTGGTGGCATTATAATAAAACAGTAGTGGATAACTGAATAGCTCGATGATTATCATTTTCATATGTCAAAAGCAGTTAGCGTGGGCCTACAGGAATCCAAATTCAGAAATCTGAATGCACACTATACGGTTTTTTTTACAAAATGGATAACCTAACATTCGTTACGGACTCTAATAAAAAAATTCTACGCTAGGCTCACCCCAGTGTGCGCCCAGTCTAAGAGCAAGCGCACATTGAGCCACTAAACGCAGCCACTAATGGCTCATTCAAGCCGTAAGACGCTGCCACCGATCGCCGCCGCTAGTGGCTTAGTGACGGCCACTCGAACGCTTAGTTTACGCCGATATTATACAAAATGTATGAAAAACTCTGGTAAATAAGAAACCAACTTGATTTTTAGAATAATACATTTAGTTTGTTTTATCGTCAACTGCTATGTAGTAGTTAATTACATAGGAATTTATATAGATGGCGCCACTATTGTTTGCCTCACTGACGCTCGCTCACTGTACCGACTAATTCTCTGCTCCACGACGTTTGTACTAAGCGTATATGTGATTTCTTTAATAAATATTAATTTAAACATAAGTAGTTGTTTGCTGTTTTTGATCTACACCAGTTATCTCTCCAAACACGATCGCGGCTTATAGTCGCGTTTAGTGGCCGCCAATAGTGGCTCAATGTGCGCTTGCTCTATGGGCACCTTGCACTACCATTCTAAATTCAAATCGAAGCTTAGGCGCCTTCCTAGTCGGACCGGCGTGTGCACGTTTCGTTTACGTTTCTGTACCTTTGTACGGATTCTTTACCGAGAACCACTACTTGACCGGCTCGGTTTCGATGCGGTATCGTATCGTTTTGTTAGCTACGGGGCGGTGGCTACTACTGCGGGGTGAGGCGGGAGTGATGGGACTAGAGGTATGCATCCCGGCAAAGTTCTTGAGCAACGACCATAGACAAGGACGCCTAACCGCAGTAGCAATAGGCTATTTGACAGTATGAAAAATAATGAACCAATTATTGGCATCTGTACGAATATAATAGGTAAGACCGCTTTCGGCAGGCGCATTCTTGTTAAAATTATAAGTGACCGCTGCCCGCAACACTCTCAGTCGTGTGGCGTCACACACTAATGAGACGCCATAATGTCCAGAGAAAAGTTGTCGCGGTAAGATGAAAATTGAATTTTTAATTTAGTTTTTTTTTTACTGAATTACGCAACAGAATTAAAAACGTCCACTTTTTATGAACTCCATAAACATTAGTAAATAACGTGAGATCAGTTTCTTAAACTTGTCTAATACCCTATTTGACACACAAAAACGTTAACTGCGCAAGCTTGTCTGTAATTTTGCACAAGAAGTTTGCCGCCACCTATGTTTGCGCTCGATACATAATCTGTACTATAACTACTCAGTGAGGAAGCTCTCATTTAATTACATGCACTCGTTAAATAATATGTACAGACTCGGTATAGAAACGAAAACGGAACGAGCAAACGCCGTTGTGGGATAGAAGGCACCTAAATCCAGTTAAGCGCATTTCATTCTCCTAAACTTGAAATTTGTATGCAAAAGAGATGGAATGAACTTTAATGAAGCTTAAACATAATTGAGATTGAAGAACTTTGGATCTGGGCATTAAAATAAAATAGTAAAAACATTAAAATCTCACTACACATCCTGACTAAAAGTTTACTCTGGAAATCATTTTCGTTAGTATGTAGTTTGTTTTCGTTTATTCATATTTAGACTCACTCGGTATATCACAGATGGCGGGCATTGATTTCTGCATCTGCTGCTCCTCCCACTCCTCGGCTTCGCTGTCCAATTCCTCGTTAGTGGGCGCCGCGGCCGTCCCTCCTACAATACAACAATCATCATCAGCCTATTAATGTCTCCGCTCGAACTAATTGGAAATAATATGGAATACGAACTGCGCTAAAAAGTGGTTCCACGAAAACTGCGATCAAGTGGGCGGGGCGAGAAAACTGCAATCAACACGCCGATCATGTGATTGGTTGGGATTTACGTCTAACATTATCATACCCAATGGGTAGCCGAATTCACTTGCAAATATTTGATTTGTTAAAGTATTTTGTTTTGTCTGTGTGCATGTCGCGTTAGTATTGAAGATTAGTATTAATTATTATTATTAGGATGAATTTCGAACTTGCCTTTATTAGAGAGTAATGCTTCCATATCATTTCTAATTCTTTCTCCACTGCCACATTAATTACATTATGTAATGGATAAATGCATACACAGTAACGAATTTTCGCTGACGAAAAACTGAGTAAATTTGTATAATCAACTCGCTTTAACTTACTAGGGTTTCACTGTACTATGACAATATAAGGTAAAACCTGAACTGCAACCTAGCTAAAAATTATAAAAACAAAAATTTAAGATAAGACTGATTTAATAAAACCAAGTTTTAATAATTTGCCAACACATTCTCAAATGTTATTAGTGAACACAGAGCATTTTCTATACGCAAAACTCGCCTCGAAAGTCTTTAGCTACTTACTAATGAAATGACCCTATTTCATTTGATCACCATCGTGCGTCTACGATTGTGGGGGAGGCATCCCCTGTAGTTTAGTGGTTGCACCACCAGCGGGTGATACCGTCCCCGGTTCGGTAACTACTTGGTTGCATTTGGTTGCACCATCAAGTTACCACTAATCGACATATGGCATTGATATAATTCGTAACATTTTGTTACAATTGTCGGTATCTCACTTCAACAACATTATGTTGTGAAACAATGCTAATTCTTACAAGTTCACATATTTGCCAAATTGACAGAAATTTTTGACATGAATCAGGGCTCTGTTTTTCTTCTTCTTTTTCCGAAAGATTTGCGTTAAAATTTTAGTGTTGTCGTTGTTAGTTACAAATATATATATATTACTTTTATAAATATATATCCTCTTTTATACAGGAGAAATAATAAAGAACGAATAATTTTCACCTTAGATCACTGATTTTGCGTTAAAAAAAAACTGGATATAAGAGATCACCCTACAACAAGCCGTCGGCTTACATATGTCAGCAAGACATGTCGACTTTGTGAAATAGGGCACAGATGAGATATCCTCCATACAACTGTACACATTTAGTTGGTGGCTCGACGGGTGGCACCATCATGGTGTTCTAATGAAATAGGGCACGAAGACTACTTCAATTGCAAAGGTTCTCTTACGTTTAGGCTTATCACTGGGCAGATCCAACCCCCTGACGTGGATCCGACCCTCTTCATCGTCATCATCTCCTGAGCCATCGTCCCGCACGAGCCTCGACCCTGGAGCAGGTTCCGTCTTCACGGGCACATAGTCTCCTCCGAGTTCCCGGGCCTGCAATTACAATGTTGTGTCCAAAAACTGTGCAAAAGAGTAACGTAAAAATAATTTGGGTTAAATGCTGCAATGCTCTTTATCATGGTTTCAGGCTGAATGTAAGAGATAAGGTTTAGTGTAATCCAAAGTTTATCGTAATGTTAGCAGCGAGCACAACTATTTGCAGGTTTCAACATTATCTTAGATTTTGTTTACTGCGCAGTCGCCATTTTGTTTAAATCGCACTTTAGCAGTAGTACAAGAAACATAATTATCATGTGTACATATAATATTTGAAGTTGTTCTTTGGGCCATCATTTTTCCTTACCTTATTGTTATAACACAACTCTTCCAGAAAAATTATAAAAAATAGTAGTTATGTCTAAATAGAAGTGGTGGTGCGGTACCATATGCGGTGCGGCATTTATTATTTACACATAAGGATCATTGTAAACAGGACATATAAGACGAAGTTTACTTGAAGCATAGACAACTGCAGCTTCTATACTAAAAGTTCACAAAAATAATCGTTTGGTCTTCTACACTTCTTCTTACTCATGGCCTCAAGAAAGAATGAACAATATGTAGTTCCAGACAACCCAACTGCTTGCCATTCCATGGCTCTACATGAAGATTTCACGATATTATCACTGATCATAGGTATACACCCCAGCAAACTTCTCGAGCAACATCATAGAAAAGGAAGCCTGTACAGTAGCAATTTTACATAAAAAATGTTTGATGCGCAAGTTTATTCGACTGTAGTTTTTCTCAAGAAGTTCCCATCGCCGCTACCTATAACATTGGCGAAATACAGTCTCGCGGGCTACAAGAGACGACAGTGGTCAGTGGCTGGCTTGTGTGAGAAACATCGGCGACGGCTCGCTTGTGCCTCACCTCTCATACCTGCTGTCTGGTCTTGCGCGCGGCGTGGATGAGCGCCGCGTCGGGGATGAGGCCGGGCGCTCCCGCCAGCGCAGCCCTCACCGACTCCGCGCGGTACCGGTGGAACCCGTGCCCTTGGTCCTCCTCCTCCTGCTCCCCCTCTTCATCCGACCCGCTGCCCGACACGTCGCCCGACCCGTCTGCCGCCAACGCCGCCCGTCCCGACAATATCAACCCCTCCAATGTCACTTTACTCTTCTTCTTCTCCTGCTGATTACTGTCCGTCACCATCTTCTCCTCCTGTACATCGAAATCGAACAATAGAATGGCGATCAGTTTGAAATATAGCAATAGCAAAACAAGCGGAGATTGTCTTTAAGTAAACTAACTTTGTTTAAAGAATAACTATTATTATAGACTTTACTGCACTCAAGGCACATTACCTCCTGCACGTTATTGTCATATTTATTACTATCACCGTCAGGGACGCGCCGTCTCTCCTTCTCCCTGCGTTTCGCGAGTCGTTTGCTCTGTGACGATTTCTTCACTTTAAACACCTCGCCATCTTCCTCTGAAAGAAGGATGAGAAAAATTTATTGATATTAAAAACATCCTCATCGCCCCTGGTGACTAAGGCATAGTGAGGCCCCGAGCGATTTATTTTTTATCGAAGCACAGGGCAGTGGATCTTTGCAAGACCCCAGGCGGTAGATCTTTACGAGACCCAAGGCGTTAGATCTTTAGGAGTCCCCAAGTGATGAAACTTTAGGAGACCCCAAGCGATAGATCTTAAGAAGACAAGTGATGAATCATTAGGAGACCCTAGGCGATAGATCTTTAGGAGACCCCAAGCTATGGATCTTTACGAGACCCCAAGTGATGAATCTTTGCGAGACCCCAGGCGATAGATCATTAGGAGACTCGCAAGTGATGAAACTTTACAAGACCACAGGCGATATATATTTAGGAGACCCCAAGCGATGAATCTTTAGGAAATTTCAAGCGATAGATCTTTAGGAGACCCCAGGCTATTGATCTTTAGGAGACCCAAGGCTATTGATCTTTAGGAGACCCCAGGCGATAGATCTTTAGGAGACCCCAAACGATAGATCTTTAGGAGACCCCAGACGATAGATCTTTAGGAGACCCCACACGATAGATCTTTAGGAGACCCCACACGATAGATCTTTAGGAGACCCCAGACGATAGATCTGTAGGAGACCCCAGACGATAGATCTTTAGGAGACCCCAGACGATAGATCTTTAGGAGACCCCAGGCGATAGATCTTTAGGAGACCCCAGGCGATAGATCTTTAGGAGACCCCAAGACGATAGATCTTTAGGAGACGGAAGCCTTTAGATCTACACGAGACCCCTAGTGATGAATCTTTACGAGACCTCAGGCGCTAGATCTTTACAAACATCAAACATCCAACAGTTAAATCCTTAAAAATAACAGAAATATATTAATATGGAAAGTATATCGATTGATGAACAACATGGTTTTGTACCTTAGAGATCCATAGTCACAAATCTTCTTATGTGTCTTTAAAAATGAACATATAACTGGGACAATCAATAACTAATGGATGTCATATGTACCTAAACTATGAGAAGGCTTTTGATCATGTTCCTCTAAAAAGACTATTAGTTAAGCCATTTGGAATATGCAGGGAGCATCTACAGTGGATTGAAGACTTTCTAAGTTATTTATTATTATTTTATATTTTTTGAGGCTATGCAGTTCTGGAACTTTTCACTGCGACCTATACGATCTATTGTGATTTGCCACCAAGTTAAAGCATCTCTTTTAGCCAGAGACAGCTACCAAGAAGCTCAAAACATTTCTTTAAACTTTAAGAGATTGGATTTCCTCTGGGCATATTATATGTTGACCACATGAATACTATGTTTGTGGATAAGAGGCCCAAATTCACATAGAAGGTATTTCGGTGTTTCATGCTCCTGATTGCAGTGTCTGCAAACATCAGTGTCAATTAATTTCATATGAAATTGGTGTCTGTTGAGTTTGCATTGTCCAGTTAAGGCTCTTACGATAGCACGGGTCTTTGCCTGCTAAGTTCTATTAACTCAGCACTCCATTTGTTCGAGTAACCTTCTATCGGCATGCTCTTATCCCGATTCGCCGAGAAGGCCTTCCTTAAGAATTTGCAAAGCATGGTTTCTAGGAATGTCACAGAAAGGTTCTGGTCCCATCTGTTGGCCCTGTGTCCCTGATCTCAATAGTTCATCAGCTTTTTCTGCTTTTTTTGTTGCAGATTATGCCGGAATGACCTGGTACCCACATTTAAGAACAAATATATTCTTTTGACCCAGGTTCATCATAGCTTCAAAATAACCAAAAAGACTATTATATTTGAACTATAATAAGAATCTTTACAAAAACAAGAAATGCATGCAAGCAAGCAAAATAGGATTACAAAAAGTATATAATATATCAATGGTGGCTGAATGGTACCATTTAGATTAAAATTAATAAAATAAATTTGGTATAAATAAAAAACATCGATTGAAGGTCTTTTCATAACAATACAAATTATATAAACAAACAGGCAGCCACACATCAAGATACCAAAAATTGGCAAATTTTCTCAAAAGACTGTAAATCATATGATAAGCAATACAAAGCTGAAAGTAGTTTGGATAGAAATTAGAACAGAATTATTATTAATATAAATTTGTCAAATTAGTATAACTTGACACTTCCATGTAACAATCCTGACATTTCTGAATATGACATTAAAAATTCTTTGTCATCGGTTATTCCTTGGTTAGATAATTATAATTTAAAAATAAATCTTGAAAAGACTAGATTCATGACAAATAATGAACGATCTCTAAAAATTGATTATAAAAAATTTTGACTTAAGTGAAGTTGAAAGTGCCAAATTTCTAGGTATTATGATTGATTGTAGATTAAATTGGAAATTTCATATAGAAAGTGAGTAGTGTGGCCTATGTGTTATTTAAATTGTCTTCTTTATTGAACTCTGATGGCCTGCTTACTACATACATAAATATATTTGCATGATATAGCTGCGTCAATTCTGAGATATGGTATCATCTTCTGAGCGAATTCTACTGATAAAGACATAGCATTTAAAATGCAAAAAAGATGCATAAGAACTATGTTTAGTTTAAAAATAACGGACAGCTGTAAACCGTATTTCTTAAAACATAAAAATTCTGACACTTCCGTCTATGTACATTTTTGAGGTTTTACTATTTGTAAAAGATAACATGCACCTTTTTGTTAGATGACAGATGTTATAGATGGTAATAGACGCGATAATAGTAGGTAGTGCATGATAAACTCGAGATCAGCTCTTATGGGAAAGAACATATTCTGTATGGCCCCTCGAATGTATAATAGACTCCCGACACATTAAAGAATTATATTATAACTTATATAACAACAAAATTAAAAATATATTATTAGAGAAATGTTATCATAATGTATCGGAATTTTGAAATGATTAATTTTGAATTTTTATTATGTTTTTTTTATTATTATTACTATTAATTCTATTTTATTGAATTGAAATTATATGAATTTGCCATGTTTCATTATTGAATAATAAGATTTTTGACTTGGAATTTGAATAACCTGATGAATTTGTATGCCCATGTTAGCACAACATGTTATGTACCCCTCAAATCATAACATCTTACTTACACATATTGTTACAAATAAAAATTTTCTTTCTTTCTTTCTTGATCTATGGCTGTCTGAAAGATTTTTTTTACACAAGTACTCAATGAAAATTTTCATTACAGTTGGAAAACCCCTTACACTTAATATATACCTCAAAATACAAATCATAAATTATAAAACTCATTTGTAATAAAAAGGATGTTCTATTTGTTTATAGGAATGCTATTCATTTCATTACACAATTCCTTTGATTAATTATTTCGCTTATTTCTATGCATTTTTTTTCTCTCTCTATAAATGGAATCTCTTACTAAAGTTTTCACAAATCAATGTAAGAAATTTCTGCAAGATGATGAAAACCTATATATCGGCAAATGTACCTTTAATACCAATTAATGAAATGTAAAATTTAAATGAACATAAAATTATTATAATCAGTTCATTTTGGTTAATACATTGGGCCATGATCCATAACGTGGTCCCAGTGCGGATTGGAGAGTGGATTTAAGTATATAAAACATAAATCGTTGAAAAGAAGGAAACCGAAGAGGTTACCTTCATCAGCAAAACTCAGAAGAGAAGTGGTTTTCAAGGGTTTATTTTCTTTTTTCTCCCTTTCATGACTTATTAACGGTGGTGGCGGCGGCTCCGGATCTACTTCATCTTCATCATCAGCGCAAAACATCCGCCGTTGTATTTTTTTTGGTTTCCGAAATAATGACATCTTTGCAACGCGTCTCCAGATCAAACGGTAAAGACTTTTTCCAAGTCTTAGAAAACAACTAAGGGCATTAAATTGGTTTTCAGACACGGTAATAAAACTGTACAAGAGATTTATAAATAAGTTACTACAATTTTTCTGAAAATCACAATTTATTTTTGTTCGAACTGAAACCAACCATCAAGAACCTAAAATACAGAAGTAGGCAGTGTTGCCAACTCGGATTTTGAAAAAGGCGTAGGTCCGATGAGAAAATTACGTATAATTAGTAAATTTTGGATATGAAAAGTACGTAGATCTACGTACTTTTTTCTGAGTGAAATGAAGAAGTTAGGTGAAACCGAATAAAATGAGTATTTTGTTATACAATTTGTTTAAGAACGGGAGATAGAACAAAGAGTTCTTGGAGAAGTCGCTGCATTGGAAGCATTTACCATGCTGTGGTAGACATTTACCATCAGACACAGACACTGGTGGGTGTCAATTCTGGATGGTTCTCTTAATTTAAAACTAAATTTAACATCAGTCTCTCCTTTTCATTCTGTATAGAGAATGACAAGGATAAACTGTTGTTAAATGGGCTAGTTGACACTTTTTGGAATTATGTTTTAAATTGTTAATAATCGTTCTATCGGATCGAAAAATAAATGTATTATACAAAAACGCTATTTAGTCAATAGACTTATCTATGCTATGACATCAAAACATTTGAAAACAAACTATCGCAAGCACGTAGGAAATAAACTTTATAAGTTAATATTATAAAACCACTACTTCTAATAGATCACATGAAAAATATAGTAGTTATCTTGATACACTTGGTAAAAGACTAGAAAAGTTGTGGTTTAAATTGCCAAGAGAAATAAACATACTTAGACATGAACATATGTTTAAAACTTGCTAAATCCTATAATTTTATCGACTGAAAGTCATTTCTTTTTGCAAAGATAAATTCGATGTGAGTAGGTACTCATTGATAATATTAAAAGTTACAAATACAATTTTTAATGTTATGAATGTACTTACTAAGTCAAAGAATTTTGTCGTTTCTGTTTTCACAAATCCTGCGGCCAGCATTAATTTAGTCAACAAAACCAATAACGGGAACCTTTTCTACAAGATTTATTCTCTTATAAGAAATAAACATTGGTATAGTTTTTAAGTAAAGTAACGGAAAATATTCTTCTTTATTCTAGTGAATTAAGTTATTTTACAAATTTGAAAAAAGTAAGAAAATACGTAGATTCTTGGACTGAAGACTTAATTTTTTATTTAACATTTGTATCTCCTTTTCGTTTTATATAGAAATTGACAAGGATACACTGTTGACAAATATAATTTTTGGTATAGAGAATCATGCCAGAATCGACACCTTAGTCAGAGACTATGGACGTTCACTCTACACATAAGTACGTTCGTGAGAATCAATTTGTAAAGGCAGAAACATATTAACGTGTCAGAAGCACATCTCGGTTTCATACATTTATGCGGGATTTACACTACCCAATTTTAAGGGACTTGCCCTGATTAAGGCTGGTGTAATGTGAGTTAGGGAATAAGAAACCCGATCAAGGATGATCGGTGCGGTGTAATAATTGCTTACCCTAGCTAGCATCTCTTATCAGGGTGATGATGACGACATTATTTTATCTAGTGCTGATATAAAGAAGTAAATGAACGATGCAAGTGTAAAAGTTTAAATGCAAACTTTAAAACTTTTTAAAGTTCAAGTCCTTTCTCGGCTAGGAATCAAGCCCAGGCCACCTTCGTAGCAGGCGAGCTTTCTACTACATCTGAACCATTGATGCTTGTAGATAAAATGTGAACTTTTAATAACAATTCACATTAAAATGTCACAAGTTCTAGTTGAACGATTTTTTTTGGAGCGATTCGATGTAAGGTGTAATAGAAGTTTCACATTAAAAAAATTGAAGAAATAACTTTATTTTTCGTTTTAATGAGGTGGTAATCTTTTTGTTGAGATTCCACATTCTGTAAAAAGAAATACAAGTTAAAAACAAAATGGAAGGTTAATACAGACGAGGTTTTCAGTGTCTTAATGCTTACACATTTAAAGGGTTGTTGGTTGATGTTAATAGATAATATTGTGGGATATTTCGAGATGTTTTCATCTAAGTATTATTATACACATAATACAGATTATAAATAGATAAAACATGATTTGCAAAAATGAAAACTATTCTTTGCAACCTTTTCGTTACATTACAATTACAATCGAAGAACAGTCAGATCAGATGATGAAGAGTTTAGCTGCAATAATAAAATCAACAGAAGATATTAAGATGAGCTTTGCATTGCAGCGTTATTCTATAAAAATAATAATAATACATATATTTTTTGTTACTAAGCCGAATAATCGATTAGTTCAAATGAAATTTTCCTCGATTCTGCACGGACACACGTCACGTCATCGCCACATCCTTATTACTCCGCCATTTTAGTTTCGCACTGAAGTTGTGCGTTTGCTCTTGGTAAGTTTTGACTTTTATTATCCGTTTCTAACGAAATAATCTTTAATTAATAGTTCTTTATTCTTAAATTTTTGTTTAAGTATTGCTTCTTTAACATCCACATTTCTATTATTTTCGATATATTACAAATTATCTCTAACAGGCTGTCAATTAATAGAAGGCTTTCGTTTTCAGTCCTTAAATTTCTCCGAAGTCCCTACTACACTCTCCAAGATGGGTAGGGAGGACAAGGCTACCTGGAAGTCTAACTATTTCACCAAGATTATTGTAAGTATTCACATATAAATTTACTATAGCAAAACTTGCAAAGTTAACCTCGAAATGTTACGTTTATTTTAATGTGTTAATTTTTCTTGCAGCAATTGCTGGACGAGTACCCAAAATGTTTCCTAGTGGGTGCAGACAACGTTGGTTCAACCCAAATGCAGCAGATCCGTATTTCGCTGCGTGGACACAGCATTGTGCTGATGGGCAAAAACACCATGATGAGAAAAGCTATCAAGGACCATCTGGAGAACAACCCAGCTCTAGAGAAGCTGCTGCCACACATTAAGGGCAATGTTGGCTTCGTGTTCACCCGTGGAGATCTTGTCGAAGTATGTACTTTTAATTTTATTCTATTATAATTTGTAAACCGAGTTTGAAGACTGATCCCTAGTCACTGTTCGTACTGTAATTCTACCGTTTCACATATTTTAAAAGCAGTATGTTCATATCATGCTCTTTGTGGGATGAACTCTTGTCAAGTTCATTTAAAGCAAATAAGTAAAGCCTTGTGAAGTGCTGGCGTAACTTTGTGTCGCGAAAGGGAAATTTAAATCTGCATAAAATTGTTATTAGTTTCTGGTTTTACACTTATCCATACACCAGTTTTCAATAACATTTGTTAGTTTTCAAAATAACAAGTGTTCTTACTAGGGCTTAGATAGTAAACATAACTTGAATCAAAATTAAAATCTATTGACTTGTCAATAGTGAATCCCAATCCCAAAGATAGGCTTATTTGTCTTAAGTTTCAAAAAAAAATATTTCATTGGTATAATTATTTTTTTCCTATTATATATTTTTTACATAATTTACTATTACAAAATGTCTGTTCTAATACCAAAGAGTGTAACATTAATTCTTTGGCTTCGCTTTCAGACAAAATTAATTCTTTAAATTTATCCTAGTGTTATATTCTTCATAATAGGTATTGCACTGGCATTTTAAAGATACATATTTTATTTCTAAATGTGATTTATCCATGATAACTAAATTATATTGTTTTTAAACAATAAAATTTTACAAATAGCTGCCTATCATTAGACAATATTTGTAAAACTTTTTATGAAGTTGATTATATTCTTATTTCTAAACAAGTTGACTGTAAACACTGTCTCTGAAACTTGGCTGTCTTACTAGGGCTAATATAGTAAACATAAATTGAATCAAAATTAAAATCTATTGACAGATAATGAATCCCAATAATGGAAATCATGCAGATATCATTTAATCCTTGTCTTATTTTGTAAGTGCTTATGTCTACATTGGTGTCAATTCTGACACGATTCTCTAAATCTAAACTTAAATTTGACAACAGCTTATCCTTTTCATTCTCTTTATGGAATGAAAGTTAAGAGATTGATGTTAAATTTAGTATCACACCAGAATCGACACCATAGTTATATTATTTAATGGTATTAGGTCCGTGACAAGCTACTGGAGAACAAAGTCCGTGCTCCTGCCCGTCCTGGTGCCATTGCCCCGTTAGCTGTTGTCATTCCTGCTCACAACACTGGCCTTGGACCTGAAAAGACTTCTTTCTTCCAAGCTCTTTCTATCCCCACCAAAATTTCTAAAGGTAATTACAGTCGAAACTGGGTACAACTACAGTGTAAACCCTATATAACGACACTAAAGGGACTACATTTTATGGCGTTATAGAGTTATCGTTAAATGGAAAGAAGAAAAATCAGAATTATGAAAAGAAAAAGCTAATTTCAAGCTAGTAGTTATGTACATAAAAAAATGTTCCTATTTGAACGCTATTGGGTATGGTTTTGACTGGAACCTTGCCAATTTGTTGTAATAACCGACACGTCGTTATCAACAATGTTGTTATATTCGGTTTAACCTGTATTTTATAATATATTGATTACATAATATTATGTCTATGCTAAAGAATCATGTCAGAATTTACACCATTATCAGTGACAATTCTGACATGATTCTCTAACTTAAATTTGCCAATATTTTATCCTTGTCAATTTCTATACAGAATGATAAGAAGAGACTGATGTTAAATTCAGTTATAACTCCTACATCACTGACATGCTTCTCTAAACATAAACTAAATTTGCCTTCTTAGTCTATCCTTTTCATTCTCTATAGATAAGAACATAATATTGTCAAAATTAGTAAGGTTTAGGAGAATCTGGCTGATTTATGTCTTAAGTGTCAAAAAATTGTAACCTATTCGTAAAAATTAATGATATTTATTTACAAAATGTCTGTTCTAATACCAAAGAGTGTAACATTAATTCTTTGGCTTCGCTTTCAGACAAAATTAATTCTTTAAATTTATCCTAGTGTTATACTCTTCATAATAGGTATTGCACTGGCATTTTAAAGATACATATTTTATTTGTAAATGTGCTTAATGCTAATTAAACTTAATTGTTTATAAACAATAAAAATTTAAAAAAAGGTGCATATCATTAGAAAATGTTTGTAAAACTGTATATGAAGTTTATTATATTCTTGTTTACAAACATGTTGACTGTAAACACTGTCTCTGAAACTGAGCTGTCCACACTTGTCAGTTATTGGTAGGATGTAGCCCAAAGAGGTCGTGTTGCTCTGTGCTACAAACGTTAACGACATATAGTCCAAGTACAAGGATCTTTATGAATGCGGCGAAAATTAGAACTAACGCTGCCCTCTTTGTAAATGTCATATTTTTTGTCATTTACGTAGACAGTGGCGCCCTCCCTGAACTGTCACTCTCATTCAAAAAGATGTTTGTCGCACTGGAAGTAGTTTCATAAGAGTAAAAAAAAGGAAAAGGTAGTGTGGTCGCAACTACTTCTTAAAAAGAAATTATGTATTGATATACCGACAGTGGAAAAGCAAAATAGCATCACTTTGGTAAAGCTTAAAATTAACATTAACCAAAAAACTAAAAAAAAATTAAGCAGCACCCAAGTGTAATTTTGCCACTGTTGATAAGATGAAAATTAGTGAATCATACCTTTTGCATTTAATAACTTTTCAACACCACTTTTAGTTGTTTGATGAAGTTAATCAAGTTATTTCAAATTGAAAATTTTTAGTTCATCTATGTCTACTTCTGTTTGTGACAAATTCAGTTCAGCTGCAGTTTCAGAACAAGTTTTTTTTTATCTATATATTTCTTTAACTGTATACACAGATGATGCAACATTGTTTCTAAACTGTTTAAATGAATATGCGGCCTGACGTTTTTCAGGTACTATTGAAATCATCAACGATGTGCACATCTTGAAGCCTGGTGACAAAGTGGGAGCTTCTGAAGCCAGTCTGCTGAACATGTTGAACATCTCTCCCTTCTCGTACGGTCTTGTTGTCAAACAGGTATTGCATCTATTTTTATATTTTACTGAAGTACAGAATTTTTCCTTTAAGGATGTTGTTTAACGTACAGGCCACGATCCGAGTGCAGCTCTGAGCAATGCGCTAGTGTTTGAAAACACGCTAGATTACACAGATAGCTCCAGCATTAAAAGTGAAATGTAACATAAGAGCTCACGGAGAGGTTTTTTACCGCACCCGTCGGCCGCAGAACTGTTTTATTTGAAAACTCACAAGACCGCAGTTTTCTGCTCGTGCCGTGAATTTGCTTTTGCATTTTACCTACAATTCCACTTCTACGCAATTAGAAGCGCCGCAGCAGGCGCTGAACAAAATCGCGCCGTGATCTCTTAGCCTTATAGCTCAATATCACTTGGTCGTTATCCCCTATTCGGGTGCACGAAGGACATTACTCGAAGCAATATTATCACTGGAGTACGAAAATTTTTGAAGTGAGTGACTGTGGGTAACGAAAACTACTTGTTATGGTAGACTGGACTCCGTTCATTTACACTTATGGCGCGATTACACTTGCTCGTTAGCCCAAATACTAGTGCCAATGGATTTCGGGTAAACGACTAATTGTAAATAAACAGTTGAGTACGCCCTGGTTCGGGTACTTACCCGACCCGTATATTGATTCGGATGCCCGAATTCGAGTAATGTCTTTCGTGCACCTGAATACAGGCTCACGACCAAATGTTATTCAGCCAAAATTCCATTGGCACTCGTATTCAGGCGAACGACTAAGTGTAATCGCGCCATCTGTCTTTCATAAAACCCGAGACTTCTAGCTAGCATTCTTCCAAAGTGTTGAGTACAGTTTGCTCTTTTTGTGCACTCTGATAATTTACCTTTGGTAAATAATATGCACTGGTCACTCTTAATGATCTGTCTTTATGATTGGTCATCTGTACTAATGCAAACAAAATATTTTTTTATTGAAATTATATTTCTTATATTGCATTGTTTAAGAAAATATCAATGTTTGTTTATTTCATTTAGTTACATTTTATTTGATATTGTTGGAAATATATTTTTCTTTTCTCTTTTGTGTAAATTACTTGAATTGTTTATATTTTTACATACGTCACTAATATGCTATGGATATTGAGTATCCCCTTTTTAAGCATTTTATTTGTATTAGGAGATACTCGCTCTTTCGTGAATTTTTATATTGAACTTTACCATAAAACAATTATTCAAGACAAGTTTCAATTGATCCCGCCCCCGTAGCATGAGCACCACAATTTACATTGTATCACGTCTCATATGGCGTCCAACTGTCACTCAACTGGAGTTTAAACTCCAAAGTATTTGACACTTGAGCACGAAAAAAAACGCGTCACATATTGCGGTCCTCATGCCAGGGAAGAAGCCATCAGACATTAACTATTTAAAGTATTCAACTATAAACTAACTGAGATTTCTAAAGTCGCGCGAACATAACGTTTATTCCGTCTAACAGGTGTACGACTCTGGCACCATATTCGCGCCAGCCATCCTGGACATTAAGCCTGAGGATCTCCGCGCCAAGTTTATGGAGGGAGTTGCCAACGTAGCAGCCGTCTCCCTCTGCGCCGGATACCCGACGCTCGCCTCGGCGCCACATTCCATCGCCAACGGGTTCAAGAACCTGCTGGCTATCGCTGCCGTCACAGAGGTCGACTTCAAGGAAGCCACCACCATCAAGGAGTTCATCAAGGTAATTTTATCGCAAGTTTGCAAATTATCAAGATAATTTTTTTCACAGATAATTAATGTATGCAATGAGTGTTTTTTTTTTAAATTTAGGTATTATTTTCATTTAAGTGTGATGAAATCACATTTAAAATTCTAATTGATAATAAAAATAAATTCTAAAAGGCATGCAATAAGAATAATAGTTTGGTTAATAAAAAAATACATTGATCACATAGATCATCATCTCGTAGTTTTCGCCAATAAAGGTAATGGGACTTCATCCTCATCATCCAAGTTAAAAACTGTATTTATGTTTTGGTTTTAATGCCTGTTTCTGGTTGTGTGCTTTTCTATCATAGTTACATGTTGATCAATGATAATTATCAATATGTAAACATAGACCAGTTGTATATAAAAATAGTTTTTTAGAAATACATAATTACTAGCTGATCCAGCGAACTTTGAACCGCCATAAAAAAAAATTAAAAAATCATTGTCCAGCGGACAAAATTGTGAATCTAAACCATTCTCAGATCCCCTTGAACACACAAAAAATTTCATCAAAATCGGTCCAGTCGTTTAAGAGAAGTTCAGTGACATACACACTCACAGAAGAATTATATATATAAAGATATTTGGTCATTCATTTGTTATTTTTAGGCTTCTTACTGGTCCATTGAGATGTGATTATTTATATGCAAAAATGGAGACTCATCTGACAGTAATCAAAAGGTTTATTTGGCCCTGGATTAGAACCCTGAATAGCAATAACAACATTAGATTGAAATAAAATTTTATTGAAAATGTCTGTTCTAATACCTGTGAGCACCAACACTGGCTCTCTGGCTTCGCTTTCAGACGATAATAATTCTTTAAATTTATCCTAGTATGGTATTGCTATGAGCACATTGTACTGGCATTTTGAAGATACAACCTTACCAATTTAACCAAAATAGTAACCTACTTTTAGACTGACCAGAGACGGAAGCACTAATTTTGACAGGTCCGTAATTGCATCGTCAAAGTTTCTATTAAAACTAAGCAGTGCCTTACCGGTCGAAAGAATAAACTGGCTCCTCCAATACACAATTTGACGACACGATACGATTACAGAGCTGTCAAAATTCATGCTTTGATCACTGGATCTACAAAATCAAATCGTTTATAACGGCCATTAATTTGTTCCAGGATCCATCAAAGTTCGCGGCGGTTGCAGCCGCCCCCGTGGCCGCCGCCCCGGCCGCTGACAAGAAGGTGGAAGAGAAGAAGGAAGAAAAGGAGGAGTCTGAGAGCGATGACGACATGGGCTTCGGTCTGTTCGACTAAGTCCCGTATCGCTCGCTGGCCTGAGTGGTTGTCATCACCCACTGCGACGGAGGCCGTCAACGCCGCCGGGCTGGACACCCATATGGCGGCGGATGTGTCTTAACGCATTGTGTGCTTGTCAATAAACTCTTTATCATGAAAAAATATGCTGTTTATTTTTTAATCCACTACACTACCCCCTCCCTTTTTTCGATGATACGAATCTTAATGGCTCAATTACATGAGGTCGTTAGCCCGTATTCGGGTACACGAAAGACATTACTCGAATACGGGCGTACGCAACTGTTAATTTACGCTTGGTCGTTTACCCGAATTCCATTGGCACTCTAAGGCGTTGAGCAGACGACGGGGCGGGGCGGGCATTTTGTCCGCGAAGCAATAAAGACCGTGTCTGCCCGTCGATGTCTGCGGCTGCCCGCGCCGCGTACACAAAGCACACGACGGGCAGAGGCGGTCAGTTCAGGACGTTCGTTCTAGTGAATAGTCCATCACTAATAAGCGCGTGGCGCGGACTGAGCTGTCCGCCCCGCGCCGCCCCGTCTGCGTTACTGCATATAAACTGGTTTGTATGATCCACGGCGGGCAGCCGCGGACATGCCGCGCCGCCAGTGCCCGCCGGGCACCCAAGGCGCGGTCTTTTTGCCCTCTGTGTGCGTTTGTAGTATAGGATTCACTTTGTCCTATTATTCGCGGCGAAATTGACCGGCCCCGTCGTCTGCTAAGCGCCTTATTCGACCTAACGACTAAATGTAATCGCGCCATCAGACTTGGACCCTTTTAGACACCAAAATAATATTAATTTATTATAAATAAAAAATAAATAAACATAAAATAATATTATTATAAATATTTGTGACTGACGTTACATAGGCCTAAAGAGTAAATTCTCTCGTAGAACTACAATCAACAACGCGTAGTAGATTCGCGGTCGCTGCATGGGGAGAGTTTACCATTAATGGGGTGTACTTCTCGACAGAATGCCATAGTTGGAGAGATGGCTGGTCTCACTTGAGGCAGCAGTGAGACAGACGGGCGGGCGTCGCCCGATAAGATTATTATGCTCGGGGACTTCAACGCCAAACATGGCGTGGGGATCCTGATCACAAACCGCAAGAGAGAAGCGGTACTTGACTGGGTGGTGCGTCTAGGGCTGATTATAGCCAACAAGGGCACGGAATACACGTGCATGAAGCCGCGAGGCGGTTCCGTAGTGGAGCTAACCTTCGTGACGCCCTTCTTTGTCCCAAGAGTTTATGACTGGAGGGTGCTATGGGATATAGAGACATTATCGGACCATCAATATATTCGGTTCCAACTCTCTCCCCCAGCACATAGACAAACGCAAGTAAGTCAGGAGACGCACGCACTTCTCGCGCTGGGCTATTACCAGGATGGACCCAGATAGACTGGATGCGGCAGCATCTAATAATACCTACGCCTGTATGGTCATTCAGGCGTGGGTATTAGATGCCGACGACACTCAGGGAGGTTGATAGACGGGTATCCAAGTTTGGTAGAGCCTTGAGGGTGGAGTGTGGCGCCGCGATCCCACGCGTCAGAACCCCCCGACTAGAACCCAAGTAAGTATATTGGTGGTCGGAAAAATTGCGCGACTCCAGATGGTTAGCCTGGAGGCAAGAACCCTCCTTCGACGCTTTAGACAACGGGCCAGGCGAATACCAGGGGAGGCAGAGAGACTTCAAGAAGCTTACAGAGTCGCCAAAAAGACGTTAAAAGATGAGATTGCCAGATCAAAGATCCAGGCGTGGGAAGAATATCTGGCGGCCTTACCGCATGGTGAGGAGTAGGCTCTAACAGCAGGCTCCCGCCACAGAGTCGTGCGACCAGAAGCTGCCGACACTACCTCCGGCTTTGTTTCCGGGAATGGTACTGGAGATATCTCCGCTAATGGCTCCTCAAGAACTGGCGAACCCGGTACAAGCGGCTCCAGCGATCGCAAGGGAGGAACTTGAGAGGGCTCTTGAAAAGTCAAAGAAAGGGAGGAAGGCTCCAGGGCCTGAAGGCATACCGGGTCGTGTCCTCATCCCGCTGGCATTGAGACACATGGATGAGTACTTCGCCTCACTGCACTAGCCGCGAGTCTGCCCTGGCGACGGGTGGGCTTGCATTGCACAAGCTTCCTAGATGCTGATGTCCCTGATGCTCAGGGGCATCTCCTTTGGATGGAGTCTGCTTGCGGACAATCACCTGCAGGGCGCGGACAGTTAAAAACGGTTGCCGCGACCACACCCACAGTTTCGGCACGCATTGGGGGGACCTCGGTCCCCAGAATGCGTGTCGGGTGATCGGTGCAGGAGAATTGTCTGGCTTTTAATGGCCCTGTTCAGGGCATTACGTAGGGACCTGCTCCTTTCATCCGGCCCAAGAACTGGCTGAAATAAACAGCTCCCCCGGTGGTTGAAGGTTGCGTAAGGAATTTCAAAGACAAAAAAAAGGCGTAGGACACACCAAATTAAAAACTATTTACAGCATAATCATTTAATTCATTATAAGATTTACAATTTCAACATTCAAAAATATCACATTGAATTTCACTACCACTTCAATAAATAGATCAAATTTTAATAAACTTAAGAGCATTTAGTACCTAGCTAAAATATGTAGTAGTAGGCAGTTGCCATATTTTTTCGATAAGACAGCGATAGTCCTATTAATTATAGAGAGACATTTCGAACACCTGTCTAAGTTTCTTGCTTATAATGCAAATACGCAATTGACGCCACCGTTTACTTGGGTTAATTAACCAAAATTTACAAAAACTGCAATAATATACTTTTACAAAATGTGGATGAACATTGTTTAAAATAAGAAATTAATAGAAAGAACCAATGTGGAAATTACTAATTGGATATTTTTTCGCTTGCAAATAACTACCTTGATCCCTAAACATTTGCAGGCAGAAAATGTGTATTACAAAATGTAAACTAAAGTTAAATTCGGTCTAAAATGATGCTGTCACCTGTGTTTGCTAAAAAGAAGACAGAGACAGCATTACCAATGAAATGACAAATTCTAACTAGAATCCAACCAATATCAAGTTTTGCAATGCCAGTCAAAATATTGGTAACAATAAAACCCAAGCACAAAGTACACAGGTATAAGTGATTAGACTGATTTCTATAAAATTATAAGAATACAATTTACAAATATGCAATGAATTTTACGCCACTATCGTTCATTACACAATCAAGAAACTTACACAAGTTAATAGTTATTAAGGATACAAAGTTGGATATTACAAACGAGTAGACGAATGTACATATTACTTAGATTAAAATCCAGAGACGAAGTCGAGGGCTTATTTACTATAGTTACGAGATTGTAATACCAATCCGCTCGATTGTCATACAACGTCTTTCAACACATTTGCGAGAAAACATTATACGTAATTTAAGTAATGAAGCAAATTTTTTCTAATAAGGAAATGACGCCACGTGCGTGTGGTGATAATTAGAACTACATTTTTCGTCTTTTTTTATTTTTAGTATGAAAGTGAGACATAGGTATGAACTAACAGCGATTCCGAGGAGGTTCTAATGAAATTAAAAAATAAACCGTAAAGAATGCGCACGGTGCCATGTATGGGAGAGAGCGTAATGAATTTTACCGCACGCTTTGCTGTATGGCCCGTAATTTTGTATATGTGTACTGCAACCTTCTTAAATGCATTTTTCGAGCAAATGTGTTGAAAAGGATTTTCACAGTATAATACTTTTTTCATTTGGCCAGTCCAGAACCAGGTAATTAGAATGTCCTTGCAACCTTTTGTCATCATTAAATTTAATTGAACTGGTTCATAAATAGGACATCAAATAATTTAAACTTTAATTTAAGTAGGTAATTAATAATTAAAATAACTCACTTATTATATTTATTAATTACCTACCTACTTAAATAACAGGTTAATTACGAAGGTTTAATATAGTCAACGAACAAACCATACTTATTCTTTTTTATATAAATATTTTTATGAAAATATTAAGTAAATCTATTCATACCAAATAGTTAATTTACGTAGGTATGAGTACAGACTAATATGTATTCGTGCACGAAAGGCATTACTGAAATTCGGGCACCCGAAGCAATATTTACACTGGAATACGGGTTGGAAGACGGCGTCGGGTAAACAAACGAAAACTACCCGAATACGGGCGTACTCGACTCCGTTCATTTTCACTTGGTCGTTTTCCCGAATTCCATTGGTAATCGTAATCAGGCTAACGACCAAGTGTTATTGAGCCATAAGATTATATTCCTCTTTGGAGATCATTAACGGCAGCCCTCACATGATGGATAACAAAACATTTCAATTATTTTTAATAGGGTAACTAGTTGAATTTACTTAAACTTAAAGAAGGCAATGAACTTTAATATTATTGGTAAACTAAAGGTGACCGAATCTCAAATTTTGGACCCTTAAAGTAAATTAAAATAAAACTATAAAATATATGATGTGAAAACATCAAATGACGAAGAGGGAACGATTTCACGAACCTTGCTCTTCAGGGAGACAGCAATCCCACTCAGCGCGTATTACCGAACCTCTTAATGCAGATATGCAGACAGGAAAATCAAAACTAAATGCTTTTCTTTTTACAAAATTTGCTCTCAATGCTGAAGAAATAATTCATATCAGCCTAATTAGAACTGTGTGGGAGGAGCAACAAGAAGGTATCTGTGGACCCCTGTCCGCTTCGCCTAGCCACTGCCGGATTTAGGGGAGAGCAACCGGGGCGAAAGCCCCGAGGCCTCCACAAACGGGGGGCCCCCACAATAGAGACTTCGGAAAAAAAAATCTTTCAAATTCCAACTAGTAAACATCTTTTCAGTTCCGTTCGTTAACTCTAAGATTTAATTTCAGATAATTCTTGTTTCCTTTTATATTTATATGTGTTTGTTCAATACTAAGGGAATCTACTTGGTTTACAATAAATTATTTATTGAAAAACACGACTGAACTGAACTTACCCAGTAAAAACCAGACAATACTCCTGCACCATTCACCCAACACGCATTTTGAGTTTTTTTTTAATGCATAATAGGCAAGGCGTTTGACCACAATTTCGCCTGATGGAAAGCCATGATGAGGCCTTAGAATGGAATACGTCTGCATAGAAGATGCCTGTTCACTCTGGCCTTGAAGATGTCCAGATTATATTGGTCCGGGAAAACAGAACTCCCTAACCGTTCGTATAATGAAAGCCGAAGCAAGTCGCATCTTGCGAATGGGAGGAACGTCGACAACATAAGGATGAAATCCCTCGCCGCGCCTGTTCGTCCGGTGGTGGAAAGGGGAAGGAGGGATCAAATTATGTAATACCTCCGCATAAAACCGATAACCGGGGTCCCTAATGCATGTCGGGAGTGCGGGTGATATAGCGGCACTCTCTGTTACGAGATGCACAGACAGAAGAAGCCTGTGCACTCGGTCTGTTAGAAGAATACTTCCTGCATTGTGGTCTCCCCGGAGAATAATATCCGACAAAGGCGTCTAGTTTACCTCCACAGTGATGCGTCTGTGTATTATTATACTAATACTAGCTGACCCAGCGAACTTCGTAACGCCATAAAAAAGGGGCTGGCGGTAGAAGGGTGAAAACAAGTATTAAACATTTACATAGCATGCTACGTGCTATTTTTATGCTATTTGCTAAAATCATTTTTAATTTGATAATTAATAGCTGTGATCTGTAAAATGCCAATGTTTCTTCACTAAAACAACATAACATTTTTTTTAATTTAGCAATTTCCGGCCCACAAAAAAGTAAAAATATTAAACGTTTTTTTCATTAAATGTAGTTTCATTATACTTTACCAAGGCTTAGAACTTGCAGTGGAATTTAGAAATAAATAAATTCAACTTCACATGGAGTCACATTAAATTCCCTCATGAGCATTAGCATGCAGCACGCACGAAAGCCAGCCCTTAGCGCATGGTCTCGTATTTATCGCACAAAAGCAGCGCAGGAGCGAACGCAGCCGATTACTGGGATCGATGCTATAATTAGCAATAACTTATTTTAGTTCTCGAGAGTCCGGAACACCGAGGGGTAGAGGATCACGGATGTCGGGACGGGATCACTTCGGGGTGAGCACCTGGAGAATGGAGTATATCAAGGGTCGAGGACACTTAAGGGTATGGTAACGCAGGGATTGGGGGCACCTGAGGGTGAGAGTTCCTGGGTAAACAGACGAAGTTAGGTTAGTGTTACGGCCGGCCAGGCGCCAGAACGATATATTATTTAAAGTATTTTTTAATTAGACAATACAGTTTAGAGCCGTAAGACGGATTGTGGAACATCATTTGCATATGGCACTGTTTCGTTAACCTTCATCTTACCGGTACCCCGTGTCCCCCATGGCCCGACGCATGTGGCTGTGTGGCGGCTCTCATTAAATATCGTTTACAAAGCAGACTGTATTACCTTAAAAAAAATCAAGAGCGCTTCACTTCTGCAGAAAAATCATGTCACCTCAGTACGTCATTTTGTTATTTTCCGACGTATACGCGAAAGAAGTCGCGGGCATAGCTAGTTCTTTATATCCCGCAAGCGCAAGCTAGCCCGGGGTACGCAACAGTGGCGTAGCGTAGTGGGGGCGGCAGGGGCGGCCCGCCCCGGGTGGCACTTCTTAGGGGGCGACAAAATTTTACAATAATAAAAATATTTCAACCATTTAAATAAGAGGGCGGCAAAATTGTCCTTCGCCCCGGGCGGCCGACACCCACACTACGCTGCTGGTACGCAAACCATCTCATAGCAAGATCACTTCTTCAAATAACTCTTAGAAAACTTTTAGGCTAGCCTTAACATCTTAGTTGCCAAAACTTGTCTGGCTTTTATATTCTTGTCGGTGAGCGAGTATAGTTGCAGCAAGATAAAAGTAAACACTACGTTGACCTGTACATTCATTACTATTATGCGTTGGAATTGTGGCAGCAGTAATAGAGTGCACAACGTGCATCAGTTGAAGCAACAGTGACCATTAGGATAGATTAAGAAGCGTTTGGGACAAAACGTGCACCGGCCATGTTTATTTACACTCAAACATGGCTGCTTGTTAATATTTTTTCATTAAAGTTCAAAGCCTTGAAGTATTTAAGACCTGTGTAATAATACCTTATAAGGTAGGCATAAAACAGGCAACATGGTCATGACGGTCATCATGGTCATTTCAAATTTCAATAAATTATGATGTACATATACGAGTATATAGATATAAAAAACATTACACAAAAAGTAAAGATTTTATAAGCCCAATTCAATATCTGTAATGAATAATTTGCCTTAAATTAGGTAAATTATATTTATCATCTTTATATTATAAATAGACTGATTGAAACCCTGTTTTATAGTATAGATAATTTGGTAAAGAACTATTTAATTACTTTAGTAAAAATGAGCTGACATCCTAGAATATTAATGAACAACAAATTAAAATCAGGGGCAAGAGCTATTAAAGTTTTAAGCCGCCTCACATAAAGTTTATTTAAATGAAGGATCAGATGAATCCTTTAAATGTAGACATTGGTGGAGCTACAGATATTTTCTATAGGGTAGCTGAACTTACATTCATTCAAAAATAAATTTTTAAACTATATGACTCTCGAATTCTAGGTTGGGCATTGCCTCCCCAGTTACAGTAGATTATATAGAATAACAACGAAATTATAGTATATGTGACCATAGGTATTTTTTTAAGAAAACATTAAGAGCCTCAGCTGCGTTAAGCGAGAGCATGAAGCAGACGTCCATCGGGGAGATCCGTTCCGCGGGTGATGCGACGGACGCGCCTCTCGTAGCGCCGTCTGTACAATTTTAATTTTAAACAGTCGATAATGGATTATTTTTATTGATAATAACTACCTAGCCAAAAAACGACGCTGACAAGAGCACAGAAGTCAGCTAATTAAGCGTACCCCTTCGGCCGCGGGGCGGGACCCGCCTCACGCAGCACTGCTCTATGTTAAGACATGAAACTGCACGTGGAGCGGACGCCCGCTCCGTGCTCCCGCTAAACGCAGCGCAGGTTTACAATATCGATAACACACTTGGCTTAATAGTTCGACATTCGAAATTTAATTAATATAGCATTGATTTAAAGAAATGGGTCGAGTATTGCATTGTATATTTGTTTCTCAGGTTTTCACGCACATCACTCATTAAATAAGAGTATTGCACATTCTGACTCTTTCATTCATTTCACATAACCATAATATTACATTATAAACAGTAGTTACTTAATTAGGAGTTTCATTTTCCAGCATAAGTTTAAAAGATCCGTCGGGGTCTGTGCATCGTAAAATACGGAGCGAACTGCCCGCAACAATCGGAGACTTTGGATGAATCAAATACAGTGTTCCATCCATAAAACACCCAGGCCTATTAGTTGATATTCTTTCTATGCCATCCATAACTTCTATGCTGTACCAGCTTATAATAGCATTTGCAGGACCATCCTTCATTACAGGCAAAGTCACAACTTGTAACTTCGTATCAGTTCTAATTGAACCCATACAGAATTTATCAGTAACTGCAGAATATTCCAGAAGAGAAAAATCCATGCTAAAATTTTGTGTTACTTCATATTTATTGATATACTCTGCCACTCTATAGTTTTTGACATTTTTATCATAAACTCTATTATTAATATTTAACCATTCACTGTTAACCACTTGAACAATTAGGTTTATTTTGGCTGGCATAATCAAGCTCCCTCTAAAAACATGGTTGTTGTTTATATCATTGAGTATATCTTTGAGGCGCAAATCTATATCGCCACACATATCCAATATATTATAATACACTGCATGAAATCTTTCATGGCTGAATACTTCAGATCCCCAAGTTTCTCCAACTAAAATGTGAATTTTATGTAAAGGTAGATTGTGAGCTTTAAATACTTTCTTAAAAAACTTTTTATCACAGTCCATTCTTGCATAACAGAACAGTGATTGTACACCACGCTTCAACATTAACAACCCAAATACAGGAAATGGAGACAAGTCAACAATATTGATATGGGACATATCTGTCATTTGTCCCAAATAAACACTTGCCATTCCTATGCAACCTGATATCATTTTCACATTTTCCATGTCATTTAAAAATCTCATTGTTTCTTGTGAGATTCTTAAAATGGGTGTTGTACAATCATTAACCATAGTCAATTTACCCCCATTGATCAAAAATTCTGCATCAATAACTTGATTTTTCTTCACAGTTACTGGTATTTTATCATAAAATACAGCTTGCTGCCAAGCATTGGCCCTAACTTCAGATTTTGGATTTGTAGTAAGAGTTATATGTTTTGTCAAGTACAAATTGAACCACCCAATAAAAAAGTTGATTACACCATCTTCTTTTACTGTCAATTCAACAGTGTATGGTTCAGACCGGCTCAACATTTCTTGAATATCACGATAATCATTGAAATCTACTTTGAAAAGAGACTGGGGTTCTGACATGTATTTTAAGTCTTTCAGTAAACTAACATCTTCACAATCATAAGATTCATCTTCTGTTAGCAAATGAACATCATGAGTTATTTGTAGCCATTTTCTCACATCTGGAGTTAAGCGATACTTTTTATCAAGATATTCAGATTTGGCAGGAATAATAAAAAACTCAGCCTTGTTAGGTATAACCTGAGAATTAGGGATTGTAAAATATTCCCATGCATGGGCTAATGTTTGTAAAATATGTTCACCAAGTAATCCAGCATCAAACAATTCACTTACAATAAGTGATCTTTTTCCACCTATGTCCCTATAGTTCATAGTAGTAGACATTTTATTAACAATAACAATATCATGCTTGTTATTTCCTTGCGTGACACACTCAGCCATCCAAGCCATATGTTCAGATGCCTCAATACCAGTCACTGCAGTTGCTGAGCAATCAGTAGCAAACATTGCTAATATTCCTGTACCTGTGCCTATATCAAGAACACTATCTTTAAAGGGGATAACACTTTCAATAAGGGCATTATAATAAGCTTCATTGCGTATCACATCATTTAACATTCTGAAGTGCCATCGTTCTAGAAGAAGATTTTTAATAGAATTTAAGTTTTTTTCTGCATGTACTGATCTAGGATCTATTTTTAAAGCCTTCTGGAAATGAGCCCAAGCTTCTGTGTAAAAACCAAATTTGTACAGATATCCACCTATGTCATTCAACAAGTTGGAGTTGCTTGGATATACATCAATAGCCTTACCAAAGTTAGCAAATATATCTTCCATTCTACCAGCCCGAGCAAGAACTTCGTTGAATCTCATAAGGGCATTACGAAATTCTACTTCTATTTCATCTTTGAGATTTGGATTTTTATTCAGAGCTACATTGTAGAAATCAAAAGCTTTACCGTGGCTGCTTGTCTCTGTTAATTGCCTAGCCAAATTTAGATAATGTTGAGCTTCCTCCTCCATTTGGATGTGATATTTTTTAGTAGTAAGAAAAAATTAAACTCACATGTAGACCTTCCAAATGCAGAACACCAAGAGATCAGATAATTCAGTGCAAATAGTTGTTAATTCGTTATGTTATTTTAAGTTGTCCTAATTCAATTAGAAAATATTGATACTTCGGAGTATGCAGTGTCAAAAATTCACCGACGCAATTACCGGTTGATTTGAAAAAAATATTAGGAAAACACAAATCAATACAAGCGAACATACACCAGACATCAGAAACTGGTCGCGCGCCGGCGCGAATGAAATCAAACGAACAAAACAACATAGATTTGCTCAATTAAATCATTTAAATCAACCTCCAATAGTGATGCGATGCGAGTTGCTTTTCACTCGAGTAACTCGAGTAGTTTTTATATTACTCGCACTCCAGTAAAATTTTTGACAACTCGAGTGACTCGAAGTACGAGTAAAGTTGACTCGTACCACTCGGGTGGTTTATACCGAGCCGAGTGGGAAATTCAAGTTGTGACTAGTTTACCCGCTGTAGGTTCTCTATAAAATGACCTAGAAATATGTTTGTGTGAGTTGTTACTGTTTTGGGGATGTTTAATTAACCGCTGCTCCCTTCTAGCGGAACGGAATAATTAAACGACGATACGTCAACTTATCAGCACTATATTTGGAAAATATTCACCATTATAAAATACAATTTGTACGGACGAAATTTTTATCTGAAGTCTATTTTTAGAATGACAATTAAAAATTCAACAGAAAATATCAAAAAGAACTTAATTATAAAACTTAATTTCTAATGTGCCAGTGCCTACGGAATGTCCATAGACACTGGCTGTATGGCGACATGGACCAACTTTTAAGCGGTGCAAAGTCGCCACACTGTCATAAATAACCAAATTATGATTGAGTGTTATTAGTAAGTGGTGAAAATAAGTAAAATTGCAAAAAAGCAATTGGGTGGTAATTATTTGACAAAAATTTATACCAAAAAACCGTTACTTGTAAGTTTAGCAAAAAAGGTACAATTATTATGGTAATACAAGTAACTTGATTTCTCACATGAAAAATAAACATCCAGTTCAGTATAAGGATAGCAGTGGTGAATGTAGTTCGTCACAAGCATGTTCTTTGAGTGAAGAAAAATCATTTGTGTTCGCGTTCGAAAATTTTGGTCACTCAAGTTTATATTCAGAGTGACTCGAGTCAATAAAAATCACTCGAGTTTTATCTTCACTCAAGTGGCATTCATGTGATAAAGTTACCGAGTGACTCGAGTGAAAAAAAAAACTGGTGTCCTATCACTAACTCCAATGATGTGATGCGAGTGGGAAATAGGAAGAAGGAGCCATAGACGTAGGATTTGGCTATGGAAAAGTATGGAAGGAACATGGAACGGTACGCAAACGAATCGTAAAATACGTATAGTATACTCGATAAGCGAATATACTAAACAATACAATAAATGCCTTATGTTTTGATAGTGTATTTTATTAATGTTTTAAACAATTCCTTTGTCTATAGAGTTGCCTTTCAAGACATTTTTCATATCGATGTTTTCATTTCAAGACAGAGTTAATTGTAGGAGATATGAATAATATAATTTAAAATGATGAAATATTATATACATGTTGCATTATATGTTTATTTGAAGCAATTGAATGTTGGTCTGTAAAACGTGATAAATATCCGAAAATACTTGGGTTATTTCAAGCACATACATAATTTACGGGTATTGAAAACGCTTAAAATACAATAAAAAAAACACGACTGCCGTATAAACAAATGGAACTGAAGAGTAAAATATAAATACTCTTTTTCGGATAGGAGTATGTGTTTTTAATGCCGTTGGAGCAATGTTTTGTAACGAAAATTATGTCATTAACAGCACCCCAACTTCGTTGAAAAAAAAATATACCAACATTTCATTCGCCTATTCGAAAAATAATATTTATTTTTTACTTTTTAGTTCATTTTATTAACGGCAGCGTGTTATTTTTTTTATTAGGTTTATTTATAATTAGCTGCTGTTGCCCACGATTTCACCTTCGTGTAATTTGTTTATAGGAGAACCTTATTTATAGGTGCTCAAGTAGCGTGGTAAATAAAATGGACACCTATTCATTCAAATAAGTCTAGCCGTTTAACAATAGAGGTAACAAATACGCACAAACTTTCACATTTACAACATGATATGTAATGTGTGATATCCCACCAATATTAGAAAATTGTCAATGTCATGTCATAAATCACTTTTGACGTGACAACGTCTTAAATTAGGTTGCGGCTGGGAGTCACTTATGAAAAAGTGTAACGCTCGGTAACGTTACGATGAGTCTCTCGTGTTAAGTTTACATGTACAATGTTTTAGTAAACAAAATATATTTCTATAGTTAAAATTTGTGCAATTCTTATTTTCATTCAATTCCTTGTTCCTATTGTGCAATTTAATTATATTCATATCAATAAATATTCTACCGAGAAAAAGACGTTGTCACGTAAAATCTTCGCCCGTAAAACCGACTTTACAGGCAACCATTTTTTATAGAATATCGAAATATCTTCACATAAACACTTGTGTTTATAAAGATACAATGAGCCTTGGGGCAGCACTATGCAAAGGCACCGTTTTAGTTTCCCAGTAATTAGGTATACAGGTTTTTTTCGAAGGTATCCAATCTCCATAGGTTTCAGTGCTCAGACCTCCGCGCCGATCACCCTTACTCTCTAACTCATGCTAGTCATGGTCACGGTCCCTTAAAATTGGGTAGTGTAAATCCCGTTTATGGCCTCCACCCCACACGTCTAAATCCGGTCCTACTGGCAACACAATAGAATTCAAAATTTCAAATTGTCGATGACAAATATTTCGCGCTATGAACGCTGAAAGTTTTGAACGCCGAAAAGCCACATTAGTTTTTCTTAGTTGTGAAACTGTTATGAGAGAAAAATCAGCAGCAGAGCTTATTAGTTACTTGTATTAATGTCTCATTATTTGTACACTGGTTTCCTGTCCGGCTGTTGGATGCGTTTCTTGCATGTTTCTTCAGTACCTTCATGCGGTCACATAGTAAGGTAAGGTAATTGCAATGTAATGTTTATAGAGGAAAGTCTGCTTAGGGCTCTTAACACTGCTGAGGAGCATTAGAGTGTCGTGACTTGGCTCTGCAGAACGAGTGTGTCGAATCCATGCTGCTGAGGGGCACTATAGAGTGTGGTGACTTGGCATTGCTAAGAGGCATTCGCTTCATAAACTTGGCCAACTATTAATAATGCATGATTGAAGTTCGTAGCTGATAATAGTCTGGCTCACTCCCTGCACCTTGAGATGAATGTGTAAGGTATACCTATGATTTGTTATGCATTATACCTAGTATTAATGTGACATTATCACAAAATGTAACTATTCTCAGCGGATGTGTTTTACAACTTACCGGGTATTGGGGAGTAGGTACCATGGGGCTTCTATGGTTCTTCACAGCTGGATGAGTGATCGAAGCCCATCATGTGGCTGTAACAGTGGCGTAGCGTGCCTTGGCACGGCCCCGTATAAAAATTGTTTGGGGGCCCTTAGGAAGGGTAAAGATATCTCACAAAAAAAGTATGCATAAAATTAAAAGAAATATTTATTCATCATAATTATCTATCCGTCACTTTTCCAAAATTTTTATAAATAATCCAAATTAAATATACGCGGGGGATGAAGTCACTTGCGTCCGTAGGATTTACCACCTTTTCCTAGGCCCACCCTACACGTGTCCCCTGGGTGGTGCAAAACAAGTGACAACGCTGAGTCTCAGGCGGTGGTCTTAAATAACCTGATCCCCATAGTTTACTCTATGGCGGCTTACAGAAGCCGTGAGGATTAAATACCCTCAGAAAGTCTGTGTGCAATGTTCTGGGGACACATTGCAACTATCTACCCAACCTCTTTTTGTATGATGAATTCGAGTAATATTTTATGTGATTTGCCATGGCCCCCCGGCTAGCGACCGGTGCTCACGGGTACCCGGGCCTGTGAGTGAGAAATATGTTACCGAAGACTGTGAAGTAGTGGGTATCCAGGCTGCTTCCACAGTTAATGCTACTGGTCAAAGTGCAGTTAAAGAGCCAGGCTCGAAAACTATGATGCAGCAAGTTTTTCACCGCAGTTTCTTCATAAACAGCAAAACAAGACATCCCTCCCTTGGAGACCTACAGGAGAAAAATCGCCACTAGCTCCTGAAAATGCTAACAATACGGAACAAGATAATAGTAATTAATTGATTGGCAAACCGTACCAACTCTACGTCGAAGCAAACGAAGGAAACTTAGTGATTCACCATCACCATCACGTTATCACGAGATCCAGACACAGAACCGAATTAGAGAACTACAGTTAGATGAAGGAGAAGATAAACCAGCTAAAACTCGCCAAAAGCAAAATAAACCTCCTCCAATCATGCTTTATGGAATCGAAGACCTAACAAAACTCGGGTCTATTCTAGATAGGTCTGAGTACAGCTATAAGATCATCACTAATAAACAACTACGGATATCGTGTAATAGTGTTGAAGCATATAAACAACTAATACAGCTTGTTAGAGAACATAAGCTTATTGGACACACTTTTACAAGAAAGGATGAAAGACCCTATAGAATAGTGATTAAGCACTTACATCACAGTACTCCTATAAGTGCTCTAAAGGAAGCTATAGAGACTACAGGAAATACAGTTAAAGGTGATATCGTCAATGCTAAATATAGACCAGATAGGATCCCATTATCTACTTTCTTTGTAAATCTAGAACCCAAACCTAATAATGGTGCTGTAAAACAACTTAAATATATATACAACACAGCAGTAGTGATAGAAGACCCAAAACGGAAAACAGTATTCCACAATGTAAACGGTGCCAACAATATGGCCACACACAAAACAATTGCATGCGCCCTTATAGATGTGTAAAATGTGCAGGAAGTCATAAAACTATAGATTGTAAGAAAAAAGATAGAACTACTCCTGCAAAATGTGACCTTTGTCTAGGACAACATCCAGCCAACTATAAAGGGTGTGAAGTATTCCTAGAAATTTATAATAGGAAAAATAAGAAGAAACCAAATGTGACCAATACTAATTTAAAATCAGATCATACTAATGAAAAAGGATATATATATAAAAATAAAACAAGAGAAAATAAGAAATTTGAAGATACCCCCACTAAGAAACTATACGCTCAAAATAGAACCACTGACAAAACCTACGCACAGGTAGTACAGCAAAACGAACCAAGTGACTGTCTAACCAATAAACTAGAAGACTTACTCACAAAACAAGCTGAGAAGCTAGACGCTCTAATTAGCCAAATGCGAACTCTTATGAGTCTGTTAACAACAATGCTTACCCACATAGTAAACAAAAGATTCCCTTAGAATAGCAGCCTGGAACATTAAAGGTCTAACAGGCCATGTAAACGAAGTAGTTCACATTATGAATATGAACATGCTTGATATAGTATTAATATCGGAATCTCACCTGACTGATAGATCTAAACTAAGTATAAGTAAGAATTATTGCATTTATTCAACCAACCATCCAGATGGAACTGGTCACGCAGGTTCTGCAATAATAGTAAGGAAGAAGTTGAAACACCACGTATTGCCGCAATATCAAACAGTACATATGCAAGCCACAACAATACGCGTGCAATGCAAACAAAACGACTTGAATATATCCTCAATCTATTGTCCGCCTAGGCCAAAAATTAACTCAGAGGCGTTCACTTCCTTCTTCTCTACCTTAGGACCAAGATTTATTGTAGGAGGGGATTGGAATGCAAAGCATGTAGCCTGGGGATCCAGCAAGACACTAACAAGGGGTAGAGAACTCAAGAGCTGTATTGATAAAAGACACTTTGGCATACTAACGACTAGACAGCCAACATATTACCCTTTTGATCCACTACGTAACCCTGACTTGATAGATTCACCATCACAGAGCACTACATGAAAATTGTAACAAGTTATGATGGTGCCTCTGATCATGTACCAATCATAGCCACAGTTAGCACTACATTAATCGAAAGGCAACATATTTACAACGCGAATACCGATTGGGAAGCATTTAGAGAGTACATTGACAAGAATCTAGACCTTAGAGTTCCTTTGAAGACGGAAGATCAGTTGGAAGAATAACCGAAATTATACAGACAGCGTGTTGGCTAAGTACACCAGCTAACCAAAGCAAAACTAATAAATATCACAATGTGCCTCTTGCAGTTAGAGAAATGTTACTACATAAGAAAACTTAGAAGAACCTGGCACAATACCAGAAGAATTGAAGATAAAACTGCTTTTAATATAGCATCCGAAAAATTGAAACAATTTCTGAAGGAAGTTGAAAATGAAACTCTTCAGCAACGCCTTGAATCTCTTTCGGCTGGAGGTCGCGAGCATTAAAATTCAATTCAAAATTCAAACTCATTTATTCAGTCTAGGCTGTTACAAGCTGTTGTGAAAGTCAAACGCTACGCCATCGGTTCGTAAATCTACGGCGGGAGACCTTGTACTGAGAAGAACCGGCAAGAAACTCAGCAAGGGCTATTTTTTTCTCCCTGTTTTGTTTCATACAGTGTCGTCAATTGAAAGATGACATCAAAAATTGAATACATGTGTTGATGTCAACTTCCATCACATTAATATTATTAATTAACAAAAGTTAAGTATAGCTAGGAAGAGATGAACTAAATATTCGCTTTCGCTCACTCCTTTGGATAATGGGAAGACACTCGCGTCTCAGTTTGAATAACAAGTTTCTCATTTATAACGCGGTATTAAAACAAATTTGGACTTACGGCATCGAACTTTGGGGTACAGCAAGTAACTCGAACCTAGAAATCCTGCAGCGATTCCAAAACTCAAGTGTTTCGCACCAGTCTGAATGCTCCATGGTTTGTGAAAAGCACAGAAATGCACGACTACTTGCAAAGCAACACTATCAGGGACGAAATAAACGCTATAGCTAAGCGCTATCAGGGCAGACTTGTTCACCATGTTAATAAACTTGCGGTGGCTCTCACTGATTTTAGCAAACACACCAAAAGACTCGACAAAAATTTATATATCTGGGACCAATAGTCCAGTAGGGTAAATCCAATTTCGAGAATGAGGTAAACAGCCGAAGCCAAATCGGCTGGGCAGCGTTTGAGAAACTATGCGATGTCTTCTCGTCCGAAATACCTGAAGATCAAGCTTTTCGAACAGTGCGTGTTGCCAGTGATGACATTCAGAAGTGAGACGTGGTCGTTGACTATATGGGCCTTATAAGAAGGCTCAGAGTTACTCAGCGAGAGATGGAGAGAACTATGCTCGGTGTTTCTCTACATGACCGAATCAGGAATGGGGAAATTCGTAGAACTCGAACAACCGCCATAGTTCAACGGATCGAAAGCTGAAGTGGCAATGGGCGGGGCACGGTTTCGGCGCACCGATGAACGTTGGTCTCCCAAGGTGCTTCAATGGCGATCTTGCACCGGGACGCGCAGTGTTGGTAGACCCCTCATCACGTGGACTACCGATATCAAGCAAGTCGGGGGGACTCACTGGATGCAGCGAGCACTGGATCGTTTTATGTACAGATGCAGCCAACCAACAAATATGGAACCTGTATTCTCATTCACAATTTGACTATGTCCATGATTTGAATATAATTAATATTATTTGACATGGTTCACTGCTTTTCGGTAAAATAAATTGATTCAACTCAGGGTAAACAATTATATAGGAAACTAAAGCTTATTTGCTTGCACTAATAGTATTTATCAAAACAGTTGACCAATGTCCACATTCAATAACAAAATCCTTTTCACATTGGAATGCCTTTTTAAAATAGCTCACTGTAGGGTTAAGCTCTGGTGAAAATCCCAACTGCCCATATTTATTATAACCTGTTGTCCATATTGAATTATCTTCAAGCATTATTGCAGTATGTCTTGAACCACAACCAATATCTTTTATATTCATATTAATTTCTTCCTCATTTTGATTTAAAATGTCTACCAATGTGGGAAAGGGATAACTTTTAAGTCCTTCTCTATTTAAGACTCCTTTTGTGTCTGGATGCCTCACACCAAGCTGGCCACTATCATTCCATCCCCAAGTGTACAAGTCCCCAAATTCACTAAGAGCCAAGCAATGCCATCCTCCAGCTCTTATTTTAATAATTTTGATGCCAGCTAGTGCTTCTACTTCTGTTGGAGTTTCCAAGTTATCTAAATTGCCATGTCCTAATTGTAGTCGTCTGAAATTGAATAATAAAAACCATGAGAGCTGCCAGGATTAGTTTAAGGGAGGTGTATATGACTCAAACATACTATGTATTTAGTATAAAATATGAGTAGAATATATCTCGGCATGTAATTATGTGTAATTAATCAAACATTTTCTGCATATTTTTAAAACAGTTCTAAAGACACCCATGCCATTTTGTGAACCTTACCTTCCATTTCCCCAAGTATAGACATGACCTAAATCAGTAAGCAATATAAAGTGTTCATAGCCACTTCTGATATCACAGACTTTGCCTATGCAGTGACTTGTGTCCAAAAGACTAGGTAAAAGTCCATTATAAACACTTCCATCTGAAGTCAAACAGAGACAAGAATTGTTTGTTAGGGCAACTTTAGATATGTTACTTTCACTTCGCATTCGTTTAGAACTGTTTTCTAATGGTGCTTCGGTAGTCAAATTTATTTTTCTTGAGCCTATTTTCTTTTGCAAATCCATAATCCACAAGAAATTATATTTTTTATCAACAAGTATTATGTTGTAGTCATTGCCAACCATAGTGAGATTTGATTCACATGCACTTGTGTAATATTCCTTTGGTAACTCTACTTTCACAACTTTGTTTTCTTTACAATTCCAGTGTCCCGTTAAAAAAAAATCTTTCCCGAGTTGGAAAATATTATACGACCAACATATTTGCAATAATTTTGCAGTCTCTATATCAAAGTTATTGTAGTTATTACAATTCCTTGTTATTGAGCGAAAATCAGAAATTATATGGTCATCCTCTAACCACTGTCCAAATAAATTTGTACCAGTTATTCTATACATTTTAACTCTTTAGCGCGTTCCTTCTACTTTTTTTAATTTTATGGCTTCTGGTTGGTTTTGTTTAGATTTCTTGAATTTGTTAAATGTTGCCTTACACACATAGTACCGCACAACAACATAATCCACAGACTACAAGACATAATCATAAAGTCAAAACAAAATGTCAAAATTAAAAAAAAAACATCTGGAGTACGTTCCATACTGTTCCGAAACTACCCATGCTAAGGGGCTTCCTAACACGGGTGCAATGAGGTAGTTACAACAGAGGCCCTTTTTTATACCAGCCTTAAAATGTAATATCTGCACTTCACTTGGCTATGCGTATTTGCTATTTAAAAACTTGACAACATTCATAATAAAGAATGAAAAGGACAGGCTGATGTCAAGTTTGTTTCTTAAATTTTCACGCACACCATTCATTAAATAAAAAAAGATTGAACGATATTGATGCACTGAATTATTTATTTAGGACATTTCATTTGATTATTTGATATCAAGTTTACAAAATAAATAAGCAAGTGAAGTGCCGGAATTAGAGATTTGGCAACACTGCTCCACTGCTCTGCTAAAAACTCGTCAATGGCCAAGCCGGTATTAAAGGTAATATTTTACAAAATCTGCAATTCCTTATTGAATTTAGATCAGTTGGTCATTCAAAATGTTCAAGTTCCTGTTGGCTGATATGTGATATGTGTCCAAATTGTGTAAGCAGATGTTGCTGTTACGAGTCCCATGAAGCTTGAGAAGAAATCAATATGGCCCTCAAACTGGGAAAATGCAGACTCTGTTTGAAATTAGGGGACTTTTATTCCATCTTCACGGTCGACAATGCCGTGCAACTCGCCGAGATGGTCATGGATTGTGCGAGGGTAAAGGTTAGTACTATATTTTTGTCTGATATTCACATTGCCAAGACACTGTAATTTTCGGCTGAATCACAATAAATGTTAAAGGTTTGGTTAGGGTTACATCGATCGAGATTTATAACGTTTGTATTGTTTAAGCTGTCGAATTTGATGTGATATTTTGTTGATGTTTTGTTAATATTCATATTTATTTGCTCATATCCTTTACTTTGTTTTTGATTAACCTTTTCTTTACTTGAGAAGAGATTGAAATGACACTATTCATACCTGTTATTTATGATACGTCTTCAAACTATGTCTCTGATCACTGGCTGAATCTCTGAGGTTCATAAAATAATCACAAGAAGATATCAAAGCACTAAACAAAAGGTCACACATAAACCAACTGTTCAATACTTCATAACTTTTATTGTATTTCTAATGTTTTATTATGTGTTAGCTTTTAGTTCTAAAGGTACTTAATTCCATTATATGTAATTGAATTTCGGGGTAATTTGTAGGGGGGGTGGAGGGGGGGCTTCCCCCGACCCCCCCGCCATAAAAGATTTTTGGCGGAAATGCAGTTTTTTTTTTACCTAACCTAAAAATTCATTAAATCTGTTAAATGTAGTGGAATTTCAGGGGGATAGGTATTAGGGAAGACCCCTCAGAGGGAAGGGTAAATCCCCCTCCCCCCTCCCGGCGTTTTTTTACAGAAATGATAATTATAAAAAATTAGAGGGGTTTTAAAGGTAAAACTGTACTTCCAGGGCCTAGAGATGATATTTGATTTTTTTGTAGAAAAAGTCTCTATTAACGAATTTTTCTTTCTGGCGCTTCGCCGGCCGCTGCCGCGGCACGCTCGCTTCGCTCGCTCGGCTCGCGCGTTAAGGTCACAACACTAACCTAACCTAACCTAGTGTGAAGTATCACCACACAAGCGGCTCATTAGAGTCCAAAACTCGCACTACACTCGACTCTTCAGGCGAAGGGCCAGCAGAACTCGAGGTCGAAGGCTTTGAGGATGCCATGGTAGTCAGACGACGTTAATATCAACAGGAGTACGAAAAAGCTCTCAACTGCGACGAACACAAACACTGACTGACAGATCTCATTAATGGCGGTAAATTGTCACATTTTGACAATAGTACCAACATAATAAACTTATATTTACCATAGACAACGAGAAACATGTTATTTTTGCATAAAAAAATGGCAGCACTGATCAAAATTGCTGTCAAAATTGACTCATAACCTACAAAAATATTAATTTTCAATAAATTTTTTTTCGAGTTCTATTCGTTTCCGCCTAAAAAGACTTCGTGTACGTGTTTTTAATAGTTAACACTTTGCGTGACAAAAATTTCAGCTTGCAACTCAATTACATATAATGGAAAGCTGAGCCGTTCTAAATTTAGATGAAGGGCAAATAATCAGGTGTAACTAGCCACTATTTTGTCAGTTGTTCGAAATGAGAGTATCACTAGAACTGTGCAATCTGTGTTTCTTCAATATTGTAGCTCCGTCACTTAGTTTCCATCCTAGTTAAATATTTACTACTATGGCTAGTAGCTCCCAGATTTTGAGTAAATTTTTGCCAGTTGGGATGCGCAACTCAATTTAATGGGTTGTTTGTTATGTAAACTTTAAAGCTATGCCATTTACTTCCAAAATTCATGATATTTTATTTTCCCAAGTAGTAACATCCAGATCAAACTTCATAATTACTAGTCTAGAGTTACATCCTGATATAATACTAACAGAACCAAAGGGAAGAAGGGAAGGTGAAGGAAAGGGAAACCAACACAAGATATTCATATTTATTTACAAGAGATGTAAGGATGACATAGTGAAGCAAGCGGAGAAAGCTTGGACAAGGCTGGCTAGGAGGAGGAAAAAGTGGAAAGAGGTGGAGGAAGCCTTTGCCAAAAGGCACACACAGTTAGAAGAGAAATAAAAATTATATAAAGAACTAGCTGACTCGGCGAACTTCGTACTGCCCAAAAGTAATAATTTGCAATAAATTAAAATTGCGACTATAATTTGAGATTTAAACTATCCTATCTCTCAAGTTGGATCGAACTGCACATGGTGTGCGAATTTTATTATAATCGGTTAAGTGGTTTAGGAGTCCATTGAGGACAAACATTGTGACACGAGATTTATATATATTATAAGATTAAGATGTTGGTTCTCTGAATAAAAATACTGACTAAAGTAAAAGAAAACAAAACTGTTTTTCTTATAAGCTGGCAAAAAGTACAATCCTAAGAAAATAAACAAGAAATATTCTAATACTCACTGCTGTATAAAGGAAAGCGTGTTTTTGAATGGTTGTATCATGCGTTTATCAACTAAAATATCATATTTAAAGCTTCAAATATAGCAAAACAAGATACTATAAAGCAGTTGCTGTAAGTTGAAGCTAATGATGACAGTTCAAGATACCTGCTCTGCCAGTTTACGAGTGAGGTAACCCAGCTTGGATGACTGGTAATGCTTGGTACATTTCAGAAACTCCTGCATACATATCTATACAGAGTGGTTCAGCAGTAGCAACATCATCACATATTCAAATTTGAATTTACAACTGCCAGATACAGAATTTTACCTTATGAGCCCTTTCACATTTTTTTTTCCATTTCACCCTTAGAAAAGATTTTGACTATTTCTAATAAAAGTTAACAGTAGATTTATTCTTCCTATTGTAAGTTAATGTAGAATATTTGCATATACTTTTTTCCTTTTTTTTGTACTGATTGTTCTACTGCAGCTAGTTTGCGGAAAAAACGATAATATGCACAACTTCAAACGCCTTAATCTCTCAATAATGTTCAATAAATTAAATCTAAATAAAATTACTACGACATCAGAAATATGTTTTTGTTGTAACAATGTATAAGAATTTTGATTTTCCATCTCATTAATTATCAAAAAAAACATCTAACCTCAGTGACTTTTCCAAAAAAATGATGCAGGTTTACCTCGTATTTTGATATTGACCTAAATAGAATTACTATCTAAAACTTGCATAAAACTAATCTACCATCATTGATCTACTGAAATATGTATATTTTTCTATAATTAGTTCATTAATAATTATTTTATAAGACTCGAAACATCACCCATAAAATGCAATTTAAACTAGTATAAAAATCTACCTACGCGCTGCGCTGATCAGTGCGGCAATCTTAAGCAATAATGCATCCTTTAAATTTCCATTTCGTATTGAATTTTATTAAAGGTAAACCATGTGTGTTTGAGAGCATGTGTATTATAAAAGTTAAAAGAGAAGTCAGTAGTAGTTGGTTAAAACAGTTTTTTTTTATAAGTAGATATGACAAATGATTGTACTCTACCCTCACCTGATGTTAAGTGACAGTGAAGTACAAACACGAAGATAGTTGGTGCAGCTGTTTTACCTGCCACATTTCTTTATACAATGGAACGATAACTGTTTGCTCAGTTTGTCTATTGGAACCCTACTGGACTCCCAGAGATTGCATAAAAATCAGAAAACATCCCTTACACTACCCTGTTTGATCATCTAAGTATAAACCATGTCAATTCCTACTACTTTTCTATTTTCAGGCTTCATATCGCCCATTCTATCTTCTATAGAAATGCCTTCTTCGGCTGGCACTAACAAGCCTGTATACCAGGTACATTAACAGTGTCAACAGCCCAGGCCCAATCAAACATTTTTCCAAAGTATTCACTCCACCGTTTCAACACTGTTTATCAGCAAGAATTTAATAATAGAAAAAGTTTAATTTTTCCCATTTTCCCATATTTTCTGTTTCTAAGGACAATACAAAACCAAAATTAACTGAGCTTTGATATATTATTAAAAATTTTTTTTTTTTATATTGTAAATGGGTTTAGTCAGGAATACTGATTTGATGAATAAGGAATTTAAAATCATATTTTGTGGGTTGAATGAGGAATACAAATAGGTGTGTAAGAAAAAAAATCCAGGCAGCTTCTGGAATACTACGAAAAATCTGCCTCTAAATTACCACAGTGTCAAACGTCTCTGACGTCACTAAGTACGAGGAATGAAGAGAGCGATGATCGGGTATTGTATTTTCCTGCGCTATTAAATCAGATACACGAAATTCGTTAGTGTACTGAAATAATCGACTTGGCTCGAAATCTTGCTCTGCTGAGGTAGCAGTGGGTGGGATACGTACCAATGGATGTAGGGACAAATAAGTTCTCGACTGGCAACCACGCACCGAGCAACACTCAGAACCCCACGGTGGACCAACGATCTGGTCAAGCTCACGGGAAACCGCTGGAAGAAAATAGCGCAGAACCGATCGGTATGGAGATCCTTGGGGCAAGGCCTTGCCAGCAGTGGGTGTCGTACAGCTGACATGGTGATAATAATGACAGGGTCTCGTATAGATTGTAAAAAACAAATATTCTTTTTTTTACTTTTAGAGTTAGTTAAAGAGTTTCATAGACAGACGCAGCCTGCGGTGGCGGCCAGTTGCGTTTGTTTACAATGTAAGAGAGTATTCAAACACGAACGGACATGACGCGGCATGTGTGCGGCTGGCTGCGGCCTCTGGCCCCACCGTCTCCGCCGCCACCGCATATCTGAGGTCCTTCCATACATGGGCGGGCCTAGGTATAGCGAGGCCCTAGGCGACAGATCTTTGCGGAGTCAGACTTTTCCAAAAGGATAGTTATGTTTTACAAGTGAATTCTTTTATATTAAGGTTATTTCTTTGGCATGCTCCGTATCCTAAACGACTTAATAGATTTTGGCTTGAGATGTGTCGTGTGATTCTTCTTGACATTAGGAATATCTTTCGTTCAGTCAAGGCCACACACTAAATCAATGATGAGCCCGACGCAGATGTGCCTCTACAGACCCGCGCCGAGCCTCGTATTTCACCTTACTGACATGCCTAACTATAGGATCTATGATTGGATTGCCACTAACCTTCAGGCGGGTCATAATCGTAATCTACCCTTTCCCAGAGATGTCCCCTAAAAATGTTCGGGATAAAGAGTGAATAAAGATGATAGAAAAGTATAGCGTTTAGTTACAACATATTGCATAAATACGTTTTGAAAGTAATACGGAGAAATTGATGGAAAAAAGTATCTTCTACTAAGATACTGATAAAAAGTATTTAAATACAAGTCAAATTTCAAAAAAAGTATTTAAAATACCAGATGAAAATACGTATTGTATCTTAGATACTTTTATTTTAGACAAGTCGCATCCCTGCCCTTTCCACATAGTAAAAATCATTTAATTTGGCGATATCGTAATATGTTTTTTTTTATTGATAATCCGGTACTGATAACACGGAACACAATCCACTAATAATCTCTGCATGGAGTAAGTACCTGGGTTTACAACAGAACTGCTAGATCGGGTAGTGTACGGTCGTCGTACCGTACGTACTTTTTTTTGGTTAAATATTTTTTATGAAATAGACCTCACTGTGCCTAAAAACAATATGTAACAGACCTGAAATTCCGACATGGTCACCTAAAGAAAATACTTAAAATGGGTGTTCCTAAACATTTATTAAATTTTAATAATATTTTTTTCCAGATATATGAAGGAGATGGGCTGCCTGATAAAATATGCTCTGAGTGTGTACAAAAGCTCAGTAGTGCTTACATCTTCAAACAACAATGTGAGAGATCAGACCAGGAGCTACGGCGAAATTATGTACCTCCACCTGGTAATTGTTTACTTCTTTGTAACGTTTCTTTCTTTTAACATCAAAATATTTGTAAAACAATGTTTTCTTAGATTTTGTCGTTTCGAACGCTCTTGATATACTTAAAGCTTCTTCACAGATGTTTAAAATGTAATGATTTTAATTGCTCGTTTTAGGATTTTCCTCTACCCCACAACCTCCCAATAGGCAAAGTAGCGACTCTGCATTCTCCACTCACACTGAAGTCTCTAGTCTGACTAAACCATCGTCGTCCACCGAAGGCATCACAACACCGGCAAAACGTAGCCGGAAGCGCAGTCGTGAGAGCCTCGATAACACTTCGGTCAGCAGCAGATCGCATGATTATGCGCCACCGTCCAAGCGTGTCTCAGAACTCCGAAAGTCACAAAAAAGCCGAAATGCTGATACTAGCAATAATTCGTTCATAGATTCCGATTTTGATGATCGCAGCGTCTCCCAATTCTCAGGTGGTGAAACAGATTCGGATGAACCGCTTCTTAAGAACCTACACAAGTGCAAAGAATGTGATAAAGCGTTTCCTTCCATTAGAGGTCTCATCAATCATGAGAGAATGCATACAAATGCGAAAAAGGATAAAGTAGACAAAAACCAAGTTGTCGATACCCCGAAACCTGTAACTAAAGATGCTACAGATGACGATGACAAGTTAAGCTGTGAAAAATGCGGAAAGACATTCAAGCTTAAGATAATGCTGAAAAGACATTATGACACATGCAGCGGAAGTACCCCTCAAGTATCACCAAAGAAAGAACTACTCATCTCTTTAGAACCGATTGATGGGAAGAAACAGAATACTCACAAAGTAGAGTGTGAAATATGTACGGCTAAATTTAAAACTGCAGATTATTTAGAGAAGCATATGAGAGTAGTCCACGCCGCCGTTCCCAAAAAAAATATAGGAAAAACTAACACACAGAATGGAAATTCATCAATACCTTGTCTATACTGTCAGAAGGAGTTCGACGATTACGACATGCATTGTGCCCACTTTAACGTTTGTACAGAGAAAGTCGATACTGCTATTTTCGAATGCCCCGTTTGTACGAAAGTGACATACAAAAAGAGCGCGTATTTTTTACATTTAAGAAGTATGCATTTCGCGTTTCTGACCGCCAGCGCCGATAAGAAACCTTCAGTAGATACGAGTTCGTTGAAGGAGTCGTTTGACTGCCGCATGTGCAACAAGAGCCTCCCCTCGCAGGAGCAGCTGATCGCCCACCTCTCCACGCACATGTCGCATGCCGACGACCCCGACCCCGATCCTGATGTCACCATCGTGTGTGACGATGAATCCAGGTAACTTTTATACTTGTCAACATATTGCCTTATAGCTTTATACAATGTTCACGTCCCTTGACTGATGCTTTTATTTCAGAGCCAGCACTATCGATGATTCAGCGTCCGTTGCTTCCGAAAGCAATTTCAGTAGTTCGCACGTGTCTTTTGGACCTTTAAAGTGTCGCATGTGTGACAAAAGATTTAAATATAAGAAAGCTCTGGAGACTCACGAACAGAGACATGCCGAGGAAGATGTGAAAACTGAACCTCCAGATAAGGATCAATCGAGTCTTTTGTGTGAAGCTTTGTCTGCACCGCGTCCAGATGTAGAATCGGAATCTAGTCAAGAAGAAGGCGACGACAACACTTGTGATATATGCGAGAAGCAATTTTCTTACAGACGTTTACTCATTCAACACAAACGCACCAAACATAACCAATGTTCTGGAACGAAACGCGCTAAGATCAATCTGAAAGACTGTTCCGTACGGTGTCTGATTTGCGATTTGGAAATGAAAGTGAGCGCGATAAACGAGCACAACCAAAAACATATATCTGTTAATATGAAACCGAGGAATCTATACAGCTGCGCACTTTGCGAGGAGACGTTCAAGAGTTGTAGTGCTTTGGCTTCTCATATAAAGTTTGTGCATCGACTGAAGCAACCTCCGAAACCGAAAAAACCGAAAATGCTGGAGGGTGGGTCCGAGCTGGCGGATTTTTGTGAAGTCGTTGTGACGAAAGCGGAACCCCTGGACGTGCTCCAGAGTCACAACGACTTTGGCGAGGTTCCGGGCACCGGCGCGCCGCTCGTCAACATGAGTGGCTTCGACTGTCCCATATGTCAGAAGAAAATGCCGACGCTCATATCTCTGAAGAGACACGTCAATTGGCACTCCAACGTCGGCAACAACTTGGAGAAGAAGATCGAATGTTTCGTGTGTAAAGAGGTAAGAAAATGTCCATAGGGTCGATAAAAAAAAACATAGTTATCCAGTTTGTAATTAATGTTTTGATTTTTGTTTTCAGTCTTTTCGGTTTCAATGTCACTACAAGCTGCACATGCGCGAGCACTACAAGGATCCGAACCTAGACCCGCAGCACCTCACGTGCCCCATCTGCGGCCGCAAGAGCAAGCACCTCCGCGCCGCGCAGGCTCACATGAACTTCCACAAGCAGACTCGCTTCAAGACCAAGGACTACCAGTGCTCCATTTGCAAACGAATATTCCAGTATCGAAAAGTCTACTTGTCGCATATGGTGATACATCTGAAGCGCGGCGAGAGCGTACAGAACACGATAGTGGGCGATGCGCTGCCCAATTCCGTGGACAAGACAGTTTTCGACGGAACCCACACTTGCCACCTCTGCGGCAAGGTTTGCGACTCTGAGAACTCTCTAAAATGTCACGTAAGGTGGCACAACTCCAAGTCGTCGCTTTACGGCGCTAGACACGATTGTCACATATGCGGATTGGTGTTCACCAACAAAAGAAGGCTGGAGCTCCACACGAGGACTCATTATGAAGACGATAATGGGCCGTTCAAATGCACCATATGCGGCAAAGGCTTTATCGATGAGGATTATTTCCGTAGACACGTCAAAGGACACAATTTCGATCATCAGTCACATAAAAATAGAATAGATAAGTTGAGGAAAGACAAAGTGAAATGCCCGATATGTACTCGGTTTTATCCTGACTTGGTTAAACTTATACGTCACTTGAGAAGAACGCATCCAGAGAGTAAGATGATAAAAACTGACCCAGACGCGCCGCCACCGATCTATTATTCGTGCAAGCTGTGCGCCAAAGTGTTTCTTGATGAACGGCGACTACAAAGTCACGAGGAAGCCCATCTCAGGAAACCTTTGTTCTTTAAGTGCAAATTCTGTGGAAAAAACACAATATCATTGAAAAACCACAATATACATATCAAGTCGCACTTAACGAGAAATTATTTTGATAATCCTCTAAAATGTACTCAATGTGATGAAACTTTTGTTAAAGGTTACGATCTGCATCATCATTTGCGTGACGTTCATAGCATCAAAGAAAGCTGGATAGCAGAGCGAACAGAGCAAACACTAGAAGGTCCACTGAAAGAGCTGCAATGTGCAATTTGCTTAAAAGTCTTAGCTAGCAAAGGAAACTATGAGAGACACATAGATTATCACAACACATTGAGATGCAACTACTGCTTTGTTTACTTCAGCACTATGAGATTCCTAGAAGGTCACTTGGCATTCAACTGTGAGAAAAAGCAATTAATCGGAGATACAGAAATATATCCAAAGAAAATTAAATGCCACATTTGTTACAAAGCTTTTCATTTGCAAGTAAAACTAGATTGCCATCTTCGGATCAAACACGATATAAAAGTTTTCAAGGAACGATCTTCTGATAAAAAGGAGACTGTGTGCGATTACTGCTTTAGAGTGTTCGAGAATGAGGACGCATTGACTAATCATAAGATCTATCATCGTACTATTGGCTATTACGGCTGCATATACTGCAAGAGAAAGTTCAACACGCTTACTGTTTATCGGAAACACAAGAATCATCACTTTTCTCAGTTAAATGTTGACAATCCGACTAAATGCGAACACTGCGACGAGACTTTTGTCGCGTTTAGAGAGATGATTTACCACATGAGGGACGTTCACGGTGACGATAAAGAGTGGATCGTTATGCCCAAAGATTCCATAGAGGAGACTTGCCACATATGCAACAAGAGATTCTTCAACCTCCACCGACATTTAGATTATCACCAAGAGAATAGATGTAAAAAGTGTGCTGAATACTTCTTTTCTAGAAACGATTTCGACAATCATTTATGTGCCATAGAAAGTGATGACGAGGACCTGCAGGCCAACGGCAACGATTGCTTGCCAGCTTACGAAGAATGTAGGTTCTGCTTCAAACCAGTGACAAGATCGAACTCGAAGAAATTGCATGACAACATCCACAAGACGTCTGGTGCGATTTCGTGCCGGTTTTGCGATCTCAAATTCAAAACTATGGACGCTTTTAACATTCATGCATTTTCACATAGAAGCAGAAAGTATAATAAGAAGCCGATAAAATGTCGCAAGTGCGGCGAAAAGTTTGTCAAGTATGGTCCGTTCATAAAACATATGAAGTATGTGCACAAGTCGACGAAGAAGGTCCATTACAGGGCCGTAGTGAAGCCAGAGAGGTGCGTGGTGTGCGGAGACGATTTCCCGAATCTGCACAACCACTACCGAGCACATTTGCAGAACCAATGTCAGCAGTGCAACAAGTATTTCACCTCGGCAAAGGTGTTTTCGATGCACAAGTGCGGTGAGGAAGATTCGGATCCGTCGAAAGTGTTCGTGTGCGACGAAAACCTATCAGCTCTTATCAACGCGTATGTGCCAAAGGATTTGAAAGACGACGAAAAGTATTACGGCCGAAGCGATGATGAGGAGGAAGAAGTGGAACCCGAACAACCGCCAGCGGCTCCGAAGAAGCGCGCCAGTAGTAAAGCGGCCCCCTCAGCCAAGACTGTACCGGAGCTCAGCCAAGACGAGAAAGATTTGCATTTAATGGTATCATCCCCGATAATCTCGGACGTGTTGTCGCTTTACCAAAAGAAGGAACTAGATGTAGATACAAAACGAATTGTCGATGATAAGGATATAGTAAACTTAACAGACGATGACTCCATGGATATAGATGTTAGTATACCTGTAATTACAATTGATTAATTAATACAAACTTTGTGTTAATATTATACAAAGAAGAAAGGGATAATAGTCGAAAAAGTGGATCAGTGTTCTCCCTCAGTGCACACTTGTTATTATAGTATTAGGCAATTTTTATATAGTTTGACTAGGGAGTCTCTTTTACAAGTGCATGAGTAAACAATCAGCTGATCAACTATAACTGCCGCTGACAAAAGAATATTAAGTTTATTAATTATAAGTACCTAAATAGCTCTTTAATTGAACACTGCTTCTTTTTTTAATTTTTTCGCCTTTAATTTCTCAGCCGGCATCTAAAGAAAATATTCCCTTTAACCACATTTAAAGTGAAATATACAGTTAAATGATTGTAGCCAAGCTATGATGTAAGCACAAGTACAGTTAACAAAGTTTTTTTTTGACATTTATAATTTCTAAAGAAATTATTATTTGATAAATTAGTAACTAAGATTTAGTAATAACAAACTGAACAAACTGCTAGGTTTTCTAATTCTTAAAATCATGTGTATTTAGTATCGTGTAACGAAGATTATATATCGGTCAGGGTTAGGGTTAGGGCACAATATAGTAACAGGGGCTAATAAATCAGATGGTAATTGAAGTAAATTGTTTCACGATGGCTGTGAGACCGATCATGCTGCTGCTTCGTTATTCCAATTTGAGCCGTGCGGGAAAACAACTAAAGTCGAGTTTCAGTTGTTTTTTCAAAGCCTGTTTCTTGCATTTTTAATGGTTTTAACTGGTATACTATTAAGTAAACTATTAAGTTTTAGCGTAAGGATTCTTAAATAAAGATATTCTAAGTTTACTATAAATTCTAAGTATTGTTATAAATTATGTACCTTTCAACTCTATGAATAGCTGGAAGATAGTAAGGGGCTATCTGTAATTTGAATAGATATCACCAGTGATCGTATAATCGGCCGCTTATTTTCTAATAAATTACCGAGTACCGATATAGAGTTGCTTTAACCATCATCCTGTTAAAAATAAACATCTATACTACTCTAATGTTTACTAACATCTTTTATATATTCTTATACATAATGTATTCGTCTTATTTTTTTTTACATTTGTAGAAAGGCGTCGGTACCGAAGTACTGAGACGCGATAGTTTGAATTCGAAAAACATTTTTATTTTTATGATGATGGTTGTACAACTCTGTGCATGTACTGTACTTTCTTGAAATGTAAGTGCCCAATTATCCAACCACTAGATTATTACTTAAAATGTTATATTATGTATGAAGTAAGATGTAACGATGAATCTTCACCAGCTATTTGGCTGCCATATTTGTGATAGCATGTAAATGTAGACCACAATGAGTGATTACGCAATGTAATAACAGATATGCAATTCAATGTAGGCACTTGTGGTATGATACACAAATGTAGTGCACAGTTTCCTAACATAATTATTGTGTACAGTTAATCGTGAAATTCGGAAGCTTAACCTTCGTGTATATTAACAAATTATTTTGGGTTTATATGTACCTTGGAAGTATCCCTTTTTAGAAAGTTTTCGGATTTTAAGGATGTATTTTGTTTTATACACTGCATGTAATATAGCTTAAAATAGTATTCCCTCTGGTCGAAATTGGCTCATTGTGATTTTTTTCTATATTCGGAAGGTTCTCTATATAAATATTAGGTATAAATACTTAGGGAAATATAGTATTTTTGAACTGGCAACATTAAAATGTGGGATCCGTATATACGTTACGTGGTGCATCATTCCGGCAAGATTATACAAGAGATGCGTTTTCGCATGTTTTAGCTGGCGTGTAGTCTGCTCGGTGTACTAGGCGTCATTTATATGAGCATTGTGCCGTATTTGTATTTAAAAAAATACTTCTGTAGCATGCCCATACATTTTGCCACCCGCGGTTACCCGCCCGCTGAAACGTGTGAGGAGGCATCGGGCCTATAGCTATTTATCTTTGCCAAATGAAAGATTATTTCTAAGATAAGTATAAAGAATAGTGTTTTAATAAGTTTATAGTTGATTATTTAAAATATAGGATTTCGTATTAGTCAATAAATGTCAATCCTCTATAGATGTTTTACGTGTGCGAGTGTGGATCTAATTTTATTGAATCTATGGAAAATAATGAAAATATTTTTTTAGGTTTCCAGGTTGTTATTGTTTATTTTTTTCTTTTTTCTCTTGTAACTGAACTGTAATGAATGAATGATGATAATGATTCTTGTCTGCGTAATAATTATAATTTTTAGTAATATTTTTATTCCGCTATTTGTTAAATAAATGTTTCACTTACATTTTTTTTCTACATTCAATATTTCCATTCAACAACGACCAATGACGTATAATATTATATAGACAGTTTATTGCATTTTAAAATAGCACAAGCGGTCCCCACCCCAACTTGCCGCCAATAGAGTGCACTAAGTAGTCTCTTTCACTCGCATTCATAAAGCAGTTTATATCTCGCTCTTCAGCCTCTATGGCCCGTATTACAGAATGACAACTAAGTGTTGATCTTTACTTGAGTACAGTTAGAAAGGGATGTCGCTATGTGCTATATTATAGCGACATCCCTTTCTAACTATGCTCAAGACTAGATCAATCACTGAGAATCTTTCTATAATACGGGCCTATGTGTAACGGCCGATTCATTTGATACGCGCGGCTTGAGACGGACATACATGCCAGACTGAAGCGCGTACATACGCCATGTGAATGCTTCAACCGTGCGGCTATATGAACTACGCCTTAGCATCCATCCAAAGTTGCTGAAACAGAAATGGATGTCAGGGGGTGGCTAATAATAGCGAGATTGCATATTTATCATATTATAGTAGGGGAGCCCAAGCGCGGATTTTTGGATTTACTCGAGCGCGGCAGAACATCATATGGATAGCAACCTTGCACCTAGTTACGTACTCCCACCATACCTGAGCCCTCTATGTAGGGCCGAACGTCTAGGACAGCAAAAACAAAATTTCAACGAACGGTCATGACTTTTGGTTGCGCCCAAATCGTCAGTCTTTTGATAAAGCCACATGAACCCTCATATAACGTTTCTAAGAACGGAAAAAATATTGATTTGCCGCGGTTTGCATGATATGGGCCGTACGAAGAGGTAGAATATAGGAAAAAATAACCGAGCGCGACAGATATTGAGAAGGGATTACGTGAACCCTCCAGTACCTCCTATTCAAAAGACTGACGATTTGGACGAGGTGCAAGGTTGCTCCCCATATGTTATTCTGCGGCGCTCGAGTAAATCCAAAAATCCCCGCTTGGGCTCCCCTACTATTATATAATTCAGACAGCCGTATGATATCGAGATCTCGCTTGTAATACCTGTTGCATTCCTTAATCTGCATCTGAATCTGTCTTAGATCTGCTGTTAATCAATCGACGGCTGCCGCCGTAAGGTGGCATTGCTGCAGTAGCTGCTCGTGTTAGCCTAAGAGCGGCCATACACTGCTCGAGCAGTTAGCCAGAGATCAACATACCATACACGGACCACTCTTGCAGTCAGAATCAGCAGTTTGCAGCTACCATGTCACCGCGCTGCCGACCGCCCGAAGCATCCGCAACAGCGAGTGGTTCCTATTCCATGTAGTCCAGTCGGCATTCACAGCTTGAACCTGTCCGGGTCGATATCATCCACCCCGGTAGTCCCGCCCCGTTAACGGGACAGTTGGAAAAAAAAAACCATCGACCCTGGTTGATCAGACCCCGCCGTTAACGGGGTGAATGGCATAGATCAATTATCATCTAACCCAGCGTGTTTTTTTAACGAGGCTGTTAGCAGAGATTAAGTAGCTATGGCTTGTGCTAACCCCGCCCTGCTCGGTTAGGAGTTTTATTGATTTTTTACAAATAGGGGAAACTACCCAATCATTGGCACTCTTCCTATTATTGGCACTTTTGAGTTTAGTTCGAAAAACCAGGAAACAATACATTATAGGAATAATGCTGCCAATTTTCAAATTTCGTAACCATACTAGGTTTTTCTTTTTAATATGTAACGACCTTGAATAATCTATTGTCTCCTTGTTTTTTTCGAATTAAACTGAATTAAACTTAAGTGCCAATGATTGGGTGGTTTCCCCTACATTCCTCGCTACGCGTCCGCACATCTCGGGGGAAACAGCCTGATTGCATAGGAGAGAGTTAGGATAGAAATTAGAAAATTTTCCACCCCTTGATAACTTGATATCATGATGCGCTGCTCGCAGGACCGGATTTAGTGGTGTTGATTCCCAAGGTGCCAAGGGGGGGGGGGGGGGGGGAGATCTGGCAACCTAGGATCAATTACGAATTGAACCCCCTAGGTGGCGACCCGTCGAATTTTTTATCTATGTACTGGAGCCCGTATATAATCGGGTGCACGAATAACATTATTCAAATTCGGGCACTCAAGTATTATTTACACTGGTATACGCGCTGAAAGTCGGGCAATATCGGACAACCAAAACGAATACGGGCGTACTCTATTCCGTATATTTACACTTTCCGTCGTTTGTCGTTTACCCGAATTCCATGGGCACTATTATTCGGGCTAACAACCAAGTGTAATCGCGCCATAATGAGAACTGACATGCCTTTAAACAAAACACATAGTTGTAATGAATATATTTTATTATTCCGTCAACGAAAGTGTTACAGGTGGTATAATTATCATTATTATTACTGTTATTAGTTGAATCACTTCGCTCACCTCGTATCACGACAGTAACAATTAAAATAGAAAACAAGTTTTAATATTATAAAAATAGCTTTGCGCTTTTTTACAATATACAAAGTGCTAGTTAATTACAAGTGCTGACATATTTAGGTTAAATTTACAACATAACATTTACAAGGAAATGCTTTTAACAGTCTTAGGACCTGAAAAATGTTTAATCCATTTAATAACTAGAGAAGAGGAATGGTAGAAGACAGTTAATTTTTGAAGTGAAACTTCTGTTCAGGCGGGATTTATAAATGGAAAAATCCTATGGAAAAGAAGAAACGGAAATGCGTCACACGACTATAATATATATATATATATATATATATGAGTTATGCATGCGCTGCTGAATACCCCTATGCCTTATGCACCGCTTAATGTTAGATTATTTAAGAAAAGAAGTTTCACTTCAGATGTGTGGTCCGTGCACACATTATTTTTTCTGTTTAGTAGTGTCGAAGTCAGTTATTAGAATACTTTGTCAATAAGGGATTATGATTTGAATCTATATATGATTGAAAACATCGATCAAAGTTACGGTCGATAAAAACCATTATAAATATTTTTTTACATACATAATTAAAAGCGCTTGTTATTTATATGTCGAATGCGGAACAGAGTGATATTTTCTCTTAATGAATCACAAATATTAAAATAAATTTAAAAGTGACGGATAGACTGATCCTTTCCTATTTTTTACTAAGGAGGGCATTATAATAGATGTTCAACTTGGCATGCCAACGCTATTATTGAATTGTAGTATTCGATCTTATTGCATGTTCAAACAACATTTCAACTAAAAGTGATACTAAATATGCTAAAAAAAATGCATTTACAGAGTTTGTATACATTGTTCGAAATTTCAAAATTATAAGCCGTACAACGGAGCGTGCTGTAAAACGTTTTACCGCCCGGTGCCATATCTGGGATTATTTTTTATTTCCTTCGAATCTCCTTGGAAGCGCTTTTAATCTATACCTTTGTCTCACTTTAATACTAAAAATAAAAAGAGACGAAAGATGTACTTCTAATTTTTACCACCCGCACGTGGCGCCATACGGAAAAGCGCGCCATTTGCTTTTTAGAAAAAGTTTGCTTCAATACTTAAATTTGGTACAGGTACTGTTCTCTCGCAAATATGTTGAAAAACATTATATTGACATTCGTGCGGGATTGGTTATTACAAACTCGTGACTGGTCAAACGAGTGTTACAAAGTAAACCATGCATTCCAGTTTGGCTATCTGTCACTTTCAATTTAAAAAACCTCTAATACGTCACTATACTCCTAACACTACACTTAATCGCTTTAGAATCACCATGGTTTTTCCTCAGTCATTTATCAAACTTGTATATACACATATACAGAAGAAAACACTATAAAGATGTACAAATACACTAATACTAAGTTATTAAACTTAATCCTAAAAATAATTTTGTTTCCGGTTAGGTACAACACACCACATTAACGATAAAATATAATCATGTAATAGTGCAGCATGATGTAGCATTGTAAACAAATCTGTTACAGGTTTTCTGCAAGTAACAAGTTGTAGGGCGATGAAACGATAAATAAATCGCAATAATATGTATATCTACTTACGAGCAAAGAAATCCAGTATTACTCAATTATTAATTCAATTGTTTTTTTAAGAAAATAATTTGTTTAAACATTAAAATGGATTTTTTTTTACTCTACTATAAAGGAGATTTAACAAAAGCAAGATTAAACAAATGAAAGACAGCAAAAGACATGGTTTGATGTTGAGAGCGTTAATCGAAATAAATATGACTAAAATACAACCCTATTTCTTTGCTCGTAAGTATAATATTGTAATAAATTGCGTTCTTGTAAGCTATTGCATACTGACGCCGCAAAACACAGCACCTTGACTAGTACATATCATTTACACGGAGGCACTGATCATTAGGGCTAACACATTGGCACACCGATCACTCGTACTTACAATCTAAACATTTCTCTGTTCACTCACTCATCCGATGTGTAGGTAACCCAAAAGGTGGATGTAGCCTAGAGCATTGATTTATTAGTTGTTTATTTATTAATTGACGTATTAAAACAGGTTGACTCCCAATCGCCTAACAAAAGTGCATCAAAGAACTTCGAGCGGCGCTGTGTTACATATATTTCAACTTACAAAGATAACATTAACACATTTGTTCAAATGAACACGTTATGTCGTGGCAGTACGGTTCAATGTCAGTTGTAGACGATAGAGAGAGATATAGTTTGATTACGATGCGTGCGAGACATGCAAGATCACGTGACGTATGGGGCGAACACGGAGAGATAAATATTTTTATAGCAATTAAAAAAGTAATAAATATATGTTATGTATGTTAGTTTAAGGCAAGTTACCTGAAATACGCCACTCCTTATTTTATAAGTGTGGATTTGATGGCATTTGGACAGTTTTTAACCGAACACTGTCGTTGCGTGGCGTTGTAATCAAAGCGCGTTCGAAACACGACTGTTGGAAAACAATGCACAATAGACGCTTGTGCGTAATTTTGCTTCCGACCTGAGAGTCTAGTCTTGTTTTCATACGTCAATGCTGAGCTACTCCATTACTGTAGTTCACAAATTTCAGAGAAAAGTATCACGATAATTGAAATAAGACACAAAATAAAATATTACAAGTAAATTGCAATGAGCATTAATAGGCGTTCATCAAACTAAAATTTGGTCGCAGGCGATGACCCTTATAAGGAAGAGTTCACAAAATGTAAAAATGTTCGAGGTAAAGGTCCACTGCCCTTGAGCAACGTCGAACACAAAACGTCAAGCACCTGCAAAATTACTAAAAATGCTCCAGTCCTTCGATCTTCTACCTATATTGTATCGTGCGCAGGAAGATAATATTTACATGGATATGTTCTAGCCGACACCCACCTACACATAGATCTACTCGTCTCCTCTTAAAGGATAACAGAATATCAACACCACTCGCATAGTTACATTTAAACACCTAAGCATTACATTTAGATTGCTTCAAAGTTGTTAACCTACACGTTTAATGCGATAAAACATACAATGTTCTCCGTCACACTATATTATCCCTTGCCTGTACCCTTGAAAATACTTACAATATTAAGCAAACAACTTCGCGAAGTTAACGGCCAGTTTCACCAGTAGGTACCTAGTGAAGTTACAGTTATTAATCTGTGATATAACACTCAAACTAAGATAATTGCTCGTTCTTTTCTATAAGTACAATAATGTGCAATTTTAGCCAAATTTTTCTATTCAACATCGGTGAAATCAAAATTTGTAGTTTACCTAGTTTTAGAGTTGTAAAGAACTTCGTCAGCAAGTAATGAAACAGGCAAATACTAAATGTTAGAATACTTGGGTGAATACAGTCCAGCGCTTTATTAAGTTCCAAGTTGGGAGCGTACCCATTTCATATTTATAATAAAAATGGCCTATGGCTATTTGTCTATGACGCGGCTGAATACAAGATGTGACAACAATTTGGTACAGTCGCCTTCAGATTGTCGAACAGCATCTTTAGAAGCAAATTAAATAAGTTCTTTTGTTATCGAAATACATTTACCTTATATTTTGCAAATTACAGTAGAGGGACCTTTTATAATTGTTTAAAAATTTAACATGTTTAAAAATTAAAAATGCTCCTAACTAAAACGTCGTTTACAATAAACAATAATGTTGGCAACTGTACACAATCACAAAATAAATAATAGAATAAAAACTAATATTATGCATATCTTCTATTTCACATACCTTTAAATTATTGTAGACAAAATAATGTATAACAATACAACCTAAAAATAAACATTTATAAGTAAGTAGTAATTAAATTAGTAATTTTAGTATCATTTATGAAAAAAGGTTAGTGAATTAAAACATTTGTAATTTTATGAGCTAAATGTTGAGCAATGCGTTGTGCTCTTTGTATTAGGGTCTTTACACAAACTCTTTAATTTTCTTCACATGGCTTGTTCGGATACAATACGAATTGTGTCAAGAATATCCTTAAAATGCTGTATAGTAAATGAAAAGTAAAGGTGAAGTCATAGCTAAAGGTTTAATTTGATTGCAACTAGGTAGGTAAATGCTTTACGTAGTATAGAGGTGTCCATTTCGGACTTTTGAATCGCGCGACGAGTTCGTGGTAAGACCCCTGGTGTACGGTGATGCGGAGATTAGCGAAGCCGCATTAGTTCAATATTTATGACCGTTTGTACGGGAATCGATGTCGTCGGCTCGCCCCCACTACACTTCCACCTAATAGATAATAGCCAATCAAACGTCGCGACACCAAACAATCGACCCAATCAGCACTCACACCCGAGAGCAATGACGTGTAGATATTAAATACCCTAGATACACAAAGTGCGCTCAAAATGTGTCCCAATCAAGAAGTGCTTGAACTCCGCTCAAGCACTTTTTGATTCAAAAGTCAAGATGCCGCAGAGCTCCGTGAAAAAATGCGAAAAATATTCTTATAGTACGTAAAGTGTCCTTTTATCGACAGGTGTCTAATCAATGTTTGTTAATTTAACGCATTTATTTTAACTAAAAACTGATTTAATAGAGAATATTATATTCCAATGCATCTTTGCCGTCTTTTTTCCTCGCGGTCCGTACCTGCTATTTTGCTAACAGAGCATCCAGAATTACGCGATGAGTCAAAGAAATTAAGTCTATATTCTTCCGCATATAGCCATAAGACGTAAAATTTACGAGCTTGCATTTCGAACTGTCACAACTGTTTGACGCATGCGTTTTAATTAAGACCTTATACAGTATTAAAGGTGACTTTCAATGTTAAAATAATGCCTAATATTGATTTTGACTCTGCGAACTTCTCACGGAGTTCCGTGGATCCAGTCCAATGTACCTTTTGGATAGGTTTCGGCCACGATTTTGTTTGTGTTGTTGTATCTAGGGTATTTAATATCGTTGGCATTGGCTCACACATAATTGTAGCGTGCCTGCCCCACCCACAAGGCCTTTCTAGCCTCTTTCTGTGTTCTGTGTTTATGCCACACTCGTTTTAAAATGTTCAATCATGCGATGTCTCGATTCAGAGAATAATCACAGCGACGCGCGTCCTCCGACATTTTTACATTTATGTTCATTTATCGCAACTATTTCCTAAACGATAAATTTAGGGAATACTATCTCGCGAGATTGCATTTTCTACTTGTTATTTAGAGCGAGGGAGGTTACCGAATGAGCACATCTTGCCTTACTCTTTAGTACGGTTATGCGAAAGTAAAATTGTTGAATAAATTATGAAGGACTCGCCATGATCGATTTAGACTTTATCAATGGGATTGAGTAGAATCAAATATTAAAGTTTTTATGAAAACTAAGCAGCGCCTCTATCGGATTTAAGAGCAAACTGACTTCTTCGATATATATTTTGACGATGACAATACGGTTACGGAGCAGTCAAATTTACGATCTATGACCGCTCCGTAACTCCGGTTATACGAAAGAAAAATTGTTGCATAAATTGTAAAGGACGCGCCATGATCGATTTATACTTTATTATCAATCTTTTATAAAATAATCAAATATTAAAGTTATATCGCATCATTAAAGTTTATATGAACACTAAGCAGCGCCCCTACCGGCTGTAAATGCAAACTGCCTCCTTCGATAAAAAAATTGACGATGACAATACGGTTACGGAGCTATCAAAGTTCGTAAATTAGTTCGGCTGTAAGTATGACATATTTTTACATCGTGACGTGCTAACCTCCGTATCCCATACACAAACTTGTGTTCTTCTCTTGCGTTTCACGCAGCATCATAATTTACATAGAAAATATATTGACCTAGTTACGTTTCAGTAATACAGACGAAATACGCGCTAAAAAAAAGTTCCCACATATATGCGTGTGTCTCGAATTTACTGCTACAGATCATTAGATTCTCTTTTATTTTGAATACAAGATCGAATGCTGATTTTTTTTGCACTGGAGATTAACCACTCGGCTGTGCAGCCATCTACTTTGTTTTTCACGGGCGGAAAATCAAAAAGTTTCCCGGTCGATTTTCCTCTTATTATTCGAGTTCTACTGTACACTCAGTGCTTCATTTATGTCTTGAATCAATCCTGAACAGTTTCCCTACAAACTTATCTATATATTGGATGTGTAAATTAAAAACCATTACTAAATATTATGATAAAATGAAAAAGATGAAAAATTAAAATAGTTTTCTCAACTCGTGGCAGAAATCATCCACTTACACACACGAGGGGTTAAGGGCAAAGGTTTTTAATTTAGAGAATTATACAATATGAGACTTTCTATTAAGATGTGCGGTTTGCGAGTGATTAACTTTGTTCAAAAACGATCTGAGGTTAAGATTCTATTTTTCACTCCCCCATAGTTATTCACTTAATCTTTCACAGTTCACTCAGTTTTCATAATTAGAAGTAGTGATAGATCGAGAGACGCACATAGATGTGGTTATTTAATTTATCACCTCATGATTCGCAAGCGATCGAAAACCGATTCGTCCATCCATTCATCCATTCGTTCTTAATTGAACAACCATACCGCGCGTATTTTGTTCGGTAAAAATTCGTAACCAAATGAAAACAGCTGTAGACAAAGAAAAACCAAGTTACTCCAGCGTTTTTATAATCGGAACGACGAGTTACAGTCATAGAGGTATAACAATAGAGTGGGGAAGGCGGCTCTAAAAGTGTCCGTCTAGTAGAAAGAGAAAGAAGATGGGAGACCACTAGCTCTCTCTCTTGTGACGCATGGCATGCAATGGCATCACATCGAAATAGTAAGATGCTTACGGTTGCCAATGCGCATGCGCGATTAGAGAGAAAGCTAGCGGACTCTCATCTTCTTTCTCTTTCTATTAGAGGGACACTTCCACTTGTTGTAGAGTCTATATCTCTCGTACTCTATTCTTATACCTCTATGGTTACAGTAGTTATGGTGGTTTCGTGTAGTACAATGAAGTGTAGCCAGTCGTAGCTGGTGGCTTCCGAGTATTTCATTCGTACATAATCCATCAAACAGCGAAAAACTATAAACGTTGTGTTTTTATATTCATTTTGAAGACTCACAGTGGTGCTGGTGGTTTCGTATGGTCAGTCGTCCCACTCGCCGTCGCTGGTGGTGTCGGACTCTTCCGAGTCGGACGAATGTATGGCGCGGTTTCGTTCGTGCAGCGCTCGGGCCAAGGCACCGGCTAATCCGTCGCCTCCGGTGCAGACGGGCTCCACGTTACTCGTTGAACGACTCACCTGGACATACGACAGATACTCAATGATTTTATTGTGTTCCATAAGTCATACAAGATGTTAAAAAAAAACAGCGAGCCTTACAGTAGTCGCGTATGATGTTACACACATTTGAAAACTCACCTTATATTAGTAAAAAATAAATAAAACCTACTACAAAAGGAATAAGTCATTTGAACATTATGTTCTAAAAGCAAATCAAAAAGCGCGCGCTTTAGCGACTTCCTGTTACACACTTCCGTCCCATTTCACCAAATCTCTCCCACATATTGCAGGAAAGCGAGAGGAAAGATGTTACACATCAAAAAACGAGTGTGCTTATGACCACACGACTGAAGTGAAACTTCTTTAGCTCCATCTGTATGTATATATCTTTATATATATAATTCTTCTGTGAGTGTGTATGTCACTGAACTTCTCTTAAACGACTGGACCGATTTTGATGAAATTTTTTGTGTGTGTTCAAGGGGATCTGAGAATGGTTTAGATTCACAAAGACGTGTACACAGGACAACGTCTGTCGGGTCCGCTAGTATATATATATAGCATTAGCACATTAGCCGCAGAACTGACGGCCGATGGAGCCGTAAAGTTCTTGAGTGGAGACCGCCAAAAACACTATATTCTCAATTGTATAAATAATTAAATCACTTGTAATTAATACGTTAAAGTTTCGTAATTTTTTTTCAGTAAACGGTAATTTTATAGTAATTTACGTAATTAGCGGGGATTGCGACCGTGTCTCTTGTTTTTCGTGAGTCTCGGATATTTCGACATTCTTGCAAGTGAGCAGGTGCGAGTTAATAGTGAGTAGGTGTACGAAGTACAGTGCATTCAACTCGCATCATAGCGCGTGGTCGTCAATTTTCTTATTGAACCAGTTTATTTTGTACAATAATTTTAACTATAACTTATTTTAGTTAGTTCACACTCGAACACCATTCAAACCGAGTGTGCTCATACCATTACCATTTACCATTTTTAATATATTGCGAAATTTATTCTTCTCTTTTTATTTTACATTAATTTGTAGGACTTACACCCTACAGTAGGTGACCTAAAATCTAGTTTTCCCTTTTTTTTCTATTTTCCTTTTTCTTATTCATTTTAAGTATAAACAAAATAAGTAATTGTATACTCACAGCGCGTAACTCGACGCCTTGTCTGATCTCGCTGAGCAGGTTACTCCTGCTGTCTTCGTTGGCAGACGTTTTCGGTACGACTTCCACGTGCTAAACAACATACATTGTTATTTTTCATTTTTTCACACACACACACCAAAGCGTGATTTATTTAATTTTACTTTCTAGTCTTCGCGGTTGCAAGGTTAATTTTTTTTTAATAATTAAGTTTCTTAAATTATTTTTCGATTACGTCTAAAGAATAAATTAAAAATCTATGATAGATCGATAATGAATCTCGTATCGAAGTGGAAAAAAACTATTGGCTTTAAATTAGAGAAATTTGTAATTTTATATGAAAAAATATTAACAAAACATTGCGTATTGTTTTTTTTATTGCTTTCGAATACTGTCTGCCTTGGGACGGGTGGGCCAACTGATGTTAAGTGGTCACCGTGGCCCATGGACATTAGCAATGCCAGTGACACAGTCATGTCGCTGCCTTTCGTGGAAAACTATTCAAACCTTTCTTGAAGAGGACCATGTTATAGTACTAAGGGAAATCCGTGGGGGCAGGGCCTGTTCCAAGGGGGGGCGAGCCGGGCGTTTACCCAGAGCGACAAAAATTAGGTGCGGCAAAATTTCTGGATTGGGCCCTGCGTAGAGGGGAGCTTATTACTTTTTTTTAATTCCTATTGAAGGCGAGGTCATCAAGTACATGAATATTGAGTTTTTGGCGGGATTTCATCGAGTGCTGTTGGCGTCTTACTTTAATTATTCTTTAATTTGTTCATAGTGGATATTGTGAAATAAAATTAGTGTGATTTGGTGTAACAACCGTCTGCGCAACTGAAGAATTACAGGAATCTTTAAAATATACGCTATTCCGGTCAAGTGAACACGAGAACCACACAGAACCTTATCGAGAAAGATGACTCGATACATTTCGTGCCATGCACTCCAAGAAACATTAGAATGTGTTACACCCACATCCCAATGTCAATTTTAAAAAAAGAACAATAATAAAACTGAAGACTAGGCTGTATGTGCAATGTTCCTCATGCCTTTCCTGAAAAAGGAGAACGTAAAAAAAATATTAAAACACTCACCCGGAGCCCTTTGTTCCCTTGGCGGATGCTGTCCATGAGTGCGGCGCGCGGATCCATAGCAGGCGCGGCGGCGGCGGGGGTATCCGATATAGACGCGGGCATCGGGAAGGGGGGCGCAGGGGGTGCGGGGGGAGGGGGCGGCGGGGCAACGGCGGGCGCGGGCGGAGGGGGAGGGGGCGGGGGGGCCGCGCCACCCGTCGGGGGCGGAGGGGGCGGCACCGAGGGGGGCGCTGACGTCGGCGCTGTTGGTGAAACGAACAAGTAGAAAAATAGAGAGAAAAATGTTTATTGAAATATATCATAGGTCAAACAGTAAAGTGTTGTAGCAATCACAAGGATTTAACCCTGACGCCTAACAATATAGGACAAAGGTACAATTCCGCAATGGGCTGCAGACTGCAACCGCAGGCGACACTGCAGCTAGCGCCTGCGGCTGACCGCAGTGCTGCCTGTGGTCGCGGCAGCTTCTATTTCGAGCGCGGCGACATACCGCGGCTGCACAAATGCATATAACCATGCCTCAGTCACTCCAATACCTTCGTGCGAGACAGAATGTCGGACAACGCTACCGATAATTTACTAATGTGTCTTTTGTGTGAGGAAGATGATGATGACTTGTTGTTACTATATTATGTCAAAAAAAAAGCAAAGCGTCTGATCTTTTATTTAAAAGTCGAACCGAAGAAGGAATTTATTCTAATCTGATTAAATAATCTATAATTGGTGCAGAGGAAAAGTTTCGGAAGTACTGTCGTTTAAATAAAAATCAATTTGGCTTTGTGCTCTGTTCTATTAGTGAAGAAATCCAACCGAAAAAGCGACGCGCTATAACAGCGGAGGAAAAATTATATTTAACTATGGGAGTTAGCTCATTCGAGTATTGACAGATTTCGATGCGTTCAAACTATGGTAAGAGCATATCTAACGATTTAAATCTTTGGTGTGACCTCTCTACGGTTGGCGACACCACTGGAACTGCAGTCTGCGGTCGCTGCACGCCGCAGCCGCAAGCAACGCGCCGCGGTTGCAGGCCGCAATGTCGCCGCGCTCGGAATCAATTTCATAGAGATTCATAGAAACTAGTAGTGTCGCCTGCAGTCTGCGGTTCAGTTCGGACTTGTACCTTTAACCTGTTTATAAGGAGCCTATATTCTTTCCAAAAATGACAAATTTAAATTGTAATTTCATGAGCGTACATTAGCATAAACAAATGTTTAGACTTTTAAAAGTAGAAAGTAAACTAAGCATTAGCAAATCGACATACATAAAGTGTTTAATAGTAATAAGATATTAGCTTTCATTATATATTATAAGAAGAAACAGAAGTACAGAATGAAGAAAAACTTCACAGCATGTAACAATATTTATAAAATTGCTACAGTGTCAATAGAAAATCATTTAATGAGATACATTAATTCAACTTCGACATCGTCGACTAGCATCTTGATAGCTCTGCCATACAGTTTAAATAGCAATAACATCACGTTTATTTATATCAGGTACATATAACTAAAGTACGGTAGCCGGGCAGAAAGAATTTCGTACAATGACCCCACGCCGTGTGAAGTACTGTGTGCAAGCGCGACAGCAACATAATTGCGCGCGAGCGATAAGTATGGGTAGCGTGGGCTCATTGTACGAAATTCTTTCTGCCTGGCGACCGTACTATAGATAATAATTTGGTTTTTTTTTATTCAATCAAATCAATTACATTTTAATATACAATGGTTGTATCTAAACACCCTTAAACATGGGTTTATCTGTCTACAGCGATTCTAACAAATATTTCTTTAGTTTATGTTTACAATTATCTTTCACATACAATTCTTGAATACTGGGGGGGCATTACATTTAGAAATTTAGGAATAACATATTTTAGTGTTCTCGAACCATAAACATTGTTGGTTTTCGTTAGGAGATATTTTTTATAATTAAAGTTACGCAAGTATTCTGGACGATGGTGAGTTTGTAGATAGTAAATTAGTGTGCGATACGTACGTTGGTGCGGTCTCGGCGGCGGCGGGTTGCGGGGCGGCGGGGGCACGGCGCGCGCGGGGGGCGGGGGCGGCGCCCGGGATGCTGTATCATAATAAGAAATAAATATTTACAACACTCATACCAATGAGGGCTACCGTTTTCTGCCTCACCAGATGGCGCCACTGTTGAGTGAGGTCCTAAATTGTAACTTTTAAAGTTTATTAATACGCACATAAAATCAAAGGTTACATTTAGATCGTATTTTAACAAAAAAGAACCATATTCTAAACATAATAGGCCATGCCACAGTGACGCGCAGTTCCGTTTTATTCGGAAAAAATGGGAACATAATCATTTTTCTAAGCTCAAATTTTTAATGACTGACATTCATTGCCACATAACTCATATTTGCCATAATTAAGCCGAAATGTTACCAATTATTCACAACATTATTTTAATTAGAAATAAACCCGCGTAGTCAAGCAACAAGCAATAACATTTGACATTTCGGAGACCTCACGCTACACTAGCGCCTCTAGCGGCGGATTCATACGCGATAGCCCTCATTAGCCTAGCCCCAAAGTAAGCACTGTAAGGTTTGAGTTATTGGATACTAGGGCAACGGATAGAATACATATACAGTACATTTATATAGAAATACATATTAAAAATCCATGACTGGAGTAAAAATGCTTGTATTCATCACACAAACATCAGCTCGGGATTCGAACCCGGGACCTCTCGAGTCGGCGACACCATGACACCCGGCGTACAAACCACTCGGCCACGGAGGTCGTCATATACGTAATATTATATATAAAATTCTCGTGTCACAATGTTAGTTACCATACTCTCCGAAACGGCCTGACCGATTTTTATATCATATTCCGTAGGTCTGAGAATCGGCTACAATCTATTTTTCATATCCTTAAGTGATAATGGTTGTCCACCTGTAACGTAGTGTTCTGAAACCTGCCTTTGCGCCTTCGCGGCAAAATTCAAACTATTGGGTATTGTAACGTAGTGTTCTCATATGGGTTAGGAGGAATGTTATTTTAAACAATATTATTTTTTTATAATGTGGTATTAAAAAATACATACATCCCTAAATTTTCTCTTCTACCACCTGCTCCTATTTTAAGGCGATACGAAGTTCGCTGGGTCGGCTAGTAATAATATATTATATGGTACTTACGTGGTGCAGGTGGATGGGGCGGGGCAGGGCTTCTAGACGGGACCGGAGGCGCCAACTGTCGCTCCACAGTCACCGCTGTACAACATCAAACGATTTATTGTTTTTAAATTTTCATGGTAACTAACATTACAACTATTAACGGGATTGTTACCATTGGGAGTGTTACTCCGTGATCGTGACGCTTTCAACAGTGCCAAAATATCGGAGACTCATAAAAAACAAGGTAAATGGTAACAATCCCGTTAATAGCTATAATCAAACGATTTATTTAACTTTATAAAACCACATGAATACAGAAGGAATAGAAACAAAGATTTATACAATGGGGAAGAAATCTGCCAATTTATCTCGCCAGGGGCGCAGGTTCATAACAAGACCCAAATCGAGACAGCTGTCAATGTCACATGGAAAACCAAAAAATGACATAACGATAATTGATAATACAGAGGAGTTATAAATATTAATCAAATAAATTAAGATGTTTCTAGTTTTTCTTTCTCTATTTAATTTGGGTAGATTTTAATATGTTTTGATTTCATATTGTTAATGATGTGAGAAATGATTGTTTAATATCTTAAAATGAAGCCTAATTATCCTGAAACACATGATGTCCTAGATCAGGTACAGTGACACAATAAAGAACTAAATTAAGACCTGTATTATTAATTTTATGAAATAATTTAAATAAGTATTTATATGAGTAATGTTGACAAACATATTTATTAGGTGCCAATTGTTACTAGCATAGATTGATCAATGTGTTTTTTTTAAATAAATTGGTTTGATTTAATTGTTGACATAGAGCTTGTTTAACTGGTCCTAGGGTTGAGCGATGTGTCTATGATGCTTATCCCATACCTGCTTGACGAAATGCGCTAAAATTTGCGTTCGAACTTTGAATTAAATACGTTTCTTCAGATGCACATACAAATTTGTCATCTCCCACAATTTTTTTAGCGTATCAAATTATCGCCTCCCAAGGTATTGTCTAGCGTCTATAGACACGCAACCCGGTAATTCATTACAACAACAATGAACAAATTCAAATTATAAATTTAAGCACATTTAGTACCAAACGCATCCGAAGCTTCGTCGCGCAGGTATGATACAAGCATGATACGGGTATTTTTAGAACTTGGGAGTGTAGTTCGCAGTCTATCGATACTATAATGTTTTTTTTTAAAGATCTCTCATTCTATATTATGGTCTTATTATGTTCTCTTTCCGTTTGCATATTGTATGGGGTGTTCTCGTTCCGTACTATGCAAAGGGGGGAGGAGCTCGATGGCGCAGTTGCTAGGACAATAGGGTGTTACTACAAAAGTTTTAGAAAACGATGTCACGTTATTTACTAATGTTTATGGAGTCCATAAAATGTAAATATTTTTAAATTCTGTTGTGTAAATCAGTTAAAGAACTATATTAAATATTAAATTTTCAAGTTGCCACGAAACGGATATCTGGACATTGTGGCGTCTCACTAGTGTGTGACGTCACACGACTGTCATCAAAACGTCAGACGATAAAATGTAATGCCACTTTGGCCGAAAGTTTACTAGCTTGTGACGTCATTTTAGTTTTGGCCAATCCCAGGCGTTTTCCGTCAAATTACCATGGAGCAAAAAACAAATTGCTAATTTGACGACCTCCGTGGTCGAGTGGTTTGTACGCCTGATTTCACGGTGTCGCCAACTCGAGAGGTCCTGTGTTCAAATCCCGGTGAGGGCAGATGTTTGTGTGATGAACAGTAATAGTGTGATGAGTTTTGGAAATATTCATTTATTAATTAATGATTTTGTAGAAAAGTTATTAATTTTTTGTTCTTTCAGAATAGTCATATCACTGCTACTGTTACAGATACCAACAGTTGGTACATTTGTCGAATAGGATATTCGTTTGCGACCGTGGAAGGTAATCTAGTCATCGGATGGATGATAAAATTTTTATTATCTCGAGTTCCTAAGTGCTTCGCAAGGCGATTTAAGCCGTTGGTCCCAGCTGCATCTGCAGTCGCATATAGTTAAGGCAAAAAGGAGTCGAAAAATGAGTTGAATTAGTTTCAGCTCATACAATAACAAAATTTACAGCATTTTAAAATTCAATTCAAAGTTTTCAGTTTTTTTAAATCTGTATTAAAACACGATGATATAGTAGACGTAGTATCCACCATTATTACTTCACACCACTAGTATATGCCAAAGTGTCAGCTGCCGACTCAGTACTTTAGTTTTCGTAACCAAGGTAACGCATTTATTTACAGTACTAATGACGTCAAGACCGCAGAGCATTATGGCGTCCTCTGCGTCCAGCGTTTTTGTTTGACTACGCGCGAAATTTGAAAACGTTAAATTTAAATGCATTTTTAAGGCACTTAACGATTGAATAAAAAAATATGTTTTTTTTAGTAGTTACTCTACAATTTAATTGACATACTTTTCAAAAATAGTTGTAATGCCCTATTAATGGGCAGATGATGATGAAAATGAATACATACATTAATAAAAATCTAATTACCTTTGACCGGCCGCTCTGTATGCAGCTCTTCTTTCACAGCGTCGTAGCCGCCATTTTGATTGATAAACTCGTATATGAACTGTCGCGTGTCTCGATCCTGCAGTTGGCTTTTCGATACTCCCGCCTTAGAGAAGAACGTCATCATCGCTTCCTCAGGCAAATTGCTTACGTCGAAACCTACGCAATGTAATTCGAGTCAAACGCAGATCCAACGTTATGAGCACAGCACTCCTAGTAGTGATCGCATTAAGCGGGTCTCCAGCAAAAGTTTTTTGAAAACATTCAACTAAAACATATACAAAAAGAGTAAGTTTCTGAAACATGTTTCTTTACACACGCAGTCTACTGCTCACGTGGCTGTCGAACACAAGGCTACGTTCACAAACTACGATCTAGGTGCAAAAAATTACAAATTTGACAAATGTTTCGGACAGTTTATGTCAAAATTGAAACGTCAGAATGAAAAGTTGTATTCGAAACGTAGGTTTGGAACGGAGCCTCCGCTAGCGAGTTGACAAAAAATTAAAATTTGAAAACCGATCAGTTGGCTAGTCGGCCCTTCTTTTGAATTTTGTTGAATCGAGGAAGAGAAAAAAATAAGAAACCGTTGTCTAAATACATCGTGTTTTACCTTTATCAGCGTTCCATCCGACGTGCGACACGTGCTTGAAGTCCTGCGGTGTCCCGATGTCGGCTTTAGTTAATTTCCTTGTAGGCTTCTTTTTACCCGAACTCTTTAGAGAATATCCACTGCCTGCAAATAAAAACCTTATTAAGTGTGTAGTTTAGGAACAGCTTAGGGACAAGGTTTTTACGAGAAAACTTAATTTACATATCGATACCTGATAGGTGGCGCTGCAGTCGGGTCATAGGATTATTTACACGAAAGTCACATAAGCGACAAAGAACTGAGAAATGTCTGAGGGCGTACGCTACCTTAAGCGGGAGTAGTTTCGTGTTATTTGATAGAGCAGCTGCGTGAGGCGGGTCTCACACGTTCGACTGGATGTCTTCTGTGTCTTCGTCTTTTGGCTAGATAGTAATTTGGACCAAAATATCAACTGCTCATCTCGCGAACGAAATTGTACAGGTGGTGCTACGAGCGAATTTTCGCGACGGCAGTCCACTCCGTGCTTCAGTTTAAGGCAGCACATGCCCTAAAGGACGCATGGCAGTAATTACGTACCTATAAGGTCTTGCGCATAAACATAGATAATGTACTACACCTTCCCTAACTGTTAAAAAAACAGGTCAGATAAGTGTGGAAGAGACGCAGCGATAGGTCACCCACAGTTCGTGTATTCATGTTCTAAGTAGTGATTAATTTTATACGAGTGACGCTCAGTCTATTCTCTATGTGTATGGAGTGGTGACGCAACATTCTAGTGCAACATGGAGTGGGGGTTTATACCACTCCTATCCATATTCTGCGTTAACCGCTCACCATCATGTGGGCTGCATGTTTTTTTGCTACCTAAATGGCAAAGAAAGATCTGTCTTTTGCCGCCACCGTAGATCGTATCACGTGCAGCGCCGGCGCGCCGTTGTGGCGCAGCACGGGGGCGCGCTGTACCGACCCGCCTGTCTACATACATACATACACCGCCACGTACCTGCGAGCTGGGGCGCGGGGGGCTGCAGCGCCGGCGCGCCGTTGTGGCGCAGCACGGGGGCGCGCTGTACCGACCCGCCTGTCTACATACATACATACACCGCCACGTACCTGCGAGCTGGGGCGCGGGGGGCTGCAGCGCCGGCGCGCCGTTGTGGCGCAGCACGGGGGCGCGCTGTACCGACCCGCCTGTCTACATACATACATACACCGCCACGTACCTGCGAGCTGGGGCGCGGGGGGCTGCAGCGCCGGCGCGCCGTTGTGGCGCAGCACGGGGGCGCGCTGTACCGACCCGCCTGTCTACATACATACATACACCGCCACGTACCTGCGAGCTGGGGCGCGGGGGGCTGCAGCGCCGGCGCGCCGTTGTGGCGCAGCACGGGGGCGCGCTGTACCGACCCGCCTGTCTACATACATACATACACCGCCACGTACCTGCGAGCTGGGGCGCGGTGGGCTGCAGCGCCGGCGCGCCATTGTGGCGCAGCACGGGGGCGCGCTGTACCGACCCGCCTGTCTACATACATACATACACCGCCACGTACCTGCGAGCTGGGGCGCGGGGGGCTGCAGCGCCGGCGCGCCGTTGTGGCGCAGCACGGGGGCGCGCTGTACCGACCCGCCTGTCTACATACATACATACACCGCCACGTACCTGCGAGCTGGGGCGCGGGGGGCTGCAGCGCCGGCGCGCCGTTGTGGCGCAGCACGGGGGCGCGCTGTACCGACCCGCCTGTCTACATACATACATACACCGCCACGTACCTGCGAGCTGGGGCGCGGGGGGCTGCAGCGCCGGCGCGCCGTTGTGGCGCAGCACGGGGGCGCGCTGTACCGACCCGCCTGTCTACATACATACATACACCGCCACGTACCTGCGAGCTGGGGCGCGGGGGGCTGCAGCGCCGGCGCGCCGTTGTGGCGCAGCACGGGGGCGCGCTGTACCGACCCGCCTGTCTACATACATACATACACCGCCACGTACCTGCGAGCTGGGGCGCGGGGGGCTGCAGCGCCGGCGCGCCGTTGTGGCGCAGCACGGGGGCGCGCTGTACCGACCCGCCTGTCTACATACATACATACACCGCCACGTACCTGCGAGCTGGGGCGCGGGGGGCTGCAGCGCCGGCGCGCCGTTGTGGCGCAGCACGGGGGCGCGCTGTACCGACCCGCCTGTCTACATACATACATACACCGCCACGTACCTGCGAGCTGGGGCGCGGGCAGGGGCGCGGGCGCGGGCGCGGGGGGCTGCAGCGCCGGCGCGCCGTTGTGGCGCAGCACAGGCGGCGCGCTTTCCACCGACGACGCCGCGCTGTTGGCGCGCGCCGCCAGCATAGACCGCTGTCGCCTCTCTAAATATGATGATCGAGATAGTTTATAATTTTAGTAAATATCAATAAATAAATTAATAGACGTGTCTGACAAGTATTTTAGAAGACAATTAATAAAATGAACATTAAATTTGAGTCTTATGAGTACAGAACCTGTAAAGGAAAAAAATCGCACTTTATATCCGTTCATAAAGTGTGTAATAACTTTCTTGACCTAGCAAAAGACTTCTGTTTCTGTATGCATTTTGTTACAAAAGCTACATACAATCATTATGGATACCCAGCCTAAATTATTTATTTGCTTAATTTATCGCAGTGAACATACTCATTCTGTCGTGAGTAGACTTACGAAAGAAATGAGTATGACATACAATCAGAAGCTGAAATTTGTATGCTAAAATAAAGATTCCTAAAGTGGGTACGAATATACATTTAAGTGACGCGAATGGGAGCTCTTCGTCTGAATTTTTAAATAGCAAAATATGTATTTTAGGCAAATTACGTATTAGATAGGAAAACATCATCTTTTAGTTTTAAAGGTGAGCATGCTTCGGAGCTGTGAGAAATGTGATCTGAGATTATAAATTTAACAAATTACAAGAATTATTCTATTGTTATTTTAAACATTAAACTGCTAAATTTTTAAACCTAAGGATATGTTCGGGTTGGAACTAATAAATGATAAACTGATAAAAAGTATAAAACTGTATATTTGGAAAAAAGGATTAAAAATAACTATAAAATAATAATTGCTATGAGTACGCGTGACTTCATGAGATGATGATTGCGAACTGATTTTGTGCAATAAAATTAATAACGAATAAGTAATTTAGGTCAACTAAATGAGCTGATGTAACGACGTACATCGCTTGCTCCTACAGGATAAAATACTAAAAAGCGCTTTACAGCCTAAGAAACACTAGAAGAAACTCGACACGATCAGTAAGGTCGCGGTAGCATAAATTCGTCAGTCCATCCACCCGGATAGCGGAGGGTGCGGGTTAGAATCCCATCTGTACCACGGCGAGTGTTCTGAGGAGTTATTCTCTCTTATCCCACCTTCCCCTTTCCTTCAGAGGACCACGCGCGCTGGCCTACGTTGTCACCGTCTTACTGTGGCTACAATTCCAACGCGTACAAAGAAATTTGATGACTCATTTCTTTGTCGCACTATCCGTAAATGGAATGCTCTGCCCGCTCACGTGTTCCCTCCCTCTTACAACCTGGGATCCTTTAAAAGAGGCGTGAAGAAGCAACATGCAGGCCGGCAGGGTGAGGATGGCTGGTGTGGTAGGTAGAACTGCTGTTTCAGCTATCTTCACATCTGGACTTCACCTTCACTTAACATCAGGTGGGGTGGAGTCATTTGTCGGACCTATCTATAAAAAAAAATACTGCTGCCTGGACCGCGTGGAATGTTTTCTATAGACTTAAATTACAGGAATATTAATAAGCATTGTATAAATTCATTACGAACATGAGGCGGTTGCGGCGAATAATATCCATAAAAAAACCGGATCAGATATTTGTCAGATCAAAAAAAAAATATTGACAGCAACATAGTTAAAAAGACAGATAACGATTCTATTTTGTGTGAAATAATCTCGGTTTTGAGTCGCGTGACGCTTCCGCAATATGAATATTTGTGACCGATCGATGCGATAGCACAATTAAGGTACGACGGCCTCGAGGGAAAACAATTCATCAGACTTTATATTGAGTGTGCCTCAATCACGATAAGGCCCAATTTATCTATTCGAAGACAAGGTCGTGTTATAAGTAAAGACTTCCTGGCATTTGAAAATTAAAAATAGTAAAGTACGTATATAATTTTCGCTCGAGAAATGATCATTAATGATTTATTTTTGTAGACATGACATGCCTATTGTAGGCTTGAAGGTTACCGTTAGGAATTTCATCAAAAATACTATCCACACCTAGTTCATAATATTATTTCGGACACAGAGCATCTTAACCCCTCGTTTCCGTTCCGTTTTCCGTTAGTTTTAAACAAAACTTGTAGAATACTTGTTTTGTCTGTTTAAAAAATTATTTCGTTTACAGTGCATATACACCTAGTGTCTTACAAGTATAAATCACTTATTTACTTCACATATTTTGTTTATCCAACAATTTTGATGCAAGTATTGTATACTACATGTTTTATAAATGTAGATAAGTGTGAACAATAAATTAAGACATTGTATACAATTTGTTAAATACACGTGAACCTGTGTGTAAACGAGGGATTACATTACAGGTAAATTAAATATAATACTGAGGTCGATTCTAGCATGATTCTCTATACTTTAAACTAAATTTAACATCAGTCTCTCCTTTTCATTCTTTATAGAAAATGACAAGGATAAACTGTTGTCAAATTTAAGTTTAGGATTAGAGAATCACGCCAGAATCGACACCACCGTCTGACCTCCTAAATAGAAACTGTGTACTTAACACAGAAAAACATCTGTGTAAAAAGTTGTCTAAGCTCCATGGGGCAGAGTTCCATATTTTTAAGTCAATTTAAAAAAAATATATTCAAATTGGAAGTACAATACAACTCTTTTGAATCGTCCTCTTGTGTTTATCAAACACACATTCTAATATTATGGATGCGATAGTAAATTGAGAGGAGGTAAAATTGAGGACGAACATATTATTTAAAGGCATAGTACATGTTATTATTAAATTAGCACAAAAAGAACTTATGGTATAATTAGCCGTCAGAAGTCATACAATCGTACGTCATTGCTTGTGTAGGGAAAATAAATGTTAGTAAACACAGTGAGCACATGACGGAGAGATGCGCTTGCGGTTTCATTGTAATTGCCTACCTACCTACTACCGTCTTATCAGACGCCGTTTAAAGAAGCCGAGGAGTCTTGTTTTAAGTTAATGACAAGTTATGGTTGGAGAAAGACTAAGGCCCGTATTACAGAATGACAACTGTATTTTGATCTTTACTTGAGTACAGTTAGAAAGGGATGTCGCTATGTGCTATATATAGCGACATCCCTTTCTTACTATGCTCAAGACTAGATCAATCACTGAAAATCTTTCTATATACGGGCCTAAATCCGTCAATAAAACATGAATTAATAAATATTTAAATGCAAGGACATTTTATTTGAATTGGCAAATACGCGTTAAATGTAACAGATCTTTGTTTAATATCGTAAATCCGACTCGATCTGTCTGTCTGTTACGTTACGCCTAACGCGCTGGATCGGTTTTGATGAATTTTTGTATGGAGAAAAATACGGAGACGGGCCAAGCAAAATAATTCTAGGCAGACAAAGACCCCAGTCGCCCATTACGCTAATATTCATATTAATACATCATAATAGATAGCGAAATTGGCAACAGCCATTTTTCTAGGGGAAGGCGTAAAAGTAGCGGCAATATATTAGCTGCATATTTCTTTGTCACAATTCGATTTAGATGTTTTAGTTTGAAAGGGTAACAGACAGACATAATAACTTTCGGTGTCATTTATAGCTTAACATTTTAAGTTTGCAAAATATATCCCTTTTTGATCCGGATATTATAGAAAATTAAGTTTATTTTATTCAGGTAAGAAACCCAAAAAAGAAAATTTATAACGTCAGTATTACCTTCTCTCCGCTGTTTCCGTAACTCAATCTTCTCAATGAGAATATTTCTAAGAACTCTGGCTTCATCTTCGCTAGCAAAGTTAAACGCTGTCATGTATTCCTGTAAACAAAATGTAATAAAAAGAATAACATAAGTTCTAGTTCTTAGGAGTTCTAAAGTTATGTACAGGTTGAGCGGTTTAGTGCACGCGTAACTGACTACGCGTATAGTGGAAATCGCAATTAAGGTGTCGATTCTACTAAGTCGGCAAATGAATTGTGTCCCAACGATATTCCTTTAAGATAAATTTTCATTTGTTTCCATCACTATTCTTTATTTCAAACATGTTATGAGGTAATCTGCTTGACTTTTGCAAACATATCAAAAAGAAAAAGTGCGTTCTACTGATGCAGATGAAAAAATAATGTATTGCAATTGTCCCTTTCGCTTTCATTCACTGAATTCCAGGTATGAGTTAACGTGTCAGTTGTCGAAATACAAGTGCTTATACAATATATGTAATTTAAAAAAAACATTAAAAATAATGTATGCTATTTTTCTTTGAAATTCGCGATAAATTATATTACAAATATTTTATTTGAATAATTATAAACAAAAAAGTAGTAAAGCTTGTAATTTTATAATAAAATTTGGCTGAACGTAAGATTATAATTTCAACTTTGTAGAATCAACCTTCACTCGAAACAAAGCTTATCTTTATATTATGTAATAATTGTTTATTCATGTGAAAAAAATCATCATAACTAACAAAGCTATACTTGCATTACATTCAGATGACAGACAACAATCCTGAATTATAAACGGGACAATTTCTACCAGGCCCTATACCAGCTAAGATTGTTCACGAGCACAGCTTGTACCGACCTAATACCGTCGATATCCCATTCCCAACCCTCCCTTAGATTAAAACAAAAAGGGTAGATACGGTACGCTCATACTAGCATCAAATAAAATATGATCTGACTCAACTACATAAGCAAGTCTCGCCACACACATGTTGTATATAAACATCAATCGAGCGAGCGAGACAGAACTATACGCTTCAATGCAGCGTATTGTTGTCCTTTTCTTGCTTACAAAATGGCGATTACGTAAATAATATTCACGACAAACCGTGATTTTTGAGAATAAAAATTTTCACAGTTTTACAAATGAAAAGCGTTTCCTGGGCATTTGCTTTTGAACTAAGTAGTTTTGTTCTTTATTAAAGCATCAAAGGCATTGTATTATCTTCATAACACAGAATATACGCAATATTGTTATATTGAGTGTACATGCAGTGTGTTTGAATGTCAAATTGTGACTAAAGCGAATTATGGTCGTGGACCACAATTTAAGCGGATCACAAAAGTGATCCGAAAAAAGAAAGAGCCGCGAATGCCGTATCTTCCCTTTTTGTTTTAATCTAAGAACCCTCCATAGTTTCCAATTTCCCATCCCTAACTGATGCCCAGATGAAGACAAAGTTTAAAACCGTGCCTAGATCCATGAAGAAAGTGTGTCGTTAAGAAGCTTTATTTGATTTTTTTTTGTTTAAATCCCAATATCTAAAGAAAAATGGTGTGATTCTGATTTGTACTTAGTAATTTTCATAGCTAAAGGTTAAGTAACTTTTTTGTACTAAAAATTTTAATTTTATTTATTAGTTATCAAAACTACAATTTAGATGTTGTAGTTGTTGTTTTCAGTTGTTATGTATATACAGGACGTCCCATGGCTACCTCACACGGAGGGAAAGTATATTAAATATTGAAGATAGGACATTTTACTGAAAGAAGACGTCATTTTATTTTTAATAATAACTAGAACTATAATATTCACAGATTTTTTTAAAATCCCTGCTACAACTGGGAATCAAACTTGTGAAATTTCGAAAAAAATAACATGGCTTAGTTTATGATAACCAACAAAAGACGAATTTATGCCAAATTTCATCCAAATCCATTTAGCTATTTTTAGCATGAAAAATCAACAAACATCTATTCAAACTTTCAAATATATAATATTCTAAGTAGGAAGGATGAAACTATATCTACAGTTTATGAGCATTAAAGATACCAATAGTGATCTAGGTATAGATAAAAATTAAGTTAATTGTGTAATCTTCATAAGTAATAATGAAAACATGTTTTCAACAGCTGTATCAGATTAATTTGACTTATACTTACTTCAGCTTCAAATGTGTGTAAATAAGGCCTTGGGCTTTTGTACTCAATCTCCATGTACACTTCATGTTCCCAGACAAGAGACTTTCTGTAGAGACAGTATATGCGGAAAAAGTAGGACCGTTTGCTGTTGTCTTTTATAAGACAGAGCACCCCTGTATCTTTCTTCCTCCATTCTAAGTGTGACGGTCCTTCTGTTGTGAAAAGTTGCACCACTGCTGTTGCTAAACTCTGTAAACAATTATTGATAGTATTTTAGAGAATACACTTACAGAAGTATTTTCTCAATCATCTTCAATTACCAATACAACACCCCTTCTATGTTGAAAGAATTAATTAAATAGAACAACATAGAGATCGGGAATAGTGGATACAGAACTCAAAGACTGTAAACCTTTCCAAAGTATGTTATGAGGATAGGTAAAATTTTAAATTAAACTGTTGAAATAGCTGCTCAACATCTTTCCTGATAGGTATACTGAATATGTTTGCTTGTGAATATGAGATCTGATACATAATATAAATATATTTGGTTATTTGGAAGAAATACACAAATCTCAATTGTAAATTAGAAAACATATGAAAATAAAAAAAGGATACCTTAAATAAAAATCCTGAAACAATTTTTATGATCATGATTTTTTATTCCATTTATAATGAAGAATATTAACATGGTATTATTATATTACGGAAATATTAAGAAGTTTAGCTTTAATATAATTTGACATGTATAATACAAGGTAAGTCCAAACAATAACTCAGATTGAGGAAACTCTAAGACATAACTTTTGTAATGTCTTACTCCATAAATCTATAAAAGATATTACTTCAATAAAATATGTAATTTTGTAACATGTTTATAAAGTATTGCAAATAATGTGTAGATATTTTAGAGTAAGCAAAAGGCCTCCCCCTTTAAACAAAAGAAATTATGTGTACACTTTGTGAAAAACAATGTATTAAGCTTAAGGAAAGGAGTTACTTATTGAACTAAGGAACACCAAAAAGTGTTCCAATCCTATATAAAATTAAGTACATGGCAGTTGAATATTAAATAATAACAAACTATTTAAGTTATCAGCTTCTAGCTAAAATTTCAAACACTTATTCCTTATATGTGTTATCTATATTGTCCTGCTGTTGTCAAAATTCATTATAATATCCTCAAATAACGAAAATTTAAACGGGAATGTCAGTGGACATGTGGACATTAAATGTTGCATTTCATGCAGTTTTTATTTTTAGTATAGTTTATGGCTTTTTCTAATATAATGCAAAATTAGATGTACGGAAATTGTTTATGTATTAACAATGTTAAATCTTAAACCAATTTAATACATTTTTAACAAATCCACAGTTTTAAATGATTTTAATTTCATATAGCTGTAAAAATCTCTTAAAAATATTATATCATAAGATTGGGTTTGTTACTCCAATATTCATAGAACGCGAACATGGTTCTTAATCATAGATACTTCATGCAACTTTCCTTTTTTATATGGTACCACAACAAAAATGATTACAATTAAAACAATCAGCTACGTGCACAGATTTTAATCAACTGTAAGAGGCGGCACCTAACACATAAAATATATTGTGTACAAAATTATGCACATTGTGCTAAAAGAATCATAATAATGTTAGAAATATGTATATTTAAAATTTCTCGATAATAAGCTTAATCACGCTGATTAAAATGATAACATGTCAATTTCAAGATTATATTGTACCTACGTAATCTGAAAGTTATGTGAATCACGAGAGGCCAGTGGCAGGCCCTAGATACTTAAACATACCTGACATTTGGGGCCGATGAGACTAAACACCTGGTCGTTCTCCACTCTGGACAATAAGACACTAGGTCTATTTTCACCCCTAGGCATTCTTCCTGTTTAAAATAATAAAACACAGGAAAAATCACTTGATACATGCAAGATCCGAGGTGTCAGTCACCACGGTTTTCCAACATTTTAACACTAATAAACTTGACTTTTGGCACCAAACACATTCTCTAGATGAGAATAATACCATTTCTCAGATGGCAGAATTATTCATTTCACGATTTATTGCTAAATAAAGCAATTAATTTAGAAAATACTTTCTCAACATCCGTATGTGAAACATCAATCATCAAACTGACGTGAACTGACGCACAGATTAGACATTTTGCAGAGAGAGATAGAATAATGTCCACAGACAACAAAAAGCTATAGCTACTACGAAGATAGTGTTGTAGCAATAGATTGGTATCGAAAAATAATCATCGATTGTATCTTACAAATAAGGCCTGTAGTGCAGAAGTCTATTAAAATATATAAACATCAAAAATACTTTACACACACAGACGACAGTTCTACAATTCGGCAAACTGTGCACGAGCGGTCCGCTCGAGCTCATAGCGTCAGTAGTGGCGGTACTTTATGATGGACGAGCGTTTCATAGCGCGTTATTAATTTGTTGTAATTTTTATTGAACATTAATACGTCATTCTTTGAAGTTTTGTTTCATGTAATGTATGTATGCGGATCACAATATAACTAATCAAAAGGTACATTAAAAAAATATATGGTTTAGTACATTGAACATTCTTAAGTGATTTCTGATAAAAGATTTAATGCCTTGCTTTTATTTATCACCTTCTTCGAATAATTTATGAAAGGTATGTACAAATGTTTGTATTCATTTAACTAACAACATTAATTAATATCTGCCTTACCGGGATTCAGACCCAAAGCCTCCAAGGAGGCAACTTGAATCTCAATGTACGATCCACTCCGTCACGGAGTGCGTCGTGCTAACAGTAAAAATAATTCCAGGGTAGTACGATAAATAAGAAAATGTAGTTATATCAATCATTTATTCGGATACCGTTTCCATATTAGAACAAGTCTCGCTGTTTAGTTAATATTAACAAGGAACATTTTAACAAAATTAAAATTAATGGCGTGTCATGTACATATTTTGTATATTTCACCAATTAGACATTTCTGAAGTTTTCGAATGAATCCAAGAAATAATTTATCTAACTGGTACAAAAGTATGCTTTGCTACCTTAGTATAACAAGACAAAAACGGTACTGCCAAGGAAAAATACGTATTTGTGGTCAATAAATTAAAATAAATACTGTATTTACAAAATATCCCAGTTTGCACGCGGGAAATATATTTTTATACAAAGGATACCTAAACATTAAAAAAGAAATATTCTGACGGGGTGGGGGTTCACTCACGCTACGCTACTGTCGTACAACACAATATGTTGTCACAAACTGTTTGACAAATATTTGCGCATACGCAATGCCTTATTTTAAATGGCTCCCCGGGTATTTGCCGATTTGCTTGAATTCGGTGGACGGGGAATTGATACGATAACATTCCGTTTCCGATATAACCTTACATGTGCATGAACCTTAATACGCCTGTATAGAGCGACAAGAATCTTTATGAAATGTCTTTGTAAACATCTTAATTTGTACGTCATTTACGTACACAGTGGCGCCCTCCCTGAACAGGCACTCACATTCATGAAGATACTTGTCGCACTGTACATAAATTAAGTGATGTGTGCACCAAACAATAACCATCCAATCACTACACATATGCGGATTATAAAGTGATTTCTGATTGGATAATTTTGGCGTTTTTGCTGCTTATGAACCGCGCTATGACACACCATTAGTTACTTGCCAACAAAATACCTGATTCAAATCTTAGTTTAATCAAACTAAAAAAAATACTATTTTGTTTTTGTTTAATATTATTGATGAACTTCGATGCAAGTGACACGAAGACAAAATGCTTTAAGTTTATGATCACATAATAAATAAGAAGTCTTCATTTATTTATAATGGTTTACAAAGTATACTACGCTTCTGCTGATCACAATATGTCTACATTATCAATAGGTACACATTATACAAACTATACATAGGTACACAATTGACAGCACAAGTACTTACACAAAATTGAAGTAAGTTTAGGATAATTGGTCACATTTGAAGAAGGTTATAGTATAAAAATGCTAGATTTCCTCGCGCGCACAGTAAAAGGCAATTACAAATGTGACATTAGAACTATGACGAAAGGCGCCTGTTACCAGCTCCCGTAGAAATTGTTTCGTTACCGAGCGCTCTAGCAGTCGGACTCATGAAAAGTAAAAACTTTGATTATAAGTTATCAAATAAAATATTAAAGGTTGAGTTATCTGCCTTCGGTCAGAAGACACTGGTAATCTTAGTATTGGGCCCGCTAATAAAGCAACGAATCGCAAACGAAAACGCAGGTATTCTGTTCCTCTAGCAAATTATTTCTAACAGGATGTTCGAGAGGGACAGAAAGTTATGCGCCGTCATTTTCAAGTCGTTTCTTCTGTCACCTATCTCTGTGGTATCGCTTTTAGTAACCTAGCTAAGAAAGTAATGGTGTGTAGCTACTAAATTCAAAATGTAGGTACCAATCATCCTATGCTTACTTTTCGTAGAAAACTGGGGTACTACTCTCTCTCGTTATAAAACGGGATAGGTTACCATTTACTTATTTGAAAATTGTTAGCAAAAAATGGAGACGCACCGAGTTCATATTTGTATGGGACTTTGGCTAGGTCTTGTACAGAATATACAAATAAAGGAAATTAATAACCTAGTCGACTCCGACCATTAAAGTTACCATATTTAACTTTATTTTGCGGTACAGAGAATTTTAAAATCAATTATGACATTCATTACAATGGTGAACATAATTATTAAGGAAACTTATAGTCTTAGGATAGGATCTTTATAAATGTGGCGAAATTTGGAACTAACAACGCCGTCTATGTAAACGTCATAATTTCAAAAATTTGGATTCAAAATTGTTGTACTATACACTCAATTTGAATAAAGATATATATTGAATTCTGATTTCATCAAAAAAATTGTTTGTCTCTGTACATGTCTAAGTTTACTACTCATATGATAGCATTCCGTGTTAAATACACCAATGTCCTACTGAAATATAGGCCAACATAAAGATCATTTCTAATTATTAACTACAAATTTGTTTCGTTAAGCCACGTTTGTTACAATTCTTATCACAGTAAGTCCGTTTCAATCGTTTTAAGTGTAAACTTTTAATAAAATTTTATGAATCTGATCTTTCAATCGATCAACTTATAGGTATAAGAATCTACAAATTCCTATTATAAAGCTGTCTATGGTCAGGCTTTAGTATCTCTTTGTTTACCTTTGCTCTCAGAACGTTTTAAACGGACTATACAACATAAGAACTCTATAGGCAACCAACCCGAGAGAGAAACACAAGAACATCGAATAGGCCCCATACAAGTTTGCACAATTAAATTCGATGTCTGCTCAAGTGAAAAGATAATAAGGCGACAATAAGGTACAGGCAGCCACATATCAAGTTACGACAAACTGCCAATTTATTTTAATCGATTTTAAATCTTATTACAAGCAATATAAAGCACAAAGTAAAAACAAAATGACAGTTTTGGGTAACTAGATCTGTGACTGTACGTTTGTGCACGACAGATCTAATTGATAGTTGTCGATAGACGCAGAGCACCCAGTACAAAAATCACCATTACATTAAGGTGATCTACTTAAATATTTATGTAACTTTCATTGTACACGCGTTCATCAGAAAAGGCAACGTTCAAAACAATTAGATAATATAGCGTTGTTATACACATATTCGTAATTATATACTTCGTTATTTGTTGATTGAATTGTTAATCACATCACAGGATATAAAATTGTTAAATTTACTTCTTTCTTCCTTCAGTATTTAGATTATAAGAAATTACGTACAAAATAACATTCAAGAACGCTAAACTACACTAAAATGTTTAAATAAATTATACCCGGAGATCAGATTGAATTTTTTTCCTCTATTTTAGTAGTGGAAGTAGTAATTAAGTGAAATTAGTTGATAAAAACATTTTACTACATATAGTAGAAGTCTTATTAATATTACTTTATGATACAGAATAATAGTTGTACACGACTGTACTACAGACAGCAAGAAAATCGTAGTGCTGCGACCGTTTTTGCACACATGCGCCATGCAGCGAAATTTTGTTGAAATCACGTTTTATAGCTGGTGCATGATAATAGTAATTTAATAGTGGCGATTCTGGCCTGATTATCTTAACTTATCAGTCCCTCCTTTTCATTCTATATAGAGAATGCCAAGGATGCACTGTTGTCAAATTTAAGTTTAGGTCTAGATAATCATGTCAGAATCGGCAGCAACATCGGCATATTATTTTTAAAAAATCGACAATATGACTGAATGCCGTGCTTTAATTTAAAAAAGCGTAGAAATCAAATCTGAATCATTTTTATTCACTTGGGCTAACTTTACTGCATTATTGGTATGAACTTAATGTAAAATTTCACATTTCAAACCCATTTTTATAGATTTTCGAAGCTGCTAACCAGCTTATAGGGTCTCTCTTTTAATATTATGTGAAAATAATATGAAATTTTGCTAGCTAAGCGATTATTTCATTCAACAAAAATGTGTATCAAATGTCAATACTGACATTAAATTCATGCCAATATAGTTACGTGGCAAACCCCCAGAATCGGTCTCGCATTTCGCTGCATTGTCGATGGTGCAAAAAGCGCACAAGAAAGAGATATGCCATCAACTATGACTAACAACATAGATATACATTTAAGATTTTTTTTAAATAACAGCCTTCTTTTAATGTACAGCCAACAACCGGTCAAATTATCCATAAATTACAAAATTTTCCAAATGACTTAAGCTTTAAACATCATTTTGATATAAGATTTCAAATCATCGAGGAAAGGAGGCGTATTCGTATGGTAGACAGTCTGCGGCAAACTCCAAATTTTTATGAGGTGTAGTGCACTTAATTGTAAATCGTTTGCACAAAAACCAGATTTTAATTTATCTCCGTTTCATAATATTTTTTATAAAATAATATTATACAATTATTAATTGGCAAATGGCAACTTTATTTATCTTTTTTTTTGTTGACACAGAATGAAATATATTCTACTCAATAGCTAACTAAAGCTGTGATTATTATTCTGTTTGCCTTTCATTAGGTATTTTGTGGGTGTTTTATTTCAAGAAGAATCAATCATGAATTTGTATAATAAGTTCACCACGATTACACGAACATCATGCATGACTGGACTGATTGACATTATTAGCCCTGGTGATTAAGTATGGATTAAGTTCACGTTTTAAGCGCCATACACAAAAAATATGACGTTACTAAAAACAGGGTGGCCAGTATCCTTACAAAAGTGTTCAATATTTAAACACGGTTTTTAATAAATGGGGGATAAATAATAAATTAAAAGTATAAATTCATGTTATAATAAAAAACAAGCTTTCAAATGATATATGTTTTGTCACTGCCGGTAACCAACTACCACTTTTGAACCATCTCCTTTGAGATTACGCTATTATCTGATGTCGGCATTTCACTTGGCTATTCGTCTTTGCTATTTGTAAACTTGGCATCACCTTTTCATTCCATAAAGAGCATGATAAGGACAGACTGATGTCCAATTTACAAATAGCAAACACGAATAGCTAAGTGAAGTGCCGGCATGAGGTGCTGTTGACTGTACCTATAAATCGAAATTCAATTTGTTTCATGGCAATGAAAATAATGCTATGAGACACCCGATATTCAAAAATAACGTCAGTTAAAATACATATTAACACTGAAGATATTTTTCTGTATTTGCATATCAAATATACATAACCAACAATAAATAAACTTATCAAATAATAAGCACCACTAAATGTACCGATGAAACGTCTCACTCAAAAAATATAAAGTAAATTGTACTAAAGAAATTACTCAATGTGTTGCTAATAAACATTAAACTTACACATTATAAATTGAATAAATAGTCATTATAATATAGAACTTGACTAAACGTACGGAATTATTAACACAATTACAAACTCAATATATTTTAGCTAAATTACTCATTTTACTCACGAGTGCAGTTAGAGTACAGTAACCAACATTTAATGTCATTTATAAAGACTTTTTTATAGTTATTTATGCAAATGTTTTATAATGAGGGGTAATTCACGAATGTGGGTGCGGCGAAGGCGAGCATTATATAAATTTCTCCCGAACGTAAAAAAAAGTTAATAATTTGACATTCAGATGATTACATAGTATACACAAAGTTGACGTCACACAGTAGATGTCCTCGAACTGAACGGGCGGTAAATTCAAAACCATAAAAATAAATTCAACTTTAAATGATCTAGTAGAGAAAAAAATACATTAATTTATTTATTTTTATTTTTCTGTTAAATCATTTGTCCCAATCTTTAAATATAAGCAATTTTCAAAAATTTGTAAAATACCCTATTAGTGCCTTATTTTTCATACTGTCAAATAGCCTATTGTGACTCTCTGATGAGCAAGCCATTAGCGCAGAGAGGATTTAAAAAGGGAAAGTGTTATGAAATTTATAAAAAAAAACATTATAACACCCAAGCTATTGGTGGTGTTCTATTAATTTATTTTTTATAATTATGACATAGAATGTTTTAATGTTGGCAATAAGCTAACTGTTTCAGAATCTTCAGTAGCTGTTTTAAATCATTCATGGGTGTAGGTAGATAAACCACATTGTAAGGGCCAACTATTTGTTATCTTACTTTAAATAAAATAAAAGGGCAATGTAAAAAAGCTATCGCTAATAGGTATACGGTATCAAATAATATAAATAAGTTTAAATATTTTTGCAATTTCCGCGTCAAAGATAACTTTTATCCAAAAGGTTAATCATTGTCATTGAGCAGCCAAAAATATGACAGTACGTCATTGAAGTTAGCTACAAACAATACATACTGAAGTTAGCTAGAGACAACTTAGCAGAAAACGAGTTACATCCAAACATAACCGATTATATAACAAGTAATGTTGGTGACTGTACTTCAAATTGAGAGTGCATTACAAAAAATCAGTTCGCGAAATTAAAATAAAGCTGTATTCAATAAACCTATTGCTATTAAAAAACTAGACATCTTCAATGTCTTTTTCAGCTCATCATGGCAATAACAGTGTCTAACTAACATAAATTACCTGACTATATGTATATATAAATAAACTACGTGTGATATAAAATTCACTACGTCATACTATAGTCGTAGATAAGCGCATGGGAACATTACATATATACATATGTGTACTGCATGATATGACCCGCTTTCATTATAGGTAATTGCACTTTATTTTTTTTTATCATTTTAAAATTTCGATATTGTCTTTTTGTAATAATTAATATGATTACGAATCGTAATTTCATAGGTTCAAATTCAACCAATTAATTTAATGTATTCAAAAATACAAATTGGCTTCTTGCAAGTTTATTTTAAGAATATTTTTTTAATTACCTCATGGTTGCTCAATATCAGGTATTCAATGAACCTTCCGTAAAAATCTTTCAAAAAACTTACAACACTACTAATTCCTAAGCGTTAGGTACATAAACTTCAGAAAATGTTAAATTCGACTTGGAGCCTTCCTATTTCGTTTTGTTTCATTGCAGTGCCTACCTACCTCATCAATCACCGTTGCGTTGACATAAAAAGCTATTTTGTACACCGTACCTAAGCCGAGGTGGGCTACATAACTCAGTACTTAGTAATATTAGTTAACTGGTTGAGATTACTTAAGCTTTGGGCAAGTCCACGTCAGTCCGGCCCGGACCGTGAGTGAGGGAGACAGCTCAACTGCAGCCGTCCTTTTTTGCCGGCGGCTCGTCCGCGCTCTTCACGTCATGATCTGCAGTTTTCGAGGAACCCGGCTGTGGATTGTCGAGATCTGGAACCAAAAAGAAAATAGATTGTTATAAGATTATTTCAAACTTTAACCACCTCATTCCAATACGCGGAATAAAGTTAGTCTTGGTTTTGAGAGAGACAGCATTAGCTTTGCTGTCTCTGTCTTCTTTTTAACAAACAAAAGTAACAGTAAGGTAAGGCAGTATGAATTTTGCAAAGTGAAGAGATATTGCAATCAGTATTACGTTAATATATAGAATGCTATGTGACTACTATGACTTCTTGGCTTGTTTTCTGTTAGTAAAGATTAAGATTTTGTTAAGATCAAGATTTGTATCAATAAAATTTTATAGTTTTGAAGAATTTCAGTATGAAATTTAAAGCCAGGAGTGACTACTTGTGGTCGAGAAAATAAAATTTGATTAGGGTCGAATAGGGGGTTTTCCTATGAAGTTTTATAGTCCGACACGTCATACACTCTTTTAATTTAGCAATACGAAAGTCAGGTAATTGCCCGACTTGCATTCAGTCAGGCACGTTTTCTCGCCGCGGCTACACTTCGCTACTACGTGTAAAAGTTTTACTTTTTTCCAGACAAAAAGCCCTATGTGTGTTTTTAGATAGGACACACATTACACGGGAACTATGAGAGACAAAAAAAACGTGTCATTTCATTCGTAAGTACAGTTAAAAAAATATATGTATTAGGTAGTGATTACTTATTTTGACAGTTGCTGACACACTTGCCGCCTGGAGGCTAAAGGTACAAGTCGGAATTTAACCGCAGAATACAGGCCGCAGCTGCAGACTGCAGGCGATACTCCTAGTTTCTATGAATCTCTAAGAAATTGATTCCGAGCGCGGCGACATGCCGCGGCACAATGCCTATAATGCACGGTCAGCCGCAGGCGCTAGCCTCAGTGTCGCCTGCGGTTGTAGCCTGCAACCCATTGCGGAATTATAACTTAAAGAGCGAGATGTAATCTGCTTTATACATGAGAGTGAAAGAGACTTCTTTAGTGCGCTCTATTGGTGGCTGTTGCCAAGGGTACTTGGGGCATGGACTATTCTTTTTGGACATTTTTTTGGGGCATGGACTATTTGTGTCATTTAAAATTTGTAATAATGTTGGCGTAAAACCTGTCTATGTATTGTACGTCATTGACACCCGGTTTCTGAAACGCATGTCATCGAAAAAATTACGTAACAAGTTGTTAATCTCTATTTAAATGCACTTTGGGTTTCTCAATGAGCCAAGTGACAGTTTGTCAATGATTTGTTGTTGCAAATGTCAAATCTCGAATTAATGGCCGATTGCGGTAGTTTTCGGTTTCCGGAAAGCTTTTTTGTATGTTAACTGCATGTTAATGTTTTGTTGTGTTTTAATAAGTAATTGGTGAAAATTGATCAATTAACAGACTGTCAAAAGAAATTTTACTGATATTTTGTTCAGAGGATTGTTGTAGTGGTAGTAAAAAATGTTGTCAGATTTATCTGTTGACGATATATCCCTATCTAGTGACGAGGAAGATCTGGCACCAACTCGCCAGTTCCGGAAACGAATAAATCCTGTAATTCATTACAATGATGAAGAATTTAAGGATCGCTACAGAATTTCAAAATCTGTTTTCCATCAACTAATGGGAAAACTGACACACCTGGAACTTAAAACGAACAATTATGTACACTAAAGCCTTCCTAGAATTATGGCTAACCCAACATAAAAAGAATATTTCAATTCAGTTTAGCAGTTCCTGATGTTAACGCGTTCAAACAAACAAGCAAACATCTTTATATTGTAGTTTATATCAGATTTACACTATAATTATTTTACTTTTTATTTGCTTTAGAAGTAAATTCCAATTCTTTAATTTTTATTTTTAAATTCTTCAATTTTTTTCCAAGTCACGTTTTTTTTTCACCGTCACTGCATTGGTAGACATATTTTCTATTATTGCTTTGTGCCTACATTGAAATATATATTATCAATATACACACATCAAAAGTGTCTAGGGATCAAGCATTTTTATGCGGATTTCTTGAGATTGAGATGTGGCTTTGTAATAAATTTATGATTTTATAAATTTATATGGATCCTTTTTGGTGCATTTCATAATTTGAATCAGGAACTGTGAATCAAATTCGAGTAAAAGATGAAAATCAGCTGTCAATATTTTCCCTATAAAAACATACAACGCATTGAAGACATTATTAGTGCTACTGTTTCCCTACTACTGATTAAAACCAACGTTATTATGGAGCGGCGACGTCATTTAAGCAGGGAAGAAATGCTCAGAGCCGTGGGAATGATAGAAGCTGGTTCCCGGCAACGTACTGTGGCTTTAGCTCTGAATACAAGTCAGAGTGTTATCAGTCGACTTTGGACACGATACCGAAGCACTGGTACCGTGGCTGAGCGCCATGGAGGACGGTATCGCTGCACCACACGGAGACAAGACCGATACATTCAAATCTTAACTCGAAGAGCTCCAACAATAACCGCCATGATGTTAGCCGTGAGGCTTCATCACTCTTCAGGGAACTTAATTAGCGACCAAACAGTCAGAAACCGCTTGCATGAAGTGAACCTTCATTCCCGAAGACCGCTACGGGTACCACCTATAGCAATGCACAATCGTAGGATTCGATATCAATGGGCTCTTGAACACAGAAATTGGGCAGAAGAACAATGGCGTTTCGTGTGCTTTTCTGATGAGTCTCGTTTTGGTATGAGACCGGATACAAGACGTATACGACACTGGAGAACCCCTGGACGCCAACAGCGATTAAAATCCTGCCAGGAAGTCCATCCTTATAGTGGTGGAACCATCATGGTATGGGCGGGTATTTGGATCGGCGGAAGAACTGAGTTGATTTGGATCAGAGGCAACCTCAACGCTCAAATTTATGCTGAGACGATTGTATCAGACGTCATCGTTCCTCTACAAGTGCAAATCGGTCCCTTATTTCAGTTAATGCATGATAATGCACGACCGCACACCGCAAGAGTTGTAAGACAGACTCTCGCCGCAGATAACATCAATGTCCTGCCCTGGCCTGCTCAGTCGCCAGACTTGAACCCGATTGAGCATGCATGGGATATGCTACAGAGAAGAGCTCTGCCGAATATGGAGGGTATCCAGTCGCAAGAAGACCTTTTTTTGTTGTTGCAACGAACATGGGCGGCCATTCCACAGCGTGATTTGGATGAACTCATTTTGAGTATGCCAAACCGATGTTCTTGTGTTGTTAGTGTTCGCGGTAGAAATACGGATTATTAATTGTTTAAGTTACCCAATAAAATTTTAGAGAAAACTGTTATTTCAGTCTTTTTTTCGAACTTTTGTGTTAGTGGTTCAAATGTCAAAAATCCCTTTATTAGGAAAATGGCAAATTTCTTTATTAATGCAAAGGTGACTTGGTTTATCGTTACTGTGACAAACGAAAACACTTTATTTGATGAATCCTTAAAGAAAATTTTAATTAATATCAATCAGGAGAAAAGTTATTGCAAAAATATATGTTGATCCCTAGACACTTTTGATGTGTGTATTTACAAATTTTAAATGCCAAAAACAGATCGGTTAATTTGTATAGATTAGAAAGGTTGATTTGAACAACTGATTTGTACCTATTAGGTACTTACTTATCCACTATTGTTAAAAGCTTCCTCTTTTCTCGCTCCGTATAGTTTTTTCGTGACATATTATGTAAAAACTTTACAAATGAAAATAAATTTCAATGTTTTCGGTACACACAATCGCTTCTATTTTTCTGACTTCTAAATAAAAGTCACTTATAAGTTGTCAAAAGATAGAGACAAAGCTATGCGTTAGACAGAAACAAAACATGAATGATCGAATGAAAGTGACTGGTTTTAGCTAGGGTGGCCAGACTAATAAATAAATCCTGCCTTAACAGTAGATTCGTTAATTTTTCGGTAAATATCTTTTCAGAAACCCACAGTTGCTCAACAAATAGTTAATTATGACAGTCTGTCAACTAATTCAATATTTGACATGCGTTTCAGAAACCGGATGTGAGGTTTTCAAACTTGTAGGAGAATCAAATTATTCCAAAAGCAAACGAAACCGCGGACCAAAATCTTGTTTTTAAAAAGTAAAATTTAATTATTGGAAAAATATAATTGGGGAAACGAAACGTGTAATATGCTATTACCACTAATTGAACTAAATTTCATATAGGAGCGGCTCTATTTATTTGTTCCCCGGTGTATTTAGACCCGCAATATGTCACACACACCATACCATCGATGCGAGATGATGCGTAAACAAGAAGTCTTGACATACTAATGGCTCGTAAATAATATTCCTTCATTATAACTAAGCTTAGAACAATCGCGATCACATTCATACAGCTGTAAAAAACCGAAACATAATGGGACTATTTATTTGCATCTTTGTCATATAGATAGAGATACACATGTAAACTTATGATAGGGGAGCCTAAGCGGGGATTTTTGGATTTACTCGAGAGTGGCAGAATAACATAAGGGGGCAAACATTGCACCTTGAAGTACTCCCACCATACTTGAGCCCTCTATGTAGGGCCAAACGTCTTGGGCAGCAAAAAATCAATTTCAACAAACGGCCTTGACTTTTGGTCGCTGCCAATATCTTCAGTATTTTGAATAGAAGGTACTGGAGGGTTCACGTAACATCTCTTCTCAATGTCTGGACGCACCTTTAAGGGTGAAATAGGCGAAAAATTAAAGTTTGTATGAGAAATCAATTTTACGCAGACGAATTAGCGAAATAAGTAATTAATACTTATTTCGATATGTGGGTTTTATGATTATCTTTAAAACTCATTATCAAACCCCGCATGGGACATAATGACGTCAAGAAGCAAGCTTATGCGCGCAAATTTATCCAAATACAAAACTGATGCCGTTGTTACTTGGCCGTAACGAATAGATAAGATGCCAACAATAAATTTTCGGAAAAACACGTGTCATACGAATTTCTACTACTGACGTCAAAGTTAACAATGGTAACTGACCTTATCACACGTCATTTTATAATTTGATCGATAAATACAGGACAAGATCTTGATAAAGCGTTCGCGTTGTTAAACCGTAAAATGTGAATGGTACCATCTAAACCCTATTGTCTGAACGATAAGGTTAGTATTGAGTTGCATTGACCGATTAGCGCGCGATAAAGTCTCACGTGTATATAAATTTATGGCCTGCGCAGACGAGGGACTTTTTTCCGCCAAAATAGACTGCTTACAAGTTACAACTGCATCCGGTAACACACACGAGGGATTAAAAGTATCGCGTACAAAACGTTACCCATACAAACGAGGACGTCGAGACCGGACTGAAATGTACGCGACTGTCTCCGCGAAATAAATCTTATATATAAAATTCTCGTGTCACAATGTTAGTAACCATACTCCTCCGAAACGCACTGACCGATTTTTATGAAATTTTATATGCATATTCCGTGGGTCTGAGAATCGGCTACTATCTATTCTTCATATCCTTAAGTAATAATGGTTGTCCACCTGTAACGTAGTGTTCTGAAACCTACAATGCACCTTGGCGCCAAAATTCAAACTATTGGGTATTGTAACGTAGTGCTCTCATATGTATTAGGAGGAATGATATCCCAGGAAATTGATAGAACACTACGTTATACATCCCTAAAAATTTTTTTTGACACTATTTATTTTTTATAATGTGGTATTAAAAAATACATACAACCCTAAATTTTCTCTTCTACCACCTGCCCCTATTTTTATTGCGGTACGAAGTTCGCTGGGTCAGCTAGTAATATATAATAATAAATCCAAGTGACTAGGCGCAGCGACGGACACAGCGAAATTTGGTTCGCGTTGCGCGCTCGATCTGATTTAAAGAGATGGGTCTATCTCTTATTTAGTATACTTTAAAAACGTCTTCTATTTGTCTTAAACTTCTTATTAATCCATGGTGTCGCCGACTCGAGAGGGCCCCCCGGGTTCGAGTCCCGGTGGTGGCAGATGTTTGTGTGATGAATACGAGCATTTTTACTCCAGTCATGAATGTATAATATGTATTTCTATATAAATATACTTGTATATGTATCAGTATATGCATTCTACCCGTTGCCCATGTATCCCCATAACACAAGCCTTTGTGATGCTTACTTTGGGGCTAGGCTAATTTAGTGTCAGTGTTTGAAATATTTCTTTAATTACAAAACAGATCTGAGAATATTTACTCACATGGTGCGCTTTTCTAAATTTTCGCAACAAAGTCCTCACATCGTGTGCTGTGACAAGACCTCCGCGAATTTTTTTTCCACCATTCAGGGACTTTTGTCCACCGCCGCCGATAAAAATCCTTCGTCTGCGCATGGCTTTTATATAACTACAACGTTACCGTTTGCAGAGACTAAGTCGTTTAATATTAGCAAGCTAACCAGCGTAATTTGGAGACAAGAATTCAAGTGTGCGTCATAAACTCGTCATAGCGCCAATATACCCGCTGTCATATCATAAATAACCTCACGTGAATACAGTTATAGGTAGCAGTGAAGGCTTATTATTTGACTAATCAAGAGGTGTTTCTTCAACTTAATTGAGTTTGTTCATTTATTACATACATTCAGTAATAAAACTGGATACTTTCGGAAACAAAGGTCGTAACCACCATTTCCGTGAAAATGACATTTCAATTAATTTTTCGCTGTCTATCTATATATATAAAACTCTTTGGTGACTGACTGACATAGTGATCTATCAACGCACAGCCCAAACCACTGGACGGTTTGGGCTGAAAGGCATGCAGGTAGATAAAACTAGTTTTTCACGGGTTAATGCACGAAACTTTATTTATTTATTGACGTTTCGACGATTTATGTTTGCATTAACCCATGAAAAACTAGTTTTATTTAATGAGTGATGTGCGTGAAAACCTAAGAAACAAATATGCAGGTAGATGTTATGACGTAGGCATCCGCTAAGAAAGGATTTTGATCAATTCTACCCCCAAGGGGATAAAATAGGGAATGAAAGTTTGTATAAAACTTTGTCAATTTAAACCGATCTACACCGAAGCAAAGCGAGGGCGGGCCACTAGTTGATCCATATAGGTTATTTTTCGCTGCTATAAAAAGTAACTTTTACGACCTATGTTTTTTAAGTAATGAATTGTTCTATTAGTATTTACTGGTTGCCAAAAATTCGGGTTATTGAGTTGCGAACTTTAATTGAGGAAAGCATAGAACTGTACAAGGTGCGGTGTCATCCATAAAGTACTTTACACTAATTTCGCGGTTTTTTTATCCCTCCTTCCTGTTCATACACATTTCATACGTTCGTCATATTTCTGAGTCCCAGTGTGACGTCACATATTTTGCATCTAGAAATAATTAAATGAAAACCAACAATTAGATTTCGAAATGTGACGCCACTTATTTCCTATTCCACCACTTATCACACAATGTCACACTTTGTCGACCTCAGTACATTCAGTATGTAGTAGTTTACTGACCAGAGGTGACGAGCTGCTGCAGCCGCGAGGGCAAGTCCGACGTGGTGACTTCGGCAACTCGCGGGTTCAGTATGTCGGGCATCGCATTCCGGCGCCCCGTGCGACCCATCTCGAGGAATTCCTTTGATACCTCTTCGCTATTCCTGCTCTGTAGTAGTATACTGATCAGAGGTACGAGCTGCTGCAGCCGCGAGGGCAAGTCCGACGTGGTGACTTCGGCACCTTGCAGGTTCCGTAAGTCGGGCATCGCATTCCGGCGCCCCGTGCGACCCGTCTCGAGGAATTCCTTTGATACCTGCTCGCTATTCCTGACCGTAGTAGCATACTGACCAGAGGTGATGAGCTGCTACAGCCGCGAGGGCAAGTCCGACATGGTGACTTCGGCACCTTGCGGGTGCAGTATGTCGGGCATCGCATTCCGGCGCCCCGTCTAGAGGAATTCCACTAGTAGTAGTATACTGACCAGAGGTGACGAGCTGTTGCAGCCGCGAGGGCAAGTCCGACGTGGTGACCTCGGCACCTTGCGGGTGCAGTATGTCGGGCATCGCGTTCCGGCGCCCCGTGCGATCCGTCTAGAGGAATTCCACTAGTAGTAGTATACTGACCAGAGGTGACGAGCTGCTGCAGCCGCGAGGGCAAGTCCGACGTGGTGACCTCGGCACCTTGCGGGTGCAGTATGTCGGGCATCGCGTTCCGGCGCCCCGTGCGATCCGTCTAGAGGAATTCCACTAGTAGTAGTATACTGACCAGAGGTGACGAGCTGCTGCAGCCGCGAGGGCAAGTCCGACGTGGTGACCTCGGCACCTTGCGGGTGCAGTATGTCGGGCATCGCGTTCCGGCGCCCCGTGCGACCCGTCTCGAGGAATTCCTTTGGTACCTCCTCGCTATTCCTGTCCTGCATAATGGCCATCATTCTCAGCACTGGAACATAGGCGGAATAATGCCTTAAATTAAAGTCACATCAATAATAATATGTTAGTTCCAAACTAAATAGAGCTTGCTCTACATCAAAATAATGTAAACAAACATGACTCGGCAACAAATAGGTAGTCAAACGCAACAACTTTGGAGCAGAAAATAATATTAGCTTAAATAAAAAATTAAAAGGTGTCACTATTCTATTCTACCACGTTTCCGTTAATTTATCGCATAATATAAGTGAAAAAGACATATAATCATATAGTATTGATTTTAATCACCTACTAAAATGCTGTTTGCATGTTCGGAAACAATGTGCGCAGCTAATTAATTTTTACGTAGAAAGTTACATGTATGGCCTGTTCAGGTTATAACGTACAAACAGCCGTATCTATATCATGATTCAATAAAAAATTCAATATAAGTTTCTATACATTTACTATGGCTATGCTTTTTGATGAACACCTAAAAATATAAATAAAGCTCGAAAGAGCATCTACTAAAATTTAACTAAATAGCGAATTTTACTAATGTTCATGATAAGCAAATAATTTAAACTTGTTCTAAGCTGTAATAGAACAATAAAGCCTTGACATGCGGTCTACTATTATTCTAGATGAATCTATTCCTATGTTTCCCCATATAAACTTGATGTTACATGCACAATATTATTTTTCCAATGGAACTTATGAAAAATAAGTACTATTTGGAGAAGATATGAGTTATCTTCGTAAACAGACTCTATAAGGTATCCTTAATATCTTAGATCAACTTTCGTACTTGAACCTTTTTTACTAAAGTTTTCTATGAATATAATATATTTATGTAAATAATTTCGTGGTCTCTGAATGTCGGCCTCATAACAAAACTCAAGAGTCGTGCAGCGTGCTATGGAGAGGGCTATGTTCGGTGTTTCCCTACGTGATAAGATCCGAAATACGGAGATCCGTAGAAGGACCGGTGAGTACGACATAGCCCGAAGAGTTAGCACGCTGAAGTGGCAATGGGCAGCTAGAAAGGTCCTCGAGTAGCGACCACGTACCGGACGACGCAGCGTGGGGCGGCCCCCAACAAGGTGGACTGACGACATCGTCAAATGTGTTGGGAGCCGCTGGATGCGGATAGCGCAGGACCGCGCATTGTGGCGTTCTATGGGGTAGGTCTATGTCCAGCAGTGGACGGAGAAAGGCTGATGGATGGATGGATGGATATAAATAATTTAATTGTATTTAAATGGTTCGTGACACATATATTGTTAAGTTTCGTACTTATTATCCCTTGTATTTAGTACATCATTGCATCGGCTTGTCAATAATGCAACTCGTCAGTTTTTTAAGTTATTTATTTACCTATACCTATGTACGAAATAAAATTATTGTAGGGTATTGTCAGATGGGTTTTATGAGGCGTCGGTCGGCGCGGCGCACATACGGGTATATAGCTGATTTAGCCGGTCAAAAATCAAATTACAAGACGTTTTCGATAAACGCGAATGACTAGAGAACAATAGAAAACCCTTCCCAGTCTCTTAAAACGGATGCATGATGCATCCGCGCACATGTTTTACCCGAAAGTTAGTTATCGCTTTAAGTGCACGTATCTTACGCGTTTCGTAAATGTGATAGCATCTGATAAAAAGTAAATATTTCCGTTATTACTTATACATCTTTCAAAATATTGTTGTGGAAATAAAAATCAAGGAGGTAAAAACACATATTTTTGAAATACAAAGTTGTATTTTTTGCTCACCAGATATTGTTATTTGACGTTTGAAAATATAGTTTAAAATTTTTTGTTTTATTTTTCGTTTCTTCCCAGTTATTATATGAATTGATAAAGACAGATTATAGTTTTTATTGAATTATTTTGACCTAATTAACTGTCCATACCTGCCCCCTTTTTGCCAAGAAGTGACATATCAAGACAGTGAAAACTCAGATTCTGATTCAGGAGGAGGCGTATGGGGACTCTGAAAGTGACGAGGATGATGAAGAAAAAGTTACATAAGTTTTATAAAAAAAATCCAACAAATAATAAATATCTAAGTTATAATTTACAACAATATTGTTTTAATATTTTATCCCAATATTTTGTTACAATTCATAAAAATAAATGATAATGACTTATAGTTGACCAGAGAAACATGCAGGAATAAAACAGTAATTAAATAATTTTGACCAGCTAGATCAGCAAAATACCTATAAGTGCGGCATGTGAATTATCTTAAAATTGGTGCGCCACATGGAGTCTTGGTGTTAACTAACCCTTCTTAAATCATATTGGTGTTTTTACACATGGTAAAAATTAGAACCAAAAAAAATATTTATGCAAACTGTATATTCAGATAGCAAACAGTTAAGACAGCACTATATAGACAACACTCACTGATACATATTATACTATGATAAAAATGGTTGGAGTGTACTGATAACGATCATTGTTGAAGTTGACCGTACATTCACCTATAAACTGATAAAAATGGGGATTTGGTGCAATAAAAATATAATAATCAGCATTATCTATGAGGTTAAGTAATATAATTAAGAAGATAAGATAAAAATAGCACAATGGAGTACACATATTGGTGACAGACAGGTATATCTATGGCTTAATCAATAATACTCTGGCACTAATAACTGCAATACTATAGTTAAGTTTCAATCAAAAGTTTTAAATCAATGATCAATATGACCGCTATACAAACTTATAAAAACAAAGGAGGTTCTTGATTTAACAGTTACTTAGTTCTATAAACAACATCAACATCTTTTATTGCCACTGTGCCATGTTATCTAAACTACAATATAAAGAAAATCTAAAATGCTTCTAAGCATGTAAATCATAAATATTTAATATGGAAAACTAGTAACCAGAGTGTAATGCTAAGTAAGTACCCATTGTAATTGCTACCACAGTTGCCATTATAATGCTAATGAAGGCACTTAATGGCATTGATGTGTCTGCTCATTTTCTCCATACTAATTACTGCTTTGTAGGAATATAGCTGTACATACAGACAACAACCAGGTCAAGTTATCCAAATGTCAGTCAATTTTGACTTTGAGCTTTATCAGACTTCATATAAGATTCATTATCAACGGAGAAATTTTATACTTTGTGGTAACTTGATGTTTTGCTGATTGCACACTGTGTGGTAAACATACAAAAAGAGAATAGTGATGAGATAAATTCTTCAAACTCAGTACACCCATGCAACTTTAAACCAAAATATTTTCATGCAAATTTATAAGTAACATAGCATTACATTCAAACAAAAACTATGTGGTATCCAAACAAAATTTATTTATTAAAGAAGATTGGCAATAATTAGTCTTTCATCTAGTTCAATCAATGACAGTCTTCAAAAGTGGAAAATAATTATTGATTTTGTCATTCATAAGCATAGGAATTTGGTGATTTCCCTGACACCTAATAATAAACTTAAATGAAACCATACAAAGGAATAATGGCTAAGTACCATATCATCCCAAGATAATCTTCGGCTGAGTTGTGGACACCAAGACCCTTGACTCAAGTAGCAGTCACACAATGCATCATGCACCTTACTGCCCTGGATCAATTCAAGACAATGTTAGTAATCTTCTGCTTATCAAAGAAGAGTAGGATGATACCATATTATCAGTTAGTTTTTAACCTGAAATGTAAATAAACTCTAAAACAAAATATGCATTTATATCAACAATATTTCAATAAATCAACGCGAAATCTTCTTTCACACAGTTATAGTGCAGAGAAATGAGATATTACTGGTATAAACACTTGCTCAATTTTAGAGAAATGTTAGATTTTTAGTTGATAATGTATAACTTCAGAGTTTCAAAAGAAGCTGAGCTATAATCAAATGAAAGTCTGAATGAAGCAAAAATGAAACCCTCGTAGTTTACGACAGCGACAAGCGAAGCATCAGCATGCGGGCCTTCGAATACCTGATCGGCTCTTCGCATGGTGACTTCTTCTGGGTTTACCAACGCGCCCTGCTCGTATCGCAGACATTATGAAATTCTAAAGATCTAAGACCTTAAACTTCACTTTGGAAATAATAACTTCAAATGAGAATTTTATTGATTCGAGAATTATAACCGTACTCACAGTCACATAACAGTTCGTACGACGTCAGAGTCACAAATTCTTCACAGACCTACCTAATCAGATCGAAGAGAAATAAATTTATTTTATTTAGACACGACACCAATTATAAATTTATGTTATATTACATTAAACAATGTTAATTAGAATTTTACGCTCACATCATAAATGTACACAAAAGATCTCGATCGTCGCGACGACGAACTGAACGACAGAGATGACATGACATGTCATTGAAATGGAGGACTGACTGATGACAGTTAATAGTGTTGCAGATTGGGCTATCGGCAATAAATACTGGTGTCGACTCTGGCGTGATTCTCTAAACTTAAAACTAAATTTAACATCAATCTCTCCTTTTCATTCCGTATAGAGTATGACAAGGAAACACTGTTGTCAAATTTAAGTTTAGGTTTAGAGAATCGTGTCAGTATTGACACAACTGTCAATAGTATCATTTGTTTGTAAAATAGTCTCAATAACAAATTGTATCAGTTGTATCAATATCATAATTTAAAATCCGGTACCTTACTTGAAATTAATATAGGCGCCGATTCTGGCATGATTCTCTAAACTTGAAACTAAATTTAAAATTAGTCTCTCCTTTTCATTCTTCATAGAAAATGACAAGGATGCACTGATGTCTAATTTAAGTTTAGGTTAAGAGAGACATGCCAGAATCGACATCATTGTTTGACTATTTAACAATTTTTGCCATAACTCATTGCCTCCACTTGAACATCTGTAATAAAAGGAGCTTAACATTACAGTCCCGGTTTTGTTGATGCCGATTTTATCAATACAACTGATAGGCATATCGATATTGTGAATATTTTTGCAGGTCAACTAGGTAGTAGGAAACAAAACGAAACGATACCACACCGAAACCAAGTCAGTCAAAAAGTGGTTCACGGTAAAGTATCTGTACCTGATCCGATACAGAAACCAAAACAAAACGAGCCCGCACTGACCCAGTGAGTAAGGCACTTAGTACTATTACACTACCGAATTTTAATGGCTATATCCACGGGCTATATCGAAAGGGTGGGCGTGACCCCTAGCTAGGGTAGCAATTATTACACCGCCCTATTAATCGGACCCTAACTCAGTCTAAAAGTAAAAGTCGTCGCGGTTGAACGTCGTCGTTAAGGCACCGGATGCATTCTGATATTATTATTATAAACTTCCCTAAAAAATTATATAAATTAAATCCTTCGGTACTTTTCTGTTTATTTAAAGGGAAATTTTGTAAATGATCATCTTTTTTTTTATTCTCACATAAATAATACAATAGGTGACCTAAAGGTTAGATTAGGTAACTAATTGTATTTTTTGAGGATCAATTACTATTTTTCGCTGATTATTGAAATGTGTAACTAATTTAAATAGTTTTTTGGGGATGTTTAACCGCTGCTCCCCACTAGCGGAACGGAGTAAATAAACGACGATACGTCAACTTATCAGCACTATATTTGGAAAATATTTACAATTATAAAATACAATTTTTACGGACGAAATTTTCTTCTCTCAAGTCTATTTTTAGAATGACAATTAAAATTTTAACAGAAAATATCAAAAAGAACATAATTATAAAACTTAATTTCTAATGTGCCAGTGCCTACGGAATGTCCATAGACACTGACTGTATGGCGACATGAACCAACTTTTAAGCGGTGCAAAGTCGTCACAGTTTTAAATTTCTTTTTGCCACAAATATTATAGATCTCAATTAAAATTAAGTAAGATCATTAGATGGCATCGCGCCAATAAACTTTTGGGGATGTTTAACCGCTGCTCCCCACTAGCAGAATCGAATAATAAAACGGCGATACGTCAACTTAACTGCACTATTTTTGGAAAATATTCACTATTATAAAAATACAATTCGTATGGACGAAATTTTATCTTTTTTTTTTTTTTTTTTTTTTTTTTTTTTGTATGGCTTCGCACGGTTTGTGCATTTTAGCCAATTTTGTAATTATTATAAAGGTTAGGAAACGTAAGGAAAAGAAAAGGAGGGTTTTCGGGATTTTGAATATTAGGATCAGGAGGGTATACATATGTTAGTACAAGACTAAATTAAAAAAAATATATATATAAAAAGAATTAATTATTAACATATTTACAAAATAACACAATAAAGATATACACAAATTATATTTATATTTTAATATTATTATGGATGATGAAATTGGTGAGGCAATTATATACAGATGGTTTATTAGTGGACAATAAGGTAGGCACAGAAGTAGGGAAAGGAATATGAAGGGACACAAGATCATTGAAAAAGAAGGAGCGGTCATATTTTAAACAAACAAAGAATATGTGGTTGAGATCACCAACCATACCCATGCCGCAGTCGCATATATTGTTGTTAATAATGCCAATTCTAGTGAGATGATCAAGAGTGCAGACATGTCCAAGACGCATGCGAATTACAATCGAGATTTCTTTCTTACCATACTTGGATTTACGGAACCATGGTTTAATAGGAATGTGTGGTTGAATTGATGCAAAGAATTTACCTTTTTCTCGCGAACTTCGTTCCCAAATATTACACCAGGCACTATAAAGATCATCTTTAGGAAGAGATAAAAGGTCATTGCTATAGTTTTTGTAAGGATGCATGTCCCCACAATACACTGCCTCATTTGCTAACTTATCAGATAGCTCATTTCCAGTAATGCCACAGTGACTTGGAATCCACATGAACTGAACAGAGAAGTTATAAGTTTGACACTTGTAAAGTAGTTTTCTTATTTCATAAATAAATGGAAAATGAAATTTCATTCTGAGGGGGAATTTGCTTAGTGTTTGGAGAGAACTCATAGAATCTGTGAATATGATAGTATTTTTAAGTTTCATAGTAATTATGTATTCCAAGGCCTTCAAAAGACCATAACATTCGCCTGTAAACACCGAAGATTCAGGGGGTAATTTGATTTTTTGAACAATGTTATATTGGGCATGATACACACCTATACCTACATTACCAGATGGATTATGTTTTGAGGCATCCGTGTAAATATGATGATGGTTATTATATTCAGTATCAATAAGGTATTTGAAATTAAATTTTGTATTGGAATCTTTGTTAATAGAATTTAAAATAATATCTGGACATGAAATCAAGGACTCGTAATTAGCTTCAAAGGGAGGAAGTAAATTAGAACGATGTATAGGGGATTGGAGGTTCAAATATTTTTTGTAGCTAATTATTAAGCATGGAGAACATTTATTAACCCAATAATTGGAATATTCCATTTTTTCTGTCAGAGATTGCAACCCAAAAAAAATTGGGTGATGAGCTAACTGGATGGAACGAAAGAGATACCTATCAGATAAATATTGGCGTCTAAGATGTAATGGCGATTCGCAGCACTCTACCTGTAAAGCATTGATTGGACTTGACTTCATGGCTCCTGTAACCAATCTTAGAGCTTTTGATTGTATACGGTCAAGCTTTTTTAAAGCGCTACTACTCCCAGGTTCTAATAAAAAAGTACCATAGTCTAATATACTACGTATCAAGGAATTATAAAGTAATTTGAGAGTAAAGGGATGAGCGCCCCACCAGACACCAGCTAAACACCTAAGAATATTTAAAAGACGTTCACATTTATTAACCAAATGTTCACAATGCTGTGCGCCGGTAATTTTGGAGTCTAAAATAATTCCCAGGTATTTAAAGCTGTCTTGAACAGGAATACTATCAACATCATACATGATTTGTATTGGGGGAACCTTACGTTTTCTAGAAAATATCACCACACTACTTTTAGACACTGAAAGGCTTAAGCCATTCTGATCAAGCCATTTCTTTAGACAAGACAAAGCAGATGATACATTGGAGGAAGCTCTTTCTATAGAGCTATCATTAGAGTAGATAAGAAGATCGTCTGCGTATTGAAGAATTTTAACATTATTTTTAAATACGGTTTCTAAATCATACGTATAAACATTATATAATAGAGGACTTAGGACAGAACCTTGTGGTAAACCTTTCCAGACAGTTCTGGTCATGTCATTGTCAAAATCAAATATTAATTTCACAGTTCGCTCATTAAGTAAATTAATAATTAAGTTAGAAAATCGGAGGGGAACATCAAGAGCTTCCAATTTAGATTTTAATATCGATAAAATTACATTATCGTACGCGGACTTTATATCAAGGAAAGCAGCGACTACTGATTTATTGGACGTAAAAGCTAATCGAACGTCTATGGTGAATATACTAATATTATCAATAGTACTTTTGCTTTTACGGAACCCATATTGACTGTAAGAAAGAGCCTGTTTATTTTCTAAAAACCATTCCAAACGGGTTTTTATTAAATGTTCAGCCAATTTGACTAAAACAGTAGATAACGCTATAGGACGATAGTTATCAGCAACATTTGGTGATTTATTAGGTTTCAATACTGGCAATACTCTCTGAGATTTCCATGGTAACGGGACGTTTCCAGTTATCATGAAACTATTTACGATATCTAAATAACCTAAAAGTACTGTATCACTAAGATTTGAAAAGAAACTATATGGAATTCCATCATCACCTGGGCAGGAGTCTCTAACGCTGTTGATAATACCTTTAAGTTCATATAAAGTAAATGGACGTTCTAAGTAATGTGTGGATAACGTTAACGAGGAGGCTTGTAGGGTTAAATTATTTTCCGGGACCCATGGCGGTGCTAATTTATCAAGAAAGTCGTTCGCAAGAGTAGGAGGAAGAGTAGAAAAAGAAGTTTTGTTAAAGGCAGATCTAAAACGTTTAATATTATTCCAGACTATTGAAGTGTGGACATTAGGAGAAATAGAAGTACAGAAACGCTTCCAGCCTTCAAATTTCTTATTTTTGAATAACTTTTTTGTTTCTGATTTTAGTTTACATAGTATTTCATAGTTAGTATATGTCATATTTTTACAATAGAGTCTTTCTGCATTTTTCCTTTTTTTAATTGCTTGGGTGCATTCGCTGTCCCACCAAGGTGGAGATGGAATTCTGATTAAAGTATTTGCCTTGGAAGGAAAAGTTTCAGAGGCAGCTTCTGTTAAAATGTCAGTCAGAATTTGTGCACAAGCAATATCATTACTACTGTTCACACTTGGTAGTTGATTAATCTTAGCGTCAACTCTATCCTTGAAAGTTTTCCAAGTAGTGTCGTCTCTAATAGAATATTTATATTTTCTCAAACATAACTTTTGGGAGTGCTTTACTTGATGACTTGGAAATCCAATGATTATTGGATAGTGGTCACTACCATATGTATATGTAAGAGTCTCCCAAGACAAAGAAGAGGCTAAGCTTGGAGAAGAAATAGCTAAATCTACAGTACTTATATTCTGATTTGGATCTGTACATCGTGTTGGGCTACCTGTGTTAAGGAAACATAAATTATGTGTGTCCAGTATGTCCACTAATTCTCTACCAAAAGAGCTACACTGAGAGCTTCCCCAGACAGTATGGTGACAGTTAAAATCTCCTAGAATTAAGATAGGCTTAGGAAGGGAAGAGAGCAAGTTGTTTAGATCACTTAAAATGTAAGATGAAGGTTGTGGTATATACACTGATACTAAACAAATATTATTAAAACTTATAGCTACTATAGAGATGTCATCACAATGTGGAGGAATAGTTATATTTATATATGGAATTGTGTTCTTAATAAGAATAGCTGTTCCTCCACCGTTTCTGTCTAGTCTGTCATCTCTCACTGTACAATATCCATTAATATTAAAAGATTTATCAGGTTTAAGCCAAGTTTCTGACAAAGCAAAGGCAAATGGCTTATATTTATTGGTGAGATATATAAGGTCACTTTTATTACTTATGATACTACGAATGTTCCACTGAATTATATTGCAAAGATCCATTATTGGAATGTTGTATTATATTTTCAAGTAAAGGGGCAACGTTGGACGGTGAAATCAATTGGTATTTAGCTAATAAATTAAATAGAGCAGAAATTAATTCTAATTGTGAGTCATTATCTTGTTGTTTAGATGTTAATAGAGCACATCCATTTGATGGGGCAGGGATTGCAAAATCATTTATAATAGCATTGTGTGCATCTCTATCATAGCCAATATTGTGGTAATTATTTTTTTGGGGTTTTAGAAACACTGTTTTCTTGTATGATGTTGAGGGTGATCTGTTGTGTTGAGTCAGGGGCATTTTATAGTTTTTATTGTAAATAATGGGATTAGAAGAAGGTTTTGATATTAAGGTGTCAGCATATGATTTGGAGACATTAGGATGTACCTTGGCAGCTTCTGCATAAGACACACAATTTTGGGCCATATATGTTTTAATTTGTTTTTGCCTCATAAACTCTGGGCAAGTTTTGTTGGTAGCAAAATGGAAACCAGTACATAAACAACAACTAGCATCCTCCTCTGCAGTGCCACAAGAGTCACCAGAGTGGTCTTTACCACACTTGTAACATCGAGGACTTGATCTGCACTGTGCCCTTGTGTGACCAAAACGACAGCAATGATAGCATTGTATTGTGGGGAATATATATAAATCTACATTTAAAGCATTATAGCATAGAAAAACTCTTTTTGGAAGGACTTGTCCATCAAATGTGATAATGACTGTCTGAGATGGCTTCCATGTGGGATTGCCTTCAACAAAAGTTTTGAAGTTCATTCTTCGGACTTTTATTATATTACCACATCCTACAGGCACAGATAAATTAGCCATGACCTCTTCAGGAGACCACTCAGCAGGAACACCTCTTACCAATCCCATTCGTGTTACATTAAATGTAGGTATAAATGCTTTAAATTTGTTCTCCTCAAGTGACTTGTTATTTAGAAAGAAATTGCAATCTTTATAATTAGTAAAACCAATAGCAATTTTATTGCGACCTACTTTCTTGACACTTCCGTTAACAATATTTGGGAATCTATTTTTCTTTAAAAAATTGCCAAACTTCACAGGGTGAATCGTGAATTTATCATTAGGGGATGTTAATATTTTTTGGACGTGAAGAATGAAAGGAGCTACGTCAGTCTCACAGTAATTTTTCCGGCCAATTGGGGTAGATGAAGGTAAACTCTTTTCATTTGTTGTATTAGCAGTTATATTTGTAGTGGGCTTTGAAGACTCTGGCATGGGTAATGGAACTGATGGAGGAGTAAGATCTGATTCAGATGTACATGAACAACCATTTATTTTAGCTTCAGAGTTACCATGTCTCCTTCTTTTTTTGTTGCAGTGTTTACAAATAATATTTGAGCGGCGACTCCGCTTTAATGTCCTATTGGAGGTGGATGCATCAGTATCCATTCCAGATTCCGACTGCACAGTGACAAAATTACCTGCCGGGGGAACGAATCCCCCCGGGTCATCGGGGGGATCGTTCATGACGGTAAAAAATTAGTAAGAGGACTTACCAATGATCCAAATATGTACACAATATATTAAATAATAATTAATATTTACAAAAATATACAAAATGTACCCTTCTGATCGAAAAATTAATATATAAAGTTTTTCACCATAAAACGCGTCTACCAAGTTAAACGTTTCCCGCGCTTTTTCCAAATTTTATCTTCTGAAGTCTATTTTTAGAATGACAATTAAAAATCCAAAAGAAAACATCAAAAAGAACTTAATCATAAAAAACTTAATTTCTAATGTGCCAGTGCCTACGGAATGTCCATAGACACTGGCTGTATGGCGACATGGACCAACTTTTATGTGGTGCAAAGTCGCCACAAACTAATTCTACTACAAAAATGTCCGTACTATACGCTCTTGAGCGTCGACTGAGCTGAGCTCCCTTACTGCCTAACAGCTATTTCACTACCCGATTGTCAGGGCATAAGGGAGTTAGGGAGATCGGGTCTCGCCCATCACCTTAAACTTGGGTCCCTAAAACGGGCTTCACACTACCTAATTTGAAGTGCCCGATCGAAAGGGTGGGCGTGGCCCCTAGCGGGTGGTAGTAATATTATTGTACACTGCACCGATCGCCCTACATCGGGTCCCTTATTCCCATACTCAATTTATACCACCCTTAGTCATGGTAAGGGTCCTTAAAATTGATTAGTCTAATAGGCGCATAATCTGAAATCTTAGAGCTTAAACGGAACTATTGCTTAATAAATGCTGTAAATCTTGAAATAATCTTAGTATTCCGAAAAGTCGGGTAAATAATTTAGATTTATGGCAATAAGCTTATGTAACGTCAGTTTAACACGATGAAAATCTGTGATTATTCATTAACTCACAGCTGATCTTCTGTTTTCTTGTGAACGAAATCATTTTTTATATGTTAATAAACCGATAAACATCTCTTTAGAGGTGAATGTAAGAATCTAATATCTACACAGCGTCATAGTGAATGGATCAATAGACTTGGTCTATTAATTTATTACCTATTTTGCAGATGATTCGAAACGTAGTTTTAGGGTCTGGTGGTTTAGTTGCTTTGGTTCCCATCATTAAAGCGGCTAGTCCTGTACAAGATGATCCAGCCGGGCCACTTAAACCACCCCCAATGAGATATACAGACCTCCCTATTTATGACGCACCTCATGCGGAATATGGAGAGTGAGTACAAAAGTGTATTGTTAGGTATATGTAATAATCTGTTAATTATAGTATCCCATAACACAAGGCTTAAGTGCTTACTTTGGGGCTAGGCTAATTGGTGTAAGTGTTAGAAAATACCTTAATAGCGAAATTATCATCTGTAAATTTTGGTTCTCTTCTAGATACGTACAATCAAAATCAAAGGCTGCCAAGAACAGCTACATTAAGTCAGTACTACATCCACCGGTAAAGGCAGTTCGTGAGCAGGTGCAATATGTTTGGGACCAGACTGAAAGTGTTAAACATACTGTACAGGACAACTACAATGAATTCCGGGACCGGTCAGACTGTTAGTTTCAAAGTGAATATCATCTACATTTATTTCATACTTAATTCCATAAGTCATTAATTATTCTTATAGGCATAATACATAGTCAATATTACTTCAATAAATTTGTGTTCGACTCATGTCATTGTCATATAAGCTGTATGATGCCCACTATTGAGCATTTTTTTACTCATTTCATTTTTACTTAATAATGTTTATCTTTAGTTTTTTTTCATTTCTATTCAAATTATCTTTAGATGTTAATCTTTATTATAATTTTTTATATGACTACTTTTGAGCTTATTTCTAAAGCATGATAAAAAGTAGTAGTTTTTTACTATACTTATACCTATTTTTTATTAATGTTTCAGGGATTGTACAGTATTTACGAGAAGAAGCAAATAAAGAGGCTCGTTATGGTGCTGTAGCTATGGGTGGATTAGCTGGATTCATATTTGGCCTCAGAGGGGGAGTTTTCAGGGTATATTAATGCAAATTATTTCATTAATAAATCTATTTTTGTTTTTGATATAATCATTGGGAAGATAGAATTTGGTTCATCCAAAAATTTTAAATGTGTTTGAATAATAATTTATTTATTTAACTAAATTGTGTTATTTTTTTCATTTTAGAGGGTCTTGTATGCAGGTTTGGGCACCACAGGCATGGGTTTAGTTTGCTTCCCTGAGGAAACCAGAGAATTATTGAAGAGCAATGGAGCTCTTGCCAAACAATATATTAACATAGCCTACAACTTTCTATATGGAGGTAAAGGAACTTAATATTGTAATTTTTAGAACTCTCAAAAACGTTATAGCTATAATTTTAAAATGATTTTCCTCTTTTTATCAGTTAAGCCTGGAGACCCACAGCTAGAGATCAAATTCCCTGAATTATCTTTCCCCAAGGATTTCTCGGAATTTGTTGATTTGACTGTGTCAATGGCTTCTTCTGTCAAGCAGGCTGTCATGCCTCCTCCAACTAAGGAAGCATTAGATTCTAAACCATCAGAGAAAAAGAATTAGGTACAATTTTAGTTTAGGTGGTGGTCTGGTTTTGGCATGATGCTTTGTTTTTATCTTCCTCTTTGTTTGTGACCTTCCTACTATATAGAAGGTCATTGCTGACTTACTGCATCATTTCAGTTCTTTTTGGTGTTTAATAATTATATTTATTATAATAGCTTACCTAATATTACTAAAACCCTTTTTAACATACATATTTATTTTAATATGAATCATATAACTTTTGGCTTATGGATATTTTATTTTGTGCACATTTTTTTATCGCTTTCTGAACACAGATTTCTGTTTTATTGCAAATATCAAAATTTCCAAATTAACAAGCAATACAATCATTCATTTTCCATTACAGTGGACACACTCAAGACACATATGTCGCTCTTATTGCTTGCTCGTAAAGGCGATGCTATAGTTAAAATGTATCCATAAAGATGGCATCGTCTGTAGTAGAGGAACCAGTACTTATGTAACAAAATCTTTTTAATTTTCAGCATACCTATTTAAAGATGAACTAGATGAACAGTCAGTAAAATGTAAGTAAATCTACTTAAGTGAGTTATTGAATAATGATCTTTAAGGTGAACAGACATTAATAAATTTTTTTTTCAGCATCCTCATAAGAAGATGAAGCAGTCGACTATGAAAATCCATTTGAATGAATTTCAATTTATTGTTCACTAAATAAGTTACAGTGTAAATTGACTTTAGCAAGAAATAAAGTGTACATTTTTCAAATATAGCATTTTTTATTTGGAATTATGATACCTATTATTTTTAGAACCTAGTAGTAAAATAATATGGTGCCTACTTTGTGGAAAACTTCGCAAATATTTGTAGAATAAACAAATAAATATTATTACAAAATTATCAAAGGCTTTTTATATTGTAGAAAACTTAGATTTATGTAATTGAAGTTAATAATGACCTTCTCAATCTAGGAAATCCAGCCTATTATTTTAAATGAGAAAGTCTGCTTATTAAGTTTTCACGTCCAAACAACTGTACAGATTTCGATGAAATTTGGCATAGAGAGAAATAATGAAATATTGCAACAACGAAATAAGCTTCATGAAGTGCAGGCACTGGCGGCCTGTTGCCGCCAATAAAATTTTTCTCTGCTTACGCGACGCCATGGCATAATAGCATTAGCACAGACAGTAGTGCTCAAAAAATGTACTAATTCTTGTACACTTTGGGCCGTGTACCGGAGACTTGGGAGGGATGCTAACGTGCAAACAATGCCCATCAAAGGGGACCACTCAGTTTTGTCTAAAGTCCTAGTAAACCTTAACAACCATCTGGCCCGCTACCTAGAGGATCACTTTCTGATTCACATCGCCAAAAGACTTTACCCCGAAACGATCAACGACTGATCTACCGTACTTGACTCATATCTGGGGTGCCGCTATCAACAAGGTTGCGCGAGTCGTTGGCTATCGGCCTTGTTATAGACAGGGTCTGGCACGAAAGCCATTTCTCCAAGCTTTCGGTAAGTCCGACCTGACTTTACCTCACCTGATGTTAAGTTACGTGGAATCGTGGTGGAATCCAGACGCGTAAAGCAGTTATACGTGCCATATCAGCCATTCTCACCTTGCCGGCCTGCATATTGTTTCTACGCGCCTCTTTTAAAGGAACCCTTGTTATAGGAGGAAGGGAACACGTGAGCATGCAAAGCATTCCATTTACGGGTAGTGCAAGGGCGGATCCAGAGGGGGGTCATGACCCCCCCCCCCCCTGGGCTGGGTCCATCTGTACCCACTTAACAATCTGTACCCATTATGACTTGACCACGACTATATGACCCCCCCTCCTGGCGCCAAAGCTGGATCCGCCCTTGGGGTAGTGTGACCAAGAAAAGAGTCACCAAATTTATTTTTTCGCGTTGAAATTGTGACCACAGTGAGTCGGTGCCAACGTAGGCTAGCGCGCGTGGTCCGCTGGAGGAAAGGGTTAATAACTTCAGAACACTCGCCGTGTTATAGACGATAGAAGGCGGCTAATGGCGCCACATCAGGGAGTAATTCACTTCCTCATCGCAATGATACGGATTGCACGCCGCTGTAACCTATTCAAAGCATCGAGTACCTTAGTATTTGGCGAAGCCATTCCAGAGGTGCGAGTAATATTCTACGCAAGATCGCACTTGTACCTTGTACTTACATACAACAATAACAGTTGCTCAGGCGTGGAAAAACGCTGCATTTCGATCAGGACTCCCACAGTTTGCATGAGGCTGTTTTTATCACGCTTTCGATGCAGTTCTTTGGAATGAAGTCACAACGAATTTCCATACCGAGCATATCAGATTACAGAACTTAAGGCAGATGGACCGCACGGTACACAGATTGCGTGCCACCAAAGCAAATATCAAGTCCAAAGTAAAGAGTATTTTGTCTTTGTGAACAGTTTTTGCCTCTTGTTCTGTAATCTGAGCCGAGCATGGTGATATTGCTCTCTGGCGCCATTTTCTTGTGCCCTGAAGAGAAGGAAGGGAAGGGAATGGCGACACTTTTGCCGTGAAAGCGAAGACCTGGGTTTTCTTCTTAGCATTGGACCAAGTTCTTGGTACCACATTCGGAAATGTACTCCATTGATAAAAAAGGCCGCCAGCCAGTGCTACTTGCACATGCGCAATGTATGAGTATGAAGCTTTGTCTCTGGGCTTTCTTTACTCATGTGGTAAGTAGTGTCTACTCTACACCGTTGCATTGTGCTATTGGAGGAGGTGGGGCACCCACCTCCTCCAAGATACATGTATGTAGAACCCTCAGACCAAATAAAAAGTAGTAGAACCGCGTCAGTATTGGCGCATGCCGAATTTTCTTTCAAGATAACTTTCATATAATTATTAGAGTTAACAGATTTTTTTTATCTGTAAAGATTCCTCTGGGTCCTGGTTTCAGACAGGAAAAAATAAAAATACACTTGTTAGAGTTCAGGTGTTAATATTTACTTTATTATAAATATAACTTTGTATCAAGATGGTAATACAGTTATTGTTAAATACATCAGGAGAAGACAAATTAGTATTGATCTACCGAAGATTAAGCAAATATCATTTCCTCTCTTCTCTTCTTTGTAACTACAGTGCCTGGCTTATGCTGAGCTTCAGGATGATTCATTAACTCGGGTGGACATGTTGATACAGAACTAGAAAGTAGAACTTGTTTCAGGTCATAAAATAGAGCAGAGTCTTCTTTTGTAACAAATGACGTGGCTTTACCAGTTTTGCCGGCACGACCTGTACGACCAATACGATGAGTGTAATCTTCAATGCTCTTGGCCATGTCGTAGTTAATGACCATACTGACATCCTTGATGTCAATACCGCGACCAGCGACGTCTGTAGCCACGAGAATATCTTTTGAACCATTTTTAAGACTGGCAAGTGCAAAATCACGCTGTTCCTGTCCTTTTCCACCGTGTAAAGTACAAGCATTGAATCCAAGTTTCTCCAAACCTTTAGCAAGGACATCAGCACCTTTCTTTTGATTAACGAAAATAATAATGGGAGGCTCCACTCCACGTTGCAATATTTCAGTGAGCTTCCTACGCTTTTCATTCTCACCAATCATGTAAACAACTTGTTCAGTTCTGTCAACTGGTTTACCAACTGATCCTATGTAAACAATAGCTGGTCTTCTTAAGTAACTCCTAGCCAAACGTTCAACAGCCGGAGGCATAGTTGCTGTAAACATCACAGTTTGTCTGAACTTCTTTTTAGTATTATAATTTGCTAAAAGCACTGAGGCATCTTCTGCTGCATCTGTGTCTGGCTTGATATTTGATACAGGCATATATTCCAAAATCTTTTGTACATCTGGTTCAAAACCCATGTCTATCATACGATCAGCTTCATCAAGTACTACATATGTACAACGGTTTAATACCAAATAACGGTTTTCTAAAACATCTATAAGACGTCCAGGGGTGGCAATAACAATTTCGCAACCCAATCTCAGCTTGAAACCTTGCTCCTCCCTAGAGAGACCACCAACAACAACAACTGATGTGATGCCTAATGGGATACCAAATTTATTTGTTTCTTCTTCAATTTGTTGAGCCAATTCACGAGTTGGTGCTAATATTATGGCATATGGGCCTTGATCGGCATCTTCCATACGTTCACTTTTCGGTAGTGATTGAATCCAAGTAAGTAATGGGATAAGAAAAGCTAAAGTTTTACCAGAACCAGTTTCAGCTACACCAATAATGTCACGGTTCTGTAAGCCAATTGGAATAGCCTGTCTTTGGATTGGTGTAGGACTTTTATATCCAACTTTAGATATAATCTCCATTATGTCTTGATGGAAACCAGCTTCCTTCCAGTTTCTTATAGGATTTGGAATTCTACCCCCTTTAATTGTTATATTATAATCTTCTCTAAAGATTCTCCAGTCTCTTTCAGTCATCTCATCTTGATCTTTTTCAGACCAATGACGATCATCCCACTTTTGTTTATCTTCCTTCTTTTTAACTTTTTTGAGACGCAATTTTTCTTGTTCTTTTTCAAGTTCGGTTCTTCGCTTTTCCAGTAAATTTCCATAGAATTTGCTATGATCTTTTTTCTGTGCCTTTATGTCAATACCAGCTATATGGCCTCTTCCAAAGAATTGAACCTGGTGTCTCTCCTTGTAAAGTGTATTATAATCATTTGATGTATCTTCTGAAGCATCCCAATCAAACACAAACTTCCTATCATTAAGTCTTCTAACTCTACGTTTCTTCTTCACTATGCCCAAGTACCTGGCTTTAATGGCTTCCTCTTCCCTTTCTTTGTCCTTTGTTTTAGAACCCTCATCATTTTTATCTTTTTTGTCATCACGGCGATCACCAGTTTTCCTGTCATCATATTTCCGTTCTCTGTCTCCTCTGTCTGCTCTTTCTAACCTATCATTTCGTTCCCTTTCATCTCTTCTCTCTCTGTCTTCTTTGTGTCTCTTCTCTCTATCATCATCTTTTTTTGACGTGCCTGTTAAATCAATAGTAGTAACAGCTGGTCTATCAACATTTGCTCTTATTGCTTCCACTTGCTCACGTCTCCTTTCTAATGCCAGGGCTGCTCTTTGTTCCTTCGTTAAGAAAACAGGTTTACTACGAGCTTCCTCTTCAGCTTTTTTTTTAGCTAGCAGTTCTTCCAGAGACAAAGGCTCTCTTTTTATTGGTTTTGGCTCTTCTTTCTTAGGTTCTTGTTCTTCCTCTTCTTGTCTGTTATCATCGTCTCTTCTACTTTTACTTTTTTCCTTATCATCAGTGCGCCTGTCTTTATCTTTACCATCACGTCTTTTAGGGCTTCTAGAACGACCCCGCTCCTTTCGAGGACTTCTCGATCTGTCCCGTTCTTTTTTAGTCGGACTGCGAGATCGCTCTCGTTCTTTTCTGGGGCTTCTTGATCTATCTCTGCGTTTGATCTTCTCCCGATGCGATTCGCGTTCGTCGTGTCGATCCCTATCTCGTCTTTCTTTAGAACGGGACCGCCGACGTTCAGGGCTTCTATCCCGGACCATTATTATAGCATATACACTAGCAGCGTTAAAATTGCTTAAAATTTATTCGTAGTTTGTAAGATTTATGATGTAATACAAAAAAAAATAGAAGGAAAACAATGCGCCATACATTGATTGCACCGATTTTGACATTTACTATTTTTTTAAGATTTTCTCATTTCAGGGAAGGCAAAGGGAACGCCCATACAGCCTAGTCATTAGTTTTTTTTCTATTCTTCTCTATTGGGTAAGACAAAGGCAAAGCCATACAGCCATTATCTAGTTTTTGTATAAATCTTCCTTTTTTTTTACATCAGAATGTAGGTGTGATCCATTCTAATCTGTCTTGGAGTGTTTAGCACAAAATGTATCGAATTGACTTTTTCGATAAACTTCTGTGAGGTAGTCAACACTACAATAAAGTTCTCATGTGTAATTGATCGGAATAGCGTATATTTTAAAGATACCACTAATTTTTCAGTTGCGCAGACGATTGTAACCAATTTTATTTCCCCTATGACCGAATTTAAGAATAATTAAAATAAGACGCCAGCCGCACACAATAAAATCCGCTTTGGTTCCAAGGGCATCAGCAAAAAAGAATTACTAACGATAGATGGTAGAGACTTACTTAAGTAATAATTACACTTATAAATTTACAGATTAGGCACATTTAACATAACATCCAGAAGAAAACAACGAAAAGTAGCAAAAGAAAAACTCAAACAACATATATTAACAAAAAAAAATGGGTGCGTGTACTTATGTAGGCGCGTGAGAAGTTATCCTTCTTTGGCATCGTTTAAAATTAGTTTTTAATTGCATGCAAATAATTAATTACAATAAATTAATAAAAAGTCTGGAAAAGGACACAGTCAATAAAGTTCAGTTTTAATTTGAAAAAATAAATAAATAATCATAATATTCAATTAAAATCGCTACTGAATATAATTTATTAGAACATATGTGATTTGCACTTGTATGAAACTCAAACACGTATTCCGAATATACAAACTAGAAACATGTGGATAAATATTATAAATATGAATACCTATAACTGTTACTTTATTAGAAAAAATAAAGATGTGGTTTTTGGTTCTACTACACCAATGGTCAAGAGATGGCGCTGTAGTCTCCTGAATCGCGCTTTGGTTCCGTTCTTCCAGGTTAATAAATACTTTTGATAGGCCTTCACAATGCAGTCGTTAGCACCCACTAAATAGAGATTCTATTTCTATTTTGTTGGTAGATTTTCTTAATGTGCGGTAAACACAAAAGTAACAGCATGAAGTTGGTCGCTAAAGCGACCAACTTCATGCTGTTAATTTTTTGTGTTACAGTGATGCGCGCGCATCTTAAAATTTCACTCTCATCATTTTTTCATAACGCGCCTAAAGAAGTATAACTTCAAAAAAATGACCAAAAGTATTTGCAATAAAAGTACAATTAAGATAATACGTCATAATATTGGTAAGTAAATTTTGGGCAGAGGACGGAATAATATTATAAAAATTTCAGATAATTCTATTATCAGTAATAAATACTGTATTGAAAATGTTGGGCATACAAATAAAATATGGTCAATATCACAAAAAAGCGAATCACAGTGAGGAGTCCTCACTGAGGACAACTGGTATCCTCCCTGAGATTTTTTAGACGATGGAGATGAGAGGGTCAGGACATCGGCTGTGACCAATTCTTAACCGACTCAAAGTGGTCATGAAACTACTACCCAAAAATTTTTATTGCTTAACATAAAGGTTTAAGAATGATGTTAGGATATTTAAACCTTACAACATATGTATTATCATACCAATTGCTCAATTGGTATTTGTATATGCTCTAAAATTTAAAAACTATTCGGAACATTCACATGTCAAAAAGGACATGACGTGAAAATAGTTTAAACGTCAATGAAGTTGTAATGTACATCCGTCTGTTTAAATTTACTAATGATTGGCGAAATTTATGTGTAATTTTGAGAATAAAGGTGGTTCTCACATAACGCAAAAGGAAAGCCTCGATTTCGCAATGAATTAAATTATGTAGGCATAATATTGATCATTGAATAATGGAGGAGGCAATGAAATTAAAACTTTGTATAACCTCAACAATATTGCTACTTAGTTGTGTTGGTTTAACTTATTTTGTTCTAAAGAAAAGAAAGAAGAGAGTTGATGCGATTGACGCCTTTAAATATTTAACTATTAGAACGGTGTCAAATACAGAATTGTGTGATGAAGTAGTACTTGAACTAAAAAGGTAAGGATTTTACTAAAATTAAATTCACCATATAATCATTATATTTTAAAGCTGTGTTAAATCCATGAACAGAAACTTTTGTTTTCTATAAAATAATCATTATAAAATAATATTGTATATTCATTTATTTTAGGAGATGCAGGACATACAAAATGGTTGGTTTTGACTGTGAGTGGGTGACTGATCATGGTAAGAGAAAGCCAGTGGCTCTGATGCAACTATCCACTCACGATGGTTATTGCGCTTTGTTTCGGCTATGCCATTTGAAGGCGGTACCAAACTCTTTGAAAGTATGTAACAGCTGCAGACATTTCTCAAAACATCAATGAATTTGCTTGTCAAATAATTTATTGTTTTTCATCTTTTGCTATCTCAAAGAATGGATTTACTTCTATAAATCTATCTATCTATGCCATAAATAATAGAAGATTCACATAACATGTATTCATGCTTACATACTTGTCTGGTTAACATAGGATTTTTTAGAAGATAAAACAATCTACAAAGTTGGAGTGGTACCCAAAGATGATGCTAAGTATCTGCTTCATGATTATTCTGTTAATCTTCAGTCAACATTAGACATTCGCCACATTGTAACTGCAGCTGGTTATGATCCAGGAGGTTTGGCAGTACTTTCCCAATCTCTACTGGGCATTACTTTGGATAAAAGTTGGAGGGTATGTATATGAGCTGTCTATTTGCCATTATAAATGTTTATGTCACAGTATGATAGTTAAATCTATAATATAGTTATAATAATATAGTTCTATAACGTTTTGCCTGTACACGATCAAGTCAAATCTAATCTGATCTCAGAAAACTAGATTAATGAAAACTTTCCTATTATAAAGCAGCACAGTAAGAAACCCGTAGTGCATCAGGGGGCATTCAATTATTACGTAATGCAATTTGGGGGGAATGGGGGTCTTGGAAAATGTTACGATGCGTTACAGCGGCGGGAGGGCGCTTTGATCAACATATTATATATACTCCATACTCCATACATACTCCCTCAGCATTTACATTCAATATCCCAAGATACAATAATCTTTATGGTAGGCAATTATTACAGTTTCAGATACCCAAGTTAATTAACAAATTACTAATATATGTAGAAAAAGAAATTAGTAAAATTAATATTAAGAATGTACTAAACGGATATTATTGCTCACAGTTATCAAAATAACAATAACAGTATATAAATAGTAAAATTTAATGTTTTTCAACACCATTATATAGTAACAGTCTGATGGGGAACCGCCAACAACTCATAGAAAGAGGGTAGATGCAGATACGAAAAATGATTGTTATTCTTGATGGTAATGTGAATATCAATAAATAAAAAAAAACCCTGAGGCTATAATTATATACCGTAACATAGTTTTATGAAAGCAATTTACTATCTTATGGTCGCAATCCTGTTATAAGTTTATCTGACTAAACTAATCTAGTTAAATAGTTATAAGTTACCATAGAATCAAATAAAACTATAAATTGGTTTTTATTTTTATTGAAAAATCAACTTTTTGTAACCTGCAATTAGTTACAATACTTTCCAGCAATAATATGTATCATAATGTAAGGTTAATAAATAAAAAAAATATAATTCTTCAGGTTGATTGGTAGAGAATGCCTATGGCATTAAATCCGCCGTTTGCATTATGGCAATGAAGCTTAAATAAATAAAATAGATAAATGTAATTATATTGATAAAAAAAAAGATTTTGATCGTATTTAGTATTAAAGCATTAACAAAGATATTGCGAAAAATTATAAATTAAAAATTTTAGTGTTTGTAAAATACTTGAAAGTGATCAACAGTTTTAGACTTTTGTTCTGACAAGAAACAGAATCATGACATCTACACTCTTACAACTATTTCACAAAACTGAATCAAGTAATATAATTATGTCACTAAACTTGAACCATTTTATAATTATATTCCTAGTAAGATAGCAATGATTTGCTTTCATGTAACTATGTTACTGTATATAATTATATTCTCTACCGATATAACTATTGTAAGCTTCAGAAGTGGAAATTCAATTAAAAAAAACAGTTTACAACAAAAAATTTATTCGAATTTGAAAAACCATTTTTACTTCTTAATTACAATTGACGTAATAATTACAATTGTAGGCGAAGTGGTGGGGTAGTTGCTGACGTAAGAGACGATTCTTCTTATGGTAGCCATACACACTACGAGAAATCGTTACGATTAGACTGTACCATCCGTAACTGTAACGGTACCGATAAATCGTAGCGTGTATGTTATAAAACTGCACAGTTTCCTACGATTTTTGTAGACTGTGCAGTCGAACGGAGCAATACGAAAATTTCAATTGATTTATCGGAATCGGATGAACTGTACCGACTAATCGTAACGTGTATGCGCTCGTTCAGTTTTCGTGTTCAGTTTTGTCGTCAGTTGCAGTTCGGGTAGACGTATTCAGATGATGTAAGTATGTATTATGATCCATTCTTAAAAAAAAATGCCAGTCTTTTGCAAACATCGTTAATTCCGACAACAAATTGACATGGGAATGAACTATTCTTTTCATTAGCCATTCTTTGCACCAGCTGCTACGATTTTTTTGCTTCACTTTATTTTCCTTCAGGGCGAATATTAATCCAACAACTGCTAAAACGTCGTCCGTCGAAGCCATCGCTGACACGTGTGCGTCAGCGCCGTTTATTGTACCGTCTGATCGTAACGATTTCTCGTAGTGTGTATGGCTACCGTTACACTATATTACGGATTTATATATCTTACGGTGACATTTATACTAATTAGACAAACTAACCATATCCTTTTCTTCTTACCTCTGACGACCTCTGTGGCCGAGTGATTTTTACGCCGGATTTTAAGGTGTCGTCTACTCGAGAGGTCCTGGGTTCGAATGCCGGTGGGGGCAGTTTGTGTGATGAATACGAGCATTTGTACTCCAGTCATGGATTGTAAATATGTACTTCTATATAAATATAGTTATTTAAGTATCAGTATATGTATTCTATCGGTTACCCTAGTATCCTATAACACAAGCCTACAGTCTTTACTTTGGGGCTAGGCTAATTGGTTTGAGTGTTGGAGATATTTATTATTTTTTTAATAACAATTTTGTTTATATAGACATTAATACAGCATTACCAAATTGGCAAAATATTTTAAAGCCAGGATATACACTCAACGCAATCATCTCTGCAATATAAGCAATTTTAAGTTCCTTATTTAATTTTAAACAAAAAAATATTTGGTTTTCAGGTTCGTTGTAGTGATTGGGAGGCAGAGACATTGTCAGAAAGACAAGTGCATTATGCCGCAGTTGATGCACATGTAGCTGCCAAGATTTTTGTTAAAATGATTAATAGTCTTTCTAGGAAAAATACCTGGATTTTTTTTAATAAAGAGATAGCAAATTTGTCAGATAACATAGATAAACTATGTGGTCACTATTTGGATATTAATTTTAATAGCAAAAATAACAAAATTGATGATACTGCTAAGTAAGTGTTTAAGGCAAGAGATGTTTTGTATTCAATTTGCAATATGATTCATATTTTTTTTCTTAATACATATTTTGTTATTTACAGTGGCAGATGCACAAAAATCAATAAAAGGAGGGAAAAGCAGAATACTGCATCGGCTAGAACAAAGCCATTGTACACTAACAGTTTTTTAGAAGCTCCAGATGGTGAACTTTTATGTACTTGTGATTATAAAAAAGCAATGTGGTAAATGAGTCTAATATTTCTTTAGCTGCTTTAATCTCATTAATTTAATATCCATGAAAGTTATATACTTAATTGATTAGCAATTAAACACTATAATTTTTAATTTATTTTCAATGCAATCTTTGAATCATCGTCAGCCTATTAATGTTCCTGCTGGCACAGTCCTTCCTTATGAAAGATTGGGCCATGACCCACCCACGCAGGCCCAGTACGGATGCTAACGACTGTAGATGCAGTTGGGACCAACGGCTTAACGTGCCTTCTGAAGCACAAAGTTGCTTACCACTTACGCCATCTATAGCTACTCGATGCAAAGTAATTTAATAATGAATTCTTTGAATGGCTCTTCCCAATTTTATTAGCAGGTTTTACAGAATTTTGTTCATCATCATCATCATCATCAGCCTATTAATGTCCCCACTGCTGAGGCACAGGCCTTCCCTATGGATGGAATAGGGAGATTGGGCCATGACCCGCCACGCGGGCCCAGTGCGGATTGGCGGGTGCTAACGACTGCAGATGCAGCCGGGACCAACGGCTTAACGTGCCTTCCGAAGCATGGAAGCACTCGAGATAGAAGTTTTTGGTCACCCATCCAATGACCGACCACTGCGAAAGTTGCTTAACTTCAACCATCGCAGCCGAACGCGATAACCACCTGCGCCATCGAGCTCCGCGCTAGAATTTTGTTAACACTGATTATTCAGCTTTAGCTTGTTTTTAACTTTATATTTTTGTTAGCTTTTTATTACGGCAACACTGGAGAGTGTACAGTGTTGCCTTTTAATAATTAAATTTAACTACTAGGTACATAGAAAAAGAGCTGGCTGACTTAGTAAAGGAGTCCCCGTTCACTGTCCGTTTGAGGTTCGAGCCGGCGGCGCGGTCCGTCGGTGAGGTGGGCCAGTACTACCAAATCGCCAAGGAAAATTGCTGTGTCGTTTGTGGAAATACTAACTCTTATATCAAGAAGAATGTTGTGCCCAGGGAATACAGGAGATACTTTCCAGGTGAGATAAGTTTGTCAGACGATTTTGTTATTTTATTTCTGAAGCAAGAAGGAGAGGCTTGAAGTTTTGGTAACTTCACCCATTTCACTGTAGTTAAAAATGTGACTATGAAGTAACTTTGTATTACGTTTCTTAGAATCTCTTACGTTTTATTTTCGACTTCGGCCGGAAGCGACGCGGCGAGAACTTTCTCACTGAAAGTGGTGTGGAATAACTCTACACATTTAAAAAACATAATCCGTAACGATTTTAGTTGAGTATGCAGATTTATAGAGGTAAGGATTCATTAAATACAGTAGTTAATATTTTGTTCTACCACAAGTATTGACGAAGTTATAAACAAATTACTAAACGAATTTTCGGCTGGCCGCTTGGTGACTGTGAAGTCGCAGAGCCGGTTCATAATAAATACAGATACCAACAATTGGTACATTATTTTTCGTACCGTGAAATAGCCTATTATATAAATTATAATATGCCCAACAGAGGTGATGAAAGACCACTCGTGTCACGACGTATTGCTGCTGTGTTTGTCGTGCCACCAGCGCAGTAATATGGCCGACCTCGACGTGCGGCTGCGACTGGCTGTCGAATGCGATGCCCCTCTCACTAATAGAGACTTCACGAAGTTCACTGAAGACCACACCGTTAAGTAAGTTTTATCTTACTCTCCACACTACCCCCTCAGGTTTCAGTGGCCTAGAGGCTCCAGACGAAGAGGAGCCTCCCACCGTGGGGACATGCCATCCGCCTGGAATACCTCTAGAGGCACTCGCCAATTCTCGGCTTGAGGTCCCCTTAGGATCTCGCCGTCCCCAAACCCGGAGACGCTGTAAAGGTCATCTGCGGCCAACAGCATACACACTGAAAAAAAAAATCTCCTCACTAACGGAACGGATTAACGGAATTGGATGAAAATTGCCACACATATATTTCATTACCTGAATTGGGACTTAGAACCTGCGCTGCGTTAAGAGGGGAGGCGGATAATGCTTTTCCAAACAAAAGTTCTCGACTGATTCCTTCTTGAATTTTATCAATAAGGAACTGATTTTCACACATAAAATATAATTTTACTCGTTCTATGCTGCTGTGTCTTCCTTTTTTCGATTACTTGTGTTCAGAGAAACTAGAGTCTAAAAGCCCTCTAAAATGCCAAAAAATAACAAATTATCCCCACTAAACATGTCTAGTATGCAGATTTAATAAGCAATTACAAAAAAGCAAAACATAGATGCCTAGTACAACTAACTACTAATTGTTCTATGAGTAAAAATTATTTTACAATATCTAATTTTCGAGTAGCAGATCCCCGAGAGCCAAACCTCGAAATTTGCAATTTTTATACGCAATTTTCAGCCTTAGTTACTGTTGTCCCTATCGCACGGTATTCGCCAATGCGCGACGGAAATAGTTTTTCAAATGCCTATTTCTCAAAGATCTCTCAGCTTAACAATCTTTCTGTGATCCATATCAGCTATTACTAAAACACGTCCAATACGGCTGGCTACCGTTGAAGGTATGGTCGTCCTAAGCAAAGCTTCGTCGCACGAATTCACATCGCAAATTATTGTTATACGACGTCGCATCGCATCGCAGTTTTGTGCCTCTAGGTGAGATTTCAGCAAAACAAAAACTTAAATTAATCCAAAAATGTCTGTCTGTCCATTAAAATTTTAATTGTCATAACTTTATTCAGATAATTCTACTTTTACTCCAATTAAACGGATAATAATTTCATAATAGGTATGTGATTTACAAATTCGCACCGTTTTAGGATAGTTTGTAGTCGACGTAATAAAATATTTTTCTATAGGTGTTTACTGTTTATAACTGTTTTACTTATTTTATTTAAACGATTTTTAAGTTTCTCGTTTAACTTAAAATTCATGGTGTATTATACAGATTTATATTTAATTACCTATGTTAGGAAAGTGAAGTCAGCAGCCCGCGCTCTCCTTCACCAGCGGGATAAGATCCCTCAGGAGAGATGCAGGCAGCTGGAGACCACAATCCTGGACTACTTCCCGGAGTGTGATGCCATCACACCTGACCTGCTGAGAGAGGCGGCCGACTTGCAAGCCTAGTGAGTGGAAATACACTCCCGGAAATATTTATCGGCCTACCTAGCATTTGAAGCTTTGACGGTCCCTAGCAATTTTTATTTTTAAGCATTTAACTGCTGGATCTTTAAATCTAAAGAAAAGTTTACTAGAAAAAATTCCACTCGGGCCAAGCAGCAGATGGGACTCGAACCCGCACCCTTTGCTATTCGGGCGAATACACTGACCATAATGCTACCGCGGCCCTGATGGCCGTGTCGAATTCTCTCTAGTGTTTCTTAAGCTGCAAGGCAGCGCCATCTCTTCGGATTGCAGGTAACCCACATTGTCAAATGAATGCCTTTACAAGTATTAAACATTTGAAAAATTTAATGTTACATTGAGCAAAAGTACCTACGCAGTTTTAAAGCTCATTCATTGACCATCTTTTAGTTGTGTTTTTGACATTATTACTCAACCGTGAACATTTATTTTTGCTACCGTTGAAACTTATAAGACTAAGTGGACCGATAGTTATGTCCGGAGGAATAGTTTTTATTAATACACGAAAAATAAGCTTAGAATAGTTACGCAGTTTATTCCAATGTAATGTTTTCATGCAATGAACAGCGCCAAAAGATGAATTAACTAATCCAAAAAGAATGAGTTCTTTGCTTATTAATAAGAGGTATTGTGCAACAATAGGGTATTTGACAGTATTAAAAATAAAGTGCTAATTGCTGGTATCTGTGTTTAGAATGAATATTTGCAGGGGTTTTTACAATTTTTACAAAAAAAATATTCATGATTTTACTAAAAACCCACGAAAAAGATAATAGTTTTCTTATCTATTGTCACGTGACCCAAAACGGTTGTGATTGGCGGAGCCTAAAATGACGTCACACGCAAGTAAACTTCCGGTTAAAGTGACATTACATTGTATCGTTTGACTGTTTCAATAACAGTCGTGTGACGTCACACACTGGTAAGACGCCATATTGTCCAGAGAAACGTTTTCGCGGCAATTTTTGATTGGTTATTTTTACTAAAATACACAACAGAATGATGAATATCCACTTTTTACGGACTCGATAAACATTAGTCAATAACGTGAGATTGTTTTCTAAAACTTGTTAAATACCCTATTGTAATAGTTAAAAAAATTAAATATCTTATTTACTTACCGTAAGCTAACAAGGTGGGAAGATGGTTGGATCAACATCCTATCTCCCTTACTTACTTTAATGGCGCAGGTGGTTAGCGCGTTCGGCTGCGATAGTTGATGTTAAGCAACTTCGCAGTGGTCGGTCAGTGGATGGGTGACCAAAAATCTTATATCTCGAGTTCCTCCGTGCTTCGGAAGGTACGTTAAGCCGTTGGCCCCGGCTGAATCTGCAGTCGTTAGCCGCCAATCTGCACTGGGCCCGCGTGGTGGGTCATGGTCAATCTCCCTAGTCTATCCATTGGGAAGGCCTGTGCCCCAGCAGTGGGGACATTAATAGGCTTGTAATGATGACTCCTCCAATGACAATTTTCTGTGTATTAACGTAGTGTCGAGAACGCAGACTACGCGGCGCACGGTCTGAAAGTGGTAGAACATTATATAAGGCAAGATGGCGGCCTACTACGTCTAGAATCTCTATGGCGGCAACATTTCCTGCAAAGGATGCGACCGCAACACATGCCTCGTCTTTGGTCCGTCACACACAATGAAGAAAGGCAAGAATTTTAATGTCTCATTTTTGATGTGTAACATCTGTCTTCTCGCTTTCGTGCTCGCTTTTGTGGGAGTGATTACATGAAGTGGGACGGAAGTGTGTAACAGGAAGTTTGGGAAGCGCGCGCTATTTGATTTGATTTTAGAACATAATGTTCAAATGGCTTATTCCTTTTGTAGTAGGTTTTATTTCTTTTTTTACTAATATAAGGTGAGGTTTCAAATGTTACACATAATACGCGACTACTGTTAGGCTCGCTCGTTTTTTATTTTATGTCTCTTAAGTCCCTTCTACATTCTATCTCTACCGCTATTGGCAAAAGTGTCGATTCTGGATTCTTAACTTTAAATTTAATTTTACATCAGTCTCGCCTTTTCATTCTATATAGCGAATGACAAGGATACACTATTGTCAATTTTAAGTTTAGCTTTAGGGAATCGTGGCAGAATCGACACCAATAATTCCCTTAATCAAGAGAACTGTACGTTTAAATAAAATACTCTACCACACATATCGCTATTGATTTTCGCCAATGACAGTCGTCGATATAATCAGCGTTATGCTGTCTTCATATGACAGACGGACAGCGATGGATTAATTCCGTTGTTACGTAGCGGTTCCGTCGTTATTATGGGATTAAAGGTTTACCGTTCAATTCGGCTAGCGGTAAACTTCTTATGTAATGCCGAAACTTCACATGGCTATTCGTTTTTGCTTCTTGTCACTAAGCCAGCAGGCTGTTCTTATCATACTTTCTTTTTTTATAATTATTTTCCATCACAACAGAGATTCATAGTTTGTCTTGTTTTGCAATTACAATGATGTGGCTCCTCTATTTGTGATAAACTGGTGCCTGAAATAGGTTTCAGCAATAGAAACCTGTGCTACAGGTATCTAGGCCCAATCACAGTTAGCAAGACTTCCACGAATGGTACAATACCTTCGGATAGTTGAAAATAAATAAATAATAATAACGAAAGCTATTCTATTTAATAGGTAGTTAGAAAATTATCCAGTTTCTAAAAATAATAACCAAAAGCTGCGTGTATGTGTGTGATAGTCTATGGAGTATAAAAGAGATACTATTTTCATGTTTACAAATAAGATATATAAACAGCCATGTGAATTGCCGGCATAAAACCATAAACAAAACATCAATCATTCATTTCATTAATTGATGCATTCGCTCGGATAGCGAAGGGTGCGGGTTCGAGTCCCGTCTGCAGCTTGGTCCGCGAGGAATGTTTTCTAGTAAAATTGTCTTTAGATTAAACAATTAGCAGTTACATGCTTATTAAATAAAAAATATAATTACGTTTTTGTATGTAAAATGGTTACTGCGCAGGATTCGTTGCCTATGATATATGCAGTATGCTTAATATGTTTACCGGCGTGTATAATTAGCTTTGTTTTGTTTTTGTGTAGGTTGCGCGTTCGTTTGTTAGATGGACGCCTAACGAACGAAGATTTGAAGGCGATAGGTCTCACCCACTGGATCAAAGAGAGGGAGTCGCTCAGTCTCACTCTAACAAAAGATAACGGATGATAACCGTAGACGTATAAGAATAGAGTAGGGGAGATATTGACTCTACTACAAGTGGAAGTGTCCCTCTAATAGAAAGAGAAAGAAGATGAGAGACCGCTGGCTTTCTCTCTCTCTAATCGCGCATGCGCATTGGCAACCGTAAACATCTTACTATTTCGATGTGATGCCATTGGATGCCATGCGTCACAAGAGAGAGAGATAACTAGCGGTCTCTCATCTTCTTTCTCTTTCTACAAGACGGACACTTTTAGAGTCGCCTTCCTCATCATCATCAGCCTATTAATGTCACTGCTGGGGCACAGGCCTTTCCTCGCTTTCCTCACTCTATTCTTATACCTCTATGATGATAACACGTCGTGTTGAGACTTTGATATTTTATAAATACGAAAGCGGGAAAAACGAACCACACGTTTCCGCGACTTTGGCGTACCGAATGTTCTATAAAAACTCAAGACCTTAAATCATATCATTGTTACCAAAGATTTGAATCGTTAGATATGCCCTGACACCGAAAACCTGACATATTTTGCAATGACGTTATGATGATGGCCGTTTTGACACATTACAATAGTGTAGTAAAAGTCAATTATTATCGAAAAAATAAAGTAATGCTATTATATGCGAGTCTCATCTAGATAGTTTTTTTTGGTAATTTAACCAACAGTAGCTGATTAAAAGGATTGAATTAAATAAAAAAATATAAATGTCTACATAAGCTCAGCGATCCTATCAGCGGCGATTGTTTTGATTTATTTATTATACATTTAGAATTTAGAAAAATACAAATTATGTGGTGACATAACTTAGCATTTGTATTGTACATTGCAATTATATTATAATTAGCTAACCCGGCGAACTGCGTACCGCCTTTATAACGGTCGATGAATTTGGCAATTTTAAATATCTAGCTTAATAGGGTATATTTCAAATTTTTGAAAGATTATACTTAAAGATTGGGACAAACAAATTGACGGACGGACGAACGGACTAAACGTACAGCGCGGTACCGAGAGAATAGTGTTGTGTCTTTTTGTCTTGCATTATTTTCCAACACTACTTTCTCTATCATGCGCTGTCCGACCAGATTTCAATATTTATGACAACGAAAGAAAATAAATTTAATAAACAATGAAATCTAAAAACTTACACTTTTCTCGCAAAAATGCCTGTGGTATTTCACCAACGTCAAACTGCCACTATATTCAGATGAACACCAAAGACTTTATATAATACCTAGACTGTGCACGAAAAAAATTCGTTAATCTAAAGTAAGATTTATATCTGTAGTAATAGGATAGCTATTGGTGTCGATTCTAGCATGATTCTCTAAACCTAAACTTAAATTTGACAACAGTGCATCCTTGTCATTCTCTGTACAGAATGAAAAGGAGAGACTGATGTTTAATTTAGTTTTAAGTTTAGAGAATCACGCCAGAATTGGCACCATTATCTTGATATTATATTGCGGCCGCTAGTAAAAACGGTCCTGAGTGAGAAAGCACCCAACGGGAGTGTGCCCCTTTCTAACGTCTTGCCAGCTCAATTTATCATTGGGTTTGGTAGAAATGGTAGAAAATGTCATCTTTTTCTATTTGTGATTTACTGATTAATTACCGATAAGAACGATTCGTAAACTATGAAACGTATTTAACATTTCTACAGTTCCTATAAATAATAAAATAATCATTGATATTTTTAAAATTAATCTAAATACAGAGTAAAAGTAGTATTTAAATGGTTGAGCCTGGAAATACTGAATGTAAGATGGTGATTTGTCGTTGCCAATAAATAAAAAAAAAAATGGTGATTTGTTTACTTGATCGTTAAATTGATTTACCCGCCTTGATTTGAAATATTGTAAAGGATATTGCTCACATTCCATACATGTTTGGCCTAGAGACCAATAATCATAAAAAATTGTTTCCTAGATTCGAAATTATATATAAATTACTGTAGAAACAAATATTATTGACGGACACCCCTGAGAACTTCTATAAACCATATACACTGAATGTTTTGGAGGTTGTTTGCAAATAGGTACATAGGTATTAAAATAATAAAAAACAAATAAGTAACGAAATTATGTATTAGATTCAGGTATATAAAGCATGTAGATTAATAGATAGTTGCCTGTTTTTAAAGTTAATGCATAAGAGTAACTTTTAAAATCAGGTATCATCTATGCATTTCCGGTTATAATAAGGTACTCTGTGACAGAAAATGTGTGTTATATTTTGTGAATGAGCCACAGATTAGAGGGAATTTTTACCTCTCGTTAACTAAAGAAAGCTTATTATTTTTGTTATGTTTATATTATAACCATATTTTAGATTTTTAGTGTATCACACCTTATAATGTGTTTATGGAGGCGTTTGGCGAAAAATGTACGGCAATAGACTTTATGATGTCGCCTACCATCTATAATATTTGTCTTAGCACATTTGCATGTAGTAAAAATGATAATATACTTGTGGATATTAATACCACAGTGAAAGATCTTTACACAATAGATTTGTTTTGATGTTATATAAACAACTTCGATCACTCTTTGGCTGAATGTTACTATACCTATAGCCATTAAAAATGATTCGTATGTTTTCCAAACCGGTAAAAATAAAAGTCCTTTTTAAAATGAATATATTATACAAAGGTGTCCGATAAAATCTAATGACTGTAAAATAAAGTATAAATTACGCCAAGAATTACCGTATATGTCAATATTTTTTGTACATTAAGGCCAATTTGGGCAACCTCCTTTGCTTATTAAAGTGTATTTTTTTTAATGGTGAACTCGTGTTGTGTAACAGGGTGCTACAATGAATCTTATCCCGGTAGCCCTTTTTCTTTTCACGGGTAAGTAAAACTTACAATCATATTCATTAAGTGAACCATGAATTTTGGAGGTAGATGAGTTTTTTGAGTGAGTGATAGTGAGAGATAGATATATAATGAGTTCATAGTACATATGTATTATTATTTTTAAAACCTACATAACTTCGTTTCGACTGCGTTTAGAGATATATGCATAGATGAGGTTTGTCGTATTAATTAACACTACATAATCTAAATTACGTAAAATAATATGTTTTTGTCGATGTAACAGCGAAAAAAAGGTGCCAAAATCAGGTATTGGCATTTGTGTTAAATTAATGGTAAGTCTGAAGATACATTATTATTACACTAAGTCTTTGTATGATGCACTTAGCAAGTTTAAAAATATACCATGTAGTTTTTATTGTAACTTATCATCACAAATTACTTACATGTTTAGACAGTAGCAGATGCTAACCACAATACTCTTTACAAGCTATATTAAAAAACATATACTAATAACAAATTTTGTCCCGCGTTATGCTTGAATATGGTCACCTCATTAGAAAGGAACACACTACTATTGGAAGCCCTCTCGCTCGGACCGTTTTTCACGCGATGGTGCACAGTCTAGGTATTATATAAAGTCTTTGGTGTTCATCAAAGACTTTATATAATACCATGAACACTGATTAGACAAGCCATGATGATACGCTACTTAGCCTATTCGAGTGCTGTCAGCTTTCAGAGCGGTCAAACTATGGTAATGGCATATCTAACGATTTAAATCTTTGATTAATACTATAGACGCTATGATGGCCGTTCTGACATATTACAGTACACATTATAGTGACGTGGAAAGTCAATCTATTGTCGAAAAAATCTAATATATTCAAATGAGAGTTACATTAAAGAGCTTTTTAAAATTTTGAATTTTTAACAATATTGTAGAAATTTTCTGGTTAATAAGGATTACTCAAAACGAAAACATAAATGTTTACTCACGCTCCGCTATCCTTTTGTAGCGGTCTTATTAATTTCTTGTTTACTTGCACATTTTGGGTTTCGAAAAATACAAATGCTGAGTGTTGTGGCGAATAAGTACACTTTAATTATGTTAATATATGTATGATAAAACAGTTGTTAATGATAACAACAATAAAATAAGTAAGTAACTTACTAACATATTTAATTTACTTAATCCTTTAAAGATTTTGTGAAATGTCAAATTCTGCCAGTTTTTTATTGAGTTAAAAATTATATATTTTATTTTTCAAACTAAATGGTTTTTTGTAACCATATTATAAGTTACACCATTTTATTAAATAATTTGTAAAATTTTAATTTTACGCCCTAAAATTACCGATTCAATAAATTTAATGACTAAATGCGCGTCTCTAATTACAATAAAGAACAGTAATTTATTTCTTTCAAATAAAAAACTCATTTAGAATATGAAAGTTCATGGACGCACAAACGTCGAAACGGCCATCGTATCCTGCCGCTACTATAGGTACTTGCCCCTACCTAATTTTTTTTTTTTTTTTAATTAAGATAAGAATAAAATGAGTGTAAAGTAAGAATATATCACATGTTTGTTAATTTTATGACAAATTTTGTATTAACATTTTTGTAATAAAATTGTTATCTATTGTTTTTTTTCTTATCATTAACTATCTATCACATTGCTGGGGTCGGGTTTGGTTAAAGTTCCTCCTCACAGAAACAAAATAAATGGCCTCTAATTAAATATACAGATGAACTGGTGGGTGGGATCATGGTATGAATTATTTAGTTACATTGATGTTAAAAACAAGTAAAAAACTTGCTAGGAAAAGAGAAAGTAATGTCTACTGAACTATTGGTCGAACATGACTCTCGAACAATTGCTTTGCTTCTCTCACACTGTTCCGCCTAGAGGTGGGTCGTCGACGTATTTTTCGTCGACGAAACGAAACCGTCCACTACCGTCCATCGACTAGTCGATCAACTAGTTGAATTCTTCGACTAGTTGACGTGATAACGTCAGGCTTTAAAGGGTTTATATCATGGAGCACCCCCACTAGAGTCCGCATCACACAAATTTTGTTTGGAATCAAAATCGCCAAAGTCGGTGGGGTGCAGGGAGGTCAGCCCCGCTGTGATTGGACGCGTCAAGGTCAGATCATATACTCAGTGCAGCGAAGTGATGAGGGTAAGATCGATTTTAGAATATCGATATTTTCTAATAGAGGCCTAGTACTTTGGTGCGCAAATGCGTAATCATACCCTCTCCACTTTCTTCCAGCGTTCTAATTACATGACGCGAGATAAGCAACACAAAAAAAAAAACACGTCCAGGACAAGAAGTATTAATGCAACGATATTAACTGCCCTAGATACAACAACACGAACAAAATCGTGGCCGAAACGTGTCCAAAAGGTACATTGGACGATCCACGGAGGTCCGTAAGATGCTCGCGTGGTCAAAAACAATATAATGCCTTATTTAAACATTGAAAGTCACCTTTAATGCATACGGCATAAGGTCTTAATTAAAATGCATGCGTCAAGTTCGTAAAATTTTACGATTTATTGTTATATGTGAAAGAATATAGACCTTTTTTTTTTTTTTTTGACTTTTCACGCGCAATTCTGAATGCGCTGTTAGCAATATAGCAGGTACAGACCGTGAAGAAAAGAGATAGCTAAGGGCGACGTATAACCGACCATGCATTTGAATATCACAAATATTTTAAATTAAATCAGTTTATAGTAAGTATTACAACAATAAAATTTGCTTTAAAGGCGTTAATTAAAAAACATTAATTAGATACCCGTCGAAAAAACGACACTTTACGTACTATTAGTATTTTTCTGCATTTTTTCACGGAACTCTTTGGCATCTTGACTTTTCAACGGTCCGCGTGTGATTGTGTACTAAGAAGTGCTTGAGTGGAGTTCAAGCACTTCTTGATTGGGACACATTTTGAGCGCTCGTGGTGTATCTAGGGTATTTAATATCGTTAATTCTATGTCTTTATCTAGGTCATAAATTATGCGCACTTAATTTCATACAAATCCGTTTAACCGTTTTAGCGTGAAAGAGTAACAAATATGCATACAAATTTTCGCGTTTTTTCAATTTTATTAGGATATGTTTGAAGTCAAATAAAAACTGTTGGTTGTATACTTATGACATCTATTATTGTATACGATGAAATAAATAGTTTTTATTTATTTTTTCCATTTCCATAGCTGACAAACTTATCGATAAACTTACGCGTTGAGACATGAGCTGCGTCTGAGTCACTAGCAATACACGTGCCGGTGTGAGAGCGAGATAGCATATATGATGTAGCCAATGCGAGAAAGGGATAGTGTAAAAAGACATCAACGCGTTCACCAAAAAATAAATACAATTAACAGCAATTTAATATTACAGTATTTTTGTCTTTTTGTAATGCATTTAAACTAACCAGTGAAAAGTAATACCATTTTTTTGAAGACTGGAAGTTGTACTCGACTTTCCACACAATTTAATTGCACAGTACGGCATTTTTTACAGTTTTTTAACACGAAAACGAGAGAAGTAGTTCGACCAACGCTCGGTTACCGAATGAAACGATGTATCGCGACGTCTGTAGGCGCGCCTCACGCATAGGTAAAATACTACTTAAGCTTGGCGTAAGCGCTTGCCCTTGTATGCGGACTCTAGTGGGGGTGCTCCGTGGTTTATATCAACTACGCGGTGACTGGTCTGCGGGCGCGACGCAACGACGACGACGGGGTCTTTATTCAGTATTCGCTTTACATTATAGTCATTTAAATGTTTACAAAATAAATTACAAATTCAACTCATAACATAGGTAAACATTCAATTTAAACGAACTTTGCACTAAATTCGCATTCACGTGCCCCTTGACCTTGACCTCGCAACACACTAATTTCAATAAACAAAACTGCAACTACTAGTTAACGAATTAACTGTAGACCGTCGAAGCGTCGATTGAACGTAGACCGTCTATTTAAACCGTTCGTTAATTCAACGCCCATCGCTAGTTCCGCCTATTACACACTGAACGTTTAGTTCATTCTTGAGCGAAATTACTGCTCAATACTAATTTTCAAGATTCGTAATAATATTATACGTGGTATCGGTTTCGCGAAAGGCACGTAGGGACAGGGCTCAGTGATACACGGGGTACAATGGAACAGTGCCAATGCCTAACACTTTAAATTTAAAATGTATCTCCGCGCTTTATCTGCGGGCAAATACAGCGCCCCCCTACGCCGCGTAATGATCTGTCATATTATATGGCCGATATGTGGTAACCTTTGAGTTTGAAAAATTTATGACAACAAATTGTTTTGAGCAGTGAAAACTTAGATTGGAGTCAATAAGATGTTTACGAATGAACTCGAAGACACAATGAAACAATATCTGGTGGTCTAAGATGTGCTCCAACAGAAAATTTTGAAAATAAAAGCTCTTCAAATGAGCCGACTGGTGATGAGACGGACCTACCCTTGAGTGCTTTTAAAACTCCAAAAACTAAGGACTTTGTCTTGAAATTTTCGCAGTAGCAAATAAAATATTTTGTTGGTGTACTGTTATCAGATATTGATGAAAACAATGAATACTATAATAGTTATAGTTCGAAAATTTACAACAGTTTCTATTTTCCACTTAAACCAGATATGGCAGTGGTGTCAATTTTGGTTTGGATATAGAGCTGGTTCTGCCAAGTCCAAACTTGGCAGGCAAGATAAAGTGTAAAAAGTAACATTTATTCTTTTCCAGAAAAGGTGTTACGCAAGTATTACTTCAGTTTTCGTTTATATTTCAAAATATATTTAGTTGTGTTCTAATGTACCCCAGATACCATTTTTAGAGTCCGTCGTGATTGTTTAAAACAAAGTTTATAAGTATAAACATTAACTTTTTCGTTCCATTGTACCCCAATTGTCCCGTATGATATACAAAGTGATGTGACAATGATGCCACGGGGCCTTAAATGGAGTCGCATGCAAAATAGATAGTGCAGTTTTTTAGCACATTTTACCCCAATTATTATGAACCTATTGTAACTTTGTAAATATGTATATGCTTAGTATGGAAATGAAAAAGTTGTAATCCCTGTTGGCATTGCTCCTTTTAATAATTTTTTCGATATTCTGTGCCTAGTCCAATACCTTCCATTTAAATTTCTCTTAGCAATGGAGAAGCATAAGCTCTCTACGCCTTGGATTAAAACAAAAAGGGTAGATACGGCACTAGCCTCACAAAAGTGATCCGTATAAATTGTGGTCCACGACCCTAATCGCTTTAGCAGCGCTTTAGTCACAACTTGACATGCAAAGGACTTACATGTGAACGCCAAAAAGAAATATTGCTAATATTTTGTGTTTATTTGATAAAACAATGCCTAAGTGTGTTTTTAAAAAGTGCTCAAATTGCTCAAGAACTAAAAATAAAACCCACGGCATCACTTTTCATTCGTAAGTACTATAAAATATAGTTTTTCATAAAAATTGCTATTTGTTTTGAATCTTGTTCGGAAGTGACGTCGAGTACTGCCGCGTGATTGGTCGGTAGTGCAGTGACGCGGATCTCGCCGCCGCCGTCTCGTTCACGCTGCCGTTGAAACTTAACGTGCTGTTTCGTTCGGGTCGGTAATGCAGTGACGCGGATCTCGCCGTCCTGTTCGCGCTGCCGTTGAAACTTAAATTGCTGTTTCGTTCGTTCGATTGTATCTTTACAAACAGGTGAACAGTGTGAGTGTTGCATATGTAGTAAAGTGGGATCAGTTTTTGTTTGATGCAAGTATGAGCGTACCGTATCTACCCTTTTTGTTTTAATCTAAGCTCTACGCACTTCGATCTGAGCACGATGCGCAGTGACCAATAAGAGGACAAGTTACGATGCACGACAGTATTGTAAGTAGGCTTGATTTTTACTGTCATAAAAGTATGTTCACCCTGTAAGTGACAAATGGCCTCCGACATGTGCCTCAGTGTCCGTTTTATCTGAAGCAAGGATATAAAAAGTCCAGAGTTTTGGTCATAGGTTTGGATCATTACGCCATCGCCATGGGTTTTCCGTGGCTTTCATTGTATATACGTATTATTATTTTATTTATACATTTATATAGTGCTTCTATTTCTATCCATTACACCGGTGTGCAGATCATAGATGTATAAGAATAGAGTAGGGGAGTTAAAGACTCTACTACAAGTGGAAGTGTCCCTCTAATAGAAAGAGAAAGAATATGAGAGACCGCTAGCTTTCTCTCTCTAATCGCGCATGCTCATTGGCAACCGTAAGCATCTTACTATTTCGATGTGATGCCATTGGATGCCATGCGTCACAAACAGAGCTACAGTTTGTCTATAAAGTCGTGACATGAATGTTTGAGGAACTAACATTATTCATGTGTCTGGCAACACCAAACTTATGTACATCAGCTGGTTTTTTTGGCGGGATTTCATCGAGTGTGGTTGACATCTTATTATAATTCTTCTTAAATTCGTATATAGTGGATATTGTGAAATAAAATTGGTGTGATTTTGTGATACAACTGTCTGTGTAACTGAAGAATTAGTAGAATCGTCAAAATATACGCTATTCCGGTCAAGTGGACGTGAGAATTTTATTGTAGTATTGACTACCTCACAGAAGCTTATCGAAAAAGCCAGCTCGATACATACATTTCGTGCCAAACACTTCAAGAAACATTAGAATGCGTCACACCGACATTCTAATGTAAAAAGAAAAACAGAATAATTTAACTTAAGACTAGGCTGTATGGGCATTATTCCTCATGCCTTCCCTGAAAAGGGAGAACTTAACAAAAAAAAAATGAAGGGTTTTTTGGCGGGATTTCATCGAGTGCGGTTGGCGTCTTATTATAATTATTCTTAAATTCGTTCATAGTGGATATTGTGAAAGAAAATTGGTGTGGTTTTGTGTAACAACCGTCTGCGTAACTGAAGAATTAGTGGAATCGTTAAAATATACGCTATTCCGGTCAAGTGGACGTGAGCATTTTATTGTAGTGTTGACTACCTCACAGAAGCTTATCGAAAAAGCCAACTCGATACATTTCGTGCCAAACACTCCAAGAAACATTAGAATGCGTCACACCGACATTCTAATGTAAAAACAAAAAGAAGATTAATTTAATTAAAGACTAGGCTGTATGGGCATTGTTCCCTTTGCCTTCCCTAAAACGGGAGAACTTCAACAAAAAAAAAAAAAAATGAAACTTGACAGTTTATTCAGTTGTGTTTTGGTTTGAATTTATCCAAAAAACGGTGTTCGCATAAATAAATATACCAAAAGGAAGTTCAGTTTGTTTCTCTCTTGTTTGCTTGGTTTTATTTTAGAGATTGTTATATAAACAATGACAAACACGAAGCAATTGAAAATTACGAAGCTTTTTCGCAAAGGAGGTGGTAAGTCGAATTTAATTAAATGTTTATGAAATAAGTAGTTGGGTATTAATAATTGTATAAATTTATTTTATGAATTCACCAGGGCATCAACACGAAGACTGCGATGAAATAGAGGCAGAAATCCAGCAGCTGGAGCAAAAGCTAGAAGATGCACATAATGAGTGGCTTCAGCTGCAACGGCACAGTTACAAACGCAAATGGTCTCCTGCTAAAAGCAAAATTGAAACATACGATACACCACAGGTAGGTACGCAATTTGTTGATACTTTCTCTAGGTTTAAACAATTTATGAAACCACATTAACGTTAATTTTCTTGTTATTGTAGCAAATAATTTGTAATAATTCAGTGGAACATTTAAAAAGGAAGATTGAGCTTCTGTACATGTTGACTGGTATGCAAGTGCAGTCGTATATACCTAATGATCACTGCTGCATCATTTACCATTTGCAGCATGATACAGAACAAATTCTAAAACATGGTCTCAGAATAGACATGCAACCAGGTAGGCAGTGGATTTTATAATCTTATAATTTTATTAATTTAAAAGAAATCATTCAAAATGTGCATGTAGGCGAATTAGAGAATATTTCCACAGTGTCCATAGAATAGAAAAATGTATAACAGAACTTGTATTGTATTTCAGGTTCAAATGAGATAACTAAATCATCTCTACCATTCGGTTTTAACTTGGGTGCTGTATTGGAAGATTTTGATAGTATAATGATGCCTGATTGCCACAATGCTATCCGCAAGGCTCTTGTTGCTTATTATTGTAGATTGGAACAGTATGAGTCCCTAAAGGTTTGTTATACAATAAATCATTAATGTATCTTTTAGTACTTAGTTATTGTTCCTGTTATACCCTGTGACTTAAGTACCCTCTCTCATCCAGTGACGCAATTAATTTACAAGATACCACATTGTGAAAAAAATATATTTTTAAATAAAAAACTATAAACATCCTTTATTACCAAAGTTATAGCATTATCAATTGGGTGGGAGACCGATGCATGGCCTCATAAAATGTTTCTAATGGCAACCCAGTAGAGTAACATTTATATGATCAGAAATAGTGCAAACTACTTGTGAGAAAATCTATAAATGTTTTATTTCAATATTTAAGGCAAAAGAGTCAGAATGTGTTATTTTTAGTTCATAAAATAACAAAATGCATTTTAAAATTCAGTTCAAAGTTTGCAGCTTTGTTTTAAAACACAATGAAATAGTTGCCATAGTAGCTGGCACATTACGTCACTCCTAGTATATGCCAAATTGTCGCAATATGGCGTCCAATGTGTCCAGCATATTCGTTTAATTATGCGCGAAATTAGAAAGTTTTGATTTAAATTCAGGCACTTAACAATGAATTAAAAAAAAGTATTTGTTTATTAGGTTTTCATGCACATCACTCATTAAATAAAACTAGTTTCAACGGGTTAATGCACGGACTTTATTTATATATTGACATTTCGCAGCCTTTTCAGAATACACAGCATAAAAATATAGTAGCTTATTTCAGAATTTAATTGAGACACTTGTATGATAAATGCTCTCGAAGAATTGCTTGGGATGCGTGTGGTAAAAAATGTCTTAAATCCTTACCTCGAAGGGTGCTGGCACCGTACTGATCGGCGAGTAGTTGTGTGATGGTTTAGGTCTTATAAAATAATAATTAATAAAGTTATTATAAAAAAATATTTATATATCAGTTCTTTGATGATTGTAGATTAGTTTTATATAAGTTTTTGATAGCAATTGTACTTTATTCAATATCAAAATACCAGTTAAACATGCGTCATTATTAGGTAAAACTCATGGAGGTAAATCTTTTTTTAATTTATTAGACGGAAATTCATTTTTATGATACATTTTGTTACAACAACAATATATTTCTGATAATGTAGCAATTAATTTAAACTGGATCATTCAGCAATGACGTCACAATATGGCGCCCAGTCGGTCCTATTCTTAGTTGAATCGCATTATACAAAAAGGATAATATTTGCAAATATTCTACATTAACTTACATTAAGAAAGGTAAATCTACGTCTTAGTTATATCAATAATATTTAAAATCATTTCTATGAGGGTAAAATAGGCGTTCAAAAATTACGATTTCTTGCAACAAATATAGGCTCTTAAGTAACATCAACAAACAAAAAAAAAGAAAACAAACTTTTTTAACAAAAAGACCATAAATTTGTTATATTTCCTGTATAATTTTCATGTAGGAGTTGTAAGGAATCATCTCATGTGCTGTAACATCTAAGTTTCTTCTTAAATGTATGTGAAAGTGTTAGTTTTACATTTTAAATTATCCAGCTTTTTGTTTAATAATTTCCAGAAACTACTCATTACAGAAGCACAGCTTTTTAAGACCGTTGATGGATCCCATATTCAAATCTCTTTTATGGCTCAAAGTGATATGGAGGAAGATGATGAGAACATCAATGTTGTATTATTGTTAGATTACAGAGTATATGACATAAGACCAAAAACATTTTCATTCAAAGAAATTGGTAAGTTTTATTAAAACTATTGAATGCTATTTGCCAAAAGATTATCTTGGCTTTTTGTGTTTACCAAATTTGCAATCATCTAACTTATTTTACATATAGGAGCATTCCCATCCTACTTATATTATAAATATGATAGTTTGTATGTTTGTACGTAAAAACGGCTGAACGGATTTGGAAAAAATTTGGCACACATATAATTTATGATCTGGATTGAGACAGGATATGTTTTATCCCAGAAAAAAAGGTTCCTGTGGGATACTCAACATGGGTAGGGTACATATCTCCCCTACTCTATTCTTATACCTCTATGGTTTGAATGTCCAATTGTGTCTAAAGCGAATTGTGACTGTGCACTAGTGTTGCCGATCGATAGTCGACTATCGATGATTAATCGATAGTCTATCGATAGCCAACCAATCGTATGACAATCGATCGGCTTATCGATAGTATCGATACTTCGATACTATCAATAGTATCGATACTATCGATAGCACAGAAAAAGCCAATAGTATCGGGTGAGTTAAATACTATCGATATTATCGATAGTATTGTAGTTCGTTAATAACAAACTATCAATAGTATCGATACTGTCGATTTTATTTGCAACCATACTATTGATAGTTTAACAATTTGCAATAGTATTATTTACAATTTTCAGGTATTATAGTCAATCACAAACTTTAGTCTAGAACAATCGCTGGTATCGATACTATCAATAGTATTGTTGCAGATAAAATCAACACTATCGATAGTATCGATACTATCAATAGTTTGTTATTAATGAACTACAATAGTATTGATAGTATTGCACTCATTCGATAGTATTGCCTTGTTCTGAGCTATCGATAATATCGATACTATCGGTTGTATCGATTCTATCGATAGGATACATGATTTTCGATGTAAACTGTCGATAGTTTTAATATCGATAGTTCGGCAACACTACTGTGCACCACAATTTAAGCGGATCACTTTTGAGCCGCGAGTGCCGTATCTTCCCTTTTTGTTTTAATTGAGATTTGTTTCTCTGATAATATTTAAACATTTCCAGATTTACCAGAAGGTGCTGCTGAATTACTCAGAGAGCAATGTTCAGTTTTTAAGAAGAAACCTTTACATAAAGCCTTTAAACAAGCATTTATAGATGGCGATGGACAATATAAACTAAGCCAACAGGTAATAAAAAAACTGTATCTTAACTTCATGTGTGGTTATTATATTATTGTCTATTAGGTTAATGGACCTTTTTGGTATCATAACCATTTGTGATTTGTAAATAAGTTAATAATGAGCTATATTTAAACTACATTACAGTAGAACAACTTGACACTGCTCTGTTTTATAATATCAATTGGTAGTTTAGAGATTACCCTATTTCTATTTAAGGTCAGTTCCAATAATCAATATGCAGTAAAAGATATGCTATTCTGGTTTCAGTTTTAAATAATAAAAACGCAACTATTATAAAAAAATAATAGTACAGTACCTTACCGGAGATTGACTATTAAAACTGGCTGTATATTAGCTTAGGTTTTATTTAATTTTAACAAAGATGTCAGAAATTGTCATACTCAATTTCACATCAATACAGTGCGACGAGGATTTTTATCAATGTAACTGAAAGTTCAGGGAGGGCGCCCCTGTCGACGTAAATAACCATAAAAAATATGACATTTACAAAGACGGTGGTGTTAGTTCCAATTTTCGCCACATTCATAAAGATCCTTGTCGCGTTATAGTTGCCATGCTTTCTCATTTGGTGTGTAATAGGTAAGACAACGAAGACAGGAGCCCCAACGGCGGCGGCGCCACAAGAGGCCGAATCCCCACTACAACAACGATGACACATTCCACCCAGAAGAGTGCTCCGATGCCAGCGATGACGATCAGCAGTCAGAAAATTAAACAAAAGTCTCTATTCCATAAACTTTATTACAAATAAAATAGAAAAAGTAATTTATACAACACTTCTCATTATTACAATTTTTACACTCCCCATTCACAATAACGAAAATGGCGACGAAACCTTTTTAATATTTTCAATAGTTGCGTTCGGTATTTGCATCGCGGAGGCGACGTATTTTTGGTCACGTGATCACATATTAATCTGAGCAGATTGCTATTACCGAATGGCCCGACCAACCGTAGATTAATCGCTAACCTCACAACATGACAGAAAACCAGATTAATCTTTCTCATAAGTCAAAATACTCCGAGCAACATCGATCGATAACATCGGGCTGATCTAAATTATTCTAGATATAATAAAGGAAGAATTCAGTCTAAAAAGATTGATCAGATTCAAATAACGAATGCAGCTATTGAAAATATTATCATCTTTAAATGCACATGCTATTTAAGCATTTCATTGTAATAATGGAAAATCGAAATTGCTTAAAATTGCCTGTGCATTCTAAGGCTTGTCTCAAACTACTTGTGCGTTTGTCTATTATATTACTTAAAGTTGGTAATAAGTGCAAAGTCATCGTACATTTATTATATTATGAATTTCGACTATCATTGTATTTAAAACAGACGTTATCCTTAGTAATACATAAAATGTTAACACAATACAAGCATAGAAATCGTCTCAGTCTAAAAGGAAGAATGGTTTCATAGATGATGCATGTAGTTAAGAATTCAAGGAATTATCGAATTCTTTGCTTGTTAGTTTAAGTCAGGGAGCCACCCCACTAGAAACCGCATACAAGGGCAAGCGCTTGCGCCAAACTTAAGTAAAATTTTACCTTTGCTTGAGGCACGGCCCTAAATGTCGCGATACATCGTTTCATTCGGTAACCGAGCGTTGGTCGGAGTGTTTCTCCCGTTCTCGTGTTATTAAACTATATAAAATACCTTTATATGCAATAAAATTGTGTGAAAACTGGAGTAAAACACCCAGTCTTAGAAAAGATGACAAAACTTTTCACCGGTAAGTTTTTTTAAAAGATTAATTATGTTTATACTTTTTGTCCCAGCGAACTTCGTACCGCCATAAAAAAATAAGGGTTGGTGGTAGAAGGGTGAAACTTTACGGTTGTATGTATTTTTGTACGATGTATCATAAAAAAATAAAAATAAAAAAATTTCAGAAAAAAATATTAGGGGTTAACATCCCTTAAAATTTAGGGGGATGAAAAAAAGATGTCCGGTTCTCCTTCTGACCTACTGAATATGCATATAAAATTTCACGAAAATCGGTCGAGACGTTTCGGAGTAGTTCAATTACGCACACCGTGTCACGAGAATTTTATATATTAAATTAAATTGCTGTTCATTTTTTTAATTTTTCGTAGAACGCGTTAATGTCTTTTTACAATTATCACTTTCTCGCATGTGCTAAATCATATATGCTATCCCACTCTCATACCGGCATGTGTATTGCTACCCTCATCCCTTCTATGCACTGAGTTTGTCTTCTGACCTTGTCCGTGTCCAATCAGAACGCGGCTACATTTCCCGCACGCCGCCGACTTTGGCGATTTTGATTCCAAACAAATACTAAGTGATGCGGACTCCAGTGGGGGTGCTCCATGGTGTAAGTATAGTCTCTCATATATACAGGAAGATGAAGAGATTCGACTTTGATGATACGCGTCGAACTTAAATTCACTTCATGTCAACTTCATTGAAATTCTGCGCTCAACATCATATATAATAATAGGCTTACGATCCCACAATTTTAACCTTAAGAGCCGATCATTCGTCACTATTCACTAGATTTACAGACTATTATTAGCTACACGCTTGAAATACCCTGGCTGGAAAAATAGCCGATATGAACTCATATACATACAATTAAAAAAATAAAACTTTAATAATAAAACATAAAAATATTTTTTATTAACTTATTCTAATAAATTAATATATTGTTCATAACTTATTCAAAATAACGCGGATATTTACGTAAAATTCATCTTATTCTGGTAACTGAACGTGTGAAAAAATTAAAAGCATTTTTAATAGTCCAGTTAAGCCAAATCGTTATTTTGAATTTATTATGAATGCGTGCTTTCATACTATTAACACAAATAAATTTCTAAATTTTAAAATACCATTTTAAACAGTTTCGTGATAAAGTTCATATGTGACAAACTTATATCATTTTTTTGGAAGTTACATAAAGAAATGGATCAGCTCTAAATGGAAACACGATGTTGTGGTATTTGCCTAAATTTTTGCAATTTTTCGCTGACAATTTTAACAATGTATAAAACTTATGTCGAATTTGACATTATAAGTTGCACTCGGGAGTGTAGGTATAAAACGCGACCTAGCGCGTTAGTAAACTAGTATATACGGCGCGTTTTTTACGTGCTAGATGATAGGACATGATATTATAAGAACTCAAGGAGCGGTATTTCACCAATAGTGGTATAAGAATAGAGTGGGGAAGGCGGCTCTAAAAGTGTCCGTCTAGGAGAAAGAAGACGAGAGACCGCTAGCTATCTCTCTCTCTTGTGACACATGCGCAGTCGTCTGTCCAATACTTGGTCCAAGCATCACATCGAAATAGTAAGATGCCCACTGTTGCCAATGCGTATGCGCGATTAGAGAGAGAAAGCTAGCGGTCTCTCATCTTCTTTCTCTTTCTATTAGATTGACACTTCCACGTCTAGTAGTCTATATCTCCCCTACTGTATTCTTAAATACAGTAGGGGTATAAGTACCTCTATGGGTATTTCACCGCACCTGCCGCGGAGCTGTTATATTGCAGTTTTCTTCGTTCGGGGTCCGCAAAAACGCGGACGTAATTCGCGTTTTACCCACAATTTCCCATTCTATGGCGCGGGTGGAAATCGCACCGTGAGTTCTTATAACTGTCAGGTCGCGATTGGGCAGCGGTTTGGTCTCATAGATGCGCACGATTAGCTATAATACAGTTAGTTTAAAGTGAACTAGTATAGATGGCGTTTTTTGAGCTCGCTAGATGGTAAGACACGATAATCGGGTGTCATGTTTTAAAGGCCACGGTTTGACTTTGTAGATGCGCCCGAATGGCTATAATACCAATAGTTTAAAGTGAACTAGTATAGATGGCGTGTGTTTTGAGCCTTTTAGATATTAAAGCTTGACTTAAGCCGAGACAACAACATGCGACAGTGTCATGTCATGTCATGTTACATATTTTGGCGTGGGTCATCAGGTGGTATGTAGCAAATAGAAAGAAACTGCTTCATTTGCAACATCCAGCAGCTTATTAAAAGCCGACGCAACGTTATGGCTAGATAATTTTTAAAGCAATTGTGCTGTTTAATATGAAATAATAGGTGTGGCATGTTGTAATGCTGCACTGTGATGCCCCGGCGCAAATCAGCCTTAAGATACGATAGTCGTGTGTCATTGTGTTTATAGGCAGCGGTTTGACCTTGTAGACGCGCACGATTGACTATAATGAAGTTAGTTTAAAGTGAACTCGTACAGATGGCGTAATAGGGTATTTTCGAAAATTTTGATAACTACTAATATTTAAAGAGTGGGACAAACGATTTAACAGAAAAATAAAAATAAATTAGTTAATTTCTTTTTTCTCCATTAGACCAATTAAAGTTGAATTTATTTTTAATGGTTTTGTACCGCCAAAACGCTCGGTTCGATTACGGAGTAATTATTTGACGATTTCTTTGTTACAGTATTCCGATTTTAATTAATTTCCACAATGGAAGCCGGGTTTCTTAAAGCCGACTAACTCGATTTTACTTGTTGTTTACACAAAGTTGACGTCACACAGTAGACGTCATCGAACCGAGCGTTTCAGCGGTAAATTCCAAACCATTAAAAATAAATTCAACCTCAATTGGTTTAATGGAGAAAAAAGAAATCAATTTATTTATTTAAATCGTTTGTCCCAATCTTTAAATATAAGTTGTTTTCAAATATTTGGAAAATACCCAATTTGAGCGCGCTATATGGTAAGATAGACTGGTATCATTGTTCATAGGCCGCGGTTGGGCAGCGGTTTGACCTTGTAGATGCGCACGAGCCAGTGCTCCGTGGTGTAGGCCTCCTCTAGCACGTCGAGGTTGAAGTCCTTGTTGCCTATCTCGGCACCGCGCACGCGGTCGAAGCCGGGCGGCCGACCTAGTAAACGAGTAGATAGATGGATAAATTCTTTATTGCACACAAAAAAAAATACAAAAAAAGAAAACAATAACATAAAGTTGACGACCTCCGTGACCGAGTGGTTTGTACGCCGGGTTTCATGGTGTTGCCGACTCGAGAGGTCCCGGGTTCGAATCCCGGTGGGGGCAGATGTTTGTGTGATGAATACGAGCATTTGTCCTCCAGTCATGGATGTTATGTGTATTTTTATATAAATATGCTTTTATATATGTACAGTATAAATAATCTATCCGTTACCCTAATATCCCATAACACAAGATTTACAGTGCTTACTTTAGGGCTAGACTAATTGGTGTGAGTGATGGAAATATTATTTATATTATTATTATAAAGTGGGGTTTTTTTGAGCGTGTATGATGTTGGTCGCAGATGACCTTTACAGCGTCAGCGGGTTTGGGGACGACGAGATCCTAAGGGGACCTTAAGCCAAGAATTAGCGAGTGCCTCTAGAGGTATTCCAGGCGGATGGCATCTCTCCACGGGGGGAGATCTCCTCTCCCTCTGGAGTCTCTAGACGACTCGAACGTGAGGGAGACGGCTCAACTAGAGGGCGTCTCTGAGACTCTGTCATAAAGAGTGAGGAAGACAGCCTGTATAGAATGAGGGAGATAAGACACTCACCGCCCTCCGTATACACGAGTCCGAACTTGTAGTAGCTCATCTTGTACATGAGACAGTTGAGCAAAGTGCTGGATCCGGCAGCGTCGACTCGGAACTCGCCGGTTGAAGTGTAGTAGTCTGTCATAATGAGTGAGGAAGACAGCCTGTATAGAATGAGGGAGATAAGACACTAACCCCTCCGTGTACACGAGGCCGAACTTGCAGTAGCTCATCTTGTACATGAGGCAGCTGAGTAAAGTGCTCGATCCGGCCGCGTCGACTCCGAACTCGCCGGTTGTAGTGTAGTAGTCTGTCATAAAGACTGAGGAAGACAGCCTGTATAGAATGAGGGAGATAAGACACTCACCGCCCTGCGTATACACGAGTCCGAACTTGTAGTAGCTCATCTTGTACATGAGACAGTTGAGCAAAGTGCTGGATCCGGCAGCATCGACTCGGAACTCGCCGGTTGAAGTGTAGTAGTCTGTCATAATGAGTGAGGAAGACAGCCTGTATAGAATGAGGGAGATAAGACACTCACCGCCCTCTGTATACACGAGTCCGAACTTGTAGTGGCTCATCTTGTACATGAGGCAGCTGAGTAAAGTGCTCGATCCGGCCGCGTCGACTCGGAACTTGCCGGTTGGAAGTGTAGTAGTCTGTCATAAAGAGTAAGGAAGACAGCTTGTATAGAATGAGGGAGATAAGACACCTACCGCCCTCCGTATACACGAGTCCGAACTTGTAGTAGCTCATCTTGTACATAAGGCAGTTGAGCAAAGTGCTGGATCCGGCCGCGTCGACTCTGAACTCGCCGGCTGAAGTGTAGTAGTCGGCCTCGCGGATATGCGCGCCGCGATCCGTGCTGCCGCCAATACGGACCATCCATAGGAACTTGTTTATGTCTACGGGCAAAATGTGAAATTGTATAACCCATAATCTATATTAATACTAGCTGACCCAGCGAACTTCGTACCGCCCTAAAAAAATAGGGGTTGTCCAGCGGACAAAATTGTGAATCTAAACCATTCTCAGATCCCCTTGAACACACACAAAAAATTTCATCAAAATCGGTCCAGTCGTTTAAGAGAAGTTCAGTGACATACACACTCACAGAAGAATTATATATATAAAGATGGGGTCATCCGTAAAGTACGTCACGCTAATTACTTGTTTTTTTTGTAAGGATTTTGTGAGTCCCCCCTCTTCCTAGTGTGAGGTCACATGTTTTGCTATTTTGCGTCCAGAGTTTTGAATTGAAAAGTTCTTAAGCGGCGTTGTACACTTTTTTTAGTAATGGGTAAAAAATGTTAAACTTGCGGCATGAGACGTGGCGTAAGACGAAAACAATAAAATTGTAAAGGTTGTTCACTTTCAATATATTGGACGAAACATAGTAATATTTTATTTTATCGTATTATAATAATAAGTCTCTAAGTAGAACGCCCAGATGGCAGCTTTATTGCGAAGAAAAGACATTTTTTTTACAATAGATGTCGCTAGGTGCGCTTAAATGTGAATCCTGTAAGTTGATTTTTCTGAGATAATCTTTTTAATGTAATATAAATTGTCAAGTTTTTATTTATTTTTAAGCATTTAACTGCTAGATGTTTAAATCTAAAGACAAGTTTACTAGAAAAAAAAAATGGGTGCGTGTACTTATGTAGGCGCGTGAGAAGTTATCTTTCTTTGGCATCGTTTAAAATTAGTTTTTAATTGCATGCAAATAATTAATTACAATAAATTAATAAAAAGTCTGGAAAAGGACACAGTCAATTAAGTTCAGTTTTAATTTGAAAAAATAAATAAATAATCAAAATATTCAATTAAAATCGCTACTGAATATAATTTATTAGAACATATGTGATTTGCACTTGTATGAAACTCAAACACGTATTCCGAATATACAAACTAGAAACATGTGGATAAATATTATAAATATGAATACCTATAACTGTTACTTTATTACAAAAAACAAAGATGTGGTTTTTGGTTCTACTACACCAATGGTCAAGAGATGGCGCTGTAGTCTCCTGAATCGCGCTTTGGTTCCGTTGTTCCAGATTAATAAATACTTTTGATAGGCCTTCACAATGCAGTCGTTAGCACCCACTAAATAGAGATTCTATTTCTATGTTGTTGGTAGATTTTCTTAATGTGCGGTAAACACAAAAGTATTTTTTAAATTTTGTGTTACAGTGATGCGCGCGCATCTTAAAATTTCACTCTCATCATTTATTCATAACGCGCCTAAAGAAGTATAACTTCAAAAATCCACGCGGTCCAGGCAGCGGACGGGACCCTTCGCAATCCGGGCGAATGCACTGACCATTATGCTACCACGGCCCTATTAGCCGCGTCGCAATTTTCCTAGCCTTAAGCTGCAAGGCAGCGCCATCTCTTCGCATTGTAGGTAACCCACAATGTAAAATGAATACTTTTTCAAGTACTAAACATTTGAAAGAAGAAATAGCAATTATAGTTATATTTTTATTTATTTTTAAGCATTTAACTGCTAGATGTTTAAATCTAAAGAAAAGTTTACTAGAAAAAAGTCATGTTTGTGTACGATAGCGCAATAAATAAATATTGTATTCCACCACATAAATGATAGTACTTTTATACTAATAATTAAAGCAATTTGTGCAAAATTATTCCCTAACCATTCCAAAATATCAAAAATGCACAACGTTAATATTCAAGTTTACACTTCTGCCGGCACTCCCGGAGTGAAACTCGTCGTTTTTTGCTTTGCCGATTTCTCTGTTATTTTGTAAGAATACCCTACACAAACTATATATATTTGGATTCTCCATGAAATTTACTATAAAACAGTGTCTAAACAATGCGTCATGTCTATAATCTATTTTAATTACGTTACGGTAAACTCGGGAAAGATAAAAAAAAGGCGTTTAGATGGGTAAAATGGAGTATATTTTCAAAATTTCAAAATTTTATTACCAGATTTTTTGGTTATTTGCACATTCTATTATAACTTACCAAATAAACACATAAAATACTATACTCGCACAATTTAATTATACCTACAGCTCGTCACATTGCGCGCGCGCGCCGTTAATGTAAACAAACCGCGAAGTATAAACAGATCAAATTTCAAGTGGGTCGATAAGAATTACGCCGGGCGTTTGAATGGCTGTAATTTATTACTCCATTAGCTCCGAGTGTTAAGATAACATTAGAACCAAGATTGTTATGAATAACGTTTGTATATTTTTTAGGTTTAAGAACTTACAACGAGGCATTTAAAAATCGCCTACAAATCAGTCATCTCAGTATTATGTCTATAAAACGAAAAGTATTTTCAATTTTGATAAACAGTTTTTTTTATCAAAATGTACGCGAAATTTGCTTTAGAATAAACAAAAACTAATTACTAGTTCACATACAAGAAAATAATATAAAAAAATATTTCGTTCGTGTATTTGAATTTCGAACGACCGTTCCACCGCGCGGATTTTGTTTTTTTTTTATTTCTTCAAAAATACGAACTCAAGGGATTCTTTGTATTCGAAGTATTAATCATGAATAATTTATTCAATAATTAAAAATTAAAACATTACAATTATTATCGAAATTATCAAATGAAAACATAGGGTAAGTACCCCTAAGTTTTCGCTGATTTTTTTTGCGACCGCGTCTGCAAAAAAATTCTAAAAAAAAAAATTCACGGAGACCCGCAAACGAAACATCAAAATAGAGTAACTAAATGTATTTAACTTAACCAGGCATGGTGTTTTTTTCTTTAAAACCACTCAAAAGCACTTAAAATAGTCTGAATACACGGCATATTTTTTTTCAGACAAAAAACGGCGAACGACGAACTTTGACAGATAACAGTATAAATATTTCATATGGCACTTGTTTTTATGAATGGCTAGATAGCTAGCCCGTTTTTTCCTCTAAAAATTGATATATGAATGAAGGCAGGATAGAAAAACGATGAAAGGCCGAATGTCGGTCGCGTGCCGCTTGTGGCAAACGGCCGACAGTCGGCCGCTTGCCGTATGTCGGGGTTATACCTAATGCCGACAGTCGGCCGATTGCCGTGTTAATTAAACTATTTAATTAAGCCATGTACAGCACATAGCGACATCCCTTTCTAACTGTACTCAAGTAAAGATCAACACTTAGTTGTCATTCTGTAATACGAGCCTAAAACTGTTGCTCGCGATAATTCTCTAAGCTGTCATTTACAAAATGAACGTCGAAAAAATGCGCTTATGTACATTGATTTTAGTAGTTTTGTGAGTTACCTGCCCTAATCTATGTCACTTGAATCGTATACACTTTTGCATATTAACTTCCGAGATATGGCGGTGTCAATAGGGTATTTGACAAGTTCAGAAAACGATCTCACGTTATTGGCTAATGTTTATGGAGTCCGTAAAAAGGATATTCATCATTCTGTTGCCTATTTCAGTAAAAATAACCAAATCAAAAACTCCATTTTCAAGTTGCCGCGAAAACGCTTTTCTGGACAATATGGCGTCTTACTAGTGTGTGACGTCACACGACTGATATTAAAACGTCAAACGATACAATGTAATGTCACTTTAACCGGAAGTTTACTTGCGTGTGACGTCATTTTAGGCTTTGCCTTCCCAAGCGTTTTGGGTCACATGACAAAAGATAAGAAAACTATTATCTTTTTCGTGGGTTTTTAGTAAAATTATGAATATTTTTTTGTAAAAATAGTAAAAACCCCTGCCAATATTCATTCTAAACACAGATGCTAACAATTGGCACTTTATTTTTAATACTGTCAAATACCCTATTAGATATGGTTAAGAACTAACATGAATCAAGTGAAAATAATCACTTACCATCAGACGAATACCCGACTAATCCGCCGAATATGACAAGCACGTAGTCCACGTCCAGTTCTCGCATTATTTCATACGCTCGTTCCTCAGTCGAGGCCATAGCTTGCCCCACGCGGGATATATGCGTGTTGTTCCACGTATTGTTGTCCACTATCACTGTGCGGTTCGCCATCGCCGTTATCTGGTAGCCGTAGTCCCACCAGGACATCACTTTTGAATCCTGCGGAGGTTGTGGGATTTTTGTGGTTTATGCTTGTAGGTGTTGGGGCGAAGATGATAGAAGATATGAGGAAGATGGAAAGCTTATAGTCACCTACCAATTATGAAGATTGACCGATTACCGAGTTAAAACTGACGCAATAAATGAATTATAATCTTAATAATTGCATAGATTTTAATGATTCCGAGCAGATAGCAAATATCTATACACAAGATATTTTGGTAAATTGAGGCAATGAGTTAACTTGACATTATTTCTTTCAAACAACAATGTTGATGATAAATCAATGTTAAACGTGGTGATGACGTGTAGCTATGAAGGGAATAGTTATATTGACATAGATTTATTGAGGAGCTCGATAGCGCAGTTGGTTAGAGCATTTGGCTGCGATCGTTGAAGTTAAGGTTGCAGTGGTTGGTTTTTGGATGATTGACCAAAAATTTACCATCTCGAGCTCCTTAATGCTTCGCAAGGCACGTTAAGCCGTTGGCCCCGGCTGCATCTGCAGTCATTAGCACCCAATCCCCACCAGATCTGCGTGGTGGGTTAAGACCCAAACTTCCTATTCCATCCATAGGGAAAGCCTGTGCCTCAACAGTAGGGACATTAATAGACTAATGACGAAATAAAACATGTTAATTCTCACCTCCGGCGTGTTCATCTTCAACCACGTGTACGCTTCACGGAAGTCGTCGAATATGATCCTCGCGCCGTCGTGCGCCCGCGCCGACAGCACTATAGAAGGCGAAGAGTACGCCTCTGACGTCACCCACGTACAATGGAACACGTACGAGATGAGCAGGCAGCCCAGCACGCATACGAACACAGCGCCCACCTGACCACAACGCGACACATTACCAAAGTATTATGAAAGGGGGGCGAGTACGTCTCTGACGTCACCCACGTACAATGCAACACGTACGAGATGAGCAGGCAGCCCAGCACGCATACGAACACCGCGCCCACCTGACCACAACGCGACACATTACCAAAGTATTATGAAAGGGGGGCGAGTACGTCTCTGACGTCACCCACGTACAATGCAACACGTACGAGATGAGCAGGCAGCCCAGCACGCATACGAACACCGCGCCCACCTGACCACAACGCGACACATTACCAAAGTATTATGAAAGGGGGGCGAGTACGTCTCTGACGTCACCCACGTACAATGCAACACGTACGAGATGAGCAGGCAGCCCAGCACGCATACGAACACCGCGCCCACCTGACCACAACGCGACACATTACCAAAGTATTATGAAAGGGGGGCGAGTACGTCTCTGACGTCATCCACGTACAATGGAACATGTACAAGATGAGCAGGCAGCCCCGCCGGCCTATTTGCTAACCTTTTTGACATTTACAGTATGTAACTAAAGAGAAAATTGCATATATGGATATGGATTGGGACAACCGATTTAACAGAAAAATAAAAATAAATTAATAAATGTCTTTTTTTCGCCATTAAACCAATTAAAGTTGAATTTATTTTTAATGCTTTTGAATTTACCGCCAGTATCGGTTCGGCAGTAGTAGTTACTGCCGAACCGATACTGGCGGACTATGCTGGCCCGATTATGCGTGTAGCTCAGTCCCCACATGCATAAATACATTTTGTCGCAATAAATTTTTATTTAAATAGATAGATAGATCGGAAACTGTGTATGGATGTTTGTTATTATTTCACGCTATGGAGCTGAACAGATTTGGTATGGAACTTTGATATGGGGATAAAGACTTTTTATTCGCGAATTAATTAAAAAGGGTGTGAAAGGGGGATTTATGTGGAATCGATTATTATATGCAACGTGAAGTCAATTTAACAAAAGAAACAAACTGATCTCTATTCTCTTACCTCGGACCTGAATACCAGGTTATTTTCGTGCTTCTTTTTCTTCTCGTGCTTTTCAACTTTCGGCTCTATGTCTTTCACGTGAAGACTCAACAGACTGGACGCAGCAACACCGGACACTATACACATTACCGGCGCTAGGACCAGCATAAGTCGCACCATTACACCCTGGTAACAACATAAAGAGAGTGGTCTATTAAAACTGGACGTGTTATGTATGAAAGAGATAAGATGTTTTGTTTTTTCAGCGATCAAAGTGTTATTGGGTCATGGCGCGGAGTCGATGGAATGAGACACTCTACATCGACTCTACGCGCTCCAGGTTCGCTTTTCATCATTAATATGTAATAGTTAACATTTTTTTGGATTTGTGATCCATGGTCTAATTGTTTAATAATTCCGCTATCTTTTACATTTCATAGTAAGAAGGAAATTAAAAAAGTATGATAAATATCTTTCTTTGCTTGCTTCTATAACACATTTATCCCGGTAAATTTTAAGACGACAAGAAACGACAGACGTAATTTGCGATCCAGCAATATCATAAGAAAGTTTGTTGCACTCTATAAGTAGTTCGAAAACAGCTATTATACTCTTTTTAATAAAGATCATTTTCGTAGACATAACGTCCAAAGAGAAAGACCTAAACAGAACTTTAAAAGTCAAACTTACGGCGAAGTATATGCTGAGTACTCCATAAAGGATGATGAATATGTTGGCGTCCGTGAGTTTGCTGAAGCAGAAGTAGAGCCCAGCGGGAAAGAGGAAGACCAGCACTTGCAGGTCAAAGTAGAAGGAGGACCACGACGTCGGCTGATGTTCCGAGACCGACGCTGAAAAGTAGCTCTTATAATTAATTGAGGGAATAAGGTTTAAATTTTATTTAATTTAAATCACATTAGTAAATAAGTTTCAATTTATAACATGTAAGAAAACTTTAAAATAAACTACTTTCTTAAGATAAAAAACTAGCAGTTCGTATATTAAAATAAAATTGCAAGAGAACTTAAAAAAATCTTTCAATATGAAAATATCCCACTGCTCTAGAAAAGAGAAAGATAGATAGGGCCAGAGCGAAATAGACGCTTAAGTTTCAGTTTCCAGTAGTTTAATTACAAACTTACCAATGATCGGAATGTGGTTCTTGGCGTAGGATGGGTCGAGAAGGGAATAAAACCTGCCAGTCCAAGGCGAGATTTTACCTGCATAAAAAAATTAAAATTTAGATTGCAAGTCCATTCATTAAATAGCAATAAGAGCTATAATCATTCTACTACAGATTAACGTGAACGCATTTGTAGCAAGTTAAATGCAAAAACCGACTCTAAAGCACTTAAATAGACGGTCTAATATGAACCTCTCTGTATTCGTTGCAAAATTAAACTATACGTACCAGTGATAGTAAGAACGACTTCGAACGACGACGACGACGAACGGACATACGAGCGCCTTGAGTCAGAGCTCCAAGTGTGCCTGAACGTTCCTAGGGTCTAACATGAACCCTTCCGTATCCACAATATAATGAAAGTATATGTCTTACCAGTGATAGTGAGTACGACGGCGGCGGTACTCAGCATCGCGAGTAGTGTCCACACGAGCGCCTTTAGCAAGAGCTCGAAGTGTGCCTGAACGTTCCGATGTCCTAACGTGAACCCTTCCGTATTCGCCACAATATAATATGTAAGTATATGTCTTATCAGTGAGTACGACAGCAGCGGTGTCCAGCGTTGCGAGTAGCGTCCACACGAGCGCCTTGAGCAAGAGCTCGAAGTGTGCCAGAACGTTACCAGGGCCTAACGTGAACCCTTCCGTATTGGTTAAAATATAATGAAAGTATATGTCTTACCAGTGATAGTGAGTACGAAGCAGCGGTGTCCAGCGTTGCGAGTAACGTCCACACGAGCGCCTTGAGCAAGAGCTCGAAGTGTGCCCGAACGTTCCCATGGCCGAACATGAACCTTCCTGTATTCGTCAAAATATATTCAAATCATACGTACCAGTGATAGTGAGTACGACAGCAGCGGTGCCCAGCGTTGCGAGTAGCGTCCACACGAGCGCCTTAAGCAACAGCTCGAAGTGCCTGAACTTTCCCATGTCCTAACACGAACCTTTCCGTATTCGTTACAATATAATGAAAGTATATGTCTTCCCAGTGATAGTGAGTATGACAGCAGCGGTGACCAGCGTTGCGAGTAGCATCCACACGAACGCCTTGAGCAAGAGCTCGAAGTGTGCCTGAACGTTACCAGGGCCTAAGACGAACCCTTCCGCATCCGCCACAATATAATGAAAGTATATGTCTTACCAGTGATAGTGAGTAAGACGGCGGCGGTACCCAGCGTCGCGAGTAGTGTCCACACGAGCGCCTTTAGCAAGAGCTCAAGTGTGCCTGAACGTTCCCATGTCCTAACGTGAACTCTTCCGTATTCGCCACAATATAATGAAAGTATATGTCTTACCAGTGATAGTGAGTACGACAGCAGCGGTGCCCAGTGTTGCGAGTAGCGTCCACACGAGCGCCTTAAGCAAGAGCTCGAAGTGCTTGAACGTTCCCATGTCCTAACGTGAACCCTTCTGTATCCGCCCACAATATGATGAAAGTATATGTCTAACCAGTGATAGTGAGTACGACAGCAGCGGTGCCGAGCGTTGCGAGTAGCATCCATACGAGCGCCTTGAGCAAGAGCTCGAAGTGTGCCTGAACGTTCCTAGGGTCTAACGTGAACCCTTCCGTATTCGCCACAATATAATAAAGTATGTCTTACCAGTGATAGTGAGTACGACAGCAGCGGTGCCCAGCGTTGCGAGTAGCGTCCACACGAGAGCCTTGAACATGAGCTCGAAGTGCGCGGGCGTCAGATGAGCTCGCAAGTACTGTGTAAATGCGTACAACTGGCATAGCCCGAACGTTCCCAGGGCCTAAAATGACACGAATCCAATTGTTTTCTAAACTTAACCATACGGATATTGAGCCTTATTCTGGCATGATTCTCTGGACACAAAAGTATTTTGACAATAGTCTGTCCTTTTCATACAATATAAATATGCATCTTCGCGCGAGAAATAATTTTAAACTTTATTTATACACTTAAAAGACTAGTACCAATATCGCATTCGAATAGTTTGAGAGTGCAAAATGTCAGTATCAAATTTTATATGGAAACTTGAACAGCAGCGCCACAACGGACGTAAGGAGAACTAAAAATCAGTACACGTGACGTATATCTAGATCGAATTCAACTATTCGCAGTCTCTACGGCCGTTTTCGCGACACCTCGGGACCTATTCAAGCGATATTAGTCTTTATAAGTACCATGTGGCTTAAGTTTAAAATTATTTCACACCACTTGTGTGAAGTGCTCGCCACGTCGTTGCCGGCCGCTATCGTTCCAGTATGAATTGACCCTTACGTTCCGGCCCCTTTATAGAAAAAAATTAAGATTAAAATTTATTAAATTGTGCTTTATATATATTGTAAAAGAGTTTTATAAAACAAATACTTTATTGAACAGAACACACGGCTATTAGGCCTGATTGTGGCACAATACTATCTCTAAAACTAGATATAAGAAGGGTATTATCCTATTATGCTGTAAAGAAAATGAAGAGGAGAGCCTAATTCTGGGCTTATTACTAATTTCGTGTTTAAGTGAACATTATTAATTTTAAAATACATTATTTGATTGTTCATTCCCTTATATTGTCAGGATAGTGGCAGGTGTTGCGTGTAAAAACCAGTTTGTTTTTATTCAGCTGCAAAATAATACAGTTTTATTTTGATATATGAAGATGAAAAATTACACAATAACCCACTATTTAAATATTTCTGCACATGTGTTTGTACAAGTGTCATATCTATTCATTGTTTGATTTTAATAACTAAACTGTGTACAATATATGCTAGTTTATATAATAAATAAAGTAATTAATTCAGTAATTCTGTGGCTGTCTCGGCCAAATAAAAAAAACGAAAATAAGGAGGAGTTCGATAGCGCAGGTGGTTAGCGCGTTCGGCATGCGATCGTGGATGCTAAGCAACTTTCGCAATGGTCGGTCATTGGATGGGTGACCAAATATCTCTAGCTCCTTCGCGCCTCGGAAGGCACGGTAAGGCGTTTGTCCCGGCTGCATCTGCAGTCGTTAGTACCAACCAATCCGCACTGGGCTCGCCTGGTGTGTAATGACCCAATCTCCCTTTTCTGTCATAGGGTAGGTCTGTGCCCCAGCTGAGAGGGCATTAATAGGCTGATGATGATGAAGAAAGTAAGTGGAATATTGAAATAAGTAGTGTGTTTTTCATCAAATTTCAAAAGTCAATTAAGAAACGGTTTTTGTGTTGTTGTTAACACAGATACCCATTCAATTTACACAACTTAATTCCTTACAGTATTTATTTGTAGTATTAAAGATTAGGAATGCTATATATCATAAGAATATTGTGTATATCCCAATCTGAAGGCCAATAAATAAATTTTTGGCTACCGGGGGGCCATTCGCCTAAAGGAAACGCTTTGGAAAACGCGAACGCCTTCGATTTTATTTTGTTATTTCTGACCGCCGAAGGTTTTCAAATACCTCACGCTCAATATCTTTAATATTGTTATTACCAATGCAAAAGAAAAAAAAGAGCGTGAGGCATTTGAAAACCACAGGCAGCTAGAAATAACAAAATGAAATCGTAAGCGTTAACGTTTTCCAAAGCATTTCGGTAAGGCCAATGGTCCCCAGGCCCCCTTAAACCAGTTTTAGTAAAGAGCTACAAAAAATTGTCCTATAAGAAATCAGAACATGTGAATAATAAAAAAATACTCACAAGCATATGCTCCGAGCTCTGCACTGGCTGGAAGCCAACAAATGATATCTGCATGGAGAGTATAGTGCCGACACAGTACAGGGTGCTGTAGGCCACGTACACACGTGCAGAGAACCGGCCCAGGAGCATGAGAGCCAGCACGTGCAAGGGAATCAGATTGATGAGGAATACGTAGCCACCCCATGAGGAAACCTGCATTAGTAGTAGAATGAAAATTATACTTTATTCAAATAATTGACTTATTGAAAGCTCTTTTGAATTTTTCAATATTTTTTTCTACTCCTTCCGCTCTTCTTCCTAACAACTTTACAATAGTTAGTAAACTAGTATATTTACAACTTACATACTTCAAAGGCAATAAGCGAAAGTCAAGGTGGATACTCTAGAGTCTAGTCTAATTTAGTAATCAAAAAGTTAAGTTATATCTAGAAGTTTATCTGTAAGTGTATCTAGATATAAGTTAACATTTTGATTATCAAATTAGATTTTAAATGTAAAGAATATTATTTTACTAGTTGACTCATCAAACTTCGTACCGCCCAAAAGTAATATATATTTTGCAATAAAATAATATTGCGACTATAAATTGAGATGTAAGCTATCCTATCTTTAAAGTTATCCTTACTGCACACGGTGTGCAAATTTGATTTAAATCGGTTAATGTGATGCGTAATTTATATATATGAGGATTTAAGTTTAAAAGATTGTACGAAAGAGCAAAAACCAAACAAATTATAAACAAAACTTGTTGGTGTGAAACTTCCATCTTTATGATTTACGATTGACCTACAGATATTAGTATTATCATGTGCACTAAAGTCAGGAAAAGTAGATCAATCATAGCATTTGCTATATTCAAGTTAAATGTATCTTTATGAGGTGAAGCTATATAAAAACTACTTATACGACTTATAATTTTATAGAAAACTATACTTACCATATAAAAGTAAGCCAATGCTGTCATTGTGGCCCAGAGAATGGTACCAGTGTTAACAGCCTTGATCCAGAAGTAATATGTTAGTAACATACAGAAGATGGCAATTCCTTCATTGTCGTAGCTACCAGCAACTGACCGACTTATATATCCTGGCACAATGGCTATCATGGCAGCTGCTACAAGGCCAGCACCTTCATCCTGCCATTATTTAAAACACATTATAATACTGACACAGCTTATTATGGCATAAAATTAACAAAATATTTAGAAAACACAGGATAATTCTTTTTATCTAAAGAAAATATAATTAGAAAAAATTCCACGCGGACCAGGCAGCAGACGGGACTCGAACCCGCACCCTTCCCTATCCGGGCGAATGCACTGACCAATTATGCTACCGCAGCCCTGACAGCTGCATCGAAATTCTTCTAGCCATTCTTAAGCTGCAAGGCAGCGCCATTTCTTCACATTGTAGGTAACCCACAATGTGAAATGAATACTTTTACAAGTATTAAACATTTGAAAGAAGAAATAGCAATTATAGTTATAATTTTTATTTTTTAAGCATGTAAGTCTGATGTTTAAATCTAAAGAAAATACTATTCTATATATCCTGTAAACACAGGATAGTGAAAATAAACACAAGGACAATGTAATAATGCAACCTCCCAGACCTTAGTAAGTTTACACATTGAATAATACAGAATTAACTCTCCTCAGATTTAATAAACAAAGGGTCATTTTATATTAAACTAATGGCCACCAGCAAATACATCCATGTTCGCATTAGTTTTCTGAGAATTCCACAGGAACCTTACATTTATCAGGATTAAAACTGTCCAAAGTCTCAAACTATATGTGTGCCAAATTTCATCCATTCAGCTGTTATTGTGTGATTGAGTATCAGACAGCAAACTTTTACATTTATAATATTAGTAGGATTTGTTTAAGGATAGAGGGGTGTTTGATAACAAATTGAGTCTCCACTAGATAATGCATTTACAGCTTCGCTTCTCAAAAATAGTTTGCACATTTTAGGAATAAAAAATATGAATAAATCAAAATATCTTATACCTTGAGTTCCTTAGTCAGCAGGTAAGTGACAATAGTGGTTAAAGACGAAAAGAATGGTGCCAGGAACACACACACATTCCTGATGTCTATGGTGATGTTGAGAAACTGCATGATGTTGTATAAAGTGGCAGATGTCACCATAAGTCCAGGATATATTGTACCTAATAGGAAAATAAATACATAATTACTTATCAGCGAATAAAGTTATAAACTAGATATAGCATACCAAAAATGTCCTACAGTCAGACCACAATAACTTTGCAGAGGGAATAATCTGGTCACACCATAAAAACTTAATCTGACAGCCCTTTTAGGACGTCATTCATATATGTCATGTCATGGGATAATCTCTGCTGACACTAGTAGAGGCCTGCAGCAACATCCGAGGACTGCAGAGCTTTCTGGAGGAGCTGGGATGGCAGGACTGATGCCCATTCCCACACAAAATAGGCACCGGGTGTTGAGTTTTCAGAAACAGCCCACCGTACTACTAAGACTGATGCCTTATTGTGTTAATAAGAAACTTTACTATGGCTTGCTAGTATGATATGCCAAGTAACCAATATGAATTTTTGCAGTTGGTTTTTCTCATACAACATTTAGACATTTGGAAATAGGAAAAAATATAAATACAGGAGTACATCTTTATAAACTCAGTGTTTTCAATGCAGCTCTGTAAACCTTAATGTGTACTGTTATTAGGGTAACCAATTTTTTTTCTATCAAAAATAGTATTTTCAAAGCTGTTAACTCTAACAATATAGTAGATGGCAAAAAAAAAATGTATTTAGTTAAAATATTTACTTGAATTTTTAAATGAATATATTTTTGCTGCTCTATGCCTTAATAGTGGCAAAAGTCTTCTTTAAGCAAAATGTAGTAGTTTCACCTACTATATATTTTTTTTAGAAATATAGTATATGATCCTATAATATTGAAAGATATTATGTTAAATAGTACTGTTGGCAACCCCTAACTGTTATTGGCAAAGTCAAAAATAAACATACCTCCAATGATACGCCCTAGAGGATACCATGCTCGGTCATCAAACCAGTTGTGGAACTTGTAAAAGCCTTCTTCTGTGAGATATCTTGTAGTTCGATAGTTGAAGTATGGATCGAACTCGTGGATCACACTTTCAAAGCGAAGTACAGAGAATAGACGTGTGGCGAATGCTACAAAAACACGTACACCATATTACTGATATGCGTTTACGGTATTAATTAAAGTAATAACATTTGTAAACTAACTACAATAAATTATTATCCTACGGAGATATTTGGTGCTGATGCCCTATAAATAATAAAAATCATTCTGTATTGTGAGAAACTTACATAAAATCGCTGCCATCGATAAAACAGACAACTTTAAAAATGTTAATTGTTTATCGGATGTAAGCTGAGGCAGCTTCATCCTGCCTTGTACTTCCGCAGTCATATTTTTAATTAATAACTCGTAATTTCACTTAAAATTTCACATAAAGAAAACAATAAACTGTGTGAAAATAAAGGAAATAATCGCCGGCAACCTATTCGCCATCCAGCCACCGACGCAAAGTGACAGCTCATTAGCGGCGTGGCAGAATTAGTTGCCAATATGAAAAATAAATATAAACAACTGTAGCACTTTTTATAGAGTGAAAAGGACAGACTGATGTCAAGTTTACGAATAACCTTCGAGTACTGAAACCTATGGAGATGGCACACCTAAGAAAAATAAGTGTATACCTAAACTGGCTAAATAAAGTCCTCCTGTAACGAATTACACGGCGGTGAAATCGGGGGCAACAGCAGCTAGTAATAAATAAACCGTAATACGGTGATAAAATGTCGTTATTTTACTCATAAAGTAAAGTAGCCTCCGTTGTGTTTCTCTCATTTGGGACCGAGTGATCCTCCCTCCAGTTTCGCACCTTGGCATGTTCGCATCCACGTAGTACATCTTTCGTCTGTCATTTTCATCTGACAATCAATCAACTCAGCTGTCATATTATAATCCTTGTCAAAATCAAAATTCATTTCATTTCATTTTTTATCCGACTTTTCCGTTGTCATTCATGTATTTTTACACTGAAATAGCCATTATTCTAAGGAAATAGCACTAATAATGCGTGTGTGGGTATCATAAAATAATTTCAGAGGAAGTACGAACTTTGGAAGCTAATGTAGAATCATTATAGATATAATACATTAATTTTGGTTAAAAACTTCTTCATGTGTGACTAATACTACATGAAAGGAACATTGGATCCCGGATATATTGGTGATTGAATTAAGTTTTTTAACTGGTTTTTATGTAATGTCCGACGGAGACCCATCCCTCGAAGAGGACGTTCCAAAACCCCTTTTGGAGAAAATTGAGGAGAATGTGTTTACTCCGAAGATAACGACACCACTATTTACCGGTAGTGTGAAACTACACCATAGAAGATCTGATGTTGCAGAAACGGAATCCTTCTTGTCTGACGCGCAGCACAATGACCTCGCTATCCAACAACTATTCCAGGATGGAGATGGAGAACTTCAGAAGGTACTTCAGTTGTTTATTTATTCTTTAGTCTTTACCAAGAATACAACAATACATCTTTTTTTTTAAATAGCTTCCTTCCTGCTGATGATATGTATAAAAATAAGCAATAACAGCCATTTATGCGACAAATCAAAATAACATTCTTCTATTTCTTTTTCTTCTATAGTAAGGTGGCATTAAATTGGTGAAAGCATCACAAAATATTTATTTCTGTATATTATTATACCTTTCATATATGTTTAATATACATCTATATATCAAAGTATTAGTTATCAACACCTTTTCCTCAATGCTCAGTAGTTTTTTCTTTATTAAACATAGGTAGTATGTATTCTATATTTTCAAACTTTACTGGTCACCTACTGCTATGAGACTGATGACAATTGATGCACTTTTATGTTTTTCTTCTTCTATGCTTTCAATATGGATAATCAAATTAGAATCCATCTGTTATCCTATAAAAAAAATATGATTTCATAGGTATATAACAACATTTGGTTCTATCTATTTAGCTTTCTCATCACTCAATTCACAATATTAGTAAAATATGCAAACAAGTTACAGAAATTGCTTTCAATAGGTTTACTTTATCTATATATATAAAACTCAAAGGTGACTGACTGACATAGTGATCTATCAACGCACAGCCCAAACCACTGGACGGAACGGACTGAAATTTGGCATGCAGGTAGATGTTATGACATAGGCATCCGCTAAGAAAGGATTTTGATCAATTCTACCCCCAAGGGGATAAAATAGGAAATGACAGTTTGTATGAAACTGTCAATTTTAAACCGATCGGGCTAAGACTTTGCATGCAGGTTTACGAAGAATCATAGATGAATGTCATTGTGTATAATACAAGCCTGAGAACAAAAACTGTAGTCTACACTTCAGGTCTACACCGAAGCGAAGTGAGGGCGGGCCGCTAGTTTATGTAATAAACTGATAGTTATTAATCTAAAAACAGTATTTTTACATCAGATTAAGATAGTCATCATTAGCCTATTAATGTCTTCACTTCTAAGGTGCAGACTTTCTCTGTAAATGTAATATGGAGAATAAATAATAATAAATTTAATTGCAAGAATTATTTAGTCCCAAATTAAGCTGAATTTGTTGTACTTTGTAAACTAAATAATATGCTTAAATGGAATACTATTAACAACTATGATTTGAAAATTAAAATTTGTACTTATCATACAAATAAATGCCCCTACTGACCTAATACTCTGAAGCAGAAGGTAGGATCACTAGTCTTGCACTGGTTGTATAACCATAATCCTTTTCCCAGACCCGAAGCAGATTGTTCTGTGCTAACAACTGCAGATGTAACCAGCACCAATGGCTTAACATTTCTTCAACAAAAGGAGGAGTTTGATATAATAAATATTTTTGTTCATCCTTCTTATTACACCACAATAGCAAACAAGCTTCTCTTAGTGGTCAATTAAAGTGTAATTTTTCATCAAAACAGTACATTAAGCTTAATGACACTTGTTTTGAATGATTCAATGTCATGCAAATCCCCAAGGTAATTTGCTAATATAGATAAGTGATATTGGCCTCTATAAAGGGGAGAGGCCTGGAAAGATAAGGTAAAACAATTTTTTATTTATCACTAAAATTGTATCTTAGTCATCTGATTAGATAAAGCTTATTTCAAAAGATAATAGAGAGTTTTTAATATATTGTCATTAAGTACATATTATGTAAAGTAGAACAATAGTATGATGTAATTTTCAATAATATAAGATCTAGTAGCATTCAAGTAGATCCTTATCAAAATAATAAAATAAATATATTTAATATATAATAAGTAAACACCATCTATATTTTTTTCTTAGTATGTCTCACTTATATTGTTTCAAACTTTCATGCTCACTAACATTATGGCTATTAACGGGATTGGTACCATGTAGCTTGATTTTTATGAGTCTGATATTTCAGCACTGTTGCAAGCAGAGTAAGTAAGTTACACTGTAATCATGGTGCTTGCAACAGTGCTGAAATATCGGAGGCTCATAAAAAACAAGGTATATGGTAACAATCCCGTTAATAGCTATGTCTCACTTGCTCAAGTTAGGTATATTTTGAAGCCATACTTTTATTTCTTTATTGCCAAAGTAAATTATATTATAACTAGCAAACCAGTGAACTAAATGTTCACCAAAACCTGATTAAAAAAAAAAAAAATTAATTGAGAACTTCGGAGATTTTGTGCGGTTTCGTTTGAAATTCGTGATTTCTCGAAAACCGGAAGTGCTACGTTACTCAAATCCGGTTTGTAGTCTTATCAGACTATTCTTAACTTATAACTTAAATATTCTCTTTATCTATCTCTTACGGTTTGGCCGCTGAAACAGCACCACAGACAGACAGACGGACGGACTTGTCTAATAGATAAGAGATGTATACATTATTTTTCACTTTTGTGTATGTGTGCAACTTAAAATGAAGCTAAATTTTACAGACAATTTTTTATTGTATGCTCAAAAAAAGTCTCTTTGTTAGCACGACACTATTATAGACTCAAAGCAATTAGTTGATATTAGTTTTTCGTAGCACCACTAGTCATGTTTGCACCTTGGAAAGAAAAATACATATAAAAATGGTAATAACTAGACTACAACTTGTCTTTTACTGTCTTACACTGATTATGATAAAGGTTTTGCAATGGCATAGAACAATTTGATAAGAGACTGATGAATCTTAATGTGGGAAATAATATAAGAATTTTTGACGTTATCTCATTGTGCATGTACATAAGACAAACAAGTGAGTCGATGAGTGAGTCGTTCTTGTGTTGAACTTCGGTGCTAAAAAGTGAACTGCCAAGGTCAGTGGTCACGGTATTGGTTTCAGTTGTTTGCCGTTAAGGCAATGTTTGTGAGGTGTTTCATTGATGTGTTATCTTATTTATCATTTGATGTGGCTAGGCGCAGGATCGACGTTCATAATGCGAGGCGGCAGGGTTTCAAGGTACTTGAATTAGTCAATATTTATTTAAAACATTGTATTGACTATTTAATAACTAAGATAAGAGTCAATTCGATTGAAATATTCCATTGGGAAATTTGCATTGTCGCCTGTCGCCGGCGTTATTGCTATTTTAATAAAGTCGGTAATTTAATTTATCTTTTCGTCACAAAAAGCGTATGATTGGATACATTTGAATTAAAACCTAATAAAATAATAAGATACTTTTTTAACAACTAAATTGAAATTATGATTTGTGTATTTTTAGTATACTTTTCTGTGATAGAGTATGTGATGGAGGCCTATAGAGCAACTGTTGTGATTTTGTTATATTTTTTTGCCTCATCCATATGTGTTTTAGGCAAGCATAAGTAAAGTGGAATGCGTGGAATTTGTTCTAGTAAAATTTTCTTTAGCTTTAAACATCTAGCAGATAAATGCTTAAAAAAATAAAAATATAATTTTATGTAAAGTAACTATTTTGTCGAGGAGCTACATTGCGTAGTGGCTATCCAGTGGAAGTTAAGGAACTTTCGCAAAGGCTGATCACAGGTGGGATAGTGACTTTTGGCAGGTGCGTGGCCAGTTGGAAATCGGATGCCACGACCACATCTGCACTCCCGACACGCATTGGGGGGACTGCGGTCCTCAGAATGCGTGTCGGATGACCGGTGCAGGAGTATTGTCTGGTTTTTACTGGCCCTGTTCAGGGCATTAGGTAGAGCCCTGCTCGTTTCATCGTGTCCCAGGGCTGGCTGAAATGAGCAGGGAGGAGTCCCTGATACCTTCTTCTCGCTCCCCCAGTGGTTAAGGATCCGAAGGGCATGTCCCAAACAATAAAAATAAAAGATGGAGCTCGATGGCACAAGTGGTTAGCGCGTTCGGCTGTGATCGTTGAAGTTAAGCAACTTTCGCATTAGTCGGTCATTGGATGGGTGACCAAAAATTTACTATCTCGAGCTCCTCCGTGCTTCAGACGCCACGTTAGGCCATTGGTGCCGGCTGCATCTGCAGTCGTTAGCAATCCGCACTGGGCCCGCGTGGTGGTCATGGCTCAATCACCCTATTCTATCCATAGGGAAGGCCTGTACCCCAGCAGTGGGGAGATTAATAGGCTGATGATGAATGAATGAATGAATGAAAAGTAAAGGTTGGATGGTGACTACAAAAATTTATTATCTCGAGCTTTTTCGGAGGGTATGTTAAGCAGTTGTTTCCGGCTGCATCTGCAGTCATTAACATTTAGTATAAACCAATCCGCACGAGGCGCGCGTTCTCCCTACTCGGGAAGTGCTTGTTCCCTTGCAGCGGGGATATTAATAGGCTGATAATGAAGTATTTTCTCAAGTCAACAAGGGAAAGTGATTCCATTCTTCTTGTTTGGATCAGACGGAGAAGGAAACGAAGGGGAACATGGCCGATCTGCAGGCCATGTCTGTTCTGAGCATGTACCAGGACAATATGTCGCAGGATATGAATACTGACCGGTGAGTGAGCGCGTTGGTTTGCAACAGCTTTATTTTATTAATAACTGTTTTACATGAAAACATGTGTGCTTTACTTACAGATCAAGTAAAAATACCGAGAGAATGTGAGCGTACTCGCACTCAAAAGATTTGTGGTTAGTTACGTGCGTGTTGTACAAGATAAAATTGATATAAACAAACATGAAAAAAGCAGTCGAATTGAGACCTTCATCCTTTTTTTCAAGTCGTTTGATAAATAAATAAAAATACAGCAATTGTTAGGTTTATAAAAATCTCCTGAAAAATTCGGTTTTGTATGTGGCACTGTGGAAATCCTATTTATCATGGTCCATGCCAATTTTCAATGGCTGATAGCTCGCCGACAACGAGACAGACGAACGGACAGTAACGGCTTAGTATTAAAGTCCTGTTGCCACGAAACGGAAACTTTACGACCGTAAAGGTATCCCCAATATTCTTTCTTGACGCCATCGTAGTCACGTACACATTAATAATTATAATTTAGGAAAAGAAATAAAATATCACTTTAAATTACTAATTGGCACATAAATGTTAATGTCAATTGAGAATATTGAGGGCTTCTGATTCATGGACCGCACTTTAAGAAACTCTAGGCAGGGTTTCTTAAAGTGCCAGGGATGAGGGACAATTCTTTCATCGCCATTGATTCAATAGCGGAACCACCTCTATGTAATATTTTTCAAGATCAATTTGAAGTTGTTTATTGTGCCCAATCTGAGCCTCTGTACGGTGTGTTTCTATTAGTAGTTTAATGACCCGTAATTGCTACGTGTTACATTACAAACTTGTTTTGAAATGTAGGTAGTTCAATTTTCTGTCGTGGAAAAGACACGTAATAACAGCAAAAAGGACCGAGTCCCTTTTGATGTTTTAGAATGGGCATCTTACACGAAACTGGTTAATGATTATGTTTATTAACGAGCATTACGTGCGTGCATTAGAAGTATACATCTGATTATATTTCCGTTTTCAAGTAGTAAATAGTAGTACTTACAATAGATTTTGAACATTCAAAATTTAGGATGCCACGGTATTTTTTTTTGTTACAAGCTGTTGCAACTAACGTAATGCTGTATAAGATACCTGTATTGTATTAACGTGTGTTGTGAGTTAATATTTTCAATGTCTTTGATCTAACTATGTGTCGTGTTTGTTTAAATAATTCTTTAGTTTTAACTGTCATGAGTCCCCCATATTAATTAACGAAGAATAGGCTTAGACCAGTTACGCCGTATTATATCACTCAAGTGCAATTTGTAATTCAATGAACAGAGATAAATCCTGGAGTAACTAATCTAAGCTTATTCTACGTTTATTAATGAGGGGGTATAGGGTACAGTGGTCAGGAGATTGAATTGTAGTGCTAGTTCTAATCGTCCAATCGAAGTCAGAGGCATTGCGATTATAGACTCGGGACGACGTTATGTCAGAAAATGACTTTAGTTTTATAAAAACAGTAATACTAATTACATATTTAGCTACTTGTTTGTGTAAATGTCTTTAACTTTACCCTTTCCTCGTGTATTTCTAATGTTTTACCCTATGAGTTCTACCAATATTAGGTTAACCTTATTTAATGTCGAGCTAACTGGCTATCTTTTCATTCCATTCCAATACTAGACTGCGTACTTCGTTCCCGTATTATTTTTTTCTAGTTTTGTGACATCATGTTGTGTTAAAATGTTAATATATTATTCAGCATTGATTCACCGTGTTTAAGTAAATATCAATGTACTATTATTATCAGCTTTTGTTGTTTACAAATAAAATATTTTTAATGCACTACCTACTCGACTCAAGGAATTAAATTTATTCTTACGTTCTTTTAAATAAAAATTACATCTTTTTACTTATCAAGAGCCGGTACAGTATAGGGACCGAAGCATCATTAATAAACCGCTGGGTCAAGGTTCAATTATTTGTCCATTTGAACCCTTTAAAGAACGATTTTATCAATAGACACTCATTGAAGCGCAAATTTCCTTTTTATCTTTTCATACTTTATTTCTTTTGTATATAGTAATTCTATTACTTGTGTGGTAGTTGGTAATTAACGGATAAACTTGCCTAAGTTAATCATGTTTAACTGCATGTATTTTATAGCGTTTTATTTACTTATAATAACAGCAATATCTTTAAGATGACTTTTATGAATGAACGGCATAGATCGTTGAGCATGGAATCCGTCCCCAAGTGTAGCTGTTTGCAGGGACAACGGTAGCGAGGCGTCCACGCGTCCCGCTGAGGATTGCGCCTGCGGCGGGGAAGCGCTGCCAGACGTGACTGGTAATGGCAAGCCAACCGCCAACCATTGCTCGTGAGTACGCCAGACGTGTATTGGACCAACGCCAACAGGATAAAAGACAAAACCTGCTTCCATAGATTTCTGACAGTAAAAACACTGCTTAAAATGTTTCTCGAATTTTAATTTTAGTTGTGAAACGGAATTCGTTATATATAATTAGAAACCTTATCACTTTTCCCAAACCCAGTCATCGTGCGCCTTAGAGTCGTGCGCTGATGACACGTAGGTAATTTTAGTTATTGTCAGTCATTTTAAGTGAAGTAAGCCACAGCGGATTTCCTGCTTGAGTGGAGCTCCCGTCTGAATAAGTGACCTGAACCTTAAAGAAGATAGGGGGCGGGGGATAGAATTAGAGTAGGCATGATTGCGAGTGAAACTTAGGTATCGCAACCATATGCCTGTTTTTTTTAACCTTTATATATAAAAAATCAATTATTATGAATTTTATACGTCGTGATACATCACATTGAAAATGAATTCAATTTATAGATCTTGATCATATTGTGTGGCTGACCGTACGCACATAATTATGTTGATATAAATATCAAGCACTGAATCACACCCGCGCAACGACCTTGATGACATGATAAAAAACAATGATTTTTGAGTATTAGGCTTCGACCAAAATAAAGATATTAGGTACTCCTAACTGAACTTAGTTATCTAAGAATTCCTCGATTGTTAGTTTATTATAAAAATAAACGATTGGTGTGAAGGTAATTAGTGTGCGCGGAAACTATTAAAAACAAGTAGGTATAATGCCTTATGGATTTTTACAATGAGCAAACGGAAACATTTTCCATGTATATCTACTTAAGATATTTGAACAAACTTTTTAGCACATGCAGCGTTGTTATAATAGTCATCAGTGACTCATCTATGCACATTAGAACCGACTACAGAACATGACACAAAACAGAGGCCGTGTTATAAGAGGTTAGATTATATATTTTAATGTCTGTAGTCATAAAGAATGGATTGAGTGGAACTTACATGAAATTGGCAACCCTCTAGAAAAAGAAAATGAAACGGTGCAGCCAATAAATATGTATACAATCATCATCATGAACAGCCCATCTTTGTCCACTGCTGGACATAGGCCTCTCCAATTGCACGCTACTGAGATCTATCTTGGGCTACTCGCATCCAGCTCCTGCTAGCCACCTTGCGTAAATAAAACAATAGGGTGTTTCATTTTGCTAGGCAAAAAAAAAAAAATAATTTATTTGCCGACTTAGCTCGCCCTCCGAGTCTCAATGATATAAAACTTATCCATGCCTAATTTCAAGAAGGTTGGAAAACATTAAGAGGTTGCACAGATTGATCTCTTTGGAAAAACATTACAGAATGACGATATTTTCAATTTTAATTAAAAAAATACATATAACAAAGAAGAGGGCATCACAGCAGTCGTGCTAAATTAAACAACTTTGTTCCACACAATTCCTTCACTCGACCACTTAGTTACTTTTTTCCTGTAATTCGACGATTCTTAACAGCCACTGTTTTAGTTCGAATAAATTCCTATTTCTACATGATCGTTGATAACTTTAACAGCATTTCATTGAATCATCAGAGTACCTATTCAGTCACGTCACAACGAATAATCAGTCTCAAACAATTCAAAAACGTCTTACTTTTAATAGAAACGAAAAGGCTCTCAGGTCAATTCCTTCAAAAGTTAGGTTTTGTCCCCGTTCCTTTTAATTTTGTTTAGCATGTTAAATATTTAATCATATTTTCTTGCCATCCTGAATAACACGTTCAGCTAAAAAAGGCAATCCTACGGTTGTTTACCTATATAAACCACATACGATAAGTACTTTGAAAATTATATAATTATATTTATTGATAATAAGTAGATAAGTATTTAAATTTTAAAAATAAATATGGTTTTAGCTTGTTATCTGAGTCTGGATATAATGTTCCTACGCTCATTTCATTTCAGTAGCTGCGGATAACGGATTAGTAGGATCGTAAATAAAAATAAGTTTGTTTTTTTATTGTTGCCACCTATCGGTTGAATGGTGTTGTAATAAAACAATAAATTAACGCTATTCAAAATTCAATCATGTCCGTGATAAGAAGCAGTCACAGTCTTGAAAATATATGTACAGATTTAGCAAATCGTTAGCCCCGTCCCACTGTAGTAAACTGTTAATTGCATTCATACATTTGTGCGAGACTGTACACTTATTTAAGTACGTTTGGTTCAATACACAGTCAATAAAATTGGCATAAATGCGAAATTCGTTCAGATGTTTTTTGTATTCAAATATAATTGAACATATGCTCTAAATGTATTATGATATATGTTTGTTGACATCATCATTGGGAATTGGGTATTCATGTGACGGTCGCAACATTTCCGTTTTAATTTCTAACGTTATTCGACTAACTTGGCTTCGCATTTCGCATGTTGGGTGTATTTTAAGCATTTGTGAATAAATTGAATAATTTATACAAAAAAAAAAACAATATTACTACCTACTAAATGTGCTTTGATCAGTAAATGTAGGTAGCAATATTCTCTTATCACTATGTTTCCCTTCGCATCAGTTTTAATTGATCATTGTTCATTGTAATATTTTTTCATTGCATTCATTATGGTAAAACTACTTTTAGCCAGTCAATTCCAGAACAATTAATGGTAAAATTAATAACAGTACAAAATTATTTCAAACAAAAACTGGGTGATCATGATTTTCATGTTGGAGAACTACCAGGAGACCCGTCGAATTTTGATTTTTGTTATCTGTTACGGGGCACACTCTCCCTTGGTCACAACCCCTCCTGCCCTGTCTTTAATCCGGCCCGGAATACAATATCTCTTCTAAATTATATATAAACCATTTCTTTCGCACAGAATTATAATGGGTGGCCTACTTAACAATCCATCGCTCACATTCAACGATGGCGTCCGCACCATAGACTACGTGCTAGTATGGGAGTCCGCCAAGGAGGACGCCACCAAACCTGAGGCGTACGAGCAGAGGAAGGTGTTCGAGGAGAACTTGGAGAATGAGGGGCTGCAGCTCGAGAGAGAGGCGCCAGAGAATCTACACGGACTGCACTTTGTTAAGGTACTTACGAGTAAATCATCATCATCATATCAGCCGTACGACGCCCACTGCTGAGCGTAGGCCTCCCCCAAGGATCTCCATATAGTTCGATCCTTCGCCATTCGCATACATCGACTTCCCGCAACCTTCACAAGATCGACGGTCCACCTCGTAGGGGGTACTTTAAAGTATCTAAGTTATTATAATTAATAAATATTACTAACACCCAACTTATGGGATTAATACCATAACACAAGCTTTTCTTTACAATAGGGATGGTGACTAATTTTTTTCTTCGTTTATCAGGTAGATTATCAAAAAGTATTGGACACGTGTTTTTTCTTTTTTCACATAATATAAACATTGCAGAGATATATTGATTTGAAAAGTCGCATGACGTCACGTTTGAGTACACTTATAAGTGAAAATTCACTCAAAAGTGACGTCACGAGCCCCTACTCCCAAACTTTGACGCGCTATAACTTTGTCATTTTTTGGTTGATTGCCCAAAGAAAAAATACGTGTCCATTATTTATTGCTCATCTAACTTACGGACTAAATAAAATTTCGTTTACGTACAGTAAACTCGTAGTTCTATTTAGTCCCGTCATCACCTCTATTATTAATATATTTTTATGGCAGCCACAACTTCGTTACAAATGCTCGTAGGTAACATCATACATGCGTATGTCGTACGTATGGTCGTGGCCACGACCACACCCGCTTTTCCGACTGCGGTCCTCAGAACGCGTGCCGGGTGACCGGTGCAGGAGTATTGTCTGGTTTTTACTGGCCTTGTTCAGGGCATTAGATAGGGCCCTGTTTCTTTCATCGAGCCCCAGGGCTGGCTGAAATGAGCAGGGAGGAGTCCCAGATACCTTCTCGATACCCCAGTTGTTGAAGGATGCGTAAAGCATCAAGCAAGACAAAAAAAAGGTAACATCATGCAAACATATGCCCAACCGGATATAGAACCCAGGATTTCTGAGTAGGTGACTCTTTGACACCGGTGTTCCTACCACTCACACCAGGGAGACCGTAATTGGAATGTTAATGGAACTATTTGAAGGAATTAAAGAGAGTAGTAGTTAGTAAGTATGGTATGCCTATTTTTAGTGGAACGGCTATTGGGAATGGGGGCTCAGCAGGGCTTTAGAAATATGAGGGCCCTGGTGCAACGAAATCTGTTGCCTGGGGCCACTTACGATTTGCACTCTCTACCCTGGTTGGTGAAACGTCGAAATTTGGTTATTTTTTTATGTCGTTTGTAAGAGGCCCTTCTTTTGTGGGGCCCCTGGCCCACAATCCCGCCTTAAATCCGGCCTTGGGGCTCAGTGTTATCCTGAAACCAGTAGATTCAGATTTTTAACTGGAAATGAGGCATCTCCTGTACTATGGATGGAAGGCAGCCAGACGATGGTTTGAGTTCAGGATTGTATCTGTAATAAACCGGCCCTTAGTATGAGCTCCGTGAAATGATATATAGCTCGTTTTATCACGCTCTTTTGTCAACTTACTATGTAATGTAAACGTTAACGTTTTAATTATTAATAAAAATATAGATCTTTTTAAGACACGTCATTAGTTCGAGGATCATTAAAAATAACTGTTTTTATAAAAAGTTAAAACTTCATGCAAATATTTTAAGAAAATTAGAGAAGACTGCTTATATGATGTACTTGTTGAAGTACATCAAGGGCGTTGGCCCTTCAATCTTTATTTGTATTTTTGTAACACCCTGAATATATGTATAATGCATAATTGTGGTGCTCGAGGATAAAAGTTGATGTGGTGTTTTTCGGTTAGTGTAAAGAGTTTTGAAAGTACAGGTTATAGGGTTTTGCAGACAGAGGTCGCGTTTGGCTGTGAGACACTCGCCTTTAAATTTAGGAGCAATAATTAGACAAAGTTACTTTTATTTTATTTCCTTTTTTCAGATACACGCACCAATTACAGTTTTGAGGGACTACAGCGAAGTATTGAAACTAAGGATGCCGATGAAGGTACTGTATCTTATTTAACTAAATTATACAAATAATTCAAGTCAACGTGTAATGATGTAGTACGCGTGCTAATGTTATGGCCTTTAGTATCAAACTATAGCGACCCTTGTACCCTAAGCTTATTACTGCTTCGTGGTTGTAGTGAATTATATTTATTTATTGTTATAAATGTATGTTAATTTGAATAATTGCTGATGGAAAATTTACTACTTGTATGATTAAATTTGTCGAAAAGCAGTCTGAAGAATTTAGTATGTCACTTGTATTCCGCAATGGAATAAAAATAAAATTCTCTAATGAATGACTAGCATAGTCATAGTGCTGTCTTACGCTCAATTTAGTAAACACTCTCCTCTTACATTAAATTGAGAAATAATAAGTGCTATGCTGCGCCTTTATGTGGCTATCGTGACAAGTCGTGTCAGTTCCTTAAATTTATCAGAATAAAGTACACTTTAGAATTTTCTATTAAGTACAAAAAATATGTCCGAAAATAAACTTTATTCTGCCTACATATGAAACGTCACGCACTTTAACAAGAGCATAGCCCAATGTGATTGCGATAACAAAACATAATTAGCACCTTGTCTTCTTCCAAATGGAAAACCAATTTCTTCGACTATAGGTACCAGCCTGTTGCCTTTTATGTGATTTTTTTTACAACATAATTCATAATAATCAAAATAATATTTGATACATTTTCAATTATGAATCGGATGATTTAAGTCGTTTGTTCCATAAGTACAAAAAAATAATTCTAAGGGGCAAAATAAAATACACTCAAAAGAAATTGTCACGAATCATACAAAAGTTCTAATTGGCTCGACTAAAAAGTAAATAGTTCGACTAAAAATATAAATCCTTGAAAGTTTATCAGTTGTTTACTATTTCACATTTCTTCAAGCTGGTATTATTGGCAGTTGTTCAACTACTGATAGTACACTACCCTGAATAGATACATTGAGATTATAGGCAAAAAATTAAAACCAGTCATAGAATTTTAATCAAAGTACAATCAAATATTATGAACCATAAGCTAATATAGAAGATGTATTGTATATTTACTTTGTTATACTATGTTTTTATTTATATGGAACGATTTATCTATATTTCTATTGCATGACACCTAGTGAATAAAATCGGAACTTACAAATTGCGGGTCGACATATTTCTGATACTAATAAAGGTCATTATTTAAAAATATATGTATGAGCAATTATGCAACAAGAAAATTTATGTAAGCCATTAATATCACTTGTGTTGTTTTGAGCACAGTAACAATTGTATTGTGTGTACGTTCGTAGGATTGCAGTAAGATAAGAAAAAGTGGGCGGACGAATGCGATACTGAACGCCGCAATGTATATGTCTAAGGTATGGCAGACGCGAACGGTGGTGCAGGTGCATGGCTTTACTTACTAACACCCCACTCGTTGCGTAAACGCTTGCCAATATTTCAGAGCTATCGTAATGAACCGTTGTGAATCGATGTGTATAATAATTGGACGTGTTATCGTTTTGATGTTTTTAACAACAAAATTTAGATCTTCGTCGTCTACGTTAATTATGTACTTATACTAAACTGAACGCTCGAAAGTCTATATACAGTAAAGTACATAAGGGATATATGAAATAATGTTAATCGCGTGCTACATGGTGATAAACCCCGTTGTTAAGTAGATGACTGATTTGACTTGTGTTGCAAGCAATGCGGCTACATGGTTGCAAACACGGCCACAACTTCAGTGTGTTCCGAACTCGTGTAAGGAACGGTTGCATACAAAAAACAATGTGGCTCCTAACTTTTCAAAAATTTGCTAGTGCAAGCGAGAAAAAAAAAGGTATGGGTTATGCGCTGGCTTAAGGAACGGCTAATACTTAGTCATTTAAATTGAGGTACCTTTATTTACGTAGCTTTCTGTGTTCTATATATAATAAGAAGATTTCAACCAATCTATTAGTAAGTTCTTATTTGCGGAGTCCTCGTTGGCATCTGGTTCTATTTAATTTAATTTATTGCATCTTATAGTATTTATTCGCAAAATCCCAGAGGAACTACATATCGTTATATATTTCGATCAGTTTGGTGATCATATCGCCTTCGTTTTAAGTCGTCATTTTAAATGAGCGTAATAATATATGTGCGCGCTCGCGGGCTGCAGCGATGCGACTGCGCTTATGTGGTTGCCAAGAAACGGCTAAATGAATTACAGCGATTATATCGGCGTGTACAAAAGCGCAGTTACCAATGTCTGCCGGTAAACAGAAGACGTTGCAGGGTCAAACGAAATTTGGTGTACAACAGCCGTCCATGCTTATAAACTAGCAAGTGCACCTCTGTTTACAACAGTTTTTACCACCATGTAGCCCGCGTTTTATATTTATCACAAAGGTATTTAGTACGAGTTGTTTGACGTTATGGTTGCATTTCTTTTTATTTTATATCTCAAATTATAATGTTACGGATATTTTTGCTCACCAAAGACTCATATTGTGCCAGGACATGTAATAGTGCACGTGTGTGCCGAATAACGGTCATTTTAACTATCGCCAAAGAAAATACACAATTTGGTGGTGGTTTTACTATAGTCCGGCCACTCAGAGAATGCGTTTCTGACAGGTCGTTTCAGTTCCTTATGGCGACAGAATAAAGTACACTTTAGATCTAATTAAAACAGAGGTTCGAAAATTAACTCTAATGCTATCACTATAACGACATGTTAGAAACGCATTCTCTGAGCGGCCGGACTATAACTATATATCAATAATAACTTGCGAAATACTTTAAAGTGGCAATGTAAATAATAATAAGCTGGTGTGAAAATTTTATCTTGATTACCCTCTGCATTCTAACTTGTCATTGTTATAACTAAAATATGTACCTATATTTTAACATAGTTACGACATTGTTATGCGAAATAATGATGTTTTTTGCTTTAAGTGTGATGTGAACACGTTGAATTAAGTAGGTACAATACCCGTCACAAAATGAGAATGTCTCTTGTTACATTTATTTGAATCTAATTATTTATTATTGTACGGTTAAGGACTCTTGGTGGTCACAATTTATCATTGCTTAACAGGTTTTACACAGGCAATAAAAGCGTATTTTCACTGTGTTAGTGTATCCACTCTCTTAAGTACCTATATTAAATGGTCTGAGATATAAGCCGTCTATAAAGCGTGACTATTTTATAATTTGTTTGCCGTTATAAACGCTTAAACCGATGTACCATTCTGGATAATCCACAGATAAGTAATTTTTATCATCCAATAATCTGCTGTGATACGGTATTACACAATGAGCTTTTTTGTTATGTTTTAAAATGTATTAATACACGGATAAGGGTATTAATGAGACGGCCTATGAAAAATATTATAATTGATATCATAGATAAATGCAACTCAATTCTATGACTGCAAATTTGGTTTCATAGGTTTAAAACAACCATGAAGTTTGTTTACAGAAAATAAGTTTTTCTCTTTTCGTTATTATAATCGTTGATGCAATACGCATCAAGCGCAGGACAAATAGTGTCTTTATTGACATTTGAAAATGAACTCTAAAAATAATGTTTATAAAATGATAAAATTGTTCAATCATTCTTTGGTTGATCATATTATTATTGTTAAATATTCGTAATTTCTTGCTTTACCATTACTATTAATAAATATCTATCAAAAATGCTCTGCTTAGTGCTGACTTCTTAACATACGCCGTATTATTATAAAAAACTTTGTAACAAACAAAACAAACTGGTTTTATGACTCGTTTATGATTTCTCAGTTTTGTAAGTGTGTCCTTTAGTGACTCCTTTATCACTTCGTATTTCTGAAAGCGACTAACTCATTTATGACGTCACACATCTTGAAAACGAGTACTTGATACTCCTGTATCCCTTTCGCACTTCTGAAAGTGAGTCCTATTACCAACGTCTTAATGTTGATATTTCAGTTCTCAGCGCTGAAGGATGTGCATGAAAAGACGAACAGCTTCCTAGACAAGGCGGACGCGTGTTGGAACCGATTCATGTCCAAGATTAGACTGGATCCGGAGAAGTTTCCAGAAAGGAAGCAGCGGCTTACCGCCATCTACTCTAAGGACAAGGAATATTTGTGAGTAAAGAAAAGCACACACATTATATTCAAAAATAATGGAACATAACTCGCAGTTAAGTCATTTAATTACAAACAATTTATTATTATTCTCAATCATAATAAATCGATAAGTTATTAATCGGATAGTAAATTGATGATAAAGAAACCGAAATTCTATTGATTCCGTCAGTTAGATTATTAAAAAATAATACACACATTTTTTTTCTTTTGGCCACCTATTAAAGAATCACAAAGATTCATTCATGCGAGTCATAATTTGGAAGTGGGGGCTCGTGACGTCACTTGTAAGTAAAAATTGTACCAATACGATGTATAATTGTACCAATATGATGTACGATGACGTCATGCGACATTTCAAATTAATATACAAATCTCTATAATGTTATGATTATGTTGAAAAAGAAAAACTATGTGTCCCATACCTTTTTTATAATCTACCTGATAGGTGAAGAAAAAAGTTGGTCACCACCCCTAATTAAATTTTATCTATAAGCTAAATATTGTTATGTCCATACAGGGGTCATGTGCTTGTATCTCATAATTCTGTAAGACCTCGATAACCGCATGAAACGAAATAAAGATTTCTAATTTTTGACATGCAATAAATGTTTGAATTGAATTGGTGTAGATTCGACACATCATCCGACTGCTTCTGGACGCCTTCCATCCGATCGCGAATAGTGCAGTTCATCCTGGACCGCAAGAAGTTCTCGCGCCACGCTGGCGATGACTTCGCGTTTGGCATCGCGAGACTCATCAACAACGCCACCTATAACGCAGCCTATCCGTTACACGACGTAAGATATAAGCTTCAGATCGTTGCGACTTTAATATAGTGCAGTTCATCCTGAACAGCAAGAAGTTCTCGCGCCACGCCGGCGATGACTTCGCGTTTGGCATCACGAGACTCATCAACAACGCCACCTATAACGCAGCCTATCCGTTACACGACCTTAATATAGTGCATTCATCCTGAATAGCAAGAAGTTCTCGCCTGTATTAACGTTTTAAATTCGAACTATCGCATTCAGATAGTAAGATTTATTATATATTTATTAGATTAATTATCGAACTCTCATTACTTATTATAATCAATCAATTTCTGAATAAGTATATTCCTAAGACGTTTTTATTGGAAGCATTTAAGTCTATATTTTTTTTAGTTTATTACTTTAATATTGGGACCGACTGAAAGGCTAAATATGGCCTTTTCTGTTAATCTGGTATGTAAATGTTTTATTTATATCAATAAAATTTTCTCTTTGCAGGGTGATCTCAAAACTCCAGGTTCAATGCGTTATTTATTGTACAAAGAGTGGGCGAGCGTGTCCAAGTGCATCAATTACCAACCCTTGGACTATGTCAAAGACTACTTCGGCGTTAAAATAGGTAAGATACCAGATATACTCACTTTGACTCCTCATTAGTCAATCGATTAAAATCATTCATATATATTATATATTAACGACAGTACTCGGTTATATCAGCTAATATAAAGTCAACTTAAAAATGTATGTGTTTGATTGCGACCACTAGAGAAGTTGAGAAAGAAAGAAAATAATAAATAAATATTTTCAAAACACATACCAATTAGCCTAGCCCAAAAGTAAGCACTGTAGGCTTGTGTTAGTGGATACCAGAGTAACGGATAGAATTCATATAGTGATACATAGTTATATAAGTATATTTATATACAAATATTAAACATCCATGATTGGAGTACAAATGCTCGTATTCATCACACAAATATCTGCCCCCACCGGGATTAGAATCCGGGACCTCTCGAGTAAGCGACACCTTGAAACCGGGAGTACAAACCACTAAGCCACGGAGATCGTCAAAATTCAAAGAGGAAGTCATAGTGGATTTCCTGTTTGAACTGGGTTGTCTATATGGGAGATTAAACTTCGAATATTAGATTTAGGACAACACTGGTGTCAATTCTGGCGTGATTCTCTAAACTTAAAACTAAATTTAAAGTCAGTCTCACCCTTTCATTCTGTATAGAGAAGGACAAGGATGCACTGTTATCAAATTTAAGTTTAGCTTTAGAGAATCATGTCAGAATCGACATCACTATTAACCTTATATTTAAAAATTAGCTATCGCCTCTCTAAACTACCTCATCATCTCCCGTTTTTCTATGGTGGAGCCTTATCGCCCCCCTTATCAATTCTTAGCACCCACAAGAGGGGATAGTTAGATAGTTAAAGCTTCAGAAATAGTTGTATTAAAAGATGGTCTGTTTCAGGTTTATATTTCGCGTGGTTAGGGTTCTACACCCACATGTTGGTACCGGCATCCATAGTGGGCTTGATATGCTTCATATATTCAGCCGCAACTGTTTATTCCAACAAACCGAGGTGAGTTGATAATATTATCATCATAATTTTTATGTATCGCGCCAATAAAAAAACGAATCGCAATTACGACGTGAGATCCTTTCACTCCTAATTTGTGACATGACGTGCGAGAGGGAGGGAGAGTGTCGTGTTAAAGTTGAACAACTTTCGCAGTGGACGGTCATTGGATGGGTGACCAAAAATTAACTATCTCGAGCTCCTCCGTGCTTCGGAAGGCACGTTAAGCTGTAGGTCCTGGCTGCATCTGCAGTCGTTAGCACCCACTAATCCGCACTGGGCTCGCGTGGTGGTTCATGGCCAAATCTCCCTATCCCATCCATAGGGAAGGCCTGTGCTCCAGCAGTGGGGACATTAATAGGCTGATGATGATGATCCCTATCAGAGTCATCAGAGTCGAATTGAAGCACCCGTCTGGGGAAGTAACCTGGAGGTTACTTCCCCAGACGGGTGACGGGGTGTAAGGTTTACCTTACAGAAGATCATACCGAAATAACACTACCTTTTTATGGTGTTGTTACTGTCACTGAGTAAGGTTCCAGGGCTTCCTGGATTAGGAGATCGTGTTGGGGTTAAATTGGTGTCTGGAGCAGCAGACTTTTCTTTCGCATTGGCTATTCTCGATTCAACTCCAGTTAACATCATGTGGGGTTAGGTGATTTAGTGCCACTTATATAGAAAAGGTAGTGAGAAGCGAAGAGATACAGCGCCATTCAAAATTTATGCCGGTTGTGAAGTTAGCAGCAAGCGTAACCATAGTGCGATAACGATCTCTCTGAATGCGGCGAAAATTTGAACTAGCGCCACCGTATTTGTTAACGTCATAATTCCTATGCCATTGATGTAGATAGTGACGCCCTCCCTGAACTGTCACTTACATTCTTAGAGATCCTTGTCGCACTGTACACATACATTTCGTTTACTGCTTCTCGACTCGCGCTAACTTCACAGCCGCTATTATTGAATCGCTCTATAAAACTTCGTAGATTTTGTTATTTTACTAGTCTTACTGGAATCGGCAGTCCAATTGTATTTTATCCTAAATCAATCAATGTAATCATAGCTGTAAAAATAATTTTATTTTTGGCGTTTATTTATATAGCGAGGATGTCTGCAACTACAACTCTAGTATCAAGATGTGCCCATTATGCGATTACTTCTGCGACTACTGGGACTTGCGGGACACTTGTCTGCAGAGTCGGGTCACTTACCTCTTCGATAACTCCACCACTGTGTTCTTCGCCATTTTCATGAGCTTTTGGGGTAAGTTGCAATAAAAAAATACTAGTAAAAATTGTAGATAACAACAAGACCCAAAAATATTTTTTGAAAATGGACCAGTAGTTCCTGAGATTAGCGCGTTTAACCAAACAAACAACCTTGCGATTTTGTCGAAATTTTTGTACCACGTACGACAAAACTGTGGAATACAGTGACAACTTTAAAAAACAGAGCGTACTCGTTCCTTAAAGGCCGGCATCGCATTTGTGATACTTTCTGGTGTTGCAGGTGTCTATGGGCGACGGTGATCACTTACCATCAGATGAGCCGTCAGTTCGTATGTTCCCTATAATATAAAAAAAGGCTTACTGTGACCTCTATTCCTACACGAACAAAGAAATTAAGTGACTCATTTCTATGTCGTACTATTCGTAAGCGGAATTCTTTACCCGCGCACGTGTTCCCTCCTTCCTACAATTTGGGCTCCTTTAAGAGAGGCGTGGAGAAGCATTTTTGCAGGCCGGCAAGGCGAGGATGGTTGGTGGCAGTTTATAACTGCTGTACAAGCTATCTTCGCGTTTCGACTTTATCACCACTTAACATCAGGTGGGGTGGAGTCCTTTGGCTACCTTGCTTATTAAAAAATGAATAAAAACAGGTGTTATATTTTATTATGTTTGTATCGCAGCGGCATGCTTCCTGGAACTATGGAAACGTTACTCCGCGGAGATGACGCATCGCTGGGACCTTACCGGGTTTGATGTTTACGAAGAACATCCCCGCCCTCAGTACCTGGCCAGGCTAGCCCACGTCAAGCGAACGCAGGTCAGTTATTGGAAGTTTCATTTATACTATTACTAGCTGTGTCCCGCGGTGTTACCCGCGGTTTATTAGGAATATTTTCCCGAAGCAAAACAGCAAAACGTAGCCTATGTGTTAATTCAGGGTGTCAGCTAACTCCATACCAAATTTTATTAAAATCGCTCCGGCCGTTTAGACGTGAAGAAGTAACAAACACACTCACAAACTTTCACACAAGAAACGCTTGAACACTACTCAAGCATTTCTTATTTCACAGTCACGCGCGGACCGGTGAAAAGATAAGATGCCGCAGAGCTCCGTGAAAATATGCAAAAAAATATTTATAGTACGTAAAGTGTCGTTTTTCGACAGGTATCTAATCAATGTTTGTTAATTTGACGCATTTGAAGCAAATTTTCTTTTAACACCTAATGATTGACCTGATTTAATACAAAATATTTGTTATATTCAAATGCATGGTCGGTTATATAGCAGGCTCTGCTATATTACTAACAGCGCATTTAGAATTGCGCGTAGAGTCAAAGACATAAGGTCTAAGGTAAGGTATTTACTTCCGCATATAGCAATAAGTCGTAATATTTTACGAGCCTTCATTTCGAACTGTCATAACTCTTTGATGCATTCGTTTTAATTAAGACCTTATACAGTATGCATTAAAGGTGACTTTCAATGTTTAAATTATGTCTTATATTGTTTTTTGACTACGCGCTCATCTTACGGAGCTCCGTGGATCGTCCAATGTACCTTTTGGACTAGGGTATTTAATATCGTTGGCTCAACACCCCAGAGTGTGACGGTTGTTAAACTAAACTAAAACTAAAACTCACGAGCCACGACTTACAGCGGTGTCGGCGTCGAACATTTGATAGGCTGGGTTTTACTGTAGTCTTGTCGCTGAGAGCTTGGCATTTTAGTACATTTGTTCTAATTTCTTGGCGGTCGTGGCCATAGACATTAAGAATGTACTAAGCGACACACTTATGAAGTTGACAACTCTCTAGAAAGAGACAAAAATAACCAATATTTAGACGAACTATGGACTGTCCTATTGCTTCGGCTCTTCCTTAATAAGAGTCATTACTAGGTCAGCAAATCAACTCAAAATCAACAGTATAATGATCTAATAAGATTTTTAATTCATATACTTTTTAAATCATCAAAATCGGTTCATTCGTTGCGTTTTTATAACTAATTTTATGGTAGCCAATATTCACCGCGGCCGAAACGTGTGACGTCACAGAGCTCGGTCGTGGTTCACTCCCGTCGAACTATAGTAGCGTCTACGCAGGCTCACGCCCAAACGCTAGAGCTCTGTGACGACACGGTCACCACGCGACCAGCCGAAAATTCGTTTAGTGATTTGGTCATAACTTCGTCAATATTTGTAGTAGATCAAAAATTTAACCACTGTATTTTATGGAATCCTTAGCTCTATAAATCTGCATCTTCAACTAAAAGTTCTTTATTTAAACAGTAATGTTTGTTCCCATATCAGTTGAACGTGGTGACGGGTCAGCGCGAGCCCATGGTCCCGTTCTGGAGAATGCGACTTCCGGCCACGCTCATGTCGTTCAGCGTAGTAGCACTTCTGGTGCTGGTAGTGGTGGCCGCTGTTCTTGGCGTCGTGCTGTACCGCATGTCGTTACTGGGCGCTGCTGTATTGAGGACCAACTCTAATGTGCTCGTATTCCCACAGTGAGACCGTCTCGTGAGTTCTGTGTCTCAAAACTCACGATCCACGACTTCTTATCGATTTCGGTCTACGCGTATTTGGCTGACGGGACTAAACCCGTCGCCGAGATCTTCGTTTCATGGTGTGTGGGTCTAACATATTAGCACATTCGTTCTTACCGCTCGGCGCGTCACTCATAGTACCTGATTGAGCGTTGCGGGTCAACTGGTTTTATAAGCGTACGAAAGAAGAAGCGATATGGCGGTCCATAGTCTGTGTTAAGGCAGTTTTTTCAGTCTTTCTAGGGACGTCAATTTCATGCAAGTGTCGCTCAGTACATTTTGTCTTTTAGTTTGTGGCCAAGCCGAAGACGTTCTCTCTCTAAGTAGTTATCTTTTGTCTTCATATCAGTTGAACGTGGTGACGGGTCAGCGCGAGCCCATGGTCCCGTTCTGGAGGATGCGACTTCCGGCCACGCTCATGTCGTTCAGCGTAGTAGCACTTCTGGTGCTGGTAGCCGTGGCCGCGGTACTGGGCGTCGTGCTGTACCGCATGCCGTTACTTGGCTCGGCTGTATTCAGGACCAACTCTAATGTGCTCATATCCCCAGAGCGAGACGGTCCCGTGAGTTCTTTGTCCCAAAACTCACGATCCACGACCTCTTAGCGATTTCGGTCTACGCGTATTTGGCTTGTGTCCCGTCGCCGAGGTCTTTGTTCGTGGCGTGGGTCTAGCATATTAGTACATTCGTTCTCACCGCTCGGCGCGTCGCTCAAAGTACCAGGGCTGTCGTCATATACATAGATAATGGACTGAGCGTTGCGTGTCAACTGGTTTTATAAGCGTACGAGAGAAGAAGCGATATGGCGGTCCATAGTCTGTGTTAAGGCAGTTTTTTCGGTATATCTAGGGACTTGTCAATTTCATGCAAGTGTCGCTCAGTACATTTTCTTTTGTCTTTTAGTTTGTGGCCTCTCTAAGTAGTTATCTTTTGTCTCCATATCAGTTGAACGTGGTGACGGGTCAGCGCGAGCCCATGGTCCCGTTCTGGCGGATGCGTCTGCCGGCCACGCTAATGTCGTTCAATGTCGTTCAGCGTAGTAGCACTTCTGGTGCTGGTAGCGGTGGCCGCGGTACTTGGCGTCGTGCTGTACCGCATGTCGTTACTGGGCGCTGCTGTATTGAGGACCAACTCTAATGTGCTCGTATTCCCACAGTGAGACCGTCTCGTCAGTTCTGTGTCTCAAAACTCACGATCCACGACTTCTTATCGATTTCGGTCTACGCGTATTTGGCTTTAGTCCCGACGCCGAGGTCTTCGTTTCATGGTGTGTGGGTCTAACATATTAGCACATTCGTTCTTACCGCTCGGCGCGTCACTCATAGTACCTGATTGAGCGTTGCGGGTCAACTGGTTTTATAAGCGTACGAGAGAAGAAGCGATATGGCGGTCCATAGTCTGTGTTAAGGCAGTTTTTTCAATCTTTCTAGGGACGTCAATTTCATGCAAGTGTCGCTCAGTACATTTTGTCTTTTAGTTTGTGGCCAAGCCGAAGACGTTCTCTCTCTAAGTAGTTATCTTTTGTCTCCATATCAGTTGAACGTGGTGACGGGTCAGCGCGAGCCCATGGTCCCGTTCTGGAGGATGCGACTTCCGGCCACGCTCATGTCGTTCAGCGTAGTAGCACTTCTGGTGCTGGTAGCCGTGGCCGCGGTACTGGGCGTCGTGCTGTACCGCATGTCGTTACTGGGCGCGGCTGTATTGAGGACCAACTCTAACGTGCTCATAACGTCCAACCCGATCATGTTCACCACTGCTACTGCGGCCTGCATCAACCTGTGCCTCATATGCGTGTTCAACTATGTGAGTATTGGAACGGGTTTGTATTCAATGCTGGCATTCCACTTGGCTATTCGTGTTTGCTATTTGTAAACTTAAAACAATCTGTCCTTATCATGCTCTGTAAGGAATGAAAAGGACAGACTGATGTAATGTTTACAAATAGCAAACACGAATAGCCAAGTAAGGTGCAGATATAACGAGTTATGTGCGTTGTTGTCAAGGAGCAAATACAAAGAGGAGATGTCGCATAGGGCTTCGCTCAAAGATGTCAAGTGAATCCACTAAGAGGAGATGAGGAAGAGACGGAAACTAATACCAAGCAGGTTATAAACTTAACCGACGTGTACTAATAAGTTCTAATATGCTTTACTAGATGGCAGTAGTGTCAAGTTTACTAATGTTTGCAGTTAACTCTTAAAATTGAATATGTATCTAAAGAAATCATTACTCAAAACATTTAACTTACCTCTGGCACAGGGCAAGATTAAAAAGAGTACAGAAAAAAAAACTCGTTCACGTGCTTACTTATCTACGGCATAAACAATAGAGTCGAACTAATAGCAGTGCCTCTGCAGCTGTCTGACTAGAACTATTACGTGTGACGTCAGTGCAGCATTAGTAGAAACTGCAAAATTTAATACGGCGGCTTCCTTTTGTATTTGCTCCAGAATATAAACTTAATGATATAATAATAATAATAATAATATAGCCTTTTATTTCCGAAAATGTAGATTTACAAATAAATTTTTAACACTTGTTTACATGCATGCTGTTACAGAATGTCTCTGGTTTCGGTGTGCCTTACGGCAAAGGCCTCCTCCAACTCTTTCCAGTGTTTTCTATCCGCAGAAACTCTTATCCAGTGAACTCCTACAGTGAGTTTCAGGTCATCCTCCCATCTTCTGACTTTGCGTCCTCTTGTCCTGATGCGGTCTCTTGGGTACCAAACTGTCACCTGTTTGCTCCATTTCTCTTTTTTACATCGAAGCATATGACCAGTCCACCTCCATTTGAGTTGATCGATACGTGCTAGTATGTCTGTTAAATTGGTTTTTTGTCTTATATCTGCACTTCTGACCCGATCTTTTAGTTTTAGTCCTAGCATGCTTCTTTCCATACCTTTCTGGCATCTTGCAAGTTTGTCCCTGTGTTGTTTCGTCAGGGCCCATGTTTCGCATCCATATGTGATGCAGGGTAAGATACATGTATCGAAAGTCTTCTTTTTGATCTTAATGCTCAGTACCTTGCTTTTCATCACTTCTTTCAGAGCCCAGTACTTTTTCCACCCAGTCGCAATTCTTTTGTCTATTTCTTTTGACATTTGGTCATCTGGTGATATTATCTGGCCTAGATAAACATATTCATTTACATATTCGAATTTTTGTTCACTCTTTGTTATTTCTACCTGGGTGGAGTTTGTCATCATTTTAGTCTTTGTTAAGTTAATTTCTAAACCCACTTCCCTACTTACACTGACTAAGGTCTGTACCATGTACTCCAGCTTTTTTGGGTCTTCCTCCAATAGAACAAGATCATCTGCAAATCTTAGGTGACTCAGTCTTACTCCATTTATGTTCAGCCCCAGATGTTCCCATTCTAGTTTTCTGAACATTTGTTCAAGTACTGCTGTAAACAGCTTTGGTGATAGTGGGTCACCCTGTCTGACACCTCTTTCTATGGGGAAAACATCTCCCGTGGATTCCAGCCTTATACTAGCCTTGCTTTCTGCATAGATATTTTTTATTATTTTTATGTAGGTGTTTTCAATCCCCTGCTCTTTTAGACTTAGCCATACATACTTGTGGATGAGGCTATCAAAGGCTTGGGAGTAGTCTATAAAGGCCAGATAGATTGGCTTGTTATATTCATTGTATTTTTGTATGATCTGTTTTATTGTGTGTATATGATCTATTGTGCTGAAATCTTTCCTAAATCCTGCCTGTTCCACTGGTTGGTTTTCGTCAAGCCTGGTTGTTATTCTGTTTAGAATTACTTTGGCAAAAACTTTATAAACATTTGATATGAGAGATATGGGCCTGTAATTTTCCATCTCATCTCTTGGACCTTTTTTGTGTATAAGTATTATATGTGACTCTGCCCAGTTTTTGGGAATAATGCCTGTGCGTAGTGTGTCGTTAAATACATTTGTTAAAATTGGGCTTAGTTCTTCAGTTGTTCCTTTCATTAGTTCATTTGTAATTCTATCTGGTCCGGGAGCTTTTTCCAATTTTTGGCTTTTTATAGCTTTTTCTACTTCGCATTGCAGTATCTCTGGTATATCTTCGTTATAAAGGCTTTCCTGCGTTTCTATTGTATATTCTCTTTCAGGTGAGTGTAATATTAGTTGACCGGGGCTAGGTTTTTGGTATAATGAGCGATAATAGTTAGTAGCGATATTTTGAATTTCGGTGCGAGATGTTGTTGTCCGTTCTTTATCTTTCATTTTTGGTATCCATTCTTTCCCTTTTTCTCGAAGTTCTTTGAGCGCTTTTACTATGCCTCCTGTTTTGTTTATGTGATTCTCTAGGATTTTGTTCCTTCTGTTCGTCCTGTCCTTTCTCATATTTTCGCGAATCTGTTTACAAAGATTGGATATTTCTTTTTGGTTTTCCTTCTTAGTCTGGTTTGCAATGAGTTTTCTTCTATCTTCCATTAATTTTAAAGTTTTATCACTTAAGTAGGTTTCCTTGGTTTTGTCTATTTACTTAACTTAATGATAAGCAACAATAAATTATTGTTATTGCGTTAGGGTAGCTACACACATAAGCGGACCGGCATAATTCTGCATAGCCAGGTGGTAAAATCGAATATGTGTACATGAATATGTTCGGCAGTAATTACTAGATAGATAGATAAATCATTTATTCCCATCAGTACAGCACACAAATTCAAGTAAACAAATAGAATTAATTACTGATTATGTATCTGTGTGCCCCAACGACAGGAAAAGGCGAAAACTCACCGATATCCTTGCTGAGAGCAAAGCACTGGTTTCAGTTCTGCCTAGAAAGCGCGTAACGTGAAACGACACTGACGTGATTAATACAAATAGATTGTTTAATTATTATTGTCGGCTTCGTTGTTCCACAAATATTGTCGAACCGACTATACCGGCCCGATTATGTGTGTAGCTACCCTCATTATTTTAGTTTCAATACAACTAAGAAAAACTACTTTTGAGTAACATTTGTAAAATATTATTTTAACATATTTTTTCTAAAAAGTTGTTATTTAAAGTTAACGGAACCCATTCCCCCGTGACCCATCGAAGTTTTTTTTTTTCTGTTGGGGTAATTACCAGTAGGAATTTATAGGCTCTCACTATAGTCACTTTAATTCCACAGATATACCAGTACTTAGCGGAGTGGCTAACAGAAAAAGAACTTTTACGAACGCAGACAGAATTCGACGACTCTCTCACGCTGAAGATATATTTGCTTCAGTTCGTTAACTATTACGCATCGATATTTTACATAGCGTTCTTCAAAGGCAAATATGTGGGACGCCCTGGCGATTACGTCAGGCTATTTGGTCATAGGCAGGAAGAGGTAAGACATACAGTTCTTTTTTTAAACCTGTATCCAAACCATTATCGAATTCGAATAGTTTCCTAGTGCGAAATGTCAATGTAAAATTTTGTATGCAAACTTGCACAGCAGCGCCACAAAGTACGTAACGAGAAATAAAAATCAGTACACATTTGACAATAACATTACGGACTCTCACATTCACTCTCATTAAGGGTACTGATATTAATTTGGTATTAAATTTGAAGATGAAGTTACAATTCCTACTATATATTAACACCAATATAAATGGTTAAAAATTAAAAAATTTATCCACCTTTAAAGTATTGACATAAAGTTTAATTTTGTTTGATAGAATATCAAACTTTGTTATTAAGTGTTGGGTCTGATGGATGTGTAAAGCGATATTATTTGCTCTTCGAGTGCTTTTCTAGTTTTTAGCGTTTTTAATTCACATCTATAGCAAAATAAGACAGAAGATTTTATTACGAAACCAGTGCCTTCGATGCAAAAGCTTAGTTAGTTTAAGTAAAACTGGGACGATAAGTGCTGTCAATCGTTTCTATAGTATAACTGCACCATCGCTTTTTCTCTTTCTAGAAAGTTGAAATTTTATGTTTTAATTTTACGCTCAGTCCATTCGCTATGTCTATGCCTACCTCTTATATATCCTTGGATATCAAATAAACAAATAAATAAATATTTTCAACACTCACACCAATTAGCCTAGCCCCAAAGTAAGCACTGTAAGGCTTGTGTTATGGAATACTAGGGCAAAGGATAGAATACATATATTGTACCTATAATTATATAGAAATACATATTTAACATCCATGACTGGAGTACCAATGCTCGTATTCATCACACAAACATCTGCCCCCACCGGGATTTGAACCCGGGACTTCTCAAGTCGGCGACACTATGTAACCCGGCGTATAAAACACTCGGCCACGGAGGTCGTCGAGGTTACTTCTATGCTTTACTTATTTTTCTGAGTAATAAATTCACGCGCGTGGCGTTAAGTTATTTCGCTTTTCCTTTGATTCTATCACTAATTTCTTTGTATTATCGGCCATTCACTTAAGTTCGTTTTCAGTGCGCGCCAGGCGGTTGCCTGTTGGAGCTGTCGATCCAGCTCGCCATCATCATGGTGGGCAAGCAGTTCATCAACACCATCGTCGAGATGATGATGCCTTACTTGCTCAAATGGTACAACATCATCAAGGCGATAGGCAGGAAAAAGACGTGAGTTAATGTATTTGAGAAACAATATTATGTGATTTTTGGTTTGTGTTTTGATACATTTTAGATCTGTACCCCTAGCACGAACCATTATCGAATTCGAATAGTTTGCAAACCGAAATGTCAATGTCAAATTTTGTATGGAAACTTGAAAGCAGTGCCACAAAGTACGTAACGGGAACGAAAAAATCAGTACACATTTGACAATGACATTTCAGACTCGCAAACGATACGAATTCGATATTGGTTCGTGCTAGGGGTACTGATTGTTTTGATTGCTGCTGCTGAACTGCTTGTCTGGACTTTCAACTATTGGAACACAGAGAATAGTAAAACGGACACATAGGGACTATAACGGACTTTGAACTTGTTTAAGTATTTAAGGATGTAGAGGAAATCAAGTTTGTTAAAAACAAATGGTAATGTCAATAAACAGAACCTTTTTAAGGTGAAATGTTGTACATGCTCTCATTCCTACTTTTTCAAGATTACTTAATTTTCTATATAGGTAATATCTTTTCTCAGAAGATGGTAATTTTATTGTTATTTCACTCTTGCCAATTTCAGCATCAAGAGTCCGATGCAATGGGTAAAAGATTTCAAATTAGTGGACTTCGGAAACATGGGTTTGTTTCCAGAATACCTGGAAATGGGTAAGTTTTAATTTTAAAAGTTATCGATTTATAACAGTTTGCTAATTATTTCCAAATTGTGCTACTTAGTCAAGTGTTTGTATTTTCTTTTCCTTTAGTTATGTAGAAAACTGCGGTCTGTGTTTTGAATAAAAACCGCTCCGTGAGTTCTTAATCCGTCTGCAATCTTGGAAAAAAGGCAACTTTCGCAATGATAGGTCATAAAATGTATGGTAAAAAACTTATTATCTCGTTTTTGCAAGGCTCATTAAGCCTTTGGTCCAGGCTGCTTTTACATTTGTAAGCATTCACCAATCCGCGGAAGGCTTTAGAGCCTTTACTTTCGATTTCATCTGTAGTCGTTAGCTTAGCACTCACAAATCTGCACTCATGCACTAGGACCCCATGTAGGTTTATGAACCTTCATATTTCATTCATAGGGAAGGCCTTTGATGTTGACTGATGATAATTATTAAGGGTCAGTTTCAATAGAATAAGACTCCAATAAGAGATAAGGCACATGAGGGTTTAGTTGCCTGAATATTTTCATTATGAAGATAAAAACAACACCTCTTCCTTAAAATCAACTAGATTACGCTAAGCGCTATGTGTATTGACATATTCGATACACGCTATACAAACACTTGAGTATCTTTTTCGATACACGAACACATCCCAGATCCTAGTTTCGTATAGTAAACGAGCACAGTTTTCATACAATTTATACCACGAAAATATTTTTCTGCCCTAGGGGATTTTTCTGGTGTATTGGAGTTGGGATTGGTCAACTTTTTTAGAATTTAATAAGAAAATGTATGGGGAAGAGGTAAATGTTTTTATTACAATCAAATTTTGGTGGTTAGGTATAGGGCTTGGCGCGTTGCGTGTTAAGCTAACCTTTTACTGGCTATTACTGAGTGTGGGCTATTGGTCCGCAGTGCTCCAGTACGGGTTCGTGACGATATTCGTAGCGGCGTTTCCTTTGGCCCCTCTATTTGCCCTCATCAACAACGTGCTAGAGATGCGTTTGGACGCGCGCAAACTGCTCGCGTGCTATCGCCGTCCCGTTCCTCAGCGCGTCACCGATATCGGCGTGTGGTATCGGATCCTGGACTCGATCGGAAAGCTGTCCGTCATCACCAATGTTAGTATCTCTTATATCGCCGCCCCGTTCTTCAGCGCGTCACCGATATCAGCGTGTGGTATCGGATCCTGGCCTCCATCGGGGAGCTGTCCGTCATCACCAATGTTAGTATCTCTTATATCGCCGCCCCGTTTTTCAGCGCGCCACCGATATCGGCGTGTGGTATCGGATCCTGGACTCGATCGGAAAGCTGTCCGTCATCACCAATGTTAGTATCTCTTATATCGCCGTCCCGTTCTTAAGCGCGTCACCGATATCGGCGTGTGGTATCGGATCCTGGACTCCATCGGGAAGCTGTCCGTCATCACCAACGTTAGTATCTCTTATGTCGCCATCCTGTTCCTCAGCGCGTCACCGATATCGGCGTGTGGTATCGGATCCTGGATTACATCGAGAAGCTGTCCGTCATCACCAACGTTAGTATTTCTTATGTCGCCGTCCCGTTCCTCAGCGCGTCACCGATATCGGCGTGTGGTATCGGATCCTGGATTACATCGAGAAGCTGTCTTTCATTACCAATGTTAGTATCTCTTATGTCGCCGTCCCGTTCCTCAGCGCGTCACCGATATCGGCGTGTGGTATCGGATCCTGGATTACATCGAGAAGCTGTCCGTCATCACCAACGTTAGTATCTCTTATGTCGCCGTCCCGTTCCTCAGCGCGTCACCGATATCGGCGTGTGGTATCGGATCCTGGATTACATCGAGAAGCTGTCTTTCATCACCAATGTTAGTATCTCTTAAACTGCGCGCCGTTCCTCAGCGCGTCATCGATATCGGCGTGTGGTATCGGATCCTGGGCTCTGTCGGGAAGCTGTCTGTCATCAACGTAAGTGTCTCTAATATGTTAAATCTTTTGAGTAAGTGCAAGAAATACTATAAATTATTGTTAATTATGCACTAATAAATGCTACAGAAAATAAATAAATATTGAAGTATGTAGTTCTAAATTGCAAAAGTAAAAAAAAAAAATACTGTCCCCGCCTTCATTCTAAAATGTTACTTTAGAATTTTACTTTAACCGCCGCACTTTGAGTCATCAAAGTTATTTAATGCTGCTCTAAGTCGTGTATTGAAGGTTAATTGTTGTATATCTTAGAGCTTCACGATAGCGTTCACGTCGGAGTTCATTTCGCGCCTGGTTTACCTGTTCTTGCGAAATCGCTCGACTACTACCTCAACCACACGCTGGCTGACTTCAAAAACCGTGTATGGTAATGGCCCTGGCTATACAATCCATAGGGAAGGCCTGTACCCCGGCACTGGAGACCATGATAGACCGATGATATTGATCATCATTGTATTTGGTAGGACATCATAATAGCGCCTGGGGTCAAAAATAAGCTGAACAAAGCACCCCCACAAGAGCCCGCATTCAAGGACATCCGCATTTGCCAAGGACTGGATCTAAATAGGCTGATAATGATTATTGTTGTATTCTGTAGGGCTTCATAATAGCGTTCACGTCGGAGTTCATCCCGCGCCTGGTGTACCACTTCTCGCAGGGCTCGCTTGACAACTACGTCAACCACACGCTGGCCGACTTCAATATCACCGTGTTCCACAAGTACCGCCCCATCAAGACAGCCTACAACGAGACTATGTGCAGGTAATGATACCGTGTAAATGACTATACTGTTTTTTGTAATTAAAGTATTTTTCGCTTCGCTTAACTACACATTTCTCTTCTTATTTTTATCTTTTTTGGAAAAAAAATTAACATCTAGAAGTCTATAACAACTTGTTTCAAGTACCTTTTAGTAATTTTCATAATAACAGAATTTAAAGCAGATTTTGAAGACTTTAATAGATGTTTTTAAACAAGGCACCTCACTATGTATGTACACATTATATAATTTTTTATTGTTGTATCTTCGCATATCTTTGTGGTATGTTGACCGATTTTGATGATTCTTCTTTTATTTTAAAGAGTTTATTAGCGAGATGGTACCATTAAAGAGAGATCGCAGGTTAGACATAAAAAAGTTTTTAACAAAAATTAAAACCCGACTTCATAAAAACAAAACTACTAAAAAGTAAGAAATAATACATACTCTTTACTTATTATATCTACATTTAAAGTCAAATTAACATTTGGAGTGGGTGCCATGCTCACCCAATCAGTAAATAGCAACTCAGATCTATTAATAGGCATGGCACCGACTCCAATTAATAAATAATTTGACTTTAAATTTTTTTTTAAATATGTATTATATATATTACTTTTTAGTGTTTTTGTTTTTATGAAGTCGGATTTTATTTTATGTTAAAAATGTTTATATTTTGATATAAGGATATCTTAGTGTTCTTTCATTACATCTAACAATAATACTACAGATTCATAGTAATTATATCCATATTTGGTTTTTTTCAGCTATCCCGGGTACTGGTACTACACAGAGGGGGATGATTACGAGCGAAGCAACTGGTATTGGCACATCATCGGCGCAAGATTAGCCTTCGTTGTTGTTTTTGAGGTGAGAATTTCTTATAGAATAAACGCCCATAACACTAGAATAATAGAGTATTCATTTGTTCACCCGTGTGCAATTGGATGATGAAATTTGTTTTTGACGATAAGACAATTTTATTGTACGGTTATAAGAGCGAAGTCTGTATTGCAAGTACATTATTGTGGCAACAAAGATTATATTGTTACACACAAGATTTTGATTGAAGCAGCTATTTCTTATAAATGTACTACTTAGACAAATAAGGCGAAAAAATTGTCGTTTCAGATTCTTTTCAGGTTCCTCAAGATTATAGTAGTTGGGAGTTGTCAAACACCTACATCATCACAATTTCTTGACTACTGAAATCCAATAGCTAATATAGCACCCCTCCAGAATCCGGTTCGGGGCTTACGTCATCAACGCCTTTATTTTGGAGATTGGGTTAATGACCTATGATTATAATACTGTGTATTGATTTTGCAAAGAACGCGGTTACGCTAAAGATGATAATCGTCCGCTGGGCGATACGAGACGCTTACGTCATCAACTCCTTCATTCTGGAGGAGACGGGGCCAACGACCCATGATTATAATACTGCGTATTGATTCCGCACAGAACGTCATGGCGCTAGTGATGATAATCGTCCGCTGGATGATTCCGGACATGTCGGGCGAACTGCGCGACCGCGTCCGGCGCGAGGCTTACGTCATCAACTCCTTCATTTTAGAGGAGACGGGGTCAACGGCCTTTGATTATAATAATGTATATTAATTCCGCACAGAACTTGGTGGCGCTAGTAATGATAATCGTCCGCTGGATGATACCGGACATGTCGACCGAGCTGCGCGACCGCATCCGCCGCGGGGCTTACGTAATCAACTCCTTCATTCTGGAGGAGACTCGCGTGCGGTCATTGAACTCTAGATGCTGCGGGGTCAACGACCTATGATTATAATTAACATACTTTAAAAAAAAAGATGTTCTCAGTTTTATCTGTATGTTAGTCCGCGATTAGCTCAAAAATTACTGATCCGATTTCCATGCGGTTTTCCGTATATAAATGCGTATTTTATTTTATATACATTCCGTACAGAATGTGGTGGCGCTTGTGATGATAATCGTCCGCTGGACGATACCGGACATGTCGGGCGAGTTGCGCGGCACCATCCGACGCGAGGCTTACGTCATCAACTCTTTCATTATGGAGGAGACGCGCGGGCGGTCGCTGAGTTCCAGATGCTGCGGGGTCTACTATCTATGATTATAATTAACAGATTTCAAAAAAGGATATTCTCAGTTTGACCTGTATGTTACTCCGCGATTATTTCAAAAACTACTGATTCGATTTGGATGCGGTTTTCCATATATAAATGCGTATTTTATTTTGTATCAATTCCGCACAGAACGTGGTGGCGCTAGTGATGATAATCGTCCGCTGGACGATACCGGACATGTCGGGCGAGCTGCGCGACACCATCCGGCGCGAGGCTTACGTCATCAACTCCTTCATTATGGAGGAGACGCGCGCGCGGTCGCTGAGCTCCAGACAGTGTGGGGTCAACGACCTGCCGCCACCGGGCGACGTCCACGCGCGGGGTCACGCAGGTCACGCACCCGCACACTCCACGCCCGTTTAGCTAATACGAGGTTACGGTACGCACGCACCAGAGCTTTTTAGAGATTGTCTTTTATTCTTTTTTTTACTAACTGCGGTCGTTGTTCATAGCTCGATTGCAGTATGTTCTCTTGTGAAGTACTTAGGTATAGTTTTTCACAATGAGGGTGGGTGTTTATGAACATTTATAGTCCCCAGTTGGCGCCACTGTGACTGTGATGTCTTTTGTATAAAGTTTTTGGCGTGAACTAATCGAACGAGCACTTAAATTGTTCCATAGACTATGAAGACATAGCCGATTTGAAGGATGAGTAGACCATAGGTCTCAGTGCTGCCACCTGCTGAATGTCATTCCAGAAAACCCTCATTATCGGTGTCGTAAACAAATTTATGTGTGTTACTGAACTGAAATCTGCGCATAGTTGCGTTTGCTGCTAACTTCGCAACGGTCTTAAAGTTTAAATTGCATTATAACACGATGTCAGGTTGCACTCTGAACTTTCTTTTTTTAAAGTTACTATTATAGTCCAGTCAGTATTGTCGCGAAATCCGTTTTTCCTCAAACAGCTGGAACTATGCTAAAAAGTTTCTTAAGATAGTAAAGAACACTTTACATAGAGAAAAAAATGTTTCCAACCCCGGGCAAGGGTGAAAACCACCCTTAATAATCTATTTTTCCAATTATCTCAAAAAGTATACGAGATACGGAAAAAAACTTCAAATGAAAATTGTAGATCTTTTTGAAATCTACAAAACATTATTCCACCCTCTTGCCCCTATTTTCAATAGGGGAGCCAATAATCGAAGTCAAAGATTCAATACTTAAAAAGTTAAAGTTAGTTAAAAAAGTTATCTTTGACTTCGATTATTGGCTCCCCTATTGAAAATAGGGGCAAGAGGGTGGAATAATGTTTTGTAGATTTCAAAAAGATCTACAATTTTCATTTGAAGTTTTTTTCCGTATCTCGTATACTTTTTGAGATAATTGGAAAAATAGATTATTAAGGGTGGTTTTCACCCTTGCCCGGGGTTGGAAACATTTTTTTCTCTATGTAAAGTGTTCTTTACTATCTTAAGAAACTTTTTAGCATAGTTCCAGCTGTTTGAGGAAAAACGGATTTCGCGACAATACTGACTGGACTATTAAAAAGGGTTAATGATTTATCTGTGATATTATTAGAATACAATAATATAACGGCCTGTGCTGTTTCGCGTGCAGTTTTACGACATTTCGTAGAATAGCGCTGCGATGGGAGACCCGCCTCACTGCAGCGCTGCTCTATGAAATACCATGAAACAAACGCACAGCGGCCGTCAGCTCTCTGCTCTCGCTTAACGCAGCGCAGGCCCTAAGACAACACGTCGCTTTGCATAAGCATTACATTTTAATTGACATTTAAGAGTGTAACCTGGAGATGCTAATAGGGAATGATACGTATGGGGATATTGCAATTGTTTGATAGCCGGTAAGAGACGAAAGTGGGGAATTCGATATTAATATCTTTGAGGGAATATCAGCGGTTTTCAAGCTTTTATGGGTCTTACTTTCGATATAACCAGTAAAGTCTGTTTCAGAACAGAAGCATGTTTAACTGGTGTTTAGTTAAATCATTAGGTAGCCTGATAAGTTTATAGGCAACAGCTGTGAAGTCTGCATTAAAAGTTAAAACAAAAAGAATGTTTAAATTATTTTCTACCATTTTTTTTATAAAACAATGAGGTGTGAACAATGACCGTATAATAATAACTGTGTTGTGTGTGTTTGATACATTGAGAATAGAGACGCGTATGCATTAATTCCCTTAATCACTTGATTTTACTCAATTTTGAAGTGTATTTCGATGTCTTAATTGCTAATTTTGACAGATACTATTTTTATCATTGTTGATTTTTTAGGTTACGAAATTGATACTACTTGCAATTTTGTTAACATGACATGTACGTTCAAATTGCAAAAAATACAATACTTTTCGTACCTTAATTATGGCTTTTTATACTGTATTTAAGTAAAATATTTTATCTGTCAAATCTTTGCATCGAAAATATAATATTCTAACAATAATTTACAAAGTAGTTTGGTAGAAGTAAATTTGGTTTTTGGGTAAAAAGATTCGCTTGCAAATATAGTCTAAAGCACATTGCTGTTCAAATTTACACCCTATTGCAGTGAATCTAATGATGATATTACAATGCTTGAGGACGCCTGGCATTGTAAAATAGCTGATGTATCATATACCCGATGCAGTGTTGCTGTTATTGCAAGAAAATCTATTTATTTATGATATATCTATAGTGTTGGGGAAAAATTATCGACACGCTTATATTTTTATCGAGTTAATAATAATAATAAAGCTCCTTAAGCTATAAAATTTGTATATTTTATGCAAGGCTTATTTTAAAATAGCAATATCATTTTAACCACTATTATGTATCCAAAAAAGCTTTCATTTTGTATATTTTTATACATTTTACAATTTCTTAAACATTTTTATTGAGATCTATTAACGGTTAAAGACGTACATAATGAGATGTGGTGTATAATTTCTACAGTATAAGAAATTGAGTCCTATTTCTTATAAAACCCTAATTTCACATGTAAAGAATGATATACTGTTAGGTCATTCAATTTATGTATTTTTACTGTATTGTATTATCTATAGAGCAACAAATTTCTCAATCTATACTTTTGTATTCTTATGACGAATAAACTCAAAATATACTTAACCGATAAAAAAGCACTATAAGAAAGCTTCATTATTTCTGACTGAGAAAAGCTATATAAGCCGTCATTTTGTTTTTACGGCCGGAAAATAAAAAAGAAACCGTCCGATTTTCCTCTTATTATTCGAGTTCTACTGTACATCCAGGCTTCATTTAAGTCTTAAATCAATCCTGAATAGTTTATCTACAAAATTATCTATATATTAGATGTCTAAATTAAAAACCATTACTAAATATGATAAAACACAAAATATGAAAAATGAAAATAATTGTCTCATTTCGTGGCAGAAATCTGCCATCACCACAGACAGGAGTTTTTTGTTGTTGGCAAAAAATTTGCCATTTACAGAAACCAGGGGATATTTTATAGCGTTAAATCAATTTCGCCCGTGAAAAGCCGGGGCTGATTGCTACTGCACAACACATTGGAGAGGTTGTTGTTGTTTTAAAAAATGCCTTGTCTAAGTTTCATTATACGGTTTAAACTTGAACTCTACGTAGATGTTCTTGCAAAACCAGCGTTTATTTATCTAAAGCGGCTTCTACTGATCGATTTATTTGAGAGTGAAAACAGGTCGGCGACGGCAACGCTGATATGTGAGTGATTAGAAACGATATAAGTTCCTAACAGCATGATGGACTTGTTTGAGGAATGTGGTTTTTTATTTATTTGCTGTGACAATACGAGAATCCCTTGCATGAGATCTTTTTGCAGTTTAAATATCGGTCGTCGTTGGATATTGTACCTTATTGTAAAGATATAGAGATTCGAATTTTGATAATATATTTGTTATAGATATATTATGCGACACTTTCAATATTACAGGAGAATTTCTTATTGTCATGGTCAAATTGCATTGTGAGCGACACTAATAAATACACATATTGTCGCACGTTCGTTTTATAATATAGTAAAAAAAATAACACTAGTTTTCAAAATTACACGAGTAGACAATACACCATGATTCTATCTCTTTAAAGTAATGAATTTGTACGATGATGGCTCCCAATGTTACTACATCTACTATTCGCTATGTGCACGACAGTAGCGCCACCTACAATGCGCAACTTTCCGGGATTATGCCAAATAATGACATCAGTTTGTATTTTATTGATTTCTAGTAAATATAGTAAGGTAAAGATAAATAAAAATTATTATATATTGTATAATAATTTAAATAATGTCGGATTTCAATTCGGAATTCAGTACAGTCAATAATAACTCTTGTATTGATGTAATCTGGACTGAAACACTTGGGCATTGGTGCTTGTACGGTGGCTCTATTCGGCCAAAAGATTAAATTAGCAGTTGAACAAGCTAGATTTTGTAAGATCGAATGAAATATACGTGAGATTGTGGTTTTTTTGTACACCAAATAACACACTCAATGCTGAAAATGTCAAGCCAGTTTTCATTTTTATCAAAAAAATCAGAAGTCGGTCTTTAGTGGAAACTGTACATTTTCTCATAGTTAATCTTGTTAATAAAAACTCAAAATTGCTAAATGACACACCAGAAGGATCTAGGAGTTCTTGATCATTTGTTATTGATGAAATACCAACAAATTCTTGACTTTTTGTTTCGGTAGATTGATCCTCATACGATTTTTTGTCAGTGCCACAGCTTTTATCTTTCTTTCTTGAATTATTTGTCATTAAAATTCTTGATGTTGGATCACAGTGATCACTGTAAATTAATCTAATACAAATAAAAGTTGTATCTCTTAATTTCGATTCAGAAAACATATTGACTTGACATCCTTGATCGATCATAAAAGGTTGAGTTTGATTTAATTCACTCCCTTCTTCAATTATTATTTGACTTGATGTGGTATCTGAGACTTTTGTGGTTCTTCGTTTTGTCAAGCGTGTATATCTAGCTAGGACCTGTGAATCATTAACCTTCCTCTTTCGATATATTTCAGGGAATATCGTAGGAGCATAACTCGGATTTTCTTCCTCGTCTGATTTTTTGTTTCCCATAAAATGTTCACTACAAATTGTGTCGTCAGGTTTGGGATACCATGGCGACCCATCAACACTAAAATAATAAAGACAATAATGAATATCACATAAAATATATAGCGCAAATAAAATTGATCATAATTTAAGGTTATTTCGCTTACTTATTTCTTTTTATGGCATCTATCCATTTATTTCTTTGATTTAATTTCCAGTCCAATGTAGGAAATATATACACAGACTATTTGTGCCCTTATTTTTGCAATTCACAACACAACAACATCTATTAATAGGCATTTAAAAAAATTTTTGTTTATTACGAACTCCGTGCAAATTGACTTTACTTTCCCGGATTGTTGCGTATTTCTGCCATGATAAGCGCTGCGATCGCTTCACTATACCCCCACCATGTACTTCGCACATAGCGAATACAGACTTTCTATGAATGTAAAGAAACACGTAGGCTGTCTGTTGTGGATCGTAACTCATCACATCAGTTACTTCTCATCTCGTCAGTAAGTACTTGACATGGTTTTGAAGTGAAACTTCTTTACGCACGCTTGACTTGAATGCGTTACGCGTTACGAAAAGTGTGTTCGGGCGAGGCTCGGTTCGGTAGTTGAATGGGGAATATAAGCAAGAGAAAGTAGTGCGTGAGCACATTTTCTTTCTTTCTTTCTCTTATAGGAAGTAAATGAAATATGTAAATACATATGTATACATACAGATGGAGCTAAAGAAGTTTCACTTCAGTCGTGTTGTCATAAGCACACTCGTTTTTTTAAAACCATGAATTGTTTGAAACTATGTAGTTTAAACTCCATAAACAGTGGATTTTTATTTTGCTATAAATTTTAAACGAATTTGAAGTAAATAATGTTGTTGGATAATAATTACAATTACTTTATGGAGATAGAATACAGTACACTCAGATTACATAACCTTTTGTTCTGTAATCTTAGACAGCACAGTAAAGTTTGCATAAAAGTGTGCTAACTCACTTAATAATTGTAACACTCGTACTACACAATTATATTTGGATAAACAAAGAATTAACGAATTTGTTCACCAACATCATTACATAAATAACAGCATTTTTGAATGACCATTAAACATAACAAGGTATGCATAACACTAACAAGTTTTTATTCAAAATAATAGAGGTACTAATCGTAACTCGCATCTTAATGAATCGTTAAGTTTGGGACTTACAACAATTTTTTTCATGCCGGCACTTCTCTTGACTATTCGGGTTTTCTATTTGTGTACTTGACATCAGTATGTCTTTTTGATTCCTTATAAACGATAAGGACAGACTGTTGTCAAGTTTACGAATAGCAAATACGCATAGCCAAGTGAAGTGCGGCATCAAATATCGTTCTTTTGAAATACATATGTTTGCGCTTCACACGAAGTTCATGCCATCGCTTTTTAGGTGGACTTTGAATAGTGTGTTGTATTTGGCTTCTTCGAGTATTTAGGCAGATAGTTTGCTTGTAGACCAGGCATTTGAAATAGACACGATGGAAAAAAACGTGGTCACGTGCTGTTTAAATCGACAGCTTTATCTTTACTTTCCAAGTTCATTTGCAAGTTTATTATAGTTAGTTATTATTTACTTTACCAAAATGTTTATTTATATAGTTTATTATACTTTACCAAAAATGAATGTCTGTGTTGCTCCAACATTAGTTGATGAACAACTATGTGATTAAAAAAGTGGTACAGTAATTGCCAATACCAATTATCATTAGGTATTTGCTGTTTCTTTAACTATAATCATGGGTTGACAGACTAGATTTTTTTTCTCTATTTACACTTATCTGCGAAATGAATTCAACAGCTGACGCATTCTATGTATATTCGTGCCCAGTGCACCATTTAAATACAATGTAATTCCAGCCAATCTGTTAAAGTAGAAATTTTTCTCTACCAGTTTTGTCCCTATATTACCTTGAGGACTATAATAACCCTTTTTGTTCCCTCGTTTAGTATTTGGGCTATAACATTTTGTTTATAAACCTATAGATGATCCGGTGGAGTCTAGTTGGAACCATATCGCGACTTTATCCGGGTCGGACTTCGATCTCGCCGCTCACGGGGAGCACCAGGACATCGCCGACCTGTCGCGACATGTCATCGCCGCCAACGCTACGGATGGCTCCGCCGGTCCTGCGCCTGCGCACGTATAAACTAACGTCTCAGGAAATTTGCGCTTAGCAGTTCCAGCGCAAATTCGTCATATAAATGGTACTGAGGATACCCACGTTAAAGGACGAGCCCTTTCTGATCAACGAAATCCTTTACAAGTGCGTAATAAAATCGTCGCGCTACCGCGACAAGGCGAGATGGATGTAATAAAAACTATGTAACTCTAGGCTTCCCTATCGCATCGTCACTGTCATACATTTTCTATATTATTTAATTTAGGGACTTTACCAGACGGTACGACAGTCCCATTATACCCTAAACTTACTACTTAACTCAAGGGATTGATCGCACTATATTTGCATAGTTAAATAGGGAGAGCGGAGTCCATTCCATGAGTCTATGGGACAAGACATTCTTTCTTGGCCTGTCTCGGGATGTCTCGTGAGTTTTGATGCCTCAAGTTAGCCACAATCGTCTCGTTTATCTTTCCATACAATAAGGTTGAAAATGTATCGAACAAATACATCAGTTTTTTATAAATGTAAAAAAATTGAGGCGATAATAGTTATTAATAGTACATAAACTTGTACTAGGCACAAAGTATTTATGTACGATATTTATAAACAATCCTAATCATATATGGTTTAATTAAACGATTACAGTTTTAGATATTAAGTGTTCATTATTTATTCCATTGCTCGATTATCGTCTCGACGTATGATGATTTTTGAAATCATAGTTAATTTATACTTATTTAAAAATAATAAAAATATGATAAAACGCTATTTCAATGAGAATATATAATAGCCTATAATAAAATTCATGTTTGCAGAAATGGCAACATTACTGCATTAGATTAAGTGCATATCTGAAGAAAGATTATAACAATTCATAGTCAACATTCTAGTTCTCTGACGAAGTTTGTTTTTTTACACAATATACAAATATATTGATTGAATATAGAGATAGATTTAAAAAGCAAAATCTTAATTAAATACAAAAGTTTACCCAGATTTTTAAAGCCGTTTCTGAAATACAGGAAATAAAGTTACTTATGTGTATTATATAATTATCATCGCTCATTTAGAGGAATAAAATTACCGTTTTAGCACTATATTTTTTGTATGTCGGCACTTCACTTGCCTATTCGTGTTTGCTATTTGTAAACTTGATATCAGTCTGTCCTTTTCATTTCTTATAAAGCGTGAAAAGGACAGACTGTTGTCAAGTTTACACATAGCAAATACGAGTATCCAACTGAAGTGTAGGCATCAACACTTCGACATTTTCCCAGAAACTAAATCCTAATAAAGTACTTAAAAAAGGAATTTTTGAATTTAAATCGCATATCATTCGACCATAGAGCAGATAACGGCAACTAACTTAATCTATCACTCAATATATTCATTAGCATGCTTTAATGTATAAATCGCGATGCTAAGCCGAATTCATATTATATCGTGGTCAGTTTTCACCAAAACTAAGAATTGATGTTACTATAAGTCAAATTGTTCACTGCTAATGAAATGTGTTCCTTATATTGCCTTATTGTTGTTATATCTACGCGTTTTTACTAAAACATCGTAAAACTGAAGTCGTCTCATTTCATTTAGAACTTAGGATTTAATGTTTAAACAAAACTAAACTATATCGTAAGTGCAATAAGGCTAATATTTAATATTTTCACATCTCATCATCATCATCACATCTGTGTCTATCGAACTAATATTAAGATTAAGAATCTCATATTATATACTTTTGATGTATTTAACACCAAATTGAACTACATATTTTAATGAGATTATTATTTATTGATAATTAATAAAGAATTAGTAAAATATCTGATAATTATAAGCTTTACTGATCCAGAGCCGCACTTAAAGTCGTGTTTAATACAAATGATGTGGTGAGACCACATACTCGATATTTGCATCTCTGTTATAGGTTAGTATAGCTAAAACTGTAATCGGCTCCCTGCAATTTCCTTTTGGCTATGTATCTATTCTTCTCGACTTTTATAGGTATCTATAATACTATATATACAGTGCAGAACTTTTTTAAAAATTTAGTAGAAAGCAACAGTTTTTGAAAAACTTTTCTGATTATAAGAAGTATATGGTTACATATTTTATAACTTGGGAGTTTTAGAATAAAATTATTTGAATGCGTCTAATAGTAAAATTGCTAGCTTATTGATTTTGGTGCAATGATATGTAAAAAGTACGTAAAACGTTTTATAGTTATAACAACGTTGGTTATTAAAATATTTGGTTTGGTTTGGTTGGTGTTGTAAAATATTTATAATGTTTTACGAGTACAATGCATTACCCCATGATGTTGCATGAAATTTATTGTTTCATAGAGATTGGCTTTTCCTGTATGTATGTGTGAGAAATGTTTGGTTTATTGATTGTAAATGGCTGTACTTAGAGACGTCAGTTGTTTCTAATGCCTTGATCACACTTACCGAATAAACGGGCGTGACAGTAAAATGTTTCTCGGCCGAGACTGTGTTTACATGTACCGAGTACTCGGCCGAGAGCAATGTCTCGCTCGTTTGCTCGGTACGTGTGATCAAGGCATAAGGCTTTGGAGATACCTAATTCGTTATCCGTCATCGGCCAAACATGGCCGATCAAATCAAACGTATGGAAAAGAATAGACTACTAATACTACAATCACCATCGTCCGATGATAATCTCTCTTCTTTGATTCTTCCGTTTTTTAGCTCTGTATGTTCTTTCCGGTTGACTGGTAGAGAATGCTATATTGGCATTAAGTCCGCCATTTGCAGTGTAAAGGCAATAAAGATTAAATAAATAAATAAATAAAATGATGCCCGTCCGAATCCATACATTTTGACGTTTGATTTAATCAGTCGATGACGCCTAAGCATAGTTCGGCCGATAACGGATTACTTTTATCCGAAGTCTTAAGCCGTTGATGCTGCCAGTTATTTGTGATATTCATTAATGAATGAGATAACACTTACGAAGCATTAAATCCATGTCTCTAAGTGCATTCTGATTCTTTCAATTTCGTCGATTACTAAAAATGCTATTTAAGTAGTACGCGATTACTTTCAACTTTTTGGATTATCAGAAAACTGACTTTGCTATTGGTACTGGTTGGTATGAAAAATTAATTTATTTTTTTGGGTTCTTAAACACAGCTGACAATAAAACTATCTTTGTATGTGCTATGTGTTATTAGTTGTATTCGCGTTATGGTTGATTGTGATATATTCTTTTACGTAAGTAAATGGTGCTTTTTTATTACAAAGCTTTATATTATAATCCTAAATACGTTTGGCTGTTTTGTATTTCATAGATAATTTAATACTAGTCATGTAAGTTTGTCATGTTTATTTCTTTATACCAAACATTTGCACAGAATCTCACTGTGTTTTCTATTTTCTACTACGAAATGCTTAAGCATTTAGAATCTTTAAATACCAAAAAGTTATAGAAATGAAGACGCATGAACATGGCGTGATTATAATTTAATACTAGTGAAAAATGCTTAATACATGAAGAAATTGTATTTTTTAAAATATATTTATTGGAATGAGTGTTGTTAAATAACCTCGATAACTTTTTAAACCAATTTTACACTAATATTATCATGTTTATACTTATTTGAAATTGTGCAATTTTTTTATTGTTCATCAATTAATTTTATAAATCAGTTTTGGTATTTTATACGGCGTTGATTGTTTTTTATGTTTCTTGGCGTCGCTGTCTTCTTCAGATTCAGTGCTTACAAAACTTACGCTTTGTTGTTACAGAGGTTTGTAAGAGTGTTTTATTTAATAATTAGTAGGTATGCTTGGAAAACTAAAAGACAAATATTTTTATTTAACTTTTAATAGTCACCCCAAACACTTTTTTTTTAAAAGCTCAAAAGATGGTGTAGTTTTTAATTCACTTAATGAGTTTTGGTTAATTAACTAATTTTAACTGGCTAAAGCATACGTACCTAAGTGATAAAAGTTACCAAGATTCATTAGAAATATCTAGCGAGTCGTGTTTAGATTATATATATGCAACACAGGCAAAGACGGGAAAATATTGTCTAAACTTTTATTTTAGATACCTATGTTTGTTGACGAACTGTGGCAATATTGCTAGGAACTACTGCAATCACGGTATAGACAAGAGAACAGACAGATGTATAAAAAAAACATTAGTTTTCCTAGTTTTTACGCTGAGTAGGCACGAACAATAGAGCATAGATTGATTGTCACAAATGTGTATAAAATGTTTGTTGTGTGTTCAAAATTGTCGCCCAAGTTGATAAAAAATATTAAAGATAGGTAGGTATACTAATACCTCTGATAGCTTCTTTCCGGATATTTTATTTTATGTGAATTCTAAGATATGTATGTTTGCTGTTTAAAGCGTGTCACCTAATTAATACCCGAACGCTGTAGCTGATGGGTCTCTCGCCTTAATTTGTCACTTGAGTAAACGTGTTTTTTTTTTGAGTATTTCCTCTGTAATATGATAAAGCCGTCCCGATGACAATAATTGTTAAAATAATTTCACATCAATGTAAGTGGTTATTATTAAATAAATAAAATTACATTTGTACGCTGCGTTTTCCACTAGATGGCGCTATCAAAGGCAATGTAAACTTCAGGATTAAAACCCAAACTTTACCCAGTAATAATGCGTTCAGGTTAGCAATCTGTACAAAGATAGTTGAAGCTTTTATTTTATAGAACTTAGAACCAGTCAGCCTAGATTGGCAAGTAGGAGACCCATTGAAAAACAACAGGCGTTTAGCACTGGTTTTGAAAAAGACTTAATTATGTCGAAACTCTTTCTTTTGTAACATAGGAAACATGACCATTAATTATGGGCGATAGTTCTGAACCATGCTATGTTTTTAGAAATTATAATATTGTTGCTTACTGTTTGAACGTCTGAGCTAAATATATTTGTGAGGTGGAATGAAAATATAGGTATAGTTCAAGGAATTAACAACCAAAAATGACAATTCGCCAATCTCTTTGAATGTGCCTATTATATAATTAAATGTTACTTCTAATATGTAAGTTTTTGTATGGGGCTTGTGTTTATGGCCTTACGTTCAAAAGGTAGAGAAAAGAGATTGTTTAATGTTGAAAGCTTTGAGTGTCTGTTAACTAAAAAATTGTTCGTCGGTAGGAACAACGTAAATTAGACAACGTTATTTGTACTTTTGTGAGATGCTTCTATTTGTGAAGTTTATATACCTAATTATATATAAAATTAAAATCCATGTTTGTTTTATTTTGTCGCACGATAATACTCGTATATTAATCAATATATTATATCGTAGGATGATATATGAGAAGTCGAATTTTCGCGGAAATCCTAGGGGTCTTGCGAACACACGGATAAATTAGAAAATAGGACTAACATTGCTCAAGCTTACTGTTAACGAATTTTTTCTTGGTCACAATTGGCATAACCCTAGAACTCAAAAACTCAAGAATATTTATAATAAACAAAGGATTATTTTCGCTAGGTTACTAACGCAACTCGTGTTTTCGCAAAAATCCTATTATTTTTTCAGTAAGATTGATAAATGCCGACGCCATTGTCTAATCATCCACGTTTGAGCTTGATACATAGAGATTACCGCGAAAATTCGATTTATAAAATAATCTTTTGACATTTCTAAAAAAAATATGGTTCTGTGAAGATTACGCCTGACCATATTTTAATGTTTAAATTATGGTATTTTCCAAATTTTTGAAAACTGCTTATATTTAAAGAAAGGGTCAAACCACTTAACAGAAAAGTAAAAATATATTAATTAATGCAATATAATTATTTTTTATTCATATCTATATATATATATATAAAACTCAAAGGTGACTACTGTCTGACTGACATATATAGTGATCTATCAACGCACAGCCCAAACCACTTGACGGATCGGGCTGAAATTTGGCATGCAGGTAGATGTCATGACGTAGGCATCCGTTATGAAAGGATTTTGATCAATTCAACCCCCAAGGGGATAAAATAGGGAATGAAAGTTTGTATGAAACTTTGTCAATTTTAAACCGATCAGGCTAAGACTTTGCATGCAGGTATAAGAAGAATCATAGATGAATGTCATTGTGTATAATACAAGCCTGAGAACAAAAACTGTAGTCTATACTTCAGCTCTACACCAAAGCGAAGCGAGGGCGGGCCGCTAGTATATGCATAAATGCATAAATATAATTTATTTTTATTTTTCTTTTAAATCGTTTGTCCCAATCTTTAAATATACACAGTTTTCAAAAATTAAGAAAGTACCCTATTATTATTTGTCTTCATATTGGAAAAAGTAACCCGTTTTTTAATAGCCCACATCTATTTCTGTTTCCCTGCATATGGGCAAGTTGATTTTCTATGTTTGTTGTTAATGACTGTTTCCAAGGACGCCATAAACAGCTGCAAATGCTAGGCATTCACACTACAGCTCACGTCAGCCAATAGGTGGTTTTATTTGACCCGGCAGCATAGCAACGGAGGTGAGGAGCTTGACGTTCTGACGCGATCCTTCATAAAATTTTGACTCAAGGAATGTGTTTATGTGTTGTGTTTATTTTTCATCTTTGTTTCAAATGCCTTTTTAATAGTTTAGTGTACTATTTGTTGGTTTTGACGCAATTTCTACGCGCGTATCGACAATCTTAATACCTGGCAATAATACATAACACAACCCCGGTTTTATAGGTAACTGTGGATTAAAAATACAAATTGGCAGGTCTCATAAATCCCCTGCCTCTGTGCAACCAACTACTTTGGCAAATATCTTGGTAATGTCAAAAACTCATTTCCCGTCTTAAAAAGAACCCCCGTTCTGCACGGCCTTCAGTCGCTGTTTCCTTATCACAATGCATCGAGCATGTATTAAGAGTAAACACGTCTGAGAGCTGGGTAGAACTCATTACATTTTCCTTTTCTCGTTCCTCCCTCCGCCTCTAAATTCTAATAAATCTGTTAAGCTAATAGAGTCTAAAATAAGCGAAGGCGATCTCCAAAGAGCCGCCAACCTTTTGTTTAGTAATGATGTTGCCGCCAACTGCTACGAGACCCTTAGTGCTCTTAAAGATAAGCACCCACCTCCAGCACCGAAGCAATTCAAAATGCTCATTTAATAAGCAAAGAAACTGACATCTCGGCTGCAATATTCTCCTACAAATGTGGCTCTGCCAGTGGTCTAGATGGGCTGTCACCTCAACATTTTAAAGACCTTATTTTCGTCTCAGTCGGTGACGCTGGCAGAGCCTTATTACATAATATCACCCTTTTGGTTAGCTCTGTAGCTGTTGGCTCCACCTTTCGCCGTATAGCATCCAAAATTTGCTGTCACCACATTTTACCGACTGTTTCAGCTAAATTCCAACCAGTTTTGCCGTCAAGGGTGGTTGTAAAGCAGCTGTTCACGATATTCGCACCTAGCTGTCGCTTGATGCAGCGGAGGTAGTACTGCAGAATGTCTTCAACTCCGCGGATAGAGGTGCCTTGCTTTCGGCAATTCAACAAAAACTCCTGGAATTATAATTATCTTTGGCAATGCTACAGCAAACCAACGCCACCGGCTAACTGGGCATCCCGGATCCGAGTGTCTGGAATCCTGTGGTTCGTATGTGTAAAAACCGAAATCATAAAAAATGTGCCGTGTCGCGATCCGATACAGTAAGTGTTTTGCGTCGAGAACAGTTTCGAGTGAATAGTGAGAATGTGAACAGTAGTACGGGTATCGAACGCAATAAAAGACTTCGTCGGAGGGTAGACCGATTTACCAATAACAGTAACCTACCTGCAACTACTTCAGTTACTCTATGATCATGGCGCTTGCAATAGTGTCGAAATATCGGAAACTAGTTAAAAACAAGGTACGTGGTAACAATCCTGTAAATAACTTAAATTACTATAATGCTTGTGACCATGAAAGTTCAAAACAATATATTACACCGTTAGTCTTTATCTATTACTCATAAGTATTATAATGAGGTTAGATTTCATTGTTTTTTTGTATTGAATAGGATCCGAAACTACTGGACCGAATTAAAAAAATCCCTCATATTTATAATTTTCATTATCCGTGATAAACATGGACTTTAAAATATTTTCAAAAAAGGGTTCCGTATGAAAACTTCGATAATGTAACCCAACGTGTGTAAAATACCAAAAAAATACCTTATTTCGCGTACGCTGCGGAATTCATTGACAATAGAGCAAAGTGATGTACGAAAGCTTTATATAAGACATCAATATCTACAATAAAGTTCGCGATACCATATGTCCAACTATTACAGTTGTGTCACAGCCAAAAATCCACTGTGGTTTCACCCGCGTTAATTTGAGGAAAAAGGTTATAGTGAGTCAAAATTAAAAGATGGGCATATGCTATCGGAGACTTTTTTATAGCACTTTAAAAGGGGAACAATTCCGTCATACATGATTTTTGGGTAACTTTAACCGTTTATTGAGCGAACGCAACGGAAGCTCACAAATGGAATAATTTTACCAGCTTTTGTAACATTTTTCATCGATGCTCCGCTCCTACTGGTCATCGCGTGATGTAATATGCCTTTTAGCCTTCTTCGATAAATGCAGTATCCAACACAAAAGTATTTTTACAAATCGGAACAGCAGAGCAATGGTGTATTCGGTACAACAGGTTTTAAACTACTCAACGAAAACTTTACTTTTAATGGAAGGTTTCTAATTATATGAAGAAATTCATTGTGTATAATACAAGACTGAGAACAAAAACTATAGTCTACACTACAGCTCTACACCGAAATGAAACGAGGACGGTCCACCAGTATTCAATAAAGTAGTATTTGAAAACCAGTTTTTACAGAGTTAATCATGAAAAATAGAAAGAAAAAGTGGTTTTGTCTTGTTGAAAAATAGTTATTTATTATACAAGAGTGGAAAGTTCCTTTTTAACCGCGTGCTCGATTTGGATGACCGAGCAAGCGAAGGATTCTAAAGTTGAATCACGAGCGCAGCGAGTGATTCTAAATTAGAATCCTGAGCGTCAGCGAGGGAAACAAACGAGCACAAGGTGAAAAATCTTTCCACTCGAGTGCAATACGTAACTTTTCATCCCACCTCAGCGAGGAAATGACAAAATGAAAAAGAAAACAATTTATAATGACAAAATATTTTTATTTCAATTAAAACACATTAAGATAATCTATAAATTGAAGAAAATAATAAGAAGTAGAAAATAATTAAGAAATATTAAATGTAACGTTGCTACAGTTACTTATGTTAAGTTTCATATTTTTGTTAGGTAATGTTATGTTGGTGTTTGTGAATTGTGCGCTGTTTTGTGGTAAACTACTCGTATCAGTAATTTTAAATAGTTGTGCCGATTCATTGGATTCTATTGGCGTAAATGTTGGCGAGAGAGGGCTATTGTTTCCAATCTTATGGGGGCTCATTTTAGATGTAGAAGGGCGAGACCAAGAATCTGACAGAGGTTCTTTCAGCGTTATGGCCTCCACGATACTATTACAAATTTTTGATTTACTTTGGATTGAATCCTCTATGTATCCCTCTACAACCGAATTAGACTTCCAGCCTCCATGGCGCTTAAGCGATAGAAGATCAGCCCCTGATTCGGCCAAAAGTGTGGCTGAGGTTCTTCTAAAACAGTGACCGGTGTATAACGGGGGTTCTAAAAGTCCGAGAAAAGTTGCTATTTCTCGTGGAATACTGCCAATTTTATTCTGACCCATAGGTTGTCGGATACACTTTCCGTTGCGATATTGTAGAAAAAATCGTTCAATTGGGGTGTTAGAAGGACGTAAAGCTTGATATTTCTGAACAATGTTTACATATTCCTTGCGAATAACGAAGTTGCGGTCTTTTTTTGTCTTGGTATTTAGTACATTAATTAATAGCAATTCATCAGAATTATGAGAATATTTTGATACGTTATTGACATTAAGTAGTGTAAGTTCATTTGTTCGACATGCTCCGGTTATACCAATAATAAGAACAACCTGTAACAAAAGAAGTATTTATAATCGTAAATAAATTAATCAAATTAAAAATATTGTAAGTACTATGTACAATTTTATCAACAACAAAAAATTACACGTATTGACTTACTTTTGCCGCTAAATATACGGAATCAGGTGCTTCATTAATAAACTTTGCAATTTCAGATGCTGTGAAAACCTTCGATTTTTTTGGTTTATAACCAGATGAGGCTCTTTTTAAAAATGCCACTAATTTATGATAGGTGTCGATATGAACGTCTTTCTTCATCTTAATTGTTAATTTTAGCATTGAATACGTACTCCATAGCGTGCTTGCTTTCTTGGTCTCAGATAATTCTATAAAATATGCCAGCAAAACGTTTTCGGAGAAAGTTTTTGCTCCTTTAGCTAGTCGCCACATGTTAAATATATCGTACTGTTTCAAATACTTCTCTCGTGATTGCTGAGGGAGAAGGCTCATTTGCGCATTATTAACTGTTTCAGTTAACTCAGTTGGCGTTAGATAAACTTCATCGTCGCTAATGTCACTCATTTTAGTTGATTTTTTTGTACAGTTTTTAGGTTATGTTAATTATATTAAGCAATAAAACGTGAAAAACTAGAATGGCGCGAAGCACGCAAATAAAACAAAGAAACCAAGAAGGTTCCAAATTTAAATTTTTTCACAATTTAAAAAGTTCTAATCATAAATTTGGCACCATAGAGGTTACATTAAATAGGTTTAATGACGTTTTGAATTTACAATTATATTGAGTACTCATTATATGTGATGTTCTAAATTCAAATCTACTTTGCCGCTCAAGCGAATAAAATAGAATTTTCCAGCCAGATTTCGAAGCGCAAAATTACACTTTCCGAGGTGGTGGGATGAAAATAACGTTTCCACTCGCGAAAAAGTTAAAAAGTATTTATTGCCTATTTGTAAAATCTATATGAAACAAAAGTTTCTTAGAACTAGCCCGTTTATACCAAGAAAGGTATACCTAACACGACCGATCAAATGAAACCTCGCAGGTTAATGAAATCCGTCAAGCCGTTCAGTCTGAAGGACGCAACTAAGTGAGGCGGGTCGTTGCGTTCCCTACAATATGGTTGAGCGAAACGATGGCTGGTTCATGCGTCATGCTCGTGAACGGGTGCTGCCAGCGGAGATGAGTCTGCTCTATACTACTTTATTATTATTATAATGATAATTAATTATTTAATTTAAATTTTATTTGTAATTGTATTTATACTCTATGGCACAGCAATCAAAATCAAAATTTAGGTGAACATTTATTATTTCTGAGATAAAGATTTAATGGTGGTGTGGATTCTGGCATGGTTCTCTAGACCTGAACTTCGGTTTTGCAGCGGTGTATCCTTGTCATTCTCTATACAGAGTGAAGGGGGGGCACTGATGTTGGGTTTGGTTTTGGGTTTGGAGGGTAGTGGCAGAGTCGACACTAGTGTTTAGGTAATCACATGTATGTGTCCTACTGTTGTGTTTATAGTTTTTTATAGTAATGTACACTGGTACTTAATTTTTTTTCCCTATTTTGCTATCTAGTATCCATATGTGGTTATGAGTAGTCATGCCCTCTTAAAAATCTCTTCGGCGGTGTCGTGTGAGACGGGTCGTTACGTTCCCTAAAAAATGGTTGAGCGAAGCGATGGCTGGTTCATGCGTCATGCTCGTGAACGGGTGCTGCCAGCGGAGATGAGTCTGCTCTTGCTACATTGGGTACTATTAATCGTTGTATTTAACTTTAATGGTACATTTGTTTTTATGCCTAAACTAGGAACTAGGACACGGCATTCTAACTTTAATAGGACACGGCATTCCTAAACTTTTTTCATTTGTAAATCTGTTTTTTATATTTTTTATTTTATAGTCATAATTGTTTTATCATTTACATTTGTAATGGAAAGTGACTTCATGAGCTATCTCATATTGAAGTCATTTTTCAAATTGACGACTCTGTATATAATACAGGGAGAAAAAAATAGCCCTTGCTGAGTTTCTTGTCGGTTCTTCTCAGTACAAGGTCTCCCGCCGTAGATTTGCGAACCGATGGCGTAGCTTTTCGACATTCACAAGTGCTTGTAACAGCCTAGACTGAATAAACGATATTGAATTTTGAATTATTTGAATTTTTAAGTTATATTCAGGTATAAAACTTCCTTGGTCTATCCATTTCCAGCAACCTGAAAAAAAAACTGAGTACATTTGTCGCGAACTATGTTTATTTTCGCGATTTAATGTCCAAGTTCCGTATTAATTTTAATTAAACGTGCAAGTGCAAGGTAGACGAATAAGTGTAGAGTAAGAAAGTTGGTATGTGTGTACTTATATTATCAATTTGTAACCTAAAACCTGTCCTCATTGCCCAGCTACAGTGGCGGGGCAAGACCTAAATTTGATGTGGGCAAGACAGATTTCGCGAGGCCCTGTTCTGTGGCGAAATGAAGACTGATTTTATAAGATAATAAAAAAAAAGAAATTCGCTTTTATGCAATGCATAAAAATTTTTGAGGCGCGAGGCCCCTTGTACCGCGGGGCCATAGGCGGTGGCCCACGTCGCCCACGCCTTACGCCGCCTCTGCCCAGCTACTTCTACTTCTGTCATCTTCAGATATATAACAGTAGCTGACGGACCAGGCGGGACAAAGTCCCTTAGATGATCTCCTCCTCTCCCCTTACAACCACCCTTTGCCTACGAAACGCAGCAGTGTTAGTTAAAAGTGTTTCTTAGTAACTAATAATCTCTTACCCGATATCTTGTAGGGTTTCTTACCCTTCTGCTCATTGTATAAAACCTTTGTTGTTGTCACTTACATACTCTCACTAAAAACACTAGTTTTGTTCCGTCCTTGCAGTTCCCTGTGCCCCCGCCGTATATACTTTTTCTTTCCCGCTTTGTATCTCTGTGTCTCTCGCGCACACTTAGGCCCGTATTATAGAAAGATTCTCAGTGATTGATCTAGTCTTGAGCATAGTTAGAAAAGGATGTCCCTATATATAGCACATGGCGATATCCCTTTCTAACTGTACTCAAGTAAAGATCAACACTTAGTTGTCATTCTGTAATACGGGCCTTAGTGTTGCCAATACTTATTATGAATTACCAATAACATTCGCTATTCGCGACAACATTAATAACATTAAAGTAGACGGTAAGTTGACCCTACAGCAAAATTTCGGTGCTAATTGATTCTGTTTGGTAGAATTGCTAAGGAAAACAGTGCATTGACTGGACTACAGGTATCTTCTTATATTTAGTTAGAAGTGACGAGTCAACCGACAGCTCAATGAGAGTTAATCACAGTCGCCCATCGATACACATCCTCAGCAGCACAACAAGCTATTTTCAATGTTTTCGTATTTCGTATCGGTCCAAAAACTCCGTTCGCGACTGTAGTTTAATATTTTTTCAGATTCCGTATTGGGTAGGTACGGACAGATCCGTTTTGTAATATGGTGGTCGATGTTAAGCCCGATCCGGATTGAATAACGGAAGTAAGTTACGTAAAATAAAGTACGTAGGTACTTAATAATAACAATTTATTATAGCAAAATTAGTTGTTAATTTAACATCGTTTTATATTGCAATTATGGAAAATACCTTTGACAAAGATTACGAATAGGTAATCCCTCTCTTCATTTGTTAATGTTGCTGCCAAACTCTTACCTATTTAGAATTCGAGAGGATTACATTAAAATATTGTGAAAGGTAATAAGGATTTAATTACTTAGCGAGCAAACCTACTTGTATACCTAGATAATAATCAGGTCGGAAACGATGAATATCGAGGCGGCTTAGCAGTTTTAATCGCACGGCTCTTCTTACGCACCGTCTGGTTTCTGTCGACGAGAACAGTAATGAAATAAGGAGGACTTAAGCCTGTTTTAAGAATCTCCTGTTCCTTGAAATTGATCATAATTATCATAAAAAAGAATGTCAGACATCTGTCAGAAAACAGCTTAGGTACCGAATTTTCCTTAGGCATACTTTTTTTTACGGTATAACGATTTTACACGCATAGGTAGGTACTATGCTCAAAATGCAGCGTCACTTTTAACACCCCGTAACTTTATAAACAGCATCTCATTTCTATAAATATGTTTGTGTTTGTTCGTGTGATGGATGATGCGTGGGTCGTTGCACGCACCGCTTCTATGTAAACAGAAAAATGATGCTTCGAAAATGAGCCCTCGATTCACAAACATGACTGAAGTCAGGGGTGTATTTCTGCGTTGTCCTCAAGCTAAAAAATGACAAAACCATATTTTGAGATATGGCCAAAAAACGGCGCGGAAATTTTAAATTATTGCTATTTTGTAACCAGACAGAGACGGATTTTTAGACTTAAACTATAGAAGACACAAATACTTGTTAAACCTACGTAAAAAAACCACAGACTTGTGTTTTGTAATTTTTGTCACTTCTTGCGTGCGCAGTGAACTTCCCTAATTTTGATGTTTTGTATGAGGTAGTAATTTGAATGAAATAATTTCAAAATTTGGACATTGATACAATTTATCATCTATATGAGGAGCTCGATAGCGCAGGTAGTTAGTTCGGCCTCCAATCGTGAAAGTTAACCATCTTTCGCAGCAGTCAGTATTAGATGGGTGACCAAAAACTTATTATCACGAGCTCCTCCGAGCATCGGAAGGCACGTTAAGCCGAGGTCCGTTTAAGGTCCAGGCTGCATCTGCAGTCGTTAGCACACACACCAATCTGCACTGGGTTCGCGTGGTGTGTAACGTCCCAATCTCCCTATTCCCTCCATGGGAAAGGTGATGATGGTGGTGTGATCATCTATATCGACATGTTAACATGGGTAAATTTTGGATGGTTAGGGTAAACACTCGATCACCTTGTATGATTCTAACTAACAGCAGCTACACTCAACAGCACATCATGGTATTCAAACCTACCGACTTTCTTCAAATTTATTTTAAAAAATCGCTTACAACCTACAAATTTTTTGCGTTGTAGAATTTCATATTGATTTTGTTAGAAATTAGTGTTATGATAATAATTTTTACTTGCTGTGCCCGATAGGGTCCAAAATCTGATCTGTAAATATTTTGAACACCTGTTGTAGGTTATTCAGGTGGTCACCCGTCGAGGGGAGATGCCTGGGTGCTCCCGGGCATCCCCCTGACCGCTAGAAGGAGGAGGAGGAACCCCTGCGGGGGGTAACGTGGAGAGTCATCCGGATCCCACGAAACCCGTTCCGGCAGGCGAGGGAGCACTGTTGGGTTTTTAGTGGGTAGGGCCCCCCCTTCATCCCGAACAGCCGCTGAGCCAAGTTGGCTCAGCGGGTGGGCGGGATTTGAGGGGAGGAGGAGTCCCACATAACCCCGTCTCTCACCCAGGGGCGGGGTATGCGTCACGCATTTTCCCAACATTAAAAAAAAAAAAGGTTATTCAGGTGGTTTGTTTATTGAGAACAGTTTTAACTGACTAGCTTCGGAAAAACGCTTGTTGTCTAGTAAGAACCAGTTTTAACTGATATTACATTTTGAGCATTAGTCAATTCTAGTTTCAACAAAGGCAATTAGTAAAAACGAGTTCTAACTAGGGAAAACGCGTTCTATCTAAAAACTGGATTTAACTGTAACATATATAATGTTAAGCTCAAGTTTGTTGCAACACCCTAAAAACGGGGTCATATACCACTCAATATTAACTATGTAAGACCTTATCACTACATAGTATAAAACAAAGTCGCTTTCTCTGTCCCTATGTCCCTTTGTATGCTTAAATCATTGAAACTACGTAACGGATTTTGATGCGGATTGATTTTTTTAATAGATAGAGTGATTCAAGAGGAAGGTTTATATGTATAATACATGCATAATATAGTAGAGAAACACTGATAATTTTAGAGGTTTTTAATGTAAGGTCGTAAATAAACACATTTTTTGCGCTTACATTGCAAACGCTGGCTGAACCACACGAGATAGATCAAAATAATGTACTACAGTATTGTACACCTTAAAAAGGTCTACAAAAAAGTCCGCGATGGTATATGTCTATCTCTTAAGGATAACCCACAATAACCAATTTTTATCCTATACTTTTTACGAGAAATAATAGCTTATTTACGAAGCGATTTTAAGCAATATAACATTCATCCTTATCCAATTAAGTAGCTTAAATACATTGTGCATTTAATATAGAACAATTTGGCCCTTTAACGCATATAATTTAAATGAATATTTTCGAAGATATTACAAATTTAAAATTCAGGGACATAGCGGTTCCGACACTACCGGGCTTGGCGGCGCGTGCCTATTGTAATTGGGTATTAGAAGAATGTCATTGTGTATAATACAAGCCTGAGAACAAAAACTATAGTCTACACTACAGCTTTACACCGAATCGAAGTGAGGGCGGGCCACTAGTAATAAATAATGTACAGGAGCAATGTGAAATAAATAAATGTTTGCACACGGACACTACATGGGCTAGAGACGCCGCTGAAGAAACACAATAGGGTATTTGACAAGTTTTAGGCAACGATGTTTATGGAGTCTGTAAAAAGGATATTCATTATTCTGTTGTGTATTTCAGTAAAAAAACCCGAAACAAAAGCTCCATTATCAAGTTGCCGTGAAAACGTTTCTCTGGACAATATGGCGTCTTACTAGTGCGTGACGTCACACGACTGATATTAAAACGTCAAACGATACCCCTGCCAATAATATTCAATCTAAACACAGATGCTAACAGTTGGCACTTTATTTTAAAACTGTCAAATACCCTATTGTGTGGCAAGACTATTATTCTCTTCTATATAGAATTTTGCCTCTACTGAGTTTGCAGTTCCTAAAAATATTTCGCTAAGGAACATTTTCCGCGGGTCTATAGCAATAAAGCGTTGTGAAAGGATAGCTAACTTAGCGCCGTATAAACGTTGGTTGGCCGGACGCCAAAACTTGGTGCTTACTTACAATAACCTCCATAAATTGTGTGAACCATATTGTATTGAAACATTATTAATATGTATAGAGGTGTCGATAAGGGTTCTCTTAACTTATAACTATATTTATTATAAGTCTCAACTTTTCATTCTGTAAAGAGAATGACAAGGAAATATTTGTTGTCAAATTTTGTTTTAAGTTTAGTTAGAGAATTATACCACGATCGACACCAATAATGTCTTCATAAAGTAATGACGGTTTATATCTTAAGTTAGATATCATTGGTTGTTTTGAATGACGAGTTTTCGATTCTTGCTCAAGTAGGAATGTGTGACAATGACATTTCGTACTCGCAAACTATTCGATATTGGTTCGTGCCAACGCTACCGTAGACAAAGAGTGACAACGCAAGTCTATTATAAAAAAAATAGCATGTCCATCCGTCAATTAGTCGCCCGGTAAGCGTTTGTCTCATGAACCGTGGGATGTAGCAGAGACGTAATATCTGTTGCCGTTACGGTAACAAGAATATATTAAAAAACCGACCAAGTTGGAGTCCGACTCGCGCATCGAGGGTTCCGTACATACCTTTAGGTATATAATAATTATTAAAAAAATAAAAAATATGTGATGTAACTTACTGCGCGCTCCGCACCCGCTACCGATCAAGCCACGCCCCGCGCAAATTATAATTATTACTTAATTAGGCACCTATTACAGATTTATTATTAGAAAATAATGATTCACGGTTTATGCATAACGTTTATGTTTATGAAATTAAATGTTTTTTTTTTATTTGAGTTGATTGAATGATAGGTAAATTGCGATTTGGAGAGGAGAACACTCTAGCCGCTCCCCTCCGACGTAGACGGGTGGGCCGAAGAAGGCAGGCAGCCGTGACTGCCGGTTTTCGTCGGTCCTAAGGTGGTCTGGGCGCGGCTTGGTCGCCGCGTGCCCTTGGTGCCGTTCGGCATAGGCCACCCCGTGCCCTTGGTGCCGTTCGGCATAGGCCACCCCGTCTGGAGATTGCCTAGTATCCTAGCGCAATCCCCCAGAGGCGTGTAGCCCGGTCCACTCGTTGGACCGGGCCGGCCCGGGAGCGGTCCAGTGTAGTTGCGCACACAGGTGCGCCGATCCTGAAACGCTCCCATATGGGCGTAGGAGGGTACCGGTGGGTTTTAGTGGGTAGGACCGGCGTTGTTCCGCGCCGGGGAGTCCCACACACGCCGCGCGCCCAGCCAGCGCGCGGTACCGTGCGTAAATGCATTTCCCATCGAAAAATAAAAGGTAAATTGCGATTTACGATTGATTACGTATTAAAAAAAACTACTTAATAGATCTCGTTCAAACCAATTTTCGGTGGAAATTTGTGCAATGCACTCCGGGACGCTAACACTGAATTTGACTTTTTTTTGACAGTTGGTCTCAACCATCAAGTCAGCATTATTATGTTATTGTGAAAGTCTGACGGATCAATGGTGCAATACTGGTAGCACTGACAATGAGGATAGTGATTGACATTAATTTTTGTTAATACATATTATTTTTATTTGAAACACTTACCCTATTTATTTATAATATATTAATATAATTGACGTTGTATGATTTGTTTTGACGACAATTTAAAATGTGTGTTACTGACAAATGTAAATGGGTGATAAATGTAATTGCTTTTTGTCGTTTTTATCACAATAAATAAAAAAAAAACAACGGATGGCACTCCGGGAGTGCCGGCAGAAGTGAAAACTTGAATATTAACGTTGTGCATTTTTGATATTTTGGAATGGTTAGGGAATAATTTTGCACGAATTGCTTTAATTATCAGTATAAAAGTACTATCATGTATAATACAATATTTATTTATTGCGCTATCGTACACAAACATGTCAATTTATATTACATTAAAAAAGTTTATCTCTCAGAAAAATCAACTTACATGAATCACATTTAAGCGCACCTAGCAACATCTATTGTAAAAAAATGCATTTTCTTCGCAATAAAGCTGCCACGTGCACGTCCTAGATAGAGACTATTATTATAATACGATAAAATAAAATATTACTATGTTTCGTCCATCAATATATTGAAAGTCAACAATTTATTGTGTTTCATGATGCGATCAGCCCACGTGTTTAACCTGACGTGAGTTTAACATTTTTTACCCATACAAATAAAAAGTGTACAACGCCGCTAAAGAAATTTTCACTTCAAAAACCACAGCCTGATTTAGAGCGTTGACCGCTCTAGGCTAATTATGAATATGCGCCCCCCTGTCTGTCCTATCCCACCATTTAATTCACATAAAGGTGCAGCTGATAAAATTAAGAGTATAAAAGGTAGCTTAACCTGAAATCATTGAATAAAGCTGTCAGGAATAGATCACAGCCGATTATTTTTGAGAACAAAAAATTCGGAACAGGATGAAACCCATATCAAAATTAAGAGAATTCGTTGATAAAAAGAGGAAAAATCAATTACAGGCGATTTGAGGTGAGGTGACCTTTAACCTTTTAAGTGCGGCTGTCGAACCAGTCCGACAAAAAAATATCTCTCTCAACGCCGGCTACCGCACCAGTACGACAAGACTAGTTGTACTAGTTTAGACCTTATAATTGAAACAAATAATATCAGAATGGTTTGTGTCGTATGTCAAATGAATGAGAAAGAACCAACCTATTCATTCAAAGATTTACAGTCTACAAGAACAATACTCATTCATGTGACCACCATTTAAAAATATTCGTGCTCCTCCTCTCCTGTGCTGTTGACGTACGAGTACTTTTCAGTGTGTTTTGTTTGTGAAATCCTACAAAGAAGTTAAAAAATGGGTAAGTTATCAATTCTTTATACATTTTTTTTATATTTAAAAAAAACCGTGTACTAATCCATGCTTTAGTTTTTGAATAAATCGAAGACAAACAAAAACAACCTAAAATTTTTTCCTACTATCCATTTTTCATGATTTTTTTTCTATTTTATTACTTTATTATTTTATCCTAGTTTTAATTCAAACTTACAGCCAATTTACGAAAGAAGTTAGATTTTACAAAACATTTGTACTTATAAAGATACTTTCACAATAAAATTCAAATATTATAGGCAAACCGCAAAATGTTCGCAAGACGCACGCACACATGCATAACATGACGTTTAGGTGTGTGCGTGAATTGCTCCGGCTATTGAACAAGGGTGTTCTTTTTATCTACTGTTTTGAAGGAAGTGTTTGTTCTGATTTGAAGATAATTATTTATTGAGATTTTATGTTCAACTATGAACGTACTTAGGTACCTATATTTTTTAGCATATGTTAGGTGATTAGATTTGTCCAGTAGTGATGCTGTAGCATCGATAGGTATTAATTTTTTCTGAGTGTCGTTCTTACAATTATGAATCTGTTTTCAATTTCATAAAGTTTATCGAAAAATGAAGAATCAATTTTATAAATTCTTTTTTTTTTATATAAAAGGTAGATTCCGGCAAGTTAAAATCACTCATAATTGCGTTTCTCGGCTTGGTTTACAATTTTAAGTTTATCATTCAACAAAATCACTTTAATTTTTCGTTTTAACATTTTGAGGGAACAACGTAAACCGCAGGTAGGGCACAAGCGCACATGTGCGCTGCAGCCATTGTCGTTTTAGATGGAATTACAAACAATTCCATCGAAAACAATGACGCTTTGGCTTTCTTTGTTTACAAAAAAGGATATGGTTTGGCTTGAACTTTGAGTTGCGAGTTTTGAGATGTGTATTGAAATATTATTGTAAATAGTCTCGATGGCGCAAGTGTTATTTAGCGCGTTCGGCTGCCATCGTTAAAGTTAAACAACTTTCGCAGTGGTCGGTCATTGGATGGGTGACCAAAAAATTATTTATATTATAATTTAAGTTGTTGTTTTTATATTTCTATAAGTTGAAATATATAATTATGTTTATTATTATTCAGATAAGTACATACATACCTAACACTAGAAGAAAATTTAATATAATAAGTACGTTAACATTAATTATGAATATATTATTATTTTGTAAACCTCAGTTTTATTTTTAAACTTCACTAATCTTACTTTGGAACCCGCTGTATACGCTCTTGTACGTACACAGCGGAAGGTCGACTTTAGACGTAAAACTTGAGTAATAAGTAGCCACTTAGAGAATTTTTATTTATTGATTTTGTTTGATAAAACATAATGAAACGCATATAAATAGAATGCTCATTTATTGAAGTTTTTTTAACTGTAAATAAAAAGGCATTGTATGGTAATTTCAGAAAAAACTGTGCACAAAACAATGCTCATAACTTTTTGCGTGAGTTTGATATCTGATCTTGAAAACTTGGTAATTACTGTTATATTATTTGCTAATACGATACAGTTTGGTCGTGATATTCAATATATGTAAATTACTGATATTTCAAACGAAAATTTGCTAAGTTATACCTTATAATTATGACACAGTATAATTTCGAAAAACCGGGATCAACCCGCGCGAATTGCTTCCGTGGTGAAATTTTAGCGCTTTTTCAAACTCCAAAAAGTTGTAGTTTTATATTTACAATATTTATAAAAATTACCAATTTGTTTAGGGATTTTATGTTTAATCTTATAAAAATATGTTTTTTTGGTAAAATTAACATTTGGTAGCTAATATATTCCATCTTTACTACAAAGTAGTTAATTTTTCAATTCTTCTAAGAACAAGCTCATGTTTCCGCTCCAAATATAAACAAAACGTGTTTATTTTGTGTTAGTCAGCTAGTTCATTTCATTATCTTTCTGATAATATAAGCATTGCCGAGCTTTGTTAAGTCTAAGTCGTAAAAAATACGATAAGATCGAGTCAAGTGTCCAATGGCGCACTCAAATCTTAAGTGCGCCGGCCTCTACGGTATCGTATGCGCGAGGCCGCGCGGGCCCTCATAGGTTAAAAGGAAGGATACCGTCTATCGTGATTTTCCCAACACCTACAACTTTTATCGAAAAATAAAAACTATTGCAAGATATAATATAGGTAATAAAAAGATCTACAACTATATACTTTTTTCACATAACCTAAAAATATCTGCGAAAAATTAAAATAACTGACTTTTTGGTTTTTTATCATTATCTCCCACAAAGCATTCTTCTTCACGAACTTAGCTTTATATGTCCTAAACACTCTATTTTTTTCGATTCAAAATGTTTTCTTCCCGGTTATCTTATTTTAAAGCGAAACATCTCCCGACATAAAAGTAGATTTATTTAATAAGTTTGGTGCGCTTTTTATTCTTTGGAACCTTTTCTTTCTGATATAATACAAAAAATATACATGATTATGGAAATTTTTCGACGAGACGTATTTTCCCAAAATTACCAAATATTATTATGTCTCAGCTCAGCGCCGCACCCGCCGTTCGCCCCCTTGGTCCTTGCGCCCCAGGCTCTAGCCTCATTAGCCTGTGGGTAAATCAGGCCTTGGTTTATACTGGTTCTTTAGAAATCAAATATTCAATGGTAACTTGTATCCGGCACAAGACACAAACGTGTCCACGTTTGTGCAGCGCCTGCCATTCGACCACTTAAGGTTTTCAAACTTTTTCCATGCAGACACTTCATTGATCCTCGTGTTAAGAACCTGATTTATCGGTATATATCCAGTTGATAATGCGTAAATCAAATTTTCATTTGAAAAGCCTCATTAACGAAAGGAGTTAAACTCAATTAATTTGATTTTCCGTAAGCGGCTGATGTATTGTTTCCGCCAGTTTCGCGGTAACGCCGGCAACAGGAGGCCGCGCCAGTGTGCGTTATATGTGGATGGATCGCGTTGTGTGAAGTTTATGTGTTCAAGTACCTAGTGCCTTTCACGAAGTTTATGTACTACAGTGGCAGGTTACGGGGAAGTCACGGAACTGTGGAGGAGCGGGCGTGCTAATGCCTTAGTAAGTACGAATACTAGAGGCATGGCTTTGTATGTCGGTGGCATTTTTAAGGGTTTTTGTGTATGGGATTAGTAAACGCCCGCTTCGCTTATCTCTATATTGGCGACTTGAACGTCTAGATTTGTGTTGGAAACTTTGTATCTAGTGTGTATAGTGAGCGTTTGTTAGTGTTATTTTGTTGTTACTAAGGTAATGTCAAGGCATGACGCGATACATTTAAACAACGAGTACTATAGCTGTTATTACTAAGTATAACAAGCACGGTCCAAATCAAATTGTGATTACCGACGCGTCTTTACTTGTACCAAAGAGAATTGTACGTAGATTAGGGGGATATACGTTATAAATATACAAATCATAGATATTTTAAGTTATTTATAAGTAGTTTTGATGAATTCCTTACGGCTGTAATGATCTTTTGAGGAAGTTTTAAATATTTTTGAAAGCATTTTACATTGAGCTCTTTTCAAAGCGGCATATTACACCGTTTTATAACTATAACAATACGGTTTGCACTTGTACTTACGGCTAATATAAAAAAACCATCGGAACATTTCCTGAAAAATTCTTTGAGTGCAAACCATGTTGTTATACAAGACCTTGTAATATAGGTACTGCTCATTAAAGCTGACATAATTAGAGGTTGTTTGTATAGCCTGGTATAGCCGGTAGCTACATACATTTAACTATAGGTGTATACTTTATATTCGGTAGCAAAGCGAATACGGCATGTGGGCCCCTATTTAAATAGAATAAAGGACAGTGAGGATAGAAGGAACAAACAACCTTTAGCTATAAACGAAGAAAGGGTAATTAAGCGGGGAGGCGAGCAATTTTTTTTATACGTTCTGGAGTGATTCCTTCTTGATTTTAAGCATTAAAGAATTGATTTTCATACATAAAATATAATAATTTTACTAATTCTATGCTCCTATGTTATCCAATTTTCGATAACTCGTGTTTCAAAGAAACTAGAAAAATAAAGATTTTTTTATCACCACTAAAGACGTTTAGTGTGAAGATTTAATAAGTATTTACAAAAAAACAAAACATAGAGGCATAGTATAACTATTTGTTATTCTTTGTGTTAAATTTCTTTTACATATATTTAAGTTTCGAGGAGGATATCGTCGAGAGCCAAACCTCGAATTTTGTATTTTTTATACGCAATTTTCAGCGTTAACTACTGTTATCTCTATCACTCGGTATTTGCTAATGCGTGACAGCAATAGTTTTTTCAAATACCTTATTCTCAAATGTCGTTCAGCTCTCGTCCGTTCATAATAGATGGAAAACATGGGCAAGCGGCAAAAAAACAGTAACATTATTGTTACATAGTTAGGGTTAGTTTTTTTTCTGGCAACACCTAAGGCCCAATCAATATTTTTTATTGAAGCGTAGTTGAGTAATTACAATTTTTATGCAATGTGCGTATACTATTATTACTATCTTGCATATTCGTTGCTCTTTTGTTAACAGCGTTAAATTCAACGCTAAAGTCAAAAGTCCCTGTAGCGTTTCTGTTTAGCGCAATAAAAAGGTCCTCAGAATAGTTGATTAAATAAAAATAAAAAATAGAAAAATTAAAAGCTCTTATATTAACTCAAGTGTCTAAAATCCCATCCCACTTGATTTCCCCTAAATTTGGGGGAGAAAACTCTGAGGTTGGTAACACTGGCGGGGTAAACTATAACTAAGTTTGATTCAGTTTAGTCTTGTTTGTGTAGGTTCTTATTTTCTTATTGTTAATAGTTATTCCCCTTATACTAAGAACAAACATAAACTATTAGTTGAATTATCAAAGGGTGCCGAAAATTTGATTGAAACTTCTTGGCTGTGTGTTGTGAACTTGTGACGGATCCATTTAGTATAACTAAAATGCTTTCTAAGATCTTTAAGCTTTGATTACCATAAACATAATCTAAGTAATTCTGAGTCTATCGTATTCTCATAAGAAATAATTGATTTGAAGTGAAGATGAAATCTTGAGGTTCATTTCTAGTTGGATAGGTCATTTGTGTCTATGTTGGTAGTATTAAGTGTCGTGTGAGGCGGGTCGTTACGTTCTCTAAAATATGGTTGAGCGAAGCGATGGCTGGTTCATGCGTCATGCTCGTGAACGGGTGCTTCCAGCGGAGATGAGTCTGTTAAGTTTAATGTTTAATTACACCTATTATAAATAACTCTGTTTGTATATATACTGTGTGACACAGCAATCAAAATGCAGGTGAACAATTAATGTATAATTTCACATTTTGTAATGAAAGATGACTTCATGAATCATCTCTGAAGTCATTTTTCAACTTCACGACTCTGTAAATGATAAAACAGGGAGAAAAAAAACAGCCCTTGCTGAGTTTCTTGCCGGTTCTTCTCAGTACAAGGTCTCTCGCCGTAGATTTACGAACCGATGGCGTAGCTTCTAGACATTCATATGATTTTGATTATGATTATGATTATTATGATTATGATTATTTGTTCGCACTTGGTCGGATTCAGTTAACAAGAAACATGCATACAAGATAAACCCCATGCTCTTTCTGCCATACATTTAAAAATACCGAAAAATGCGAATCAATCTAATATTGGAAAAAACTAATTATGTAATGTCTAACCCAAGTAATCAGAGACCCAAGCAAGAGTTTTTCACAGCTCCTTAAGAGATGACGCGAGATGGGAGACATTTGAGAAATACGTATTTGAAATATGTCATCATCATCATAATCATCAGCCTATTATTGTCCCCACTGCTGGGGCACAGGTTGCTTCCCTACAGGGGCCTTCCCTAGGGATGGAATAGGGAGATTGGGCCATGACCCACCACGCCGCCCAGTGCGGATTGGTGGGTGCTAACGACTGCAGATACAACCGGGACCAACGGCTTAACGTGCCTTCCGAAGCACGGAGGAGCTCGAGATAGTAAATTTTTGGTCACCCATCCAATGACCGACCACTGCGAAAGTTGCTTAACTTCAACGATCGCAGCCGAACGCGCTAACCAGTTGCGCCATCGAGCTCCACCTTGAAATATGTAGTTATTTATGATATTAGAGTGGTAAGTTAGTTATTTATTACAAACGAGTAGCTGAATGTTAACTCACTAATAACCAACTAGCTAGGCTAACCATAGTCACGAGTTTGTAACACCAATCCGCACGAATGTCATACACCGTTTTTCAACACATTAGAGAGAAAACATTATACATACTAACTAATTTAAGTAATGAATGAATATTTTCCAATAAAAAAATGGCGCTCATTTCTGTATGAGACTCCTCGGAAGCGCTTGAAGTCTAACCTATGTATAGACTACAAGCTATTCCAAGGAGGTTCGATCGAAATAAAAAAAAAACCGTAAAGAATACTTACTGTGCCATGTACGGGAGCGTGCGTAATGAATTTTACCGCACGCTTCGCACATAGCAGCTTAGAGGGTATTCGCAGGGTTTTTAGCGGATATTGTAATGTTTGTTTTTGAACAGGGCGTGACACTGACACTCATATTACTGACACACGTAGGACAGCTGTTTTGTCTATGATAGCTAACCGCTTTATGTCAACGTAGCTGTCAAACTTCATTGGTTGGGTTGGTAACATTGAAGGAATAGTTTCTTTTTTCATTCAACTTAAAAATCGACTTCAAATTATATAAAAAATAAAGAGACAAATCCGTTAGTTTAAGTTGTTGTGATGGATGGATTGAATATACCGGTTAGCCGTAGTTAGCGGTATGTCGTAAAGCGCCCGTAAGAGTTCTCTTAAAGGCGCCGTCGTCTGCAAATAAAGATTTTGCCTGCGTCAAAAAGAAAGGCCACTATGCTGACTTCGGGTTATGGTCGAATCAACAGGCATGTTATGATGACATGGGGTTATGGTTGAGTCAACAGACGTTACTACGTAGGTGTATATCAGCTTATCAATAGAGTGGAGCTTTCAAAACATTGTAACATTATCGCGCGATAAACCCTCGCTACACGATAACACTGTGCATTACCTGGATAGGTACATCTGTTGATACTGAAAGTGATAAGTGCTGTCGGCATCTGTTAGACATATTCGTATAAGTATATTTATGTTATATCATAGTTAAAGCTAAAGAAAAGCTTAGATTTTGCCAGATGTAGGTTGTAGGTACACTTTCTTATTTACCTAGTTATAAAAATATAGGTACCTGGTAAAATGTACTGATGCAAAAAATATAAATACTTATTTATTTCATAGGTTTTCACGTACACCACTCATTAAATAAAATATGTTTTCGTACCACTTGCTCAAAAAAGTGACATTCTATGCCACAAAAAGCGAACATAACAATAGTCATTTTTAATCTGTTAAAAACAGGGAAAGAAAATTGTACTGAATTTCATTCATCCTCTAGGGGGAGAATGTGATTTAAATTTGGAATACTTACCGAAATTTATACTGAACTACATCTGTGTTTACACCATTGAGTTTGTATATAAAGCATTATACATCTTTTTGAAAAAGGAATACGCATTTATTGTGCAGTTATGATTATTAAATAAAATTAAGAAAACCGACGAGGCCGTATTTAATTGGACCAATGTTTCGAATGTTAACTTTTACTTTTAATTGTCATTATTTTTAATAATTCTGCTTATCTCATATTATTACTGTGTTAATTTTTTCGCAAATGGTACGAAAAGTAGAGTATTTTCCTTGGTGATAAAGCTGTCTTAGTCTTGGGTGAACTTAAATCCCTCGCTACACTCAGGACTCGTCTTAAATCCCTCGCTTCGCTCGTGATTTAAGTTTTTAACACCCTCGCTACTCTCGGGAGTAAACCTCGAGTCCTTCGTTACGCTCGCGATTTAAATCGTCACCCGCGACAGAAGACACTGCTTTATCCCCTTGGTTAATAATCTACTATTTAACGGTATAGATGCACTTATTTATTTATTTATGACGTTTCGCATCCTTTTCAGGTTGCGTAATTCTGGCGAAGCAACGAAATGAAATACTTAATGTCCAAGCAGACTCCTCTTTCCCAGTGGGCACTTCGGGCAAGTACCCAGGGCCCCACGATCGATAGGGGCCCCCCTCAGATCAATACAAAGTCCCTAGTTCCTGTTAGATCACCAAACGATAATAATCAATATTTATTATCAAAAAACTTATATCATTCGATGAAATCGAACCTAAATTACTGACTACAATACCAACTTACTAGCTTTTACATAAGCGAAGCTATTCTACGCTCGCCCAAAAATTAGGCTTTCCGACTTCAGCATGCTTACATAAATTTAAATATACATATATATAATGGTATACTAAGCACATACACATTTTAAAGCAAAATAATCAGTAGTACACTCATCAGTATGGCTCGCACTATTTCAAGTCATAATCCTCATCAAAGTCATAGGGGCCCCATTGTCTTATTATGCCCAGGGCCCACAATAGGTTAAAGACGGCCCTGTGTCCAAGTAGGAGTCGGGCTCGCAAATCAAAAGTGCCGTACCATAGTAGTATATTTTAAATTAAATAGTTAAAGATTTCAAACCAGAGCGAGCAGAAAAGGTCGAAAAATAACTACTCGTATACAAGTACATGCATATAGGAAACCCTTTAATTTTTAACTTTAATTAGGTATATTTTTATTATGAGTTGAACTGTGTTAATTGAAAAAGTACAATTCCATCTAAAAATCTAGTAGGTACCATCTAAGCACAATGATCTTAGTAGAGTTGGTATAACTCATACAAGAGGCATCTCAAATGTCCCATCACCTCAAATATATTTTTATAATACACCTGGTCGGAAAGTGCGTCATTTTTGTTTTAAAATTGAAGCCGAAAGGACCTCATTACTGTTTTACTACTTCAAGGCTGTAAAAGTGTATGGAAATCCATTTTTAACGCGGTGAGCGGGCAGAAAAGTCTATGGAAATTCATTGTTAATGTGACGTTATTTTATTTTATTTATGTTCCGAAAAGTAGTCATCTTGGTTTTGCAGACTGCGATCTATTTTTAACAACCCCTCGTGTTAAAAAAAATAGACTAGATAAACTGTGTAAGCGGATGATTTCTGCCGAGTTGAGAAAAATATTTTTATATTTTGCGTTTCATCATATTTAGGTAATATTTTTTAATTTACACATCTAATATATAGATACATAAGTTTGTAAAGAAACTATTCGGGATTGATTTAAGACATAAATGAAGCCTGGATGTACATCTGAACTCGAATAATAAGAGGAAAATCTGCCGGATTTATTTTGATTTTTTGGCCGTAAAAACCAAAATGGAGGGCTACACAGTACCCTTAGTACGAGTTTGAGCTCACGAAAACTATCATAGTTTTCGTAATTGTAAATTATGTTTCTATGTCCATTTTGGTGAAAAGTAACCAAATATACGTACAATTTAAGAAGACGCAAGTGATTTAATGATCGAATTTAAAGACTGGTTATTTGTATTGAATTGAAGCGAAAACAATAAAATCAGTACCCTTAGTATTAGTGTGAGCTCACGAAAACTACCACAGTTTTCGTTTGCTTTCAAAACAGTTCAGTTTGTTTTCAAAACTCTTACTAAGGGTACAGACCTAGCACGAACCAATATCGAATTCGTATCGTTTGCGAGTCCGAAATGTCATTGTCAAATGTGTGCTGATTTTTAGTTCTCGTTACGTAAGTTTTCATACAAAATTTGACATTGACATTTCGGTTTGTAAACTATTCGAATTCAATAATGGGTCCTGCTAGGGGTACAGGGGCTTTCTGAACATTAATTTTGCAAAAAAGAACAAAAAGTAAAAAGCCTAAAATAAAATAATCAGCGATATTTTATTTTAACTTAGTTTTAATTTGTTTTTCTATCTACTCGAGACGGCGCGTATAATACTGATAATGAAGATTGATTGACACCGCCAGAATTAAAAGGCATTATCTAAGCAGTCATTGAGAACTTATACCGTGAAATCAAGAAAACAATATAAAGTTCTCAGGCGAAAGTTTAGTAACTGCAACAATCTAATATATAAAATTCGCGTGTCGCGGTGTGCGTAATTGAACTACTTGGTTTGAGAATCGGACACCTATTTTTCATCCCCCTAAATGTTAAGGGTAAATTAAATTAAATTAATTCAACGCGGCAATGCTGCCAGCCTATTGGGCACCATTCCTGATGGCGGCGCTGGGGGTGATATGTTTTTTATTTTGTAAATTATTTATTTATGTAGGTAAGTAGGTTAAGCAATGTAGTTTTTAAGTTTGTGTTATTTTAATGTATTATCTTCGTATAAATAAATAAATCATACAAAAAAATAAAAAAATAATAAATTTTAATTACCTTAAATTTTTATTTTTGGTTAAATTTTTTCGTTTTATTTCGTTTAATTTTTTTTTATGATACGTCATACAATAATACATATAGCCCCAAATTTTCGCCCTTCTACCACCAACCCCTATTTTTTATGGCGGTACGAAGTTCGCTGGGACAGGTAGTTTTAATATAAATTTCAATTAAAGAATTTGTGTTTTATTTCCTCGCATGTATAGTATAAAGCACTGTGTATCCCTTAAAGGAAGTGCTAATCCAAACTCTGGCTCAAACTATACCCTAGCTGGTAATCGGTCACTTTTCTCCTCTCGGTGAACAATGTACTATTCTCACACTTCAACAAATGAAGAGGGCATGATTTGATAAGGCGATCCTATTTCCTGATAGCATTGGCTTCCACCGTGACAAGTAGCCACAGTCTGAGCCTAGACGAAAGACGAACACTGTCAAGTTAGCGGCTGATACTATACAAGAGACCCCCTGCCCAATGGAGAGATATAAATTGTCATCCGACACAGACTTTAGACATTTCTAGGGAAGCGGGCTAGAGGTAAACAAGCGAGAATTTATGGGGCTATTGAACCTGCTTCGAATCGATGTTTCTACGGGAGAAAAACGTCCCCTAGAGATAGACAGTTAGGTAAAAAAAAATGCTTTTTGATCGGTAAATCAAGAAATTTTAAATTTCACTACTCTACTTGAAACACGTTACACGTGTTGACACAATAACAAGAATATTTATTTAAAACAAGTGGGTATTTATTTAAACAACATTTAAAAAAACTTGGACGATTTTTGTAGATATTAAAGCAAAATGGTTAGGTAATACTCCAGATGAGCACTCCAATTCGAGCAGATAATCCACTATGTTGTACCTCTGTTACGCGTTCCTTGGAACGCCATATAAATACTTGTAGAGTCTGTGCGAAAAGAGAATGGGATTTAGATGGGAGGGCGCAGTAGTGCTTTTCTACCGTATTTGTAAGTACCCCTTTTGGACATGATTAAACACAAAAGAAATCACAACAACAAACAAATCCGTATCAATACAAAACTTTGAGGTTTTACAGATTGCTGGGTTTGATTGCCAATTAAAAATCTTAATGTTAGTTCCGTTTTTCGCCACGCCCATTCTCTTTCCGCACAGACTCCACAGTGTATTCGACAAGAACGTGACCGGCATATTAAAAAAAATATATTTCTTCTCTAATTTACTGGAATAAATATAAGGTTCAATAGAATAATATTTTTTCTAAAATGCTTTGTAAAAAAATAAGTTTTCCCACCACTTCTTGCTAAAAAGCTCTGTGAAAATATATCTCCATTCTGAAGAAAAATTGTCTTAATATTAAACTATTTATAATTATAATATTTAAGTAATTCAGACAATACAGACCTACAAATCTATAACTATGAACTATATGTATGCAGTTTTGAAGTTCCATGTTTTGAAACTGTGCCGGCGTAGACTAACAAACAAACGTACCTATCTAAACATATTATACAGCCACATACATACCAATCTATTCTCTTCGTTTGACATGTCCAGAATTGCTCATTGTCTTTATTGGTAAAAGAATTCTTTGCCTCCCCACTTGAATAGGGACATGGAATCCGTTTTCCATTTTATTTTCTAGGAAAAAGTGGTCCGACAAAACATTCGTTACACATGACATACTACCAGAAAGTGGACCAACAAACGGAGGGGTGAATTTATCTCGCTCGCATGAATTCCGATTTTATTCCAGAATGGCGGCAAAGTTAAGAGACTTGATTCAGTACGTGGAGCTACTACAAATCCGCTGCAGAAACGTTCAACGTTGGTTCCGGCCGTTCACTAATGAATTCAGGACTAGAATTTAATTTCAACGTTAAATATATTATACACTTATATTTAAGTTTCCAGCTCACGCACTAGGTACTGTTAGCAGGAATAAGGGACTAATTAGCTATATAGTCATGAACATTATACCTATTATGGACATTGACATTTAATTGAGACTAGCGGCCCGCCCTCGCTTCGCTTCGGTGTAGAGATGAAGTGCAGACTACAGTTTTTGTTCACAGGCTTGTATTATACACAATGACATTCATCTATAATTCTTCTTATACCTGCATGCAAAGTCTCAGCCCGATCGGTTTAAAATTGACAAAGTTTCATACAAACTTTCATTCCCTATTTTATCCCCTTGGGGGTAGAATTGATCAAAATCCTTTCTTAGCGGATGCCTACGTCATAACATCTACTTGCATGCCAAATCTCAGCCCGATCCGTCTAGTGGTTTGGGCTTTGCGTTGATAGATCACTATGTCAGTCAGTCACCTTTGAGTTTTATATACAGGACGTCCCACGGCTACCTAGGACTACACGGAGGTAGCCGCCACTATACTTTCCGTATATTAAATATTGATGATAGGACATTTTACAGAAAGAAGACATGATTTTATTTTTAATAATAACTAGAACTGCATTCACAGATTTTTTTTTAAAATCGCCTGCTACAACTGGGAATCAAACTCGTGAAATTTCGAAAAAAATAACTCGGCATATTTTATAATAACCATCGAAAGGGTTAATCATAAGGATTATTTTTTGCTAAAAAACATAGCATTTTAAATGAAAGGATTGTGAATTACATGATACAAATAATAAAGTGATAAACAAACTGTAGTATGTATGCATTTCTTTTTGAACTCACAGTTACAATGCGACTGGCAGAAATTTGTAATAATAATAATTCGAAAACGGAACACATAAATTTTCAAGTATCTGTTCTTTTGTTTTTTGTGAGTTTCATTTTCATTTATTTGCAATTTTTTGTTAATTTTCTCACCATGGTATATCAAAACCCTATCTCTATCTTTCTTTCATTATTTAAACACATATCGAGAAGGTTTGTCTCTATCACGATATAGCTAAGGTAAGCTAATGATATGTCTTTGTGGTTCATAAAGAAAGCCTACATTAAATCTATTTTATTTTGATGTGCCATTGTAAGTAAATTAACAAAAAATACAAATAAACGAAAATGAAACTGACGAAAAACAAAAGAATACAGGCTTGAAAATTTATGTGTTGCATTTTAGAATTATTATTACAAATTTCAGCCAATCGCATTGTAACTGAATTCAAAAAGAAAGCATACTTACTACAATTTGTATATCACTTTATTATTTTTATCACCTAATAAGACATTCCTTTCATTTAAAATGCTATGTTATTAAGGAAAACATAACCCTTATGATTAACCTCTTCGATGGTTACCATAAAATAGGTCGTGTTTTGTGGCGTGGCGATATTAAAAAAATCTGTGAATGCAGTTCTAGTTATTATTAAAAATAAAATAATGTCTTCTTTCAGTAAAATATCATATCTTCAATATTTAATAAATAAATAAAATAAAAATAAAAAAATAAAAATTATTTATTTCGGACAACAGCAGCCCATATCAATGATACAAATGCAAACAATAAATTAACATTAAATTAATTTACAAAAAAAACATCATCAATAATAAATAAATAAACAAAACAAGTCAATCTTTTCACATTAATAATATTTAAATAAATAAAAGAAATAAAACATGTCAATATTTACTATTAGTCAGTACATGAACCATGCAACAATGACGCATGTACTGACAGTCGATTCTGTTCGCAAACAAGCTCAGAATGCCGTTGGAGCTGGCCCGAACCCTACGTACCAGTGATGCACATCGTTTCCGTATGATGGTGAAGAAACAGTCCACCTGTGCATCAGCAAACATCCCTGATGCGCTGCAGTAACGCGGCAGCCCCATCAGCACTCTGAACGCGTTATTGTACTGAACACGCAGAGCGCTGTACTGTTTCTGTGTATGGCGTAACCACAGGCTGCTCGTGTAAAAGTTAGTGCAATATGATCGGAACAGAGTACGTTTAACTTCCGCGGAGCTACGAGCAAACCTGCGAGCCACCATATTGGCCCTTACAGACAACGCCCTACGTTCTCTTTCAATATCTGCATCGTCATCCAGGTCTGAGGTAACGATATGACCTAGGTATTTAAATTTATCCACAAATTGAAGAGGTGTTCCATATAATTTTATAGAAGGAATGGTAAAAGAACTTTTCCCTCCGACCTTGAAGACCATGCATTCACTCTTTTTGACATTATAAATCAGGCCGTGTTCTCGAGCATAATTCTCGCAAATTTTCAACATTTTAGTGATACCACAGACTGATGCACTCAACAAGACCATATCATCAGCATAATTAATATTATTGACCGGTGTACCGTCAATATGACAACCGACACGGCTGCCACTAAGCTCACCAATCAGTGCATCAATATACAAATTAAAAAGCCTAGGTGAGGTCAGCCCTCCCTGCCTCACTCCGCACTCCATTCTATACGGCTGTGAGTAGGTATTGGCCCATCTTACAACATTGACCTGGTTTTCATACCAAAATTTGAGAATATTATTAAATTCTGATGGAATATTTATGTCATTTAACTTCTGCCATAGTATGTCATAACAAACCAGGTCAAATGCTTTGGAAAGATCGAGGAAACAGGCATATACGGGTGTGTGGCGGTCGGTGTAGTACTTGACAGTCTGCTTCAAGCTCAGGATAGCCGTATCAGTGGAGAGGCCTGGCCTAAAACCGAATTGATTATCATGTAAGGTTAGATAATCGTCTAGCTGAGCATTAAGCAGACTATCAAGCACTTTCGCCACAATAGTGGCGAGTGAGATAGGCCGATAATTAGACTTGTCACATACATCACCAGTTTTATTTTTCACAATCGGTACTACCACGGTTTTCATAAGATCCGCAGGAAGGTACGAGTGTCCGATACAAAGCGAATAGAACATCGCTAACACCCTGGGCAAATGTGGACCCGCATATCTCAGGTGCTCAATGCTGAGCCCGTCGTGACCGGGAGATTTACCGTGCGACATAGATTGAATAGCATTCTTAACATCTTTAGCTAAAAATCTAGTTCCCATCTCTCGATTACACGGACCCAACATATCACACATATTATTCGCTGAGTGAGATGAGCACCGCGGTGATTTAACAGTGAACTGCTCTCTGAACAAGTCAGCTATACTTTTTATGTCATGAACGCCGTCGACACTCACAGGGAGGCTATGTTTACCATTTAGAGACTTTGTGGCTTTCCAAAATTTACGAAAGTCATGTTTTGAATGTTTGGATGATAACATGTCCATTTTTAACTGTTCACTATGATTTTGACACCACTTTAAGCGGGACTTGAAAATTTTTCTACTTTCAATCATTTTATTATACACTGGACCTGTCCTAGGTTTTTGGTTTAACAACCATTGTTTAAATTTACACCTAGCCTCTCTGTGAGCATCCCGCACATGCCTGTTCCACCCCAAGACAGGCTTTCGTTTATTTTTTATATTAACAAATTCACTATAGCCAGCGACAGCGGCCTGTCTCAATGCATTTACAATTTGATCATACATTTGGTCAATAATAAATCTATGGTCAATATTATTACATACACGATCACAACAAAACGATAATTCATTAGGAAAGTCTATTAATTTTAATTTATCATTACATAATTTACAATATATGTCAATTTGTTTAGGCTTACGCTCACCCCATAATACCTTATTAATTCCATTAAATTGGTCAAATAAAATTTTAGGTTTTACCATGTCAAGATTACATTCTAATATTAAGGGAAAATGGTCCGACCATAGAACGTCATAATCAATCGATACGGTTAGAACAGAGTTAGCTGCTGACTTAGTAACAATGCAATGGTCCAACCACCTACTGCACCCATGTGCTTCGCTAATGTAAGTATATGCACCGGAGTTCAAACCCAAAACCTCCGTATCAGCACACACCCAATCTTGTTCACTACAGAAACATGATAGTTCGTCAAAAAATGGTTCATAGGGATGAGCATTAAAGTCTCCAAGTATATAAACTGTTTCAATATTGTCATTACTAATTATAGCACTTACCAAACTCAAACAATCCGTAAATTCCGTTATATTTTCAAGTTTATCCGTAGGCATGTAAACACTGAACACTAAGAATGACCTTTGACCTAAACACACCTTTATCGCACATATTCTAGGGTTGTCACATTTCACTATGGAGACGTTTCGAAAAATGCGTTTATCCCACAGGAGTGCCACACCGCCAAATGGCCTTCCTCGCAGCATGCCTGCCTCTGTGTCCACTGCTGATGTCCCTGTCCATCCGAAATCCTTATTGATATGACTCAGGAACTGAATATCATCAGGGAGAAGCCAAGTTTCTTGCAGTGCAATTATACCTGAAGTTTGACAGAGCAATTGCACGTAATCAATTGAGCGTTTAACACTCTTACAGTTAAAACTGACTAACCTGTGTGTTGAACTATTTGCCATCAGGATTAAAAGCAGGGCCACGTACAGTATTTGAACTGTTCACCGTCTTTGGCTTAAAATGCACAAATCGTCGAAAAAGTATACCTTGAGGCCACAAGTTACTGTCAAGAAACACTGATAATTTTTGTTCAGATACAAAGAATTTGTAAGCTTTGTACCCTCTTTCTCTTTTAAAAGAAATTTTCTCTAGTGTTATATTTTCCTTCGTTTTCTTATATACGTAATCTCTGATGTCGGAGTCAGTCGTATCTTTATGGACTTTGGTAATGAAAATTGGCACTTTATTTACCGCTGCTTTGAACTTGCCTTCATCATCTTGTGAAACACCAGTCGTACCATGATAACGATAGTTCATTTTGGTCTTTCGTCGTTGTACCAATTTCCACTCGCCGTCGCTCCTTACTTTTTCTGCAAATGTTGTTTTTGGTATCGCGTTCTCGCAATACGCAGTGCTTGCACTGGCTATAGGTGTAGATGTATTGCACAGCTGATTAGCGGCAGTGACCGGCTCGCGTGAAAAACCAGTCTCGCGTCCAGTTAACGTTATATGCAGGGCGCCTCGACCACTCGTATTTGTTTTGTTAGGAGGGTATTCTTGCGATTTACGTTCGTTGTTGCAATTTAAGTTCGATAAATATGACAAATTGGCAAGGTCACAATCAGTTAATGACGAATTCATATGTGTAAGTCCAATGGGTCCACTATCCACACATGCACCTCGCTTCTTATTTACGTGTATATTACGAAAACGGTTAGGTGTAGAACGATTGGGAGATGTAATTTTGCTGTTCATCTCATTCCTTAAGTCTTCTAGCTGTTGAGACGTTACATATTTTGACTTTATGTCTTTCAAATCGCTTTGTAGAATCAATAAATCTTTCAGGATTTTAGTGGCATCCAAGTGGTCCCATGTAATCGGTGGTAGTTTTTCTAATTCTCGGGCAACGAAAACTGGTATGAACTCCGGATCCGTCCCTTTAAACAGTGTAATTATGTCCATCATGTCGCGGTTTTCTTTCCCTTGTCTTTTACGCAAAATTTTTCGTTTTTCACTTGGTAACGATTCAAATAATAACGACTTTGATTGCGTTATCTCATCACTTTTAAACGACGTAACACATAATCTCACTAGAGTATCTTCATCCATTATGGAGATTTTATTTTGTACAAACGCAAGTAACTCGTCAATTACTATATTACAAGTATTGCACTTCACAGTTGACGCCATTTTTGATCGAAATACAGTATGCGCACGATACTTTTGGATACGTGTTTTCACGTCAGAAGACGGCGCACGGCTGCGACATTAATATACTTTCCCTCCGTGTGAGGTAGCCGTGGGACGCCCTGTATATAGATAGATTCTGCCTGAAAATTGGAGTATGGCAAAGTAACCCCTATCTTACACGTGGCCACACCAAAAGAACACTCCCGACGGCCGAGGGTGAGGGTTAGGAGACGGCGGTTTGACCGGTTCTTAGTCAACGCCAACGGAGGCCAGCGGGCTCCGGACTTTAGAGGACTGGGTCCTGCATTGCACAGGCTTCTGTTGATGGATGGGGATGCCTTCGATGCCTCCGGGCATCCCTAAGTTGGGTCGGTCCGTTCGAACAGGACACTCACTGGTGGGGTTGCGGAAGTATCCGTAAAGGCTTCCGTGGCCTTACCCGGTGCCTTTGCTTCGCCGGACGGGTTGCTGCTTGATGGCGGATCTTACGCCCGACGAGGTGACGGCCCAAAGTTGAGGTGAGGGGCATCGTCAGGTTTTTTTAACAGCCGTTGAGTCGGGCCTTGGACTGGCTAAGCGAGTGGGCGGGAGGAGGGGTGAGGAGTCCACATAACCTCACCTGACATTAAAAAAAGGGCTCTATAGGTCAGATAATTGGGTTCAGAGGGCCTATTCGCTAACTTTTTTGACGTTTACAGTGTGTAACTAAAGAGAAAATTGCATATCAATCGATGCTTTTCATGACAAGGTTGTGAGTGGCGTAGTAAATAGCTTGGTAATTATCACGTTCATCTATCAAAACCAGTTAGCGAATGGGCCTGCAGGCCGGCAAGATGATCATAGCTGGAGAGGCTTCAAGGGCATATAGCCTGTGTACGCGACCGGAAGGAATACACAACAATATTAATTTCTTCATTAGTTTTTAATGTTTGCGTAATATAGGTATGTCGCACTTTGTTTGAAAAAAAAAAATACGAAATGTCTGTGTAATAATACTTTTAAAATGTATTTTTTTTCTAATGAAAGGCGTCGTATGTGTGCGTTCCTACCGGCTAAACGATCTATTAGTTCAGTTTCAAGGTGCTGTTCCTTTGTCTTGTCAGTTCTTACAAACCGTTGACCTCCTTCTCGACGTACAACTAATTGTAAGCAATTCATTTTAATTAACTTGATTTGTCGCATATTGAAAACGGGTAATTACCTAATGGATTACTAAAATGTTAATGTTCTATAGCGGGGAAAAATAAGATGCGACAGGTTTACAAAAAAAATGAGACACCGTTTTTCATTTGAAACTTTTTTTTCAGATTTTTGATATCATTATGGTTAAATTACACCACAGTTTAAATTAATATTACCTCTTCCCATATTATGCTTCGCAAAGTAACCTAAATATTTAAGACCAAAAACGTTAAAAATAACAGTTCATTGAGATTATAACGTTACAGAAGTTAAAACCATTTTAACTGTAAACAAGTAGGTATATTGTTTTATAAACAATCGACTGTTGTTGATGGTTTCTGCGTGGTTATTACTTTCTCTGGGTTCAGTTGGATTGGACTGACAAAACAGATTTTTATAATTTGAATTAATTAAAAAAATGTAATGAATACTAAAAAGGTTTTATGGTTAAATATGGAGCATGTGTCGAAACAGGACGCTCGTTGCTAAGCCGAACCGTTACACCTGTGTTCAGCAAATAGGCCTCTTGTTCACAAAACGGCTTTAAGGGTTCCGTAGTCCTGACAAGGAACCTGTGGCGGCGACATCTATATGCCCCACATATAGACAACGGATGGAGGAAATCATTACTCACCATCCTCAAGAGAAGGCGTTACCTGCACTGCGATCAATAATAGTATGGAAGCCTACATCGCGCAAATGAAATTCGGAAGCTAACTCTTCATATATACGATGCCCGACCAACATTAGTAGGGCCGCGGCCCCCGAGCTATCATCACCCAGCTCGGAGGAAGATCTTCCCCTTTGGCCTTCCTACAAACCCTTACAGTTTCGTCATGTCCGTCGTCCGTCCCCGGTTTAACTTGGAGACTATTAAGCACTAGAGAGCTGTAATTTTGTAGAGATATGTATATCGATCACGCCGATAAAGTGGTAGAATAAAATTTTGAAAAATATATTTTTCGGGTAGCTCCCTTACATGTAACCTGGGGATGATTTTTTTCTTCAGCACCTGCCCCATCGTGTGGGATATCGTTGCGTAGGTCCTTTAAAATTACTTAGGGGTTTCTAAATCTATTTCCCGAGTTAGGGATCCGTTTACGAAATATTGAACTTAAAAGTGCAAATTTTTGTTCGAGTTGGGCGGCCCCCCCTTTAAAGGGTAAATAAACTATTAGCTTGAAAAACCTGGCAAAACTTGTGATAATAGTGCTTTTCATGAACTTTTAAGTTACATTATAAAAGTTAAGATAGATTTGTTAGTTTAATAGTAATAGCCGTGCAACTTTGGTTAAAGATGTTTTTTTACCTATTGAAAAATCCTTAGAAGAAAACATTTATAGTGACAAAGATGAAGTTATTGTAACGTAAAACCTTGCATTGCAATAAAATCTATTTAAAAACCACAATGAAATATCATTAGTTCCACAACGCTACCGCGAGTACCAGCGGCAACGGCTTCTGAGACGCGCTAACGCAACGTTTTTATAAAAAGTATGTAAGCAGTTGAAAAGATCGGCGCTTATACCGTATCGTCCCCTTCTCAGGAGATTATTGCTTCAGATGAAGCTTGTAAGGCCCTTCTGGCCATGAGCATGAACCACGGGTGTGTTTTAGTTAGTAAGAGTCTGACATAACCTTGCAGCCGGCTGCAGGGTATCCATGAGGATTTCACACCCGCCGGGACCGCCTGGGAGGAAACAAAAAACAAACAGCGGTTATCATTCGTATTTAAAAAAGTAATAATATCGAATTGATTTTGAGTTTGACAGGCAGTTTGACTTTGATTAATGTATTTTAGTTGAAATACATAGATTAATATTGTTTTTTTTTTAATTTCCGATAGAGAAAATAAATACTCCTGCTTAAATATTTTGTGGTAACTACAGGCAACTACGGAACCCTACACTGCGCGTGGCACGACACGTATTTGGCCGGTTTTTTTTTACCGTACAGCGTATAGTCGTACGCACGACACAACACTAATGAAAATCACGTCACACCGTGCATAATCGCGGAGCGCCGAGGGGCAGGCACGGTGCATACGGCGGCGGCGCCGTGCCGTAGCGTCACCAAGTATGTCAATAAGTTCCTCTAGTGCTCCATATAATACTAGACAAGGGTGCCTAACTGCCTACTCACGGCGAATTAACCGTAGAGTTTCACGTCGCAAAAATGTTAGTGGACAAGCGGCCAAAGTGAGTGGACATTCCAAAGAAGCTGTGCAAGTAATATATTAAAAGTTTATTACGTCTCACCTTAATAAAATTTTTTCTTGCGAACTTTGCGGAATGGAGTCATAAAAGTCGGAATTTACCGTTAGGTAGGACGGACCTTGTCTTCATCAGCTGGCCTGCCCTGCCGTGTCGTAAATTAAGAATATCATTTTCTGCGTCTGTAAGTACAACTGTAACTTAACATACTTATGCCCAACTTCATTTGGCATTGTAGAATCTTTTATACAAAAAATATCCTATTGTAATTATAATTTTCGGGTCAAGTTTAATAATTAACAATCTAATCAGTCGTGAATCAAGGCGAATTGGTCTTTTTATAACCAAGTATGCTGTGATTTGTCACCGTCAGTCAAGCGAGTTGTAGTCAAATGTAATCCTGTCTGTAAAATAAAAAAATGGTAAGGTTTTATGAAACTACGGTGCAAGTGAATATTACTTTAATCAAGCTTTTTAAAGATATTCACTAATACTGGCACTTCACATGGCTATTCGAATTCTTATTTATTATTTGTTAAGTTGATAGTGGTCTCTCTTTTTCATTTTCTGTAGTATAGAGCAAGCTAAGCATATACCATGTGAAATACTATCATTAAACTCTATGCACGGAAACGAGTTAGTGGAGCGCTTTCTTCATCAACAATCGCTTACTAAAGCGTGTATGAAAAACTAGGTTACACGACAAAAGGCGCTCTTATTGGCCGGGGTGATCTTTCGTTGTAGTCCGGAAAGATCATTTTCCGGACTACAACGAAAGATTCAAAACTTTATTACGATCTCTTATTACATATTACGCCGAGTCTGTTTTTAGGGGTCCTTGTGCTAGAGCAACTCGATGGCGCATGGTTGGCGCATTTGGTCTGCGATCGTCGAAGTTATGAGACTTTCCTAATGGTCATTTATATGCGTGAAACAAAACTCGATTTTCTCTGTGCTGATGCAAAAAACTGTTATTCTTTTATAGTGAAAAAAACGACGAAAAAGACATGAATACCATAACAGGTTTTTTGAGGCATGCACTTTTCGCTGTACAAATTTTTCCCTAACCACCTCGGGAAAATCTCGAATTTCACGTTCGGTTTATGTTTGTTTGAAGTATGATCGCAGTTACCAGAGCGCATTTGAAGAATGTAATTTTTTAAAGCAATGCCATTTGTGTGTAATCAATCAGACATAACATACTTACCTTGATGAAAAGTTGATTTTTCAGATTGTTTAAAAAAATATAAAATAACAAGTTTTTTGTAACTTGATGATTTTTTTAAGTTTATTTCATTACTTTAAACGCACGGTGAGCTGTTGGTCTCTCTCAATCTACATTGAGTCCACGTGGTCGGTCATCAATAGGGAAGGCAACGTGCTCCCAGCAGTGGGACCAACCCTTTGAAGACCACCATATCATAGCTAAAAAGGAAAATCGCTGAGGCAAGTTCGTTCCAGATCTTGCTAGTAAGCAAGAAAAGGAAACGCGATGATGTAATTGATATAATATCAAAATAGAGTGGTTAGACTGGTTAAAGTTATTTCGGATTTTCCATAAAATAACTTAAGCTACTCCATAGAATCGGCGTCACTTAAAAGTTAATAGGCTCATGATGACGATTTGCTTTAAGTTGATACTTACATTACAATTCACGAGGCATGAGAATGGTCATTATAAGACATAAATATTTCGAAGTGGAAGTCTGTTTGTAAAACAAACACTATGGTGCAATACTAATTGCTTTACCGAAGTTGACGCACCCGCTGACCCAAGCCATAAATCACAGTGTCACAGCCAGCTGCCTTTAATCATGATGACATTGTATTGGGCCAGTTTCCAAGTACGAGTTTGGTTCTTTGGCAAGCAAAGGGCAATCACGGATGGGGAATTAGGACTTTGTTCGATGTAAAGAACTTATTTGGGTAGTGCAAGAATTATCATTTTGTTCACAGCAATTTTGCTGATTTTAGTTAAATATATCCGGGGGCCAATCGCCTAACGGAAATGCTTTGGAAAACGCTAACGCTTACGATTTTATTTTGTTATTTCTAGCCGCCTGAGGTATTCAAATGCCTCGCGCTCTTTTTTTTTCTTTTGCATTGGTAATAACAATATTAAAAAAAATGAGCGTGAGGTATTCGAAAACCTCAGGCGGCTAGAAATAACAATATAAAATCGTAAGCGTTAGCGTTTCCCAAAGCATTTCCGTAAGGCGATTGGCCCCCCGGTATAGGTAACACGCGATATGTGAAATTGGCAAAAGGCATGGTGTTCACAGATTTTCGGAGAGAAATTTAAGGGCGCATTTATACGGCTGCTCTTTATGGATTAATGAAACTAAACTCAGAATTTTCTTTAACTCATTCTTAAATAGAAATTTGTATTTGACCATTAAGCAACGACATAATATCGTCAAATCGGTTTACACCAATATCTTGTTATTATGAAGTTTGGCCTATTATTTTTTATTAGGGTAGACTATATAATGATTTTTCTTCTATATCAAGTTATAATTTTTATTTTTTAACATGTAACTGCTCGATGTTTAAATCTAAAGAAAATATTACTAGAAAAAAATCCACGCGGACCAGGCAGCAGACGGGACTCGAACCCGCATGTTGGTAGTTACATGCTTAAAAAATAAAAATTATAACTATAATTGATATTTCTTCTTTCAAATGTTTAATACTTCTTGTAAAAGTATTCATTTGACATTGTGGGTTACCTACCTACAATGCGAAGAGATGGCGCTGCCTTGCAGCTTAAGAAAGGCTAGAAAGAATTCAACGCGGTCGTCAGGGCCGCGGTAGCATAATTGGTCAGTACATTCGCCCGGATAGCGAAGGGTGCGGGTTCGAGTCCCGTCTGCTGCCTGGTCCGCTTGGGTTTTTTCTAGTAATATTTTAAAATGCTTAATATTAATATCTATAGATAATAATTTTACACCGAAACTTGATGTTTTCTTGAACTTTAGGTTAAAACTGCAAAAATACAATTTTGCAGTTAAAAAAACAATAATTATCATTCATAAAGTCTTGGCTGTTACAAGCACTTGCGAATGTCGAAAAGCTACGCCATCGGTTCGCAAATCTACGGCGGGAGACCTTGTACTGAGAAGAACCGGTAAGAAACTCAGCAAGGGCTGTTTTTTTCTGCCTGTATTACACAGAGTCGTCAAATTGCAAAATGACTTCAATATGGAGTAACTCATGGAGTAGTATAATCTACTAAATATGTCGATAAAATGAAACATTTAGTTAGAAAAACAAACGTGTTCAAAAAAACGTGTTTAATGACTTTAATAAATCTGCATTTTCGTAGCATATGCTTTTCCTACAATCGTCGTTATGTTTTCTTGTGTAAAATCAGTATTAAAATGTTTAATATCATTCCACAATATTAGACTGCCTGCAGATTTAATTAGTACATTTTCTGTGGCTGTGACTTTTTTTTCTAAATGGCTTTGCACGGCTTGTGCATTTAGCCTATGTTTCAGTAAAAGTGTGGGGATTTACCGGAATCTCCCCGTGGACTTCTTGAGGGAACGTCGAAAGACACTGTCCGCTATTTTGTTTCACTTGCCAACACTTGTGCATGTTCCCGAATACTTAGGCCGGTATTATAGAAAGATTCTCAGTAATGAATCTAGTCTTGAGCATAGTTAGAAAGGGATGTTGCTTTATATAGCACATAACGGCATTCCTTTCTAACTATACTCAAGTAAAGATCAACACTTAGTTGTCATTCTGTAATACGGGCCTTAGTGGTTAATAATCCACCATTATTAGACACTAACATCCGCCACAACACAATTTTTAACAAGAAAAACAAAACTGCTAAAGTGACACTTCCCGGTCCCGCTAAAAAGTCTCGGCTGTGACTTTTCCAACTAACCTGCAATTGCAACTGACGTTCGATTCAACCGGCCGGAATCGGCAGTAGAACTCAGGAAATAGGAACGTCCAAATATTGGCTAAACATGTTGGCTTCTAACAGTTCTAACATGGCAGTCGAAAACTAGTTCATTGATGCGAAATTATAATGTGGGTATACAATATAGGTTAGACGAGTTCTAGGGTGGAGACCGCGTCTAGGCAAACGTAGTGTAGGACGTCCTCAGGCGCAATGGAGTGACGATTTGCGCAAGGTGGCTGGCAGGAGCTGAATGCGAGTAGCCCAAGATCGATCTGAGTGGCGAGCAATTGGAGAGGCCTATGTCCAGCAGTGGACTAAGATAGGCTGTTGATGATACAATATAGGTACTCGATTTAGGTGTAGTTAAACAAGTTCAAGGTCTTTATTGCACCCTGTTGCCACATAGACCTTAGATAGAGATTTATAATTAATAGATACAAACATGACCCTGCTAGGGCATTGCAAATACTATTATAAATAAACATTTTTTAACATCATGTATGTATTCTATATTCACATTATTTATTGATTGTCACTATTTAAGACTTATCATTATTCAGTTATAATAATTATTATGTTAATTCGTTAATTATTAATAATTTATTAAGATAATTCATCAAAAAAAATTGCAGCCAATAAAAACATTTTTAACAAGATTTTTCTTTGACATTAACTTAAATTTTTGGCTAAGGTATATATTTATTTGTATATAACGTTATATACTTTCAGCTTATAATATAAATATTAAATAAATATACATATGTTTAGTATTGATAGCACGTTAGATGAATCAATTTGAAAACTCGCGAACCTTCATGTACGGCGACTCTACATTCTGTTAAAATTGCAACAAGACGATCGGTCAATTTTATGAGTTACTGGCTGTGCCCCGCGGTTTATTAGGGAATATTTTCCCGCAATCAAAAGTAGCCTATGTGTTAATCCAGGGTGTCAGCTAACTCCATACGAAATTTTATTAAATTCGCTCCAGCCTTTTAAACGTGAAGAAGTAACAAACATATACACTCACAAAATTTTGCTTTTATAATATTAGTGTCATAGTCCACTGACAGATGTACAGATAAATAAGAAAGTAGTATTATTGAAAGGGTTCCATTCTATTGTCTTGTCAGTGTTGGCGTGGAACACAAAAATAACTATGGAATCGACCAGTTAATACAGTTTCGACACGCACGACACGACAGTGTGGTCTTATTAAACCACGTTGCAATACAAGTAAATCTTTTAAAATCTACAATGATAAAAATCGAATTCGTGTCACCTGACAGGCGAGATTTTTACCACTGAACTACCGATATTTGTTGATAAGGACTGTTTTTTTTAAAACCAATTGAATATGTAATGCGACATGCTAAAGACGAATGAAAATGTTTGTGGCAACGTTATAAAAGTTTTACTTCAAAAATCTAAAACCTTTAGGTGCAGTTTGCATACCTATCGGATGGAGCTGATGTAACTTAACTTTTCTAATTTTCTGAACAATACTATACCAAACATTTTCCTTTTTTTTCGGTGTCTTCTGTAAAGTCCAGTTGCAGCATGCAGCAATTTGGTAAATCTCAATTTAACTAAAACTAGAGTTATAGACCATACAAGAATGTCAAATTGACATTATTGTATGGGCAGTAGTAAAAAGTGGTAAAAATCTCGCCCGCCAGGTGGCCCGGGTTCGATTTTTTTCATTATATATTTTAAAAGATTCACTTGCAACGTGGTCCTGCAAATGGGCTTATTAAAGTATTACAAAACTACAAAAAAGTATGACTAAAATCGGTGTAGTGGTTAGGCTCAGTTAACGCGTGCATGATTGAGCAAACGAAAATTATTAAGAGTAGTTAGTTTTACTTTCAGTCTGATATATTTATAGGACATCTAAGTGCAAGAATGCACACAGAGGTCTTCAAAAAATAACTATTATAAGCACTTGTGTTATGGATCGGATAGAAACAAACATCCATGACAAAGCTTGCCTGAAATGTTTGAGTCTATATAGTGAGCATCAAAGCACAACCATAGCGCGATGAACGATTCTGTGTAGCGCCATCTATCGAAGGGAGTAGTAACTAATTTAGAGTCTCCAAATCTTCTCAAAATAAAATTCTTCTTCTAAATTTCAGGTATTCAATACATTTTAAATGCCTGCGCGGACGAGGGACTTTTGTCCGCGGACTTTTTTGTCCGCCACAATAGATTGCTTACAACTTTATCAACACGCACACGACGGATTATAAATAACTTGCATAAAAAAGTCCCCCGAACAATCAAGGACGCCGCCTGTCCGGTCACAGGGCAAAAGTTCGCGGGTGTCGCTGACAAAAATAGAACTCGTGTGACTAGGCGCAACAACGCAGTCGCACACAGCAAACTTTAGTCCGAGTTGCGCGCTTGATCCGATTTAATGAGATTGACCCAGCTAGTAATCTCTTTTAAAGCGTCTTCTATTTTTCTTAGACTGCATGTAATAACATAATCTGGGAATATTTACTTCCATAGCGTGCACTTTTATAAATTTTCGGCCAACAAATGGTCGCACACCCCGTGCGGACATTTTTTGAAAGATTGAGGGGCAATTTGTCTGCCGTCTTTTTTGCCCGCCAAAATAGATCACTCACAAATGCATAGAGTAACGCACACGACGGATTAAAAGTACCGCGTACAAAAATCCCCCGTATAACCGAGGACACCGAGAGACCGGACTGGACAAAACTACACGAGTGTCCCCGAAAAAAAAGTAGAACTCATGTGACTGGATGCAGTCACTCACATAGCGAACTCTTTTAACGGGATGTTCATTTCTTGAAATTAAAAGAAACGTATGGTAATGGAAGACAATATTCTGAGATTATATTTTGTTGTAATTAAAATTAAGTTTATGAAAAAGATAAGTCGTTTCAAAAGAGAATACTTAATTTTAAAAGGTTAGACCGAATTTCACCCGGATTTGATTAGAGACTTACTTTTATCATCACTTTTAAATAAAACCGCTTCGCTGCGTACTTTATGCCCATTGACACCGCGCCGCAGCGCTGTTACTACACAAATAACTCTTGTAAAGTCATTTTTATAAAATTGAATGAGAAATTTCGGTAAAAGCCGTGACCAATTGCCAAATATATTATATCACATAATACCTTCCCCGAATAAAGACCTGTAAGCTTAAATTCAAACAAAACCTGGAAGTAAAATTTATTCATCCAGTTGAATTGAAAAATTAGTTATTTTCAGGTTGTTAGCATTCAAAATCAGAGCTAACAATCATCAAAACGTCTTTGTACAGTGTTTTTCTCAAATGAAGAAAGAGTGTAGAGGAGGTATAATATCTATACAAGGGAAGAAAAAATTTTTTTTTCAGCCGACCGAAACCAAGTTAAAATTTTTCTGAAAAGGCCATATCCATCCCTTTGTTCAGTTGTGCGGTTTAAAATAATTAGAAATATGGAAAATCGTTCGATATTTGAACCGAAAGACGGATAAAATTAATTAAGAGATTTCTAGTTGACCAGCAAATGGGCCGGCACGGCATTACACTGAGTCGCCTTATTTCTATTAGGTTGCCATTAAAGATTATATAAGCAGTGTTGGAAGTCCGACGGGCACTATAGAGCTTTAATCGCCCCAATTAGTTGTTGTTGTTGTTTCTATATAATTTGTTGGCGATACAATAATTGCATAGTATAGTGAGGAGCTCTATGGGGCAAGTGGTTTGCGCGTTCGACTGAGATTGTTGATGTTAAGCAACTTTTGCAGTGTACTAAAATTTAGTACCCCGAACTCCTCCGTGCTTCGCAAGGTACGTTAAGCCGTTGGTCCCGGTTACATCTGCAGTCGTTAGCACCTACCAATCCGCACTGGGCCCGCGTGGTGGATAATGGCCTAATATCCATATTTCATCCATAGGAAAGTCCTGTGCCCCAGCTGTGGAGTTAATAGCCTGATGATGATGATAGGATGATGCGTTTATCCAAAGCTGGCGCTACTTGTATGGCATGTAATTTCACGTGGTAATAATAATCGAGTAATATTGGAAATCCAATAAACGCAACGAAAAAGATAGTACAGAATGGTAATTTTATGTATGTACTTTACCTTTATACCTACGCAAGCCTTGCGAGAGGCTAGGTGTGAGGTCCATTCGTTGGTGCGACTCTTAAGGACGCCAACGTCTGTAAATAGAGGTTATGCCTGCGTAATAAAATAAAAAGGATTGTCAACTTAGGCTTGCGCACAAAAAACGTGGTAGTGACACTCGTGCGTATCTAGTTATGAACGCGATAACGGCGACAATTCACCGTTTAATGTTGACTTCTAACAGCCGTCTACTGAGCAGTTATAATAACTTTTTCTTGTTGCCATTTTTGCAAAAAGTTCACAGACACGTGTCTCAAGAGGATGGAACTCGCGTTTGCACTGATCCCAAGCTGTCCGGGGCTTTCGATTCCGGGATTAGTCGAGGAAATTAATCATTTTGGCTCGCAATTTTTTCGTCCCACATGGATTTACTTGAAATTTACACAGAAGATAGGGAATAGACCTAGAATCAAAATCTATATCATGCCAAATGCCCGTTCGTAATTTTTCACATTTATTTCAAGATACGGAGGGAATGAAACCACTGCTCATGTGTCTACGTGTGGCTAGAGTTATTTATTTTATTTTTAAATCCAACAGTGACTTGGAAACGAAAGAATTATACTAACAGATTGGGGGTGGTTCTTGAATGAAGGTTCATTGCACCCCATTAGAATGAACATACCGTCTGCACCCGCTTTCGAGTTTTAATAACCCTCATTATACAACAGTTGCCTAAATAACTATTATAGTCTAAACGATGTCAGACGCACCTTTTGAAGTCAAAACTTCTTATGGGAGGGTAAATCGCTTCGTTACGTAACGCGTTACGGCCAGTCTGTCTGGCTTCCCTTCCTCTCACGCATACGGCAGCGGTAGGCAGGCTCCTTCTCTCTCACTCTAACCAAACCCGAGACGTACACACCTTTTTTATGCCACACAGCTCTCATTAAGGGATACCAAGTTACCTTTAATGGGCCTTATACCGGACTGTGCCCGGATTTCATTCAAAAATTTCTTGTTTTATTCCACCATTGTCTCTTTTAAAGACCGGATAATTAATCGCTTTTTCAACAGCTGGGATTTTTAAGCTTTTGTTTTTAGTGGTAAAGGTAACCTTATTCGCGCCACATTTACGCCTGGCGAGGCGTAGGAACCAACACTGTTTTGATAGTAACAATTTCATGAATTACGGCCACATATGAGTGATCGATCCTAGATCAAGCTACGACATATACTACACTATATTTAGTGTTAGCCTAGACATTGCTCCAGAACTGGTCTAGTGCAGCTAACAGAGTTAAGCAGAACTTTAACCACATCCGAGTCGATAACGTTATTTATCATGGTTTGTTAACAATGTTTGGTACATAAGTACAATATTCACATACAAAGCTGCTTAGAGTCGGAGCCAAGTCGGAACCGATTCAGCCGATGAACAGAGTTCCACACGATGCTTAGCACCTGATATAACTTTTTCTAGGGGAAAATTTAGTTATCCTTTTAATCCTAAATAAGTCCTACATGTATTTAACTTTGTTGAACTGTATTGTATCCGTGCGGCCGTTAACAAAAGGTACAGGTTCTACTTATAAAGTCCTGTTTGACTGACCGGTGGATTTTATTTAAAAAAAATAAATGGTTTTATCACTTACTATCGGGTTTACCAACACAATGGTTTGAAGAATAAAATAAAGAATAATAAATGCTCTTGGCTTAGAAAAGTTTTAAGCTGGCCTACCTACTTTATCACATAATTATGGTGGTGTCAGTCCTGGCACGATTCTCCAAACTTAAAACTAAATTTAACATCAGTCAGATACACTGCTGTCAAATTTAATTTTAGGTTTAGAGAATCCTGCCAGAATCAACACCTATGATTTACTAAGCATCAATTTAGATAGTAGGTCGATTCTAGGATGATTCTCTAAAGCTTAACTTAAACTTGACAACAGTGTATCCTTGTCATTCTCTATAGAGAATGAAAAGGAGAAACTGATGTTTTTAGTTTTAAGTTTTAAGAACCGTGTCAGATTCGACACCAATATTAAGTAATTGAGAATGTTTTTCCGCTTCAAATAGTTCCTGGAGCTATCGTTTAATGATCTCTCGAGGGGCCGTCGACGTTGGGTCTATTTGCTCTGTCCTAATTAGGGAACACTGATTACTTCAACCATTGCGAAGGTTGGTTGGTTACAAATCCCTCGTGATGACGTCACTGTTATAAAGTACTGGAGGCGGTCAATTAAGAGGACTGTAGACAAATAAATTCATTTTTTTCAATTAAGAATTCTGAATTCTGTCTTTTCAACTCAATTCCAAGAAATCGATAAATGCAAAAATTGTGGGCATAGCTGAATCTGTAATACCTCATCATAATAAAATCGGTTCGATACCTTTGAGGTAAACCGATTTTACTTTGATGAATTCTGATTTGAAGATTGGTCAACTATCAGCATCTTTGGGTTTATTTAAAAACCAATAACTATTCGAAGAAGATTAACAATAATTGTTAACTAAATTATGTGGATGAGATTTCTATTATGTAACAGAGAATAGTACTTATTGAATTAAATAGGGAGGTGTGGGGAAAGCAACAAAATTTCAGGGTGCACCTCACGTACTAGACTAGTTTGGTCACTGGGTGCCAGCCACGACCGCGATTGGTCGTCGCTGTAACCTAGTGTGCGAGGTGTCTTAAGCCCACCATTCACTACACGCACTGCGAGCCGAACCCCGAGCAATACCCATTTGTAGACAAATCCGTCATTGCCCACACACTACACGAGCGCCGAGTTGCAGTCCAGTCGCTTGTGTACTTTGGTTAGTCTCGCTCGTATCGTTCTTCCCTACCCTACCATGCCACCGGTGCTTTCCAAACGCACAAAAGTCGCTTTAGTAGTCGGTGCAATACTTTTAACGGAGAATAAAAAGAAAAAGCGCGATGGAACAAAGGAATGGCTGAAACAACGAACAAAATATACTCATTTAAAATCTCTTTAGTTTTCTCTTTAAACAGCAGGATAAATTCTTGCCAAAACTCTTTATGATCGCCGAACGACATGTTATTATACTCGTTTACTCGTTCGTGATACAAACAAGGCCTACATTCCTATCCTTTACATTCACACTGGTTTTTACCTGTTTTAAATTAGGTAAATACAAATTTCATACATTTCGTTTTTCATCATTAAGTAATAAATTGTTTACATTGAATCAGTGGACTACCTTAAAGATACAACTGTTCACTTCATCAATAACTGTTTCCTTGCGTTTGAGTTTAAATAAAAGTGATGTATCATCCGCGAACAATACTATCTCATGGTTATCTCTTACATAATAAGGTAAGTCACTAGTATAAATTAAAAATTAGAAAGGACCAAGAATTGAGCCCTACGGAACACCCATATTAACCGAAGAACCCGGAGACTTATTGCCATTAATGTCAACCCTCTGAATCCTATCCCTCAGGTATGATGCAATAAAATCCAGATCGGTATCTCTAAATCCATAGTGGTAGAGTTTCCTGAGTAATGTTTCATCAAAAACTCAATCAAAAGCCTTGGAAAAGTCGTAAAACACATACGAGTTCTCCAAGGCGGCCAAAATTAGTTGTATAAGTTAAACATCGGCATCGGTTGTTGAACGACCCCGTGTAAAACCAAATTGTTTACAGTGAAGTATCTTCTGTTATTAAAATGTGATTGCATTTGATCTAACATATTTTTTTCGAAAATTTTACTAAAGGTGGGTAGCGCAGAAATTGGTCTAAAGTTTGTGGGGTCTGATGTACTTTCCGTTTTATGCAAAGGAGTTATTTTACTGTATTTCACGAGGTCAGAAGAAACACCACAATCAACACAATCATTAAATATGCAAGCTAGAATAGAAGCTATTGTCTCAATTACCGATTTAGAAACATCAACGGAATTGTCCCACTGATTTAATTTTTCACTAGTGTTACAGTTTCGTTCATTATAAAGTTCATAAAGTGTTCTTCTACTTTTATGCATCAAAAGGGTGACTATAAACAACTATAGGCCTGTCACTTTCCTTTCAGGACTGTCAAAAATATATGAAAAGGCTATGGCTAGACGTATTATTGAATTTATGACGAAATTTAGTCTAATCAGAAAGGAGCAATATGGCTTTCAAAATAATAAATCAACTAGCCTCACAGGTCATGGTCTTATCAATGATATCATTGAGAATTTAAATGATGGGCGGAAAGTTACTGCCGTCTTTTTTGATATGATAAAGGCTTTTGATTTCGTATCACATAAAATCGTTCTGAATAAATTGGAAAATATCGGTTTTAGAGTACCTGTTATAAATTGAATAGTGTATAGTGTAGTCTAGCTATTTAAAAGACAGGACACAGTATGTTGAAATAGCTAGCTAAATATTGACAGAACTCAAACTGTAGTCAAATATAAATCCTAAGAAAGAGTAGAGTAGTAAGGGGACGATACTTGAACCGATTTTCTTCAATTTTTATATAAATGACCTACCTGATAATGCCATATCAGGTAAATGCGTTCTTTTTGCTGATGTCATTTCAGTTCTTGTGACATCTAGCAAGGAAACTAAAAATAATATATATGAATAAAATATTAATAATACAATTCAAGATATTTCTAAATGGACATTATACAATAATTTATATATTAATATAGAAAAAACATGTTACATACAATTTGCTAATTACGGTACTTTGACTGATAACCTCAACTTATATTATAATAAACAACTTGTAAAACAAACAGACGAAGCAAAATTTTTAGGAATAATACTAGACAACCATGTTATCTGGAAGGCTCATGTCAATAGGGTTTGTACGAAGATAAATAGTTACATTTACCTTTTCAGTAGACTCAGAAAAACAACACACACTCTACGTTAATCACAGCTTACTATGGTTATATTTATCCCACGCTTGATTATGGCATTCTACTTTGGGGTAACAGTACAGATGCTGATAGGGCATTTATTGCTCAGAACAAATGTATTAGAGCCATGCACGGATTAGCACCAGATGAGTCATGTAGACCATACTTTGAAAGATTACGTATTTTACCATTACATTGTATGTACATTTTGAGTTTGGTTTGCTTTGTCAAATTTAATAGCAATTTATTTACGAAATGTAGTGATATAAATAGAACTCAAAGAACCCTCCGTTACCCTGACAAACTTGCTTATAGTGTTAGACCAAAGACCAGTCTTTATTTGAAAAATTCTACAGCTATGTGCATCAAGGTATATAATGCTTTACCAACAGAGTTTCTAAATCTTCCAAAGACGCGTTTTCGAAGGACGATAAAGTCATGGTTGCAGGAACAATGTTTTTACTCAGTAGAGGAATATTTTAATTTTATGTTTAAATCCAGACATAAAAAGTGACAAATTAATTAAGATTGTAATTTTTATTCTATGTGTTATATATTTACTGTAGTGATTAATTAATATTTAATAGCTTGATAATTTGACATGTGTAAATGGAATAAATGATTTAAAGTTTTATGATTGTAAATTTGACTAAAATTATAACTTATTTTTAATCAATAATATTATGGATTTCTTGACATGTATATGTGATGACGTATGACGATTAATTGACATGTTTAGATGGCATTAATGTTTTGGTATGATTAACAATAGTGTGACCAATTACAATATTAATATAAAATAATTTGATATTTGCATGCTAATTTAGCGAATCATGTTTGAGCAGCATATGTATTGTAACATCTTTTTATTGTGCCATGTTTCTTGTACATAAATATGAATATGAATTCTTCACTTACTAAAAGTTACCGCATCATTAAAACATATTTTTGTGTACAAAAACTTTAATAAATTCATTGCAGTATATATTAAAAAATCATTATATAAATAATTTGGCTGTCTTTATATTTTAGGTAACACATTTTTTTATTTAATTGATTTTGAAAATGTTCCATATGATTTGCAGATTTTGGTACAACAGTGATGTGTTTTTTGTCATTTTCTTGAGCTGATACGGAAATGGAATCAACTCGCCACAATGATCACGATCTAGTTCATTAATAATTTGTTTTTTCTGTGATATGATATCTGTAAATATATTATCAATACAAGTGGCCGAAATGGCAGCTATTCTAGCACAATGAATAAGTTTTTCAAGTTGTACATTTGTTTTTTTTTTTAATTTTAGTATACGCACCAGATTTTTCTAATAAATCAATATTGAAGTCACCACAGACAATCAACGGTTTACCTGTAGTATAACCATGATAGCTTCAAAACAATCATACAATACTGATGGAAGTCTGTATACGCTCAATAACGCTCACAAAAGTGAGCTTCTCGGTTCGATATTTCTCTTCGTTCCTTAAATTTTAGGTTTTTATTCAATAATATCAAAGAGCCACCTCGAATTGCATTTTCTGGATTGAACGAACTACCAACCTGATGATTATTAAAATTAAATATATTCTGATAACTTTTAAGCCTGTGTTCTGTTTTACAAAAAATATCTATATTATTACAATTTATGAATAAATTCAATTTCTAAGCCCTTACCCATCATTCCTTGAATATTAAGATGCACCAGGTTGATAGAGCTTACATTTTTTGCTATGTTTTTGGATGTTTTTTTATCTATATTAATAAAATAATTATTTTTATTTACATTATTATTAAATAGCAAGAAAAAGAATTATCTTTTATCTGACGCATAAATATGGCAATAAAAGCAGCCCAATTTTGGCCGCTTGTTCTATAAGAAGCGGCCAAAATTGGGCTGCTTTTATATATTTGAAAGAAATAAAAAAATGGGCGGCTAATTTTGGAGGTCCGGGCGCCCTATTTAAAAATATGATGTGAAAACAGGTGATGATGATAAGTCAATCTTTTGATTTATTTTTCAACACCGGTGTAATATAAGGGTACCTTTACAGGTAAACAAATGACTGCAGTGGGTCAGCGTTAATTGGACGTACAACTTGCATACTTATAATAATATATACGCGGTCCGTGTCCATTAGGTGGTCGTTACGTTACGTACGTCGTAATTACGATGTGAGTGCATCGTCTAGGGAACCTCGACTCTTTTATGCTGTGGTGTTGATTGGGGTTAAAAGAGGTCATATTTCAATTACACACTCATTAAAAAATGGAAATTTATTTTTTGATCAGCTGTATGCGAAAGCAAGTGTTATTAAAACTATACTGTAGATTATGTCATTGATGTTTTATCCATGCTTGATACTTAGTACAGTCATTTGGTGCTCAAAAAGTGAGTTTTGAAAATTGGTGATTTTATAGATTTCCACGTACTCTTTTCGAATTTTCACTTTGCCATCTCGTATTTTTACCGATCACACCGCCATACTGGAAAACCTTTATAAAATCACCAATTTTCAAAACTTCCGGAATATTTTCGAAGGTAGAACTACTAAAGGACTACTGCTATAGATCCACTATCACGCTGATTTAAAATTTAAATGATCCACTTTGTAACTAAGCTCTTTATAAAGGACTAAAATTACCATAGTTTTCACAAAACGGTCTACCTAACTATGGACTGTGTGTCCTCTACACAACTTAGTTGATTAATGGGGTTTAGCATTCTTGATGAATGCGAAAATCCAAGCATACATACATACAGTAAGTATAATATATAGTAAAAGCGGATCATTTGTATGCATTATTGAATTGGGGTACCATTGAAACTACACGAGATTTAGTGTTAAGAGCGGACGCGAGCTGAGAGACATTTGAGAAATAGGTATTTGAAAAACTATTGCCTACGCGCATTGGCAAATACTGTTCGATAGGAACAACAGTAGCTAACGCTGAAAATTGCGTATAAAAACTGCAAAATTCGAGGTTAGGCTCTCGTAGATTTCATCCTCGAAAATTATATATATGTAAAAGAAATTTTACTCATAGAATAATAAGTAGTTATACTAAGCCTGCATGTTTTGCTATTTTTCTAAGTGTGTATTGAATCTCACACTAGACGTCTTTAAAGGTGATCAAAAATAGCTATTTTTGGCATATTTGTGGGCTTCTAGTTATAAGATGTAGGAGCATAGAATGAGTAAAATAATGTTTTATGCATGAAAATCATTTTATTTAGTGATAAATAATGTCAAGGAGGAATCGGTCGAGAACGTTTGTATGGAAAAAACTTTGCCCGCCTCCTCTCTTAATGATTGTAAAAATATTATTAATGCAAAAAATATTATTATTATACGCTTAAGGCTGTGCTTTATGGCGCAATTACATTTGGTAGTAAGTATTCGGGTGCACGAAAGACATTACTCGAACTCGGGCACCCGAAGCAATATTTACACTGGAATACGGGCTGGAAGATAGATAGATAGATAAGACTTTATTCACACCAACCTGCTTACATACAAAATTGACAAGACAAAGGAGATTGCTCAAATTGGCCCAAATGCACAAAAAATATTGACATACACGGTAATTCTTAGCGTAATTTATAATTTAATTTACAGTCATTAGATTTCAACGGACACCTTTGTATAATATATTTAATTTAAAGAGGACTTTTAATTTTACCGGTTTGGAAAACATACGAATCATTTTTAATGGCTATGGGTGTAGTAACATTCAGCCAAAGACTGATCGAAGTTGTTTATATATCATAAAAACAAATCTATTTTGTAAAGATCGATAAAATAAATCATTTTTTTATTACACTGTGGTATTAATATCTACAACTATATTATCATTTTCACTAGATGCAAATGTGCTCAGACAATTATTATAAGATGGTAGGCGACATCAAAAAGTCTATTGCCATATATTTTTCGCCAAACACCTCCTAAACACATTATAATCTGTATATATGTTAGACTTTAAGGTATCTATCTATGGACCTACGTTCCCTGATTATAAATTAATAAAATTATAAGGTGTGATACACAAAAAATCTAAAATATGGTTATCTTAAAAACATAACAAAAATAATGAAGCTACTGAATATATGGCTATAGAACCTAAATCTCTTTCTTTGGTTAACGAGAGTTTAAAAATTCTCTCTAATCTGTGGCTCATTCACAATCATCACACAGTTTCTGTCACAGAGTACCTTATTATAACCGGAAATGACACCTGATTTTAAAAGTTACTCTTATGCATTAACTTTAACAACAGGCAACTATCTGTTAATCTACATGTTCTATATATCTGAATCTAATCCATAATTTCGGTACTTGGCTTGATTTGCCTAGTTTAATATATAACTTATTTGTTTTTTTATTATTTTAATATATTCAGTGTATATGGTTTATAGAAGTTCTCAGGGGTGTCCGTCAATAATATTCGTTTCTACATAATCATAATAATCATAATCAAAATCATTTATTCAGTTTAGGCTGTTACAAGCACATATGAATGTCTAGAAGCTACGCCATCGGTTCGTAAATCTACGGAGGGAGACCTTGTACTGAGAAGAACCGGCAAGAAACTCAGCAAGGGCTGTTTTTTTCTCCCTGTTTTATTATTTACAGAGTCGTCAAATTGAAAAATGACTTCAGAGGTGATTCATGAAGTCACTTTTCATTACATAATTATTAAATATACATTAATTGTTTACCTGCATTTTGATTGCTGTGTCATACAGTATAAATAAAAATAGTGTTATTTATATTCAGTGTTTCTAAACATTAACTTCAATATTAAGGAAGTTAGGGCAGACTCATCTCCGCTGGCAGCACCCGTTCACGAGCATGACGCATGAACCAGCCATCGCTTCGCTCAACCATATTTTAGGGAACGTAACGACCCGCCTCACACGACACCGCCGAAGAGACTATTATGAGAGCATGACTATGACTACAGTAATTTATATATAATTTCGAATCTAGGAAACAATTTTTCATGATTATTGGTCTATAGGCCAAACATGTATGGAAACTGAGCAATCTCCTTTTACAATTAGATAAATCATTTAAAACAGGCAACAAATTCTATTTATACATCTATGCTGAGGTATTTTCGTGTGCAGCAGCGATGCGAACGGGCGAAAACTCAGCGTAACATTTACTCAGGTAATATTACAAAAGGTAATCTACCCGAATACGGGCGTACTTGACTCCGTTCATTTACACTTAGTCGCTTACCCGAATTCCATTGGCACTCGTATTCGGGCTAGCGACCAAGTATAATCGCGCCATTACGTTCACAGGTTCGTGGGTCAGATTAATAGGCACCCTGTAATAGCCGCAATCTGCAGTCGTTAGCACCCACCAATCCGCACTGGGCCCGCGTGGTGGGTCATGGCCCAATCTCCCTATTCCATCCATAGGGAAGGCCTGTGCCCCAGCAGTGGGGACATTAATAGGCTGATGATGATGATGATGAATAGCCGCAATGGCAAGGCTGCAGCATGGTCGGCCTCGAATACAGGGTGTGGAGAGGTGTACACAGCTTTTTACCCGCTGTCTGTGAAGACAACGTGCCAACTAGCGTCTTACAAAAATTTCACTTCCACCTTATGAGCATATAGTTGCTGCGAATAAAACCCCGGACAATTATTAATTAATTTATTAACCCCATTTATTAATGAAGGCAAGCCATGGGTGAGATTCTCCAGACCCTCTCGGTGGTCTTGTTCGGTTTTCGGGAGCAGTCAGATTACCCGTGGTGTCGCTAGTCTCCAATAGCTCGGCGGGCTTATTATTATTATTATAACCGCTTCTTATATGAATTCCATGATAATGACAAGTTTGGTCGCCTATTAGCAACAAGTTAGACCTTTTTGTTGCCTTTTTAACTCTTTTGTCAAAGAATCATTGCATCACTGTTTGTCAAAGGTATGGTCAGTAATAAGCTATGGTAGTAAGTACCTTTATAATTTTATTAATTTAAGTTAATAGAAAAAATGCTCTCTGCACTCCTTCTGCATTATAAACTGTTACTTATAATGCAAGATTACATACTCCTCAATAAGCCAAATGAGCTTCTTCTACGCATTATTTTATGATATATCATTCTGAGTAAATATGATGTCAACGACACCTATGGACAATAGGTAAAAATCACCAAACTCCGCCAACAATATAATTAGTATAAATCGAAAGATCTATGAAAACTTTGCCTTTTTATTATGATACCGTAAAAAAATTACCTGGTAATCGAAAGATATGACACATCGAAATATATATTTAAGTAGATACCGTAAAAAAATTACCTGGTAATCGAAAGATATGACACATCGAAATATATATTTAAGTAGCTAAATAAAATAATTTAATTGTAAATAAATAAATAACTCCAACACTTACACCAATTAGCCTACTCATATACAGCCCTTCGTCTTACTTCGTTGTAATTGTGCGCTTCCTATCACTTGATTGATTTTTAACTAACACGCTTTGGAAATTAATTAGAACACGATTATCGGTTTTGTGAATTAGTATGGTGGAACAGGAATCATGTTTTCTCCGAGGCGTGGACAAGTTTGTGTGATTTGCGCTCACCCCGTTTTACGTTGAAGATAATAAAAGTAACTATAGCGAATACTTTTAAACATCTGGGAGTGAAATTCTTAAAAAAAATAAAAACATAACTATAACGAATACTGTTTGAAAAAACCCAACCCAAACGGGGATTTTTGGATTTACTCTATTGCGGCAGAATAACATTAGGGCACCCTTGCACCTTGTAAAGTACTCCCACAATACCTGACCTCTTTATGTAGGGTTGAACTAACTAAATTAATTCCCTTAATTCATTAATGTTCGTTCGTTATAGTACTTGTGCCTCTTTAACATAAATAACTAAAAGACCCCCGGGATGGAATTTGATAAGCTTTGGCATAAATGATCAGGGGCCCAATTCTCGAGGCATAGATATTATATCACCTTCGATATATATCGAATGATCTGGCTTTTATCGAAGGAAAACCATTTTGCCCTATTCTCACCATGTCGCAATAGATATTTATCTATGGATGATCAGTAGACATACATCGACAGGTAAAGAGCCTTCGATATATAAATATCTATGGATCTTGGCATGTCAATCTTGTTATTTCCACTTTTTTTTACCTATTATTTATTGTGTTGTCGTGTGTCTTTGCCAATTATTGTTACCTCAAGATGTTGTTAACTGCCTTCATAAATAATTAGTAAATAAAGAAGTAGGTAAACAATGGTGTCGATTCTGGCGTGATTCTCTAAACTTAAAACTAAATTTAACATCAGTCTCTCTTTTTCATTCTGTATAGAGAATGAAAAGGAAACACTGTTGTCAAGTTTAAGTTTAGATTTAGAGAATCGTGCCAGAATCGACACCAGTTTATATTAACGATGGATGAGTTGATTCATGTTTTCGTCAATGATTTAGTAAATGACGTGATTGCTGCTGCTGTGCTAATGCGCCGCCGTTGTGATAGCAAGAGGGCCGGCCCATTTGAAATGAAGGACGCCGACTTCATAAAAAAATTACGTTTAAACAAAAAATTGGTTAGAAATCTATAAAGTTATGAATGACATTGGTATCGATTCTGACACGATTCCCTAAACTTAAAAGTAAATTTAACATCAGTCTCTCCTTTTCATTCTGTATAGAGAATGACAAGGATACACTGTTGTCAAATTTACGTTTAGGTTTAGAGAATCATGCCAGAATCGACACCATTTTCTTATTGACGATACGGAATTTTTGGCGGGATTTCTGCGAGTGCGGTTGGCATCTTATTTTATTTATTCTCAAATTCGTTCCTAGTGGATATTGTGAAATAAAATTGGTGTGATTTGGTGTTACAACCGTCTGAGCAACTAAAGAATTAGTGGAATCTTTAAAATATACGCTATTCCGGTCAAGTGGACGCGAGAACTTTATTGTAGTGTTGACTACCTCACAGAAGGTTAGAGAAAAAGCCAACTCCATAAATTTCGTGCCAAACACTCCAAGAAATATTAGCATGCGTCACACCGACATTCGTATGTAAAAAAAGAAGATTAATATAACTAAAGACTAGGCTTTATGGGCATTGTTCCCTTTGCCTTCTCTGAAAAGGGAGATTCTTAGGGTGCGGCCAGAGTGCACTCAGATTCAGAGTCAGATTCAGATTCTGAAAACAAGCGCGAGAAATAAACAGTGTAGTCTAAGCAGGTTGCCTGCTTTTTCTCGCGCTTTGTTTTCTGAGTCTGAATCTGAATCTGAATCAGGAGTGCAATCTGGCCGTACCCTTCGACTACACTGTTTATTTCTCGCGCTTGTTTTCGAAATCTGAATCTGAATCTGAGTGCACTCTGGCCGCACCCTTAAATAATATTGACGTTTCATTATACATAACATTGAAATTATATACGCATACAATTTAGGTAAAGTTGAGATTTCTTATACTCAAAATGTATACTCATATTTAATATGAATGGAATTCATAAAATATCATTTATTTGCTTGTAAAATTCTGCTCTAATTTATTATTATTTTATATAGACTATGATGTTAACTTAATCGAGAAAAACGGAACGCATTCGGCAGTGAAAGAATATCTACGATAGATATAATATCATTGGAATATCGAAAATCCACGAGAATAGCATTTTTTACCATCAGTAGATATTTTCAATAGATATCCCTACTTTCGATATTATCTCGAAGCCGATATAATATCTACGCCGCGAGAATTGGGCCCCAGGACTATATTACCTTTCAAGCAAATGTAGTTTAAGCCGTGGCGGACGTGGACACATTGCCCATACATTTTTGCCTAATGTTCTTTGGTATTAGCTGGGCCCATTGAATCGATGGATTCTAGCATGCAAAAACGGGCGGTTTTGGAAAACCGGTTTTCGGTTTATTCGGGAGTAAATAAAGTAAAAACAGTACTCACCATGAAAGAGCCTGTAGAATACACATAGGCAACCAAAGTCTCTGCGCAGTTCTAAAGGCTCCAGACTAGCTTGGGATCATCGACAATCCTAATCGTGCGTCTTTGTCTAGAAATCAAAGTTTGTTGGATTTCCCCGATTGGTAATCGAGAGGATTCAACTGGTATTTGAGAGCTCCAGTCCAGAGATGCGAGCAGTACCCTTAGTACGAACTAATGTCAAATTCGTTACGTTTGTAAGTGCGAAATATCACTGAGAAATTTCAAATGGAAACTTGAACAGCAGCGCCACAACGGACGTAACGAGAGTTAAATATCGGTACACGTTAAACGTGAATCTAGATCGAATTCAACTATCCGAATTCGATAATCGTTCGTGCTAAGAGTACAGTTCTCCATGTCGGGAATAATTTGCGCTTTGTAGAGGAGAAGACTTTGCTTAGAGGTGAAGTACTGTTTCGACCAAAATCTATCAGTTATCCGGTTTTTTTGATTATTCGGTTAACCGGTTGCATGCCCTATCACTCCGAAGGGTTCAGTTATCTGTAAGTTCCCCATATTATTTAGACAACCTTTAAATCTTAACTTGATATAGACTAGACGCTAGCGGCAAAGACATGCTAATTCTGTGAAATGTAATCTTAAATGCTTTTTGTTGTTTCCTCCTAGGCCGGGGAGCGGGTGTAAAATCCTCATCCAACAGCCGGCTGTAGGGTTTTATCAGAATTACAGACAACACACATGTGGGGGGATGTCTTTGCTCACAAGGGCCTTACAGGCTTCGTCTGATGCGATCGTTCCCAGAGAAGGGGATGATTGAGCGCTAACTTAGTAAAGTTTACTGCATGTAGAGGATGGTCGCACTCTGATGTGCACCCGTAACGCATTGAAACTGAGACAAACTTTAATATCATGGTTCATGATCAAGGATAGCTAAGTTATAATTACGGTTCCGATTTTCTTTGCTTTTTAATTTTTCTGACATTGCCTTGAAAACCCAAGCCGTTTTTAAATAATTAATTATTATATCTATACCCATATATTAGTTTCCTTACTACAAAAAGGTTTTCATTGATATACTTTTTGTACGGAACCCTAATAGAGAAACTCTATCAACAGTCGGGGTGGTCGGGATCTATTGTCAGCTGTCTGTTAGAAAGGGCTCACATTAAATCATAACAAGAACCTGAACAATGGCAAATGAGTGGACGGGCTGTTCTATCTATGGGGACTGACATTTTATCTGGAGTAAGTATGTTGGCGCCGCCACACTGTATTAGATTAGACGCGACGCTGTGTATGATATATAATATGTACCTATAGGAATTATAATGGTCAGATTAATAATATCCGTTGCGGTTTCGCATATTATGCGTCTAGTATAATTAGATGATCAAAGTAACTTACTTCTGAGTGAACTTCGACATAAATTATACTAAAATAACGCCTCGTCTCTCTTAGCTAACGATATTCACATTTAAAAAATAAAATTCTGCTGATCATACACTCTCCTGTCATTGATAGTCCAAAAAGTATTGGAATATTTTATAACTGACCAATGAATTGCTTGAATTTAAATAACTTGGTAGTAGTATTAAGGTGATAATAAGTAGTTTATACGACTGTCATAATTATAAGAAGGGGTATTAAATGAAATGCTAAACGACATGCAGTTGCATACACTGATTTATCTTCACTCATAGGAACAATTGAAATGAAATAAAATAGCTTGGTAACAAAGGACAATTTTAAAAAACTTTTCTTAAATCCCGCAAACAGAAAACACGATCTATGATGCTATTGTAGTTTATTATATTATTATTATGAAATGCATCAATTTGATGGATTTAGAACTAAATAAATTTTAACCATAAAAAAAACAACTCTGTCAAGGATTTCATGCGAGACTCAAACGTGCGTCTTCCGCTGCCCGGGCGGATGCACTAATCGCAAAGTTAATGGAGGACCTTCTAAAGGTTCTCTCCTTCTAGAAGAGGCTTCCATTAACTTTAGTAATTACTGTATTAACTATTTGTTCATGGACACAAAATTAAAATTTTCACCGTCTGTGTTTGTGTACTTATTTAAATATAAATTCTTTGATTATTTATTCAATCATCAATACATTTTATACGAGTGCCTAAATACGGTTTCATTATTTATTTTACCATGCCTGTTACGCCCCCTTCTTGTTCCTCTTATTTATTTATTTATTTCGCTGTCATGGGTTACCTGAAAGAGATTGCTGTTTAGCAATAAGGCCGCCTATTGTGTACGTTATCACTGTCATGTTTAATGTCATGTATGTCCTGTAAGGTGTATGCCAATAAAGAATATAATTATTATTAAAAGGAAAAATATTTAATTGAATCTCAAATAAATGCAATGCACACAAGATCAGCAGAATTTTATTTTATAGCTCTGTATATCGTGACTTTGGTATGTGGAATTGAAACTTATTGTCTTAAGCTCGTTGTGTAGAATATACATATAATGATAAATAAAAAAAAAATCAATTCCAATTAGCCTAGCCCCAAAGTAAGCACTGTAGGGGGCTCTCTACACTTAGTATGATATTGATATTAAATAAATGATATTAAATTGATACGATATTGATCTACGATAAATGCGATGCTGATGCGTCATTCGCACTGATTTTATTTCAATAACTAGTGGCCCGCCCTCGCTTCGCTTCGGTGAAGTGTAGATTACAGTGTTTGTTCTCAGGCTTGTATTATACACAATGACATTCATCTATGATTCTTCTGATACCTGCATGCAAAGTCTCAGCCCGATCATACAAACCTTCTTTCCCTATTTTATCCCCTTGGGGGTAGAATCGATCAAAATCCTTTCTTAGCGGATGCCTACGTCATAACATGTACCTGCATGCCAAAGGACATCGACGAAATCGGCCCTAGCATGCCCAAAAGAACGTCCTTCACTATTATTTTTCTATTATTTTTTTAACTTATTAGCAATTAATCATAGTAAACGGACAATCTGATTAAAAAAATAAAAAGTAAAAGTTCTGTTACTAGATACTACAGTCTGTTCATCCAACTTGTCCTATTTGGTAAACAATCTTGGCACTCCTTTTTATTGAAAATACAGCATTAAAAATCAACTGATAACTGGATTCAATGGGTTTCAGTCTATAATAACGATTTATTTTAATAGTTTATTGGCTTCGTTAATATTTTATTATTAAATGGGTGATTCCGTTAAAAAGTTGTGCCAAGATTGTTTACCTTAATAAATGCAATATGGGCGAAGGGCGACCATAGGTATTTATCAACATAAAAATAGAACAAGGTACCTTAGTTAATAATACTTATTACTAGTATTTATATTATATTTATAAAAAGATTATTTCTGATATTATGTAAAGATAGTTTATACTCCCATCCCATGTAATATCTGTTTATTTTTATGAAAATCATAATGATAACCAGGTACATACCTAATTACCGATAATAAAATATAGAAACAGGTAAATGGAAAGACTTTGAACATTTCATTTGAAAAGAAATCTATTATTACTACAGGTAGGTTTAGGTATCATAGGAGCCAACTGCCAACACTCATAAATCAATATGAATATAAGCATTTATTATTAATTAGATTTTATTTTTATTTTATGTTTATTTAATCCATATTATTTAATTGCTTACATAGAGGTAAGCACTAAATCTATTCAGAATATATAAAGTATATATCTTTTACGATTAAGTATAAATATAACCTCAAAATCTAATACATTCTGTAGTAGGCCACGGTTCCTCAAGTTGTCCGTATCTCAACAAATGCCTAATAAGAGTTTATGAATGATTCCGAACACAACTAGCATTTTCTCATTGCTGGGCGTTCTAGGGCATTCAATGTATGGGGAACGAGCAATGTCCTTTCAGCCCGATCCGTCCAGTGGTTTGGGCTGTGCGTTGATAGATCACTATGTCAGTCAGTCAGTTACTAAAGGTAACTGTTTTATATATATAGATTAAGTATACTAAACATAATAATGTTTAGATATTACTACGTTTGTATGAAAAGTATGTTAGCTTAACTAATACAATGACTCGTACTGGACTGTAGGCTTAACGGACAGAATACATATACTGATACATATATAAGTATTTTTATATAGAAACAAATATTACACATGACTGGAGTAAAAATGCTCGTATTCATCACACAAACATCTGCACCCATATGCACCGGGATTCGAACCCGGTATCTCTCGAGTAGGCGACACCTTGAAACCCGGCGTACAAACCACCCGGCCACTGAGGTCGTCATATAATTTTATTATTCTTTATTTTTAATTACAAAGAAATGAAGGGCCGTCAAAGTCGACATTTTTAGACCATTACGTGTTGAGATAGACCATAACTCAAAATCGAAGCTAGTTAGTTACTAGTGTGAAATGTTGATATATTATATGCTGTATTTAAACAACAAGTACTGAAAACACCTGTCCGAGCCATAATGTATTTTGTAAGTTGTGACGAAAATAAATGAATGATATTTCCTTTCGCGGTTTGTTGCAATCTCCCATACAATTAACGTGTTTTTTTTGCCGTTTTTGCTCGATATTAAAATATAGTGTCTGATATTATATAGATAACTAGCGGCCCGCCCTCGCTTCGCTTCGATGTAGAGCTGAAGTGTAGACTACAGTTTTTGTTCTCAGGCTTGTATTATACACAATGACATTCGTCTATGATTCTGCTTATACCTGCATGCAAAGTCTCAGCCCGATCGGTTTAAAATTGTCTATTTTATCCCCTTGGGGGTAGAATTGATCAAAATACTTTATGGATGCCTACGTCATAACATCTACCTGCATGCCAAATTTCAGCCCGATCCATCCAGCGGTTTGGGCTGTACGTTGATAGATCACTACGTCAGACAGTCAGTCACCTTTGAGTTTTATATATATAGATGGTTAATGGTATGGAACGAGGGATCCGACATAGTGCGCGAGTCCGACTCTAACTAACTTCTCTAACTCTTCTCTACTCTCTAACTAAAAAGAACTTTTATATTATGTTACTTTCTGCTACGGAACCCTTCATGAGCGAGTCCGACTCACACTTGGCCGCTTTTTTTAATTTCATGGCTCCATAAAGTATAAAGTCGTAAACTTCGCGCAACAAGCGAAAATAAATTTTGTTTAGAACACGCTCACTCATTTATTATTATTCATCGGGGGCTCGCATTAAATGAAATATGTCTCTCAGTTGCCGAGGAGACCTCACACAAGCCGCAGCCCGCGCTTAAACCTCAATTGTCTTTTGTTCCGCTGAAATCAGTCTATAGCGTGCAATACGTTTAAAATGAACTGAGGACGACGGCTACGCGACATTCGCCTAATCGGATCGCATTGTCGCATGCAACATCTCCACTACACTGCTCGCGAAGTTGTCCTATCGCGAACTGAAGTAAGCCGAATTATGTAGTGAGTCTCATCGTAATAGAACTTAGGGACGCTTGAAGTACTTTGACTGGGGCACATAAACCGGCAATTGTCGTGTCGGAAGTCGTCCGAGGCGAGGTGAGGTTGCACGAAACGATCAGAAGTACCTCTACGCTGTCGTATTCGCGTTTCCTCGGTTAACTTCGCAAGTAGTGTACTGCAGGCTCAAGGAGTTTATATACCTCCTTGGTCGCATGCCGCCCACAGCACAGACTTCATAAACTTGTTTATATTCTCCCAGGCTACTTGTTTATGTTCCCTTTGGCCGCCAGACGCTGACGCGGGGAATCCCCGGCGACGCAATAAAATCCTTTATATGACAGCCTGCGCTATTGCTAGCTATGAAATCAGACTCGTAAGCGGACAACAGATTCGTTATTAGATCCCCCTTAATAATGTTTTATTTACAGAAAAGCTTTGTAATGCTAGGTATAAACCAAGCTATATTACTTATGATCCTACGAAGAATTCCGTTCCTCATCTCCAAAGTCTTTAACAGCACATGCAAATTTTTCTATGGGACCACCTCGTCAGTATACCAAATCTTTGTTTGCGATTACAAAAATAGTTTTGAAAATCTGTTCTAAATTGGCGGAGAAATCGCGTAACAAATATTCAACAAAACCATACAGTGAAATAGAGAACCTCCTCCTTTTTGAAGTCGGTTGAAAAGAAAAGCTTATTCTCAAAAGGACATCGGCCAAATCATATAATTGGATCAAAGTTGAACGTCTAGAATAGACATTTTTACTAATATTATTAATTAAATATAAACAGTTTATACAAGTTGTAATTGATACAAATAAAAGCCGAGAAAACTTAAAAACTGTAGTAGAAGCAATATTGATATAATTGTTATGATTTTTGTACAAAAAATCAATTTCTGTAATGAAAAAATGTAATACAGATACGTAATAAAAATGACAAAATAACAACCAATAAATGTTCAGAGAAAAATATCTATTTTCCTGGGCTTTCTTTAGTCGTGATTCTTACATATATAGCTTAATAAATTACGCAGAATCTAATGATATATCATTTGTTGAAAGACGCAACAATTTAAAAAGAAAAAAGATGTATGGGAGTTGACCGATGTCCTTTGTACCGAATAAGTATGTATTTTACGCCTTTAATAGAACTATTAAATTGTGGAGCTGGCGAACAGAGCGGTATAATTACACAAAATTAAATTTTACAGGAGCAGTTAAAAACTGAATGACAACCATACAGTGAGGTTTTTGCGTGGTTTTAAATTTAGTATTTTTAACACTGTTTTAGGCGGTTTTGATTGAGAATGAGTTGAGATTCAAATTCAGCGGACCCAAAACCTCCAGACTGTAGAATAAAGTAGTTTGACCAGATGCGTCATTATTCCGTATTGTTCGCCAGCTCCTCAATTTAATATTTTTCCAACATAATGAAATAAATGTTTCGTAGATTGTATTGAATAGAATATTAATGTATTAGCTGCCTCCCGCGATTTTGTCCGTGTTATCTTTAGTTTTTTGAAAATACCTCAAGATCCCAATTTTTTTTTTAAATTTTGGGATCTTGAGGAAATTTTGGGTAAATTGTATCATATGTCTCAATCCAGGCAAATCCAGGTAATAAACTTTATGGATGACAAATTTTATCCAAACTCGTTCAGCTTTTTTGCATGATTGAGTAACAAAACAAACATACAAACTTTAACATTGATAACGTTAGTAGGATTCTATGATGCAATTTAAAAATATGAACAAATTATATTTAATATTGATTTCTTTTTATAAAAACACTCATTTTTGATGTTCCGTGCAACAGAACTTATACGTAGATACTTTTTGTGTATCGTTATTCTGTTCGTTAACTGTTCCCTTCAGTGTTTTACAATGTTTTGGCGATAACGCTGCGACAGTTCTCCGACCGCTTTTACTGCTTCGCTCGCTCCCCTGAAAGCTGTTACTGTCTTAACAACTTTAAAACTGTTATCTCGAAATAAAGGCGTTTATGTATAAAGAAATTCGTGTAGAGAATACTGAACACTTTGTAAACCTTCAGGAGTACCTATTCAAAGCGTAAAATTCATATCACGTAGAAACTATCATGAAATGGGTAAAATAAATGTCCTATACATTAACCCCTGGACTTATTTGAACAAATACACCTACTGTAACTACTCTAACAGTAAAATAAGTTGAAAGGAGGCTAGACTTTTGTTCAATATGTTTTATGTTTTGGGACTTAGGCTATGAACGCACTGCGACTGCCGCGGCTGCGAAACCGCAACATGCGTATAATGTGAAGCTGTAGATAAATCGTAAAAGCAAATTGAGGAGCTGGCGAACAAAATGGTATTATTACATAAAATAATTTTTTATAGGAGCTGTATAAAAAATGACATACCTCCAGTGAGTTTTTGGGATGGTTTTTAATGGATAAATTTATTAACTTTAACACTATTTTAGGTCGTTTTGATTGAAAATGATTTAAGATTCCAATTCAACGGGCCCTAAAGTTAAGAGCCCTTTCAAATTTTTTGCAAAAAAAAATAATTTTTGAGCGCCTCGTTTACCCCCTTAGAAGAGTTTTTGAGTATTTCTAATAGAAGTAAACAGTAGATTTATTCTTCCTTTTGTAAGTTAATGTAGAATATTTGCAAATCTATGTTTTTTTTGTACTGATCGTTCTACTGCAGCTAGTTTACGGAAAAACGATAATATGCACAACTTCAAAGTTCTCAATTTTTCAATAATGTTCAATAAATTAGATCTAATTAATTACTACGACATCAGAAATATGTTTTTGTTGTAACATAATGTATTAGAATTTTGATTTTCGAAAAAATAATGCAGGTTTACCTCGTATTTTGATATTGAATTACTATCAAAAACTTTCATAAAACTAATCTACCATCATTGAACTACTGAAATATGTATATATTTTTAGAATTAGTTAATAAATAATTATTTTATAAGATTCGAAACTTCACCCGTAAAATGCAATATAATTATACTAGTGCAAATCTACCTACGCGCCGATCTTAAAAAAACTTTAACGTTAAAAACTCCTTTTTCGCGTATTTTACGCATCTGCGTAATTATACCGTTTTGTTCGCCAGCTCCTCTTTAATATCACGACGCAATTCACGCCCGCTAAGTGCGCGGTTATTTGCGGCACCCGCGGTGGGCTTCGTCCGATCTTCTTTTGTTAAGTTTACGAGCGTTCTCGCAGCCACGGCGGGTGCAGGACGGTACAGCCGCCCGCGGCAGGTGCGGATGAAAAGTGGAATTCTTTGCCTGCGCACGTGTTCCCTTCTTCCTACAATCTGGGGTCCTATAAGAAAGGCGTGAAGAAGCATTTCTGCAGGCCAGCAAGGTGAGGATGGTTGGTGTGGTAGTTTATAACTGCTGTACCAGCTATCTTCGCGTCTGTACTTTATCACCACTTAACATCAGGTGGGGTAGAGTCATTTGCGTACCTGGCTGTAAAAAACTGCTCCGTGAGTTCTTGGCCTTACTCTAAAATATCGCCCTTGTGCATAACCAACCTCTTAAGCTATCCACCTGGGTAGCTATCCATCATCATCTACCTTTTCCATCTATTTTTTTTATAGCCAGGTAGGCAAATGACTCTACCCCACCTGATGTTAAGTGGTGATAAAGTCGAAACGCGAAGATAGTTGGTATAGCAGTTATAAACTGCCACACCAATCATCCTCACCTTGCCGGCCTGCAAAAATGCTTCTTCACGCCTCTCTTAAAGGACCCCAGATTGTAGGAAGGAGGGAACACGTGTCCGGGCAAACAATTCCATTTACGAATAGTACAACAAAGAAATGAGTCACCAAATTTCTTTGTTCGTGTAGGAATTGTGGCCACAGTAAGTCGGTGGCAATCTGGTTGGTCAGTTAGAAACTAAATCAATCGAATATGAGAATAAAGAACTGTCAAGTATGAACTGACATTATAATTTCGAACCTAAACATCCAGACACGTACCTAACTGTATGATGAAAGGTCCGCACATAAATCTTGTTAATGAAACGGCCTTTGAATAATAAATAATGATTTCTGCTCCTAGCCTGCTAACTTTTATTATAAATGTAATTTTCAAAACTAAATTGACGTATGCTATATTTCTATTAAAACAATATTTTCTCGAAGGACTTGGCAAATAACTTTTTCTCAAACGTGCTTCGATATTTGAACATTATTTTGACAAGCGGCTCCGAGATATATCGTAATTTCTGTACTGGCCAAATACATGCGAGCAGCGACCGGAAAAAGTTGTATAGTAATCCAAATCTGTTGTGGTTTAGCGTCCAAATTAATTATATAGTAAACTCATATATATTTGTTGTGTAATTTGAAAATAGAACGATCTTTTACTCTGATAAATGGCAACCAAGGTGGTATCTTATCAAAGGTTTTATTTAAATTTCGAATTGGTTGTTTAAAGAAAGCTGTTTATGAAAAATAAAAACAAATGAAAACTTTAACGCGGTTTGTTCGTTTTTCGTCATTGATTTTCCAGAATTTCGAAAGTTATGCCTAGGCAATACTAGGTTAGTTATAATTTACGTGCAATTTGAGAAACGTACTATACAAGCCCTGTCTACAACTAGGCATTGATGGACTTACGTCTGTGTGTTTTGGCTTCGCCTCCGCCCACATTTCACGTTCGCCTATAAATGCTTCTTTTACTGGCCACTGCAGTAATGTAGAATATGTACTATACCCATTAGTCTGCCGTATCGCAGATGATCGTAATGCTTAAACTTTTATATGTAGAATTCATTGCCCTTGATGCATTGTCTGCCTTATTTGCACTTAAATACCACAATTAATAGAGATAATTAGAATGGATTACATTTTTTTTTCACTGGGATGCCCCCGGCCCGGCCCGGCCCATACAGTGGAGCGGGCGTCACGCCTCTGGGGGATTGCGCTAGGGTACTAGCCAATCCCCAAACGGGGTGGCCTATGCCGAATGGTACCTAGGAGGGCACGCGGCGGCCAAGCCGCGCCCAGACCACCTTAGGGCCGTCGAAGACCGGCAGTCACGGCTGCCTGCCTTCGTCAGAGGGGAGGGGCTAATGCGTCCTCCTCCCGCTCCCTCTCCGCGGCCTCCTTCTGTGTCATCACCGATTCGCAGAAGGAGGCGGCAGCCTTCCAGGCCCTCTCGCTACCAAGCATGGCTCTAACCATGCTTGGCAACGAGAGGTCTCTACCGCCGAGCGCCGCAATCAGAGTGCGGTGCTCGTTTTGTCAGGCCGGGCACACAATTAGCGTGTGCTCGGCCGTGTCGTCGGGAGACGCGCAGTGATGACACCGCGGCGACTCCTCCCGACGGGCAACACGGTGCAGGTAGTAACCCAAGCACCAATGTCCGGTCAGTACCTGCACCAGTATCGCTACCAAGCATGGCTTTAACCATGCTTGGCAACGAGAGGTCTCTACCGCCGAGCGCCGCAATCAGAGTGCGGTGCTCGTTTTGTCAGGCCGGGCACACAATTAGCGTGTGCTCGGCCGTGTCGTCGGGAGACGCGCAGTGATGACACCGCGGCGACTCCTCCCGACGGGCAACACGGTGCAGGTAGTACCCAAGCACCAATGTCCGGTCAGTACCTGCACCAGGCGGAAGGTGAGGCTGCCCCGCTGGCGCCCTACCCACTCCTCCAACACCGGACGGATCGTCTCGATCGTCCGGTGGCCAGCTACTGGGTTGGCGAGTGCCTCGCCTCATCGGCGCAGAGCCTCCCTCTGCGCCTCGGTGCGGACCCGTTCTACCTCCTCCAGAATGGGCCGCTCGCACCGCTTTCTCGCCGCGGCCCTGTGTTGATGCACCTGGGACAGAACCAGAGCATCAACTAGTATGGGTTACCTAGGAATAGTATTTATCAGTGTGCGCCAGGATAAAGTAAATGCTAGCATCTGAGCATTAAGGGAAGGTGTTTGTAGTTTTTTTATTTAATTGCCATAATTGTGAAAAATCTACCAGTCAACCTGAACGTGTGTTAGAGACAAATGGTATGGCGATAGGGGAAAACGCTTTATAATAGACATTTAGATTTTAACTAAATTAGATAATAACAACGATAAAAATGTAATAATACCTAAATATTAAATTTATACACTTAAATAAAATACATATATAACATATACAATTAGGGTTGCCAGATTTTTTTCCGAGATATATAATGTTTGACGGTTTGAAAGATCGAAAAATAAAGTACACACAGGAAAAATAAAGTATTTTTATTATTGTCCTTATTACAATTTTTACATGCATAAATATGTTCTATGTTCGTGTCACTTTTTTTTATGTGCGTTCGGAAATGTTTACGTAAACCCCAACTTAACGTCAATTTGTGATCTTTGAATATAAGTTTTGTCTCTCTCACTACGGGATATTGGCGAAATTTCTGTGGGAAACGGAAACAGCCACAGAACAAAAAAAAATATAAGTTTAAAATATAGTATTTTAGCATACTTTATGCGTTTCGAATATAATAGAGTATACAGAGGCAAAATATAGTAGAATACTATATATTATAGTATATCTAGCAACCCTATATACAATATACATACGTAAAACACAATAAATATAAAATAAATAGATGCAAACTATAAAAAAAGGCATTACGAAATCAGGTCAGGTAGTGTTTACAACCTAGTTTTTTGTACTCCATCTTATTGTTAGAACCACAGAACACAGAAAGAGGTTAAAAGGACCTTGTGAGCGGGGCAGGCGCACCTCAGTTATGTGTGAGCAAATGCTCATAACTTGACCAAAACTTTGTTCTGATTGCGATGTTGTTCACGGGAACGAGGGCTGATTGGTTCGATTTTTGTTTGTTCAATGATTTCACCTATTAGGTGAAAGAGTAGTGGGGACGTGCCAGCGGTTCCGGTAAAAATGGTCTACGATCACTCTTCTAACCTCTTTGTATGTTCTGTGGTTAGAGCTACGAATGCTTAATGGTAGAGCATTCCACAAGCGTATGGTATGATGATACGTATGATGAGTGGGCATTTGTAGAGTAAGATTTCTGCACGAACGAAAATCACCATGGTTTGAAGTGCCAAGATATTGAAATCTAGATTTCAGGTACTTTGAAATCTAGATTTCAATTTCTGTAGTGTAGCTGGCTTTAGCTTTTCTTAACAAAATAAGGTAACACTAGCAAACCAGTGAACCAAATGTTCACCAAAAAAAAAATGATTAATTAATTGAGAACTTCGGAGATTTTGTGTGGTTTCGTTTGAAATAGAAATCACGTGATTTCTCGAAAACCGGAAGTGCTACGTTACTCACATCCGGTTTGTAGTCTTATCAGACTATTCTTAACTTATAACTTAAACATTCTCTATATCTATCTCTTACGGTTTGGTCGCTGAAACAGCACCACGGACGGACGGACGGACTTGTCTATTAGATAAGAGACTAGCAAACCAGTGAACCAAATGTTCACCAAAAAAAAAAAAGAAAAAAAAAATGTATTTAATTAATTGAGAACTTCGGAGATTTTGTGTGGTTTCGTTTGAAATAGAAATCACGTGATTTCTCGAAAACCGGAAGTGCTACGTTACTCACATCCGGTTTGTAGTCTTATCAGACTATTCTTAACTTATAACTTAAACATTCTCTATATCTATCTCTTACGGTTTGGCCGCTGAAACAGCACCACGGACGGACGGACGGACTTGTCTATTAGATAAGAGATTTTTATATAGATAAGTACTACCTAAGTCATTGCACGGTTCTTGTGATAGGTGGTGCCCCTGATACTCCGGAAAACCGCAAATCGGAGAGGGTCCTGCAACGGACAATCACTGGCGGGGCCGTGGCGGGTCCTAAAGGGTTTTTTTTTATTTATTTAGGACAACCTACAAAGCATAGCACAGCGTCAGTGTTAGTAGTTACAGAAGCAGTTTAAAGCTTGGATTAGTGTCGCTTTAATTATTGCTTAAAGATTGCCACGGCATGCGCAATAGGAAGCAACTAAAATTAACAAATTCTATCATTCGGCAACTATGACCTAGTTTTGGCCACAAGGCGGCACCCCAGACCAAACTCCGTTTTTTTTTATTTTTTTTAGTACTTTAGTTATTCGACATTGTCTATATCTATTTATAAGGTTCGTATTCGGGCCGACTACCGCCCAGTAGCATAATCTATATAAGTACTTATACTAAAGTACTTAATCAATATTCACGGTACTACCCGCACTCTCGATACGCATTCCAAGGACCGCAGTCCCGGACTGCGGAATTGCGTGCTGGGTGACCGCTGTAGGGATATTTTCTGGTTTTTACTGTGAAGGGCCCTGACCATTTCATCGAGCTCTCGAGCTGGGTGAAATGAGTAGAGAGGAGTCCGCAGATATCGTCGTCGCCCGCTCCCGGTGGCGAAGAAAGGCGGGTATTTGACAGTATTAAAATTAAATTGAATATTGGCAGGGGTTTTTACAATTTTTACAAGAAAAAAATCATAAATTTACTAAAAACCCACGAAAAAGATAATAGTTTTCTTATCTATTGTCACGTAACCCAAAACGCTTGGGATTGGCGGAGCCTAAAATGACGTCACACGCAAGTAAACTTCCGGTTAAAGTGACATTACATTGTATCGTTTGAAGTTTTAATACCAGTCGTGTGACGTCACACACTAGTAAGACGCCTTATTGGCCAGAGAAACGTTTTCGCGGCAATTTGAAAATGGAATTTTTGATTTGGTTATTTTTACTGAAATACACAACAGAATGATGAATATCCACATCTTTTTACGGACTCCATAAACATTAGTCAATAACGTAAGATCGTTTTCTAAATTTGTCAAATACCCTATTGCGTCTAGTAGTAAGACATGCATGGGTATGGTTCATTAAAACTTAGCAAAGAATGTTCCAACGACTTTGAGACGTCTCTGTATTATTGATTGTTTCCAAGAACAATAAGTTAAGGCTTTAATTATTGTGCTGAGGATAATTGATACTTAGTGGTCATCTATCGGCCGAAACTCGACCTTTATAAGTTTGAAATAATAATGTTCTAATGACAATAAGAGTAAACTAATTTCGAGTCTGATATCTGGTAAACTTTTCTTTAGATCTTAATCTATTTTATGCTTGACATTAAAACTTTCTTTGGATAATGACATTGTTAACTTCTTAAACCTAAACAAAAACAAAAAGAACATTTAAGTCTATGCACAACATAGACATAACCTCTTAGGGCGTTTTCAATTTATGCGTTTCTTGACGGCCTGCTGCGGTGCAGAAGCGGTGCGTTTGTCGTACAGAGTACGGACGATCCTTTTTTCATACAAAACGCACGCAGACCTGAAAAGGCTGCGAAACGTCAATAAATCAATAAAGTTCGTGCATTAAAAACTAGTTTTGTTTAATGAGTGATGAACTTAAGAAACAAATAAATAATATCTGGTTCATGATTTGGAAGCCGGGCGGGGTCAAGATTGAAACATTAAATAGATTTTCGTTTCTGATCGGTAATGATACGTCTTTCAATCTTGACCCGCCCGACTTCCAAATCATGAACCAGATTCTTTTTTTTTACTTTCATTTTCGATTTTGAAGTCGGTATAATTTTTTGTTTAAATTTTTTTTATTTCATCCATTTTAGTGAATATTACATCGTCCAAGTAAACAATAACACAATTGACGGAGAAATCGGTGGACGTGTATAAAAAAAACATCGTGCGTGCCTTTCAAATTTGAAGGTTTCCCTCGATTTCCCCGGATTCCACCATCAGATCCCGATTTGGTTCCAATGGGACCACCTCGGAAGTGCACTCTTTCGAATAAAAAGAGAATTTTGAAAATTAGTTCATAATTGACGGAGAAATCGGTGAACATACATAAAAAAAAATATACAGTCGAACACAGAACCTCCTCCTTTTTTAAAGTCGGTTAAAAACAGCCCTTGCTTTCATTTATTTATTTAATTTAGGTAACAAACAGTCTTATACAAACAATTTTACAATTTATGTTTACAAATAGACCTAAAGTACCATTAATTGATACTCGTATATAATTATTATATTCAAGCGGCATAAAAGTGACGGATAACTGTAAACATATGATATACATCGCCGCCGCATATGTTATACTATTTCAACAATAATTCACTCACTTTCCTTTTGAAGTTGTAAAGTGATTCACTGAAAACATCTGCTTCATTCAAGTTCTTATTATAAAAATTACATGTTCGTCAAAAAAGGTTTCTCTAGCATAGTTGGTATGGCAACTCGAAATATAAAAGGTATCTTTTGAACGTGAGGAGAAACGAGGAACTTTGAGTACAATACTCTGCACCAGTTGAGCCGAGTCAATGTGATTGTTAATTATCTTGTACAGAAACATGGCATCCAAATACTGGCGTCTACAGACCAATGACTGCACTTCATGTCTTTTGGCACTCTCTTCATAATCATTATGATAAAATCCGACACGATAATCTAATGATTATAATATTATACTATATTTTGCTAATAAACAGTTTCTTGCCGGTTCTACTCAGTACAAGGTCTCCCGCGCCGTAGATTCGCGAACCGATGGCGTAGCTTTCCGACATTCACAAGTACTCGTAACAGCCCTAGACTGAATTAACGATATTTTTTTTTGTAAACCAAAAAAAAACTTAATCCCTAATAAATTTTCACAGATGCCTCTAGTTCTCAATTTGATGTCTGCTTTTTATTCATTGTTTAAGACAGTTAATACTTATTGCATGTAACTGTATTGACTATCAAAACAAGACGCGACATTATTACATTATGAGTACTTACGATCAAGTTTTAATCAGATAAAAGGCCCGAAGGACAGACTCACTTAGTGCTATTAGTTTGCACACCACATAACATGCAGTATACGATACATACAAGTACCAAAGCGGTATAACGTCTTTATAATAAGCTTTAGGGAGTGCCCATTCTTGTCGACGCTACATTCATTCAGCAAAAGTTATCTAATATTTTCTTTAACTTAAATATCTAAAACTAGCTTATAACAAAAAATATACTATTACAATGAACCTAAAACTAAAAACCTTAAAAATAAAATATAATAACTAAAATACATTATTAAAAGGAGTCCCTTTAGGCAAGGTTCCGAAGATACTGGCAGCGTTCCCCCTTTGGATAGCTAGACTAATTCTTTGTCCGAGGTAGCTGCCAGCTTTTCGGTCTCCTGTGATGTCGACTAATCAATAATACTAATTTTCTTTAACTATATAATCTGTCGACGAAGTATCAAACTTTTTAAAAATGGAAAATTTTATAGCCAACTAAGCAGAGAATAAATAACAATAAACAAATAATGAAATACCAAAAGGTATTGATTTGAGGACTTAATTAACACATGCCATTGTAAATTTAAAATGCATGTATCAAACTTTGCGTAGATCTTAATCATGGCCAAAATATATACCGGATATTAAACGGAGTCCTCCGGTGTTTCTGTCCATAGATAATATTAGCGAATATCTCAAAAAAACTGCAATGAATTTTTATCAGACTGATCGCGACTTTGAGTATCTATTAAACTACTCTAAGGCCCGTATTACAAAATGACAACTAAGTGTTGATCTTTACTTGAGTACAGGTAGAAAGGGATATAGATATGTGTTATGTATAGCGACATCTCTTTCTAACTATGCTCAAGACTAGATCAATCACTGAGAATCTTTCTGTAATACGGGCCTTAGGATCGCGAGAACCACACGAAAATCGTTATTTGTACAGCAATTTTTGAGATCATCGCTAACATTTTCTATGCAGACAGATGTACAGATACGTCATAAGTGTACGGGACGCCGGGCTGTCGCAGTAGCGGACAGTTACCGACTCGTACTGAGGGGGTGGAGGAAGTTACACGCAGGAGTCTTGACTGTAGTGGACTGTAGTTTCGGCGAATAAAACCCCTGGTGTTCGGTATTGAAGAAATCGGTGGGCGCTGATAATGGATGGCCGGTGAGAGGAGGCTTCAGGTCCAGAGTGAACCGCTTGGTTGTTTCTTCCTGTTCCTTAGGGTAGGAGCGCCTGTCGCTGAATGCATGTCGGGGCATGTTCCGACTCGAATTTTATATGCTAGGACTGAGCTGGCCAGCGATCCATTACCTCACCCACGCTATACTTTATTTTTCATTTTCTCAAGATTTACAATAGTGCGAGCTTAAAACTAATTGTACATACATCGGGCATACATTTGGGCATATTTTTAACATAGTTATGTGTCCGTAAACACGATATTTTAGGTGTGGCGCGCAAAAAATAGGTCTCCGCAATATTTATACTTTCCCCCTCCATAGGGCTTCGCCCTGCCACGGGGCTTCGCTGCCCCACCCGCGCGCTCCGGGCGCGCCGGGTGGGGAGCGCATCATGTCTCAGAAAACGGTTCTATACAAACATGTTTCTTCTCCTACACGGTACATTTTTACACTTATTGATGTGATACCTATTTATTTACGTAGCCCTACGTGTTACCTATCTAATACAACAAGTTTCTTACAAGAATATTAATAAACAACAGCTGTACGGCCCTATAAAGTTTGCAAATTAAAAAGTCTTAAAAAACCTACTTATACTCGCTTAATGTTTAACTATCATACACCATTTTAAAGAAGAAGTAAAAACACATAAAATGACATCATTATTATAACAATTATACCTATATCCTATTGACTATTCATAAAAAACTATTCCCGATATTTTCCTTAATTACGCTTAAACTACTAACACGATTCATACAAAACTTCGATATATTATTCCTATAACTACCTACTATCTAACAAGACATAAAATAAATCAATCAAAACATAAAACATACTATTATCGAAAATTGTCAACTCAGGCAAAATCCTATAAGACGTGTGACAAGGACAACCTATTGTCTCCGTCCCTCCTATAGGTCGGAACTATCAGTATTCTGACTAGTTTCCCCGCGCCACCGCTTGGCGTCGTGGCGATCGTTTAGATAAAGTCTTATAAGATTATTGGAGAGAACGGGGCGGAATATCGCTCTGAACTATCAATTTTACAATGGTTTACTATGGGCAGAGCTATCTATTGTTGCGATATCCGACTCATTCTAATAAGACAACAAGGGAATGATATTTTTAATGCGTATACAACCGATTCATGTGAAATTATAGATACATTTTTATACATTGCTCTCGTATCGTCGTGAGTTCATTTTCTTTCGCTTCGGTCGTCGCGTACAATAAGGTTAGCAATTATATTATATATACTTAAAAAAATATTTTGCAATCTCGAGAACGAAAACTAGTTTACTAGTAAGCTTAATTAGGTTAATCTATGGTTTAAACTAAAAATACCAACTTCACCTTTGTTCTTCGCCGATGGTCTGGCGATCACGGAATCTTACTACTCGTATATTTTGCTAATAAATGATGTTGAAATAAAAGAAAAATTAAAGAAAAGCCTAAGAAATGCTAGAGAAAATTCGGCACGGACAATTAGGGGCGCAGTAGCATAATGGTCAGTGCATCCGCCCGGATAGCGGAGAGTGAAGGTTCGATGGAGTCCCGTCCGCTGCCTGGTCTGCGTGGATTTTTTTCTGGTTATAATATGTGTGTACAATATATACATGTATGTACATATACTTATACATATTTCATTTACTAGCTATAAGAGAAAGAGAGAAAGAAAAAGTGCGCGCGCACAGCTTTCTCCTACTTATATCCCCCACTCAACTTCCGTTCGCCTCGTCCGAACACACTTTTCGTAACGCATTCGCCAGCTTAACCCCCAAGTCAAGGGTGCGTAAAGAAGTTTCCCTTAGAAATATAATAAATGATGATTTAACGAACAAAAGGCTTCGTAATTCGTACATGTGTTATATCTTTTATCTTTTTGGTAGATAAAAGATATAACACATGTGGAGTCTGTGCGGAAAGAGAATAGGATTTAGATTGGAGTACGCTGTAGTGCTTTTCTACCGTATTTGTAAGGTTTTACCCCTTTTAGACATGATTAAATACAAAAAACGGCAAGAAATCACAACAACAAACAAATCCGTATCAATACAAAACTTTGACGTTTTACAGATTGCTGGGTTTGATTGCCAAATAAAAATCTAATGTTAGTTCCGTTTGTGCCACGCTCATTCTCTTCCCGCACAGACTCTAGTATCGTTATGATGTAGACAGGGCCTTTGTCATGTTCACCCCTTTCTTATCAGTAGTTACAAATTAGTGTCGTAGTTTGATATTTTTCTTCACGGGTGGTGTTTGAGAAAAGCAATAATGGCAAAAGTTGTTATGAACGTATTATGTCTTTAAGTAAGTAGTTTGTTCGCCCAATTGGTGATAGCAACGAACGACTCTTCCTTACTTTTGCCGATAGTTTACGTGGAAAAACAAAAACTTTTGGTTGGTAATCTATAAGGGTTTTCATGATGTCACTCTTTCTTAATCAAGGTCAGTCAGGGTCGGATATTTTTATGTATTTTCTGTAGCTTTCTTTTAAGGGTTTCATATCAAAAAAATAATTCTCAAATCTAATCGTATTTACAAATACGGGTTAATTTAAATTGTTATCGGTTTTTGTCTTGTTGGAGGTCTTTATATGCTTAAATGAATAAAGAATTTTATACCCGATGAATAACTTTCCAGTGACTATATGGCAAATGGTCTGCATCTAATGAGCCGAAAAGCTATAACAGATTGCAACTACAACACTTTTTAAGTTAAACTTTTTATTAGGTATAACTTTTTTAGTTCGTTTTTAGCATGTCGCTTTACTTCAATTGTTATTAATAAAAAATAGTGTGCACAGACTACACATCTGAAGTAAAACTTCTTTTCTTAAAAAACCTAACATTAGGCGCTGCATAAGGAAATGGAGCAGTGCACTCATCACTCATATATATATATATGTATGAACACGCATAAGTGTCGCCGCACAAGGGCCACCTATCACAACCACAAAACGCCGCCACCGGCATATTTCTTGTAGTTTTCATACATTTTATATTGACTCGCCACACACGGTACGCCGGTGGCCGCCACACGCTACAAATCGTCGTTGCTCGCTTCTTGTGGCCCGCACCGGCCACTTAATGCGCCGATACAAAACACCGCCACACGTCACTCGCGCGATTCCCCACCCCTCTCTCCCTTACCTTAGTCGGCCGCTGTCGCGCGCTTCAGCCACTTCAGTAACCGCTTCTAGCTTTTCGTGGCGGCGTTTCTGGCCCGTGTGCGGCGAAACTAACTTTTTACAGAGTACTTCGATTTTTGATAATTCTTTTTTTTTATTGGAAAGGGTATACCCCGAGTTTGGTTTCGTATGATTTTGGAAAAAATCCAACCCCAAGGGTGGGAAATTATTTCAAATAATAATTTGACTAAAGATAAAAACACTTATTTACTTAGCAGCAGCCACCGCAAACTTTAAACACCAACAAATGCCAAAGTGGTCACATGCGCGTTGCCTAATTTATTTACCCTGTTCCCTACCTGACCCTCGGGGCCCCAGCTGGAAACCTTTCAACACCACAGCACAAACAAAAGTAGTACGTGTTATTTAACTGCGGCCTTGTGTAAGTGGGGGTTGCTTAAAAACTTACTCTTTGCCCCTAAATCCTTGCCTGCGATCGCACCTAATAGGGTTACCATATCTCCGGGTTCGTCTTGAGACATCAAGATTTGTAAACTCAGGATTACTGTCGGATTCTGAAAATCTTAGGATTTTCAGAATTTTCGATAAATAATGGATTTTTAGATATTATCGTATAGTGTAGGCCAGTACGCGGAGCTTGTCTTCTTCAAAGGTTGTCTTCTTCGCTTTCATTTGGCTATGGTGCAAGCAAATATCATCCATATCATCAAACTTTGATATTTTAGCGTGACTAACATGGCCCCCCCATGACGTTTATAACTTGTTAATTTTGTTTGCGAGGAAATTTTCAAATTGTGTAGATATGTCAGGTATTTTTCTAAGGAAATCAGACATTTTCTCGGGATTTATGATTTCATGATCTGGTAACCCTGATCGCACTCGATGTGTTTACGACCGAAAGAATTAATCCCCCGTAATGCTTACAGACGACCGACATTCGTCACAGGTCGAGAGTCATGGCGAGGTTCATCCGAATGAATGACTCGTAAATAGAATACAAATGAACGTGAATACGGACACGATAGGTATTTCTTATGGTTCTATAGAATCGGGCAATAGAACGAACAAAACTATTTATCCTTCATAGTGGACAGTAGAACCAAACGGAACTTTTTTTTGTGTTATCTGTAGAATAATTCAAAGAAGAATTTGGACTAGTAGGTACTTAAAGTAAATCTGTCAGTCAGTTAGATTATTAAAAAGTAATACAAACTTTTTTTTGAAGTGAAACTTCTTCGCTTGACTTGGTGGGTAAACTGGCGAATGTGTTACGATTTTTGCGTTATGATTAGTGTCATCGGTGACTCATCGGTAAACAATGAACAATACCCGTCACAAAATACATGAATCTTAGTGCTTTTTGGATGATAACGGACCCAGTGTGGATTGGTGAGTAGAGATGGGCGTTTTTAGATATTTTTGAAATCGATGCGCATCGGTATTAGATAATTGGCATCGGATGCCCGCATCAATGCGATACCGGCATCGCATCGATGTCAACTGAATGTCGATATCTTGTATCACAGGATACGATGCAATATGAATTTCTACAGATGCGTGTTTTGTGTGGGTCTGTCTCTTCGATTCCTTGAATCAGGACTTGAAAATCTAATCGAAATCCCATTTATTTACTTTTCGGTATGTTCTCTGAAAAGATTGAATGCTGGCAAAATTATTACATAAAAAATTTCACTCAGAGCGTAGGTTTTGAACGAAGGCAGGATGCCAGGTTTGGATGCGCGCATCCGATACGACTGGATGCCGTTAATGGATACCGATGCCATCTAGTTTTTGTCATCGTTACTATAGCAACAGTGCCACAAACTTTTCTGTGCCGGTGGCAAAAATTTGAACTACAATTTATCCATAGCATTTTGACATTTTTATGACATATTTGTTCACCGCTAGCGACATCTCCACCGGCACAGATAAGTTTGTGGCACTGTTGCTGTGGTAACGTTGACAAAAACTAGATGGCATCGGCATCCAATAACGGCATCCAGTCGCATCGGATGCGCGCATCCGAACCTGGCATCGTTATTGCGTATCGTTATTCTAAAAACGCCCATCCCTATTGGTGAGTGATAACGGACCCAGTGCGGGTTGGTGGATGATAAAGGACCCAGTGCGGATTGGTGGCTGATAACGGTCCCAGCGCGGATTGGTGGGTGATAATGGACCCAGTGCGGATTGGAGGGTGATAACGGACCCAGCGCGGATTGGTGTTTTTTTCTCTATCAACAAATGTTCAGGTTAAGTTTATGATTTTCAGATCATTGGAGCTAAAGAAGTTTCACTTCAGTCGTGTGGTCATAAACACACTCGCTTTTTTTTCTTTTGTCAATCAACCAAAATATACACAAATATAGAGCGCGACGCGGGGCTTGCGACGTCACTCCTAGGTAAAAATTATACTAAGTCGTGATGTCATGCGACAATCCAAATCAATATAAGACTGTTTTAAAACACGTGTCCAGTACTTTTTGATAATCTACCTGATAGAAGAAGAAAAAGAAGTTAGTTATGATTCCTATTCTTAAAGAACTGGGCGTAAAGATTATACTCTTCTATCCGTCTTCGTAGTTCTTCTTTCACATAACTAGAAAAGATAGCTATAACCTCAATTAACTGATGCTGACTGGAATGTACACTGTCCTAGAGGTGCCAGCCAAATGAGGTGGTATAATGACCGTCTCTTTCTTTCTAATAAGAGGAATGGGAAATGACCCACCATGTAGGATCTGACGACCTCGGTGGCCGAGTGGTTTATACGCCGGTTTTCATGGTGTCGCCCACTCGAGATTTCCCGGGTTCGGATCCCGGTGGGGGCAGATGTTTGTGTGATGAATACGAGCATTTGTACTCCAGTCATGGATGTTTAATATGTATTTCTATATAAATATACTTATATATGTACAATATATGTATTCTATCCGTTACCCTAGTATCCCATAACACAAGCCTTACAGTGTTTACTTTGGGGCTAGGCTAATTGGTGTGTGTGTTGGAAATATTTATTTATTATTTTATTATTAAATGGCTTGACGTGTCTTTCGAAGTATGAAAAAGCTCGAGATAATAAATTTTAGTGTTCCATAAAGTTGCTCAACTACAGGTACTACTTATTAATAACTGAAATAAACATAAAATTCCTTAGCTTAAAAAACTTTCAAAAGATTAACACCCGCCACGATGAGTTTAGCACTCGGCACGAGTTAACCCCTCTACTTATGACAGTGTTCTGTAATGAGTCCCTACTTTCGGGTGGCCAAATTATATTACACCTACATCTCGAACAAGTTAAATCCTTATTTAGAATAATCAAGTTGCGCTTGGGACTTAAATTAATTAATTTCACAGAGGTGCTTCAAAGGGCCACGCAAAATATTTGGACGTCTTATCCTATCGATCGATACCTTGCGATATAACAATTAGGAAATGCAGACTCATTTGATTTTGATCCTACTTTCGAATTGCCAGCTATTCTCAGTACAACGTTTCTCGCCGTAGATTTTCGAACTGATGGCGTAGCTTCTTGACCTTCACGAGTGCTTGTAACAGCTTAGACTAAATAAATGTTTTATTTTTAATTTGAATTAAATCGCGTGACTCAAAACTTGAGAGAATACGACAGTCAACTAGCATTGATTACCGCACTCAGTGACGACAATTAAATTTAATAAAAGTAAAAGTCAATCGACTATTCTGAATGCGGCAGTTATGGCAACTATTCTTATAACACGACTTTTTTTTTGTCGCACAATTCTTTATTTTCGTTAATTAACTCTTTCTTTCGCTTGAAGTGCATTTCGGTATTTAACAGAAAGGTGAAAGACACCAATGCGATGTCTGAATCTGTATACCATAAATATTTACGTCTAATCGGATTCTCTAGGGCTCTAGTTTACATGGCATTAGATTTGGCGTTTGCACATCCATTCATTATAACATAAATTTTCTTTTAGAATGTTATTTCGATTTATCTTACATTTGGAAAAAAGCATACTGAAGTCTGACATACAATCCAGCTCTACTGCCCCGCCCCATATTGGATAGCCTCATACCCAACGCATAACGCACGCAACTTATCCGTTAAATCACGGGTAAAGCTGAAATAAGACGGTTCACTTTTGCTTTCATTATCTTTTTCATGCTTCATCGATGAAAAACCGAAAACGAAATGTCTAAACTGACGTTCATTGGAATGTGCCTTCGCGATGTAAGCTTGTGATCATTCATCGGCAATGAAAGACAAGTGAAACGTCTAAACAGCGACAGCTCATTCACAGTTCATTTCTTGCACTGTCTCAATCAAATATCAATTTATTCTTTAATAAATAACTCGACACAGATAATGTTCACGCGAGAATTTCACAAGGTATGGAATATTAGCTTTTATCAAATATTATGCGTCTATAAAAATATGCATTTCACCGTTCATCATTCACAAATCATTGCAAAAATGAATCACTTTTTATAAACCGTCTAATTTCGCCTTAACCAAAATGTTTTCCCACAATGAGCAAAGTTGCCTAAACATCTACACTCTAGGGAGTTCCATGAAATCCTATAGTATCTATTAAATATAATATTTCATAGATACTACATATATACGCGACGTTGTAGACTGTAAAGAAAGAAAGAAAAATCGTTTATTGGCCTTAACACACAAGTATATAACAATAAGAAATTATATAAGCACCGATAAAAATAAAAACAAACAGACAACAACAATATACAAAAAGAAGAAAGGCCAATTAGGACCCTACCTCAGCTTAATGCTGTTACAATGGGACGGGAATATTCCCACCGTAACAGCGCTGGTATTCTGGCAGACTGTAAGTTTTGTTCTCTGGCTAGTATTGTATTACCCATAGTATTACCTTTCTGTAGATAAAATACTTTTCCCGCGAAAACAAAAAACCTTTCCAATTTTATTGTTTTCGTCTTACGAATTTTCGAGTAGGCCACGTGTCCTGACACGAATTTAACATTTTTTACCCATTACAAAAAAAGTGTACAACGCCGCTAAAGAAGTTTTCACTTCAAAATATTTATTACAAGACCGTATTAATATATTTATATTAACCTAAAAGTCATTTTTTTTCACAGCTGCAAGGGACCATAGACGAGTTTATGGTTTATATTTCAACTCGATACCTCCAAGTGTTCCGAGATAAAGGGTCTTGACAGAAAACAAGAGAGACAGTCAACAAAGTGATTCTAATGGGTTCCACTTTTTCCTTTTGAGGTACAACTAAAATGAGCTGGTGTTGAATAAAATGTTTGTTTAATGGTTAAGCCCTATGACGTTTCTACAATAAATAAAGTAGACTTCTGATTATTTGTGTATAAATAACTCAAAATCACTTTTTTTTGAGATGTGACGTCCTTGTTGTAAATGAGGGTTATCATATGAGTAGTGTCTGTGCGGAAAGAGAATTGGCGTGCTTAGATTAAAACTAAAAGGGTAGATACGGTACGCTCATACTTGCATCAAACAAAAACTGATCCCACGGCAGCGCGAACGGGACGGCGAGATCCGCGTCACTGCATTACCGACCCGAACGAAACAGCACGTTAAGTTTCAACGTCAGCGCAAACGAGACGGCGAGATCCGCGTCACTGCATTACCGACCAATCAGGCTACCAGTACTCCACGTCACTATCGAATAAGATTCAAAACAAACAACAATTTTTATGAAAACATATATTTTCTAGTAATTACGAATGAAAAGTGATGTCGTGGGTTTTATTTTTAGTTCTTGAGCAATGTGAGCACTTTTTAAAAACACACTTAGGGATTGTTTTATCATATAAACACAAAATATTAGCAATATTTCTTTTTGGCGTACATATGTACGTCGTTTGCATGTCAAGTTGTGACTAAAGCGATTAGGGTCGTGGACCACAATTGGTGTGGATCACTTTTGTGAGGCTAGTGCCGTATCTACCCTTTTTGTTTTAATCTAAGTGGGCGTGGCGAAAAACGGAACTAACATTAAGATTTTTATTTGGCAATCAAACCCAGCAATTTGTTAAACGTCAAAGTTTTGTATTGATACGGATTTGTTTGTTGTTGTGATTTCTTGCGGTTTTTTGTATTTAATCATGTCCAAAAGGGGTAAAACCTTACAAATACGGTAGAAAAGCACTACAGCGCCCTCCAATCTAAATCCCATTCTCTTTCCGCACAGACTCTAGCTATATGTTTGAATTAATTCAGTCAGGTTCAGCCGTTTCGACTGAAAAAAGTGATCTGCCATTTTGTACATTCGAATTTAAAAATAGAATGTATTGTAGAATTTTCATTTTCCATTGTCTTTATAGCACAATGGAGCCGTGATCGTCCAAAAAGGTTTGTGAGGTCCCTTCGGTTGGTCGATCGTAACAATCATGCCTTTTTATTCATAAAACAATAAATCGAAATAAATAATACGGAATGGGAATGCTTTTCGGTTAGCCAACAAGAGACATGGGTTTTTGTTGTTTGTTTTATATTTCTAAGTATTTGAACGTCTACAATTCACAAATATTAAAGGCTGTAGGTATATTTTTTTACTGAACGGACTTGTTATTAAAATGTTTCACAGTAGATCTTTGATAAAGCTTTGAAGCAACAAATATCATTTAATATAATAATCGTGTTGGGTCATGGCCAAATCTCCCTATTCCATCCATAGGGAAGTCCTGTACCTCAGCAGTGAAGACATTAACAGGCTGATGATGATGCTACTTAATTTAAATTTTAGCTTTATCCAGTATAACCTAGTTTAGCACATCACCACCATGGCCTTAGACCATTGACATATGAGTCTAGTATTCGTCCATGTTTCATTCTTTTGAACTATTTAGCATCAAAAGATATGATCATCATCATCATGAGCCTTTTAATGTCCCCACTGCTGGGGCACAGGCCTTCCCTATGGATGGAATAGGGAGATTGGGTCATGACCCACCACGCGGGCCCAGTGCAGATTGGCGGGTGCTAACGCCTGCAGATGCAGCCGGGACCAACTGCGTAACGTGCCTTCAGAAGCACGGAGGAACTCGATATAGAAGATTTTTGGTCACCCATCCAATTACCGATCACTGCGAAAGTTGCTTTACTTCAACGATCGCAGCCGAACGCGCTAACCACTCTCACCATGAGGCTATGAGGCTTAAACATGAATTTTGGTTCGTTTCTTACGTTTCAGGTAATAATGTGCAAGTTAACCCATTATTATCTGAAAAATCTAACTCCCTTGTCAAGCTCTGTGTTATTCTGACGTCGATAAGTAGAGAGACACTTGATGACGGGAAGGTTGGCGCAACCTTGACCGAGCCACAACAACACTGATCACCACACGGAACTCTTGCTGTTTTCCAGCCACTTAGGGAGAAAATAACAATTTCAACGCGAGAGCGTTTTTTAAATCCAGAGCAGAGAAAAATATTCTAGAGTGATCGCTTGAGTTTTAAAATAGTATTGGTCCCGAGGTGAACACTGACATTTTTAGTAATATAAGTTATTTACGGGATTGTTACCATGTACCTTGTTTTTAGGGAGTTTCCGATATTTCGGCACTGTTGCAAGCGCAATGATCACGGAGCAATTGAAGTAATTGCGGGTAGGCTGTTATTGGCCGATATATCGGTCTACCCTCCGACGAAGTCTTTTATTGCGTTCGATACGAGTGAATAGTGAGACTGTTAACAGTGGTACGCACTGTTAACATTCTCACTATTCACTCGAAACTGTTCTCGACACACAACACTTACAGTATCGGATCGATATCGATAAATAACTTATATTTCTATAATGTTAGTGACCATGAAAGTTTAAAACAATATACTCTCTTTTTTAGCAACCTTTATGAGAAAATAAGTAAAAGCAAGTATTAAAAAAATGATATTATATTTTATTTATTTTTTATTAATTATTTTTATGATTATTGTTTGAATTTAGTAAGAACAATTAACGAGTTGTGATACAACGATTTAATTTTAAGACAAAATGGGACAAATTGTAATTTTTAATATCGGTTATTGTGCCTGATATAAACATTTATTATTATTAATATTAATCCTACTTGTCATAATTTTCTACTAATATTATAAATGTGAAATTTTGTATGTTCTTATAGAATACTGACTAATTATGTTAATAACGTCAACAAATAAATAAAATCAGTGTATCTATACAGTTGAAACTTGGCAATCAGAGTAAAAAATAGATTTGCCTTCCGTTGAAGAAAAATAAAACAAATTTCTTGGTTAGTTTATTACTAATGTATGTTCATTAAAAAAAACGAGCGCACCTCTTACAGAGTTGCATAATATGATGAGTAACATCATCTTGAAACTCCTTAAAAATCAACCACCACCGCGCAATCTTATTGGTCAAATCAAATAGCGCTCGCTATCCCGACTTCCTGTTAGTCACTTCCGTCCCTTTTAACGAAATCACTCCAACAAATTGCTGAAAAACCGAGAAATGTTACAAACGCTCCATGCTTTTCTGATAGGGCAAACAATATTGAGTTGTCCGCGTGCAATTCAATTTGTAACTGTAACGGTCGCCGCACACTTGCCACCGGCCACAAAACGCTGCCACCGGTATATTTCCTATAGTTTTCTTACGTTTTATATGGACTCGCCGCACACGGTTAACGCCGGAGGCCGCCACACACTACAACTCGTCGTTGCCCGCTTCTTGTGGCCCGCACCGGCCACTAATGCGCCGATACAAAACGCTGCCACACACCACTCGCGCGATTCCCCACCTTCAAACCTTCTTTGTCAGAGTCCATTATGATATTGCACGCATGTGTTAAAAAAAGTAGCAGCCACCGACGGCAAGTATCGACCACAGACCTCAAGTGGCTGTCGCGCGCTTCAGCTACCTTTGTAGCCGCTATTAGCTTCTCGTGGCGGCGATTGTAGCGATGCGCGTCTTCAATAATACTATAACTAATTATTCGACTCCACGAATAATTCGACGAAGTCGATTGCGCTCTATATCATTCGACTGGAGTTGAAGGTATCGGGCGGCGCGCATTGCACGTAGCGACATTTGACATTAGTATTACTAATTAGTAGTCGTTATTCGAATAATGACATTAGTATACTAGTAATTTACCTTTCCAATAGCCAAATTAGTAGTTACGAATTAGTCGAAAGGTAAAATCATTGGTAGTCGCGTATCGCTAGGCGTTTGTGGCTGTCGCGTGTGGTCCGTGTGCGGCGACCCTAAGAGCAGTGAAAAACCAATACATAAAATAAGGGATAAGTTAAATACATATTTAGTTTACGTCCCTGCCTTGAGAGCTCATCCTAAATATTGGTGAAATCTTCTATCCTCTTTTTATATATGAAAGGCAACCGTTACTGACTGTGTACAACCCTGTACTAATTGAGGGTTGTTTTACTGGGGATTGATTGACAGGGGATTTCTTTTATAAAAAACAAACTGGTACCCTGTTTCCACAGATCGCTGTGGCCCAATTTATTCGCAATTTTGAACCTTATTCATCTACCTTAAGTATATACATAAAATAATTTCTCCAGCGCGATTTAGCACTTATAACCGAACATTTGGACAGGATTTACTAGCACCATCTTTCTAAACTAAATGGTAAATAAATATTAAGTAAATATTTCCAAGACACACCAATTAGCCTAACCCCAAAGTAAGCACTGTAAGGCTTGTGTTATGGGATGCTAGGGTAACGGCTAGAATACATATTTTGTACATTTGTACATATATAAGTATATTTATATAAATTCTCGTATTCATCACATAAACATCAGCCCCCAACGGGATCCGAACTCGGGACCTCTCCAGTCGGCGACATCATGAAACCCAGCGTACAAACCACGGTCATGGAGGTCGTCTATAATATAATGAAAACATACACATGAAAAACAAACGAAACATTCTTTAAGGCTGAACGCAAACTATTCGAATTCGATAATGGTTTGTTAGGGGTACTGTACTCTTACCACGAACCAATATCGAATTCGTACTGTTTGTGTGTAATGTGTACGGATTTTTAGTTCTCGTTACGTACTTTGTGGCGCTGCTGTTCAAGTTTCCATACATTTGACATTGACATTTCGCACTCGCAAACTATTCGAATTCGATAATGGTTCGTGCTAGGGGTACAGACTGATTTATCAACTCACAGCTGTAATCTCTGACCTAATTGAGCTGAAGGCACACATATAGCTATTATGTTGTAGGTGCTAAGAAGGGATTTTCCTAAATTCACCCACTGAAGTAGAAAAATTGGGTTTAAAGTTGATATTGGAAACTAATATTTCCACGCAGCCGAAGTCGCAAGCCGTATTTTATAAAATTGGAATGGTAGACACAACACATCTATACTATCAAAGTTTATTCTTTACAATATTAGCGTAAGGACTTCGATGTTATTTTTATATATTTTTTATTGTACTGTGAAAACAGTGGAAGAGGTACTTTGAAAAGCTTTTTAAAGTATGCATTGTTTTGACTAAAAGCTTTTATTTACTTTAACATTTTTTTCTTTTCTTTTCTGAAAATAAATAAAGATATTTTTTTTGCTATCTGTGAAACTTTTTATTTCTACGAAAAAAAAACAGCCAAACTTAGTTGCCTAAAGCCCAGTGTTATCGAAAAGCCAGCAATCGTTGCGGAGAATTCAATTAAAGCCATCCCAGAGGTATGCTTTGTTGCCCACTACTGAAAGGCAATTTTCTTTAAGAAAACCTTTTTTACGAGTAGGTATTAAGGTAACATCTCCTTTAGGGAACAAGGTATATACTGTGCATATAGGACCTATCAAGATTGTAATCGTTGTTCTTGCCTGTTTCCCCAAGAATCTGAAATAACCGTCTCTAAATTAATTATTTCTACGATACGCACAACTACAAACAATAAAATGTTACAACTTTGCACCGATTCTTAACTAAAATACAGAAAGGAAATATATGATCCTTTATTGTTTGCATGTAGGCATGTTAGATTTGTTTAATTATAGTGGTTTTAAATTTTAGAAGTAATCTTCCTATATATTGTTTCGATAATTAGATTCTAATGACGCTGATGAACTTAACATGCCTTCAATTGAAGTTGTTCTTCATTTACCAGTCCAGAGTGGTAGCGATAGTCGATCGAAGTAAGTAAGTAGTTTTTACAGTTAATTCAATTCAACCACATTCAACACTGTACAATTCAAACGAGTGATGCAGCAAAAACATCTTTTCAATTTAAAAAAAGATAGGTACTGTAAACCCTACATCTGCTCTCATATATGTAAACTTGGTGTTGTTACAACATATAAAGACAGACGGGACGGAAAGGTCGCTCAAGCGTAACTGACAAACAAGAGTCATTCCGAGACCTGAGTGGTTTCTATTTAGCAAGAAACGGGAAACTTTCGGGGGCGAGCGTGCACAAAACACAAACAAAAGACAATCGTTGCAGTTCTCTTTCAGGAAACTGGATAAGCATCCTGTCTGACTTCTAGTTGAAATGAAACAACGCCATTTTTGTTTGGATTTCCATCTAACCGTTTCACTGTATAGATAAGAAGTTGTTTATGTTTCGCATCGTTGAAGCTAGCTGACATTTATGAATGAGGTTTGTTACGCTTTAAGCTCAAAGTGTTTTGCGTTTACATGCAAATAGGTACTTTGAAACGGTATAGTCATGTTACAAGTTTTGGTGACGCAGTTCAAACTGTTTTATATTTTAAGTTCTCCTATGTGGACCTGAAACGATCTAAAATTCGCAAACAATGGAAATGCAATCTGAATGTCATGTTTTTAAAGCTTACAAGACGTTTCCTGCTACACTCCGCGAAAAGCAATATGGTTCACATTTATAAATATATATCCTTTTCTTTCTCTAGAGATACTAGTGTCTACTGCTTCAAAATGTATTTAAGCCGCAAAAGGTAGGCGGTAGGTAGTTAAGTCCGCCCATTTCCTTTATTCAAATTCATCAAAATCGTAAAAGATAAACTAATAAAATCTTAAATAAAACTAGTTTTAACGGGTTTATGCACGTAACTAATTATATATAATTAAATAATATTTTATTGACGTTTCGCAGCCTTTTCAGGTCTGCTTCGTCAGAAAAGACTGCGAAACGTCAATAAATAAATAAAGTTTCGTGCATGATCCCGTTAAAACTAGTTTTATTTAATGAGTGATGTGCGTGCAAACCTAAGAAACAAATATAATAAAATCTTCCAAAATAATGTTATTTAGGTATTTAAATGGTAGCTACCATTACATGTTCAAAATAATGTAACGCACTTCTACGTAACTAGAAAGAATTGCGTCAGTGATTGGAATGTTTTTTAGGATTATCAATGAGCAAAATACACAGGTATGGTAAACAAGTCAAGGAAAATGGGCGTTTATGACTAAATGTATGGTTATAATAATTTTTCCTTTACGATCGCCGTCTTTGGTGTAGAAACTCATGCTCCGTATACTTTTTGCTTACACAAGTACCTATTTAGCGTATTCATGAACATGCTGAAATAGCGAGCCTGAATCTGGCATGATTCTTAAATATAAAACTTAATGAAATTAAAACACTGAAAACGATATATCTTTATTATTCTTTGATGGCAATTCTTAAATTTTCAGGAGTTAAATGACCTCAACAATAGATTTTTATGTGGAAAAAGCAAATTTTGATTGTTATTTATTTACTTATTTCAGGAAATCATTACAGCATTGTCTTATTTCTAGTAACATTTATAATATTTTCTTATTCTAATGTCAATTACGCCTCATTTGTCTCTAAACACTTTGTCTTTCTGTATGTGTTCATAAAACCACCAAAAAATGTATTAAAAAAAAATACAGTTTTCCTGTATTGTATACTTATTAACTCACGTAACATTGTTGCCGGTTACTTTATGCTGCATAAAGGCAGCCATAGATAGTCAATAAGAGACAAGCTAGCTGCTTAGGCAGCTTAGCTTAGGCTAAGACTAGTTTGCTGCCTAGCTAGGCAGCAGCGAATCTAGCTAGATGTTTCGCTAGTTGCCTAGCTTGCTGCCTAGATTAGCTGCCTCGCTAGTTGCCTAGCTTGCTGCCTAGATAGCTGCCTAGCTTGCTGCATAGCTGGTTGCCTAGGTAGCTGCCTAGATAGCTAGTTAGTTGCCTAGTTAGCTGCCTAGATAGTTGCCTAGCTTGCTGCATAGTTGGTTGCCTTTAAAACTGCCTAGCTGGTTACCTAGCCTGCTGCCTAGCTGGTTGCCTAGGTAGGTGCCTAGCTGGTTGCCTAGCTAGCTGCCTAGCTAGCTGCCTAGCTAGCTGCCTAGCTAGCTGCCTAGCTAGCTGCCTAGCTAGCTGCCTCGCTAGTTGCCTAGCTTGCTGCGCATACGCATTGGGCCAATCGGATCCCGGTCCATCACTTACCAAACAAAATTTTAAACCAAGTCCACAACCACCGCCGTCAGAGGTCGCCCACCTTGCTGCCCATTTAGCTACCCGTCCAGTCTCGCCGTCCGTCTAGCTGGTTGCCTAGCCTGCTGCCTAGCTAGTTGCCTAGCTAGCTGCTAGTTAGTCCCTAGTTAGTCCTTAGTTAGCCTAGTTACATAAGTTTATTGCATAACTAGTTGCCTAGCTAGTTGCCTAGCTGGCTGCCTAGCTAGCTGCCTCGCTAGCTGCCTAGCTGGCTGCCTAGCTAGCTGTCTCGCTAGTTGCCTAGCTAGCTGTTTCGCTAGTTGCCTAGCTAGCTGTTTCGCTAGTTTTCTAGCTGGTTGCCAAGCTAGCTGTTTCGCTAGTTGCCTAGCTGGTTGCCTAGCTGGTTGCCTAGCTAGCTGCCTAGCTAGCTGTTTCGCTAGTTGCCTAGCTAGTTGTTTCGCTAGCTGCCTAGCTGGTTGCCTAGCTAGCTGTCTCGCTAGTTGCCTAGCTTGCTGCCTAGCTAGATGTCTCGCTAGTTGCCTAGCTAGCTGTTTCGCTAGTTGCCTAGCTTGCTGCCTAGATTAGCTGCCTAGCTGGTTGCCTAGCTGGCTACCTAGCTAGCTGTCTCGCTGGTAGCCTAGCTAGCTGTTTCGCTAGTTGCCTAGCTTGCTGCCTAGCTTTTTGCCTCGCTAGCTGCCTAGCTGGTTGCCTAGCTAGCTGCCTAGCTGGTTGCCTAGCTAGTTGCCTAGCTAGCTGCCTAGCTGGTTGCCTAGCTAGTTGTCTCGCTAGTTGCCTAGCTTGCTGCCTAGCTAGCTGTTTCGCTAGTTGCCTAGCTAGCTGTTTCGCTAGTTGCCTAGCTTGCTGCCTAGCTTTCTGCCTCGCTAGCTGCCTAGCTGGTTGCCTAGCTGGCTGCTTAGCTAGTTGTCTCGCTAGTTGCCTAGCTTGCTGCCTAGCTAGCTGTTTCGCTAGTTGCCTAGCTAGCTGTTTCGCTAGTTTTCTAGCTGGTTGCCTAGCTAGCTGTTTCGCTAGTTGCCTAGCTAGCTGTTTCGCTAGTTGCCTAGCTGGTTGCCTACCTAGCTGCCTAGCTGGTAGCATAGCTAGCTGTTTCGCTAGTTTTCTAGCTGGTTGCCTAGCTAGCTGCCTAGCTGGTTGCCTAGCTAGCTGCCTAGCTGGTTGCCTAACTAGCTGCCTAGCTGGTTGCCTAGCCGGCTGCCTAGCTAGCTGTCTCGCTAGTTGCCTAGCTTGCTGCCTAGCTAGCTGTTTCGCTAGTTTTCTAGCTGGTTGCCTAGCTAGCTGCCTAGCTGGTTGCCTAGCTAGCTGTTTCGCTAGTTGCCTAGCTAGCTGTTTCGCTAGTTGCCTAGCTGGTTGCCTAGCTAGCTGCCTAGCTGGTTGCCTAGCTAGCTGTCTAGCTAGCTGTTTCGCTAGTTGCCTAGCTGGTTGCCTAGCTAGCTGCCTAGCTGGTTGCCTAGCTAGCTGTCTAGCTAGTTGTTTCGCTAGTTGCCTAGCTGGTTGCCTAGCTGGTTGCCTAGCTAGCTGCCTAGCTAGCTGTTTCGCTAGTTGCCTAGCTGGTTGCCTAGCTGGTAGCCTAGCTAGCTGTCTCGCTAGTTGCCTAGCTTGCTGCCTAGCTAGATGTCTCGCTAGTTGCCTAGCTAGCTGTTTCGCTAATTGCCTAGCTTGCTGCCTAGATTAGCTGCCTCGCTAGTTGCCTAGCTTGCTGCCTAGATAGCTGCCTAGCTAGTTGCCTAGCTTTCTGCATAACTAGTTGCCTAGCTTGCTTCCTAGCTAGCTGTCTTCCTAGTTGCCTAGCATGCTGCCTAGATAGCTGCCTCGCTAGTTGCCTAGCTTGCTGCATAGCTAGTTGCCTAGCTGGTTGCCTAGCTGGTTGCCTATTTAGCTGCCTAGCTGGTTGCCTAGCTGGTTGCCTAGCTAGTTGCTAGTATAATATCTTTATAAGTTTTATAGCAAATTCGCTCATTAGTTTTCATAAGAATAAATAAAATAGTTTGTAATTTTGATATTATATAAGTTTTAAATGTCCGCATTCGCATCCGTTGCCGTTGCCATAGCAACGGGTCATCACACTAATTATAAAGGCGTAAGTTTGTGAGTATGTGAGTGTGTATGTTTGTTACTTCTTCACGTCTAAACGGCTGGAGCGATTTTAATAAAATTTGGTATGGAGTTAGCTGACACCCTAGATTAACGCATAGGCTACTTTTATCCCGAAAAAGTGTTAGGTTTCAGAGGGATTTACAAAGAAACTAAGTTAACGCAGACGAAGTCGCGGGCGACCTCTAGTAGCTGATAAAATCGTAAGTTTACTTTCAACGTTTGGGTTATTATAGAAGAAATTGTAAGCAATCGTAATTGTTTGAGAAATGTGATTTCAATCGTTATTAATTAGTATTTGTTTGTTTTGGTTTAGACATATATAGGATTAGATTACGCAACTTTCGTATAGTTTAGATACATAGAATTAAGCGATAAAAACTTAGACAGTTTTCGTTCGCTGGCTAAGTAATTATTGTAGGGACTTAAATGAAGGATTTTTTGTGTCATTTTATTCCCCTACAGCGCTAAATACAGTAAATAAAAATTTGGTACGAATTTACTACCGAGGCAGCTTGCTAGGCAACTAGTTATGCAGCAAGCTAGGCAGCAAGCTAGGCAGCAAGCTAGGTAACTAGCTAGGCAGCTAACTAGGCAACTAATGAGGCGGAAGGCAGCAAACTAGGCAACTAGCTAGGCAGCTAACTAGGCAATTAGCGAGGCAGCTAGCTCGGCAACTAGCTAGGCAGCTGAGCTATGCAGCAAGCTGGGCAACTAGCTTGATAGCTAACTAGGAAAGAAAGAAAGAAAAAAGTTTTTATTCTTGACAGCACATAACATACACCTAAAATGCAATAATACATTTTATCTGCCTACTTACTATTCTTTTTCTTGTAATCTTGTATAGTTATTGAATAGACTGCAATCAATGCTGTTCCTACGGTATCAGTAGTAACCGCATTGTTCCTAGTGATCAATGCGTATATATGCAATCAATTTGGTTCCTACTGATAATAAGTAGAAACCACATTGATTGCATACATTATTGCAGCGGCCAACATCCATTTTAATTATCTGTGAGTCAAATTCTTAGTTATTAAACTAATTGAAGATCTTTTAATGAAACAGTTGGTTTTAAAAAAAAAACATTTCTATCAGATTATACTCGTATGTGACCATCTTATACTTACTAAAGCCACTACGTAAAGTATCACTTCTAAACCTTTGCACTCGCTGTATTCTAACAATGTTTGTATGAGCATTAAGAGTCTTTATTCTTACTTGCCCCCAGAGGCATTTATGGTCGAACATGTAATTACATATACGCAAATCCATCAATGCCTATTTATGGCCAAGGCTGTATAGGTCTTCTTTTTAATTTTGTACTTTTCTTTAATTATGAAGTAATGCGCGGAAATTAAAACTATTTATAGTACCTAGGCAGAACTTTATAGATGATATACATTAATTTCCTGCGTTAAAGTGTTCATTTGTTTCTTTTTTTTTCAATAATTAGCTTTGTATTTGCAAGCCAATTTAAAATTTAAATAAAACCTTTGATAAGTTACCTCGTTTTCCATGTTTCGGAGTAAAAGATCGTTCCATTTTTAAAGTAATTTATTTCGTCACTAAAATACGAAAGATATGGTTTTTCATACAACTTTTTCCGGGCGCTGCTCGCATGTATCTTAATCTTGTCAAAATAATGCTCATATTTCCAAGCAGCCATAACTTAAACAGTATTATGTAGATATTAATTTTCTAACAGATCAACATTCGTTGATTTGCGTCGGTAAACGGAATATTTCATTACTCATTATAAGTTGTCGGCTTGTTCTAACAAGACTCGCTCGACTCTAAACAAGCTCACTTGATTAGCTCTCTTCATAGGTACAGTTCAATTTTAATGGGAAAAGTTAAAAATGCGTATTGACGATGTTCCTCTATTTTCTATTGGGAATTTCTAGAAACAGTACCTGTAGGTACTGGAAATTCCCTCTCATACATATCAAAAGTCATGAGAGTAGTATAGAAAGTAGCATAGAAAATCCAAATTTTCAGATAATAATAACAGAAATAATTCAGAACGATTGTTGGTCGAACATAATATTTTGTGATTAGAAAATTGTATTGTGATGATAGGTAATAAATATGTGTTCACCAATGAAATTGCGTTCTGCCGTACTGCTATTTTAAGTACATATTTTTTTCGCTCAGAAGTGTAATTGTAAATTATGTTTATTTTAAAACATGGAACTCCTTTTTTTTAAATTAGTCATTTGTTTATTGGTAAGCGTTCTGTTTTCAGGTCATTTGCACGTTTTTTGTCATCATGGATACGTCAAAAATTCGAGTGATTATGGAGCGGCAGAAGCGACACGCAACACCAACGACGTATACGGAGCGAACTAACGATCGAACCACCCGTTATTGGTTTGCCCGCTTTCGTTCTGGAAATTTCGACCTAAGAAATGACTCCGTGGTCGACCGGAAACTTTAGTCGACAATGACGAATTAAAGGCGATTGTGGAAGCTGACTGTACGCGACGACCGAAGCGAAAGAAAATGAACTCACGACGATACGAGAGCAATGTATAAAAATGTATCTATAATTTCACATGAATCGGTTGTATACGCATTAAAAATATCATTCCCTTGTTGTCTTATTAGAATGAGTCGGATATCGCAACAATAGATAGCTCTGCCCATAGTAAACCATTGTAAAATTGATAGTTCAGAGCGATATTCCGCCCCGTTCTCTCCAATAATCTTATAAGACTTTATCTAAACGATCGCCACGACGCCAAGCGGTGGCGCGGGGAAACTAGTCAGAATACTGATAGTTCCGACCTATAGGAGGGACGGAGACAATAGGTTGTCCTTGTCACACGTCTTATAGGATTTTACCTGAGTTGACAATTTTCGATAATAGTATGTTTTATGTTTTGATTGATTTATTTTATGTCTTATTAGATAGTAGGTAGTTATAGGAATAATATATCGAAGTTTTATATGAATCGTGTTAGTAGTTTAAGCGTAATTAAGGAAAATATCGGGAATAGTTTTTTATGAATAGTCAATAGGATATAGGTATAATTGTTATAACAATGATGTCATTTTATGTGTTTTTACTTCTTCTTTAAAATGGTGTATGATAGTTAGACATTAAGCGAGTATAAGTAGGTTTTTTAAGACTTTTTAATTTGCAAACTTTATAGGGCCGTACAGCTGTTGTTTATTAATATTCTTGTAAGAAACTTGTTGTATTAGATAGGTAACACGTAGGGCTACGTAAATAAATAGGTATCGCATCAATAAGTGTAAAAATGTACTGTGTAGGAGAAAAAACATGTTTGTATAGAACCGTTTTCTGAGACATGTCGCGCTCCCCACCCGGCGCGCCCGGAGCGCGCGGGTGGGGCAGCGAAGCCCCGTGGCAGGGCGAAGCCCTATGGAGGGGGAAAGTATAAATATTGCGGAGACCTATTTTTTGCGCGCCACACCTAAAATATCGTGTTTACGGACACATAACTATGTTAAAAATATGCCCAAATGTATGCCCGATGTATGTACAATTAGTTTTAAGCTCGCACTATTGTAAATCTTGAGAAAATGAAAAATAAAGTATAGCGTGGGTGAGGTAATGGATCGCTGGCCAGCTCAGTCCTAGCATATAAAATTCGAGTCGGAACATGCCCCGACATGCATTCAGCGACAGGCGCTCCTACCCTAAGGAACAGGAAGAAACAACCAAGCGGTTCACTCTGGACCTGAAGCCTCCTCTCACCGGCCATCCATTATCAGCGCCCACCGATTTCTTCAATACCGAACACCAGGGGTTTTATTCGCCGAAACTACAGTCCACTACAGTCAAGACTCCTGCGTGTAACTTCCTCCACCCCCTCAGTACGAGTCGGTAACTGTCCGCTACTGCGACAGCCCGGCGTCCCGTACATTTTTTGGTCGCATCGAGCCGGATCTACAGCGCCGAGGAAGAATTGAAGAAAAATTATAGAAGATTGAAGAAAGAAGATCGTCGTGGTCAATTATAGAAGATTGAAGAAAGAAGATCGTCGTGGTCAATTATAGAAGATTGAAGACAGAAAATTGAAGAAAAATTATAGAAGATTGAAGAAAGAAAAATGCCACGAACAAGATCTCAAGCTGACAAAATGGACCAGGCCGAAGAGGAGCGCATCGAGAGAAGCATCGAAGAGCCAGAGCGAACCGCTGCAGGAGAGAATCCTGTCCAACCCCCGTCAAGAGCGCCATCGGAAGGGAGCGACACCGTGACGCGGCCACCGTACCCGCTGCGCCACGACCAACCGCCGAAGTCGCCATCAGCTGCAATGACATCACACCGAACAGAATCGAAGATAGCTGCACGAAGAGCAGCAAAGAAGAAGCGCCTGGCGGCGTTATATGAAGAATTAGAGAAGACTATAAGGGCGAAGATACGAATGGAAGAACAAGATAGCGAAGATGAGGACCAAGAGGACCCGCAAATAGAAGATAGAAGAGAAACCGATAGCACACATGGCACCGAGAATGAAGAACGCGTCATCACCTGGCTGGACACAGCGACAAAGGACACCACCCCCGACGGCGGCACCACCGAACCGTATAGAAGACCGACCGTCGAGGACACCGTACAGATTGGTGGGTCCGTCGCACCACTTGCCGAAGATCCAGTCCCAGGGGCGCTGAAGCCATGCATTAAGAAGAGTCCGCCGTCCCGCATTGATGAAGCTCAAGAACAAGTCGCCCCTACGTTGCCGCCACCGCCACCGCCGGTCCAGCAAGACAGAATGAACGTCTCCGAGCTGGCCGTCGCAATCAACGCCGCCGTCCGTGCCGCCGTACCGCCTGCACCGGGTCCACGCTACGTCGGAGAGCTGCCACCCTTCAGCGGCGCGCACACAGAATGGCTCACCTTCAGGGCGGCGTACCTAGAATCCGCAACCTACCTATCGTCGGCGGAAAACTCATCAAGATTAAGAAGAGCCCTCAAGGGGAAGGCAAGAGAAGCCGTGGGCAGCATGCTAATAAGCAACACTACGCCGGGCGACATTATGAAGCAATTGGAACACAGATTCGGCCGCCCGGACAACATCGCCGCAACCGAAATAGAGAAGCTGCGCCATTTACCCCGACTCACCGATTCGCCGAGGGACATCGTGATTTTTGCAAACAAAATCAAGAATAGCGTCGTCGCACTACAAGTACTGGGGCAAAACGAGTACCTACGTGCGCCGGACATCATGAAGACAATTATAGAAAAGCTGCCGTCGACTATCCGCTTCAGATGGAACGATTACGTCAACAATCACCGAATGCAAGAAAAAATGAAGACGGATCCGGAACTATTGATTTTCGCCGAGTTCATCGAAGTCGAGGCAGAGAATAACGCAAGATACGCCCCACCGGAGTACATTGGAAATGAAGAAAACTCCACAACAAGAAAATTTCGAACACATAACATCGAGGCGACACATAATAGAAGAGCGCCTGAAGATCGATTCCCATGTCCGGTATGCAAGAAATCCGGACATTCGACGGCCACCTGCTTTACGTTCAAGACCGCCGATCAAGATAGAAAATGGGAAATAGCGAAGAAAAGCAACCTTTGTTTCCGTTGCTTACAATACAGAAGCAAGATGCACAGATGCAAGACGCGAGCGTGCGAGAGGGACGGCTGCGAGCGCTCACACCACCCACTTCTTCACTACAAACCGAAGTCGCAACGTGAAGAAGAACCAGCCACGAGCAACACAGAAACCGAGAGGGTGGCCAGCACACACAGCAGCCGCAAGCGAGACGCGTACTTGAAGATAATTCCGGTTCGCATTACGGGAACGAGCGGACATTTTGATACGTACGCGCTACTGGACGACGGCTCTACAGTCACACTTATAGAAGAGAGGGCCGCCGAGAAGATAGGAGCCGAGGGACCTACCGAGCGACTGAAGATAGAAACGATCGACGCCAAGCTGCCAGAGACACAGTCGCGCCGGGTCACCTTTAAGATCGAGGGACAGAACAGAGGCTTCAAGGTGCAAGCGCGCACCATCGACCAAATGAAGATTTCACCGCAAACCATAGAAGAAAGACACTTATGGGGCTGCAAGCACCTGCGGGGAATCGAGAAGCACGTCACCTATGAAGACGCCCGGCCCACCATCCTCATCGGGCAAGACAACTGGCACCTACTCTTGGCCAGCGAAGTCCGCCGGGGGAATAGAAGACAGCTAGTGGCATCGAAGACGGCTCTGGGATGGGTACTCCACGGCACAGACTCGCGCACCATCGGTCACCGGGTTCATTTCGTGAACCACCTCACCGAAGAAACAGAAGATTCGAAAATGGATGAACTACTTCGTCATCACTTCGCATTGGAATCGATCGACATCGAAAAGAAAAAACCGCATTCCGATCCAGAGGAGAAAGCCATCAAGATGCTAGAAGAACACACCCACAGAAAAGAAGATGGAAAATTCGAAACCGCGCTACTCTGGAAGAAAGAAGACATCAAGATGCCCAACAATTATGAAAATGCGTACAGACGGCTGCTCACCACAGAGAAGAAAATCGACCGCGATCCACGCCTAAGGGGAAAATACATAGAACAAATGGACGCGCTCATCGAAAAGGGATACGCCGAGCGAGCACCGCCGACATCAACAGAAGACAGAACTTGGTACCTGCCGCATTTTCCAGTCATCAACCCGTTGAAGCCAAACAAGTTACGCATCGTACACGACGCAGCTGCGAAGACCGGAGGCACCTCACTCAACGACTGCCTTCTCACCGGGCCGGACCTACTTCGATCGTTGATAGGAGTCATGATGCGATTCCGTCAACACCAGTACGCCGTGACAGCCGACATCGCCGAAATGTTCATGCGCGTGGGGATCCGACCGGAAGACAGAGATGCACTGCGGTACCTATGGCGCGGCGAAAGAAGAGAGGGACCACCGGAAGAATACAGAATGAAGTCACTCATCTTCGGCGCTACGTGTTCACCAGCCGCCGCTATTTTCGTCAAGAACAAGAACGCCGAGCGATATCAAGAAACGCAACCGACCGCCGTCAACGCCATAGTACAAGCGCACTACATGGATGACTACCTAGACAGCTTTACAACGGAACAAGAAGCCATAGAAGTGTCGACGCAAGTAAGAAAAATACACGCCGACGGAAATTTCGACTTACGCAACTGGGTGTCGAACTCGCATCGAATAAGGCAAGCACTCACCGAGGGACCGCTACGCGTTCAACAACCAATAACACTCAACGACGGATCAAGAATAGAAAAAGTACTCGGACTCATGTGGAACCCGCAATCGGACGAATTGGGGTTCAATCTCGAGTTGGCGCGCATCCCATCGGACCTACTTGCAAATAAGGCACCCACGAAGAGAGAAGTTTTGAAGATTGTGATGTCAATCTACGATCCAATGGGACTTGCATCACCAGTCACAGTCAGGGGAAAGCAGATCATACAAGAAATTTGGCGACGCGGCACAGAATGGGACAAGAAAATCGACACCGACCTCGCAGAGCAGTGGACGACCTGGCTACAACACATGAAGGACCTACGAGGCGTCAAAGTACCACGAGCCTACATAGGATACAGCGAAGCCACTTCACTTCAGCTGCACGTCTTCGTGGACGCCAGCGCCACCACGTACGCCGCCGCACTCTACTGGCGGGCCGAGTCGCCGGGAGGTCAAGTCGACGTGACACTCATCACGGCGAAAGCACGCGTGGCTCCCCTCAAAGTCACGTCGATACCGCGCCTCGAGCTACAAGCCGCAGTCCTGGGAGCAAGAATGGCCGCCACCGTGATAGAAGAGCACTCAAGAAAACCAGAATCGAAGACATTTTGGACAGACAGCAAAACAGTATTGTCTTGGGTGCGAACGGGATCGCGCTCATTCAAGCCATTCGTCGCGCATCGCATAGCCGCCATAGAAGAACTCAGCACTATCAACGAGTGGCGATGGGTGCCCACGAAGCTCAACACAGCAGACGACGCCACAAGAATATCACCGCACGACTTCTACGGCTACCACAGATGGTTCACCGGGCCTCCGTTTCTACGAAACAAACAAGAAGAATGGCCCGCCGAAACTGCAACCGCAACCGAAGTCACCGGGGAAGAACGCGTGCACCACATAAGCACGAAGAAAGCGCCGTCAATATCCGAAGCTGCACCGGACGTCACTCGATTTTCGCGCTGGGACAAGTTAATTCGGACTACGGCAAGAGTACTACAGTTCATCGACCTCTGCCAAGCGAAAACCGACCGAATTAACTACAGAAGAAAGAAAAACGAAAAGGAACCCGACTGGAAGAAAAATCAAAAATCGGCGCCGACACATAAGAAGAAAACGACGCCAACCGTTCAAGAAAGAAAATTCATCGCAATCGACCGAAGATACATCGAACGCGCAGAGAAAATAATAGTTCGCGTAATACAACACGACGCATTTCAAGACGAGTTGAAACAACTGCGAGGGGGCGCCACCATCGCTACGAACAGTCGACTCCGCCCACTTTCGCTAATAGTCAACGACGGCGTGTTGTACCTACGAAGCCGGGTCAACGCAGCGGCGGGAGTAACCGAAACTCAGAAGACACCGGCGATACTCGACGGGAACCATCGAGCCACCCAACTGTGGATAGAACACACACATAGAAGCCTTCTCCACGCCGGGGTGGAAACTACAGTCAACGAGTGCAGACAACACTATTGGATTCTACGCATTCGACCCGTCACGAAACGAATAATAAGCAGTTGCATAAACTGCCGCATAAGGAGGGCGGCGCCACCGTCGCCACCTACCGGAGATTTGCCGCCGACGCGCCTCGCTCATCACCGACGGCCATTCACGTACACCGGATTGGATTATTTCGGGCCGTTGACAGTCACCGTGGGCAGGCGTCAAGAAAAACGCTACGTCGCGCTCTTCACATGCCTTACTACGAGAGCCGTGCACCTCGAGTTGGCCGCCTCGCTATCGACGGACTCCGCCATACACGCACTACGGCGCATGATAGCGCGCCGCGGGTGCCCTACCGAAATTTGGTCGGACAACGGGACCAACTTCCACGGCGCAGAAAACGAAATGAAGAAGGCAGTGCAGCAGGCGACGAGCGAAGAAGCAAGCATCCGCAGTATCCGGTGGAGGTACATACCGCCGGGAGCACCATTCATGGGCGGGGCGTGGGAACGCCTCGTGAAGTCCGTCAAAATCGCGCTAAGTGCGGTTTTGCAAGAAAGAAGTCCGCCCGAAGAGGTACTTACGACGCTACTCGCCGAGGCCGAATACACCGTGAACAGCCGGCCTCTCACCCACGTGTCCGTGCACCATGAAGACGACGAAGCCATCACTCCCAACCACTTTCTGCTGGGAGGTTCAGCGCGCGTCCCACTGCCGGGCGAGTTCGACGAGAGCGACCTGATAGGCCGCCCGCACTGGAGAGCAGCACAGCGCCTCGCGGACCACTTCTGGGCGCGCTGGGTACGAGAGTACCTACCCGAGCTGCAACACCGGCGGGAGCCCCACGGGACCGGGAAGACCATCGCCATCGGGGACATCGTGCTCATCGCCGACAGCAACCTGCCACGCAACACGTGGCCCAAGGGAGTCGTCATCGCCACTTTTCCCGGGCGAGACGGCACAGTACGAGTCGTCGATCTGAAGACAGCCGGAGGAGTGCTACGCAGACCGACCAAGCGACTGGTGATATTCGCATCGGCCGCCACTCCCACGGAAGATGGATGCAGCGACGAGTCAACCGACGCTGCACGGCGGGAGTATGTACGCGACGACCGAAGCGAAAGAAAATGAACTCACGACGATACGAGAGCAATGTATAAAAATGTATCTATAATTTCACATGAATCGGTTGTATACGCATTAAAAATATCATTCCCTTGTTGTCTTATTAGAATGAGTCGGATATCGCAACAATAGATAGCTCTGCCCATAGTAAACCATTGTAAAATTGATAGTTCAGAGCGATATTCCGCCCCGTTCTCTCCAATAATCTTATAAGACTTTATCTAAACGATCGCCACGACGCCAAGCGGTGGCGCGGGGAAACTAGTCAGAATACTGATAGTTCCGACCTATAGGAGGGACGGAGACAATAGGTTGTCCTTGTCACACGTCTTATAGGATTTTACCTGAGTTGACAATTTTCGATAATAGTATGTTTTATGTTTTGATTGATTTATTTTATGTCTTATTAGATAGTAGGTAGTTATAGGAATAATATATCGAAGTTTTATATGAATCGTGTTAGTAGTTTAAGCGTAATTAAGGAAAATATCGGGAATAGTTTTTTATGAATAGTCAATAGGATATAGGTATAATTGTTATAACAATGATGTCATTTTATGTGTTTTTACTTCTTCTTTAAAATGGTGTATGATAGTTAGACATTAAGCGAGTATAAGTAGGTTTTTTAAGACTTTTTAATTTGCAAACTTTATAGGGCCGTACAGCTGTTGTTTATTAATATTCTTGTAAGAAACTTGTTGTATTAGATAGGTAACACGTAGGGCTACGTAAATAAATAGGTATCGCATCAATAAGTGTAAAAATGTACTGTGTAGGAGAAAAAACATGTTTGTATAGAACCGTTTTCTGAGACATGTCGCGCTCCCCACCCGGCGCGCCCGGAGCGCGCGGGTGGGGCAGCGAAGCCCCGTGGCAGGGCGAAGCCCTATGGAGGGGGAAAGTATAAATATTGCGGAGACCTATTTTTTGCGCGCCACACCTAAAATATCGTGTTTACGGACACATAACTATGTTAAAAATATGCCCAAATGTATGCCCGATGTATGTACAATTAGTTTTAAGCTCGCACTATTGTAAATCTTGAGAAAATGAAAAATAAAGTATAGCGTGGGTGAGGTAATGGATCGCTGGCCAGCTCAGTCCTAGCATATAAAATTCGAGTCGGAACATGCCCCGACATGCATTCAGCGACAGGCGCTCCTACCCTAAGGAACAGGAAGAAACAACCAAGCGGTTCACTCTGGACCTGAAGCCTCCTCTCACCGGCCATCCATTATCAGCGGCCACCGATTTCTTCAATACCGAACACCAGGGGTTTTATTCGCCGAAACTACAGTCCACTACAGTCAAGACTCCTGCGTGTAACTTCCTCCACCCCCTCAGTACGAGTCGGTAACTGTCCGCTACTGCGACAGCCCGGCGTCCCGTACACTGACATTTCTTCAAAAAACTCAAAATCTTATTTATTCAGTCTAGGAACGGACGAACTCTATGCCATCAGCTCGCAAATCTACGGCGGTAGACTTTGCACTAAGATTCTCAATCTACAGCTGAATTAGCGACAGCTTTCGATGTTAGCATCAAAACAATATTGGTCCATTTGCGTCTAATTGGCAAGGTAAAAAAGCTTGACGAATGGGAGCTCTACGAATTGAATGATCGGGAGCGCGAAGTACACGTCGAGTCGAGCCTTGCACTGCTCAAGAGGCACACAAACGAAGGCATATTGAATGGCATTGTTCTTTGTGACGAAAAATGAATTTTTTTCGACAACCGCACGCACTCAGCGAGTTGGTTATATCCTGGTTTAGTACCAAAACAGTGCCCCAAACGAAAACTGACCTCTAAAAAAGTGATGGTCACTGTTTGGTGGTATAGCGCCGGTGTCATTCATCACAACTTCCTACCAAACGGGATTAGCATTGCTGCAGATGTGTTCTGTGAAGAACAAAACTCAATTATGGAGAAGCTCGCACATTTCCAACCAGCTTCGGCTCCGCTGCTTCGGTACGACAATGCGCGACCTCATACTGCACAACAGACAGTCTCCAAGTTACAAGAGCTGGGGTTGGAAGTTCTCCGACATCCAATGTACTCATCAGACCTTGCTCCTATAGACTTCTACTTTTTACAGAATTTGGATAATTTCTTAGCGGGGAAGAAATTCAATAAACTTGAGGCAGTTCAGATGCCTTTGAAGAATTTGGTGCCTTCCGTCCAGCATACTTTTTCAAAAAGGGCATCAATAAGCTACCACTGCTTTAGCAAAACTGCATTGATTGCATGGATCGACCTACTTAGACTAATAAAAATAAAAAAAATATAGAATAAAAGGGCATTAATTTATTTCATGTTAAACGGCAATTAAGACCTAATACGCGCTCAACATGCTGTCTCTGCACATTGACTTGTTTCAATGCACGTTGAATGAATTGACACGGGCTGCTTATTGAATACTAGCATAAAAATGTTTATTTTACGAGTATGTCTGATTTTGTGTTCGTGTTTGTGTTTGTAGCGTACTTTTATAATTGTAGCTACTTGTTGTTAACTTAAATTAATTTATAATTGTATATTTTTGTTAAAGTTAAATTTATGTGTATTCAAACCTTTACATATATATATAAAATCTATATTAATAATAATGTAAATATTCAATTTCATTAATAAGTAATATAAAAATTTTTGTTGAAATAATATTTTGAGTTCGACAAAGAGACATGCATATTTCTTTATGTATAGCGAGTGCGAATGACGCGCGCGCCGCGATCGGTGTCTATACACCGGTCGTTCGTTCGGTCTCCGCGCAGCGGCCGGCGAACGGTGAGATGCGCCCGTGCCCGCCGCGGCCCTGGAGTCAGCGGCATACTATAACATTGAATGCATGTCGCTCTGGCTTAGCTCGCTCACATTTGCATTGCATATACCTACTCTCTTAGTCTCTGTTTCTTCATTATTATTTATATTCAGTCTAACTATTCTCCTTCTATCTCTCTTGTGCTGTGTTGTGACCGTTTAATATATATGTACACTGTGTTTGTGAAGTAATTACAAATCTGTGAAGTTTAACGGTTGGACTTGTTATTTTTCCGCACAAGAAACAAAGCGCAACGTTTCTCCCGCTTTATGTTTTTTATTTTTTAGTTTGGTATACTTAATAATTGGTTGTATTGTAACTGCTCTATTATATTAGGTTATACCTGTAATAATAGATGTAAGTGATTATTAAATAAATAAATGAAAATGTAGTTACGAAAAGAAAAGCTTTACGAAGATACCCCTTTGCGCAAAAGCCAAGCGTCGACAATGCTTCATATTTTTAACTGCTGAGGTTCATGAATCCTATAATGGCAATAAAGTTTTCATTTAAAGGTTTCCTTAATGGTAAGCAGATTTTCCGCTCGAAATGGAGCTCCCGTCAGGTGAAGTAACCTTCGCCTTCCAGAAAACCACAGTAAAATAACACTACATTTTGGTGGTATTGTGTTTCTGTCGGTGATTAAGGTTCCTGGGCTCCCCATTTCTTACCCCGTACGCGCTGTTGCGCGAGTGATAGCTTTTTTATCGCAATCGTTTATTGGCTATGGTGACCGCTTACCATCAGGCAGGCTAAACGTATACCACCATTTTAACTAAAAAAAGTTGTAGTATATCTTTGGAACCATGGTGTGCATTCGATGGATGTGGTCTGCCTCTCATCCCACCCTTAAATTACATTTAAGAAAGTCGATGAACCTTAAGTCCATATACTACAACGGAATACAGACAATTCCAAACGACAATATCAATACTGAAATTCAAATTACTTTCAAAGTATTTGACTTGGACTGTGCTTTACGGCGTTAAATACCTATTACTTGTTTCAAACTTAGCGATGTAGTTTAACAGTTTTGGTAGATATTGCATCTGTTTCAAAGGATCAAGAACAACCGTATATAAGTATATAGAAAGCTCTAGCACTTCGCGTGACTCATAAGCATCAAGACGAACCTGTTTGCAAACAGTAGGTAATTAACATTTATGCGTGGGTAATAGAGTTGATATTCGAATGTCGTCAGCCAGAGAGCTCTTGTGTGAATAAGCCGGCTTAGTGAACGGAGCTTCCTGTGACGTCACAAATTTACAATGAATTCTCTTTGCTACGTCGTATTGTAGCTCTTGTTCGAACTCTTCTCGGCTGAAATGCGACTCGTTGTCTGATGTTTGCCATCAAGCAGTATTGACAGATTAGCTTTTTCTCAAAAGTGCCGTGAATTTTGGAGGATGAAAACAAGAGCACAGTCTAAAAAATGTGCCCGTCATAAAATTAAACGGCAATATTTTACAACTAATATTCTAACTCAGTTCTGTCCATTTATAATTTTGGAAGATAATTGCAAACTTCAATCGAATTTGCAGGCCGTCAATTTCCTTTTTAAAAACTTTTAAAATACATCTACAACTCATAAATTCGCCATTTTTTTTAAGAAAGTCTAGCGATTTTTGTGATTGTTATATATCCCACCTACCTATTCACATTTTAGGTCCAATAATGCTTCGAATAGTCGTAGTAAGCAAGGGGCAGCAATTGATAAACAGTATTTAATGAATGACATCATCCGAAATGGGATTTTTGAAGTGAAACTTCTTTACGCATGCTTGACTTGGGGGATAAGCCGGCGAATGCGTTACGCGTTACGAAAAGAGTGATCGCGCGAGGCGAACGGGAGTTGAGTAGGGGATATATGCAAACTTTTTTACGCATGCTTGACTTCCCCAAGTGTAAGGAAGTAAGCTGGCGAACGTGTTACAAATAGTGTGTTCGGGCGAGGCGAACGGGATTTGAGTGGGGGATATAAGCAAGAGAAAGCAGTGCGCGCGCACATTTTCTTTCTCTCTTTCTCTTATAGCTAGTTAATGAAATGTGTATATATACATACATGTATATATTGTACACACATTATATACAAACAAACAGAGCTAAGGAAGTTTCACTTCAGTCGCTTGGTCATAAGCACACTCGCTTTTTTTTACTTTGTTTATAAAAATTGTCTTACTAAAGTGAATACAGCAAGCGGCCCGGCCGGCGCGGCGGCGGTAGAGATCACCTAATACTTATAAAGGAACAAATCGGGTAGAAAACGCTTCTTAACTGAGCCGGAAGGTTGAAGTACCACTAAACAAGATTTATGTGATACACTTACTCTTTCAAACGATATGGTAGATTAAGAATTAGAGCAATCTCTTTGTACTTAATGGTTAAACGATTTATTATACGGATGATTTACTACTGGGTGTCTGAAATAGCGTCATTGTTATGGAACATCTAAAATATGTACAGTGTCGTTTGGATTAATGATACCTACCTATATCCTTTATCAGGTCATTTTATGAATTCTGATACAAATCTATCACGCGTTACGAAAAGGGTGATCGCGCGAGGCGAACGGCAGTTGGCTTATATCCCCCAGGTTATAAGCCAACTTTTTTACGCACGCTTGACTTGGGGAGTAAGCTGGCGAACATGTTACGTGTTACGAATAGTGTGTTCGGGCGAGGCGAACGGGATTTGAGTTGGGGATATTTATAACAAGAGAAAGTAGTGCGCGCGCACATTTTCTTTCTCTCTTTCTCATTTCATTTATTAGTATGTTCATTTGATATTGCATGAAATAACTTCTGATTTTAAGATTTCAGAAACATAAATATTATAAACATATAGGTATTATATAAATTAACACACATTGAAATTTATTGAAACTAAATTTGTATAAAATAAATAATTATAACTGTCCCAGTATTTATTATCGTTATCTTTACAATTTATATTTTTTACTATTTACAGCATATACACATATAATTGTCGCTGCCAATACAGCATGGGATAATTCGGTAATAAAATGGGCTGTTAAATTAATACCTATATAATTTTTATAGCATAAATGGGCTGAACAAGGATTTCCTGTTACAAGAGTGAATACGGTTCTTTTTCTTCAGCCTTGTTTTTCAACCATCTTGGTGTAGGCCACCTTCAACAACTTCCATTCATTGTGCTCTCTGTATCCAATTCGAGTTTGCAATCTTTTTCAAGTTATCCTTCCAGCGCATTTGTGGTCTTCTTTGCGGGCGCTTTTTGCCCCGCGGATTCCGTTCTACGAGACGTTTGCACCACGAATTTTTGTTTCGGACTACATGTCCAGCCCACTTTTATTTGAGCTGTTGCTACTCGTTATGTTAAATCTGCAACTTTGCTTTGTTCTCGGAGCCATTTATTTGTTTTGCGGTCACTTCTACCTGTTTTGACTCTATTGCCCTCTGAGCCACTTCTAGCCTGTTGATAATATTGCCACAAACGCTCACGAAATGGAACCGCGAAAGTGCTAGAGATCGAATGTGCCAGAGCACCGCGGGTCGCGATTGAGGTCGAGTAATGCGGCTCATTCTAAAATGAGCCTTATGCATTGCGGCGTAAGGGAGAAAGTGCAACGATATCTGCACTTGTTTACAAGTTATGCGCGTTACCTGCGTAGGTATAAGTACTACGCGGGTGACAATATCTTTTAGTTTCGGAAATGATTTCAGAAAAATTATTGCCGATACACGATAAATAAATCAATAATTTAAGAGGTGTATCCTCTACCTTAGAAGACTGTAGCCAAACCAAAAGTAAAGAAAACATAAAAAAAATGGATTTAAACATCTAGTTGTTAAATGCTTAACATAAAAAAAAATAATAACCAAACACTATTTATTCTTCAATGATTTTCTTCTGAAGCGGCTAAGAGTGTTTACACATTATCCGATCCGATATCGGTATGGGACGCCCCGATATTTAGATGAAATGTAACACTATTATTTGTACCCTATTTTATGCAAATAAATAGAATTGAATTGATATCGGAGCAAGTAAAATGTATAAAATATGTACCTGTCTTTCACATTGTCTATCCCAATATCGGATATAGAGCGAACACCGATATGTCGGCAGCACCATCGGACGCCCGTGAGCTGCCGTACGATAAAGCTTGTAATGTGTGCTATATTGCCATCCTAGTAAGAATGCAGTAAGTTTAAGAAATGAGTTAATTATAGATTCGGAATTATAGGTCCATACAGGACTTTACCGACGTGCGGCGCCCAAAATACAGTTCTTACTATGCGGCGGCAGGGATTTTCATTGGTTTATCTATGAATTTGGGAGAGAAAAATATACATTTCTTCATTCCAGTGCTTTTATTTATTCTAGCAACGAAACTATCGAAAATCTAATTTTAATGCAGTTTTATTATGATTTAAAAAAGATTATTTATAACTTTTTTATTGGAAAAAAGTAACAAAAAACAAATTTGAAATTTCTTAGTGATACGCAAGTGACACGACATCGTTATGAAAAGTTTGTGCTTGTTTGATCTATCTTTATTAATCCTAGATCGTAAAAGACGTTCAGTATTTGAGTGTTCTATTCAAATGGTATCTCCAACGAAATTAAATACCCTAGATACTTAAACACTAATAAAATCATGCCCGAAACCTGTCTAAAAGGTACATTGGACGATCCACGGAGCTCAGTATTTAATATTGTTGGGTAGCTCCATTTTAATATCTTTAATGTAAACTGCTGATGATGGTATTTGATCTCAGGAGAAATCAAAATTTTAATTTTATTTTCAAGAAGATATAGAAGGTAAAACTTGCACCAAAAAATAGCTATCAGTTTTTAAGTAATGTTTACCACTTATTGCGGTGGGACCATGGTAAAAATACATTACCCACTGGCGAACACTACTTAGAACGGTAGAACAACGGGTAAAAAAAATACCCATGCACCAGGGGACCTACTGGTGGGACGGAAGTAATAGCCTACTGGTGGGACGCTTATTGCAGCGCGCTATTGTTATTTATCTTTGTTTCTAAAACAGCGATGCCACGCCTACGTCCATAGACTAATATTGCATATAGGCCTACGTCAGTGAAAGTTTAGGCGCGTCGCGCACTTGAGGGCCACGACCACGGCCAGTGACGACAACGACCTTTACCCTTAGTACGAGTTTTACAATTACCAAAACTATGATAATTTTCGTGAGCTCGCACTCGTACTAAGGGTATTGATTTTATTATTTTCGTTTCAATACAAATATAAAAGTGTTTAAATTCTATCATTAAATCATTTGCGTCTTCTTAAATTTTAAGTATATTTGGTTACTTTTCACAAAAATAGACATAGAAACATAATTTACAATTACGAAAATTATGATAGTTTTCGTGAGCTCAAACTCGTTTAGTACGAGTTATGGTTAAAGTTGGTCGTTACGACCAAGTGCGCGACGTTCGTATGGTTTCTATAGTTGATATGGTTGTAAACATCAAGCAGGCCAGCGGTGTCATTCGTTATTAGTTTATTTTGTTACGAAACTAGCACATTGTCGGAATCCTGGACAATATGGTCTAATTACTGGACACGGGACGAGACGTGCAATTCCGGGACAATCCCGGATTTCCCGGCTATCTGGCAAGCCAAGGCCGTGGTCGGTCGCAGCGGTCAAGTGCGCGAAGTGCCTTAGTATTGCAAGCACATACAGTCGTACTACGATAACTTTGCAGAGTGAAAAATCTGGTCACACCAGAAAAACTTGATCTGGCAGCCATTTTAGGATGTCATTCATAAATATCGAAAAGGTCATGCGAGAATCTTTCTTTCGTTTTCTTATAAGGTACTTTTTTCGCAAATGATCGTATAATAATTGGAAATACTTTGCAGAGTCGACCATATAGGAGAAAGAAATGGGGTTGAGAATGAAGGGAGAGATATTAAAAATTTAGAAGGAGAGGTTGAATATCAAAAAGGAGAGGTTTATGAAGGAATAAAAGTTTTGGATTAGGATCTTTCTTTCAGTGATTAACAAAGTACCTGGTTAACATTTTTTCAGAAAAAATATATTTCTTATATAAATAACTTTTATTACCAAATGGTAAAATGAGAATTTTGGGAGTATGCGCGAAAAACAAGCGAAGAACGATTTTTGACAAAATAAAATAGCATCGACGAACTCAGTATGTCATAAGTATTTGCTCCTAGCCGAAATGCATTACCTGTTTTGTGTTTCTAAAATAACCAAACAGAATATTATGTACTGTTTGTAATAGAAGAGTTTCCTCATTTTGTCTCCCAAAGTATTCAACAGATCTTCGCCTGGACTATCTCTCCAAAAAAAACTGATTTAAACAATAAACCTGGCGAATTGGTAGTCATGTATCATCATCTAGGGTTCTGTGCAGACAATCATGTTAATGAAGTTACGCGAATAAGAAGTAAACATATGAAATAATTCGTTTCGGTGAACTAGAGGTAACTACATCGTAGTGTGCAATATACCGCGGAGGAAAAGTCATTTGTTTGTTTTTGTCACAATTTACAAAGTACGTTATGAATCGCCGTTTTTAGTATTTGTTCTTTGAATAGAGATTTTAAAATTGAAGTTTTGGATATGTGGTATACTATATGCACATCACATACCAAATATTTAGATCTTGAGATAGACCCGTAGCGAAAATGGTTTAAAAATGACAACTTTCACGGCTACTCTTATTAAAGGGCGCCTGGTATGGCTCCGGGCAGGGTCAGTTGAGTTTCAACAGCGATTTCAGAACGATTACTAAGCGAAAGCGATCTAAGTGCAAGTAAAGTAATCGTGTGCGATTGTATAAAGACATATATAATTTACAGTAAGTGCATTGTGACTAATTGTGAGTGTTTACTGTGTGAACTGTGAAGTCGACAAATAACTGTCTAGCGTGAACAGACATTTTAATTTCAACCCCACACCGACACGTATCCATATCCTACTCAACGAGCTTTAGTCAATGATGTATCACATGTATGGGACCCCCCATGAAAAATAGTGAAATTGAATTTTGCACTAAAAATACGGCTTTGGGCAAGCATATTACAAAAAATGTCAAAATTTCAGTTCTGTTACTATTTCCGTTTACGATATAGAAACCCGTGGCATACGGAAAAACAGACAAAAGATCTTTGAGTATGGAACCCTAAAACTAAATCATCTAAATTGGCCGATAAATATGCGAACATACATATAGGTATATATAATGACTGTGACGTGAGGTCTTTTGTATGAAGTTTTAGGCGCGAACTAATCGAATGAACATTTAAATTGATAATTGATCCATAGACTATGAGAACCTTTGCAAATCTTTTCCCCCCCCACGACAACGGCTAACTAGAGCCGAGTACCGAGTCTCAGAGACGCCCTCTAGTTGAGCCGACCCCCTCAGGTCGAGTGGTCTAGAGGCTCCAGACGGAGGGAAGACTCCCCCGTGGGGAGATGCCATTCGCCTGGAATACCTCTAGAGGCACTCGCGAATTCTCGGCTTGAGGTCCCCTAAGGATCTCGCCGTCCCCAAACCTGGTGCCGCTGTAAAGGTCACCGGTTTTGGGACTGCCACCTGATGCCCGGCATTCCAGAAAACCCTCATTGAGAAAATCCTCTTTTTTTAAAGTCGGTTAAAATAAAGTATCAGGGCCAGTTAATTAAACTATAATCAGTACTGTCATGTGCAAAGTTTTAATTTTTGCTGCTGTCTGTCCAGTGCAAACTTATCGTGGTTCCTTTGTAACACAGAATGAGGTTTAAATCTAAAGAAAAATTTACTAGAAAAAAAACGACGGGTTGCACGGGTGCCGGCAGAAGTGAAAACTTGAATATTAACGTTGTGCATTTTTGATATTTTGGAATGGTTAGGGAATAATTTTGTACGAATTGCTTTAATTATCAGTCTAAAAGTACTATCACGTATGTAGTAGAATACAATATTTATTTATTGCGCTATCGTACACAAACATGACAATCTATATTACATTAAAAAAGTTTATCTCTCAGAAAAATCAACTTACATGAATCACGTTAAAGCGCACTTAGCGACATCTATTGTAAAAAAATGCATTTTCTTCGCAATAAAGCTACCACGTGGACGTCCTAGATAGAGACTTATTATTTTAATACGAGAAAATAAAATATTACTATGTTTCGTCCAATATATTGAAAGTTAACAACCTTTCCTTTTTTTTATTGTGCGTCATGATGCAATCAGCCCACGTGTTTAACCTGACGCGAGTTTAACATTTTTTACCCATACAAAAAAAGTGTACAACGCCGCTAAAGCAGTTTTCACTTCAAAAATCCACGTGGACCAGGCAGCAGACGAGCTTACAAGGGTGCGAGTTCGAGCAGTTTAGCAATCTAGCAGTTAAATGCTGTTCGGCTTGGTAGCGGACTGCAGTTAGATTGGTTGATAACACAAACACTGGTTCGTTAATAAAGGTATATTTAGGCACATACAGACATAAAAGTAAATAATTTTTGGCGTGAAATCTACGGACACTTCCTTCCCGTCCGAACACTGCCGGTCAACAAGCGATCTTTTGGACCAATCGCAAGACGATTACCGCGTATTCCACTAACTAAAATTGTCATAGTTTCGCCGCGAGATTGAAACTATGCCCGCCGCGTGACATGTATTTGAACGAATAAAGGTATACTAGACTTTGATTATTTTAGAACAGTTTATTAATGATCTAATAGAATAACTATTTATGTATTTAAAAAAGTACTCACTATAACATAGCAAGAGTCGCGCGTGCGACACGTAAAAATCTAGTGAAATTACCGTGTTTTTCAGTTTCAAATGGATATTTAACCAATTTCTTTAATTAAATATTACTTTTTATCAATGGACCTTAACACTACAATAGTTAAGTAAAGTTTGGAGTGGTACTTTATTCAAGTTGGTCTATTACTCCATTTAATATTTCAATGTGACCTTTAAAATCATGGGTCCCAGGAATCACCCATACACTGTAAGCACGGACACTGAGGCCCGTATTATAGAAAGATTCTCAGTGATTGATCTAGTCTTGAGTAGAAAGGGACAAGGGTCATAGTTAGAAAGGGATGTCGCTATATATAGCAAATAGCGACATCCCTTTCTAACTGTACTCAAGTAAAGATCAACACTTAGTTGTCATTCTGTAATACGGGCCTGAAACACTTATAATCTGGCTAGGACTTACTCATAAGTAATTAAATTATATATTTGGAAGCACGTCCGTATGGTACGGTGGCCAGTAATGGAGAGAGAGTGTCAGCGAGAGACGCTGCTGCTCAAATAGTTCTGTACACAACATTTAATGTTGGAAAACATTCCAACAACAGAAAAAGGTTTCTGTGTTCTGTAATCGCAAACGTTTAAAGGCTGTGGTAACTGTTAACCGCTGGGCGATGACGGACCCAATATTTGTTTACTACCTTTTTCACATAAAAACGGTGCATAACACAATCACGAATCAATAAGCTTTAAAAGCTATTTTTTGCAGTCTCATCATTGTTTCTGTTTTTCCGGCGTTTGATATGAAAGCTCAACATCGATAAAACGCGGTGATAAATGTCCCAGTTCCTATTATGTTCGTGATATTCAACTAAGATAACGGTTAATGCTCAATCAATACACAGGTACGCGTCTATGAATAAATTCTGTTGTTGTACTAATTTGAGAAGCTCTCGGTGTCGGATATTAAGCAAAGATCGCTCATGTGATCATTAATGTCATCACAATCAGCCGTCCAATGCTGGACATAGGCCTCCTCTAGGGATTTCCAAACACAACCAACCATCGTCCGCTTTCCGCATCCAGTGGGTCATGTGATGGGTGACTTTTTGCGCAGATGCCATTTTGCTTCGGAATGCATACCCATCTGCTTGTCAATGGGCTCTTGTATATAATGAACAGTAAATAATAATAATGTTTTATTTCAGATCTAGATCCATCCATAGAAATGTTAGTAACAATCAAACCTTAAAAACTATGTTAGTAAATTTTAGAACATAAAGTTATCTTCTATAATATAAAAATGAATCGCTGAATGTGTTGCTAAGCGCAAATCTCGAGACCAGCTGAACCGATTTCGATAATTCTTTTTTTAGAATATTCCTTGAAGAACGAGGATGGTTCTAACGCAGAAAAAAATTAAAAAAAAAATGCCTAAAAGTCCAAAAACAACAATTTTCTATACTCCCATACAAACGATTCGTAATAATACTTCAAAGTCAACTTGAACTTTAATACTATACCATTTCAAATGTTAGTGGAGAGGTTCCGGGAAGGCAAAACAATTGAGTGACATGATGTCAATAGAAGTTTAAAAAAGGCAAATATACCATTTTCAGTTTTTTTTTATAATTATATGAAGAGTCATTTTAGTCTACACTACAGCTATACACCGAAGCGAAGCGAGGGCAGGTCACTAGTTTGGCACACTCCGGTTTTTTCCCGATAACATCGAGAATGCTGTTGGCGCTCCTACGAACCCTGTGCATCAACGATGCAATTATCTTGCGCATCACTCAGTCCAGTCAGTATTGTCGCGAAATCCGTTTTTCCTCAAACAGCTGGAACTATGCTAAAAAGTTTCTTAATCCAAGCCAATAATCGAAGTCAAAGATAACTTTTTTAACTAACTTTAACTTTTTAAGTATTGAATCTTTGACTTCGATTATTGGCTCCCCTATTGAAAATAGGGGCAAGAGGGTGGAATAATGTTTTGTAGATTTCAAAAAGATCTACAATTTTCATTTGAAGTTTTTTTCCGTATCTCGTATACGTTTTGAGATAATTGGAAAAATAGATTATTAAGGGTGGTTTTCACCCTTGCCCGGGGTTGGAAACATTTTTTTCTCTATGTAAAGTGTTCTTTACTATCTTAAGAAACTTTTTAGCATAGTTCCAGCTGTTTGAGGAAAAACGGATTTCGCGACAATACTGACTGGACTATGAAGATAAGTCGTCTAAGTTGGCATCTGTGAACATACCCGATGCACTGCAGTTAGGGACACGAAAAAAGTATCGATACTTTGTGGTATCGAGTATACTAGTACTTTCGATACCGATACTTTTGTACTCGATACTTTGTATTCGATACTTTTACTAAATGAGTACTTTTTGGCAAGTATCGATACCTTTAAAAATTTGGATAAGCGCCTCATACTGATGGCAACGCCATCTTGTCAAATCATAGCAAACCTTCTAAAACGTTCCATAGGGTATTTGACAAGTTTTAGGCAACGATCTCACGTTATTGTCTAATGTTTATGGAGTCCATAAAAAGTGGATATTCATCATTCTGTTGTGTATTTCAGTAAAAATTACCAAATCAAAAACTCCATTTTCAAGTTGCCGCGAAAACGTTTCTCTGGATAATATGGCGTCTTACTAGTGTGTGACGTCACACGACTGTTATTAAAACGTCAAACGATACAATGTAATGTCACTTTGACCGGAAGTTTACTTGCGTGTGACGTCATTTTAGGCTCCGCCAATCCGAAGCGTTTTGGATCACGTGACAATAGATAAGAAAACTAATACCTTTTTCGTTATTTTGGCACTTTATTTTTAATACTGTCAAATGACCCATTGCGTTGTTATAAAGTCAGTAACTGACATATTCAAATTCTTTCCAATCTGTGACTGTGTTTATTTTGCGCTTTGTTTTGTTTCATAGTTATTTATTTAGCGACCATATTGTTAGGAACTGTGATTGATTCGCCGTTTATTGTGCTTTTCGCTTGACTGTATTTGATTTATTCAAGTGTAACACTATTATTCTGTCTGTGCTGTGTATACTAATTTGAAACCACCTGAAAAAAAGAATATTAATGAACACTTTTTTAGTGTCAGAAATCACAGCTATTTTCTTTTCATTATATAATATAGCAATTTGTGAATTTACATGTCCTTTTTTGTTTTTGATTATACGTACTATAATAAAATTCGATTGTTTTTCTTTCAATTTTAACACCGGGGGGGGGGGAGGGGGGATTGCTCATCAGGCCACAGAGGCTCCGATAAGACCCTATGAAATGTACTCGATACTTTGAAGTATCGATACTTTTGTTTCGATACTTTTACGAGTACGATACTTTTTTACCGATACTACTCATGAGTACAGTATCGATACTTTCTATTCGATATCGTGTCCCTAACTGCAGTAGCGTGGGAGTAAAACAGTTGAAAGATTTTTTTTCAACACATTTGTTCAAAAAATGCATTTATATAATAAGGAGGTTGTATACATTGTTCGAAAGTTCAAAATTACGGACCATACATGGCGCCGTGAGCATTTGCAAGACATTGTAAGAAAACAGTACCTCATTTATGTAACGAAGCAAAGTTTTTCTAATAAAAAAATGGTGCGCATTTTCAAATGGTGCCACGTGCGGGTGGTGAAAATTATCACTGGTCTCTTTTTCTTTTTAGTATTAAATTTAGACAAAGGTATCTATTAAAAGCATTTGAAAGGAGGTGAGACCGAAATTTTAAAAAAGGTATGGGAGCGTGCGGTAAAATGTTTACCGCTGTAACTAAGGCGTGAGTTAATAATGAATATCGGATAAGATAGGTACTGTTTGCATGCTTTACTTGTATATAACATTAACATTTTGTATACATTTATTTGTGATATACAGGTAAACCGAGTATCACAAATAAATGATTGATCAAAATTAGACGAGCTCCCGTAGAAAACATTATTTTCGCTATAAATCTTGTATAATGGAACGAAACCTTTCGGATGCGATTTTGACTACCTAATAGTACCAAAAAGAGAAAAGAACTGTTCCAATTCGTGGTAATGAAAAAATCAAATAATTTTTTTACCAATAAACATGCCAAGTTATATGACATATTAGTTTAGCAAATTAAAAATTACAACTTTGTGATTTATTAATGTCATCTAAGTAACGAGCATACAGTAACTTACTATTATCCTGTAGTGGCCGTCAAGGAAATATTTCAGTATATTGGGCTGTATGTTACGTGATTCATCCATACTAGCGTCCCTTGTTTAGATCACAGACCGATAATTCGCAACACTTCGTCCGTTCAGACTTCAGTTTTGCGACCGTGAGCTTTCTGGAAGCACGCGTGTTGCCCGTAATACGGTACTCTTTGAAAGTTTCTCACGATCTCGGTACAAGACTCACGAGTGCGTTAAATACTCTTTGGAATATCGAGCAAAACTTTTTGGTTTGTTCTTTGTTTTATTGCTGTGAACGTAAATAAAAAAAAAAGTTTAATGAAAAAAAAAATAGTTTAGTGCAAGTTTGTGACGGTGTTTTGTTTAACATTCAAATGGCTTTGAGTGAATCGTTGGATTTTACCTGTCAAGAAAATTGTTTCAATATGTTGTAATTTAGTAAGTACTTATTTATAATTCATAATTCTATTACTTATTTTATAGTCGTTGGTAGAGTCAGGTTATTCGTTTGTCATTTCATATACATATATGGTACTTTTAAAGCAGAATAATATTGAATATACTTAAAGTTTAAACAAACAATCATTCTGAAAATAAACATTTGTTATTTATCATATAGATAAGCAACAACGATTCGGTTGTATATAATAATTACAATTAGATAAAATGGAATAAATAAATGTTCGTTTCGTATGTATTATTAAAGTTTCCTTATTTGAAATTATAATTAATACCGATTACCTACAGAGCCGTTACGTATATTTATAAAGTTTCAAATCTAATATCACTAGTAAATAACTTCAATATTTGTGTTCATATACTTTGAATAAGTAATTATTTTTTGTACGAATTATATCTTCTATCCAATATGATGTTTACGCAACGCAAATGATCCTCAAATTTTATTTTCATGTCAAGTTAAGTGATGAAAAGAAAAAGACTATTTTCCTGTGCTAAGTACTTACTCTTCATAAGAGATTTCAAGGCTAAACTGTACTTCCAGGGCACAAGTGGTGATACTTTAAATATTATTTTTAAAACAGACCTTTTCTACTAAAAAGTTCTAGTATCACCTCTTGGGCCCTGGAAGTACAGTTTTACCCATTTCAATCTCCTTTTATATTTATGAGTTATTTTAATGGTTTGCATAGGTAGATGAAAGTTTATGATCTTAGGTTTATTACTTTTTCTAAGTAATGCATGTTTAAGATAAGTATACTTATACTCTTAGTATAAATCTATACTATACCCGGTGGAACAGCTTCGATTTTGATATTTTTTTTTAAATTTGGTTTTTTATATTATTCAAAATCAGAAACCTTTGGAAGGGGGGAAATATTTTTTTTTATTGTTTAAACAATATTTATGACATTTTTATAAAAAAATCAGTTTTATCGCTTTTTTTTTGAAAAAAATATTATTATATTAATGTTAGTATAAAAAATAGTTGTTAAAATGAGGCTTTTAATAATAATTTAATATTTAAACCATTAAAATACGATGTATTGGTCAATAATACGAATGCGTTGAGCACTTACGTTATATTTAAGTTACTTCATATATATATATATACTAGCTGACCCAGCGAACTTCGTACCACCCTAAAAAAATAGGGGTTGTCCAGCGGAAAAAATTGTGAATCTAAACCATTCTCAGATCCCCTTGAACACACACAAAAAATTTCATCAAAATCGGTCCAGTCGTTTAAGAGAAGTTCAGTGACATACACACTCACAGAAGAATTATATATATATATAAGTTACTTCATATATATATATATATATATTATAGATAGGTCCGACAAATGACTCCACCCCACCTGATGTTAAGTGAAGGTGAAGTCCAGACGCGAAGATAGCTGATACAGCAGTTCTACCTGCCACACCAGCCATCCTCACCCTGCCGGCCTGCTTGTTGCTTCTTCACGCCTCTTTTAAAGGATCCCAGGTTGTAAGAGGGAGGGAACACGTGAGCGGGCAGAGCATTCCATTTACGGATAGTGCGACAAAGAAATGAGTCACCAAATTTCTTTGTACGCGTTGGAATTGTGGCCACAGTAAGAAGGTGATAACGTAGGCCAGCGCGCGTGGTCCTCTGAAGGAAGGGGAAGGTGGGATAAGAGAGGATAACTTCTCAGAACACTCGCCGTGGTACAGACGATAGAACGCGCTTAGTGACGCCACGTCACGGCTCAAGTGTTTAGTCACCTCCTCATCGCCTATGATGCGGATCGCACGCCGCTGTAACCTATCCAAAGCATCGAGCAAGTACTTGGCGGAGCTATCCCAGGCAAGCAATATTCCACGCAGGACCGCACTTGCGTTTTGTACAACAAGCACAGTTGATCTGGCGTGAAAGAACACCGCACCTTGTTCAGGACGCCGAGTTTGCGTGAAGCTGTTTTGATCACGGTTTCGATGTAGTCCTTTGGATTCAGGTCTGAGCGAACTTCCATACCGAGCATGGAAATGTTGCTCTGTAGCGGTAGTGTTGTGCCCTGAAGATGATAAATAAATAAAATAAATATAAAATAAGATGACGGGTCAGATGGTTATTAAGGAGCTTTTCTAGAACTTTACATAAAACTGAGATGACTGCTATTGGCCGGTAGTTTGCCGGGTCTGAGCGATCCCCTTTTTTGGGCACCGGTTGCACGTAAGCATCTCTCCAAGTCTCCGGCACACGCCCCAAAGAATACGAGCATTGGTACAAGCGCGTGAGCACGGGAGACAACTCCGTTGCAAATTTTTTGAGTACTACTGCTGGGATGCCATCAGATTCACTAGCTTTCCGGACGTCGAATGATTGCAATTCGGCACGAACCTCACACTGCCTGATTTTAATATCAGGCATCGTTGTGCCACAGTGAGGTAATGATGGTGGTAGTGCATTGCAATTATCGATTCGGGAGTTAGCCGCAAAGAGTTTTGCCAGTAAATCGGCTTTCTCCTGCGGCTTATGAGCTAGTGTTCCATCTGGGCATCTCAGAGGTGGCAGCGAGGGCTGGCAGAAGGATTTTTGCACGGCCTAGGCCAAACGCCAGTACGGGAGCGTAGGATGCGTTATAAGTTCCTAGCCAATACGTGCAACGCGCTGGGCATCCGCTCTGATGTAAGCCTTCTTACAGGCCTTGGAAGCAAAATTGTAGGCTGCTTTGAGTGAATCGACCTCGGGATCCTTGAGAGCGCGGCGTCTGACCCAATATATATATATATATATATATCATATATTTCTTTTATTAATATTTTTTTTATTTATGTTAATAATGAAACTATTAATTTCTTATATTTCATGAAATATATCCTAACCTTTTTATGTATATCAGCGTCATGTTATTATATTAGATGAAAGATCTTATAATTAATTGTTTTTAAAAGTTTTTGATATAATAACATGTAAATTAAAATTATTTGTGATAACAATATGAAAACAATAACATAAACATATTTAATTGTTTAAACAATATAAAAAAATATTTCCCCCTCTCCAGAGGGGGTTTCTGATTTCTGATTTCAAATAATATAAAAAAACAAAATTATAAAAAAAAATCATCAAAATCGAAGCTGTTCCACCGGGTTTCCAGGTAAAAAGCTTCATTGACTCGACTATTGGCAGAGGTACTAAACTAAATACGAACCAACGTTGTCCGATTTCAGACGAATGCAAATTTAAAATTAAAATTATTTTATTTTCTTAAAAAAAATATTATTTTAAAGTATGTAACTGCTTGATGTTTAAATTTAAAGAAAATATAACTAGATAAAATCCACGCTGACCAGGCAGCCGACGGGACTCGAACCCGCACCCTTCGCAATCCGGGCGAACGCACTGACCTTGTGGGTTACCTATAATGCGAAGAGATGGCGCTGCCTTGCAGCTTAAAAATGGCTAGAAGAATTTCGACGTGGTCCGTGAGGGCCGCGGTAGCATAATTGGTCAGTGCATTCGCCCGGATTGCGAAGGGTGCGGGTTCGAGTTCCGTCTGCTGCCTGGTCCGCGTGGAATTATTTTATTTGCTAAGAATAGGAAGGTACACATGGTGTTAATAAGACATCATACAGTTCTCTAATCAGTTAACAATAAATTAACATGCAAACATTTAAAACAATAATTTTCCTCTTACTGCATTTAAGTATTACTTTATATCATATTCATATAAGTACTTTTATAATTACCATTAATTAGTCACAGGCTCTCTAACACTATAAAAACACTTTTCAGTCAGCCACATGCGCAGTTTTCCTATTATTAATTAAGAAGGGCCACATTTAAACTGCCTTGGGATTTTATTATAAGTATATCTTACATATTACACATTGCATAGCAACACTTTTAGAACAGCGAAGGTTTTAGGCAAAAGTCCAGTACAAGTCTATCCTTATCTCTTGTATTTCCATGCTGCCATATGCCTGTGGAATGCTCTACCACTCAACATCCGTAGCTCTAACAATAAGATGGAGTTCAAAAAACTAGTGCGTGAACACTTCTTAACCTGACTACGCAATCTCTTTATTTTGTTATTATTTGTAGTTTGTTTCTATTTATATATATTATCAATATAAAAGTACTCTTAATACTAGAACAATAAAACTAAAACTAAAAACCTTAAAACATAAAATTAATAACTAAAATATATTATTAAAAGGAGTCCCTTTAGGCAAGGAACCGAAGATACTGGCAGCGTTACCTCTTTGAATGGCTAGACTAATTCTTTGTCCGAGGTAGCTGCCAGCTCTTCGGTCTCCTGTGACGCCGACTAACCTTTTTGCAATTTCCTTAAATAGCCTTAAAGCGCTAGGACCCCACGGACCAAGGGTCTCGACACCGAATGGGACAAAATCATATTCGGAGCCTAGACCCCTGTATTTGCTTGCTTTTGATAATAACTCCTTTTAATAATATATTTTAGTTATTAATTTTATGTTTTAAGGTTTTTAGTTTTAGTTTTATTTATATATTATATTTATTGTATTTTATGTATGTATATATTTATTTAAGTATTTTATTTGTGTAGTTTATGTAGGTGTATCAAAATTTAGTATAAAATAGAAATTTATTTTAATCGCTGTTATTTTCTAAATGTTTTATTATATAGCATTTTGCCCTATCGCCATACCCTTTGTCTCTAACACTCGTTCAGGTTGACTGGTAGAGAATGCCTATGGCATTAAGTCCGCCGTTTGCATTTGTATGGCAATGAAGTTTAAATAAATAAATGAAAAAAAAAATCGAGAATATTTATCCTTAGCATGTTTAAACAATTCGGAATGCTGGTAAACAAATTTCAAGGCTTCTAAAATGTACATATGTGGAACTGTTACCAATCCTAGTTAAACAAACAACGGTCTGCAAGATTCAAAAGGGGTCTTTCCACATAAAGCGCGTATGCTCTTTTTTGTGCAATGAATACTTTATGAACTTCATTTCCATTTTCACACAACATTATCCCTTACGCTATATTTAAGCGATATAACCCTGATAAAGCGACAAGGTCACATTGTGAGAGGTTTTTTATTGTTATGTTTTTATTTTTTAAGCATTTAACTGCTAGATGTATAAATCTAAAGAAAAGTTTTACTAGGCAAAATCTACGCGGACCAGGCAGCGGACGGGACTCGAATCCGCACCCTTCGCAATCCGGGCGAATGCACTGACTAATTATGCTACCACGGCCCTGATGGCCGCGTCGAAATTTTCCTAGCCTTAAGTTGCAAGGCAGCGTCATCTCTTCGCATTGTAGGTAACCTACAATATCTAATGAATACTTTTCAAGTATTAAACATTTGTTTTTATTGTTGAACGCCTTAAGACATAGACAAATCTATTGATTTTATTGCAGACCTTATGCTCATGAGTAGCAAAGTTTAATCTTTCATTTAAGGGGATGCGAGCAATGATTTTTCCATGGCATGGAATAAAATAACAGCCCCACTACTTGCAATTCTTGTTTATACCAACAAACCTCAGACGATCGCAGCCCTTAAAGAGTCATTCAACAGGATTGCGAACAGCTATCACCGGAAATCTTGCAGTAATCATGGAAAATCCGATAAAACAAGCACAAATGTGTTTCAATACTGCAGTATTGACACACTGAAAAAAGTAATTGGGTTAACCGATGAATAGCCAAACTTTGTTAGTTATAAACAAATTTTAGTCACTCATAAAGCAACTGTTCTGTTGCTTAAACTACTAATCCATTTTGTTCTAAATCACAAATTCGAATTGGATAATCTGTAATATACCGATGTATAACGAAATGTGTTTTGTTACTTTTTCGGTACATCTGCTGAATCGCGCTTCAGATGTTGTTTTGTGCATATATATAAGGTAATTTAATAGCATTTGAAAATAAATTAGGAACCAAGGTATTATGATTACACCAATCCCCTGTTAACCAACAGTACTTACTTCTTAGTAAGTAATACGTACAGGGTTTTAAAGAAGAAAAAAATCCTTTTGCAAGTAAGATATTATAATAAATAATAATATATAAATTAATATGCAGCTATATTTCATCAGAAATAGTTCGGTTACAAATAATAGTATAGTGAAGCTATTCTGAAGCAATCATTTTGTAACCAATTACTGAACAAGTGTAAGAATTAATAAAACAGTGTTGTAAATTTTAAATAACTGTTTTGTTTTAACATCAAAACTATTCTAAGAAAACCGAGTTTGTCTACTAGTAACTATAGATATGAAGTCACTATTTTTATTTAATAGGTAACATCAATTTTTGTTATAAGTAACTTAAAACTTTTTTCAGTATACAGCCAATTAAGGATATCATATTTTCGACTTAACACAAAAAAAGCTCTTGATAAAGATTTCCATCACTCAAAATAATTTTCTATTATTTAGACAAAATGTTAGGTATACAAAAACATAATTGGATGGATAACTTTTGCGCCACTTTCTATATAGCTTGAAGGTTGAGCGTGTTAAATAAAATCGGTGAAGAAGTTTGAAATACTTTCACAGTGTTTTGTTTACTTCACTCAAATAAAATTAGGAACTCTATAAACAGAGACAGAAGTTGTGACCCGAGATTAGCAGTTAATCATCTTGTGTATTAAAAGGCCCTTGATAAAATTACTTAAGAGTATGACTACCTATTCTCGAGGGCTTTAAACAGTCTTAAAGATTGTTCATTATGTCATGGCTCACGGTGAAGACATATAGGAAGCCATTTTAATTTAAATCGACGCATCGACATGTGATCATACTTGGACTAACTTATAAAAGCAAAAGTGAGCCTGTATGTTGCAATTTGACGCCTAAACACTGTAGCGATTACGCTGAATCTTGTTTTAGGTGTAGCTGGGACTCTGAAGATGGCGAGATTATTAATTGTGAAAATGAAACTTGAAGAGTGTGTGTATATACTTATGCAGCTACATTCGATCTATAATGAACAAAGACAAATATTTTAAAACAGTTTAAGTTGAACCTAATTACAACCATGTCACAAAGGAATAAAGTTATAAATAACCAAATGTTATTTCGTACATACGACCTTTTACCGACCGACCGGCTGTGTATTAACCGAACTAATTGAAATTAAGATCTCACACCTCGCCATGAGGCGATATTTACCGAGACGGATTTTACGCGCTATCCCGTTTTCTATAGTATTGTTGATCGAAGATTGTAACGCCAATATTTGGTAGACAGTGACATCTGTCTACTGTCAATAAAATTGAAACCATGACTCCTAGGCGCATTATTCATGAGGGGGGAAGGGGGAGGCCCAACTTAGCAAATTTCGGCGTTACAGTATGGATAACCCATTAAACCATGCGGATGAAATCGCAGACTCTTGTTAGTCAATTATAAAACAAATGAGAAAGTCTTCTCTCAGAAATTATCACGTTCATTATGTTATCTTAGGATTACTAAGATTAGGAGACGTGTACATAAATTAATTTGAGGGTTTTGCAGAGTGTCTCTCGAATTAGAGAGCCCGTCTGGTGAAGCAAACCCATCCTCACAGGGGCATGCAGTGGAATTACACTACCTTTTGGTGGTGTGTTGTGTTATTGTCAGTGAATAAGATTCTAGTAATTTTTCTGAGCTCCCTCCACGGGGTAGGAAATGGTGACAGGGTCAATAAGATACTCAATGCGAGATGTAATTTGGTATTGCAAGCTCTTATAGGCACACCGCATACCGGAGCGAAGATACTAAATATTTCGGTTAAACCCTAATTTCTACTGTTAAAGTAAAAAAATCGCCGCGCCGCTCCGTGGCTCTTTGTTTCATATGAAAAATAATGATTAATAGATATAAATGTAGCTGTTTCTTAAGAAAAATAATGATTAATACAAACGAATTTATTAAATATACCCAATAAAATAAAATATAGATCTCATCACGTGGGTTCAATGTTTTTCCCTTATTTCAAAAGTGTGTAAAGTTCTATAAAACAAACTTCACACTATACTTTGCAGATTTTCGGCTCCTTTCGTAGAACGTAGGTAGGTACCAGAGAACTAATTAAATTTTCCATCATCCATCCACCGAATATGGTCTTCGTGATATGAAGGTTGCTAAAGCTTCGCAATCATAGACTAAACGCACCCCTCAATAATGTTATGCAAATCCCTAGTACAATAAAAGGCCGACGCTTTCATTTCTAGCTTCAAATATTAACTTTCATTTATTCCAACGTGTGACCCTTAGATGTCCTTGGGCGGGAATTATCAACCTGTTGACAGGACAGCGAAGGCCCAAGTATAAGAAGGGAGGACGTAGTTCAGATAACTATCTGTTTGTCGTTCGTCCGGGACTGGGGAATAAATTTTTACATAAATATTTAATGTAAGGCCAATGCCGTATCATATAAAGACAGGTTATACGCCAACATTATTACATTTTAAAATGGCACAAGGAATTCTTTCCTTGGCAACAACCGCCAATAGAGTGCACTAAAGTAGTCTCTTTCACTCTCATTCATAAAGCAGATTACGTCTCGCTCGTCAGCCTCTATGTGTCAACGGTGTCAGAAATATTTTTAAATTTACTAAACTGTACTTACGAACGAAATGACACGTTATTCTTGTCTCTAATAGCTCCCGTGTATTTTGTGCAGTTTCTAAAATCACACATAGGCTTTTTGTCTGGAAAAACGTAAAATATTTACACCTTGTAGCAAAGTGTAGCCGCGGCGAGACAGCGTGCCAGACTGAATGCAAGTCGGGCAATTACCTGACTTCCGTATCGCCAAATTAGAAGCGGGTATGACGTATCTATAACTGTTATATAAAACATCATAGTTTAGGGCGGAGTAACCTACTTCAAGAAGGCTGAAAGAATTTTGTTTGGTTTTCTTTTATACACATATTTGAGCGTCCAGTAAATGTGAACATATTTTCGCTTGTATAGTAGTACTTTTGAACCGGTAAATTAATGATTGTAAGTATTTTTATAAAGAGTTCGCTCTTAAATACCGATGAGACGATTAGCCAATAGTCACGCTAGGTCAAGTTCAATGTTATCGTATGCTGTTAAATTAATAAATATATGGTGTTGTAAATAAACAGGTCTTTGTACCCAAATATGTAGATAATTGTTTTGTATTTGGGTGATTAAACACGCAAATTATGACGAAAAGATGAAATGTTTTGTCTCTAAAAGGTGTAGGTTCAAAAAAACAGACAATGTAACACTACAACGGTCAACCAACTTTTATTTAAAAATAAACACTTTCGTAAATCATTATTAGGCACTGATGTATGCTGTGATGATTGATCTTTGAAATAGGGGTGAAATGGTAAAATTATGGTAGGTTTAATACAGTTCTTTCCATGACCATTATGAATATTAACCATTATATAAATAAAACATCACTCTGTTAAACAGTCCACACCAAATTAAACAACATGGTAACAGTTATTTCATTACTGCTATTAGAGGAAATCATAATTACATGAACTAAAAAAAAGGTTCAATATCTCTCTGCTATTATAAAAATGTGCGAACTGGCCACAAAAATTTTGTAACAATTAAAAAAAAAGAATTTTCGAATAATTATTTTGAATTTCTTTTGTTTTGATATTTTTTTTCCTAATGTGCTTTGATTTGGAGTACTATGTTTAGTTTTGTTATTTTTTTTGGCTTAGATGTCTTGTTTATCATGTTCAGAACAATTGTTACAGTGAAGAAATTGAGAAAGCGAGATCTAAATGAACTGAACCTTACCCTTGATTTTATGCCAAATTTTCTTTCATAGCATCTTGGTTGATGCTTAAATACTTCACATACAAATAAATTTTGGCAGATAATTGTTATCGCATGTAGATTCTTGGCGCCTAGAGCGACCGCTTTACTTGCTCTATCCCAACAGGGCTGGTGCTGCCTCTAAGTCAATATGTAAATTGCTCAAATATCATAAGTTACAATCTTAGTAAACTCAGTAGTCAGAGGTGACAGCAAATCTATTGAATGAGATGGACAGTGAAAAACCATGGATAGACTTTATTACTAATAAGAATTGATTGTCACTAAATGTGTTTCGAAACTGGGGTTTTAACTTTTTTAGCGGTAATAACGAGAAAATCATCGAGGGTTAACAGTTGGAACCTTAGTTGGAACCATAGATTTGTTGGAACGGCCGTCGGGTGGTAAATAGGGTTGATCCAAGAAAATAAACAAATAATTTTAAAAACAGTAGGTTATGAAAACTGTGACAAAACAAGTATACCTACATTTTGTTACAGTTATTATCATTACCTAGCTTTTCTGTAAAGACACAAAATTTTCACGCAAACATCACTGCTGCAGTGCTTTACTGTAAAATTGTCACGCGCGGATTCATGACGGATCCGAAACAGATCCGCGCGCGAAAATATGTATTTTTACAGAATAGCACCGCTGTTCTTTTTGGAAATTACATACTTTAAAGCACAAGAACAAAAATTATAGTCTACAGCGAAGCGTAGCCAGGACAGGACATTAGCTTGTAACAAATTATAGACTATACGAGCAAGCATATGTGCAATACTATTCTATGATTAATCCTTAGTCTATTAGTGTCCTTTGTCCTTTTCATAGCATAAAAAAGAGCTCGAGGAGACAATACTAGTGAATAAGTAAACTTTATTACAATTTCAAGCATTTATGAAAAAAAACACAGCTCTACACGACTTGAAAGGGCATTGAAAATTAATCTATCTATTATAGATTATTAAAGAAAACAACTTTTCCGAAAAAAAAGTATCTCTATATACATCGATCAATCGATATTCGATTGGAAGTCACTACCCAGCATCGAACTGGCTGGTAATAATATTTCATTTAGCACATCGGTTAAAAACTTGGGGTTGACGTTCGACACTTATTTGAGTTGGGGTCCACAAATGCAAGTGGTCAGTCGCAAACTATTTGCATCGGCAGCGTCACTTAGAAGACTATGTAATTTCCTACCCGTCACCACCAAAGTTGCCTTAGCACAGTCATTATTGCTACCTATTCTTGATACGCCGACGTCTGTTATCTTGATCTCACAGAGGACCAGCTTAATAAGCTTGAGCGACTTCAAAACTTTTGTATTCGCTTCATATTTGGTTAGCGCAAATATGATCACGTTTCTCAATTTCGTTCGCAGCTGAAGTGGCTACCTATTCGCCTTTGTCGGAATATTCTTACTCTTCTCTACAACATATTGTTCAATCCTAAGTCCCCGCGCTATCTTAAGGAAGGTTTTAATTTCCTTCACACTTCTAACATGTTATCTCTTAGGTCATCAGAAAATCTTACCCTCATGACTCCTGTACACAGTACAACTTTTTACAGTCACTCATTTGCAGTTCGAGCCGTTCAGCTGTGGAATTCTCTCCCAGTTTCGATACGACGTGCGGAATCGATCCACATTTTTAAGAATCTCGTGAAGTCCCATTATTTGTCTTTGTGAAATTGTTCTATTATAATCTCTTTTGTAATTTCTACCGACTGGACTAGATTTGTGTATGTATTTGTATGTATATGTTTATATTCATAAATATAAAATATATGTGTATTTGTTTTTGTATGTATATGTATATATTAATAAATTACATTGAAATTTACGCCGCCGCCTCTCCCACTTCCTTCTAATCCTCGCCATCCAAAGGTTGTCTGGAATAGATCGCTTTTAGCGATAAGGCCGCCCATTGTAACACTTGATTTAAATGGCTCTGTATTTATTGTAATGTTTTATGTGGTGTGAAATAAAGTGTTTTGTATTGTATTTTTGTATATATAACACTCAAAGGTGACTGACTGACATAGTGATCTATCAACGCACAGCCCAAACCACTGGACGGATCGGGCTGAAATTTGGCATGCAGGTAGATGTTATGACGTAGGCATCCGCTAAGAAAGGATTTTGATCAATTCTACCCCCAAGGGGATAAAATAGGGAATGAAAGTTTGTATGTAACTTTGTCAATTTTAAACCGATCGGGCTGAGACTTTGCATGCAGGTGTAAAGAAGAATCATAGATGAATGTCATTGTGTATAATAAAAGCCTGAGAAAAAAACCTTTGTCTACACTTCAGCTCTACACCGAAGCGAAGTGAGGGCGGGCCGCTAGTCTTCTTATAGCCCTTCAAATTTCACGTCTTTTGAGCTTCATACGTCCTCATGGCTCTAAACTACTACGGTAAATTAACTATGGTAAATTTTTTTTCATCCGGTAAAAGATTTCCCGATATTTTTTTCCCGCGTACCGCTTCAACAAAGCGCGGCATCTCTTCAGTCTCAGGTTCATTAGACGAGCATTCAAACGAAGTCCTGTTTTTCTTCGATATGCCCGAAGCCCTAAGTCTTCATTTAACACCCTTTTCACCGTGGTTCTGCTTAACCCCATCTGAAGGGCCAACAGTTTCTGCTTACATTTGGGATTTCTTTGAATTCACGCCTTCACAGCTTTTATCACTGCTGGAGTCCTAACAGACCGAGGGCGACCACTTCTTGACCTGTCATCTACACTAGAGTCTTCATTGTATCGTTTGATGGTACGATAAACGAATCTTTTTGTAATATTCCAATTTTTCAGTATGTCAAAAATTTGAATTGGCGCGTAATCGCAACGATGCAACGCAATAACTGCAACACGGTCTTCTTTAAGCGTCAAAATTATACATTTTTATTTTCATGAACAATTCGAATTTAATAAACTTTTTTGTGGCCAGCATTCTAAAAGAAAAGTTTTTACTGTGTGACAATACTTATGACCTGACTGTGTATATACAGGGTGGAAATTTTGAATGCCACCCCCAGGGGAAGTACTCTAAATACTGGAGATAGATAATTTTACTCAAAAGAAACATTCCTTTATTTTTAAAAAGAAACACAACTGCATTTACAGTTTTTCGAAAATTTGCTTGCCACACCCGTTAATCGAACTGGCAAAAATTCGAAAAAATGACACCTGTATTTTTATGGCATCGATCGATAGGGTCAATCATTAGAATAGAATTACTGACAGACTTAGTAGATTAAATTAAAGGAAAAGCATGAATCGTCCTGCTGAGGGCGTTGCTGTTGCTGTCGCCTTTTGTAACTTCCAGTATTTTTCAAATTATCTACCATTCTCTTTAAAACGAATCGAGTTGGTACTTGTCGATCCGGATATGTCTCTCCATACCACCGCAGAGCTAAATTCACATCTTTGTGATTTAAAAAATATACTTCAATTAAATCAATTTGTTCTTGATAAGCCATTATTTATTATGGTAAATATTGATGCAGCAAACAAGACTTAAGACAATGCGTTCTAATTCGCTATTCCACTTTCAAAAATATGTAACATACCTCTTTGCATACCTCATTTAAATTACTGGTACCAAAGAGGTTGTACGGCGCCCCCCCTGAGACTGGTACCTTATTGGACTCTTTAGTCTGCATTTTAGACATGTGCAAAAAAATCTTTATTCGTTATTTGAATGAATAAATGACCTCAATAAAAATACTAACTCGTGTAATCTCGTGGGATAAAACTGCTTTTACTCTTGTTCCATTCAGTTAAGATTTCACGCTTTTCCTTTCATTTAATGTACTAAATTTGTTAGTAAGATATGATCCCTATGATTGACCCTATCAATCGATGCCATTAAAATACAGGTGTAATTTTTTCGAATTTTCGCTAGTTCGATTCCCGGGCAAGCAAATTTTCAAAAAACTGTGAATGCAGTTGTGTTTCTTTTTAAAAATAAAGGAATGTTTCCTTTGAGTAAAATTATCTATCTCCAGTATTTAGAGTACTTCCCCTGGGGGTGGCATTCAAAATTTCCAGCCTGTATATACTTACATCTAAAATGAGTCATTATCATCAGCCTATCAATGTCCCCGTTGCTGGGGCATAAGCCTACCTTAGTTACTAATGGATGATGACTAGGCAGATTGGACCATGACCCACCACGTGGGCTCAGTGCGGATTGGTGGGTGCTAACGACTGAACGGTGCAACCGGACTTCCAATGCACGGAGAAGATCGAGATAGTAAATAGTTTGTTACTCATCCAATGACCGACCACTGCAAAAGTTGCATAACTTCAACGATCGCAGCCGAAAGCGCTAACCACTTGCGCCATCGAGCTCCTTCTGAACTGAGTACACCTTATTAAGTCTAATGCTGGATCGTCAAAGTCTCAGTTTATGATTGATTATTATTTAGTTGGGCGCACATAAATAAGAACTTTTGTAATTAATTCGTTCGGGATGTTGTAAAAGTTGGTGTCAATACTGATCATTCGGACACTTTGGTTTGATAGATTACAAATTTGTTTTATTTATGGTCTCTCATCCTAGATTAGGAGACGATCAACCGAGCATTTCATAATTTATTATTTAATACATTCTCTTTAAGTTACTTTCGACGAACGGGATACTTGCGAAAGTGATTTTATTTATGTGGGATGAGATAAATTAAGAATATCGTTTTTTGAAGTGAAAACTTTTAGGCGCGTTGGGCATTTTTTGAGATGGGGGAAAAACATTGAAATCGCGACACTGTTATCGCTACCGACACCTCTGTATAAAAGTATGAAGGTAGGTAGATATAATATTTTATATTTTGACCATCGTTGTTAATAGTGGCTTGGTTTATTGCAACAAACGCTGTTTCGAGTGCAAGAGGTCTTGAGTTCGAACCAAAAAGGCGTATTTAATTTTAATTTTTAAAGGTAAAAAGCGTCAATTTTTTTGTCCGTCCTTCCGTCCCTTCTCAGGAACGCGTGGAGGTATCGAGCTGAAAGGACATGGTAAAGTTTTGTATGAGCGACTGCCCTGGCAATGTATAAATACTGTACTTAGTAATATTTAATGGTGAATGGCTGAATATTTATAATTTCTATGAAAAAAGGCTCAGGAACTTTTGATAAAGGCACAATCTTGAAAATTATGAGAACTACTATGTCATTACCTTACTACAGTTGATAAAAGATGTTGCCAATTATTTACAGTCATCAATTTCGCATTTTCTTAGAATCTTTCCTCCCATTTCTCTGATTAACTCTCCACAAAAAGTGTTTTTAAAGCAAAAATAAACACAAATTGTTTTCTCAATTGTATCGTCGGCCTGACAGGTAATCTGTGAACTTTTATTTTGTTCATTTGCAAAAATTGAAGGAATAATTATCATACAGCCTTGTCTTAAGCCTGATCAGAATAATTAAATCTATTATTTTGGGCCTTCAGTGATTTGTTTTGATAAAAATTAGGGCCAAATATGTCATAGTTGGAAGGAGCTTAGAAATAATATTGTTTATTTCGATATACTTACACAAATATTTTTTGTGTACATTTATTGTTCATTTATTTTGTAAAACGGAACATTTTGTTTTGTCAAACATGAAGTCAATTTTTATACTTTTAAATATTTGATTATTTCACGAAAATTGTATGAGAATAATAAACACGTATTAATTAATTACAAAAATTGTAAAGTTACTGGCTAGTGCGAAATATTTATACACGTTAGGGGCAGTTTCTTAGCCATGTCCTTTATATCAAATACTTAGGTCTACTGTCCGTTACCGTATAGCTGTGAAAAAATCAAACTTTATTAGTTATATACCTACAGGTTTGTACGGAACCCTCGGTGCGCGAGTCCGATTCACACTTGACCGGTTTTTTGTGTAGTGCAATATTCACATTTTTTATTTTCTATTTTTGGTACAGCTCGCACTTAAAACTATTTACGCGTGGGATAGAAACGAAGTATAAGCTTGGATTAGTTACTCCATGTTTTGTCTCTGTTCATTGAATGACAAATGGTATTTGAGTGACGTGAACAAAACACGGCGTAACTAGTCTAAACTTATTCCTCGTTTATTAATAAGTAGGTGTGAGTTTAAAAACGGGTATAAAGCAATGTTACATTACAAGTTTAGTCCAGTCGGAATAGCCATAATTTGGACCGACTTCTATTCTAAGACACCAGCGCTTAGCCAATTTTTTCCTAGGTAGTATAGACCCCCACGAATATGCCCTCCATTTGTCCCGGCCAGAACCCGTGTTTTGTAGCCAGGAAAATTGTTTAAACAAAGAAAAACCGGTTTTTTTGAGTTTTTTTGCTTGTAAACGGGGATTTTGAAAATTTTTTTGAATCAAAGTTGTTCATTAGCTTGCCCTCTACAAAATCAGTTCTATGAAAAAATAACGTGAGATTGTTAGTTTAGCAGTAAATTGCAATTATGTCGGTTTTACGTTTGCAACAATTCAACATGTTATAATAAACATTTTGATTTCTAAAGTAGTTTGTAGACGATTTAATTTTTTTTTTAAAAATTGACGTAGAATAATTTTTTTTAAACTAATGTATTTTTCTCTCCTCAACTCGAATATACGATTGAAAATTTAAAAAATTCAGTTTATTTATGTAAAAATTTAAATCGTCCAAAAACGAACATTTTTATTAACGATTTTTTTCTACTCGATCGATTCCTCAAAATTCTTGGTGAATCGAATCACCTGAATTTTTTTCCCCGCTGTACGCCTTCTGGGAAAGACGGGACAGGCAAGTACTTTTTTTTCGGAGATTGAGAATTGTTGCTAAAGTTTGCGACACAGGTCGATAAATTTTACATGACTCTCTTGGGAGTGGCGTTACCCACATGATAAACTACTTTAGAAATCAAAATGTTTATTATAACATGTTGAATTGTTGCAAACGTAAAACCGACATAATTGCAATTTACTGCTAAAGTAACAATCTCACGTTATTTTTTCATAGAACTGATTTTGTAGAGGGCAAGCTAATGAACAACTTTGATTCAAAAAAATTTTCAAAATCCCCGTTTACAAGCAAAAAAATTAAAAAAAACCGGTTTTTCTTTGTTTAAACAATTTTCCTGGCTACAAAATACGGGTTCTAGCGGGGACAAATGGAGGGCATATTCGTGGGGGTCTATACTACCTAGGAAAAAATTGGCTAAGCGCTGGTGTCTTAGTTTATTCCGACTGGACTAGTTCGTTAGATGCAATAGTGACATGATACACAAAACTTTGTTAGTAAATTGTTGATAAGTTATGTGTGTTTGTTTAGTTTTTATAGACTGCTGATTTAATGTATTTCATGATGCATCAGTTAAATTGCGGTACCAATAATAGGGATGATGACTAAATTTTTTTTCTTCGTTTATCAGGTAGATTATCAAAAAGTATTGGACACGTATTTTTTCTTTTTTCACAGAATATAAACACTGCAGAGATATATTGATTTGAAAAGTCGCATGACGTCACGTTAAGGTACAATTATCACTTTTTTTTTGATTCCATGGAAGATGGACCGGGTACTCGTATGGGATGCAACCTGTTCAAACACGCTGGTCCCTTCCCATCTACATGGAACCAACAACAGAGCTGGTGCGGCTTGCAAATACAGGGGTCTAGGCTCCGAATATGATTTTGTCCAATCGGTGTCGAGACCCTTGGTCTGTGGGGTCCTAGCGCTATGAGGTTTTTTAAGGAAATATCAAAAATGTTAGTCGACATCACTGGAGACCGAAGAGCTGGCAGCTACCTCGGACAACGAATTAGTCTAGCTATTCAAAGGGGGAACGTTGCCAGTATCTTCGGAACCTTGCCTTAGTAATATATTTTAGTTATTATATTATATTTTTTAAGGTTTTTAGTTTAAGGTTCATTGTTCCTGTATATATACCATTTAATTTGTAATTTATTGCATTTTCACTTTAAAGTGACGCCACGAGCCCCTACTCCAAAACTTTGACGCGCTATAACTTTGTAATTTTTTGGTTGATTGCCCAAAGAAAAAATACGCGTCCATAATTTTTTGATCATCTACATGACGGACATCACCCCTATTCGATTCTGAACGAACATCGATCTTCAGAGAGGTGGCCGTCTTGTCACGAATGATAGTATAATGTTGACGTGTGACAGAAGTCGCGCGCATGGTTACGTGCTCGGTGGAGGTTATTTTAAATCAAGTATGATCTGTGTGATAGTGAACTATTTTGTGCAGCAGCGATTGGTGAATACCATCAAGAAGTCATATTTAAACGACAGTGCTGTATATTTCGTTGAATTAATATCTTCTCGCCTGCCAACCACGCTATTAACAAACTTGAATAACCCTATTGATTTCGGCCATGTTCCTATGTATATTTATTGATTAACAATCAAGATCACTTGTGATAATGTAAAGATTCTAACTGTACCCTTTAACATCCAAATCTGTTCAAGCATTTAGAAGTTGTGGTCTTATAAAGTAACGACGCTGAAAATATTAGACATTGTTTTGGAAGTCGTGTAATATGAACACGCACGGTGTCCCATATTTACGACATATGGCAATAACCGTAATGTACTTGCCTACCTACTTACTTAGTAAACATCTGTCATGTCTATCATAATGGATTTTATCGTGAGATCTAAACAAAAACGTTAATTTATTAAAATGAAAACGTCTACCAGTAGATAATTATACAGCTTCTTAGAAAGTTTTATCCGGTCGTTTATGGATTTGCAAACTTAATAATAAATAGACTACAATATTTAAGCTGACTGTCTATTCACACTGGTCGCGTCATTGGGTAAAATATCCCTAAGAAATTATGTAGGTACCTACTTTTATTCATTATTGATATAGTAGTAATGACAATTTCGCTCACTTTAAAATGTCTCTTTTAGATGTTATCATTAACAACTTAATAAACAAAATTGACTAGAGAAACCCCCACTTAGAGAAATAAAATCGGTTCACAACAAACTAAGATATAGCGTAAAAACTGAATGTGATTTCTTTTCAGATAACATTGTTTTACAGCTAAAAAGTGAAGGATCCACGCTTAGTTAAAACATATTTTATGGGACCATCTCGAAAGTATGTATAACTACAAATATTGTTCACTATCGGTAAACAATAAATAAATGAATATGTTGAGAATCATGCGTTTCCTACGCTACACATTCAGATGAATTGAGCACCTCCTTTTTTCCAGGTGTACCAACCTGGGTAAGTATAGGGTAAGTCAAAAACACCCGACAATTGCTTACAAATCTGTTACATTTTTGTCGATTGCGTGTGAATAAAGCCTACCTTAATGTACAAATATTTTTTTACGAAACAGCTAACAAGCGTTGGGACGATAAATTTCATATTACAGCTGTTGCGATGCTCCCTACAATCTCTATTGATGATTTAGACAGTCTTAAATCCCCTTAATCCAATTTTAATAGAGATACCTTTTAAGGTTTTCGTCTGAGCTGTTTTTTTCTCCTTATTATGTATAATTTATTTTGCCGATAATAGACAATCAAAAGGAATACTTATCATATTAAGGTTTTCATGCCAAAATAAATATTAATTTCTATTAGAACATTTCAAAGGCTAAAAAAAACAAAAAATAGAAATATTTTCTGATACTACTTTATAAATCTTTATATTATTATTATATTCCTTGATTTTATGGCGTGTGTTGCTAAACTTTGAAAATATACGTGATTATTCATACCAACTCGTAAAAAGATTGCGGTCTCTGGTTTCATGCATACATGTATGTGTGTACTTTATAGCAAGATACAAACAAATTTTACCGAGTTAAGTGGTTTAACGTTATGAAAGCAGACACGATTCAGCGAGATCATTATTTTCCATCAAACGTAGCAAAGAGAAACATAATCGGTAGCTAAGTTGTCTGGTAGCTTAGCTGGCACCTGAGACCTTTGTCCTGGATTTGAAACCCGCTTAAATGCGTCCTTTATTCGCATGTTTTTGGGATCCATATACAAAGAGTCAAAATCGGATCACTGTTAATATGCCTCCACTGTCCGTGTGTCTGTCACAGGGCTCTAGACATCTAGGAAGGACACTTTAAATTTTTACGGAATGCGTTATGCATCAAATTATAAAATTAAATAAAGTTCAAATATAAAGGTGGCCTCGCTTCCAGCGGTCATTATTATGTACCGGTAGACGTCACAGAGCAACACGGAAGTAATCTCTACCTTACAGATATCACGTTGAAATAACCTTTAACCTTTGGTGGTGCTGTATTTCTGTAGTTTGGTGGTGCCATATTTCTGTAGTTTCTGTTTTTCTCTAGTTAAAGAGCACTTTTTGTCGGAGGAGCTTAATTTTTCATAAATCTTGCATTAGAACTTACCTGTTTCGGTAGCGTTGTGAAGTATTTGAGTATTTATTTTTGCCTATATATTAAAATTTCTGTTATTGTATTGTATTTTCTTTAATATTTTTTCCCCTTTCGTCTTCTTCTTATCTAATTATCAGGAAAACTTTTGCCTTGTGTTCCGCACAACCTCCCTTACTCGCTTACCTTATTTTATTTCCAGCTCCATAGGTTGTCTGGAAGAAATCGCTCATTAGCGATAAGGCCGCGTTTTGTGCAATGTTGTATTTTTCTACTTGTTTTGTATCTGCTTGTTTTGGTATTTTGTTGTGCAATAAAGAGTTTTTATCTAATCTTTATCTTCTGTTGATGAGTAAGGTTCCAGCACAACGGTATTAAATACCCTAGATACACCAAATGTGCGCTCAAAATGTGTCCATATCAAGAAGTGCTGGAACACTACTCAAGCACTTCTTGGTTTACAGTCAAGCGCGGACCGTTGAAAAGTCAACATGCCGCTGAGCTCCGTGAAAAAATCCGAAATAAATACTATTATATATATATTAGTATGTAAAATGACGTTTTTTCGACAGGATTCTAATCAATGTTTGTTAATTTAACCCATTTGAAGCAAATTTTGTTTTAATACTTACTATAACTCAGTTTATAGTTTCAAGATTGATAATTAATTATTTTAAGATTAATAAAAAATACTTGTGATATTCAAATGCATGGTCGGTAATATAGCCATCTATTTTTTCGCGGTCCGTACCTGCTATATTGCTGAAAAGAATTCGCGTACAATCAAAGAAATAAGGTCTATATTCTTCCGAGATAGTTGCCTGCCACAGTGCATAAGCAGTATCAGTAGGTTTTACCGCGCAGGTGAAAAGGGTGTATAACATATACAATAAGCAATAAGTCGTGCTTTTTACGAGCTTACATTTCGGATTGTCATAACTTTTTGACGCATGCGTTTTAATTAAGACCTTCTACAGTGTGCTTTATAGGTTTATAGTTCAATGTTTAAATAATGCCTTAGATTGTGCACACTACGCGATCATCTTACGGAGCGCCGTGGATCGTCCAATGTACCTTTTGGACAGGTTTTGAGCATGATTTTGTTCGATTTGGTATATCTAGGGTATTTAATATCGTTGTTCCAGCAGTGCTATTTTTTAATAACAAACTCACTTTTCACCCCGAAATCCGCGCCGTAATTAAAAGTTAGAACAAGTATTTCAAATTATAATCACATAGGCGGCTTCCGTGGTGAAACGTGAGATTGCTCTTAAAGAATATCATTGCAGGACTTCATGGTCTAAACCTATCCTCTAATGTTTGGGTAGGCAACAGCACGAGTATAGCAACTCTTGTATCACAGCATTTACAGGCTATTGAGTAGAAAACCCTCTTTACAAACCTTGCTTTCAAACTGTTGATATTATTACTTCTTAATATGGAGTTGTCAGTGACAACTATATACGATAAATTACGACCAGATTTGGACGTTATGTCAACGCACCGTGCAACTTTACCAGCAAAAAACGCGCGCGTCCGCGACTTCCTGTTACACACTTCCGTCCCATTTCACGAAATCACACCCACAAATTGCAGCAATGCGAATGGAAAGATGTTACACATCAAAAATAAATAAATATTATAAAAATACGAATCTTTTCTCTTTATTACGCCGCGCCGCTGAGATGGCGTCGACACGTACGTTACGCTGGACTCGATAGTGCTATTAATTGTTTGTCGCCGCCGAGCTCCACTGGCCATGTATGGGAGAGGCAAAAATTTAATAAAGCTCCGTTTTGGAGACACGCTGCTTTATTGGAAAGAATCACAACGGAGGCGTCCAAGCCCCCCCTCCTCCCTCCCTAAGGCCGCATTGTCCCACGTCACACGTACCACGTACGCTACGGCTGCTTGTTACCTTATTGGAAATGTTTTGCTTATTGATTCATTTTTATATGTCTTTTGGTAGGTTTTATATATAGCGAGGTAGGTAAATGACTCTATCCCACCTGATATTAAGTGGTGATAAAGTTCGAACGCGAACATAGCAGTTATAAACTGCCACACCAAGCATCCTCACCATGGCGGCCTGCAAAAATGCTTCTTCACGTCACTCTTAAAAGACCACAGATTGTAGGAAGGAGGGAACACTTGCGCGGGCAAAGAATTCCACTTACGAATAGTACGACAAAGAAATGAGTCATCAAATTTCTTTGTTCGTGTAGGAATAAGTAGTGGTCACAGTAAGTCGGTGGCAAAGTAGGCCAGAGCGCGTGGTCTTCTGAAGAAAATGTGACGGAGGGATAAGGGAGAATAACTGTAAATAAATAAATATTAAAGAATAATAATAATTGTATTGTGTTTTTGTCGATGAGTTAGGTTCCAGGGCTCCACGGAGTCGAGGATGCGGTGAGGGTGAGCAACCGCGCGAGTGGGAGCTTTGGTGCTGAAGCGTCTTAAGACTATGGTGGCCGCTTACCGTCAGGCGGTCCACTTGCTTATGTGCCATGCTAAAAAAATATAAAAACTATGCCTATGTAAGAACTATCCTTTGTAGACTAGGTTCGGGTCCCGTATGGACCTCATGGATTTTTTTCTGGTAGAATTTTTAAACATGTAGCATTAAATTGGTTAAAAAACTAAAATATAAAAATTGTGTGCACGGCCCGCACATCTGAAGTGAAATTTCTTTTCTTAAATAACCTAACATTAGCCGGTGCATAAGGCATAGGGGAATGGAGCAGCGCACAGATCAATCATATATATGTGTATGTTTATATATATATATATATATATTGTCGCGTGTGACGTTCGTAGCGTTTCAGCCTTCGCCGAGTTACCCTCCATCTTTCATGCTTGTCGGCTGCACATGCATCCCACACACCTACACACACATATATATCTTTATATATATAATTCTTCTGTGAGTGTGTATGTCACTGAACTTCTCTTAAACGACTGGACCGATTTTGATGAAATTTTTTTTTGTGTGTTCAAGGGGATCTGAGAATGGTTTAGATTCACAATTTTGTCCGCTGGACAACCCCTATTTTTTTAGGGCGGTACGAAGTTCGCTGGGTCAGCTAGTGTGTATATATAGTCGTGTGACGCTCGTGACGCATTTCAGTTTCATATTTTCCATAGGATTTTTCCATTTACACCCACCCTGTCCGGCGAGAAGTTTCACTTATATAACCTTAAAATAAACTAGATTTCAGAGAAACCCTTATACGAAGTCTATTAAGAAAGGAAAACATTTCGGTGAAATAAATGAATTTCGGACAACTCACAACGATTTGTTTAGTCCCAAAGTAAGCAGAGATTGTGTACAAAGGCCGCGAAGGTAGTGTGGATACAAGAAAAAGGATATTTTTTAGGATGGCAGATAGGTTCAAATTTTCCACCTTGATCCATTGCCTAGGGACGTTAATTAATTAAATCTCATAGAAAAAAAAGTGTGCTCGGACCACATATCCGAAGTGAAACTTTTTTTCTTAAAGAACCTAACATTAGGCGGTGTTTGGTCCTAGCTAAAATTTTATATTAGGTCGAGCAAAAAGTTTTTATGCAGTTTTGAACCTGGCACATTCACAATTTCATTCAATAGTCTTTTTTTGAATTTCGAACACAGAATTTAAAGAAACAAAAGAGAATTTGGAGCCTGTTTGTTGATATCAAACAATCGAATACGAAGAAAACTTGGTTTTATTGGTTTACTTGGATTTAATTCTTGAAAAAGTGATTGATAACTTTGGTTTTGCAACAAACATTACTTATTCTTAACATTAAGGTGAGGTTCTATCAATAATCTATGGATACTTAACCTGAAGTCGCCGCCCAAGCTGTGGCACTTATTCAGGCCGGAGACAGCCAAAGAAACGTGAGTGCCCAACTTAATTTAAGTCGATCTGCGGTCCGAAATGTTTATCGGAGGTACCTAGAGACTGGCGGCTTTGTTCGTCGCCAAGGAAGGCCACGATCTCGGGTCACAACTGAAAGGCAGGATCGATTCATCGTGACGACCAGCTTGAGAAATCGTCACCTTACCTCCATTGAGATATAAAAACAAATTCGCGACATCCACGGAGTATCTGTGAGCGCTCGAACTGTTCGGAGAAGGTTAAAAGAACGCGATATGGTACCACACAAGCCAGCTAATGGGCCCAAACTAACGCGAGCCCACCGAACAGCGCGCCTTCATTTCGCACGCAGTCATTTAAATTGGACACAGCAAGATTGGAGCCGTGTACTCTTTTCTGATGAGTCTAAAATTGTGTTACATGGCAATGATAGAAGAAAGAAGGTCGACGTAAGGGAGAGCGTTTCGCACAATGCTGCTTTGAAGAGAGGGTTGCTTATGGCGGTGGCTCATGGACTGTCTGGGGCGGTATATCTGCGAGCGGCAAAACTCAACTTGAGGTTATTACAGGACCACGGCTGCCAATATTAAATGCCGAAAGGTACATTCGTGAGTGCTTAGAACCTCACCATACGCGGACTTTGTGGGCCCAAATTTCCTTTTTATGCATGATAATGCAAGAGCCCATGCGGCCGGAATCGTCAGGGAATATCTTCGGGATGTGAACATCACAGTTATGGACAGGCCAGCCAGAAGCCCAGACATGAACCCCATTAAGCACATGTGGGACGAGCTAAAAACACGTGTTAGGGCTCGTCAGTCAGTTGCCCAGACGATGCAGGAGTTGAAAACTGCCATAGAAGAGGAATGGGAGATGATTCCCCTCAAAATTTCATAGAGCGGTTGATAAACTCTATGCCTAATCGTATGAGAGCTGTGGTAGATGCCCATGGAGGCAACACGCGTAATTAAATTAAACCTTTAATTGATAAAACATGTTTTTTATTCAAAAATCATGTTTCAATCATTGCCTTTAACAAGGCGTATATCCGACTTGTTAGGCGTAGCTCCATGTCGTATGGTATTCTGAATTCAAATTTAAAACAATACGATCGAAAAAGATGGTAAAATGTATCAGGTTTAAAACTGCATCAACAGTTTTTGTTCAATCTAGCAATCATATTTCGGTAGGGGCCATCGAAACCTAAACTCTAAGGTGGGCCAATAGATATGTCCAGAAGTGTATATCGTCGCATATGACGTTCGTGACGGCCAGCCTTCTCCGAGTTACCCTCGAACTTTCATGCTCATCGGGAAGAGCTGCGCACGCATCACATACACATATCGTGTGACGCTCATAACACATTTCCGTTTCATCTTTTCCATATCATTTTTCCGTTTACAACCCCCCGCCTACCCGAAAACAAGATTCACTTAAAAAAAAAACGAGCGAGCCTTACTGTAGCCGCGTATGATGTGTAACATTTGAAACCTCGCCTTATATTAGTAAAAAAGAAATAAAACCTACTACAAAAGGAATAAGCCATTTTAACATTATGTTCTAAAATCAAATGAAGTAGCGCGCGCTTTCGCGACTTCCTGTTACACACTTCCGTACCATTGCACGAAATCTATCCCACGAATTGCAGGAAAGCGAGAGGAAAGATGTTACACATCAAAAAATATTTTTTACACATTTAGGTACTATTTAATTGGATGAAGCATTACCTAGTCAAATTTAACTATTGATGAAAGAACGCGGCTTACGAGGTAAGGTAAGGTATACTCGAATTGGAGCGCTCGTCTGGGAAAGCAATGTCCACCTTACAAAAGACCATAGTAAAATAGCACTACATTTTGGTCGTTTTGTGTTCTTACTGGTGAGCAGGGATCCAGAGCTCCGCGGATGGCTGAAGCAGCAGAGAAAAAATCTCACGATCTTACATTTAGCAGTTAAAATGTAAGATCAGGCAATTTGATTCTTGACCCACCATAAGCATATTTTGTTACAACCATTTCAAAATAATAGGGTAGATTTCTGATTGCTAAATGTACGTATCCCTGGAAACAAATTTGTTTTTTCCTGCACAATTATATTTGACTTGACAGATTTTGCCACATTCCTGCAAACATTCCTGTGATGTGTGTTTCCATGGACCACAAAATTTCTCTAGTTTATCATCTTATATTTATAATGTTAAGAAAACGAAAGAGTTTATGTTATATTTTCGATTTTAAATGTGATTTCGAAATTCAAACTACTATTCCAATTTTATCTATAATCTATTGCATTGAAAATAAAGGTCAAATTTTAATTATCTATGATCCATATTAATACAGTTTCCTTGTTATTAAAAGGTCCTTAGTTCAATTACGCATTCTTTACAAAGGAAAACTTGTCTGTTTTGTTATTTTTAAGGAATATCGGGCTAGTGGGTCGGGAATCAGTTGGTTCTTTCGTGCAAATGTAAGCCAAAGCTTTTCTTTTAAATTCGTTTTCATGGAGTGATGGATTACTCGGGTCCCTGTTTTCATACCATAAACGATTGAAAACGGATGTCCCACGAATGGTTACTATCTTACGAGACCAATGCTTTGTCTTTGTCAAACGTGGATTTAACGACATTTGTACAATAAGATCGAATCGAATTATATAATTTAATAATCGAAATCGAATCCTGAATCACAAGTCACCTCATCATTTACATATATTAAGATCAACGAAACATACTCGTATGCCAAGAAAAGCTTTCGTATGTGACTGTTATTTTCCAGATTTGCGATTTTAACCTAACTGTTCCTCCTATCCTATCTTGATTTTAGGCGCAATTAAATACCCATTCCTGCCTGATGTTAAGTGAAAAAGGTACCCGCTTCACCCATCATCATATTGCCGGCCTGAAGCCAAACCCTAACATCTACTACCACCCCTTCATCTACACTATTTATTTATTTGGCATGCCAACATTTTTACACCCAAAATATTAAATAAAATACATAAAGTTAGGTTATTATTACTGACAAAACTAGTCATTCTATTCCAACTATCTATTCCAACGCACACAAAGAAATTTAGTGACGCTTTACGTGTTCCCATCTTCCTATAATCCGGGATCCTTTAGAAGAGGCGTGAAGACGCAATATGCAGGCCGCCAACGTAAGGATGACTGGTGTGGCAGGTAGAACTGCTGTATCAGCTATCTTCGCGTCTGGGCTTCATCGTCACTTAACATTAGGTGAGGTGGAGTCATCTGCCGAACTTATTTGACGACTCTGTATACAATACAGGGAGAAAAAAAACAGCCCTTGCCGAGTTTCTTGCCGGTTCTTCTCAGTACAAGGTCTCCCGCAGTAGATTTGCGAACCGATGGCGTAGCTTTTCGACATTCACAGGTGCTTGTAACAGCCTAGACTGAGTAAACGATATTCAATTTTGAATTTTTTTTTGAATAGAACCTATTAATAAAAAAAATGGGTATGTGTACTTGTATGAGATGTACGCGCGGGAGAAGTTGTCATCATTAAAAGATGGTTTTTAATTTGAATGAAAATATTTAATTACAATAAAATAATAAAAGGACTGGAAAAGGATAGTCAACACAGTCAATAATGTTCAGTTTTTATTTGAAAAATTAAATAAATGATCAAAATATTCAATTTACATCACTACTTATTAGCATATATAATTCGCACTGATATGAAACTAAAAATCGTGTTGTGAATATGGAAACTAGAAACATGTGGATAAATATTATAAATATGAAAACAGTGATCAGGGGCGACGAGCGTGCCAACATGCGTGACTAATAGAAATTCTATTTTGTTGGTAGCTTTTCTTAATTAGCGGTTTAGCGGCCAACTTCACGTGTTACTTTTGTGTTACAGTGATGCGCGCGCATCTTAAAATTTCACTCTCATATTTTTTTCATAACGCGCCTAAAGAAGTATAACTTCCAAAAACATAAGGTGGAGCCCTAGAAACTTGCCCACCAACAGAAATACAAAAGCTCTAAAAGTTACTATTTTGTAGACGACGGTCCTACAAACTGTATTACTTTTTATTTGTTTTTTCTTTCTGTTATCATCATTGTTCCAGATAAATAAATGCAGCACCAATTAATTCTCTTCGTTTTATTGACTTTATTTTACTGCAATATTAGAAAAATGCTTTTTGTGTGATTTCCATAAGATACAGTCCACGAACTGCGGAGGCAGGCGTTACCGTTAGAAACATGTATATTAATTAAAAAGTTTTTATTTTAAGTGAATTATCATTTTTTATTCAATAATGATGCTCGCCTGTTTGCGCACGCTGTCCGCACATATTTTTGAAGTTACAGTCTATATTTCTGTTGTTTTTGAGAATTAATTTGTGTAAATGCTGTTAATCTGTTTTGTGTGCCCAATAAATGTATAAATTGCTGTCAATCAAACTACGTTTGGCAGTGAATCCACAAGGATAACTTTTATTATTCCTGTTGTACAAACTAGTTTGACTACACGGTTTGACAATGAGGAAGATGCGACAAAAGTCTGTTAAAACGTGAATCACATAACCTGGACGCTTGGCGTTCCTTTTTCTTGCGTACCAGCTAGATCTGGAACGAATTTCCCTCAGCGTTTTTCCCTTTTAGCTATGTTATGAGTGCCTTCAAAGGTAGGTTAACCTTATCCTTCCGAGCCGGCAACGCATGAGTGTGCCCTTAGTGCTGCAAATGTCCATGGGCGATAGTGACCCCTTACCATCATGTGGATTGTTAGCACAATACATACAAGAGCAGTAGCGTAACTCAGCCGTTTTCTTGAAATAGATACCTGCAACGCGACGGAGCGGAGCGCTAGGGTTTAGGGATTTTTATTGTATGTGTATTATTTTAGGTAAAGGAATAAAAGATACGTTAACCCGCCATTGGTGACGTGAATTTGACTTACATCGTTGGCGACGAAACTTGGCTAGAAAGTAGACTGACGGCGGGGGACGTTGAAATAGGCAGCTACTCGAAACCACAATGTAATTCGATGAACGGTGACAAAATGATTTGATTTTTTTAAATCACTCGGTCTCACAGACATATAGGTCACCAATGGCGGGGTTAATTTAATGATTTATTTATATTATATTATATTTTGTTAGTTTCATTTTATGTTAGTAATAGAAAAATATTTGCGTTTATCGCGACAAATTCTAAACGCCCTGTTAATAAATATTTTGTATTAGTGCCGAGTACTATTGCCACGTTACGAATTCAAAAGGGAGGCAGATGGCGCGGCGCAACTAACTTAACTCGGCCAACGACCAATCTTGACGGCGCGCGACGAGGCGCTGCGTAGATTTGTCTTGCCAAGATTGGTTAGCGGCCGTGTGAATGACGTTTGTCTGTGTGCATACGTCGATTCGGGCGCTACTATGAAGTCAAAGTACTGCTCTTGTATGTATTGTGCTGTTAGCTCGTTTGCTTGCATAAACATAAAAAAAACATAATTTTATAAAAAAAAGTTCGCATTGATATCTCTCGGTCATAGTATCGACATTGTATCGATCTGAATACTATGAAACCTCTTTACAAGCTCCAATGACAATTAGATATACCGATAAGAAGATTTCGTGACTCATCCGCGGTACATTTCTAGCCCTGTTATTATTGTTTGAACAATACCAATGTTACTGTGTAATTATTGTTGTGTATGTACTAGCAAAGTCCATTTGGAAATCAGATAAGGCTTAATCAACGCATAGCCTAACATTATATCACACTTCATCTTTACGACTAATTGAGTGATCTAGTCATTTTATAATTAAACATATTGTATAGTGCCATTTACGACTTTTCCTTAAGTTTTTCCTCTGCTCTACCTACAGAAGTGCTATTCTGTATGAACAAACTCACATTTCACCTCGGAATCCGCGTTGTGATTTAAAATTTGAACACGAATTTCATACATATAGAGGAGAACGGCTTAGATTTAAACAAATCTAATCAAAACGGGCAAAAATGTATGGAATCCTGCCTAGGTACCAATAACAATAAACAACATATCACGTGAAAGATTTTTTCATGTTGTTTAACTATTGTTATCGCGGGAAGTCCCAATGTGCTGTGTGAAAAAAAGTTATGACGCAATAAAGTCAGACTTCATTTGCGAAAATATGACGTGTTTCTTTTTATGTTAATCCTCAATTAATTTTAGTTTATTTTGTAACATTAACATAGTGAAGTACCAAAATAACTGGTACATACAAGAAGCAACATGTAGGCCGGCAGGGTGAGGATGGCTGGTGTGGCAGGTAGAACTGCTGTATCAGCTATCTTCGCGTCTGGACTTCATCGTCACTTAACATCAGGTGGGGTGGAATCATTTGTCGGACCTATCTATAAAAAAAAATACTTGCGAATTGTACTCGCACACTAAGAGTTCTGTACGCATATATTCTTTAGCACCTGATGCTTTTACATTGGCTGTTGGTCCAATCTTATCTAATTGTTTTGACAGGCAGCATGTCAATGACAATATGCTTACCAAAATATAACATAATTATTTTTTTGTCCTTACATGGCGAGACTGTATACTGTCTCTTACCGACCATACATTTCCAGGCATATTGTACCGGTGCAAATCTCAAAATCATCTCTTTTCATTTCTCATAATAAGATTTGACTAGTTGAAGCTGATTTGATCCAAAGTAAATAGTTTTAAATTATTTTCTGGCTGGCTTTATTGTGTCATAACTTTTTTCACACCGCGATTTGGGACACTTTGCCATAACAATAATTAAGGGCCATAAAAACCCTTTCCAATTATATGCATTGTTTTATTTCCAATTATATGCATTCGCATGTTGTTATTGGTTCCTAGGCAAAACCGCCCGTCTTCCTTTGAAATCACATCGTTGAATTCCGCGGTGAAAAGTGAGTTTGTATTTTTGTAGCAGAATAGCATAGCGGAATAACAAAACGATAATTGCAGATGAAAGTAATCTCAACTTTTGAATTCAACGCTAAGGTAGAAAATATAATTATTTGAATCTGTAGTTATGCTGCAATTATCGTTATGCTATTCAGCTATGCTGTTCTATAAGAACAAACTCACGTTTCATCTTGGAAACCGCGGTGTGATTTCAAATTAGAAAACGAATTTTATATAAATTTGTAATCGCATCGGTGAATTCCGCCATGAAAAGTGAGTTTGTTCGTTTGATGTTTGTTTTTACTGAATATTTTTAAATTATTGAATAGCATAGCGAGAATTGCAGATGATAGTAATCTGAACTTTTGAATTCAACGCTAAGGTAAAAAGCATAATTAATTAAATCTGTATCAAAAAGGTTTCTTTAAATATTATCGTTTTATTAGTAGATATATGTATAATCATCTTTTGTTATTGTTTGGGTCTCAGTAAGCCTGAAATCAATAAGTAACAATCAATAGTAACCCGTCCCTGTGCGGTCGATAAACAGAGAAATTATATATATTTATATGTGGTATGTATGTGTATATGTTTATGTAATATATATGTATATGTAAGTGTATGATAGACAATTACTTATATGTACGTATATTATATTAATTACATATTTACATTTCATCGACTCTGCTGGCTTACTACATCTTCTTTTCCGTTTAGCTTACCTATACCGCGAAGATTGTCTGGAAGAGATCGCTTGTAGCGATAAGACCGCCTTTGCCCATATTATTGTTAAATGTATTCTTTGTACCTATGTCCTTTTGTATGTGAGCAATAAAGTGTTTATTATTATTATTTGCTAGGGTATTCTATGTTTTAATTACTTGCAGCCGTGTATGATTTGTTGTAGGTATTAGGCCACGGTTAGACGGCGCGAAAATTTTCTTGCGTCCACCGCGCGGCTTGTCTTCAGTCATTCAATTTGATGTAGTTTCGCGAGTTACTCCGTGATCATGGCGCTTGCAACAGTGCCGAAATATCGGAAACTCGCTAAAAACAAGGTACATGGTAACAATCCCGTAAATAACTTATATTACTATAATGTTAGTGACCATGAAAGTTTAAAACAATATATTTTTTAATTAAGTTGAGGCGCGAGTCATAACCGCGCAGCCGTCATCCAGCCGCCGCGTGTCATATAAACATATTTGCTAGGGCATTCTATGTTTTAATTACTTGCAGCCGCATATGATTTGTTGTAGGTATGAGGCCACGGTTAGACGGCGCGAAAATTTTCTTGCGTCCACCGCGCGGCTTGTCTTCAGTCATTCAATTTGATGTAGTTTAGTTTTTTAATTAAGTTGCGGCGCGCAGCCGTCTCCCAGCCGCCGCGTGTCATATAAACACGCCCTTAAGCTGAGTTTAAAGCAAGAAAGCTGCTATATTTATAGTGCGTGGGCGTAAGTTTAAACAGTGTGACATTTCAGCGGCGACGTAGCGAAAAAGAAATGAACATTGATGAAGATTAATCTTTCGCTTTCTTGTGGACACAAAAGGCCTAAATCATTTGTTATAACTGGCCGGCAGTTATAGTCGGTGAATGGTGACCCAGCTTAATGAGGGAAAGTCAATATCAAAGTTCTAAAAGTGGGTTGGAATCTGCCCTGCCGTTGCCAGACAGACCACCTTTATTCCATCTGCCAGGTCCTTACAATACGTCAATTGTTTGTATTAAAACTTATTGTAACAATGCATCGAAATACGCCGTATGACCGAACAGTACTCTTAGTACGAGTTTTACAATTACGAAAACTATGATAGTTTTCGTGTGCTTGCACTCATAATAAGGGTACTAATTTTATTGTTTTCATTTCAATACAAAACAGTGTTTAAATTCTATGATTAAATCATTTGCGTGTTCTTAAAATTTAAGTATATTTGGTTACTTTTCACAAAAATGGACATAGAAACATAATTTAAAATAACGAAAACTATGATAGTTTTCGTGAGCTCGAACTCGTACTAAGGGTACAGGCCTCTCTGATACGCGACGAAAACATCAAGTCTGTCCTTTAGTACGCACTAGCACTAGCTTTGCTAAGCGAAATTATTTTTTCCTTCATTGCTACCTGTATAATAAAATTAACAAAATTCTCAAAATCCACCATATGCAGATGTCGGAAATGAAGAGAGTAATCTCAAATTGACTACTTCAACTGGAATATGACGCCACAGAAAAATTATGAACAGCTGCTATTTAATTTGTAAAATAGGTATTTATACAATGTATACAATAAATTTTTTAATTTCTGTTTAATATAAGGTAGGCTGTTTTTTCATATTAGATAAATACACGCGCACATGCACACGCAAACACACTTGATAGTATTTAAATATACATTTATAGACATATAAGCGTTATCAAGTGAACCCGCATTTACTGATAAAAAAATGGCGGTAAAATCTGTGCGGAAAGAAAACAGAATTTGGATTGGTGGGTGCTGTAGTACTTTTCTACCGTATTTGTAAGGTTTTACCCCTTTTAGACATGATTAAATTCAAAAAAACGCAAGAAATCACAACAACAAACAAATCCGTATCAATACAAAACTTTGACGTTTTACAGATTGCTGGGTTTGATGGTCAAATAAAAATCTTAATGTTAGTTCCGGTTTTCGCTACGCCCATTCTCTATCCGCACAGACTCTAACCCTCTTTTTCTTTCTTTTGCTTTGTTATTAAATCACTTTGGTTCTGTAACATTCAATCTTCACCTTACTTATATGTTCTCTCGCTTGTAATCTAGAATAGATCACGATAAAAAAATATATTATTCAAAATAATTACTAGCAAGCAAACGGGCTATAATAGGATTAGAGCCTGGGGGTCGTAACACAGGTTTTGTAACCTAGTAAAATGTCCAGCTCTCTCAAAGAACTGCATTGTATTTACTGTTATTGTCATTCGATACCATTTTACTTAATTATAACGTTATTTTGTGAGATAAAACTAGCAAACCAGTGAACCAAATGTTCACCAAAAAAAAAAAAGTATTTAATTAATTGAGAACTTCGGAGATTTTGTGTGGTTTCGTTTGAAATAGAAATCACGTGATTTCTCGAAAACCGGAAGTGCTACGTTACTCACATCCAGTTTGTAGTCTTACCAGACTATTCTCAACTTATAACTTAAACATTCTCTTTATCTATCTCTTACGGTTTGGCCGCTGAAACAGCACCACGGACGGACGGACGGACTTATCTATTAGATAAGGGATAAATGTCAATATTATTACAATTTTACCGATTCTGTACCTTTAGTCTAGCACGAACCATTATCGAATTCGAATATTTTGCCAGTGCTAAATGTCAATGTCAAATTTTGTATTGAAACTTTAACAGTAGCGCCACAAAGTACGTAACGAGAACTAAAATTCAGTACACATTTGACAATGACATTTCGTACTCTCAAACGTTACGAATTCGATATCGGTTCGTGCTAAGGTAACTATTTACATTAGTTAGGCTTTTGTGCCACGGCCGACGATGAACGAGAAGCGATTAGAGCTAGAAACTAGAAACGAGTTGACGAGCAACAGAAAGCGAGTGTGTAGTTACGATAATTTTATCGCTCAACTAAAAGCGAGTGTGCGAGTACTCGCGCCTGCTAGCTCGCGGAGACAATCTTGAGCAAAAATGCAATGCGCGCGCGTTTCAAGATAAGCGAGCATCACTATGTATTATCTTTGATAGCTCTTGTCGCTCTAAGAGAACTAGTGGGGAGATTTTTCGCCGGCAGTTTGACGGCCAGCGGTCAACTCTTAAGTCTGATATACAAAGAAATTTCGTGTATGACATTTTAATATTTATTTTGTGTGTAACATTATTAATACTTTTGACCTTTAATTATTTTTATTTGATGGAAATTAGTGAATATTAAATTATGTAATTTATTTACATATTTTTCTTTGTGACATACAAACTGATGACCTTAATCTAAATTATTATATTAAATTAAATAACTACTGTTTTGAATTAATTTTAAATTAAATAAATGATAAGTTGTATTTTTAGTGACATGTACCTATTTCTATAGTAATGATTGTGAGTTATGTTGCTCGAAATAAATGAATTTTATTTATTTATTTTCATTTTAATATATGCATCTCTTTTGCTTGTTGAATGTATATCTATTGTGCATTGTTTGAGCGAGAAAATAGCCGATAGTTAGTAGCTTCTTTGGCGGCGGTGGGACAACTGCCTATAGTTAGAAAGACATTTAGTCCTCTTCTATGGTACTATACCATTTACTGTACCTGTGATTAAAATGTCCAGTAGAAATAGAAACAATGTCTACCAAAAGATAATGCGTAGCAACGGAGAAAGTGCTACGAAAACTGCTACGACTGTCGTAGACTAGCTACGGGTTAGCTACGAATCAGTAGAATCCAATAATTTTCTTTTTATTTGTAGTTTTTGATGTAAAACATTTTTTAAGGCTAATGAATACTTTGGAATACATTTCCCAACGAAAAATAGGCAGTGGGTGTCGAGTTGCGGAAACAGCTGCCGTACCATTACAACTTTGGAGTAGCAATGCTCGCAATGGCCTAGAATCCTAAAACTTAGTATAAATTGTTCCGTTATTTGGGCAAAAAAAAAGTGAAGACTACGATGTTTAATGGTCACGCAGATAGACTGTAATAAGTAGGTTAAGATTTCGGTTCGAATCCAAGGCATCACACTAAAGTTTGTGAGTGTGTATGTTTGTTACTTCTTCACGTCTAAACGGCTGGAGAGATTTTAATAAAATTTGGTATAGAGTTAGCTGACACCCTGGATTAACACATAGGTAACATTTTACTGCGTGAAAATATCCTTAATAAACCGCGGGTAACATCGCGAGGCACAGTTAGTTTATTATATATTTAAAGTTTTATTTGTATTTTTCTTTTACGTTTTTCTTTTTATTATAGAAGTTTTATCCGTAAAACTTAGTTTCGATGTTTGACATCTGCCAAGCGTCTCGCGACGACTGACTTAAACATTGTTTTTTGATTTCCCATAGGGTCAAAGGCACGGTGATATTTGCGTTACTATATAATATTTCATTCCGTGCTCAGAGGCGTTACAGGATTAGACGGAAGTCGAATCCGTACCTTCGGCAATCCAATCGGAAGATACGGGAGTCACGTCAAGGACAACGTGAAAAAAAATCTTTGGAACCGTAAATCCAGCAGTCAATTGCTTAAAATTTCAAAATTTAAGAAACATCAGTAACAACGACGCTGTAGTTATAATTTTGATCTTTTTAAGCATGTAACTGCTCGATGTTTAAATCTAAAGAAAATATTACTAGAAAAAATTCCACGCCGACCAGGCAGCAGATTTCATTTTACATTGTGGGTTATCTGCAATTAAGAAAGGCTAGAAAGAATTCGACACGACCATCAGGGCCGCGGTAGCATAATGGTCAGTGCATTCGCCCGGATAGCGAAGGGTGCAGGTTCGAGTTTCGTCTCCTGCCTGGTCCGCGTGGATTTTTTTTTTAGTTATACTAACTATGCTGTATTTTTTTTTTGTAATAACAATAGAAAACATGTGGGACGTGACAAGTATTAAATTTAATTGACCTTTCTTAGTGTGCCCTTGAGACATTAAAAACAAAAATTAGCAACCGTTTATTTACGTAAAACAATCATTCTATCGTCATTACAGTAAATAAAATTTTTTTTCTTTGTTAATTGCATATCCGTCAACTTGAGTGTTCGATTCCAAACAAATACATTAATATATATTATTCATTCTTAAACTTTATTAAAATCATAACTTAAAATTATAAAGGGTATTTGACAAGTTTTAGAAAACGATCTCACGTTATTGAATAATGTTTATTGAGTTCGTAAAAAGTGGATATTCATCACTCTGTTGTGTATTTCAGTAAAAATAACCAAATCCAAAACTCCAATTTCAAGTTGAAGCGAAAACGTTTCTCTGGACAATATGGCGGTCTTACTAGTGTGTGACGTCACACGACTGTTATTAAGACGTCAAACTATACAATGTAATGTCACTTTAACCGGAAGTTTACTTGCGTGTGACGTCATTTTAGGCTCCGCCAATCCCAAGCGTTTTGGGTCACGTGACAATAGATAAGAAATCTATTATCTTATTCGTGACTTTTTAGTAAAATTATGAATATTTTTTTTTGTAAAAATAGTAAAAACCCCTGCCAATATTCATTCTAAACACAGATGCTAACAATTGGCACTTTATTTTTAACACTGTCAAATACCCTATTTACGTGTTTCTTAAAGTTTAGTAGTTTTAAAGAACCATCAATTATTCACAAACATCTCAAAGGAATACATTTGACTATAAAACTATATTGAAGATTGTAACTAACGTTCTCCTAGAAGCACCCGAAGATTTTATTAACAGAGCTGTTTGAATAATCCTCACTTTAACTCAGACAGACAGTAGAATTAATTATCTTTCAAAATTGCATTTAAATTTAGCGCACAAAAAAAGTCAATTCGTTCATTTGATTGGTCATATTATGTTTTGTAGTGATTGGCGTCTCGCATGTGACCAATGAACGAATTGACACTAAACCCATTTTCAGTTTTCAATATATAATTGACTTTTCTATATAAAATAAAATTAACTGATTGGTTGCAAAAACTTTCTTATGAGGTAACAGAAAATTTATTAAAAATACAAACTCAAACCAACCCACCCTCTTTCTTTCTTTCTTTCACTCCACACACAAAGACATTAGGACAAAATCACATTGACGACTTCCGTAGTCGAGTGGTTTGTTCGCCGGGTTTCATGCTGTCGCCCACTCGAGAAGTCCTGGGTTCGAACTCGGTGGGGGCAGCTGTTTCTGTGATGAACACGAACATTTGAACTCCAGTCATGGATGTTTAATATATATTTGTAATTAAATATAATTATACATGTACAGTATATGTATTATATCCGTTACCCTAGTATCCCATAACACAAGCCTTACAGTGCTTATTTTGGGGTTAGGCTAATTAGTGTGAGTGTAAAAAAACATTATTAGAATTAGGTTTTTATTCATACATAAATAAATTAGTTATAATTTTTTTAAGATTTAAATGCAACTATTATAAGCACTCTTTAACTTATTTTTGATAATTTGTGTATAACATTTTATTGATCTTTTCTGCCCACCGAGGATGGAGGCGCCGGAATCCGGAATTCAGGTTTTACACCTAGACCGGTAAAGGATGCTTCTTAATTTGTTATTGTAGAGTTACAATTGCATGTTTTTTAAGCTATAATAATTTGACTACTGTAACCTATACCCCTACCTTATTATGCATCCCAGTGCTCGGTAAAACCTACACAGGTTTTTGTAGCACTGGCTAAATGTATTGTTATTATTTATAGTAATGTGAAATTCAATAAATAAATAAAAATATATTAATATAATATCGGCTTTGTCTAAGTACAACATTATGTCAGCTTTACTAATTATACCTACATGAGCTTAGCGGTTCCTCTGTAATCATTTAATTAGCAAACTTACATGTTTGTGATTAAGAAGTGATATTAAACCTATAAATTATTATATCCTTCAGAGAATCACGTTAATTTGATTATGTATTAATTCAGAAGCAGAAAAGCTGACATATATAATCACCCTAATATTATAAAGGCAAAAGATTGTGAGTGTGTATGTTTGTTACTTCTTCTCGTCTAAACGACTGGAGTGATTTCAATAAAATTTGGTATGAAGTTAGCTGACACTCTGGATTAGCACATAGGCTACGTTTTACTGCGGGAAAATATCCCTAATAAACCGCGGGTAACACCGCGGGGCACAACTAGTTTTTAATAAAAATTACTGATAATTTTGTGATATAAGTGTCGCCGCACACGGGCCACTCGCCACAGCCACAAACGCCGCCACGAGAAGCTAGAAGCGGCTACTAAAGTGGCTGAAGCGTGCGACAGCGGCTGACTAAGGTAAGGGAGAGAGGGGTGGGGAATCGCGCGAGTGACGTGTGGCGGCGTTTTGTATCGGTGCATTAGTGGCCGGTGCGGGTCACAAGAAGCGAGCAACGACGATTTGTAGCGTGTGGCGACCACCGGCATATCGTGTGTGGCGAGTCCATATAAAATGTATGAAAACTACAAGAAATATGCCGGTGGCGGCATTTTGTGGTTGTGGTCGGTGACCCGTACTTTTTTATGTTAAAAGTGTGATAAGTATGGTCCGCCTGCTTAGGTATTCTGTAAGATGCAATCTCACTTGCGATCTATTTTTTTCGGATTTCTGACAAATGTCAAATATCTTATACTGGCTGCTTCTACAGACCTAGCGGCATTTTGCCATGTAATAGCGTAATGCATATAAAACTAAAGTCTAAAATGCTACCGAATACAGCTCTTGAAATCAGTACCCCTAGCACGAACCAAAATCGAATTCGTAACGTTTGCGAGTCCGAAATGTCATTGTCAAATGTGTACTGATTTTTAGTTCTCGTTACGTACTTTGTGGCGCTGCTGTTCAAGTTTCCATACAAAATTTGGCATTGACGTTTCAATTTCATAATCTATCACATTACACATGCGTGCGTTAGTGTAAAGTCAAACGCACGGCTTATTATGTTCCGTGTAAAAACGAACGATACTTTATTAAATTTTAGCAAAGAGTTTTTATGTCAGAAAGGTAGCCAACATTTTCTTAATAAAATTAACTTTGTGAGATATAATATAATATATAAACATTTAATTCCTTAATTTGATTCATTTTGACAATAAATTACAACCATGTATCGGTAAAAAATTCACAAATATATTAATTTACTTTATTGGCTGATTTTTGTTCCTTTGCCTTAAAAAAGCGTTGATGCGCGCACATCGCTAATCTGTGAAAAAGTTATTTCTTTTTCTTTTTGCTGTATTGTTTTTATTTGAAAATATTGTCAAGTGGTAACGAATTTATTAATTTGACACCGCCAGAAGTCGAAAAAGGCTACGCTAAGCCTCTTGCCCGAAAAATCCAAGGATAGATACTTACAGTCAAGCAATCGTATCAAAATTTGATCTTAAGGAAAACAAACAAAGGTGCAAATTCATATTCAGAAAGTACGTACGTACCTAGGTAGTATTATTTCCTCGCAAATGTATTATAAAACGTCGTATGACATACGTGCGGTTTGGTAATTACACTCTCTGCTTTCTTATAGTCCTTACCTACGGCGCAGGCTAACAATATCGCCTAGGCTGTAATTCTCAACTTACCGCACTTACATCATAATGTACTATTACCGTGTATAAAAATCCCCTATTAGTTTGGGAGATATTTTGAGCTTGGACTACTAAAGACAAATAAGTAAGTTTATCATTTAAAGGTTCTCTATGCAACTCATTGGCATTTGCCGCCATTTACATTTAGAGTAGACCTTGTTGTTTCCGCGAAATTTTCTGTACTCATTGAACCACCGAGGTAAGTCCATGCGTGGCGGCCATTTTGATGTCCTTGTCTGATAACAAGTGACATACGATTGCCATTTACAAAACATCGCATTTTCCCATTTGAGCAATCATTCAACACATTCAAGATTAATATTATACATATGATTTGACAACCTATGATATCGTTGACTTCAAAGCACCTCTTTCAAAGATTGAAATGGAACTGAAATTTACGTTCTTTATACGTTAGAGTGTAATGAAATTTGATTAAAGAATAGTTATTTATTGTCGAATGTCATACAAAATTTTCAACACATCTGTGAGAAAACATCATACATAATTTAAGTAACGAAGTTATTTTTTTCTAATAAGAAATAGCGCGTATTGCCCTTAGATTAAAACAAAAAGGGTAGATACGGTACGCTCATACTTGCATCAAACAAAAACTGATCCAAAGGCAGCGCGAACGGGACGGCGAGAACCGCGTCACTGCATTACCGACCCGAACGAAACAGCACGTTAAGTTTCAACGGTAGCGCGAACAAGACGGCGAGGTTCGCGTCACTGCGCTACCGACCAATCTCGCGACCAGTACTCGACGTCACTACCGAATAAGATTCAAAACAAAGAACAATTTTTGTGAAAAAAAATATATTTTATAGTACTTACGAATGAAAAGTGATGCCGTGGGTTTTATTTTTAGTTCTTGAGCAATTTGAGCACTTTTTAAAAACACACTTAGGCATTGTTTTATCATATAAACACAAAATATTAGCAATATTTCTTTTTGGCGTTCACATGTACGTCGTTTGCATGTCAAGTTGTGACTAAAGCGATTAGGGTCGTGGACCACAATTGGTGCGGATCACTTTTGTGAGGCTAGTGACGTATCTACCCTTTTTGTTTTAATCTAAGGTATTGCCATATCGCGCCACGTGTGGGTGGTGAAAATTAGAACTACATCTTTCGTCTCGTTTTCTTTTAAGTATTAAATTGAGACATAGGAATAGACTAAAAGCGCTTCCGAAGAGGTCCAATCGAAATAAAAAAAGCCGTAAAGAATACGCACGGTGCCATGTATGGGAGCGTGCGTAATTAATTTGCTCCGCTGCGCCCGTAATTTTGAATTTTCTAACAATATACCTATATACCACCTCCGTAAAAGCATTTCTTGAGCAAATATATTAAAAATAATTTTGTAGTGTTGTTAAAGCAATATCCATTACCTGAAAATAAATCTAAATCTACATTTCCAGATTGGCTTCATGGCATAACTTATGAGGGGATAGAAAAAATAATGAAACTAATTCATTCCACTTATGTTTACTTAAATATGAACATTTATATTTTATCACAAAATTGAGCAAGCACCCATACAGACACACTTACACAATACAAATATATAGCAACGCAAATTATTTTTTTCAACTTGGATTTTCAATGTAAAAGTTTTCTCTCAGAAATATCTGATCCCTTTGTTCGTAGTTTGGGCGCCACAGTCTTCGAATCTAAGTCTTAATTTCATCAACCATGGTTAATAATCTAACAGCTTGTAAAGTTCTTTAAAAGACTGTTAATGTTTGTCTAACTACGTCAAAATTAACATCTATCTATACAGTACTATTTTCAAAGAATATAAATAATTTGGAAAGAATATTCCGATTTTTTTTACAATTTTGAAAGAATATCGTGGTGTATGCGTTTTTATACTTACCAATCAAATAAAAAAGGTATGAAAAATTACCACTTACAGTATGAACAACAAACCATAAAGCTCAGAAATATTTGATATTTCAACGACCAAAAACAAGGCAGAAATAAAAATTAAAGTGGTTGTGTATCAAATCTATCTAGTGAACGTCGTGTCTGTAAGACTTGTGTTATGGGATACTAGGATAACGTTTAGAATACATATAATATACATAAATAAGTATATTTATATAGAAATACATATGAAACATTCATGACTGGAGTACAAATGCTCGTATTCATCACACAAACATCTGCCCCACCAGGATTCGACACCATGAAACCCGGCGTACAAACCACTCCTCCACGGAGGCCGTCGTAGTAAAGAAACGAGCGAGCCTTGCAGAAGTCGCGTATGATGTGTAACATTTGAAACCTCACCTTATATTAGTAAAAAAAGAAATAAAACCTACTACAAAAGGAATAAGCCATTTGAACATGATGTTCTAAAATCAAATTAAATAGCGCGTGTTTTCTCGACTTCCTGTTACACACTTCCGTCCCATTTCACGAAATCCCTCCCACAAATTGTAGGAAAGCGAGAGGAAAGATTTTGCACACCACTAATAGCTTAAGAATGATCTTCTTTGTTCTAAATAAATACTTTATCATAATTATAGGTACAATTATTTTATCTTTATATATATAATTCTTCTGTGAGTGTGTATGTCACTGAACTTCTCTTAAACGACTGGACCGATTTTGATGAATTTTTTTGTGTGGGATCTGAGAATGGTTTAGATTCACAATTTTGTCCGCTGGACAACCCCTATTTTTTTAGGGCGGTACGAAGTTCGCTGGGTCAGCTAGTATGATATAATACAAGAACAGAAACATAAAGATAACATAAGAATGATATTCGTAAGAGAAACGGAAGCTGCAAGCAACGAAACACTCTTACCTTCAGATAAGTTCGTTTCGTTCAGATAAGTTTCTGGACTGGAAATATTTGTGTTCGTCACACACCATGAAAACTAGGACCCCTAAAAACAGAACCGCTGCCGTGGCATCAACGGCGGTCGCCAAAGGTTTAAAATATGCACATCAAATATTCGCGCGAGTTCGTGTGTATAAACAAAATTCATAAATTCCTTTACAACCAGCATAAACGTGTCCCGAATCCATCATCAGATTTTAACACGGCAAGCCTTCTTTGGTTAATTTTCGTTTCACAACTTCTTAATATACATCCTTTCATGTACTTTAAGAGGAGGTCGCACATGTTAACTGTCTCGAACCTTGTATCAACCCGTCGAGCGTGATCCTTTTGAGATCTACTTTAAAAGACACAAAAGGGAAACAAATTATATGAAATCTACTAGCAGGTAACCATGATTTCATACGTGTGGAAAAATTAGTATCCTAGATAACCTTCCACCTCCCTTTTCATTCCCTTTAAGGATCTTTTCTGGGATTATAACTATCCTATATATATATCCTATCCTTTTCCCGGAAAATAAGGATCCTAGATAAAGTTAGCCCCCTTTTTCATCCCCTTAAATTATTATTTCTGGAATAAAAACTATCCTATGTGTATATCCTATCCTTTTCCCGAAAAATTAGTATCCAAGATAAAGTTCAGCCCCACTTTTCATCCCCTTAAAGGATTATTCCTGCGATAAAAACTATCCTATGTATATATCCTATCCTTTTCCCGGAGCTGCAAACAGTCTATATTTCATTTAAATCGATTCAGCGGTTAAAGTGTTAAAGGGGAAACAAACAAACACACTTTCGCATTTATAATATTAGTACAGATAACACAAATGCCTATCTACATCGCTAAAGAGGTTGCGTCGTCTTCGCTTGACGGAGGCGCATTCGGAAGGAATTAATAGGAAACATCGTTTCGTTTTCGATTTACATTTTACTGCGTCAATTTCCATTCGGCCGACAAAATGTTTGCGCGCGCCCCGACACTAACGGGCGGAACGCGAGAAAACACATTCTCGATTGCCATCATCCGATTGATATACTCGTGTTTGCTTTAATAATCGATATGTTATACATAAATAATGTATGCTCACATCGTGTTGTTTCAGACGGTATGTCATTAAGGTCGTGGATGAAGTTTGTAGGTATGTGAATATATTGAACAGCATATTTTGTAATGAGAGGTTAAGTTCTTACTTAGAAAATTAAGCATTACCCTTGTTGAGGAGTAGTTTGTATTTTTATACTAATCACGTCTAAACGACTGAACCAAATTGGATAATTCTTTTTTTATTGTGTTTATTATTTTCAGGACAAGGTTTGTAGAAGAAAAAGTAATAAAAAAACAACATTTTTTTTAAATTCACTTTTCATGAAAATTTACTATCTAAAAAATCATACAAAATTTATTTTAAAATCTCATAATATGAAAAAAACTTTGACTGTCAAGATTGACGTATATAGTGGCAAATAAAATCACCGCACCGCTTCGTTTGCGTCAGCAAAACGGTATTACGTTTGTTTTGATTTGTATTTAGAGATTTCTCGTCGCGATTTTCGCTGTTATTGATAAGAAAATGCCACCAGTGAGGCGTCAAAATATCGGTCGGCAGTCAACAGTGTGTTCCATGTTCATTTAGTGGAAATATAATTGAAGGACGTGATTATAATTCAACTTTCAAAGTATTTTTAATTCTATTACTCAAATTATACACATTTTAATTATTAATACGCGATTGAGCGATCCAAATAAATCACGTAAAGAATACGGTTATACAATATTTCGCGCAATGTGACTCTAATGTCAGATTGTCCTAAACCAGTCAATGTGTGCGTGTGTAGTGATGAGCATATCTGCCATATGTAGTAGTAATTTTTTATGCCGCTTCAGTGCAGTTATTAGCGTATATAATAAAATATACATGTTGATTGCAACTAAGCCAATATAAGTAGATTATTTTTTCTAACTTTTCTATAAAAATAGCCAGGCAACATGTATAAAGTTTCAAAATTATCAAATAAGACTTTGATGGACAGTTACAGCGCAAGAACTTACCTACTCCGAATGTCTGGGCAATTTTGTTCAATGATTTAATTGGATTTGTTACTTACTAAAACCTAATCTATATATTATGTTTGTGATATTACTTATGCATAGCGTTACCATCCGTCCGGATCTTTAAATTGTCTGGATTTTTTAAGTGACATTGAATATCTATTTAAATAAAACTCAAAGGTGACTGACTGACTAACATAGTGATCTATCAACGCACAGCCCAAACCACTAGACGGATGGGGCTGAAATTTGGCATGCAGTAGATGTTATGACGTAGGCATCCGCTAAGAAAGGATTTTTATCAATTCTACCCCCAAGGGGATAAAATACCGAAGAGAAGCGAGGGCGGGCCACTAGTGAATAATAAAAGTACTTATTGATTTAAATACCATACCATTGTAACTAAGTGAGTAATGGTACCATTGTGTGACTAAAGAGTCCGGACTTTTGTCGAAATGTCAGGATTTTTGTCAGGAGTTTTGAAATTCCTAAATAGTAACCCTACTCATGCAGGAAATTTGTGAGGTTAATTGAAATGGTAGATATAAGTATAATGACGTATTTTGGCCAATTTAAAATAAAGATGTTCGAGTGACATCGCTGTTTAAGCCACCCGGGAACTGAACACAATAGCCAGCCAGACCAGCACCGCTTCGCCTCGTGTGTTTAGTACTGTAACGTCCGTTGCGTTACAGCCTCCTTGTTTGGGTTAACTCTTTGTTCATGTAATGCCTACGGCTGGCAGTTATATTAAAAAGGTAAGCGGTAATTCGCAGTGGTCGGTCATTGGATGGGTGACTCAATTTGCTCCTCAGCCTTTGTTCATCAGACAGATAATGTATAATTCTAAATGTGAAAGAATTTTTCAAATCGGTTCAGTAGTTTCGGAGCCCATTCAATACAAACAAACAATCAAAACTTTCCTTAATATTAGTATAGATGTATAGATACAGAGATCTGTAGGGAAAACCTACTATTTATAACAACAATAGCAAATTATTCTAAATGTAAAGTGTTGCTTCAGCCTCCCAATTCTCATCAAACTAATAATGCTTCCACTGCTAGCTCACACACAGGTTTGCCCTAGGGAGAATATGCCATTTCCCAGCTCGCGGGACCAACCAGTGCGGATAGATGCAGCCGGGACCAACGGCTGAACGTGCCTTCCGAAGTACGGAGGAGCTGGAGATTTTGTCACCCATCCCAATGGATGGCCGGTTAACTTTCACTATCGCAGATGGAATGCGGTAACCATCTGCGCCATCGAAGTTTTACTTCAGCAACAGCCTATAATTTTTGTCTACTGGATATGTACAACTACAAACCCTCCCCATTTATTTTTTAGAAAGTAAATTATCCCAATTGTAAATGGCGTCCAGTCCTAAAAAAAATTACTTGACAAAATTTTCGCTCCAACCAACTCACAGGGTGCTGAAACTGAAATTCTTTGAACAAAAAACTAAACATGGATTATATTTGACTTTTCCAAACTTATATTGACATCACGTCACTCAATTGTTTTGCCTTTCCGGAACCTTTCCACTACCATTTGAAATTTATGCTATGGTATTAAAGTTCAAATTGACTTTTAAGTATTATTACGAGTCGTTTGTTTGGGAGTATAAAAAAGTGGTGTTTTTGGACTTTTTCAGGCAATTTTTAAAATTTTCTCTGCGTAAGAACTATCCTCGTACTTCAAGGAATATTCTAAAAAAAAATATCGAAATCGGTTCAGCTGTTCTCGAGATTTGCGCTTAGCAACACATTCAGTGACTCATTTTTATATTATAAGAAGATTACTTATTTTGATAGTTGCTGACACTGTTGACATGTGAAGGCTAAAGACCGAGATGTAATCAGTCATCATTGAAACAGACTACTATAGTGAAAGGGAAGTTTGGGCGGAGACTACTTGTGCCATTTTAAATGAATTATTGTTGGCGTATAACCAGTCTAGATATTGTACGTCATTGAGTACCTAATTATTGTTTATATCTGCTTCTTGAACATGTGTTCACTACATCAACTCTGGATCGCCTCACAGGCTAACCACGCTAGATGGCACGTAGATCATTCAGTAAAATTTGCTGCTACTCTTTATTGTTTTACAACAAATGGCGGACTTAATGCCACACGGTATTCTTTACCACTCAACCATCGGGCTTCGCAAACCGTCAATTTCCATGGCAATGGTACATCACTAGTGGCATGTTTGCCGTCATTATCATGCCGAGCTGTAACCTATGCATGAAGTGTCACACAGAATATTTTCTGAAAATTCTCTTCTTCTTGTTCTTCTTGCAACGGGCGTTTCCGCAACTCGACGTCCTTATGGCGCCTGTTTTGCGTGAGGAAAAAAATTCTTTCTTATTTTACTCTTCTCGACCTCTCCAGTCAAGGGTTTCTACCGGTGGAATAATAATTTACCTCCTGTGTACCTTATACATCTACTTCCAGGATATTAGGTGCAAAATTAAATTAGTTACAATTACAGACGGGCGAACAGATTAGAGGCGGGAAATTAATGTACGTCAAGATTACGGGATTTATAACCATTTATCTTCTCAGGACCACGTTTTGTTCGGTAAACGCTAAGCATTCTGCCTAGGCCCTGGGGCTATTAGAACTAATAAGTTTTATCAAATAATAATAGACAGAAAAATAATTTTGATCCTAATGTCTACTCAAAACAAATAAGCAAAACTTTTATCTGTTTTTAGTCAGAAAAGAATTGAATAAAGTACGTTTTAGAAGTATTTTCAATATTTTAACTTGAATTATTAGCCTACATATTTGTGCAATTAGATCTTATTGTTGTTACACAAAGGATATTAATGTGGTTTTGATTATCAGTTATCCAATTTCTTCTGGAAGGTTTATAAGGATAACTAACCCCTTTACCTTTTACTGCAGTCGGGTATTAGGGTTTTTGTTATATTTTTTCGGGCCGGACAAGTTCCGTCGTGTCCCACTGTAGGTAATAAAAAACCGAATACAGTCGTCGGGATTTATATATCTACTAGCGGCCCGTCCCGGCTTCACACGGGTGTATTAAATACTATGTAAATATAATGAATCAGCATTTATATCTAGAATACAAAGAAAAATTAACAACAAATAAACAAAAGGAAACAGTGGAAGAGCTTTTCACTATATAACGAAAAAACAATTTTACAAAAGCTACACAAACAAATTTGAAAGACGTAAATTCAATGAAAGAAAATTCAGTTCCACACGCATCGCTTAGGGAACCTCGGTTTTCATTCTACGGCATTAAATTTTACATTTTTTTAAATTTTAGAATACTGCTTACGTCACGTTCTATTGTGTCTTGCGCTTGTTATTTTTTTTAATATTGTATTGGTTCTGAAATCAGAAAGTCTGAAGCCACTTTTTTTATAATTATTTATATAGGTATGGAGCATTACAATGTCTCCATCCGTATATTGAATATCTATAGAAATACCTACTATATAGCTATCCCAGTGAACTTCGTACCGCCATAAAAAATAGGGGTTGGTGGTAGAAGGGTGAAAGTTTAGGGTTGTATGAATTTTTGTATGATGATGGTCCAAAAAAAAATGTTTAAGTGTGGACCAGCCTTAACATTTAGGGGTATGAAAAATAGATGTTGTCCGATTCTCAGACCTACTGAATATGCATATAAAATTTCACGAAAATCGGTCGAGCCGTTTCGGCTTATAGTTAAAACTGTCTTTATCAGTTATTAATAAAATGAGAAAAAATAATTATTGGCCTGGAAATTAATAATAAATTCACGATGAGAGTAAAATTAACGTAATAGATGCACAGAAAAATTAAAATAATACGGATAAGTCACTGCTACGATCGATACACAAATGAAACCAAAAAAAATGGCCGAAAACTGTATATTGAGGAAGAAAGGAGACCGGCTTCAATTCAATTCATTTATTCCATTTAACAATATAATTGTGTTGGAAATAATAATAATTCAAAATAAAATAAAAGCAGACATAAATAAAATAATAAATCAAATTACAAATTTTTGATGTCAAAGTGGATTATTAAAATTGTAACAAATAAAAAGAAAATACAAATACACTATGTCAAACTGGATAAAATTCATATATATAAAAAAAATGTCAACCTAATCCTGTCTCATAAATTCGTCAACACTGTAATAACACTTCTTCAACAAGAAGTCCCTCAATTTGTTTTGAAAAGATTTGTAATCAATAATCGATTTCAAACTGATTGGAAGCCTATAAAAAATTTCGACCGCCTGGTACCTACAGCTATGTTTAACAATCTTAAGTTTAGGTTTGATCAGATGTGGTAAATCCTTTCTGCGTGTTTTCAAACGTCTTTCCCTGTCTATTAGCGTTTCAAAAGTATCAAAAGTTTTTGCTAAGTTGCACAAAACTGTTAATATATAAAGACAGGGAACGGTTAAAATCTTCAATTTCACAAAATATTCTCTACATGATTCCCATTGTGGAATACGGACTACAGTTCTGATAGCTCTTTTTTGTAACACAAAAGCTCTCTGTATATTAAATTTATATGAATTGCCCCAAAACCTTCCTTCTCATCCCTACTCCCTGATTTTTTCTGGATGAGAGGTAACCCAGGTAGACATCTAGCGGGGATAACTGATCGATTGATCGTTGATCGGTTATCGACCGATGAAGGCGGAAGATCAAATTGAACTGAGAAAAAAAAGAAATTATTAAAAATAAAAATCGCGATGGTAAAATAGGGGTTGATTTTAAAGGGTTGAAAATTCAGGGTTATATGTATTTACTAATGCTGTATCATAAAAAAATAAAATTAAAAAAAAATTTAGGGGTGGATTACCCTTAACATTTAGGGGGATGAACAATAGATTACATTCGATTCTCAGACCTACTGAATATGCATATAAAATTTCATGAAAATCGGTCTAGCCGTTTCGGAGGAGTTTAACCACAAACACCGCGACACGAGAATTTTATATATTAGATATCGGGATTGCGATACGTCAACTGTAAACAACCCGCGAAGTCAGTTGACAGCTAAGATAAAGCTACGTCCGCTACAAAGAAAATGCAATCAGCTCTCGTAGAGAGTACATTGTTCTGTGGCAATCAGTTTCGCGGTTGTTTTGCAGCGAGAAATCAACTCATCCGCCCGTGACCGAAGATTCGTATGAATCGTTCTTATTTTCCTGTATTGAATTTTCAGAGTAAGCTTTGCTTTTCTTTGCATAAAATTGTGGTTACGTGTCATTGATTAATTTTGACGAAGAAAAACAGGAAAACTGTGTTGCACTTATGGGAATTTTAAATTTTAATGGGAATGAATCGCTTATTCTATGAGCGTTATCCAGTTTGACTTAATACTTGACGTTTAGGATCTTGGTCAGGCCTCGGGGTCTGGCGCTGGTCACCAGGTAATCAAGATAATCATCAATTCAATCAAATGAATTAGTCACCTTTTGTTATTTTTGCCTAGTTTAGATTCATTACAAGATATTTCTAATGATAGCTCATATTTTATTTACATAGCGGATTTGATCCAAAAATCTACGTGATATTGTATCGTTATATACTTCAAATCATCAATCAAATAACATAGTTATTATGTACGATACGATGAATTCCAAACAAAATAAAAGGCATAAGAATTTCATCGTTCTAATTACGAACTTTGAGGTCGTTCCGTTGTTATAAAAAACGTTATACAAAGAGCAAATTTAATCTTTTTTAAGTTGAAACGATTTTTAATATACAAATCCCCTTGGAGTAATTAATTACTGTTGTTTTTTGGGGTTTCGACTGCAAAAGGAAAAAAACCGGAGCCATTTTTACCATTTTATTTTTTTCTATTAGCAGATGGTCAGATAGACACACAAGTAATTCCTATATAGTGTGTCTGTCCGTCTGTTAAAAAAATATGCCCCGAAACTATTGATACTAATTTGCTGTTTGTTGCATATCATGTAATATAATTATTAACATGGAGACCACATTTTTGAGCTAAATTAGAAAACTTTAAAAACGTCTAAGCTAAGCTACAAATGAAAGGGCTCAATGGTGGAATTAAAAAAAAAACAGTTTCCTTTGCAGAATTTTAGCAACATTAATCGGAAACCTCCCATAATAGTGGCCCTATTAACAAGAAAACAGCTAGTTCTAAACACTCTTTTGTCTATGGAATTGATAGTAACATAGGTAGGAAATTTTTCAATATTTGTTTTTACAATAGTTTTTTAATATTATAAGTATATTTGGACAGTCCAAGTATACCTGCCAAATAGTCAAATAAACGCAGTGTACGTTTATACTATAAGCTTTATGTGTTCTCGTTATCACAATGAATAAAGTCACCAGAGCACGCAACTCCATGTGTCGTGACAACTGCTTATTAGCAACTCTTATGAAATCTAAAAAAAACTTCCAACTAAATTCAACCTACGGAATAACAGTACCAAACCAATGACATCTTGATTTTGTATAAATATGATCTATGTAACACTGTAGGTCACCCATGAAATGGACTGAATATATAGACTCTACAATTGGAGGGCCTATTAATGAATGCACCAGGCAGTTCACGAATAGTGCACGGTGGCGAGACATCGTCAGGCTAGCTACACCTCTCCAGATGCCTCATCATGATCACGACCACTCTGACAAGAGTGAACCGAACGAGAAGAAGAAACTATATTATAGACTATGAGAAGAGAAGCGAGTGTAGCTAATAAAACCGGCCTAGTGCGAGTCGGACTCGCGCACCGACGGTTCCGTACAAACCTGTAGTGTAGGTATATAATCACATTAATAATATTATTAGGGCGAAAATTTGTGAGTGTACGTTTGTTACTTCTTCACGTCTAAACGGCTGGAGCGATATTAGTATTTTTTTTGTATGGAGTGGCAAAATGTCCCTAATAAACCGCGGGTAACACCGCGGGGCACAGTTAGTAATTATTAAAAAAAAGTCGTCACTAAAAATTTCAGTTTTCGCAATTTTTCCTTTATCTATAAGACGTTAATTCGTACCTAATTTCAAGATTCTTAGTTCACGGGAAGTACACTGTAGGTTTATATTTCCTTGCGAGTTTCAAAAAATTGCGGAGCGGCATAAACGGCTGTATCTTTTGATTGCGTTGGCTTAGAAGTTTGATTTTTTCTCAGCTCCAAGGGGACAATAGATATTTGACAAGGTATTTGAAATAAATTTCAGCTTGATACCTCTACGCGTTCCTGAGAAAAAGGTGTTGACAGACGGACGGACGGACAATAAAGTGATCCTATAAGGGTTCCGTTTTTTACTTTCGAGGTACGGAGCTCTAACTAGAATCGAGTTGGCGAGCAGCCAAAAGCTAGTGTATAGTTCCGAAAGTTTTATCGCAGGGCTGTAAGAGATTGTGAGAGTACAACGGTGATTACTCGGTGGCAATCCCCAGCTAAAATGCACTCGCATGCGTTTTGACGGCACAGCGAGAATCGCTGAGCGAGATTATATTGATAGCTCTTGTTGCTCAGCGTCAAACTAGTGAAGCAAGTTCTCTCCAAGTGTGAACAGTTACCGGTCAGCTATTAATATATGTAACTCTCTGTTTTGTTTCCATGGAATGTGTCTCTATTGCACGATTCTTGAGCGAGAAAATAGCCGTCAGTTAGCCGTTTCCTCGCCACGGTGGACAATTGTCATACACAAGTGGACAGCCTAGGTATTCTGTAAGATGCAAACTCACTTACGATGTCATTTATTCGGATTTCTGACAATTGTCAAATATCTAATATATACACATAGCGACATAGCGACGTAATGCCGTTTAATGGTGTAATGCATATTAAACTAATAGAATCGTCCTACTGATAGATCAATAGATCATCAGTAGGACGATCGACTGATAGATCAGTTAAAAGCAATAACATTTTGAAATTAAGTTATTGTTAAGCAAATTTATTTGCCTATTTTAAAACTTAGAAAAAAACTGTTGCTGTACGTTCCCTTGATTCCACAAACGGCCAGTTGTCTTCTACGCATTGGTTAAACACAAACAGAACTTCAATACTATATGTAAAGAGAACGTGGTGGCTATGAGAAAGGTCTGGGCAAAATTATTAACATTACAATACATAATTTAAATATTTTTTTTTGCTTTATGTAAAAAGGGTGGTAAAGAAACGTATGGCCCGCCTGGCAGTAAGCGGCCACCATAGCTTATAAAGAAGAAAAAATATTGTCCTTCACAGCATGAATTCAAAAAACAAAATGGTTATAATAATAACACATGGACATAATAAAAAGACATGGGAACTGATTACTAGGGTAGTTTTCCAATTACAGAGCATAATGCAACTTAGTGGCGCACAATGCCGAATTATGCTGATGCTTAATGGGAACGTGAATTAGTTTTGAAATGCACCAGCAGAGTGCGCTAAGTTCAGTGTGGAAAAAAAAGTAAATGTTTGTACCTTTATCCATACTTATATTTATTTTTTAACACAGTTTGAATTAACTTTGATTATTTAAAAAAACTACAATGAAACGAAGCTTTAAAAGTTTTTCAACAATACATAATATTACTAACAATAATATATAAATAAAACATTTCGATCAATGCCAACTTAAAGAAAAAACACTTGTTAATTTTCTGTCACTGAGTTGGTACGATTGCACGCATCACACGAAAACATTACTTTTGAGAATGCTCGATTGGGCGAAGCGTTGCTGTAGTTGAAATATTCAACGTTAAGCATTATGCCGCATAATGCGCTCTAGTGCTGTAATTGGAAAACTACCTAGGTGTGTGCCGTGTAAGGCCAACAAAAATGTATGGACGCTGCACCCACGTCCGCCACGGTTTAAAGTACATTTGTTTGAAAGGTATTATAGTCAAGATCATCTGTGCCAAAGCGCATCAAATTCCATCCCGGTGGTCTTTAGTTATTTTAAGTTTAATATGTACAAGTACTATAACGAACGAACATTAATGAAACAAAGGAATTAATTTAGTTAGTTCGACCCTACATAGTGTGCTCAGGAATTATGGGAGTACTTCACAAGGTGCAAGCGTGCCCCCTTATGTTATTCTGCCGCGCTAGAGTAAATTCAAAAATCCCCGCATGGGTTGGGATTTTTTTAAACATTCTGTTCGTTATAGTAAATTATCTTCATTGTAAAACGGAGTGACCACAGATTACACAAACTTGTCAACGCTTCGGAGAACACATGATTCCAGTTCATCCATACTAATTGACAAATCCGAAAATCGTGTTCCAATATCCAAAGCGTGTTAGTTAAAAATCAATCAAATAGCAGGGAGCACACAATCACAACGAAGTAAGACGAGTCGTCTATTTGCAACTGCAAGTCGTTCAGCATCCGTAAACCGTTTTGAAATGTCTCAGATAGAGCAAGCGCAGGATGGTCGGCAGGCTTTGTCGTATATCTGGTTGTATAGTACGATATGGCATATTATTATGATTATTAATAATATAAAATGAAAGTATTTTATAATGAATTTATTCAGCTACTTAAATATGCCCATGTGTCATATCTACTGTCTACCAGGATATTTTTTACGGTGTCATATCTTTTGACTCCCAGGATATTTATTTTCGGTGTCATAATAAAGAAGGCTAGTTTTTTATAGATCTATCGATTCATACTAATTACATTGTTGGCGGAGCTGGGTGCGTTTTGCCCATTGTCCTTTATATTTCGTATTAAACTGGTAACATCGGTGACGAACGATTCAAAAACACGGAAAATCAGTATCATGCGACTTGAAAGACGAAGGTGACTTAAGCCGTATTCGACGATACTATGTCAGACGAGTGATTCAAAAATAGAGCTCCTGGATCCTTACTCGCCGACAGAAACGTAACACCACCAAGTGGCAGTATTATTATACTGTGATCTTCTGTAAGGTGAATTTTACTTCAAGAGCAAAATCTGCTATGCCCTACCTCGATGGCGCAAGTGGTTAGCGCGTTCTGCTACGATCTTTGAAGTTAAGCAACTTTCGCAGTGGTCGGTCATTGGATGGTTGACCAAAAAAAATTTACTATCTCGAGCCCCTCCGCTTCGAAAGGCACGTTAAGCCGTTGGTACCGGCTACAATTGCAGTCGTTAGCACCCACCAATCCGCACTGGGCCTGCGTGGTGGGTTATGGTCCAATCTCCCTATACCATCCATAGGGAAGGCCTGTGCCCCAGCAGCGGGGACATTAATAGGCTGATAATGATGATGATGAAGCTGATAATCCGTGGTCTAAACAAATTACCTATAAGTAAAGTTCTTTAGAGTTGTTTGTAAACGTATTATTGTTTTCGGTTTATCAATAGTGTACTGCCTAAGGGGGCTTCCTTCGAAGGCAGTTTATCAAATGACGATGTCAGAGGGGGATAATTAGAACAAATAGATGCCACTGTGCGGCCGTTCATTAACTACAGACAATTGGCGGACTAACAGCGGGCGGCGTTATTGGCTGTTATTAAGATATTTCACACAGGCAACTATGTTTATACTAGACTTGCTTCTGCCTACGACTTTGTTTGAGTTACCTTGAGATTTTTAAAATAAACTAAAAATCATTTATTTCGAGCAACATAACTCATAATCATTACTATAGAAATAAGTACATGTCACAAAAAATAGAAGTAATCACTTATTTAATTTTTGTATGAGATTTTTTTGTATTTGTGCTCGTTCCCTTTTTAAGCAACTGTTAAAGAGGCTCACTGAGGTGACTGGTGATGAAAAGGCTGGCAGCTGTCTTGGTCAACATTCTTGGTCAAGAATTCTTTACCCGCGCACGCGTTCCCTCCTTCCTATAATCTGGGGTCCTTAAAGAGAGGCGTGAAGAAGCATTTTTGCGGGCCGGCAAGGTGAGGATGGTTGGTATAGCAGTTTATAACTGCTGTACCAGCTAATTTCGCATTTGGACTTTATCACCACTTAACGTCAGGTGGGGTAAAGTCATTTGCCTACCTAGTTATATAAAACGTTGCAATCCAACGTGGCAATACTGCCAGCCTATTGGGAACCATGCCTGACCGGCGCTGGGGGTGACATATTTTTCATTTGTACTCGCATATTAATTGAGTAATTAGTAGTTTAAGATAATTTGGTCTTTAAATTTTAGACATCAAGTAGTTTTTAAGTTTTGTTATTTAAATGTATCTATTATTTTACGAAGAAATAAGCAAAAAACTTCTCTCCCTTATTTATATAAGCAGCAGACCCAGCGAACTTCGTACCGCTATAAAATTAGAGGTTGATGGTAGAAGGGTAGAATTTAGGGTTGTATGTATTTGTTAAAGACGAATCATAAAAAACTCAAAAAACTTTGTTTTGCGGTGGACCACCCTTATAACATATGGGTATAAAAAACAGTTTACTTCCTATTCTTAGACCTACTGAATATAGTTATATTTTGGATTTTTTTAAGTATTGAACTGCTAGATGTTTAAATCTAAAGAAGATTTTACTAGATAAAATTTTCCACGCGGACCAGGCAGCAGACGGTACTCGAACCCGTAACCTTAGCTGGCCATGGCCCTGACGGCCGTGTCGAATATTCTCTAGCCTTAGGCTGCAAGGCAGTGCCATCTCTTCGCGTTGTAGGTAACCCACAATGTCAAATGAATACCTAAAGTTCTGTTACAAACACTGTGACACGAGATTTTCATATATTATGCCGGCACTTCTCTTGCCTATTCGTATTTGCTATTTGTAAACATCAGTCTGTCTTTATCATGCTTTGTAAGGAATGAAAAGGACAGACTGATATCAAGTTTACAAATACCAAACACGAATAGGCAAGCGAAGTGTCATATTCGAAGAAATGTGTCCATCCACCTGATATGAAGCGAAGGTGGAGTCGTTTTTTCTATCACATGCGTCTAAAGGCTAGGTGGCCGCTTATCATCAGGCGAGCCATATGCTTCTTTGCCGTCTTTTTGTCATAAAAATTCTTAGCCGGAATCTTTTAGGTAGGTAAGTATTTCTATCTGAAATTATTCATTATGTTTGCCATAAATGTGCTGCTGATCATAATTACTTAGCAATGCATTTTTCTGAATAACGAAAATATTTGCTTAAAACACGATCTAATTCCTTCTCGCGCGACCATCGTTTATCTTTCTGATATAAAATTTGTGGACTCTCCGAGTCGCAATTTGAAGTGTCCGCGGTTAGCAAACTCAAATCAAGTTTAGCTTGTTACTTCATCACACATTTTTCGTTATATAATGTATCAATCCAGGCTACAAAATTACTAATGTGTACAAAACTTCATCCAATTCCGTTCAGCCATTTTTAAGTGACAAACATACAGTTAATATGTTTGTAAAATATGTAAACATACAAACTTTGACATTTATAATTGTACTTAAGTAGGACTAATTTCTCAGATTTAAAAATAACTACTTACTTCAAATGAATATTGTAATTATGTTTCAATATTAAAATTTTCGAAAATAGACTTTCACATAGCTAACATAGCAAATGTTTACATTCCTGTTAATTAGAGCAGCCGAACAGGCTGCTGTTTAATTAAAACTGTTTCATAAACTTCCGTACGCCCGAACTAAATAGTCTAAGAGCCAGTGGACGGCTACCCGTATGTATTTGACCAGACCTGGGATTTTGTACAGTGAGGCCCCTATACCTACCATATATGAGATGGGGGTTCACTAAACCCCAACTGGTGGACGCGGCGCGCGCTCAGGTAAGACAGGTATCGATTTAGGGAACTTAATATGTATATATACATATGACCGGATAGTAGCTAAGATTTTATTGTCTGCTGAAGTGTGTACGCAATGAAGCCGTCTACCGTGACGAATACAAGTTTTTAAGACCCTAATAAATAAAATATATCAATGGCAGATCTGGTCAAATAATTACAATATTTTTTTTCAATATTTTCAATACTGTCTGCCACTATGCTAAACGCGCGATAATGGTCTGCCATTGTTATTTTTAGATAATAATAATAATATATTCTCAAATATCAAAACGGCAGACGTGGTCAAATGCATTCCAAATTTGCCAAAAATCGATACCTGTCTTAACTGAGCGCGCGTCGCATCTACCGGTTGGGGCTTATTGAACCCCCATCTTATATATGGTAGATATAGGGGCCTCACTGTACAAAACCCCAAGTCTGGTCAAATACATACAGGTAGCCGTCCACTGGCTCTTAGACTAAAAGCAAAATTATCTTTACTAGTCTGTTCTCCTAGTCTATTCCCGAAACTTAATTGGCACGCGTAGAATTTCAGCTTCAACAATGATCTTTTTATTTATTTATTTATTTATACATTTTGTAAACACAAATATAAATAGACAGAAATTACAAAATAAGATAGTAGTACAAGGGCACAGCTTATTTCTATATGAAATTTCTTCCAGCAGGTCCGTTGTAGGAAAGCACGTTGAAAAGGCGGTCAGTGTGTATAAATATATACGTTAAATAATGAATAGGGGACATACACATAGAAAATTTATGCTTAGGTACTATTTATTTATTTATAAAGGTACATTAAACAGCCAAAGGCCAGCAAAAATGTACATAGCTGAATAACATAAGTAAACCTTAGTTACCAAAAAGAAAACATAAAATTAAAAAAAAAACATTGATGAAATAGTCTTCAATCCTAAGTGATTAAACAAAACGGAATGAAAACTTGATATAACCAGAGAAAAGTCACTAATTGGGTACGAGTCTAATAAACATTCATGTATCTGCAATCAACCAAAATGAAATAAAAACATGCATAAAATAAACAATAAATTGCAAGGGTACTTGTTATTTATTTATTTGGGGACGGGGGACAGGGGGGTAAAGTGTCAACCTCAAATCCTTTTTAAATTTCTGTTTTGATCCAAAAAATATATCTATGTCTCTAAATTTTGAATTGTATAAGTGTGACACGCGCGTTAGGATAGGACTAATACTTATAATAATGCATATATATATACATATTATGGACGAAAAGATATTTTATTGGGTATTTTGCACTACTGTACTCACCTAACTTCAAATAGAAACAGAAAGTAGACTATATCTATCCAAATGTTTAATCTACCTCTACGCTTAAATTCTTCAAAATTGGGACAGTGGAATAGGCTTCAAAAAGTAACAGACAGACAGGTATTTTCTTTTGCAATAAAAATATGAGAATAAATAATACGGATAGCGCCATGCTTAAGTTAGTCTTTTTGTTTCATCAGACCTTTGATGTTTCCCATGTAAAGGAACGAACAATATAAGTTTTGGTAAGAATGTAATAAAGTAACTATGTGAGTAATTTTGTAAGAATAAAATCAAAGGACCCAATAATAATAATAAATAATAATAATACCTAATAGCTGGATGCGAGTAGCCCAAGATCGACCTCAGTGGCGTGCAATTGGAGAGGCCTATGTCCAGCAGTGGACTAATGCAGGCTCTTGTTGAAGGAATACCTAAATAAAAATTCCCAGTTCTAGTTGAGAGCGGTTTTTCAAGTTTTGTAGAGAATAATTTACAATTTACTAAGAAAAATAGTTTTAAATAAATAAATAAATAAATATTTCCAACACACACCAATTAGCCTAGCCCCAAAGTAAGCACTGTAAGGCTTGTGTTATGGAATGCTAGGGTAACGGATAGAATACATATATAATTATATTTAGAAATACATTTTAAACATCCATGACTGGAGTACAAATGCTCGTATTCATCACACAAACATCTGCCCCCACCGGGATTCGAACCCGGGACCTCTCGAGTCGGCGACACCATGAAACCCGGCATACAACCACTCGGCCACGGAGGTTGAATTAACACAGAATGCAAAAATAAAAGTGAAGATCAAATCTATTCTTAAACAAGCTTTTCTAAATAAAGAAATTAAGCTTTAAACATTTGGATATGTTTCCTCAAATAGACCGCCAAATTCGTAGTGCAGTTCGCAAAGTAAATGTAATAGGACACGTTGTAGAGAGGGGGGGGGGGGGCATTGTGGATTACCACTCGAATTGGAGCACACATCAGGTGAAGAACCTCCAACTCACAGAAGACCAAGGTAAAATAACACTCCTTTTTGTTGGTGTTGTGGGTCTGTCGATGAGTAAGGTTCTTAGGCTCCACGGCGATCGGGTCAGGGTAGGCAAAGGCGCGAGTGATATAAGGGCATTGTGGATTACTGCTCGAATTGGAGCGACCATCAGGGGAAGAACCTCCAACTCACAGAAGACCAAGGTAAAATAACACTCCTTTTTGTTGGTGTTGTGTTTCTGTCGATGAGTAAGGTTCTAAGGCTCCACGGCGATTGGGTCAGGGTAGGCAAAGGCGCGAGTGATATAAGGGCATTGTGGTTTACCGCTGAAATTGGAGCGCCCATCAGGTGAAATAACCTCCATCTCACAGAAGACTAAGGTAAAATAACACTACTCTTTGAAATGAAATGAAAGTTTATGAAAGTTTATTTGCATGAAACATAGTTTGGTACAGCTGGTAAATATATTGGTGGTGTTGTGTTTCTATCGATGAGTAAAGTTCTTTATTTTTATTTTATTTTTTATAGCGAGGTTAGCAAATTACTCTACCCCACCTAATGTTAAGTGGTGATTAAGTCCAAATGCAAAAGTCCAAAGTCCAGGTACAGCAGTTATAAACTGCTACACCAACCATCCTCACCTTGCCGGCCTGCAAAAATGCTTCTTCACGCCTCTCCTAAAGGACCCCAGATTATAGGAAGGAGGGAACACGTGCGCGGGTAAAGAATTCCACTTACGAATAATACGACAAAGAAATGAGTCACCAAATTTCTTTGTTCGTGTAGGAATAGTGGTCACAGTAAGTCGGTGGCAACGTAGGCCAGCGCTCGTGGTCCTCTGAAGAAAAGGTGATGGAGGGATAAGCGAGAATAGCTCCTCAGAACACTTACCGTGGTATAATCGGTAGAATGCTCTTAATGATACCACATCACGGCGTAATTGTAGAGACTCGAGTTTCTAAGGCTCTACAGGTAGGGTATTGGTCCAGGGTAGGCAACGGCGCGAGTGATATTTTCTGTTTCGCATGTTCTAAGGCTCCACGGCGATTGGGTCAGGGTAGGCAATGGCGCGAGTGATATTTTCGGTTTCGCATGTTCTAAGGCTCCACGGCGATTGGGTCAGGGTAAGCAACGGCGCGAGTGATATTTTCGGTTTCGCATGTTCTAAGGCTCCACGGCGATTGGTCCAGGGTAGGAAAAGGCGCGAGTGATATTTTCGGTTTCGCATTTTCTAAGGCTCCACGGCGATTGGTCCAGGAGAAGCAACGGCGCGAGTGATATTTTCGGGATCGCATGTTCTAAGGCTCCACGGTGATTGGGTCAGGGTAGGAAACGGCGCGAGTGATATTTTCGATTTCGCATTTTCTAAGGCTCCCCGGCGATTGGGTTCAGGGTAGGCAACGGTGCGAGTGATATTTTCGGTTTCGCATTTTCTAAGGCTCCACGACGATTGGATCAGCTTTGTCAACGGCGCGAGTGACATTTTCGGTTTCGCATGTTCTATGGCTGCATAGCGATTGGGTCAGGGTAGGCAACGGCGCGAGGGATATTTTCGGTTTCGCATGTTCTAAGGCTGCACGGCGATTGGGTCAAGTTAGGAAACGGCGCGAGTGATATTTTCGGTTTCGCAAACTTTAAATTACGGTGACTCCTTACCATTAGGGTGGCCCTCCTTACGCTTATTTGCCACCCTTTTTATTTGCCACATTTTTTAGACGTCTTTAGTGATGATAAAATAATTACTATTATTGGCATTTTTGAGGGCTTCTAGTTTCTTTGAAACAAAAGTTATTGAAAAAAGGAAGACATAGAAGCATAGAATGAGTAAAATTTTAGTTTATCTATGATAATCGTTTCTTTAGTGATAAAAATCAAAGAGGAATCAGTCGAGAACATTTGTATGGAAAAACATTACCCGCCTCCCTTCATATGTATCCCATTCTTATCTGGGGACAGGACGTAGACATGGTTTAATGCCGTGCCTAGACCCGGGTAGAAAGCGTCTCATTAATAAGCGCCCTTAAAATTTACAACTTGTTACTATGGTGAGGTTTATATTATAAGCAATTGAATGAGGAACATCGTGGCGATTTTGTTTTATTTTTTAATAGACCGCATCATCGTTCTATATTCGAATATACGAATCATATCATAGTCTGTTCCAATTTGTTATAATTTTAAGCACAGACCGTTACTCTTAATGTTCTAATTTTCCAACAGTGTACACAAAATAATTTCTTAGACATTAATAACTTTAAGAAAAATCTATGATGTTTTATGGTTATAGATACGTCATATACGCTTCTAATTTGGCAATACGAAAGTCAGGTAATTGCCCGACTTGCATTCAGTTGGCCACGCTCTCTCGCAGCGGCTACACTACGCTACATCGTGTAAATATTTTACGTTTTTCCAGACAAAAAGCCCTATGTGTGTTTTTAGATAGTACACAAATTACACGGGAACTATTAGACACAATAAAATCGTGACATTGCATTCGTAGGTACAATTTTGAAGTAATTAATGTAAAAATATTTAGTGATTAGGTACTTATTTTGACAGTTGCTGACACCGTTGACACGTGGAGGCTAAAGAGCGAGATGTGATCTGCTTTAAACATGAGAGTGAAAGAGACTACTTTAGTGCGCTCTATTAGCGTGTGTTGCCAAAGGAAGTTGGGGCGGGGACCCATTTTAAAATGCATAATGTTGGCGTATAACCCGTCTATATAATATATATGTCGTTGGGAAAAATCTTTAAAATAAGTATGTACTTAGACTAGATAGGTAATCACGAAGTAAACAAAATTATCGGAGCAGACCCATCTCTAAGAGAATCGTGACTTATTCAGACAATAGATAAAGAAACGTCTCAACTAATAAATGAATTAGGTACTATCTTAGAGATAATGTACGTGACTGACGATTAGGAATCGGTACATATAGATAAATTCGAGAATCTTTGAGAGTAACATATGTCTGATTAAGGCTTCAGCTTTCGACATTGACCTCTGCATACTACGCAACAAAGGTTAGGTCATGAGAAGGGGGAGGGTAGACTTTTTCAATTTAGGTATAATAACTATAATGCCCGAATTCTACAGAGAAAGAGGGGTTAGCGTACAGCTTGTCGGAACGCAGTTGTTTGTTTATGAAGGTCGCAAAGTTGCTTATTGGCGCGAGTTCATCGCGTATCCAACACACAACTTTTCACATGAACGAAGAAAATTAAAGGAGCAACAATACGGTTTTTTTTTAATTGGTTAATGTTGGTGTTATAAAATAGAAAGGTTTGAATGTCATATACTCTTTCCACTTAATTATTATTCTTATAGTCCAAGATCCCAAGGCCGCTTGACCTTACTTATTTTCTGATGGACAAAATATGGATAATCGAGTAGTATTGAGGGTGTACAAATTTTAATATATATAAATTACACGTCGCGTTGTTTGTCTGAGATGCACTCCTAAAGTGCTTAACCGATTTTAATCAAATTTGCACACTGTATGCAGTTTGATTCAACTTGAAAGATAGGATAGCTTACATCTCAATTTATAGTCGCAATATTATTTTATTGCAAATTATTACTTGCGAAGTACTAAATTCGTTCAGCTAGTAAAGTATACATTCTTTCCCGCTAGCTTGTGCTGTGCGCCAATTTTTAAGTATCATGTGGTACAGGGTAAAAAAATTACTCACTTTACTTACAGTCTGAGGAATGATTCTTAGTTATGTTGTAAAGAATATTATAAATGATTTTAAATTTATACGGACTGGCCTACAGACGGGCCTACGCAGTCAAATTGGCCCGGGCGAGAGATCCAAAAGAATAACACTGTCCGGCTTTATCCGGGCGGATGGCAACGCTGTCTACGGCGCTAGGGATATTGCATGAATCAGAAATCAATATATCTTTATTCAAATTGGATGTATAGTACAACTCTTTTGAATCGTCCAAAAAAAATTTCCCCCTATCACTCGTTAGTGGACATATTTTTTAGCTGCGGAGAAAAACGAGCGAGGAAAACTCCATAACACCAAAATTATAATATAACAACATTTACAAATCATTGTGTTGTTACGACATCAATACAATCATGATTTATTTCATATACAAAACCTGTTGGGATGATTGAAACAGTTCAATACCAAGTGATATAATCAGACCATTGTAATAAACTTTTTTAATAAGTGTTTTTTTTATATTATCTTTGAATATATTTATGGTTAACTCTTGGATATTGCTTGGGACTTTATTGTTTAAAATGAATTATTGATTTTGTGAAGCCTTAGTAGCAGATAAAGTTAGATAATTTATTTTTCTTGAATTAAGTGTGTATATTATATTTTTCACAGTAATATATTTTCGTATATGTATTGTGATGCGACCGTCATTATGCCAATATCTGTAAACTTATCTCTTAACGATTATTTAAATTTAAGATTGTAAATTGATCAAAAATGTCTCTTTTGCAGCACAAAAATAGTTTCAATGTCGGCAGCGTTTCCCCACATTTCATAAATTCCATACGACATTACACTATGGAAATAACTAAAGTACACTAATCTGGCCGTATCTACATCCGTTAACTGCATATCTTCATTACGGCATATGCTGCAGAGCTAAGTCTATTTGACAATTTATCAATATGTGGGCCTCATTGAAGCTTAGAATCTAAAGTTATCCCTAAGTATATTGTGATGTCTACAAGGCCCATATTCGTATCCTTATATTCACACTGGTTCTTACCTGTTTTTTATTATATAGTATAAATTTCAACAATTTCGATTTTCTTTAATTGGGTAACAAATTATTAACATTAAACCATAGGATTACCTTACAGATACAATTGCCACACTGTAAGTACCTACTATATGCGCCTAGGTAAGTTGCTTACTTAACTTCGAGCGTGTCTCTTAACTTAGCACATTTAGTGCGAGTCTAACAACGACACGTTTTTGTTGATACATACGAGGCGAGGCTACAATTGTGAATGAAAATTATATAGTATGGACGTTTATAATGGCTTTGTTATGTACGTGTGAATTTTAATAGTTATATTCAAGGTGCAAGGCTATCCTTTCGTGACCGCGGCTGTAATTAAAGCATTTTGAACTATTACTGCTGTCGAGTGATTTATTTATTCAGGTCTCTTCTGTAGGTGCCACCGGCGGGTGCGTGGTCTTTAAGAGTTTATGATACCTCTTAGAGGTACAAAAAAAAATGTCAAAAAAGGGTGAACCACATTCAATCTTAAGATTGAAAAATAAATGTTGTCCGATTTTCAGACCTACTGAATATGCATATAAAATTTCACAAAAATCGGTCGAGCCGTTTCCGACTAGTTCAATGACGCACACCGTGACACGATAATTTTATATATTAGAGATATTTAACTGATATTGTGTTAAAGCGATGCGTGCCTCGTGTACTAGATGAATAACCACGGCAACTGCGTGCTACGGAACACTTTATTTCTTGCAACTCCATAAACAACATCGTATATTGGCATCATACAAAAATACATGCAAACCTAAATTTTCACCCTTTACCACCAACCCCTATTTTTATGGCGGTTCGAAGTTCGCTGGGACAGCGAGTTATTTTATAAAAAAATAGCTAACCCGACGAACTTCGTACAGCCATATTTCTTTTCGTGTAATGTTTTACCACATTCCTGAACGACTGGTTTACTTATTTATGCCTATGACCTTTGGTTTAATTATTTATGCCCGCTGTCGATGTTTTGCCAATATATTGAAGATCTCTCACAGTCTCCTGTCTCATTTAAGCAATATTTTTTTATATTAAAAAAAGGGTTCTTTTTCTTATGTACAAACCTTGTCCTGACTATAACGAACACAATAAAAAAAGAATTATCAGATTTGGTGAAATCTTTCGAAAAATATGCGTATATGCATCCATTGCGGTGATTCATTTTCATTACTCGTGTGGTGCGATTTCCAAACAAGACTGCTAGAAGGATCCATCGTAATTTCGATTTTCGATTTCACACGTTTGTGTGTAAAATTGCTTCTTCTTTGAACGCTCTCATACAACGGCATAATTTTGTGCGATCTGCGTCGCCCAATGGGACGTCGCGTCCCAGTAAACACGCGCCAATTTACGTCCGGAGCGAATTTAGTTAAACGTCAGTAAAAGTCTAGCCTAGGAAAGAATACGTGCTGACTAGATGTGTCCAAATAACTGGCCTGGAACCTATTTCCTAACTAAGGCGCCTTCCTCATCGGGCCGGTGCGGGCACATTCCATTTTTCTGTACCTTTCTGTACTGACACTAGGCTATAGGTACCGGAATTTTTGACGACCTCTGTGGAGCGAGTGGTATGTACGCCGGGTTTTAAGCTGTCGCCTACTCAGAGGTATCGGGTTCGAATCCCAGTGGGAAAAATGTTAGTATGATGAATACAGAAGAATGCGAGCATTTGTAACTAAGTCATGAATGTTTATATTATGTCTTTCCATATAAATATATTTTTGATTATTTACTCAAGTAATCAAATAAATATACATATATCGACTTGGTGTAATAGGGCACTGATCATTTACTGCTTGGGTTGGCATGGCACCGTACGGCAAAAGTAAATTAAACCTTAAATATAATTTAGATCTAAAAAAGAATATATATTATTTTTTAACCTTTTATTGCTTTCATTATGAAGTCGGCTCTTATTTTTATTTAAAAAGTTTTTAAATCTGTTACTTTAAAATTTACTGTCAAACTGTTGATAGAAATAGCGATGTAATTAGTACAATATGAGGCTACTAAAATCACATTTATTGCTCTTATTAAAAACCACTTCTTGAGCGGCTCGGTTTCCGTGCGTTATCGTTTAATTTTGCTTCCTACGGTTTTGTTTGCGGGAGTAACGGGACGGTTAAGTCGAATGGTTCGGTAGTACTCGGCAGCCCTTGGTAGCATTTGGTACAAATAAATAAATAAATATTTCCAACATACACCAATTAGCTTAGCCCCAAAGTAAGCACTTAGTACAGTCAATCTGTCGAAAAAAATATCGTTTCAGTGAAAAAAAAACCTAAAGGGTAAGTCTTGTTTTTTCTGTTGCCAAATGACGTCAGTGAGCCACCTTGGCGATGGGCATGTTCAACTCGTAGGCGTTTTTTGAAAAACTCAAAAAAAACGTCAAAAATTTTTTGAAACGCATTTTTCTTCTTTTGTATGCATTTTAGAAACTTTTTTTCGACCATAATGGTAGAGGGCGTTGAGTGCTACAATTTATGTCATTGTTGCAATCTCGTACAACAAAAAATGCGCATTGTAGGTGGCGCTAAAGTCTCAAAAAAGTGTTTTTCACTTTTTCATCCTGAAAATAACATTTTAATGGAAAACTTTAAATGGCAAAGTTGTTTCGTACATAATTACCAACAACTTTTGTATAAATATTTTTTTTGTATTACTTACCGTTTTCAAGTTATAAATTGCGCTGGTATGAAAAATCCAATAGAGCGGTTTTGGGCAGTACAAGTACACATTTGCAGTGCACATTTCAATGTACGTTTTACTATTTTTTTTCATGATTGAAAAACAAAAAAAAACAATAAAAAATATAAAAAAAAAATAGTTTTTTTTTTTTTTCATGATTGAAAAAAAATAGTAAAAACGTACATTGAAATGTGCACTGCAAATGTGTACTTGTACTGCCCAAAACCGCTCTATTGGATTTTTCATACCTGCGCAATTTTTAACTTGAAAACGGTAAGTAATACAAAAAAAATGTTTATACAAAAGTTGTTGGTAATTATGTACGAAACAACTTTGCCATTTAAAGTTTTCCATTAAAATGATATTTTCAGGGTGAAAAAGTAAAAAAAAACATTTTTTGAGACTTTAGCGCCACCTACAATGCGCATTTTTTGTTGTACGAGATTGCAACAATGACATAAATTGTAGCACTCAACGCCCTCTACAATTATGGTCGAAAAAAAAGTTTCTAAAATGCATACAAAACAAGAAAAATGGGTTTCAAAAAATTTTTGACGGTTTTTTTGAGTTTTTCAAAAAACGCCTACGAGTTGAACATGCCCATCGCCAAGGTGGCTTACTGACGTCATTTGGCAACAGAGAAAACAAGACTTACCCTTTAGGTTTTTTTTTTCACCACTCAACCTTCAGATTGACTGTACTAACTGTAAGGCTTGTGTTATGGGATACTAGGGCAACCGATAGAATACATGTACAGTACATATATAAGTATATTTATATAGAAATACATATTAAACATCCATGATTGGAGTACAAATGCTCGTATTCATCACACAAACATCTGCCCCCACCGGGATTCGAATGCGGGACCTGTCGAGTAGGCGACACCTTGAAACGCGGCGTACAAAACCTCTCGGCCACGGAGGTCATCAAAAGTCGTCACAGAGCAGATCGTCACAGCTGTGTATCCACTCGGTGAAGAATGTGTACCGAAACAACACAACGAGACACATTTATTTAATAACATGCACTCATATCATAGACACCTGGCGCCAGTAAAGTAGCCATCACCACCTAGCATTTGATACCTATTATATATATTAGTATCATAAAAACTGTATACTCACCACCTCCCCCAAATCATAGATATCTAGCGCCAGCAAGGTAGCCATCACCACATAGCATTTGATACATATTCTATGTATAAGTATCATATAAACAGTATACTCACAAACTCTCCCAGATCGTACAAATCTAGCGCCAGCAAGGTAGCCATCACCACATAGCATTTGATACATATTCTATGTATAAGTATCATATAAACAGTATACTCACAAACTCCCCCAGATCGTACAAATCTAGCGCCAGCAAGGTAGTCATCACCACCAAGCATTTGATACCTATTACATATTTAAATAAGTATCATATAAAGAGTAAACTCACCAATTCCCTCAGATTGTAGACATCTGGCGCCAGTAAGGCAGCTAGCGCCAGTCTGGCGTCGCTCGAATAACAGCGTATCTGTATAATATTACGATATAAAGAATCTGTACAGATTCGGTACAGCAACATAAACGAAACGTGCCCGCAGTGACCCGGTGAGGCAAGCGCCTAACGCAGAAGTGCTATTTCTGTCGCTTTTAGTAAGGATTCTTTTTAAAGAAACGTGACTGAAAATTTGGCAGGTATTCTTAATGAAAATTCCAGCAGCATAGCAACTTGTTTCTGATTAAGAAGTTTAGGTAGTGACCACCCGTTCTACTCTCCTACAAGAGATTTATTACACCGCACCGCCGCTGAGAATTGTTTGAATAATAATAATGAGTTATTCTGGCTTAAATCTATTTACCAACCTTTTTGCGAAGTTCCCTCGTCGCAATGAGTACTCGGGAGATTTAATTACTCGAGTTAATGTGAACAAATTGTTTCTAATTCGTGGACGGCTGTTTGTTAGTCGATAGGTTTACTTTGCTTAAACACGCGTTGGTACTGGGAATTGGCCTTTTTTTTTACTGATAATGTTAGGGACCTACAAATCTATCCAAACTAATATTATAAAGGTGAAAGTCTGTCTGTTACGTCTTCACGCAGAAATAATCTAAATTGGTTCAGTGATGTTGGCACAAAGAAAGATGGAGTTCCGCGAAAGGACATATTATAGTTTATATCCTAAAAATCATTCTTTGAGGCGTTTTTACGCTAGGAGGTTAGAAGTATGTATGGGAAATCAATTTTTCCACTAGAGTTTTATAAATTTCTATGCGATAATTTTTGATTTGAATCATATTTACGGATATTTACAAATTTGAACCTCATGTAACCTTTGTTTATATCTCATTCTTGGCATTAAAAATTAGAGGAACTTGGCTTTTTGTTTGACACCCTTTGCTTTTATCTATAAAATCTTTTCGCTTTTGGGCGGGCGGGTCAGTGTAAAAAAATAAACTTTTATTGCCTTGGGTCTGGTCGTAGGCAGAAAAACAACGAATGTTTTTCTACCTTCTTTATCGAAGTCTACAATCGCTACTTATTTTAATTAGAAGCAATAAATGTGATGTCAGCAGTCTAATATTGTACTAATTACATTACTATTTCTTTCAAAAGCTTGATACAAAAGGACATTACTCGTTCCCCATACATGGAATGCCTTATAACGCACAGCAATGAGAAAATGCTATTTGTGTTCGGAATCATTCGTAAACTCTAAATAGGCATTTGTTGAGATACGGACAACTTGAGGAACCGTGGCCTACTACAGAATGTAGGACATTCTTTTGGGCATGCTAGTGCTAGGGCCGATTTCGTCGATGTCCTTTTAAAGTATCATATTTGATATTGTAATAATTAGAAAACTTTTTTTACTAAAATAAAAACCGACTTAATAATTAATTATTAAAAAAAGTATACATATACTTTACTTACTTTTAAAGTTCATTTAAAGTGAAATTAATAAATTTGGAGTCGGTGCCTGCATGCATGTTGATAGATATGAGTTATCTTTTACTGACACTTGCCACCACGATCTTTAGGTAAACCGCTTAGTATCGCCGCACACGGGCCACCGACCACAACCACCAAACGCCACCACCGGCATATTTCTTGTAGTTTTCATACATTTTATATGGACTCGCCACACACGGTACGCCGGTGGCCGCCACACGCTACAAATCATCGTTGCTCGCTTCTTGTGGCCCGCACCGTACTGGCCACTTAATGCGCTGATACAAAACGCCGCCACACGTCACTCGCGCGATACCCAACCCCTCTCTCCCTTACCTTAGTCGGCCTCTGTCGCGCGCTTCAGCCACTTTAGTAGCCGCTTCTAGCTTCTCGTGGCGGCGTTTGTGGCTGTGGCTGTGGCGTGTGGCCCGTGTGAGGCGACACCTGAGTCCTCGTCTGCGGGGTAAAGGGTGTGGGGGAGGACGAAAACGGGGCCGTGAAAGGTGCGGGCGGCAGGCACATTATTTTCAAAATTATCAGTGCCCACCGCCCGCCTCCGGTTTATAGTTGACATTTTCTTGTTCAAAATTCCTTTAGAACATAAACAGAACAAGTGCTTAAATAAAATACAGTAAACACTATTCTTATTTGTTTACTATAAGTGCAAATTAGAATTTAAGATAATTAACACGTTTCGTGTGTTTTATATACTCCACGGTCACAAGACTGAAATATAAAAACCATTTCTGTAATAAAATAAAGTGGAACACGTCATCAACTATCCTACCAGATTGCAGAATATATTCACACTTTGCAATAATACCAGTATCAAGTTAAGTAGGTTATAATATCAGTTACACATATATAACACCATAATATGAGTTTAACAAGCCATTTAAAACAACTTTTACTGCTATAGGCGAGATAGTCAACTCTAATGCAGTCTGTGGGCGGTCTTTGATCATCATTTGTCTATATATAGGTTAATTTCACATCTCCGTGCGTTTTATATTGCTGTTCGACAAGTTATATTACTAAAGTGACAAATGGGGTCGGTATTGCCCATAGACTTGGATGGCTTTTAGGAATATTTCTTTTTATCAACAACTACGGGAGATAGATTAAGAGCAAAATGTGCTGTGTTATTATAAGAATGAAAATTATCTAATATGTATATAAAATTCTCGTGTCACGGTGTGCGTAGTTAAACTACTCCGAAACGGCTTGACCGATTTTCGTGAAATTTTATATGCTTTTACTGCATAATATTTATTTTAGTTTATATGTTTATTTGTACATCTATGTAGATATATATGTACATATAGGTTTTGTTTATGTAAGTATTGTATTTTGTCATTTTTATTCAGGAGGCACACACTGACGACCTTTTATTTTATGTTTTTTCCTTTCGCGGGCCTGCTGGAAGTAATTTCAATATGAAATAAGCAGTGCCCTTGTACAAATTTCTTGTTCCTGTTTTTATCTGTTTTATTGTGTATGTACTAAATTAGTAAATAAATAAATAAATAATCAGTAGGTCTTAGAATCAGACAACATCTATTTTTCATCCCTCTAAATGGTAAGGGTGCTCTTAATTTTTTTTGATATTTTTTTTTGTTTTTATTTTCTTATGATACGTCATACAAAAAAACATATAACCCTAAATTTTCACCCTCCTACCACCAACCACTATTTTTTTATGGCGGGATTTTTTTTACGGAGTTCACTGAGACAGCTAGTAGTTATATAATATTTATGGTTTTGTAATAAGAACGCGCTTTTATAAAGTTAAAATAACAACTTTTAAAGCTTACTTATAACCATTCATAAGCGTTCTCCTACCCCGTGGATCTATCATCTACCTCGTGAAGATATCCCCTACCCCACAGAGATATCACCTACCCCGTTTGACACAAAATCCCAATGCTATAATAAAACAGACGAGCGATAGTAAATTCGAGAGGAAAATCCTTTTTATCCCACTTTACTTTTTACGTTCTGTTAAACAAAATATCGTAAAAGTATTTTCGAATATTGTCCCATGAGCCCGCAAATTTGAAATCCGCCAATCTAAAGACGCGTGCCCACACGAAAGTTAGGATTTAGGGTTCCACGTCAAACGGCTGACAATTAAATGAAACCTAATTTGACGGACTCCGTGGTAGAGTGGTAGGGATGTAAACCGGTTTTTAAAGTGATCTACGCTGAGATCCTGGGTTCCAATTCTAGTAGAAGCTAGAAGCATATGTTTGTATAATGAACTTTTGAGCCTTAGTCTTAGAGGTTATTATATGTAAATCTAAAGAAAATTTTACTAGGAAATATTGTACTCGGTCCAGTTTTTAGACGGAGGTTAGATTTATTTCTTAAAATATATACTAAACCTTTCAATGTATCATAAATGATGTATCTTCTTTACTTTAGTATCCCATAGCACAAGCTTTTCTCTCATGATTTTTTTCGTTGTCCTAGACGTGCGAACCTACATAAAGGGCTCAGGTATGGTGGATGTACTTCGCAAGGTTGCCCCCCCCCCCCTTTTTTTTAATTTATTTTCCACAGGGAATAACAACAACTTTGTCTGTCACAACTACAAGGTCTATATTGAACGAAAAAAATAGACACATTAAATGTTCACCGAATTCAAGTTACTGTGCCTGTTATTGCAACAAATAATATATGGTGACTGTTTCAACTTGTTTTGCTCGATCTAGTTTTCCAATGTGGTACGGATCCTTTCGTTTGCGAAAGCGACTCGCACTTGTTTGATTTTTTTATGTATTTCTTTTCCTTTTCACTGACTCAATAGATACACGTTCGAACTTTGGACACGTGAACGGACAATTTGAGAAATCCACTTCTCGGTATTTTTGTGTCAGTAGGGACATATGTAATGTGTGGTGAGAGAAGGGTGATAAATGACAACTTGATCATGTTAGGAGCTGACTTCACTTTGATATTTTTGGTAAAAAAGTACCTACGTATGTAACCTAAATATTTGCAAACTCTATTTAGTTATTAAAATAATTATTAATAACTTTAACTTTTGAAACTTCTTCATGAACCTCACATTTCTCCGAGATAAAATGTATCCCATTTCTCATTCCAGGTCATAAACTATATTTGTACCAAACATCCAAATCCGATTTTGCGCGATTGAATAACAAACAAAAAAAAACACATTTATATTATAATACTTCCCAACTAAAACACTGGTTGTAAAACAGCGCAATAACAGCCGTTTAATGGAAACTGGTGGGCTTCCGCTGTACAAAGAAGCTCTACAGTATTTGTATAAGTGGCTACAGAGCTTTTGCACCTTTAAATTTGGCACAAATTATACAGCTTTTAATTTTTTGGATGCCACTATAGAGCACCTGTAGAAACAGCGATATAACAGCTATTTAAGAGTGAAGGAATATACTTTCTTAGTTTTAAGAAGTTTATATAGTGCGACTGTACAGCTTTGCTTCTATTTATACACCTTTGTACCATTTTAATGTAGGTTTACCATCATTATAAATCTACAATTGGTTTAGAATAGAAGTTTTATGTGAAAGAGTGACGAATAAAATAAGACAGGATAATACACAGTATTGTATTATTTTGTCTGTTTACTGTTTATCATTCATATTATAATAAGTCGATTTTATAAGCGTCAGCGTCAGCGTAGTTAATGGAATATTAGTGCGAGTGCCAGATTACTGTGGATATATGTATAAGTTTTATTGAAATTCTTCACGCACCCGCAAAATATGATTTAAAATTAAATAGCATTTATTGCTTATGGAATATTTATATTTTTTCAATGATAAAAGAGCTCAGTGGTGGTTTTATATGCTTATTAGACCAATAGCTATAGTAATCCTGTTAGCCCTTTATTCTTTGTGATCTCCTTTATAGGGGCCAAATCACCTGAGTGTCAAATTGGCGATATTAATAAAATTAAAATTCTTTTATCAGTATAATAACTACGTATAAAGCTCTACTCCAATATTTAGTTGTATAATGTAAGAAAATTAAACAGTCTACCACTATTAGTGGTATAGAAGAGGTATAGTGCACTATAGTTTAGCCTGCTAATGGGTTGATAGGGATGATTTCTACCCTTAAAAAAGTGAATTTCCTCAGTGCTTCAAGAAAGCAGACATAATTACGAATATTTAAAAAAAATATGATTCCATTTGGATTAGATTTACTGCCTCGCGCGTAGTTTTGATTGTTTCCGCCCACTGTGCGGCGGTTGACGGAAGAGCGGTATCGCGTGGAAGTGAGCCAGCCTTATAATTGTACTGACAAGTATTAAATTGGAAGCGGTTTACACGATTGCCAATAAAATTATCTTCAATGCCACAGGAATATTCTAGAAGCAATAACTACTAACGTTAGGCATTTATTTCAAAAGTGAAGCAGTTATTCTGATATAACACACCTCAGAACGCCAAGTCGAGCAAAAACTGCGGCACGGTCGTACCATCCTTTTCTTGAAACAGTTCAGGCCATTTTCAGCCCCCTATAACTTCGTTGGCGATAAAACTAGAAGGCTGAATTTTTAGTAACCATGTAGGCATTATATAAACTCGGTATATTTCAAATTTCATTGAATTTAAGCCAGTACTTTAAGATCTAAAGAAAAGTTTACTAGAAAAATATCCACGCGGACCTGGCAGCGGACGGGACTCGAACCCGCACCCTTCGCAATCCGGGCGAATGCACTGACCATTATGCTACCACGGCCCTATTCGCCGCGTCGCAATTTTCCTTGCCTTAAACTGCAAGGCAGCGCCATCTCTTCGCATTGTACCACAATGTCAAATGAATACTTTTTCAGGTATTAAACCTTTGAAAGAAGAAATAGCAATTATAGTTGTTTTGATTTATTTTTAAGCATTTAACTGCTAGATGTTCAAATCTAAAGAAAAGTTAACTAGAAAACGAATAGGGCCGTGGTAGCATAATGGTCAGTGCATTCGCCCGGATTGCGAAGGGTGCGGGTTCGAGTCCCGTCCGCTGCCTGGTCAGCGTGGATATTTTTCTAGTAGCAGTTAAATGCTTAAAAATAAATAAAAACAACAGTACTTTAACAATTATAACGAGTCAAAGTTTCTTAATTTTTCAATTCAATATTAAAAATCCTTTTATGATTTAAATAAATAAATTGACTTTGCAATCGTACTCAACAATCTTATTTAATATAATATGTGAGATACGATTGCCAAGTCAATTTCTTTATTGTATACAAGATTTTTAATATAGAGATGTTCAGTATAAGATGTTGTTAGGTGAGCTAATTTCGTAATAACTCAAGCCAGAAGGTTCCTTAAGTTGGGACTGAATAAATTAACCGACTTGGCATAACATGGATCTTACATATCGTAGCGTATCAATCTCCTAGAACTGAGTTGCGAGACTTGGTTTTTTTACAAGTTATGTTTTTAATAGCACTACGTTTACAGCAATAATTAATAAGGTTGTTTTCGTCAATCTGAACACACCTGCAGTGTAGTGTTGTGTTCGTTGAGTGTCTTAACTCAAAGGCAATGTTGCCTCTTGCTTGTAACAAGGCGGACTTTAAAAATTTAAAGTTTTAATAAAAAGTAATCCTAAACAGAAAGTTAAATATATCAATAATGACATTGAATTTATAATATTATATGTAAACGAGATTCTGTCAGGTAATTAATAGTTATTTGTGCAACTGTAAGCCGAGTGTGATAATAGTATCACACGAGTATTTTAATACCTCATTATAAAGAGTTGCAAACAAGACTTTATCTACGACTCTATCCATGCCCATAAGAATCTTCTATAAATAAATACATAATATGAACATATTATGTATTTACCCTATAATATTTTCTAATTCATGAAATTTTGGTACATCTTTTTATACCGTTTTATATTTATATTTTTTCGGTATTAATTGGGAAATATTTACTTTACATATAAACTATATCACAATATATAGTCCAACAAGATATCCTCAACAATTTCATGAATTTCCGAATTTCTATTCCTCATGACTGATTTTAGCAAATTAGGAAGCATGCACAACCAACTCAGCACCATAGTGGAGTCGGTCCAAAAACTACGTTATTAATACCAGCAGAGTCAAGGCATTTACCTTCACGTACTCTTTTAGTAACAGTTTTGCATCCAATAAAGCCGCGCATAATTCTAACTTTGGGATATTAACTGACTTAGCAACTTTTGCCTTTGAACAGTAAAGCTGAACTGATACAGACGAATCAATGTTAATAGTGCTAATTAATATGCAAGAGGAGCTCGATGGCACAGGTGGTTAGCGCGTTCGGCTGCGATTGTTGTAGTTAAGCAACTTTCGCAGTGGTCGGTCATTGGATGGGTGAACAAAAATTTATATCTCGAGTTTCTCCGTGCTACGTTAAGCCGTTGGTCCCGGTTGCATCTGCAATCGTTAGCACCCGCCAATCCGCACTGGGCCCGCGTGGTAGGTCATGGCCCAATCTCCCTATTCGATCCATAGGGAAGGCCTGTGCCCCAGCAGTGGGGACATAAAAGACGCTGATGATGAATATGCATGCTCCATACGCAGACTGCGAGGCATCACAAAAATTGGGTAATTTTCGATATACCGGTTTCATTCCCTGTTCATACCGAGGTATGCGTATGTCACTAAGATCATGCAAGAAGAGCAAAGTCGTTCTCAAACTTCATTGACATCTCCAGGGACCCACCCCTTCGTCCCAAAATATTTTTATAACCAAAGTTTTTACAACAGAATTTTACCTAATATTACAAATGGACTTGATAATCCTCAAAACTTTGTGATATAATTGACATTATATAACGCTTTGTGAGAGTTTGAGAACTATCCCTTATAAATGCTATATTATACTGAAATAAATCAGTAGTATGAAACTTGGCTTAAACCTAAAGTTTTAAATTGTATAATCTCACCCAAAGACAAATCTTTAGATAATTCATGCTGTATTTCATTTGAATCGAAATTAAATAAAGTTAAGCTTTATTAAAGACGGAGAGAGAGAAACATTTGATTGATATATAAATAAAATTTCATTTTGATATACGGCTATACGAACTTTCCTATGTTAAAATTTAAAATTAATGTTGATGATAATCATTAAATCCATTCAAAAACCGATATAGGTACATAATACATAAAGTCAAAATTAAAAAAAAAATCTTATTTGATATTTTAGGTCTCAAGTTTACGATTTAACTTTTAACAAACAGGAAATCCTCTCCAGGACTATTTTCAAAATAACAACAAGCGATAACAACTATGTATTTTCATACATAAAACTTGCTAATTACTTTCTGTTTGCGCAGACATGAAAGATTTGCTCTAATTAATCTGCGTATTCACGCTTTAGGCACTTGATTATTATTCAAGTAGGCACCATCAAGGCTCCATTCACGTCATACGTTGTCCCCGATGAGATGTTCCTCTCGAGTACTCATTAAAACTAACGTGGGTTTGGTTTTAAACCTAATATGTGCCGTCACAATCAGTCAGTATCTCGTAAATTATGTACCTACATACAACGAACAAAATGTTGTTCTGATGAAATGAAAACGTTAGAAAGCTTTCTATAAAGTCGTGGCGTCTTCAAGAAACGTAAATTCAGAGCTCTTTGTGTATAACTCGAAAATTGCGTTGTCACCTCAAAGCTGAGCGCAAACGTTGTCTTCTTGGCAGAATGAAAGGATATAAAAATAAATAAGGTCTTGCTTGCTAGCTATGAGCGATGGCTTAGCAGGGATGGGCCAATCTTTTTCCTTAGTGTGCCAATATTCACTATCAAAATCTGTGGCGTGCCAGGGTTTTAAAGGTTTGACTGCTACTTTATTGAAATAAAAGTAAGTATCTAATTGGTTGATATTTTTTTAAATTTTAACTATTAAGCAAAACTATGATCGGGGAGCTCGATGGCGCAAGCGGTTAGCGCGTTCGGCTACGATCGTTGAAGTTAAGCAACTTTCGCAGTGGTCGGTAATTGGATGGGTGACCAAAAATTTACTATCTCGAGCTCCTCCGTGCTTCGGAAGGCACGTTAAGCCGTTGGTCCCGGCTGCACCTACAGTCGTTAGCACCTGACAATCCGCACTGGGCCCGCGTGGTGGGTCATGTCCCAATCTCCCTATTCCATCTATAGGGAAGGTATGTGCCCCAGCGGTGGGGACATTAATAGGCTGATGATGATGATGATGATGATGATAAAATACTAAATATCAAATGCTATGAAGTAAGTACCAGGTTTGGCAGACGGCGGTCTTCGTCGGAAAATGTGACAGAATGTTACTGTGTTTTTGTCTCTAGACTCATGGGTAGCTGGTAAGATTTGCCTTTGATTTTTTTGATGGTTGCGGGCCAGAATTGCTAAGCCATAAAACGAGGCCGAGCAGTTAAAGTTCAAATTATCAATATGTTAGCAAATCAGAAAGTCTCGAAGTCAAAAAAGTCATTGTAAACGTTTCTTACCCATTAACACTTCTAGTAGTACCTTGGGGAACTGCTATTTCCTTCAGCAGTACCAATTGTGCCTAAGGGACATTAATGATGCCAATGAAACAGCAAGCTATTACTTTCAGCACTAAAAGTCGGCTGTGGAACCAACAGAGGGTTAAAGCTCAAAATACAAATTTAAATTGTATCAATTCATAAGCAAGTTTGAATCCAACATACTTCGGTGAATAATATAATCATCATCTTTTTAATTTTGCTCTGCGCTTCTCTAAAGGCTCCACCGTGAGCACGAACATCGTTGCTAAAGAGTGCGCGATGAGTGTGGTCTCAGTATTAGAACGTGGCAATACTTACCCAGATGGATGCTCCCGTGGCGGCGACATCTATATGGCTTACATATAACCAACATAGAGGAATTAATCACTCGCCTCTTCAAGAGATGGCGCTACCGGCGCTGCACTCAAATAGTATGGAAGCCTACATCGCACAAGTGAAATTCGGCGACCAACAGTTTATATATACAATGCCCGACCAACATCAGTCGGGCCGCGGCCCCCGAGCTACCACCACCCAGCTCGGAGGAAGATCTTCCCCTTTGGCCTTCCTACACTCCAATCAAATGGAAAACTATTGCACCAAAACCCCTAGGTACCCCTATACATTAGATGCAGCTTAAGGTGTATGATGGGGTTGATCAAAGTACAGTATGCCTTAATCAAGCCCGCCAAAGAATCAGGAACGCGTAGAGTACGTATTTAGTGTGTGGCACTATTGAAGTACCAACTCTATGCAGTTTTATTTCTTGTGTTTTCACGTACTCCTATCATTTGGTAAAACACTTTTTGAACGGATATAAAATCATTATTAGTTTTTAATTTCAAAAAAATTAAAAGGTAACGAAATTTATTTTTAAAAATAACCTATTTTGTGACTACGGCAAAGCTTTGCAGGCCGCAAAGGGTCCGAAACATGTAAACGCGCTTAACCTATTCAAAAAGTGATTAATTATAACTTTATACGTTAAGACTCGGTAGAAATGTTGTACCTACTTACAATACAACACATCTAAAAAATGAAATATCGATCACATCCAGTTATGAAAATTGATTACTTTTACAGTAAAAAGGTGAAAGTGTTCCTATTTGTTTGATTAATATGCGTTCATGTCGAAGCGGTTTCGGATGAGGTGTAGCTTACACTTGATTAATAAACAGTGTGTGTTTCTGTTACTAAGGCCCACTTTCACCAAAGTTCGAAATTCAAAATTATTCATTCTATCTTTGTTTGTCTTTCACCAATTGACTAAGATGGAATGATATGTGAAAATGTGTGAAATGAAACACAATTAAGGCTTAATTTGAATTAGGAACTTTGATGTGTATTTCGTACTAGCAGCCGCCCGTAATTTCGTCTTTGTTTACATTAGTTTTTGAGAAACCGACAGGAAACTAACACTTTTCCGGGATACAAAGTAGTCTCTCTCCAGGTTATAACCTATCTGTGTGTAAAATTTCATACAAATCCGTTGAGGCGTTTTTGCGTGATTAAGTAACAAACAGACAAGCAAACTTTCATATTTATAATATTAGTAGGAATATCTATAATGGATATTCAAAACAAAATTTTGTAGAAATATCCAATAGCCAATCCAAGCTGATTTATATATAGACTTTTAAACAAGTAATTACGGTTATAATTTTTATTTTTTAAGCATGTAACTGCTTGATGTTTAAATCTAAGGAAAATATTACTAGAAAAGAAAATCACGCGGACCAGGCAGCAGACGGGACTCGAACCCGCACCCTTTGCTATCCGGGCGAATGCAATAGTAATTACGGGTTTGCAGCTCGGATTGGAACACTCACCTGTTAAAGTAAACTTCATCTTATAGAAGACCAGAGAGGAAATAATGCTACGTTTTTGTGGTGGTGTGTTTGCGTTGGTGAGTCAGGTTCGGGGGGGGGGGGGGGGGGGCAATCGCCTATCGGGATTGCCATGGCTTTCGCTATCATTATCTATAATATTGTTATTTATTTGGAAACCTTCGGCGGTCAGAAATAACAAAATAAAATCGTAAGCGATAGCGATAGCGAAAGAAGCCCCCCCTCCCGCTAAAAGCTAAACTATTAGCTTGAAAACCTGGAAAAATTCCTGATAATAGTCCTTTACACGATCTTTTTACGAAAATCATTTATTTAGTTAGTTTAAGAGTAATATTCGATCTCATAAAAATTGCTTAGAAGAAAAAAATAATGGTGACTTTGACGAAGTAATTGCTTAAAATATAGACTACATATTTCCAAAATATATTGCGGTGACGACGAGCAACTACGATACCCTACACTGCGCGTGGCACGACAAGCACTTGGCCGGTTTTTGTCACTATAATTTATGTGAAGGAAAAGATCTAATATTTGTTTCTTTTCAGGTACGCAGTAGTCAGTGAGGCCATGCCCTCTCCCGCCGCACGGCAACAAGGTACATACAAACCTCGTAAAATTCTTTCATAATTCTATAAGCTTTTATCTTAAGCTTCCACGCATCCTGCTCATATAAATTTGATTAAAAAGCCTTTTTAAGAGCCTTGACTGAACAAACAATTTTCCATTAATTCAATTTTTCCATATAGAAAAGTGAAATGAAAGCTTACTAAAGGATGTAAAAGAAATTATGATACAATGTTTAATAAAAATAATTATATAATTCCAAAGCGGAAACTTGTTAATTCATATGAATAAACAAAATATTAGAATAACTAGACAGAAAACAATCATAATCTATATATATATATATATATATAAAACTCAAAGGTGACTGACAGACATATTGATCTGTCAACGCACAGCCCAAACCAGTGGTTTGGGCTGTGCCAAATGCCAAATTTCATCCCGATCCGTCCCTCCGCTAAGAAAGGATTAAGAATTAAGAATCTATATATATATATATATATATATATATATAAAACTCAAAGGTGACTGACTGACTGACATAGTGATCTATCAACGCACAGCCCAAACCTCTGGACAGATCGGGCTGAAATTTGGCATGCAGGTAGATGTTATGACGTAGGCATTCGTTAAGAAAGGATTTTGATCAATTCTACCCCCTAGGGGATAAAATAGGGAATGAAAGTTTGTATGAAACTTTGTCAATTTTAAAGCGATCGGGCTGAGACTTTGCATGCAGGTATAAGAATAATCATAGATGAATGTCATTGTGTATAATACAAGCCTGAGAACAAAAAACTGTAGTCTACACTCCAGCTCTACACCGAAGCGAAGCGCGGACGGGCCGCTAGTATTATCATAATTGACATAAAGTATATATGCTTAGGTGATAGAGCGACGCGGCCAAGCTGTTGGGCCAGCTCAAAAACAAAAGTAGCTGTGCGTCGGATATTTCACTAGACTGAGTCAAGTCGCACGAATGTATGTTAGAGATCAAAAATGCCAAAATGTTATGTAATTTGCTGTAAAACATATCTGGTATATGGAACTTACAAAAGGATGGTGTCAAAATTTCACATATATGTAGAATTATTAACATACTATTTCTATTTAACGACTTTTAAACACAAAATTCATATGATTTTGTTAAAATTCAATCGTCGGACTTGTTTGACAAAACAATCGACTCGCCAATACAAATTTCAGATCTGTCAATAATAAATGATAAGCTTTATCTATGCCCGATTTAGCGCTGTTAAATTTTATGTGCGAGTGTCGTAATTACGTTTTTCCGAAAATATGTTGGATTGCATTGGAGTTCATATTCCTCCCCCCGCAAAAAGCGGCAGAATGATTTCAGTAGTGTTATGTCATGGCTACTCCCCTCCTAGCCGCGTCGGCTGTGTTGCTCTATGGCTTAATTGTGTAAATTAACCACGAATTTCACAAAAAAAACCTATATTTTACGTAGGTACATCTGTTTCAAACGGTATTATTAATTTAATCAGTTTGTGCACATTATCCATCACAAGTTTATATAGATTAAAAACGCCCCAGAGAAGACAGGCGTACCTTTATAAAAGCGGAGGTGTGAACCCATTTTCCCACCTTAGCAAATTATTCTAGTTAGCAAACTAGAACGTAGTGAATGAAATAATTTAGCATGAATATGCTAACTGGCCGACAGAGAGCGTTGATTGGTATCCTCAGGGCCGGATTAAGGAACTGCACTGCGTTAAGTGGGAGCACGGAGCGGACGACCGCTCCGCGTGTTTGTTTCATGTTATTTCATAGAGCGCTGCGTGAGGAGGTCTAAATCTGGGTCAGACCACTTAAGATTGGCACATTCTCCCCTAGTTTGTACCCCTCGATTTATTTTATCTCTGTTCATCATCATCAGCCTATTAATGTCCCCACTGCTGAGGCACAGGCCTTCCCTATGGATGGAAAAGGGAGATTGGGCCATGGCCCACCACGCGGGCCCAGTGCGGATTGGTGGGTGCTGACGACTGCTGATGTGGCCTCTCGGCCAACGGGTAATCACGCCTTCCGAAGCACGAAGGAGCTCGAGATAGTAAATTTTTGGTCTCTCGTTTAATTACCGACCACTACGAAAGTTGCTTAACTTCAACGATAGCAGCCAAACGCGCTAACCACTTGCGTCATCGAGTTCCTCATACTCGTATTATCTCTGTTGCCTTGCCTTAAATTCGGGCATGGGTATCGGCATATGATGATAACAACTCGCTACCCGTCTACGGCAAATTATAACTATTCACGCTTAAGGTACCTAAGGTTAATTGGGTTGTTAACTTCGCTCGGGCCATTAACACGCTGACGGGCAATTTTATTTGATTGCTTTATTAGAACGATTTTGATGTCTCATCCCAACAGTATTTTGTAAGTAAGCTCTATGTTGCCGGCTTTTGAGTTTAATATGATGTGGTTCGTATAAAAGTAAGATAATTTTATTTGTAGAAAGCATCTCTATTATGCACCAACTTGGAAAAAAATACTAGTTATAAAATATAAGTTTTTGACGAGAGATTTTTCGATTGCAAATAGGGTTAATTTTTCGATATACGAGTATATAATATGGTGATGAACGGATAAGCCACATATTATCGTCTACCAGTTGCGCCGCCCGTCACCCTACGGACCTCCAGACTCCCAAGTCAACCAAGCTTCTTCACGAGGATCGCCGACGACCCACACCTACCACGCTACACCTCCACACACTCTTCTGGTCTCCATTCTTTTGCTGACTTGTAAATACTTTTATCTTATTCAATTGTAAATATACATATTCTATATCTTATATATATGTTTTTATTATTATTTTTTTGCCTTTTTTCCTATCCTTTCCCTTTTTTTAACTTAACATTTTTGTCGCTTCACGGCAATAAATATTCTGATTCAGTTGAGCCTGTTACAAGTACATAAGCAAGGCCAATAGTTACGCTATCGGTCCGCAAGTCTTTTGAGGGAGGCCTCAAAGGTAGGTTAGCAGGCATAAGGGCTGTCTTTATGCAGACTCGAAGAAAACTTAAGCAGCAGACCATAGCGTCCTACAACATTCAAGTTACCGGCAAACAAGAATTTAAAGAAAAAAAACAGAAAATGAAGATCTTAAATTGCAAGATAGAGGGGTGGAAAAGGAAAGAACGCGTGGGCAGAGCATTTTGAAATATTGACTCGAGAGATATAAATGCAATGTCACATAATAAAAGCAGATTGGCAAACAATTGCGAATTGATAAAGTTGGAACATAACCGAACCCCGCAAATGCCCCAACAACCAGTATAAGTTTTATTAATTTACTACCGTAGATTTTTACGATCAAAATCCCAAGCCAACATCGGTCCTGAAGAATGAAGGACTTTCGATGTTTAGTTTCAGGGACATATTATGCTACCATGTTTGTTTTTAACACAATGTGCCATTTCCTAAGAAATAAGTTTTAGTATCAAAGTTTCGGCTTTCGATCTCCATAATATTACGGCTAATACTGTTTTTGTTTGTATGTCGGCAAAGAGTTTTCTTATATCTATTGACTGTATATGTGTACTGTAATCCTTTGACTGTATACGGCCAATAGAAAATGTACGAATTGGGAATATGTTATGTTAGTGCCACTTTCAACTTTTTACTTACTTTGACTTGTGATCTTAGATTTGACAAACTGCGAACGGTGACTCCTGTCAAACTTTGGCAGTGGGGGTTCGTGACGTCACTTTTTAGTGCAATTTTGACGAAAAGGTGACGTACATGCCGAATGCGATAGTGATCAATCAGTGAGTGAATGCACGTAGTCATCAGCATCAGCCGCCATAATACAGACACGGATGTTAGAAGCTGAGGCGCACCTTCGACGGCGCCAGTTCGAGTGCGAATGCAAACTTGCTTCTTTGGAGAAGCAAGTCGAAGAGGGAGAGTTACGTGCTGAGCTAGCTGCCGTCGTCCCGACTCATCGAATATTTGTCCAGATTGTTTTTGGTCCTTCCTCTCTTTTAGAAGTATCCGAGAAGTGGCCAACGACATTGACGACCATGATTTGCACCAGTACTGACTAAGCTAAAAACAACTAGCGCATGGGAATTGGAGGGATCGACATCGATAGAAGAGCTCTTGCCAAATCCTGTCACGGCATCCCCAGATAATTTTCGGGGCTGGAAGCAAAATTTTAGGGCCACCGGGCTCTTCTGGTCGCGATAAAATTTAGAAAACATTCGAACGCTCATGGTCAAAATTCAAAATTTCGAAGTGCGACTTTTTATAATCCATTAAACAGCACACTTGTAGGTAATGTAAGAGCTTTGGTAAACCACCGCGTTGCATCCAGACAACTGAGATCTTCCCAGGAACAGCTCTTTATTGAAACTGTCGTAAACGCTTGGAGAAGACCGTGATAACTGTTGAGATAACCGGGTCGAAGTAACGCAGCGCCGATCACGAAGAAAGAACCCTGTTGTACTTATAGATGCCATCCACTTGCACACCTGCCAGTATCACTACTACAATATGACAGCTATCAGCGAAATAGTCGTCAACGTAATACGCCAATTACTTGACACTATATGTCTACGACCAACAGTGAAAACCGTTGCTGACATCTGCCTGTCTTGCCTAAAAAAACCCCCACCTCAATCACTACTCACTGATGACTGGTCATCAGAACGCTGGCCTGCCACCAGAGGCCACACATGGTTGGTCTCGACTATTTAGGCCCGCTGGAAGTCGTCATTGAGCGAAGAAGGGAGGACGTTACATCCCCCTATATACATGTCTGACAGTGAGAACAGTCCATTTACTGCTACAACATTCCAGGCTACCAGCTCCCACCACATAAAGGAAACATCGGCGACATGGTTATCATTGCTGACAGACTGATTTGTAAAAAAAAGTAAATAGCATTTAAGTGAACTTGCGTCGGCTCGTCACAGTTTTACGTTTTCCCTACATTTGCGTAGTTAAATACGACCCCCCCCCCCCTCGTATTTATGAGAATGTGGCGAACAGATCTCCTTGTATATTATTTATAATTCATTTTTGATAGTTTTTACTTTTGTTTTCCACATGTCATTGTCTCGCTTTGTAAATACGTTCGTACATATACACATCAAAAAAAGTTTGAGATCACTTGCAAAAGCTGATATACGTTTTTTGTATCTGTCTGCCGTCATGAAGCCTTGATAAGGGATTAAAGGCGTTATAGCCCCAATCATAATGCCACCCCAAAAGGACACTGATTCCCCGCCTTGCTGAATCGTTCCAGTGGCCGTTCTTTGCTTTTCAGAGTCTCCAGGTCTTCTCCAAACACGGACACATCGGTTATCTGGAGAAGTACTGATTCGCGATTCGTCAACGAAGAGGCAGTTTTGCCAAATATTTTCCTCTTCGTCTTCTTCGTTTTGCCAGAGCCTAGCCCACTGTAATCTCCGTCGCAGTTCCCGTGAATTCAAAGGTGCTCGCCAAGACCTCCGTGCTCGTAATCCAGCCTTGTGTAAGCAATTACGAATGGTCTGAGTGCTAACTTCAAGTCCGGAGGCGGCCCGTATTACTGCTTTTAATTTAGTAGCATTTATCGTTGGTTTAATCTTACTTAAGCAACCTGATGTAGCACTTCTGAGCAGCTGTCAAAACAGCTGGGCGACCGCTGCGGGGTCGATCAGCTAAATTACCCAAGCCGTAGTACCTCTGCAATTCAACTCTGCAATGCAATGTGGTTACTACACAGGATTGGGATATAACATCTCTGCGTGCTATTTCTCTCGTAGAATAGCCTTCTTCCCTCAAAGTTTCAAATCTGGCTCGTAAAACATCTGATAATCCTCGTGGCATTTTTTAAATGACAACTTTCCGTGAAAAAATATTTTAAATTCGATAATATTGACTAAGTTAGATTTCTGATTGTGTCATCTTGGATTGCATATCTTTTTATATGGAAAAACATTTGAATTATTTTATTGTTTTACGTTCTAATTTTAAAATTTAGAATCTTATCAGAAAAGGAAATTACAAAATAGTCTTCTGTAACACAAAAAACAATCTATATTTCAAAGTGATCGCACACCTTTTTTTGATGTGTGTACATTTTACAAGTTTTGTGAATTTTATTTATTTTACGTTTATTCCCTGATTCTCATCACGTTCTCCGCTCCGATCTCCGCTATACTATCTATCATGTCTATATAATTAATATGAAAAATTTAACTTCTCTTTGGTAAAAGTTGTGAGTGAAACCCATTTCACACTTACATACATCCTTATTAACCAAACTTTTTAATTTCCCGGTCCTACCGTAACTCGGTACAATTTAAAGTTTCTCGTTACCGCTTGAGGATAAATTTATCGAAATAAGAGCACCACCATAATTGCTTGAATGGGATCCTATTAATAGAAGGTATTTATTTTTGTTGGTGGTAGAAGATTGAAAACAACCTATTCCAGTTTAATTTTATTTTAGAGTGGGAATAATTTTTTTATTAGCGACCAAGCTGATTTACATCTAGTTATGTCTGCTTAGCTTAGTGAAACATATGCCAAATTCGACCAAAGTTCAGAATCGACTAACATAGGGCCTAAATCAATACTCGAAAGACTCAGCACATGTATTATGGTATGAAAAAAAAATCGCAGATGAAAAACGTAAATTATTATTAAAATTTGAATTATTTTTATTACCAATTAATAACAGTTTATTTTAAAAATATCGTTTTTACTTTTTTATATCATGAACAATTTTATTATTAGCAACAAAATTACGATTTGTTTTCTTTACAAAAATACTTGATAAAATATACTTTTCATCTGGTAAGTAGATGGGTGAAGCAGGACCTTTTTTCGGATTTGAGACACTTCAAAGATTGCCAAAGACTAAACAACTTTTTCACAACTGGTAGGTACCCGTGCGGCAATCACAAAAACTGAAGAGGAAGAAGATTTATGATGAGCTAAACTTGAAATCTTACTTAAATTCGGTGTTGCTAATGTTGCTAGTTGCTAGACATATTCGTATAGACCAGACATGGAAGATACCAAAAGCCATTTCCTTTAAATTTTTAATCTTTGATAAAACCGATGCCTTTACCGAATACTCAGTATTTACTGGCCCGGGACTATCTCGGGTGAGGACCACGAAACTCCGGTCGACCAGCAGTTTAAGAAAGTGGAAATTCATTCACCACACGCTCCGGAGGGAGGGGCGCTGATCATATAGCTTAAAAAGGCATCGGATTGAATTGGTGATAGTGAAGGTGAAGAAGATCAGGAGGTTGATCATTTCTTGACGCTCTGCGTGCACAACGCAATCTGCTTCTTTGATTGAAAAAAAAGGTTGTTTATGAAGTGAAACTTTTTTTGGACGGGGTCATCATCATCATCATCAGCCGAAAGACGTCCACTGTTGGACATAGGCCTCCCCCATGGATTTCCAGAACGATCGGTCCCATGCTGCCCGCATCCAGCGGCTTCCCGCGACCTTTACCAGATCGTCGGTCCACCTTGTGGGGGGCCTGCCAACACTGCGTTTCCCGGTACGCGGTCGCCACTCGAGGACCTTTCCGCCCCAGCGGCCATCGGTCCTGCGAGCAATGTGCCCTGCCCATTGCCACTTAAGGTTTGCAATTCTGTGGGCTATGTCGGTGACTTTAGTTCTCTTGCGTATCTCCTCATTTCTGATTCGATCACGCAGAGAAACTCCGAGCATAGCCCTCTCCATTGCCCTTTGGGTGACTTTGAGCCTTCTTACAAGACCCATTGTAAGCGGCCACGTCTCGGTTCCGTATGTCATCACTGGCAACACGCACGAATTGAAGACTTTCGTCTTGAGGCACTGCGGTAGATGTTCCGAGAAGATGCTACGTAGCTTCCCGAACGCTGCCCAGCCGAGTTGGATTCGTCGATTAACCTCTTTCTGGAAGTTGGACTTACCCAGTTGGACTATTTGTCCCAGGTATACGTACTGGTCAACAGCTTCCAGTGTAGAGCTCCCAACAGTCACTGGAGTGGGTACGACATTGGAATTCGACATGATTTTCGTCTTGTCCGTGTTCATTTTGAGACCCACTTGTTGGGACACCCTACTGAGGTCGCCGAGCATTGTGCCAAGGTCATCCATGGTCTCAGCCATGACTACGATATCATCTGCAAATCGAAGGTGCGTCATGTACTCGCCGTTTATGTTGATGCCAAGTCCGCTCCAGTCCAAAAGTTTGAAAACGTCTTCCAGCGCAGCTGTAAACAGTTTCGGTGATATAACGTCACCCTGTCTTACACCACGCTGCAGCTGGATTGGCTTCGTGTTTTGGTCCTGGAGTCGAACTGACATAGTGGCGTTTTCATACAACGACTGCAACACTTCCATGTATCGATAGTCTATTTGGCACCTTTGGAGTGACCGAAGCACGGCCCATGTCTCGATCGAATCGAAGGCTTTCTCGTAGTCCACAAACGCCAAGCATAATGGCAGGTTATACTCTTCGGTCTTCTGTATAACCTGCCGCAGCGTATGGATGTGGTCTACGGTACTAAACCCTTTTCGGAATCCGGCTTGTTCGGGAGGCTGGAAGTCGTCAAACCTGCGCGCGAGACGATTCGTGAGGACTCTCGAAAACAGCTTGTATACATGACTCAGGAGCGTGATGGGTCTGTAATTCTTCAATTGGGCCCTGTCGCCCTTCTTGAAGAAAAGCGCCACCACTCCCCTATGCCATGCGCTAGGCGTTCTGACATTCTTCAGACGGGGTATAAATGGAAAAATGTTATGGATGCGACACGAGCGTCACATGACTATATAATATATAAGTGTGTGTGTCTGTGTGCGGGGGGTGCATGAAAGTTGGATGGTAACTCGGTGAAGGCTGAAACGCTACGAGCGTCACACGCGGCAATATATATACACATATATGAGTGATGCGTTCGCTGCTCCATTCCCTTATGCCTTATGCACGCCTAATGTTAGGTTATTTAGGAAAAGAAGTTTCTAGAAGTAGTAGAATTTATAACTATAATTGCTATTTCTTCTTTCAAATGTTTAATACTTGTAAAAGTATTCATTTGACATTGTGGGTTACCTATAATGCGAAGAGATGGCGCTGCCTTGCAGCTTAAGAATGGCTAGAAGAATTTCGACGCGGTCCGTGAGGGCCGCGGTAGCATAATTGGTCAGTGCATTCGCCCGGATTGCGAAGGGTGCGGGTTCGAGTCCCGTCTGCTGCCTGGTCCGCGTGGAATTTTTTCTAGTTATATTTTCTTTAGATTTAAACATCAAGCAGTTACATGCTTTAAAAATAATAAAATTTATAAAGAAGTTTCACTTCAGATGTGTGGTCCGTGCACACAAATTTTTCCATAATCTAACTGGCAGACTAAACAGAATTTCGTTTATTTTACCCAGTCATCATCCCTATAACGGGCACACTTAAGGACGTCAAATAATTTGATTGAAGATATTGATGTCACTTTCTTTATAATAACCTAGCCTTGCGTTAAAATTACTTCACATACCTATCTCTACGTGGCAAAAGTTTGGTTTACATCATTAAGGTTTAGTTGGTTGTGTGGTGTATTCCAGTTACAGTTTATTCCTATGTGACTGAGACTGAGTGAACTATGAATTTTCAGATAAGCTTTTGGCAGCCTGCTCATTTTGTAACACCCATCAAAATAACGATTTTTATTAGCTTTACCAGGCGCGTCAAGAATGATCTATAAATAAAACTATACGTGCGTTAGGGTCGCCGCACACGGGCCACCGGCCACAACCAAAAAACGCCGCCACCGGCATGTTTCCTGTAGTGTGGTAAAGTGTAAATCACGTCCTCTAGTTTCGTGTTGATATTCCCTTCCTTCCCTGATACGATTAGGTATCTAAGCCTAAGCACGTCGTATACTTATTTTAAATAGTGTATAAGATATAGATTAAGTTAATAAAAGGTTGATTCCACACTGAACGCTCGTCGTGATTTCTCCCGTGAGTCACCCACACCCCATCACACACACACAGTAGTTTTCATACATTTTATATGGACTTGCCGCACACGGTTTACGCTGGTGGCTGCTACACGCTATAAATCCTCGTTGTTTGCTTCTTGTGGCCCGCACCGGCCAGGCGCTGATACAAAACGCCACCACACGCCACTCGCGCGATTCTCCGCCGTCAAACCTTCTTCGTCCTATCCCATTATGATACTGCACGCATATGTCAAAAAAAAGTAGCAGCCACCGACGGCAAGTGTCGACCACCGGCCACAAGTGGCTGTTGCGCGCTTCAGCTACCTTTGTAGCCGCTTCTAGCTTCTCGTAGCGGCGTTTGTGGCTGTCGCGTGTGGCCCGTGTGTGGTGACCCTTAGATAACTCGATCAATAATGTTTTATGCATGTTTTGTGTAAGAAAGTGTTTCGAAACTTCGATTACGGACATTGTATGGTAGGCAGCGGTCAGTAGCGAGAGATAAACTCGTAAAACAGGCATTTTATAACAGTGTAGTCTCATTATTTTTTCGGGTTCCGTGTTCCGTTCAATTTGTGACAACGGAACCTTTTTGAGTTTCTTCTATCCACCCGTTCGTCTTTCCGTCAGCTTGTATCCTATTAATGTCCCCACTGCTGGGGCACAGGCCATGACCCACCACGCAGGCCCAGCTCGGATTGATGGGTGTTAACGACCGCAGATGCATCCGAACGCGCGCGGTGCCTGCGGCTTAACCTACCTTCCGAAGCGCGGAACTCATCCAATGACCGACCACTGCGAGTTGCTTAACTTCAACGATCGCAGCCCAACGCGCTAAACACTTGCGCCATCGAGCTCCTCAAACTATATCTACCTATATAGGTAAGTATAAAATAACATCGGTTTCTACTTTGTCTGTAAACCGTTCCGTCTTCCTAATCCATGCAGCGGATTTTTATACGTATTTCGCCATTTCGGATTTCGGTCAATAGACGACGACTAGTTAGTATGGTTCAACAAAATAATAAATCAAAAAGCTCTCCTCTTAGTTGGTATTCTTATGATAAGCTACAGTCTGCTTAACAAGAAATTTTGCTAACTCCACTTTTGGTCAAAAATTATCTAACAATGGCGTTTGTTTCCTTTAATCGTCGTCCATCGTTTACGTAAATTTAGCAACTCCTTGAATAAAGTGCAGATAGCAAATTTACATGTTAAGCAGACGTCTACAGAACCCTACATTGTTACGTGACACGCATTTGACCGGTGTTTTTTTTTGTTTTATGGCGCTTCCTTACTCTAACTACGCAAACGGACAAACACCATAGATCAAACGCGCCAATATTATTTTTGTGCGGCTTACTCAACACAGTCAAACATTTTTTCCTGGCTGGTTGAATATCAAAAATATTTACGTTTGATAAATGGACATTAAGTATCATGTTTTACAACTACGTGTTATTAAACGAGGTACATATATTAAGGATATTGCGTTGATCCTAAGTGATTTATTAGGCAAGTTATTCTTGTGTCGGAGGTACACAAGTGTTTTTGTTTATTGAGGACTAGAGCTTGTCTGGTTCACACGTAACGTAACGTTGGGTAAAGCAATTTTTAAATTATATTTTTAACAAAGTTCTGCGAATCTCCTTTCTTCTTTTGTCTATCCCCTCCCACTGCTCCAGCTTCGTATCATACTCATGTTGTCTCCAAGCTATTCGTCTCTGGAACGATCTTCCGAAGAGCGTGATAAAAGCACACAGTAAACCTGCTTTCAAGGTCCTCCCTCGTACGTCAGCATTTCGCTAAGAAGTCATAACAATTTCAATTTCTATATTATGATCAATCTCTGGTCAATCCGCCTAGTATTAATATTATTTGTAATAGTATTTTGTTTAATTATAGTATTCTTAAGTAACTATAGTGGCATTTATTATAGTATATATTTAGGTAGTTATCGTATATATAATTATGTATGTATATTTATGTAGTTATGTAGGTATATTTATAGATGTTATGTATCATAATTATTATATTAAGTATCATGTACTTTTATCATTTTAATATTATTATTTTTTCTTTCACCTTTTGCTTTTATTTACTTTACCGCATAATGTCTCTGCTTAGCCCGATGGTTGACTGGTAGAGAATGCCATGTGGCATTAAGTCCGCAATTTGTTGTAAAATGACAATAAAGAAGAAATAAATAAATAAAATAAATAAATGTCTGTTTATTATTATAAAGGGGAAGATTTGAATGTTTGTAAAGAATAAACTCAAAAACTGCTGGACCGAAGAGTGGATTTAAGCGAATTGGAGCACTCGTCTGGGGAAGTAACCTCCACCTTACAGAAGACTACAGTAAAATAACACTACCTTTTGGTAAAGCTGTTTCTGTCGGTGAGTAAGGACCAAGGGCTCCGCGAGCTATGCCACGGGGTAGGAGATTAGGTCAGGGTAGGCAACGGCGCGAGTGATATTTTTAGTATCGCAAGCGTCTATCTATAGCAGGGGTTCCCAACGTTTTCTTGGTCAGGGACCACTTTTATTTTATTTTTTTTTGGCACGGACCACTATTTAGTCACTAAATAACTAAATTTTAGTGTAATAAAAATAAACTGTAATAATCAAACTGAAACTTTAATTAAAAATCTAATATGAAATTAAATAAAAAGAAATAGCGGGCTTGCCCGCTAAATTCAAATTCATTCGCGGACCTATTTTGGCTTCTGCAGACCACTGGTGGTCCACGGACCACTGGTTGGGAACCATTGATCTATGGGCTATGGAGGCTAGATAGAGAGGCTATAGAGCTTACCATCAGACGGGACATACGCATGTTTGCCACGCTTTTAACATAAAAAACGAGTGTGCTTATGAACATACGACTAATGTGAAACTCCTTTAGCTACATCTTTATATTGTGTGTACAATATATACATTTATGTACACATACATATTTTATTGACTAGCTGTAAGAGAAAGAGTGTAAGGAAATGTGCGCGCGCACTGCTTTCTCTTGCTTTTATCCCCCACTCAACTCTCGTTCGCCTCGCCCGAACACACTTTTCGTAACGCGTAACGCATTCGCCAGCTTGCCCCCAACTCAAGCGCGCGTAAAGAAGTTTCACTTCAAAAATCGATTTATCTTTCATTTTTAGAAAGCTTCAATATTTTTAAGTGCCACAGGCTTTATTTTATGGCGTTAAAATAATTTTCGCTTGTGCATAATTGGGGTGGATCGCTTTGTCTGTAATTAATAAGCGACTTGAACAATATAGACGGCGGCGCCCTCGGGACCACGGTGGGTGGATCCCCTCGTGTGGGTACGTTAACACTTTTTGAGTGCGACAAGTAAGCAGGCTTTGATATCACCTCAGAGTTTTCGGAAGTGTCAAGCAAAATATATATTTATCGTTCGTATTTTTTTGAAGTTATACTTCTTTAGGCGTTTAATTTTTATGAAAAAGTGATGAGTGTGAAATTTTCAGATGCGCTTATCACTGTAACGCAAAAATAACACCACGAAATTAGCCGCGGGCGCGTTATGAAAAAATGATGGCAATGAAATTTTATGATGCTCGTGCATAACTGTAACACAAAAGTAACACCATGAAGTTGGCAGCTAAACCGCACATTAATTCTGGAAAAAAGCTACCAACTAAATAGAAATAGAATCTCTATTAGTCGCGCATGTTGGCACGCTCGTCGCCTCTGATCACTGTTTTCATATCTATAATATTTATCCACATGTTTCTAGTTTCTATATTCACAACACTTGTTTTAGTTTCATACAAGTGAGAATTATACATGTGCTAGTAAATTATATTCAGTACTGATTTAAATTGAATATTTTGTTTATTTATATAAAATTCATTCAAATCAAAACTGAACTTTATTGACCATGTTGACTATTCTTTTCCAGTCCTTTTATTATTTTATTGTAATTAATTATTGGCATTCAATTGAAAACTAATTTTTAATGATGCCAAAGAAGTATAATTTCTCGCGTAACGCGTACATATGTACACGCACCTATTTTATGTTTATGCAGGCGAACGAGCTCACAATCCATCTGATGGTAAGTGGTCAGTGGTCCCTGCCGCCCATGGACACATGCAACACCAAAGATACTCATGCTGGCTCTGTAAGAAAAGGTTCACCCGCCCTTAGGAGACCGTCATGTCATAGCTACAAAGGATAACCGCTGAGGGAAGTTCCAGATCTTGCTAATGCGTACAAAGTAACGCACGCAACGCATGGTTCTAGAACACCTAGCGTTCAGTGTCGTTTATTATGAACTGTGTTAACTATAATCATATAAGTAATTGTTTCATATAACTAGAATAATGTGCGTTTAGTCGTCCTCGCTTCTGTAACTTGAATAACCGTCCTTCTACCGTAGTTGGGTAAAATCGCTCCAACATGCTATTTGACAGTATGAATAATAATGTACCAATTGTTGGCATCTGTATTTAATATGAATCCGTGACCGAAAATGTCTGGGACTGGCCAAGATAAAAATGACGTCACACGCTTGTAAACTTTTATTTTTTTAAATGACTACTCCACCTGATGTTAAGTGGTGATAAAGTCCAAACGCGAAGATAACTGGTACAGCAGTTATAAACTGCTACACCAACCATCCTCACCTTGCCGGTCTGCAAAAATACTTCTTCACGCCTCTCTTAACCCCAGATTATAGGAAGGAGGGAACACGTGCGCGGGTAAAGAATTCCACTTACGAATAGTACGACAAAGAAATGAGTCACCAAATTTCTTTATTCGTGTACCGTGTAGGAATAGTGGCCACAATAAGTCGGTGGCAATGTAGGCCAGCGCGCGTGGTCCTCTGAAGAAAAGGTGATGGAGGGATAAGGGTGAATAGCTCCTCAGAACACTCGCCGTGGTATAGTCGGAAGAATGCGCTTAATGATGCCACATCGCGGCGTAATTGTAGAGACTCGATTTTCTTAGTTACCTCTTCATCGCCAATGATGCGGGCAGCGCGCCGCTGCAATCTATCCAAGGCATCGAGTAAGTACTTAGCGGAGCCATCTCTGAGGTGCGAACAATATTCCACGCAGGACCGCACTTGTGTTTTGACCAACAAGCACACTTGATCGGGCGTGAAAAAACGCCGCACCTTGTTCAGGACTCCGAGTTTTCGTGAAGCTGTTTTGATCACTGTTTCGATGTAGTTCTTTGGATTCAGGTCTGAACGAACTTCCATACCGAGCATAGTAATGTTGCTCTGTAGCGCCAGTGTCGTGCCCTGAAGAGAGGAAGAGAGGGAAGGGGAAGGAATGGCGATGTTTTTGCCGTGAAAGAGCCTGAGTTTTCTTGGCATTGAACTCAACCAAGTTCCTCGTACCCCATCTGGAAATGTGGTCCAAGGCCTTATTGAGTTCAGCGACAAGATTCTCCCGTTTCTCCTTGGTTTCTACCTGTCCAGCCGCTGCGTGTCCAAAGTATCTCGCATGCACTGTACTATCGTCTGCATAGCAATGAATATTCGCAAGGGGAATCAAATCATTGATATGCAGCAGAAAGAGTGTGTGGGATAGAACGGAGCCCTGAGGAACACCGGTATTCACTGATACCGAGGGAGGGGTCTTCCAGGCAGCTCAAACGGAGACAAAAAACATCCGCCCGAACATACAGGCATACGCTGGCTTTTGCTTTGAAGGATTCTTCAAGCACGTAGCCGGGATAGTTAAGGTAGCCTGTGTCAGCGGGCGGAAGTATTTGTGTCTCCGTGAGAAACAATAATGCTGGCCGTGCTGTCTCCAGATGGTGGTGGACAGCATTGAGGTTAGAGTGGAGTCCGCGTATATTATAGAACTCGACCTCAAACAGCGCGGAAGGCGAGGGGTGTGCACCGCTGTACAACCAAACTTTGTTTTACGGGCTGCCATCATCACTTCCGGCCAAAGTGACATTACATTGTATCTTTTGATGTTTCAATGACAGTCGTGTGACGTCACTTACTAGTGTGACGCCATAATGTCCCGAGAAACGTTTTCGGGGCAACTTGAAAATGGAATTTTTAATTTAGTTTTTTTAACTGAAATATACAAGAGAATGATGAATAATACAGCCGAGTGTGTGCCGGCCTAGAATAGCACCATCCCATCTCGTCTCATATGTGTCGTAGAAGGCGACTACAGGAAAACAGCCAGCAGAAGACGGGCAGCAGCGTCTTCTCCTTAAATTCCATGGCCATACTGCGATCGCCAATCCGTCTGCCAAGCGTGGCGATTACGGCAAAACCCCCCCTTTGGGGGAGGCCTATGCTCAGCAACGGGCGTCGTACGGCTGAGATGATGATGAGAATGAATAATTACTTTTTATGGTCTCCATAAACATTTTTAATTAATGTAAGATCATTTTTTAGAACTTGTACAATACCCTATTCTTCCAGTACCTACGATTCTCTCACTCAGTATGACCACAAATTGTTACCTAGTGTGACACCTCAATCATCGCGTAGTAATAAAATGCTAATAACTAGAAATTGTATTATACATATCACTGTGACGGCTCAGTATTACCTTTTCCAGGCCTTACTCTTAGGGCGCTTGTTCACGAGACGATTTCTACCCGGGTCTAAGCACGATTTTAAACCGTGTCGTTGTCTGGTCGTCAGTTAACTATGAAACAAACAAAAACAGCACAAACCATGTTGGGGTCCATACAAACGCACAAACCGTGCTCATGAAAAAGCTTAGTTAGAACTGGCCCGGGTAAAAACCGTGTCTAGACCCGATGAAAAACCGGTCGTCAACAAGCGCCCTTATTCTTTTTAATCTGCAGACGTAACTCGGGAAAGTACTGAGCGCCATTATTCCTAGGTACTGAATGAATAATTTAACAGAAGTAAAATTATAACTTATTTTTAGAGCGCACTCCGCTATGATCAGCAGCCCTAGCACGAACCATTATTGAATTCAAATAGTTTGCAAACCGAAATGTCAAATGTGTACTGATTTTTAGTTCTCGTTACGTACTTTGTGCCGCTGCTGTTCAAGTTTCCATACAAAATTTGACAAACAATTGAATTATTTTATTGTTTTAAGTTCTAATTTTAAAATTTTGAATCTCATCACAAAAAGAAATTACAAAAAGTCTTCTGTAACACAAAAAACAATCTATTTTTCAAAGTGATCGCAAACTTTTTTTGATGTGTGTATGTATGAAGAAACATATAAACTGTCACATTTATATATTTATATGATTATATTCCGGTGTTACCATAAGTTACACTTTTAGTATCTATGTGGAAAATTACTATTAAAATATTTTTTTAGGATTCAAATTGAATTACCTCGAATCGTGCGTTTGAAAAAAAATAAACTTGATCCAGTACTACGACGCAATGTCTATTAAATTAACTGCATGAATTGACTCCGACTCCAAATGTTAAAACTCCAAATGTACTACTTAAAGACAAACGATAATATGTATTATTTATCATTTTTCGTGGTTTTGGTATTTGTTATCTTCTTTAAAATTAAGTGCATCGCATGGGTGCAATTAATTTAAACATGGGTTGCTAGCTAAAAAATACTTATTTCATTATAGTATTTACAATCGAATCATCGGATACAAATGAAACCACAGCTGGCCGTCCTGTGTGTGTCAACATTGTTACGATACGTACGATGGAGACCTCTTTACACATAAACATACACTGGGTCAACATTCTTATTGGTGGTCGCATTAATCCCTGTTACTAAACAAAGCTCTTGTGTTATACGTCTTCCTCCTTGTTAATAAACGAAGAATAAGCTTGGATTAGTTAAGCTCTATTGGAGGGGCAGTATAACAAGGGGCACAGTGTAGGCATATCTCTGACCTTTTTAGGGTTCCTTGTCTGGACTACGGACAGACAAACGGACAGACAGACGGACAGACAGACAGACATGGTTGTTATACATATATCTACAAAGTTACAGCTGTCTAGTGCTAACAGTAAAACCGGGGATGGACAGACAGACGGGCATGACGAAACTTTATATTTTCGTCATGTCCGTCTGTCTGTCCTATATATGTATATTAATCATGCCGACAAAATAGTAAAATAAAATTTTGAAAAATATTTTTTTAGAGTATCTCCTACATGCAACCTGGGGGCCATTCGCCTAACAGAAATGCTTTGGAAAACGCTAACGCTTACGATTTCATTTTGTTATTTCTAGACTGAGGTTTTCAAATTCCTCGCGCGAATATTTTTTCTTTTGCATTGGTAATAACAATATTAAAAAAAATTAGCGTGAGGTATTTGAAAACCTTCGGCGGTCAGAAATAACAAAATAAAATCCAAAGCGTTAGAGTTTTCCAAAGCATTTCCGTTAGGCGAATGGCCCCCTGGAGATGCTTTTATTTTTTCATCGTCTACCCCATCCTGTATCGTATCGTATCGTATCGAGTATCGTTGAATAGGTCTTTTAAAATTAGTTAGGGGTTCGTAAGACTATTTTTCGATTTAGGGATCCGATTGCAAAATATTGAACTTTAAAGTGATAATTTTTATTTATGTAGGGCTTGAAAATCCTGGTGCAAGCATAGTGCTTTGCTTTTCATGAACTTCATTAAAGAAAATTAAAACGTTTTAAATAGATTTGTTAGTCTAAGAGTAATAGTCGATCAATTTGTGTAATAGGAAATCTCTGACCTAATTAAAAATCCTTAGAAGAAAACATTAAAAGTGACTTAGACGAAGTAATTCTTTAAAATATAGACTCTTTCCAAAATATATTTTGGTGACGAGGAGCAACTACGGAACCTTACACTGCGCGTGGCCGGTTTTCCATCTTGACGTATTGTATTAGTTTATGAAGCCGCCATTATTAAGCAGCTGTCAACAGACGTCAAACGGCCGGGTATAATAAAGAGATATTACATAAGTTACAGTGCACCCTTGTTCACTTTGACAGTGTGCTTGACCCGACTCTATGTTTTTCTCTGTTCTCTGAATTACAAACGGCACTTGTGTGATATGAACAAAACACGGTGAAACTAGCCTTAGCTTATTCCTCGTTTATTAAAAAGGGGTTTGTTAGTAGGCGCTGGTGTAGATTCTGGCATGCCTCTCTAAACCTAAACTTAAATTTGACAATAGTTTATCCTTGTCATTCTCTATACAGAATAAAAAGAAGCCTGTATTCTCATTTGTTCGATTCATTAGTTCGAACGTCAAACTAGTGCGATTTTTTTTTCTCATTAGTTCCATCGTCGAACTACTGAGATTTTTTTTTCTCATTAATTCGATCGTCGAACTACTGAGATTTTATTGTTCTCATTTGTCCGACCGTCGTCGGAATTATTTTCATTATTTATCCATTTTCCTTACCAGAACCTCTTAGTTATGTATGATCTCCTGGTACTTTTTTAAAATAGTGATTTTATAAATGTTTATTAATAAGCTCGGAAGGTCGTTTAAAGATTTTATTACTTTTTTGGACTTTAAGCTAAGGATATAGAATTGAAATTTGAAGGTCACTTTATTCCGAGAAAAAGAATTATCTCATCACTTATGTTACTGTTTGGATACACTTCTAGAAAGAGACAGCTTCCACTAATTGAGGTTTACTCTTCGGAACGCTTTTGAAGGTCAGGTCAGCAATCCAGATATTGTATATCCTTGGGATAGACTGACTGAAGGTGTGCACCGCCATGAAGAAATAAAAAAACAATAAAAGTTTAAATAATCTCTCTATAATACGCGAATATATACCCTTGTCAATATTGCACCCATTAACATTTATAAAATCACTTTTTTGAAAAAAGTACCAGGAGACCATATATAACTAAGAGGTTCTGGTAAGGAAAATGGATAAATAAAGAAAATAAGTTCGACGACGGTCGAACAAATGAGAACAATAAAATCTCAGTAGTTCGACGATCGAACTAATGAGATAAAAAAATCTCACTAGTTCGACGATCGAACTAATGAATCGAACAAATGAGAAGGGACTGATGTTAAATTTGGATTTAAGTTTAGAGAATCGTGACAGAGTCGACATCACTAACTCTCTTATATTGTTGTGACAGCCAGGCAGCGTTTATGCTTTCTGTGGATACGTGAAAATGTGTTAACTTTTTCCGAGCTGAGAATTTATCTAGTTATACTTGCAGGAGTTTACAAGGTATTAAATAAAGTAGCTTACCACGTATCCACAAAAAGGATTTTCAGTGTCAATAATGTCCATACTTAATAGTTTTTCATGTCTTTTAACAGTAACAAGCACGTGTTGTCATATTCTATTGTCATCGTTAAGAGAGAAAGTGAGTTCATCAACTTTAACGACAACTTAAATGTTGATTGATGTCTAAGTACGACTGTCAGACCTTTGTCTAGCTAAATAAATAAATAAATGATAATAAATATTTCTAACACTCACACCAATTAGCCTAGCCCCGAATTAAGCACTATAAGGCTTGTGTGATGGGATACTAGGGTAACGGATAGAATATACATCCTGTACATTTATATAGAAATACATATTAAACATCCATGACTGGAGTGCAAACGTTTTTATCCTGAAGAACCTTCTACAAAGTATTTATGTACTAAAGACTTCAGAAAAAATCGTGCTCAAGTTATGGTTTGACTAAGGGAAATGCGGAGTCATTTTTATATAAATAAATAGATGTAATTGATTGCGAAAAAAACCAGAACAAATCTAGTGGAATTATCAACAAATAACTACGTGGGCGAAGTTGCGGACGGAAACTAGTGTACGTATTTGCAACGACTGGTAAGCGCAAGCTACTCAACTTCCTGTGAGGCGGAGCAGAAAACGTAATAATTACAGCCTCTCGGGATCTGAGACTTGAGGCGTAGCGAGACAGTTCTCTTAGTACAGACACAAAATATATAGGACAGAAGGTAATCTACATACAAAGTGCGTTCGAGCAACGCATGTGTGCATTGGCATGGCAACAGGCATGGCTCACGGACCCGATATCTCGGCACGTTTTGTGCAAAAATGGAGTAATTATTAAAAAAAAAAGTTATAATAACTGTTCACTGAGCGGTTGAATTTAACATTAAAAGGTGATTTGTCGTTTTTTTATAATTTGTACAATAATTTTCAAATTTAAATACTAAAAGAAAACAAAGCTTCAACTGTTTAAATGCGATATTTTTTTGTAAAATATATTAAATACTTTAATTGGTTTATATTTGAATTCTTCCTTGTTTTAATTCTCAACAATAAATTAAACAACTATTTACGTACAAGTGCCATTACCACGATTGCTTTTGTGTTGTGCACAAGCTAAAGTTAACAATCCTGAAGCGACCGCCAAGCCTAGGTATGAAAAGTGAAGTAAATACATGAGATCACTTTCTGTGCTATCTATTTTGTGCTACAGATGTCGGGTCAAGGAGACAGTAGGTATTATATCAATTCATCTAGGTACGTCAGACTTGCGGTTCCACTCTGCTTCTAGAGGAAGTTCACGCCCTTACATTGTAACGATACATGTGGTTATGTTGGAGAAATACTGCAATCATTAGTGAATAGCTAGAAAAAATTATGAGAGTATCAATGCAAAGGTGACAATTTCAAAGGAGAATATTTTTTTCTTCTTGCGACCACGAAACCTGTTAAGGGTCGTTAAGAAAAAAAATTAAAAGTAAAAAAAAATTAAGGGTACTGTACCTCAAAAGGATAAAACGGAACCTTTACGGGCCAAATCAACATATGCATTTTTTGTAAGATTTAGTGGTACAACACAAGGCCAAAATACTATAAAATGGCATGTAATTGTATGTTTTGTTATTTCACCAAGAATCGTAGCAATAATCATTGAGTCATTTACATCCAAAGTTTTGCACTACCACCGAAACTGAAATTTGTCCACCAAAACTGAATGTAATACACCAAATCTTAAATTAATCCTTATTTATATGTTATTAAATCACACTAATATTATAAAGGCGAAAGTTTGTGAGTGTGTATGTTTGTTACTTCTTCACATCTAAACGGCTGGAGCGATTTTAATAAAATTTTGGTATGGAGTTAGCTGACACCCTGGATTAACACATAGGCTACATTTTACTGCGGGAAAATATCCCTAATAAACCGTGGGTAGCACCGTGGGGCACAGCTAGTATAACATAAAAATGACGTTAAAATTATTTGCTGAACACGAAATTTCAATATTAATCCATAGGAAGCCGGAGGAGTATATGTAGCCACTTTACTTAGGTTTTGAGGACTTATTAAGTCTTAATTGTATTTGAGATCTTACTGTGACTTCAATCCGATAGATGACATATTATTAACTTGAAGATTTTGACGTACCTATTATACGTTTATACGAAAACGGCATCATGTCAGTTACTTTCTGTGCCCCTGATGCAAAACCTCCAGGTGCAGTTGGAAGTGAAGCAGAATTCACTGCCGTTCTAGAAGATGCCTTCAAACTTGTGGCCTGGATGAACTCGGTATTAACATCTGTTGCAAATATCCTATTAACCTTCGATTCACTGTCACGTTTATAGATAGCAAAGCCGTTAGATGTCCTTTGCACAATATTCAAAGACTTTAATAGGGGCTCTGAACAAAAGTGTTAAAATGAATATGGGCAAGACAAATCGAATATCTAACTCCGCAATGCCCCCATTCCTATCTGAACAAGGCCTTTACCTCTTTAGCATCATCCTCTGTTTTTCATCATAAATCTGTTTCGTTACCTGTAATTGTTTTTGTTGCAGCCCACACCTGGCTGGAGACGATGGTGGAACTGCCCTCGGCGATCGGGGAAGAGGATCTAGTCACAAGTGAACATGTAAGGACAACCCATAATTTGTGGTACCTACTACTTAGTCTTCACCAAATACGATGAATACTTTTACGTAAATTGGTGAATATAAACCATGTATATCGAAAATTTAATTTGCTTTAATTTGAAATGTAGGTTAGTACAGCAAATTGCAAATTGGTGTACGGTAAAAAGTTTAGTGTCACTACATTTCGACCTTTTTACAAGGTATACAATATTTTTATGAAATAATCAGTTTTAGAATTACTTATATAAAAATCTAAATTATTACTATCATAATTATTATATTACAATTACAAACAAACAAGTCTTAGAAATAAATGTCAAAATAGTTTATGTTACAATTACTTAGCTTTAATTTTGGTGATTTAGTAATGCTAGGAAAACATATATTATTAGTTGCTAGTAGCTATATTAGTTGAGTTTTGATTGTGTTAATAACATACTGTCATTGCTTTAACAATTTTTATGGCCTGAGGTCTGTATTTTTGTTAAGATTTGGCAGAAAATAAATTAAATTTAACAGTTAAGGTACTACATTTGTTCTCACTATTTTTATTTACATGATTTTTGAGTTTCGTCAGGTAACTCAAAGTTCACGGATCCAAGGGTTATGGGTATCGAATTTTGCTGAAACATTGGTGAGTTTCTTAGCAATGACAGTATGTTATTAACACAATCAAAACTCAACTAATATAGCTAAAAACAACAATATATATTTTCCTAGCATTACTATATCGCCAAAGTTAAATGTGTACATAACATTTACTTATATCATGGTATAAGTGCAGTACGTTTACCGTTTTACAATTATTATAAACAGAAAAAGTACTTATATCCATACAAAAAATATTGACTCACTTATATAGTTTACAAATATCCTAAAACGACGCAAATTTCTAAATAACATACTTATTAAGGAATTATTATCCTTTAAAAGTACATAGATCCTAGAAGTGGTTTTATTTGAATGAATTTATAACGATTAAAATTGTAAAGGTTTCATTTTGACGTGACAACGTCTTAAATTAGGTTGCGGCTGGGAGTCACTTATGAAAAAGTGTAACGCTCGGTAACGTTACGATGAGTCTCTCGTGTTAAGTTTAAGTTTACATGTACAATGTTTTAGTAAACAAAATATATTTCTATAGTTAAAATTTGTGCAATTCTTATTTTCATTCAATTCCTTGTTCCTATTGTGCAATTTAATTATATTCATATCAATAAATATTCTACCGAGAAAAAGACGTTGTCACGTAAAATCTTCGCCCGTAAAACCGACTTTACAGGCAACCATTTTTTTACACAATAATTGAGGTAACATGGAAACAGTTTTAGAATAATATAATAAAGAAAATCATTTTTTGCGGTAATATAACTTAAATCGTCGTTTGAATTAGCTTTCGCTTAATAAAGTTTCGAAGGTAACTCAAAATTCACGGTATATCATGGTTTGTTTACACAGGGAACAGACATGTAAAAAAATATATTCATTAATTGCTATTACATACTGCTTTTCGTAGAAATTTTGTATGTACAAAAAGACTGCGAAAAGCGGGATGTTGAGATAGCATAGGAATGCTATCTTAAAAGTACAAAGTAAACAGTGTCACAAATTCGATAAAAATCAGAGTTCGTGACGTTAAACGTGAGTGCATCGAAGGAAAACCAACCGTTTTGCCAAAGGCACAACCTAAATCGTTTTACCGTTTCCAAGGAAGTAAGTAAAGAAAAATAAATCGAATTGGTTTCGTCCCTCCGAGTTCAAATTGGCAACTCCTCGTTTTGTATTTTTAGCATTTGACAAAGGAGATTGCTCAAATTGGCCCAAATGTACAAAAAATATTGACATATACGGTAATTCTTGACGTAATTTATACTTTATTTTACAATCATTAGCTTTTAACGGACACCTTTGTATAATACATATATTCATTTTAAAAAGGACTTTTAATTTTACCGGTTTGGAAAACATACGAATCATTTTTAATGGCTATGGGTGCAGTAACATTCAGCCAAAGACTGATCGAAGTTGTTTATATAACATGAAAACAAATCTATTTTGTAAAGTACGATATTTTTTTTTATTACACTGTATATATTGTAATAAAAAATATCCACAACTTTCATATCATTTTCACTACATGCAAATGTGCTAAGACAATTATTATAGATGGTAGGCGACATCATAAACTCTATTGCCATACATTTTATGCCAAACACCTCCATAAACACATTAAAAGGTGTGATACACTAAAAATCTAAAACATGGTTATAAAACCATGTTTTAGATTTTATATTATTTACATTTTATAAACATAACAAAAATAATGAAGCTACTGAAGATATGGCTGTATAACCTAAATCTCTTAGCTTTCTTTGGTTAACGAGAGTTTGAAAATTCTCTCTAATCTGTGGCTCATTCACATATCATCACACAATTTCTGTCACAGAGTACCTTATTATAACGTGAAATGCATGATACCTGATTTTAAAAGTTACTCTTGTGCATTAACTTTAAAAACAGGCAACTATCTGTTAATCTACATGCTCTATATACCTGAATCTAATACATAATTTCGGTACTTGGCTTGATTTACCTAGTTTACTATATAACTTATTTGTTTTTTATTATTTTAATACTTATGTACTTATTTGCAAACATAACCTCAAAATCATTCAGTGTATATGGTTTATAGAAGTTCTCAGGGGTGTCGGTCAATATTTCTACAGTAATTTATAAATAATTTCGAATCTAGGAAACAATTTTTCATGATTATTGGTCGTTAGGCCAAACATGTATGGAAGTTGAGCCATCTCCTTTAGCCCTTCTAAGAAATTCGTTACATTGCGGTATGTATAGAAATACTAAGTCATCTATCGAACTGCGGTGCCTTATTGTTTATAGATAAATTCTCTTTTGCATAGTTACCAAAAATTTAGTGTTTTGGGTTTTGTAATAAAGAAGAAATTGGTAGAAAATTTGACATGCAACAACAGAAATTTGGATTTATCAAACAGGAAATACTCCTGGCTGGCTGATTTAAAACATCGCAACATATTTTAAAATTTTTAATGCGTCTAAAGACACGCAACCCGCTTATTCCTTACGATAGAACTAAATTAAAATTTTGAACACTAATTTTAGCGCTCTTTTTTAAATTTTGAACACTATTTAACTTTTCGACGAAGCTTGGTACTCAATGTACCAAGCTTCGTCGGAAAGGTGTGAGTGAAGCATAATGCAAAAAAATAATGTGCTTTTTAAATAGATTTTGAATTTAAATCAGCGCTACTGTGGTATCACGAAAGCGACTGCCACAGAGCATAGCTGAGCCAGCGACCTATTGGCCTCGCACGGCACGCACTACGACCTAGTATTTAGTTCTCTCTTTTTTTTTTATTGTCTATGTTTTATTTGATGTACCGTTCTGTAACACTTATTTCATGCTGTAAGGGCCAATAAAATGTTTTTCTTGTCTTTCTTTCTTTAAATAATTAAATCAATAGGTACGTGTGCACCTAGGTTCGTCATTGTGTGTCTGCTATCTAATTCTCTGCCATTGCCAGCCACTGCTTCACAGCCGCTCTACAACCATACGGCGGGAATGGAAATGGTAGAAAATAAGTTCCACCTAATAAAAACACGGCAACGCTTGAAACATTCTCAGAATATTATGTTGTATATTCAATTTGAAATAAATAATTTTATTGAAAAAAAAAACTGTGTGCACTGATCTGAAGTTAAACTTCACTCGGCATAAGGCATAGGGGATAAAGCAGCGGCGCACGCTTCACTTATATATTTATCTACGAATATACATATATATGTATCGATGTCATATCGTAGATATATATATATATATATATATATATATATATATATATATATATATATATATAGTAGGTATATTACCGCGTGTGACGCTCGTGACGCTTGAGTGTTTCAGTCTTCTCAGAGTTACTCTTAAACTTTCATGTTCGTTGGGAAGAGCTGCGCACGCATCCCATACACACACGCACACACACACACTCATATATATATATATATATATATATATATATATATTTACATCTTCAAAGACTTCTTGCATCTTTACAAACTGCCACCCTGCGGCGTCTACTGTACTCGACGCGATTTTGAATGTTTTAAATGCGTATTTAAGTAGCTATTATTATTATAATGTCTGGTGTTTACGCGGAATTGCATTAAAATAGAAAATGCCAATATTCGATTTTAATATTTCCCGGTAATTTAGCGCATCCGTTCACCACCATAACCATACAGCACACTGAATATGTACGTATACCTTCTATGCACTGCTTAAATGCTCCTACCTCCGTCCAAACTTATGTTTAAATTGATTCTGCATAATACGATTTATTTTTACAAAGTTACGTCCCTCAAATTTAAAAAGAGATATGTTAATTCCGGATACTGGTAGGTACTGTATATCAATAATATTCATCCTGCTAGTCCACCGGCTTCCAGGTACACCAGCACTCTTCTCTTTGGAGTAGTACATACCTATGTAGAAGTACCTGTAGGTACCTACAATTACTTATTTATGTTCAAAGCTTGATCGTTATTTTTGAGTTTTACACAGATCAGTCGGGTAGACAGGGAAGTTCTTTTTTTATTATATTTTAAAGTTTACATTGGTCCGTACCTTTTTGTCTTTATATTTTTATTTATTAAAGTCATGATCATATTTAAGATAACTTTTTTAGCTCGGCTGGTCTGGAATTTCAAGAGTACCGGTGGGATTCGGGCTTGGTTGTCCCTTGACCCTGTAATTTACGGGCCCAACGACAATATAGTCGTACTCTGTGTAAATCGTCGACAACGGAGTCGAAGGGATCCACCAAGGATAACTTAGAATACTGTCTGTTCCGGTGTCTTGCCTGATGCTGGTACTGTCAAGAGATGTCCAATGGCGATCTGTAAGGTGCCTGAAAGTCTGAACTGAATAAAAGATCTCTCCAAAACATTTTCATGGAAAATGTTGCCAAGACGGGATCATGTATCACTCGCACGACAAAAAGTTATCAGATTGCACGTACAGCCATGCTTCTATCTCCACACGCCCTAACACTAAGACCAATTTTATCAGTGCGGTGACGGAAAAAGAATACAACTCACCGCCCCTTCTCTTCGCGTGGGTGTCGTAAGAAGCGAATAAGGGATATCGGAGCCGCTCTTCTGATGCTACGGTGCCTAACTCCCGCCTGGTTTGTTACCACCGTACGCATGGTGAAAACCCCGTTAAGTGCTTCTCGCGTGTTTCGGGGTCAACCAGCGTACAACCAGAGCTCGAGTGGAGATTGTCGCGACTGATTCAGTCCAGGGGAGGCATCCGTCGAACCGATGCCGGGAGGACTGCATCGACCCGCCGTCCAGGGAGAGCAGTAGAAACGGCTGTCCCGCTGGCCGCCCGTGGCACAGTATAGGGGCCCGAGCGTTCCTATCCAGTTCCTAACTAGAGTTCTGCAACATACGCGGACTCCACTCTAACCTCAACGCTGTCCACCACTATCTTGAAAGAGCACGCCCAGCATTGTTGACGGAGACACAAATACTTCTGCCTGCAGACACAGGCTACCTTAACTATCCCGGCTACGTGTTTAAAGAGTCCTTCAAAGCGAAAGCCGGTGTATGCCTGTATGTTCGGGCGAATGTTTGTTGTCGGCGTCTCCGCTGTTCCAAGCAGCGGAGACGCTCCTACTCCATGCTGGTGGTACACGTCGACTTTGGTCCCCAGGCCAAAGTCTACTTGTCCCTCTACAGATCCCATACTCGCGATGTTGAGACAACTCGACTCATCGAACACCTTAGTCGGGCAGCAGATGACGCGCAAGAACAATTTCCCAAAGCAGAATTGGTGTTTTTGGGGGATTTTAATGCTTACCACAATTTTAAGTTGTGGTTAAGTTCCTCGAAAACCAACCATGCAGGGCTCTGCTCACGCATGACTTGAAGCAACTGGTCGATCAGCCCACCAGGATTCCAGATATTTCAAGTCAAGCACCTTTATTACTGGACCTTCTGCTCACGACCCATCCACAGAGCTGTCAGGTTGTGGTAAGCGGTCTCTGGGCTCTTCGAATCACTGCCCGTTATCTACCAAAGCGCCACAGGCCAAGCCTGCGCGTCCAACGGTGGTACAACGTCGGATCTGTCACTATGGGTCGGCAGATTCGAACGGTATGCGTGACAACTTTGCGTCCGTCCCTTGGAAGCAGCGCTGCTTCAGTGACAAGAACCTATCGGCCAGCGCCGTTGTTATTCTGAGGAGATTGTAATAGTAATGCAATACTATATTCCTCATTCCAATCTCATCAGTAAGGACACACGTAACCTCTGGTTCAATCACCACTGTGCTGAAGCTGTTTCGCGTAAGCAAGCGGCATATCGTGCTTGGATCTGAGGCCGCGCTCTTAAGGATCCCGGGGTCGATTCACTAAAAGCAGCCTATAATTTTGCTTTCAAGACCTGTAAGAAGGATTACAGCGGATGCCCAGCGCGTTACACGTGTTGGTCACGAACTTATAACGCATCCTTCGGGCTCCCGTAGCTATTGGCGTTTGGCCAAGCCCGTGCAAAAGAACTTCTGCCAGCTCTCGCTGCCACCTCTGAGATGCCCTGACGGAACACTAGCTCATAAGCCACGGGAGAAAGGCGATTTACTGGCAAAACTCTTTGCGGCTAACTCCAGAATCGATATTTGCAATGCACTGCCACCATCATTACCTCATTGTGGCACAACGATGCCTGATATTAAAATCAGACAGCGTGAGGTTCGTGTCGAATTGCAATCACTCGACATCCGGAAAGCTGGTGGACCTGATGGCATCCCATTAGTAGTACCAAAAAAATGTGCAGCGGAGTTGTCTTCGGCTCTCACGCGCTTGTACCAATACTCGTATTCTTTGGGGCGTGTGCCGGAGACTTGGAGAGATGCCAACGTGCAACCGGTGCCCAAAAAAGGGGATCCCTCAGACCCGGTAAACTACCGGCCAATAGCAGTCACCCCAGTATTATATAAAGTCCTAGAAAAGGTTCTTAACAACCATCTGACCCACTACCTAGAGGATGAATCCTTGATTAATGATCTTCAATATGGTTTTAGACCCAAACTATCGACGGGTGATCTTCTAGCGTACTTGACTCATTTCTGGGGTGAGGCTATCGACAAGCGGGGCAAGTCGTTGGCTATCAGCCTTGACATTGCCAAGGCGTTCGTCAGGGTCTAGCACAAAAGCATTCTCTCCAAGCTTCCGGCATACGGTCTGCCGGCACAGTTCTGTTCTTGGGTAGCTCCTGCATGAACGTAGAATTCGTGTCCTTACGAATGGTAACAGTTCGCGGTTCATGTCAGTGAATGACGGCGTTCCTCAGGGCTCCGTCCTATCCCCCACTATCTTTCTGCTGCATATCAATGACTAAAATTCCTTTTGGGAATATTCATTGCGATAGTACAGTGCATGCGGGGTATCTCGGACAAGCAGCCGCTGGGCAGGCGGTAACCAAGGAGAAACGGGAGAATCTTGTCATTGAATTCAATCAGGCTTTGGACCATATTTCTGAATGGGGTACCAGGTTTGGTTGAGTTCAATGCTAATAAAACCCAGGTCTGCGCTTTCACGGCAAAAACGTTGCCATTCCTTTCATGTCTTGGAGACCTGAACTAGGTTTATTTCAAGGTTTTTTCGGCGTTTTTTCACGCCCGACCAATTTAACTGTGCTTGTTGTATAAGGAGCAGGGGCGGTCTTGCGTGGAAATTTGCTCGCAACTCTGGGATGACTCCACCAAGTACTTGTTCGATACCTTGGATGGGTTACAGCGGCGCTCGATCCGCATTATAGGCGATGAAGAGGTGACTAAACACCTAGAGCCTCTACAATTACGCCGTGACGTGGCGTCACTAAGCACGTTCTATCGTCTGTACCACGGCGAGTGTTCTGAGGAGTTATTCTCTCTTATCCCACCTTCCCCTTTCCTTCATTGGACCTCGCGCGCTGACCTACGTTGTCACGGACTAACTGTGGCCACAATTCCAACGCGTACAAAGAAATTTGTTGACTCATTTTTTTGTTGCACTATCCATAGATGGAATGCGCTGACCGCTCACGTATTCCCTCCCTCTTACAACCTGGGATTCTTGGTGAGGATGGCTGATGTGGCAGGTGAACTGCTGTATCAGCATGTTACAGCTGATACAGCAGTATCGCGTCTGGACTTCACCGTTACTTATATAACTCGAGATTTTTTTATGTGGATAATCCAAACCCTACTTATAAAGGTCCACTAAAATGACAAAGCCCTTCGGGAAAAGTTACGTGGAGCCCTTGCACTTTGCTTGGCTCGTCTTGTCGTGTTGGTGGGGGGCTCGGTTGCGTTGATATTGAATTCGAATTTTGAATTTGTATAAGTTATAGGGAAGGTGAATACGTGTATACATACTCAGTGATAGTGAAGAGGTAAGGTTAATTGGGATATCAAAAAAAAAATCAATGATACAAATTAGCAAATGGTGCATAGAAATAAGCTTGAGTTAACTTCAGTGACATATTTAACAAGTTTTCTAGATGTGATATTATAAATATCATAACAAAGGCTGAACAATACTGTATACTTAACAATTTAACCAACAGTTCTCACAAGAATTCTCTGTAGGTAGGAACATTACCACAAAATAACAAATGAATCACATTCTTAATAAAATAGGGGCTAATAATTAACGTTGTTAAAGTTCTCTCGATCATTAATATCGATTAATCGTGTATGTTCATTATGTATCTACATTACAAAAATCGAAAACGGAAACAAAACAATAATATCCTAATAGTTATCAATGGTATAAAATATCAAATTTGCTAAAATAAAAAAAATCTCTTCATTGTTTCACGTTTATTTACTTCTATCAAATAATACGATAAATTTCACTCCGGTAATAAGTTTGCGTCCACGGAGCACGTAGGACGCTCAGTTTCGTCTCTCCCATGCACCCAAAACGGGCCCCTCAGATTTCGCGCGATCTCGCAAATTAAGATGCCTACTGGATGCAAGATAATCATCGTAGAGAATTGATAAAAACTTTTTTAAATATATATAGGAAGACGCAATAAAATCTGTAAATTGAACCCGAAATATACATTGCAAAATATACACTGCACGGTAGCGCCCTCCAAATTCCGGTCGGTCAATGGTTGCACTATGAAATACGTTAAAAAGCATTCTGGTGATGAAATTGAGTCCACGCCAAATTTTTGCCCATGCATTCTATGCATGAAAAGACGTCTTTGCACCAAAAATGAGGCTAGGTTAATCTTGCGTCCGTATACCGGACGCATCAAGTCGGTCGGACGCAGGATCAATAGCAAAAATCGCCATATAAGACGCAACATGATCAGCAAGATGTATATATATATATACATCGTCGAGCCGAGCGTCACACGACTATATATATATATATGTGTGTTTGTGTGTGTCTGTATATATATATTCGTGTGACGCTCGGGACGCATTTCCGTTTCATCTTTTCCATAGGATCATTACAGTTACACCCCGTCCAAAAAAAAACACTTCAAAAACATAATTCCTCTTCTATTTAACAGAGGTAGTTCTAAGAAAATATAACAAAATTAATTTAACACAACTTCGGTTAAATTGAAACTGTTACCACAATAAAATGAAACCAAAGTTACATACAAAGAAAACAACCACAGCCAATTACGTAGATGTCAGTGACCCTTTATAACTCAATATTGGTATTTCCAGGAGGTATTACTCCGTTCTTTGTTATTGCCTTATCACACTGACAGCTTGGGAGCGTTTTCCAAGCGAAGCAGTTGCGCAGCGAACACGTTGAGGGTGCGAAGCGAAGCGAAGACGTCGCGCACACGCAACGTTTCATTTCGCTAGTGTCTTCCTGTGCGCGGCGTAGATACACTCAGTAACATAATGGATTCCAAGGAGAAAACACTGCTGTTAGCTTTATAATTTCGAAGACGGAAGAAACGTACACAAATACATCAGCGAATTTGGGAGATTCCATTATCAAACCGCTCGACTAAAAAAGGGCAACTACTATGTCATCATCATCGGCCTATTAATGTCCCCACTGCTGGGGCACAGGCCTTCCCTATGGATGGAATAGGGAGATTGGGCCATGACCACCCACCACGCGGGCCCAGTGCGGATTGGCGGGTGGTAACGACTGCGGATGCAGCCGGGACCGACGGCTTAACGTGCCTTCCGAAGCACGGAGGAACTCGAGATAGAAGATTTTTGGTCTCCCATCCAATGACCGACCTCTGTGAAAGTTGCTTAACTGCAACGATCGCAGCTGAACGCGCTAACCACCCGCGCCATCGAGCTCCTCTACTATGTGCTGTTTTGAAATAGCTTCAAAAATTATCCAAAACAATTTCGTTCCTACCTACGAATGGCAAGACCTACATTTTAAGAGTTGTTATACTTGTTATTCAAACTGATATAACATATAAAGATACATACTTAAGACTATCGCTGTCACTTGAAGAAAGAATTGTAAAGACTTGCGTATGAGACTGTACATTATTGGGGTCCCCGGTGCTGCTCCCAATCCGTCAGTATGATAAGCACGGACGGAAGTTAGGTAAAGGGTTCTATACCTAACTTCCGACCGTCTGTCTATTTTTAATTCCTCTTCGTCCTTGGCCAGTTTTTAACACGCTTTTATTAGGTCCACTTGTATGGTAATAACTATGTAATGAAATCTAAGAATCTGAATTACACGCACTTTTGGTTCTTGTATCATCAAGAAACTTGGCAATTATATGTAGATTAGATGACAATACAATATTATGGTACCATCGTGCTGGTCTGATGACGGGACTGGAAGGAAGCGCCCCACGCTTTTACAGTCAAATATTATAATTAAAAGCACATAATTTACACGTCAGCCCAGAAATAGAGACAACTTGAATGATCCATAAGTTATTTTTGGTTTTTACGTGCATTTATAAAAGCGTGATTTTCTAGTTTTTTTTTAACTATTTTTCCTTAGTACTCGTCTAGAAAAGGTAATTGTAACAGTGGACATTCCTTATTTGAGGAAAAGTAAGAAGAAAACATTTTTCAAAGTTCCATTCTACAAAAAAACTCCTGAAAAGTTAAAAATCAGGCTGATGTTTTTGTTCTAATTTTTCTGGTTGTTTTTTTCTATAATTTCACACCAATTAGCCTCGCCCCAAAGCACTGTAAGGCTTGTGTTATGGGATACTAAAGTAACGAAAAGAATACATACATATACTGTACATATATAAGTATATTTTATAGAAATACAAATTAACCATCCATGACTCTAGTACAAATGCTCGTGTTCATCACACAAACATCTGCCCCCACCGGGATTCGAACCCGGGAGGGACCTCTCGAGTCGACGACACCATGAAACCGCTGTACTAACCATTCGGCCACTGAGGTAGTCTTATTTAATGTTGTCGTTGTTAATTGTAATTTAAATAAAATAATCAATGCTTAAATCGTTGTGTTGTGTTTATGCTATACTTTATACAATATTATTCAGATAAAACAAATATAGGTATAACCCGTGAGTAACCCTCTCAAGTATACATTCTTTTAATAATTCTTAACCACAAATTGATAATCAAATACGAGCAATATGTAAACTTTTTCATCCGACCCAACTTACGTAACCTATATAAGTTCTATTTTTAAATTTGTTTCACGCCCTAGGGTGGGAATTGTTTTCCATCCCGCGCGCTCTTCGGATTAAATAAACATTCCTTTCAGAACCTATGAGAAATCAAAAATTTATTCTTGTTCCTTATTCAATACAAAGACTTTTAAGATGCCGCATTACAGTTTTTTCGCTTGAATTGGCCCAGTAAAATAACATTACTTTTTTATTAGTTGTTTCTGTGGGTGAGACAGATTCCAGTTCCAGAGCTTTAAGGGGTAGTAGGCGATTGGATTCGGACCAGAGCGGCAATGTTTTCTTCCGCGTCGTAGTTATTATTGTCGACTGGACTATACTTAATATCATAAACTCTCGGGCAAATCTGTGACGGTAACATCTGCATGCCCACATATAGCAAAGGATGAAGGAAATAACTACTCGCCTCTTCAAGAGATGGCGTTAGCGGCGCTGCGATCAATAAGTATGGAAGCCTACATCGCGCGAGGGAAATTCGGAGGCAAACACTTAATATATGCAATGCCCGACCAACGTCAGGCGTTTTTCCAGGTCCAGGTCCGAGTCTCAGAGGATGAAGGAAATAACTATCGCCTCTTCAAGAGATGGCGTTAGCGGCGCTGCGATCAATAAGTATGGAAGCCTACATCGCGCGAGGGAAATTCGGAGGCAAACACTTAATATATGCAATGCCCGACCAACGTCAGGCGTTTTTCCAGGTCCAGGTCCGAGTCTCAGAGACGTTGAGAGTCCTCTAGTTGAGCCGACCCCCCCAAGTTCGAGTGGTCTAGAGGCTCCAGACGGAAAGGAGACTCCCACCGTGGAGAGATGCCATCCGCCTGGAATACCTCTAGAGGCACTCGCCAATTCTCTGCTTGTGGTCCCCTTAGGATTTCGCCGTCCCCAAAGCCGGTAACGCTGTAAAAGTCATACGCGACCAAAATAATATGCTGTTGGTCACTCAAAAAAAAAGCGCAAGGGAAATTCGGAGGCAAACACTTAATATATTGGCAATGCCCGACCAACATCAGTCAAGATGCGGCCACCGAGCTACCATAACCCAGCTCGGAGGAAAAACTTCCCATTTGGTTTTCCTACACATCTATCGGCCCACCTAGTATTTTAAGTTTTGTTCTATATGGTTTTGACGGTCCCTAGCTAAAAATAATAATAATAATAATAAATTATTTATTTGTTTCAACATACAATTGGTACAATACACAAATTGAATGACAGTAAATAATTGAAACAAAAAGGTATGTGGCTCAGCATGTGACAGTCAAGTTTTGACTTGTCGCTGGTATTCTGCCACCACCTCACAATTATTATATTCTAAAAAACACATTACTAAGGACAATATCAGCAAGTCGAGACAATAATTTAGTTTTAATTACTACAACAATTAAACAGCATCATATAAATAAATGTTAAATGCAGCAAGCATCTTTTCGTGTGTTTTTAAAATACATTATTATTGCGCAAGCTAACTTAATTATATTTTTGCTACAGTCCGTTGAATCTTGTAGCACTAAATGTGCGGAATATGTCCGGAAGTGTAGATCTGGTGAGTTACACCCTATCAACTCAAGACCTAATTAATATTCTTTGTATGAAACTCCCTACTGCAACGCACAGTAACTGGAATCGTAAAGGCGCTGTCTCACGATCTGTGTAGTAGCGGGCGAGGCCGTGACGCGCAGAGTTTTAGCAACTCTGATGTTCTAGATTTAGCAGTCTCTATACATGATACGATTATACGAATAAGGATGCATTTAGTGATGGCATATTGAATTGATTCGATTCCGATTAGTAGGTATACGTTGCAATAGGGAGTTTGATACAAACAATACTGAACGGCTCAATTTGATACGGTGACGATCCCTTTCCGAGTTAATACTAGAAAAATCTCTTTACTATGAACTCTATTAGACTGCGCGTTATAAAAGATGACCTAATTAGGTACTTCAAAAATTATAAACGAAAATCCGGTCGATTTAGTCGAACAATCTGAAAGCTCTTATGGTTTCGTAGACGGCTGAAGGGAAATTTTCTATGTAGATTTATAGTGCCGATTTGTAATAAGCAGAGAGGTGGCGGATTTTCCGTTCGAATTAGAACGCCCATGAATTAAACTCCATCTTACAGAATATTCACAGTTAAATAACGCTAACTTTTGTTGGAGCTGTGTTTCTGTCGGTGATCAAGGTTTCAGTGCTCCACGGGGTAGGAGGTTGGATCAGGGTAGACAACGGTGCGAATGATATTTTTGAAGTGAAACTTCTTTATGCACGCTTTTGAGTAAGCTGGCGAATGCGTTACGCGTTACGAAAAGTGTGATCGGGCGAGGAGAACGGGAGTCGAGTGTGGGATATAAGCAATAAGAAACTGCGCGCGCACATTTTCTTTCTATCTTTCTCTTATAGCTAGTAAATGAAATATGTATATATTATGCACATCTGTATGTATGTATGTATATATATAACTAAAGAAGTTTCACTTCAGTAGTGTGGTCAGCACACTCGTTTTTTTGGTATCAGAAGCGTCTATAAACAATAGTGGCCGCTTGCCATCAGGCGAGCCACGAGCTTGTTATTTAATTTAATTTAATTATTAAAGCTTTACTTTTTATGTTAAAAGGGTTAACATAAAAGTAAAGCTTTAATCAGAAAAATATAAAAAGGTCCGGAGCATAAAATGAGGCCTTAATGAATACCACACAGGCAACAGTTTGATTCGTCTTAAACCGGGGTGTAAGGACGTGGCGCACTCGTAATGTAACGACGCAGGTCGAAGGGTAGTTACGTCATACCGAAGGCCGCTTCTATTTGCAGTAGTCCTTAATAGGAATCACGTGTTGGGGCCGCAATGTTGTTTGTCTTGGAACCTGGAAATTGGGAAAGGTCAGTGTCACAAAGCACGAACAAATACCGAAATTTTTGTTGACTAAAATATACCGTTTGTGTCAATGCATAAGTTAGTTAAAATCCTACCGATAAATATAAAAGTAAAAGGTTTTATGTTTGTTACTCGATCACGTAATAACGGCTGAACGGATTTGGATGAAATGTGACACACATATAGTTTTTTACCTGGATTGAGTCACAGTAGGTATTCTTTTTATTCCGGTAAAATATAAGTTTTCTGTGGGAATCACAAAAAATAACTACCTGTATCTCGGACGAAATCGTGGGCGTAATCTAGTTATATACCTACAGCAGCAGACGGGACTGGACCCGCACCCTTCGCTATCCGGGCGAATACACTGACCATTATGCTACTGAGGGGCCTGGTTTCAGTCCCGTCTACTGCCTGGTCCGCGTGTTTTTTTTTCTAGTAACATTTTCTTAAGTTCTAGACATCAAGCAGTTTAATGCTTAAAAAAATAGTTATATACGGTATAAATATAAAAAAAATACTATCTTTGAAACTGTGCTTATTTTCGTCTTCGAATATTAATTGCACCCTTACCTGTTTACGATGTGGAGTGGTGTTAAATTATTAATCAGTGAATCATTACACTAAAATATTGTTATCCAACAGTAATACGTCGAAATTCGTCGTGTTTATATTGCATAATTATTATCAAGTTCAAAAGTAATATTCAACTACCCTGCAATCACTGGTGTTTTTTGTTGGCAAAATCAACTGACGTGTGTCAAAATTGAATCTTACAGTGAACAATCGAGACAAAGTGTTGCCACATTCATTTGCACTGCCAAATTATTGAAAATATGAGTACTTGTGGAGGCTGTCATAAACCAACTTCCGGAAGTAATATTATAGTCCAGTCGGAATAGCCATAATTTGGACCGACTTCTATTCTAAGACACCAGCGCTTAGCCAATTTTTTCCTAGGTAGTATAGACCCCCACGAATATGCCCTCCATTTGTCCCCGCTAGAACCCGTGTTTTGTAGCCAGGAAAATTGTTTAAACAAAGAAAAACCGGTTTTTTTGAGTTTTTTTGCTTGTAAACGGGGATTTTGAAAATTTTTTTGAATCAAAGTTGTTCGTTAGCTTGCCCTCTACAAAATCAGTTCTATGAAAAAATAACGTGAGATTGTTAGTTTAGCAGTAAATTGCAATTATGTTGGTTTTACGTTTGCAACAATTCAACATGTTATAATAAACATTTTGATTTCTAAAGTAGTTTATCATGTGGGTAACGCCGCTCCCAAGAGAGTCATGTAAAATTTATCGACCTGTGTCGCAAACTTTAGCAACAATTCTCAATCTCCGAAAAAAAAGTACTTGCCTGTCCCGTCTTTCCCAGAAGGCGCACAGCGGGAAAAAAAATTCAGGTGATTCGATTCACCAAGAATTTTGAGGAATCGATCGAGTAGAAAAAAATCGTTAGTTAAAATGTTCGTTTTTGGACGATTTAATTTTTTTTTAAAAATTGACGTAGAATTTTTTTTTTTTTAAACTAATGTATTTTTCTCTCCTCAACTCGAATATACTATTCTGAATATTTATATATATAATATATATATAATACTAATATACCCTGAGAATTCCGATTATGACCGGAAGAAAAAAGGACGAAATTAATTTAATTAGAAATATAGAATACAACGCAGTCTTGTAATCGAATTTTAGTTAATAGTTTTGTAAATAATTTCTGTACATAAATAAACTGTTTTTTTTTTAATTTTCAATCGTATATTCGAGTTGAGGAGAAAAAAATACATTAGTTTAAAAAAAAAGATATTCTACGTCAATTTTTAAAAAAAAATTAAATCGGCCAAAAACGAACATTTTTACTAACGATTTTTTTCTACTCGATCGATTCCTCAAAATTCTTGGTGAATCGTATCACCTGAATTTTTTTCCCCGCTGTGCGCCTTCTGGGAAAGACGGGACAGGCAAGTACTTTTTTTTCGGAGATTGAGAATTGTTGCTAAAGTTTGCGACACAGGTCGATAAATTTTACATGACTCTCTTGGGAGTGGCGGTACCCACATGATAAACTACTTTAGAAATCAAAATGTTTATTATAACATGTTGAATTGTTGCAAACGTAAAACCGACATAATTGCAATTTACTGCTAAACTAACAATCTCACGTTATTTTTTCATAGAACTGATTTTGTAGAGGGCAAGCTAATGAACAACTTTGATTCAAAAAAATTTTCAAAATCCCCGTTTACAAGCAAAAAAACTCAAAAAACCGGTTTTTCTTTGTTTAAACAATTTTCCTGGCTACAAAACACGGGTTCTAGCGGGGACAAATGGAGGGCATATTCGTGGGGGTCTATACTATCTAGGAAAAAATTGGCTAAGCGCTGGTGTCTTAGAATAGGTCTCATGTTTATTCCGACTGGACTATTATATCGTGCTCTAAATGTCCGAAAGGTTATCATCATATATGCGTAGGCATTAACTTAAAAAAATCCTTAAAAAACTCCCAAAGGAGACCAAAAATGCTTGGAAGTGTCCTGAATGTAAGAAAGGTCAACCCAAAATTGGGGATAACCCTGACACTTCGGTGCGTGGGTTTAGAGTCGATATTACTTCCAATGAGTCTGGGGAAGGCAATAATGAGTGGATTGCACAAATGATTCAAGCAAATCAGGGATACTCTTGCGACGGAACTTCTTAGAATTGTACGCAATACACTGCAGTTAGAATTAAAAGATTCGCGTGACGAAATTAGTGGTAAGGTAAGGTATTCACCTTTTGTAATATTAGAACTCCAATGTGCCTATTGTCACCAATTTGTGTCTTATTAGTTTAAAAATATTGTATTTTGTAACTAGCTTAAAGTCAATAAACGTGTGTTATTATTATTACAACAAGATCAACCCGCAAGCGCCTCTCTTCCAATGTAGACCTTTGCGTCTCTCTTCCTAGGTTTTTCGACGAAGTTAATATGGCAGTTTGGTTGCTTTTCTCTGGAAATTTTCATGGCGATTAATATTCTTTTAAAAAAATGGACTCCAGACTTGGAATCTGTACTCCAACGGAGACCTTTCTATATGTTTTATATATTTAAATGAAAATTCCCACGACTTTTACACTTTCCAAAAAAACCTAATTTGTTTTCGCCATAATTGTTTGTTGGGTGTGTTTGTAACTTTGTAACAAGAAGACGCCTAGCGACTGAGGCTATTTTGACTTAGTTCGGTAACTTTGTTCTTGGCGAAGTTACTGTTACTTAGTTGAGTGTTTAGCTAAGCTTCAAGAGCACAAAGCTCAAGTGCTGGATCAAATACATGTTATGCTTTTGTAGTGTAGATATTATTTGAGAACTTGCATGATAAGTACACACGAGTACCTACATACTTAAACGCGTAAAAGATCGTAGAATATTTGATTTAGTTTGTAAGTAATAATCTTAGCATTTCTAGCGCATATTATGGTACTATTGAAACAGCTTTTCGGACACGCTTTTGACATAGGGTCCCGCAAATGTCAAATCCTGAAGTTTAAACGAATTACAACCGGAGTCCCCCCCCCCCCCCCACTCATTAATGAACGAGGAATAAGTATTTGTTTCTTAGGTTTTAACGCACATCACTCATTAAATAAAACAAGTTTTAACGGTACAGATGCACTAATTTATTTATTTATGACGTTTCGCATCCTTTACAGGCTTTTTTCGAAGGTAGCTCGGCAAAGTAAATAAAATCGTAATTCTGACGACGCAGACTGAAACTGATGAGAAACGTCATAAATAAATAAATAAATCAGTGCATCTATACCGCTGAAACTTGTTTTAGTTAATAAAACTAGTTTTAACGGGTTATTGCACGAAATTTATTTATTTATTGACGTTTCGCAGCCTTTTCAGGTCTGCATCGTCAGAATAATGACGCTCTGCAAAACATCGAGCTGCATGGCGACGCATCGCGTTTGCATCAGTGCCACAGAATTCGACCGAGACATGACAACGACTACTCTGTGAAGAGTGCACGACTATGAAGAAGAGATGACATGACGTCAGAATAATGACGGTTCAGATCTGAAAAAGATGCGAAACTTCAATAAATAAATAATGTTCGCGCATTAAACCTTTAAAACTAGTTTTATTTAACGAGGAATAAGCTTAGACTAGTTACGCCGTGTTTTGTTCATATAACTTAAGTACCATTTGTCATTGTATGAACAGAGATAAAACATGGATTAACTAATCAAAGCTTATACTTTGCTTTGACGACCTCCGTGGCCGAGTGGTTTGTACGCCGGGTTTCATGGTGTCGCCGACTCGAGAGGTCCCGGGTTCGAATCCCGGCGGGGGCAGATGTTTGTGTGATGAATATGAGCATTTGTACTCCAGTCATGGATGTTTAATATGTATATCAATGAAAATATACTTACATATGTACTGTATATGTATTCTATCCGTTACCCTAGTATCCCATAACACAAGCTTTACAGTGCTTACTTTGGGGCTAAGCTAATTGGTGTGAGTGTTTGAAATATTTATTTATTATACTTCGTTTTTTAATAAGGGGGCCCATGTAATGCTGCGTTTCCACCTAGTGCTCAGAACAATTCCAAGCAAGCAAACATTAGTTCGTTCGGTATATTGAATGCTCAGTACATGGTTGCGTGGTTTCCAATGATAATTGAGCAAGAGAGTATTCGTTCACTGAGTCCGTCCAATCAAACATTACTTCACGAAACGCATTCGTTCGCTCATCTAGATGTTTCCTTTTACCGAACGGACAAATGTTTGCTTATTTGTTTCTTAGGTTTTTACACACATCACTCATTAAATAAAACTAGTTTCAACGGTGTAGATGCACTAATTAATTTATTTATCACGTTTCGCATCCTCTTCAGGCTTTTTTCGAAGGTAGCTCGGCAAAGTAAATAAAATCGTAATTCTGACGACGCAGACTGAAACTGATGAGGTACGTCATAAATAAATCAGTGCATCTTTACCGTTGAAACTTGTTTTATTACATGTTTGCTTGTTCAGGGGGCCATTCGCCTAACGGAAATGCTTTGGAAAACGCTATCGCATTCGATTTTATTTTGTTATTTCTGACCGCCGAAGGTTTTCAAATACCTCACGCTCATTTTCTTTAATATTGTTATTATCAATGCAAAAGAAAAAAAAAGAGCGCGAGGCATTTGAAAACCTCAGGCGGCTAGAAATAACATAATGAAATCGTAAGCGTTAGCGTTTTCCAAAGCATTTCCTTTAGGCGAATGGCCCCCAGAACTGCTTTGAGCGCAAATGAAAACGCCACACTATGTGCCAATAGAGTAAGTTGATGTACCTTGTATATAAGAAGTACAAAAATGGTGTCTGAAAACATAAAAGACTACTTAGTCAAATATAATGGTTTGACCTTTTTAAACCTTTATTATGATTCCAGAGCTCAACTAGATAATCCAGTCACATACTGAAACGGCGCATGAGTTTGCGATGCATGAAGATAAATCTTGCCAAAGGCTATGCCACTTATCATCTCTTGAAGGGATACGACTTGGTCCGAAACCCAAACGTCATAAAAACACTCTTGTTACACGCGCTTTATGCTTATTCCTGGTGTTTTATTTCAGTTGTTCCAGAAGTTATGGCAACATTTGGTTGAATAATGCGCGAACTGAGTCTCTGTGTGTGGAACAAATGAATTATATCCAGTTAATAAAGTCGGAGCGTAATCAGCAAAACGATGAAACGTCGGGCTGTTTCTAACATTTGTTTTCAAGAATGAATGACGCAGGGAGCTTTTTTACGCTTTCGCACCCTAATAGTGCGGTCACTCTTCCGTTGTAGGTACAACGGAACTCAATTACTAAATTCCAGTGTCCGTTAGTCTGTCAGTCAGCAAGGGGTAATATTTTGGTGAAGCGCTTAATGACGCAGTTTTTAGCGTGTTCCATAATACTATCATGTTTTAAAAAAGTCTTCTTTCGCGTCTTGTTAGTGGTAGCTGTTTCGTAGCGTTCATATATTAGTACCTATAGACATGCGGTATGTTATTTTTATAAGTAGTTACAATTCGGGAATACGTAGTCTATTTCTATCTACTTTCAAGCTAGTATAAAGAAAATTTACATTGATAGCGTTTTAAACACCTTATGAGCGGTAGTCCAGCAGCAAAAGTGAAGTAACTTGCGCCGTAAGCAATATTTAGTGATCATTCAAATTAGACCCTAACCCTATGCAAATTGAACTTAATCAAATATAGGACGACAGTTCAATTATACTATAGCTGCAGGTACAAGCTTATTTCATTAAAATTTGGGTCAATATGTCACCGGCCAACAACATTATTATTGTTGTGTAAATGGATCGCGGTAATCCTATAGGGTTGACAATGATTAAAATTCCTTTGTCGCCTGTTGGGACGGCGAATTATATTGTAGTGTACATATTACCTATTATTTAGGTATTTATTGAACATGTTTAGGTTTATTCAGTAACTAGCGGCCGGCGGCGACTTCGTTAACTTTTGAACCCACGTTTTAAAGGGGGTGAGTTTTGTAAAATCCTTTCTTAGTTCGCCTATACATGTGTGCCAAATTTCAGCGCTATCCAATCAGTGGTTTAAGCTGTGCTTGTAAAGAGAGGGACTTAATAAACAAGTCAAGCATAACCAATGTTACGTTAAAAGGGGAGCAAAGTTTTCAGAGTTCATAATATATATGTTTGCATATATGTATTATGCGTTTCTTTATTCCACCATATTTAAGTGCGCAATACTAAATTTTTGTTAGAAATCAAAATCGCCAAAGTTGGTGGCGTGGCACACGTCACGCATGCCGCGTGCGCTCTGCACGCAAGCCGCATTGTGATTGGTCACGTCAATGTGACGTCACGGTCGCATGAGAGTTGTTTAGTGAAATGATTTATCGCCGTTCATTGACGGGGCTCGGGGGCTTGTCACATATAATTATGTAGTATTGCTGCATAAGCTTGACACAAGCAGATACCCTTATATGCAGTCTCTTATTAGTTCGTTTAAAAAGAACCTTCAAAAGTATCATTTCTTTCTTCAACTCAATAATAGTAGTAATGTGTAACTTACCACCTGGTTTGTATCGGCACAATTGTGGCTGTAACAAAATTAGCTCTTGCGTCAATGGATATTGTTGGACACCTCCGAATATACTTTTTTACACATAATGCACGTTCTCCATTTTCTTGTCTCTCAAACCACAAACATAGTTTTAAACGTGGCATAATGGCGTACCATCGTGCGTGGCAAAATTGGGAATGAAAACGCGTTTCGTAAACGTGGCATTACAATAGACATTATATTTCACTAATTTGTCAGTGTCACTGTCAGGCTGGCCGCTGGGGTTGCGTTCTGTTCCTACACTCCGGGCTCGGCTCTCGCTGTGTGGGCGCGTGGGTAACACTTGCGGCCTTATTGCATTACGAATTTAATTAAACTATATTTATTTATTTAACTCAGTTTATGTATTCTATTATAACTATATATATTTTAATATTAAACTATAAATAATATATTAAACTATATATATTTTATTTTATACTCTAGCAATCTCGTACAGGCCCTGCCAGAATACCAGCGCTGTTACGGTGGGAATATTCCCGTCCCATTGTAACAGCATTAAGCTGAGGTAGGGTCCTAATTGGCCTTTCTTCTTTTTGTATATTGTTGTTGTCTGTTTGTTTTTATTTTTATCGGTGTAATAATAATTTCTTATTGTTATATACTTGTGTGTTAAGGCCAATAAATGATTTTTCTTTCTTTCTTTCTTTCTTATTAGAGGGTTCAGTGTAGTGAGTAAGTAGGTATACATAAGAGTCATTGACCTAAGCACGACGAGGCAACACGATCAACCACTTGGGAGTTGGGACTCCCCCCTTTCGTAACATAAGCGGTGTTTATTCTATTCTCCCGCATAAATTCAACATCACTGTAAAATTACCTGTGAAGTTTAAACTCGATCCCTTTAAGTTTCCCCGAGGAATAGCTAATAAAATAATTATTGTGACATAAGCTAAACTAAAAAATACTTTATTGTTTAAACTTAAATCAAGACAGTGGCAACCACAGCAATCACGCAGTCCCGAAATTCGCCACGGAATTGAAAAATAAGTTAGTTGGAAAAAATCGTATAAGGTTGAGGTTACACTTTGAGTACGCGAGTAAATTTACTTCTCAACGGAATCCGCCGTATTATTTATAATAAGAAAACGAATTTCAAATTACACCGGTGAATTCTGAGGGGGTAAGTGAGTTTGTTCTTCTGACTAGCACTGCTAAGCGCTAGTGCTTAGCTTAAAAACAAGATAGGCTTTTAAAGTCACCTAGGCGCAATGCTTGTAGTGAAGTCAACTACAATGACATTCATTACTAGGTCAGCAAATCAACTCAACTCAATCAGTATAATGACCTAATAAGCTTTTCAATTAATAAACTTTTTAAATCATCAAAATCGATTCATTCGTTGCGATTTTATAACTAACTTTATGGTAGCCAATATTCACCGGCGGCCGAAGCACGTTTCGTTTCGTTTCGTCACAGAGTTCGATTGTGGTTCACTCCGGTCAAACTTCAGTAGCGTCTCTACGCACGTTCGCGTCCGAGTGCTAGAGCTCTGTGACGTCAAGCCATCACGCGGCAAGCCGAAAATTCGTTTAGTAATTTGGTCATAACTTATTTGTCGAAGAGCAAAAATTTAACCACTATATTTTATGGAATCTTTAGCTCTATAAATCTGCGTTCTCAACTAAAATCGTTACGGATCCTCATTGTATGCCATTCCTCTGTACAATAGGATTATAGCATGTAGCTTAATTATTATCACTAGGTGCTAATAGAGGATTATTTGATCCGCCTTAAAAATGCAAACCACATCAGTCTTCTTTCTTTTCAAGCGAACGCTTACGGCAAACTTAATAGTTTAAAAATACAGAATAATATACAATTTTAAATAATACCTGATTAATTGGAATTGACGAACTTGATACACTAAAAATTATTTAAAATCTTTTTATTTATTGTTATAATAAGTAAATAAAAAAATTGTTAATGTACTCTCTAAATTAGTCTTAGCTTTCGCTCGAAGCGAAAGATGGTCAGTTTTCTACGGCACCAGAAGCAAAATGGGGTTATCTTCGCCTCGCTCAATGCATTCAATATGCAAAGCTTTCAGCAGCATAGGCGAAGCAAAACGAGTCCCGTATCGCCCAGTGTAGCTCGTACTTTAGACGACCTCTTACTCAGAACGTTCTCCTTTCTTAACTGAAACAAATAGCTTTTTCGTTTGAAGACGCCTACGTAAAAACGTCACAATCAACTTCAATTTATGTGCGTATGGGCACACGTATTAAATTTCGGCGGCGGAAAAAACATTTGCCTGCGAGTGAACCTCTAATATCGGTGGAGCTTTTATGGTACCGTAAAACGGATTTATGCATCCCACATCCGACTCGTGAGCAAATGTAAATTAGAAGAGGGTACAATGATAATCCGTTATAGCTACGAGGAGGTTCTATATACAAAGACAGCTGCAAGATTGTAGCATCTCGGTACGCCCACAGAATTTACGAAGCGATTGCAGTTGCTAGTGACAGAAACACATTTGGGAGAACAACACAGAATCTGTCAATTGAGATTTTATAAATAGGCAATGGGCTGGGCTGGCAACATCACATTAAGTACGTATGTATTTTTTTCGGTCAACATGTAAGACTAAATTAAATACCAAATGGTGTGGACATAAGCAACTAAATTATTGTCGCATATTTAAAATTTCGGTTTTTGGCCATGAATGATGGTTTTATGTCAACTCAGAAGTCATGGCACCTTCAGATTTCATACTTATAAGCGTTAACAGTGAAAAAATAATGATGAAGGGTCTATGTACGCACAACACTTAACTTATTAGTGGAAGAATGTGTTAGGGCACTTAACACTCGACTTCAATGATAAAATACAGAATCATGTTACTAAAATTGATACATCAATTTTTTGACAAAATTTTAGAATGGTTATCTACGGCACGATATCAATAGATCAGAAAGATAACATCAAAGATCAACTAAAATTTTTAGAAGTGAGAATATCGATATTTTTGCGAAGAAATTATAAAAAAAAATTTCATTTCAATAAACACGTTCATACATAATTGTTTTATTATTTACACAGCAAACATGTTTGTTAATGAAGGTGTAATGTACAGTCTTTTTATATAAATTACTCCCATAAATATAATATTTTTCATAACTACATTACATACGACGATAAATACATAAGTACCTATATCTTTTGAAAGTCTTAGCATTATAACTCTTACACTTACATTTCTACAACTAATATCTTTGAACACAAATTTTCTCGTTTTTTTGTTTTTGTATCATATCACCTTTATCCACTCATGTCTTCAATTGTTTTATTTACATTATTGATCTTATATGAAAAATGGTACCTAGGAAAGGCCGGAATAATACCATATACCAGTCAAGCATTCGGCGAAACCGAAAAACATTAAATCTATAGAAAATATAACTAGAAAAAAATTCACGCGGATCTGGCAGCAGACGGGACTCGAACCCGCACCCTTCGCTATCCGGGCGAATGCACTGACCAATTATGCTACCGCGGCCCCGATGGCCGCGTCGAAATTCTTCTAGCCGTTCTTGAGCTGCAAGGCAGCGCCATCTCTTCGCATTGTAGGTAACCCCCAATTTACATTAAATTTATTACAGCATTAACATGCTTAAAAAAAATATCACATTAAATCTGTTTTAAAATAAACTATCAAAGAACTTGAAGAATACTCATTTTAAACAAGGATGTACTTGTAAGTATTGAGTATATCTAGCTGATGATCAGGCCTCGCAAGAGGTGTATGAAATATGTTTTGATGTAATATTCTTCATCCGTGTGTTGGCTAGTGTTGGTATTATTAGACGCGTTGTTGGGTCACAGCAGAATGCGTATCTGATTGCACTAAAAGCGTTACGTAGTGCGTCTTCAACTGAGCTCAACTGATCTTGCACAATGTGAATATCTTATGTGTAAGTATAAATTACATTTGCTGCTGAAAGTTGTGGAAAAAATATTAAGTAAAATATCTCGTCCGCTTGAGACCTTACAGAAGGCGGCATTCAAGTAACGCCTTTACTGCAATGTGTTATACCTGTAACGAATACCTACAGTCGACAAAGAAGTGTATAGGTATTTTGATCAAACCGAACAGATTAATCTGATATTAAAAGAATGACAAACAAGTGCAGCCAAATAACATTACCTAATAACCTATACCAGTTTGTCTGCAGTGATGATATGGTCGTAAGAGTTTCTTAGACTAATAGCCATAAGTGCGTTGCTATCATCTTTATTTATTGTTAAAATAAAAGGAAAAACCAACGCTTAAAAATCTTTGTGCCGAAACCTTCTCACATTATAGACGTGTGAACGCTCCCGTGGTTGGCCTCCATAATTTCATATAGATAGTTGAAGCGTCCAGTCCCGGGCTAATTTCCGCGCGCCCGGTCTGTTCGGCTTGTTTACCCGGGTGGATAATGCGTCAGCCCTCGCCACTCGTCTGGGTGGCAGGCACCTATATGTGGACTGATATCATGACTGGTCTGATGTTTTGTTTAACCCACAGGCAGAGAATGGACTGACAATTCCTTAGCTACGTGTATAGCTTCGTCTCCACTTAGCTATCGAGCAAACATATTGTTCTCAGCAAATGTATGTTCTGAACAAAATGCTTGCTCAAAACAACTAGTAGGTACCCGTTTTCACGATCAAACGTTCTGAACAAAAGCTTGTACGGTCGCACAGGTCAAAGTTATTAATGAATGAACGAGCGAGCATTCGCTCGCTGAGATCAGGCGACCGTTGTTGAACAAACACGTTTGATCGCTCTAATGTTTCCATGTGCCAAACGAACAAATGTTTGCTCGCTCAGAACTGTTCTGAGCACTAAGTGGAAACGCCATATTAGATAAATAGAGTATTTGACAGTATTAAAAATAAAGTGCTAATTGTTAGCATCTGTGTTTAGAATGAATATTGGCAGGGGTTTTTACTATTTTTACAAAAAAAAATCATAATTTTACTAAAAACCCACGAAAAAGTCAATCGTTTTCTTATCTATTGTCACGTGACCCAAACGTCACGCTTGGGATTGGTGGAGCCTAAAATGACGTCACACGCAAGTAAACTTCCGGTTAATGTGACATTACATTGTATCGTTTGACGTTTTAATAACAGTCGTGTGACGTCACACACTAGTAAGACGCCATATTTTCCAGAAAAACGTTTTCGCGGGAACTTGAAAATGGAGTTTTTGATTTGGTTATTTTTACTGAAATACACAACAGAATGATGTATATCCTTTTTACGGACTCCATAAACATTAGTCAATCACGTGAGATCGTTTTCTAAAACTTGTCATATACCCTATTCGAACGCGAACTATTGCTCGTTCGATCGCTTCATCTCTTTAACACTTCTCTGCGCGTTGTTGGTCGCCCGATATAGCTCTCTCTCTTTTTAGAGAGTAATCAAAATCATGCCATATATTGATGGTTAGACCGTTGGTCTCCATTCCACATGAGGCAAGTTTTCTGAATTCGTAAAGTTTTTCTTGTGAATATGAAATATTCACCATTTGTCATCGGAGCTGTTGATAAATTCTAGGGCCTTCCAAGGCCAACAGTGGTGCCATTGAAGTACATGAAAATATTACATTGTGTAGTTCTTTATTTGAAGCAACATATCGGTGTCAACATAGTGCCTCTAGTTTGGCTAACTTATTATGCTTTTACTTGGTGTTACTGACTAACATTATTCAGAAAAGTTACTCAGCAGATAAAATTAATTTGTTTGGCGGTTGTATCCCATAGGAATTTGCTGTGGAGTTTCACTTTGTGTACTAATTAAGTAACATTTTACTGACGGTCGTAGCTCATGGTAAATTAAAAAAGGGCCTATAAACTCTGACGGATGAACTAAAAATATCCCGAATATATTACCGACCTGGTCATTTATAAAGCTAAGTTGTTACGAGAAATTAAACAATAAATAATTATTATACTCGCGTTAATTAGTTATTTATTAGTCAATAATTATAGTATCTTATTAATATTAGTACATACATTAAAGATACATAGACTAATATGTTTATTTAAACAGCCATGTGACTCGGGTATAAATGATCGTATTCACAATATAAACATTTGTCCTTACCGGGATATGTATGAACCCAGGACCTCATAGTAGGACACTTCGAAATTGGTGTAAGTACATACCGCTTTACCACAGTGCTCATCGAATAGTAAAATAATCATAATCAATAAATAATCAATTGCCGCAAATATAAAATACTAGCTGACCCAGCGAACTTCGTACCGCCTTCAAAATAGAAGTTCGTGGTACAAGGGTGAAAAATTCGGGCAGGTAGAATAATTTTATAATGCCATATCATGAATAAAAAAAACATTTTAAAAATGCCAATAAAATTTGAGTGGGTTTCCCTTATCATTTAGAGGTATGAACAACAGTTTACGTCCTAATGTCTGACCTACTGAATATAAACAATTTTTTTTATAATAATCGGTCAAGCAGGTTCGGAGGAGTTCTAGTATTTCTTTCTGTTTAATATGGTTTTATACTTAACCTTATTTTTTTATATAATTGATTTATGTTTAAGTTACGCTAATTCAGAAAGTACTTACATAAAACATAAAAATAAAGATACAGAAGAAAATACTTCAAAAGATGCTCTTTATCGATTATGTCGATAAAATGTAATACTCTTTCATAAGAAATATCGAAATAAAATTCAATCTAGTTCGATTATGGAGACACGTAGCGTAGGTAGGTATCCCCAAAGGACCGCGAAAACGAGTTCGTGAAGCCGCTAACAGCAACGAATTTCCTCTGAAAATATGGATTCATAAACGCGGAATATTCTCGGATAAAGTTTATTCCGTTTAACATAAAGTGTAGGCCTAGTTTAAGATTTATGGAACCGGCACTAACCTTATACTCCGCGGGCCGTATGTCTCGGACAACCCCGCGAGGAAACGACGATTCGATTTATCTTCCTAGCAATGGCCTCCTATTTCGTTAAGAACGGTCGTTTGTAGGTCTTTTTTACAATACCACAGATAATTTACAATACACAAATACATATGGTGCAAAAATTTTCGAAAACGCAACTTAGTTTTTTAATAGTTATTTATGCATGCAACTGTTGTCATTGCACAACATTTTACTGTTAAGGGGTAAAAAAACACGAATGTGGTTTTATCACACGAGTCGAAGCCGAATATGATAATAATATAAAAGCCTAGTATGATTTGAATTGAAAGTACATGAGTGTTTTAATACCTAATAATGAAATCTCGCAGTACATGTATAAACTCGCCTCGAATTACTAATCAAAGTGTAAACGGGGCCTTAAGTTCTAACTTTTAAATAAACCGGGCATTAGACACTGAAATAATGCACGGTGCGATTGCGAAAAAATCGCGCGCGACAATGGCGGGCGAAGATTACCGAATCTAGCCTAGGCTGTATTTGGTAATTCGACTAGCACTTATTACAAGCTTTTATTTAACTTGCTATGTATGTTTGTTACGGTCAAATCTTACAACTCAATTTTAAAGCACTTGCCCTCAACCGATTAAGCTGAAATTTGGTATGCTCGTTCAGTTTGGATGACAATGCATGATTAACAATGTGACGTCATTCTAAATCCAATATGGCGGCATACCCAAAATGGCGGACCAATCATTTTTAATGCTTTCCTACAATATGGGTATCAAATTAAAGGGCTTGCTGAGAGTAACTCGAAAAAAATGTGACGTCACTCTCAATCCAAAATGGCGGACTTCTAAAATTTGAAAATCTATTTAGAAACAGATATCTTTAACTAATTTAGTTGAAAATTTTTTTTTTCTTTTTAGCGCATTTGAATAAAAGCTTTGTTTTTAAAAAGGTTTTTTTACCTTAATTATTTTATTTCTATGATGTTTTTATACATACGTCATACACGCTTCTAATTTGTCAATACGAAAGTCAGGTAAATGCCCGATTTGCATTCAGTCGAGCACGCTCTCTCGCCGCGGCTCAACTTCGCTTCGCTACAACGTGTAAATATTTTACGTTTTTCCAACCAAAGAACCCTAATGTGTGTTTTTAGATACTACACAAATTAAACGGGAACTATTAGAGACAAGAAAAACGTGTGCAATATGAATTGAAAGTAGAGTTTTATTAAAGAAATTAATGTAAAAATATTTCGTGATTAATAACCTAAAAACCGACCTAATGAAATTAGACCGCCCTAGGCCAGAAGCTGGGTACGCCCATGTAGAGGTGGTATTTGTTTCATCAAGTAATAAGAATGTGCCTGTCTGATAAATACGCTTTGCGCGGAAGGGATCGAAAAAGCGAAGAAGTGTTATTTATTCGCTAACAGCGTAGGTTCGATTCCCGTCAGAAACCTGGACCGAGCGGATATTTTTCTAGTAAAATTAATTTTCCAGTCTCATGAAGGAATACTGTCGGTCATCCGTCTACCGAACAAAAACAACGAATTTATCCGTGCTGGCTGATGAAGGATGAAAAGACTGAATACGCTGAACGTGCTAACCTCTGCACCATCACTTTATGTCATCATAACCATATCCACTTCAGGAGGAGCTCGATGGCTCAAGAGGTTAGCGCATTCGGCGTTGATCGTTGAAGTTAATCAACTTTCGCACTGGTCGGTCATTGGATGGGTGACCAAAAATTTACTATCTCGAGCTCCTCCGTGCTTCGGAAGGCAAGTTAAGCCGTTAGTCCCAGCTGCATCTGCAGTCGTTAGCACCCACCAATCCGCAATGGGCCCGCGTGGTGGGTCATGGCCCAATCTCCCTATTCCATCCTCAGGGGATGCCTGTACCCCAGCAGTGTGGACAATAATAGGCTGATGATGCTGAACCCTATCCAATCCAAGTCATCGAATTCCAGTTATGTTGTGTTCCAGTGGTAAATACGCGCAATCGAGCCCAGTTTAGTTCAGCCAAAGTTAAACAACTAGATATTGTTTTCAGTCTCAGTACCCCTAGCACGAACCATTATCGAATTCGAATAGTTTGCAAACCGAAATGTCAATGTCAAATTTTGTATGGAAACTTGAACAGCAGCGGTACAAAGTACATAACGAGAACTAAAGATCAGTACACATTTGACAATGACATTTCGGACTTGCAAACGATACGAATTCGATATATGGTTCGTGCTAGGGGTACTACTGCTTAGTTCGAATCAACAGGCCGTGATTAGCCGGCGCCATGTTTAGCTGTCACTCATATAGGTCACTTAGCCAGCGATTTGTGAAATCTTATTACTATAAGTATTCACATTTTTAATATTAATAATAAAAATATGAATGAATATTTTAATGATAAAATCAGTAATTATTAATGTACATTTACAAATAATTGATAATTTTTATGTTATTGGAATAATTTTATTATTTATAACAAATATTTTTTATTTTTTGAAATTATTATTATTTCTTATAATTAAATCAGATATTGATAATATAATCTAAATAAAAATCCGATTATCGCAATCAAAAATAAACGTATGAAACATCTCCATCATCCAATTATAATTTTAGTGTTAGTGTTGTTCATTGTGAAAACGCATCCTCTCTTTTAATAACCAATTGCGTGCCCGACGGGGTCCATAATGCTCATATCTTTATATATATAATTCTTCTGTGAGTGTGTATGTCACTGAACTTCTCTTAAACGACTGGACCGATTTTGATGAAATTTTTTGTGTGTGTTCAAGGGGATCTGAGAATGGTTTAGATTCACAATTTTGTCCGCTGGACAACCCCTATTTTTGTAGGGCGGTACGAAGTTCGCTGGGTCAGCTAGTATTTATATAAGTACCTACCACCCACTGTACACATTATGGTTGCAATAAAAGATTTGAGTTTGAGTTATAATTTTTATTATTTTAAAGCTTGATGTTTATATCTAAAGAAAATATAACTAGAAAAATTCCACGCGGACCAGGCAGCAGACGGGACTCGAACCCGCACCCTTCGCAATCCGGGCGAATGCACTGATGCTGCCTTGCAGCTTAAGAATGGCTAGAAGAATTTCGACGCCATCCGTGAGGGCCGCGGTAGAATAATTGGTCAGTGCATTCGCCCGGATTGCGAAGGGTGCGGGTTCGAGTCCCGTCTGCTGCCTGGTCCACGTGGAATTTTTTCTAGTTATATTTTCTTTAGATTTCATTTTGAGTTTAATAAATAAATACAAATTTTTAAAGCGATTCAAAAACTTCACAGGGTTTATCAAGATTATGACAAGACAAAGGAATTGTGTTGGAATAGACTTTTTTAATGTACCTTGTACTGAGAAGAAGCGGCAAGAATTGCTAAGGGTTAACTGAGCTACTTTGAACCCTGATACATATGCCATGGACCCGCACCCGGACTTGAGTCATATTAGACTTAATCCTCATATTTTTCTCATCAACATAATTACAAAGCTTACTAGATCATTATAATTATGTCTAGTCAGCTTTTTAATTAATATATTTTTTTAATCATGATTTTATAACTAATTTTATGATAGTCAATATTCACTGGCAGCCGAAACGTGTAACGTCACAGAGCTCGATCGTGGTTCACTCCAGTCGAACTTGAGTAGCGTCTCTACTCACGCTCGCGCCCGAGCACTAGAGCTCTGTGACGTCACAATCACCACGCGACCAGCCGAAAATTCGTTTAGTAATTTAGTCATAACTTCGTAAATTTTTGTTGTAGAATAAAAATTTTACCACTGCATTTTAAATAAAACAGGTTTCAACGGGTTAGATGTACTAATTTTATTTATTTTAAAACATTAAAACTTGTTTTATTTTATGAGTGATGTGCTTGAAAACCTTAGAAACAAATACACTGTATTTTAGGAAATCCTTAACTCTATAAATCTGCATTCTGAACTCAAATCTTAACGGATCCTCAATGTAGAAGTCTACCAAACCAGTAAAAATTTAGAAAGTGCTCCACGAGTAAACAATTTTTGGAAACCTTTCATGATAAAACTGTGGCGCTCTTCCATTAAGACACATAACTTTTTTTTATTGTTTGCTACAGTATTGTACATCACCGAAGAACTTTCGACAGTCTGTTCTGACAAAGCTTCAAAGTTTGTTTTCAAAGTTTCTTCAGAACAACCATTATACTTATATTTTTATTTTTTACGCATGTAACTGTTAGACGTTTAAAAATCTTAAGAAAATTTTACTAGCAAGAATTTTATTTATTATGGAAAAATTCGATGTAGGTAACCCACAATGCCTTGCAGCTTAAGGCTAGGAAAATTTTGACGCGGCCATCAGGACCGTGGTAGCATAATTGGTCAGTGCATTCGGCCGGATTGTGAAGGGTGCGGGTTCAAGTCCCGTCCGCTGCCTGGTCCGCGTGAATTTTTTCTAGTAAAACTTTACTATTTATTATTTTAAAACAAAAAGCGACAACAAATGCTGATTGCACTTGAGCACTGGCACTGACGTATCACTGCGTACGTGACAGACAGCCAGTGGTCACTCACACACGAGCACACTGCACACGCAGCGCGGTTATATAAAACTTTGTCTCTGTACGTCTTTTTACCCGGTTGCGCAATGCAAGAGCGCGAAGCGCGACGCGCAGACAGGGTTATGTGTTTAACAGTCTATATATGTATGTTTGTTCCTTTGTGGCACACTAGAGACCAAACGCCTGGACCGATTTTGATGATTCATACATCAATCGATTCGTCTCAATCATGGGAGTGCTACTAAAGATATGATAGTAATAAAAATTCAATATGGGCAAAATTAGACGCCATATTGTGACGAAGTAAAAAAAATAAGTTGACAAAATATGTCGAGTGGGGTATCACTGTCTAGATAATCGCAAATCATGTTTAGGTTCCTAACACCATTTTTCATTTAATATGATTGTTTAGGATCTACAACGCCTTAAAGTTGTATATTAACCACACGCTTTTAATTTCAATCTTATGTTTGTATGGATCTTTGTTACTCTTTCACCTTAAAAAATACTGAATGGATTTTGATGAAACTTAACAGTAATATAGCTCATATATGATAATTACATATATATAATAGTTTATGTAGTTATTGAGTGAGAGCCATTTTGGCCTGCTCTGCAAAAACAATAAAAGTTACATGAATGTAATATAGAGTGAAAATGTATCTCTTAAATAGTTCTAAACAAAAGTCCGTGACACTATGTATCTATTTTGAATGTGTAAGTCATTACCTTTACCATTACCCTACCTACCATTAAAATAGTGAATCAAAACTAAAATATTATTTGATATCTATTTCCAAAATGCACATTTTGTATTAACAAATCATTTTTTATCAAAACAAATACTTTAATTGCTTTTGATATTTAAAGACGATAAACTTTGCTTTTTACACTGTCATTTCGACAAATATTTAACCATTACCCTACCTACCATTAAAATAGTGAATCAAAACTAAAATATTATTTGATATCTATTTCCAAAATGCACATTTTGTATTAACAAATCATTTTTTATCAAAACAAATACTTTAATTGCTTTTGATATTTAAAGACGATAAACTTTGCTTTTTACACTATGTCATTTCGACAAATATTTAACCATTACCCTACCTACCATTAAAATAGTGAATCAAAACTAAAATATTATTTGATATCTATTTCCAAAATGCACATTTTGTATTAACAAATCATTTTTTATCAAAACAAATACTTTAATTGCTTTTGATATTTAAAGACGATAAACTTTGCTTTTTACACTATGTCATTTCGACAAATATTTAAAAAGTTACAACGATGACAAAGTGATAGCGCGGTGTACTATGTAAAAGAAAAAAAAGGGGTATTCGCAGTACCTGATCCTATACGAAGTACTAACATTAAAACTGTGATACAGTTCCTTCTTATTAAATGATGAAAAATATATTATCATAATAGGTATTTATGATTATTGAATTTTAATGAAAAGCTCAGAATTTTACTGTTTTTCATTTTTTTTAACGATATTACTTAATGTTACAAAAAGTAACAGGTTTACTTAATATAATGACAAATAACCCATTTTTCGCTAGTAAGTACATACTTATTGGAATCCCTGTATTTATTAATCAGCTCGCGATAATATTGGTTTTGTAATAATTCTGCAAAATTCAAAGTAAATAATGTAGATTTTTATAGGTAAATCACCCCTTTTATCACCCTACGCCTATAAGTATTGCGATGTTGTAGCTAAGAACCAAGTTTCCATCTACTTCTATATGGGAATTCATTATATTCGATTTAGCTATTAGGGCACGGAACGCAACAAACAAACTCACTTTCGCATCTATAATATTATATTATACTTACTAGTGATCCACCCGGGCATTGTACGGGCGAAATTTATTTATCGGGATAAAATATAGCCTATGTCACTCGGACAAAATTTATTTAAATAAAGAAAGATGTTATAATAAATAATGTAGCTACCTTATGATGAATTAATATTTGAAACCGGTTAAGTAGTTTGACAGATTATTTGTTACAAACATACAAATCTTGCCTCTTATATTTAACCATTACCCTACCTACCATTAAAATAGTGAATCAAAACTAAAATATTATTTGATATCTATTTCCAAAATGCACATTTTGTATTAACAAATCATTTTTTATCAAAACAAATACTTTAATTGCTTTTGATATTTAAAGACGATAAACTTTGCTTTTTACACTATGTCATTTCGACAAATATTTAAAAAGTTACAACGATGACAAAGTGATAGCGCGGTGTACTATGTAAAAGAAAAAAAATTGGGTATTCGCAGTATCTGATCCTATACGAAGTAGTAACAATAAAACTGTGATACAGTTCCTTCTTATTAAATGATGAAAAATATATTATCATAATAGGTATTTATGATTATTGAATTTAAATGAAAAACTCAGAATTTTACTGTTTTTCATTTTTTTAACTAAATCTACATAATGTAGATTTTTATAGGTAAATCACCCCTTTCATCACCCTACGCCTATAAGTATTGCGATGTTGTAGCTAAGAACCAAGTTCCCATCTACTTCTATATGGGAATTCATTATATTCGGTTTAGCTATTAGGGCACGGAAGCGCAACAAACAAACTCACTTTCGCATCTATAATATTATATTATACTTACTAGTGATCCACCCGGGCATTGTACGGGCGAAATTTATTTATCGGGATAAAATATAGCCTATGATACTCGAACAAAATGTATTTAAATAAAGAAAAATGTTATAATAAATAATGTAGCTACCTTATGTTGAATTAATATTTGAAACCGGTTTAGTAGTTTGACAGATTATTTGTTACAAACATACAAATCTTGCCTCTTTATAATAATCGTATAGATAGTTAGAATAAGATAAGTATTTAATTGATGAAAAAGATTTAAAAATAAAGTAAGCAATACGTTTATTTGATTATATTTGTAAAAGTTACTTAGCATTTGTGTTTAACAGTAAGTTATTCAATATTTCTTTAAACAAAAAAAAATTGGAAAATAATTGCCATGATTGCACTACTGGGAGTACTCTTCATTCGAGCTTTACACGACCAATAAAAAAGGGTCGACCACAAAGTCTTTGACCTGTTAAATGTGAACGCTTTAAAAGAAAACTACAAAGAGAACTATAAATTGATAATAAATGAGATTGCTATGGTGCTCTACCTAACGTTATGAAAATTTTATTATGCGCCTTTAGTTTAATAAAATATTATAAACTTTGCTTTGGTGATTGCATAATTATTTAATTTAGTGATCTAAGGCAGTTGCCACCATTGTCCAAAACAACAGACGGGAATTACTTCTTTCTTCAACCTGCGACATAAACGTCATTGATTGGTGTTGTATATAGGGTGATTAAAAACATTTGAAGTTAACTTCTGGCATCTACATATTGGGTTTCTGTGAATTATGTAGGTATATCAAATTATGAGACTAGGGACTGTCACTGAATTTGTGTATATCACAATCTTAGACGTCCGGCATTGACATGACAATGCAGCCACTGCCAATTTTAAATAGTCGACGAATAAAAGTAAATGAATTTTATATTTACTGCTAAACTATTAAAAAAAACATAAACAAAAGATGACTTTTTGAGTAAGTGCTAGTTTACTATAAAATTTACATACATTAGAGATATTTATGTAACGACTTGATTTAACTTCACACATTTTTGCGAATATTTAGGCGCATCTGTAGCCTTGACCCCGCTGGTAAAGTCTTTATATGTCTTAATAAATCAATCTTTTAGACCGACGCAAGGTACTTAATAATTCCCGCGATATTCATTCCCTTACTGAAGTAACAAGACTACGGTATATACCGTCCTAAAATACTAACTAACTAAAAAGTGTGAAATAAAAAAGGTAAATTTAAAAAAGCAAAAAACCCGACTGCTTAATTATACTTTAAATAAAAACTGAAAAGAAAAAAACAAGTCCAGTAGTCTATAATTCTGTTAGTAAGGAACAAAGCTACTTTAACAGTCGGGACCCACTGTTGAAAAATATTATTATTCTTGAATATCTAATGGGTCCCAACTGTTAAAGTAGCTTTGTTCCTTACTAACAGAATTATAGACTACTGGACTTGTTTTTTTCTTTTCAGTTTTTATTTAAAGTATAATTAAGCAGTCGGGTTTTTTGCTTTTTTAAATTTACCTTTTTTTAGTCATGTGCTTTTAGTGTCGCCGCACACGGGCCACCGACCACAAAACGCCGCCACCGACATATTTCTTGTAGTTTTCATACATTTTATATGGACTCGTCACACCCGGTACGCCGGTGGCCGCCACACGCTACAAATCGTCGTTGCTCGCTTCTTGTGGCCCGCACCGGCCACTTAATGCGCCGATACAAAACGCCGTCACACGTCACTCGCGCGATTCCCCACCCCTCTCTCCCTTACCGTAGTCAGCCGCTGTCGCGCGCTTCAGCCACTTCAGTAGCCGCTTCTAGCTTCTCGTGGTGGCGTTAGTGGCTGTGGCGTGTGGTCCGTGTGCGGCGACACTTACTAAGACTCCACTGAAACATTTGAAATTTTCGCAGATGACGTATTTCTATTGCCGCCATAACAATAAATAATAAAAACAGTTATTTTTTTGTTATGCTTTACTTAAATATTATAAAGCATGGGAGCCACATACATTAAATGTGGTTTTGCTCGTTTTTTAACCGACTTCAAAAAAGGATTAGGTTCTATGTTCGACTGTATATATTTTTTTTGCTCTATATTATAATAAAGTGTCTAATGTTGAACAGATAATGGCAAGGAACACTTCGTGCCCGGAGTTCAAGTCGCACTTGGCCTTTTTTTTGTACTAATATGTGTATCATATATTATATTCAATCATTAGACAAAATTTAATGAAGCGTACACGCTTACAAAGTAATCCCCTTTCTATGGCGAGCTCGATGGATCTGGTTGCGTCTATAAGGATTCGGCCGAGCGCAAGATTTATAGGGATCATTCGGACCCGCTTAAACCATTGAGACCCACCCACGGCCCGCGACTGTTCGATGGAGATATAAAGAGACGAAGTGCGATACTTATACGAGCTGTTGCTTTTGCGGAACGCTGGCAAAGAAAGGATTACAAAAGTGCTTAGGAAGAAATATAGATACGACAGATAAACTTATGTCTTGATGCAAACTGAGGAGAGCTTGTACCTTTTTTTTTATAACGCAGGTAAAAAAGGCGCCTTTAAGAGACGCCCCGCCGAACGGACCTCACACCTGGCTCCCGCAAGTCTTATGGAGTTCCCAGTGGCTGACCACCGAGGACCCCGCAACTCTTACGGGCGCTTTACAGCATTACATCCGCTAAAAAAGTCCTGCGAATACCTTCTACACTGCTTAATGCGAAGCCGCGGGGAGCAGAGCTTGTACATGCTATGAAAACTTAATAACATAATTAATTGAGTACATAATATAAGTATATAAACCACATATCAATGATCATGATGACTCGAGTATAAATATCGATTCTCATTGTCCTTCAGTATTCACTCAAAATATTTGCCCACCTCCGCCCTTTTCAGAGCCTTGTTATGGAAGTACACGTCTATGAGCCCCACTTGATTTATGCAAGATCCCAATAAACCCTTTTCTTTGTTCCAAATATTTATTGCAGTACAAAAGCTTGTATACAACTTCTATTCGATAATCATTAACCATCAGAGAATGAACACAGTGAATCACAATTCCACACTCGATTGATAACTCAAATATCAACCTTATATTTAACTAGCGGCCCGCCCTCGCTTCGCTGCGGTGTAGAGCTGAAGTGTAGACTACAGTTTTTGTTCTCAGGCTTGTATTATACATAATGACATTCATCTATGATTCTTCTTATACCTGCATGCAAAGTCTCAGCCCGATCGGTTTAAAATTGACAAAGTTTCATACAAACTTTCATTCCCTATTTTATCCCCTTGGGGGCAGAATTGATCAAAATCCTTTCTTAGCGGATGCCTACGTCATAACATCTACCTGCATGCCAAATTTCAGCCCGATCCGTCCAGTGGTTTGGGCTGTGCGTTGATAGATCACTATGTCAGTCAGTCAGTCACCTTTGAGTTTTTTTACATATAGATATTATCACTTCCAAGTATCTTAGATATAGATAGATAACGTCTATATTATAAAATCCTCATCCTCAAGTAAACTATATCCTAACAAAAACGGTTTTTATGTCAGATGTTGGCAAGACGAGACCATATGACTCGCACTGTCAATAGTTATCAGTACCCTTAGCACGAACCAATATCGAATTCGTAATGTTTGCGAGTCCGAAATGTCATTGTGTACTGATTTTTAGTTCTCATTACGTACACTGTGCCGCTGCTGTTCAAGTTTCCATACAAAATTTGACATTGACATTTCGGTTTGGAAACTATTCGAATTCGACAATGGTTCGTAGCACGAACGAACCCCACAAAGTACATAACGAGAATTAAAAATCAGTACCGATACACATTTGACAATGACATTTCGGACTCGCAAACGTTACGTATTCGATATTGGTTCGTGCTAGGGGTACTGATCTCATGTAGAGCCATTCAGCTTCTAACTCTACACGCGCTAATTCTACAAGGGCTAACTTACAAACTCTACACCTTTGTCAAAATATGTGGCTTGGCTATTTAGCTACATTCACATGGGTAAAGTGAAAAAAATAAATATCAACGGCTCAATTACTTTTCTGTAAACAATAGTTCTTGTAGTAACGGAACGGCTAAGCCACATAGTTTGGCTAAATTGTAGAGGAGAAAATAGAAATGTTCTATGATTCTCTCTACACTGATTTGCCAAAACTAAAAACTTAGCAAATAACTCTAGTTACTTTATCTCAGTTTCGTTCAAATATCGCTACGTTATAGTGTTAGACACTCAATTACACGGTAGGGTAATTAGGTCTTACACTAGACGGTCGTAAATTGGAGATAATTATGGCGAGACGCACATTCAGTAATTAAAAACTAGTGATGGGATCGATGAAAGTTGAATCGAGTTGTCGAGATATTTTACTAGATAAATTCTGATACGTGTGCTACACGGTGGTAAACCCCGTTGTAAACAGAGGTGACTTTGCTAGTTTATAACCATGACGACGACTGTTGTACACCAAATTTCGTTTGATCTTGCAACGTCCTCTGTTTACGGGTAGACGTTGCAAACCGTGCCGTTGTTGTACACGCCGTTTACAACTGCTGTTAGCCGTGTAGCCTGTTGTTGTTGTGTAGTCGCCTGTTGCCAACCACTCAAGCGCAATCGCATTGCTGCAGGCGGCGTGCGGGCGTCTAGGTGAGATTCGTAAAAATGACGACTCGGTTCGAATGCGATGTCATCGCCGAGTTTATAGATATATAGAACTGTGCAACTAAGGGCACCCCTTGGGGTTTATCGGCTGAATTATACAAAGATTTACCTGGGAAATTCTAACCAAGAACTAACAAGAAGTAAATTTGGATGCCAATGACGATTCTGCTAAATAAAAAAAATAAAATCTTTCTTGCAAAGAGTATTAAAAAGGTATCTGAAGAAGCTCAATGGCGCAAATGGTTAGCGCGTTAGAACTACAGAATATTTATCCAAAATTCTCGTATAATTTTGTACTTTGTCATTTAAAAAGTAGTGATGAAAAACTAGAGATAGCCCGAGGAAAGTTAGGGTGAATATCGAAAAAACATATCATTCTATTTAGGAACACCGATAACCCTTTTACCGTCGTATTTTTTATTATATTAAACATACTACCCACCCACCTATCGCTTTAGAACTAAATGTCTTTCTTGAGAATTAGTGGAAAATTGTGTTACTGTGCCCAGTGAAATTCTTTGATAACACTGGTCAGCTCGATATATTTATTTGATTATTAGTCATCGTCAGAAATGAAAATAAAATAAATATGAAATTCTTTACTGGATTAAAATAAAAAATATCATGGCGCAGCTCTACTTTCAAATCTTCACACTGAATGACGAAGCGGAGCCGGGACCAATTGTCATGCAAATCCCCAGGCCTACTGAAGATTCCTTAATACTTTTGTCAACAACAGCCAGCTCCGTCGAATACTCTCCTTAATGCTCGTTTCATTAAAATTTTAACAAATCGAGATTCCTTAATTCAATGTAAGTAGGTAGGTGGCGTCTTGAAAGGAGAAACTCATTCATGAAATAATTGGAGTGTAAGAACAGGAATGCCTCAAAACGCGCAGTCGCTGGTGCGTTCTATTTGCGATCATGAAAATTTAGCAACTTTCGCAATATCCAGTCACAGGATGGAGTGACCATAAATTGTTTCTAACTTCACTGTTCTTCGAATCCGCCTTTGGTTCCGACTGCTTTGACAGTCTTAAAAAGCACCCACTTATACATAGGTACTAGGTCCGCATATTGGGTCACTTTATCTCGACGGTCCCTACGTAAAGTTGCAGATGTGATACTTGGGTGATTTTCACTTTTTTATATAATTAGCTTCCCCTGACTAAACTCTATCGGGCCACAAGAGAGGGCTCCCACAACAAAGATAAAAAAAACAACAAATTTCGATGGGTCATCAACTAGGGGGTGCAAATCGTAAAAGGCCCGGAGAGCCAAATTTTTTAAATACGCCTTAAGATGGCCCGGAGAGCCAGATTTAAAAAAAAAACGCCTTAATGGGAGCCTCCACACCTCTGTTGCCCCTGGGTCTCCAAACCTTCAAATCCGACCCTGATTACGGAATATGCTTGGACGTGCTAATAATGCTTTCAATCTTCATTACCCTATTCCTCACACGTGGCTCCTATCCCGTGGATATCTAGAAAAGAAACTATCAAACAAGAACCGACAAAACGCAATGTTGAAGTATGTAGTATATATATTTACGGGTGCTCCGATCCAACCGAGAAATCTGTTACGGCCTGTCCCTATAATCCGCTTCGCGAACAATGCTGCTTTGTTTATTTTCATATTTTTGTCGTACGCAACGATGGTTCCAGATCAGAAGTCCGCCGGCAAACAACGGAATCAAACCACGAACTTGTAATAAAAACCGCAGCCCGCTCTCGTGGCAATTTATTGAATATTTGATGGTCCAACATTTGCCTACCAAATAGCCGATTTAACAGAGACGCACGAATTTCGGCCAATTGGAATTTCGTTACAGGGAAAAATTGTAATAACCTTCCACATTTTGGTGTTATTTTTTTTATAAATAGGTACTCACCAACATATTATAGTTACAGTGCATAAAGATATATCATAAATCAATATCATAATGTCACTGCACGTGATTCTTGAATTTGTTCTTGAAATCATTATAGACCTGTTCCACGGGATCGTTAATATATTTTTTCTATTAAAGTTGTCCCAATTTCTGTGACACTGGATGCGGATAGCGTAGGATCAATCGCTGTGTTTGGAAATCCCTTGAGTTAGCCTACGTACAGCAGTGGACGCCCATCGGCTGATGATGATAATGAATCGACCATATCATGCAGCTAACAGCTACAAAAACTAATTATTGATACATTTACTAATTTCGAATATTATCCGTTTCCTTGTGATAGAAGTCTGAATTTTACCTATGAATTGCTGAAATATTTGGAGTGCTATGTTTTGTGTGTCTGTAGATATTCGACTTTTTGGAACCTTTTCAATATATATTTTTCGTGGCAAATATGGGGATATTTTTTGCTGAGCAGAAGAATGAACGCAAGAAACTCATCAGCATGTAAGTAGCTACATTAACATAAAACGTACATAAAAACTGGGGTGTGACACATACATATGAAAGTCATCGTAAATCTAACTTGCCTTTCCTTATATCTGTAACATTAAGTGCCTTTATCCATGCATGTTTCTATCTGTCTATTATATATATAAGTATATCAATATATCGTGATAGTTAGAACACTTATCTATAATATATGTATATATGATTTTTATGCGATCTGATTTTTTGACTCCGAGAATAACAAAACGACAATTAAAATATCGGAAATCAAAATAACAGAAAAAGGTTATGTAGAAAAATGGTTTGGTTGCAAACTACGATGCAAGTGAAAGTTTTGAAATCATTAATAAAACAAAGCTCTTCCTCGGCTGTGACTCGAACCCGGGGTCAATGGTTAGACCTGCTGCTGCTGCCTACGCGGGGGCGTAGCAGGTCTAACCACTGAGTCACCGTAAGCATCGTTGTTAAGGTCTGATTTAATTAACAACAATTAAAAAAAATAATGCGACATGCTAAAGACAATAATATTATATACTCTAGATACAACACGTACGCTCAAAATGTGTCCCAATCAAGAAGTGCTTGAACTCCACTCAAGCACTTCTTGGTTCACTCACAGTCACGCGCGGACCGATGAAAAGTCAATATGTCGCAGAGCTCCGTAAAAAAATGCGAAAAAAATACTTATAATACGTAAAGTGTCGTTTTTTCGACAGGCATCTAAATGTGTTTGTCAATTCAACGCATTTGAAGCAAATTTTGTTATAACACTTGCTATAAACTGATTTAATAGAAAACATTTGTGATATTCAAATGCGTGGTCGGTCGTCTCTTTTCCTCCCGGTTCGTATCTGCTATATTGCTAACAGCACATTCAGAATTGCGCGTAGAATAGCAATAAATCATAAATTTTCACGAGCTTGCATTTCGAATTCTCATAACTCTTTGACGCATGCGTTATAATTAAGACCTTACATAATATGCATTAAGGGTGACTTTCTATGTTTAAATAATGTCTTATATTGTTTATGACAAAGCGGTCATCGAACGGAGCTCCCTGGATCATCCAATGTACCTTTTGGACAGGTTTCGGCCACGATTTTGTTTGTGTTATTGTATCCAGGTATTTAATATCTTTGGCTAAAGGCGAACGAAAATTTTTGTAGCCATGTAATACAATTTTCACGAGACGTTGCAATAATTGCCGATATTTTGGTAAGGAGACGATGGATATAACTTCAATACTGTCTTATACTTTTCATTTAAACAAAACTCTCATTTGGTTTTAGTTTTCAAAATATAAAACCTTTCCTAATTTCCCAAGAGGTATTTAGGTACTGAGAGATTAAAGGCATGGCTGTGTTTAGAGAATATTGGGCTAATACCCGGCAACCAATTAACCCCGTTTTAAATTTCGCTGATGGGCGAATCTTGAGATTCGGATTATATAGTTGATTCCCTTGGCGCAATTTATTTTTATATATTTTTTTACAAGTATTAAAGAAATATAATATTTTACTTTGTTATCATCATATTTATAGAATAGGTTTCACTTTTGGCTAACTGGTTCCGAAGATAAATCAAGTTACATTTTGTGTTACAGTAAAATCGTAGTAAATGTATGAAAATAAAATTTCAACTATAAACTAGTTAGCCTGTTTACTTGGTAAATTGGCACATTTATCCTTAAATAATATTAAAATATACTATAAGCTACGGAAACCACTTTCAAAAATAATAATTAAAGTTTTAGTAAAATTTCTGTCTAGCAACAGCCAATGCTTTTTGTATAATAGTCTATTTTGAGACCGATCTGCTATAAAAACGTGTTAATAAGTATATTTATAAGAAATAATACGAGTTAACACAAAACAAATTACGAAAACGTTGACCACCTTGGTGAAATGCCAAGAAGATTAACGCCAATGGAATCAAAAAATTTGAGGTTTTTATCGATTGTGCTAAAGTGGTATTTACTTTACATATTGAATAAAAAATAGCAACATAGGAAACATAAAGCTATTGTGTTATCATCAAACAAAAATCCCAAATACCTAACAATATTTTTAAAAGTGGTCAGGGTAATCAAAAATCTACTCAAAAAAAACAGGGGTATCAACAAGGTAAAGTTTACCTTCGTAATTTTGTTCTAGACCAACGAGCAGCACAGCACACCCCAGCAGTATATGAAGCACTACTAGAGCTTAAGCAACAAAGTCGAAACACTCCTCTAGAACATTTCGCAAGGGGTGTACGCGAAGTATAATGACGCGCCAGTGGAATCATCGTTTAGCCCCGGACAGACTTTATATTGTAATTTTAAATATAACTATGAGAAATACTTAGACTATTTTTTTTTCATAAATCAACAACTAATATGCTGTAGCTCAAACCGCATTATATATTGAATTTCCGTTAATACGTTGGTGTTTTGCTGGTAGTTTGTTCACAAAATGGGAAGCGGACGCGCCAGGGGATGTCAATATATTAGACCTTTAGGATATTTTTATACTATGTCTACCTAAATTAGACAAATGATTATCGTGCCTCAGTTAGTTTCAATATTACGGATACGGTATTTTCCTCTGGACAGCGAAAATTGAGCCTCTCAAGATTCACCCCGACACGCCATTAAAGTTATTGAAATTTCATTTTCTCTGTATCTATTATCCTTATTTTTTTTGTATTTGTTTTATTGCGTTGTAAAATCATTAGTTTAACTGTGCTTAAAAAGTTTACTGAAACTAATTCCTCAAACTATTGTTTTTTTATCTCTTTAGCTTGGCCCACGTAGTTAATATGTAACTTTTTTCTTAAACACACCACACTGCACTCACAACTCAGATATTTTGTGCAAAAAAACAAATACTACCTACACCAACTCTCTCAATTAATCAAACTATCCCACATGATATATAGTAAACTACCATAACAAGAGATATTGTTGCCTTTTCCTAAAATACCAAAACATTATGACTTTAATTCACATTTCTAGGAAAAACTGTCCTGCCTACGTGAATTTCGTCTTCGGGTCTGATGGCACGCGTCGGTCGCGGAAAGCCCGTGGGATTTCTCCTCACTCTTTCATGAATACACGGTCGCTCTCAGAAGTGTTATAGAGTTTCCATAATTTCTGTTATTAGCACAAATGCCAAGCAGGAATATTAATATAAGCGTATTGTATTTTAAATCTTTGAGGGAAGGAAAAAGGATTTCTAAGCCTTTGAAACTCACATTTTCACAATTTCAAAATATTCATTGCCGGTCACCATTTGCAATGCTATTAAATATATCATATATATATATATATATATATATATATATACATATATTGTCACAAACGCTCTCGAAACAGAACCGCGAAAGTGCTAGAGATCGAATGTGCCAGAGCACCGCGGGTCGCGATGGAGGTCGAGTAATGCAGCTCATTCTAAAATGAGCCTTATGCAGTGCGACGTAAGAGAGAAAGTGTGTGAACTGAGTGGTGAATAAAGAACTGTCTGGCATATAATTTCGAACCCCATCCCGACACGTAACAATGTGCTTTCTTTGTGCAAAAGTTGGCAACTGGTGCATTCTTAGATTTACTCCTATCCTAGTCCAGCATGATAAGAAAAACTGACCTTTCTCTTTTTTCGACATTCACAAGTACTTGTAACAGCCTAGACTGAATAAACGATATTGATTTTTTTTTAACTTTTATTATAGTAATACTTCAACGATAATATCACATGTACAGCGCTCTTAAGAATTACAATAAGCATTTTGTTTTAACCAATACGTGGCTTTAGTTTGAATCAACCTCCAAATTAGGAATTAAATGAGGAGCTCAATGGCGCAGATGGTTAGCGCGTTTGGCTGCGAACGTTGAAGTTAAGCAACTTTCGCAGTGGTCAGTCATTGGATGGGTGACCAAAAATCTTCTATCTCGAGTTCCTCCGTGCTTCGGAAGGGACGTTAAGCAGTTGGTCCCGGCAGCACCTGCAGTCGATAGCACTCGCCAATCCGTACTTGGCCCGCGTGGTGGATCATGACCTATTCCATCCATAGGGAAGGCCTGTGCCCCAGCAGTGGGGACATTAATAGGCTGATGATGATGAACCTACAAATTGTTAGCTACGCACCACGATATCATTACTTATTACGTCAATATACAGGCGCCCAACTGAACAATAAGTGAAATTCATTAAATATTCATGATATAGTTTATGAATGAATCGACCAAACCCACGTCAAATGTCTCACTGCACCTCGACAATATAACTTATTCGCACAAAAATCAGAAATCACGTTTGGAGAAGATTTGAATTATAAAGGCGCCTTATAGTACAGAGTACAAGTACCTAAACTCTTGAAAAATTTTATTATGAAAATGTTCGTCCAAATAAATTACATATCAAACATCAAGCCTATTGTGTGGTAATACCTACCAGACAGTGCGCTGTACATTCAAAGTGTTCTTGATAATGTACGTTAAATATTGAGTGCGTAGTCTTAATAAAACCGTAACTAAATATTTCCTATCTTATGAGTAAGGATGCTAGAAAATGGCTGAGGACATTAATTCCATAAATCAACAGAAACACAGTACGTGCCCCTATTCAATGAAGTTATATCTGCTCCACAATCTTCATAAATCGTATGCAAATGAAGGTCCCGGGCCTTGCTTTTACTTTACTCTTGAATTGAAACCAATTCTGACCTATCGATGTAGGATCTTCTGCAACTTTTTTACACACACTACATATTTACGTTATTCTACTATTCTACTTATTATATATCGCACGTCACAAACAAAAGGGTATTTTCTTCAAAAACAGTGTTTTGTGATATCGCGTTTTGAAGTTTTAAAAAATCATAGAAGCGGAACTACTTGTTCAAATGTTTAAAATGATACCTTGATTTAAACGTACATTATCCTTCTTTGTGTTGAGTAAGTTTAGTTAGTGTATCAATAGTAGTTTTTATTTAAAAAGTACTTTTCTGTGACTGAGTAAAGAGAATACCCTATAAGCAGTTCAAATAGCTCAAATGGCTCATGTTAAAATTACAACTAGTATCATTTTAAAATAATTTCGCTGAAAATAACATATTAAATAAAATTTAACAGGCCAGAGGGTATATTTTAAATAAAACTTCAAACTTGTATTAATCCGAACGGGCAATAGGGTATTAGCTTAACTTAATACGGTTTAGAATACTCACTATCATAAATTTTTCCTAGAAATTGACGGCATGTGTTGCTATAATTCAAAAACTATTTCGAATTAAAATACAATTATCTTACCAGTTTATAGAGAAAAAATATATAGTTTTCGAAACGCAAATAAAAAAATTAATGGTTTTGCCGACATAATACCCTATTGTTTGTGTCGTGCGATATATTCTATATATTTCTCGCTTGCTCAATCATTAAATGGAAACAACTTTGTACCTGTGCGAGCGTATAAGCTGTTGTTCAGCATTTGCTCCTTTGAAAATTAGTAGTCCGTTTGGTAACTTCCGCCAGTTTTTGGACAAGATTTGGTACGCAACGAGTACTAAGAAAGTATATTTTTCCCCCAATCTTCCCGTGGGAAAACTAAGTAGCTTTGTTACTGCCTTGTTGATGCTTCAACGCGTTCACGAGAATTTCCATATACGTGACCTATGCATAAACTTAGAAGTACCTTTTATCCCTATTTGTTTCGTAGTTCCCAAGGGAAAGCCAAAATAACAGAAGCTGTGTGACGCCGCGATGGTAAACAGTAATGAAGATAAATAAAATAAATAATAAATATTTCCAACACTCACACTAATTAGCCTAGCCCCAAAGTAAGCACTGTAAGGCTTGTGTTATGGGATGCTAGGGTAACGGATAGAATACATATACAGTACATATATAAGTATATTTACATAGAAATACACATCAAACATCCATGACTGGAGTACAAATGCTCGCGTTCATCACACAAACATCTGCCCCCACCGGGACTCGAACCCGGGACCTCTCGAGTCGGCGACACCATGAAACCCGGCGTACAAACCACTCGGCCACGGAGGTCGTCAAAGATCAGTTTTTAAAGTAAAAAAATGTAGGATATAGTCTAGTTAACCACCACCTTACAGAATTATGGTGGTATACACTATACATAGAGGTATGGTGCTCAATCCTCGTTACGGTTAAAGTCTTCAAATACCCGAACATCTCACACTAAGCCAGAGCTCTGTCAGCTTGTTCACAGCGCGAAGCATATTAGCATGACTTTCGCCTTGTCTGCCGGTAAGTCATTCAGGATTAGTTCGCGAAAAAGTATAAGGATCCTCTCTAGAAGTTTGCAGTAAAGCTACCGACACCAATCGGTAAACAAAAATTTATAAATTGATGTAAGACAGAACTAGATATAAGCCAATGTTCCTCTGAAAAGTTAACAAAGTATTTCCTGAGGTCGATTAATTATGGATTCGTGTAGGCTTTATTTTAATTATGCCTTTCAATTAAAATATGTTCCTCATGCGATGTAATAAAAGTGCTCTATGTCGCCACTAATCTCTAATCAATATGTTTACCTATACTTGCGTGACGAAGCTGTGGTACTAAAATTAGCATTAAGAAACAGGAACAGTATAATGTCCGATGCACTCCGCGGTGTCGTCGATAGTAAAGACGGCCGTAACTAAAAGTGCACATGTATGAAAAGGGTGGGAGATAGAATGGATTAAAGCAATTAAGGTTAGTGCATATACTACGCTTTAATAAAATTGTCAAAAGTCCACAAAAAAAGAAATCCAGCATTTATATTATTAAGCGTGTCAAAAATCACACACGTAGCTTGATCATTCATTACGAGAGAACTAATTCAAATTTCCAACGCGTAATTTTAGCGTATTTAGTACCAAAGTAACCCAAAGCTTCGTCGAGCATGTGGGAGAAGCATTAGTGTATTAAAAGGTGGGCGACACAGCGTTGTCAGATTATTATTCTCGAAAACTTTTTGAAAATATAATCAAGTTCGCTATAATATTAGGTATCACATCCCGTCCATCCCAAGGAAGTACTGTCCACCCTCACATCCTGGACACTTTTTTATCCAAAGGATCTCATTATTTATTGGAATCTATGAAAAGAAGAAGAAATTATCCCACGAAGTGGAAGGATGTGAGATAAGCTTCCTTAAAAGGTCTTTCCATTGTGCTACGATATATGGTCCTTCCAAAGGTGTGTTAATCGGGTACTTTCAGGCTGAAAAAACATGGGTGACCTCTGACGCATTTTGTGTTGGCGCATCCATAGGCATCCATAGGCGATGATACCCAGAAGTGCTATTCTTTAAGGACAAACTCATTTCGCATCGCGGATCCGCGGTGGGATTTGAAGTTTGTATTCAAATTAGCCTTCTTCATTCCATAACGTAAAAGTAGATAGCGTCAAGTCGTCATCCATCAAGTAATCCCCGAAAAGCGGGTCAGAGCCTGTCACGCACGGGATATTTCATTTTGGCCTAGAAATCGGAATCTGGAAAACTGGTTATTAAAACAGAGGCTCATAAATCTAGACCCAGATATTGAAAAAGAAAATGTGTATTAATAATATTCTGTTTAATAAAACGTCTGACCCCTCCAAGGGAGTGTTCTGCTCCAAAAGATTTATGTATTTCAGCTTGATAGATAATCGCGTTCCGGAGAAAATGAGTCTTGACAGACAGACACAGGCACGGACGGACAATAACGTGGTCCTACACGTGTTCCATTTTATTAGTGGTATGGGACCCAAAAATAGTATTTTGAATTTAGGTTTCCCGCCCCTAGCACATTAGATAAACATGTCACAGTATTTTGTCCCGGTGTCAAAGGATTACCTCGTTAGGTACTTTGCGTTAATCTCCTGGGCTGTGTGTCCTAGGTAACATTTATAGATAACTCTCACAGACAAGGACACTTCGAGGCTTAAAATGTTATTAAAAACGAGTTTATTAAGTTAAAATAATACCGTTATTCATAGAATATCTCCATTATTACGGCTTTGTTTGTACAGAGGATACAACCACAAGTCAAGCTACCCAAACTTACCTAAATTGCATAATTTAAAATTCAACATTATTATACCTTTTTTTTTGCAATTATGAAACAATAGAACTGACAAAAGTTTAAACATCCTCACTTAGGTTGCCCCGCTTTTTTTTATTTTGTAAGGGACAAATTTATATTTTATTTGTAAGGGAATTATATTTACCATAGCACTCGTAGATGGAACCTCTGCCTTCTTTTCTATATAGCTTGCTCTTGACGTAATCTGTGGTCAAATCTATGTTGCTTTTTTCTAAGGTCATTCTCATCGGCGCATACTCATCACTTAATCCTTGCAGCATTAAGGCAGCTAACTGCTGCCTCGTCTAGCTCCTAGCCCATATTCTCTAGTTTATGAGCAATACATAGGATAGTTGTGATATATTCTCAAGGTAAATCGTACATACTCAGACTTTGACTGACCAGTTTACCCAATAGCACACATCTATTATTCACCCCGTTGTCCTCAAACACCGATTGTAATGCCTTCCAACACTCTTTCGTAGTTGTGATCTTCTGCAATGAACAAGACAGTGTGGTTGCACCATTAGTAAAATCCTAGCTCTTGCCTTCGCATCTCTCTTATGAGCTACGCTGTCGGTACTCAGTGGTATTTCCAATATATACTCCCAATAGTCCTCTGCTACTAAAACTAATTCCATCTGGAACTTCCACGTCGCATAATTTGACGCTCCGTCTAATTATTGGAATGTAACCGCAGTAGCACTTATTTTTAATAATTTAGTCTCCGTAAAACTTTATCCAAATCTTTGAACTAAAAATAGTTATAATTATTTTAAAATAAAAATAAAAAATTCAACCACGGACTGCTACCATGTTGACATGTTGATATTATTTATTAGACAAGAGAATGACAAGAGAACAAAGAAATATATTGTGGGTTACCTATAATGCGAAGAGATGGCGCTGCCTTGCAGCTTAAGAATGGCTAGAAGAATTTCGACGCGGTCCGCGAGGGCCGCGGTAGCATAATTGGTCAGTGCATTCGCCCGGATTATGAAGGGTGCGGGTTCGAGTCCCGTCTGCTGCCAGGTCCTCGAGGATTTTTTTCTGGTTATATTTTCTTTAGATTTAAACGTCAAGCAGTTACATGCTTTAAAAATAAGAAAATTTATAAAGAAATATAAATTTTAAAAACACCTTATAAATAAGAGTAGCCAGTACAAGTCAGGTATATACAACCTCAACATAAATTTCTCTCCGGTATAAATTAAAAAAGGATTTTACGTTTTTTAAATTTCTAGTTATATACGTCGCGCGTATTTTAAACGAATAATGTAGACATATACAGAGCAGTCTGTCCCAGTGGGATCTAAAATTATGCCTGAAATACGGGACGTTACGGGAATACGGGTCGTCTGGCAACGCTAATCCTCACACATCTTGCAAAATAAGTATTTACAACAACGACCCCAGCGATGCCACATTTACACGATAATACTCTTTTCCATCAAAGTTGCATAATGAATTCCATGTTAATGTCAGCTGCAACGCGCTGAAACGACGAAAATATTTATTATTCCGAAAGTTGTCTCTGAAAATATTCTCGATATTTTACAAAGTTCGTTAAAGTTTGATGACGTTCTTGATACAACTTTTATCAGCAAAACTCAAATCCATACTTAAATATTTAACTTATTTATTTACTTACTATTTTATTTTATTAGTTGACAATGGAAATACCTAGATTTAGTTAGTTTTTTTTTTGATTGATAACAATAAAGCAGCAAGGGAAAATTCAACTTCAGTCATACTGCTATAAGTACATTAACTCGTTCTTTGTTGGAGCTGCCAGGAATACTTTTAGCTTGGTAGAAAGTGCTCAAATTATCTTTGAAGTTGCATTAAAAACTTGAATAGCCCGAGAACGGTGAGCACTCACTCCTGCTAAAAGCGTAGTTCAGGAATAAGACAAATGTCATTACATTTTCTAGATATTGTCTTTAATACGAAATTCGCAGAGTTAGATCTTTTGCTATTTGAAAATACAATACCAGAATTGTGTGTTCTATTTACAGAAATGGTTTTGAAAACAAAAGATAAAACGTGACACCGCGATGTTTTTTTTTCAAATGATGGACTTTTTTTAACTTGACTACTGAACCAGAATTTTGCCTCTTATTTATACTTATCACTATGGTATAGTTATAAGAAAAGGAACAATAATGGAACCTCACATCAAAAAATGGGTGATCACTTTCTATCAAGCCAGTGGAGCCAGTTTAACAAAATCCCTAGAATGTTCGTGAAAATTCAATTTATCCTACAACATAGCTATTAATAAGCCTGTCTTAATTATTGGCCGTCCGTCCATCCCTCCATCAGCGGGCTGTAACGACATTGAAAATTTTACACATTAATATTTATAATGCTGTCCAAATAAATCTATATATATACTTTTTAAAGCAGTTTTTCTTCATTATATTTTTGATTTCTAGCTTATAATTGTCACCAATGAAACAGTATAATCTGAACTAACCGCTGCTATCAAAACGACTTCACCCATTGAACTTTATAAAAAAACTTGCTAAAAAAGCGGGAATTTAAAATGAGAATGGCTGCTCTTAAATAAATGCGATTAATACGGAAGGATATTTTAAATTAATAATTGTTACCATTGTTCCACAGATTCGAGGGTGTAGTGATTGCACGCGGGAGCCTGATGCGGAGGAGGCCCGACCCCCTGAGGGGGAGAGGCTACCGGGGGACGGCGCAAGCTGCTCTGCCCCCGACGACCAGGTATGTAGACACCAGAATACGAACAATAGGCGTTGTTACACAGTCTCGAGGGTGTGATGATTGCATTCGGGAGATTGATGCAGAGGATGCCCGGGTCGGGCATCCCCCTGAGGTGGAGAGGCTGCCGGTGAACGGTATCAGCTACTCTGCCCTCGACGCCAAGGTATGTGGACACCAGAATGCGAACGATAGGTATTGTCCCACAGTCTTGAGGGTGTGATGATTGCACGCGGGAGCCTGATGCGGAGGAGATCCGACCCCCTGAAGGGATGAGGCTGCCGATGAACGGTACCAGGTATGTAGACACCAATGGAATTCAAGCAGAAGCCCTTTATTCGTTATTGCAGAACAGACGAGGCTGTAGCCCAGGGGCTCCATAACAGACTCACCAAACGGGGGGCTGGTGCAAATGGTAAATGCTCAGGTCCCGATTTATAAGTTTAGGGGCCTTCGCTCAATCGTTGCCAATCTCAATCTCACCTCTAAATCCGGCCCTGCTTTATTGGGTCAGACAGATTATTGAGATCACTGTAGCTCTTATTTTACCTCTTCTCCCACATCTCTTCGTACAAACATTCGTGTTACAACCATTAACTCCTATGTACCAATATTTATTCTGTGTTAGTATACATACTCGTATATTCACTTTTTGATATGGTTATCGTTTTTTTTTGTTTACAGCACAGAATCAGTGACGATGACTCTTCGAATTGTATACACCCGTTTGGAGGGGGCAAGGACACAGGTACATTGGTTTCGATTCTAGCATAATTTTCTAAACCTATTAATTAATTAAATTTTCTAATTTAATTTGACAACAGCGCATCCTTGTGATTCTCTATACGGAATGAAAAGGAGAGTCTGATATTATTAAGTGAAAACTTCTCTATCGGATTTGTACACTTTTTTTGTAATGGGTAAAAACAGTTAAACTCGCTTCAGGACACGTGACCTAATCGAAAATTCGTAGGACGAAAACAATAAAATTGAAAAAGTTGTTGACTTTCAATATATTGGATGAAACAAAGTAATATTTTATTATATCGTATTATAATCATAAGTTTCTAATTAGGATGTCTAGGGGGCCATTCGCCTAACGGGATTGCTTCGGAAAACGTTATCGCTTACGATTTCATTTCGTTATTTCTGACCGCCGAAGGTTTTCAAATACCTCACGCTCATTTTCTTTAATAATGTTATTACCAACGCAAAAGTAAAAAAAAGAGCGCGAGGCATTTGAAAACCTCAGGCGGCGGCTAGAAATAGCAAAATGAAATCGTAAGCGATAGCGTTTTCCAAAGCAATCCCGTTAGGTGAATGGCCCCCAGGTGGCAGCTTTATTGCGAAGAAAATGCATTTTTTTACAATATAGGTATGTCGCTATACCTAGCGAAGCGTACCCGCTTAAATGTGATTCATGTAAGTTGATTTTTCTGAGAGATAAACTTTTTAATGTAATATAAATTGTCATGTTTGTGTACGATAGCGCAATAAATAAATATAGTATTCTACCACATAAATGATAGTACTTTTATACTGATAATTAAATCAATTCGTGAAAAATTATTCCCTTACCATTCCAAAATATCAAAAATGCACAACGTTAATATTCAAGTTTTCCCTTCTGCCGGCACTCCCGGAGTACAACCCGTCGTTTTTTTTCTATTATCTTCCTAAACTACAAAATATTATATTCGTTCATAATACAAAGCAGAATAGCAAAACATCATTAAAATATTATCATTATTCTGGATGCTGAGAAATGTAGTGAAACTTTAATGATTTGCAACTTTAGCTAAATAAAAGTTTGTGTACGACAAACAAATTAAATGACTTGCCACTTTAACTAAACGTCTGCTTACATTGTTAATTATGTTACAGTGTCAACTGAGAGTATATTACGGACGGGGCGATACTACAAAGGGATATATTGGCCCTCACTTGCTAATAGTTTTAAGGTAATTTATTAATGTATAGTTTGATTGATGAAAGCCTTATGGCGCGATTACACTTGGTCGTTAGCCCGCATACCATTGACAATGGAATAGGATATTTGACAAGTTTTAGAAAACGATCTCACGTTATTGAGTAACGTTTATGGAGTCCGTAAAAAGTGGATATTCATCATTCTGTTGCCTATTTCAGTAAAAATAACCAATTCAAAAACTTCATTTTCAAGTTGCCGCGAAAACGTTTCGCTGGACAATATGGCGTCTCACTGGTGTGTGACGTCACATGACTGTTATTAAAACGTCAAACGATACAATGTAATGTCACTTTAACCGGAAGTTTACTTGCGTGTGATGTCATTTTAAGCTCCGCCAATCCCAAGCGTTTTGGGTCACGTGATAATAGATAAGAAAACTATTAAGTTTTTCGTGGGTTTTTAATAAAATAGGGGTGATGACGGGGTACAGCAAACGAAATTCTATTTAGTCCGTCAGTTAGATGATCAAAAAATAATGGACACGTATTTTTTCTTTGGGCAATCAACCAAAAAATGACAAAGTTATAGCGCGTCAAAGTTTGGGAGAAGGGGCTCTTGACGTCACTTTTGAGTGAATTTTCACTTATAAGTGTACTCAAACGTGACGTCATGCGACTTTTCAATTCAATATATCTCTGCAATATTTATATTATGTGAAAAAAGAAAAAATACGTGTCCAATACTTTTTGATAATCTACCTGATTACCGAAGAAAAAAAATTAGTCATCATCCCTATTATGTATATGTTTTCTGTATAAATAGTTAAAACCCCTGCCAATATTCATTCGAAACTCTAAACACAGATGCTAATATTTGGCACTTTGTTTTTATTACTGTCAAATACCCTATTCGGGTAAACGACTCAGTGTTAAAGAGTCGAGTACGCCCGTATTCGAGTAATTTCTGTTTTGGTTACCCTACACTGTTTCCAGCCCGTATTACAGTGTAAATATTGGATTTATGCTTCGGGTGCCCGAATTCAAGTAATGTCTTATGATCACCCGAATCCGGGCTAGCGACGAAATGAAATTGAGCCATTAGTTTATGAAGGACATTGTAGCCTTTTTATATGAATACGGCATTAAGTTCGCCGCCAAGCTAACAGAGCGGATACGTTCCATTACGGACGCAATATTTCCATTGTAAAAGATCTCGTGTTGCGCGGAGATTTTTTAGTGAAAGTCTATAAACTAACTTTCATATACATTCATATATGGGTGTAAAAATCCTTTAATGAAGTCGAAGGCCATGTATTTTCCACATCATGACGATATTTTTTTTCTTCTGGACCATACCTGGGAATGGAGATATTGAAGATCAAAGTCACAATTTGTTTTTCATTATGTTTACATTGACTTTTTTAATTTTTATCGACGCTCTTACACATACGCATACACATAAACACGCCTGTTTTTATGTGTGTGCGTATGACATTCTTTGCGTAGCGCCACGCGCCACAGTAGCGCGCCGCACTATACATAGCGTACTGGAAAAAAAAAATTAACTTACAAATACAAAAATGATTCCCACGTATAATATTTTGTAATATTACTTGTTTGGGTGTACAGAATGCATAGTTTTAGTCTTTGTCATAGGTTTTTTACACCCTGTAGGTACGTGCGTTCAACTGATTTACGATAAATCCATTTAATTATTTTTTTATAGAAAACCGAGTATAGATTAGGGTTTAAATCCTTTTACTTACTTTACTATTCAACTACTACCTACATCCCAAAGAGACATATATTGGTATTAGACATTAATAAAGCTTTTATTACTACTAAAATTTACAAAAAGATTTTTGCATTTTTGTCCGAGTGAATTTATTATTAAGTTGCTTCTAATCTTTTATATTTATTTGAAGGACCAAACAACTTCGGACGTTATGTCCAATAGTTGTTATGAGCAATATAAACAAGTAGTCATATTATTGTCATATACATGTATGTATACAGTATGGATAAAGCATGCATATATGAACCGAAGTAAAAAGTTTATTTTGAAAAAAATTAAGTACCTGCAGCACTTACAGTACCTATGTTTTGTTTTGCTGCAACAAGGAATATTACTATAAGTCCGTTATAAGCAACGTCGTTATATCCAATGTTGTTACAGGCGGTTGGTTTACTATACTATATACTTGGTTTCGGCCGGGACCATGCCAATTGGTCGTAAAAACCGACCCATTGTTATAAACGATGTTGTTATAAGTATTCGATTTTGATTTTACTCGTATCAGAAATTTATGTTTGAATAAAAAAAAGGATCGTATTCAGTCGCTTAATATTGTAGTACCCTTAATATTCTACATAATAAGTGTTTGGTCACCCATGTAATGGTTCGCCATTGCAAAAATTGCTTAACTTCTGCAATCGCAGACTGAACACCATTGAGTCTTCTCCATTCGTTTCATTATATCTCGTTATTGTCATAGTACCTATATTTTGTATGTTTATAGGATGAAGCTGTGGAATGCTCTTACCAAAGGTATTCCCGGAGGCAGCGCCAGAAATCTCTAATTATGGTCAACGTAGTGGACTTAGCTTTAAAAGTAAGTAAAAAAAATAATTGAAATTAATATGATAAAAAATTTAAGAAAGAGGAATAATAATAAATTATGAAAAACATGTCTCCTCACCTAAGCCTTAGCTTTGAATATAAAATACTTAAAAGTCAGTCATAAATTGGTCGGTAACATTTCAATAAGTGTAAATAAATGTTACTTTTGCTGTCTGAAAATAATCATCATCAACCTATTAATGTCCCCACTGCTGGGGCACAGGCCTTCCCTATGGATGGAATAGGGAGATTGGGCCATGACCCACCACGCGGGCCCAGTGCGGATTGGTGGGTGCTAACGACTGCAGATGCAGCCGGGACCAACGGCATAACGTGCCTTCCGAAGCACGGAGGAGCTCGAGATAGTAAATTTTCGGTCACCCATCCAATGACCAACCACTGCGAAAGTTGCTTAAATTCAACGATCGCAGCGGAACGCGCTAACTCCTCCTGAAAAAAAAATTGTGTGTGTCAGCTCCGACGCACGACCAGAGTTTACACTCTAAAAACGATTGTCTTTGAACAGACACAAAACAAAATCAAGTCCGAAGAAGTCGGTTACAAGTAGAGATACCTCAGGAATCGTCCCATGGTTTCGACTATTATAGGTTCCATGTCACACATTTTATCATCTAACATCATCGATATTCATCATATATTTTATTATGTATTTCTGGAAACACACAGTTTCTAAAATATCACACACTAGTCATCATTTTGTAAATATGTATTATAATTCCATCTGTACTGAAAATCACTATTCCAGAGTGCTAGACACTTAGCGGCATTTCTCTATATTCTGTTATTTATTTGTTTTCATTAATTTTGCTCCGATTTTATCTATTTTTAGTTTATTTATTTTATTGACATTTGTGACAACCTAATGTTTTTTATCCGTTGCCATGGCTAAAAGTGAAAGGTGCGCAGATGAGGTTGTGCACAAAAACGTAACGAGGTCATTTGTTCAGTAGATTTTACTCCTCACATTTTTCTCATACCGGGCCCCTTATATATGCAAATCAATTCTTAAGGAGTAAACTCCAAAAATAATAATACCTAATCATAACTTTGCAAACACTCTGCCTACTTACAAACAATATATGCATATAGTTTTTAAAACAAGTTTAACGTGTAGCTTTTTTTTATCTGTTTTCAACAATATCTTTATCAATATGTATTAACATAAGTGTTTGTTTTTTCCAGATATGTTTATCAGTTATATATATTCTAACTAATAGGAGTACAGGTGAGATTTAAAACACCTATTTTCTTAAAATGTACTTATTAACATAATAAATAAACTCAAAATAATTTATTTAGTCTAAAAACAAAGCTCTTCGAAGATAACACAACTAAAGAATTTTCCTGATTTTTGTTTATTGTGAAAGAGTAGCAAACAAGCATATGCCCCACCTGGTGGTAATGGATCACCATAGCCTATAGACGCTTGCGATACCAAAAATATCACTCGGACCGTTGCCTACCCTGACCCAATCCCCTGCCCCGTGGAGCCCTGGAACACCACAAAAAGGTAGTGTCATTTTACTGTGATCTTCTGTAAGATTACTTCCCAAGACGGGTATTCCAATTCGGGTTCGCGATTTCACATTGATGAAAATACAGGTTGCGGCACGTCACTCTAGCGCTGAACAAAACGCGGAGGGGATAGCTGTGTATGGGTACGACTGGAGAGCCAATCGGCGCAACATAATATGCTCGCCCGCGCACCTCGTTTCCCCCCCAAGACATCTTAATTTTTACTTCTGCGCAATAACGGTCAGTGCTAGAGTTTCGTGCCGTGACTTATACCGTAAAGTAGTTACCGTTGCGACAGCATTTTCTATTTTTATGAGTTTCCCACCTACTTTGTCAACGTTACACTGTTATCTTGACGAAGATTTTAAAATCGCTCTTCACGCTTAGATTAGTTTTAATCAAATGCTTCACCCGATTTGATCTCGAATATAGTTTTACAACTATTTACACAAAAACTTAGGTAATCGTCGCAGGAAAATATTTGATACACGTAATTTATTACCTTAACTTGGTTGGTTGTTCATCATTTAACAAGACTGCATAGCGTCGACGTTTCAATACGATGAAAATAATTTGGCGACAGAACTTTCGTAAATGTAAAATCGGCTTTAATTAGTATCAACCAAGAGATTAAATGGTCCTTCAAAGTCATGGACGAAGGTTTTCACTACTTGGTTCATGGTTACTTATAAGGCCCCAAAGCTCCATACTACAAAATCAAACCAAAAAGTTAAAGGTGGCTGACGCTGTAGTATGTACGCATGTTGTGTACTCTTATGACATACCCAAAAGGATCATTAAGTAAAATTCTTGGCCAGACTTAATATAAAAGACACCTAAATACTACCTTTGACCTAAACAAGCGTATTTTCTAATCGTTTAAAGGATAAAGCAGGATTTCGTTTAAAAATAACGAAGAGATAATAAAATTACATTTACAGAAAACTATGGTAAAATAACACTATTATTTTGAGTACCTTTTTGTGCTTGCGTGTTTCAGTAACCCATACATAAACTTCGTCAGACCCGTAATCGTATCGGCTTCGCAAAATTTTCTATGGAAGTAGCCAGTTTGTTTGTTTGTTCTTGCTTCTTAGTAGGGGCGCTGCTAAGTTTCCATAGAAATAATAATAATAATTTATATGAATATCATGTTTTGGTTACATTTTTTTTAATAGTGATGGAAGACACTTTTTAAGCAAAAACGCATGGGCCAGGCGCCATAAAGGACGTAACGAGAATTAAAAATCTTCCATACAAAACTTCTTGACTGTTACGGAGATCGAATTCAACTATTCGAATTCGATATTGGTTCGTGCGTAAGGTACTGTTAGTGACTTGGGTAACAGAGTTCCACGGAGTAGGATAACTCGAGCAACTCATTTTTCCGACGCATCAGCCATCTCAATTTATCCTCTGCTAGAGAGAGCTCTTTGTAAAAATAAATAACTTACCTTAATAATAATACCTTCCCAATAATTCAATCAGCAGCTTTTAATATTTTCTTGTATGCTTAGGCACTAACGCTTCCTTTAAAGTTTAATAATAAGCAACAAAATAACATTTCTTGTTTTATGGGCATGAAAAATTTGATTTATTTTATTGCACAGAATTCAAAAGCTTTCGTAATATAATTTTAAAGTTTATTGCTTATTTTTAAGCGCCACGTTCTTCTGAACGTGCGAAAGAATTGCGTCTGTATTATCGTCGTGCCGCGTAATTCTTCTGTAAGAGTGTATACTCTCATAGAACATGTTTGCATACGGGGATATTATCGAGGTGATTTGCGTGTTTTCAAACATCATCAGAAAATTTCAAACGCGACAGAATAATCTAGAGATAACGACCGACGATGGAAATACGGAATACCAGCGATTCTCTCGCTTGTGGAGGAGGGCCTTACCGTTTTCTACTTCGGTTTCTATTTAGAAAGATGGCCATTGATCAATGACAATTAACAGCAAACATGTTTATAACAAAATGTAAGCAGGTACAATTCTAGATACGGACGCGGTGGTGGGCGCGTACAGGATCGCGTGGACAGTGGCGTTCGCGTGGCTCAACGTGGGCGTGTGCCTGCTAGGGTGGTGGCGCTGCTTCGCCAACAACTACCTGCACTGGGCCGCCGCTGCTACCTGGATCCTGCTCATCGCGCAAGGTCATTGATCATTATATCAACACAATACGTTCGAGTGGCTCAACGTGGGCGTGTGCCTGGTAGGGTGGTGGCGCTACTTCGCCAACAACTACCTGCAATGGGCCGCCGCTGCTGCCTGGATCCTGCTCATCGCGCAAGGTCACTGACCATTATATCAATACAATACGTTCGCGTGGCTCAACGTGGGCGTGTGCCTGCTAGGATGGTGGCGCTGTTCGCTAACAACTACCTGCACTGGGCCGCCGCTGCTGCCTGGATCCTGCTCATCGCGCAAAGTCACTGATCATTATCAACACAATACGTTCGCGTGGCTCAACGTGGGCGTGTGCCTGCTAGGATGGTGGCGCTGCTTCGCTAACAACTACCTGCACTGGGCCGCTGCTGCTACCTGGATCCTGCTCATCGCGCAAGGTCACTGATCATTATCAACACAATACGTTCGCGTGGCTCAACGTGGGCATGTGCCTGCTAGGGTAATGGCGCTGCTTCGCCAACAACTACCTGCAATGGGCCGCCGCTGCTGCCTGGATCCTGCTCATCGCGCAAGGTCATTGATCATTATATCAACACAATACGTTCGCGTGGCTCAACGTGGGCGTGTGCCTGGTCGGGTGGCGGCGCTGCTTCGCCAACAACTAACTGCACTGGGCCGCCGCTGCTACCTGGATCCTGCTCTTCGCGCAAGGTCATTGATCATTATATCAACACAATACGTTCACGTGGCTCAGCGTGGGCATGTTCCTGCTAGGGTAATGGCGCTGCTTCGCCAACAACTACCTGCAATGGGCCGCCGCTGCTGCCTGGATCCTGCTCGTCGCGCAAGGTCACTGACCATTATATCAATACAATACGTTCGCGTCGCTCAACGTGGGCGTGTGCCTGCTAGGGTGGTGGCGCTACTTCGCCAACAACTACCTGCACTGGGCCGCCGCTGCTACCTGGATCTTGCTCATCGCGCAAGGTCGCTGATCTTTTTATCAATAGAATATATTCGCGGGGCTCAAAGTACGCATGTGCTTGCTCGGGTGGTGATCGTTACCTATATTATTACGTGAAGGTAAATCTTTTATGACCCTTTTCCAGAAAAAAATCCTTAGAGAAAGTGCATGATCTTGCCTTGATTAACAAAGGTTTATATAGAGAGGGAGGGTAGAATACTAATATTGGTGTCGATTCTGGCATTATCCTCTAAACCTGAAACTAAATTCAACATCAGTTTTGGCTTTTTATTCCGTATAGAGAATGACAAGGATACACTGTTTAGGTTTAGAGAATTATGCCAGAATTGACACCAATACTGCATTAAAAAATACAATGAAAACAAAAAAATAAATATTACACGTACTATAGATTATTTGACAGAAGAACCTAAAAACTTATTTGTTTATCACTTTCTATAAAATCTCCTCTATCACAATTTGCTTTAATTCTATCCGATGAAGTTCTCTGCGTGATGATATTTGGTTTTAGTAAAAATCTAACGATCTGTTTGCAGGTCTCGGTGGCCAAGGCATCGGGTTCCAATCGCCCGAGAGCCAGGTGTGGTACATGCTGTTCATAGTGTTCGTGCCGTACGCCATGCTGCCTCTATCCCTGGGCTGGTGCATCGTCATCGGTCTACTTTCTTCTATGTCACACGTGCTGGCCACCGCTGTAGAGATCAAAGAGCTTGTCGACCAAAACGAACTAGCTGTGAGTAAACTAATAACATTTTCATCTTACTTTTGACACCACTCTTGGGAGACAGCACTTATTTCCCTCCGTAAGGACTTTCCTTTAGATGGAATAGATATCACCAGAGAGACAGGTGTGATACATGCTGTTTATCGTATTTGACACGCGAGTAGACTTGTTACATCATCACTTCATCGTCTCCACTGCTAGGACACAGGCCTTGCCTTTAGATGGAATGGGCATCATCCGAGAGACAGATGTGGTAGGCGCTGTTTATAATGTTCGTGTCTTACGCCATGCTTCCTCTCTCCCTGGGCTGGTGCATCGTCATCGGTCTATTGTTTTCTATGTCACATGTACTGGCCACCGCTGTAGAGAATAAGGAGCTGGTCGACCAAAACGAACTGGCTGTGACTACACTTTTGGCGAGAATCATCATCATTATCAGCCTTTTGATGTTGCTAACTGTTCATTTTCAGTGTCTATGGCTATAATAAATTGGTGTGGTGGATTATACTGCTACACCAGCTATCTTCGCATCTCGACTTCATCTTGTAAGATCAGATGACGAGACGTAATTTGTTCGGACCTATAAAAAACAATAGACAATTAACCTTGTACATAAGAAAATCTCTAGATCGCCTTCCTTGATCTCAAAGAAAAGAATCAGCAATTCCAATTTTAAATTATCTCATCGCAGTCGCGTTCGTGTGGTATACGACTCCTTGTGAGTAGAGCGCTGCAGCTGTCACGGTAAACTGCGCGGATATGCATGCCAAATACCTAGCGGATCAGCACATCAGTCCATTCTCTATGTATATAAATTCGGCAAACCTCCATTCCTGAACTTAACCTCATTTCTTTATATTAAAACCAATTTAAATTTTCTCCCGCAGTCACGTTCCTGCGGTATGCGCCTGCTTGTTAGCAACGCGCTGCTATACTCGGCGGTGAATTTCGCGGGCATGTACGCGAAGTACTTGGCGGATTGGGGGCAACGCAAGGCATTCTTGGAGACGCACCGCTCGATGGTCACCAGGCAGCGCACCAAGCGGGAAAGCGATCGACAGAAGAAGCTGTTCGAGAGCGGTGAATACACTTTCATCTGATTTGTTCTTTTATTTTTACACGTGTATTTTTAGATCGCCCTGTGAAAAGACGACACATTACAGGTAATGTATATTTTCCTGAAGAACAGATTTTCATCTTATATCCAGGTTTTTGTCTAAAGTCCTGTCTTATTTTAAACTACAGGACAGAAAAGTACAAAAATCTGTCTTTTAGGAATAGTTACGTCACAGGGTTGAACTGCTGGGTTCATTCATATTTATTCATATGAAATATTATCTTAGTCCTTCCCGCTTAGGGAGTGAATGTACTGAAGAACAACGCCCAGTTTTAAATAATGATTCCGGCTCGAAGGGTCAAAATTTGGGGAATTTTCGAGGTGGATAGATAAATGATAGGAACTGATAATTGAAAGTGATATAACGTGCTCGCGATTGATACGTGTTGCGCATACATACATCGTCATGAAAGCAGAACGCTAAATTAACAAAATTAAATATAAACGAACTTGCGAAATGTGCTGGTACGTTTTACCGTACAGTACTTAAAAAAATCTTTTGCTTTTCAGTTATACCGGATTTTCTTGCGAAGGAGATATACGATCACGTATCCAAAGTAAAAGGCGAGTTCCAAGAACAGCAATTCAACAACCTTTACATACAGAGGCATCAGAATGTCTCTATTCTCTATGCAGACATAAAAGGATTCACAGGTAGGATACACGCACACAAAACCATCCATTTTCTTCATAATTATTATCAAACCCTGTTTATTATTGCACTTCTGTTTCTTCTTTCTCAGAGCTGTCGAGCAAATGTAGCGCTCAAGAACTGGTGAAACTGCTGAACGAATTATTTGCACGATTCGATCGTTTGGCTTCAGTAAGTAAAAAGATAATTTCATACGAATTCATTTCTTTTATGGTCGGATTGTATTCATTATTTGTTACCTGCTATTACTGAATTGCCTAGTGCCCAGATGAAAATACATTAGGGTATATAATAAAAAAAACCACCACAGACATAATTGATGGCCCATGTGAACACTTTTGTAGTCTCTACGGAAGTAAGTAATTTGCAATGAGTTGGTTATTACAACTTTTTTTAGTCCCCATAGTATGAACATCACGTTGTATATATTAACGCGTAAATTACTTCGTTAAACATTCAAACTCTGTAGTACTTTGAATATCTATCGTGGCGGATCATACTAGGGGCATTCATTAAAAATCAAAAAGAGCGCTCATTTCTTTGTCTGCTAAAGTAACGAATCACGTTTATCCAGGAGAACAACTGCTTGAGGATAAAGTTGCTGGGCGACTGTTACTTCTGCGTGAGCGGTTTACCGCAAGCGCATGACGACCACGCGCACTGCTGCGTCAACATGGGGCTGCACATGATCCGCGCCATACGGGACGTGCGGTACAACGCGCAGGTTAGTACTGCACCCCACCACTAGGTCATTGAAACAATGCCAGCGTCTGGTGGAGCATCAACATGGGGCTGCACATGATCTGCGCCATACGGGACATGCGGTACAACGCGCAGGTGAGTACTGCACTCCTCTACTAGGTCATTGCCACAATGCCAGCGTCTGGCAGAGCATCAGCATGGGGCTGCACATGATCTGCGCCATACGTACGTTTAACGTCCCGTTGTAACGCGCAGGTGAGTACTGCACTCCTCTACTAGGTCATTGATACTATGCCAGCGGCTGTCGGAGCGTCAACATGGGGCTGCACATGATCCGCACCATAAGGGGCGTGTGGTACAACGCGCAGGTGAGTACTGCAGCCCTCCACTAGGCCATTGACACATAACGCAACGCCCATGTGGATTAATTCAGTCATCATCACAGATAGGACATGAAATGCCTCAAGAGAGGAAGGCGTATGCCCTAGCAGTAGAGATATTAATAGGTGTACGGGCCGAGCTGTATGTACTCTTTGACAAATGATAATAAGAAATGATGGAAAGTCTGAATTCAAGTGTTTTATTGCAAATCGCAAAATACGTAAAATAAACTTGTTTAATTATAATGCTATGTTAATGATAAGGACGCATGTTTATTAAAAGTATGGTACTTGCGAACTGAGTTTATGATATAAAACTAATAGCGCGATTACCTACACTTGGTCGTAACCCGAATACGAGTGCCAATATAATTTGGGTAAATGACTAACTGTAAATGAAGGAGTCGAGTATACCCGTATTCCGGTAGATTTCCTTTTGTTTACCCGAAGCCTTCTTCCAGCCCGTCTTCCAGTGTTAATATTGCTTCGAATGTCCGATTTCGAGGAATGTCTTTTGTGCAGCCGAATACGGGCTAACGACCAAATATAATTGCGGTATCATGCAAGGAAACAATGGATTGCGAAACTGCTGATGCACGACCTAATAATATAAGCATGTTTATGTTGTATGTTTTACCATACAGCGCACAATAAGATGGTCATGACATTTGCAGGTGGATCTAGACATGCGCATCGGCATCCACAGCGGCACAGTGCTGTGCGGCGTGCTGGGTCTGCTCAAGTGGCAGTTCGATCTGTGGTCGCATGACGTCACCGTCGCCAACCACATGGAGAGCGGCGGGTTACCAGGGTAAATATAATGCCCTTTTTACGTTCAATCTTAGAAGATCGATGAAGGATCTAGCTAGTAATAGGTCTTGTGCTAATCCGTCATTCCATGAACCTACTTTACTTAAGTTCTTTTTTCCTTTTTTGTCACTCATTCATTTGGAGTTAGGAATAATAATTAGCTATTATCACGTAACGTTATGTTTGTCGTCGCGTACATTAAGTTATCATCATATTCTATGTCATTCATTTCAGTCGTGTCCACATATCTTCAGCAACGCTTGGGTATTTAGAAGGCGCCTTCGAGGTTGAGCCTGGCGACGGAGGTAGCCGTAACCCCTATCTAAGGGAACATAACCTGACTACTTACCTCATCAAGACCACGGAGCAACCGAGGCGCACCAGGCACAGGAAGATAGGGTGAGAAATAACCCAAGAAAATTTCTACAATCTATGTTATCGCGGGATTCAAACTTAATGGTGGCTATGAATTTGGCGCAAGACGCGGCGCAGTAAACGAAATGTAGGGTGATGTGGATTCGCGCAGGATATATCTGAACTGAGGCCTGCGCATAGTTGCGCTTGCTGCAAATTTCACAGCCTTTATCAAGTTTTAATCGTATTATGCTTGGAAGACGCCTTCAAGGTGGATTCTGGTGACGGGGGCAGCTCATCAAGACCACGGAGCAACCAAGACCCACCAGTCACAGGAAGGTAGGGTGAGAAATAAACAAAGAAAAATGTATTTTGTATTGACTGTATCTAGCTCAATATAAACGCCAGGTGGTTTCTACAACCCGGGGGGGGGGGGGGAACACCTTTTCTTGTTTTTGTCAACTTATGGGTGCGCTGTTACACCCGCTCAGCTAGCCCAAATAATATAATATAATATATTGATATTTGTTTCTTAGGTTTTCACGCATGTGGCTGGTGTCTACAAACTTGAATGCGACTGTGGGCTCTCCTACATCGGGCAAACAAAGAGGAGTATAGGGACTCGGGTAAAAGAACATATCGCAGATATGAAACATAGGCGCGAAAATAAATCTGCAGTGTGTGAACATGCATTAGGGGGACCAAACCACTACATTAGATTTCATAGGTTTGTTTCGCCGGTTCTTCTCAGGAAGGTCTCCCAATTTTGGAACCGGTGGTAGTTTACGGTAGTTAGGGTCAAATAAATAAACTCAAAATTACAAACAAGAATTTTAAATAAAATACTTTATTAAGTAAATTAAATAATAAATTCATACATAGACAATAAAATTTTAAAAATCTTCCAATGAAATAACCAAACGCTCAATATAAGTCTTTCGAAGGTAGCTCGACAATTTTAAATAAAAAATCATTATTCTGACGATGCAGACCTGAAAAGGCTGCGAAACGTCAATAAATAAATAAAGTTTCGTGCATTAACCCGTAAAAACTAGTTTTATTTAATATATTGATGATATAAAAACAATCTTCTTCTCAACCCGCAGAAGCCAGCAGTTGCAGATGCAGAACGAGATCAACCGCCGCTCGAGCAGCATCGTCGAGGATGAAATGACCACCGACTGGACACCAGAGTTGCCTTTCCAAAACGTAAGATAGCTTATATCAATCCAAAGTATAAACTTTGGGTTAGACTAAGGAAGGAATAGGGAGATTGGGCCAGGGGCGTTTAAATCTGGCGCTCTTCAAATCAAAATATAGGTCAGTTATAAACGCCTTTGCCGCTTCTAGCAGCCTGCCGACGACCATGGCCTTCTTGGGCCTAGGGTAAATACGCCCCTGGATAGAGCTGTGACCAAATATCGTGTTTAAGACTGCAGATGCATCCTGGACCAACGGCTTAACGTGTCATCTTAAGCACGGAAGGGTTTGAAATAATTAACTTTTAGTCACCCAACCAATGACCGGCCATTGCGAAAGTGTCAATGGAATTCGGGTGAACGACTTATAAGTGTAAATGAATTGAGTCGTGTACACCCGTACACGACAGGTAGATTTCCTTTTGTTTACCCGACACCGTCTTCCAGGACGTATTCCAGTGTAAGTATTGCTTCGAGTGCCCGAATTTAAGTAAGATCTTTCGTGCACCCGAATACGGACTAACGACCTTAGGCTGTCAGAAACAATAAAATGACTTCGTAAGTGATAGCGATAGCCATAGCAATGCCGTTAGACGATCAGAGGGCTGTTCCCAAGCGCAACTATCCCCTCCACGTTTTGTTCTGCGCTAGAGTTACGTGCCGGCCGCGACCTGTATGTTTGTGTATTTGTGCAGTACTACATGAGCAGCGTCGCGGGCGTAGTGAGAGCGCGCGGGCTGCACGCCGACCGCCTCAGCGACCCCGCACCCGACACCGATGGGCCGTTATCTGACGTCGAGGTACTATTTACATACAAATTACTATTTTATATTACTAGCGGCTGCTTGCAACTTCGTCCGCTTTAACTTTAGCTTTTTGAAAACTCTTCATTAACCTAACATTTTCAACAAAAAATATTTTGCGTACCAAAGGAGATTGCTCAAATTGGCCCAAATGCACAAAAAATATTGACATACACGGTAATTCTTGGCGTAATTTATAATTTAATTTACAGACATTAGATTTCAACGGACACCTTTGTATAATATATTTACTTTAAAAAGGACTTTTAATTTTACCGGTTTGGAAAACATACGAATCATTTTTAATGGCTATGGGTGTAGTAACATTCAGCCAAAGACTGATCGAAGTTTGTTTATATAACATAAAAACAAATCTATTTTGTAAAGATCGATAAAACAAATGATTTTTTTATTACACTGTGGTATTAATATAATCATTTTCACTAGATGCAAATGTGCTCAGACAATTATTATAGATGGTAGGCGACATCATAAAGTCTATTGCCATACATTTTTCGCCAAACACCTCCATTTACACATTATAATCTATATAGTTATATATTAGACTTTAAGGTCTCTCTAAGGATCTATGGGCCTACGTTTCCTGACTATAAATTAATAAATAAATAAAATTATAAGGTGTGATACACTAAAAATCTAAAATATGGTTATCTTAAAAACATAACAAAAATAATGAAGCTACTGAATATATGGTTATAGAACCTAAATCTCTTAGCTTTCTTTGGTTAACGAGAATTTAAAAATTCTCTCTAATATGTGGCTCATTCACAATCATCACATAGTTTCTGTCACAGAGTACCTTATTATAACCGGAAATGACACTTAATTTTAAAAGTTACTCTTATGCATTAACTTTAAAAACAGGCAACTATCTGTTAATCTACATGCTTTATATACCTGAATCTAATCCATAATTTCGGTACTTGGCATGATTTCCCTAGTTTACTATATAACTTGTTTGTTTTTTTATTATTTTAATATGTTCAGTGTATATGATTTATAGAAGTTCTCAGGGGTGTCCGTCAATAATATTCGTTTCTACAGGAATTTATATATAATTTCGAATCTAGGGAACAATTTTTCATGATTATTGGTCTTAAGACCAAACATGTATGGAAGCTGAGCAATGTCCTTTCATCAAAATCTGTTCAGTAGTTTTTGCGTGATTCAGTGAGAAGCAAACAAACACAGTAACATACAACCTTTCGTGGCAGAACTCGCAAACCGCGTCCAACGTGGAACGATCTACGTTGGGTGCTTTTCGAGCGCTAGGAATGCTTATAATGTTCTCTTTATTCACCGACATTGACAGATAAACACGATCTTTTTTTGATTCGAAAACCCAATTACGCGTTCCCTGCCTCTTACAACCGGGATCCTTTAAAAAAGGCATGAAGAAGAAATATGCCGGCGGGTAAGGTGAGGATGGATGGTGTGGCAGGTAACACTGCTGTACCAGCTGTTTTCGCGTCTGAACTCTACCGTTAAGCCTCGATGACACGGGGCGAGTTTACAAGCTACAAGCCAGCGAGTTTGCTAGCAGCTTGTAAACTCGCCCCGTGTCATCAAGGCTTTACTTAACATCAGGTGGGGTAGAGTCATTGTCGCACCTACTTATAAAAAAAAACATTCTCCAATATTAACGTGATCGTTATCAGGAGGACGACATAATAAACCACTCGATCGAGGTTAGCAGCAATCGGCGCATGCGCGTCGACAACATGGCGGCGTGGTCGCTTCACTTCCGGCGCGCGTCGCTCGAGCAGCGATTCGCGCAGCTCGACGAGAAGACCTTCAAGTCCAATGCCATGTGCTGCCTCGTGCTGTGGCTGTTCATCACTGCGGTTCAATGCTTCATGCACTACAAGTAATCATTATAATCAGCCTATAATGTCCCCGTCATGCTCGGGAACAGCATGGCCGTGTGATCGATGCAGTTCCAGCACGCTTCGACGAGAAGAATTTTAAGTCCAACGCCATGAGCTGCTTCGTGCTGTGGCTGTTCATCACTGCAGTCCAATGCTTTATGTACTACAAGTAATCATTATCATCAGCCTATAATGTCCCCGTCATGCTCGGGGACAACATGGCGGCGTGGTCGCTTCACTTCCGGCAAGCTTCGACGAGAAGACTTTCAATTCCAACGCCATGTGTTGCCTCGTGCTGTTGCTGTTCATCACTGCGGTTCAATGCTTCATGCATAACAAGTAATCATCATCATTGTCAGCCTAATAATGTCCCCACTACTAGGGCAAAAGCAGTCCCAACGGATGGAATAAGGAGATCGGGTCAGAACCCACCATTGCATATGTAGCCACGGAACAGACACTACTTAACGTGCCTACCGAAGACTTTCAAATCGAATTCCATGCAGAGTTTATTCATGTACTACAAATAATCAAGATAGACTATTAATGTCCTAACGGCTCGGGCACATGTCTTCCCTATGGATTAATAAATAGATTTGGACATTACCTACCATCTGCACCTAGTGATAGAATGGGTGCTAACAACTGCAGATGCAGCCGGAACCGACAGTTTGGTAGAGCGTGCAGCATGTTGACTTGTATTATTATTGTATTATTACATTTGTAATTCGATTTTCTCTTTTTCCCCAGCTGCAGTTCCCTGATAATCATCCTGTCGGTGATGACTTTCCTCCTTACGCTTTCCTTCGTGGTGGTGATGGCGGAAGAGTTCCCCGGAATATGTCCGCACTTGGCCAAGATCTCAGCGAAACTGAACGGCTCGCGGCTTCACAGAGATATCCACATCTCCATTTTCGTCACGGTGATGTCGATTTCTAGGTATGTGTTTGAGAACAGATGATTGTCTTTATAGAAGGCGCAGTAAATTACTTCACTTGATGTAAAAGGGAAGCTTTTAAGTAAAAAGACTTTTTCAAATAATGTGCTCCGCTTAGCTTGATTTCAGCTTTATATTTGCCTATTTTAAAAGCCGCTTTAAATAAAATCTTTGTAGGTACACCTAATGAAATAATACCAAATTTAATTACTATCTTACAAAGGCCTAGTAAATAAAATGGATGATGCTGAGTCTCTTAGTAACAACAACTCACAATAACAATCAAAGGAATTAGTTCCTTAAACTATCAGTATCTCAATCAAACTCGTCAATCTTCACCCTCAATATGATAGCAGATTTGTATTAGCTGACCATGGACCAAGATTATGATAATGATTCCTCTAAGTCATTGATGAGATAAGTAGCTTCTAGTGAAAAGACTGTCTTTGACCACATAGATAAAAGTCTATAAGCTCTCCATCTAAATAGTTTTTTTTATAAAGTGGTCATCTTGACAATATGTTGACGACCTTTGTGGCCGAGTGGTAGTTTGTACGCCGGGATTTATGGTGTCGCCGACTCGAGAGGGTCCCGGGTTCGAGTCCCGGTGGGCGCAGATGTTTGTGTGATGAATACGAGCATTTGTACTCCAGTCATGGATCTTTAATATGTATTTCTATATTAATATACTTATATATACGTATCAGTATATGTATTCTATCTGTTACCCTAGTATCTCCATAACACGAGCCTTACAGTGCTATACTAATTGGTGTTAGTGTTGGAAATATTTATTTATCTATCTATAAGTATATACCTGTACCGATCAACTTTGTCTTATGTTCGACCAATAAAGACGTTTATCAGTCTATTTATCTATAACTACCTCTCTACTGATCAACTCGTTGCCTTCCAGTACAACAAAACTGTACGCGTGCGACTCGTCCTTCCCCCTAAGCGCTTTCAACTGTACATCCACATCAGCGAACTTCACTAGTACTAACCCAAACGCCACAAACACCACTCCACCTCATCGTTTAGAGGAATGTTACCGACCTGAATACGTGGTCTTCACTTGGATTCTGTGCTTGGTGGCTCTGACATCTATCCTGAAGTTGTACTACCTGATCAAGACGTTCCTGGCTATAATTAACGTGGCCATGTATACAGTGCTCTTGCTGATTTACTACGACATCTATTACATCAATGGCACTACAAACACGTGAGTGTCTTTTATGCTGACACGGTACTTCACATGGCTACATGTATTTGTAATTTGTAAACTTGGCTTGAGTAACTTAGTTAAACGCAGTCGTTGGCGCAATTGATATGTGATTTTGCAAATTAAACAACTGCCGCAATGGTCGTAAGATGGCTGACTAAAAATGTATTATCTCAAACTTCTCTGTGCTTCAGAAGCACGGGAAGCCATTACTTCTGGCTTTGTCTGCAGTCGTGTGCACTAGCACTAGACGAGCGTGGTGGGTCGCAGCCCTATCTTCCTATTCCATTTATAGGAAAGACCTTTGGTCTAGCAATAAAGACAGGAATTTAATGATGATGGTGATTTATAAACTTAACAGCAGTCACTCCTTTATTTCTAGCTGGAGAATGATGAGAATATACTACTGCAAAATTTACAAATACCAAAAACTAATAGCCATTTGAAGTGCTAGCAACAGAAAATGTACGTTTTTTATATAATGGCATTTTTTTTACACACATATTTATATTATTTTCAAACAGCACTCTCAAGTTCTACGTGCAAATGCTGATCCTGATGATAATGTTCCTGGTGATGGTTGTGTACCACGCGCGGCTGGTAGAAGTGACAGCACGCCTCGACTTCCTGTGGAGACTTCAGGCTGAAACCGATCTCGACCAAATGGAAGACACGCAACGAACCAACCGCCACCTGCTCAAGCACATCCTGCCCGATCACGTCGTGCACCACTTCCTCAGCAGGGACGGCTGCCCGGACGTGAGTGAGACACACGCATGCAGTGAGAGAGACAACAACACACATAGAGACCGCGACCAGGTGGAGGACATGCATCGAACAAACCGACACTTGCTTGAGCACATCTCGCCCGACCACGTCGCGCACCACTTCCTCATCAGGGACGGCCTAATTGTTGAGTTTCACCAATACACCGCCCACTTTTACCCCGTTTACATTCAGCCCGTTTGCATACCTGCCGATCCAACTGTGGCGCATTTTGAAATATTCTAAATGGGCTCTCGCTCAAATTGAGAGGTAACTGTAATTTTTAAAATTCTAAAAAAGTTATGAATCTTGTCAATATGTAGGTACGATTTCTCGCATCGACATGTCTCTAGACTTTTCAATAACTAAATACATAGCCCAATCCACATCAGCTTTCTTCACTGAACCCTACTCTCCGAGCCTCAATACCGGATTTGTATGTCTGTCTGAAGAAGCTCCTAAGGAAAATAAAGACGCCCATAATTGTTTTCCGAAAAGAATTATCAGTAAATTACCAAAGAGTGCTGTTAAAAAAACGAAACGTAAGCTATAAGTGCCATTTCTCCACATACAAACTATAGTTTACAATAGTTACAATTCCATGTCCAGGAGCTGTACTCCCAGTGGCGGGACGAGGTGGGCGTGATGTTCGCGGGCATCCCGAACTTCCACGAGTTCTACTCCGAGCAGAAGGCCATCGACTGCATGCGGCTGCTGAACGAGATCATTTGTAATGTACCAAACCAGACGACATTTTTCACACAATTCTTATGAATAAATCAATGATCTTTTAAGAAAAAAAATACTAGATATAAATCCACTTGATCCAGGTTTCAGACATCCAAACCCGCATCTTCCGCAATGATTTTTTACTATTTTCTTGATAGATTTCTCAGTTTATACCGTCAATATTGTCTTTGAAACCCGTTCAGCAGTTTAGACGTGACAATGGAACAGACAGGCAACAAAGTAACTTTCTTTTTTATTTGTTTTAGTTTCGGGAATATTTATGGAATCTGTTTAGAGCAGATTTTGAATTTATCAGCAGATTCACTTTATTGTAGACTCAGCATCGAGATGCCACTGTTCCTTTGTCATTTAATTTTTGTCGGACCCAAAAAGAACTCTTTCAATGTTTCAAATTAGAAGATTTATTGTTGAGTCAGTTAAACACAGAAATAATGGAGTTCACTCTTTGTCACCAGTTGATTTTGATAAGTTGCTGATGCAGCCGAGGTTCAAGAGCATAGAAAAGATCAAGACCATCGGAGCAACATATATGGCCGCTTCCGGTCTCGACCCCAATCTTAGAGTAGGTTATTGTTCATATGAACTTCTATTATTTGTTTATGATAATTTGAATACATTATTTTGACTGTTATGAAGATAAATTAGAAGAAATCCCCTAACTGCCAAATTGATGGTAAAAGTAAAGGTAAGCCTTTAGAATTTTTAGAAGAATCTTTAGGAGTTAAAATCTGGCTTTAATCACGTCTTATGAATTAAAGTGTATGTAATTCTATTACTCACTCTACAGACGGGAGAAGACGACTGCGAACACCTATGCTCCCTGGTAGACTACGCATTCGCATTAAAGGAAACACTAGAAGAAATAAATAAACATAGCTTCAACAAATTCAGATTAAGAGTAGGTGAGTGAATATTTAGATATTTACATGTCGACAGTGGAAAGGCTCGTAATAATAATCGCTTATACGCCACATTGGTCGAAAATGAGTTATTATATCATTTTGATCAGTTTTTTTACTGCGTCGATCTGTTTATATGTCATGAAGGTTTGAGTACTTTTTTGACGCCTCAGCAACTAAATTTTTTGAAGATTTTTATTATTCACAACGCTAAACTGACATAAATATTGGTGTTTTTTAAACCAATGGCATCATATAGGGTATAGGGCATAAACGCCCTACTATTTGATTTTTCTTGACAAAAAAAATATGGCAGGCTGAGTGATTTTAACTTAAGCAACATCTAAACGTAAAGGCACATGTAACTTTTTTATAGGGATAGGATATTTAGAAAATATTATTTTATGAATAAGTTTTTATTTTAATGGCGCTACTTCTCTTTTACAATGAGTTAAGTATGTTGTACTTTGATCCTCGTTTCTGTAAAGTTACTGAAGTGGCGTTTAAGCGATTTTGCTTTACCAACGTCGATGTGTATTTGCTATACTCCTTAGCTGTTTCCCAGTTTTATTTGTGTTGGAATGATCATCCGTATATTTCAAATCAACAAACGGTCATCTGTTTGGAATAGGATATTAAATAATTGTCTCCTTCCACATTCTTGCTTTACACATAACGGGTAGTGGGTGTAAGTATTCCATTGGAAGTTAACATAGTAATATTTTCTAATGATATCCCATAGAGGAGCGAAACACATGTACCTAGGTGCTTAGATATATCTTCTGTGGAAAGTGGTATCGATGACGCGGCAAACATTCCACTGTAATTGTAGTTTTAAAAATATGTATTGTTCTGTTGTCTTATGTTTTTGTAGTGAGTTAGTTTGCCAAAACTTCATTTCGAAAGGTGATAGAGGCTTTCGTTGTCTTTAAAAATCTCGCTTTATTTTTTATTTTATTTTATTTTATTAAGAAAACCAACAGCGTATACATCAACAGATACCAGATAGTATTTTACAGGTAAGTATGGCCAATTACAGGTTTCCCTTAATTTAAAAATAGTACGTGTACATCGAAGATGATTAATTTATATGACAACAAATAAATTAAGTAACAGCCATGAAAACATAAAAATAAAAATACAATATACAAACAATGAACAAACAAGCAACTCCAAGGAGTTTTTAAATGAAGAAAGACATCATTAATACATATACACACTCACATTCCTATACATACGATACACATTCACATAATTATACATAGACACAGATACACACACACACTTTCACTGCAAAAAAAAACAATACCTTCACATTTCTACACTAACGCACTCACTGATCAGACTCCCTTTAGTGTTTCAACAACTTCCATTTTAAATTTTTCCTTGCTATTTGATAAGATGTCGATGCTATTAAAATATTGGTTATAAGTTTGAGCCAGTCGCAGCAGAACTGAGTGCTGTAGATAGTTCGTGCGGCACGGTGGAACCTGAAAAACGGTTGTATTGCGGGTTCGGTATTTAGGAATACGATAATTTATTTTAGCTATCAGATGTGGACAATCAATTTTACTATTAACAATGTCATGCAGTAGACCCATATCCAATATAACACGCCTCTGTTCTAATGAAAGAAGACCATGCTCAGAACAACCATCCTTGTAATTGTTAAAGGTTTTTCTACAGCGAAAGCTTATATGTTTGACAAACATTTTCTGTATTCTCTCTAGGCGGTTAATATAGGTAGTATATTGAGGAGACCATATAGGACTCACATACTCTAAAATGCTTCTTACATATGCGAAATAAACTGTTGTGATTACCGATATTTCTGAAAATGGCTTACACACTCGAAGTACAAAGCCAAGATTTCTATACGCCTTCATAACTGTGCTTTCAATGTGATCCGAAAGTATCATTTTTTGATCAAAATGTACTCCTAAGTCCCTAATAATCGACTTTCTGATAATATTTTGTCCATTAAAATGATAATTTATGACAATAGGCTTTCTCTTCCTTGTAAACGAGATACATTCACATTTAGCTGTATTGACGGTTATATTATTATTGTTGTAATATTCAGATAAGCGATTCAGATCACTTTGCAACAACAGTGAATCCTGAACAGTCTTAATTCGACAAAAAATCTTTTTGTCATCCGCATACATAAGATAATTAGAATGTTCTAAGCATGAACCTATATCGTAGAGGTAAGCATTGTAGAAGAGCGGCCCTAAGTGTGAGCCCTGTGGAACACCTGTAGGTATACTAACGTAGTCAGAGCGATAACCACTCATAACTACCGCTTGGGATCGATTTTTTAAGTAAGATTTTACCCAACGGAGCAAATCCCCATGGATACCAAGCACTTCTAGCTTGTTTAGCAGGATCACGTGATCTACGCGATCGAAGGCTTTAAATATCACCATAAAGAAAATGCAAGTGTTATCACTTATAAAAGTCATAATATTCTCTAGAAATTAGTTTGTAGACGACAGTTCTGTTAGCAATCACTTTTATGGACACTCATTTGGTGAATGCTTTTTGAAGGAATAAGTTGCGGGCCGCTAGTGGGCGGCGTGATCGGCGCTCGCAAACCCGTGTACGACATCTGGGGGAACACCGTCAATGAGGCATCAAGGATGGAGAGCACCGGCCTCATGGACCGGATACAAGTTACCAAGTACACGAAACAGGTATATATCCAACATAAAAATTTTCGTATCATACAAGCGATTGCCTCTACCGGAATTCGAACTCGGGACCTCAGAATAGGCGACACTTTGAGAAAAAAATATAGGGATAGACAACGTCATGAGGAGTTCGATAAATAGTTCGGTAAATGTGCCATAATGAGGTGGACATTATAAATATGTATTTCCCCAGCTGCTGGAAAAGCGCGGCTATGAGCTGGAAGGCCGCGGCGGGGTAGAAGTGAAGGGCAAAGGGCGCATGCACACGTGGTGGGTGACGCGCGACCGAGGGAGCGCCGCCCGTCCCGCACCCGCCGCGCCCCCGCCCCGCTCCCTCGCCGCGCTCGTGTACACCATGCTGCAGGCGCGCCGCCGCATCTACACGCACCCGCTGGACAACGTCAGCTCTGCAGGTACACATACACATTATACGAAGACCGCCCCGCTCCCTCGCCCCGCTCGTGTACACCATGCTGCAGGCGCGCCGCCGCATCTACACGCACCCGCTGGACAACGTCAGCTCTGCAGGTACACACCCACACATTATACGAGGACCGCCCCACCCCCGTCTCGATCATGTACACCATGCTGCAGGCGCGCCGCCGCATCTACATGCACCCGCTGGACAACGTCAACTCTGCAGGTACACACATACACATTATACGAGGACCGCCCCGCCCCCGCCCCGCTCGTGTACACATGCTGCACACGCGCCACCGCATCTACACGCACCCGCTGGACAACGTCAACTCTGCAGGTACACACATACACACACTATACGAAGACCCCGACGTCAAAGCTCCAATGCAGGCAAAACAAGACGGAACACCCAACGACGGCCATATAATCATTGCTGAGTTTCTTGCTGGTTCTTCTCAGTATAGTGCGATTCAAATAAGAATAGGAAAGCCAATGACCTCCATCTGTCAAATGTGGCTTGAAAAATACAGTTTGCAAAAAAAACTCGGCTTCTAGAATAAAAACCAAACATTTTTAAACAAACAATAACAAATATTGATAATTAATATTGGTTGAAATTATTTTTCAATCGAGCTTTGGCTATGAATGGTTGATAACCTAAATCGTCAACCAATGGTCACTTATGTTGCATTCAGAAACTCGATTTAAAACTTTCGTTTACATATAGGATGTAACCTGCATGATTATTCAAAACTACTACGGCGGTAATGGAGAGATAGCGGAATTGAAGAGCTAGATTCTGATTAATGTTTTTTCTCACACATTCTTAATAAAGAAATATTATTAAAAATCGGTTGTTTTTTTCTCAATCTTAGCAAATTAATTTTATCAAAAAGTCTGATATTTTTTCTCACTTAATCTTAGTAAATAGGTTTTATTAAATAGAAACTTTTTTCTCACTCTACCTATTTGGTTTGAATTGACAGCTATGATGTCAAAATATGGCGCCCAGTCGGTCCTATTCTTAGTTGAATCGCATAGTACAAGGTTTCCCGCCACGCCTAGAAATTACCTACCATGCCACCTGACCATCCTTGATCTTCATACTATTACAGTGCAGTGGGAGTAATCTCGACAAGTGTTGTCCTTTTCTCATTAGAAGCAATCACGCGTGCTGGCCTACGTTGCTGTTTTCACTGACTTAATGTGGTTTCAAAACGAACAAGCCAATTGTAACACTTGTATGACAATTTTGTGTGACTAACAGTCAGCACTCAAGAGATTTGATGACTCATTTTTTTATCATACTATGTAGTAATGAAATTCTTTACCCAAACACAAGGTTTATTCCGCAGGAAGCGATCTTCACGACTGGACTTCATCTATATGACGGAGGAAATAGGGGTGATGACGGGGTACAATAAACGAAATTCTATTTAGTCCGTCAGTAAGATGATCAAAAAATAATGGACACTTATTATTTTTTTCTTTGGGCAATCAACCAAAAAATGACAAAGTTATAGCGTCAAAGTTTGGGAGTAGGGGCTCGTGACGTCACTTTTTAGTGAATTTTCACTTAAGTGTACTAAAAACGTGACGTCCTGCGACTTTTCAAATGAATATATCTCTGCAATGTTTATATTGTGTGAAAAAAGAAAAAATACGTGTCCAACACTTTTTGATAATCTAAACTGATAAACGAAAAAAAAATTAGTCATCATCCCTATTTAAAAACGTATCCACTCAGATAATAATATTTACCCTACTCTATCCGTAATGGAAATCCACTTAGTATCGCTTAAGAATATTTGAGTAATTTACATTCTTTCAGCTGCAAGCCGCGGTGGCAGTATGCATTACGGTGGCTCTGCTCGCGGCACCACGCGACATCGTTCCGAGTTGCGACGCACGCGAACGAGACACGGTCATTTAAGGTACATGAAACCACGGTTATATAATATTACCGTGATGAAACTATCACATCCCTCTTAGTTTAAGAGGAAAACATATTTTGTAGCAAAAGTTTCTATCTTTAATTCCTACTTCCTTGTAAACTTTTATCTTTACTTTGTCTTTCCAACTTCTGCACGCGCCCCTGGCTGTACCAAATAGCAGCTTCGAGTACGGGCAGAACATCATTAACAAAAGAGACAAATTGTCAAATATTGTAATAAAAAAAATATGTATAAAAAAGTATGGCTTGCAAACTAACCTAAAAAAATATTGGGTCTCTCCACCAAATAAAGTATCGCGTTTAGCCCAATAGCACGATAGCTTTTAACAACTAAGAAGTTCAAAATATTTCCGACTTCAAAGATTTGATTCTCTTACTGGCGCTTGATAGATTGTGTTTGCCTTTTTTGATGTTAAATTATACGGGTAGGTTATACATGCTATGAGTGCCCCCTTCCCCTTATGATATGTGTCAATTTGTAGCATGTTCTATATTTGGCAGGAGTGACGTAGACCAATTGGAACTCGGCATCCGGCCGCACGCCAGCAGCATGGTGGTCCGGCGGCCGGACATGGCGCCCCCGCTGGTGGGCAGCGCGTCCGCCCCGCACACGCCCACGCCCGCGCACATAGCCCCGCCCCTCCCCGCCGCCACCAAACTGGGACTTGGTACGTATGTAGCACGTTACAGGCATCTTCACAATAGTGCCACCAAGCTGGGGCTCGGTACGTATGCCGCAGGTTACAAGCATCCTCACACTGGCGCCACCAAACTGGGACTTGGTACGTATGTAGCAGGTTACAGGCATCCTCACACTGGCGCAACCAAGCTAGGGCTCGGTACGTATGCAGCAGGTTACACGCATCTTCACACTGGCGCCACCAAACTAAGGTTCGGTTCGTATATATAAAGAAAGGGTCAGAATTAGACATCCCAACGCCCGCGCACATCCTCACACTGGCGCCACAAAGTTGGGGCTCGGTACGTATGCAAGAGGTTACAAGCATCCTCACACTGGCGTATATATACAGGAGAGGGAGAGCTAAACATCCCCACGCCCGCGCACAGCTCGATGGCATAGATGATTAGCGCATTAGACCTGCGGTCGAGAAAGTTATTCAACTTTCGCAAATGGTCAGTCATTCTCTTGTCTTCGGAAGGCACGTTATGGTGTTGGTCCCGGTTGCATCTGCAATCGTTACCACCCAGGAATCCCGGGTGGTGGCGGCCCAGGCTCCCAATTCCATCCAGTATTAGACATTAATTCTTATATTACACTCGGCCTAGGTATTGAACAAGCGGCCTCCGCTATCAGGACTCATGCACTGACCTCTATGCTACCGAAACCATAATGACTAGATACTTTCTCTATGACTCGATTTTTTTCTAGTATATCTTCTAAACTGTCCAGATGACGCGACTTACGCGCGAGCCCACAAGAGCATTTTGAAACGAAGATACAGTGAGAGGCTCATACGTCCACATGCACTTTCGTGTAAAGCCGCTCGCGTGTGCATCGCGCGATTCAAACAATATCGGATGTGAAGTTACTAGGTAGCCCAAGTCGTGACGCAATAAATAAAATTTTGGTGCGCATACACATTTCACTGACTGAAACCTGCGCCTATCTGCAATTGTAACTAACTACACAAACGCCATACCCCCTTATTAATAAACAAGAAAAAAATTTAGACTAGTTACGCCGCGTTTTGATCATGTCACTCAAATGCCATTTGTCATTGAATGGACAGAGACAAAACATGTAATAACTAATCCAAGCTTAATCTTTGTTTATTAATAGGGGAGAAAAAGTTTAAATCGCACTTTACTGAATTAACACCTTCGCGTAGTAGTGTTGTGCTTGCTTGGGCCACGGTAAAAAGTCGTCTGCTTCTCCTTTATTTTATTGATCTGTGTACATTTTAGGAGCAAGATTAAAAGCGGCTAGCTTCTCGTACCGCGCGCGGCCTAGGGACAAATCGCCTAAAGTTCGCGACCAGTCAAAAGAGGGTTCAGTGAACTCAATCGCCAACGGAGCACCGGGATCCTTCCGCTTCCGATCTGTCACTACAGCCTCCTTCTTCCGAAGCCGGAGCAAGGACAAGAGAAGTCGAGAGCAGTTAGAAGAACAACATAAAGAAAACGGTGATGCTATGACTACAAGAATGTAATTCCAGTAATTAGTATAGATAGATACATATTTCAGTGGAATACACAACAAATGTAACATTGAGAAATAACTTCTTCAAGTTTGAAGATACTTACAGACTACGAATCTAATGAACACTCAGCTAATTTAAATAAAAATTTTCATATATCTAATATTTTATATTGAAGAGTTGCATATACATTGATCTTAAAGTAGGTACAGTTAGGCCTGTATAGTGTGATAGCATTTCTTGACTGAATTAGTGGTTTGGCCGCACGCTAAACGATAGCGATATTATTCTAAAATAATCCAATGTGCAGTCAAAAGGCTAATTAGTTAGCTGGACAAGATATGTGAGGCCGAACTGTAAGAAGGTACTGTTTTTCTTAATCATAACACTTCCATTCTAGCCTAAAGGCAATATAGAAGATTTATAATATTACATTCAAAATGAAAAATGAACCACAAAAGATGCTATTCATGATTTAGTTTCAAAGTTTCAACCAAATCATTATGTGATTTTAGTTCAAATAATTATTGTGTCCTAATATTTCTAGGTATTATTTATTAGATTTTAAGATAAGCCAATAAATATGCAGGTATTATTCGCTAAATACCGACGCAGAAAATATGAGAAACTATTATTCATAAATAATGATTGAAGCACAAACCAAATGCTTTATGTTTTATTTAAGCAATTGTATAGTTATTGTTGTAGTATTTTTATTGTACACAAAATTAGGACTTAGTTTGTAAATATATATCTTTAACAAGGGGATTCAACTAAACGCTAAGAAGTCTTCCAAAGGAGGATGCTATAATTGTAAATAGGACTAAATTTGCTAGATAGGTAATGAAATTACAATGTAATTGTGTTATGTATGACTATGACTTTACTTAAAGAAGGGGAAACTTTTTTTTTGAGAAAATTAAAAACCCCTTTTGATGAAGCTCATTGTAGGCCGCAGTGTTCCCTGGGTGTCAATTCTGCTAAGTAAGAATTGTGTGTTTCAGTTGTTTTGATTTTGGACGTTACTTATTATTAGTTACTCCGTGATTATGGCGCTTGCACCAGTGCTGAAATATCGGTCACTCGCTAAAGTCAAGGTACATGTAAATATCATAAATTACTTTAATAATTATATTCATTTATTAATGTATGTTATGTTAACGAAAACCACCAAGAACTACTATTGCACCCCATTATTGAGATAAGATTTTTACAATAGCTTAGCAGTCAGAATCGACCCCCTGTACAACTGTAAATAAACGTGAGAGAGAAGAGGCAATATGAAATGGGCTGAAGGGAGTATTCATCTTTATTCTAAAAAAAAATAAAAAAACGCAGTTGCCATTAAAAAACACGTGTTACTGGTATGTTCCTTCCTAATTTAATAACTTAGCTCTGTAGTAAATTACAATGTAGATATAGGGGAACTTTATAATCTGTGAACTATTTATATAATCCAAAAACATTGTAACCTAAATAATTGATCGGGACGTTTAAATTCTTTTGTGGAAAAGGTTGGGACCAAGAGAGTGAAAAGAATGCATTTCAAGAATTAGAAGACAAAGAATTTATACGTTCTGCAAATAGATGAGTGAAATGTGTAGTGTATATACCTAACATACTTGTTTATAATATAAAATAGAATTATACTAAAGTATTTCTAGTTATTTTATACACTAACTATTGTGATTTTTATAGGAAACTTTTAATGTTAAGACTACGTTATCACAATATATCTTCAATATTTATCTGTTTTAGGTCAATTACTGGAAATGTAATGAATATAAGTCAACATATGCCAAAGACAATTTATATGATCTCATATTTTCCCGATCAAATGTTGAAATTGAAAATGACTAAATAAATACTTAAACTGTGTTATAAGTAAGATGTTCTATTTTAACTGTATATAAAATACGTTACCAAAGCCAAATTTAAATATATTGAAAAATACCAAATAGGAAAAATAAAAGAAATCATCAAGTCAAATATAGTGTATTTTATTCCAATTTCAGCGAATCGTTTTACAAACAAACACACAAACTGGAATTTAACATGAAACTTATAGTAATAAATACTATATGATCTACAGACTATTAAAATAGCTTTGGAAATATGTCACTTGCAAGTATTAAAACTTATTACGATCCATGTTATGGCCGTTCTTAATACCCCTTCCCAAGAAATAGGCTCATAGGTAATTAGGCAACCATTGCTATTTTCCATAAAAATATATCTAGGTTTCAGAAAATCTTATCTGTCTCTAACCGAAGCTAGGCTATCACGAACGGCCGATAACTTCCAATCAAAAGATCGTTCTGTTTCTTAAGAAACTCACCAAATAATAGGACTATTCCATCTAGTTTTTGTAATACTTCTACAAATATAACATAATTATGTTTTCCAATTCTTTATCATAATACAACTGTTTAATATAGAACCAGATGGGATAGAACATAAAAAATATATATTTAGTCTAATATACAAAATATCATGTCTTAGCATAAACAGAAATTCCCAATTTGTTAATACATTTATTACAAATCCGCCGCCTAATTGAGTAACTTTTTCTAATTCTGAAATCCCTGCTCATATAGATTTAAAAAGATTATATTCAAGTCATATTGACACTTCTCTTTAACTTTGAAAGGGATGCGGAAAATTAGACAATGAACCACTGAGTCTATCCTGCGCGTCTGTCGGTGTAGCCACAACCAAGTTTTTAAAAGCATTTATTAATTTATCATTTTGGCTCTTTTTATATTAGGTTTTAATCAATATCTCAATGCTTAGATTATTATCAGTGACTGTTTCAGTAACAAGTCTTTGAAGTGAAACTTCTTAACGCACGCTTGACTTGGGGGGAAAGCAGGCGAATGCGTTACGCGTTACGAAAAGTGTGTTCGGGCGAGGCGAACGGGAGTTGAGAGAGTGAGAGACTCTTTCTCTTATGGCTAGTAAATTAAATATGTATATGTAGATACATGTATATATTGTACACACATATATATATACATAAAGATGGAGCTAAAGAAGTTTCACTTCAGACGTGTGATCATGCTCCTGTTCTTCCTATAAAATTTGCATATAATCACAGCCATAAGAAGATACATAAATGTAATGAACTGTCTTCAAATAATATTTTTCATTTTCATAGAAATTATTATTACACTAACAATAAAATAGACCAAGACGATTTCCTACTAAAGTTTTGCAAAACTACCTACACTTATACAAAAAGGCCAAGAGACAACACGCGAAATGTAACATAGAACTGGCGAAAAAAGTTGAATGTTTGTGAACGAGTTTTTATGTAAATCCTCGGAGTCCCGACTTAAGAGATTTCGTATTACAGTAGAGTGCGGCTCGTTATTTTTATTTTAACCTTCTGAATTAATGGAGTACTCAGTGACGTCTATTAACTTCTAACTGGATTCAAATTATTGCTGTAATTTTTATCACAACAATAAAGTAAGACAATACGTGACTTTAAATGGCATCAAATTTATTTGACGTACATATCTGAGTATGCCCATAACAGTTCTTAACTTTTGATTATCACTACTGCCCTATCACGCAAGAAAACTACCTATTTTTGTAATAGAAATAGATACAGAGTAAGGGAAACACGTTGTCTAATATTTAATTTATCATTTCCTTGGACCACGAAGTCAGTGTGTTATGACCCAATACTGCACAACCAACACAAAAGACAGAAAGAGATTAGAAGGGAACTTGTTGGCAGTTAATCATAACTTGACCAAAACTTGGTTCTGATTGCACCGTTGCTCTCGGGTTGATTGGTTCGATTGTTTGATGTCGCGTCGTTTGATTGGCTATTATCTATTAGGTACAAGTGTTGTGGTGGCGATACGGCGGCATCGGTTCTCGTACAAACTATTTATGATCACCCATCTAACTTCTTTCTATGTTCAGGGCTGCACAAGCAGATAGCGCTAAATTATCTAGCACATCTCTAACGAATCATCTAGAAATAAAACATACGTTAAAACCATTTTCCATCTACCTACTTTAATATCCGTCATAGAATAAAATTTGATCAATCACAAATGAGTTAATAAATAACAAATTATTGCAAATTAACTTTTAATTGCTTATGGACATGACATGAGTATGCTTCAGACTCCTTTATCTCTACGATCACACCAATTAAGTCTTTATTATGAGGATACAAAATCAAAATTATGATGAACGATGGCGCCAACTATTAAGGTATGACCATCATGGAATAATGGGTCTCGATCGACGAAACCTTTAATGTTATTGCCATAAAACGGCAGCAAAATTGGATGTCATTTTGGGTTATTATATACCCCTGATCCCACCAACAATTCACCTGGGGGGTAATATTTAGATCCACAGGTATTTTTATCTGTTGTCCTAACGTTCTCAACAGTATATAAACTAGCGGCGGGGAGCCATCTACGTTTTTATTTTTAAGTGTTGCGTGAATTATAACAAATAAAACTTTAATATTTGTTTTTTAGGTCTTCACACACACCATTCGTTAAATAAAAGAAAGTTTCAACGGTTTAAATGCGTTAATTTATTTGTTTCTCGACCTTTCGCATCCTTTCCAGGCTGCGTCGTCAGAATTATGATTTTTATTTACTTTATCGAGCTACCTTCGAAAGACTTTTATTGAGCGTTCAGATACTTCATTGAATATTTTATTTTTAATTATTAAAGTACATCCTTTATTTAATTCTTTTTTAATTTTGAGTTTATTTATTTGACCTAGCCACCGTAAACTACCACCAGTTCCAAAATTGGGAGAGCTTTCTCAGAAGAACTGCCGAAACAAACTCAGAGAGGCTTATTGTCTCCTTCTTATGTTAAATTATCTAAACAAAAATTACTAATAGTATCATTAAAACTTATTTTCAGCCTGGAAAGGATGCCAAACGCCAAGAAACGCATTACACGCATTAACGCATTGAAACCGTTGAAGCTTCGTTTTATTTAAAAACCAAATGTCAATTTTCATTCAGAACCGGACATACCAATCTCCTTTCGTCAAACTTGATTTTATTAATTAATCTTAAGGCCTAATTTTTTTCATCACAACAGTAAGCTCAATCCTAATGAGAATTCTTTCTAAATTATTGTGCTTTCCTGTGGTCCCACTAAACTGTCCAATATGTTATTTTCTATAAAGTTTTCTTAATCTAATTTCAAACCAATTAAATACATTTTCCATGTGAACTTACAATAATTTTACACTGAATAATTAAAACATGGGAAAGACCTCCATTTAAACTAATATTACTGTAAATGTAATGTCTTGAAATACGGCATCCACATTATAGCTTTCATAAAGCAACACACATTCGAAACCAACAACATTGCAATTCTGACTTATACATTTAATCTATTACACTGGCATAAATTGTGACGCTACAACACAGCACATAATTATAATAATAATATATTGAAAATAAACAAAAACGTAAAACTAATTTGTATTGTTTTCACGTCGTTGTATACTCTAATTGATATTATCTTACCACCAAATTGTACTATGATATTCGTCAAGTATTTGACTGAATTATAATCAGCGATATATAATATGAACTGATCTTTAGAAATTAAATCAATAAACATTTTTTTAAAGGCCACTTGCACCATAATTGCGGCTTACTTGCGCCTTCTATAAGGCCACTATATTATTCTTCCTCTTAATTCAGACTTAATTCTGTTTAACACATCATTCCATTTTTGTCAATTGTTAAAAGTAAAATTGAGATAGAATGGTTTTTAAAGATGATTAGCATTTAAATCTGATTTAAGAACTTTGGTGCAAGTGGGCCCTAAAATTTTATTCAAAAAGAACGCATATATGAGACACAATCTCTATTGTGTAGTAGGTATTAAGAGCGATTTTGATTGAATATGAATTTCACTGATCAATACAAATATTGACACTCTGTTTGTGAAAACGAATTAGTGGAACTTTCTTTAACCCACAATCGCTTACAAAAGGCAAGGATGGAAAATAAATTGCGTCACAGAAGAAGGGCTATCATTGGTCGAAGCCGTAGTAAGTCAAGCCAACATGGCATAGCCTCGTTGCCCTAGTTAATGAAGAAAAAGCTTGCACGAGCTCGTTTCCATGAACAGAAATTCAAAATACAAATACCTTTTAATATAATATCTTAAACTAATGTGTGACATCACGTTAAATAGTAAAATCATTCAACATTTACTAGCTTCAGTACTAATAATCCGCCCCTAGGCAAATGAATTTGTACAAACATTTACCTAGTGAGACAAGGGTCTTATTGTGTAACTCGAAATATTTACGATCGTTTTTAATTTTGCAAAGCAAGATGCATACATAAATAATTATTAAAAACTACTAATAATGGCAGCTAAGTAATTGAGACTATTCTTTCAGTAGCAAATTATATCACTAAATGGAGATGAAGAGCTTGTTGGGAGTTAAGCAACTTTCTGAACGGTGATCGAGGGATAGGTGACGCAAAATGTATTATTTTACTGTAGCGCTTCTCTTCTTAGGAAGGCAAATTATGTCGTTTGTTCGGTACAAAGCACGCTTAGTGGGTTCTCTATATATTTCAGACTGTTTTTTTTTTATTTTATTTTTTTGTAGGCCCTGCTGTAGGGACGATTAACAAGATTGATAATAATATTGACATCACGTCGAAGTTACACAATAAGAGGGCAGAATATCACTTTATCACATTCCTTAATAAATATGAGGGTACCACACTAAGCTACCAAGGCACATCGTGTTACAATCTTTGATATACATACATAAAAGGCAAGACTGTTCGATAACAGGATCCAATCGTTTTCACCGAAAAATATATTATATCTATGGCACCAAATTTTATATTTTGTTAATATCATAAGATTTTTTGTTTGTTTTGTGATAAATATTTTTTGTAACATGTATATATTAAATAGCATTGAACATTCAAACTTAATTAAATAATACTAATTGTGATCTTCATGCACCATCGGTGTTTTTAATACTTCCACCCATCTGCAAAGTCAATGGAAGTTCATGAGAAAATATGTTCGTTCAAATAAGTATTCAATTCTGGACTAAAGTGCTGGCAAAAAGAGTATTAATTATTTTGTGCTAATAACAAACAGACAAGTTTTATATTTGTTTAAGTAGTCGCTATCACAAATGTTAATTAACTATCACGGACGCATTCTTTGCAAAGCGAGATAACCATAGGTTTCTAAAAAGAGATGGCGAAATACACTTAACGTTTTTAATAATTTTGAAGTTTGTTACAAAAAGTAATTTCTACATTCATGGCGCGTGTATTTGTTTTTTTTTTAACGTTTTCAACGTGTTTACGGGAATGATATTTAAACGTTAAGTGTCAAGTTCAGTAATCGCTCGAGTTAAACTAAATTATTCAGTACCAAATTTTCTATAAAAACATATAGTATGCCTAAAGTTTACTAGAAAAAAATCCACACGGACCAGCACCCGCACCCTTCGCTATCCGGGCGAATGCACTGACCATTATGCTACCGCGGCCCTGACGGCCGTGTCGAATTTTCTCTAGCCTTAGACTGCAAGGCAGCGCCATCTCTTCCCATTGTAGGTGACCCACAATGTCTTTTTTATTTAGATTTTACCATCTAACAGTTAAATGCTTAAAAATAAAAACATAAATATAGCATACCTGTTATATGTGTAGATACTGTCGGCTCTGAAGAAGTACACGTGGTTCTTGAATTGCAACTTGAACACGAACTCCTTGTCGATGCCGTCAGCCGGCGACGGCGGCGCTACTGCGTACCTGGTTAGCGAAGACGATGATTATATACTCTATTGCTACAGGATTAAGGGTTGTTATAGTTTACGTTGTTAATGAATATAAACTCTATTGCTACGGTATTGAAGGTTGGATTGGTTTTTCAATAGAAACTTTTAGATTTCGCCTTAAGGGTTTAATAATTGTATTAAAATGCGAATATTTTTTTTTTTAAAATGTGGGAATGTAGTCTATACAATCGAAAATCAGATATATATTTCGAAATACTTTTAAGGTTATAATATTTATTATAATCATGATAAGCGTCCCCAAAGCTCACAGTGTTGTTTTTAGATTTACCTCATGGTATTCAAGGTCCACGTGCAACAACTTTTATTAATATTGATTCAGCTTAAACTAGTTATAACTCATGGAAAAATGTCAAAACGCCAATGTCAATTGACACAGACACTCTTGTATGGACTAAATGAAGTTTTAGTTAAATTGAGATTTAGCAAAATTGCTGCAAGTGGATAAGCTGTGCACTAGTGTCTATATCTCCTAAATTGTAATTTGTTTTCACCGAAACAAAATTATTTGGCCCGAATCGACATTAAAAGAAAACAACAGAAAAATAAATAATCAATACTCACCTGAGTAAAGGCAGTGAAGCTAGCGGCGCGTCGCCTGCCACGTCTTGTAAAAGAACAGTGTGAACATCGTGTAATGTTACTTATTTAATACTCACCCGAGTAAAGGTAGTGAAGCTAGCGGCGAGTCGTCCTGCCACGTCTTATAGAACAGTGTGAACATCGCGTAATGTTACTTATTCAATACTCACCCGAGTAAAGGCAGGGAAGCTAGCGGCGCGTCGTCCTGCCACGTCTTGTAGAAGAACAATGTGAACATCGCGAATACCACCCACAGCTTCTGCCAACCCGGCGACTTCTTGAACTTACGTAATAGATAACCGGATAACTGCGTCTGTACCATTGAACAAATATATATGTGATAAAAACCGTTTTGTGCTAACTTGCTGATGCATCTGTTACAGGAGGTCATCACATGGCTATTCGTCGTTTGCTAATTGTAAATTTGACATTTCATAAAGAGCACGATAAGGATATTCTGGTGACAAATTTACAAATAAATAACCATATGAAGAAAAGACAATTTGTAGTGGAGGACAAGTACAGTACGAACTTACGAAAGTACAACCTGTTAACTATACTGGCGTTCCCCAAAGGACAAATATTTAGTTTCTTTACTCTTCTTATAAAAAAGTCAGGACAGGTACTTGTTATGAACAAGATGGTGACACCAAACATTTCCCATTTTGTGTGTAACACAATTATAATAGGGTATTTGACAGTATTAAAAATAAAGTGCCAATTGTTGGCTGTAGGTGTCTGTATTTAAAATGAATATTAGGACCGGTTTTTACTAAAAAATCACGAAAAAGGAAATGTTCTTTTTTATCTATTGCTACGTAACCGCAAACGCCTGGAATTGGCGGGGCCTAAAAGGATGCCACACGTAGGTAAACTTCCGGTCAAAGAGAGAGTGGTGTTAATTCTGGCATGATCCTCTAAACTTAAAACTAAATTTAACGTCAGTCTCTCCTTTTATTCTGTTTGGAGAATGAAAAGGATGCACTGTTGTCAAATTTAAGTTTAGGTTTAGAGAATCATGATAGAATCGACACCATTAGCCGTGTAACGTCACACGTAGGTAAACACGACATACTACAAAAAGAACGTATCAGCGGCATATCTGAAAGCAGTATTTTTACTGAAATTCAACCAACCGGTTCGAACCACCGACCACTTGCCTCGACCTCGAGAGACAGCGTTGGGCTGTCTCTTACAATGAATGATAAAATTACGGATACCTATCTCGAATATATAATACTCTACTTCCGTTTTATCGAATCTCAGTCACAACGATACTAAAGAAGTTTTCACTTCAATATTAGTTAAAAGTTAATGATTGAATAATAATATCAATTAATATTTTTACTAAAAAATACAAGTAAACTTATATGACAATGTTTTTCTACAATATTTACAACTCGCCACTGTATCACTGACTGTAGATATGCACTTTTAGAAAACTTTTCAAGTTTCAGCATTACCTTTCGGCATTTTTAAACGTAGATTTTTTTACCCCTCTCTAATAAACGTTCGTAATAAAATCACTTAAACTATATAAGTTAGCACTGAAATTTACCCATAATCATATAAGTAACAACAAATAATAACAAAAAGAAATTAAGTCACTTCTGTTGACAAAAATTCAGGCATTAAAACAAATTATCAAAACAAACTGCTAGATCCACGCGAATTCGAACCTTTGAAATCATCAGCAGTTCGGTAGACTATAAAATTGAAAAGATGCGTTGAAAAGATGAAAAGACTCGTACATCGCATGAAACCAAGACAGTTTATCCATTTTACTTACACGAATTTATCGTATGGCACGGGCCGCCACTCGTGTTACATTTTATTACATTTAAATTTAAGCCTTAAACTCATGATTCTAAGGTTTACGGGAGAATAGTGAGATCAACTCGTTAAATGACCGTCAATATTTTTATTAATTCGGACCTGTGGGTGAAATTATTCATTACAAAATGCTTATCATTAAATTTATATTACTCTCGCGTTGAAATCAACATAAATTTAAAAATTTATTTGATATGGTTGAAAATATTTATCGAATATATGTGTTAATTTTTTTATTAGTTTTAATAGATGATAAATATATTTTATATTTAGTCTAAACATATAAATAACGTAAAAGGAAAAGTAATACTTATAACAATAAAGTAAATTGTTGTTACCTGTAGCGACAGATGTAGCAATTCTCTAGAAAGCGAAGCGGTGCGATGCCAACAAACATGCGATAGTCCACTGCCCTGCACAGGAACTGAACCGCTATCTGAATACAATAAAAACCATACGTAATCTTTAATAATTACGTTTTTTTTTTATATATTAAAAGGAGGCAAACAAGCATATGTCCCGCCTGATGATAAGCGGCACCATAGCCTATAGATAGACACTTGCGATATCAAAAATATCACTCACGCCGTTCCTACCCTGACCCGTGGAGTCCTGGAAACTTACTCACCGACTACAATAGGGTAGTTCACAGTATAAAAAATAAAGTGCCAATTGTTAGCATCTGTGGTTAGAATAGATATTTGCAGGGATTTTCACTATTTTTACAGAAAAAAATATTCATAATTTTACTAAAAACCCACGAATAAGATAATAGTTTTCTTATCTATTGTTACGTAACCCAAAACGCTTGGGATTGGCGGAGTCTAAAATGACGTCACACGCAAGTAAACTTCCGGTTAAAGTGGCATTACATTGTATCGTTTGACGTTTAAATAACAGTCGCGTGACGTCACACACTAGTGAGAAGCCATATTGTCCAGCGAAACATTTTCGCGGCAACTTGATAATGGAGTTTTTGATTTGGTTATTTTTACTTAAATACACAACAGAATTATGAATATTTACTTTTTACGGACTCCATAAACATTAGTCAATAACGTGAGGTCGTTTTCTAAAACATTTCAAATCCTGATCTATAATAGGGTATTATAGATTTAGGGGCCGTCCATTAATCACGTAACGTATTTTTTGTCATTTTTTAACATTTTTGTACTAATTCATGAACATTATTTAATGTACAGTATTCCCCCCCCCCCCCCCCCCACCTTCAGAGCCTCACGTGATTAATGGACAGCCCCTTAGGGCCTGTTTCACAATCACTAAGTAAAGTTCTACCAAAGTCAACATCTCTATTTCTCTTATTATCTCTATTTGTTTACTGAGCAGATGAGTTCTGAGTAGCTTTACTTAGCGATTGTGAAACAGGCCCTTAATTACATACTAAAATTATAGATTCGCGAACTGTTTAAGAGTACTGAACTGTACCTAAAGGATGACACGAAACTTAACCAATAAAAAAGTATTTTAGCTGTGAGAGACCAACACACACTTGGCCAGTTTTTTTATCATGTCAGGCAATGCTTAATGCATTTTTTATATTGCTTTGGCTTAGAAGTTTGTTTTTTTCACAGCTCCAAGGGACAATAGACCTGAGTAAGGACAGCTTACCCGTCTCATGATCCGCAGGTGTTAGGTCTACGCAAGGCTGCGGCATCTGAGCCGCTTCTAAGGCAGCCGCGTCGAACGCTCGTAACCAGCCCGAGTATTCCTGCTCGTTGCTTGCGCTTATTAGCAGGTGTGTGTTATCACCTATTAAACAAAGGAAGGAAACAAATATTGTGTATGCTTCAAATATCAATTTTTCTAATCGTCGATTACTAAAGTCACAGATGTTTCGATTTGAACCTAGTGTAGAATTGAATGCGAAGATTCTTTGATTTGCATGTTATATTCACACTAAGAAGGCGTTCAATTATACCTAGTTATTTTTATAATATTTACCGTATTGCATTTCCTATGATTTTGAACCAATATAAAGAAAAGAAAGTAATAATAATAAACGTTTATTGACTTTAAGTAAGTTACGATAGACAAGGTGATGTGACAAAATAAGTGACAATAGGCACAGAAGCATAAATATTGTTAAAGGTGACTACAGTTGCCCGTGGCAGGTGTGCATACATAGGTTTTATCACACTAATATTATAAAGGTGAAAGTTTGTTAGTGTGTATGTTTGTTACTTCTTCACGTCTAAACGGCTGAAGCGATTTTAAAAAAATTGGCATGGAGTTAGCTGACACCCTGGATTAACACATAGGCTACCCCTTATAAACGGTAAACGCGGGTAACACCGCGGGGCACAGCTAGTAAGATATAAAGGAGGGACTAATGTTAAATTCAGTTTTAAGTTTAGAGAACCATGCCAGAATCGACACCATTTAGTGTGTATGTATCGTTATTTACAGTGTATCTCGAAGGAGTTGGGTAGCTCCGAGGGTGTGACATGCACGGCCCGCACCGGCAGCGCGGCGTGCGCGTGGAAATGATTATTGAAACGTACCGTAAAGTAACAATATAACGGTATCGATTCTGGCATTACAACAGTGTATCCTTGTCATTCTCTATACAGAATGGAAAGGAGCGGCTGAAGTTAAATTCAGTTTTAAGTTTAGAAAATCATGCCAGAATCGGCACAATTAAAGGGGAGGCGGGCAATGATTAATCCATACAAACGTTTTCGGCTGATTACTCCTTGATTTTTATCTCTAAAGAATTCATTTTCATGCATTAAATATAATTTTACTCATTCTATGCTCCTATGGTTTCCTTTTTTCTATAAGTTGTATTTCAAATAAACTAGAAACCCTCAAAAATTACAAAAATATACATTTTTTTATGACCACTAGACAATCATCACTAGAAGACATCTAGATCTAGTAGAGATTTAAGAAGCATTTACAAAAAAGCAAAACATAGAGAAATAGTATAACTACCTTATTATTCTATGGGTAATTTTTTTTTTACCTATATCTAATTTTCAAGGAGGAAATCGTCGAGAGCCTAACCTCGAAATTTGCACATTCTTGCGTATACGCAATTTTCAGTGTTAACTATTGTTGTCCCTAATGCAGGTATTTGGCAATACGTGACAGCAAAGCTTTTTCAAATACCTATTTCTCAAATGTCTCTCAGCTCGTGTCAGCTCTTAAGTGTGTATGAATCTGTGGCGGCGAAATCTACATGGGGCATGTATATCACATATAATCAACATGGAAGAAATAGTCACTCGCCTCCGCAAGAGATGGCACTACCGGCACTGCTTTCACAACATTTGGAAGCCTACATCGCGCAAGAGAAATTTAGAGCCAAACACTCCTTAAATACGATGCCCGATCAACATCAGTCGGGCTGCGGCCCCCGAGTTACCATCATCCAGCTCGGAGGAAGATCTTCCCCTTTGGCCTTCCTAGAAATCGATATTTACAGTGTATCTCGAAGGAGTTGGGTAGGTCCGAGGGTGTGACCTGCACGGTCCGCACCGGCAGCGCGACGTGCGTGCGGAAGTGGCCCCCACCCGCGCGTGTCGTCACCAGCACCACGTCACTGAACTGGCATGGACAACGAAAACGCGAAGATTAAATAATTGGAGTGCGTGAAAATATAAGAAATATATAATATATAAGCCTATAGATGAACGCAGACTTGGCCGCACTGCAGTCCCCGCAGTCATCGCTTTGTGTTAATGGCCTCGCACATCTATCCGCACCGCAGCCACTGCAGTCGTTCCCGTCGCCGCACGCATCGCACTTGATTTCATTCATTCAGTTGATGCGAATGACGTCATCCGCGCCGCGCTAGCCGCAGCGTCCGCTGCGTGCGGGCCGGCGTTGGTAACGTCATCACCTGCGGCTTGGGGAGTTCGGTCGTTTCAGGGACTGTGGCAACTGCGACGCAGGTGGGTGTGCGAGGTTGCATAGAACTTCATATAAAGAATTCGAATGCGAAGACTGCGGCGCGTTATTTACTAACAAAAAAAAAGTTAAAAAGCTTTTATAATAATGTATTGCAAACTTTAAAAAAAAGATAGATGAAATCGGTTAAGTCGTTTTCAGGTAGTAGCGCGATAAGCAAGAGAAACAGGGTAATATTTTATCTATATATATATATATATATATATATATATATATAAAACTCAAAGACTGACTGACATATTGATCTATCAACGCACAGCCCAAACTACTGGACGGATCGAGCTGAAATTAGGCATACAGGTAGATGTTATGACGTAGGCATCCGCTAAGAAAGGATTTTGATCAATTCTACCCCCAAGGGGATAAAATAGAGAATGAGTCAATTTTAAACCTTCATAAGGTATAAGAAGAATCATAGATTAATGTCATTGTGTATAATACAAGCCTGAGAACAAAAACTGTAGTCTACAGTTCAGCTCTACACCGAAACGAAGCGAGGGCGGGCCGCTAGTAAATAGTATAAAGATTAAGAGTGCTTGTACACAATACATATAGCAAGAGCAGCTGTTTGCGTCAGCAGATATACACTAAGCTTATTGCAAAGATTTATACACGGTACAAGTAACTGGAGCCTATATCGCGCGTAAAACTTGCGCGAATCGGTATACGCTTTGATCGCTAAATCCGTTTAAATCTTCTTTACACTTCACCTGCTCAGAAAGTGCTTTATTCACAAGAAAAAATTCAGCTTTCAACTTCATTTTTTAAACAATTTGAAAATGAAGCTGAAAGAACCTCAATACTGCTGGTCTGGAAATGTGTATGGAAATCCATTTTTAATGCGCTGAGCGGGCAGAAAAGTCTATGGAAATTCATTGATAATGTGCTGTTTTTTTTTATTTATGTTCCGAAAAGTGGTCTGTATGATTTTACAGACTTTGCAATCAATTTATTTAACTTTATTTCTGAATTAATTTTAAAAAAAGAACGAAAAGTAAGAAGCTCTCTGATTATTTAATATTAAGTGACTTTTTAATTTGTTTTCTTATCTACTCGAGACGGCGTATATTACTGATAATAAAGATTTATTGACACCACCACAATTTAAAGAAATTACCTAAGCAGTCATTGAGAACCTTTACGCGTGAAGTCATTGGTTTCTTGACTTAAAGCTCCCAGGCAGAAGTTTACTAACCGAAAAACCTTTAATATAAATTTCAATTAAAGTTATTTTTTTATTTCCTCGCAGGTATAGTGTTAAGCACTATGTATCCCTCGATAGAAAATGCTATTCCCAACTTCTGTGTATTAAGGTTCTCGAACTACACCCTCGTTGGTAATCAACGCATTTTAAACACTTATGTGCATCAATATACGCAAGCTTAGCAAAATGTATACATACCAAAAACAGCATCCTTTGTTGGAGCCCCTTCGTGGAATGTTTGTACACACAACCAAGCCTGATGAATTCTCTGTTCGGCACTAATAATTTGTCGTACCCTAAAACAAAACAATTTAGAAAGTTAGGTAGAATTTTTTTGTTACGAGAGAACCGTCACTTAAAATATTAATATGAGCTTTTAAACTTAACTTTTTAGTTTCAGGCATAGGCACACTTGCAACAGAGATCTTAGAGGGTCCAGGGTCTCATAAAACACCGAAAAGACTTTTTTCCTAAAGAAAAATTTTACTAGAAAAAAAAATCCACGCGGACCAGGCAGGGGACGGGACGCGGGGTTTTTTCTAGTAAAACTTTTCTTTAGATTTAAAAATCTAGCAGTTAAATGCTTAAAAAAAACATAACTTTTTCCTAGTTCCGAATTTAATATCAAATCCAATTTTTAAAATTTCAGAGGTCAAGGGGTATTAAGGTCAACTAAAATGGAAAAAAAGTAAATATCTAAAATTTATTCATGGGGGTTACTTATTTTTTTCCGGCTAACGCAAACTCTTATTAGCTAAGAAAATTAGTATATAAGATAAAAAATAGCGCTAAAGAATGCTCGTAGTTATCAAGCGGCACATTGACTGCTTGATTTCTCAGCTCCCATCACTAGCAGCCAAATTGGTAACCCAGACGTGATGTCAAAACCTCCTTATCTGCTATTTTTTTTTTTCATACCTATACTATATTTCTATAATTTTCATTGAATAGTTTCTTACCAGTAATGTCTCGCTGGAACTGGCAGAGTGCGGAGTGGTTGTGAGCATGCGGTAATTGAAGTCTCGCAAACCTAGCGCATCGTCGCGCTACATTTAACGCCTTCTGTCCAGTCTCGCCGCTTCCCACTTCGCAAAGATCTGCGAAAAAAACGCAATATTGAATGAAATACCATCTATTAGTAGGAACGGAGAACGAGATTTTTATACCCATTTAAAATATTTTTTCATAAATCAACGTTTAACTGTCTCCCGTGATCGCTTTAATGGCCGGTTACAATAACTTATTCTCACCGAAAGATAGGCCTTTTAAAACTAAGTTACCTAGATATGTTTTGGAGATGAGTTTAAAATAACAATTACTAGGAATACGTAACCAGACTAAGCTACATTTTTACTGCAAACTAAAAAACTAAATCTGGTCATAAATGAATGTCAAACTTCTTCAAAGTAAGTAAAAAAACCACAAGAAGTAAGGTAAGGGCAAGTGCGCCTCGAACGCGTAGCACTCGGCGCGCGGTGTATATACTGCCACGGACGCGTTACCTTCAGCGATGGCCGCGTAGTGCAGTAGACGGTGCAGCGGCCGCAGCAGCAGGCAAGCGAGCGGTAAGGGCGAGTGCGCCTCGAACGTGCAGCCCTCGGCGCGCGGTGTATATACTGCCAATTACGCGTTACCTTCAGCGATGGCCGCGTAGTGCAGTAGACGGTGCAGCGGCCGCAGCAGCAGGCAGGCGAGCGGTAAGGGCGAGTGCACCTCGAAAGTGCAGCACTCGGCGCGCGGTGTATATACTGCCAATTACGCGTTACCTTCAGCGATGGCCGCGTAGTGCAGTAGACGGTGCAGCGGCCGCAGCAGCAGGCAGGCGAGCGGTAATGGCGAGTGCACCTCGAAAGTGCAGCACTCTGCGCGCGGTGTATATACTGCCAATTACGCGTTACCTTCAGCGATGGCCGCGTAGTGCAGTAGACGGTGCAGCGGCCGCAGCAGCAGGCAGGCGAGCGGTAAGGGCGAGTGCGCCTCGAACGTGCAGCACTCGGCGCGCGGTGTATATACTGCCAATTACGCGTTACCTTCAGCGATGGCCGCGTAGTGCAGTAGACGGTGCAGCGGCCGCAGCAGCAGGCAGGCGAGCGGTAAGGGCGAGTGCGCCTCGAACGTGCAGCACTCGGCGCGCGGTGTATATACTGCCAATTACGCGTTACCTTCAGCGATGGCCGCGTAGTGCAGTAGACGGTGCAGCGGCCGCAGCAGCAGGCAGGCGAGCGGTAAGGGCGAGTGCGCCTCGAACGCGCAGCACTCGGCGCGCGGTGTATATACTGCCAATTACGCGTTACCTTCAGCGATGGCCGCGTAGTGCAGTAGACGGTGAAGCGGCCGCAGCAGCAGGCAGGCGAGCGGTAAGGGCGAGTGCGCCTCGAACGCGCAGCACTCGGCGCGCGCTGCCTCGTTGCATCGCCGCACGCTTTCCACAAGGCCGACCATTGTGCCCGCGTGCTCGGTGTAGTATGCAAACGCCTGAATATGGCAATATATTAACATACAATTAGTGCCACAAAGTACAGTAAGACAAGAATTTTTATGAATGTGAGTGACAGTTCAGGGAGGGCGGCACTGTCTACATAATTTACTGCAAATGCCATATAAAATATGTCGTTTACAAAGACGGCGGCGTTAGTTCCAATTTTCGCAGCATTCGTAAAGATCCTTTAGCACGATACCCGAAGACTGATTTCCGTCATTCTCGACAGTAAACCACTCAAATAAATTCTAGGTAAACGTACCGTCAATGTGTGCGTGATAAAAATGTTGGAGATTTTGAGCCAAATCTATGCTAGAACGCGGAGTTCACTACAGTTTCAGTTAAGAAAACTACAGTTTTTTTTAGATTGTTTTCTTTAGATTTAAACATCAAGCAGTTACCTACATGCTTGAAAAATAATAAAAATTATAACTACAGTTTCTATTATCGAACAAGTATATAAAAATAACGTAAAAAATCTAACTGACGGTGAAAACCGCATCAAAATCTAAAAAACTTTTGAGCTCATCACACGCATAATGACACACAGACAAACGCGGCACGGGAAATTTGTTTAATCATCATGATCATCAGGCGATAGACGTCCACTAATGGACATAAGGGATTCAAGGGATCCTCCTCAAGGGATTTCAATATGCAACAATCCTGCGCTCTTCGCATCCAGTTTATTTGTTTTATAAAATGTACTTATTATTGTATCACCTAAAAATACTTCCGAGATTTTATAACTTGCAAAAACAGAAAAAAATGGAAAGAAAGGCATTACTGTAAATATAATTTAATTGTTTAAAGCCAAAAAAAAACTTACATCGGACGTGCTTGATAAATACTCGTGTAAATATTCAGCTATCCTTTTGTACTCTGGTTCTTCGTTACCTGAAATTAATAACCTGAACTCAAAGGAAAGAAAACAATTAACAGATTGATCTTTATGAGTAACAACAATTTCACTTGGCTAAAGCCTCCTTGGATCTCCAACAAAAGTTTTTTGTAAACTTTCAATAAAAATACACACAAAACTTTATTTCTGAAAACGTGTTTCTCTATACACACCGTCTGCTGCCTAAGTGACTGTCGTACACAAAATACACAGAGCTACGTTCAAAAACTACACAAAAACAAAAATGTCAAATTTGACAACAGTTTCGTAAATTTTATATCAAAATTGAAAAGTCAAAGTGAAAAGTTGTACTCGGAGCGTAGATTTGGAACGGAGGCCCCGCTAGCGAGTTGTCAGAAAAAATGGCATATGAAACAATAAACTGCCCCTCGGCCCGCGAAGGAGGGATTGAGATTTGTGTACGTGATGTCCATCAGGCTCGAAAAGCAAAAACATTGTTGATGCAACAAATATGTGTAGTGAAACAACGTTTTGTGTAGACGATTTTGTTGACTGTTAATATGTTTTTGTTGGTTGGTAGATACAAAATACGCGCTGGAGACCCGGCTTAATATGATCATGGTGATTTTTTGTTAAAGTTGGGATAAAGTAGAATAAAATTTAGTCTATTATTGGAAGGCTCATCTACTACACAATCACGGTTATCTTGAAGCTGGGTGCGACAGCGGTCGCAGTAGCACTGCGCCGTATTCCAGCGCCAGCGGTCATGCCAGCGGCGTCGTCGCCTTCAAACGTATACACAATACACAGTGCACTCACAATCTCCGTTGTCTTCAGAGTCCTGCGCTAATCACGGAGAATTAGCCAGCGCGCATTCCAACCGCGCTAACCGCTAGTCTAATGCTAAGCACACGCGCGTTGGAGTCGTCAGCGCCTCATGGTACGAGATATACATTAGGAAGTACACCGTTACTCACAATCTCCGCTGTCTGCGTCATGCGCCAGCCGTGAGGAATTAGCCAGCGCGCGTTCTAGTCTTGCTAACGCCGCGCCGCACGCCAACGCTAGCGGTTCTAACGCTAGGCACGCACGCGCTAGAGTCGTCGCCGCTTCCGACACGCCAGTACCGCCGCCGCTAGCGGCCAGCTCCGATACGTGACGCGACCAAGTCTAGGATATACACAGAAAAAGAATGAACTTTACCATTAGCACGAACCAATATCGAATTTGATTCGTATCGAGATCAAATTCAACTACACAAGCAACAAGCCTTTTGAAGTGAAACTTCTTAACGCACGCTTGACTTGGGAGATAAGCTGGCGAATGCCTTACGCGTTACGAAAAGTGTGTTCGGGCGAGGCGAACGGGAGTTGAATGGGGGATATAAGCAAGAGAAAGCAGTGCGCGCGCACATTTTTTCTCTCTTTCTCTTATAGCTAGTAAATGAAATAGGTATGTACATACATGTATATATTTTACATATATACTAGCTGACCCAGCGAACTTCGTACCGCCCTAAAAAAATAGGGGTTGTCCAGCGGACAAAAGTGAATCTAAACCATTCTCAGATCCCCTTGAACACACACAAAAAATTTCATCAAAATTGGTCCAGTCGTTTAAGAGAAGTTCAGTGACATACACACTCACAGAAGAACTATATATATATATATATATACATACAGGTACAGCTAAAGAAGTTTCACTTCAGTCGTGTGGTCATAAGCACACTATTTTTTTTCTAATTCTGGCAATTCACTTGGCTACTAGGATCACACTGTCACTCAACAACAGCCTGTCCTTATCATGCTTTATTAGAAATGAAAAGGTCAGACTGATGTCAAGTTTTATTAGCAAACACGATTAACCAAGTGAAGTGCCGGCATGGAGCATTTGTGAAAAAGAGAAAAACAATCACAGTAGGAATACAATAAGCTCGACTTGTCTACTCCACGGCCAACAAAAAACCTCAATCGATCTATCATCTTACCACAGTGACGAGCTCCAAATCTCTCTTGTAGGTGCGTTCCGTCATAAGAAGCTCCTTAGCTATGAAGTAAGACAGGTCTGCGCCGCGACGTTTCGGCGCCTCTATCGTGCCTTCGCGAAGAACGTTCGTCAAGTTAGATGATATGCTAGATAGAAAATATACCCCATTAGAAATGTGTTTTTAAACAGCTCCTCAGCTGTGACAGAATTACGGTGTAATGTGCATGGGTGAAGCTCGATGACGCAAGTGGTTAGTGCATTCGGCTGCGATCGTCACAGTTAATAAAATTTCCCAGTGGTCGGTCATTGGATAGGTGACCAACAATTTACTATCACGAGCTCCTCCGTGATTCGGAAGACAAGCCCTTGGTCCAGGCTACATCTGCAGTCGGTAGCACCCACCCATTTGCACTGGACCCACGTGGTAGGACAAGTGCTATTCCCGTGTATTAACTACACCCTCGTTGATAATAGGACACTTTCTCCTCTTGGTGAACAATGTACGATTCTTTACTCAAAAGGTAATTGAAAATTGTATATTTAAGACGAGCGAAGTTCATCGCGATTAAAATACTTTATTGTGCGAGAATTTCATGACCAAACTCCCTATTCTATCAATAGAAAAGGCATGTGCCCCAGCAGTGGGGATATTAATGCTGATGATATGCACACACTAATTAATGAGGGCTATCGCGTATGAATCCGCCGCTAGAGGCGCTAGTGTAGCGTGAGGTCTCCGAAATGTCAAATGTTATTGCTTGTTGGTTGACTACGCGGGTTTATTTCTAATTAAAATAATGTTGTTATTCACAACATAACATTATTCACAATAGGTAACAATTCGGCTTAATTATGGCAAATATGAGTTATGTGAAATTTGAGCTTAGAAATATGATTATGTTCCCATTTTTTCCGAATAAAACGGAACTGCGCGTCACTGTGGCATGGCCTATTATGTTTAGGATATGGTTCTTTTGTGTTAAAATACGATCTAAAAGTAACCTTTGATTTCATGTGCGTATTAATAAACTTTAAAAGTTACAATTTAGGACCTCACTCAACAGTAGCGCCATCTGGTGAGGCAGAAAACGGTAGCCCTCATTCCCCATTTTTAGCTCGTGTATAATTATAATTAAGGAAGTTATCTTCACCATCAGTGTATCATTGCTTAAACCTTGAATGTAATAGGAATCCGGTCAATTTATTAGAGATGTAAACTTCAGATGATCTTGTTAAAAACTAAATGCTATAACAAATTAGATTGTGCCATGCTTAACTGAGACCAAGAGAAAAATATGTAATGCTCCAGTTTCTATATTACTGGCCAGATAAAAATAATAATATTACTTAGTAGCTTCGATAAATAGATAGAGGTGATAGATATTCACCAACAAGCAGCGGAAGAAATAGTTTTATGTCTGTGGTAACTTGATGAGATTGTCTATGAAAATTCAGGTCACCAGTTGGCGCCACTGTGACATGGGTCATTTGAATAAAGTTTTTGGCGCGACCTAATCGAGCGCGCATTTAATTTGATCCATAGATTATAGAGATATACGTTATTCGACAGATGAGTAGACCTTTCATCTCAGTGCTGTCACTCGGTGCCCGACATTACAGAAAACCCTCATTGGGAGAAATAGCCGCCTAGGTAGCAAAAGCTCATCTTTAATTCGTTGAAGTATATTTGATTCTTTTAGATGTAAACATCTATACTCATATTATAAGGAGGAAAGATTTGATTGTTTGTATTGCATAGGCTCCAAAACTACTGGAGTGCTTTAAAAAATTCTTTAATGTTTAGAATCCTACATTATCCTTGATGAAGATAGGCTTTAGAGTAATTCCAAAAAACTACGGGTTGCGTATGAAAACTACGATACTGTAAAACAACGTGTAAAAAAATCCAATAAATAACCTTTTATCGCGTACGCAGCGGAAGGCATTGACAATAGAGCAAAGTGATGTACTGAAGTTTTATAAAAGACATTAATATCTACAAAAAAACTTCACGATACTATATGTACAATTACAGTGGTGCATTCCGCTGCAAACGTTGAAGTTAAGAAACTTTCCCAGTGGTCGGTCATTGGATAAGTGACCAACAATTGACTACCACGAGCTCCTCCGTGATTTGGAAGACACGTTAAGCCGTTGGTCCAGGCTACATCTGCAGTCGGTAGCACCCACCCATTCGCACTTGGACCTATTACAGTTAGGTCACAACTAAAGGTCCTCTGCGGTTTCACCCGCGTTAATTTGAGGAAGAACGTTATAGTGAGTCAAACTTAAAAGATATGTCGTGGACTTTATAATAGAACTTTTAAACTGGAATATTGTGTAATACAATACACGATTACTGTCTTAGTTTGACCGTTTTACCCAGCGCACGCTACGGAAGCTCACAAATAGAATATTTTTACCCGATTTTGTATCATTATTCATTGATGGTCCTCTGCTACTCTTTGTAGCGTAATGTTTATTTATTTGTTCATTTTTTGGAAGACCATCAGCTATTAATAAAAATAGTAAAAACTTAAATAACAACCGAAAGGCAATTACAGGTCTTCACCAATAAAAGCACACTACACCATAATTAATCACACTTTTAAAATAATAATTACAAAATAAAACCATTGTATATAAAAATATATTTTTAAACAAAATTTCCATTTTTCTAATTTTTAAATAGTGACAATCAATAAATAATGTTAATATAGAATACGTACATAATGTTAAGAAAATGTTTATGATTTTATTTATTTTTTAAGCATTTAACTGCTAGATGTTTAAATCTAAAGAAAAGTTTTCTAGAAAAAAAATCTACGCGGACCAGGCAGCGGGCGGGACATTCGCGTGGATTTTTTTCTAGTAAACTTTTCTTTAGATTTAAACATCTAGCAGTTAAATGCTTAAAAAATAAATAAAATCATAACTATAATTGCAAGAAATAGCAAATGTTTAATACTTGAAAAAGTATTCATTTGACATTGTGGGTTACCTACAATGCGAAGAGATGGCGCTGCCTTGCAGCTTAAGGCTAGGAAAATTTCGACGCGGCTAATAGGGCCGTGGTAGCAAAATGTTTATGTTTATTTACTATTTTGCAATGCCCTAGCAGGGTCATGTTTGTATCTATAATTATAATTTCTATCTAAGATCAATGTAACAATATGGTGCAATAAATGATTTGAACTTGAACTTCCTGAGATTAGCGCGTTCAACCAAAAATAAAAGTGCATAAATACAACCCTGGGAACAAAAACTATAGTCTACACTACAGCTGTACACCGAAGCAAAGCCAGGGAGGGCCACTAGTATTCAATGCTATTAGTAGCAGATCTAGTAAACACCTAACTAAATCAATTGCAAGTCTGTATTTACTGTCACAAAGACATACCTGTTGTTATTGTTATTACGCCTGCTCAATGTGTCGCCCGCGTCGCTCTCTCCGCCGCTGAGCACGTCCATGCTGCACGTTGATTCCGACACTATGTTCACTGAGAAGAAATAATTGTCTAATTAAAATGAAAAATATTGTATTCATTTGATTTTAGAGTTCAAAGTCGAGTGACACTATTGAATTGAATTTTTTTGACGATCTCCGTCTCTTATCTGTACGTACCTTAAATATTTAATACAATACTGCACTGTCATCAATCATTATCTCAGTATCCAAGAAGTTTAAGCTCACCAGTGACGTTTCCATTGATGACGTCAGCTCGCGTTTTGCCATTGACAACGGTAGTGCGCACCTTCTCCTCGGCGGCGTCGGTCCCGTTGTTGATGACGTCACCGTGCGCCTTTCCGTTAACGACCTCAGCCAACATCGTGACGTCATCATACGCTTTGCCGTCGCTGACGACATGGCCATTGATCGGTACGCGCGGCGCACACGGCGTAGACGTACAAAGAGGCACGCCGTTTGTCCGTTCACTTGTGGGCGAAATGCAAAGACTGGCTGATGACACTGTATTCTCCGCTTCTGGTGATGTTTCTTCTGTTAGAAAATAATTATTTGTATTAAATTCAATTCATTAATAAATACTGAACATCAACTTTGTTAATGAAGGCTAGAGACAAAGTCAATCGTCACTAAAATTGGCATTGGTTAGGTCCACTATTGAACTGTATTCTTAATCGCTGTGTGTTGTAAAAAACCTCCACTTTTTGAGTGCATATATATCATATTTCTACATTCCATGTTTAGCTTTGGTTCGGGGTGACGCTGTTGTGCTGGTGATTAGTAAATTTTAAGTCAACTAAGAAACAGTACCTAGAGATCACAGTTAACACTCACTTAAATAGGATGGCTCTGAACTTTTTATTAGAATACATAATTAATTTTGCGTTATAGGCGCTACCTAAACTCTGAATTAAGAATATGTATATTAATTTGTGAGTAACACATATCGCCACATTAAAAGTAAAACTGTTTCTCCATTTGCATTGAGAAAACTTTGGAGAACAATATAAAACAATACAACAGTTTGAATTTAAATACTACAGTTACATAATTAATGCTTATTAATGTGACGATAAATAAAAAATACATATATTGACCGCACTTAAGACGTCAATAATTTTTATCTTTGTCTTTGCAAAAACAATAGAATGAGAAAACACTACACTTTAAAAACTATTAAATCTAATTGGTGTCTTTGGGTGTGGTCGTACAACTTATATATTTAAAAAAAAACAAAGAAACAAAATATTATAAGAAAATGGGAGAGGGAAAGTAAGCTCTGAAAAAAAAATGTATTAAAGTAATGTAAATGCTTGAAACATAATAGCAAAGGAAAAAGGGGTCTGAAAAAAATATTAAAATAATAAATTAATTATGAACAAACACAAAAAATATAGAATTTTATGAAACAATAAATGCCTGTAATAAAATCATAGTAATATTAAGGTGACAATTATTTAACTTACATGAATTTCCTGGCAGCTTAAAATATAATCTTATAAATAAACAAGAAGACCGCCGAAATAAAGATTTAAAATTGAAAACAATTTAAAAAATTAAAATCTATAAAATCTTCCTGTCATAAACAGAATTTTGCTTGGGCGGTCTTCTTGCTTTTAACGATTCAGGAAAAATTAAATTGAACAAAACGATAATCCATTGAAACGTCATTGATTCGTTAAATTTATTTATTTAACTATTCCCAGCCACGTGGGTAGTGTCGTGTATTGCAGGGATACCGTACACATACATACACAATATAAATTCAAAAAGGAAGTAACATTGTTATAATCGAAACAATATCCGAATTCGTGATATTATACTTACTAAAAAATAATACAACAATTAATGAAATCTTAACGTTACAGTCTATACGGATTGTACAATCTCCATCGAAAAGTCGAAGTTCTTATAAACTACCTTTAAATCGATCGTTATTGCGCTAACTAGGGAGGTCGGAGACCTCTTATAGCTATTAGCCTAAAATTGCTTCGTGCACACACGACCACGTAAGTTTTTTTTTCGATTAATTGAACACTATACAGCCAGTGGGTATTCGGAACCACTAAATGCATCATCATTTGGCCGCACGTTAATAGCTTCAGAGATAAACTTTATAACTAATTTCGTCATTTTAATAAAAATTATATCCATTGCATTGTAACTTTATAACAATATAAACCGATTTTTCTATATTCAGTGTTCATTTTGATATAAATAATTAATATACAATTGAACCACATAAAGCCATATTTAATCAAACTTTCGCCTCTATATGAGGTAATTAAAAGTTCCGTTGTGCTAGTTAATAACATGAGTGAGAGATGTATAAAAACAACAGTTTTAAAAATAAATAAAAATTTAACTTCGTTATTAGGAATTAGTTTAGTGCACATGCATACTCTCTATCAGACTACACACAATATTATTATATTTTAAAGAAAAATCTATTTAAACAGTGTACGGGAAGACGAGGTTTGGAGATTACAATATTTTGGATTCAACAATAACTTATAAACAATCTAAACTCTTTAATACTACTCCACAATATGCACGTACTACATTAAACGTATTAACTAGTACGCGAATATTCCCTTTAATACTAACTTTTCAAAATCAAATAATCTAATAAAAATTTTCAATACGAACCCTGTACATATAAAACTAAATAATGCTTGGAAAATCTACGACGCTTTATTGTATTTTTTGGCAATTGACAGTAAATCATAATTAACAATATAACCTAAACGTAACTATATTCATTTGTTCTAATAGCTATAATACTCATGTTTTAGTCTCGCATATAAATTCAATCTTCATAACTAAAGTACTGACGATTGCGTATCGAAATTGCGCTTAGAGGCTAACTTACTACTCGCTTGTAATAATATTTTTTTTCTTTCCCCGATGATTAAAAAAAAAAGTATATTCGTATTGAATTCGATTCTATTCTACTCATCAAACGATTGACACTGGGATGGACAGTGTGAAAATGTGCGTTAATATAACGATAACCACAACACACCTGCCGTAAGTACAGCCCCGAATCATCTACAACCGGTTTTGGTCGCAAAATTGTCGGCCTATAGCACCACAAATTATGTGTATCACATTATTTACTTTTTGTTAACTTGACAACAGTCTATCAACTTGACAATATATACGGAAATATATTGTCAAGTTGATAGACTGTCAAGTTTACAAATAGGAAACAAAAATAGCCAAGGGAAGGGCCGGCCTCGGGTTAATACAAAAACATTGCGAGCGTATCCAGGCGAATGTTCGTCGTGTATTTTCAGCAGGTGTGGAAGTACTCTTACATAATGCATAACCGCAACTTCGATTCTCATTACTGCTATCTAATTATTACAACGTACAGTGGTCTTATTTTAAGAGGATAGATGATTATTCGATTAATTTGATAATAAATTAACAGTGAAACTGCTAGAACATGGCGTTGAACCTGTCTATACCTCGCAGAAAACTTCTTGAGCAACGACCATAGACAAGGAAGCCTGCGCAGTAGCAATTTTACATGCAAAAACGTCTGTTGCGCAAGTTTATTTGTCTGTGGTCTTGCTCAAAAAGTATGCCGCCACCTATACCTGGTATTGCCACTAAAACAACATCAACTTTAATTAAGAACAAATAAATATAAAATAGGTATATAATAATATTAATATTGCTCAATAAGGGACAATTACAGATAAATCTAGCTTTAATCTAGATACACGTTTACGTTTAGATGAATTAGTCCTATCTACCGATAGCGTAGGATATTTTACTTGTAAGAAATATGTAATATTTTCATGTTATTATAATTTGGCAGTTATCATTACAGTCTAGTTTTACAAGCATATATGTCTTTAGGATGCATTTGCAACACATAGAAGAAAACTACGAAAATAGGAAATGTCACAAAAATAATTTCATGAATTTTTATTAGTAAAGGATTTACGTAGCACTGTAGAACTATTAGCTAAGCTGTCGCAACTAGGCCATTTTAGAATTAAATCATCTATGTATTATTGGGACATTACGGTTAGCAAATCCGTATTATTAAGTATCCGTATTATATCGCAAAATGTACGAGTCCCATATTAACGAACTATAAGTCGGCTGTTATACTGTAAATAACATATTGTATGTCGACTGATTTGTAACAACACCGACATTGTTTAGTTTTCTTTATATGCGATTTACTTCACATACAATGAACATCGCTTAGGCTATTTTTAGCATTACGGAGTGAAAGCAAGCTCTAGCCTGCTCGCGGTTGACCCAGGTTTTAGCTTTTATAGCCTAACAGCAAGATCATAACGTAACGATAATCATGATAAAAGAGCCGGATAGCTCGATCATATTGTTGTATTAGCGTTACTCGGTGTTATTACGATCCTTATCACTGAATTAGTAATATCACTTTGCCGACTTTGTTTTTTACGTTACGTTAAAAAGATGGATCGTTTTAAATTGGATCTTCGGGGCAATACAAGCTCGCAGGTGGATGTTAGAGAAACATCGTGCAATATATAAAGTTATTATCTTTTTGCAAAAAACCTAACATCTCGTTATAGTTCGATAATGATATAGTGTAACTTTATTCATTATACCGTTTAGGTAAGCTTAAAGTAAATAACAAACATTACAGTGGCTAAAAAGAAATATGAAATGTGAATCTTGGCACGACCGTATAGAAGTCCATTTTGTTTGAATTTTAATAATTGTGCGATCTTTATACCAATAAGTAATAAAGTGTATTGTGCTATTTGGATCGTATGATGGACCACCTATATTTAACATCTTTGTGAGTACCAATTATTAAACAATTTATTAATTGTATTAAATACAAAGAAACAAAATGTGTTAATCTTGGATCTCATCCCATAAAGTAATTCACAGCCATTACATAACACTTAAAAAATATATAAACAATAAAATATAAAGGTTACTAAATAACAATAATCAAACAATTTGACTAGGATATTTGGCACAAAACGTTCTACAAATAACACGCCTGAAAGCTTTGAGCGAAAAGGTATTAAATCGCATAAAAGATCATCTTAATACTGAATATAGTAAATTACCTGAAGTAGATCAGTAATTTATTTTTATTTTTGCGATATTAATGTACCGTAAAAGTAACTACACCTAAATACTTAGCAAGCTAAAATTAATAGTATAAAGTCGTATTACACACGAGTAGTCAAAAGGTCACGCTATTTGGATTGGCACTAGATAGTTAATTCTTTTTTTTTTCTAAACATTAAAAATGACAAGTTCTCAAGATGTATATAGTACACTACTAATAATATCATCAACAATTCATTGCGTAAGTTAGAATTTAAAACATGAAAACGCCTTGTAAATTTTGCTAACACAAAGGGATATACCACATACCATACCATACTGTATTGTAAATGCTCATTCAAGAAGACCAGTGAGGAAGTTACGAAATGGAATAAATACAAGCTGTTAATAATTGATTTAAAAATGCATTCATTCGTGTTCATCATCAGAGCACAAAGGTGGAGGAAGAGTAGACACATCAAACTTTTGCTCCGGGCTATCACTAGAAGCTTGCGAGTCTACGTAGTGACTGGAATAAAATCTTTCAACGTTATTTAGACTGAAGCGTTGGTCCAAATCTCTAGCATAATGTTCCCCGCGCCCATCAATTCTTTCGTCTAAGTCTTGATCATATTGCGGGTAACATTCTTGTGTTTGAAACATGTCCATTTCTTCATAATGCTCTGGATACGGGCTACCTCTATATTCTACATACTCATCTTTATCTTGTGGTAATTCTGTATCAGAATAAGCCACAGACTCCCCGCGTTCAAATAAATAGTTACTGCCAGACTTTGACATCTTAGGGGCTCGTTTAATTGTATCTACAGGATATGCATAGTCATCAGAATCCTCCCTGTCGCTTTGTTCATCGTAATAAACTCGGGGCTGGTGTTGGGATGATGATTCACCAACATCTCCGGATTGACGATATCCAGAAGACTTGTTTCTTTTCAAAGACGATTGACGGCTGCTTTTGTTCGAATAAGAAGTTCGTGGGGGACTGTCTTCGGGAACGTAAGGCGGTTCCTGCGAGTCAAGGTAAGGGTGACGTAGTCTTCCCATTCTATCGAATCGCGGAAAACCCCTTTCGTCTTCATCTGCCGAAGAACCGAATCCTTGGAATTGTACAGGTGTTATACTGATAGGAAACTGTTGAGCTTCATAATGAGCGCTTTTGAATTTGGCGTAATCACTTTGACCTTCTTCGTCTTCGGAGCAACTGATTTCTTGTATATCATAATTTTTCGAATCGCCTTTTGACACTTCTGATGAGCCGGATTCCACTTCCGGCAGATAACTGTCAGAACATTCGGAACTCTCCATACGCCGCAAGGTGTCTTCGACCACTAAATACTGTCCGCCATGGAACTTATCACTTTCAGACGAACATTGACTTTTCGTCGAGTCTTCCTCTAGAACATCTTGTATTTTCTCCTGCCTCTTCCGAGCACTAGTCACCTGTTTCTTACGTCTGAATGTTCTCATTCTTTCTCGCGGATCTCTCATAATGTCCATTGAACTATCAGTATCGTTGCCACTTGGTGGACTTTTTAACGATATATTCCTCACTAAAATAGACTTCTTCACAGGTGTTTTGAGAGGTTGGATAGGAGGAGATTCAGAACTTAAACTACTAGAATAATAAGGCGAACAACGAGATAGTGGTGTTTTTCCAGATCTTTCTCCTAACTTCTTGTCTTGTCCTTCCCTATGCACAGAAGGGATTTCTGGTACCGCTATCACAGGTAAATCAGACGATGAAAGGTAGTGTTCATGAAAAGACCAACTTTTTGGTTTACTACGATATTGCTGTGATATTTTGTACTCTTTTATTTGATTTTTTGACAAAGTTTTATCGTCATAACTCGCGTGTTTGGCTAAAGGTTTATAATCAGATCTTATAAACTGATTTCCATCCTCGCGTATGATGTTTGAAAATTCCTGGCTTTGGTATCGCTCACTATGTTTTTCCTCTTGACTATAAAGTTGAGAAGGCATATCAATATCTAGTTCAGGCTGAGGTGCTACAACGTATGGCTTAAAGCCACTATCCTCGCTTTGACAACGAACTGTTGGCTTGGTATGCCTATGGCTTTGCTCTTCATAACTCATACTTTTAGGTGGAGCTTTTGAATGGCGATCGTAGTTAGCCTCTCTTGTTTGAAAACCCTTCAGTCGCTGATCGAATCTAAGAACACCATTCGCATGTTTTTGTAAACTACTCAGTGAGCTCGAACTCGACTTATCTGATTTATCACTGTAACTTATCGAAGATGATTTATCTGTTTTTCCGGTATATGGTGCAGTCAATCTAAGCAAAGATTCTTGGGTTTCTACAACTTCTCCGCTCATGGAAGATTCTCCAACAAAAGATACTTCAAATTGAACTGCAAAATCAAATCTTCCCTCCATTCTCTCTTCGTCATCGACAGCTGGAATTTCAGTCATCAGCGAATGATCAGATTTTGTATTGTCCGCCTCTTGTTGGTCTTCTCGAGCGGTAGCTACTAATGTATGGCTTGTACTAGCGGACCAATCAGATATAGATTGAGCTAATGTCAATGTGCTGTCGCTCTTAGTTCCAGAACTACTATCAATGCCTTTTCGAGATACTGTAGTTTCCGAGCTGCATAACTTATCATATTTTATTACTTCCGAACTTTTATCTAAACTACTACTCTTAGAACTTATTTCAGCTTGAGAACCAACTTTAGGCTTTTGTTCCGATTTTTTACTCGCATGAGAAGCTGAGTAAACTTTTGAAAGATTGTCCGATTTTTCACTTTTTGGAACCGAGATAGCAGATATGCTCTCCGAAGCTGAAAGATTTCCGTATTGACGTACTGTATTTGTACCCGTTGACCACTCAGAAATACTTAAACAAATGGAAGTATCCTCTGAATGAGAACTGTGCGTACACTTCTTTTGAGGTAACCCTATTTTAACAGTTCCATCTAAATCAGTGCCAAAGGAACTAGTTTCTTCCTCAGAATGACTACTATGACTGCACCTTTTACAAGTGCCAGAATTGCCAGTGCTTAACTTACTTACAGCGCGTACTGTATCATCAGCGTTGGTTTGAGAAAGTAAATCATCGATCGACGTGTCAGAATTATTGGATCCATAAGAATATTTATGGGTACCACTTTGGGAAAAGCCTTTATCAAAATCTGGAGAAAGCGATTTACTATCGCCACCAAATACATCATCAGCATATAGGTGATCGTCATCGAATACAGGACTGTGATTAGTTGGCGACTTTTGTGGTTGACTTATTATGACTTTATCTTCAAAATTACTTTTCGCAGTAAATGACATATGCTCGGATCGTGAACAACAAGATCCAATATCACCCATTAAACAAGTAGCTTTACTTATTGTACCACTCAGACATGACTTGTCATAATTAGGAACCACTCCTTTATTTAAGCAACTTGATTCATCATGTTTTTCCAATGGTTCAACCATATAACCTGACTGGTCATACGGTATAACTTTGATGTTTTTTGAGGAAGTTTCACTAAGCTCAGTCGATTTTGACTCCGGTAAATCTCCCTCCAAATCATCATCATTATTTAATGTATCACTATCATCATCTGAACCTAAATGACCTTTGGAACTTTCTGATTGTAACGTCACTTTGGTAGCCTGCTCGGGTTCATTGCTCATGTAATAAATATGCACTTTCTCAATAATAGGCGTTTCCAACAAATTTGTTGGTAATGGAGGCCAATGTTCACTCCCTGAATCTCTTCTCTCCATATCGGTACTTGGCTTGGTCTGCGGAGGCAATTCGGGTAAAGGCCAATCTTCAGATTCTTGACTTTCACTGGCAGATGACTGTTTGGAAGGAGCTTTCAAAGTTTTTTTTATTATATCACCAGACCGTTTAGATTCTATGTTATCTTCCTTTAACTTGTTAACAGAATCTTTTTTTGATTCTGCATACATTTCACTTATTTTGGTCTGATCTATTGGAATGTCAGGCATTTCAGCGGATGTTCGTCTATCTGTATCAGATATATAAGCGACATTCGCATTGCTTGGCGGGTCAGAACTCAAACTAGCTTGATGGTCACTAGAATTTAAAGATTCTTCGTTAATGCTTTCTGATCGGGAACAAGCTTTAGTAGAATCTTCATCCGCACTAGTTTTTTCGGAAGCAGTGCTGCGCTCAGAAATTCTAGATAATGTTCGTCCAAAGTTTTGTCCGTACCCAATAACTACGTCAGAAGTTGAAGAAGATGTAGCCGGATATAAGAAATTAACAGGAAAGTCATTAAGATCATCAGCAAAGTCGGCCTCGGTTGAATCTTTAGAAGTATTTGCTGACAGGGGAGGATTTTTAGAGAATGTTTGAAAATCATCACCAAGTCTTTGGTTACCATATTCGAAGGCATCTTTAGTAACATTTAAGTTTTCATAACCTTCATGATCTTGTGGTATCCAAGCTTCTTCAATACTAGTGCTATTCTCACTTCCCGATGCCCCAAAGAATGGTCTCCATGTTGGTTTCAATTCCTCGCCACGACGGTAAGCTTCACCAAGTGAACCAGAAGTTGATTCAGTAGTTTCAAATGACCCCCTAGATTCAACGCTCAGTGAGCCTCTAGAATCAATGCTAGATTTAGAAGAACTCTTTTGATCATCAAGACGTCTCCTTCTTGAAGAAGAGTCATCAACACTAAGAGACCCTTTAGAAGGAGTGGTAGTAGTTGTAGTATCCATACTTGATTTCGATGAACTCTTCTGATCGGTATCTTTCAAAGAACGTTTCTTCATTAGCTCACGCTCAAATGAAGAGGTGATGACGTTACCATCATCATCAAAATCAATAGTTGTATTTTGATCCTCCTGAGATATTGTAATAGCTATTTTAGTTTTCCTTACATTATTTGGCATACTTTTCTTAACATCTGATGTTTTTGAAGCTGCTGACTGACTTGATTCCGATTCTTCAACAACACATTTGCCAATTTTATCTAAAGCACTTTTCCGCACACTCGGTCGTGATAGTTGTTCAACAGTTTTATCAATGCTTTCTGAACTAGATTCAGAATCTGTGGGAGCTTTTTGGGAGTCAACCTGACCTTGCTTTTCTAAAGTTGGAGTAGGAGATTTTCTTGTACCATATTTTGATGGACTACGCGGACTTTCAATGCGTGTTATTTCCGCTACAGGGGAAGGTGACTTTGAGTTTGATTTAGATTGCTCCCTGGACAATGTGTGATGTGACAATAAATGTTCTTCGCCATATTCCATGGCCTGTTTTAACTCCTCCAAACATTCTCTGTCCTTCTTGTTCAATTTCTCAATATCTTGGGATATACCCAGAGGTCTTGCAATTGAGCAACTAACACTGGACTCATCATCTATAGAACTTCCTTTGATATTTGCACTAGACGGACTCACGTCCTTCTCTATACTAGTCCAAGAAGTCGATTCAGAACTTCTTGAACGCTCGGCACTGAGTTTTAATAATTCGCTACGCCTTGATTTCGCAGTCAATAAAACTTTCTGGTCAGGTTTTGGTTCAGTGGGAGATTTGTCGCTACCTGAGCTGCCAGTATGTTCACCACCATCTGATTTATAAGTAGACTTACTTGTACTTGAATCGATGAATGGTATATTTTCTATAGTTGGACTATTCTCCTGAGGAGGAGTAACAATTATTTTGTTTTTGTTTTTCCATTTTAAGGTCAAATCATTGGTTTTAGAAATATCTCTAGATCTCTTTGATTCATGATCAGTTTCACTTTCAGACAGCAATTGTGACATAGACTCATGTTTCAAGAATTCAACGAGACTAGCAGATGATTCGTCAAAAGTACCTTGAGTATCTAGCATTTTTTTGTTTTTACTGGTGAGATTGCTTGTGTCAGATAATGGCAGTTCCGTATCTGCTGTGTATTCTTCATAGTCAACAGTAACCCATGACCCGGTATCATCACTACGTCCACGTGATAATTTGGTTTTTCTATCTTTTCTAGAAGTTTGATCTTGATCTGATGAACTATCGGCGTCAATATAAGGGAGTGATATTCCTAACATATGACTATCGTCGGAAACTTTCAGCTCGCTCACTTCAGTTAACGACTCTTCCTCGCTTGTTAAACGAGCAACTTCAGGTTTTCTAGCAGGAGAAACAAGTTCACTGAGATCTTGACTACTCTTACTTTCTTGTAGTTCACTTTGCCTTTGTTTGTTATAAATATCCATTTTTCGACGCTCCATAATGACAGTTTGAGTATCGTTTTCAATAACAGTGTTTTGCGAACTCGTCATCCATTCAATGGACGAATCATCTTCAGTTCTATCTCTGTAACTGTGTGATGGAGAAACTTCTTTTGTTTCATGCTCCTTTAAAGTCTTTTCTATCTCGTCTTGAACGCTTGGATGAACGTCAACCTTGACGACTTCTTGTTTATGATGCTTTTCAATTTTTATTTCATTATTTTCGTGAACCAACATTGATTGCGGTGTAACATAATTTCTATCAAGGCTCTTTGATTTTGTTTTAGTATCTAATTGATATTCAGCTTTTCTATCTAAGCTCTTAGATTTAACACTAGGGTTTATTTTTTGGTAAACGACTTTTCCTTCGATTAGTTGTTTAATTTCTTGCTTCTTTGATAAAGTTTTCGGAGATTTCTGTAAAGCAGCCAAATCATCAAACTTATCTTCCAAAGATTGACTAGACTTGTCATCCATACTTTTATTCATTTTATTATTTGCTTTTGATGTCTTTTGATCTTCAAAACTTCTACTGATTTTGCCGCTTAATTTGTTGTCCAATTTTTTCGGTGATTTTGCAATAAAAACGTGGTCTTCTGCTTTACTATTAATTTTCGTTTCAATTATTATTTTATCACCCTCAGTTTTAACCAAAATTTTATCTTCCGGTGGTGGAAATGGTGGCAATGTATCTTTAACCGGACTTATTAATGTCTTAGTTTGTTTCAAAGCAGCTTCAAATAACATCTGCTGTTTCTCTTTACGTTTTGCTATCTCTGTGTCACTGTCTTCTTGAGATTTTGTCCTTTCTTTGCTGCTTCCCCGTTTAACATCCATTTTTTCTAAAGACTTTGATTTCTCCCTAGAAACTTTTCTTGCTATTTGTTCTAGTTCTTGGCTTTTCGCACGAGCAATATCGAGTGGGGGTACTGTTAAGAAATCTGGTCGCTCTTTTAGGGAAGAAGGTAGAGATTTTTGAGTTTGTAATGCTTTAACTTTCGTAGCATTTGTATCTAAAGAGCCAGCTTTATTCAATTTGCTGGTATTTTTCTGTTTTTCATCCGGTTTTGTCTTTAGTGTTAACTTTTTCTTTTCCTTACGTTTGATTCTTTCGATATCAGGAACAATTTGATCTTCACTTAGATCAGAAAGTTTTCTAATACTGCCTCTAGGTGAATTCAACGATGAAGTCGGTGATCTTGATGGTGACTTAGAAATAGGTGAACGAGATAATGGCGACTTACTAAGTGGGGACCGCGATGGCAATTTAGTCTGTGATTTCAGCTTAGTCAAATCGTATCTTCGTTTAAACGATCGAGGTCGTCGTTGTTCTACTAAATCTTCTAGCAATTGCAATTCCTCGTTATCTATTACTATAGACTTCATTTCTTCAGATTGATCAACTTGTTGCTCCTCCTCCACTTCTTCAATTTTTTCTATTGCATCTTTTTTAATAACTGTCAGTTTACTGCTTTTCTCTTCGATCAATGGTTTCTCTTCTAATATTACACCTTCCTCGTTTATATCTTCAACCGTATCATCTTTGGATGAGAATGCATTCATAGGTGGAAGTCTATGTAACTGAATAACAGGTGTATCCAAGCTCTTAGCTCGACGACCCGCTGTGGGCGAATCCTGAGTAGCTTTCTGTCGTTGCAATGAGAATACAGATCCTTCTGATAAGTTTAGTCTTGCATGTGCAAAAAGAATAGGTGTTCCTCCCTGTTTTCGCAACATTGGAGAAATCAATTCATCGCGCAAACTCTTTTTTATGTCAAGCTTATCCATTTTTTCTGTAATAGCATCGCTTTTTTCTTCGGATTGAGTGCGCACACCAGTCACTTTTTGTATTTCCATATCGGCCAGATGCTCATCATCTGATTTAAGGAATTCAGTACTTTCAAGTATAGGTGATGGTATATTTTCATTGTATTCCCACGGTGAGCTTTCTTTACTTATTTGTTTTACTTCAGGCACCTCAATAGCAACGTCATCTTCAGAACTTGGAATAGAAATTGAGCGTTCAGAAATGCGCCGTAGTTCAGTCGCGTTTCCAGATATACTTTCTAGAATTTGTGGATTATATTTCGCCTCGAGTTCTGCTAACTTACGACATTGCGGGGGAGACCCTTCGATTTCAGTCGAACTCATAGTTTGACCGCGATGCCAAGCTCCTGAAGTAATTTTATCATATTCAAGCTGCAAAATCGGTTCCAACTCTTTACGTGATTGCGGAGGAGAAAATTCAAGTTTAGGTGCTGCTTCCGTTGTGCCAAATACATCATCTGAATCAACACTTTCGTCATCCGACGAAAATGACGTAATTCGTATTTTATTATTATTTTTTGTTTTTATTTTTCCTCCAGTGCCCTTTTTCCCTGTACCGCGTCCTTTGGGTCCCCTTTTCGGAGGTATTTTTTCTGATTTTAACTTTATATCTGCTCGAAGTTTCTCCGCAGCTGTCATTGGTTTGGATTCTTTACATACTGGCGGTTGTTGAACATTACGTCCGTTTATAGCAAATTTAATATCATGCGTAAATTGAGGTTCCTGGGGAATACTGTCTGTTTTCGAACTTGTAGCAGAGTCACTCTCTATTTGACTTAATTTTGAATTCAAAGTTTCAAGCAATACAGGGTCTAGATTTTTAGTAATGTCTCTCTTTGGACTTGGCATATGTTGTAGTTGACCACTTTTATCAACTTCCAGGGTGACAGGATCTACTTTAGATAAATCTATATTTTGAGTAAATAAGAAATCACGGCTTTCCACTTCTAAAAATTTAGAACTATGCTCTGCCTGGATGCTGTTTCTCGGCGACTTGGGAGATTTCGGTGACTTTGGCGATTTAGGTGATTTCGGTGACTTGGGAGATTTAGGTGATTTGGGAGACTTGGGTGATCTGGGCGACTTTGGATGGTCATGGTATTTGCATCTGGGATGAGCGCTCACTATATGCCGACCATTTTGTGGAGGCAGCATTATGATATCAGGAGGCTGCTGTCTTTTGTCATCTATCGGCGACGGAGCGGTTCCATTCATCACATGCCTCTTGTGTAAAACATACGGAATATCATATCCGTCATCGACGACTTTCTTATTATCTTTGATACCGGCTTTGAACGCATCAAATTCTTTGAAATAGTTCTTCGGTAAATCGAATGGTGAACGCATGTGATCAGCATGCCTAGTGGGCAATTCGAAATGAGATCGCTTTGTTGCTATGGGTGGAGCACTTGGTATTTGCCGAAATATATAGTCTTCATCGCTAGATTCTGCTGGTGTAAGATCAATAGATTTTTGATGCATCAAGACGTGCCTGCGTGAATTCACGCTACTAAAGCGAGGTCTATTGGCAAGACTATTAGGATCACTTTTAGTTCTCTCAACCGTAGGATGAGCATAAGGTACTGCAGTGTCAGCTAGACGACTACTAGAACTAGTATCTAATATGAGCTTTGGATTATACTCATCAAAGTGAGTTTTAGCCATCAACTCCTCCTTCAAGTTTTCTTTTCTAACGATATGGGTATGGACTTTGCCTCGCATATTCTTATCGAATTCAGATTGTAAAATCGATGAAGTTGTAGACTGTGCAACCGCCGAAGCTTTGTTCACCTTATTTTTAGTATACTCGATGCTATCCATTGCTGGTAAAATACGGACATTAACGTCCGATTCGTTCGAAGACTCTTTTATAAGGTGAGATGTAGGAGGATTCTCTTTACTCGTGGAACGTGTCAGAGATTCAATCTTGTCTTTATCAAAACTGAATACCGTATCAGATGAGCGACGCCTTTGAAAATTGTGTATTTTAGAAATTCTACTATCGATTTCAGTGTCTAGGCCGGCAATTTTCTCTGGCCAGATGTGAGTCGTTGGATGCATATCTTCCTCCTCTGTAGAAATCTCATCAACTTTCTTAGGGGGACTCACATCTAAATAATGTCCATACAAATCAAAATCTACATTTTGTAAGCTAGCAGCATGCATGGGGCTAGTCTCTTTGTGCTTAGTGTTGCTTGGAAACGTCGAATAAGGTGTCGGTATGTGGTAGTAATTAGGTGAATTTGCAATATTTGCAATCAGATCCTCGTGAGACTTATCGAACAAGGTTCTTTCGTTGTACTCCGGCTTCTCCATACCAATAAAAGTGGGCTGGGTATCATAGTAATCTTTCTCAGAATCCGGACTGGACGACGGAGAAACAAGTTCAAACGGATCCATATAAGCATTTTGTATACTCGTCACGCTACGTCTACGCAAATTGATATCGTCAGGTTCGTAAAGATTCTTTTTACAGTCGTAATAATCCGATTTAGAATCCTGACTAGAGGTTCTAGAACCGGATCGGTCGGAACTCTTACTTTTTATAGTTTCACGCGACTTCTTACTATCGGTATGATACACGCTATCGCGGGATTTTTTGCTCGATTCCGCGCTACTCTTAGATATTTTAGAGTCATATATGTCACTAGTTCTAGACTCCTGGCTCGAGGTGCGGGATCCGAGCGCACGCTTGATTTCCTTGTAGAAACTACCGTCGGAGCGGACGGAAAGTTTCTCGCGAGGCAAGACGCGCGGGTCGTCGATGAGGAACGGATCGAGTGGTATGTCGTTGTCGCTGCGGTACTTACCGCCGCCTACGTCGAGCGGCACCTCGCGGTCGTCGCTCTCGGACATGCGCGAAAGCGAGCGGTCGTCGTCGGAGGGCAGGTCGTTCCCCGAGTCGAGCGAGCACGAGCGCGTGCGTGCCATGTCGACGCGGGGCCGCACGCGCGCGTATCGCCGCCGCTCCGACTCGTCGTCCGACCGCTCGATGACCTCGTAGCTGTCGTGCGACACGTCGTCCTGCGATCCGGTGCGGCCGAACGGCGCCACCTCCGGGTGCGGCTCGCCCACCGCGCCGGGGAAGCTGGACGAGTATGCGCGCCCGATCGTCTCCCGCTGCGAGTCGATCGAGCCGCGTTCGCCGAACACGAACGCGAGCGTGCGCGCGTCGTCGTACCGAGTGATGGGCGAGTCGACGCGGCGCGTGGGCGAGCCGTACGTGTGCAGGTTGGCGAGCGCACTGCGCGTGTCTCGGCGGCGCTTGGCGCGGCCGTGGTCGTCGAAGCTGAAGTCGCGCAAGTTCCGGCAGCTGGCGCTGCGCCGCCACGAGTGAAGTTGGGTCGGAGCCGGCGCCGCGTCGGAGCCGTCGTCGACCGCTAGCGAGCCGCCCGAGCGGCTGGAGCGCGCCGACGGGCAGGCGGAATACATGTTGGCCTGTGACAGCTCGTACTCGAGGCGCTCGGAGGAAGCGCGGAAGCTGGTGGAGTGTTTGGCGAGCACGAAGTCGGGGTAGCCGCTAGGGCCGGGCGCGGCGGCGGCAGGGCGCGGCGTGGGCGCGGCACGGGGCGGGGCCGGGGGCGGAGCCGGGTGGGGGGGCGAGGGGCGCGGACCTGGTGTGGGGGGCGGGAGGGGCGGGCGCGCCGCACGCGGTGGCGGAGAGGGTGCGCGCGCGGCCCCACTCGCGCACGACGTAATCGCCTGCCTCCATGTAATCTCCGGAGAATCCTGGACAACAAAACGATTTTCAAATCCCTGTCGTTGTTTAAATTAGGATGGTGTGGGAATAAAGTTGACGAAATCGTATTCAGCCCCTCGTTTAGAATATAAAAAAATATGAACACTTATTTTTTCTTTTCTAACCTAATAAGATAATTCGCATCAAAGTTTGGGAGTAGGGGGTCGTGATACGACGACTACTCACCAATGGTGTCCTCGTCCGATGAGGCGGAGGCGAATCCTCCGTAGGATGATGATTGACCTCTGCACGAGTCACCAGTTCGGGAGCCCCCTGCAAACAAAACGACCGTACTAACGATGATGAGCTACCGAAGACATCTCCTCCACATTCAGACTGGGCGCATTTATATAGTTTCCTGAATCGGTTATCTGATCAGTACCCTAAACACGAACCAATATCGAATTCGAATAGTTAAATTAAAAAAATAGGGTAGATGAATTCAGATTCGGTATTCTGGGAGCCTAGCGCAGACTTTTTGGTCTTTTTATTATATAAATTCCGAACCGAACGTTAGATTGTTTTCTATTCTGAAAAAATAAGAATAGTCTGCGCTTCTTTGAACAGTTTGTATGTATGGACGTACATTCAGGTCTCCGAATCGGAATTCCTGATCAGGAAACCGAATCAAGAAACCGCACATATGCGCCCAGCCTCAGAAAGAACCCAAGTGCCGGTGAGAATCGAAATGTGTCTGTGTAGTGATGAATGTGTGCACATGGACAGACAATTACCGTGTTTCCCCAAAGATGATGATGGCGGTTCGAATTCCAGCAAACTTTTTACGTTTCCGAACGAAACAGAATCGTTTCAAAATTCAATTCTGACTCTTTAACACTTAACACAATTGTAGATTCAGAGATTACACAATTCGAATCTGTTTCGAGCCACTGAGGATCTCTTAAAACTAACTACATCGACCGCTAGCATCACCTGAACAAAATTCAGATAAGTTCTAAATTATTTAAATGTGACTGTTTAGTTAGACTGTTAAATGTGACGTGTAACAATTATGAAAAACCCGTGAACCCTTTAGTAAGACCCAGTTGCCATGCAACAAGTTGTACAATAAAACAAGTTAATTTTTTATATATAAACGATAATGATCCATAAATAGCAAGAATCCACATTTCTTGGATAATATAATTTTTTTATTTAAAAACAAACATTAAATAAAGAATAAGGTAAGGAGTTTATCCAATTTTATTAAATAAGCAAAATCTTCAAAATTATAAATATGATTTTATTGTACAACAACGAAGATACTGGACTGAAGACTGTTAGGACTTAAACAATGGACATTAAGAGGTAATTAAAAATAGTAAAATTCTAGCGAGAGCCTTACGATTTCGCTGCAGTACAGTTTTGACAGCTGAAAGAGACAAACAAAATTCGTTTCTATTGTGAAAATAAACATAAGTAAGCAATAAGGCAAGGCGCTTTAGTATTTTTAATAATAGTTTTCTTTTTTTACTATTTGTCATAGCTACTTAGAAAAGATTAGAACTTGATCATTATAGGATATCAGTTTACAGGTTGGTGGTCCAATATTTACATAAAAAATCTATTTACTAAAAAAATATACTATATACACATAAGTAATTAGAAATGCGTTAGCTCAATCAAAAGCTATTGAAGCATTTAAATTGTGCTCTCAAAATTATCACTGAGTCGTCAGTTAATACACTAACATTTCTAAGATTCACATAGGTTTATGAAATCTAAATTACTTTTCTAACAAGTGAGGTTAACTTATTCTTCGCGAGTCGAGAGTGTCACCTGCGAGGTGTGGTGCGTTTGGAGCGGGTGTTGTCTACAGGTAACGGCATATTTCTTGAGTAAAACTTGCGCGAACAAATGAACTTGCGCGGTAGACTTTTTTGTTTTGTGGGTGCGGGAGGATGCGTGAGGTCACCTTGTCCCTCGTGGTGACATAGGCGGTAGCTGCGAGCGGCGGGCGAGTGCCTCCCTCCGAGGTGCGGCGCGTCTGCGAGCGGGCGCCGTCTACCTTGTACGGAGGGTGCGGGCGGGGAGTCACCTTGTCCCTCGTGGTGGCATAGGCGGTAGCTGCGAGCGGCGGGCGAGTGCCTCCCTCCGAGGTGCGGCGCGTCTGCGAGCGGGCGCCGTCTACCTTGTACGGAGGGTGCGGGCGGGGGGTCACCTTGTCCCTCGTGGTGGCATAGGCGGTAGCTGCGAGCGGCGGGCGAGTGCCTCCCTCCGAGGTGCGGCGCGTCTGCGAGCGGGCGCCGTCTACCTTGTACGGAGGGTGCGGGCGGGGGGTCACCTTGTCCCTCGTGGTGGCATAGGCGGTAGCTGCGAGCGGCGGGCGAGTGCCTCCCTCCGAGGTGCGACGCGTTTGCGAGCGGGCGCCGTCTACCTTGTACGGAGGATGCGGGCGGGGGGTCACCTTGTCCCTCGTGGTGACATAGGCGGTAGCTGCGAGCGGCAAGCGAGTGCCTCCCTCCGAGGTGCAGCGCGTCTGCGAGCGGGCGCCGTCTACCTTGTACGGAGGGTGCGGGCGGGGGGTCACCTTGTCCCTCGTGGTGGCATAGGCGGTAGCTGCGAGCGGCGGGCGAGTGCCTCCCTCCGAGGTGCGTCGTGTCTGCGAGCGAAGCGCTGCTGCGCGCGCCTCCTCCGCACTGTAGCCCTTCATCATCAGAGAGGCCTCCAGGTAGTGAGGTTGCTTGTCCCACTCCAGGGAAATCGCTGTATAAAAAACATATTTTGACATAACCGACGAATTCTTTAGAGTGGTAATTTTGGTAGTTTAAACTGAGCAAAGATGCTGCAGATAAATTCAATGATAAAAAGATAAATATCTAGTTGAACATAAAATAATCATTACTTAATCTGATCACACGCTTTAAATCCAACAATTATATTCTTAGCTATGTAAAATTTACACAAAAGTGCCCTGCCGTGTGGCCATCTCGGGCATTTTAGCACGGGACTGCGCGGGTAGGTGCTTTAAGGGTCCCACAGAACGAGGCTGTTCGCGGCCGCATCCAGCTCTTTTTAGTCGATCGTGTTTAAACACTCGCTTTCATTGCAAACGAATACAACTGGCCGTCACCCTTACCGTGGCCGCAGGCCACGTCTGTCTGTGAGACACTAAAAGCATTTTTAGCTTAAAGCACGCCACCTACATATAGTGCAATTCAAACTCAATGGCGGCTGTGAAGTTAGCGCAAATCGCGGCTCAGTAAATAAACTTTAGGTGCACCCAGTGTTTCAACATAGACAAAAAACAGAATGAACCAAGCGTTCCATGTCCAACTGCAAAGTAGTAGATGTGACAGACATGAAGAGATTGGACAGACCATAGTTCTTATAGGTTTTATCTCTTTATTCTCTCTTTCTGGAGAGTTTCAATTTCATGCAAGTGTAGTTCAATCCTTCCTGTATATCTATGGAATTCCGTTACTGAAACCTGCGCATATTTAAGGTCTTAGCCCACTTATACGACTCTGCTCAAACACTCCAACACCGCCAGCAGTCACCCAGCTGTCCACGCGCCGGTAGATAGCTGTGAGCAAATTATTTGGCCAGAATGGCCTATTAGCGGTCAGCGCGCGGACTACGCGCCGACCGCTTGCTTGCAACGCGTGATAAGCGAGGCGTCTACTACAGCGCTGTCTGACGGCGGTAAGTTCGCTGACTGTGAGCTGTCTGCTAATTTATGATGCCAATGTAAATATCTAAAGAGCAATGCTTAGGTCCACTTGCAGCACTTTTGCTAAATCTCAATTCAACTACAACTACATTTAGCCTATATAATGCTGTCAAATAGACATTGATGTTTTGACATTTTTCTATTGGTTAATTCTAGTTTTAGTTGGATCGACTTTAAGCAGATTAGCTGCAAGTGTGCCTTATAGGCTATATTTGAATTGTATTGTTTTTGCCGTGTGGGTGCAGAGGCGTGTCTGAAGTAGGCTAAGACCTTTAGGCTGTATACAGAAAGAAAACTGGAAGCCGAGTACCACAGGTACATAAAGGAAGCCGATTGAAGCCTAGTTGTTCATTAATTTCAAAGGCCGGTGCCAGCGCTGACCAGCGCGTGTCGGCACTTGTCGGCGACGTTCGGCGCTTATCGGGGCCGGTCGATAGAAATGCCTCCGCCGATTACCGGTAAGGACCAGAGCTGCTAGGCGCTGCTAAGCGCTGACAAGCGCTGGTCTGCTTCCAGCTTTCTTTCTGTATACGGCCTTACGCTCGCCACGGAGCTCTCAACCTCCACAGAGTTATGGCACCGTACGTACCATCGGAGCCGGGCGGCAGCGGCAGCAGCGGGTGCGCGGAGAGGCTGGCGTTGAGCGGCGTCGGCGCGGCGACGGAGGCGCGCGACCCGCCCGCAGACCGCGACGCGCGGAACGAGCCCGACCTGCGACACCGCCCAGAGGATGGTGAGCCCGTGCAACGTTATACCCGTACCCATATACAACAACAAGTGCTTTTGGTTTCGTCCGCGCGCTAACCGACTACCAAGATTTAGTTTTACGAGCGATGTTGACAGCGAACCGACGCTCCGACGCTATATAGAAGGCACGGGGCTACGCAGTATTATAATGACCGAGACGCACTACTGCACCTATGTAATCAACGCAATTTCATAACAAACCGGATAAATGTCTGTGATTTATGGTTTCTTTTTATTAAATGAATTATAAATAGGGTATTTGACAAGTTTTAGAAAACGATCTCACGTTATGTTTATGGAGTCCATAAAAGTAGATAATCACCATTTTGTTGTATATTTCAGTAAGAAAAAACTAAACCCAAATTCCATTTTCAAAGTGGCTCGAAAACATCCCTTTAGGCATTATGGCGTCCACTACTATGTGACGTCACACTACAGTCATTGAAACGTCATAAGATACAATATGTCACTTTGACTGGAAATTAACTAGCGTGTGACGTCATTTTAGTCTCCACCAATCCCAGTTGTTTTCGGTCACTTAACTATAGAACAAAAAAATCATTTCTATTTAATGATCTTTTAGACAATTTATTAATTATTCGTTCTCCCAGATTAGTAAAATCACTGCTAATATTCATATCAAATACAGATGCCAACAATTGGTACTTTATTTTACATACTGCCAAATAGCTTATCGTAATGGTTGTTTATAAAAAAATTAATATAAAATTTAATATATACAAATGAAAATGAAACACCGAAATTTAGGTACGCGCATTACTTTTAAAGTACTGCACCAAATTGGATAATTTATTTTTTATACTATTGTTGTCAGGTTGTGTAAAAGGAAACTTTTTTGAAAAATCGTTTGCCGGTTCAGCTAATTTCAAATAAAATCGACGCTTAGCTAACTACACGTTACCACCTAAACCTTATTTAAACTACGCTAACGAACCAGCGCTCCGAAGATGCAGAATATGGGAATCTAAATATTGAATTTCAATAAAAATCGACGCTATCTTATAAGTAAAAAATATTATTTGATTGTTAAACTGGTATCGAGCCGTCGAGCGCTTTGATGCTTTCTAAAGAAGTGGTTTTCTATTATTTAGTTGGCATATTTAGGGGGCTGAACATTGGATTGGCTATTGCAATTATCAAGCCTGCGCTCTCACGCTTCCTTATTGTGTCAAGTAGACGGGTTTATTCATTATAGATGGGTAGATTACAAAGAATTTGCTATTTATGTTATCGATACGGCGCTCCGTCGTCATATTTTTATCATTTGTGTAAATAAAAATGGAGACATGACGATTTAACTTGATATTAGCATCATCGAACAAAACTGTGTCGTTCGTGCTTCTTACTATTGATCAATTTCGCAGTACAGCGAACACAAGTCGAATATTGAATAAACGACTACTAAAATTTTGGTTCAAATAAAATAATAATGCGACTACTTATTTCATGAGAGCATCGATAAATATCAAACATTATTATATTATAATTAAAATATATTATTAAAACTTATTATGTAATTAATACATAATCATCGCATTAACGCAGTTGCTTCATTTTGTCAGTAAATGATAACCAACAGGGATTTTGATAATACAGTTGCCGCCTATTTTTAAAACAATTGTGTTTGTAATTAAACTGCAAGTAATAGCCAATTATAATGGCAAAATTACTGTAACGTCGATACAAAACATATCATTTCACAAAAAATTAAATCAAGATATGATTATTACTCATTTTTATATAATACCACTATAGAAACAAGTACATATGTATTAAAAGCATCGCTGACTCATAAGCTGACAATCAATTACATTACACGGTATACATAAAATAAGGTTTTTTTAAATACACTTTAATTATTAATTAAAGACGAATAAAAGGTTTGAAAGGCTCTGTTAAAAATCGTGTCGTATTCTTAAAATATTAAGACAGACCAACTATAAAAGAAAGTAAGAAATACATTCTCGAGAAATATCCACAATCGAGCACTGGGGAGACACGGGGGTGACTCAAACACAATACGGTGCAGGCAGGATGTTGCACTTTAGCTATATAGGAACCGTCAATCTGCTTACACCAACAACGGGCGAGAGTTGCGAGTGCACGTTAACAACGTAACGGGGCTAAACAAGTTTGAGATACTAACCACACGGTGTCAAAGTGATATAAACAATTCAAGTGCTCGTGATACGTCTATATTTTAGTAATACAAAAGTAACTGTTGAAACTCTTCGCTTCCGGAAGCACAGGGAGTGAGTTAAGGTACGTGACGCCGCTAACGGCTGCGGCGACGGAGCGTAGACTTTTTAGCGCGGAAAAAACAACCCTATTTTGATAATAATAAGAACGAGCACACCATCCTCCGAACTAATGTCGCCGGCCGACTCAACCACTCGATATAATTACTTTTTGGAAGAAGCGAAAGTCTCAACGTATACAGCGCATGCTCGAGAATGCTAATCACCATTGATATAATACAAAAACTATTCGAAGCCTCCTCTCTAACCAGTCGGTAGTAGTTAGTCGTTTTTAAGGGACTTTTGTACTTTTTCATGCAAAGGTTACCGGAGTCCGTTCTGTTATCTCTCACACGAACGCCCACAAGACAAAACCAAAAGCTATAGTTCCCCGGCCCATGCTGACCACTCACCGTTCTCGGACTTAAACTACCTTAATTTATGGACATTAGATATGCCTAGCTTAAACTAAACAGTACTTAGTCAAACACAGTTCAAAGATACGAGACTATGTACATATAGAAGCGTGTCTAACTACGAGGTAGTTAAGGGAAGTGTCGCTAAACTACACCCGGCATGCGAATGGGCGCGAAAGCTATACATCCGCTTACCTTTGGAATGTCTGTCGTTTCACGTAGTTGTCTCTGACGAATTCTACTATTTGCTTCTGCGTTTTACCGCTATACCTGTAACGAAACATAACATTGTAACATACAGCTTTGTAAAATTAACACAATTACAGTAAAATGATTCTATAACAATTAGGGGTACCGAGAACAGAACACAGAAAGAGGTTAGTAGGTGATTATAGACAGTGTGTACGGGAACCGACGTCGCCAGCTTGCCCCCACTACACTTTCACCTAATAGATATTGGCCAATCTAATTTTGGTCAAGTTATGAGTATTTGCTCACACATTACTGTGGGACGCCTGCCCCGCCCACAGGGCCCTTCTAAACTATTTCTGTGTTGTGATACCTAGAAAAATACAAACTTTATATTTTATCCAGCTCGAAGGACCAAAATATTTTTCTTATACCCATTCTTTCAAAAAAACACCATAACTTAAAAAATAAATGATATATAACAATCTTGCCTAAAAGACGAGCCTCTGGATATGACCCTGGTCTTGTGCCTGGGCAGTCGCGGCACGCTGGAGCATCGAAAGAAGCCGTGATTTTCCACACACTTTTTCCAAAAGTTCTTACACTCGTTTCGACCCTCAAAGAAGAACTCGACAACGTCCCGGTATGCACCCTAGTGAAAACATATACAAGTTAAAAATTAAAATATATAATGAAATATAATGGAAAATATAATAATTTATTTTATTTTTTATATAGCCAAATGAGTCTACTCTACCTGATGTTAAGTGGGGATAGTCATGTTTAGTTCTGCTTATAAAGTTGGCCGTGATAAAGTATAAAGACTTTTAAAAAATAAGCTGCAATATAAACAGCAGCTAACAATATGATCTCACTAGTTCTCTAAGAAAAAACAAACTTTTACCATTCAAAAGATCAAATTATTACGATAATCGTGTTAGTTTACACAGTATGTAGTATAGGACAGTGACTATATGAGCGTGTTTATAACAAAACACAAATGAGTGTATAGTTCCTCTATCAAACAATATCAAGAAAAACTATCAAACTTGAATCGTCAAGAAGAATAAAAAAAAACTTACATAACCCTCCGGGTGAAGTTTAATGAGAAACTTCTTCCTCTTGAAGGAGATCTTGCGTATTTTAGCCCAGCTGAAGGTATTGATCTTGGTGAAGTTCTGGAACACCACGATGCCCATGTGCGCCACGGCCAGGTTTAGGGGCACGCTATCGTGGTCCTTGGCCGGATGCATTTTTATACCTAGGGCCATTAACACATGCGACAACGATCTTTATGAATGTGGTTACAGTTCAGTACCCTTAGCACGCACCATTATCAAATTCGAATAGTGATTTTTAGTTCTAGTTACGTCCGTTGTGGCGCTGCTGTTCAAGTTTCCATACAAAATTTGACAATGACATTCCGGACTCGCAAACTATATGAATTCGATATTGGTTCGTGCTAAGGGTACAGTAAGGGCGCCACTGTCTACGTTAATGACATACAAAATGTGACGTTTACAAAGAGGGCAAAATTAGTTCCAATTTTTGTCACATTCATAAAGATCCTTGTCGCACTATATTCACCTCCTTTTAATTCCTAGGGGTGTTACGAAAGTATAATTCAAGACGCGATCATTGGTTACATAACGTGTGCATTTTAATACCTAGGGGCGTAGACACAGTTTTGTTTACGTAACAATTCATTAATATAAATGCTTGGGAACGTAAAACCTGAATGATCTTCCAAAGTGGGATAAATCCTCTATACAGGGCGTGCCACGGCCATGCCACAAGGAGAAAAAGTTTATTTTATAAAGGATGTTATACTTAAAGGAAACATCATTTTATATTAGTAGAACTGCATTCACAGTTATTTCAAAAATCGCCTGCCACAACCGGAAATAAAACTCAAGTGAAACAACAAAATAACCTGTATTAACGCCGAAAGGGTTAATCATATTCATTATTTTTCCCTAAATAACATAGCAGTTTAAATGAAATCCAAACCATGAATTAATATTTTATTTAAAACAATTGAACATAAACGAAAATAAAAATTAAACAGTGCATTTTTTTTATCAATGTATCTAATGTTCAAAATGTTATAAATTCTACAGTATACAAATTCTCACTCTTCTAATAATCTCTCTGCCTGTCGATTACCTTAACTTTGAAATAATATGTCTAAATACATTTTGTGACTCCTGCACAATCGTACCGGATCTTGTAAACTAAATCTTTTACATAACCCCACGAAAATCCAGGCACATTGTAATGTGACTTTCACAAAGGAATGCATACAAGTACCTAATACAGTTTGTATAAGTATCGCTTTATTCATTTTTTCACGTATTTATAATAATGAAATCTTGTTTTATTAAGTGAGTATGTAGTATATAGTTTGTAAATACTTTCAAATGATAATGTTAGTTGTTAGAAGCACGGAAAAGACATAACTTTTTAGGAAAAAATAATCCTTATGGTTAGCGTTTCGACGTTTATCATAAAACACGACATGTGCTTCTTTTTCACATTTCACGGGTTTGATTCCCGGTTCTGTCAGGTGATTCTAAAAAACTCAGTGAATGCAGTTCTACTTATTAAATAAATAATGTCTTCTTTCAGTAAACATCCTATCTTCAATATTCAATATACTTTCCTTCCTGTGTAGCATGGCCGAGGGACGCCCTGTATATTATGCTAATGGACCTAATAAAACGAGTATGATACGAAAGTTTGTTGTTTTACATTTCTAGACTAGCCAAATAATATTTATTCAGTGAATTTAATCTACCAGTTTTACATCATTACAAAAAGTATTTGAATGTAAAGAAAATTTTACTAGCAAAAATTCCTCGCGGACCAGGCAGCAGACAGGACTCGAACTAGCATCCTCCGCTATCCGGGCGAATGCACTAAATAAGTTAAATGCTTAAAAAATCCAAAAATATAATAAATATTTGGTCAAACTTACCATATAATTCACATCTCCTAGCGGTTTCTAATAAATTTAAATCTGCTTCTGCAGGACTTTGACCTCTGCGAAAAAAATAACAAGTGTAAAAATCGTCTATGACTAAAAAAAACAAATATTCAAGTCATAGAAACTTTAAAGTGTTATTTACTTCTTCATTAATTAATTCTCTAAAAGAATGAGCAGTTAAAAACAGTTATTAAATTAGATTCAATATGACTTTTAAATCCAATTTATAAATAACGCATTAGAACAAACGCGGATTATTTTCTAAAATTAGGCACGATATTTAGACCAACTCACATGTGTTTCTTATGGTTCTCCATGATCCGTCGTTCGGACTCGGAGTCCTGGCCGGGGAAGAACTTGTACCCGCTGAGGTACGTGTGATCGGGGTAGTCTTCGGGCACGAAGTCCCCGCACTCGGCTAGCGACAAACGAAAAAGTAGCTTTTAATGCATGTTGATCGACAAGTGAAACTTTAGGACATTCGGAGCTTATTCGTCTTTTAATATCCTGACTGCTGGGGCACTGGCCATCCCTATTTGTGGAATAGGAAAAATGGATCATTGACGTTGGTTGGGCGTTTTATTATGTGTGAGTTTTTTTTTACATCAACAATGTTCGCATTTGGCTTTCGGATTTGCAATATGCTTGCTGACGCCACCTAGTGTTCGATCTGCGAATCTGTCCAGATGGCAGATATGTGGGTACTGCGAATATTGTTATGCGCGGGTACTGAAACTTAATAACGGTCGTTGGCTCGTCATTTCCAACGGCCGCTCTCTGCTGTTTCGCGTTCGGTGCAGATCTGTCGTACGCACATATCATATTAACACGCATCGCGTAGAACATTTCGACCACACCCAGAGGCAGAAAGAAAGAGCTGCTTCGGCTGTGCCAGGTGAGTCGTTGGTGGCATTGTGCCTATTGTTTCATTGTTGATGTTTTTCCGAGTGTCCAAACAGCTCGTACATAATAATTCGGCCGCCACAAACTTATATTGTCAAACCCGCATCCAGGGAATGGCTATTTACACGCCATACCAGACGTTTCGCATTCTTTGCAGAAAAGCGTCGTTGGGACGAAAACAATGTTCCTGCAAAGAATGCGAAACGTCAATAAATAAATAAAATCAGTGCAACTAACCCATTGAAACTTGTTTTATTAAATGAGTCATGTGCGTGAAAACCTAAGAAACAAATAGACTGTAGGTAGAGAAAACTGGGACCAATGGCTTAACGTGCTTTCGGTAACACGGGAGGAGCTTAAGAAGCTCGTAATCTATGTAGCCGATATAAAAATAAGCATTCACCCATTCTATGAACATTCATTACGAAAGTTGTTTAACTTCTGAAATCGCTGACCAACCACGCTTACCACTTGCACCATCCATATGCTCAATGGGGAGTTTATTAATACCGTTATATTGATTGATAGATTCCCATGCCGGTCTAGAAGTCAAGGTGAAAATAATGCACTTCGACAGATCTGTAATCGTATCGTCGTCGTAAAATTTTGTATGGAAGAAGCCAGTTTATCATCGTCATCAGCCTATTCATGTCCCCACTACTGAGGCTCTGGCCTGCCCTATGGATGGAATAGAGAGATTGGGTCATTGACAAACTACGCGGGCCCAGTGCGAATTGGCGGGTGCTAAAGACTGCAGATGCAGCTGAGACCAACGGCTTAAAGTGCCTTCCAAAGCACGGAGAAACTCGAGATAGAAGATTTTTGGTCAACCATCCAATGACCGACCACTGCGAAAGTTGCTTAACTTCAACGATCGCAGCCGAACGCGCTAACCACCCACGCCATCAACTCCTCATAGAGTTTTCATAGAAACTGAAAAAGATCGTGCTCGCGCCTAAAGATAGTAAGTTTGTCAATAGACTGGATAACCTCGAAACTGTTCAGGCGATAGCCTGGCAACCCGTCACTATATTTTCGAAAACTTCCTAAGTATATTAGACTAAAGCCAATTGTGGCGACGTCAAATTGGGTTATAAATGAGAGTAATGTGCTAGCTCACACAAAGATAGCCTTTAAATACCTCCGCGTCAAGCCTAAACGCTTTGTACGCTACCCCGTACATTGTCTTTAAATAAATTCAATGAAAATCCTAGTTTGACTGCGTGAATATACAAGCTCCCGTCTCCTAAGGGACACAGTGGCCGCTCAACTATGAATGGCCCGTTAGATATTTATGACTAGCGAGCCTGCACGTCCATGTTATTAAATATTATGCCTCCACTGAAATAAGTAGGACGTAGAGTTATAGCGATAACTTAGATGTGACGCAAGTCTCTCATATATTTCCCTAAACAAATCTGTCCAAGAAAAAATTTTTTTTCGTGTATGATCAAGTAATATTACATCTTTTATATTTTTAATAGTCCCTAAATAAATAGAGCTTATAGTATAACAACTTAATCTAATATATAAAATTCTCGTGTATCTGTTTGCAACAAAACTCCCCCGAAACGGCTTGACCGACTCTTATGAAATTTTGTGTCTATATTAAGTAAGCCCGAGAATAAGACGTTAACTATTTTCCATACTGGTAAGTGATAAGGGTGGTCCACAAAAAAATACATACAACTACCCTAAATTTTCACCCTTCTATCATCAACCCCTATTTTTATGGCGGGACATAGATTGATAGAATTAACACTTTATTATAACACCAAATACATAATTACAAAACATTCACAATCAATAAACTTAACAAAAGCGTTATAATTGGTGGTCTCATCGCTAAGAGCGATTTCTTCCAGGCAACCACTGAGTATGAAAAGTTATGTAGAAACCATAGGTTGGTGTGTTATATGGCTTGGAATAAAAAGTCACATCCACACATACAATCTTCATCAAATCTATGTATTCTAATTAAATATATACATTTATTACCATATAAACACACTTACACATACACATGTATACATAAACAACATATATACGATAAATATTTTACACACTGGGATCATAGTTGGCTAAGTCAGCTAGTAACATATAAAATACATTTAATTATAAAAACAGGACTATGACTCAACAACACAACTACCAAAGGGTCATCAATACATCAGTCTTCTTTTAATTCTCAAAAGTAGGAGCCTTACCTTGCACGATGTAGCTGGCCATCAGCGCGGCGGTATTCTCGTTGCACTGTATGCAGCCGTGCGCTAGGTCGCGCTTAACCTAAAAACAAACAATAAAAAATATAAAAACTAATTACAAACGATCAAATGCGAGTCCGTTTCGCACACGAACGGGTACGTTCACACACCGCAAAACTACTTGAGCAACAACCATAGACAAGGAAGCGTACGCAATAGCAATTTTTCGTACAAAAACGTCTATTGCGCGAGTTTATTTGTCTGTGATTTTGTTCAAGAAGTTTTTTTTATTATGTGATGCTATAATGAAAACATAATGGCGGTTGTGAAGTTAGCAGCAAGCGCAACTATGCGCAGATTTCAGTTCATTGTCATCACACACGCGCATACATCACCCTACATTTCGTTTACTGCGCCGCGACTCGCGCTAACTTCACAACGGGCATAAATTTTGAATCGCATATACCTGCAGACAAAACAGGTAGCGCGTGAACTCCTCCTCGAGCCGCGCGGGGTCCGGCGTGTAGAACTTCACGCAGAACCGCAGCGACGGCTCCAGCATGGAGAGCCCTAGTTGACGGCACATAGGCTTCTCCACGTCCAGCCAGTACTGCGGACAACACAAGGTGTCAATATAATTGTCTTTTTCAAACAGAAAAACTAGATTTTATAATTTTTATATTATAACATGTAACTGTTCGATCTTTAAATCTAAAGAAAACATTATTAGAAAAAAAACCACGCGGACCAGGCAGCAGATGGGACACGAACCCGCAACTTTCGCTATCCGGGCGAATGCACTGACCATTATGCTACCGCGGCCCTGATAGTGTGTGCCCGCAGTATCGAATTCTTTCTAGCCTTTCTTTAACTGCAAGGCAGCGCCATCTCTTCACATTGTAGATAACCCACAATGTCAAATAAATACCTATACATACAATTTGAAGGACGAAATAGCAATTATGGTTATAATTTTTATCCCGTCGTCATGGATTTTTGATAGTAATATTTTCTTTAGATTTAAACTAGTTTTTACCTATTACGGCCTGCGCAGACGAATGTCTTTTGTCCGCAGAGGAAAAAAGTCCCTGAATCGTGAAAAAATGTCTGCCGATGACATAACGACGCGACGGTGTGAGAACATTTGTTAAAAAAATTGAGAAACGCAAGCTACGGAAGATGTTTGCATTCTCAGATTAAGTTGTGTACTAATTAACACGAAGTTTAAGAAAAAGAGAAGACATTTTAAAAGAATACTTTAAATAGGATTGAGTGCGCAACGCGGGCTAAAGCTGTTGCTGAGCCTTGCAGTCTATTATTCCATGCAGTCGTAGTCTAGTCTTTTTTTGGCGGACATAAAGTCAAAGGACAAAAGTCTCTCGTCTGCGCAGGCCATTGCGGTTCATTACAGAAACGGAATGACTAACAACGAATGTTTAGTAATAGATTGCCATTGTCACTCTTTGGCTAGGAAACATAAAGTCTTGGAGCATTAAATATTTTTTTTATTAAATCAAAATTAAAGGACAATGGCGAAATAGTCTGGAATTAAAAACTTAAAAAAAGGGAAACACAATTGACTATTTATTTTTTATTTTTATTGTGGCTTGGCCATGATGGCTTTTGAGCCATTCATTTTAAGTGATTTTAGTGATGAAATCAACTTTAAATATGTTGTTCGTATGTTTTGCATCGCTTTACGCTTGAACTGTGTTTAATTATCTATCAAAAATATCGGGAAACATTATTTTTCAATATTATACTGAAACCATATTAAATAATCTCCACAATACAAAAAGAGTATGGCGACAATTCTAACGAAAAAAAACTATAACTGTCACTGTCATGCTTGTCATCGAATTGTTGTTGTTATTGTTATCATTATATAACATTGTTTGTGCTTAGGTGCATGCATATTGCAAAGATTTCAATCGGCGTATTGTGTTTTCTGAGATTTGTTTTTGACGTGACAACGTCTTAAATTAGGTTGCGGCTGGGAGTCACTTATGAAAAAGTGTAACGCTCGGTAACGTTACGATGAGTCTCTCGTGTTAAGTTTAAGTTTACATGTACAATGTTTTAGTAAACAAAATATATTTCTATAGTTAAAATTTGTGCAATTCTTATTTTCATTCAATTCCTTGTTCCTATTGTGCAATTTAATTATATTCATATCAATAAATATTCTACCGAGAAAAAGACGTTGTCACGTAAAATCTTCGCCCGTAAAACCGACTTTACAGGCAACCATTTTTTTATGTGACTTGGACTGTATTTGGACTTTCGAAATCTTTCTCTGCGACTGTTGAGTAGTGCTTGCCTAAGACTTCCGAATCTGATATTTTGCTGTGGATTTTGGACGATTCTGTCCCATACTGTGGATTTTATTTCATTGTATCTACTATCTACGATATTGTGATCAACGATATGAAATAAAAAATATATAAAAAGTGTTGCATATTTAATTAATATCCCATTAGTACATTATTAGAAATCCTTTTTTATACTTTATTATTGCAGTGGGCATTTTCAAATTGTTAAGTACTTCTTACAGCACAGGCATTGTATTTGATCTCAATAACTCTTGTCTGATAATAAAAAATAAAATAAAATAAAATAAGTATTTTGACGCGGTTGGTCAGTACCTACGCCAAAGAAAGAAAGAAAGAAAGCCAACTGATCATACATTGTAAAAAACATTTTTTTTCGTCACTAATCTTCAGGACCGGTATACTTCTATAGTTCCGTTCCACGTATTTTTTATTTTGATATAAAAGTACTCTTGAAAATACTTTTATAATTTGTTTTTGCATTACTTGGTAGGAAATAACCTCCAAAACTTCAAAGTAGAATATCTATAAATCCAGACTTCCTATAATATAAGAAATAAGATGAATCAAATCAAGAATGTAAACTCTATAATTTAACATGCAATTCATTTATAGACGCAAGAAAAAATTTCAACAAAAAATTGTATGTGAGTACGCCATTGTTCTTTATGCCTCAGTCCATCTTTTTTAAATTGAAATAGTGTTTACAATAATAAAGTGATGTGTTGAACTAGATTAAATTTGAATTTTATAAATGAAGAACACATATCTATCAAAGATCGCTTACAATATTCATACAGGACTGGAATCTGGACACTGCAAACATTGTGTTGATAAATCAGATTTATGTTATTAATAATGTTACCTACCCTCGTCCCGTTGGCGTCTTGGTACTCCAGACCGAAGTAATCTGCCTCCAAAAGATGCAGCTGTCGGCATACCTGGTCGAACAGCACACGCCCCAGAGCCTTCGACTGCAACAAACCATTCAATCATCATTAATCAGCTCCATTTCATGTAGTAATAAATATAAAATATGTACCACGAACCCTGAAACCTATAAAAACCGACCGACTATGATGACGGGAGAAACCAAACTAAATACTGTTTAGTCCGTCGGTAAGATTATTAAAAAATAATAGACACCTATTTTTTCTTTTGTCAATCAACCAAAAAATGACAAAGATAAAGCGATACAAAGTTCGGGAGGGGGGGCTAGTGACGTCAAGCACATCTAAGTAAAAATTGTAGCAAGACGTGACGTCTCGAGACATTTCAAATCAATATATCTCTGTAATGCTTTGATTATGTGAAAAAAGAAAAAATACGTGTCCAATACTATTTGTTAATCTACCTGACAGACGAAGAAAAAAAAGTTAGTCATTATCCCTATTATTAGTAGGGCTAACTTTCTAAGAGCCTCCAAATAAACAGCCTTTGGGCACGGAATTAAAAATAACTCGGATCAGATAAAACCTTTGTATATAAATTAAACCAGGCTTTCGAGTAACCTTTGATTGACATATTAATTAATAGTAAAGGGTGTCCGTTGGCTTATATTACTTTGAATCCAGTTTAATAGTACTATTTTGCAAACATGTTTCCACTACATACATTATTGCAACTACCACGTGATAAATAAGCTAGGTACTAAATCTTGTGAACGGATTCATAGCAGAGCTAGAGATCGATTCTACTATTTAAACATTAAAACATAAAATCTCTCATCATTGTTTACAGATAAGGACTAAACAGTCCTAGCCAATAAGAAATACGAAGTCGCGTTGTGCTTACAGGAAAAATAGTCATATAAAGTCTTGTGATATTGCAGATTTGTGAAGTTCTGCCAATCAACCCCTTGCAGCATAAGTGTGAACCTATAAACCCTTTTGGAATAGTAACGCAGTTTTTGACCCTTTTCATCGAATTACATAATATGTCATTTGTTTGGGTGGTGTGAACAAAATATTTCGATTGCGATAAATAAATGACTGGTTGGGGAGTATCCACCTATGGAAAGGTAAAATGGAATTAGTTTGTTTAGGTGCATTGTTGTTCCTGAATATTGGTGCGCTCGAATCCAATGCGGATTAGTTGCAGGCAGCAAACCTACTGGATCTGGGCAAGCAATTAGTAAGTTTTTCAGAAATAAAAGTAAACTGTAAATCTACTCTTGATTTGGTATCAAGCTATTATCGAAGTAAGTAGATACCTACTGTAACCTACAGTACTGCAATTCAAGGGAGCCCCAGGGGGTCTAAAATAGCAACATGTATAAAACGTCTAAAATTCAAATTCTTATGTGATTACTCCTCCAATATATAAGTAATGCCTGTTTCATGTATGAATTCTTTAAGATGCTATTAATAATAATATCTCATATAAGTGTTAATTTAACACATTCCCATAAAAATGTGGCAAAGTAGATATTTCATTATAATTTTTGTACATTCGCCCGGATAGCGATGGGTGGGGGTTCGAGTCTTGTCTGCTGCCTGGTCCACGTGGAATTTTTCCTAGTAACATTTTCTTTAGACATTCCATTTTGATCAAAATAATAAACTCGCTATTTTAGACACGCTGATCACAACACAACTGCTAGGGGCACCACGTTACACCTTAACCGTCACTGCTTGGGCATCGGAAGAGCAGTTAAATCGTAGTGGAATCGGCGGAAATCGCTCTGCCATCGCAAACACGGCCACGATTGCGGCCATTCTTATACAATACAAATCTGTCAAACAGACGTATCATTTCATTTAATGTTCATTTGGATCAAAATATCAAACAAATGCAATCCCTCTATTTTAGACCCCCTGATCCTGATCACATTTTGCTAAGGGCCCCACACGGGGGCAGTATTGGCTTAGGAAGAGCAGTTTAATCGCAGTGGAATCGGCGGAGATCGCAGTCGCGATTGCATGCGAACTTAAACGCAAATACGCGACCTCGACTGCGGCCGCGCTCAGCGACCCGTGCGAGCGAGGGGCGGGTGGATTAACTACGCGTCGACCTATGCTAGCCGTATTGGTGATTTGAATTCGCATCGATAAATACGGTGTGCATTTCATATTTTATGATGACGTAATAATTCAACGTTTGTTCGTATAGAAAACACTGATTGGTTTCCTTGGTCGAACGATTCGTGAATGTAATTAATTTTATAGTTGACTGTCAGTGCTGTTATATTTGTAGTATAGGTGCAGAGTAGAAGGTCTATAACAGGACACTTAACCGCTAATATTCCACCACAAACGCTTAGCAAATCAAGTTGTAAAGTGAGTAGATTAGATAGTGATAATATATGAGATTATATTAAAAATTAATTAGTAATGCTACTCGAGTTAGCATTTATCATGAACAGCCTAACTACAAATTGAAGCACTTCTGCAGCCCATAAGTTTTATCGAAGAGAATAGTCTCTTCCTTTATGCTTCTTGGTAGCGCTAACGACTGCAGCATGCCTACTCGGAAAGTTCATAAACGAAATTCCGAATGATTCTGATTCGTTCCTTCGAGTCTGCAAGTGCCAAGCCTACAGAAAGGAGAGTACCTACGAAGGACTGATAAGAATTGCAAAATCGATTTGGAATTACCCAAGCTAGTTTTTAAGTAAGTCTACCTATCCCATCGACCCGGTAAACAGTTTCATCTCAGGTCTTCAGAAGTTCGGATATCTCGGACCGGCTTAGATTGACCACAAAATACGAGTAGTGTATAAGAGGTCTGCATAATATCAATACAGCAATTGCTATAAAGTACAATACATGAAACAAAGCTAACGTACGAATTGAACAAACCACAGATTTTATGAACGTGCGTGGGTAGAATTCATAGAGCGAGCGGGCCGATCACGGACTCCTAACCTATTTAGGTAATCTTTGAACGAGCCCAAGTTACATTAGCTGGATGGAACCAATTAATGGCGATGCGATGACGTAACACAAGTACATTTAAAGGCAAATCAATTCGGTCACCGTTACTCCCAATACATACATTTCAAAAGCTCATAGTTGTTTTTAAGAGAACGAAGTAAACTTATGCATTAAGCAGATATAATAGTAAGCTTTTCTAATAACACCTAAATGTTTTCACAGAAAGCATCGCGCTAAGTGTATTTTCGGGTAGGGAAAATTGCCAAGAGACTCATGGAAGGGAAAGGATTACAAATCATGCAGTCTTTAGGGACAATCTTAATGGAATGTGAACTAGTTAAAGGCACTTGACAGATAAGTGTAACGTTGAATGCGTTGTGGCTATTTAATGCCGCTCCTATACACTAAATATAAAATTCATTGTTATTATATATCTATATCCTAAATGATGTAATGGAAGGTGACTTCAGAAGTATCACTGAAGTCATTCTTCAACTTGACGACTCTGTATATATCAATACAGGGAGAAAAAAGCAGCCCTTGCTGAGAATCTTGCCGGTTCTTCTCAGTACAAGGTCTGCTGCCGTAGTTTTGCGTAGCTTCTTGACCTTCACAAGTGCTTGTAACAGCTTAGACTGAATAAATGACATTTCATTTCAGTAACAAAGATAAAAGAGGTTCTTTGTAAATTAAGAAACATGTGGCCGAAAATAATAGAAAATGGCTAAGTACATCTGAGAAATCTGTAATAAACTTACGGAAGCCTGCGTTAAGCTTTCTTGGTCGCCCCTTACACCAACCGCTCATTTATTTTAATCAAAGTACGTACGTGGGCGCGTCCTACCCAAGATTTTAGAACTCCTTTGCGGATAGAAAAGCTACGCTGATGAGCTTGTCAAGGAAATGCGATGATAAGATAACATGCCAAGACTTAATAGTCAACGCTATCGTCGAGTACCTAATTTAAATGTGTCAGTTAATCTTTGATAAAGTATCAAGAAATCTGAAATCAAGTCTTATGTCATATCTTATCCATATCTCTATCAAATTTAACAAATCTGGAGGCAATTGTTGTAATAATCATGCCTGTAATAATCAGTTTAAACTTTAAAGTAGCAGCCGTATATGGTAGGACAGGTTTAAAGTTAAATAAAAAAATGTCTACCCCAATGGCCAACCCTATCCAACAATAGAAACCAGTATATTTTCTAATTTCACACTAAAAATTTTGGTTACTCTGTCTACAAGTTTATACCGATTTCAAAATAAATTTAATTATCACATAGACACTAATATATAACGAAGAACCTGCTCCAACTTCATTTAAAAAAAACAATATTTTTTATAATTTATAGGAAACTACTCCGCAACTAAGTTATAATTGTAACTCTGTGTCATGTGTACATCTATCGATCAATACATATCGAGCTCGACAAAAATGCAATTCATGCCAAGTAATGGTTACCTCCTTGTAACACTAGGGACACCGTTAAAAGGAACATACCTACTGAATATAAATCATGCAATACTTGGGTTATGAAAGCACGTAACCAACCAAAAATTACATTTTTAAAGAAATCAATTTGCAATCAGTAGAACCAAACCAAACGCCCCTTTAGACGACTGGCAAACAATGTAATGTTTTCAGAGTTCATTCTGTGTAGATGAAATTTCATTCAAAATGTTGCTTTTTAATTTTTATTTATATAAAAGCTTTTACGTATATATAACTAAAAACGTCGTATATATTTTCAATAAATATCGGAATTGCGAAATGCGCTGTTAATTCATGGTAGATCTAACTTCTAGCTAATATAGATAAATGTTTCTCAACTCACAATAAAAAGGAAAAATAGCGAGTACTCCGTAACCCTAAGTCGTTAATCAGATTTGATATATTGTGTTTATCCCTTTATTTCTATAAATTAATAAGATACGGTCTGCTCTATACTACTTTATTATTGTAATGATAATTAATTGCTTAAATTAAATTACACAATTTGTATTTCTAAATGTAGATGAACAATTATTATTTTTCTGGTAAGGACTTAATAGTTTATTTAAAAACTATTTTGAACTAGAGTGAGTAAACGATGACGATATTTTAAATTGTTTTATATAAGTTTAGTTTTTTTAGTTTAAAACGGGTGCAAATTAGGCATCGATAACATACTATTTTGCCTACCTTTTCAAACATTTTTAATCTTAAAATCTGATATCTGATAAGACATAAAATCTACCAGTCTAATTCATAAGTAAGAAATGTAATAAAATTAAATATCCATTCTCTTCTTTCGCGTGTTTGCCACTTATCGTTTTGAAATTGTAACTAGTTACAAAGTGAATATAAAGAAATGGCGCTGCCTTAAAGATTTAGAATTTTGATGGTATACCTGGATAAATTTAAATTTTACTACATAGTTACAATCTTCTTAAGATATAAAGACCTATAATAAGTTAAAATTATTACCAAAACTAAGGTTTTAATTTGCGATATATTGGTCCACTTGGCATTATAAGGAGGCGGGGTGTCCCCAGTTTGTCAAACGACGGAATAAATAAATATGAGGCGTGCACCGGCCGGCCCTTGCTGGCGCGTCGCCAGCGCTTATCAGGCAAATGCCTTAGACGGCCAGTTTCGATTGCCTCAACGATGTTATTGTTCTGTAGCCAGCTCCTCCACGCCCGATTTACTGTTACATCGTGATGATGCTTGGCATTGTGACATCCCAGTGTTATTATTCAAGAAAATTGTGCTGAACAAAGTTAATATAGTTAAGGGTCAACTAAGCAGAAAATGTTTCTTGAAATGTACCATATGTACGTCCAAGTCCTACGCTCAATACAAAAGCACATACAAAACTGGCCAGAAAAAGTAACTCTTACATCGATAAGGTACCTACTATTTGTTTGACACTCGTTTGCTTTCCCGTAGCAAAATTTTAAACTGGAAAAATAACCAGCACCCGAATGCACTCCAACAGATAGCGAAAGTTGCTAGTTATAAGATATAAGTCATAAGAATATTAAATCACAATTTAAAATCAATAAAAGTTAAAGCGGGAACACCTCTGACGTCACCTCTAGACCAACGCCATAAATAGGCACAAGTAAAAATAAATCGCCGCCCTAATTGTTAACTTAAAGAAGGGTAGACGAGACGTTAGTGATAAACCTGCACGCATCTAATGAAACGGAATGACCTACATGGCAAATTAAACATTGCCAGCAAATGGTATTTATTATCTTAAAACAGATAAGCGAAATGTGAAGAAAAGAAAAAAACTGAGTCATCTTTTTCCCGTTACTCCCGCATTGCTGACACCTCACATTGCGTTATCACGAAACTCCACTTCGTCTTGCCCTCGTGCTCTTCACGTCACGCGAAAATAAGGTGGTCTTGCAAATACAAAAGGATAAAATAAATTGAATAAAAGAACTCATAATTACTGTAGATATTCGTAACTTGGAGCGTAATCAAATAATTGATGGAAAATAATGTTTTTTTAATGCAGTAACAAAAATATAAATTAACGTTCGTATAAAATTAAAATATTGCCCGATGTGTGCAGAAAAAGACCTAATGATCACTCAATAAGCACGATCACATGAGAAAAATGAAAATGCCAACTAATAAACGCTTATTAGGACGACCATACAATCTGACGTCATAGTGAGAATTGTGTTCCGAAACTATAGTTCCCAGGTAGATAACATAGTTTTTATTCTTGTTGAGATGTGTACAACTTAGTAAGTGAGCAGCGAGGTAGTTGGGTAGAAAACAAGTAACAATGTTGAACTTCAGAAATGGATTACAATAGGAATGAAATACTTAGTTTATTTCGGAAAATTCAAGAATGTACAATAAGGAAATCCTAAAGTGAGCTTTCTTTGAAAAAGAAAAGTTACTGTTTATTCATCTGCAATCTCTATTCCGGATATTGGGTGTTATAGTATGCAAACAGTGTCAAAAGTTGAGCCCCCAATACGTCACCATATATTTGGTTAACACAACCTTATTAGACCTGGTTGTATGCTAATAACATCACGCATAAGATTAAACAAGTTATGAATTTCGTAATATATATTTATTATTAGAGTGGAGTATCTTACATGACCAGAATGATAAAGTGATGATCTTTTAGATAAAGTTACAGGCCACTGGAATTCGGATTGTATACGTACGTTACGTATGTATAGAAATTACTACGTCACTCTAGGTCTTGTGTTGAGATTAAAGGTCCTTGAATTTAATACCTAGTAAAGCGCGAGAAAACCCACATAAAGTATTAACATCATAAATAAGAGATGTCTCATAAACAAACTAGTAATTAGTCCTGTCAAAAGAGGCAATTAGTGACTCGCAAAATTCACGAACTCAAGACAGCGCAGAGCTATTATAAGAGATAAATGAACCGTTCATGTAAAGATACCAGCGTTTAAAGTTTTAGCATTCAGCAGCTTAATAGAGTGCTGAAATCTAAAATTAACGAATAACGTTCAACGAAAAGCAAGTAATACTATAGATAACAATAATGCTAAATTAGTCTGTCGGCCCCCCGCAGATAAATGGTTGTTTCAATAACACATTCAACACGTGTAGTGTTCCACTTTTTAGTGTTGAAAGTAAGAGCGTGATTAAATTTCTTCGACTAGTGAAGGGGGACACAAATCAACAAGTGTTTATGCAAATGTGCTTAGAATGCTAGGCTAGTCGTACTTTCCTGACATCCAGTCTCTTTTATTAGATCTCTTTTCTTATGGAAAAATTTTGCAACTGCTTTCAACCATTTGTTTGGAAATAAACAATGAGAAAATAGACAATACGTACGATATGATTTACGAAAGAGAGCCAACGATCATTCATTAACCCCACCATATAACCAAAGCCGATTAATTGCAAATTGGCATCGGAATGAATTCAGCTCTACCAAAGTTGAAGAATTTCTTAAATCCATTAGTACTTTTCTCTTGTACTTAATCCCGTTGCTAACTTTGTTTTTTCTACAGTAAGATTACTTTTACAGATCTTGATTAAAAATTGATGGTCATCAGAAACTTTAAAGAGACTAAATGACATTCTTAATCTAATTCTAGTACTACGATTCTCACATCTCAAGTCTCACGTGTGGAAGTTATCATAAATTAGTATTACAATCGTAAACGGATCGTACGTGACAGTGAATACCTGCTAAACGCTATTGTGAATTTGTACGTCGCGATTGTGAACAGCAATTTATCGCCTACTATTACATACTTAAATTTAGTGTCTACTTCAGACAAAGACCCCTCTTGATAGGTTTGATCTAAGGCCTATAACAGACACAGTCTATAAATATAGACATGCGTTTATTATCTTCCAAAAAACAACGATATAATCATTTAATATTCCTTTCGGAATAGCCGTCATGATTTGTCCTGAAATATAGCGACTTTTGGTCCCTTTGTCCGGACTTCGAACGCAATGGAAAAATTACAGGATTTGCAAATTTGAAAAATTATAGCAAAACATATCTTATAATAGCGTCGAACCTTGTGAGTGTTCTTTACATAATGTTGACCAGGCGACCTGCCATCTGTTCTAAGTGGCTCTAAACCTCTTGAATTCGACTACCGGTAGTAGCATTTCTTTGTATGAATAGCTTAAATATTTGCTCCTAAATCATATAATATCGATACTTCCGTACTAATATTAAAATTCAAAAAAAAACAAAATTCAATATCGTTTATTCAGTCTAGGCTGTTACAAGCACTTGTGAATGTCGAAATGTCGAATGTCATTATAAATGCGGAAGTGTGTCTGTCAGTTTCTTTTTCACGCTTAAACCACTGAACTTATTTAGATGAACTTTGGTACAGAGATACTTAGAGTCCCGGAAATTAAAAAGGATAGTTTTTATCATAGAAATTACCCTTTAACCCGGCGAGCGTAAGGTTGGAATAAGTAACAAAAAGCTCTAGGTGGGTGTGTTACACCCAGATCATGATTGTGTGGTTATTATACACTATTATTTTAAATATCTATTTTCTTGAATATTAAACTGATATTTAGTTATATTTTAACTTAATTAAAAGAGAAATTACAACAAATAATTAAGTAATGTTATTTATTTAAGAAATTAAAAAATAACAATTAGCACTTACCATTATTAGTAATGGCACATGTTTATGACATTTTATGAAAAATATGAAAACAAAAACAAAAAACACTATTTTATCTGCAAATAGACTCAACATAAGAACAAAATAACACTTAAAATGGATAATCAAACTAATAAAAAAAATACTTATTCGTCTTGAGATCTTGTGCAGTTTTCACAGACGGAAATGGCATGTTCCATACATAAATAACGGCTGCACAACAACAAACGTATTTCGTTTTGCGGTCTTTTTTTGTAGGACATATTTCACATTATCATCATTCATTATCTATCAATCTTTCATACTGTCCTTCGTCATCCATTTCCTGTTCTGTGTCACTTTCAAAACTTGGACTAGACTCATCGGAAAAACTAACTCATCGGAAAAGACGTCATAATTTATTTTGATTATCTTCGTAAGACATTCTAGATTTTAAGCATGAAAAAAAGCCATAAAATAACAAATAAAATAAAATTTGTTTGATCAAATTCGTTACAAGTAGCGTAAGGCGGGTTTCACGCACCCGCTGACAGCTTTCGACCTCATCCACACCATACGCCGGCGGCAGTCGACTAAAACAGTAGCAAGGGACGCTTTCGTATCTCCCCCCGCGCAGCTACTCCAGCGCACTAAGCGTATCAACAATTCGTTATTAAAATATTAATCGATTTTTCTAGGTCTGGGTGTACCACACCCAACCTTACGCTCGCCGGGTTAATAAGATGAAAGGGAAGTTGGTATGGGAAAGCAATTTTCCACGCAGACGAAGCCCCACGAAGGACTCACTAATTTTATAACAATTATGGACGTTGTCCAGTCTTTCTGATGGATAAACCTCAATGGTGCAAAATTTAATATTGGTTGATTCAACTTCTTGCCTGACAACCTGTGGTTGCCAGCTGAGCCTTGACAATATTTTCCGAATCTGCACAGGACACTATATGCATAGAAAAGCAAGTGAAAAAGTTTTTTTATTTATTGTACTAGAGACTTACAAGGAGATGTTAATAAATAATTAATGGCGTAATAGTAAACACCTGCCGACGCCAACGCCGCTTCATTTCAACTCTGGGCATCAAGTGGAACGGCGCCATACGCTTCTTCATTATAATGCTAGTAAAAAGTAATACTTTTATTTGTTTTAAATTAAATATAATAAGGAGTTTCAAAATGAATTTTTGTTATATTTATTTCTTATTTTGTAAGCATTTAACAGAACTGCTACATTTTAAAATTTAAAGAAAACACGCGGACTTCTTATCGTGCAAGGCTCTCGATCGTTTCGCATTGTAGGTAGCCCACAATGTCAAACGAATACCTACAAGTATTAAACATTTGAAAGAAGACAGTGCAATTTCAGTTAAGTTTTAATATATTAATTTTATTTTATTTGTTTGTTTTATTTGGTTTCATCTACTTTTTTACTATATTACGATACGAATAATGTTGTCACAAACGCTCTCGGCAGCACCAGGTTCTACGTGGACTTCAGAATGCAAAACTGATAAAAAGGTAAAAGCTGTGCAGGAATGGCCAATACCGAGAAATAATATTGAAGTGAGAACTTTCCTAGGCATATGTGCATACTACCGCAGATTTGTGAAGAGCTTACCTGAGAAATTATTGTGTAACTCGACGCGAACTTCTAACAGTTGTAAAGACCCAACAACACTTCAATAAGTACTTGCTGGAAAGAGAGTTCACTCTGCGTACAGACTATGCAGCATTTAAATGGTTACTTCAGTCCAAGAACCCCTGAGGGGTCAAGTGGCGAGATGGATTGAACAGCTGCAAGAATTCAACTTCGTTATAGAACACCGAAGCGGAAAAACGCACGCCAATGCTGATGCATTATCAAAAAGCAGCCTTGTGCTGAAGATTGTAAGCAATATTTAAAATGCGAGTGCAAAGACGAAGTGAAGGTTATAATAATTTCATGAATCCTGGTGTAAAGCAGAAATATCTTGGGCGCAAATGGAAGACAAGGACCTGCAGCTGATAATGAAGTGGAAAGTGAAACCCTAATGAAGTGACATATCAGCTTCGAGCCCAATCACGAAGGCATACTGGGCCCAATGGGATAGTCTTCTGTTACAAGAAGATGTGCTGTATCGGAAATAGGAGTCCCCGAATGGTAAGGATAAGACTACAAACGGTGGTCCAAAGGTGTAAAGTTGCTCAGGTATTAAAACATGTGCACAACAGTACATCTGGTGGATACCTAGGAATAAGGAAGACCTTAGTGAAAGTGAGGGAACGCTTCTACTGGATGCGCTGTCGAGAAGACGTCGAGGAAATATATGCGCCTCGGTAAAAGGGCCTCGCACTAGGTCCAAGGGGAAGATGCAACTTTACCAGGTTGGCGCTCCTTGGGAAAGAATTGCCATTGACGTCGCTGGGCCTTTTACACAAACAGAAGATGGAAACCGTTACATTGTGGTGGTTAGATTATTTCACCAAATGGCCCGAAAATGTTTGCTAGACGAAACCAGACCGACCGTAGCCAAGAGGCCCATCGAATAAGTAGTGTGCCGATTCGACATTCCGTTGAATTTACAGAGATCAAGGAAGGAATTTTGAGTCAAACTTATTCCAGGAAATATGCAATTTACACAGTCCGAAGACATGGTAGAGATTCAACCAGATACTGGGAAAATCATTTGGCGGCCGTAGAAGAACATCAACGGGACTGGGATCGATAAATTCCGCTCTTTTTGATGGCGAACCGGTCCGCAGCGCATGACACCACTGGATTCACTCCAACGAAAATTAACTTCGGAAGAGAGATGCGCTTACCCGAGGAGCTACCTACCGGAACACTTCCTACTGCCTCCAAATCAGTAGTGGAGTGCGACGCAGAGCTGCAAAGAAGGTTGGAAGAAACGCACGTGCTCGTGCATGAAAATAACCTGAAATCTGGCGAGAAAATGAAAGGCAAGACAAGCATGATCGGAATGCCGACGCTCGAGGCTTCGTGGAAGGAGAGCTCGTGTAGTTGCACAACCCAGAGAAAAGGATCGGAAAGCCCCCAAAGCTCCAGTCCCGCTGGAAAGGACCCTATAGATAGAGTGATTACGAAAATCAACGTCGACCTATCGGATAAACACGGAAAATAAAAGAAGCCCAAGATAATCCACGATCGCCTGGCATCTAACCACACTAGCAATGATGCTCGGGTTGAGCATGTCTAAGAGAACCGAAACAAAACCGCGAAAATACTAGAGGCAGAATTTACCAGAACTCAGCGGATCACGATAAAGGTCGAGTGGTGCGGTTCATTCTAATATGAGCACTATGCAGTGCGGTTGTGTGGCGAATAAAGAACTGTCAAGCGTGAACTGGCGTACTATTTCGAACCCCAGCCCGACGCGTAACAACGTAATAATTTTTTTGCTCTTAATAACACATAATAAGGTTTCGTCGAGGAAATCTGTGTCATGTCAGTTTTTATACTTTCCAGCAGCACAGACTAGCCAGACTGAATAAATTATAATGGAACATTAAATTCGTAGTCACGTCTCGCACAGTGGATAAAAACATAGACACTGACCTTATGTCAGAGCCAGAATCCAAGATCCCAAGCCCACCTGACCTTACTTCCTGATGGACATAATATGGATAATTGAGTAGTATTAGTGTGAACAATGAATGTATAGTTGTAATGTATAATGTATGTTGTACAGAATATTGTAAACAGTTTGAAATCAGTACTTTTTCAGTACTTATTATTCAGTTAGCAGATACGACATTAACAGGCTTATTAAAACACATACCTGCACTTGGAACATGGAAATGGAGTCGTCCAACATCTGCACCCTGACGGGGAGCATTTTGCCCGGAGTAGCGGGAGCCGTGCTGTATAGTTCCTCCTTACATTATCTTCTCAGCTGTAGGGACATTAATTGGCTAATAATAGCACTTGGAACATGGAGATGGAGTAGTCCAAACTTCCGCGATCTGACGGCGAGCATTTTCCCCCCTTCTTGGGGGCAGCGGGGGGCGTGCTGTACAGTTTGTCAGCTTTATGGACATTAATGTGCAAATAATAGCACATACCTGCACTTGGAACATGGAGATGAGTCATCCAAAATCTGCACCCTGACGGCGAGCATCTTGCCCCCTCTTCTTGGGGGCAGCGGGGGGGCGTGCTGTATAGTTTGTCAGCTGTATGGACATTTATGTGCAAATAATAGAACATACCTGCACTTGGAACATGCAGATTGAGTCGTCCAACATCTGCACCCTGACGGCGAGCATCTTGCCCCTCTTCTTGGGGGCAGCGGGGGGCGTGCTGCATAGTTTGTCAGCTGTATGGACATTAATGTGCAAATAATAGAACATACCTGCACTTGGAACACGGAGATTGAGTCGCCCAACAGCTGCACCCTGACGGCGAGCATATTGCCCCCTTTCTTGGGGGTGGCGGGCGGCGTGCTGTATAGTTTGTCCGCTGTATGGACTATAATGAGCAAATAATAGCACATACCTGCACTTGGAACATGGAGATGGAGTCGTCCAACATCTGCACCCTGACGGCGAGCATCTTGCCCCCTTTCTTGGGGGTGGCGGGCGGCGTGCGTGAGCCGCCACCCGCGCCGTCTACGCCGGCCGGCGTGCTGGCCGAATGATGCATCCGACCTGTAGACGATAGCTCATGAAACGCAATATAATTACGAGTTTATGTCGGCATTTTCTGCGAGGTGGTTAAGAATCTACTCATTATTTTACTACCACGAAAATCGTTACGACCCTTTGTCTCCATACATGAAAACATAATATACAGTTACTACCATATTTACGACATTCTTATGGGGGGAATAGTTTTTAGTTTCCATACGAAGTCCTTCAAGATTTATAATAAGTAGAGAGTCCTTTTATATTAGAGTTGCCAAACAACACGATTTTGATGTTACAACCCAATTTATAGCCCAAAATTAAAGCCGAATACAATACAATGTATTGCTGTTTAGATCTATCCTGTTGGGAATATGATAAAAACAAAAGATGCAAATTCAGTGTTGACTACAATTCCAATACATTTACGTTTTATATGATCAAGAATTAATGGTAAAAAGGTTGAGCAAGCAAGTAAGCAAGAGACATTGCTTGCATAGTTCAGTCATAATTAAAAAAATCTTATTAGCCAGGCACTACTTGGGTATAATATTCAATTATAACAATGGCAGATCTTTGCTATCATACTAGCTGTGAGACGTAAAACTCCAAAAGATCTACCCTTACACCAATACAATCTGCAGTCCAGTATTTGAGAATCACTTAGGAGCCAAAAATCATTTGTGACAAAAGTAAAACTATATATGGGTAAGAACCAAACCATTCTTTCTTACAATTCAGTAAATTTGAGTTTAATTATAGCCCAGGAAAATTGTCACCTGATAATACAATTTTTGCAGCATTCTCGATTTTGGACAAAGTTGTATTCGGCACTTAAGTCATAAACTTGGATTATTCATAGGTCCAACATCATAAACAAATCAGCATAAATTGAAACTATGACACAAGCTCTGAAGTAAAAATTTACTGGACTATTCTGTGGTTAAAAGCTTTTTTATCACAAGTAAAATCTATAAAATACCTCATAAAGTCAATAAAACACCTACTTAAAGCAATATTTATCATGCAAAAGGAAATATAAAGAGGTTCTGATTTATTTCTTTTTCAATTTTAATTAATTTCATCAATACCACTTGATGAGTGAGTGACAGTGACAAAATAATTGAAACATTTATTTTCTCTCCTGTAGTTATGTATTCGGGGATCTTTTGTGGGGTTTGGTTTTCAATCATTGTTATGCCTCGTTCTAGATAAGATGTATGCCAAATTTTATCCAAATCCAATCAATAGTTTTCGTACAATTCTCATGTAGCCAACATTATACATACTTTCAAAATTATTATACCATAGGATACTAGACTATAATTGTGGAACATGTATAATACAATATTATGTGTTTTAGCAAGCAAAAATACCATATCAAAAAATTTATGTCTGAACATAAAAATAATTTGTAATGAAATTGTGTAAATTACTTATACAAAAGCATATGGGTCAATTTTCTTAGGCATATTCACACTAAAGATATTATGAGATAAAACAGTGCTTAATTTTATTTGTAAAAATAAAACTGTTTTATTGGCTTTCTATAACTCACCAGGTAAAGAGTGGTATCCTATTGTGGACAGGTGCCCAGTTGAGTTGCAGCTACCTGGAGGAAGGTCGGATTCCATCATACTGTTGTCTGTTTTGCTAGTATCCAATTCGCACCACTGTCCTCCATTGTATTCATTGTGCTATCAATATTAGGCTTTTGTTACTTCACCAATTTGTATTCATTACAGCATCTGTGAACAACATATTTTTTTTAAATTCTGATGACAGATTATTTTTTGATCTAGATGAATCATTCTTGTGATGGGTGGTAGGAAAACATATTGGATGATTCCAAAGAGCATGTAATAAGTCAATTTGAATAAAGTATAATTTCATTTCATTTCATAACAAGTCTTGTTGCATAGGACTATTACAGTTCGTGACTTTTAAGTAAAAAAATATTTAAATTAGATATGCAAGTTTCTATACTTTTATGCATTGGAAACCCACACTCTAGGTGCATCTGTTAGCTATAGTCATTTAACATTATCACTTAGGAATCGGTGATGCATGAAGAAAAAGTAATGTCATGTAACATTGTAATAATTTCCTTGAATAAATAATATACTCACATAGCACTATATGTCTGTCAAAGTTGACATGAAGTTCATACAATTTTAGCCAGAATTGAATCATCAGGGTAAAAATATGCAATCTGACTCTACAGTCAGTACCTACATATTGAACACAGCTCTTTACTTGGCTATTTAAATTAGCTAATTGTCATTTTGACAATAGGTTGTCCTTATCATGCTCTATATGCTAAGAAAAAGAGACTGTTGTCAACTGTTTTTTTGGCCTGTGGCTTTTCTGTTTTTCACAGACATTTAAGCAATATTCTGCAATAAAAGAAACATAAGAAATTTTAAAGATGAGGGTTAGCAAATTTTGATTAGGTTTCTTCCTTGAGTGCACTCAATCTACCCTAAAACCAAAATTACAGACATACATAAATTAAGTGCAGCACATACCTGGCTGGAAATAATTACACTATCTGTTCCTTTAGTAATTTACTTGGTAAATAGCATAATCTACGTTGTAACACTCCACACCCATATTCTACGTTATAATTTACTGGCTAGTTATTTTATGTAGTCACTTTTAAATTTTATTTTAATCTTGAGCTTTAAATATTTACTGTCATCAGAAATGGGTATCCCATTCCCAAAATAATGGATTAAAAACTTGAAAGTATGTGCAATTATCTATAGAATTGTTGCTCGAAGCTTTAAATGCTTAAAATATTTATTGTCATCAGAAATGGGTATTCCATTCCCAAAATAATATAGTAAAAACTTGACAGTATGTGCAAATCCTATGCATTTGTGGACCTGAATGTTAAGAAACCATTTATTCAAGAAACATCATTGAGACAAATGAAGGAAAAGGTCTACTTAGTGTTGTTAAATTACTTTGATTTCTATATTTTTTATTAATCTACTTTGTTAAAAAATATAAAAACAATTGAATAGAAAATAAGGTTTCCCTTAAATCATTAAAAAAACTTTGACAAATCTAGCAACTGCACCAAGGGATGCAAAACCGGCGGCGCCCTACTTTACACCCCTAGACATAAATAGTTAGCTTCAATGCAATAACCAGAAAATAGGTCAAAGGAGGTGTGCCCGGTCGTCGCGAGAGAGACAGACGCACTACCTCCACCGGCGCAACAGAATCTAATAAGGCGCACAAATCCAATTAAGATGTAAACATACAAATCTTTATCCTAATGGCCACTGCTTACTTAAAATACATCTACAATTAATGAATCAAATCAGTAAATACTCATGAGCAACCGAGGAGAAGAAACGACGACGCATCCAGTCCCCAACTCCTCACTTGTCAACAGCCTCTCTCATTCATTGATCTTATTGGTCAAATTGTAAACTATGTTTTTGTAACACTTACACAAATTTGTTAGTAACTGTTCTGAAAAGTTCCACTCTATAATTATACCTCCACTAATTTATGTTTGAATCACAATAAATAAATAAAAAACACGAACGACTTATCACACCCAAAATTGTCTGGCAGCCATATTTATTTACCTTCCAATTAGGCATGCGTCCGATATATCAAAACGAATCCAAAATCCGATTTCAAATACAAATCGATACCGAACGATTTCTCAACAAGAAAATCCGATTTCAGAAATGTAACCGAATCAAAACCAAATACCACAAGTATCCAAATCTAAATCGGATTCGAAATTCGTGCTTTCGTTTTCGGAAGTCAGATTTCGTGCTCGGAACTCCGAATTCGATTTGCTGTTTACGGAAATCTATTGCTGTTCTCTGAGGCGGGATTATTTATCACTGAAAAGATATGTCGTCTAAAAACATCAAAAGTCGAGCAACTTACATTTTTGGACGCTAACCTGAAGTAATTAGGTTTGATTTTGTAAATGGTTTGAAAAATAATAAAAACAAACAGAATAATAAATAAAAATACTAAAAAATATGTAAAAAGAAATCATTGTATAAAAGCCGATTTTTAAATGCGCCGCAAAAGTTTTACTCTTAACCGTAAACATAACTTTTCTGCTAGTCCTAAGCCTAGATTTAAAGCATGAAGGAAAATCGCGAATATCTACGAGTATCCTTGCTTCCTACAATTAATTGTTTGTGATTGTCGTTAGCTAATAAAACCAAATCATAACACAAACTAGTGAATTGGCTAAGTTCAGCACATCTGAAATCGGATATCTAAAAACGGATTTTAAAATCGATTTTGAAATCTGAAATCCGATAAATATCCGTTTGCGTTCAAAACCAAAAACGCCCATGTCTACTTCCAATGTTCCAATCCTTCCATCGCTGCTCTAGGGATGGATTGTACTGTTTTAATCAACTTTTCAGAAATCGATTGTGGCACCGCAACACGTCAAACCGATTTTTCGGGACAAATTTCGTCAAAATTATCGTCGTACCGTTATGCCTATTCAAAACATATACAAATGAAGATGGCGAGATAGCATAGGCGGGCGATCCCCATTCGCCTAAGTACGTGGCCACTCTGACTAGATATGTGTCGTTTGGGATTAAAACGTTAATTTTAATAAAATAGAAAAAAATCTAGTCAAGTTACAAAAGTACTTTAACAATTGAAATCAATTATTGGGAAATTTTGATTTATTCTAGAATATCTAATGGATTTTGACTGTTTAAATAGCCTTGTTCCGTACTAAACAGAAATCAAGACTACTGGATTAGATTTTGTTTCTGTTTAGTTTGGTAGTACTTTAGTTTTAACCCTATCATCTACGGTATGATCGGAATAGCCTGCTGACATAGTTACAAATAGCGAATACGAACAGCCTTGTAAAGAGCCGGCATTAATCAAAAACTATTGAACGGATTTGGATGAAATTTGGTGTGCATATAGTTTACGAACTGAATGACATAGGATAATAACAGAGACGGAAACCTACAAGTATCTTGGTATATCACAGTCTTTGGGTGTTATGGATGGGGACGTAAAATATGCAGTGAAGAAGCGTTTCTTTTGGAGACTGACAAAATCACTGAATAGTTTTTTGTCGGGAAGCAATAAGGTGCACGCCTTCAATACCTGGGTGATGCCCTTATTCACATACTCCTTTGGCATACTGAGATGCACTCAGACTGAGTTAGACACTCTGGACATGAAGGTCCGTCAGCTGCTTGCAATGCACCGTATGCTTTATCCACGCTCATCTGCTATAAGACTATATATCCCACGTAAGTGTGGAGGTTGTGGCTTTTTAAATGCCGAAAATCTGCACAACCGAGAAGTGTGCAGTCTCAGGGATTACTTCCTTAACTCAGGTGGGTTGCATTATAGCAGTTGACAAAAACCTGACGCCGGTCTCCTTGCCTAAAGAGAACTGGTGCAAGATATCGTATTGACAGATTGATTAAAACGCCAGGCAGTGCTTACGATATCCCCATCCCGCATGACGCAACCCTTGTGAAGGCCGAGAAGGACAAGCTCAGCAAAGTACCTGGACTTGGCCAACGAGGTAACTACTTTGTGGAATGTGGATTCAATGATTATTGTCCCTATAGTCATTAATGTGAACAGTCTCATAGCGAAGGGTCTCGACCAAAATCTAAAGAGTCTATCGCTAGATGATTAGGTCAAGGGGCAGATACGTCAGGCGGTTTCTTTCTCTGCGACCCCAACCACCGGTAGCTTGGGCCTATCTCTGCTGCTGGTGGCCTACTAGGTTAGGTTTTTCATTTTTTTATTTATTTTTGTATTTACGTTTCTGTATTTTACGTTTATATCTGTTTTATAAAAAACCTAACTGTGAAATAAAATAAATGAGAGATGAATACTATTTTATGGTCTTTTTACATGCTAAATTATAATTCATTAACAATAAGACAATATGGAGTGACTCAGCCAATATTGGTCAACCTGGACCTGAAAAAACGTTTTTTTTTTCAGTCACCCCTTAACTAAATTAACATAATTAATAATCAAATTATATACTCGCTTCATTCATATGGCACTGGATGGACCCCAGTCAACAACAAACAGCGGCAACTTGCTATAATAAGGTTCAGGTTTTCCGCAGGAAGTGGTTTAAGAACTAAAAAGGCTTTGCAGTACTTTTTTAATGTTGATATACTTATTTTATAGTGAAGGGTTGGAGATATATTAGGTCATTCTAAATCCTTGCTGCATTGAACCTGAAACATCCTCCTCTATATCGTGCAGATTGGTGTGCTGCAACTTGAGCAGATTTTGTATGACAGAGTGTAGACAGAGTAAAGATTATTCTTATTAGATACCTTTAAGATAAAATATTTTTCGCACAAGTATATTGGATCTTATTTCTAAACCAATTTTTGTAATGAACATGCCTTCAACGCTAAAGTGGTAGAACAGAATTGCAGTGAAACGGTTTTAGGATCCCATGGATTTGGAAGCAGAAATCATAGGGGGCAAATGCTCTTCAACTTCCCCAAAGGGGGGGGGGCTCTTTTTGATAATCTCTTTCTTCAAGAAACAACTGTAAAGGAAGTGGACGTTGCAAAGCCCGGACGCTTTGACTAAAAATGAGATCAATTTCATCAAGATGGACAAGAGGCACATATTCAGAGACATCTCCGTGATCAACAGGTTCAATACCGGTAGTGGTCACCGCTTGTCTGGAGCTCTCTGAATATCAACTTTAATGCCGAGCGCGTCCGTTTGATGAAATCCAGGCTCCGACCTACTCTGCTCCAGTCCATAACTGGAACTGAAACGTTCCATTCAAATCTGGAAAACCGATTTGCTGCCGTGGAAACCACATCAGACGTAAACCAAAACTTGAAAATGTGGTTCGGTTCCTAAGGGAAGAGAGTATGAGATTATGTGCAATGCAGCGTAAGGGCAGAAAGTCAAAGCTTTCGGAAGAGACTTTAGGATTCATAAAGGAACGACGTGAAAATCCACAGGTCACTTAGTCGGCAAAGCGGACTCTAAACCAAGAGATCAGTAAGCACGTACAACACGACCTCCGGTGCTCCAATACTCTCTCGATTGAGAGAGCGATTGAGCAGAATCGAGGGTCCAAAGTGTTCGTACAATCTCTTGGAAGAAGCCATCTGACAAAGTTGACCACAGCAAATGGGGTAGTTGTTGCTTCAAAGCCGGCAGTCCTTTCGGAAGTGGAAAACTTCTACGGCCAGTTGTACGCATCACATACATCCCAATCCCGGAAATGAGGATTCTAGAGCCACATTAGCACGCTACTTCATCGAAGACCTGCCAGATGTCAGTATTGGCGAAATCGAGATTGCTCTTAGACAGCTTAAAAATGGAAAAGCCCCTGGAGAGGATGGTGTTACAACAGAACTCTTGAAAGCTGGAGGTAAACCCGTACTGAGGGAGAGGAGTTCTAACTTCCTTTTCGAAGTTAGAACTCCGGAGGCGTGGAGCAGGAGTGTGGTCGTCTTGTTCTTTAAAAAAGAGAGACAAGACCCTACCTAAGAACTATCGACCCATATCCCTTCTAAGCCACGTCTATATGCTGTTCTCAAGAGTAATCGCAAACCATCTTGCACTAAGACTTGATGACTTCCAGTCACCTGTACAGGCTGGGTTTTGGAGCCGATACGGCACCATAGACCACATCCATATAGTGCAGCAGATTATGCAGAAAACTGAAGAGTACAATCAGCCCTTGTGCCTAGCATTTGTTTCGTTAATTGTATTGAAAATGAAATCTAAATATTTGAAGTAAATCGATTTATCTATCGCTTGCATCCATACCTCACGTGCCATGAACCTCCCTAAAGTACGTCAGTCACTCTGTTAGCTGTCACTGTCACTGTGGCTGTCAGTTTTGTTGGGGTGTTTCGTGTTTTTAAACTTCGTTAGTTCGCTTAGAAATTTTCGTAAACTTTTTACTAAAGGATTCATTTACAAATAACATGATTTAATAATTGATCAGTGGCAAGTGCAGCAAATAATAGCATTAAAATGGAGACTACACCTCTCATAACGAGGCCTAAAAAGAAATCCGTATGGTCAAGGTATTCACGAAATTTTTGTACCTACTTACGCATTATTCTTTGTCTCAAAAATATCCTTTAAACTTTTTATGTTAAGATTACGTGTTATTATTTCTAGGTTTTTATTTTCTAAATTTCAAAAACAAAATCTGAGTCCGCGAGTTATTTACCTGGGACAACTCCCAGAGGAAGAATTTCCACAAAATTATGTTTGTAATCAAGTGAGTATTGACCTTATTGCATTTATAAATACCCTATTATATTTAATATACGAGTAATTGATCAAGGTATTGTTGTCTAAAGCGATTTCAAAGTAATTCTACATTTTCATTATGAAATGCTAAAATTCACAAAGGCTGTCGTGGCTGCTTCTCATTAAGCTGGCGATATGGTGATTGGCCACCTTTACATATATAAAATAATATCAAATGGTTTATCAATTATTTTGTAAGCAAAAAAGTAATATGTGTGGATGAACTACTAAATTTATTTTCTCTAAACCAGCTATACTCTAAGTGTGTTCCGCGGAACCCTAGGGTTCCGTGATACCTCTGTCGGGGTTCCGCAAGAATTTAGAAATAAAAAAATCAAAACACCTCTCTCTGGTCGCTCCGCGGCTGTGCGGACTCCGCGGCCGCGCGGAGACAAAACGCTATGAATGTTATTTATTTATTTATTTGTATTTGTATAAGCTTGTGTTACATTAGCTGGTACAATATCTCATAAGTTTGGTCTCAACAATTTTATACTTGTACAACGCGTTCGCTCTAAGTTTGCCGGTCTGTGGAATGCGCGTACCCTCCCCCACGTGACAACAAAACTTATAATGTGTCATAGTTTTACCCAAATATCTAACGTACACAATTTTTATTGTTACAATTAAATAAAAAATTTCGAACGTCATACACTCATACCTATCGCCAGCGGCAAACTTAAAACGAGCGGGTAGGTATACTTGTAAGCGCTCAGTCTCTTTGATAAAAGCCGCCTCTGAATTAGACGCTATAGTTGTCAACTAGCGACTTTCGTCTCTAACTTCAAAGGATAAAGTCGATATTGTTTACAACGCTATTTTTAAATTTCTGTTTTTATTTTTGCTTTTTGTTTATCAAAGGTGCCGACTCGAGTATTTTCGAGAATATTTGAGATCGAGTCTAGGACTAAGTATAAAAGCGGCGATCGCGCGTTGGCGTCGTCAGTTGATGATTAGCGTTCGGAGCGATAAGTTACTACCTACTTACAAGCTCGCTAGCGAGAAACTGGTGTTCATTGTTTTACTGCCTGCTGTATTCTGTTGTCTCAGTTTTATACATTTCTTCCCTGTAGGTTCTAAATTTAGTCTCTTATACGCAGTAACGATTGTGCATTATTTAAACCCCACTATCCTGACTTGTAACATTATAAATAAAGAAGAATGGAACGTTGGCTTAAAGGTGTTAAACGTGTTCCAACAACATCTTCTAATGACGCTGAATGTTCAAAAGCAATGCGCGCGGAGAATTTAGCAATCACCGATCCAGAAGATGATGCCACGAGTGCCACGACGTCAAGCTCGACGGTTTCAAAGACGAAAAAAAGGAAGTATGATGAATCTTATATCAGTTTCGGATTTGTTGATTCCAACGGCTCACCTCTCTGCATGCTCTGTAGTAAACTGCTTCCTAATAGTTCCATGGCACCTGCCAAATTGCGTCGACATTTAGAAACCGTACACCCCGAGACTAAAGACAAGAATAAAGAATTTTTTGTTCGCAAAAAAGATCAGTTATTAGAAAGTCAAAAAAATATGATGCATGTAACACAAACTACCAACGAAAAGGCCACGGAGGCATCATACTTAGTTAGCTATCGCATTGCACAAGCAGGTGAAGCGCACACTATCGCTGAGAAATTAATAAAACCATGTGTATTAGACATAACAAAATGTATGCTTGATGAAAAATCTGCAAAGCATCTTTCTACTGTTCCGCTATCAAACGATACTGTTTCACGACGAATCCATGATCTGGCAAGCTACGTCAAACAAGAACTAGTTACACGTCTACAAAATACACGATTCGCTTTGCAAATGGACGAGTCGACTGATGTCGCTGGTTTGGCTATCCTGCTGGTTATTGTGAGATATCCATATAAAAGTTCTTTTGAAGAAGACATGCTTATGTGTTCATCGCTGCTTACAAACACTACCGGGGAAGAAATTTTTAATAAAATAAATATATTTTTTGAAGAACATAATCTCAGTTGGAACAATTGCATTGACATTTGTACAGATGGGGCCAAGGCGATGACAGGTAAAACAGCAGGAGCAGTGTCACGAATGAAAAATAAAGCGCCTAATTGTAGTTCCAGTCATTGTATTCTGCATAGACAAGCACTTGCGATGAAGCAAATGCCGTCTAATCTAAAATTAGTTATGGATGAAGCGGTAAAAATAATTAATTTTATCAAATCACGACCACTACAATCCCGATTGTTCTCATTATTGTGTGAAGATTATGGCAGCAAACATAAAACACTGCTGCTCCATACAGAAATGCGATGGCTGTCTCGGGGAAAAACTTTAACAAGGCTATTTGAACTTAGAGCCGAGTTACAAATGTTTCTTTCAGCAGATACTTCTTTTAATTTGAAGGACCGTTTGTATGATAAAACTTGGTTGTTCCGATTGTCTTTTATGGCGGATATCTTTCAAAAACTTAACGAATTAAATTTATCATTGCAAGGTAAACAGACAACAGTGTTTCAGGCCTATAATAAAATAACTACTTTTAAAAGAAAATTAGATTTTTGGATCATTTGCATTGGTAAGAAAGAAATAGAAAGTTTTACGTTACTCACTGAGTTTGTTAGCGAAAACGACTCAGAAATGTTTGAAGATAATGTGTTTGAAGAATTGGTCCAATATCTCAGTTCGATGCGCGCATCTTTTGAAAAGTATTTTCCCGAAGAACACAATACAAAAATTAAAGTGAACTCCTGGATTCATAATCCTTTTTTACCCAACTTGGAAAAGCCTGAAAACATGTCAAATGAGATATATGAATCTCTTTTAGAAATGTCATCAGACACAAGTATGGAGTCATTGTTCAAAACGACGCCTCTTAATGATTTTTGGTGCAGAATCCAAGATGAATATGCAATGCTTGGCCAAATGGCTCTGGATATTCTTCTCCCGTTCCCAACTACATATTTGTGCGAAACAGGATTCTCTACCTACGCAGCCACGAAAACAAAATATCGCAATAGACTGGACGCCGAAGCTGATATGAGACTCCAACTTTCTTCCATCAAACCTGATATCAAGCAATTGATGAAAAATAAAAAACAGTTTCATACCTCCCACTAGTTAGATTTTTTCTTTTTTAATGTTTTCTATTATTGTCCTTACCAAGTGGTGAAGTAAATAATAATTAGTAACGGATACATTGTACTTTTATTATGCTGATTAATATAGAATACACTTATAAAAATAATTGTTTTATTGTAGGGTTCCATCAAGTATTTTGCTTCCCAAAAGGGTTCCGTCATTTAAAAAGTTTGAGAACCACTGCTCTAAACATTGTAGTCTCTTACTTCTATTAAGTCCTGTTTTAAACCTATTGATATCTCTGTTTAATTTTTAGCAAATAAAAGTGACAGCCTCAGTTATAGTCCAGGTTTAACTTTACATTTTATAATAAGGCGGTTAAAGACTCATATAAGTTAGTGTAATTTTAATTAGTTAGTGTATTATTTAATAACATTGTTAAAGAAATGACCTAAAATAAAGAGGCTTTCGCTACTTTAATAGTTATTTCATATTACAGTAAGCTCCACAAAAGATGAGACTTGACCAGTGCTGTGCCGCTCTTCCCAGGCTCATTTCACCACCCCGATGGGGCCCGATCCCTTCCCCCTAGACCTGGTACTGCTAAAGAGACCTTTGAATCGTCTGGTGTGCGTGTCAAACCAAAAATCAAGTCTCATCTTTTGTGTCGGTATTGTACAATGACCTAGTGGATAGATACATAGATTTCTCCTGTGATAGAGGAGTAAAATAGAGCCTAACCATTAACAGTACCATTAATTGAATGATTATTGTGCACCCACTAATAACTAGGGAAATTGTGGATTGTATAAATGATAAGATGTAAGAATCACAACAATGTATTATAATAAAAATAACATCAATGCTATATCTCATCTATTGTGTTTCCAGAAATATAATATTATCACATTCTTACCAATGGTCCTGTTTGAGCAATTCCGCTTCTTTCTAAACATGTATTTCCTGGTGATGGCAGTGAGTCAATTCATACCAAGTATCCGAATCGGATATCTCTATACATATTGGGGACCATTATGCTTTGTATTGGCAGTTACATTGTTCAGAGAAGCATTGGACGACTTCAGAAGATATAGGTAAGCAATGCACTGGAGTTCACAGCATATTTCTGATTTTTATTTGTAAAAAAATTTCAATTGGTTTATGTAAATTGAAACAATTTTTTTATACAGACGAGATAAGGAAGTAAACCGTCAGATGTATGAGCGTATAGTCCTAGACACATCTGTGGATGGCTACAAACCATTTGCGATTGAGAAAGTACCATCATCGTCACTGCGTGTTGGTGATATTGTGATGCTCCATAAAGGTCAGCGTGTTCCAGCTGACATGATACTTTTGAGAACTAATGAGACCATGGGAACCGTTTTTATTCGTACAGACCAGTTAGATGGAGAAATTGATTGGAAATTAAGGTATGTAAACGTTAATGCTCAATAAGCACAATATTATTTTATCTTTCATCATCAACTTGGGACTTCAATGCCAAGGAACAGGCCTTCCCTATTTAGTGAATAGGCACAATGAACCATAACACTTCATATGGACCCAGTGCCTATTACAGGTCGCGGCACGTACCTAACTCTAGGGTTAAACAAAACGCGGAGGGGATAACTGCGCATGGGTACGACTGGAGAGCCAATCGGCGCAACGCACCCCCGTCCGCGCACCTCTTTTCCGACCAAGACATCTTAATTTTTACTTCTGCACTATAACAGTCAGCGCTAGAGTTTCGTGCCGTGACTTGGGTATAGTGGGTGTTAACCATTGAGAATGCTACTAGAATCTAACATGCATCTTACAATTACAGATAATTTTTATTAAAAAGGACCAATGGTAAAAGCTTGCTTTCTAGAGCACAGAGTTTAGTTTATATGTTAAGCTTTATTTTAGATGGGATGCCCTAGTAAGGCAAACTGAAAGATTGAAGTTTAAATAAACATACTTTACTGCATATATAACAAGTGGTACATATTTATCTAAACATAGGAACTAACACAGAAAACATGGCTGAGATAGGAACCGAATAGATTTCCAGGAATAGGACGACTGCACGATGCGGTGTTGGCGTCGCGCACAGCTTATATCAAAATCGCTAAAGCGGTTAAAAAAAACAGTCATATGCTTACCTGGCTATATAAAAAAAAATAAAACCGACTTCAAAATCGAAAATGGAACCAAAAAGTAAAAATTAATATCTGGTTCATGATTTGGAAGTCAGGTGGGTCAAGATTGAAAGACGTATTATTACCGATCAGTAACGAAAATCTATTTAATATTTCAATCTTGACCCCGCCCGACTTCCAAATCATGAACCAGATATTATATTTCAATTTTTAAGTTTCATTTTCGATTTTGAAGTCGGTTTTATTTTTTGTTTAAAAAAAATTATTTCATCCAAAAACCCGACTGCTTAATTATACTTCAAATAAAAACTGAAAAGAAAAAAACAAGTTCAGTAGTCTATAATTCTGTTTAATAATAAGGAACAAAGCTACTTTAACAGTCGGAACCCATTAGACATTCAAGAATACATAATATTTTTCAATAATGGGTCCCGACTGTTAAAGTAGCTTTGTTCCTTATTAACAGAATTATAGACTACTGAACTTGTTTTTTTCTTTTCAGTTTTTATTTGAAGTATAATTAAGCAGTCGGGTTTTTTTTTTAATTTTTTAAATTTACCTTTTTTATTTCACTCTTTTTAGTTCGTTAGTATTTTAAGAAGGTATATACCGTCAGTCAGTCGCCGTAAGCCATATTTCGTTTGTGTTCTTTTTAGTAGGATAGCAGTGAATATAAAATTCATTTACTTTTATTCATCAACTATTTAAAATTGGCAGTGACTGCATTGTCATGTCAACGTGCGGCTCTAAGATTGTGATATACACAAATGCAGTGATTTGTAGATCCTAAACAATCATATAACATGAAAAATGATGTTAGGAACCTAAAAATGATTTTCGATTATCTAGACAGTGATATCGCACTCGACATATTTTGTCAACTTATTTTTTTTACTTCATCACAATACGGCGCCTAATTTTGCTCATATTGAATTTTGATTACTATCATATCTTTATGACGCTCCCATGATTGAGACGAATCGATTGATGTATGAATCATCAAAATCGGTCCAGGCGTTTGGTCTCTAGTGTGCCACAAAGGAACAAACATACATATATAGACTGTTAAACACTATACCCTGTCTGCGCGTTGCGCTTCGCGCTTTTGCATTGCGCAATCGGGTAAAAACATCGTGCGTGCCTTTGAAATTTGAAGGTTTCCCTCGATTTTCCCGGATTCCACCATCAGATCCTGACTTGGTTCCAATGGGACCAACTCGAAAGTGCACTCTTTCGAATAAAAAAAGACTTTGAAATCGGTCCACAATTGACGGAGAAATCAGTGAACATACCTAAAATATATATATATATATATACAGTCGAACACAGAATCTCCTCCTTTTTTGAAGTCGGTTAAAAAAAGTTAAACTACATAAGATATAAGAGCATGCATACAAATTTTATTAATATTAAAGGGAAGACAAACCAAATCTTGATATGCTAAGTTGTCAAGGGATTTGTTATCTTGTTCTATGAAGTGATGACTCAAGGAACATACAAAACAACAAAGTGATGTATTACATGCAACAGAACTTACATTACAATTTTTTTTTCTGATATTAAGATGCTTACATTTTGGAACAAAGATATTGAATTTATTATTTATCTGTAATACAATTTTGAAATATAATGTACTAGATGTGATCCCGCGGTTTTACCCGCGGTTTATTAGGGATATTTTCCCGCAGTAAAACGTAGCCTATTAATCCAGGGTGTCAGCTAACTCCATACCAAATTTTATTAAAATCGCTCCAGCCGTTTAGACGTGACGAAGTAACAAACATACACACTCACAAACTTTCGCCTTTACAATATTAATGTGATATATTATATATATATTTTTAAAATGTAAAGTTAGAATTAAGATTGTGATAATAAAGTTTTGATCACCCATACTAACCACCAAGCCATAAAATATCTTATTTTATCTTTATGATAATAAAAGTATTAATTATTTAGTTAATTATTTTGATTTACAATAATCAAGGATAATACCTCAACTGTAACAAAATAATTTATTTTTAAATAAGTTTTTCAAACATAGCTATTTAATATCCTTTTCATTAGTAATAAAAGCATTGACTGTTGCATCAATAAAACAATAAATATCTGACTTTATCTATTCTGTAGCTCACAAGTTCACTATCACATTTATTATAGTGACCGTGATAAACAACCAACATATAAGTTAAGTTAACAAGTAGCAAAAGCGTATGTCAGTGAATCATTCATTGCTTTATCTTATATTTTAGTAAGTACGGATTTTTAATTAAGTTATGAAGAATTGGAGGAATAAAGGAGGTTGTTGGAGATGATAAATTTGTATGTGCAGCTGAATGAGCGTGCTTAGGGTGGAACTAATTCAAATTTCGAATTTTAATTTTATCGCATTTAAATACCAAAGCTTCGTCACGCAGGTGTGAGAGAATCATACAAATGGGTGACTAAAAATTTCTTCTCTCAATCTCCTTCATGCTTCGAAAGGCTCATTAAGCCTTTGGTCACAACTGCATCTGCAGTCGTATGCATACCTACAAAGACGTACTGAACCGGCGTGGTGAATCATGACCCGTTTTTACAAGCCTTTATCTCAGCAGTGAGGACATTGATAGGATGATGCCTACTAATTATTACATGTTATTAAATGTAAATAAACCTAAGCTAGAGAAGGCCTAAATAATCGCATTCACTGTAAATATGTATATTGTAGTATCCAATTATGAACATTCATAATTTCAGCTTTTAACAATAGCAGTTTAGGACAAAATAATGGTTGGAATTTGAGAGTTATAATATCAGGAAAAGTTAAACAGTAATAAGGCAATAGGCACTGGGCCCTATTTCATAAATATAATACCGTGGTATTTTTTATTTTATTGTAGTAAATTGAAATAAACCTATTAAAAAAACTATCGTAATACTTCTACTACATAGTTGCATAATTTACTGTAGTAACTCCGTAAGGTTTAGTTTCATATACAATAAGTTAGTAAATTTTGCTACCATAATAAGTATGCTATTTTCTACTACGAAAAGTAACTACAGTGTTGATGCTTTGGGTTCATACCTAAATACTTTGGGAAAGAATCATACCCACACTTGGACACTGGTAAAATCTAAAATGATTAGACATTGTGCTTTTTACTACTTATTTCTGTTCCAGAGATAGAACCATCTGACTGACAGACAGCCAGCAGAAACTACCATTTTGATAGGGATCCCTAAAAAGCACTTAAGAGTACACATGATGCTCTTTGGCATGCTCCATCATCTTTTGTATTTGAAAGACCCCCCAAACTAGCGTCTTTCGAGTAAACGACAGGCCAACGCTGGCTGGATTGTATTGTACTTGTTCGCAAAAACACGTTGAACTAGTGATCAAGACTTTCTTACCCACTAACACTAACTAACCTGTCAAAAAATCTGCCGTCACAGAATACCATTGCCGTCCACACAGAAACTATCGACTGACGCAAACTTGCTCGACATCAACGCCAAGATCCGCGTCGAGAAGCCGGTGAAAGACATCCACTCGTTCTGTGGCACCTGCATCAGAATGGATGAGGAGGTTTGCGACTCTCTCGAAATAGAGAACACGTTGTGGAGTGGATGCGTCGTTGCTTCCGGGCAACCCACTGGCCTCATCATATACACAGGTTCGTAATGTTTATATCGTACCTACAATTAAACGGGTTTGAAGTTTGAAAACCACTTAATTTGGGGCTTGTGGGGAGGGTAAGCCGCGTTTTGATTGGTCACCTCACTGTGACGTCGGAAGACAAATTTGGTAAAACAATTTATCACGACGTTTGGGGGCGTGTCACACGTTAATGCAGTATTAAATAGGCTTATAAACGGGTGCCATTGTATGCGCTTTCTAACAGGATTATCAGCTATGGGGCCAAGTTCATACGCTCGTAGTGTTACACGCTGCAGCAAAGTGAACTACCTGAGATACCTTCGTATTTTTAAGTAAAAAGGGTGGCATCAATTATATTGCCGGTGGAACCTTCTTAGTCTTAACCTCTATGCATATTTTTGCTGTAAAACCTAATTTTCACATTTTTGACGGCTTAGGAGGGTTTCCACATAAACTAATAAAGTTTCGAAAGCGGATTTTCCTAGTCAGGCGCTCGAATTAGGTTGAAAAATTCTCTATGCATATCCCTCTCTTATTGTGGTCGGCAATTATGTAGCCTATTTCATTTGTGATAACATATACATTCGCTTGCAGGCAGTGAAACCCGCAGCGTGATGAACAACGACACGCCGCGTTCTAAAGTAGGCCGTCTCGACTTGCAAGTGAACAACCTTACTAAAGTTCTGTTTGTGGCCACAATGTTCACTTCTATACTGCTCATTGTGCTGAAAGGTTTCAACGGCCCTTGGTTCGGGTTCTTCTTCAGATTCGTGCTGCTGTTCTCTTATATCATACCCATCAGGTAAATATAAGTTTAATGAACAACCAAGTATGGAAAATCTAAATATGTATGTTTATTGTTTTAAACATTCATGGTCACTGACATTACGGTAATTTATGTTATTTATCGGATTGTTACCATGTACCTTGTTTTAGCGAGTTTCCGATATCTGTTATTAGCAGAAATATCGGTCTACCCTTTTTTATTGCGTTCGATCATTCGATTCGAAACTGTTCTCGACACACAACACACACAGTATCGGATCGCGACACGACACTTTTTTGATTATTCCGGTTTTTACACATACATACATACCGCAGGATGCCGGATACTCGACAATTTAAACCCGTCCTCATTATTGAAATATTTATGTTTTGTTATTTTAATCGCTTCCCTAATGTTCCGCGATGTCTGATTTCTGCGTATCGTTGTTCTTGATTGCTTTTATGTGTTCCCTCATTCGGCACGCTATAGTCCATCTCATAGGTGAAGTTAATTTGGGAATGGATACCATTTAACAGCCCTTGCTGAGTTTCTTGCTGGTTCTTCTGAGTACAAGGTCTCTTAAGCTTCTCGACTTTCACAAGTGCTTGTAACAGCCTTGATTGCAATGATTTTTGATTGATTGATAGGTAGAATTTTTCTTACATATTTCAAATTTTTGCAGCTTAAGAGTGAACCTGGAAATGGGTAAGACGTTCTACTGCTGGAACATACAACGGGACAAGAAAATCGAAGGTACAGTGATGCGATCCACCACGATACCTGAAGAGTTGGGCAGGATCCAGTACTTACTGGCCGATAAGACGGGCACTTTGACCAAGAACGAGATGGTGTTCCAGAAACTACACCTGGGAAACGCTCTGTTCGACAAGAATAACTTTTACGAGGTACGGGCTTGTGGATGTAGGAAGAATCTTTGTTGTTACTTCTGTGATTTTGACCTTTTTTATGTTAAAAGGGTGGTTAAATATACATGGTGTTACAAAAATACAAAGAAAGCTTGAAGGGCGTTGAAGTACATCATATAAGGAGTCTTCTCTAATTTTCTTAAAATATTTGCATGAAGTTTTAACTTTTTATAAAACAGTTATTTTTAATGATCCTCGAACTAGTGACTTGTCTTAAAATTATCGATATTTTTATTAATCATTAAAAAGAACTGTTTTTATAAAAAAATAAAACTTCATGCAAATATTTTAAGAAAATTAGAGAAGACTCCTTATATGATATACTCCAACGCCCTTCAAGCTTTATTTATATTTTTGTAACACCCTGTATTAAATATAAATAAATATTTAAAAATATTCCAACACACACCAATCAGCCTAGCCCCAAAGTAAGCACGTGGTATGGGATACTAGGGTAACGGATAGAATACATATACTGATACATATATAAGTATATTTATATAGAAATACATATCATATAGGGCCGCGGAAGTATAATGGTCAGGACACCGGTCCGGATAGCGGACGGTACGGGTTCGAATCCCGTCTGCTGCCTGGCCCGCGTGGAACTTTTTCTAGTAAAAAAATCTTTAGATTAAAACACCTAGCAGTGGAATGTTTAAAAAATAAAAATATTATCAAACTTATTTTTACTTATCACTGGCTTTCATTATAGGTGGAAGCACTTTTAACGCAGTACGTGACGAACGACGGCCCTTCGCTGCCCACATCGCCTATAGGTGAAGGCAGCGGCAGTATTTACGCCATGTCGTCTATGGGTGAAGGCAGCGGCAGTATTGTGGCGGCCACACCGCGGCAGGTGTGGCAGTGCGTGCTGGCAGTAGCCTTATGTCATAATGTTACGCCAGCATATGAAATGGACGAGAGACCGATCGAGGAATCGTACTCAGGTTAGTACATATATTATGTCGGCACTTCGTTTGGATATTTATTTAAACTTCATTGCCAAACATAAGGTCTATATTCTTCGGCATATAGAAAATAAATACAATATAGAAGTCGAAAAATTTCACGAGCTTGCATTTCGAACTGTCATAACTCTTTGTCGCATGCCTTTTAATGAAGACCTTTACGGGTTGCATTAAAGGTGACTTTCAATGTTTTAATGATGCTTTATATTGTTTTTGACTACGCGATCATCTTATGGAGCTTTGCGGATCGTCGAATATACCTTTTGGACAGGTCTCGGGCACGATTTTGTTTATGGTGGTACATTTTGAACCCGTTGCAAAGTAATTTTATTTATAGAACTCGCGGCAGCCCGTGATTTCGTACGCGTGGAGTTAGTTATTCGTTTTTACAGAATGCGTTGAAGAAATAAAGGTTCACTGCTCGTTGATCCCCGTAGGTGATAGCGTGATATTATGTAGCCTATATCTTGACCCGACTTCTTAATAATAGTACTTTTTGAGTTTATCCCGGACATACAAACAGACAAAAAATTTAAAAACTATATTTTTGGCTTCGCTATCGATTGTAGATCACACCCCAAGTATTCTTTAAAAAAATATTCAATGTACTGTTTTGACTTTCCTACCATTTTATTACATGTATAGATGTATGAGTGTTAACAAGGATTGTTTGGATCAGATATGGCTAGTTCTGTGGTGTCGGAAAGCTGCGGTGGGGCGGTGCCTCAGCAGCAACTGTGCGACTACCAAGCCTCCAGCCCCGACGAGGTGGCGCTCGTCAAGTGGACCGATATGGTGATTATATCTATCTGGCGAACAAAACGGTGTAATAACGCATCTGGTCAAACTACTTTTGTTTTACTGTCCAGAGGTTTCGGGCCCATTGAATTTGAATTTCAAATAATTTTCAATCAAAACCGCCTTAAACAGTGTTAAAATTACTAAATTTATAAATTAAAAACCATGCCAAAAGTCATGTTTCTCATTCAGTTCAGCAGAAATTATACTATAAATTTATCCCGAACGTAAAAAAGTTAATAATTTGACCTTCAGTTGATTACATAGCATACACAAAGTTTACGTCACACAGTAGACGTCATCGGACCGAGCGTTTTGGCGGTAAATTCAAAACCATTAAAAATAAATTCAACTTTGATTGGTCGAACGGAGAAAAAAGACATTAATTAATTTATTTTTATTTTTCCGCCATTTTGGAAAATGTCCGCCGCCTATAATTCAGTAGATAAAATTTGTGTCACTGATGAAATCATTTATAGCGGCTTGCTTCCTGCATAAAGTGCAGTTTCATTTCACTAAATGAAAGTATTTCCTCCTCTAAAATTCTTAAACTTGCGTTCTTGTCGTCAGATGGGCGTGTCGTTATACAGGCGTGACTTGCACAACATCTCTTTGAAGTTGCGAGCCGCCAACGAGATCATGCAATTCAAGATTCTTCAAATATTCCCGTTCACCAGCGAGAGCAAAATGATGGGTATCATTGTCCAGGTAAGTTCTGCGAGCGGAGGAATGAGTGTTAGGAACATTTACCGGTTGGCGCCGTGACAAGGGGTCTTTTGTATGAAGTTTTTGGCGTGAATTATTCAAACGGGCTTTAAGTTGATCCAAAGACATACGTTATTGTACCACTTGGCGCCCATCATTCCAGAAAAGCCTCATTTAATGAGTTTAGTGTAACAAAAAATTAGTAATTTCAAGATTTGTATAAGAAAAAAAAACATAAACAATGATGCCAGAATTTCCAGAGAAATATTTTCGCGGCAACTAAAAAAATAATTGATGGTTTACTTTTTTTACTGAAATACACATTATAATGATGAATATGGAGAGAAACATTAGTAAATAACATGAAATCGTTTTCTAAAACTTGTCATGCCGGCACTATATTTGACGACCTCCGTGGTTGAGTGGTTTGCACGTTTCATGGCGTCGCCGACTCGAGAGGTCCCGAGTTCAGATGCAGATGATGAGGTGGGGGCAGATATTGGTGAATACGAGCATTGGTACTCCAGTCATGGATGTTTAATATGTATTTCTATATAAATATACTTATATATTTACTGTATATGTATTCTGTCCGTTACCCTAGTATCCCATAACATAAGCCCTACAGTGCTTACTTTGGGGCTAGGCTAATTGGTGTGAGTGTTGGATTTTTTTTTTATTTATATTTGTCTATTCGTGTTTGCTATTTGTAAACTTGACATCAGTCTATCTTTCCTTTTAAAGCATGAAGGACAGTGTTGTTAACCTTACAAATACGCATAGCCAAGTGAAGTGGCGGCACCAAATAGCCTATTGAGAAACTTTGATAGATATTATGGTTGTAGTTACTTATCTTTACGTATACGCAGGAGGAGAACACACAAGTGATCACGTACTACGTAAAAGGCGCGGACGTGGCGCTGGCGAGGTTGTTAGATTCGCCGTGGCTGAATACAGAGTGCCAGAAACTGGCCGCCGATGGGCTGCGGACACTGGTCGTCGCCATGAAGACATTAACCAAGAACGAGTACCTGGAGTTTGAGGTGACTATCTTTACGAAACATGGGACGGGACAACCGGTATAATTAATCCGGCAGCGCTGACATGATATTGCGAAAAAGTGCGGCTAAATGTTTAAATTTTTAATTGGCTAAAAATTTCCTAACGCAGGATTAATTTACTTAGAAAACTGGTGGGGTGTCTATAGCGATAGGCGTTGAATTAACGAACGGTTTAAATAGACGGTCTACGTTCAATCGACGCTTCGACGGTCTACAGTTCATTCGTTAACTAGTTGAATTCATAGACGGCTAAACTGAGAGTCCACAGCGTTCATATCTACTAACAACGCAACGACGACGCGTAAACGTATCCGGTTTACCGGTTACAAGTTCATACGTTCGTTCATTAATTGAAATAAATCAATTTGAAACTCCATATGGCGTGGGAGTTGATATATGTTCGTTTTTTAAACTAGAGTTGTTAGAGTGAAAAGGCAAGAGTATTCTGATATTGCGTGAAAGAGTACGTCGATGGATCTGATATAATAATTGTTTACCTCAAGTAGTTGTACAATTACGCCGTGATGTGGCATCATTAAGCGCATTCTACCGACTATACCACGGCGAGTGTTCTGAGGAGCTATTCTCGCTTATCCCTCCATCACCTTTTCTTCAGAGGACCACGCGCGCTGGTCTACGTTGCTACCGACTTACTGTGGCCACTATTCCTACATGAACAAAGAAATTTGGCGACTCATTTCTTTGTCGTACTATTCGTAAGTGGAATTCTTTGCCCGCGCACGTGTAAGGAACACCCTTCCTACAATCTGGGGTCCTTTAAGAGAGGCGTGAAGAAGCATTTTTGCGGGCCGGCAAGGTGAGGATGGTTGGTGTACCAGCTATCTTCGCGTTTGGACTTTATCACCACTTAACATCAGGTGGGGTAGGGTCATTTGCCTACCTAAATATAAAAAAAAAGTTGTAGTATAATAAACAAATTTATTGATTTTGAAATTAGTGTGTCGCGAGGTCAAGGTCAAGGGACACGTGTTTGCTAATTTAGTGCAAAGTTCGTTTGAATTGAATGTTTATGTTATGAGTTTAATTTGTAATTTATTTGTAGACATTTAAATGACTATATCATAAAGTGAATACCAAAAAAAGACCCCGTCGTCGTCGTTGCGTCGCGCCCGTAGACCAGTCACCGCGTAGTTGATATGAACCCCTCAACGCCTGCCGTTATTACATCAACTAGTTGCTGTTGAATCGACTAGTCGATGGACGGTTGTAGACGGTTTAGTTTCGTCGACGACCCACCTCTAGGTGTCTACCTAAACGTGGGTCTTCAAGAACACCGTTATTATTAATAGAATCTATATTTAAAAACTGAATAAATAAAACATCTTTAGACAGTTATACGTTATTGTAAAAATGAAACCATTGCGCGTTGTATTCCGGTAGCGCGCCATCTATAGCTTTAGGCGCTAACTCTCCTTATGCGAGATTCTGTTAGTTTCTGAACGGCTTTAGTGATATAATTGATATACACTTTGATAGTCCCAGTGCACTAACTTCAACCATTAGTAGAAACTTGATGGACTGAGTTCCTAAGATGTTTATATTTAATTTTAGCTGCTTTAGTTTTGTAATGACCCTCTTTTTTAGTCGAAATAACATATAAGTAATTAGGTAAAATTTTAACACTTACTGTTTGATCTCGATATGGTACATGTGGTGTTTACCTATAATTATTTGTAACATTGATATAAGTGTCTCCTTGTCTATAATTGTAATTGCTTAAGTGTTACAATTGTTGGTAAACCTATTAAATAAATAAATAAATAGTGAAGCTATTTGCGAACTATGTATAAGCCGCACACTGGTGTTCTTTCATCATAATATGTAGCGGTGGCGAGGTTGTTGCATTCGTCATAACTGAACACCGAGTGCCGGTAACTTCGTTTAAAGGTCAAGAACCTATGTTGGTTGTCTTTAAATTAATGAAATTTAATACTGCAGTGCAGCCAACGAAAGAATGCGATCCTGGCAGAATGTGTCAGTTGCTTACGGCGACAGAATAAAGTAAGTACACTTTCGATCTAATAAAAAGAGGTCTGATAATAAACTATTTCTTTCGCCATCAGGAAATGACACAACCTGTCGGGATCGCATTCTTTCTTTGGCCACAACTTTGTGTACAGTGCGACTAAGATATTGTGGCACGAGGGCGAAATTGGAACTAATTTTTGGGAAAGTTATAGAGGAAGATGTAAATAAACCATTTAAAAGTTCCTATTAATTTTGCGAGTTATTGTAAATTATAATGTTCCCTTTAGTGAGGAGATGTTACGTATTGACTAATCTTAATTTCACCATTAATGGTGCAGCAGTCACCAGCAGCGCCCTCCTGTCAATGTCATCTTAATGCCACGAGATCTTGGTCGCAGTCTATCAATCTTGAACATTAAAATGTCTCCCTCATAGAGTGAGTACAAAGAAGCCCGACTGAGCGTTCAGAATCGCAACGAGAAGACGATGGCCGCTCTAAGCAAGCTGCAGTGCGGACTCACTCTACTTGGGGTCACGGGCGTGGAGGACAGACTAGCTGATAATGTACCCGAGACTTTAGCCAAACTACGCACTGCTGGGGTCAAGGTGAGAACTTAGAAATGTGTGTGTTTTGCTCTACCCTACACAATCAACAAAAACATTTCAACATTCAACAAAATCATTTACACAAAACTTTGTTTCACTACACGTATTTGTTTGCATCAACTATGTTTTTGCTTTCCGAACCCGCACACAAACCCCACCCTCGCACGGGTTGAGGGGCAGGGTATTGTTTCATCGGCCATTTTAAGGGTACCGTAGCCAAATGGCAAAAAACCTAACCCTATAGATTCTTCATGTCTGTCTGTTGGTTTTATAAGATATCGAAGTAGTATGTACGAAATAACATTTTGTTATTTGTAACTTTATTTCTTTGTGACGTAGTTTGTATTAGGTTCAACTTAAACTGTTTTAAAAAAAATGTCTCTGTTCATTAGGAATCGAATGTAGCTGCATAAGTATATACTCACGCGGACAGTTTTTAGTAGCATTAAATGAGGACCTTTAGGTCACCCGAAACACGACGAGACGTGACGTTGCGCGCACATTTTAATGGAGTGATTCAAAATATTATTTACTTACTTCACACTTCATTGTTTGAATTCAGAATACGCGTTGGCTGTATGATGCGATAATGTATTGTCAATTTGATGCGGATGTTTCTCAAATCAGTCTCACCCCCCTTTTACTAAAGGAGGAATAAGTTTAGACTAGTTACGCCGCGTTTTGTTCATATCACTCAAATGTGATCTGTAATTCAATAAACAGAGACAAAACATGAAGTAACTAACCCAAGCTAATTCTTCGTTTATTAATAAGGGGGGCTTTGTCTGTAGTTAAAATATGTAATTTGCGGTCAGATCTGGATGCTGACGGGCGACAAGTTAGAGACGGCACTATGCATCGCCCGCTCCCTCCACTTGGGCGGTGGCGGCAGTTGGTTCACGGCGCCGTCGTGCCGCACGAGACGCGACGCGCACGCGTTACTGCAGGCGCTGCCGCAGCTCGCCGCCGGCACCGACCTCATCGTGGAGGGGGACGCGCTGCAGGTGAGGCTCCCTCCATGTACGCGGCGGCGGCAGTTGATTCGCAGCGCCGTCGGGCCGCACGAGAAGCGACGCGCACGTGTTCCTGCAGGAGCTACTGCAGCTCGCCGCCGGCACCGACCTCATCGTGGAGGGGGACGCGCTGCAGGTGAGGCTCCCTCCATGTACGCGGCGGCGGCAGTTGATTCGCAGCGCCGTCGGGCCGCACGAGAAGCGACGCGCACGTGTTCCTGCAGGAGCTACTGCAGCTCGCCGCCGGCACCGACCTCATCGTGGAGAGGGACGCGCTGCAGGTGAGGCTCCCTCCATGTACGCGGCGGCGGCAGTTGATTCGCAGCGCCGTCGGGCCGCACGAGAAGCGACGCGCACGTGTTCCTGCAGGAGCTACTGCAGCTCGCCGCCGGCACCGACCTCATCGTGGAGAGGGACGCGCTGCAGGTGAGGCTCCCTCCATGTACGCGGCGGCGGCAGTTGATTCGCAGCGCCGTCGGGCCGCACGAGAAGCGACGCGCACGTGTTCCTGCAGGAGCTACTGCAGCTCGCCGCCGGCACCGACCTCATCGTGGAGGGGAACGCGCTGCAGGTGAGGCTCCCTCCATGTAAGCGGCGGCGGCAGTTGATTCGCAGCGCCGTCGGGCCGCACGAGAAGCGACGCGCACGTGTTCCTGCAGGAGCTACTGCAGCTCGCCGCCGGCACCGACCTCATCGTGGAGGGAGACGCGCTGCAGGTGAGGCTCCCCCTATGTACGCGGTGGCGGCAGTTGGTTCACGGCGCCGTCGTACCGCACGAGACGCGACGCGCACGCGTTACTGCAGGCGCTGCTGCAGGTCGCCGCCGGCACCGACCTCATCGTGGAGGGGGACGCGCCTATACTTTGTGCCGAACCAGCGCCGACAAGTTTCAACCTGCTCCGATAAAGGTACGTATCGTAATTAATATCAAGAAAACAACGTAAGTTAAATCTAGATTCATGTATTTTGAGACGGGTATTGTTTATTGTTTACCGATGAGTCACCGATGACACTAATCGTAACGCTTATGCGTAACACATTCGCCAGTTTACCCCCCCAAGGCAAGCGTGCCCAAAGAAGTTTCAGTTCAAAATTAATTTGAAATTAAATTACTTATATCACACAGATGTGCCTCCAACTGGATGAAGACGCGATGGTGTCAGTATTACGCGCGTGCAGCGGCGTAGTAGTCGCGCGCTGCTCGCCCACGCAGAAGGCGCAAGTGGCGCGGCTGCTGCGGGCGCGGGACCTCGTGGTAGCGGCCGTGGGGGACGGAGGGAACGATGTGGCCATGATACAGGAGGCCGATATTGGTGAGTCTTGACGTGGAGAAAGGGAGATTTTTGCAGTTTTAAGTGAATTGCCCTTTCAAATCTCAGAACACTCGCATTAGAATCGGCATTACTCGATTTTTGTTTGAAATCGAAATCGCCGAAGTCGGCTGTGAGTGGAAAGGTTAAGCAGCGTTTTGAAAAGTTTTCAAAAATATGAATGCTTTATAATCCTAACATTACCACCAAAACGTGATATAATAATGAGGAAACTAAAATAATTATAGTGTAATTTATTCGTTCGCGAGCCTGGCGCGCGGAGGGCAAGGCGGCCACGCTGGTGGGGGACGTGAGCGTGCGTTCGTTCGCGAGCCTGGCTCGCCTGCTGCTGGTGTGTTATATATATATAGATGAATGTGTGTCTGTATGCTGCATCGATAGGTGTGGGCATAGAAGGCGCGGAGGGCAAGGCGGCCACGCTGGCCGGGGACGTGAGCGTGCGTTCGTTCGCGAGCCTGGCTCGCCTGCTGCTGGTGTGTTATATATATATATATGAATGTGTGTCTGTATGCTGCATCGATAGGTGTGGGCATAGAAGGCGCGGAGGGCAAGGCGGCCACGCTGGCGGGGGACGTGAGCGTGCGTTCGTTCGCGAGCCTGGCTCGCCTGCTGCTGGTGTGTTATATATATATAGATGAATGTGTGTCTGTATGCTGCATCGATAGGTGTGGGCATAGAAGGCGCGGAGGGCAAGGCGGCCACGCTGGCGGGGGACGTCAGCGTGCGTTCGTTCGCGAGTCTGGCTCGCCTGCTGCTGGTGTGTTATATATATATAGATGAATGTGTGTCTGTATGCTGCATCGATAGGTGTGGGCATAGAAGGCGCGGAGGGCAAGGCGGCCACGCTGGCGGGGGACGTGAGCGTGCGTTCGTTCGCGAGCCTGGCTCGCCTGCTGCTGGTGTGTTATATATATATAGATGAATGTGTGTCTGTATGCTGCATCGATAGGTGTGGGCATAGAAGGCGCGGAGGGCAAGGCGGCCACGCTGGCGGGGGACGTGAGCGTGCGTTCGTTCGCGAGCCTGGCTCGCCTGCTGCTGGTGTGTTATATATATATAGATGAATGTGTGTCTGTATGCTGCATCGATAGGTGTGGGCATAGAAGGCGCGGAGGGCAAGGCGGCCACGCTGGCGGGGGACGTGAGCGTGCGTTCGTTCGCGAGCCTGGCTCGCCTGCTGCTGGTGTGTTATATATATATAGATGAATGTGTGTCTGTATGCTGCATCGATAGGTGTGGGCATAGAAGGCGCGGAGGGCAAGGCGGCCACGCTGGCGGGGGACGTGAGCGTGCGTTCGTTCGCGAGCCTGGCTCGCCTGCTGCTGGTGTGTTATATATATATAGATGAATGTGTGTCTGTATGCTGCATCGATAGGTGTGGGCATAGAAGGCGCGGAGGGCAAGGCGGCCACGCTGGCCGGGGACGTGAGCGTGCGTTCGTTCGCGAGCCTGGCTCGCCTGCTGCTGGTGTGTTATATATATATATATGAATGTGTGTCTGTATGCTGCATCGATAGGTGTGGGCATAGAAGGCGCGGAGGGCAAGGCGGCCACGCTGGCGGGGGACGTGAGCGTGCGTTCGTTCGCGAGCCTGGCTCGCCTGCTGCTGGTGTGTTATATATATATAGATGAATGTGTGTCTGTATGCTGCATCGATAGGTGTGGGCATAGAAGGCGCGGAGGGCAAGGCGGCCACGCTGGCGGGGGACGTCAGCGTGCGTTCGTTCGCGAGTCTGGCTCGCCTGCTGCTGGTGTGTTATATATATATAGATGAATGTGTGTCTGTATGCTGCATCGATAGGTGTGGGCATAGAAGGCGCGGAGGGCAAGGCGGCCACGCTGGCGGGGGACGTGAGCGTGCGTTCGTTCGCGAGCCTGGCTCGCCTGCTGCTGGTGTGTTATATATATATAGATGAATGTGTGTCTGTATGCTGCATCGATAGGTGTGGGCATAGAAGGCGCGGAGGGCAAGGCGGCCACGCTGGCGGGGGACGTGAGCGTGCGTTCGTTCGCGAGCCTGGCTCGCCTGCTGCTGGTGTGTTATATATATATAGATGAATGTGTGTCTGTATGCTGCATCGATAGGTGTGGGCATAGAAGGCGCGGAGGGCAAGGCGGCCACGCTGGCGGGGGACGTGAGCGTGCGTTCGTTCGCGAGCCTGGCTCGCCTGCTGCTGGTGTGTTATATATATATAGATGAATGTGTGTCTGTATGCTGCATCGATAGGTGTGGGCATAGAAGGCGCGGAGGGCAAGGCGGCCACGCTGGCGGGGGACGTGAGCGTGCGTTCGTTCGCGAGCCTGGCTCGCCTGCTGCTGGTGCACGGGCGGCGCTCGTTCATGCGCTCGGCCGCGCTCTGCCTGTTCATCGTGCACCGCGGACTCATTGTCTCCACCATGCAGGTACCCGTAGTCAGATTTTTAAGACACTTTGAAACAGCGTTGTCAGATTTTGTTTTTGCCAAGTCGGGATTTAGGAATTTTTTGAGTGAATAAAGCGGGATTATTTCGTCGAAAGTGGGATATAGTAATAAAAACGTATATCATCAAAAGTTTTTTAATGTTTGAAGATGTCGCAGTCGCACGCACTCCTCTCTCCCGCGCGCGCACTTATCTTCATTACGCGCCGGGCAGGCAGGTCATACTTGAAATACCAGAGCATGACAACACTTAGATTTTTGTGATGACAAGAAATATACTGTTCTTGAATCATGGTCAATATTATACTTTTTAATGTATAATATCCATTCATTTCTCCCTATTCCATCCATAGGGAAGGCCTGTGCCCCAGCAGTGGGGACATTAATAGGCTGATGATGATCCATTCAGGGCTGGATTTAAGGCAGAGCAGCCGAGGCTGTAGTCCAAGGGCTTCCATAATACATTGTTCTGGAGTCATAGTCAATTAATATTTTTCTATGTATTATATTCAAGACCGAATTTAAGGCAGTTCAGGCGGGGCTGTACCCTCAGTTGGCTGGTCCTTCTACTAGAGTGCGCCCCCCCCCCCCCCACAACATATAAAAAAACCAAAATTTTTCACGTCAACTCCACTAGGGGATCAAATTGTAAGTGGTCTCGGATGCCAGATCTTAAAATACGGGCCTCCATACCTCTAAATATAGCCTTGTGTCAATTATTCACTAGTTTCTTAATTTAAAATTTTGCTCAGTCTATAACTGAATAATTGGCGTGAGTTGGCTAAAATATTCAGTACATTAACGTTTTCTCCACAGGCCGTGTTCTCCGTAGTGTTTTACTTCTCTTCAGTGTCCCTGTACCCTGGATTTCTCATGGTCGGCTATGGAACTGTTTACACCGTGTTGCCTGTATTCTCTTTGGTAAATATATGACTACTCTCACACTCATACACCATATTGCCTCACAATAACACATGTGGGTAGTTATCTTATATCTGTACAAACAGTTCGGTCGATCTGTTATTTGTTTTAAATATGCAGTAGGTCATGATCTTTTTCGAAAATCCAATTCCCAGTCAAAAAACTGGTTTCGGATCGACCAAGATAGTTTTTTTTTTATAGGGAGGTAGACAAATGACTCTATCCCACCTGATGTTAAGTGGTGATAAAGTCCAAACGCGAAGATAGCTGGAACATCAGTTATAAACTGCTTCACCAACCATCCTCACCTTACAGGCCTGCAAAAATGCTTCTTCACGCCTCTCTAGAGCTCGATGGCGCGGGTGGTTAGCGCATTCGGCTGCGATCGTTGAAGTTAAGCAACTTTTACAATGTTCGGTCATTGGATGGGTGACCAAAAAATCTTCTATCTCGAGATCCTCCGTGCTTCGGAAGGCACGATAAGCCGTTGGCCCCGGTTGCATCTGCAGTTGTTAGCACCCGCCAATCCGCACTGGGCCCGCGTGGCCCAATCTCCCCATTCCACCCATAGGGAAGGCCTGTGCCCCAGCAGTGGGGACAATAATAGGTTGATGATGACGCCTCTCTTAATGGACCCCAGATTGTAGGTTGTATGTATATCATAAACTATTCAGGTGCTCGACAAGGATATATCAAGTGCAACTGCCCTTCGGTATCCGCAACTGTATAAGCAGCTGACGAATGGCAGGCAGCTCTCATACAAGACGTTTTATATCTGGACTGGCATATCAATTTATCAAGGTATGTTATTTACAATACTTTTGGCCTGTATTTAAATATATTGTTTTAAACTTTCATGGTCACTAGCATTATAGAAATTTATGTTATTTACGGGATAAAACTACACGGGATAACAAGGTACATGGTAACAATCTCGTAAATAACATAATTTATATAGTATTAAATATGTATAATCGTCGTATATAAGTAGCACAGCCTTCCTTAATTATAATAATAATTAAACTAATAAGAACATGATTGCTATACGCATTTTTGGCAAGTAATTGAGTAAATAGCGAACCCCCTTTTTATTATTTACCAAATATGGGCTATTATAAATCACACTAATATTATAAAGGCGAAAGTTTGCGAGTGTGTGAATGTGTATGTTTGTTACTTCTTCACGTCCAAACGGCTAGAGCGATTTTAATAAAATTTGGATGGAGTAAGCTGACAACCTGGATTAACACATAGGCTACGTTTTACTGCGGGAAAATATCCCTAATAAACCGTGGGTAACACCGCGGGGCACAGCTAGTTGTGAATAAATCAACGATCAGGAACATGTTCTTGATCATGATTATATTGATTATACTGACTTCGCAACTAGCTCAACTTCATACTACTTCGGACATAACATCATAATATTAATCAAACTTTAAGCTAGGTTTCGGGTACGAAAGATCATTAAAAAACTGGACAAGCACGAGCTTCGCTCTATTTGGGTTCCGTAAAATCGTTTGTTCATTTTTGTCACAGCTAAAAATTTACGGTTTTCTCAATTTCATCTGTACTATAAGACGTTACTTCGTACCAAATTTCAAGATTCTAAGTTCACGGGATGTACCCTGTAGTTTTTGATTTCCTTGCGAGTTTCAAAAATTTGCGGTATAAACGGCGGCTATCTTTTGATTGCTTTGGCTTAGAAGTTTGATTTTTTCACAGCTCCAAGGGACAGTAGACCTGAGTATTAGATATGAATTTCAGTTTGATACCTCCACGCGTTCCTGAGAAAAACGGTCTTGACAGACGGACTGACGGACAACAACGTGATCCTATAAGTGTTCCGTTTTTTTCCTTTTGACGTCCGGAACCCTAAAAATCCGCGCTTAGGCTCTCCTACTATCAGTGTTGGATATGTCGGTGGTCTTAACACGCTAATGACACGTCACCAGGTGGCGTGATAATGTACGGCGCGCTGGTGCTATTCGAAGATCAGCTGATCCACATCGTGGAGATCAGCTACACAGCGCTCATACTCACGGAGCTGATCATGGTGGCGCTCACCGTGGCCACGTGGCACCGCCTCATGGCCGCCGCTGAGCTAGTCAGTCTGCTCACCTACACTGCCACGCTGCTCATATTCACATCGTACTTCGGTGAGTATTGTATTATCAGCCTATTTATGTGCCCACGGCTAAAGCACAGTTCTTATGGATAAAATAGGGCGATTGGGATATGATTTACTACGCAGGACCTGTAGGCACTTACACTGCCACGCTGCTCATATTCACCTCGTACTTCGGTGAGTGTTATATCATCAGCCTGTTTATGTGCCCACGGCTAAAGCACAGGTCTTATGGATCAAATTGGGCGATTGGGATATGATTTACTACGCAGGACCTCTTGGCACTTACACTGCCACGCTGCTCATATTCAACTCGTACTTCGGTGAGTGATGTATTATCAGCCTATTTATGTGCCCACGGCTAAAGCACAGGCCTTATGGATAAAATAGGGCGATTGGGATTTGATTTACTACGCAGGACCTCTTGGCACTTACCGGCAGGACCCATATACACCGTGAATTTTGAGTTACCTGAGAAACTTTACTAGCTAATTCAGACAAAAATTTGGGTTATTTAACCGCAACAAAATGTTTTTCGGAAATTTATATATTTCGAAGTGTAATTATGCAACCTTAACAAAAATCGATTTAAATAAATCTGTTTTTTAAATCTATGTACTTTAAACGGACAATAATTCCATAACAGATATGTTAATAATTACTGCAGCGTTTTAGGATATTTGGTAAACGATATAAATCAATATTTTTTGTATGGGGGTGCGGTACGTTTACTGTTTGTAACTGTTCGCGACAGTTTTATTTTCTTGATTTTCAAGTTTCTCAGATATCTTAAAATTTACGGTGTATAGACATTTGATACCTATATTTAACCTGTATTTGGAGGGTGCAAATCATAAATCGCCCGGAGCACCCAATTTTAGAATTTACGCCCCTGTAAATATTTCTTAGAGTGAATTCGAAAAACGAGTTAGAAAATGCTACAGATTAGCGATCTCTATAAATTACAGGAAACAAAGATCTTTCTTTTTTCTAAAAACCAGAATACAGCAGATACAATACGCGCCACGAAAGATAAACTTGACGCGCCACGTGGTTCGACATGCGCAGTAGACGATTGAAAGGGCTCTTAACTCTTGATAAACGGCCCGCGCGCCTAAAAAAAAAAGGTCAGTCCCGCTACCTGACACCGTTTTTTGCTGCGCTAAACACTTAGGCCTTTGTTTTGTTCTCACGACCAAATGTTTATACTTACAGGGACTTGAGTTACATTTCTGGGAAGAATATGAATCAGGCTATCAACTTACGACTAATTGAAATGTTTATGACGTGTTTGTTTTTTTTTATCGTCGTTCGAGGCGGCCTTTGCTAGAATAATGCGCCTGCTTGTAATAAAATGTGATTCTTAGATACAAGTTGAAAAAAAAACGTTGAACAAATGTATATTTTTAGAAACTAGATGAAAAATCCTTTCAGACAATAGCAAAACATAAATAGGTTCCCATATAAAAAAAATAACAAGTATGCGTTTGAATTATCGCCCGCGCGGTTTTATAAATTACCCTCGGCGTAAACTTGTAAATTTTACTGTGATGATAATATTGTTGCTAGCGATCTAGTTTTTCTTATAATATTTATGTACAGTCTAAAGATAATATATTTAATTTCTTTTTTCCAAATCTCTAAAATATCTAGTACTAAACTAAGGTTGCGCTAGATTTGCGATTGTGAATTTTGTGATTATATAAATTTATTTTGTAAAACACCATTGCATAGGCTATAAAATTAGCTTTCTATTGGTATAAAAATCAAATAGGCTTCTCATAGAAAAAAAACGTAACAATACGTTCTGTATATCAAGTGCGCAGTTGAGTCGACGTGACGTCATTCGAACTCTCATGACCTTTTGAACTCCGAACGGCACTCGCAAATCGTCAATAAACTTTATTGCAATTCGATTAGAGCGCATATTAGGATGCACTGTAAAGTACTTATCCGTGCAATCAGATTTTAGTCGAAAAACGATATAAAGCTAAACAATTATCCAAAATTATATATAATTGTACATTCTCTGATAAATTATCATTACTGTTATTGAGCTATTCCATCGTTTTTATAGTTTTGTAAGTAATACGGTACGAACGAAGTTTCGGAGCTCGATTTATTGATAAAACTTGACGCAAAATTTAAAAACCATATTTCTAATACATTCCTAATAAAATTATCTTTCAGAAAATGTATGGTTTTTATAGGTTTTCATGAATATATCATGTAATAATCACTCATAGAAAAACCTCTAACAGCGCGGTAATACAACGTAACCGACCGAACGTATTGTGAAATGTTTTATGTAAATAATACGACACGGAACACTGTTCTAAACGTTTGTAAATAATAAAAACACTATAAATAAGAGAAATAAAACACTTAACTTACGTTTTTTGTTAAAAATCCGTTAAAAACCACACAAAAACTTTCACAACACGGCACACACACAACTGCGCACAACACAACTGACAGCAAAATGGCGCGAAATATTTTACCGTGCGTTGACACTTGTGATTGTGGTCTCTTTATTCACTGTGTGTCTTGTGATTGGATATTAGTCAGTAGCTCTTTAACTTATCTGTGTTATACCGAAAACCGTATACGAAAATACGTCTTAGAACAGAAGTTATAAGGAAGAGAGTCGAGAGCATCATATGATGCTAACGGTCGAGCATCTTAAGATGCTAGCGGTCGTCGACGGGTGTGTAAGCGCGCGCATCTTAAGATGCTTACGGTATTTCGGGAGTTAAGCGGTATGAGGTCTGAGGGGGAACGAACCGGGTGCCATCGGGAAGGCGGAAAGAGCATGGGAGGCGCGCCCATAGAGGTATAAGAATAGAGTAGAGGAGATATAGACACTACAAGTGGAAGTGTCCCTCTAAATAAATAATAATATTAAATATTTCCAACACTCACACCAAATAGTCTAGCCCCAAAGTAAGCACGGTAAGGCTTGTGTTATGGAAAGCTAGGGTAACGGATAGAATACATGTACCATCCATATATAAGTATACTTATATAGAAATACATATTAAACATCCATGACTGTAGTACAAATGCTCGTATTCATCACACAAACATCTGCCCCCACCGGGATTCGAACCCGGGGCCTCTTGTGTCGGCGACACCATGAAACCCGGCGTACAAACCACTCGGCCACGGAGGTCGTCAAAATAGAAAGAGAAAGAAGATGAGATACCGCTAGCTTTCTCTCTCTAATCGCGCATGCATACGGCATTGGCAACCGTAAGCATCTTACTATTTCGATGTGATGCTTGGGCCATTGGACAAACGACTGCGCATGCGTCACAAGAGAGAGAGATAGCTAGCGGTCTCTCATCTTCTTTCTATTTTTACTAGACGGACACTTTTAGAGTCGCCTTCCCCACTCTATTTTTATACCTCTAAGGGCGCGGCACGGCGCTCGTCAAGTCTCATCTTTCGTGGCGCGTACTGTACCAAATTCTATTTATAAATGTTGATGAATCAAACTAAATAACATTTCTTCATCGCCACTTCTAGATGCTGATTTCTTAAAACAATGGGACTTCTGGTGGAAAGTAACGGTAATAACTGTGGTATCGTGCCTCCCCCTCTACATCGTCAAGTATATGCACAGGAAATGGAGCTTGCGTCAGTACAAAAACATAAACACTCAACAGTGAACAGTGATTCATATCGGCCGCACGTATATATTCATACAACGTTCCGCGATCACAATGTTGCGTGGAATTAGCGTGTGCAGCGCTCTTTGTTTGTTTAAAAGTACATAAATTGGATAAATGTCTTAAAAACGTCATGCAGATTTACAATTTCATGCTGGATATCAATACATTATGTAGGGTGACCGATGTTTGATACATAGTTAAATATGACTATGGTTAGAATATCTTAGTAAAAGTAGCCATTTGTCAAAATTTGGCACATTTTACTATATATTTGAATAGAATAGAATAATTCTTTATTGCAAAACTGTTACATTGACTTGATATAGTTGTTTTTATTGTTGTCAAAGGACATGGTAAAATTTTGTATGAGCGACTACCCTAGCAATGTATAAATATTGTAATAAGTAATATTTAATGCTGAATGGCTGAATGTTCATAATAGCTATGAAAAAAGGCTCAGGAACTTTTGATAAAGTCATAATCTTGAAAATTATGAGAACTCCTACTATGTCATAACCTTGCTACATTTGATAAAAGATGTTGCCAATTATTTACAGAGCCATCAATTGCGCATTTTCTTAGGATCCTTCCTCCCATTTCTCAAGTGTTTTAATGCAAAAATAAATACAAATAATTTGTTGTCATCGGCCTGACAGGAAGTCAGTGAAGTTTTATTTTGGTCATTTGCAAAAATCAAAGAATTAATTATCATACAGCCTTGTCTCAAGCATTATCAGAATAAAAAAAAATGCTATTTTAGGCTTTCAGTGATTTGTTATAATAAAAATTATGGGCAAATATATCATAGTTTTAAAGAGATTGGAATTAATATTGTTTATTTCGATAAACTTAACAAAAATTTTTGGCTACATTTATTGTTCATTTATTTTTGTAAAACGGAACATTTTCCTTTTGAAACAGACATGAAGTCAATTTTCATAATTTTAAATATTTGATTATTTCACGAAAGTTATATGATAAAAATAAACATGTGATAATTAAAAACAAATATAATGTTACGGGATAGTGCGAAATAATTATACACGTTAAGGGCAGTTTCTTAGCCATGTCCTTTAAGTTTAGGTTTAGAGAAATTTCATGCCAAAATCGACACATAGTCACATTTTAACTTTATATCAACGGGCTCTTATTTGTAGCCTTTAAATATTACAATCAAACCATAGATGATTGAAACCGACATTGTCCAATACAAGCAACAAAAGCCGTATTAATTATGAATTTTTGATGCCAGACAAGTCCTGTTGTTATAGCGAGACAGCACATACGCGCAGTAGAGGGGCAGCTCGCTTTAATAACTGTTTATGTTTGGTGCTAAGGCATCATAATAACATTATCTTCTAATGTATAAAATTCTCGTGTCACGGTGTGCGTAATTGAACTACTCCGAAACGGCTAGTCCGATTTTCGTGAAATTTTATATGCATATTCAGTAGGTCTGAGAATCGGACAACATCTATTTTTCATCCCCCTAAATATTAAGGCTGTTTTTTTTTCTTGGACAATCTTTTTTGTTTTTATTTTTTTATGATACATCATACAAAAATACATACAACTCTAAATTTCACCCTTCTACCACCAACCCCTTTTTTATGGCGGTATGAAGTTCGCTGGTGTCCCAGTGCTAGCTGTCGCTAGTAATTTATAATAATTCGAAAAAAAAAATAGGTTTATTTACACCTTCCTCTATAAATTAAAGGCTTATAAATATCTTCTTAAAATTAGTTCAGATTTCGGCCACGCGCCTCAAGACTTTGGTCGCACTGTACGATATAATTTTATTGAGATATAAAATAGTGAACTGAACTGAACGTTGTCGTCTTTTCAAAATATTGTGTTCAGTTAAATAAAAGTTATTGCTTATATTTTTGTTGAAAAAAGAAATGTTTATTATGTGTTCACTTTATGACTCGACATTAAACATAGTATTATAATAACGTTGACCTGTACCCCTAGCACGAACCAATATCGAATTCGTAACATTTTCGAGTCCGAAGTGTCATTGTCAAAAGTGCACTGATTTTTAGTTCGTACGTACTTTGTGGCGCTGCTGTTCAAGTTTTCATACAAAATTTGACATTGACATTTCGCACTCGCAAACTATTCGAATTCGATAATGGTTCGTGCTAGGGGTACAGATATCATTTTCATCAATTAGTCCACAAATCATGTTAAATATTATGGAAATTGGAAGCTGCCTTTTTAATATCTACTTAATGATTATTAATATAAGTATAAAAAGTATGAATGGAGACATCACGTACAAAAGGAAAGCATTTTGTAAACAATGGATTTGTAAGAGAGTAGGTAGGTAGTTTATATATAATTTTAGTTTTAAATACTTATTATAATGTAGTTTAAGGATATATTGTCTGTTTTTGTTGTGTTGAGTTTATCTGATATCCGTAATATTAAATCATGTTTAAGGAGCAACTATTTTTTTATTATTGTTTTTGTAAGATATAAAAAAAAATACTGTGATTTTCAATGGGAGCTAGGAGTGGTACTCGTAAGTATTGCACGGTGCACATTCGCTGTGCACTTAGGAAAATTGTAATTCCGCTTTATTACATTTGTGCTAGACTGAAATGTGTATGATTGATTACAGGAAAATGCGATATTCTTCGAGTACTCTAGATAAAAAAAAATCTTTAATGCATCGACCAATTAAAATTAAACGTATTATTTATTCTATTTACATAACACTAAAATCATTTGCTTCGTCACTAGGTTCGTTTATTTTAGTAAAGAAGTGTTCTGATACATCGAGACAATAACATGCGGGGTAATTTGTTGCGTAAGGCATAGCCCTAATTATTTTTTACTAAATTGGCATCGCATGACTTAAAATTAATGCCAGACCAGCGGCGTAGCGTGGGTGTCGGCCGCCCGGGGCGAAAGACAATTTTGCCGCCCTCTTATTTAAATGTTTGAAATACTTTTATTATTTATTGAAAAATTGTGCCGCCCCCTAAGAAGTGCCGCCCCTGCCGACCCCACTACTCTACGCCACTGTTCCAGACCCTGCTTTAACTAGCTATGGTCGCATTTAATAAGATGGCTAACGGTACATTGTCTTACCGAGACAGGGATTTTGAAATTTAGAATTTTTGAAAACAGGGCCTCGAATTGTCCATTTTGCGTGATGCCTTTCCGCACTCGAATGTCGCTCTGTATAAACCCACCCTTAGATTAACACGGGGCAGTCACATCAAAACTTTATCCATAGCTCGTGTCCACTACCATCGTAATCAATTCATCGTGTTTATCAACAATTCCATAGTATTAAGAGTCATTTTCCATAAGTTAGTTTTTACGAGGTACAAAAGTTTTATAAATGTGATATATATACTTATTTTAAATTATACGAGCATTATTTAATAGGTGTTTATTTAAAAGACGTACCTGGGCTCGAGTTTCTATTCAGGCATAGCTCCACCGGCGCTGCACCTGTATGGAAACTAAAGCTAATCCGATTACTAAATGTGTCACAACATCTGTATTCTTAGATGTGTTATTTATGTTATATAATGACAGTTTTTGAAAAAGTAAAAATAAACCATTATTATGAATCTGTTGTTTTATTTAAATGTAGATTATTGTTTTACCGGTGGTATTCTGGAGTATTTTACATTTCCAAGAGGAAACAGAGAACTGATTTCCACTTTACACAGTCCTGACAGAAACAGTATAAACAGTCGTATTAAGTTAATGAAAATATTTTTTTCAAATCAATATATATATACTTTATTAGATACTTAAAAAGCTTACATAGATCTTAAACAATCAACATGTCTTACACAATAAAAATTGACGAAATCCTAATGTAAAGTGTTAATCATAACTAATAAAATCTCATAAAAGTTACCTGCGCGTGGGCGCGCGTGGTGTAGTAAATGAGTTTACGTCGAACTCTGTGCCTGTGGTGGAGTGTGTGGTGCTTCGGATGACGTGCTTGCTGATGACTCGGCGCGCCCACGCCATGTCTCTGGAACTGCGCGATTTCCTGCTCCTTCCTGTCTTGGAACCTTCCGAACTCGAAGAGCGATCCGACGACGTACTTGCGCTTCCGGACCACATCGACTCACTCACTCGATTCTCTAGGCAAGTCGCTCCCGAGATAGTTGCTGTACTCGTGTACATAGGTGAAGAACATCCATCACGTGGTTTCTTTTCTATTCTCAACTGAGAGACCGACGTCTGCAGCTCCGGCAGGTCCTCGTGCTTCGGTTTGCATTCTCCGCTTCCGCTGTAAGCCTCGTCGCTCTCTTCCTGTTTAGAAAGAGGTGGCGAGTCAGTATCAGACTCTTCATCATCGCTCATTATGATATCCATGAATTTTTCTGTATTCTCATTGAAGTCGTAAACACATTGTGTCAAGACCGAACCACGCGAAGACTTGGACTTATTTGCTGGCTGTTTATCTCGATTAAATGTCGTGTTGTTGGTGTGATGGGTCGGCAGCATGGAAGGAATAGTGGTATCAACTGTAGCGTAGGCGACTTCCTCCGGCCAAATTTTCTTATTACGACCTGTACAATGACACAATTTTTCGCTGCCAAACATGTAGTTGTAACAAATTTGTAGGGTACATATCAGTAGAGCCGCTATGAGTACCATACCCACATAGAGGGTAGGTGTCCAGTCAGCATCGACAGTGACATAAGATTGTGATAAAGCTCTCCACGGGTGCCATTTCGATACTCCTGAACTTTGATATTCAAAGAGGTTTCGTCGCGACAGACCTTTGCCGTAACTCTGAACAGCTGCAGCTATTCTCAACACTCCACCGTACGCTGCATAGAGTTTCTCATCTAAGAGGTGAGTGGCAACATCTCTCTTCATCCAGTGCCATAATTCGTTATTAAAATTAACAAAGTCGGAATGTCGACAATTTTCAGGAGAACTTTGTAGTATGCAACGAGCTGCTGTAGTATAATATTTCAAGAGGACGTTCTCAGAATGAGGCGCAGTCAAGCTGACTAAGCCGTTAACTCTAAAAGGAAGAGCGATCGCTGATGGTTCTTGTTTATCGTCGAGTTTTGGAGTTGGTAAATGAATGCAAGAATTTGTGTCACGTTTTGTCACCAAATATGTACAAGGTTCGTTTAATTTCCCAGAACCAATGAGAACTTTTACAACGGTCAAGTTTGCCCACTGCGGGATCTTTTCCGGCTCTTTCCATCCCAAGCCCTTCGTGTTAAGAAATGTTTTATACATTTCGAAAAGATCATGAATTTGTCTAACAGGCTTATGCGGAACGTATCCAGCATAATAAGCAAACCGAATAGTAGGAAGCATCTCATTGCGTAGATGTCCTCCAATAGAATCGAGCAAGGCTTCTTTCAGTATAGCGTTGTTTCGTTCGTCAGAATCTGACTGTACTGCAAAACGCAAAGCTCCTCTGTAAAATCGAATAGCCTCCTTTATAAATTTTGCGTCCACTTTATCTGGCGTAACCTGGGGAGGTATTATTTCTTGGAATAGCTTACGAGCACGTAGCTTTGCTAATTCATCTTCGGTCCAGCATTCCGATTTACCTCGCCTATTATAAAATATCGTACTACCCACATTTGATGTTTCAATCAATGTTATCTCCAATAAAATCATTAATATAGTCAAACATAGCATCGATTATGTGATAATAAAGTAAAATAATCAAACTGTCCACCAAGCACCTCTGTCCATAACTTTAAATGGCATGACACAAGTATGTCAAGCCAATTTGCCAAGAGTACCCAGAAAGAATACCTACCGAATATATGGTCCATTTGTACAAAAAATAACTCCTCGGAATAATTAAACCCTAAGATATGATAGGTAGGGCATAACTGATTTTCGCCGCCCATATGTCTATAGGACCGATCGTCTGGGGAAGTAAGCTCCACATTACAGAAGATAAAACACAGTAAAATTAAATTACCTTTTGGTAATGTTGTGTTTCTGTCGGTAGTAAGGTTTTAGGCAACGGTTCCAGCCGCGTTGGTCGTGCGTGTCGTGTTGCTCTATAGTTCCAGGGCTCCACGGGGTAGGATTAGGCTCTAGGGTCAGGGTAGGCAACGCAATGGTGAGAGTGTTATTATTGGTATCGCTAGTGTTTATCTGTAGGCTATGGTGGCCCTTTACCAGGTAGGCCATACAGTTGTTTGCCACCCATATACATATCACAAAAAAAAGCCTTCGAGCAGTAAAGCTCAAAAATTTCCGTAATGTTTTAAAATTATGACAATTTGGTGTTTCTGTAGACATAATAGATATAATATTTTTAGATTTTATTAGACTCGGTTGTAATTTTTACAAAATATATATAAATCGGCCGTGTAGACTTCGTGCCCTTTACCTCCTATGTAAAACGTAATTAAAAGTACTACCAAGTGTATGAAACTTCCTAAATTTGCAGGAAATCAGAAGATTGTGGGAAATCGCGACCAGCTACTTTAAAAATAGTCTACATCTATACTAATGTTATAAAGAGGAAAGATTTAATGACCTCTGTAGCCGAGTGGTTTGTATGCTTGGTTTCTGGTGTCGCCTACTCGAAAGGTCCCGGGTTCGAATCCCGATGACGGTAGATGTTTGTGTGATGAACACGATCATTTGTTTACTATGTATTTCTATGTAAATATACTTTTATGTGTACAGTATACATATTCTATCCGTTACCCTAGTATCCCTTAATTATTGATTAAGATAAAAAATCTTGAAATCGCTATTGGCAACACTAATTATCCCGCCACTGACAGTTTTTTGGCGGGCTTTTGAACGCACTAGGCGCGATATTTGATTTTCTTTTCAAAAAGTTTTATTTTAAGTTTGTTTTCTGTATATATCTTTGTAAATAGTATTCATAATTCCTTAAAAGTGTAGATAAATGTATCATCATGCCGGACGGGCACGACCCGCCCGGCGGGACTGAAAAAAGAAAAACTCCAAATAGGACCGAAGTAGATCCAGGATCATCTGATGATTTTTATAAGCCTTTCATCAAAAGCGGATACAAAAGGTTGTTTCCTGAAAATGCGGTGAGTGCTAATTACAGTGTTTTCGTCGAAAGCTGTAAGGAGGATGAAAAGTTGGGTAACAATAATCCTATCGTCACGACCAATCTCTTCAAGAATGAAATTAAGGGCATATCTAATATAAGAAGAGTCAACCCGACCAAAATTTCAGTTACGTTCTCACAGCCTAATAATGCCAATAATTTTTTAAAAAACGAAGAATTTTTGAACAAACATAAATTCAGGGCATATATACCAGCTGCTATGGTGGAAACCATAGGAATACTGCGTTTTGTACCCACAAGCATCAGCAACGAAGAGTTATTCAAAAAACTAAGTTCTCCTTATGAAATAGTTGCAGTGCGCAGATTCTCTAAAAAGGAAAATGGTACTGTCAAAGTTTTTAAAACTGTAAGCCTAACTTTTCTCTCAAATGTACTTCCGGAGCATGTTTTCTTAGATTTGTTTCGCTTTAGAGTACACGAGTACAATGCACCTTTGCTGCAATGTTATAAATGCTTCAAATTTAATCATGGCGCTAAGATATGCAAATCTATTCAAATATGCTCCATATGTTCCGAAGAGCATCATTACTCACAATGTCCAGACAATACAGTTGTTAAATGTGTGAATTGTCAGGGTCCACACCTTTCAATATCAAGAGACTGTCCAATCAAAAAACAAAGAATGGAGGAAAAGAAGAACAAAGTATCTTATGCAAATGCTATATTATCTAATAAAAATAAAAATGATACTAATTTAACAACTGATTATCAAAATAAATTTCCTAAATTACCTATTACAAAAAAACATTACCATTGAAAAAAACACTGAACTCCAATTCTGTCCCCTCAACCGTTTTGACTTCTAACAGCGCAGCGGAAAAAGATAGTTTGCAAAAATTATCAAACGAAAAGATAATTGATGAAATAATTAACAATGATTTTATTCGTAAGGCTATTGTTGGCGCTTTGGTTGCCATAGGAAACGATGAGAGAGCTTTAACCAGTAATGTTATCCAAGAGATACTTATTAAAACTTTAAAAAAAGATCAATAATGGATAAAAGTCACATACGAATATCTCAATATAATGTTGAAGGATTTATTAACAAAAAACCACTCCTCATCAATTTCCTGCAGGAAAATGATGTCGACATTTGTTTATTGAACGAAACCTGGTTAACAGAACGTAGTAGGTTGTCTATTCCGAATTATGATATAATCAACAAAATCTCTGTAGGTGGCAGAGGTGGAGTTTCAATTTTAATCAAAGATTCTTTTAAGTACTCTGTTCCTTCAATTCCTTTCTATGAAGAACTTCAGTCTGTGGCTGTTACAGTATATACATGTAATGGTGATATGTCTATTTTATGTGTTTATTGTCCTCCTCGGAAACAAGGGAGGTCAAACTTCCAATGTAATAAATTGAAAAAGATTATTAACGATCTTCATAAGCCAATACTGGTCTCTGGCGATTTTAATGCGCATCACGTAGCATTTGGTTGCCTTTCGTGTAACAGACGAGGAAACGAAATTTACAATATGTTTGATGAATGTGATCTTTGCATTCTGAATTCTGGCTCTCCAACCACTGTTGGCCACATAGGTCAAAATCCTTCAGCAATAGATGTCTCTTATATAAGTCCTTCTTTAGCTCCATTGTGTGACTGGAGTGTACACTCAGACCCTATGGGCAGCTATCATTACCCAACAGTTATAGATATTCATATTTCAATAGTAAAATATGAAATAGGTGAACCCACTGAGCGGTTTCTTTATAACAAAGCTAACTGGGACAGTTTTTATAATGACAGTGAATCTGCATTCGCTGATATCATTATTGACCTGAATAATCCATTGAATATATACAATGACTTTTGTAATATTTTAAATATATTAAAAAACAAACATGTACCCAAGTTGAAAAAAAGCACTCGACATCTTATAAAGAAACCTGTTCCATGGTGGGATGATAGCTGTAAAGAAATTGTGATCAAATGTAAACGTGCATTAAATTATTATAGGTCTCATCCAACTTTGGAAAATTATATAGAATATAAAAAAACAGATGCCCTTAAAAAAAGACTACTTAGTGAAAAGAAAAAGAACAGCTGGTTAGAATTATGTGAATCCTTTAATAGATACACTCCAGTTAGCACTATATGGAATTACATTAGACGATTCAAAAGAGTTTCTTGTTCTAAGAAGCCAAAAAATTCAGAATGGATTCCTTCCTTTTTCAATAAATATGCACCTGTTACTCCACCTGAAAAAGAAATTAATTTAAATACTTTAAAGTCGTCTTTTACCAGTAATGGCAGTCCTAAAGCTTACTTCCTTATAGAACCTTTTTCTTGGCATGAGTTTATAACATCTTTAGAATCCAGAAAAGATACCACTCCTGGTCTTGATGATATCAGATATACCCTTATTAAAAAATTACATATAAATGCACAGAAGAAACTACTACTAATATTCAATTTACTTTGGAATCATGATATAATACCACCTTCTTGGAAAACCCAATGTGTCATCCCAATATTGAAACCTGATAAACCAATAGAGGATAGTGATTCCTATAGACCCATCTCATTATCTTCTTGCATAGGTAAGATATTTGAAAACATTATAAAACTCAGATTAGATTATTATATAGAACAAAACAATATATTACCTGCAGAACAGTTTGGTTTTCGCAAAGGTCGCAGTGCCTCTGAAAGTTTTACTTCATTGATATCAGACATAAGAACTTCATTTCTTCAACATTCTGTGACTGTCTGTGCTTTTCTTGACATCAAGGGTGCATTTGATAACGTTAACCCAGCTGTTATGGTACAAGTACTGCATGATGTAGGCATTCCGGGCAAACTCTGTAAATGGGTACACAATTTCTTATATGAGAGGCTCATGTACATAAAGCACAATAATATTCTTCATGGTCCAAGATATGTATACAAAGGTACCATGCAGGGGGCCACTATCTCTCCCCTTTTGTATAATATTTATACTTGTCAACTCAAGCAATTTTTAAAGGAGGAAAATGTACATTTTCTGCAATTTGCAGATGACCTAGTTGTATATACTGTAAATAATAATGTAATTATAGCTGTAAATAAACTAAATAAGGCATTATCTGAAATATATAATTATTATTTTAATAGACTTAAACTAGAAATAAGTAGCAGTAAAAGTTCTGCTATGATTTTCTCTAAGAAATGTATTGATATACCTGTTAATAGTCACATTATATATAATAGTTGTCCTCTACCATGGGTACAAACCCACAAATTTCTTGGTATATGTTTGGATCCAAAATTAAACTTTCAAAGCCATTTTGACAAAATCATTAAGTCTGCTACACATGGGTTAAATATACTTAGATCATTAGCAGGTGTACATTGGGGAGCTGATCCAAAAATATTGTCAATGTTGTATAAAAGCCTAATAAGAAGCCACTTTGATTATAGTTCTGTAGCTTACATGAATGCAGGTACAAGTTTATTAAAAAAACTAGACATTCTTCAGAATAGGGCACTTCGAATTATAACAGGTGCAATGTGCTCTACACCTATTCATGTAATGCAAGCTGAAAGTTGCATCCCACCTCTTATACTACGTCGTTTAAAATTAGCTGAAAGATTTTGTATTAAAAATGTATCATCTAAAATGTCATTTATTGTAGGTAAACTATTGCCCCTAGAGAGATTTAAGAATATGCAAAATGTTTCTTACCATAACACAGATCTACTTAAATCTGGTAATACTCCAGAATTGGTGGCAATAGCAGTACATATACATAAGACATTTGAAAATTTATATATAAACAGTCTTTGGCCTTTGTACCAAATTCCTTATAATGCCTTGTTTAATTGTAACTTTATCTTAGAAGATGACATAATTCGAACCAATGCTGAATTAATGCAATTTTTAGAGAACAAATCCTTTTACAGAATTTACACTGATGGATCCAAGTCTAAAGATAGAGTAACATCAGCTTACTATGATGTTCAGTTAAATTTTAGTAAGTGTATATTGATTCCCAGTGATTGTAGTATATATACAGCGGAATGTAATGCTATCTATCAGGCCTTGTTATATATCTTAGGTTTAGAACATAACAATAATTTTCTTATTCTTTCTGACTCTCAGAGTGTATTAAAATCCTTTAGAAATAGTTATAGATATGATGTAAATTATTTAGTGTTATTTATTAAGCATTTATTGTATAACCTAAATGAATCTGGCAAGAGAGTGCAATTTATGTGGGTACCTGCGCATTGTGGCATTACTGGTAACGAAAGAGTTGACGAAGCTGCACGAAGTACACCAAGTGAAGACCACTCTTTGTCTATGAAGGTTCCATTTACAGATTTTAAAGCCCTGTGTCATCATAACCTGGCATTACTGTGGAGAAAACATTGGGATGAAATTAGCAAAGAAAAAGGACAGTGGTATCAAAAGATCCAAGGAAGCCCGCCCGCCCAACCTTGGTGGAATAACAAAATGGTGCAATCTAGGAAATTCGTTACTACAATAAACAGGCTGAGATTTGGTCATGGGCAATTTCGCACTCACCTGCATAGACTGAAGATGACAGATGATCCAAAGTGTCCCCACTGCCAAGAAAATGAAGACCTACAGCACATAATTTTTGAATGTAGACGGTACGGACTACAGCGTCTAATACTTGTTGCTGAACTTGAAGCAATCGATAAGGTCGTCCCTAATACGTTGCAAGACTTACTTAACGATCTCAAGTATTTCAAGCCACTATTCAAATTCATCGTAAATACTGTAGACAAAATATAACAAGGAAGAGAAACAGTTTACTGTGGAAGTGAAAATTATGATGTGATGTGATAAACTCAATGACATTCTGTTATACGTGACAGTTGTTTTGTTTACTTTGTTTTTGACATGTTCAACGTTTGGCTTAAAAAGGACTAGAATCCAGAGCCGTAAAACATATTATTAAAAAAAAAAAACGCCACTGACATGTCAATAAATCGTGTTTTTTTCGGCGGGAACCTTCGAAGAGGAAAGGCGCGCTTTGAAGATTTTTTTTTGCATTAATTTTAATTTTCTCTTTTTTTTGTGTATTCTTGTATAGTTTTATGTAAATAGTGTTTCAATTCAAATATAGGTATATAGAAGTTAAATGGCTAGTACGAAAAAGCGGAAAAAAGACTTTGGGGGTGGCGATGATAGTCGTCGTTCTTCGGACGATGAGTCTGAGACCTCTCAGAAATTCAAGATCTTTAAAGTAACTGGGTATCAAAGGAAATATCCTGAAAATGCAGATAAAACAGAGTTTGTTGTGTTTTTGTCTCACAAAACTTATGATACGCCATTTACGGACAAAGACAGAATAAAAATTTCAAAAGCCATCCGAACACATTGCGTGTCCGGTGTTTTACATTTAAGGCCGGTTAATCGGTATAAAGTCGGCATAACGTTCGATCTTTCGAACAATGCCAATGTTTTTTTACAAAATGCTAAACTTTTGGAAGAGTTGGACGTAGTGGCCACCATTCCAGCAAAGGACACTGAAGTAACCGGTGTGCTAAAATCTGTCCCTACCGAATTGTCAAATAAAAACATTTTCTCTTTGATAGGTAGCTCCAAAAACATTATACAAGTCCGGCGGTTCATGCGGCGTGTGCGGGGGGATGCTGGTGCAGTCTCGTACCAGCCCACGCAAACAGTCGCAGTAACGTTTGCCTCTACTCAGTTGCCAGAATACGTATATCTAGACCATTGGAGACACGAGGTCAGTCCATACGTTCCACCTGTTAAGCAGTGCCTACGTTGCATGCGTTTCGGTCACATTGCTAAGTTTTGTCGCAATAATGAAGTCTGTTCAATTTGTTCGACAAATCATAATTATAAATCTTGTACTGTTGATATAGAAAATGCAAAGTGCACTAACTGTGGAGGTAATCACGTAGCCATCTCATCCTCTTGTCCAATTAAAAAGCAACAGATCGAAGACAACAAAATTAAAAGTAGAGCTGTGCAGTATTCAGAACTGTTTAATGAAAAATCATTTCCCAAACTTGCCGAAAAATCGATAGAAACACATTTAAATAATTTATCAAAATCAGACTTATTTATGAATTTATTAGTAGAAACAATAATGAATATAGTATCTAATAAGAATGTACCTATAAATAGTAATACTATAAAAGAAAATTTACATAATACATTCAGAAAAATACCTTCCAAAAATAAAAATGGCTAACTTAAATATTGTACAATGGAATGCTCAGAGTTTAGTAAGCAGTAGGCTCATATTTACAAATTTTCTTTATGAACACAACATTCATTTAGCATTAATATCAGAAACTTGGCTAAGACCGAATCAACAATTCAAAATAAAAGGTTACAACATAGAAAGAAATGATTCTGATAATATACATAATGGAGTTGCAATACTAATTCGCAATAACATTGTTTATACTAAAATCAATACAAATTTTGATAATACTTTGCAAAATATTTGTATTCGTATTACAATAAGAAATAAAGATATATCAATTGTTAGCTTTTACAGTCCTCCAAATACTAATCCTGCCTTTAGTAAAAGCAAATTAGATTCTCTTATAAAATCTATCCCTGGTCCGATGATTTTTGCAGGTGATTTTAATGGTCATCACTCTTCTTGGGGCTGTAATTCCACAAATCCTCGTGGTCGAGATATTCTGGATATCATTGATGAAAATAACTTGATTCTTCTTAATGATGGGCAACCAACCACAGTTGGCTCTTTAACTTGGCGGCCCAATGCTCTAGATTTGACCATAGTTAGTCCTTCTTTGGCTTTATCTTGTGAATGGTCTGTTCATGATGATCCTCTCGGCAGTTATCATCTACCTGTAAAAACAAATATTAGTCTCAATGTCAACAACCAACAAGATTGTAATAACAATAATGTCATGGATGATAAGGTCACTTTTCCAATATTCAAAAATTTTAAACTGGTTGATTGGAAAATGTATCAATGTAAAGTTGAAAGTCTTTTATCTGAGTTTTGTGTTCAATCATACACCCCATTGGAGGCTTATACACTATTTTGTGAAATTCTTTATTCAGCCACAGAGTCTTTAACCCCTACCAAATTAAAATCCAACTCTACCAACAGAAAAACTGGCAAAAGACTCTCATTACCTTGGTGGAATAATAATTGTTCAGTTGCTGTGAGTAATTCTAAACAAGCATATATTACATTTAAAAATAATCCATCAGAAACAACCTATTTGGAATTTAAAAGGTTGCAAGCTTTAAAAAAACTCACCCTTAAAACTGAAAGATCAAAAAGCTGGGCTGATTTGTGTAGTTCATTCAATCGTTGTACCCCTCTTACTGTAATCTGGAAATATATGCGTAAATTCAATAAATCTTTTATTTTAAGTCATCCAGACTGTGACAGCTGGGTTTTACCTTTTCTTAAGAAATATACTCCTGATTATGTACCTACTCATCAGGACTGTTCCTACAATAGATCTCAATCAAATTCCACCAACCTCTTTTTAATAAAACCATTTACAATAACAGAATTGAAAAACGCAGTCTCCTCCAGAAGAGAAAGTGCATTTGGATTGGATGGTATCCCTTATAAAATGTTGAAAACTCTTAGTGATTCTAGTTTGCAGATATTTTTGAAGGTTTTAAATCATCTTTGGGAAAACAATGACATACCACCTTGTTGGAAAATAGATTGCTTGGTTCCTATTTTAAAGCCTAATAAGCCTAAATTGGATAAAGATTCTTATCGCCCTATTGCACTAACTTCATGTGTAGGAAAAATTTTTGAACAACTACTAAAGCAAAGATTGGAGTTCTATGTGGAAAAAAATGGCATTTTACCTTCGAATCAGTTTGGATTTAGAAGAGGTCGCTCATCTCGTGAAAGTATCTGCCAATTACAACTTGACATCCAAAATTGTCTAGTAAAAAATCAAACTATGGTGTCTGTATTCTTTGATGTTGCGGGAGCTTTTAACAGTGTCAATGTTGATGTGCTTTCTAATGAGTTAACTTCAGTGGGTATACCACCAAAACTTGTTCATTGGGTCCAAAAGTTCTTGTCTGAAAGAAAAGTTTTTGTTAAGAATAATGGTTACCTATATGGCCCACGGTTGGCTTCTGTTGGTGTCTGTCAGGGAGGAATTTTATCTCCTCTTGTTTTTATATTATATATCCGACGTCTCAACTTAATTCTGGGTGGACATGTCAAAAATTTACAGTTTGCTGATGACTTGGTAGTATATGCTTCCGATCATAAAATTACAAATTTAGTAAATAAAATTAATAGTGCCTTATTTAATCTTAATCAATATTTTACATACTTAAATCTTGATATTAACCCATTAAAATCAAAACTGCTTGTATTTGGGAAAAATAGATCTTTGATGCCTACTGTTTACTATAACAATGTTGCTATTCCAGTTTCATTAGACACAAAGTTTTTGGGTGTTTTAATAACTCACAACTTATCTTGGAAAAAATATATTGAACACATAACAACTAGGGCTAACAAAGCTTTAAACATATTAAAATCTTTAGTTTCTACATATTGGGGAGCTGATCCTAAGATCTTGTTGTTACTGTATAAGTCTTTGATTCGCAGCCATTTTGAGTATGCTTTTTTTTGTTTTGCTCATGACAACAAAATTGTAGATATCCTAGACAAAATTCAAAATAAAAGTATGCGTTTGATAACTGGTGCTTTCAAAAGCACTCCCATTAATGTTATGCAAATTGAGTGTAATCTTTCTCCCATTTCAATAAGATTTAGTTACTTAAAGGAAAGATTCCTTTTGAAGCTATTCTCAATAAACAATAATCAACTTTTAAAAAATATTTCATATTTATCACAATCACTGGCAGGTAGGCCTTTGTATATCATGCAAGGATTTCCTCAGTTCACTCAGTTTCTCGAAAATTCCAACATTTATAAGCCTTCAATCTTACCATGCTATGAAGGGCATTTTGAGAGCAAATTTCCATCAATTGACATAAATATCTACAAGGAGCTTTCTACTAAAGAGGAGGTGTTTGGTGAACTATCAAATTGGGTTGATCATAAACATATTTATACAGATGGCTCAAAAAATGATTCAAGTGCATCTTTTTCTTTTTACGTTAGCACTATAAAATCTGGTTTAGGTTACAAGATAGACAAAAATTCCTCTGTATTCACTGCAGAAGCTCTAGCAATTTTGGCTGCTCTGAAACACATAAAACACCAAAATCAAGGACATAAAAAATGGCTAATACTTAGTGATAGCATGAGTGTGCTCAAAAACTTAGAAAACAATAAATTAAGTGCAAACACCAATTACATTATCCATGCTATTAAAGAAGTCTGGTATGATCTATACAATGTTGATAATATAATTGTAAGTTTCATGTGGGTTCCGTCTCACATTGGTGTAACAGGTAATGAAAATGCAGATTATCTAGCAAAATCTATCAATACTCTAGCTACTGAAACCAATACTCAGAAGATGTCTATACCTTATACAGATTTGATTGTTCTGCTAAAGGAAAGAATGCACCAAGAGTGGCGAGCCCATTGGAATTGTATAGTACAGGTTAAAGGTAAAGGTCTATGGTACACACCTCTTTATGTTGATGTAAACAAATTGCCATGGTTCTGCAAATCAAATAGCTTTTTGAATAGAAAATTCTATACGACGATTTTTCGCTTAAGGTTTGGTCATTGTCGGCTTAATTTCCATCTCTTTCGGTTGCAAATGGTGAATAATGCTCAATGTACTCATTGCAATTCCCAAGAAGAAACCCTAGCTCACATTTTCTTTGACTGCCCATCCTTCGGCATTCAGCGCCTTGTGTTGTTGGATGAGCTAATCCAAATTTATGGCAAACATGATTTGGTCCCGCGTTCCTTGACCGATCTTCTTGTAAATAATTGTACATACGTTCCTCTGTATAATTTCATTGCAAACACTGTTGAAGAAATATAAATATTCTGTAATATCGTTGTGTATTAGATTTTAAGGTTAAATGTTCTGCATACACAAAACGCTCAGTTAAGTTTAATAGGTACCGCATGTTCTCTTTCCTTTTATTTGTTTGAAAAAAATGTTTATTTTCGTAATTTTGCTTGTAGGTATTCTTTTTCGTTTAGGTCGTCGGTTTGAAACAAGTTTGAAACGTATCAAATGTCGTTGTTATAAGTTTGTTTTTTCTTTTCTTAAGTTTTGTATTAGGATTAAGGTATTGCATGGTATTGGTCTATGATTTATTTTTTGTGTAAATGTGTACTATAAAAAAGATATTAAATAAATATGAAATTCATATAGGATGTAATTAATTCATGATTGGACTGTCTAGTAAGAGAAAAAATTAAATGTTTGGTGTTTAAGATGTTCAATGTGCTCGGAAAAAAGCACATAATAATAGAGTAAAACAAAAAACTAGAAAATATACCGGAAATTATCAAACTGAGGAAGTTATATTGAATTTTAATAATAAAAAGAAGAAAAATAACTAATGACGAGGCAGTATGGTCCCAGACCTTAGCCTGTCCGAAAGGACAAACGAAAAAAAAAAAAAAAAAAATCAATAAATCGTTGTCAATGTCATTTCGTTTTGTTTTGAAATGTCGCAGTATCTTGCTGTGGGTGCAATCATTGAAGAAATTAATCTAATCACTGTCTTGCTGAAATGAAATCGGAATTAAATAAGTTATAAAGTAAAAGGAATCTAAATTAAGTATGGTTGTTGTTTGCGCTTAATAATATTAAATTATTCAATAATGTCCAAAGTAAGTATACTAATATATTTTAAAAGATTACTTTGATATTGAGCTATCTTGTTTTTATCATTTATTGTCATCACCATCAGCTTGCTTGATAATGTCGAGTTGGGGTACTGGCCTTCCGAATAAGGAGAAAGGGGATGACCTCGGCCCAGTGGAAATGTAGTTGAGGCTTCCCAAGCTTTCGAAAGCACGGAAAAGTTAGAGATTATAATCCTATCCTGAAACTGGCAACTGCGAAGGTTGTTTATCTTCCGCAATCGCCGGCTAATAGTTTTGTCTTTACCAGGGAGGCATATTGTGTATGTTGTATACCTACTTTAGTGAATCCCTCTGGATGCACTCTGTCTCATCACACAGAACTTCTGTATCCACACAGAAGTTTATTTTCAGCAAATTATTAAAGCCTTTGATGCATTGATCAGTGCAAATCATGCATTACATTAGGTGATCAATTTGCAAAACTGTAGGGAGACCAGATTTTTGTGTTCTAATATGCCACCGTCACAATAATGACCACACAATCTGTTTTAACATAAGCCAAAGCAATACAGTAAATAGATAATTGAAACCTACCCAATTCTTTGTCTGTTTGTTGTCAACATTCTAATGTTGAATCCGATAGTGTTTGAATGCATTTTTTTTATTATATCTCTTAAGACTGTTTTATTTTTGGTCGTAGTACAATCAAAATATGTATTTTTAAGTAGAAGGTGTATCAAATTACTGTTGCAATGACAGATGGAATTGTGCCAGCAACCACCCTAACATTGTCACCCTTAAATCTTTTCTTTACTCTTTACAGTTCTTATAAATGTTAACGAATTAAAAAGTTACATAGAGTTCTTGAAATTATACAGACATTCCTTGTTACAATACATTATTTGCTTTCTTATAAAACCAATGATATCACATCATTGTCATGAATATATGAACACATTTTTATTTATTATTATTTTTTATTATTTACTTATTATCAATCCATTTTGCAGGATATAAGATCATTTTTTAAGCCAAAAAACTCACAGAAAGCAAAAGTGGAAGAAGATGATGATGATATTATACCAGAATCCCCAGATGTACAGATTAGGAATAAGGTAACTGAATAAAGTAGTCTATATGACTACAATTAGTATTTTTTATTATTATTAAGAATAATTTTTAATACCTATAATTTATTTTTCATAATAATTACCTTTTCCCTTTGTGTTTATTGTTGTAACATGTTAAAAACGTCACATGAGTTGTTTGGTTGAAGTGAGAGTTAGAAGGCCTCTGTTAAGCTTGTCTCTCAATCATTCTCCTTTACCATAGATTGTTTTCGCTAGTCCATGCATTTTTTTTATTCAAGGCTTTATCTAGATTGATTTCTTTGCTTGCTGGTGTTGAATACCTGTTTTAAATATATTTATAGAAAAAGGAATCCAGGAAAAAAAGAGTTCTCTGTGATTCTGATGAAGAGGAGATATTTGATTCAAAGAAAAAGAAGTCTAGTAAAGATTCTATGAAGTCTGGAACAAAAAATAAATCACCTCATAACAATCTTAAAGAAGTCAAAGCCGCTGATCTATTTGGTAGCGGTCCAATAAAAAGAACAGAACCTTTGGTAAAGAAAGAAAAGAAAAAAACAGAAACTGGTATTCATTCTGATGATGATTTTGAAAAAAGTCTCTTAGAACTAGATGCCGTTGAAGAACTGGCATGTAATTCAATTGAGAAACAACCTCCTGTGAATGTGAAAAGTCCTAATAGCAAAGAGAAAGATGTTCTGACAAAAAAAGACACTCCAAGTAAAAAAAGTAAAGTGAGTCCTAAACTAAAGGAGGACATTAAATCTAAAACGGATGATTTTAGTTCAAAATCACACACAAATAAATCAAAAGTTAATGAAAATAAAAGAAAGTTTGCTGAATTTATTGAAGAGAAAATTGATAGCAACTTAGTTAAAGCTAATGAGGAGAATACCAGTAAGAAAAAGAAGCTAGATGATAATATTAAAGATAAAAATAATGGAATTATTAATATTGTGAAAAAGGAAGCAGACCTTGATGATAGTAATGCAATTGATAATAGTTTGAATGAAAGCATACATGAAAACAAGAAAAAGAAGAGATCTAACAAATCCTTGAATGAATCAAGTATGACTGCCTTTTATAAACAAAAAAAATTGTACCTATAATAATATTGTAAAATATTTTTATCATAAATTTTCTTTTCAGCCTTGACAGATGAGGAGAGACATGAGAGAAAATCTTATTCTGCTGCATTATATCAGAAATATTTAAATAGGTCTGGTCCTAAACATTTAGGTGCTAAGGAGATACCTAAGGTTATTGATTTACTTTAATCATAGCTAAATTAACTGCAGTTTTAATTTCAAGTGAGACTAGATAGTAATAATATTTATAAACATGATCCAAAATAATTTTATAATGCCAAAAAGTTTCTGTTACCTCTTCACACTAAACCACTGAACCGATCTTTATGAAATTTGGTATAGATTGATTGAGTCCCGGGAAAGGAAAAGGATAGTTTACATTATATGGGAAATCAATTTAACCACGCAGACGAAGTGGCGGGCATCTACTAGTAATAAATAGTTTGAATGACTACTTATTATGATATAGAAGTTACTTTTGGCATTCATTTATGCCAAAAGTAACAGGTTAGCCTGCAGATTTGCTTGATAATTTCTATGCTGATTCTTTGGCATTTCTTTCCAAATTGGAAATTGTTCGAAAACATACCAAATATTGCACATCAAATACATATCAGAAATTTAAATCATTTAAAATTGTTAAAATTATTTCACACAATCATTTGTACAGGGCTCACCTGATTGCCTAAAGGATTGTGCATTCCTCCTGACTGGTGTTTTGGATTCTTTTGAAAGGGAAGAGATCACAGAAGCAATTGTCAAATATGGTGGCTGTATCAAAAATGCTATAAGTAAAAAGGTAAAATGTTATTAGTCAATAAATCTGCTAATGAGATTTGCTTTCCAGTTAATAAAAATGTATTAAGTTTTCACTGTTGACACTTTCATTAATAGTAACTTAAAAATATATTTTCATGTATGTTACATACAGGTTACACATGTGCTAGCAGGTGAAGATGCAGGTCCTGCTAAAATGTCTAAAGCCCAAGAATTGGGCATTAAAATTATCAATGAGAATGAGTTCCTTCAAATAATTAGAGATTCAGTAAATAAAAAGACAAATGCCACCGAAAACATCACCAAAGAGGTTAAAATTGAAAAAACACCAAGTAAAAAAGATAAATCGAAAGGTCTTCATAACACAGATAAATCTGATAATAAGATATTAAAAGGGAAAAATATATCTGGAATAAAAGTTGAGAAATCAAGTAGTGATATACCAAATAAAAAATCTGATAAAGTAAAACAGACTAAATCGAATCATGAACAGAACATCAAATCAAAAAGCCCATACGAAATCAAGAATGAGACAAATCCAAAAAGTGATAATATTGAAGATGTGAAATCAAAGGAAGATATTAAAACAAATAATATTAATAATGGTATGTATAGGAAGGAATAAATAAAAAATATGTTTTATTACATTATTTTGTGCATTTAAATTGCTACAGTTTATAAATCTAACAAAGAAGTTATTAGACATGTTTACAGGGTAGGTTAATTAAGTTGCCAATAGAATTTTATTATATGGCCATTAAGTATCTTTGAAGATAATTTGAATGCTGTATATTAGTATCCAAAGGGTTGCCAATTGCCTAACGGGATTGCTATGGCTATCGCTATCGCTTACGATTTCATTTTGTTATTTCTGATCACCAAAGGTTTTCTAATACCTTACGCTCATTTTCTTTAATATTGTTATTACCAATGCAAAAGAAAAAAAACGAGCGGGAGGTATTGCAAAACCTTCAGCGGTCAGAAATAAAAAAAATCCTAACCGATAGCGATAGCCATAGCAATTTCGTTAGGCGATTGGCCCCCAGGTGATATGATAGTTTATAAATAAACACTTCCAATGCATTTATTGATCTTATTAGTATTTAAAAAGACAAATTTAATTCTTCTATGTTTTACAGGTACAAAGTCAGAATCATGTGAAAGTATAGAACCGGCTACATCCACTCTAATGTGGGTAGATAAATACAAGCCTCAAACTTTGAAACAAATCATTGGACAACATGGTGAAGCAAGCAACGTCAAAAAGTAAAGAGGTTTTTTACATGATTATTTATTAATACCTACCGAAAAGCATTTTAATTATACCATTTTATAATTATAACATGTGATTTGATAAGATATAAAAATTTCAGACTATGTAATTGGCTCACTAAGTGGTACATAAACAGGAAGGCGAAACTGCCTAAACCTAGTCCATGGGCGAAGAATGATGATGGGGGTTATTATAAAGCAGCTCTGTTGTCTGGACCACCTGGAGTGGGTAAGTTAACATATTATATATTCATCATCAGCCAATTAATGTCCCCATTGCTGGGGCACAGGCCTTCCCTATGGATGGAATAGGGAGATTGGGACATGACCCACCACGCGGGCTCAGTGCGGATTGGTGGGTGCTACTGCAGATGCAGCCGCGACCAACGGCTTAACGTGTTTTCTGAAGCACGGAGGAACTGGAGATAGAAGATTTTTGGTCACCCATCCAATGACCGACCACTGCGAAAGTTGCTTAACTTCAAAGATCGCAACCGAACGCGCTTACCACCTGCACCATCGAGCTCCTCCTATTATATATTAAAACTAATTAATCACTATAGAACTCGACACTGGAGAAAGTATTATTGTATAGAATAATCGACACTTGTTATTTATTATTAAAGTAGCGGGTGCGGCTTCGCCGGCGTGGGAAAATTGGATTCCCATACTTCCATTCCCCTTTTAACCCCCTTAAAGGATGATTTTAAGGATGAAAACTAACATTTGTAATTTTTCTGAACTGCAATTTATACAGTTTTATCAAAATCGGTTCAGCGTTTTAAGAATGAAGAGGTAACAGACAGAAAGACAGATTCTCGCATTTATAAGATATATTAATATAGATTACACCTGAGTCGATATCGGAGCGGGTCATGAGTCTTGTTTACCACTAAATAAGAAGCTCTCGCCGTACTCGAAAATAATTCGAAAAAAAAACTCGAATAAGATCTAATATGGAATACGAACTGTGCTAAAAAGTGGTTCCAAGCAAACTGGGATTAAATGGGCGGGGCGAAAAAACTGCGCTGAACACGCCGATCATGGGGTTGGTAGAGATTTCCGTTTAACATTATCTTACCCAATGAAGGCATATCTGAATTCATTTGCGGATATTTGATTTGTCAAAGTATTTTGTTCTATCTGTGCGCGTATAGCCTTAGTGTGTGTAAAAAATATTCACATCGAAACGAACTTAAAGTTGCAACAGTGCCGAAATATCGGAGACTCATAAAAAACAAGGTACATGGTAGCAATCCCGTTAATAGCTATAATGTTAGTGAACATGAAAGTTTAAAACAATAGTTCAATACTTGAATGAAAAATTCTTCAACTTAAATGTACGTGAATTCTTGAAGCAAGTCTCTTAAAAATAGTCCACGCACATACAAGCCTGTGTTTAGACATCTCCTAAGATAATTGTATTGGTGTAAACAAAAGACATTTGCAATTCTTTCTTGTCAAAACTGGCATTCAATAATTGTATGCAACCTTTTTACCATGTCCGCGTGTAAACAGTTGCTTACAATTCTTGAAGGTCAATTATTGCTCTTGTATGTACAAGAAAATTGCATAGTGTAAATGAGTCTGAGCTTCCATATAATTCCTAATTCTATTCTACAATAAAACGACATCGTCCAGGTAAGACAACGACCGTATCCCTTGTTTGCAAAGAGCTGGGTTTCGACATGGTGGAGTTCAATGCTTCGGACACCCGCAGCAAGACCCTCATCAAGGAGCAGATCAGCGAACTACTCACCACCACTTCGCTCTCAGGATTCGCTAAGGGTGAGCTGGGAATGGAGCATGTAAAATCGAAAAAAGCAAGTGTGCTTATGACCACACGACTGAAGTGAAACTTCTTTAGCTCCCTCTGTATGTATATATATATATATATACATACAGAGATGTATATATATATATATGTGTGTGTATGTGTGACTGGTGACACTTTTCGTAACGCGTAAGTAGTAACGCATTCGCCAGTTTACCCCCCCAAGTCAAGTGCTCCTAAATTGTTCATTGTTTACCGACGGGTCACCGCTGACACTTTTCGTAACGCGTACGCGTATTCATTCACCAGTTTACCCCCAAGTCAAGCGTGCCTAAAGATGTTTCAATTCAATAGTACTTTTTGTAAACACCAGACAAATTTTTTAAGCAGCAGAAGCGTTCAATTTTGTAATAACACTAAATAATACATTCTATTGTAACAGTTTGAAATCTCAAAAATGTGCACTAAATCTTTATTTGATAAAATATCAAAATTTCATTAGTTTTTATTGTGATATTATTATAATTGTATGCAAAATCGATTCATTTTCATGATATAAGCAAGAGTATAAGTCGAGCCTCTTGTCTGTCTGTATATTTGTATTTATTTATGTAACTTTGCTAGAGATAATTAATACTTCAAAAAGTATTCTTTCATTTATGTATATGTATTTAAACAGGTGTAACTGGAAAACAAGCTGTGACAAAGAAACATGTTTTAGTCATGGACGAAGTTGACGGAATGGCTGGGAATGAGGATAGAGGTAGGTAGCACATAAGACTTTTATTTTTAACATTTTGACTTAAAGTAACTCTCACCCCACGCTTACACCAAGGTATAATACATTATATTAAAAAAATATATATAAAATGCCTTATGATATGCATAGATGTGACCAACAAGGACGGGGAAAGGGTAAAAAAAAACAAAATTAATGTAACGTACCTATTTGATGACCTCTCATCATCAAGCCCCCGAAACCGAAACGAACTTCTAAAGACGGTGAACCTTCTCAATTCGATCGTCTTTTCTTGTTTATAACAGGCGGTCTCCAAGAGTTGATAGGTCTGATAAAGGCCACGTCGGTACCTATAATCTGTATGTGCAACGACCGGAACAGCCAGAAGATGCGCTCGCTCGTAAACTACTGCTACGATCTGCGCTTCAGCAAACCCAGGGTCGACCAGATTAAGGTAAATACTTCTCTTTAAAGCCTGGGTTCCGAACCTGGGGGTAATTTTAAAAAATTACCCCTCAGGGGGTAAATCAGCCATACTTTGGGGGTAACAAAGAACCTAATTATTTGGTCAAATCTAAATAATAGTACTAAATAGAGCATGCGGTCCTTCTTGCTAGTGAGCCCGCGGGGTGCTGAGTGTGGGAAGCGGGGCGAGATTCTCTCCTGATGATGACATTAGTAGAGACGAAGATGTAGCGGCCAAATTGGAATTTCTTAGACTGATGATAACATTTTAAATTCGGGGTAAACTCTGTTTTCCTAATAGGTTACAGGGGTAGCAGAATTGGAAAGGTTAGGAAACACTGCTTTAAAGGAATCATCACCATCAGCCTTTTTAATGAAAAATATCTCGCATCGTTCCCTACCCTGACCCAATCTCCTACCCCGTGGAGCCCTGGGACCTTACTCACCAATATAAACTCAACACCACCAGAAAGTAGTGTTATGTTTCCTAAAATTCATTATTTACACTTTGTTTCAGTCCGCAATGATGTCGATATGCTTCAAAGAAGGAGTGAAGGTTCCTCCGGAACTACTCAACCAGCTGATAGTAGCTGCCAATCAGGATATACGCCAGACTATGCACCTGCTGGCCGTGTGGGCTGCACACCCATCCCAAACGTCGTCAGGCGCACAGAAGCAGCACACTGTGAAAGACGTCAGACTGGTAACTATTGGACTAGGATTTTTTGTGAAAGTTGCAAATAAAATTTTCAATGAATATGAAATTTATTTATGAATGAATATGAAAGTGAAAAGTGAAAAGAAATATGTTTATTACTCAATCACGCAAAAACTACTGAACAGATTTAGATGAAATTTTGTGCACTTCAAGTTTATGACCTGGATCGAGAAATAGTATCCTTTTTATCCCGGAAAAGTGTCAGGTTCCTGAGCGATATCCAAAAAACTAAAGTTAACGCGGACGAAGTCGCGGGCATCCGCTATTTCTTAATCTATGAAAAATAGCCAATGCCCTATTTAAAATATAAATGATAGAGATGTGCATTCCGGCATGATTCTCTAAACTTAAAGATAAAATAGATTCAAATAATTCATTTCATAATTCAGGGTCCCTGGGAGGTGGTCCGCAAGGTGTTCTCCGAGGAGGAACACAAGTCGATGAGCCTCAACGACCGCAGCGACCTGTTCTTCTACGACTACAGCCTGGCACCTCTCTTCGTACAAGAGAACTACTTGCAGGTCACGCCGCATTGCCCCAAGTGAGTGACATCATCATTATTATCAGCCTATTAATGCCCCCACTGCTGGGGCACAGGACTTCCCTATAGATGGAATAGGGGGATTGGGCCGTGACCCACCACGCGGGCCCATTGCCGATTGTTAGGTATGCCAGCGACTGCAGATGCAGCCGGAATTAACTTCTTAACGTGCCTTCCGAAGCACGGGGGAGTTCGAGTTAGTAAATTTTTCGCTCACCCATCCAATGACCGATCATAGCTAAAGTTGCTTAACTTTTCGCCGTCGAGCTCCTCCTGTGAGTGAGTGACATACATACAAACAATAATGTCTTAGGTTAAAACAAAAAACGAGCGAGCCTTACAGTAGACGCGTATGATGTGTAACATTTGAAACCTCATCTTATATTAGTAAAAAAAGAAGTAAAACCTAATACAAAAGGAATAAGCCATTTGAACATTATGCTTTAAAATCAAATTTAAAGCGCGCGCTTTCGCGACCTCCTGTTACACACTTCCGTCCCATTTCACGAAATCACTCCCACAAATTGCAGGAAAGCGAGAGGAAAGACGTCACACATCAAAAAGGGAAGATACGGTACGCTCATACTAGCATCAAATAAAATATGCTCCGACGCAACTATTTAAGCAACTCTCACACACGCACACGTCTGTAAATAAACATTCAATCGAACGAGCGAGACACAACTGTACTCTGAAACGACGAGTCTGTGTCCGAGTCCGGACGGCTAAGCTGTATTGTTGTCCTTTTCTTGATAAAATAAAATAGTACCAAGACGTGACTTTAGCGACATTTCAAATCAATATATCTCTGTAGTGTTTTGATTATGTGAATAAAGAAAAAATATGTGTTATATTTTTATTTTTTTAGGCATTTATTTGCTAGATGTTTAAATCTAAAGAAAATCTTACTAGAAAAATTGTGGCTTACCTACAATGCGAAGAGATGGCGCTGCCTTGCAGCCTAACAAATGCTTGTGTAAATTCGACACGGGCAAATAGGGCTGCGGTTGCGTAATGGTCAGTGCATCCGCCCGGATAGCGTAGGGTGCGGATTCAAGTCCCGTCTGCTGCCTGGACCTCGTGGAATTTTTGTAGTAAAATATTCTTTAGATTTAAAAAATAAGTGTCGGATATTTTTTGGTTAATCTACCTGATAGACTAAAAAAAAGGGTAGTCATCACCCCTATATCCCCATCGACTTTACGTATACACAAGGTTGTCTATTGAACAGAAAGGAAATATTGGATCGCGTGAGCCGAGCGGCGGACTGCATCAGCCTCGGCGACCTGGTGGATGCCAGGATCCGAACCAACCAGTCCTGGGGTCTACTACCCACTCAGGTAATTACCCATATCATCATCATTACCAGCCTATGAATATCCCTACTGCCTACGGGCCTGTATCCCAAGACTTTCCCTACGGATGGAATAGGGACTCACCCGCGTGGTGGGTCACGGCTCAGTGACCCACCACGCGGGCCCAGTGCGGATTGGTGGGTGTTAACGACTGTAGATGCAGCTGAAACTAACGGCTTATCGAGGAGCTCGAGGTAACAAATTTTTGGTCACACATCCAATGACGGACCATATGGTATTTAAAAGTCTTAGAAAACGATCTTACGTTAGTTACTAATGTTTATGGAGTCCATAAAAAGTGGATATTAATCATTCTGTTTTGTATTTCGGTAAAAGAAAACTAAATCCAAAATGCAATTTTCAACGACACTATGACGTCACACTACTATCATTAAAACGTTACAATGTAATGCCACTTGGACCAGAAGTTTACTAGCGCGTGACGTCATTTCTGTCTTCGCCAATACTAGGCGTTTTCGGTCACAGAAGTCAGAAGTATTTATTTGCAAAAAATGTCACGTAAACATAATAACAAAAATAACATTTCGCCTAATGTTTTTTTTTTACAAAGGTTAATTATTTGTTCTCTCGGAATAGGAATATCGCTTCTAATATTCATATTTAATACATGTTATTCTTTAGAATAAAATAACAATATAATGGTGTCGATTCTGATATTTAATCTCTCAATCTAAACTTAAATTTGACGACAGTGTATCCTTGTTGTTCTCAATACAGTATGATAAACAGAGACTGACGTTAAATTGAGTTTTAAGTTTAGAGAATCATGCCGGAATGTACACCATTTATATTTTAAAATAGGCCATTGGATTTTTCATACATTAAGCAATAGCGGCCACACGCGACTTTGTCCGCTTTAACTTTAGTTTTTTGGATATAACTCAGGAACCTGACATTATTATGGGATAAAAAGTATACTATTTCTCGATCCAGGTCGTAAACTATATGTGCACAAAATTTCATCTGAATTTGTTCAGAAGTTCTTGCGTGATTGAGTAATGAACATACAAACTTTCATATTTAAAATATTAGCCGCGCGGCATGTTATTACCTCGCACAGCTGCCGGCAGCTAGTACCTTCCTCTTCACGTTTGTTATATATGCAACTGTTGTATCTAATTAAAGTTTAGATTTAGAGACTCATGCCAGAATCGCCAACATCACCTATCTAAAGCATAGTTGTTTTAAACTAAGTCAAAATAACACACTGAGCTGTGCAGTAAAAATTTTACATACAAAACGTGTACCTCACAAGTTTGTTTGTCAGTGGTTTTGCTCAAGAAGTTTGCCGCTCCCTATAGTTGATCGTGGAGCTGGTTAACGCGTTTGGCTGCCATCGTTGCAGTTAAGCAACTTTCGCAGTGGTCGGTCATTGGATAGGTGACCAAAAATCTGTCTCGAGTTCCACCGTGCCTAGGAAGTCACGTTAAGCCGTTAGTACCGGCTGCATCTGCAGTCGTTAGCACCCGCCAATCCGGCCTGGGCTCGCTTGGTGGGTCATGGCCCAATCTCCCTATTCCATCCATAGGGAAGGCCTATGCCCCAGCAGTGGGTACATTTTTTTTTTGACATTTTGGGACCAGTATAATCTGGATATCTTCAAGGCCAGAGTGAACAGGCATCTTCTAGGCACGCGTGTACTATCCTAGGCCTCATCACCGCTTTCCTTCAGGCGAGATTGTGGTCAAACGTATTGCCTATTATACATAAATAAAAGGCTGATGATGATAGTTGATCGTTTCCTAGGCTATGTACTCGTCAGTGATGGTCGGTCAAGAGATGCGCGGGCACGTGGCGGGGCAGATCCAGTTCCCGGGCTGGCTGGGGAGGAACTCGCGCGCCACCAAGACGCGCCGCCTGTGCCAGCAGATCCACGCGCACACCAGGCTCAGGTTATAATATGTACTCGTCAGTGATAGTCGCTGAAGCGATGCGCGGGCACGTGGCGGGGCAGATCCAGTTCCCGGGCTGGCTGGGGATGAACTCTAGCGCTACCAAGACGCGCCGCCTGTGCCAGCAGATCCACGCGCACACCAGGCTCAGGTTATAATATGTACTCGTCAGTGATAGTCGCTGAAGCGATGCGCGGGCACGTGGCGGGGCAGATCCAGTTCCCGGGCTGGCTGGGGAAGAACTCGCGCGCCACCAAGACGCGCCGCCTGTGCCAGCAGATCCACGCGCACACCAGGCTCAGGTTATAATATGTAGTCGTCAGTGATAGTCGCTGAAGCGATGCGCGGGCATGTGGCGGGGCAGATCCAGTTCCCGGGCTGGCTGGGGAGGAACTCGCGCGCCACCAAGACGCGCCGCCTGTGCCAGCAGATCCACGCGCACACCAGGCTCAGGTTATAATATGTACTCGTCAGTGATAGTCGCTGAAGCGATGCGCGGGCATGTGGCGGGGCAGATCCAGTTCCCGGGCTGGCTGGGGAGGAACTCGCGCGCCACCAAGACGTGCCGCCTGTGCCAGCAGATCCACGCGCACACCAGGCTCAGGTTATAATATGTACTCGTCAGTGCATGGAGCACCCCCACTAGAGTCCGCATCACACAAATTTTGTTTTCAAAAATTCAAAATTCAATATCGTTTATTCAGTCTAGGCTGTTACAAGCACTTGTGAATGTCGAAAAGCTACGCCATCGGTTCGCAAAACTACGGCGGGAGACCTTGTACTGAGAAGAACCGGCAAGAAACTCAGCAAGGGCTGCTTTTTTCTCCCTGTTTTATTTCATACAGTGTCGTCCAATTGAAAGTTGACATCAAACTTGCAAACATGTGTTGAGGTCAACTTCCATCACATAATGTCAAATATGTAACAATCAATGAATTTACTAACAATAACTGCAAAGATAAGTCCCAAAATAGCAAGAAACAATTTTCAAAATAAAATGAACAAGTATATGAAAGGGAGTAAGTGCAAGGTTCTCTTCAAAACTCTTTCTATAACTGGGAGCCTTAGTTTTAATATAACTTTTGAAAAATTATCTACAAGTAAAATTACAACCAGGCCGTTTTATCATTCAAATATTGATTGACAGTATAATATCCTTTCTTAAGTAAACAATTCTTAATGTGTATTTTAAATTTATGAGGAGGCAAATCAAGGATATCAATAGGAATCTTATTATAGAAATGTATACCTTGACCCATAAATGATTTATGAACCTTCTGTAACCTGTAATTTGGTATCTTGAGTTTATTTTTATTCCTTGTATTAAAAGAATGTATGTCACTGTGTTTTAGATAATAGTTAATATTGCTTCGAACAAAAAGTATGCAATTATAAATGAATTGAGAAGCAACAGTCAAAATCCCGATTTCTTTAAATTTTTCTCTAAGAGATGTTCTAGAACTAAGTTGATAAATAGCCCTTATAGCTCTTTTTTGCAAGATAAATATAGTTTCAATATCGGCTGCTGATCCCCAGAGAATAATACCATAGGATACAATACTATGAAAGTAACTAAAGTATACAGTTCTAGCAGTAGCTACATCAGTAAGTTGTCTTATTTTACGTATGGCATAGGCTGCTGAACTAAGTTTACCAGCTAGCAGAGAAATATGAGGATACCATTGCAATTTCGAGTCTATGGTTATACCTAAGAATATCGTTGACTCAACTAAATCTAGGTTTTCATTGTTTAGTTTAATTCTAATGGTTTGGCTTCTAACATTAGGTAAAGTGAATTTAATGCATTTGGTTTTATTTGCATTTAATTTTAAGTTATTTACATTAAACCAGTGCAATACTTGTGAGAGAGCATTATTTACATCGTCAAAGTTATTCTTGTATCGGTCAACCTTAAATAATAAAGAAGTATCATCAGCAAACAATACGATCTCACACAATTTTTCCACAAAAAATGGCAAATCGTTTATGTACAATAAAAATAGAAACGGACCTAAAATCGATCCCTGGGGAACGCCCATTTTCACATAAGATCCAGATGACTTAACACCATTTACCTCTACAGTTTGAACTCTGGAACTGAGATACGATAGTAGCAAGTTTTGGGCTGCGCCTTTGATTCCATAGTGATTTAATTTTAACATCAGCGTCTGGTGCTCAACGCAGTCAAACGCCTTGGATAAGTCACAGAATACCCCAAGAACATTCTGCGACTTCTCCCAGGCTTCCATTATATGTCTTATAAGTGCAACACCCGCATCCGTTGTTGATCTACCCCTAGTAAAGCCAAATTGATTATTATGTAACAGTTTGTTCAAACTGACATGCGATAATAATTGATCTAAAATAATTTTTTCGAAAATTTTACTTAATACCGGTAATATTGATATAGGTCTGTAATTACCGGGATCATCTCTTATGCCGTTTTTGAAGAGAGGGATAACTTTACTATATTTCATAAGGTCTGGAAAATCACCTTGATCAATACACTTATTGAATATATCTGCAAGATAAGGAGCGATAACTGTTATTATACTTTTAGTAATTTTAATAGACATTCCAAACAAATCACACGTATTTTTCTTTTTAAGTGAGTTAAAGCATTTTATAATATCCATAAAATCAACATGTTTAAACGTAAACAGGTTATTACACCGAGGCACACACGTCTCTAGCAAACTCTTAGCACCCGCTGGCGTCGAATTCAAATTAGAAGTAGTGATTAATGGTATATTAACAAAATATTCATTAAAAGTATTGGCAATCTGTTCTTTTGTTTTAATTTGAATATTATCTACTTTAAGTGCGATCCCATCATCGAGGGTTCTTTCTTTACCAGTTTCTCTATTAATAACATTCCATGTCGTTTTAATTTTATTATTAGATTTTATGATTTTATTTTTTATGTAATTGGATTTGGCTGTTGCACATACACTTTTGAATGTTTTTGAGTACCTTTTAACATAATCAATGAAACCCTGAGAGTGATTGTACTTCCTTAAGTAGTACAAATCATAAAGTTTATTTCTGCTTTTATAAATACCAGACGTAGCCCAGTCACAGAAGTTCAACTTTTGAGTTAATTTCAAAGTTTTAAGCGGAAAAGCCTTATCGAATTCTTTCTTAACCAAAGTGAACATATTGCCGTAAAGAATATTAGGATCCTCATGTGTCCATGGCATTAGAAACATTTTATCATCAATATTGTTTTGAAAATTTTCTAAACGTTTATTTGTTACTGGTCTTAATTCAATGAATTTGGGCTTAGTAGTGTCATTTGTATTATATGTTATTTTTAAGCCGTAATGATCTGATGTGATACAATTAATAATTGATTTACTAACTGGATTATAATCAGTAAATATATTATCCAAACAAGTAGCTGAATGAGATGTTACTCTAGTAGGCTCAAAAAATTGATGTACCAAATTAAAACATTTGAATAGTGATGTTAGGCGAATTGACATTGAATTATTTTCAAGAATGTTAATATTGAAGTCACCAACTACAATCAAAAACTTATTTTTAGACTTTAACTTTTTTAGAACATTCTCCATCACTGATTCAAAAACACTAATGTTGCCTAGAGGGGGTCTGTATACACATACTATAATAAATTCACTGAATTCAACACAGGATAGCTCAATAATACGTTCTACTGAGAGGCCAACTATGTCCTTCCTATCCCTAGTTTTTATATTTTTATTTACAAAAATTAATGTGCCACCGTGTATAGCTGCAGTACGAACATATGCACTTATCATTTGAAAATTGTTTATGCTAAAAGACACCTCAGAAGACTTAAGCCAGTGTTCAGATAAACAGATAACATGAATATCCTGGCTCTTTGCAAATAGTTCTAATTCTAAATCTTTGCCAGCCAACCCTTGAATATTCTGATAAATAATATTAATTTTGTTGGATTTGGCTGTTGTCGTACCCCTCAGTTTAAATTTGAGTTGGTCACCCTATTTTCTAAATTAATAATTTTATTAGTGCTGACACTAAAACAATCCAGTTGCATAGACTTTGTTATACCATGTATAACTGAGTTTTGTATATTAAAAGCTAACAAAGTAGCTATCTGAGTCTTATATTTTTTTGCAAGATACATAGTATCTGTGGTCAACTTAAATTTACTAATATATTTATTTATATCAAAATATAAAAAATTGTCACTATGACTATTTAATAAATTATAAATTATTAAATTCAAATTAAAGATGCGCTTGTTTTGTTCCCTAGTTAAATTTTCTGCATATGGGAAAGCGCTTATTATTATTTTACACTTGCACCTAGACTGATAGTTAAGTAGCACCTCTATATTTCTATACATATCTCTTGCTCTTATTTTAGAGCTGTCACCACACATAATAACTATGTTTGTCAAACTGTCCGCATCATACTGATTCAGTTCACTTATAATGTCATTTATTGATTTACCTGGCATACATATATTAGTAATTCTTTCATTACAATAATTCCTTAACATTAATCCAAAGCCGCATCCTAACTTATCCGAGAACATAATTGTTTTACTTCTAGTTGTGTTCTCAGATAGCACTGGTTTGAAAGGAGAGGTACTATATGTAGTGCAGATTGACCTCACAGGGGAGTTGTTATATGTTTTGCAAGTTGACCCAGAACAGACAGATGAACCACCAAAATTTTTAACTGTTTGAGAATTATTATTATTATTAACAACCTCTATAATTTCAGATGATGTTGATTGCAAGGAAGATTGATTTAAAGAACTACTTAATTGATTTTTTACTAAAGACTCATAACGTTCTGCATTGTAGTTGCATAGTTCAACTAATTCTGAAGCTGATTTTATATGCTCACTTATTTGTTTTTGTGCATTTGAATATTTGTTAGATAATGTTTCTAGTGACTCATGTAAATATTGAATCTCTAAATGTTTGGAATCAAAATCGCCAAAGTCGGTGGGGTGCAGGGAGGTCAGCCCCGCTGTGATTGGACGCGTCAAGGTCAGATCATATACTCAGTGCAGCGAAGTGATGAGGGTAAGATCGACTTTAGAAAATATCGATATTTTCTATCGATAAACAATTTAGAATAGAGGCCTAGTACTTAGGTGCGCAAATGCGTAATCATACCCTCTCCACTTTCTTCCAGCGTTCTAATTACATGACGCGACTAGTTACTACATACTGAATTATATATAAGCAACATAAAAAAAACACGTCCAGGACAAGAAGTATTAATGCAACGATATTAACTACCCTAGATACAACAACACGAACAAAATCGTGGCCGAAACGTGTCCAAAAGGTACATTGGACGATCCACGGAGGTCCGTAAGATGATCGCGTGGTCAAAAACAATATAATGCCTTATTTAAACATTGAAAGTCACCTTTAATGCATACGGCATAAGGTCTTAATTAAAATGCATGCGTCAAGTTCGTAAAATTTTACGATTTATTGTTATATATGTGGAAGAATATAGACCTTATTTTTTTTGACTTTTCACGCGCAATTCTGAATGCGCTGTTAGCAATATAGCATGTACAGACCGCGAAGAAAACAGATGGCTAAGGGCGACGTATAACCGACCATGCATTTGAATATCACAAATATTTTAAATTAAATCAGTTTATAGTAAGTATTACAACAATAAAATTTGCTTTAAAGGCGTTAATTAAAAAACATTAATTAGATACCCGTCGAAAAAACGACACTTTACGTACTATTAGTATTTTTCTGCATTTTTTCACGGAACTCTTTGGCATCTTGACTTTTCAACGGTCCGCGTGTGACTGTGTACTAAGAAGTGCTTGAGTGGATTTTAAGCACTTCTTGATTGGGACACATTTTGAGCGCTCGTGGTGTATCTAGGGTATTTAATATCGTTAATTCTATGTCTTTATCTAGGTCATAAACTATGCGCACTTAATTTCATACAAATCCGTTTAACTGTTTTAGCGTGAAAGAGTAACAAATATGCATACAAATTTTCGCGTTTTTTCTATTTTATTAGGATATGTTTGAAGTCAAATAAAAACTGTTGGTTGTATACTTATGACATCTTGTATTGTATACGATGAAATAAATAGTTTTTATTTATTTTTTCCATTTCCATAGCTGACAAACTTATCGATAAACTTACGCGTTGAGACATGAGCTGCGTCTGAGTCACTAGCAATACACGTGCCGGTGTGAGAGCGAGATAGCATATATGATGTAGCCCATGCGAGAAAGGGATAGTGTAAAAAGACATCAACGCGTTCACCAAAAAATAAATACAATTAACAGCAATTTAATATAACAGTATTTTTGTCTTTTTGTAATGCATTTAAACTAACCAGTGAAAAGTAGTACCATTTTTTTGAAGACTGGAAGTTGTACTGGACTTTCCACACAATTTAATTGCACAGTACGGCATTTTTTAGTTTTTTAACACGAAAACGAGAGAAGCAGTTCGACCAACGCTCGGTTACCGAATGAAACGATGTATCGCGACGTCTGTAGGCGTGCCTCACGCATAGGTAAAATACTACTTAAGCTTGGCGTAAGCGCTTGCCCTAGTATGCGGACTCTAGTGGGGGTGCTCCGTGCGTCAGTGATAGTCGCTGAAGCGATGCGCGGGCACGTGGCGGGGCAGATCCAGTTCCCGGGCTGGCTGGGGAGGAACTCGCGCGCCACCAAGACGCGCCACCTGTGCCAGCAGATCCACGCGCAAATACCCTAGATAAGGGTTGCCAACCGTCCTGTTTTTCCAGGACATGTCCTAGTTTTTGTAGTGTCCTGGGACGTCCTGGATAGATTTTAAGAATCGTCCTGGTTTTTTAAATTTTAAAATCCGCGCGCATCTCAAATTTTTACGCTACATGTGCGGTGCGCATTGGACTTTTATCGAAATGTTGACTTTTTAAAAACAGTAATTTTTTAAGAGTGGCAGGACACTGCAGATTTCCCGCTCGAATTGGAGGGGTCGTTTAGGAAAGCAACCCCCACCTTATAGAAGATCACTAGAAAATAACACACTACCTTTTGGTGGAGTTGTGTTTCTGCTGCTGAGTACGGATCAAGGGCGATGAGGATGATTGGAGCGGCACATTTTCTGCAGGCATCATCAATCAGTCTTCGTGACTAGACTCCACTTACACTTAACTTCAGGTGGGATAGGGTAATTTAATGCGCCTCGTATAAAAAACCTCAGGTTCTAAATCACCAATACTCCTGGATTATAGCACGCATCTTCGCGACGCCATGGTCAACCCATTAATTAAGGAACGCGATTAAAAAAGTGTATATAAAAAGGTCTAATTTCGTTTTCTATAGTGAACCCGTTGATTAACCTTTAACCCATAAATTCATTCATTAATATATACTTATTACTTAAAAAAATCAATCAACGAACGAAAAAAAACCATATTTAAGAAAATTCTTTGATTATTATAAACAGTACACCTGGTTCCAAGTCTTCTATGTTCCAGGACTGCACGCACCGTTGCGACGCCATAATCAATCTTTTGATTAACCTTTAATCCATAAATTCAACTAATAATTAAATCAACGTAGAAAGAAACGAAAACATAGTTTATTATCATTATTTAAGCATTTAACTGCTACATGTTTATATCAAAAGAAATTTTTACTAGAAAAAATACAAGCACGATCTTTGACAGTTTCGTAAGCCCGACGATACGATTACAAATACGTATAAAAACTGATTTTGTTATTTATTTATAAACAGTACTTCCGGTTCTAAATCATCAATATTCCTGGACTACTGCACGCATCTTCGCGACGCCATAGTCAACCCATTGATCAAAGATCGCGGCGACGGCATCGCCAAGTCTCTGGAAGTGATGGAAGCCTACCACTTACTGAGGGAAGACTTGGACTCTCTCACTGAACTGTCTCTATGGCCCGGACAAAGGAACCCTATGCTGTTGATCGATTCCAAGGTATTTTTTTTTTTGATGTGATAAGTAACGTCTTATAAATCGATGAACACCGTCTGCACGCACGAAAGTGTGACGTTATGATAACGTGACATGAGTCACGAGGTAGTTGAACGTTAGTTAGTGAGGTGTGGTCGAGGTTCTTTTCGTAACGTATCGCCTACTCTAAGGTTCGATACCTTAGGTAGGGTTAAATGTTTGCATTGGAATGCGAATATTAAAACTCGAAATAATGTCTGTTTTTATATATTTTACAAAAATATACTCATGAATATATCATTATAATTATTTCTACTCTCATCTAGTATCCAATCACACAAGTCTCAATGTGTGATTGAATATAGTGTGAATGTAATGCGTGCCTATTGGTATTTGCTATTAGTTCATCTGATAGTAGCAGTATATCATTACTTATACACAACAGGAAAGGTAAAAGACCGCTGTCAACTTTAAAAACAGTAAATTAGTTATAGCCATGTAAATTGCCAGTATGAAATTATTATTTTTCATTCATTTCAATGTGAAAGGTGTAGAGTCTTGTTTATGGCACCTCGAGATACTAAACACATACACGCGCGCGCGCACACACACACACACACACACGCACGTAACCACGCATACACACACATCCACATATACACGAACACACACACGCTGGGAAAATATGTATCAATAACCATGTATTTTCCCAATAACTTTCTAATTTTAAAACACTAATTGCTTTACACGTCTGAATTACCATGTAAATGTGTCGTTTTTTTTGGAAGATACTGGCTCCTATTACACAGGTTAATCCTATATTTTTAGGAGTCAGGGTCGCTTCTGATTTGCATTCTAGTATTTATCCAATAAAAATTTATTATTAATGTATCATAAGGTGAAAGCCGCCATGACGCGTACGTACAACAAGTCCGCTACAGCGTTACCATATGCGCCCGGAAACATTAAGAAAGGTCGGGCTAAAGAAGACAACGAACTCGGCGAGTTCAACGAAATCGACGACCTTGACGAGGATCAAGCAGACGAGGACGCAGACGACAGCGACCCGGAGAACGATGCGCTTATCAAGGTATTTTTTTTAAGTGAAACTTCTTTTAGGACAGTGTGTAAATGAAGAAATCCTATGGAAAAGATGAAACGGAAATACGTAACAAGCGTCACACGACTATATATACTCGAGTTTATAATTATGATTTTATATAAATTAATAAAAAAATAACTGATATAAAAGATAGTGAATTAATATGTCAAACCCCTAGTAATGTAAATGAATGTGTTGGGAAATCCATTTAGTGAGTCATTGCTTGGGAATTGAGAGGTAAAGTGTTTGTTTACCTTCGCTTTAAATTCGTTTGAAACAGACTATAGTATTTCTGTGCCCCGCCTCCAGACGTCGACCAACGGATACATCGTTTCACCTAATTGGTCTTCCGAAAATGACGTCACACACTGACGTGTCCAATCAAAACGCGGCTTTACCCTCCCCGCTTGTAGCCAACTTTGGTGATTTCGATTTCAAATAAAAATTAAGAAACGCGGCAACTAGTAGTTTGACCCGTCTTTCACTTTATTTATGTTTATGTCTCGTACAGTTGTTATGATTTTAGCAAAATAGATGCAAACAAAACTTTGTTTCCATTGAAGTTGAAATTTAATATAAGTATTAATTGCAGAAGAAGAAAACCGAAAAGCCAAGTTCCAGTAAGGAGAAGTCCAATTCTAAAGAGAAACCGAGTACGAGCAAAGAAAAGGCTGGTACCAGTAAAGAAAAGAAGAAGAAAAAGTGATATTCACAACTTTTAATGTGTCAAACCGAAACCAGCGATTAAGTTAGTGATATTTTAGGCTGTATTATTAAAGTATTTTTTTGCAACCAGTAATTTTATTCAAGTCTATGAAAACGATAGTATCGCGAATCATCTGAATACGAACTGTGCTTAAAAGTGGTTCCACGCAAACTGCGATCAAGTGGGCGGGGCAAAAAAAATGCTATCAACAACACGCTGATCATAGGATTGATCGGGATTTTCGTTTAACATTACCCCTCATCTTGACAAAGTATTTTGTTTTGTACGTCGCGTTAGTATTAAGTTGTTAGTAGTTTTGATCCATATTTTAGCAAACCTTGTTAGAGAGTAATGCTTCCATATTATTTCTTCATATATTCGTTGACCCTAGCTCAAATAACCACGTAATTACATTCTGCATCACGTCAGTCGCAATCATTAAATCTGATCATTTATTTATTAACTTAGACTTTAGAACACATACCAACAAATATAAAAATGGTACAAAAGACGACAACTTCCATACTAATATAATGAATGCGAAAATGTCTTTGTCTGTTACCTCTTCACGCTAAAACTACTGAACCGAATTAGATAAAATTTTGTATAGATATAATAATAATAATCTTTGATTCCCGGAAAAGGACAAGACTCAATTCGTACTTAGCGCAGAGATGCGAATTTCAGAAACGTAATAAAGCAAATTCACCATTATCTCTGCAACGCAATAAACAACCCCTTCTGAGATAAAAAGAAGACGAGCAAATATCGCTGATACGACACTCGGAAGGAATATGTGGATTACGTTGTGGAGATAAGGGTGATTTTGCTATGTTACTTTTCTTAAAATCCGGAAAAAACACGTTTTCCACGCAGGCGAAGTCATTGGTGCAACCACTAGTAATAAATGAAACAAAATAATATCAACAGTGACCAGAATAATTAAACATAATAAACTAGAAAAGTAATGAAGCACTTGTTTTTCTAAACTTCAATAAATAAGGTCATAGAGGTGCTTCAAGCCACAACAATCGCCTCAGTAAAATTACAATGAGGAGCTCGATGGAGGTCTACAATCGTGGAAATGAAGCAACTTTCTCAATGGTCGCGGCTGTACACGCAGTCGTTAGAAACCAACAATCCAGCCCGTATGGTTTTGTCATAATTCATGGGGAAGGCCTGTGCCCCAGCAGGGACTAAAAAAAACGGTCAATTCCGTTAGTAAAGATAGCGGCAAACTTCTTGAGAAAAACCACAGACAAATAATTTTGCGTTGTAGACATTTTTGTATGTAAAATTGCTATGGTTGGTGCTCTAGAAGTTTGCCAGGGTTATGATTTAGTACACGCGCATACAAAGACCAATTATCTGATAATCTCAGATTACAGTACCTATATCGAATTCGAATAGTTTCCGAGTCTAAATTGCCATTGTCTTTGTATGTGTGGTCAAAAGGTTCTGTAAGCTGAGCTGATAATTTAATAAGTTTTTGAAGTGAAATCTTCTTTACCGGCGTTGTACACTTTTTTGTAATGGGTAAAAAATATTAAACTGGCGTCAGGGCACGTGGCCTGATTGGAAAATCGTAAGACGAAAACAATAAAATTGGAAAGGTTGTTGACTTTCAATATATTGAACAAAACCTAGTAATATTTTATTTTATCGTATTATAATAATAAGTTTCTAACTAGGACGTCCAGGTGGCAGTTCTATTGCAAAGAAAATGCATTTTTTTTACAATTGATGTTAGGCTAGGTGCGCTTAAATGTGATTCATTTATTTAACAGTAGATGTCGCTAGGTGCGCTTAAAATGCTTAAATGTGATTCATGTTAGTTGATTTTTCTGAGAGATAAACTTTTTAATGTAATCTAAAATTCTAAATTGTCATGTTTGTGTACGATAGCGCAATAAATAAATATTGTATTCTACCAAATAAATGATAGTACTTTTATACTGATAATTAAAGCAATTCATGCAAAATTATTCCCTAACCATTCCAAAATATCAAAAAAGCACAATGTTAATATTCAAGTTTTCACTTCTGCCGGCACTCCCGGACTGCAACCCGTCTTTTTTTTTTAAGAAAGGTGGTTGTACTAATTCTATCTCAAAGATAATAATGTAAATAAAAGTATGATACAAAAAACTCGCAACATTAACTCTTGATCGCCCTTTAACTTCCTTTTTCTTATCACTAACTTTCAGAAACACTTCAGGTATAGGTTTGTAAAGTCATTGAAAGCTCTCTGTTCTGCTCACCCTGGATATGTAACCTAAATAGATCGATTTCACTTCATGAAACCAGAAGATTGCTGAAGAAATTTAATTTTAAAAAATAATTTTTAGTCTATACTCTTTAAACACTGAAAACGCAGTTCGCCACATCCGCCATGATTGTGACGTCTCTTTGGTAGTAAACAACTAATTGTCATTCATACATAACCTGAAAACTTGTATAATTAAAACTGATATTATATGGAGACTTAAAATATTATTCAATGAGTACTTACATCAAAGTGATCTTCGCAAAAATATTTTTTTTTATGAGCCGATAAAGTTGCAGGATCCCTTTAAGCAAGTTCTAACCAGGTATTGCGTAGGTTAAAACATTTTTCCAAACACTATACCCTGTCTGCGCGTCGCGCTTCGCGCTCTTGCATTGCGCAGTCGGGCAAAAAAGGGTCAACTAGCCTATTTTATTTTACAACACAACACAACCATTTGAATTTTTAATATTATTGACTATGGCTAGTAGCCATAAAAAATGAAATTAATACTAAAGTGGTCGTAAAAAAATTATATTCAATCACGGGGCCCGCCTGCCTAACTCTCCTACGCTTACGTTTCCCGCCTTTTTCACACAGATACCATAGAGATCTGATTGGTAGATAGCATACATGTGTTTCGTTTCAAATTATTATTCGTAAATTTATACCGGCACTTCACTTGGCGTTCGTGTTAGCTATTTTTATAAAATTGACAACAGTCTGTTCTTATCATGCTTTATAAGGAACGAAAAGGACGGACTGACGTCAAATTTGCAAATAAGCATTAGAAAAACCGGACTGCCAAGTAAGGTTTGGCATTACTTGCGGTAACATTTTACGCGTTCATCTATTTTAAAAATCCGGTGTATAATTCACAATGCTATTCATGTTTGTTGTTTGTCACTTTTACATAAGGTGGTGCCCATATCATACTTCATAGGGAGTAATAAAGAGAGAATATTGGTGTCAATTCTGGCATCATTCTCTAAACTTAAAACTAAATTTAATATCAGTCTGTCCTTTTATTTTATATAGAGAATGACAAGGATACACTGGTGCCAATTCTGACGTGATTCTCTAAACTCAAAACTAAATTTAACATCAGTCTCTCCTTTACATTCTGTATAGAGAATGACAAGGATATACTACTGTCAAATTTAAGTTTAGGTTTAGAGAATCATGCTAGAATCGACACCAATGTTGTCAAATTTAAGTTTAGCTTTAGAGAATCATGCCAGAATCGACACCATTGTCAAGCTTACAAATAATCTGAACTAATAATAATGTTACCATGTGAAGTGCCGGCATAAAAGATTTTCATCGATTGTCATTTTCAATCAAATAGGGCTTTTTTGGCGGGATTTCATCGAGTGCGGTTGGCGTCTTATTTAAATTATTCTTAAATTCGTTCATAGTGGATATTGTGAAATAAAATTGGTGTGGTTTTGTGTAACAACTGTCTGCGTAACTGAAGAATTAGCGGAATCATTAAAATATACGCTATTCCGGTCAAGTGGACGTGAGAATTTTATTGTAGTGTTGACTACCTCACAGAAGCTTATCGAAAAAGCCAACTCGATACATTTCGTGCCAAACACTCCAAGAAACATTAGAATGCGTCACACCGACATTCTAATGTAAAAATAAAAAGAAGATAAATTTAGTTAAAGACTAGGCTGTATGGGCATTGTTCCCTTTGCCTTCCCTAAAACGGGAGAACTTCAACAAAAAAAAAAAAAATCAATCAGATGAATTTCTGAAATTCCAAATACAATCCAATTAGAAAGTTTCTGTTAATGGTTTCTTCGATAAATAGTTAAAAAACCATATCATCATACAGAAATTAAAGTTCTGTTTGATTTCTTAATAAGTTGTAACCAAACTTTGAACAAATTGGTACCTATACTTAAACACCGGCTTTTAGCTTGCTTGCTTAAATTGAAAACACAAGTAAGTTAAAAGCAAATATTTTTTTACTATACCCTGACCTTAAGCGCCCATCCGTGATGTGCACTGTAGTATTTATGCCTGTGCTTAATTATTTTGAAAGTAATATTACAATTTATTTGAACATTCCATCTTTTACAGAACTTGACCTAAACATGTCTTCAGGAGAAACACAATCGGTAAATGACTATCAACAGAGAAAATGGCAGCATATACGAAAACTGTTGGAAAGATCAGGTCCATTTTGTCATCCGGATTTTGAGCCTTCACCTGAAATATTAGATTTTATCATGAGCTGCTGCAAAGTGCTAATTGTAGGTGCGGGCGGTTTAGGTTGCGAGCTTCTAAAAGATCTCGCCTTGATGGGATTCAGAACAATTCATATTGTAGATATGGACACAATTGAATTGTCTAACTTGAACAGACAGTTCCTATTCAGAAAGACTGATATTGGCTTATCAAAATCAAAATGTGCTGTGGAGTTTGTTAATAAAAGGTGAATTATAATAATGTGGTTGTATTTTAATTTTCAGCATTAAACTGCTAAAGTCATAAATCTAAAATGTTACTACGCAAAAATTATTTACAATAATGTTTCAAAAATCTTTTTGAAACATTAAATTAAATTTTTATGTTCTGATCATCCAAAATGGTTATTATAGAATATAATGAAAAGTACATTCTTACAGAATTCCTGGTTGTAAAGCTGTAGCACACCACTGTGCTATACAAGATTTGGATGAAGGATTCTACCGTCAATTCCACATTGTGGTCTGTGGTTTGGATTCCATAGTTGCCCGCCGATGGCTTAATGGAATGCTAATGTCCTTACTGCAATACAATGATGACAGTGAGTTTCAGTCCTGACTTTGTTGTAATATAAGAAGGAAAAAAGATGATTTGTTATTTATATATTTGTGTATTTCTGTAGGAAGTTTGGATCAAAGCAGTGTAATACCACTAGTGGATGGAGGTACTGAAGGATTCAAAGGAAACGCAAGATTGATTCTGCCAGGCATGAGTGCTTGCATTGAGTGCACCTTAGATTTATATCCGCCACAGAAGACTTTCCCTTTGTGCACTATTGCCAATACTCCAAGGTAAATAAAACATAAAAATGAATGTTATGTCATACTAAACATTACGAGTATCACTGTATAATAAATATTTTCAGATTACCAGAGCACTGTGTAGAGTATGTGAAGGTGATTCAGTGGGCTAAAGAGAATCCTTGGGGTGCCACTACTCAGTTGGATGGTGATGATCCTCAGCATGTTGCTTGGGTCTTGGAAAAGGCTCAAGAGAGAGCCATCAAACATGGAATAACAAATGTAACTTACAGACTCACCCAAGGAGTTTTGAAAAACATTATCCCTGCAGTTGCAAGCACTAATGCTGCAATTGCAGCTGCATGTGCTACAGAGGTATAAGATTATTCTATAGGATTTGGAATTAAAAACTTTTAGAATTTTTTCTTTATATCTTAATTTTTATAGGTGTTTAAGTTGGCTACTTCATGTTGCACAAACATGAATAATTACATGGTGCTAAATATGGCAGATGGGGTGTATTCTTACACATTTAATGCAGAACGACGCCCAGACTGTGTAGCATGTAGTAACACAACTAGAGTACTGGAGCTCGAGTCTAATGCTACATTGCAAACAATATATGACAAACTTTGTGAAGACCAGGCCTATTTGATGAAGAGTCCAGGTACATATGTTTTCTTTATTATCAGTTTCGCTTTTGTAAAATGTTGAACTTTTAAACATGGAATTTAGCTTCTCAATGGTGTCAATACTGGCATGATTCTCTAAACCTAAACTTAAAAACTATTGTTATTATTTCAGGTATTACTACTGTAATTAATGGTCGAAACAAAACTCTCTACATGGCATCAGTAAAGAGTATTGAAGAAAGAACAAGAGATAACCTAAAGAAAAAAATTACAGAACTGGGTCTATTTAATGGAGCTGAGATCTTGGTTGCTGATGTAACAACACCTAATACAATCACCATAAAATTAAAATTTGATGAAAATATTGATGTAGATATGACTCGATAAAGCCACTTGTATATTTAATAATTTCAAAGTAAAATGTATTTTGATGAAAATTTTAGCAATTTTCTTTTTAACTGCTTTTGGAGAAATCATTTTAAATGTTAGGTATAATGGCCAGTTTCAAGCATACAATTATTTAAAGAAAATATTTACTGCTAGTTAAGTATAAAAAGACTAGCAATGTTATTATTTGCAGTTTTTGAATTTTTGGTCCAGCTGATGAAAAATTATTCAGTCTCTTTGGTGTTACAGTCCAGATTTCCAGTGACTAATATAATTTTATAAACACAAACCATCATAGAATAAAAGTACTCCTAACGGAGAGAACAATAGTTCAAAGGGAAGGAGAAAAAGACGAAACGATAAAACAAAGCAGACATCAATCACACTTTATTACATAATTCAATCTATATGTTCACTAACAAGCTTGGCTATTTCAGTTCAATCTTTTCGGATCAATTTCGCTCTTGGGTCATCTGGTCGCATAATAACATAGGTCATCTTGTATCTTCTATTGTCTCCATCGTTTTTCGAGTAATTGTATAGCCCAATGACTGCAAGACCTACACCAACTAAAGCGATACCAGTCGAACAAATAATTTCTGGTATTTCACTATAACCCTGCTTCAGTAGCTGGGCTAGTGTACGTCTAGGGCCAATAGCAGCCATTTATTAAGCTTCAGAAATCACTTTCCCTTATGAATTAAAATATCTAGAGGTAACCTCCTTGTGCTAAATATTTTCTTTTTTCAGTGACAGGAGGACATTTAGCGTTCTTCCTTTTAAGGGAAGGCAAAGGGAAGAATGCATATACAGCCTACTCTTCAGTATTCTTTGTTTTTTGAAATGAAACTTCTTTAGGCACGCCTAACTTGGGGGTAAACTAGCGAATGTGTTACGATTTCATGTTATGATTAGTGCCATCGGTAACTCATAGGTAAACATAAACGTAAAACAAGATAAATATCTACGTAAATTTTGTCACCTCGATCAGCGACGCAGTGGCGTTGTTGTATAAGTTGTACCATTCAAGCCAATGATCTGAAGTTCAAATTTCGGATCTAAATTTTCATTTTTAATCTTCTTCTATCAACAAATCTTAATTTAAATTTAACATCAGTGTCTCCTTTTCATTCTGTATAAAGAATGACAAGGATACACTGTTGTCAAATTAAAATTTAGGTGTAGAGAATCATGCCAGAATCGACACCAATGTAACTTTAGAGTTAATAATGTAAGCGAAAGTTCAAACACGAGGGACCAATAAGGACTGGCTCCAGCTGCTGGCCGCCTCTACCCTTGAAACCATCGATGGTAAGCGGCTAACCACAGCCTATAAACGCTTGCGATACAAAAAATATCATTCGTTTCGTTGCCGACACTAACACAATTCTCTACCATGTGGAGTCCTGGCCTTACTCACCGACAGAAGCTCAAAGTAATTTTATTTTACTGGTAGTTTTCTAATTACAGAGCATAATGCGACTCAGTGGCGCACAATGCCGAATTATGCTAATGGTTAATTGGAACGTGAATTAGTTTTCAAATGCACCAGCTGAGTCAGGGATGTCGAAAGTTGAAAAAAATATCGATATTTTAAAAAATATCAATATCGGCTTCGATATATCGGACCACTTTTCCCAAAAATATCGTAGAGTAGCTCACGAAATATGACACGCGGAATAATAATGGAACGAAAATTATCTCCCTAAAAATAGACCCTATTTTCGAATGATGACATAGACAATAGTAAATACAGTACAGATCATAGATATGTTGAATATCATTAATCTGAGATCCAGTTACGATTTTTCCAGATTCGAATTTAGTTAGATCGTGATATGCCGCTAATAATTAAAAAAAAATCATTTTTGATACGAATTTCGATATTGGTTATTTTGTATCGATGTATCGATATATCGAATCAAAATATATCGGCAAAAAATATCGATATATCGAACACAAAATATCGATATATCGATACATCGATATATTTTCAACAAGCCTAAGCAGAGTGCGCTAAGTTCAGTGTTGAACATAGAGGTGTTGAATATAGTAATTATGAACAAATAAGATTGTTAGTTTTCCAATTATAGAGCATAATGCGACTCAGTGGGTGGTGCACAATGCCGAATTATGCTGATGCTTAATTGGAACGTGAATTAGTTTTCAAATGCACCAGCAGAGTAGGGATGTCGAAAGTTGAAAAAAATATCGATATATTGATATTTAAAAAAATATCAACATCGGCTTCCATATATCGCGAAAAAAAACATCGATATATCGGACCAATTTTCCCAAAAACATATTTAAGTCAGCCTAGTACAGTAATAATAACAATACAAATTATAATTAAAGAAAGGAATATCAAAGTACTAAATTGCCGCTACACTACATGACAGTACAGTATCTCACGAAAGATGACACGCGGAATAATAAACAAGATTAGACAGTCACACACTTCCACAGAATACAATGGAATTCAATACAACCAATTCACCAGCAAAACAGATTTACAAATCATAGACGCTCCTAAATACAGTTCAGATCATAGATATCTTTGTTGAATATCATTAATTTGAGATCCAGTTACGATTTTTCCAGATACGAATTTAGTTATATCGTGGTATGCCGCTAATAATTAAAAAAATATCGTTTTTGATACGAATTTCGATATTGGTTATTTTGTATCGATGTATCGATATATCGAATCAAAATACATCGGCTAAAATATCGATATATCGAACAAAAAATATCTATATATCGATACATCGATATATTTTCAACAAGCCTACAGCAGAGTGCGCTAAGTTCAGTGTTGAAAACAAAAATATTCATAGAGTTAGCAATAACCTCATTAATGTGTAAATAAAGTGGTATACGCAAGGTATACGATATACCATAATACATAAATAAAACATTTCCATCAATGCCAACTTAATGTAAAAACACGTTAATTTTCTGTCACTGAGTTGGTATCGATTGCACGCATCACACGAAAACATTACTTTTGAGAGTGCTCGATTGTGCGAAACGTTGCTGTAGTTGAAAGTTGAAACGTTAAGCATTATGCCGCATAATGCGCTCTAGTGCTGTAATTGCAAAACTACCACTGTAGCCTTCTGTAAGGTAGAGGTTACTTCCCCAGACGATTGGTAATCCGCTGTGCCCTACCTCTCATAACCCAGCCAGGCACCTGATGACCTGAGGTACTAGTGATGGGCTGACAGTAACAGCGTAAGGACAAAGAAATAAAAATAATAAGAATGAGAGAAAATTAGAATAAAGCCTCCTTAACCTGATTTGTATAAATCAACGAATGAATGTGTCAGTCATTGTCAGTTTTGATTTAAATATAAATACCTACCAACAAAATGGTAGAAATCAAAACTTGCATTTCTTTAAACTAACTACCTAGTGAAGTCTTCGCTTACAATGACACCCGAACCGAAAGTAATTGGTCATAACATAATATTTCCTAATACTGTTATTGGGCTTTTTAAGAAAGCTTGCTGGCACATTCCCGAAATTGTTGCTTCCACTGCAATGGCTTTTATGGGAATAGGTATGGCGGCATATGGATTGTATAATTACAAGAAAACTGATGGTGATAATAAGGAATATAAATCAGTGTACACAGTTGTACGCTCCACCGATCCACGAGCGTGTCAGTTAAAAAATCCTGTATATACACAATTTTAACACGTACGAGGTTCAGTGACGGTGCAATAAATAAAATTGTTGGCTTATAAACAGTCTTGTTTTATTTTAGTTCTTATTTAATTCACACTGCACTTAATAGCCCGTTTTTTATATAAGGTAGGTCCGCACTGGCTCGAACAAATGATTCCACCCACTCAACCCAATGACGTATAATAACCCGGTTCCACGTTCTCCTATTAGTGGGACATATTATTATATGATAAATTTTCATGTTCCTATAAGTCAAGTTCAAATTATGATGTAAAAAAAGAAAATACGAAAATTACGGTAACAGTAGTATTATAGCGAGCGGTTAGCGCATCCGCCCGGTCAGCGGAAGAACGTGCATTGCCTGCGGCAGAAATCCGAAGAAGAAGCTAGCGGAAGATATAAATTTCAAAGGATCAGAACGGAGTCTACGACGAATAATTAAGGGTTGCGGTGGAAAAATACTGAAAACAACCGAAAAGTACTGATTGAAACTTCAAAAATACGTTTGCAACGTAATAAATACTTACGCAAAATAAAACCATATCGCTAAGAGTGAAGGCCTATCGTATATACCGATGAACCATACGTAGATTTATCGCACTCTTCTTCAAAAGCCTGGACCGATGGTATTACGAAAGGTCTCAAAAAACCCATCTCCAAAGGACAGCGGGTGGTCATTGTCCACGCTGGATCAAAGGCTGGGTTCATACCGAACGCTTTATTATAGCAACTGCAAGCACTCTCTGAAAATATTAGCACAAGCAGTTACTGGATGCATAAATCTCCTCCTTGCCTCATAGTCAGTTAGATAAAGGAAATACATTTCACTCACATCTCTCACACATAAGTCAAACTATTTACACCTGTTTCATGTCCATTATGATTTGATCAATAAAGATAACTATGCCTCTGTAAACCTAAAACATATTTTGGAATCTGAATTCAATGGGTTCCATTATGTATTTTGTGATGCATCAAAGTACAATTCGTCAGAATGTATAGGAATTGGTGTCTTTCTTTCACAATTCCAAATAGTGCAAAAAATAAAACTTCCTCCGGAGTATTCTGTATACACAGGAGTGTTTTGGCCTATGTTCGACTCATGAAACTTCCGAAAACTCTAATATTTTGCGACTCCAAAAGTACCCTTTAGGCTTTGGAGAAATTCCCTTTCAAATTTAAACTACATTCCCCTGTACTTTTTACTACTCGTGAGTTAATTTATGAGTGCAAGACTACATGGTTTGTTATTCCTTTCGTTTCATGGATACCTAGTCATTGTGGGATCGATGGTAATACTAAGGCTGATCAACTAGCTAAAGAAGCAATAACATGCGGATATATTGTGCCATATGAAAATTATAGTCAAGATTTGCTGTCGCTTCCAAAATTGTATCTTAAAAATGCATGGCAAACCTTGTGGGACACAAGCCAACATAGTGGAGGTAGATTGTATGCACAGATTCAAAAAGTCATATCTTTAATACCATGTTTTTGGAAAATCAAGCTGGGCAAAATGGAAACTTCATGACAATCCGATTAAGATTAGGGGTTATATATGTACATGTTTATCTACAAGATTAGGTTTCCATCTTGCGAAGCTTGGTATACTTAATAGTCCTATTTGCGAGTGTGAGTTGGATGAGAGGAATTTAAACCACATCTTCTTCTCCTGTCCTCGTTTCTATAAAACCCTCTTTTCAATAGCCTGATCTCGCTACATATCCCACAAATGTATCCCTACCCTACTTCTAGTATTAAATGACACAGCTGTTTAAAAGTGTACTGTTTCCTTTCTTCTTTTAAATAATATGAAACTATAAAGTTAGAAACGATATTTAGATTAATTTATTTGTAAATTTTGTATAATATGTACATTCCCTGTAATTCACATTCTTTCTAACTCCCTGGTCTTTTTCCTAGTATTTTGTATACTTTTGCTTTAAAATCATTCTGTTTCCCTAGTACATATTTGTTTTCCACTGTGGCTGTAGCCACAGAAAAAAGAAAACAAAAAGGTTTTTGGCGCGATTTTATCGAGTGCGGTTGGCGTCTTATTTTAATTATTCTAAAATAAATTCGTTTATAGTGGATATTGGTGTCAATTCTGGCGTGCATCTCTAAACTTAAAACTAAATTAAAGGTCAGTCTCACCTTTTCATTCTGTATAGAGAAGGACAAGGATGCACTGTTGTCAAATTTAAGTTTAGGTTTAGAGAATCATGCCAGAATCGACATCATTGTGAAATAAAATTGGTGTGATTTTGAGTTACAACCATCTGCGCAACTGAAGAATTAGTGGAATCTTTAAAATATACGCTATTTCGTTCAAGTGGACGTGAGACCTTTACTGTAGTGTTGGCTACCTCACAGAAGCTTGTCGAAAAAGCCAATTCGATACATTTTGTGCCAAACATTATAAAAAGCATTAGAATGCGTCACACCGACATTGTAATGTAAAAAAAAGGAAGATTGAGACTAGGCTGTATGGGCATTGTTTCCTTTGCCATCCCTAAAAGGAGAATCTTAAAAAAAAGCATAAATAGCCAACACCATAGCCGGCATTTTAAATGTGCAAAAGCCAGGTTAAGTTAGTCGACTTTGAGCTTTATTCTATACAGCATACTATTCATAATCTATTGAGAAATTTTTAAAGTTTATGGTAATTTGTAAGTAACTTGTGTGGTGATCCTGTGCTTAATATAAATACTACTCTTTGCCTGTACCTATCAAAATGATGAAAGAAATGACGTTACTGACATTGACTTGACGGTGAAAGGTCAACGGTTTTGTAAAATAAATGCAAAATAGCAATACAAACGTTGTTTTTTTGTAAATTACTTTAGTAGGTTACATTCAATTTAAGCATCGTACTGGGTTTATTCGTGATCGCGTATAGCGCCGTCGTACTTCGCTCACACCGGACGTTTCTCCAATTGTAAGAAATGGCTTCGCGCTTTCAAGTCGTAGAACTCGGCCCGCCGATCGAAGTATTCCAGTTAAATAAACTGTGTGTCGAAGATTCTTATCAGAACAAAGTAAACTTAGGTGTTGGAGGTAAGATTCAGTTAATTTATTTCCACGTTCGAATCCTGTTATGTAACTTATTTATTGTCAACGGCAACCCCTTTCAAAGGCATATCGTTTTATTATTATGAGCTTTTCCACATCAGATGACTTGGTTCCTTTTATACTTTTATTAACATTAAAATCTGAAACTTAAACGTCAACTCAGTCTCACTTACAAGTTACTTTATACTATTCAAACCAAGTTATTTTAAACTATTCAAAATAAGGGTTAGCATGATGAAATCATTAATTTCAAATGAACTTTTTAATAAATATCAATGTTTTAATGAAATGAGTTTCATTTCACATTCTTTCAAAGAAGTCCACATAAAAACATCCTCTTTCACAAAAATCAACAATAAAATAATATTAAAATTTCAAGTTCTTTTTCATTTGAAAATACTGTGTCATTGTTAAAATGCTTAAATAAAAAGTCTAGTTTTCCACCCCTTTCATTCCTTCACGCGCATTTTAGAATTTTCCACAAAAAACATTTGTTCCCAAAGTGTTCCCCAAAGATTTCAATACCACAAGTTGTTATATATATAATATCCCCCAAGATGAGAAAAACATCCCCAATCCGAAGACCTTGGGCTTTGCAACCAATCTTAATAAACTAAAATTTAGCAATTTAATGCCTAATTAAAAAGAAAAATGAATTAATAAAACCTCTTTCACTATTTCTAACTTGCAGCTTACAGAGATGAACATGGTAAACCATGGGTACTGCCTATAGTTCGCAAGATGGAGAAACAAATGGCAGATGATCCAACCCTCCTACATGAATATCTGCCTGTGCTTGGTAAGTGAAAAATATAATTAATGCATTATATAAAACACATATCTACTTATATGTTAAGTTGCTTCATGAAGTATTTAATACCAGATTAAAAAGCAAACCTAAATTTAATTTTCTTTTCTGTGTGCTCAACTTCATATAAAAAATGTTGTTCTCTATAAAAAGTTTGAAAACTTACAAATAGATGATAATTTATTTCACCATCTAATACAGATATTTTGGAAAGACTGTTTTGGATCACTTAAGAATGTTTATAAATGGGTTACTTATTATGTAACTTATAACCGTACCACAGCAGCTGCACCAGCTAAGTATTGCGTCTTCATCTCACACTCAATATACATCATGTGGGGGGAGTTATTTGCTGAGTATTATTTATAGGTACAAATAAAAAATACCAATAGTAAAACAATTTCATTTACACAGTCAATTTTGTGTCACCGTAAGCAGTTTAACATGCTAGTAATTGTGTAACAAACAATGTGTTGATGGATGTTAGCAATCAGTGGCACACTTAGAACACTCAGTAACATTCATTGTTGTAGGTAGTTGTTGAAACTTACTTCATTTTAATATGCCAACTTACAATACTTTTATTTAAATGACATGTTTAGGATTAAGAGAGGCGTTTGTTTAAATAATTTAAAGAGTGCCAATGATTTTGTGGATTCACCTAAATTCATTGATATTGATATTATAGATATTGGAACACCCAAAAAATAAATATTTGAGAGAGTCACTTATAACGTATTTTATATTTTATTTATTTTAGCTGATATTACTATCTAAATCTTATTCAATACAACTAATGTAATATTTTTACTATTGCTGCAAATAAGTAAAAGCCCAGAGCCATAAAATGTATAAAAATGAAGTGAACAGAAAATTATAACTGTAAGATCTTTTTCGCTGTAACTTGTGGCTTGTCAAATTTTAACTGAACAATGCAAGAAATAGGGTTACAATCTGTCCAGGTTTCCCTGGATTTTTCATAGTTTAAAGGGCGTCCAGGGAGCATCCGGGCGGGGTTTCATTCGTAGTCCGGGTTTGAAAAATTACATTATCAAATGAAAATGAATATATCTCTTCTTGTAAGAAGTCCTTCAGTGTCCCATAAATCCTGGCTTCCCATAAGGATCAGTTTTGTCGCACATGCTGTTTATTTGCATATTAAAGATAAATGTTTGTATCTAACAACAGCACTTGTAACAGCATAGTAAGGGCCAACGCAATAGGCTTGCTCACGTCACCGTGGAGCCTTTTCAAGCGATACTAGACTTTATAAATATTTAGTATAGATGTTTAAAATTATTCCACACTGCTTTCAGTAAGAAAGCTCGCCGCGACGCTGCCGGCCGCTGCCATTCCAGTGTGAATTGACCCTGAAAAAGAATTAACATTACGAAATTAGTGGCATGAAATTAGTTCCGTTGACATTAATTTCATCAACAATTTCACGTGTTATGTTTTGTTTAATTTTTTACACCAGAAAGTATTTACTTTTACGTAACTACTTACATGCCACTCATTTCGTAATGTTAATACGGCTTAAATCTTCCAATTGAAAAAGAATTATTTTGTTATGTTATTATTTACAAAATAATATTATCAAATCGAATCAGTTGTTGTTCAACTTACAGATTACTTTCACCATATTTAACTATTGTCTTGTAATACAAAATAGCCTATTCATAACTAATAGCTGAGTAGAAATTGATTCCTTTCCTTGTCAAGGTAGCATGGGTATGAAAATTAATTTCATGTGTTTATAACTTTATGCTATGTTAATATTGGAAATCAGTACCAAGTACCTGTTGATCGATAAATAAAAATACCATATTTTTTTTATTTATTTAATACAAGGGACTGCCCGCGACTTCGCCCCCGTTAACTTAAGTTTCTTGAACATTCCGCATTTCCGGGATAAAAGTATCCTATGTCTCAATCATCATAAATTATATTTATACCTACCCAATTTTATGTAAATCCATTCAGTAGTTATTGCGTGATTGAGTAACAAACAAACTTTCACTTTTATAATATTAGTAAGATTAAATAATATCCTCGTTTTTTTGTATTCTATTTTTTTAAATTAAATTATAATCTTTTGAACTAGTGACCGCCACATTCACTTTGCTTTGGTGTAGATTGACGTAGACAAAATACAAACCTGCGCCTTTCTTCTAGAAGTTTCTTCGGCCTAGGCCGCTAAAAGCGCCACGCCCGTACGTCGCGTCACGATACTCTACGTCCACACACCGACGTCAGCGTATGAAAGAGACCACTGCAATACAATACGCGCCACGAAAGATGAGACTTGACGCGTCACGTGGTTTGACATGTACAGTAGACGATATATAGATCTTTTTAGCGGTATGAGGTCTGAGGGGGAAAGGGTCTGGACGCCATCGGGGTGGCGGCAAGAGCGTGGGAGACGCGCGCGCGTTTTGTGCGTTTGTATAGTAAGCATAGTGACGCGGCGTATGACGTGGCGTTGTACGCGGCCTATGGCGTTTATAGGAGATCAAATCGTCGATTACGGGGAAATCGGAGCTAGAATCTGCTCTAGATGGTAGGACGTTTAAAACCCGCTTGGTTAGTTATCATTGTCAGCGCGCTGAAAATGCTCCTAGAGCGCATTTTTGGGTCAGCTAGCGTACAAACAGACTTTTAATGGACGTTGTCTCGTCAGATTTGGTCTAAGGGAGACATCCGTTGAACGGTTTCCGAAAGTACTGCAACGACCCGCCGCTCGGTCAGGGAGACCTATAGAAACTGGTGCTGCTGTCCCACTGGTCGCTCGCGTCACAGATGATATTAAAATCCGTCGTATCCTTCGCGATTTCGAGATATCTGACAACTTCTAAATCGCGTAGCTTTTACAATTACGCCCGAGATGTGGCGTCATATAGCCTCTAAGTCGGCGTAGGTTCTAAGGAGTTATTCTCCCTTACCTCACCTTTTCATTTCCTTTCAAAAGACCAGCGCGTTGGCCTACATTGGCATCGACTTACTGTTTACTGATGTGGCTACTACTGCAACTGTAACAGTTACTTGGTTACTCATTTTTTTGTCGCAATCTCGTACAACTCGGGGGTTCTTGCTCCCCGTCCCCCACGACAACGGCTAACTAGAGTCGAGGTCCGAGTCTCAGAGACGCCCTCTAGTTGAGCCGATCCCCTCAGGTTCGAGTGGTCTAGAGGCTCCAGACGGAGAGGAGACTCCCACCTTGGGGAGATGCCATCCGATTGGAATACCTCTAGAGGCACTCGCCAATTCTCGGCTTGAGGTCCCCTTAGGATCTCGCCGTCCCAGAACTCGGTAACGCTGTAAAGGTCATCTGCAACCATCAGCATACACACACACAAAATAAAATGGGGGTTCTTTATAAGAGTCGTAAAGAAGCAACTACCAGGCTGGCAGCCAAGGTAAGGATGACTGGTGCGACATACGTATTGTTGCCATCTATGTTCGTGTCTGGATTCCACCGCCACTAAATATAAAGGATGGAGTCAATTACTCGGATCTACATCTATACATATAATACAATGGTAGGAAAGTCAAAACTGTACATTGAATATTTTTTAAAAAGAATACTTGGGGTGTGATCTACAATCGACACTGAAGCCAAAAATATAGTTTATAGAATTTTTGTCTGTTTGTCTGTCCGGGATAAACTCAAAAATTACTGCATGGATTTATTTTAAATTTGGCACGAATATTATTAAGAAGTCGGGTCAGGCTACATATTATCACGCTATCACCTACGGGGAACGAGCAGTGAACCTTTATTTCTAACTAACTCCACGCGTACGAAGTCGCGGGCGGCCCGTTAGTCATTTTATAAAAAAATACTGAATTTTTGTTCTCGGGCATGTATTCTAACCTTCTGTGGAAAACTATTAAGCTGATAGTGGAACCGGCCTAAAAATTGGTTCATTTGTTTTTAAGTTTTGCAGTAGGTATAGCTGAAGAAGTATATGTTATGATTAAGCATTACGTGTTTTAATAGCAATATTATTACGTGATAAGATAATTCAATATTAAATAATAGTACCGATAGCATTAAAGAGCTTTGATTATGATAAAAGATAGATTGAAACAAATAATGCCGCAAAAATATGTCATTTTCTTTGTATTATAGCATAACTGTGTAAGAAATTATGAAATGTTGTTTGGATGAGAAATGTTTCAATAATCTTTGATCACTTATGATATATAAATATAAGCAAGCGACCCCACTGACCTGCGCACACGTTGTTTATTGATAAAGGCTTGCTTGAGCAACAAGTATACTCTATTGCTATTCTGAATAAATAAACTTTATTTTTATTGATTTTACGAACTTCGAAGAATGCATGCCTGTATCACACATCCGCACAAGTAAATGTAGAATTTAATTACAGTATTTAGGGTTCTGTATCTTAAAATGAAAAAAACGGAACCCTTACAGGATCACTTTGTTGTCCGACTGTCTGTCAAGACCCTTTATCTCCGTAACGCGTTTTGGTGCAGGTCTGGAGCAATTCAGCGCTGCCTCCGTTGCCATGCTGCTCGGAAAGGACAACCCCGTCATTGCCGCCGGCCGAGTAAGTCTTGTATATCTGACACTTGTATTTTTTTATATAGCGAGTTAAGCAAATGACTCTTCACCATCTGATGTTAAGTTGTGATAAAAAAAAACGAATACGGGCTAGCGACCAAATGTTATTGCGGCATTATTATGTAACCTTGTTCCATGCACAATACAGATAATTTACCCTTCATTCATTAAAGATTTATAGTCGAAAACAAATCTATGTGAAAACAACAAAACCCCGCAAAATTCTATTTCCTTCGTGTTTAATCTTCCTGTCAAGTCAATTAACAGATAGTCAACAAAAAAAAATGAAGTCATAACCAAATTCTATTAAAAATCTGCTTTTTAAACAACATAATAATGGTCAGGACGAAAAAAGAAAATATTTTATCCAATATTTTTTTTGCGTTGCTCAAAATATGTCTGTCTCTCAACTTCATAGGCTTTCGGTGTTCAAACGCTGTCGGGAACAGGCAGTCTGCGCGTTGGAGCTGAATTCTTGAACAAGCACTTGAAGGCGACCACCTTCTACTACTCTACTCCTACGTGGGGTAAGAGACTTGCTTACTTCTACCAATATTTTCTATATACAAATGACTAATTACATTTAATTCTGTCTAATACAACTTTGTATATAATTCAAAATACAAAATGCTTGTAAAATTGATTTGGTATTTCTTATGTACTTTTCGATATGCAAACACGTTAAAAACCGGACAAATAGCGCCAATAGTTTAAAATTCCAAATGTCTTAACTTTTGGATAGGGTGTTTTTGGGATGTAACCGGACATGTCCAACCTCGATCGCCGTTTGTTTTACTCTTAGTTTATCAGCGGTAATGCTTTCGCCTTATATGCTATTAGGGCAAAGTCTGAGATAAGAAGATTGTTCAGCACCTATTTCTTTATCGTTCAGAGAACCACCACCTCGTGTTCGTGAACTCCGGCTTTACGAACCCCCGGTCGTACCGGTACTGGGACGAGAAGACCAGGGCCATAGACATTGATGGGCTCCTTGAGGACTTGAGGAACGCGCCGGAGAACTCTGTGATACTTTTACACGCGTGCGCACACAATCCTACTGGCATAGACCCGACGCAAGAGCAGTGGGAGAAGATCGCTGACGTCATGGAGGTAAGGTGATCTATAACAATGCCCGGTTTCGATTCATTTTGCGTTTTTTTCTGTGTGGTGGCTTTATTCTGTTATCTATCATAACATACAGGATAATATATTGATTCTGTGACGTATGAGATGTATGGTAATGTGAAGGTTTGAGGGAAACAGGTTTCATGGGAGAAGATAGCTGGTGTATTGGAAACGAGGTAGCTGGTGATAAAGGTTCATTCTGGAATCATGCCGTTCTATTAATTGATATCAAAATGTCTTTCTCGGATAATTTTGGCTTATTATCCTTGCGGTAAGCAGGGTTTATGGCAGTAGATCGCAGATGTCATCGAGGTAAGCTGGAGAAGGATTTTTTTTCGAATTATTTTGGTAAGTTAACCTTGCGTCGGTTTGCATGAAGCAGGGTTCAGGGTTGTAGTGTTACGAAAAGGCCAGGGCTATAGACTTCGACGGGCTCATTGAGGTCTTGTAGAACGCGCCGGAGAACTCTGTGATACTTGCACGCGTCCGCACACAATCCTACTGGTATAGACCCGACTTAAGAGCAGTGGGAGAAGATCGCTGACGTCATGCAGGTAAGCTTGAATTTCTAACCAGAAAATAATAAGGTGCCTTCACTGCACCAGGCCTGCTAGCTAGCTGGTCTTCAAAAGTGTCCATTATGGAATAATTTGAGCTTGTTGATTTTACGGTAATAAGGGTTCATGGGAGATGATCACTGACGTAAAGAAGTAAGCTACCTGGTCTATAAAAAGGTCTTTTATCGAATAATCATTTGACCTAGTCAGCCTTGCGACGGTTTGTGGTACGCATGGTTCAATGAAATGCAATTAATAACCACTGCTGGAGCACCGGCCTTCCATATGGACGAAATAGGTAGAAAGCGGTGCGGATTGATGGGTGCTAACGACTAATCATAATCAAAATTATTTAATCAGATTAGGTTGTTACATGCACTCATGAATGTCTAGAAGCTACGCCATCAGTTCGTAAATCTACGGCGGGAGACCTTGTACTGAGAAGAACCGGCAAGAAACTCAGCAAGGGCTGTTTTTTCTCCCTGTTTTATTATTTACAGAGTTGTTACATTGACAAATGACTTCAAAAATGATTCTTAAAGTCACCTTTCATTACATAATGATTAAATATACATTAATTGTTTTACCTGCATTTTGATTGCTATGTCCATACAGTATAAAATACAAATAGTGTTATTTATATTAAGTTTAACTAAACATAAACATCTCTGACTGCAAAGACTGAAAAGACTGCAGATACTCTCGGGACCAACAGCTTAACGTGCCTTCCGAAGCACTGAGGAGCTCAATATAATAAATTTTTGGTCACTCTAAGATCGGCCATATGTATAGAGAAAGCCTATTTTTTTTACTGGTATCACAAATATCAGTAACTATACGTCTATTGTATTGTTTCTCGCGGCTCTTGTCGCACTTTTAATGGTATGCTAATGTTAATAATTATTATGTATTACTTACTGTCTTTGCTAGTGTTAACAAAACGTGTTAACATATTTTTTTTAATCATTAACATAAACATGACATTTCTACTTGTTCGTAGCACTTAACAGTACTAGCCTTGCTCCATTGTAGTTTTTGTCTTCCTATTTCGTAGCATTTTTTTTCTAACTTTTAAGTAGGGGGTAGACAAAAAACAGCGTCGTATTTAGAAGAAAGCAACCATACGTATTTTGGGTTCAAACAAAATCAAACTTTAACATGGGTTCATAGAGCAAATTTTCCCCTGCTTCAAAAATGCCCGTTGGACGCTTTTTATGTAGACATCTCCACAAATTAATAAAATAGTGCCTCTATAGTAATATAAGTAAAAATTAAAGCCTCGTGTACTTAGGGGCAACAAATAATCACTGTTATTGTTTTGCCTTGTATTTGTATTTTATTCGTGTTATTTATGTTACTGTTGTGCAATAACGTATTATTATCTTATCTTAATCAATCTCAATCGTATTTGTAGTGTTTCTTAAAATTTAGCCTTGGCAACAAAATTCATACTTTAATTACAGCTATGGCTTGGCCCATAACTAATGATGGTCCTGATTACGTCCGAATATGGTTGAGCTGAGGAGTTCGATAGCGCAAGTGGTTAGCGCGTTCGGCTGCGATCGTTAATGTTAAGCAACTTTCGCAGTGGTCGGTCATTGGATGGGTGACCAAAAATTTACTATCTCGAGCTTCCCCGTGTTCGGAAGGCACGTGAAGCCGTTGGTCCGGCTGCATCTGCAGTCGTTAGCACCCTGCAATCCGCACTGGGCCCGCGTGGTGGTTCATGGCCCAATCTCCCTTTCCATCCATAAGAAAGGCATGTGCTCCAACAGTAGAGACATTAATTGGCTGGTGATGTGATGGTTGAACTAATATTTTCACGAAAAATCTTGCATTGCTGTCATTAAGACGTCAAATTCATATTAAAACATCTAAATAGGTAATACATTTTTTTGTTGGTCAAAGGTTGGCATACCATACAAGCGTATGGCCTCCCTGATGGAAATCGGCCACCATAGCACATAGACGCTTCGGATACCAAAAATATCACTCGCGTCGTTGCCTACCTTGACCCGATCCTCTAAACCGTGGAAGCTTGCAACCTTACCAAATCACCAAAAGGTTGTGTTATTTTAATGTTATCTTCTGTAAGGTGAGGGTTTCTTCCTCAATCGGGCGCTCCAATTCGGGCAGAAAATCCGCTTTGCCCTACCTCTCTTAAAAATAAAAATATTTTATTTTTAAGAGAAGTGGCCTAGTGGTTTGTATTTCGGGTTTCAAGGTGTCGCCTACTCGAGAGGTCCCACGTTCGAATTCCGGTGGGGGCAGATGTTTGTGTGATGAATACTAGCATTTGTACTCTATTCATGGTTGTTTATTTCTTTATAAATATACTTATATATGTATCAGTACTATATGTATTCTATCCGTTACCCCAGTATCCCATAACACAAGCCTACAGTGCTTATTTTGGGGTTGGCGCCGGTGACGCTGTAAACGTCACCGGGTTTGGGGACAGCGAGATCCTAAGGGGACCTGAAGCCGAGAATTGGCGAGTGCCTCTAGAGGTATTCCAGGCGGATGGCATCTCCCCACGGGGGAAGCTTCTCTCCGTCTGGAGCCTCTAGACCACTCGAACCTGAGGTGGTCGGCTCAACTAGAGGGCGTCTCTGAGACTCGGACCTCGGCTCTAGTTAGCCGTTGTCGTGGGGTGCTAATTGGTGTGAGTGTTGTAATTTTTTTTGTCTTGTTATCGTCTAGGAGCGCAAGTTGTTCCCGTTCTTCGACAGCGCGTATCAAGGCTTCGCTTCAGGCGACTTGGACAAGGATGCGTGGGCGGTGCGATACTTCGTCAAGCGGGGCTTCGAGCTGCTCTGCGCGCAGTCCTACGCCAAGAACTTCGGGCTATACAGTCAGTTCTTGATATTATTATTATATTTGTTTCATAGGTTTTCACGCACACCGATCATTAAATAAAACAAGTTTCAACGGTATAGATTGATTGGATTGGATTGAGACGTTTCGCATCCTTTTCAGGCTGTGTCGTCAGATTTTTGCCTGTGAAACTTCATAAATAAAGAAATCAGTGCATCTATACCCTTGGAACTAGTTTTATTTATTATAATAATCTTTATCTACACACATTTCAAACCGCTAATAAAGATTCTGAAACAGTTAGCTTATTGCCAACACTAAATCATCCAATGTTCATAATAGAAAAAAAGTTGTTTATTTTAAAAAAAAATCCTTAATAACACTACTTTGCTTTTTAAATCAAAAGCATGGTCGGTATTTCGGTATTATAGCCGTCTCTTTTCCTCGCGGTACCTGTACCGTGTTAGCTAGCTATATTGCTAACAGCGCATTCAGAATTGCTCATAGAGTCAAAGAAATAAGGTCTATATTCTTCCGCATATAGCAATAAGTCGTCTCTATATAACTCTTTGCCGTAAGCCCTTGGTATACCTTATCCAGTACGCATTAAAGGTGTCTTTCAATGTTTAAATAATGCCTTATATTGTTTTTGACTACGCGATCATTTTACGGAGTTCCGTTCAATGTACCTCTTGGACAGGTTTCTACCACGATTTTGTTCGTGTTGTTGTATCTAGGGTATTTAATGTCGTTGGGTTTACCTATAGATATCGTTATTGTTGTTCTACGCAGACGAGCGCGTGGGCAACCTCGCATTCGTGGTATCGGACGCGTCGTGCGTGCCGGCGATGAAGTCCCAGCTGACGTGGGTGGTGCGCGGGATGTACTCCAACCCGCCCGCTCACGGCGCGCGCGTCGTGGCCGGCGTGCTGCACGACCAGAAGCTCTACGACGAGTGGTGAGTGCTGACATGACAACACCAACCCGCCCGCTCACGGCGCGCGCGTCGTGGCCGGCGTGCTGCACGACCAGAAGCTCTACGACGAGTGGTGAGTGCTGACATGACAACACCAACCCGCCCGCTCACGGCGCGCGCGTCGTGGCCGGCGTGCTGCACGACCAGCGGCTCTACGACGAGTGGTGAGTGCTGACATGACAACACCAACCCGCCCGCTCACGGCGCGCGCGTCGTGGCCGGCGTGCTGCACGACCAGCGGCTCTACGACGAGTGGTGAGTGCTGACATGACAACACCAACCCGCCCGCTCACGGCGCGCGCGTCGTGGCCGGCGTGCTGCACGACCAGCGGCTCTACGACGAGTGGTGAGTGCTGACATGACAACACCAACCCGCCCGCTCACGGCGCGCGCGTCGTGGCCGGCGTGCTGCACGACCAGCGGCTCTACGACGAGTGGTGAGTGCTGACATGACAACACCAACCCGCCCGCTCACGGCGCGCGCGTCGTGGCCGGCGTGCTGCACGACCAGCGGCTCTACGACGAGTGGTGAGTGCTGACATGACAACACCAACCCGCCCGCTCACGGCGCGCGCGTCGTGGCCGGCGTGCTGCACGACCAGCGGCTCTACGACGAGTGGTGAGTGCTGACATGACAACACCAACCCGCCCGCTCACGGCGCGCGCGTCGTGGCCGGCGTGCTGCACGACCAGAAGCTCTACGACGAGTGGTGAGTGCTGACATGACAACACCAACCCGCCCGGATGAATAAGGGCATTTGTACTCCAGTCATGGATGTTTAATATGTATTTTTATATACTTATATATGTATTCATCCGTAACCCTAGTATTCCATAACAAGCCTACAGTGCTTAGTTTGGGGCTAGGCTAATAATTGGTGTGAGTGATGAAAATATTTATTTAATTCATTTGACAACAGTATACCTTTTCATACGCTATATAAAATGAAAGGGAGAAACTGATGTGAAATTTAGTTTTCAGTTCAGAGATCATGTCAGAATCAACACCATTATTTAGATAGCGAATCCAATTCTTTTGTATAATATGTTTTATTATCTACTAAGCGTGTAGCTTCCTTTGTCGTTTTAATTTTCATGTATTCTTGTTGCAGGAAGGACAACATCAAGTTGATGGCGACTAGAGTCATACAAATGAGGGAGACCTTGAGAGCAGAACTTATTAAGTGAGTCTACTTTAATATAGTGTTCGTGTATGGATGTACTAATTTTGATCTTTCGATCCAGATACGATAGCTCTAACGGCTATGTGTATTCTCATTGTTATTTAAGGATACACTGGTGTCAAATTTTATTTTCATTTTAGAGAACCATGCCAGAATCAACACCATTGCTTAATTTGGGTCTAGGCTAATTGATGCGAGCGTGGAAAATATTATATTTATAATTATGTAATGTGATGTATTAGATCCGACACACAAAATCGTTACTCATTTTTAAAAACAAACTGCATGACTATCTGTTGCTGCGATTCAACTCTGCTGATAATAAATATACACCGCGTTCTTGAGGTTATACACTAACTTTGGCAGGTTATTGAGACTATTAACTTAATATTTTTTTACAATGGACACTTTTATGAATTCCAATTTCTTTAATATTTTTTATTTTCATACAAACTAAATGCTTAGATGTAATTTATCTAATATGAATTTCTCTTTACCTGAGCTGAAACTTTTTGAAACTTTTCTTGACGTCAACAATGTTTTTTAAAATTTTGACCTTTGAAACTATGACTTAATGACCATTGACAAAGAGTTGATAGTTTGATAGTTTTGGTTGCACAAAGTGGCAACATCTCACAGATAAAGACTCTTTCTCACTGCACAACACAATTAAGTTGGTTAAACTTAAATTACCAATAACTTAAAAACTATGCTATTTAAACTATCACTTTCCTTGTACGATATGTTTAACAAGAGCTATAGAAGTATTATTCAAAGTTAATATATATACTATAGCAAATATATATATATATACTATAGCAATAGTATATATATTATTGCTATTTTAAACAAATATATATGTTTTTAAGTATATGTTGTATTTGTGTAAATAAATGTTATTTATAAGCTTTATATATGCTTACTTTTTAAATATATATATTTTATATGGCCGCTCTTTATCTTGCTGGCATACTTCAACTTCTCAGTTAAGCTGTCCTTAACCGCAAAGTTTGGGATCGCTTGAAGCGATAAGGCCGCCTTTTCCCACATTATTGTTTACTTGTATTAATATTAATAAATAAATAAATATTTCCAATACTCATACCAATTAGCCTAAGCCCCAAAGTAAGCACTGTAAGGCTTGTGGTATGGGATGCTCTATCCGTTATACTGTACATATATAAGTATATTTATATAGAAATACATATTAAACATCCATGACTGGAGTAAAAATGCTCGTATTCATCACACAAACATCTGCTCCCACCGGGATTCGAACCTGGGACCTCTGGAGTCGGCGACACCATGAAACCCGGCGTATAAACCACTCGGCCGCGGATATTCATCTGTATGTGAGCAATAAAGAATTTTATCTATTATAGATTGGGCACCCCCGGCAACTGGGATCACATAGTGAAACAGATCGGGCTGTTCTCCTACACGGGCCTCACTCCTCGTCAAGTGGAGCATTTGATTCAAGAGCACCACGTTTATTTACTTCGCTCCGGCCGCATCAATATCTGTGGCCTCAACCCGAGCAACGTGCATTACATGGCCAACGCTATACACGATGCGGTCACCAAGTTCCCCGCTGAAAAGTAATTATAATAATTACTGTTTACATCTAGGAGGTTAGCCGTCATCCCGAAAGTACATTGATTTCGTGTGATTTTCAGCTGGTCACATTTGTATATTAATTAAAAAGCTTATTAGATCATTATACTGTTGATTTCTAGTTGATTTGCTGACCTAGTAATGATCCTCATTACGTATTCAAGAGCAGTTGTTGGAATCGTAATAAAAAAAATGTAGTAAAATAATTCTTTTTAAAATTTAACCTCTAAATATTATTTTTTCAAATAATACTAATGTAAATAAGAAATAAGTAAATCATTATTTTTTATAGATTTTTTTTTCTTTTTAAGTTGAAAGTTTCTGTAAAGGTGTGACAACTTATTTTTACACAAAATTATAGTACAACACTCATAGATGAAATAAAAAGTTTTACGTGCAAAGTAACATATACAAAGCGGTCTAATTAATTCATACTTATATAATATTATTGAGATTTAAAACTTGTAATCTATTAAGAGTTGCAAAAATTCTAACTTAATACTCATTGCCTATTATTATAATTATTGTTTCATTATAAAATGTATGAAAAAGATTAACTTTGTTAAACAAAAGACAAAATTCTATTTCGTTAATGCTTAATATTGGAGGCAAATTTATTTATTAAGTTCAATAAATAAATTAAAATTTACTTTAAACGTAATACTTAATCTGTCAAGGCATCTCTCCCATGATTTGTATTGTATCATACTTACACAAAAAGGCCATTTCACAATAAGCGGCCTCGATAATACGAATAATTATGATATAATTAAAGGTGCTGCTTGCCTGTGTTTCAATCTGGTTGTTTAAAATATCCTACAAGCGATAATATACCAATTTATTAGATGTGTTCTCTCAGTAATAAATATAATTATGATCACTTTATAAGGTTTGTCAAACATTAACTTTAAAAGTAAAACACCAATTCAAAGTTACCATCAAGAGCTGTTTAATGTAAAAAAATTGTGTATATTTAGAGATTTAAGAAATCTTAAAATAACTTTAAATATGATTGTCATTGCAATCGGATATTTAGATTTGTTCCCTCATATTAGAAAAATTTAACCCTTGGTTTAATATTTGCTTTCCTTCCTTTTATTTTATCAATGGCAACATTGAAGTCATATCTGCAAAAGGTGCACGACTTTACCAAGGGAAATTTAATAAAGTCCAAGTAGATTAGATTCAGATATGTTACAATGATTATAATTTTTTAAATTGGTTTTATCTGTTTTCTATAATGCTTCGAGGCTAGTGATTTTATTTTAAAATAACATTTTGTTTTATTCGAATAATATATATTTACATTATTTAATTGAAACCGGCTATAGATTTGCCATCGCTTGAAACATTTTATTTTTTATAGCATTTTTCGATAGCTGACTTTGACTTTAGATTAAAATTATTGTCACTTTAATAATGAACTCTGTGTACATATAATAATATAAGTCACTGCCCATGAACAAAATTAAATAAATCAATGTGTTCAAGTATACAATGATTGTGTATGCAGGACTTATTGGTCGAAAATCTATTTTCATAGGGTACTTGTTAAGAGTTGAATCGTTTTTAATTATTTTACATAGCTGACAATAACTTCACAGTATTAATGTTGCTTTTAGACTTATCAAAGTTTTGTTTATTTCGAGTGGCAGTTAAGCGTAGTTGCATTTCAAGTTTGTTAATTTTTTAAACACATCTATCTTGTAAGATAATGTTGCAAATATAATTTCAATTGTTAATATGTTGGTTTTATTATTAGTTTTAGTTAGGTTTTTAGTTACCTACAACGGTTATACCTATATCAAATTGACAGGAAGGAAGGCATGTGTGCAGCTCCCTGATTGCCTAACTTAAACTCAGTTGAAGTTTGTAAATTATCGCAAATTTGACATTTGAAGCTCCGGTATAAAGTTTGATTCGATTCAGACTACTTTTAATTAAATCAAGATTTAGCCAATTTACTGCAAGTGGGCCTAACAATCCCACATAACTCAAATGTCAGGTTGAAACATAACGTGATAGGAGTTAAAATTAGACAACAAAGTGGAAAGTATTATGACTCCAAAACTAACTTTTTATAAAGCGCGCGAATATTAAAATTCTATCCGATAGCAGTGTTTTTTGAAATAAATTTAAAAAAAATATTCAAGTAATGTATATCTCAAATACGTTTGAAGTTTTCACAAATAGGAAAAAGTACATTTACATAAAAAAATATATCTGGCTTATCTATTTTTTTACAGTGACAGTCGTGCGAAATTATAACGCTGCCATGAACTGCTAACACTACTTTGCCAGGTACATACATTGGTGATGGGGGTTATAAGCGGAAAATGTATTAACCAAATGTAAATAAATAGTTGTATATTTTATAATTAAAAGACGTTACTTTATCAATCACGAATCATGATCCCTTTACGAGACACTGAAAATGATGTTTTTGACGCATTATTCTTAAAACAAAAGTAAATCTTTGCATGCCCTGCATAAAGAATTTGCATAAAGAGGTTCCGGTTTGGGTCTCGGGACTGGGTGGTTATTGGTCATCAGTGTTTTCTGTCAATTCCATTGCATGTGGTCAAATATTTATCTTGGGATCCAAGCAACTAATGGCTCAAAAACATTTGGTCGTTAGCCCGTATAACGGGTGCATAGAAGATGTTTCTCGAATTCGGGCACCCGAAGCAATATTTACACTGGAATACGGGCTGGAAGACGGTGTCAGGCAACCAAAATGAAAACTACCTGAATACGGGCGTACTCGACTCGGTTCATTTACATTTAGTCGTTTAACCGAATTCGAAAGCACTCGTATTCGGGCAATTACCAAGTGTAATAGGGTATTTGACAAGTTTTAGAAAACGATCTCACGTTGATTGACTAATGTTTATGGAGTCCGTAAAAAGTGGATATTCATCATTCTGTTGTGTATTTCAGTAAAAATAACCAAATCAAAAACTCCATTTTCAAGATGCCGCGAAAACGTTTCTCTGGACAATATAATGGCGTCTTACTAGTGCGTGTCGTCACACGACTGTTATTAAAACGTCAAACGATACAATGTAATGTCACTTTAACCGAAAGTTTACTTGCGTGTGACCTCATTTTAGGCTCCGCCAATCCCAAGCGTTTTGGGTCACGTGACAATAGATAAGAAAACTATTATCTTTTTCGTTGGTTTTTAGTAAAATTATGAATAATTATATTTTTGTAAAAATAGTAAACACCTCTGCCAATATTCATTCTAAACACATGCTAACAATTGGCACTTATTTATAACACTGTCAAATACCCTATTGCGTAAGTATGAGATGTTAAACAATATAATAACATGAGGCGCAAGCACGAACTTAACTTTGACAGCTCCGAAATTGTATCGTCGAATTTTGTATCCAACGAGCCAATTTGTACTTACGTCCGGTAGGGGCGCTGCTAAGTTTTCATAGAAACCATGGAGATTAGAGAGAAGAACGATCTCTGTAAAAAATAGTGTCCCAGAAATATGGGCAAAATAAATGAGGCGCTGCGATAGCTAAGTTGTCTCAATAAAAGCGGGCTGTTGTGCGCTAATTTGAAATAACCAATGCCGCGATGAAAATTTGTACATTATCCAACTAACTTCATTTACTTGTACTCATAAACAGCGAACTTCACAGATACTACTTACCGACGGCAGCGCGGTTGGTGGCTGAAAAATGAACTATAAATTCTACAAAATTTCAGGGACTGGCGGGCTAATGCTTTAGCACGTAGTGATCGTTCTCCTTCTCTTTAACCTCCATGATAAAAACTATGACGATGTGATATGATTACGGAGCTGTCAAAGTTAGTGATTCAGCCTTTGTATTCGGTTTAAATGGTCATTTTGTGGTAACACATATGAAATTCCAACTTTAGTTCGTTAGTCTATATGAAAAAACGAGCGAGTCTTACAGTAGTCGCGTATGATGAGTAACATTTGAAACCTCACCTTATATTAGTTAAACAAGAATTAAAACCTACAAAAGCAAAAAGCCATTTGAACATTGTTCTAAAATTAAATCAAATAGCGCGCGCTTTCGCGACTTCCTGTTACACACTTCCGTCCCGTTCCACGAAATCACTCCCACAAATTGCAGGAAAGCGAGAGGAAAGGTGTTACACATCAAAAACTTAATAAAAGGCAATGCACTATTATATGCGCCGAGTTTTTTAGTATCTAAGGTAGTTTTCCAATTACAGAGCACAATGCGACTCAGTGGCGCACAATGCCGAATTATGCTGATGCCTAATTGGAACGTGAATTTGTTTTCAAATGCACCAGCAGAGTGCGCTAAATTCAGTTTTGGAAAAAAAAGTCATTGTTTGTACCTTCATTCATACTTATATTTTTTTTTGAACACAGTTTCAATTAACTTTGATTATTTAAAAAATACTACAAAGAAACGAAAGCTTTAAAAAAATCTATCAATAAATAATATTAGTAACGATAATAAATAAATAAAACATTTCGATCAATGCCAACTTAAAAAAAAAACACTAGTTAATTTTCTGTCAATGAGTTGGTACGATTGCACGCATCACTCGAAAACATTACTTTTGAGGGTGCTCGATTGTGCGAAGCGTTGCTGTAGTTGAAACATTCAACGTTAAGCATTATGCCGCATAATGCGCTCTAGTGCTGTAATTGGAAAACTACCTAAAGCTGAGTTTCATATAACTATGATTTGTAATTTTACCCTTGCTGGTAGCAAGCTGGCTGGCTGGCTGGTAGCAAGGGAGGTTACTAATTTTCATGGCAAAAGGAAGGGCTTTCCTTAATGTGGAACCCGGATGGGAGATTGGTTTTCGTGTTCGCATGAAGGTTTAATAAATTGCTAGAAGATTTACAGGAAAATGCGAAAGCACCACTCGAGTCAGGCAGATACTAAAACCTGCAGATAAGTAGAGAGAGCTAAAGCTTAAGAATTTTCTGATTGGTAGGCATAATGCTGCCACCATTGGAAGGCGAATGCCCCTAAAATTACGCAATGATTTTGCTATATTTTACGAAGAATTTCTAAAGGGTTAGTAAAACAAAAAATGTGGGTAAATATAAAATAAACAACATTTATTATGTTATGGTACAACTTATAATCCTAATAAAATCGTGGTGGCTATGTATCCATAGCGCTGGGTTCCGTTGTAACTTCTACTAGGGGTCGAGAGCCGAACTGGTTCATCACTGTAAAAAAGGATTAGAAAAAATATATTTTGGAAAAGATGAGGTATAAGTGATAAAAGCAGATTCATAAAGTGATCGCACATATATCAGCACCTTACGCGCCGCATTTCGTAGTCTATAAGGAAATGCAACGCGTTCGGTGCGGGTAGAAGTATACAAAGGACATTGCTCGTTCCCCATACATTGAATGGCCCAGAACGCCCAGCAATGAGAAAATGCTAGTTGTGTTCGGAATCATTCATAAACTCTCATTAGGCATTTGTTGAAAGACGGACAACTCGAGGAACCGTGGTCTACTACAGAATGTATTAGATTTTGAGGTTATAATTATTATACTTAATCGTAAACGATGTACACTTTACATCTTCTGAATAGATTTATTGTTTACCTCTATGCAAGCACTTAAATAATATCAATTAAATAAACATAAAATGCAATTATTAATAAAAATAAATAATGCTTACATTTATATTGATATGAGTGTTGGCAGTTGGCACCTACAATACTTATACCTACCAGTTTAATAATAGATTTCTTTTCAAATGAAATGTTCAAAGGCTTTCCTTTTACATATTTCTATATTTTATTATTGATAATTATGTATGTACCTAGTTATCATTATGATTTTCATAAAAGTCAGATATTATGTGGGATGAGAGTGTAAACTATCTTTACATATTTTTATCTATAAATATAATAATAAATATTAATAGTATTATTAACTAAGGTACGTAGTTCTATTCTTTTGTTGACAAATACCTATGGTCGCGTATATTGCATTTATTGAGGCTATCTATTCAAAATGGAATTGAATTAAAAAACCCTTTTATTTGAAGTAATTTTTTGAACCTCATTGGCATTTCAATTTAGATGAGCCAGTCTCTTAAGGCTCTAACGATGATATGACAGCAAATTGTGTAGTACCTAGTTACAGAACTTTTAATTTTGAATTTTTTACAACAGAATGTCCGTTTACTATGGTTAATTGCTAATAAAGTAAAAAAATAATAGTGAAAGACATTCGTTTGTACATGCTTGGGCCGATTTCGTCGATGTCCTTTCATGTGATTGCATCTTAGATTAAAAGAAAAAGGGAAGATACGGCACTCGCGGCTCAAAAGTGATCCGCTTATATTGTGGTACATGACCACAATTCGCTTTAGTCACAAATGGACATTGAAACACGCTGCATGTGCAGTCAATATAACAATATTGCGTATATTCTGTGTTATTAAGATAAAACAATGCCGTCGATGCTTTTATAAAGAACACATTTAGTTCAAAATCAATTAACACTTTTCATTCGTAAAACTGTAAAATATTTTTTTCTCAAAAATCATGGCTTTGCTCGCGCTGCGTTGAAGCAGTTCTCTCGCTCGCTAAATTGAATGTTTATTTACAGACGTGTGCGTGTGTGAGAGTTGCTTATGTAGTAGAGACAGACCATAATATTTTATTTGATGCTAGTATGAGCGTACCGTATCATACCTTTTTGTTTTAATCTAAGGATTGCATACAAAGAATTCTAAATGCGGCGGGTACGTTGCTGACATATGTTGCGATCACCTTCATTGATACACATGACTCCATTGGTCCTGTCACTGTTTCCGGACAAAATCCTAAACAGTATGTGGTAGGAATAATAATCTACGCAGACAAGGGACTCTTGTCCGCGGTAGTTTTTGTCCGTCAAAATAGATCGCTTGCAACTGCATCAAGTAACGCATACGACGGATAGAACCGCGTGCAAATAGTCCCACGAAAAAGGGTCCATTCATTTATTACGTAAGACGATTTAGGAAGGGAGGGGTCGACCATGTCTGATTTTTTCTTACAAGGAGATGGGTTGTGATTCTTGATAGTTCTTAGATCAAGATCGTAAAAATGCACAGTTAAGATTATACTTTGTAAAAACGCGGCCAACCGCACGAGTGCCGAGGTTCGTTCGGATGCGTATAGGTAAATGATTTCTATTTCCATAGTCGTAAAGGTCACGCGTCATTGCATCTTTTGAAAAAAAAATCACTGAAAAATAAACATTAAACAAACCAAACGTGTATTCATTTTTTCCTTTAGATTCTTACGTAATCACACTAATATTATAAAGGCGAAAATTTGTGAGTGCGTGTCTGTGTATTTTTGTTACTTCTTGACGTCTAAACGGTTGGAGCGATTTTAATGAAATTTTGTATGGAGTTAGCTGACACCCTGGATTAACACATAGGCTACGTTTTACTGTGCGGAAATATCCCTAATAAACCGCAGGTAACACCGCGGGGCACAGCTCGTAAATATTAAACACGGTCGGCCTATTCTTATTTTTTTTCTAGGGAGGAGTGTGTCAAAAACTAGCGAAAATTGTAATAAACGAATGGCGCCCAACCAAGGAAATCAAGAGACTGGACAGCATAAAAGTACGCGGGGGTTCCCCGAAAAAGAAAAATAGAATTTATGTGACGGCGCAGCAACACACACAGCTGACTAGGCCGCGTTGCGCGCTCGATCCGATTTAAAGAAATGGACCCGGTATTCTTAGACATTACGTAGACGCATAGTAGACATTTTTTTCACGATGAAGGGAGTTGTGTCCTCCGCAGACAAATAAGGGTGTGGCCTATGCCATATACATATATGTATTTGTTTTTCGTATTTGGTGTTTTGGCTTTCGTTGCCATCTGGATCGAGTGCTTTATTCGCTTCGATCGGCGCCAAGGGTATAATAAAAATCAGGTAGGTTTAATAGAACCTTGTTTCTGGTTGGCGAAGTCTCATTTGTACGCATACATAACATATGGAACTTTTTATACTATTTACCAGATGTAACAAACTATGTTTCATGCAAATAAACTTTCATTTCATTACGCAGTACTCACGGGCTGAATGTAAACGGGGTGTAAGAAACGAGAAGGTTTAGGGATATGCCACACAGGCGTTATTTCGCCGAACAAAAGGGTATAATAACGCATCTGGTCACACTTCGTTTTTTTTAACAGTCCGGTAGTTTCCGGCCCTTTGAATTTGAATCTCAAATAATTAAAACCATGCTAAAAGCTCACTGTAGGTATGTCATTTAGTTTTATACAGGTCCTGTAAAATTTAATTTTATGTAATTATACCGTTTTGTTCGCCAGCTCCTCATTTGTAAGGAAGGCTTGTGCCGCAGGAGTGATGACATTGATAGTTTGATGATGATGATGATGAGTACATAGAGGTATAAGAATAGAGTGGGGAAGGCGGCTCTAAAAGTGTCCGTCTAGTAGAAAGAGAAAGAAGATGATACAACGCTAGCTATCTCTCTCTTGTGACGCATGGCATCCAATGGCATCACATCGAAATAGTAAGATGCTTTCGGTTGCCAATGCGCATGCGCGATTAGAGAGAGAAAGCGAGCGGTCTCTCATCTTCTTTCTCTTTCTATTAGAGGGACACTTCCACTTGTAGTACAGTCTATATCACCCTACTCTATTCTTATACCTATATGGATGAGTATCACCTTGTTCTGAGTCTGTTAGATCTATCATTTGCACGCAGCACTCCTTGTTGTCTCCTCCTATGGCTATAGAGAGCGGTGCGTCGGGACAGACGGCACCGCATAACGTTGCGCCTACGCGCGTCGTAGATTCGCTGGCTTGAACGGGGCCGGTGCTAGTATGGAGGAAAAGTCAAAAAATATTTGAAAAAAATGGTATGATTTTATTTATTTTTTAAGCATTTAACTGCTAGATGTTTAAATCTAAAGAAAAGTTTACTAGGAAAAAATCCACGCGGACCAGGCAGCGGACGGGACTCGAACCCGCATCCTTCGCTACCACGCGTGGTAGCATAATGGTCAGTGCATTCGCCCGGATAGCGAAGGATGCGGGTTCGAGTCCCGTCCTCTACCTGGTCCGCGTGGATTTTTTTCTAGTAAACTTTTCTTTAAAAATGGTATGGTTTAATGGATCCACGAAGCAAGCGAAACTTGTAGGGTTTTACAGTAAGTATGTGTTCCAGAAATATTGCGAATATAGTAACCGTGAATATGGAGTGGTAATTTATATTCACTCGCATTTTGTTTGGCGTTCGGGGGTCACTAGGGCTGAAAATCAGCGCTGCTGTGGTATTGCGAAAGTACTAACACAGTAGCATAGCTGAGACGGCGACCTGTTGGCCCTACACAGCAGCACATTAAATTATAAGAAGAGACGCTTTACTTGATCACAACTTTTGTAATGAACGAAGAGAGGAGACAATAAACCAAGCAAAGAAGATCAATTTTACTTTTGTAATTATTCCATCTGCCGACACGTGTTAACAAAGGGTATCGAATCCTCTTTATTTCGATTACATCCGCGAATATAGAAATCCGTGAATAAAGGAAGCGTGAATACGACGCTTTTACTGTAAAAACTTAAAAATTAAAATGTCCTTCTTCGGCTGGGAATTGAACCCAAGCCGCTCGCGCCCTGTTTAACGACCTTTTTGCCACTGAACAATCGCTTGTTGATAAGATCTGTTTTTTTATAACAATTAAAGATTTAATGAGACATGCTAAAGATGAAAGAAAAAGATTGTATCGATGTAATAAAACTTTAGCAAACACTTTAGCAATCGAGAGAAGTGGGCATGCGCCCTGTATAACTGCTGCACCAGCTTTCTTCGCATCTAGACTTTACCACCACTTAACATCGGGTGGGGAAGACATTTGCCTACCTAGCTATGAAAAAGTATATAAAAAAATATAACTAGATATAAAATATAACTAGAAAAATTCAACGCGGACCAGGCAGCAGACGGAACTCGAACCAGCACCCTTCGCTATCCGGGCGAATGCACTGACCAATTATGCTACCGCGACCCTGATGGCCGTGTCGAATTCTTTCTAGTCTTTCTTAAGCTGCAAGGCAGCGCCATCTCTTTGCATTGTAGATAACCTACAATGCGCACCTACAATTGTAGATAACCTAAAAAAATATATAATACGAAAACTTGTCTGATTTTTTCAGTTGTTTAAAAAGCCCTCTAGGGGATTTTTTTTTATTTATAGATAATCTCAGATTACAGAACAAAAGGCAGATTTAAGCGCGCGATTTAAGGAGCACACGCTACACAGACTGCGTGACACCAAAGCAAATATCAAGTCAAAAGCGAATATCAACTCGCGTCTGTACTCTACAACGCATCGTGTTGTGAATATGTCCCGTGAATATTAAGTTTTTACCAAAACTGTGCCGCCTTGTTCAAACATTGTAAAAACTGTTCATAAAGACAAAAAAGTCATAACTCTTGACTTTGTATTCGCTTTGGTGGCCGCACCTGCGTGTTCCATGCGTACTATCTGCTTTTTGTTCTGTAATCTGTGTTTTTAATATTCAACTGTATCTTTTTGATACATCGACGTCTCTCTTTACGATGTTTGTATGAAAGAATATTACATATTTCTTTCTTAGGTTTTTTTTGCTCTATCAACCCCGCAAAGAATATGACTTGATCGATCGAATGTATTTACCTGGTAATATCCCATGTTTTTAGTTTCCCGTCTGTGCTTACAGTGATCATCATTCCTGGCATTTGTTCACTCAATATTAAACCTAGAACAAATACATTACTTAATATTCACCAAAGCAATCACGCAATAATGCGATGCAATTATCATCATCATCATCACCTATTAATGTCCCCACTGCTGGGGCACAGGCCTTCCCTATGGATGGAATAGGGAGATTGGGCCATGACCCACCACGCAGGCCCAGTGCGGATTGGTGGGTGCTGACGACTGCATATGCAGCCGGGACCAACGGCTTAGCGTGCCGTGCCTTCCGAAGCAAGGAAAAGCTCGAGATAGTAAATTTTTGGTCACCCATCCAATGACCGACCACTGCGAAAATTGCTAAACTTCAACGATCGCAGTCGAAGAAAAAAAATATTTTTTTTATCTTAATATATAAAATTATCGTGTCACGGTGTGCGTAATTGAACTACTCCGAACCGGCTCAACCGATTTTCGTGAAATTTTATATCCATATTCAGTAGGTCTGAGAATCAGACACCATCTATTTTTCATCCCCCTAAATGTTAAGAGTGGTACGGTACACGTTTAATTTTTTCTTTGAGAATATTTTTTGTTTTTATTTATTTGTAATACATTATAAAAAATACAACCCTAAATTTTCACCCTTCTACCACCAACCCCTATTTTTTATGGCGGTACGAAGTTCGCTGGGACAGCTAGTAAATATATAAATATTTTCAACACTCACACCAATTAGCCTAGCCCCAAAGTAAGCACTGTAAGGCTTGTGTTATGGGATACTAGGGTAACGGATAGAATACATAAACTGTACATACATAAGTATATTTATATAAACATCCATGACTAGAGTACAAATGTTCGTATTCATCACACAAAAATCTGCCCCCACCGGGTTTCGAACCCGGGACCTCTCGAGTCGGCGGCACCATGAAACTCGGCGTACAAACCACTCGGCCACGGAGGTCGTCAAATCACACTAATATTATAAAGCCGAAAGTTTGTGACTTTGTGTGTATGTTTGTTACTTTTTCACGTCTAAATGGCTGGAGCGATTTTAATAAAATTTGGTATGGAGTTAGCTGACACCCTAGATTACTTTACTGCAGGAAAATATCCATAACAAACCGCGGGGCACAGCTAGTATATAATAAAAATCTCTTATCTATTAGACAAGTCCGTCCGTCCGTCTGTGGTGCTGTTTCAGCGGCCAAACCGTAAGAGATAGATAAAGAGAATATTTAAGTTATAAGTTAAGAATAGTCTGATAAGACTACAAACCGGATTTGAGTAACGTAGCACTTCCGGTTTTCGAGAAATCACGAATTTATCCGTGCGGTGACGGAGAAAGAATACCACTCACCGCCCCTTCACTTCCCGCGGGTGTCGTAAGAAGCGACTGAGGGATATCAGAGCTTCCATCTGCTCTCCTGGTGGTAGGGTGCCTAACACCCGCCTGGTTTGTTACCACCGTACGCATGGTGAAAAACCCGTGAAGTGCTTCACGCGCGTTTCGGGATCAGCCAGCGTACAACCAGAGCTCGAGTGGAGATTGCCGCGACAGATTCGGTCCAGTGGAGGCATCCGTCGAACCGATGCCGGGAGGACTGCATCGACCCACTGGCCAGGGAGACCCGTAGAAACGGCTGTCCCGCTGGCCGCCCGTGGCACAGTACAGGGGCCCGAGCGTTCCTAACCAGTTCGCGAGGCTGCCCTATCATGTCACGCATAATCTCGGGGTGGACCGTCGTGCCGGTTGGTGACCGGGGCGTGGGGTCCCGGCGGCCACTCCCGGGAGGGTGCGGGGGCCCTTCCGTCCGTTGGGTCGGCGTATCTCTTTCGCAGGCAGTTACTCGGGAAAACGTGCCTCCATATATTTGCCTGTCTTTGTCGCGACTAACTCCACTCGATTCACGTCTCTCAACTTTTTTCTCATGATGGCAGCCCGTAAAATAAAGTTTGGTTGTACAGCGGTGCACACCCCCACGCCTTCCGCGCTGTTTGAGGTTGAGTTCTGTAATATACGCGGACTCCACTCTAACCTCAATGCTGTCCACCACCATCTTGAGACAGCACGGCCAGCACTATTGTTTCTCACGGAGACACAAATACTTCCGCCCGCTGACACAGGCTACCTTAAATATCCCGGCTACGCGCTTGAAGAATCCTTCAAAGCAAAAGCCGGCGTATGCCTGTATGTTCGGGCGGATGTTTGTTGTCGCCGTTTGAGCTGCCTGGAAGACCCCTCCTTTTCCATGATGGCGGTACATGTAGACTCTGGTCCTTTGGCCAGAGTCTACGTGTGCCTCTACAGATCTCACACCGGCGACGCTGAGACAACTCGACTGTTTGACCACCTCAGTAGGGTAGCAGATGATGCCCAGGCGCAATTTCCCAACGCAGAACTGGTGTTTTTGGGAGACTTTAACGCCCACCACGGCTTGTGGCTTGGCTCTTCCAAAACTGACCATGCAGGGATCTCTGCCCATGCATTCGCTCTCACGCACGACCTGACACAACTGGTTGATCAGCCCACCAGGATCCCAGATATAGCAAGTCAAGCGCCTTCTTTACTAGACCTTCTGCTTACGACCCATCCGCAGGAGTATCAGATTGTGGTTCGAGCCCCACTGGGTTCATCAGACCATTGCCTGATATCTGTCAAGGTGCCACAGGCCAAAACCCCTCGACCATTGGTGGTCAAACGCAGGGTCTGGCACTATGGGTCGGCAGATTGGGATGGTATGCGCGATTACTTTGCGTCTGTCCCTTGGAAGCAGCGCTGCTTCAATGAAAAGGACCTATCATCCAGTGCCGTTGCCATTACTGAGGAGATCGTAATGGGAATGGAGTATTACATTCCACATTCTGATCTCATCAGTAAGGGCACACGTAACCGCTGGTTCAATCGCGATTGTGCCGATGCTGTTTCTCGTAAGCAGGCGGCATATCGCGCTTGGATCAGAGGCCGCGCTCTTAAGGATCCCGGGGTTAACTCATTGAAAGCTGCCTATAATAGTGCTTCCAAGTCTTGTAAGAAGGCTTACATCAGAGCGGATGCCCAACGTGTAGCACGTACTGGCCACGAATTGTTAACGCACCCTACGGGCTCCCGTAGTTTTTGGCGTTTGGCTAAGGCCGTGCAACACAACTTTTGCCAGCCCTCGCTGCCACCTCTGCGATGTCCAGATGGGTCACTAGCTCATGAGCCGCAAGAGAAAGCCGATTTGTTGGCAAAGCTCTTTGCGGCTAACTCCCGAATCAGTGATTGCAATGCACTGCCACCTACACTACCTCATTGTGGCACTACGATGCCTGACATTAAAATCAGGCAGCGTGATGTTCGTGCGGAATTGCAATCACTCGACGTCCGGAAAGCTAGTGGATCCGATGGCATCCCAGCAGTTGTTCTAAAACATTGTGCAGCGGAGTTGTCTCCCGTGCTTACGCGACTGTACCAACTCTCTTACTCTTTGGGGCGTGTGCCGGAAGCTTGGAGAGACGCCAATGTGCAACCGGTGCCCAAAAAAGGGGACCGCTCAGACCCGACCAACTATCGGCCGATAGCTGTCACCTCAGTGTTGTGTAAAGTCTTAGAAAGGGTCCTTAACAACCATCTGACCCGCTACCTAGAAGATTACTCTCTAATTCACGATCGTCAATACGGATTTAGGCCGAATCGATCGACGGGTGACCTTCTAGCGTACGTGACACACATCTGGGGTGAAGCTATAGACAAGCGGGGAGAGTCTCTGGCTATTAGCCTTGACATCGCCAAAGCTTTTGACAGGGTCTGGCACAAGAGCCTTCTCTCCAAGCTTCCTGCATACGGTCTGCCTGCTCAGCTCTGCGCCTGGGTAGCTGACTTCCTGCATGAGCGTAGAATTCGAGTCCTTACGGACGGATGTAGTTCGCAGTTCATGTCAGTGAATGCCGGTGTTCCTCAGGGTTCCGTTCTATCCCCCACACTCTTTCTGCTGCATATCAATGATTTGATTCCACTTGCGAATATTCATTGCTATGCAGACGATAGCACAGTGCATGCGAGATACTTTGGACACGCGGCGGCTGGACAGGTAGAAACCATGGAGAAACGGGAGAATCTTGTCGTTGAGCTCAATCGGGCTTTAGACCACATTTCCGAATGGGGTACTAGGAACTTGGTTGAGTTCAATGCCAAGAAAACTCAGGCTTGCGCTTTCACGGCAAAAACATCGCCATTCCTTCCCCTTCCCTCTCTTCAGGGCACAACACTGGCGCTACAGAGCAATATTACCATGCTCGGTATGGAAGTTCGCTCAGACCTGAATCCAAAGGACTACATCGAAACGTTGATCAAAACAGCTTCACGCAAACTCGGAGTCCTGAACAAGGTGCGGCGTTTTTTCACGCCCGATCAACTGTGCTTGTTGTACAAAACACAAGTGCGGTCCTGCGTGGAATATTGCTCGCACCTCTGGGATGGCTCCGCAAAGTACTTGCTCGATGCCTTGGATAGGTTGCAGCGGCGCGCTGCCCGCATCATTGGCGATGAAGAGGCAACTAAGAAACTCGAGTCTCTACAATTACGCCGTGATGTGGCATCATTAAGCGCATTCTACCGAATATACCACGGCGAGTGTTCTGAGGAGCTATTCTTGCTTATCCCTCCATCACCTTTTCTTCAGAGGACCACGCGCGCTGGCCTACGTTGCCATCGACTTACTGTGGCCACTATTCCTACACGAACAAAGAAATTTGGCGACTCATTTCTTTGTCGTACTATTCGTAAGTGGAATTCTTTACCCGCGCACGTGTTCCCTCCTTCCTATAATCTGGGGTCCTTTAAGAGAGGCGTGAAGAAGCATTTTTGCGGGCCGGCAAGGTGAGGATGGTTGGTGTAGCAGTTAATAACTGCTGTACCAGCTATCTTCGCGTTTGGACTTTATCACCACTTAACATCAGGTGGGGTAGAGTCATTTGCCTACCTAGTAATATAAAAAAAAAAAAAAAAAAAAAAAAAAATCACGAATTTCAAACGAAACCACACAAAATCTCCGAAGTTCTCAATTAATTAAATACATTTTTTTTAAATCAGGTTTTGGTGAACATTTGGTTCACTGGTTTGCTAGTAGATATAAAAAAAAAAGTTCGAACACGTGCAGTAAGTATTTACCTGTAACTTCCTTCTCGTGAGCAGTTATAGTCCACAATGGCTCGTCCTGCCTACAATCAACATACGCCACTTTTCCTTCGTTATTGCTCATCTGCGAGGATAAAAGTAGCGTTTCAAATCCAGGAATCATCATCATCAGCCTATTAATGTCCCCACTGCTGGGGCACAGGCCTTCCCTGAGGATGAAATAGGTTGATTGGGCTATGACCCACCACGCGGGCCCAGTGCGGATTGGCGGGTGGTAACAACTGCTGATGCATCCGCGACCAACGGCTTAACGTGCCTCCCGAAGGAACTCGAGATAGAAGATTGTTGGTCACCCATCCAATGATCGACCGCTGCGAAAGTTGCTTAACTTCGAACGATCGCAGCCGAAAGCGTTAACCACCCGCGCCATTAAGCTCCTCAACAATAAATCCAGGAATATTGGTTAGTATTCAACAACGGATCATTAGAGATAAAAAAACTTAATAAATAATAAAACTTTCGCAGTGGTCAATCATTGGATGGATGACCAAAAATTTTATATCTCGAGCTTCTTTGTGTATCGAAAAGCACTTGAAACCGTTGGTCCCGGCTACAACTGCAGCACCCACCAATCCGCACTGGGCCCGGGTGAGTCATAGCTCAATCTCCCTACTCCATCCATAGGGAAGGGTAGTGCCCCAGCAGCACCAATGTCCCCAAAGAATAAGCTGATGATGATTCAACAACGGTTTGTATGTAATTGTTAATTCGTCAATCACACAGCAGAAATAAAGATGTCAGGCAGAAGGAACAGCATCAGTGCTGCTGTGATGTGAAATACATTCTCTTGACAAAGAGGAAAAGAGAAAAGAAGAAGTTATTGAAGCACGTAAGGAGGAGAAATTTTGGCAAAGAGATTAATAATAAATATAAATGTAATCTGTACCTTTAGTATGAACCAAAATCGAATTCGAATAGTTTGCGAGTGCGAAATGTCATTGTCAAATTTTGTATGGAAACTTGAACAGCAGCACCACAGCGGAGCTTCTTAAATAACCTAACATTAGGTGGTGCATAAGGCATAGGGGAATGGAGCGGCGCACGCATCACTCATACATATATATATATATATATATATATATATATATATATATGAGTGATGTATATATATATGGTCGCGTGTGACGCTCGTAGCTTTTCAGTCTTCGCGAGTTACCCTCCAACTTTCATACTCGTCGGGAAGAGCTGCACACGCATCCAACCCCACACACACACACATATATATATATATATATATATATATATATATATACAGTCGTGTGACGCTCGTGACGCATTTCCGTTTCTTCTTTTCCATAGAATTTTTCCATTTAAACCCCGTCCGAAAGTTTCACTTAAAAAAATCGACGATTTAAAAGAGTTATCTCACGCTTTCTGTTAGAATAAAGAAATGTTGACTCTAAATACACAGTACGTTACCGCGAAACAGTATGGCTTCTGTCTGTCCCACGTGACTCGTTCTATCTCGGGTGGCAGTTTCCAGTTGCGATGGGCTTCCGGTTGTCGACAGTCGGTGACTCGAGCGTTGCCGTCACAAGAGCCAGTTAGTAATGTTTGCGCTTCCAGAGGGTGGAATTGGACCGATTGCACCTGGGAGATTTACATAATTGATTACCCTTACTTGTAGAAGACGTGGGGCAGAACGGATACCTGCTCGAATTCAAAATCAAAAAATCATTTATTCAGTCTAGGCTGTTACAAGTACAAGTCTAGGCTGTGTGCATGTGTTTTCTTAAGCTACAAGGCAGCTTCATCTCTTCACATTGTAAATAATATTCCATTCCTTCCAAATTCCCGGGTCAACATCATCTATGTCGAGTTATTTAATTAAAGAACCAATACTGAGACAGTGAGAGAAATGAACTGTGAATGAGTTGTCGCTGTTCAGATGTTCACTTGTCGTTCATTGCCATTGAATGATGCATGATCAATGCTACTGAAAACAATTGGGAGATGGAAGCATTCATTGCAAAGACACATTCCAATGAACGTCGATTCAGACATTTCATTTTGGTTATTCGTCGATGAAGCATTGTTAATGAAAGCAAAAATTAACCGTCTAATTTTAGCTTAACCTTTTTATATTATTCTTTCCGAGTTATTGTAAATTATAGCATTCCTTTTAATGAGATTTTACAGACTTAGTAAACCTCATTTCTCCATTTATTCATCAGCATTTGGTCGCACTGTACTTGAAAGTTGTCTAACATTTGTATCTATTATTAGTATTTTGCTATCTGCACCGAAAAGTTAGTAGGTAGCTGGCACATATTATCGCATTGCAAAACAATTAGGCCCTTTAATTCACATTATAAGAATAACATACGTACTTTATCATCAAAGTAACTGAGTTTCGTGTGCGGGCTTCCCTGATCTAAGTCCCAGAGCAATACAGTGTTGTCGGCAGACCCACTGGCTAGCACGTGCCTGAAAATTTAATTTTGTTCAAAATGAGCAAAAATAGAACTTGTCACGCTCAAGTTTTAGAAAGCAGGGAGCGTTTGTAATTCCCGTGCAAGGTGACTATTTTTAACTGTTTTTTAGACACTTTATACTATTTTTCCAACGTTAATTTTTTGTTTACTGCATAAGTAAATGTAAAATACTAAACAAAAAGTTACATTTTAATAGTTTGAATTCCCAATATTAGTTCCGATTTCTCCAGCCTACTACTGCGGCGTGGACCTGTGTATGCGTATGCGCGATTTCAAATGCATAGCGTATTTTGTATCCAAGATATTAAAGAATATTTTTACAAAGCGCGCAATGTAATTATGTCGTTTGTATTAACGTTTTTATACGTCAATGGTCGCTTGTGCTTGACTGTAAATATATTAGAATCTGCCTAGGGAAGCCGGCAGGAATCGTGTTCTAAGGAGGCTTCGCCACTGATGCATATTCCCTATTACTACGGATGCAAACGATACATCGATGTTTGTAAAACATCGAGGTATCGGTCATAAACATCGATGTTTTGATGAGCGATATATCGTCGATACATCGTTCACTACATTTACTAACATCGACATAGTTCTGGTCGGTTCGGATTTTCGGAATCACTGTGAAGTTCGCTCGCATTGCATTGTTGTGCTGACACGTAAAGCGTAGATGAATTTGATTAAATATAATTTGATTCTTTGACTCCATACCTATACACATTTTAGATTTTTTGATTGGGTGAGCAGTGTACTCATTGAATTAATTAATAAAGTAGTTAGGTTTTGATGGTTTGTTTTTTCTTTAGGTTTTTGAAAAGTTTGTGAAAAGTGAGCGTATAATTGTAAGGTTAAAAGAAATTGACAAAACGAATAGCTTGTTGAGTAAAGCAGCTTGTGAACTTACAGTTCATATTAATTTGTTTAATTGCCTAATTTAATTATTAAGTTACCATCACGTAATTCTTATTTTTATTAACGTTTAAGCATCGAGCATACTTATACCGAAAAGAGCGGTATTGTTAATTGTTTCAATGAAGCATCCTATTAAACATATAAAACATCGGCAAAACCATCGATATATCGCTTTTAGCAACGATATTTTTGAACATCGATGTTTTTCATGCAAATATCGAAGTTTTAAAATATCGATGTTTTACAGAACGATGTTGCATCCCTACCTATTACTGAGTACTCAATCGGTCGGGTCGAATACTTACGAGAAGTTCCTGTTCCAAGATAGATCCAGCACGGCATCCTTGTGTCCGACTCGTTTCGTCTTCTTCTTCTTGTTGGGCTTCTTGCCGAGCTTGAACGCGGGCTCCAGGCAGTTCTCTATGTCCAGATCCCACACCTGGATCACGGGGTCCATACCACCCAGGGCGCAAAGATTACCTACAAAACATTGAAAACGTTGGTCTTTCCCATTTTCCTTTACGGAGATAATGGACAGTGAAGATGGCTGATCGAAAACGCATCGAAGCTTTCCTGGTGTGGAGCTTTCGGCTCATGTTACGTATACCTTGGACTGCCCCACAGGATAAATGCATAGATTTTGAAGGAGTTGAATGTAACACAGAGACTTTCGAGTGTCTGTCCCAAAGTGTTCCTTTCCTCTGATAACCTGAAGAAACTTATTGTTAAAGGGAAGCTCGAGGGAGAGGTCGCAGCCCAAGGATAAACCGACCAAATATCAAAAAGTCTTAGCAACACCATCACTGAGTCTCTTGACCACGCTAAAGATAAGGAAAGCTGGAAGCAGTTCTGTGAAGGAAATATGTGTCGGTCGCGAACATCACGACACTCAGGGGGGCAAACGCCTATCGGGATTGCTATGGCTATCGCTTCCGATTTCATTTTGGAGGCGGTCAGAAATATCAAAATGAAATCGTAAGCGACAGCGATAATCATAGGAATCCGTTTTGGCGATTGGGCCCATTTACGAAATGATTTTTAATCTGTCATTTTTTGAGGAGCTTGATGGCTGGTAGTTATCACATTCCGGCCTGCGACCGTGAAAGTTAAATGATGATGTTGGCGACTGGCAGAGAGCCGCCACAGCCTTTTTATATTCATATTTAATTGTCATTTTACCAATTCCCTTTACTACATCCAATATCACTGCCATTTGTTGTTTTCCTGTATGTTCGCTCGTTTCTTGCTGTGTATACATTTTTAATATACTATATATAGTGTTTCATGCACAACATTGTCTCATTATACAGTCCACGTTTTCAGATGATGATTAAAGAGTAACAGCTTTGGTACATACCAGGCTGTGGGTCTGAAGGGTCATGGCTCAGCCACTCTATGCATAGAGGAAACCACGGCAAGATTATGTCATGGTGAACATAAAAAGAGCCCTCATCCTTGTTGAAAACTGAAACAAATTAATTATGAATGATTTCAAACTTGTCAACATTTTCATCTGTTTGTGATGTTCAGTGTGAATCAATATTTTTTAACACTGTGATGATAAGATCTACTTATTTACTCATATTCTACTATGCCTATGGGTTATACTAAGGGTTGCCAGATGGCCGGGAAATCCAGGATAGTCCCAATTTTTTTTTTGTCTTCTCCTGTGTCCAGTTATAAGACCTTATTGTCCTGGATTCCAAGAATGTGCTAGTTTTGTAACAAAATAACCTAATAACGAATGACACTGTTAGCCTGCTAGATTCCATTCAGATTCACCCGGCAGAATTAAATCTAGGGGAAGATTGGGGGGTTTGATTTGATGCTTAAGTTTTTCAGTGAGGGAGGGGATGGGATGCAAATGTCCTGGAATTGATAAGCCAACATCTGGCAACTATAGTTATACTATAACATTAGATTTCGATTTGAAAATCTGTATATCTGTATGCCTTTAATGGCAATGGTGACTGACTGATCTATCAACAAGGATTGTGCTGAAATTTGGCATACATATAGCTATTATTATGTAGGCGTGCGTTAAGAAAGAACTTTATAAAACTAACCCCCTACCAAAGGGGTTAAACGGGGTTTCCAAGTTTGTATTTGAAACCAATATTTCCACTCAGATGAAGTCGCAGTCACCCTCTTGTCAACTATAAATTTAATATGTGCTTACTGTACACTTCCAAGACACTAGCATCGCTTTCCACGTGTCCCACCAATAGGAGGTTGTCAGTAGCTTTGATAATGTCGTCCTCTTCATCACTGTCTGGACCTTCAGTCTGGTAATAAAAAATAAAAAAAAATTATAAACTATATATGTAATAAAGTGGGAAATAGTGAACCTCAACAAATATAGATATTCAAAAGAAAGATACTAAACCACTAAAACAAAGAAATGTTTGGTTAGATGAATTGATGAGAAGAATAGGCGCAAGAAACTTGTTAGCATATAACAGAAGTTGCAACATTTACATAAAACCAGGTACCAATTCAATGTCCACTTACATTTTGATTGTTGTGTCAAACAGTATTAATACAAATAAGTATAAATGTTTATATTAGGTATGAATGAATAGTGATATGGAAAATAGTGTTATCATTACCCTTATTTGAACATTTTCACTCAGGTCTCCCAGATTTGGAAGGGTTGCCACTGACCCAATACCAATTGGATTACCTGCAACAATTGTCACTCTTATAACTATTTTTTGTGGATTTTATTTTATACATATAATACAAAAATATAGACTACCTAATTGTTTACTTTTCAAGTTACATTATTTCTCTACTTTAATAAACAATCAGTGCAATACTACTTAAATAACTTAGTAAAATTTAAAGTGATGAAAATAAAGGAGATCCACCAAATGCCATACAAAATTGCGCCAACCTCTGCTGTTCTGATGTAAATATGTTGTTTTTGGTTGTAGAAGTTGAATATTTGCTAGATGTAAAAAAGTTTCTACAAAGTACAGTTGACATTTACAGGCTGTTGATGAAGATTCATATGTACATGAAAGGAACCTTTTAATATTCTTACTCTAAAATCTGAGCTACATCTATAGTAACAGAGTTGGTTTCATTTTAGCAGATTTCCTTTGAATTTCTGTTATCAGAAATTCTAAAAATTTTATCAATTATCAGTATTATTTTTTTATAATACAGTATATTAAAAAGAGCCCTCAAGACAGTATTTTTAATATACCTATCTTTATAGTAAAATTAAAAAGGTCTAAAATGCATCATATACCACCTTATTAATTAATCATTGGTGTGAATTTAAGAAACTAACTTGTATCTTCAGTGTCATAGTTTTCAAAATCAAACTCATCGTCAGGATTTGATGGTGGCTCCCGAGGTGCACTGGCTCCGGCTTCCTCATCTTCATCGCTTACATCTTCTCCAGCCTCTGTTATTCTAACATTGATATTTTTACAATTAATTAAAAGATCATTATAACCAGTTAAACTTAAGGATTCAAACTAATAGGCTTATTTGCAAAAGTTCCACCTGAATATATTTGAAGATATATGTAGATCTAGGCCAGTATTATTTTCTTTTTCTAGACATTTCTTTAGATTTATGATTCATTCATGAGTTTTATACTTAGAATGAAAATATAATAATAAAGTTATAGTATTTCTAATGGAAGAGTAAGTATGTTATGGTTCATTAAAAACATGTTTTTTACCTTAACTCATCTGCAGTTTGTTTAATGATGGTTTCAAGCTCCTTCTCTGTTAATTCGATCTGGAATAGTTTAGTTTTAAGTTGATAATTTAACAAAAAACAATACCAATTCAAGATCTCGGGCAGAATAAGATTATACATACCTTTTCTGGGACTGCTTTGGCTATACCTCGTCTCACGAAGTGCATACAAGAAACTAAACTAACTGTAGGTGTGTTTTCATCCATTATAAAACGTATTTAAAACCAACTTTAAAAACCTTAACCTCTGACACAAAAATATGAAATATACAAACTATGAGATCAGAAAACAAGACGTGTCCGAATCAATGCTGTAGTTTAAATGTTCTTAAAATAACGACATTAATAAAAACAAAACAGTGTGGTTAAAAGTTTTCAGAACTTCAATAATAATAATAACCTCAAAAATCACACACAGGTGACAACGAACATGTATTTTTAAAGTTCTCCCTTTTCATGGAAGGGAAAGGAAGTAATGCTCATACAGCCTAGTCTTCAATTTTATTATTCTTTTTTTACATTAGGTAATGTATCTTTGGGTGTTTGGCATGAAGTGTATCAAGTAAGCTTTCTCGATAATCTTCTTTTAGGCAGTCAACACTACAAGAAGTTCTCACGTCCACGTGACCGGAATAATGTATAATTTTTTAATGGTACTAATTCCTCAGTTGCGCAGAGGGTTGTTACACAAAATCATACTAATTTTATTTCACAATATGCACTACAAACGAATTAAATAATATTTAAAATAAGACATCAACCGATGAAATCTCACCTAAAACCCTAAAAAAATGTAAATAATAAAAATATTCATAATTTTACTAAACCCACGAAAAAGATAATAGTTTTCTTAACTATTGTCACGTGATTGAAAACTTCTGGTAATGGCGGAACGTAAAATGACGTCACACACTAGTAAACTTCCCTTCAAAGTGACATTACATTGTATCGTTTGATGTTTTAATGACAGTCGTGTGACGTCACACACCAGTGAGACGCTATATTTTTGACGCTAGAAACTTTTCGCGGCAACTTGAAAATTGAGTTTTTGATAAAAAACTTTTACCTTATGGGTGAGCATGTGTGGACCCCAGGCCCACCTCTTAAATCCTTATGAAACCCACTTAGTATTATCGCTGTCATTTCGGTTATAATCAATCGGCCCGAGATCCACATGGTCATTCTCTCAGCTTTAATTGCTTATATCGCTCTTCCAATTGCATCACATATTTAAAGAATGTATCCGTAGTTGTGACATATACCGTCACGTTAAATTAAAATCACCCCTTCGGTACACAGCCCGATTGAATTTAAAATTCAAATTATGTTTAAAACCTAACCTAAAAGCATGTGGTTCTCGAGACCACCAATTTTGGTCAATCTTTCCTCCGGAAATTCCGTACATTTGAAATAACACCGAAATAAGGAATAATATCTTCGTCACATTTGTTCGTTCTAGGTGGATTTCAAAAGGATTTAAAAGGTCCCGTTGGCCCGAGGTCCACATGCTCATCGTAATGGAACGCATCCAACACTTTTCCTTTTTACACCGATAAAGTTACTTCACTGTAAGACAACTATCTTAAGTTTATAGGTACAGAATAACTTTGTGTAAAATATTTAAAAAAAAAACTTTTCTTAGAGAGGAGCTATTGTTACTATTAATTATTCTGTTATATTTTTGTAGAGTATCGAGTTGATATTTATATTGCATCAAACGTATCGGCTGTGATTTTTTGGCAACTGTTTCAAATATTTTGGGCTCACCTGATGATATCAATAGATATCAATAAATCAAATTGTAAAAATTATGTGGAAAACGATATAGTTCTTGTAGAAAAGAACTGCCTACCTTAAATTCGTCCCTGTTCATCTCTAAAAATTTGTCAATTTGTTTATGGTCTGACCTTAATGTTTTGTCTGTGGTTATTTTGTGAACTGTGCTGTGGTGTTTTTTGATCGCTATTTTCGGAAGAAAATCAAGTCCAGCAGATAATTAATCAATTATATTTATTTCATTAGGTAGGTTCTTGTGTACAGAAAAACGCGTATTTATATACATTAAATTTTATTTGGTAGGTATCCATTGAAATTTTTCTCATCATCAGATCTCATTATTTTAATAAAACTCTGTAGTCTATAGTATTGCATTTATCTGTCAACTGTCATTTAATCTCCGTCATGTCTTTTGGTCTTTTGTTTGTAATGTGCATCTGAAATGTTTAATTTTTTCTAAAATGAATAATGTTCTTTTCTTTAACCCAGTGTCATGAAACATGAGTGCTCTTCAAGAAAGTGAAGCCGCAAATGAGAATCCTGACAAATATGAATGTCGCACTTGTCTGCAGGAATGTAATACTGTTAATTTAATATTCCAAACCTGGTCTCCTGGTTGGAACGGAATGGAAAACACTATAGCGGAAGATCTGGAAAAAATTGCTAACATTCAAGTAAGTTACATTACCCCATATATAGTAAAATAATATCCTATATTAAATTATTAAAAAAAATCTAAAGCCTTCATCTAAAGCTTAAAATCAGAAGGAAGAGATGTTTTTTTGTGTTTTCCTTTTCATTCGAGGCAGCCAGAAGCGTTTCTTTATTATTTAGACAGTAATTTGTTCATAAATACTTCTGCATTGAGATCTATCACCTTTACTTTATTCCACAGTGTAATTGTTATTGGTATATATACCCTTTAAATACCTTAGGTGTAAAAATTATATTCTCATCAAAATAATCAAGCATATAAGTATGTGTGTATTCTAATTGTAAAATTTCTTTGAAAGATTTCAGAATTAGATGAACATTCCAAATTTATATGCCAAACATGCATTGAGCAATTGAGACAGGCTTGCCAATTTGTGTGCTTAGTCCAAGGAAATGATAGAATATTGAAGTTACGATATCCCCCAGAAAAAAAAGACGCTAATTATTCAGAAGTGTGGCCGAAACCTATACAGATTGATAAAACTATAGCATATGAAAATTTTCTGGGTATTGATGTGAAACAAGAAGTGTTGTCAGAAGATGATAACAACTGTGATAATATAGATGAAGCATATACTCATCCTGATTATAATGAGCACATTGAAATTAAGGTGGAACCAGAAGAAATTGTAGCAACAAAGCCAAATATCTATATCAATGGTTTGTATTTATTGATATTTATTTTTTTTATCAGCAGCCGACTGCAATCTCGTCTGCTTTAACTTCAGTATTTTGAGAATCCCACAGCAACCTATAATTTGTAGGATAAAAAGTATCCTATGTTCCAATCCATATCATAAACTATATACATACCAAATTTCATCCAAATCCGTTCAGTAGTTTTTGTGTGATTAACTATCATACACACGACTTTCACATGTGTTATATAAGTAACATTGTAACATAATTAAATTAAGGAGCTAGGAAAGGGGGCTATTTCCGTATTTACTGACAAAAAGCTATGTTTTGTGAATTCTACTGGTATTCTAAGATCCTATCACAGCCTGTGTTTAGTCTTGATCGAAAATGATTATTTCCCCTTCAGTGCTAGTTATAGCTCATTTAAAAGTTGTTGTTCGACACATAATATTATTTTATCAAACTTTTTGAAGTTTTTTTTAATTGGTAGCTACATTTATGCCAAAATATATTAAAAACTTGGTATTGATTAATTGTCATTACTTTTTAAGATAAAACAAAAACATGCAATTTTGATAGTTTGCCATAATGCATGCTTTTTTTATCTTAAAACCTAATGACATTTAATTAATACCAAGTTGTTTTATATATATGGCATAAATGCAGCTACCAATTAAAAAAACTTCAAAAAGTTTGATAAAATAATATTACAAAAAAAAAAAAACTTCAATAAGTTTATTTGTTTATGCTATTTATTATCATTCCAGATCAAAAGGTGCTATTTTTAGAAGAAATAGTGCTGTTTCCATTTGCAATTGCTTAATTTTGTGGTTTTTAATAATAACAATAATAAATAAATTTACCCTGAAAATAAGTGGCCTCCTCATGATATACCTGAATAAAAAAAATACACTTTGCATACATCATCAAATCAGCATAAGTTTTTTTAATTTTATCAACATTTACTTAGCATGGAAATGGCCCCTTTCGAACAGATGCTCCTCGATTGTGAGTCTTGCAAATAACTGGCCTAAAAGAAGAGTGCCTTCTACCTTACAAAAAGTGTAACATATTATATCTATCACTAGGTTATAGCTACTATGTAGGGAAACATAATGGTCATTGCATTTGCCCAGATCGCGAAGGGTGCGGGTTTGAGTCCTGACTGCTGCCTGGTCCGTGTGGATTTTTTACTAGTAAAAAGAAAAAAAAATGCGTATAAACATAATAGTGGCTTGCCATACCGCACCAACTACTTCTATCTAAAATGCAATAATTACAAGGTCTACATTGCAAACATAGTCATAATAATGATTCCTCCGTTGTAACTGTGCATTAAAGGTTATAAGAGATAATGGAGCTGACAAATTTTTATTACAGGTTCTGTTTTGCAACATGAAAATCCTGAAAAGATAAAATTACAGAATGGAGTAACATCTTATAATGAACCGGTAATTTCTTTCACTGTTTTTATGATTACTGAACACAGGAGGGGTGTACAAAAAGTAAGGTGACTTGATGGTTATCTAAAAAAATATTTATTTACTCAGATATATTACACTTGTACAAACATATTTTTCAATTTCAAAGCACTTCTGATAATCATTTTATGGTATAGCATCTGCTCTGAAATAAGCTTCTCCTCGATGTAACCGTCAAAATCTGCTGACCCATAGTGCCACATCCGGAGTTTGACCACCGCTAGACGTGGAGGCTCAGTCTGTGGTGCTTTAGATATCAGGCAGTGATGTGACGAGCAGTGAGACTCTGAGCCTGAGTCCTTTTGAATTTATTTGGACTTTTGCCCATCAAATAAGGATTTCCCCATTAGTTTACCAATTTTTTTTATAATATCAAGTATGGTGTTTTTAAGCAAATTATCAGGTCAGGAGTCAATCAGTTTGATAGTACAAACAGGTGCCTTTGTATACAGTGTTTATAGGTGCTCTACGATTGAAGTTAACTCATTTGTTCCATTCTTTCATTGTTCAGTACTTAGATACTAAAGTGAAGGAGGAGCCTGTAAGTGACCCAGAAGACACGGAGTCGACACCCGGTGACCTGCCCCTAGAGTGTCTGCTCTGCACCAGGAAGTTCGTTAGTGTGTCAGGCTTAAAGGTAAGTTATTTTTTTTTCAGATCAACATAAATTAAGATCTAACAACCCTGACCTAGATAGCGCAGGTGGTTAGCGCGTTCGATGCGATCGTTGAAGTTAAGCAACTTTCGCAGTGGTCGGTCATTGGATGGGTGACCAAAAATCTTCCATCTCGAGTTCCTCCGTGTTTCGGAAAGCACGTTAAGCCGTTGGTCCCGGCTGCATCTGCAGTCGTTAGCACCCGCCAGTCTGCACTGGGTCCGCGTGGTCATGGCCCAATCTCCCTATTCCTTCCATAGGGAAGGCCTGTGCTCCAGCAGTGGGGACATTAATAGGCTAATGATGATGATAATAATGAATACTTTTTGATAAACTACCTGATAGGCGAAGAAAAAAAAATATTTAATCATCATCCCATCCCAAATTTCACTACACTATTTCCAACGCGTTTGCTTAAAGCTTGGAGCTGATTGCAAATAAACATAAGAAAAAAAAGTCATCATTCCTATTACATTTGTCTGCCGTTAACAATAATATATGTCAACATTAGTACAATATATGCCAATACAATGCCAACAAGCTTTACTTGCTTATGAATGGTAATTCTTGACCACAGGCTCATGTCATTGCTCAACATTCCTATAAGACAGTGAGGAGAAAAATCGGTGAAAGCTCTCCAAAGAAACCGCCCAGAGAGAAGCATATCTGTGCTATTTGTAAAAGAGGTAAGTGAAAACTTTTCAAAAATTTGCTGTTTTTTAGTGAAAGCTCTCCAAAGAAACCGCCCAGAGAGAAGCATATCTGAGCTATTTGTAAAAGAGGTAAGTGAAAACTTTTCAAAAATTTGCTGTTTTTTAGGGTTCCGTACCTCAAAAGGAAAAAACGGAAACCTTATAGGATCACTTTGTTGTCCGTCCGTTTTTCTCAGGAACGCGTGGAGGTATCAAACTGAAATACATATCTAATACTCATGTCTACTGTCCTTTGGAGCTGTGAAAAAATTATACTTCTAAGCCAAAGCAATCAAAAGATACAGCCGTTTATGCCGCAAATTTCTGCAAATTTTCGAAACTCGCAACGGAATCAAAACCTACTGGGTACTTCCCGTGAACTTTGAATCTTGAAATTTGGTACGAAGTAACGTCTTATAGGTAAAGGAAAAATTGCAACAACCGTAAATTTTTAGTTATATAATAAAAAATATTTTTGAAAATTTTAAAGTTACTATTTCTTTTCTCATGAACGCGTAGAGGTAGTAAATTGAATAGTTAATAGTAATAGTTTGTACGGAACCCTCGGTGCGCATGTCCGACTCGCACTTGGCCGGTTTTTTTTTCAAGCCTCACTCCCCACCAGCATAGTTTAATTACAATAAGGGTGTTTGGAAAAATGCACGCCACTTAGGTATGAAGTTCTTGACGCGAATTAATCGAAGGAGCATTTAAATTGATCCATACGAGACGTAGGTAATTTGACGGATGGGTGACCTTTTATCTCAGTGCTGCCGCCGCTCCCATCATTCTGGAAACCCCTCATTGACCCGTGCTCAGAAAAAAAACTTAGTCTAAATTCTAATCTTCTTCTTCAAATCGTTACTTTTATAATAACTCATTTCTAAAATGAAATTTTAATAAAAAGAATTTGTTGATCATATTTCGCTTCAACTATTTGTCTATTTGCCCAGTTTTCTCAACCACAACAGACCTGATGGTGCACGAAACGTGTCACAACAAGGAAGTTTGTTACGGCTGCAACGCTAAGTTCGACTCGTTTGACAAACTCAGTGTCCATAGAAAACGGTGTAAAGCGCTATTAGGCAAGGAGAAGATTAAACCGAAGACATTGGACGACGTTATAAGGTACATTTCTTTTTAATATTAGCTTACGTTTTGTATTATTTTTTATTAATAAATATTTCTAATACTGCTAACCTAGTCTAGCCCTAAAGTTTGCGATATGGGATACTAGGGCATCAGATACTAATACAAATAAGGTTCAAATCACCAAGGTGCAGAATTGACTTTGCTAATAATTTAATGTCTTAAATATTAACTTTATTGAGCAACTAAAAATTATGAATTACCGAAACTAACTTCTTTTAAATATACATCAAGGAATTTATTTTATTAATGAAGTAAATTTTAAATTATTTCAGTTCACATGAACAGAGAAAGTCATTTCGGGAACGCGTCCTCGTATCCTAAATATTGATGAAAAATTTAGTTATTTAAAACATGTCTTTTATTGATATTCCGTATTTTAAATACAAAATGTAGTTTTAGAAATTATACCAAAATATTTACGTTAAATAAGAAAAATGCACAATTGCATGTAGCAATATGTAGTGTTTTCGACAGTTTGCAAATCATTTCAATGATCCGATCAATAATCAAACATAAATAATTATATGTGAACGCAGCTATAAGGTATCAAACGTCAGTAGAGGAAGAAAAATATAACAAAACCAGCTGTCAGTGTATTTTCACCAAATAAATTAATTGCATTTATGTGGTAAGTACCTTTCAATTAATTATTTATAGAGTGTCCATCAACTCGGAAGTCTGGTATATGTTCAACACTGAATTGTTGATAAAACACTTTTTACGTCAAGAAATCACAAAATAACCTAATATATTTTACTAGAACTGCAGACTACAAAGTGAGACTGCATCTAAGATGGCCACCGATTAATTAGAGCGCGGGGTCATTTGAAATCATCGTTCCGTGAATGGCCATTTTGGAACCGTTCCCGGACTTGATGGCACGTTCCCGAAATGACGGTTGCCGTCTCAGAATGATCATTCAAGGGCAATTCACTTAAATGCTTCATTTATTCATTTCACGAACATATTGTTTTTTTATTTACAGCATATCGGACACTCCTGATATAGAAAAAAATAAAAAACGGAATCAAAACATGCATAAACAAAACAGTGAAGCTTATTTGCGCCAAAGAGAAAAAGCGAATACAAGAATAAGGACTGTAGAACAGAGAGAAAGAAAGAGGGCTAAAGACAGGGAATATTTTAAAAAGAAAAGAGAAGACAACAAATTGAAGACAATCAGCGATATGACTGAACGAGAGAAGCGGAAACAGAGAAATTATTGGAAAGCAACATCAAAAAGATATAGAGAAAGGAAAAAGATTTTAGCAAACATAATAAGTAATGCGCCGCCGCAATCCGATGACTTAGCCGCAGTACCTCAAGATAAGTGACAAGTGGTAAGAAACACCGTTCGAAAGGATAGGGCGAAAGAATATCAAAAATATAACGAGAAAAAAAACAGAAAAGACTCAATAGTTTACATGAAGCGGAAAATTTAATCTACAAAAGAGACATGCAAAAATTAATACTGTACCGGGTCCCATCAGGAAAGTTGATGATTTAATTAAAGGTGTTCGCGTACCATTTGAAGTACGCAAACCAGTTTTATATAGTAATAAATAAAGTTTTATTTGTCTTTCCATTCCTGAGCATACATACATACATGGCAAAACAAATCATAAAGACAAAATGGTTTGTGACCATAGAGAACCCACAGTCTCTGCTATTCTGTCACAACCTTTCCAAATAACAATATTGTGTCCTCCTATGAAGACACAACACAAAATATACTAGGATATAGCAGGCTGTGACAGGGTCAAAGTACCACCCGTGATCTACAATATGTTATAGTTATAGTATTATATAAAAAGAAATACCTTATATTAGTTAAATCATATACCAGTAGAAAGTTACATTGCTCTGATACAGGCACGATATAGGCCATACATATAGCGTCAAAAGAAAACTCGATGCTCGATTGCTAATCCTACTAGTTATAAATAACTACTAATAAAAATCTTGAAATAAAACATAAAATAAAAAATACAATAGAAATAATTGTTTATATACTTTGTGTTCAAAAAGGCTGAACGGCCTTAGGCGAAACTTAGCACACATGTAAGTAGTTTATAACCTGGATTGAGATAGAAAACCTTTTGACCCGAAAAAAATTTTAGGTGCCTGAGGTATTCTTAAAACTCAAGTTGGTTCATAATCGCGGTCGCTAGTTCATAATATAAGCACAAATTCTCCTACACAAATACTCTCAATAAAACTCAGTTCCCGTGTCTGCTGTGTAAGCAACCATTCACTCTCACGCACACACACACAATCACGATAATATTTACGAAAAGTTGACTTGGGAAGATTCGAATAATTCGCTTCATTCAGGATTCTTACCATAATTCCCTTAGAATTCAATATGCTGCCCGTGACATAATACACTGCTTTATGCCCCACCAAGTTTTTTTTGTGATAAACTTAAATTACATGAACTTGTAAAGACCGATTGTAGAGTGTAACTTGTGAACGTGTAGACTTGTGAGTTTTGATGAACAGGGCACTGGTCACATTTTGTAAAAGAAACTGGAATTGTCTTTGCTTGTCATACGCAACGCCACTAAGAGAAAACCCTATTTGGGTGGTAGCTCCAAAATCATGGAATAGATTTTGAAGTTTGCTTGTGTCAAGCTTATAAAGGGTTTAGCCGGATAACTATGACGAGTCGGCCCCCAATTGGGAACCTATATTGAAATTTATGTTTTAAAATCGACTTGTTGTGCAAACTATTTATGTACATTTCGGGACCAGCTTCCGTTTTGCCATTGAGAAATGAAAAAAAATAACCACGTGCATGACTATTATTCAAAGTAATATATATCAAATACTAATTAAGCTAGAGAAGTGAAACCAACGCAAACCTTTAGGTTTTTTACAGAGTATATATATATATATTCAACGTAATTTTTATGAGTAATAGTGCACATAAAGCATAACATATATTATTTTCGTTATTGTAAGTCTTAGAGAAATGAAAAAAAAAATTTTTTTTTAAAATGTCATAAATTTAGTAAATGTATATAATTTACTCTGTAAAAAAACCTAAAGGTTCGCGTTGGTTTCACTTCTCTAGCTTAATTAGTTTTTGAGATATATTACTTTGAATAATAGTCATGCGTATGGTTATTTTTTTTATATCTTAAGGACAAAACGGAAGCTGGTCGCGAAATGTACATAAATTGTGTTTGTACATCAAGTCTATTTTAAAACATAAGTTTTGATATAGGTTCCCAATTGGGGACCGACTCGTCATACTTATCCGGCTAGTAGACCCTTTAGAAGAAAACTTAAATAAACATATCATAACTGCATGAATAGTTTGTGTGAAAGATTAAAAACTCTGGAGTTTCAAACGTCGGAGTTAATAGAGATTCCATTTGCCATATTTTATATGTAAGTCCTGAGGTCATATTTTATCAGGAAGAAGTAGAGGTTAAAATTATAAAAGGTGAGGAAATAACTTTTTTTTTTGTTCGTTAATAGGTAAGCGCTTGACCATAATTCGCCTGATGGAAAGCAATATTATGGTCTATGATGGAGCGCGCTTACCTAATAAAAACCGGTTCACTCTTGCTTTGAAGACCGCTAGATTGTAGTGCTCGGGGAACAAGGGCTCAGGCAAGGAATTCCACAGTTTAATTAACTTATAAATATCCCAAACATAAAAGAATTTAAAATTGCTTTAGTAAAAATATTCCGGCTATGAAGATATCCTGGATAATTCAATATGGATTTTATCGATATCCATGAATTGAACATCCATATAAATATTGATTTGTTCAAAAACTCTGCTATAGTCCAAGAGCCCACTGCGAAATATCTACCCGAATCGGACTTACGGACAAATCGTGTACGATTCGATGGGGAATGTGGTCGTGATAGGGTTGCCGGACATGATAAACCCTGTATCTTGACCGAAGGGTCGAAAAAAGGGCCACTTCCGGTCAATTTTTCGGGAGCCTGCTACCCGGATAAAACTTACAATCAAAATTAGTGCCAATCGATAGGGGATGTTGAGCACTTTAAGGAAAAATCGGGTTGCCACCCCCCACCCTGTCAGGGGTTGCGGCAGCCACCCTTAAGTGTGACCCATTTTCCTATTGCTCTACCCGGATCGAACTTACGATTTTTTTTTTCCAAATCGAAGCTTGAACTTTCCCCAACACGAAAAAATAGGGTTGCCACTTCTGACCTTGACCAGAACAGCCGTCAGCCAGCCCCGAGTTACCCAATTTCGAGGTTCCAATTTCGATCGCAATTTAACTACCCGCATCGAACTTACGATTTCTTTTTTTTTTAAATCGAAGCTTGAATTTCCCCGAACACAAAAAAACGAGGTTGCCAACTTTGGCCTTGACTGAAAATTTTTCTGCCAGTGAATTATGGCGTCAATATTAATTTATTTTATTTTGGAGCAGATCGAAACGAATCATGAAAAAACATTAGAAAATCAGATTTTTTTTTTTTTATTTCATTAAGGAATGAACAATCTTTGGGCAGGTTGGTAGAGGCGTGGATTGAAAAACATGGGTTTGTATGACATGAACAAACAGTTTTATTATGAACACACGGAAAAAAACCATTCGCTATGATGCGGAGCGTCGACTCACAGCGAGGACCGATAGACTACGACTGTCTTCTATTTAGGAGTGGGCGTTATATAGCATAAATCGTTTTCACAACGTTATCGCTGAGCCACAACGCAAACGTTATGGGTGACATTGACAACGATCTATTTCCCACAACGATCTATTTCTCACAACGCTAAATTTCTCTCTCCCGTTGTCGTCGCCACATTGTACAATAACATGACACAGGGCGTTGCTTGCTGTGGCGTTTTTTTGATATCTTCACGAGAAGTGACAACGTAAAGAATGGTAGTATTGTAACACTCTTTTTTGTAGCAATGAGCTAATTTGAGTTTAAAATCAAATCATTAGTAAACAATAACAAATAGAAGGGTTGATAACCTCAAACAACGTCAAATTTACTCAATCAAAAATCGAACCTTTATAAAAACAAACTGTTTAAAAACATATTGAATTGGTGTGGTAGTTGTGAAATAAATCGTCTCAATCGAAAAGCGAACCTTTAAAAAAAAATGGTTGCCTGTAAAGTCGGTTTTACGAATATGAATATAATTAAATTGCACAATAGGAACAAGGAATTGAATGAAAATAAGAATTGCACAAATTTTAACTATAGAAATATATTTTGTTTACTAAAACATTGTACATGTAAACTTAAACTTAACACGAGAGACTCATCGTAACGTTACCGAGCGTTACACTTTTTCATAAGTGACTCCCAGCCGCAACCTAATTTAAGACGTTGTCACGTCAAAAACTGTTTTAAAACAAAATGACTTTGTATGGTGGTTGTGAAATAGATCGTCTTAATCGAAAAACGAACCTTTACAAAATAAACTGTTTTTTGAACATATTGACTTTGCGTGGTGGTTGTAAAATAGATCGTTTTAAAATAGACGTTTTCGACAACGTTGTGAGAACGCCGGTAACGTTTCGTTGTGTTATTTAGAAAACGCGTAACGACACATATCTACTTCTATTTCAATAACCCGGCAATTTTTTTTTTTGCTAGACCGAAAACAGATAGATCCCTTCTACCTGGGAATTTTGAAAAGACCCCATAATACATGAGGACGTAGCAGCTGCTGTCGTTACACTGTTGCCACGATCTCAACGCTTCGATCTGCTCCAAAATAAAATAAATTAATATTGACGCCATAATTCACTGGCAGAAAAATTTTCAGTCAAGGCCAAAGTTGGCAACCTCGTTTTTTTGTGTTCGGGGAAATTCAAGCTTCGATTTAAAAAAAAAAGAAATCGTAAGTTCGATGCGGGTAGTTAAATTGCGATCGAAATTGGAACCTCGAAATTGGGTAACTCGGGGCTGGCTGACGGCTGTTCTGGTCAAGGTCAGAAGTGGCAACCCTATTTTTTCGTGTTGGGGAAAGTTCAAGCTTCGATTTGGAAAAAAAAAAAATCGTAAGTTCGATCCGGGTAGAGCAATAGGAAAATGGGTCACACTTAAGGGTGGCTGCCGCAACCCCTGACAGGGTGGGGGGTGGCAACCCGATTTTTCCTTAAAGTGCTCAACATCCCCTATCGATTGGCACTAATTTTGATTGTAAGTTTTATCCGGGTAGCAGGCTCCCGAAAAATTGACCGGCAGTGGCCCTTTTTTCGACCCTTCGGTCAAGATACAGGGTTTATCATGTCCGGCAACCCTATCACGACCACATTCCCCATCGAATCGTACACGATTTGTCCGTAAGTCCGATTCGGGTAGATATTTCGCAGTGGGCTCTCCGACTACTAGTAAAGTGAAAGTTTTTGGACATTTTATCAACCTTAGAAAAACGTTCCCAAAATGACAGTTTTTTACGAAATATCTATTAAAAAGCAACATTTAAAGGTATAAAATTGTGCACGCTGCCCTATCAAAGATTATTAGTATACAAATTTTGAGGCAATATGATCTAAGAGTCATCATTATAGTTTGCAATTATTTTTGGCATAGAGCCAATCTAATTTTTTTTATCCTTGGTGATTTTGAGTTTGACAGTAACATTAAGTAAACAAACCTATGTCTAAAGTATAAATGTTCGTATGGTATTGATCATACAATCGAATGCCCTACCGTGATTGGAACCCAGGACCTCTAAGCAGGCGACATCTTGTAACCCGGTATACATAACACAGTCCACCACAGAGGTCATTTAAAAATTGCAGCAAAGGATTTGTTCATCATCAGCTTATTAATGGCCTTTCCTGTGATTGGACCATGATCTACCACGCGGGCCCTGTACGGGTTGATGGATGAAAACGACTGTAGATGCAGGCGGGCTGAAGGCTTAATATGCCTTCCGAAACACGGAAAAGATAAATTTTTGATCACCCATTCTATAAATGGCAAAGTTGCACAAATTGTATTATCGCAGACAGAACACGCTAACCAAACCCACAGCGCACCGCCCCACCTTGCTCCTCATGCACCTCCCACATCTGCGCGACGACACCTGGCTTCGGTACTAAAATCGCTAAAATTAGCGTTCGAATTTTTAATTTGTTTATAGTGGTACTAAATGCGCTAAAATTTGCGTTCGAAATTTGAACTAGTCAATAGTGGTGCTAAGTGCGCTAAAATTAGCGCTCGAAATTTGAATTAGTCAATAGTAGTACTAAATGCACTAAAATTAGCGATCGAAAATTGAATAAGTCAATAGTGGTACTAAATGTGCTAAAATTAGCGTTCGAAATTTGAATTAGTCAATAGTGGTACTAAATGTGCTAAAATTAGCGTTCGAAATTTGAATTAGTCAATAGTGGTACTAAATGTGCTAAAATTAGCGTTCGAAATTTGAATTAGTCAATAATGGTACTAAATGTGCTAAAATTAGCGTTCGAAATTTGAATTAGTCAATAGTGGTACTAAATGTGCTAAAATTAGCGTTCGAAAATTGAATTAGTCAATCGTTTATTGCAAACTAAGTGTACATTAGCTGGAATATTACAATATTAGAGTACTTTAAAACTTAGTCGCCTTTTTAGGACACAGCAAAGTTACAGGGCTTGTAAAATAAAATGAATAAATTAACATTCCAAGGCACATTAAGAAAAATGACAAATTATAATTTTTTCGTTATGAATTAGCGTGCTGCGTGTCTATAGATGGTACACGATAGCTTGACGGGCGATAATTTGACACGCATTAAAGGGGTTGTGGGGCGATTAATTTGTGTTTGCTGTGGAGGAAAGTACAAGCACGCCTTTACCGCTTAAAAAATTGGAATAATTTTAGCGCAATAAGTAGTCAAAGCTATGTCGCGCAGGTGTGGGAGAGGCATCAAAGTAACATTACATAATACTAGCTGTGCCCCGCGGTGTTACCCGCGATTTATTGGGGTTTTTTTCCCGCAGGAAAATGTAGCCTGTGTTAATCCAGGGTGTCAGCTAGCTTCATACCAAATTTTATTAAAATTGCTCCAGTCGTTTAGACACAAAGTTTCGCCTTTATAATATTAGTGTGATGAAAGTCCCATTTTTGCTTGAAAAATAACTGAAAATTAAACATTTCCCACAGGCCACTCTCCGTCGAACCTTTAACAATTGAAATACCATTATCAGGATTAAAATCCGAAGTGACAAATACAGATGAGAAACCGGAAATGTTATCGTGCGAGTTGTGCAGCGAACAGTTTAGTGACACTTACTATATGAAGATCCACCAAGAGATTCATCACTCTAAAGAAAGCTCCGACGCAGCGATGAAAAGTGAGCCCGTACCTATGGAAATTTCAGCTTTAGAAAGCATATTTAACGAGGATACCTAGTAGTGGTTAATGCATTCCGGCAAAATTCTAGAGCAAAGACCATAGACGAGGAAGCCTGCGCAGTAGCAATTTTACTTACAGAAACGTCTCCTGCGCAAGTTTATTTGTCTATGGTTTTGCTGAAGAAGTTTGCCGTTACCTAAACTAGATGTGCATATTTAATATTATTTTTTTACTAAGGGTTAAGGTCACATCGAGACGTATTCCGTTTTTACTTTTGTAATAGATCAGCCATGCTCTCGAAATCACGGCTAATAGCCATACTCAGAGGTGTCAGTATTTTTTTTAAAGTTATATGAGTTATTGCTGTCACATTCTTTACGATAGCAATAGAATGAGACACAACTTACATAATGAAATGTTGCCCTGCAGTAGCGTCGCGGTTGCGCAATGAAATATTGTTCTTTTTACATAGCGAATTAAGTTTTATTTTTCTTCGCTATATCTTAAATATTGCGCGTCACGCCTCGGTGTGAACTGACCTTTATATACGAGTGAATTATTAATCATAATGTTACCTTCTCACTGTAATAACAGGTAATGTTTATGCTATGCATTATAAAAACTGGTAAGTCAGTCAGGTCGGTATCAACAATGTTTATTAACAAAATTGAAGTACCAGTTGTATTCAGAAATACCATGCCTTTAAAATTCAAGTCTTGTGAAAAAATATTGTCGAGAAAATAGTACCTATAAAATGTTTAGTAATCTCTAAACATTTTACTTCTGTCTTCTTGAAAATAAAATGTATTATTTCTCATTTATCTGTCATTAAATGCAACAAAAATAACACTAGAGGCCGCACTTAAAATTGCCAATTAAATATAAGTCATGTGCAAAGAAAGTGACAGTATCAACTTTAATCAAGCCTTTAAGTTAATTGACATTTATGATTGCAATCCTTAGACTATCTTAATTGTATAAGGCTGATTAGTATTTGTGAAAATGTAGATGATCTGTAAAAAATAAAATTTCATTAGTTTTAAGTAGCAATTTTTGATTAATTGGCCGCAACTTTTAGTAGTCCTGACCCGAAATGCTTATAGTTTCGTCATGTCCGCTTGTCTGTCCGTTCCCGGTTTTGCTTGGAGACTGTTAGCACTAGAGAGCTGTTATTTTGTGGAGATATGTATATCATGCCGACAAAACGGTAGAATAAAATTTTGATATATATTTTTTTAGGATAGCAACCCTTCATGTAACCTGGGGATGATATTATTTTTTCATCGTCTACCCCATTGCGTCGGGTATCGTAGAATAGATCTTTTAAAATTACTTAAGGGCTCCTAAGACTTTCGATTTAGGGATGATCCGTTTGCCAAATATTAAACTATTGGTTCGAAAAACCTGAAATAAATCGGTCGGTTTTTTCTAAACAGATTGTTATAGAACAATAATTAAAAATATCTGAAATGTAAATTTGAAAAAGTTGATTTATAAAAACCTTTACATAATAAAAGTTATCAATTCTTAGAATAACTTGTTTTATAGGAATTAGATAAAAGTGACTGTTCTATCCTCTAAAGTGCTAGCTTAGAATAATAATTTATAAATATACAAATTATTATTATAGATGCCAGCATTAGACGAATGTGCCTTTTTGTAATGCCGTCACTTTGCTTTGCTATTCGTGTTCGTATTTGCTATTTGTTAACTTGACATCAGTCTGTCCTTTTACATGTTGATGAAATTTTTGTCCAGTTTACAAATAGGTAATACGAAATGCCGGCACTTCACATGGCGATCATTATTTGCTATTTGCCATTTTGAGAGCAGGTTGTCTTTATCATTCTCTATAGGGAGTGAAAACAAAAAAAAAGTAATTGGTCAAGTCTACTAATAGCAAATTCGAATAGCGATTTGAAATACTGGCCCATCGTTTTTGCTAATTAGAAACTTGACAACAGTTTCTTTATCATGTTTATGAAATGAAAAGCACAGACTGATGTCTAGTTAACAAATAGCAAACATGAACACGGATTGCCATTTAGGCGCTTTGCAGACGACGGGGCGGGGCGAGCTTTTTGTCCGCGAAGCAATAAAAACCGCGTCTGCCCGTCGATGTCTGCGGCTGCCCTCGCCGCGTACACAAAGCACACGACGGGCAGAGGCAGTCAGTTCAGGACGTTCGTTCTAGTCACTAGAATCTAGTGTATAGTCCATCACTAAAAAGCGCGTGGCGCGGACTGAGCTAGCCGCCACGCGCCGCCGTCTGCGTTACTGCATATATACTGGTTTGTATGATCCACGGCGGGCAGCTGCGGACATGCCCACACACACGTCTTTTTGCCCACTTTGTGCTATCGTTCGCGGCGAAATTGACGGGCCCGCCCCGCCCCGCCCCGTCGTCTGCAAAGCGCCTTAAAGTGCCGGCATTACCAAAAGGCACTATTATTTGGGGGTTGATTTTCACTTGTCTAAATCGACCTTATAAGGCGGCGCCTTAACAAAATAACCCTAATCACTTTGTCAAGGTTTAAATTTTATTGAAGTCTCCGAGTGCTGCCGTTATTTTTTCTTTTCAATTATTTCCTTAACTTTGTAACTAATAGGGCTTGATAGTTAAATTTGGAAAAGTCCACTTCATCTACTAGTCAACAATTTTTTAATATTCCAGTATTGAGATACCTATATTGTCCTCAAATGAAATTTAAGAGATACTTACCTTTATAATGTTTTCCTTCGCTGATGTTGATGTATTCCACAAATGATCAATTGTTAAAAAAACTCATATTCATTGTATATTGTCATCCCACTGATGTGATGTAAATACTATTACTGAGTTTTTAGTTTTTTTTTAATGTATGTGAATTGTGTTAATTAAGTAAGTAGGTATAATATTATTAAATTGCGACTTTGCAAATGAATACGTGGTTTTGTTATTTTAACTAAAAGGCTGTAATGATGGACTAGATACAATGGCTTTTATTGAACCAAATACGGGCTGTCTAGTCGAGTGGCTTTTTAGATTTCTTATTTATTTATACAACGTGTAACATAAATCGCACACTCCCTAAAATATGTTTGTTACAAATATACAAGTGAATCTATTTCGGTCATTGTTATTTCATTAATGTATTGACATTATAATTAAATAAAAATGACCGAATTCTTGAGGATTTTATTGTTAGATTTTATATTGAAATCGATGCAGAAGCCGATTCCAATCAAACTACTTTCAGCGAGTGTGTTATTTCGCTTACACGTTGCATATCAAGGTTTACCGACCAAACCTTTATATACATTAAGTTAGCCAAAAGGGTCAAATTTCTCCATCTTATTTGAGCTTTATATTATTGAGTATAAGGTTAACAATCTATTGAGAAACCGACAGTATTTTTTAAAACAAGTTCCGTGTGGTTACATAAGATGGTAAAGAGCTGGAGTGTAGTAAAATCTATACTTATAATAAATCTGTAGAGAGGTCAATTCTGTACATGAAATATATTTTCAAAATAACTATCAGGGGGTGATTAGTGATCGATACTGATGCCAAAAATGCAATCAGTAAAATTTTTGTCTGTCTGTCTGTCTGTCTGTCTGTGTGTATGTTCCTTATAGAAACAAAAACTACTCGACGGATTTTAACGAAACTTGGTACAATTATTCTATATACTCCTGGGCAGGTTATAGTATACTTTTCATCACGCTATAATCAATAGCAGCAGAGTAGTGAAGGGAAATGTTGGGAAAACGGGAGAAGTTACTCCATTTTTAAGCTTCCGTCGCGTGTGCAGCCTTAATGGTTAAAGTTACATAGAAATCATGTATGACAGAAATATTCTACATAAAATTGTCTAAAAAATATCCCGCAACAGCATATGTCTATCTTTTATGGTTGACTCACAATAACACGTGTAATTATATAAATAAAGTCCTTGTTTATAGCACAAGCCTGAGAACAAAAACTATAGTTTACACTACAGCTCTACACCGAAGCGAAGCGAGGGCGGGCCACTAGTGTGATAAAAGTTAAAATATACGTGTAAACAGGAAAGTATATTGTTATGAAGTATGTCAAAATTTTACATCAAATATTTTCTAAGTGCCAACGTCAACTTTAAGTATAGAATTAAGATTGTAGCAACCAGTATTACAACAGTCCGACAAATGACCACCCCACCTGATGGCGCGATAACACTTGGTCGTTACCGAATACGAGTGCCAATGGAATTTGGGTAAACGACTAAGTGTAAATGAACGGAGTCGTGTACGCCCATATTCGGGTAGATTTCCTTTTGTTTACCCGATACTGTCTTCCAGTGTAAATATAGCTTCAGGTGAATGAATATGGGTGACCCACCAAACGTAATGAGGGCTACCGTTTTCTGCCTCACCAGATGGCGCCACTGTTGAGTGAGGTCCTAAATTGTAACTTTTAAAGTTTATTAATACGCACATGAAATCAAAGGTTACATTTAGATCGTATTTTAACACAAAAGAACCAAATCCTAAACATAATAGGCCATGCCACAGTGACGCGCAGTTCCGTTTTATTCGGAAAAAATGGGAACATAATCATTTTTCTAAGCTCAAATTTTTAATAACTGACATTCATTGTCACATAACTCATATTTGCCATAATTAAGCCGAATTGTTACCAATTATTCACAACATTATTTTAATTAGAAATAAACCCGCGTAGTCAACCAACAAGCAATAACATTTGACATTTCGGAGACCTCACGCTACACTAGCGCCTCTAGCGGCGGATTCATACGCGATAGCCCTCATTGCGGCATGATGTTAAGTGACGGTGGAGCCCAGACGCGAAGACACCTGGCACGGCAGGTAAACTGATGGTTATGGAAACTTGATGTCTTTATTGTACATCGATTTATATTAATAAATAAATAAATAATAAATATTTCCAACACTCACACCAATGAACCTAGCCCCAAAGTAAGCACTGTAAGGCTTGTGTTATGGGATGCTAGGGTAACGGATAGAATACATATACTGTACATATATAAGTATATTTATATAGAAAAACATATTAAACATCCATGACTGGAGTACAAATGCTCGTATTCATCACACAAATATTTGCCCCCACCGGGACTCGAACCCGGGACCTCTCGAGTCGGCGTCACCATGAAACCCGGCGTACAAACCACTCGGCCACGGAGGTCATCATCAATTATCTCACGGCTAGTGAAGCATATTGCATAGCCCCCTTATAATGACAGTCCGAACCATAGAGGTATAAGAATAAAGTAGGGGAGATATAGACTACTACAAGTGGAAGTGTCCCTCTAATAGAAAGAGAATGCAGATGAGAGACCGCTAGCTCTCTCTCTAATCGCGCATGCGCATTGGCAACCGTAAGCATCTTACTATTTCGATGTGATGCTTGGACTAACTATTGGACAGACGACTGCGCATGGGTCACAATAGAGAAAGATAGCTACGGTCTCTCATCTTCTTTCTCTTTCTACTAGACACTTTTAGAGCCGCCTTTCCCACTCTATTCTCATACCTCTATGGTCAGAACGCGTTACGAGGATGCGATTGAATGATGGCGCGATTAAACTTGGTCTTACGATACGATTGCCAATGGAATTCGGGTAAACGACTAAATGTAAATGAACCGAGTGGTAATTTCGTTTTGTTTATCCGACATTCCTTCCAGCCCGTATTCCAGTATATTGCTTCGGGTGAAGGAATTCGAGTAATGTCTTTCGTGTACCCGGCTACGGGCTACCGACCAGATATTATTGCGGTATGATGTTAAGTGATGGTGGAGTCTAGACGCGAAGACAGCTGACACGTCAAGTAAACTAATGGTTATGGAAACTTGATGTCTGTAGTGTACATCGATGAATGTTATCTCACTGATAGTGCAGCCTATTGCATAATCCCCTTACCATGACAGGTGCATTCGCCCGGATAGCGAAGGGTGCGAAGGTTCGAGTCCCGTCTGCTGCCTGGTCCGCGTGGATTTTTTTCTAGTAATATTTTCTTGAGATTTAAACATAGAGCAGTTACAGGCCTAGTATTAAAATTATAATAATAATTCTTATCTCACGGCTAGTGCAGCAAATTGCACAACCCCACTTAGCATGACCATCAAAATGCGTTGTCAGAAAGCAATTGAATGTAGTTGACTGTCAAACTATTATGGAGTTTAACAGTCGAGTATCGATTAAAAGCTTTATCATTATTATGTTGCAGGGCTCATGCTACGGGGTCAAATAAAGTGATTTTCGTAATAAATAAGCTAATGAGATAAAATAAATATTTATTTACGTTCAACAACACTATGTGATATCACAATTTGTGCTAATTACAAATTATGTATTTCTATCTTTCAAGTATAGGAAATGGGGAAATAAAATGTTTGTAATACTGTAACAATAAAATGAATTCAATAAAAATATTTACACATAGATATAAAATCAACGAATAATGTCAGGGAATTCTAAAAATATTGTAAATTCTTTTTCTTTTCACAGCCACACTCATTGATTAGTTCTGTTAAATGCTAAATAAGTATAAGTACCTAAGTTACTCATAACTTTTTAAAATTTTCGGTGCATAAATTCCTCTAATCACAATAATTTAATGTAATTAATCTTGACACTATCCAATTATGTTTTAAGTCGAAAAAATAACAACGAGCAAACAAACTCGAAGTGTAAGTATATTCATACAAAAAAAAAGTCTAATAACAAAGCAGCACAACGCGAGACATTTTTTGATAATCTCACTACTGAATTCTAAAGTGCATCTCAGTTCCTGTTCAACTCGTTAAGGATCCTGAGTATATAGAGGAACAAGTTCAGGATGTCCATATAGAGGTTGATTGTGGCCAGAATGTATTCTTCGGGCGAGAGGTAGACCATCATCTGCTGAGTGTCGAAAACGAGGAAGAGGCTGAAGACGATGGCACCACCGAATGATAGGGCGATCTCGAACAAGGAGCTCCGGATGAAGATCTGAATGAGACCTCCCACGATGAGCACGCAGAGAGCGGCCACGAGTCTAATAATAGAAAAAATATAATATATGTAAGTAATTGTCATACTCCACACTAATTAGCTTATGACAAGGGCCACAATCGCGGGCTAAATAATACAATAATTATTGGTTGGCAAATGGCAACTTTATTTATGTACGGTTTGTTGCCAAAGCATCGAATATAATTATTCTATTCAAGAGGTAACTAAAGCAGTAACAAATATTCTGGTTATCTCTCATTCTAATATTAAGGTATTTTGCGGGTATTTTTTATTATCAAGTAGGATCTACCTATCATAAATTGGTATAATCATTTCACGACAATAGCACGAATATCATGCATGATTGACATAGTGATTGAGGTGACATTATAAGCTACCGCCAACAATATTAAATAGCCTAGATACACCACGTGCGCTCAAAGTGTGTCCCAATCAAGAAGTGCTTGAACATGACTCAAGCACTACTTCTTGGTTGACAGTCACGCGCGGACCGTTGAAAAGTCATGCCGCTGAGCTCCGTGAAAATATGAAATGCCGTTTTAGTTCGACAGGTATCTAATCAATGTTTTTTAATTTAACGCATTTGAATTTTTGTTTTAATACTTACTATAAACTGATTTAATAGATAATATTTGTGATATTCAAATGCATGGTCGGTAATATAGCCGTCTCTTTTCCTCGCGGTCCGTACCTGCTATATTGCTAACAGCGCATTCAGAATTGCGCGTAGAGTCAAAGAAATAAGGTCTATAATTCTTCCGCATATAGAAATAAGTAGTAAAATTTTACGAGTATTATCTATTAAATCAGTTTATAGTAAGTATTAAAACAAAAATTCAAATGCGTTCGGACTGTCATAACTCTTTGACGCATGCGTTTTAATTAAGATCTTATTCAGTATGCTTCAAAGGTGATTTTCAATGTTTAAATAATGCCTTATATTGTTTAGAATACGCGATCATCTTACGGAGCTCGGTGGATCGTCCAGTGTAGCTTGTGGACAGGTTTCGGGCATGATTTTGTTCGTGTTAGTGTATCTAGGGTATTTAATATCGTTGCCTACTGCAGACTAAAATAATGACACGACTTATGACTGGGTGGCCAGAATCCTTATGAAATTGTCACTTTTCAAAAAGGCTTTAAAATTAATAGGGGCTAACTAAAAAAGATATATTATCTGTTCATGTTATTACATAAGACAAGCTTTCAAATGACACGTTTCATTGCTGCCGGAAACCGTCTCCTTTGTCCCACTGGGATTCGAACCCAGAACCTCCGAGAAGGCGACACTTGGATAAGTGTGCGTGAAAATATAAGTGTTTCTTATATTTTACCAGTCCAGCGCTATTAGATTGCTGGGCATTAACCAAGCATAAGTACTTATATAAGTCTTACCCATATCCAATGAATGAGAAGTCGCGTTTAGTGTTGAGTGTGTACAGGGTGAGCCCGAACACGACAGAGAAGGTGATCCCGAGGGCTTGCAGCACCACCAATGTGTCGCAGAATGACACTACGACGCCTATGGAGTACGCTTGCACCACAGTCTAGGAAGAATAGTTTACAGTAATGTATATTATTTACGAGATTGTTACCATGCACCTTGTTTTTACCGAGTTTTTAATATTTTCTATCCTGTGGTTCGTATGAGTAAAAACTGGAATAATAAAAAAGTGTCGTGTCGCGGTCCGATACTGTGAGTGTTGTGTGTCGAGAACAGTTTTGAATGAATAGTGAGAATGTAAACAGTGGTACAGGTATCGAACGCAATAAAAGACTTCGTCGGAGGGTAGGCCGATATGTCTGCTAATAACAACATACCCGCAATTACTTCAGTTACTCTGTGATCATGGCGCTTGCAACAATGCCCAAGTATCGAAAACTTGCTAAAAACAAGGTACATGGTAACAATCTCGTAAATAACATAAATTATTATAATGTTTAAAACAAGAGAATAGTTTACATTCATAAAGAAGTAACAGAACAAGAACTAAAGCATAGAAGTAATGCTATGACGTTTCAGCGTACATTTCCGCATAGACTATATACGTATTACCAAACAAAAAAGTATGAGTGGCGTGTTGGTGGGTTGCATTGGACTTAAGATCGCTTTTTGATTCGGTATCGTAAAGGTAAACAATTTAACTAATAATAACCAATTGGCTAGTTGACACTTTTGGAAGTATGTTTAAAATGTTTGATAATTGTTCTATTAGACCGAAAAAAAATATTGTATTTTTTTTTACCTAGAAAGCCACAAAACTTTAATTTTAAAATAGATTTTTCATAGACATACAAAAACGCTGTCGGCCATTTTAGTCTAAAGATTATCTATGCTACGACGTCTAAAAAACTGTAAACAAACACTCGCAAGCACGTAGGAAATAACCTATTTGAATTTATATTATAAAACCATGATTTCTAATAGATTTCATAATAAATATAGTAATAACTATGATTGTATGGTACGAAATGTAGAAAAACATCGTTAAAGACTCCAGAATAGTTGTGGTTTAAATTGCCTAGAGAAATACACATACCCACACATGAACACACGTTTAAAACTTGCTTAATCCTGTAACTTTATCGTCTGAAAGTAATTTTTTTAGCAAAGATCACTTCAATGTATGTACTCATTGAATAATATTTAAAGTTTAAAAAACAATTTTTAAGGTTATGAATGCATCTACTACGTCAAAGAGTTTTGTCGTTTCTGCTTTCACAAATCCGGTGTCCAGAATTAATTTACTCAACAAAACCAATAAACGGAAACTTTTCTACAAGGTTCAAGAGTTTTTAAACTATTTTTTTTATGTTAGTCCAACGAAAGAAACCACAGTAACACGACAATGACGTTTAGTTGTTTACAAATTTTGTGACATCACAATCACGGTGGACTGCGTTTTAGTGTTTAAAAAGATTAATTTGAAAAAACTTTTTTTCAAATTAAATGACTACAGCCATCTTCTTATTTCATGAAGTGAAATCGATGTATTTAGGTACCTCATACCAAAAATTATAAGAAATGAACATTTTTATAGTGCAATTTGACATGCGTCAACTAGCCTATTATGATAACAATATTGTATGTTAAGATGCTAGATAAGCATACTGTAAGGGTTTTCCCTCGGTTGATATTTTTTTTGTCTGATATCTGATACTAAAATTGTACCTTCTCTTAAAAATATTAGAAAATTATAAGGGAATTAATAAATGGCAGAGCTTTATTACTTTTTAAGCTTTGTTAAGCGTATGGTTTTCACTGTCCCTAAAGTATTAAATACCTAGTAACTATGAGAACGCGAAATGCTCGCTCACGCTTTTCTGTCCATAATAACTTTACATCTGTTACTTTCTATATTTGAAAACCTCCGTGGTCGAGTGTTTTGTACGCCGGGTTTCATGGTGTCGCCGACTCGAGAGGTCCCAGGTTCGTATCCCGGTGGGGGCAGATGTTTGTGTGATGAATCTCTCGAGTCGGCGACACCATGAAACCCGGCGTACAAAACACTCGGCCACGGAGGTCGCCAAGTAATTACTTGCAGTATTGGCTATAATTTCAACATTTTTAATACCTAGATGTGACTCGCATTTGATTATATTATATTTTATTTCAATAACAAATTGACTTTTCACGTCACTATTGGAATGTGTCAAAACGGCCATCATAGCATGCTGCGACTACATGTGATTTAAGATTGAGAATTTGATTAATGAGCATTTGTGAGTTTCAGCTGTATTAAGCCTCGCCCACATCCGTGCAAAAATCTTGGTACTTAATGCGCTTAAATATTTTATCGTTAGTACACTCTTTCAGCAGCAAAAATTATCATCTCCCACAACCTCTTATGCGTGTCAAAAACCGCCAGACAACTATCGTGGCGTGACCTGGCGTCATTCGTAACGCAACTCGATAATTTGTGAAATTTGGGTTTTAGAGTGTAACCTTGAAATTGTCATGAAATTGGTTCCGAGCTAATAAAATATTCATAAAACGCTAGGTACTTACAAAAGCAGCTAACAGATACAGGTTTGCTGGATAGTCTCTCCTCTTTGCGATCAGGGCAATCAATGTGACAATGCTCAATATGAATGCTATGAACACCATCCATTGGCTGGAATAAAGATGAAGATTATAAATCATTAATTTATGTACATTGCTTTGAACTGTTGACAATATCACAAAATCTTAAAAAAATTGTCAGTATTATATTATATCATATTGCAATGCTCATGCTAGGGGGGCTGTATTGTTTTATTGATATTTACAGCATAAGTTGCATAGAAATCAATGTCATATGTAATCCTGATATTATTTCACTGACTTACTTTGTGTGTATGAAACTTTGGATTGGTTTCACCAGCATGAACACACTGGAGATTGCAACAGTTGCTAATAGTTGCATCGACAGTAATCCATACACTTTGCGCACAAAAGCCAATCTTATCTCCTTGTCAGCATTCTTTACATTGTTCCTGTATGCAAAGTCATCCTGAAAGAAATGAAAGAATTATGTTATTAGTATTTATAACAATATATGTTTCAGGATCTTAGTTTATATACATATTATATTTTTGTGGATTTATATAAAGATGCTTGAGAAGTAGCTTGTGCTACGTTAATGTATATTTCTAGTAACAAGATTGCAGAGAGCGAAAGGAAAACTTTCTGTTTGTTAATAAACATATCCAGTCTCTGTAGCATGAGCTCCTCAATTTACATTATATCACGTTTTTTATCGCATCTAACTGTCAAACTCCAAAGTTATTTGACAACTGAGAGTGATAAAAACGCTCTGTATACCATATTGCGGCGCTCATGCTAGGAGGGCAGGGCATTCTATCTGTATAAAGTTTAATAAAAATTTGCTCAAACAGAAACATTTAGGAAGAGTTGAGACTGCCTTATGAAAGTTTGCTATGGCTTTTGTACATGAGTGGTGCAATCTGAGCAAAAAAAAAGCACATTCTTCCTGTTAAACAGAATACTACACCTGATACAGCAGTATTATAGTGACTCATAGCTGATAATTTTGATAGAGACATTATGATCAACTTTCTAAAAACACATTAGCTTTTAATTAAGATTACTTTCCAATTAGTAAAATGTACTTTTACTTTTTCGGAATAATAAAGAGTTCTTGCAAATATTAAAGCAATTTAACCATTATTTTAATGTAGAGATGACACAATTATCATTGTGCTTATCGGTAATAGGGCAATAATTTATGGATTATAATGGTAAACTGACACGTAAGTAATTAATTTATAACACCATCCCCTACATGTAATCATAGTTTTGGGTTTCACATTCCAGTAGAAACTTAATATAAACATACATATCAAAACATAATTACAAGGTCGTTTTGCGACTGTGGCTGTTTCTATAGATGAGGACGTGATGTTGTGAAAGGAAATTACTTTTGTAAACATTCACCTACCTCTATATTTTCTTTTCCCCCGAGCTCACAATCTTCTTGAGCATACATTAGAGGTATAGATGCCATTCTTGTAGATTAATAGCACAAATTAGGTCGTTGAAAACGTTTACTGTGTTAAAAACTTGAATATTGGGCGTTTTTTAACTGCTGATTGGGGTTTCTCCCCGTAAAAGCCAAACAAACATGAGCGTTGTGACGTAGGTACCAAATCTGTCTTAATGACAGCTGTCAAAAGTAGGGCTGCCAATGTAAATTCCCGATTCCCCAATTTAGGCGTCTCCCTCACCGAATCGTTTTGTTTTCGTTTCAGATTATTTGCCAAAACTTACTTCTTGACCAGCTTGGTGCGGTATCGTTTCGCTTTGTTTGCTACGGTGTTTGTCATTTGTTATAGAGGCGTCTCGTTAGGCGGGCGAGGAAAGTGCTTCGGTACGATTATGCCCACCGAATTTCCAGCATTATAATAATTAATAACAAACACCGTAGCAAACAAAACGAAAAAATACTGCACCTCAACTGAACCAGTCAAGAAAAGATTCTAGGTAAAGAAACTGTATCGATTCGGCACAGAAATTAAAACGAAACAATCCGGTGGGAACGGGGTCTAAATATGAGCTTCTTTACTGAGTAATTTTGGTAAAGCTTATTTATCGAGCGCATACACACTCTTAGACTATAAAACACCTATCATAGCGTGCCGCGACTATAATTATCAAACTTGTTGTCCACACTACCCGAAACCTATTTGATTACCCCAAAATCAGGGAATATTCCAAAATTGACAGTACTGGTCACGAGTGCAGAATCATTGTTGCCATTTAAATAATTCTTCAGAGTTGGGTATTATTTCTTCCAGGTGCTGGAATTATTATTTTTGTGTGTTTTCATATTTTAAGAACGGATCCCTTAATCGAAAAATTTCCTTAACAAAGACTCAATATTATTGAGAGACCTATTTGAGAACATTTCACATGGTGAGGTAGAAGTTAAAAAGAGAACTTTAAGAGGCTGCGCTGCGTTACGCGGGTCGCGGAGCGGGCGTCTGTTTGACGTGCAGTTTTTTTGTCATTTGAAAGACACCCGCGGCGTGGGAGACCCGTCTCACGCAGCGCTGCCCAATCACCGAGCGGTCGCCCGCTCCTTGCCTCGTTTTAAGCAGTGCAGGCTCTTAAAGTTCTCTTTTTCTCGTCTATCTCACCATGTGAAATGTTCTCAAATTGGTCTCTCAATAATATTGAGAGTTGGGTAAGATAATTTTTGGACTGGGTTCTTAGTCCAGGCAACGAATGCTCAAAAACAGGTATAGAGGAAAATGCTTGGAACACAATTTTTGACTTCGTAACTTTGTTAGGACTAGTTAGGAGGTAAACATATCAAAAGTCCCTGCCCGTAGCCCTTAAGCCGGGGGGAAGGGGGGGGGATTGAAGGTCCCATTTTTAGCGCGCCATTTATGCGAAAAAGCATATATCTCGGAAACTATGCATCCTAGCGACATGAAACTTCGCCAAAAGTGAAAGCTGATTAAATTTGCTACAAGTCTTATTCAGTCAAGTTTTTTGATGTCTTGTATAGTTTTCGAGATATCCGCTCTTGAAAGTCTGTAATTTTTTTTGCCACCACTTCCTGGGAATGCTGGTTTACTGTTCCCTCGGTGAGAGGAAGACAAGAGATATCAGGCTTGATGGTGGCCACTGATTTCAATGACTTGTACCTGTAGGCATTGAGGGAAATCTCTTTCGCTGGAGCTCCATACCACCTTAAGATGCAGGTTTCACTTGCCTTTTGTATTTGAGCGGTGGTGGAGAAAGGGTGTGAAAATACCGCTGCTGCTTTCTGGATTTCTGGTGACTTGATAATGTCTCTGGTCTCTGGAAAGGGAGGAAATTACTCAAACCAATCGGTGAGCTTGGCAATGTCAGCTCCATCCTTGTTTTGGCGGGCTTGTCCGAAATCTGCATGTTGCTCACTGGTGGAACCAACAACCGGCATTGTTGAAGAGTTATCCGGTCAAATAGAGCAAAAATGTGAAGCAATTTTTTTTCCATAGTTACAGACTTTCAAGAGCGGATATCTCGAAAACTATACAAGATATCAAAAAACTTGACTGAATAAGACTTGTAGAAAATTTAATCAGCTTTCACTTTTGTCAAAGTCTCATGTCGCTAGGACAAATCCAAATCATACAAAAGCAGGCTTAACGAGGAATTATGTTTGTCACTCTTGAAGTCTTGACTAAACACCTGAAGTCCTGACCCCTCGTTTCCACCAGGAAACAAGTTATATACTAGTTTGAGTATTGTATACTAAATTTCTTAAACATGTATATAAGTGTGAATAAAAAATTAAAACACTGCATAAAATTTGTTAAATACATGTATTTTACCTTGGTGTAAACGAGGGGTTACTATGATAACATGGTGGCAACTCTGTTAGACTTTTGACTCTCTCAGATTGTACAAAGATGCAAAATGCCATTCACAGAGACGGCCTGTGCCTGTGCCCCAGCAGTGGGAACATAAAGATGATATGCATCTGAACATGTATTTATACCCCTAAATTTTTTTTCACACCGAGCTCACAATCTTCTTGAGCACATTTTTGAGGTATTTCAGCAGCCATCCTTGGTGCTTATAAAATAACACTTCTTGAAGTTCTTGAATAAAAAAAACGAACCAACTTATTTTTCTAATTGGACATTTTAGTGAAATCAAAAAATGCGAGTGACGGACAACAAGAATAAGACAGTGAATTATTCATGGAGGATGGATTTTGCAAAACGCTTAGGATTACTTTTTTTTTTTTTTTTAACATTCACACTAATTAGCCTAGCCCCAAAGTAAGCACTATAAGGCTTGTGTTATGGGATACTAGGGTAACGGATAGAATACATATACTTTACATATATAAGTATATTTATATAGAAATACATATTAAACATCCATGACTGGAGTACAAATGCTAGTGTTCATCACACAAACATCTGCCCCCACCACGATTCGGACCCAGGACCTCTCGAGTCGGCGACGCCATGAAACCCGGCGTACAAACCACTCGGCCACGGAGGCCGTCACTTTCTCTATGGGATTTCGCTATAGAGTGAGATTCCAGCAACATAGATGCCCAGCAAGGATCCCAGTCACCCCAGGCCCCAGGCTGACGTGATTTTAGGGGAACAACGTACGAGCCTCGAACCGCGGTGGATGGCCGAGGAGCGGTGCCGCGTGGGAGCGCGGATTCTCTTGCGGAAACGGCGTGGACGGCTAGTCCATTTTCCGCCCCTTTCTCAGCATCCACCATAGACTACATAATGAAATTACTTTATTTCCAACTTTTATCTAAATAGATTTAGAAATTTAGGAAAAAAAAATTATTACAAGCACTCCAATTTGGGAGTAGGTATTTGTTATATCTAGTCTATTATAAAATATCTTTTTATAACTAGTTAGGTAAGGTACACAGTACTTAACATAGGGTTAATTTTTCACATTAAGTAAATACTTTTAATGTTAATTATTTTTACAAATTGTACGGGTACATTACATAGGTATTAAAGTAAAATAAAATGTTGTACTTGTATTGTTTAGTACACACATTGATATGCCTTTGGATCTATCGAAAAATAAAATAAAACAGCAATAGTTGGCGTTAGAAATAAATTTAATCAACCACAGTCGTCAGCCGCGCCGTGGCCGCGCCGCGCTGCACTGAATCATGTACGAAGATGAAAATTTATTTATCTCGTAATGAAATCACGTCGGGAGTTCTGTGCCCCAGATTCTAATGTGGATATTCCAATTGTACAGAGGCCCAAGCACTAATTTTGACAGCTCCGTAATTGTATCACTTCGTCAAAGATATGAAAACTAACCAGCTCCCATTTCATCATCATAGCGTATGGCTGATGGAACTGCATCATCCTAAACCTTGATTTTCAAGTTTTTCAGCCATTCTATGACCGCAGGCAAGGCACCGATATTAATATCGTTGTCCGCGGTCTTTAATTCGTTGAGATCCTTTAAGCCGCCAGGATAACGGTACAGTGGGCAGTCTTCGGTAACGTGGAGTATGGTTTGGTCCGGGACCCCGCACTCGCAGGCTGCTGTGTCCTTAGGTCCCCATTTGTGCAGGAGGTGGTTTAACCGCCCGTGTCCTGTTCTAAATCTGTTCAGTTTGACCCACAATGTAGGTACGTTGGATATCGCATCCCGCCGGCTTGTTCGTCGGGTCCGGTAACAGTTAATTATGTGGGTGGAAAAAGCACACCACGCCTCCCTCATTCTGGAAGGAGTTGCGTGGCATGCAACAGACCAGTACCTACCTACTCTTAGCATGAACCAATATCGAATTCGAATAGTTTGCGAGTCCGGAATGTCATTGTTAAATGTGTACTGGTTTTTAGATCTTGTTACGTACTTTGTGGCGTTGTTGTTCAAGTTTCCATACAAAATTTGACATTCACATTTCGGTTTGCAAACTATTCAAATTCGATATTGGTTCGTGCTAGGGGTACAGTACCCCTAGCTAGAACCAATGTCGAATTCGTATCGTTTGCGAGTCCGAAATGTCAGTGTCAAATGTGTACTGGTTTTTAGTTCTCGTTACGTACTTTGTGCCGCTGCTGTTCAAGTTTCCATACAAAATTTGACATTGACATTTCGGTTTGCAATCTATTCAAATTCGATAATGGTTCGTGCTAGGGGTACAGTACTCTTAGCACGAACCAATATCGAATTCGAATAGTTTGCGAGTCCGGAATGTCATTGTCAAATTTGTACTGGTTTTAAGTTCTCGTTACGTACTTTGTGGCGCTGCTGTTGAAGTTTCCATACAAAATTTGACATTGACATTTCGGTTTGCAATCTATTCAAATTCGATAATGGTTCGTGCTAGGGGTACAGTACTCTTAGCACGAACCAATATCGAATTCGAATAGTTTGCGAGTCCGGAATGTCATTGTCAAATGTGTACTGGTTTTTAGTTCTCGTTACGTACTTTGTGGAGCTGCTGTTGAAGTTTCCATACAAAATTTGACAATGACATTTCGGACTCGCAAACTATTCGAATTCGATATTGGTTCGTGCTAGGGGTACTAATGGGGGATCTAGACGGTAGCGCTCCTATCGGACGTAAGAACAAAGTAGCTTTTTATATGCATGAAATAGATAGCTCTCTGATGCATCACACACAACACAAATACGGCAGATAAGTGTAGTTACCATTACAAACTTGTTGGTGCTTGGCGATGCATCTGTGTAAGGGAAGGCTTCATTGGGAGCGATTGATCTTTGAGAAGTGGTCGATGCAGCGCTGAATAAATCCATAATAATATAACTTAGGTATATCCCTCCCCTTTAAAAAAAATAAATAAAAATAAATTAATACTATAATTTTAGAGAGGCGTGAAGAAGCATATTTGCAGGCCGGCAAGGTGAGGATGGTTGGTGTGGCAGTTTCTAACTGCTGTACCAGCTATCTTCGCGTTTTGGCCTTATCACCACTTAACATCAGGTTGGGTAGAGTCATATGCCTACCTGGCTTTAAAAAAATAAGAAAAAAAAATTTGGCTTCCCCATAATTTTATTGAGAATACTCCCTTGCACCGTGCGATCGTTATATTTTCTCAAAATAGCAAAAATTGGTGCTCCCTTTAAGCTCTACCTGACTGCCCACCAAAACTACGTCACTCAGTAGGTAAAGTTGAGTAATTTGTAGAGTGATCCTTGTATTAAAGAAAAAATCCTTTTCTAATAATTATGAAGGCTTGCCACGTGCCCACCGCTAATGCAGCGGTCACTATGAAAGTGGCAATAAGCGGCCGGCCGGCCGGCCTTCCCTCAACCGATGACAGTAAACTTTTACTGCACAGTAAAAGTAATGGCCGACCAAAGGAATCGATAGGCATTACCTTACCTTAAGTCTTAGGCTCACTGACTCTGTTTCATCTTTGTGCTTTATGATCAGAGCACACTTTGCTGTCTACTGAGTTGTAATGGTGGTGAAAAAATATATAGAAGCTCTAGCTTCTGAGTTTTTATGTGCACTTGGTAAAAGTCAACAGATGAGGCAGTACCGGTAGTTGGCAAGGTTATTAATCTATCGCGAGAAGATGTGTAGATGACGATGAATGATAGTGTATAATAAATAGTCCGACAATGTGTGTACGTGCGGAGTCCACAGCGGTCGTAAGGCGAGTGTCAAGCCCTCCTCTATGTATGAAATTACCTCGAGATGGGCTCGATGGCGCAGGTTGTTTGAGCATTCGGCCTGCGATCGTGAAAGCTAAGCAAATTTCGCAATAGTCAGTCATTGAATGGGTGACTAAAAACTTATTACCTTACAATTACCAGGCTTTACTAATCCGTACTGGGCCCGCAAGCTGGCCCAGTTTTCATGTTCCATCCATAAGGAAAGCCTGTGTCCCAATAGTGAGGACATTATAGGCTAATGATGGTAATGTAATTTCCTATAAAAGCGCATTTACATCACATTCTCTATGTAATTAATTAACAGCGCTCGTATTACTGACCACAAGCGTGTCGAAGCGGTGATAATTCTTTTACCAGGCATAGAGTACTTTGTGATATAATAAAAATCGCGGGTGTTATGTGCGCTTTGACCTTTATGATGAGTCCATACGGGGGCATAACTTTACTGATTTTTGCCTGCGACTTCTTTTACAGAGTGGACTTTAGACTTTAGTCTTCTATGTTCTTCCAATTCTTCAGTCAGCATATAATCACAAACAAAGGTGTAATTCGTGCCAGCGGCGTATTTTAAAATCTGGCATCCTGGACCATTTACGGTTTGCACCACACCCACTCGTTGAATTAGTGAATGAAATCAAAACATAGGTCAGTAACGAAGGCCTTTATACTGTTTCTGCCGCCACTCGCAGTTCTTGCAGCCTCCTTTTTAAACCCAGAGAAATTCCCTGCCGCTGGGTAAGGGGCTGTCCATTAATCACGTGATGTTTTTTTTGGCATTTTTAACCCTCCCTCCCCCTTTGTGATACATGGTGAGGTTTAAGACTACCCTCTCCCCCTCCCCCCATATCACGTGTATGTTTTTAGTACCTGCAAAGAATCTTATTTTTTTAATATTTATAAATATCATCCAACTTTATTATTGAAAATTAAAGACTACAATAATAACGTTTAGGGGTAGACAGAAAGGTAGCGGGTTGTTTTAGACTGAATAATGAAAGTAAAGCGAAACTTTTTTGTACTAATACATGAACATTATTTAATGTACACCCTCTCCCCCCTTGTCATATTTCGTGATTTTTTATTGATCCCTCCTCCCCCGCCCCCCTTTCGAGTCTCAAGTGATTAATGGACAGCCCCTTAGGCGACGGAGTTATGCGGGATTCTCCCGCGGGCCTACCTACTAAAAACCCTGGGGTGTGTCCTCCTTGCCAGCAGTTTCTCTTTGGAAATGGACCACACCAACTATCGCCCCGGACCATGGCCCTAGGGTTTATATCCCTATGGTTGGTGCTATGAATACCAAGTTATATAATGTTACTTGTAAGTTTGTTTATATGAACTCCTAGTTCAAACTAGAAATAACAGTGAAGTCGTCTTCGAGGCTCATTTCAAGGCCTTCTGGGTGTACGCAAGGCACGGTAGTTTGAACAAGCGGGCGTGGTAAGCAAATTTGCACGAGTGCCTACATACATCCACTGCCCGGTTACGACTTATTGTCGTATCAGAGAAACAATATAACATAACGTGTTATTGAGCGTCTAAATTCATATAGTTATATGTCGTAGGAGAATTTGATAAAAAGATTTTTTCGAAATTGATGATATTGTTACGTAAATAAAACTAGTAAATATTACGTAAATAATTATTTATTTAATGAGTGATGTGCGTGAAAACCTAAGAAACAGATATTGTTAAGTGTTGGGATGGGGTCCGAAATTATATGCCAGTTCACGCTTGACAGTTCTTTATTCACCACACAGTTCACACACAATGTTAATCACAATGCACTCACTAAACACTGTACTTAGCTATACAAGTCTTTAAACAATCGCACTTGGACACTTTACTTGCACTTTGATCGCATTTGTATTCGTTCCGAAATCGCTGTTGAAACTAAACTGACTGCTGCGCGGCGCCAATCGCACTTATATACGCCAATCGACGCATTCTAGAAAAGCCCAGTTTAATTTAGAGTTAACTAGCACCCGCGAGTGCGTAGTTTCTACTTATACGTAGGTAACGCACATAAGTTGTAAACAAGTGCAGATGTCGTTGCACTTTCACCTTTATACCGCACTGCATAAGGCTTGTATTAGAATGAACCGCACTACTCGACCGCTGTGTTCTGGTAAAATCTGTTTCCAGTATTTTCGTTGTTTTGGTTCTAGAGCGTTTGTGACAATATTAAGACAATGGCGTAAATTGCTCAATCTTACTTTTAACAAAATGTTATCTTGGCGCTTCGGCGGTCGCTGCCGTGGCACGCTTGCTATTTTCGATCGGCTTGCTCGTTAGGGTCACAACACTAACCCAGTCTAACCTAGTGTAAACCCAAGAACCTAAGAATATTTAAAATAAGCTAACGATCTTTTTTGCAATCTTAATCTCTTCTTCTTTTTTAAGTAAGATTGAGAAATGTCTTCGCCATTGTTTAATTCGCAAAATCCCTAGAATATTCGCGAAAATTCGATTTATCAAATCATACCGAGACATAGACATTGCTCAATCATACTGAGGAATGTTAACACTATTATCTAATTATCCCTTACATTAAAACAAAGAGGGAAGATACCATACGCTCATACAAGCATCAAATAAAATATGCTCTGACTCAACTACGGGAGCATCTCTCACGCACGCACACTCCTGTATATAAACATTCAATCGAGCGAGCGATAAATATCATTCATGATTAACCGTGTATTTTGAGAAAAAAAATGTATTCATTGTTTTACGAATGAAAAGTATTGCCGTGAAAGGAGATTGCTCAAATTGGCCCAAATGCACAAAAAATATTGACATACACGGTAATTCTTGGCGTAATTTATAATTTTATTTACAGTCATTAGATTTCAACGGACACCATTGTATAATATATTTACTTTAAAAAGGATTTTTAATTTACCGGTTTGGAAAACATACGAATCAGTTTTAATGGCTATGGGTGTAGTAGCATTCAGCCAAAAACTGATCGAAGTTGTTTATATAACATAAAAACAAATCTATTTTGTAAAGATCGATAAAATAAATCATTTTTTTATTACACTGTGGTATTAATATCCACAACCATATTATCATTTTCACTAGATGCAAATGTGCTCAGACAATTATTATAGATGGTAGGCGACATCATAAAGTCTATTGCCATACATTTTTCCCTAAACACCTCCATAACCACATTATAATCTGTATATATGTTAGACTTTAAGGTATCTATCTATGGGCCTACGTTTCCTGACTATATATAAATAAATAAATAAAATTATAAGGTGTGATACACTAAAAATCTAAAATATGGTTATCTTAAAAACATAACAAAAATAATGAAGCTACTGAATATATGGCTATAGAACCTAAATCTTTTAGCTTTCTTCGGTTAACGAGAGTTTAAAAATTCTCTCTAATCTGTGGCTCATTCGCAATCATCACACAGTTTCTGTCACAGCGTACCTTATTATAACCGGAAATGACACCTGATTTTAAAAGTTACTCTTATGCATTAACTTTAAAAACAGGCAACTATCTGTTAATCTACATGCTCTATATACCTGAATCTAATTCATAATTTCGGTACTTGGCTTGATTTCCCTAGTTTACTATATAACTTATTTGTTTTTTATTATTTTAATATGTTCAGTGTTTATGGTTTATAGAAGTTCTCAGGGGTGTCCGTCAATAATATTAGTTTCTACAGTAATTTATATATAATTTCGAATCTAGGAAACAATTTTTCATGATTATTGGTCTTTAGGCCAAACATGTATGGAAGCTGAGCAATCTCCTTTGTTATTTGATCTTGCATCGAAGGTATTGTTTTATCTTTATAACACAGAATATACGTAATATTGTTATATTGAGTGCACATGCAGAGTGTCTGAGTACAGTTAGAAAGGGATGTCGCTATGTGATATACATAGTGACATCCCTTTCTAACTGTACTCAACTAAACATCAACGCTTAGTTGTCATCTGTAATACAAGCCTAAATGTCCAACTGTGACTAAAGCGAATTGAAGTCATGGACCACAATTTAGGCGGATTACTTTTGATCAGTGAGTGCCATATCTACTCTTTTTGTTTTAATATAAGAATTATCCGCGTTTTCTGCAAATTTCTAGGATATTGCGCGAAAATTTCATCAAATTATCCTACGACATATACATACATACTTTAAATCGGTAGGTGAATTAATACTCGCTCGATAAAATAGCTCTTCTTGAATTTTTAATTTTATATTCGATATTTATTATTCGAGGTTAAAACAGTTAAAGACACCTATTATACACCATGTGCAAGTTTCTATTATCTATTTATTGCGGTTCATGAGATGGGAATCACCCGCTGACAGACCGGGGAACAGACAATGTTAGACACTCTCGGGACAAGGAAACAAGAAAACCCTTATTTTATATCTGGAAAAGGTTTTACGTCTTATTGAACCACCGGGAGGAGCGCAAACAGGGTATCTGAAGACTCCTCCTCGCTCATTTCATCCAGCTCCAGAGCTCCATGCAATGAGCAGAGCCCTTCCTAGGAAAATCAGATAATATTCCTGCATCTACCCCCACACACATTACGGGGACCCAAGTCCACGGAATGTGTTCTAGGATGATGTATGTGGGACCCTGGCTTGGAAATCACCACGGTGGGATAAGGGAATCCTCAAAATATCACATGACATAACCAGACGCTTAATAATTCGGGTATAGAGTTATCATTAAAAATATTTTCGCTATATGTCAAATGTGCTCAGTAGAAAACGCATTATGGAACAATAAATACAAGAACATTCTTAAAATTAAATTGAAACCGACCACTGTTTTCCAGCCGAGCAGGCGACTAGCGCCCGATGACCTCTGCCATTTCAATAAGATCGTCGTCGGTTTGTTTGATCACACCGCTGTCTTAGCGAACAGGGCAGCTCAAGTTTAGCTGGTCAATGTTGACATCATATCTCTCAGCTCTTACTCGTATTGGCTTTGTATACCTTTTTTTTCAACTTTAATGAAGATGAAGCCTTGCTGATTTTTGGTGTATTATTCTAATAGATCGCCAGTGATATAATGATTTCTATTATCATTTTATGATATTTTATGATACGATAGAAAAAATACAAATTCTCAGAGCTTTGGGAAATTAATGACTTTATTTATATTGCATTAAAATACGTAAGTCACGTCGGTAAAATGGTTATATCATAACGATAGTTACATCCCATATTCGGTTGACTTTGTAAAATATTATATTTAAAAAAAAACTGGATTCTAAGTAAGATGAAATACTACGTCAGTTAGCACAAGGTTCCGTTTGCGATGATATGGTAAGGTTACACAGGTAAGGCTAAGAATTCACGGTGCGTTTTTCTCCCGCGCCTGCCATGGATGCGGGACCACAACTCGCGTAGAATGTTAAATTGTATGTAAAATGCAACAGCATAACTCACGGCATGATTTGCGTCTGCAGAGTTCGCGGGTATTTGCGGTGGTCTGGCCCGCGCTTTGCGATTTTTATGCGGGTGACCAAAACGTGCGTTCTGTACCCTTAGCACGAACCATTATCAAATAGTTTACGATATTGTGACAGGTGACGAATCCCGGATTTATTAATACGATCCTGAAACAAAGCGTCAGTCGACAGTTTGGCTGTTTTAAAATGAACCAACGCCTACGAAAGTGAAGCGATCGAGGAGCGCAGGGAAAATTTTGATCGCTAGTTTCTTCACTTTGACGGGGTACCTAATTACATTTCCACTACGAGACCAAAGCAGCATCAACGCCGAATTGTATAGCACAAAATGCCTGACAAAAGTTTTTTTCTGCAATGAGCAACAAGCGACCTAACACCGGGCTCTGCGGGGTCCTTCTTCACCATGACAACGCGCTCGCGCACTCTGCGAACAAAACGAAGGATTTCCTGGACTCCACACCAGTCAGAGTCTTGGGACACCCTCCGTAAGGAGAGTCCTCATTTGGCTCCCTGTGACTTCTTTTTATTCCGTATAATAAAAAATCAGCTCAAAAGGATACAGTTTTCATCGCCGGAAAAAGCGCTAGCAGCGTTTGAAAAGGCCGTGGAAGAGGTGTCTGCGGAGGACTGGTTTTTATTTTTTGAAAATTGGTTCAGACGCATGAAACTTTGTGTAAAGGCTGGTGGAAAGTTCTTTGAAAAGCTTTAATTTTTTTTTTCATAGAAGTTAGTTTTTTAGTTTCTTCAAACTTTCTGGTGTGTCCCTCGTACATACAATAAATAGGTAGGTATGTGAATACTCGCTCGATAAAATAACTGTTCTTGATTTTTTTATTTTATATTAGAATTTTATTTTTCGAGGTTAAAACAGTTAGATACCTATTATACACCGTGTGCAAGTTTCGATTATCTACTTATTACGGTTCATTAGGTGGGAACCAACCGGCGACAGATCGAGGACAGACAATGTTAGACACTCTCTGGACTAGGAAACAAAAAAACCGTTTTTTATGTCTGGAAAAGGCTTTACGCCTCCTAAAACCACCAGTGTAGCGCAAACAGGGTATCTGAAGATTCCTCCTCGATCATTTCATCCAGCTCCAGAGCTTCATGAAATGAGCCGAGGCCTCCCCAGTTAAATCAGATAATACTCCTGTATCTACCTCCAGCACACATTACAGGGACCGAAGTCCACGGAATGTGTACTAGAAGGAGGTGTGTGGGAACCTGGCTTGGAAATCACCTTTGTTAGTTTGTATGCCATTCGTGTTGTATGCCTGAAGTAAGATTTCTAGTGTTTCACTGTGTAGGGGATATGTATCATGGTAGGCATGTGGTATCCTCTGGTATCTCAAGAGCCTATTGGCTGCGGGTATCATCAGACGGGTTATGCTTCATTCCTTCTTTTTTTTGGTCGGTACCTTAAAAGGATAAAACGGAACCCTTATTAGATCACTTTGTTGTCCATCTATTCTTCTGTCTATCAAGACCCTTTATATTGGGAAAGCGTGGAGGTACCGTCGAGTTGGAATCGAGTTCTAGGATTCCTTTAAGTGTGAAAAATCATACTTCTAAGTTAACGTGAAAAAAAGATATGGCTACGTTTTTTTTCATGCATAGGCAATGCGTTTGACCAAAATCTTGCCTGATGGAAAGCGATGATGAGGCCTAGAATGGTACACGCCTGCCTAGAAGATGACTGCTCACTCTGGCCATGAATATCCAGATTATATTGGTCTGGGAAAACAGACCTCGGCAAGGAGTTCCACTCCCTAGCCGTTCGCATAATGGAAGCATTCGCTTCGTGCCAATGGGAGGAACTTCTACAACATAAGGGTGAAAGCCCTCGCCGCGCCTGGTCGTCCGGTGGTGGCAAGGGGAAAGGGGATCAAATTATGTAATACCTCCGCGCACTTTTCGAAATGTAACCGATAAAATACTGAGAAGCAAGCTACACGTCTTCGGTGGTCAAGGCTCTGGAGAATAGCCTCAACGAGAGCGTTATTGCCTATGAGTCTCTTCGCACAGTGTTCCACCTAGTCCAGTGCATCCAGCTGATACCGAGCAGATCCGTCCCAAAGGTGACAACAGAATTTTAAGCAGGGGCGAACTTGGGTTCGGTAAAAGTAAAGTAGCTGCTCATATGTAAAATATCGCCTGACCTTAGAAAGTATTCCAAGTTTTTTCGGCAGCGGTTTTAGCAATGGACTCGATGTAGCGACCGAAATTGAGGCTGGATGAGATGTCCAGACCCAAGAGCTCGAGATGGTCTTTAACCGGCACGGAGACATTTCGGCAAGTCGGAGTCAGATGGAATGGACTCCGTTTCGCCGAGAAGAGACAGGCCTGTGTTTTAGAGGCATTGAATCCAACCAAGTTGCTAAGTATATGTTAGCGAGTCCGACTCGCATCTGTCCGGTTTTTCATATTATATTTAGGAGGTAATTATATTTTTATATTTTTTATATCACGCAGTGTCTTTTGTTTTGTTTAGATATTAGCATAGCAACTTTTAGCGCTGATGGAAATCACAATTAAATGTATTAACAGTTTCTTACGTTTCACGTTTTCAGCAAAAAATAAACAACTTCGCTTCCTAATAAAAATGCGCCGTTCAATAATAAATAAAGCTATTTCTATCGGAATAGAATGTGCTACAGAGTCAGTAAGTATTAGCATATTTTCGAATAAGTTTTATGTGCGCATTGCTAACGAATGCAATCATTAGGCGCATTGCGGTATGTACGCGGCTTCCTAAATACACGGCCTACTTTGGCACTTCTTCCACACTGGTGGATACATTTGAAACACGAAATTATCGCTTACTAGGAAAAGAAAATCATTTAAAATGCCTTAATAATGCTTATCCTCACCTTAAAAATGTCTTTCCTCCTTTTTGAAGTTTCTTAAAAATTTCGTCGTATCTGTTATTTATAATACGACAAATTTTTCAAGCAGCAAAAGTAGCGTGCACCCGATAGAAATAAGCATAAACCAAACTACTGATCTTCAAGTTTTCGGTTGGAAAGAAGTTAAAAATAAATACCATAAGGGGAGGGAATCTAAGAAACTACCATAGTTGGAGAAAACTACCTGAAAATAACTATTAGTATTAGTAAAAACCGCCATGGAAGGTAGAAAACTAGCATAGGACAAAACTAGCACCATACAAAACTACGATGAATAGAAGAAAATTAATATAGAGAACTACTATGGATGAAATACAAAAGTACGGAAAAAATCAAAAATATTTTTTATGCTTTTTACATCAAAGTTTACATGGTGTGGGTCTTTTTCTGTATTAGAAGAAGACCGCTGCTTAATTCCAGTCTGTGTTAAATAAGAATACAACAAAAACTAAAATTGAAAATATACTAATTACACTTGTTTGTGTGTGGTGTGTGTGTGTGTGTGTGTGTATGTGTGTGTGTGTGTGTGTTAGTGAGTCTGTGTATGTTTGCGTGCGTGTGTGGATGTGTGATGTGTTTGTGTGTATGGTGCGTATGAATAAACTATCATGGGAAACTGCCGCAAGCAAATAACATAGTGGGAGAAAACTGCCATTGGAAACGAACATAGGTGGAGTGAAACTACTATATAAAACAAAATCTCACCAAGGCCAAAATTTTCCACCAAAAAGGCGTATTTTTACCCCAATCTGGCAACAGTGTCGTGATGGAATTATCTTGAATCTCTGAAGAATTGCAACGAAGTGTTCCCCGCCGCATAATAGACATTCTATCGGAACCAAGTGTTTTCCTACCTGTTTTCCAGTTTGTGTGTAATACTGTAAATAATTTGTAAATACATTAAGTGATTTGAATTGAATTTCACAAACAAGTTTTAGGTTAGGTTAGTACAAGTTACTACTTTAAAAAAAATCTACAATGTTAACATTTACAAATTATGTTATTTTAAAAAAATTATTGACAGTTGAGTTGCGTTTTGTTGACATGTTTTTTTTTAGTTTATTTATAAGATATTTAATGTATGTATTTATTTACTAATTTTAATATTTTGTACTTCAATCTTTTGTACTATTTCGGTTAAAGGACTGAGTATCCAAAGCCAGAAGAAAAAAAAAGAAAAAAAGAAGGAATTATCTTAACCCTTTTTTTCGCATAGCCCCCATTTGCACTCCATACCGTCCGGAAAGGAACTTCATTCCAAAAAAAAAACTACAGACGAAATATGCTCACCGAACGAATACCGTCTAACAGCGGAGGTTATAAATTAAAATGCATTAAGTAGAAAAGTATTTTATAGATTTCTACCTATACTTCTATATTAGGTCGAGATCTCGGTCGCATTTCTTCGCGGTGCTCCTTCGACCGGAACATTTTCAATTATTGATAAATATCATTGGAGTCCGATTTCCGAGTCGACCGAGGCACACCGGAAGATATCCGGTTCGCATGTTACTGTTTTATCGCGATGTACTGTTTTTTAGTGAAATATCTTTAGTTCTGAGGATTTTCTTGACGTTTTTCCATATGGTGCTTTTCATCAGCTACAGAAATTCACGTTAACATAAACGCGATTACGTATTATAGAACGGTAAGTAATCACAGCTCAGTATGTTTACATGATTTCTCTCTTGCTTCCTTCGTTGCATTATCCACCTTTCTCGATTGGACTCCACTAAGGCACCTCGCGCAACCACGGTTGACGAATGATACGAAGCTTGTTCACTCACAAACTGTCCGAATGACACTGAGAATGGCTGGTCGCATCCTGGCCGCATTCCCTGTCGCAGAACTAGTGCGCGAGCGCTCATAGCGAACTATACGTAGTATTAGGTATTTATACATTAAACTATTTTAACTGTAGTATTTAATTATTTGCACAGCCTGACATACGAGCAGACCGAAGAATTACTTCTTATTTGTAAATAAGTGAACGTTACTCCATAATTTACATTTACCAACATTTATATAATGATTACTTTAAGTTCTGTTTTAATTAATTTGTTAATTTATTAATCATTCAATGTATTATTTAGATCATAAAAGCCTGAAATACAGATACAATTTTAACTGTAACCTAGTTCAGGCATCCATTATTTTGTACTTTATATTGTTATTAGTATTATTATGCAATGTATGACCTTATTTGAATAAAGATATATTTATTATTATTATTATACGTAAGTTGGCCGCAGTAAGCAGCCGTCCCGGCCAGTGTGACGTTCATATGGCTTCTAAAGTCAATCTGGTCGTTGCGGTCACTGGCCGTGGTCGTGCCCGTGTAGTGCGCAAGTTGCCTTATACTTAACAAAAACTCAAGTATATTGTTAGTAGCCGTAACAGTAGGACAACGGACGAGGTATTACGAAAAAATCAGAGCCGAGTCGTATCGATTCGAATGCTGCCTTCTCATAACTTAAGTCAGCTAATAAGTTTTAAAATGGCCGGGCCATTCTGCGAACTCTTTTATCCGGAACATCTTTATGGGGAATTTTCGTGGGTATTCTAATTAAATTTCTGGAGGAGTCGACTCGCGACAATGGGCTCTCGCTTCGAAAGCTTCATGCGGTATAAGTCACAAGCTTAAGGGGGAGAAGAGATCATCTCTTTATTGTAAAGGTTCCATACCCCGGAAAGAACAAAGGGATGTTTTTCTTTATTGCCCTTCGAGCATATGGCCCTTCTGATGGCAAGCGGCCACCATAATCTATAGACGCTTGCGATACGAAAAATATCACTCACACCGTTACCTACCCTGACCCAAACCCCTACCCCGTGGGGTCTTGGAGCCTTACTCACCGACAGAAGCACATCACCACCAAAAGGTAGTGTTATTGTACTGTATCTTCTGTAAAGTTACTTCTTCAGACGGGTGTTCCAATTCGAGCGGAAAACCGCTATGCTCTAACTTTCTTAATTCATATTTGTTTATAATTTAATAATTTGTGTGTATATTAAATTTATCGGTTAATCAATCGGGAACCCATCATCTGAAATCCCTGGGATCAGTAACAGTCAAACGAACTCGACGGAATTCAAAAAGCCGACCGCGCAATTATGTCATATATTGACGCTCGCAAGGAACTTTCCCTTGATATCATCAACAGCCTATCCTAGTCCACTGCTGGACATAGGCCTCTCCAATTGCAGCCACTGAGATCGATCTTGGGCTACTTGCATCCAGCTCCTGCCAGCCACCTTGCGCAAATCATCACTCCATCGTGCCTGAGGACGTCCTATACTACGTTTGCCCAGACGCTGTCTCCACTCCAGAACTCGTCTACCCTAACGGTTATCGGTGCTTCGGCAAATATGGCCAGCCCACTGACTCTGGTTCTCTGTCGGATTACCTCATTTCTGATGCGATCCTTCAGAGAAACGCCGAGCATAGCTCTTTCCATAGCGCGCTGAGCGACCTTGAACTTGTGGACCAGCCCTACCGTCAGTGTCCACGTCGTACCATGTCCCTTGATATAGAATAATGAAATTTGGCAAGACGCAATATCATGTAGCTCAAGTATAGGTATCAGTGAAGAAATCCGTAGTTACCCGTCGTTCGCACAATATATTTCAGACGGAGTCTTTATTTTAAGCAATTACTTCATCTAAGACACTTTTAATGTTTTCTTCTAAGGGATATTTATTGGTAAGAAATTTCCAAGTACTAACATAAGTTAAACGTCTATTACTCTTAAAGTAACTGATCTATCTTAACCGTTTCAACGATATCCCACGCGATAGGGTAGCGATGAAAAAAACATTCATCGCCACGTTACATGCACCACTTTTTCGGCGTGATTAATATATATTCCCTTCACAAAATTACAGCTGTCTAGTGCCAAAAGTCTTTAAGCAAAACCTCGGAACGACAGACAGACGGACATGACGTAACTATACGGGTTCCTCGCCAGGACTCCGGAACCTTAAAAAGGAAATATCTTCCAGACGTGATTCTTATGAAACCGAACAATTAAAATACTTACGAGTTTGCACGGAACCCGTCCCTTCTTCGGTGCGCGAGTTCGCCTAGTTCGTGAACGTTTTTTTAAAGTATGTAACTCTTAATTTTTATGACACTTTACAGCTAAGTGCAACTGCAGGATTGTGAACGTTCATTCGAGGGGCATTAAAGCTATATTCCTACGACTTGACGCAGTGGTTCACCCAATTTGTTGAAGAAAATTTACGGTCCGTTGCGGACGGTGCGCGCGGAGTCGTCGGGCATAAAGTTTTACAATAGCCTTGATTCATATATGATGCACCTATATTTAGCTGGAGTATAATGAGAATGAATATGTGCCGCGAGGAATGGGCAATGCGGAACTTATGCCTGAGCCTAGACTTGCCTGAACTCAATGTTTTATTGCATTCCATAGAGTACAGTACCCTTAGTACGAGTTTGAGCTCACGAAAACTATCATAGTTTTCGTAATTGTAAATTATGTTTCTATGTCCATTTTGGTGAAAAGTAACCAAATATTCTTAAAATTTAAGAAGACGCAAAGATTTAATGATAGAATTTAAATACTGTTTATTTGTATTAAAACGAAAACAATAAAATCAGCACCCTTAGTACGAGTGCGAGCTCACAAAAACTATCATAGTCTTCGTAATTGTAAAACTTGTACTAAGAGTACAGGAGCTCGTTGGTACAAGAGGTTAGCGCGTTCGGTCTGCGATTGTGGAAGTTAAGCAACTTGAGCAAGGGCCGGTCTTCGGATGGGTAATCGAAAAATTTTTATCTCCGGCCCTTTGTGCTTAAGAAAGTACGTATACCGTATTCGCTCAGCGGCATCTGCTGTTGTTAATACTAACCTATACGCACTGGACCCTGGTAGGTCACGACGGAATCTCCCTTTCCTACGGAAGGACTATAATATGCAGAGGGTATATTATAGGCTATTGCTGATAATGAAAGAGTATAATCCTTGTTAATATTATTAATGTAAATGCTTGTATGTTTCTTACTCTGTCACGCAAAAGATTACTGAAAGGATTTGAGGAAATTTTGTAGGTATAGATTTTATGACCGATTGAGACATAGGATAATATATAGATAATATATAGGACTTTTTAAAAAACTCTCATTCTCAAAAAACTAATTTTATCGTAACGCGGACGGAATTGTAAAAAGCTTCTCGTTGATGCGACATTACCGTACGCTACGGGCTACGGCTCAAACCAGTAGACCGTAGCACCGTGGCTCGTAGCATTATAGTTACTACGTCTTAGAATGGTGTTCAAGAGCAAATCTATATATATACTAGCTGACCCAGCGAACTTTGTACCGCCATAAAAAAATAGGGGTTGGTGGTAGAAAGTTGAAAATTTAGGGATGTATGTATTTTTGTATGATGTATCATAGAAAAAAAATGTTATGTAAAATTTAAAAAAAAAATTTAGGTGTGGATTACCCTTAACATTTAGGGGGATGAAAAATAGATGTTGTCCGATTCTCAGACCTACCCAATATGCACACAAAATTTCATGAGAATCGGGAAAGCCGTTTCGGAGGAGTTTAACCACAAACACCGCGACACGAGAATTTTATATATTAGATAAAACCTAAAGGTGACTGACTGACATAGTGATCTATCAACGCACAGCCCAAACCACTTGACGGATCGGGCTGAAATTTGGCATACAGGTAGATGTTATGACGTAGGCATCCGCTAAGAAAGGATTTTGATCAATTCTACCCCCAAGGGGATAAAATAGGGCATGAAAGTTTGTATGAAACTTTGTCAATTTTAAACCGATCGGGCTGAGACTTTGCATGCAGGTATAAGTGTATAATACAAGCCTGAGAACAAAAACTGTAGTCTACACTTCAGCTCTACACCGAAGCGAAGCGAGGGCGGGCCGCTAGTTTTATTATAAGAACAAAAATGTCAGAAAATAAAAGTGACTTTGAAGTTTACGGCAATTTTAAAACCCCTCTGTTTCCACTGCAGCTTTTACTTAAAGCACAGGAAAGTATTTGGTAACTTCGCATGTTCAGAAGAGTCTGTTTTGGTTTAACAAAAATAAGAAACTATTTTATAATTAATTTTTTTACTGAAAAAATATCATTCTGTCAGGCATCATATACGACTTTAACCTGCGTCTAGAAATTGGTATAAGTGTTTGTTTTTCATTAAAGTTTTATTAAATTATAATACGAGCAGTTGCAGCAGCAGCAGTTTAATAGTTAAAATAACATAATATTAAAGTATAAAATTACTATAGACACAACAAACGTTTTAATACGATATGATGGGTAATGAAATGAAATGAACAGAAACTTTATTTAACTTGACTTATTAAAAGCTCTTTCGAATCGTTCTTATATTTCTTTTCTCCTACCACCTGTTATCTTTAAACTGACAATAGGAAAAGGCGGAAGAAACTTCTCAGCTTTTTATGAAGTAGCGACATTAATCTCTATAATATAAAAATGAATCGCTGAATGTGTTGCTAAGCGCAAATTTCGAGAACAGCTCAACCGATTTCGATAATTATGTTTTAGAATATTCCTTGAAGTACTAGGATGGTAATAATAGTTAAAAGTCAATTTGAACTTTAATACCAAACCATTAATTTCAAATGTTAGTAGAGAGGTTCCGGGAAGGCAAAACAATTGAGTGACATGATGTCAATAGAAGTTTGGAAAAGGCAAATATACCATTTTCAGAAGAGTTATTTTAGTCTACACTGCAGCTCTACACCGAAGCGAAGCGAGGGCGGGCCACTAGTTTCATATAAAAATATGCAGTCACCAATACAATTATTAAAATTAATTTCATTCTGTGTATTACACAGATCGAGAATTTTTAATATTGCATAGTAATAGATAAAGAATTGTTGTAAATTCAAACAACTATGTAAGTCTGTTTTTTAAGCTTTTAACTGCTAGATGATTAAATCTAAAGAAAACTTTACTAGAAAAAAAACACGCGGACCAGCAGACGGGACTCGAACTCGTACCCTTAGCTATCCGGAAGAAAGCACTGACCATTATGCGACCGCGGCCCTGACGGCCGCTTTATTTTTCTCCAGCCTTAGGCTGCAACGCAGCGCCATCTCTTCACAATGTAGGTACCTCACAATGTCAAATGAATATACTTTTACAAGTGTTAAACATTTGAAAGAAGAAATAGCAATTATAGTTATGTTTTAAGTATTTAACTGCTAGATGTTTAAATCTAAACTATGTTATTCAATATTTTAAATAACTCCCAACTAAAAGTTACGTAAACAGTTAAAATAATGCATTAAAACCATAAAAACAATAACTTTAATTAGCTAAAGAGGTAGGGGTAACTAGCAATTCTGTCCTGCAAAGAGGGGGGCGGCGGAGGGACTACATGGGCACGCCCAAGTAGCCCTCCGCAGCGGACGGGGGGCGGTACGGTGGGCACTAGGCCTCGTACTCAGCCCCCACGCGCGGGCCATCCTACGCACGTCTGCGGGGTCCTCGCAAGTCCCCGGGAGACCCCTGCCGTGGAGCTCCGGCAAGGCCAGGAGGCTGCTAGGTGCAGAGACGCGGAAGAATCCCTAAACGGGGATCCCGCGGCTTCACGCTAAGCAGCTTAGAGGGTATTCGCAGGGTTTTTAGCGGATATTACGCCGTAAAGCGCCCGTAAGGGTTACGGGGTCCTGAGTGGGCAGCCACTGCTGGGGCTTGTAAGGCTTGCGGGAGCCAGGTGTGAGGTCCGTTCGGCGGTGTGCCTCTTAAAGGCGCCGTCGTCTGTAAATAGTATTTTTTGGCTGCGTATAAAAACAAGGGTTAACTAGCAAACAATACCAGTCTAGACGAGGCTTTAAGCACTGCGGGGAGTGTTTTTTTGATGTGTAACATCTTTCCTCTCGCTTTCCTACAATTGGTGGGAGTGATTTCGTGAAATGGGACGGAAGTGTGTAACAGGAAGTCGCGAAAGCGCGCGCTGTTTGATTTGATTTTAAAACATAATGTTCAAATGGTTTATTCCTTTTGTAGTAGGTTTTATTTCTTTTTTACTAATATAAGGTGAGGTTTCAAATGTTACAGATCATACGCGACTACTGTAAGGCTTTTTTTATTTTTACCAGTAGCGCAAGCACGAAACAAAGCTCCTCCGTGTGTCGTTGACGCCATTTTGCGAAATGCAGCCTGCGGCCAGTCTTATCATATTAATCATTCGTAAATTAACCGAGCTCCGTTGAGATACTGCAACAGTAGTAGCGAAACGCATTCATTGGTATTTTCTGACGTGAAACTTCTTTGCGCACGCTTGACTTAGGGGGCAAGCTGGCGAATGCGTTATGCGTTACGAAAAGTGTGTTCGGGCGAGGCGAACGGGAGTTGAGTGGGGGGCAAGAGAAAGCAGTGCGCGCGCACATATCCTTTTCTCTTTCTCTTATCGTAGCTGGTCAGTAAAATATGTATATGTGCATACATGTATATATTGCACACACACACACACATATATATATATTGTGTTAGCTGTGAATAGTGTATTTGACTGCATGTTTGTTATTGAAATTAACAATCATACTATTTTACATATTGTAAATGTGTTCTTAACTATTCCCAATAAATGAAATATATCCAGATGAAGCTAAAGCAGTTTCACTTCAGTCGTGTGGTCATAAGCACACTCGTATTTTAATTCACAAGAGAAGCAGCCCTCATATAAGAACCTGATTTTTAGCGCTGCTGCTCCATATGGAGTTTACAATATTTATATTGTAAATTAAAGAAATACGATTTACTTCTTTTTGGCTTAGATTAGATTGTATTTGTAACTTGGAGCATTATTTTACTCGTCAGTATTCCATCAGACTGCAGTGCGACGCAGGTATGCGACAAACGACATGATCCGAGCCAAAATATGCGCAGCCATCATGAAACAGGGCAACACCACACTGCATAATAACAACGAATTGCACCAACGATTTTAGGCCAAATACACCAAACGACTTTTCAGACGTTTATAGTCAATTATGCAAATGTTGTATAATGAGGGGGTATCGAATGTGGGTGTGATAATTGTATCACATGAGTGTTTTAACACTAATGAAATAATAATAAATTAAATATTTCCAACATTCACACCAATTAGCCTAGCCCCAAAGTAAGCACTGTAAAGCTTGTGTTATGGGATGCTAGGGTAACGGATAGTATACATATATAAGTACATTTATATAGAAATACATATTAAACATCCATGACTGGAGCACAAATGCTCGTATTCATCACACAAACATCTGCCCCCCACCGGGATTTGAACCCGGGACCTTTCGGGTCGGCGACACCATGAAACCCGGCGTACAAACCACTCGGCCACGGAGGTCGTCAAATATAGCTAATTATAAACAGTTGCATACAAGATTTAGCTACACCCATGATATGAATCCTCTATAAAAGATTCGGAAACAATGGGGCGTTTTACGAATTTAAAATTGCTGTGGTAGTAAAATATATAGCGCCTGAATGACAATGAGAGGAGCTCGATGGCACAGGTGGTTAGCGCGTTCGGTTGCGATCGTTGAACTTAAGCAACTTTCGCAGTGGTCGGTCATTGGATGGGTGAACAAAAATCTTCTATCTTGAGTTCCTCCGTGCTTCGGAAGGTACGTTAAGCCGTTGGTTCCGATTGCATCTGCAGTCGTTAGCACCCGCTAATCCGCTCTGAGCCCGCGTGGTGGGTCATGGCCCAATCTCCCTACTCCATCCATAGGGAAGGCCTGTGCCCCAGCAGTGGCGACATTTATAGGGTGCTAACGACTGCAGATGCAGCCGGTGACAACGGCTTAACCTGCCCGCCGAAGCACGGAGGAGCTCGAAATAGTAAATTTTTGGTCACCCATCCAATGACTGACCACTGCGAAAGTTGCTTAACTCCAACGATCGCAGCCGAACGCGCTAACCACATGCGCCATCGAGCTCCTATATTATAATTTGTTTATTTTATATTGTATTATTATTCGATTGGATGATAATATTATGGTTACAAGAACACTGGATGTTTTAATGTTGGCAATAAGATAACTGTTTCAGAATCTTTTATAGAGGATTTAAAGCATGGGTGTTAATAAAAATACATTTTTTACTCTAACCTATTTTCAAATCATTTTTCACTTCGATGGTAAGTGATAGCTGTCACTTGTTTTAATTTTGTTCATATGCTTATTATAAGGCCACCAACTAAGGCCGCGTTAACTAAACTATAGTTAAATATGCCTATAGTTACTGTCACGTCAAATACATAGAAATTGTGTCTTATTTTGACAAATGGTTATTTCTTTTCTATAGGATTAACCTATAGTCAAAATTAACTATTGAAGAAACAAAACGGCCTTAGAGAGCCTACGTACATTGATATTTATAAACGTCTCTACGCAGGCATTATAATCTCCTGATAATATCTGTTTATATTTTTTAAGCAACCTGCTGCGGTTTTCAAAATTTGGTTTTTATGAACATAAATAAATAATAAGTAAAGAATATATAACTAGAAAGAATTGCAAGCGGACCAGGCAGCAGACGGGACTCGAACCCGCACAAGAATGCACTGACCAATTATGCTACCGCGGCCCTGATGGCCGCGTCGAAATTCTTCTAGCCATTCTTAAGCTGCAAGGCAGCGCCATCTCCTCGCACTGTAGGTAACCGACAATATCAAATGAATACTTTTACAAGTATTAAACATTTGAAAGAAGAAATAGCAATTATAGTTATAATTTTTATTTTTTCAGCATGTTATTGCTTGATGTTTAAATCTAAAGAAAATATAACTAGAAAAATTCCAAGCGGACCAGCGAACATCAAGCAGTTACATGCTTAAAAAATAAAAATAATTAATAAATATTTCCAACAACCTAAGTTCCAAATTACGATCTTGGGAGAGTTTTTTTATTAGAGCGAATTTTTTGCTCAAATTGCACAAGGGTATAAATTTGGCACTATTTTCGTCCTTATCATCCATTTTACGCAAGGTAGATTTGACGACCTTTGAACAGCAGGAACAGGTTTGTAAATATAAATTGTAAGCAATAAGATGATTACTCGTCCTCGGCAGTGAGTGGCGGTCAAGGTTACGTATTGTAGACTAACAGGATCACTACAAAACAGGTCAGAGAGATATCTCATCTAAATGATTGAAAAATCCAAAATTTGGTTGCGTTGATGCTATTAGTTTGCTAATACCAAATTAATTGGAATTGTTTTGGAGTAGGCTAATTTGTATTTTTCCTTATTTTTTTTTAAATTGGGCGAGCGCGCGTCTCTCCCTGTGACTTGTCCATAAAATATTCGCGATTGATCTCTTTGGTGATTGTAACTTTTACTAACAATATCCAGATTACAAATTGAAATCCCTTTAATCCCTGCTAGGGATTAAAACGCAATTTTGGTCTCTAGGGATAAAAATGCTATTTTGTGCCCTTGGAATTAAAACGCTTTTTTGATTCTTGTAATCAACAAACTAGCTCTCTTCAAATGGTTGTGATAAAAAAAATATATACCAGCCACTGGGCCCGCGTGGAGAGTCATGACCCAGTCCTCCTATTCCATAAAAAAGGTTCCCTTCTCACCAATCCGCACGGCATGGGCCATGTGCGGAATGCTCCAAATTCGGAATGGGCCCAGTGTGGAATGAGCCCAGTGCGGACGCTCCCGGTCCATCACTTATCATACAAAATTTTAAACCAAATATACAACCCCCGCCTTCAGTGGTCGCCCACCTCGCTGCTCACCTAGCTAGTCGCCCAGCTACCCGCTTCGCTAGGTTGTGACGGTAAATCTTCGCGTAGCTCCCATCGTCTGAAAAGGTACTTCGATCCAAAAATATATAATAATTCCAATCCAACATTTGATTTTTGCTTAAGAATTCCAAAAGTGAAAAGGTTCACCGCCCATTCCAAATAAATTATAGATTGAGAGTTGGGCAATAAATAAATTAATAAAAAATAGTTAAAGTAGTAGACGAAACGTTGATTTTGGAAAAAGCCGATGAGTTAATTAAAGTTATTTATACAGAATGGTTCATTAGTTTATTGCATTTTTAATTATAAGCATTTAACTAAAAACTTCATAGAAAAAAAAAATGTATTACAATATTGACATTACCACTTCATAAGTTTTTTTATAGATTGGTCCGACAAATGACTCCACCCCACCTGATGTTAAGTGATGGTAAAGTCCAGCCGTGAAGATAGCTAGTACAGCAGTTCTACCTGCCACACCAGCCATCCTCACCTTGCCGGCCTGCATGTTGCTTCTTCACGCCTCTTTTAAAGGATCTCAGGTTGTAAGAAGGAGGGAACACGTGAGCGGGCAGAGCATTCCATTTACGGATAGTGCGACAAAGAAATGAGTCACAAAATTTCTTTGTACGCGTTGGAATTGTGGCCAAAGTTAGACGGTGACACCGAAGGCCAGCGCGCGTGGTCCTCTGAAGGAAAGGGGAAGGTGAAATAAGAGAGAATAACTCTTCAGAACACGAATTGTGAAGTGAATTGCAAATGACTGAATTTGGGGCAGTTCGATTTGTTTGAAATCAACAACTAGCGTGGATCACACGTTCTTCCATCGCCTTTACTGTGATCATGGTTGGCCAAGATTCACGTACTGGGTACGGACGTAAAATGGTGCAAACAAGCGTATTGCCCGCCTGATGATTAGCGGCCACCTTAGCCTACAGACGCTTGGGATACCAAAAATATAATTCGCGCATTAACGTTTCCTACCCTGACCTGAGTTTCTATCTCCGTGGAGTCCTATCTCTCCGTAGATATGTATAAATAATGGTGGTATGCTGATATTGATGACCAATTATGGATGACAAAATGTGTGAAACCGACCTATTCAATTCAAAATTCAATATCGTTTATTCAGTCTAGGCTGTTACAAGCACTTGTGAATGTCGAAAAGCTACGCCATCGGTTCGCAAATCTACGGCGGGAGATATTGTACTGAGAAGAACCAGCAAGAAACTCAGCAAGGGCTGTTTTTTTCTCCCTGTATTATCCCTTATTCAGTCGTCAAATTGAAAAATGACTTCAATATGAGGTAACTCATGAAGTAAAAAGTTTAGTACAACGATTAATACCCAATGAAGCAAGAGCAGACTCATCTCCGCTGGCAGCACCCGTTCACGAGCATGACGCATGAACCAGCCATCGCCAAATAAAAAGATTGTTCCTGAGGTACGTTTAGAAAGGTAGAGCATAGCTATTTACCCGCTCGAATTGAAGGACCTGCCTGGAGAAGTAAACTCTATCTTACAGAAGGTCACAGTAAAATAACACTGCCTTTTGGTGGTATTGTGTTTCTGTCGGTGAGTAAGGTCCTAGGGCTCCACGGGGGGGGGGGGGGGGTCGCACGCAGGTGCGTCGGCCCCGAGACGCCCTCATATGGGCGTAGGAGGGTACCGGTGGGTTTTAGTGGAGTAGGATCAGTGTGGCCTTCCGCACTGGTCCTGCTTGAGTAGGGTCGGCACTGTTTCCCGTGCCGGCGAGTCCCACACACGCCGTGCGCCTAGTCAGCGTCACGGTATGGTGCGTAACTGCATTTCCCCTCGTCACAAAAAAAAAAAAAAAAAAAAAAGGGCTCCACGGGGTAGGGGATCGGATCAGGGTAGGCAATGGTGCGAAGAATATTTATTGGTGGCCTATGGTGGCCGTCTAGTATCCGGTGGGCCATAAGGTTATTTTAAAATAATAGTGGTAGACAGATATAACAATATTTAAGACACACCCCGAAACAGATTTTTACTGCGGTTAAATCACGTTACTAATAGAAACTCTTAATAACATGAAAAAGATAAAAGATTTTTTTGTGTATTTCCGTACATCACCCTGCCAATACAGGCCATTATTAAAAAAAGTTAGAATCATGTTTCCATTGTCAGCCTTTTCATACGTCACCCTAAAAAGTAACTATAGTTTTCTTTTCGTTGAACATCTACTGCATAAGTGCATTTTGTAACCATTCGTAGTTTACTTCACACGAAAGTCTGGCATGACTTGCGTTTTTTCAACTCTGCATAAAGTCTCTTTTGTCTCTTTCTGTAATATCTTAAAAGAGTTTGTTATGAAAATGCCTGGAGTAACATTAAATTGCAAATTTTCAACTTATAAGTTTGAATTCTCTTTTGTTATGTTGTTCTTTCTATAAGATTAAGAGATTTCCCATTTCGAAAGGTTTCAACAAATAACTAATTAATTAATCGTACAAACGCGTTTCATATGTATATATATATATATATACATTGATATTTGTACTTAGCACACCGGACAAATCCTTGCGATTTATGGCGTGCTTTTTAGCTATGTAATTGTAATTTTTGATATGAAATAAGTAAATAATAAATGGGTGCGTGTACTTATGTAGGCGCGTGAGAAGTTATCCTTCTTTGGCATCGTTTAAAATTAGTTTTTAATTGCATGCAAATAATTAATTACAATAAATTAATAAAAAGTCTGGAAAAGGGCACAGTCAATAAAGTTCAGTTTTAATTTGAAAAAATAAATAAATAATCAAAATATTCATTAAAATCGCTACTGAATATAATTTATTAGAACATATGTGATTTGCACTTGTATAAAACTCAAACACGTATTCCGAATATACAAACTAGAAACATGTGGATAAATATTATAAATATGAATACCTATAACTGTTACTTTATTACAAAAAATTAAGATGTGGTTTTTGGTTCTACTACACCAATGGTCAAGAGATGGCGCTGTAGTCTCCTGAATCGCGCTTTGGTTCCGTTGTTCCAGATTAATAAATACTTTTGATAGGCCTTCACAATGCAGTCGTTAGCACCCACTAAATAGAGATTCTATTTCTATTTTGTTGGTAGATTTTCTTAATGTGCGGTAAACACAAAAGGGTCGCTAAAGCGACCAACTTCATGCTGTTAAAATTTTGTGTTACAGTGATGCGCGCGCGCATCTTAAAATTTCACTTTCATCATTTTTTCATAACGCGCCTAAAGAAGTATAACTTCAATAAATAATACGTGCTTTTTGTACAGAATTTTAGCAAACTTGTCAATTTTCCTCGAACGGGGGCAATTTATAACTTATTTTGATAGTTAATAGATCAAGTTCATATTTTGCTGGTATTTATTCTCAGAAACAACTAGCAGATCGTGTTGTGTTGAATAAAAAACACTTTTTGTCATCAGCAAATATATTTTTTACTTAGAGTATTTTAAATTTAAATATTGTTATATTTATAAAGTTAATAAGTGATAATAAGTACATATATCTCCCATGAGGATTTAAATCTGATTTCGCGATATCTCAACTGTACTATCAGAATAAAGCTTAAACAAGGAAGTGTTTGGGCGGAATTAACATTTTCCTGGTTTTGTACTACCGTGAGACTTAAATCCAAAATCTATAACGCTAGACTACTATCTGGGCAGTAAATTTATTTGATATCCACTCCTCTCGCATTCACTTGCGATAAAAAATTAGCTTTATCGTCCAACGCTGGCGTCGCATTGGGGCGCGGAAAAGCTCAGGGTTTCGGACGGTCAATGTTGCGTTGATATAGCGGGATCATCGTCGGGTTGTATGTGTGTGTAGGGCAGGAGTAGGTTCACAGATCGGGTCCACAATGCACGTTGTTTATCCGCTGGGGCGCGGGCGGGACGCGGCGCGAGGGCGGCGGGGCTCAGGCCGGGCCCAGTCAGTCGCCGCCGCTCGCCGCATCCGCACGTCCCGCGAGTGCTCCAGTGCCCTACCTAACGCTGACACTCCGACCTTCAATCCGTGGGAACGAGACGTCTATATCAGGTACGTCCCAAAACCAAAAAAACGCCACATCAGCGATACACGTTGATTAATTAGATTTTTTTTAAAAGCTCCTGTTCGGTTAGCGTCTAATCGAAAATAATGAGTTTTTACTACGGCTTCGTAGCGTCGACCGTAGCAGATTTCCGAGGTTCGACGGAAGCATTTTTGCGTCCGCATCGCGTCCGATAATTGACAGTGTTTTCACGGTCAGGACAAGGTCTTTGTGGGAACGGGGTATGTGGGCCCGTGGCAGAGTCGATATGGTCCTAGCGTCTTCGTTGTCTGCAATGCTGTCGGTTGGCGGGGTGTGTTTTGTTTCCGGGGGAATTTTGTAGATGTATAAACTATGTTATTTATTTCTAAGATTCTGCCGAACTATTTTTTGCTTGTTTACAGCTTTCGATGAAAATAATAAATTACAGGTGTCCTTACTTTGTCTTCATACATAAATTAGAAACATATTTATTGAATATAATTATTGAAGTAGGGACATATTAAATAATTTAATTTAATAGCAATACTTGGCTTTCACGGTCAACACAGCTTTATATAAGTAGGTTGTTATCATCGATGAGCTTCAAGTCTGCGGCACGTGCAAGGACAATGACAAGGCTGTATATAATCTAGTAACCATTCCTAATTTAACAAAAAAGATTTTATACGAACCTTTTCTTTGCAAGTAAAAAAAGGAAGTTTGCATATTTAAGACACGGTGAAATAGTATTTCATTCTAATGCAATTTCAAATAACAATTCTTGTAAGCATAGTCTTTTGTGTGGATTGGAAGGGCATAGGTTTCGTTTTTCTTTTGAATTCGTTTTATATTTGCCCTAACTTTTGTCATTGTTGTGTTTCTTTCGGTGATTATGGTTCCTGGTCTCCACGGGGTAGGGGATTTAGTTCAGCCCAGCAAGGCGAAGATAGCTTAATGGGGTATATTTCATTATCGCTTCTAAATTTGCGACTGGTTTTACATACGCTTACGATCACGAGTAAAATATATAAAATATAAGAGCACAAGAGATAAAGCTCCGCCATACAGAAAACTATAGACATAATATATAATTTTACGAGTAAATTACTGATTACTGTTGTGCCATGTTCCTACAGTCAGCAAAGTTTCCAAGGTGATAAAATGTAGATCGATACAAATCAAGGGATTTTGGCATATGAAATGAAAAATGAAAATGGTTTTTATTTCCCAAAGAGTCAGTTTACAGTACAAGTTGAGACAACCCAGAAAGTAATAATTAATTCTTGTGTTAAGATGCCTCGCTCTTATATATCGGGCACAAGACAGATAAACTGAGAATTAAAGTTATAAACAATACAAAAGACAGATAAGTTATGTAACTTAATCATTCATAATACCTGTATCCATAACTGCGCCGATAACGTTCATATGACCTTAACCAGAAGACCACAGAAAAATTACCACTTTTTGGTGGTGTAGTTTATTCTGTTTTATTAAATTAACAAGCGGCCCGCCCTCGCTTTGCTTCAGTGTAGATCTAAAGTGTAGACAACAGTTTTTGTTCTCAGGCTTGTATTATACACAATGACATTCATCTATGATTCTTCTTATCCCGCAAAGTCTCAGCCCGATGAATTTAAAAATGACAAAGTTTTATACAAACTTTTATTCATTATTTTATCCCCTTGGGGGTAGAATTGATCAAAATCCTTTCTTAGCGGATGCCTACGTCATAACATCTACCTGCATGCCAAATTTCAGCCCGATCAGTCCAGTGGTTTGGGCTGTGCGTTGATAGATCACTATGTCAGTCAGTCACCTTTGAGTTTTATATATATAGATTAATATTGTTAATGTGGAAGGTTCTTGTATATTTGTATGTTTCTTACTCAGTCACGCAAAAAGTACTAAACGGATTTCAATGAAATTTGTTACGCATATAGTTTATGACCTGGATTGAGACATAGGATACTACATATTATAACGGAAAATGTTAGGTCCCTGTGGGTTTCTCAAAAAACTAAGTTAACGCGGACGTAGTCGCGGGCGGCCGCTAGTAATAATTATTTTGTGAGAGCATTCCAGCAGATTATCTGCTGTACCCTTTTTTTCGATGAGGGGGGGGGGGGAATGCATTATATCCACGACAATGAGCAACGCCGCGTTAGTTAGCTGTAAACAAACCCCTCCTCCTCCGACCAGCAGCCCGGTCCGCACCCACTTCAGCCGATCCTGAGCTTCTCCATTCACAGTATCAACTGACTAGTTCCACGGACCGCAATCTGAGCGGCTAGCCAGCTGAGCTGCTTCCGTACCTACCAGGTTAACCTACTCCCAGATCAACCCCTCACCCTCCAGGGGGCCATTCGCCTAACGGAAAGGCTTTGGAAAACGCTAACGCTTTTGATTTCAATTTGTTATTACTGACCGCCGAAGGTTTTCAAATACCTCACGCTCATTTTCTTTAATATTGTTATTACCAATGCAAAAGAAAAAAAAAAGAGCGCGAGGCATTTGAAAACCTCAGGCTGCTAGAAATAACAATATGAAATCGTAAACGTTAGCGTTTTCCACAGCATTTCCGTTAGGCGAATGGCCCCGGAGTGGCATTCTGTAAAGACACACATTTCACTTTCGAACGCGGATCCGTTACGGATTTTATCATTGGCATTCTGTAGTCAAGTGAGAATCAACGCTAGCGCTACTAGGCGAGAGTGGCGGTGAAATGAACTAACGCAGGATATAGCTTGACAATATGCTCAAGGATTTGAAGTTTAATGGCATTCTGTAACGAATTTTACACTCACTTTCGGATCCGCACTCGAATGTTATGTCAAAGTGACTTAGTGTGTAGCTATGGCAATCAATCAAACAAACTGCTAATAAATTACGATTTTTGTTTATAGAAGATCTTTTAAAGTAAGTATTTTAATGTAGGTCTCATTGTTTATTTAATAATTCAAAAACTCATGTCCACCTATTTTTTGAGATCTCACTTATTGCCTTGTGCTTAATATTAATGTCAAGAAGTATAAATGAAATTGCCTCAATTTTAAGTCATCCAGACATCGTAAAAATATATAACATTTCTGCGAAATGCATCAACACCAAGTGTTAAGGAACAGTAAGTAAACTCTGATTAACTAGAATAACCAATAAGTTAAATATTATATTATAAATCAAGTAGACCAGTGTTTCTTATAACTTTTACAATCCTGTACAATATCAGAATTCTAAAAAATCTATGGCCCGTGTCTTAAAGTATTTTAGTAATGAAATCATAAAAAAATACTTTTATTGGCAGTTTCTTTAGTAAAGTAAATATTAAATGAGCTATTCTTTACCTTTGTTACAGTTTTTTTGAGAAATTTCAAATACGTGGAGTTGTTGGTTGCATAGATGGTATCTTTGTCACCATGATACGACCCAAAGAAAATGAAGAACGGTATTATTGTCGTAAAGGTAAGCATGCAAGAAATGTTCAAGTAGTAAGTACCTACACCTTTAACTGATTTTCATCTATTTGTTACTTTCTTAAAACTTGTCATGATTCATGAATATATAAATAAATAAGATTATGTAAAGATAAATTAAAAGACTGGAATTAAATTTTGTAAATATTTTGTTACAGATTGTTGATGCCGATCTCAATGTTTTGCATGTCGATGCCTCATTTGTTGGAGCTAGCATGATAGGTTTATTTGGCACTGAGGTTCTTAGAGAAACTTTAGCTAAATCTCTATTAGCTGCCAGGAACTCGATCAAACATTAAGCTGCTCTACAGAGGGATGCGACGATTGTGACACCACTGCAAAAAACAGAAATGATTTTAATATAAATTAAAACTTCAGTAATCAAAACCACATTTTATTTAACTTACTTCATCTCGCCTCTCTTCTACAGTTTTTCAAATGAGCCAAAAACAAACTAAACAATGACCGCAATACGTTTGGAAGTGGATTTTCTTAACAAATATAATTTCCACATTGAACTTTTGGGAATATTAGATGAGATTTCTATATGGAAAAATACCGCTTTTGATAAAATCGCGCAAAACCTTAGTGGGTATTTGCATTCGTTTACCAGGGTGCGTTCCAAACTACGCTCTAGGTGAAACAAATGTCAAAATTGACATCAGTTTCATACTTTTTTATGCAACGATATTAAATACCCTAGATGCAACACGTGCGCTCAAAATGTGTCCCAATCAAGAAGTGCTTGAACACGACTCTAGCACTACTTGACTCATAGTTACGCGCGGACTGTTGAAAATCAAGATGCCGCAAAGCTCCGTGAAAAAATGCATAATAAATACTTATAGTACGTAAAGTGTCCTTTATAGGTATCTAATAAATGTTTGTAAATTTAACGCATTTGAAGCAAATAATTATGTTCTAATACTTACTATAAATTGATTTAATAGAAAAAAATGGGTGCGTGTACTTATGTAGGCGCGTGAGAAGTTATCCTTCTTTGGCATCGTTTAAAATTAGTTTTTAATTGCATGCAAATAATTAATTACAATAAATTAATAAAAAGTCTGGAAAAGGACACAGTCAATAAAGTTCAGTTTTAATTTGAAAAAATAAATAAATAATCAAAATATTCAATTAAAATCGCTACTGAATATAATTTATTAGAACATATGTGATTTGCACTTGTATGAAACTCAAACACGTATTCCGAATATACAAACTAGAAACATGTGGATAAATATTATAAATATGAATACCTATAACTGTTACTTTATTACAAAAAATAAAGATGTGGTTTTTGGTTCTACTACACCAATGGTCAAGAGATGGCGCTGTAGTCTCCTGAATCGCGCTTTGGTTCCGTTGTTCCAGATTAATAAATACTTTTGATAGGCCTTCACAATGCAGTCGTTAGCACCCACTAAATAGAGATTCTATTTCTATTTTGATGGTAGATTTTCTTAATGTGCGGTAAACACAAAAATTTTGTGTCACAGTGATGCGCGCGCATCTTAAAATTTCACTCTCATCATTTTTTCATAACGTGCCTAAAGAAGTATAACTTCAAAAACGTGATATTCAAATACATGATCGGTACTATAGTTGTCTCTTTTCCTCGCGGTCCGTACCTGCTATGTTGCTAATAGCGCATCTTCAGTGCGTAGAGTCAAAGAAATATGGTCTTTATTCTTACGCGTATAGCAATAAGTGGTAAAATTTTACGAGCTTGCATTTTGAACTATCATAACTCATTGACGCGTTGCGTGCGCATGCGTTTTAATAAAGACCTTTGCATTAAATGTAACTTTGAATGTTTAAATAATGCCTTACATTGTTTTTGACTACGCGATCATCTTACGGAGCTCCGCGTATCGTCCAATTTACCTTTTGGACAGGTTCCAACCACGATTTTGTTCGTGATATTGTATCTAGGGTATTTAATATCGTTGATTTTATGTCAACATTAAACGTTGGTAAAAAGTTCCACCAGGTTCCAGTAGGTTTCGAACGATGCCCAAGTGCGCGGAGTACCATTCTGTTAAAAGTTTAATAGATAGCTACTAGAATCGATTCTTGGATGATTCTTTAAACCTAAACCTTAATTTGACAATGGTGCCGATTCTAGCATGATTCTCTAAACCTAAACTTAAATTTGACAGCAGTATATCCTTGTCATTCACTATAAAGAATAAAAAGGAGAGACTGATCTTAAATTTAGATTTAAGTTTAGAGACTCACGCCAGAATTGGCACCAATAGTGTATCCTTGTCATTATCTATACAAAATGAAAAGGATACTCTGATGAAATTTAGTTTAAGTTTAGAGAATCATGCCAGAATCGACACCAATAATTAAATTAATCCATTTTATGAAAAACAGAATCAGCAATTGCTGCAATCATAGACATAGTTATAATCATAGATATCGCTTGAAGTGAGACCGATCATTCATCTATGACATAGTTTTGTATCTATGGCTCTCACTGAATGCGGCGGATATGCATTCACATCGCACAACGGATCGCTTTACGGAAATTTCGCATTCTGTAAAAAATATTACCACCATGTGAAGCGAGATGTCATTCTTATCGCAAGTGAGTTGTAGTGTTACCATTTTAAGAAATTTCGGTAAGTCGAGATCATAGGTATAGCATGTGTCTATGGTCGTGATACATCGACATAGTTCATAGAGCAACACGGAAAGAAGTAGGGATATAATCCATAATACTATTAAAATCATTCTGCTACTTTTTGCGGGGGAGGAGTATGCACACAAAGGCAGTCCAATATACATTCGAAAAAAAAATAAACTGTACTTATGACACACGCTTAAAAAATAAACAATACACCGCCAAATCCTGCACACATATTTATATTTTTGTGTACGAATAAGTCACGCCATATATTCATTTCTTGGATGACAGTCACTCGCGGACCGTTAAAGAGTTCCGAAAACTACTTATAGTACTTAATGTCGTTTTTTCGACAGGTATCTAATCAATGAAATCGAGTCTGGCATGAATAACGGATGCAAAACATGTACTGACAGGGTTTTTGTTCTGTGAAACAATTCCGACGATTGAATTTTAACAAAATAATATTTATATTGGTGTCGATTCTGGCATGATTCTCTAAAACCTAAACTAAATTTGACAACAGTGGTGTCGATTCTGGCGTGATTCTCTAAACTTAAAACTAAATTTAACATCAGTCTCTCCTTTTCATTCTGTATAGAGAACGACGGGGATGCACTGTTGTCAAATTTAAGTTTAGCTTTAGAGAATCATGCCAGAATCGACATCATTGTATCCTTGTAATTTTTTATACAGAATGAAAAGGAGAACTTGATGTTAAATTTAGTTTTAAGTTTAGATAATCACGACAGAATCGACACCATTGTGTTTTTAAAAGTGGTAAAATAGAAATAATAGTGTCGATTCTGGCATGATTCTCAACTTAAAACTTTTTTTTACATCAGTCTCTCCTCTTCATTCTGTATAGAGAATGACAAGGATATAATGTTGTCAAATTGAAATTTAGGTTTAGAGAATCATGCCAGAATCGACACCACTATGTTAATAATTCTACTTATATGTGAAATATAACACCATCCTATTATTAGTTTTATGTTCCATACATGTTTAAAAAAAAATTACAGAACATTTTGGCATTTTTGATCTCCTAACATACACTCACGTGACTTGATTCACTTTAGAGAAATATCCGAGCACAACTAGTTTTGTTCGTGAGCTGGGCCTGTTGCGGGGGAAAATCGGCAGAGGGAAAAGCTGTGAATGCCTACTTCCCTCCTGGCCGCTTCGGCCGTGTTGCTCTATGCACTTAAATTGATTCTCTAGATAAATTTGTAGATACGACGCCTAGGTCTAAAGTTTTACTGAATTTAAACTTAAAATTGGTGTCGATTCTAGCATGATTCTCTAAACCTAAACTTAAATTTGACAGCAGTATATCCTTGTCATTCTCTATACAGAATGAAAAGGAGAGACTGGTGTTAAATTTAGTTTTAAGTTTAGAGAATCACGCCAGAATTGGCACCAATGTCTTATTTTTAAAGTTTGATAACTTGGCCGAACGGCGCATTGCCTTTGCGTTATGTGATAATCTCTACTGTATAAAATCTTGTAATCTGTGTTTTTATTCTTGGTTTATTCTAGGTTAAAAATTGTTCGTGTATTATCTAAAATACTTTTTTAAAATAATTTTACCATGTAGAGTAGAAAACGTTATAGATCTCAAGACCGCCCATTAATCTTACAAGAAGGAAAAGGGCACTAATTTCTTCGAAATGTTGTAAGTATACGTAAATTACAGTAGTTTTTATTTTTGTAAGACTATGTTAACCACTTGTTTGAAAAGCCACCATTAAATTGACTGGCATAAAATTTGATTATTTTATTTCCACCGCACAAACGTTGGTCCATGTCGCAATACAGCCAGTGTCTATGGACATTTCGCTCGCAGGCACTGGCACATTAGAAAATAAGTTCTTTTAATTCTTTTTTGATTTATGTTCTTTTTATATATTTTCGGATTTATTTATAAGTGTCATTGTAAAAAGAGAATAAGAGAAAATTTGATTCGTACATATTGTTATTTTGTAGTTGTGAATATTTCCGAATATAGTGCTCCAAGTACGTATTAATAGAATGTAATATAGATTATTTCTTATCTCAATACTTTACTTTTATAAAAATCATAAAGTTTGTGTTAAAAGAAAAAAAGAGTATCATTAATAAGTTTATTCTGACCCAGGCCCAATCATAATTGTGACATTTATTGTTGTTATTCAACAACTTATATATATTTTTTTTATTTCAGCAACACGCACAACAAGTCCTTGGCAGGCTTCGCCTCCATCTCAACAAAGATCTCTGTTAAAATTTGTCTAATGACACATGGCCTATTGTTGCGGTGCTAGACTGCTTACATTATATTATGAGAAGTGGTCACTGCGCCAGCTACATCTACAACCTGCAGACCACACCAGGCAGGCCACAGTAGGCCTATTCGCCAACTGCTTTTGACAGATGGAAGTAATAATCACTGAGCTATTTAGTGATCCACTACTACTGCTTTATATAACACCACTCAGATACTTGTTCAGAAAAGCATCGATTAATATTCAATTTTCTCTTTATAAAAATTGGCAAATAGGCTGACGAGCATCTCTGACAAAAATGTAACAATGTAATGTACAGTTTCAAAGGCATCTGTCATAATTTATGAATAAAAATGTTACATATTTATTTTAATGAGTTTTACTATAAATAATCACCCTTTTATTAAATTATCTTCATTTTCATTGCAATGGGGGTTTACGCAACTCGCCGGTCTATATTATATATCATTCAGAATTAAGTAGGTATGTATATTAAATATAGGAACTACACAAAAATTCTTAAATAGTTAGTTTTTATGTAGAACATTTAAAACGTTCAATCTAAATAAAGAGGAGCCCGGAGACGCAGGTGCTTAGAGTATTCGTCCTGCAATCATGAAAGTTAGGCAACTTTTGGTAATTGTATGGGTGACCAAAAACTTATTATCTCGATCTTCTCCGTGTTTCAGATGACACATCAATCGATTGGTCCCAGCTGCATCTGCAGTCCTTAGCACTGATCAGTCCGCACTAGGTCCTACTACTAGGTGGGTCACGGCCAGTCTCCCTATTCATCTGCCTCAACAGTGGGGGCAGGAATAGGCTGATGATGAAATAGTTCAATAAAATCATTACTTTTGTAGTTTACTGTGGTGAAATAAATGAGTGACTATTTTTTAAATCTAAATATATTTATTCAATTAACATTAACTACATTTAATGTTTACACAACACCGTTGCCTTATGCTTTTTACTAAAGGTTCTTTTGGTCTTATTATGGTGACAAAGGTACAGTCTATACTACCAACAGCTGCAGGCATTTTAAATTTCTCCAAAAATCTGTAACAAAAGTAAAGTTTATTAAAATAACTCCAAAAAAATATACCTAGTAGTTTTTTTAAAGGTAAATTGGTCTAAACCAAAGTTAAATGTCGTTTATTGACTCTCGTTCCTTCCGGTTGACTGGTAGAGAATGCTATGCTGGCATTAAGACCGCCATAATATTTACTTTACATTACATTACCGCCTTTACATTACATATTATGTAATGTAAAGGCATTAAAAATTAATTAAATAAAAAGTGGTCCTGAATAGCTCTGTTAGCATTTACTACTTAAGTATTAGATAATTTAAATAAACTACAAATAGAAATTTTATTACCCACATAAAATATTCTAAAATAATTAAAGTAAAGGATGGCAAAAACTAAGAAACACTGTTCTACTTGAATTATATGTAATATTTATACCGGAGGGTCTATTTATTATATCTTTTGTACACCTATTTACCCAAGTATTTGTTTAATTGTAGTGAATCAAAGTTTACTTAACAATTCTTTATCACTTGGCATTGTGATGCATTTTGCTATGTCTGGATGACATAAAATCTTAAAAAGGTGGCAATTTCATTTACAAGTCTTGATATTGATGGTTGGGATAAATGTGTGTAATTTTTTGCCCTATTATCCTTAGTAACTCCCATTTGCACAAATGAAAGTGTACACAGTATCTGAAACAAAAAAAACTTTTTATTCTTATATAATTGTTATAAAAAGTTTCTTGGTTGGGTTTTATTTTTGTTATGCAATTAGGTACTTTACCTTCATTCTATTGGATAATCCTTTTCCATTACACTTGGTTTCTTCTAAATGAATACTTTAAATCATTTTCCAATTGTTGAAAAAAATCTTTATTTAGTCACATATTCGTCTTCACATGAAATTACTCAAGGTTACACAGAAATTGGGCTTTTAGGCGGCTTCTGGCCAAATCTACATCATACATGGGCTTTCTATAGTAAAAAGCAAGTAATAGAGTGAGTCATCTGAAATACTAGATAGACATAATTTTAAACAATTATTACTTTAATAAACAAAAGCAACGTAATTATAAATAATTTAATAATTACTCTTGTTTTATGATGATAATAGTCTACAAAAATACTCACTTCGTACAATCACTTCTATTACCGCAGCTAATGAGTAACTTTTATTTTGACAGTTACTTTCGAGTGCGGTTTTTAATGTGAGGTGTAAACAAGCGCTGAAATTCGTTACAGAATGCCATTGAAACGTCAAAGACATTTAGGTATGTTACGGTCTCACCTGTGATAGTTTACTAAACCGCCACTCTCACTTAGTAGCGCTAGTGTCGTTCTCACTCGATTACAGAGATGCGCATAGAGTAAGCCCTCATTCGTCCATGTTACCAAACTTTAAAACTAAGACTATTTTAAGTTTACATTCATTAAAACTTTAAACTTGAGCCTCATATCTACAAATATATCTAAAGAATAAATTTACGTGCTTTTTTTCACGCATAATAACTAAGTCGATATATCTCGATTTACCAAAAACTTTTAAAATGGTAACACTACAAATCACTTAGGATATAAATGACATCTCGCTTCACTTGCTGGTATAATTGGTTACAGAATGCGAAAATTCCATAAAGCGAAACAAAAAGAGATTCAAAAGCGGATCCGTTTCACACAGTGAGATGAGTTTATTGGTTTTACAGAATTGCACTACAGGTCTAACTGCGTTTTCAGTTATGAGTCGCCGCTTGTCACCTGTACCTTACTCGTTCGAATTAAAGCGCCCGACTGGGCATTAATACTCTACCTTACGGATGACTTCAGAAATGACCGGTACTGGGTCGTGTTAGGGAAATGAGCTGCTGATGTTTCCTGATTTTCATTTATTTATTTATTTTTTAAGGACAATCAGTAACAGTTACAATACAGTGAGCTAATGAGGAGAACTATATAAAAGTGGAACTAAGAGCACTGTTTTTAGTTGCCACAGTATGCTTACAATTAGGTATGACAATATTTATGGGGACAAAATAGAAACTATACATACTGAGACATGATTAAATGAGTAAGATCAGCTGTTAAAAGTTCTTAAAAGATTCTAAGCTGTAGAAAGTTTTAAAATTTTTGACATGTATGATCCAATGCTATCGTTGTAAACATCGATACTGTGGCTCAAAGCGTTATAATTTTTGGAAATTCTAGACACTGTAGAGCTAGATTTTAAATAAGTTCTTAAAACAATTAGACAGAAAGACAGAGATCATTTTGTAAACGCCTCTAGGTTCTGTGGTGGCCCTATCTAGTGGCCATTTGCCGTTGGGCGAGCAATGCGCTTGCTTGCCACCTTTATACATAAGAATGACGAGGAGCTCGATGGCGCAGGTGGTGGCTGCGATCGTTGAAGTTAAGCATTTTCGCAGTGGGCGGTCATTGGATGGGTGACCGAAAATCTTCTATCTCGAGTTCCTCCGTGCTTCGTAAGGCACGTTAAGCCTTTGGTCCCGGCTGCATCTGCAGTCGTTAGCATCTGCCAAACTGCACTGGGCCCGCGTGGTGGGTCATGGCCCAATCTCCCTATTCCATCCATAGGGAAGGCCTGTGCCCCAGCAGTGAGAACATTAATAGGCTGATGAAGATGATATATAAAAATAAACAAAAGCACTCGAATATTAACCTAAGAAATGTTTTGTTTAACTCATTTCAAGATAATTTTAACTTAAGCAAAGTGATAAAACACTTGGATATTTATTAGTCAATCGTTTACTATGTGTTGAAATTTACGATACGTTTAAGAATTTACCGAATAAAAGGAAAATCAGCTATGTGTGCGTTGCGTCGAGTAGCGTATTATTCAAATCAATATAATCACACATATTTTTTAATAATTTAGTTTTTTTTTGTTTCTTAGGTTTTCACGCACATCACTCATTAAATAAAACTAGTTTTTCACGGGCTACCTTCTAGCTAGAAAGTAGCTCGACAAAATTATATAAAAAATTGATTCCGACGAAGCAGCCTGTAAAGGCTGCGAAACGTCAATAAATAAATAAAGTTTCGTACATTAACCCGTGAAAAACTAGTTTTATTTTAGTTTTTTTATGTGGTCTACTGTGTTCATATTTTTATCTTTAACTGTAGTAATATACCTAGGTATTACTAGCGGCCGCCTGCGAATTCGTCGAACCTAACACTTTTCCGGGATATAAAGTATTATAGGTCTCTTTCTAGGTAATAAGCTCTCTTAATATATTAAAAATCGACCTCCGTGGCCGAGTGGTTTATACGCCGAGTTTCATAGTGTCGCCGACTCGCGAGGTCCCTGGTTCGAATCCCGGTGGGGGCAGATGTTTGTGTGATGAATACGAGCATTTGTACTCCAGTCATAGATGTTTAATATGTATTTTCATATGAATATACTTATATATGTAAATCACATGTATTCTATCCATTACTCTAGTATCCCATAACACAAGCCTTACAGTGCTTACTTTGGGGTTAGGCTAATTGGTGTGAGTGCTGGAAATATTTATTTATTTATAAACCGGTCAGCCATTATTACGCGGTTGAGTAACAAACGTACAAACTTTAACATTTATAATATTAGTAGGAAAACTAAGTATAGGATATTGTTTTTTACCATTGCATGACTCTAGGTCAGCGACACAATACCCATTATCTTTTGATTCTCTTGCAAGTGTCAAAATATGCCTTAATATCTTATCGCCCGTTATCTTGTAGATTAAGAAGTTTCGTTATTAAACATTTATTTCACAAAGATAAAATAAATTAAATATTTCCAACACTTACACCAATTAACCTAGTCCCAAAGTTAGCACTGTAGGCTTGTGTTATGGGATACTATAGGGTAACGGATAGAATACATATACTGATACATATATAAGTATGTTTATATAGAAATACATATTAAGCATCCACGGCTGGAGTACAAATGCTCGTATTCATCACACAAACATGCCCCATCGGGATTCGAACCCGGGCCCTCTCGAGTAGGCGACACCATGAAACCCGGCGTACAAACCACTGGGCCACGGAGGTCTTCTTTAATATATGGGTACATTAGTACAAATCTGCAAATTAATATAATAGAGTTATCAACATGTATACAATTATGTTGTTTGTGTGATGAATACGAACATTTGTACTCCAGTCATGGATGTTTAATATGTATTTCTATATAAATTTCCTTATATATGTATCAGTATATGTATTCTATCCGTTACCCTAGTATCCCATAACACAAGCCTACAGTGATTTCTTTGGGGCTAGGCTAATTGGTGTGGCTGTTGGAAATATTAATGTTATTATTCTATTATAATACTGTAGGTATTAATTTCACCGTCACCCAATTTCGCATAAGATTCTAATTAGATCGTCGCATTTAATTAGAGTAAAAGAAAATATCAAGAACATAGCGGAGAAAATGATATTTTCCGCATCAAATGTTCAGCATTGAATAAACATATTCCTTTAATGTGCCGTACAAAATAATGTCTCCAACAATTTTTCCGGTAATTGCGACCGTCGTCTCTCCCAAAATGGCGGAAAAGTGTCGGCTGCTACGGCGCCAAGAAAAAGGAGATTAACATAAAAATGGGGTGTCGATTTCCCCAGAAAGGTGTGGAAGTTTTAATGTTCGACAGGTACAATGTTAATATTATAGGGAGATATCGGTCGCTGTAACGTAAGATATATTAAACCTCCGTGACGACCTCCGTGGCCGAGTGGTTTGTACGCCGGGTTTTAAGATGTCGCCTGCTCGAGAGGTCCCGGGTTCGGATTCCGGTGGGGCAGATGTTTGTGTGATGAATATTAGCATTTGCACTCCAGTCATGGATGTTTGATATGTATTTCTATATATGCACTTGTACAGTATATGTATTCTATCAGTTACCCTAGTATCCAATAACACAAGCCGTACAGTGCTTACTCTGGGGCTAAGTGGAAGAAAGTGACTTCATGAGCTATCTCATATTGAAGTCATTTTTCAAATTGACGACTCTGTATATAATACAGGGAGAAAAAAACAGCCCTTGCTGAGTTTCTTGCCGGTTCTTCTCAGTACAAGGTCTCCCGCCGTAGATTTGCGAACCGATGGCGTAGCTTTTCGACATTCACAAGTGCTTGTAACAGCCTAGACTGAATAAACGATATTGAATTTTGAATTTTAAGCTGGTGTGAGTGTTGGAAATATTTATTTTTTTAAACCGACAGGCTCGATGGAGCAGTGGTCAGCATTTTCGGTCTGCGATTGTGGAAGTTTAGCAACTGTTGCAATGGCTGGTAATCGTATGGGTGACCATTTATTGTTCACGAGCTTTAGAAGGTACACTAAATCGTTGCGCTTGACTGCATTATCAGTCGTTAGCACTCACCAAACCATACTGTTATGATCTAAAGAAAAGTTTACTAGAATAAAATCCCCGTGGATCAGGCAGCAGACGGGATTCGAACTCTTACCCTTCCCTTATCCGGGTGAATGCACTGACGAATATGCTACAGCGTGCCTAAAGGCTGTGTCAAATTCTCGCCAGAGCATACTTTTCGTAACGCGTAACGCATTCACCAGCTCACCCCCCAAGTCAAGAGTACGTGAAGACATCTTTCACTTAAAAAATAGTTAATACTTATATCGAATGTTAATACCTAATTCAAAGTGTTTTATCAAATGACTAATACGTACATATAATGTCATACTCGTTGTCACTGTCACCTATAATTAAATTCTCAGCACAGTTTTGTCCAGCGGAAAGTATAATGACTTCACAAATTGAAATTGTAATTTATGGGTTAGTGATAACACTATGAATAATTCAAACAGTGTTTTTATGTCACCCTCAACTCCCGGTGGTGGTAAAGTTTTGTTTGTGATTTTTAATATAGTCCGTTTAATATTACAGTGGTTTTGTTTGAAACGTACTTTAATTTGTATACCATAGTTACAATAGGAAATAAAAGCGTGTGCGACTCGGGACACACGACAGACGATGAATTAATCTCAGCGGAGGGTATGATTTCTGGGATGAAAAAAAGCGTGTGCGCCTCGGGCCGTACGACAAAAGTGATCAGCATCATCATCAGCCTAATAATGTCCCCACTACTGGGGCACAGGCCTTCCCTATGGATGGAATAGGGAGATTGGGCCATGACCCACCACGCGGGCCTAGTGCGGATTGGTGGGTGCTAACGACTGCAAATGCAGCCGAGACCAACGGCTTAACGTGCCTTCCGAAGCACGGAGGAGCTCGAGAAAGTAAATTTTTGGTCACCCATCCAATGACCGACCACTGCGATAGTTGCTTAACTTCAATGATCGCAGCCGAACGTGCTCGCCACCTGCGCCATCGAGCTCCTCTGCGCCATCGAGCTAATCAAAAGTAACAAAAGTGATGACTTAAACTAATCTTAGCGGCGCTGTGGGTTAGAGTGAGAGATATGGAGCCTGCCTATCGCTGCCGTATGCGTGAGACGAAGGAAAGCCAGACAGACTGGCGCGGTAACGCGTTATGTAACGAAGTGGTTTACCCGCCCATAAGAAGTTATCACTTCAAAAATAACCATTTGTCAAAATTTTACACTTTTGCCATGTATTTGACATGAAATTAACTAGCGTGAGACGAAGGGAAGCCAGACAGACTGGCGCCGTAACGCGTTACGTAACGAAGTGGTTTACCCGCCCATAAGAAGTTATCACTTCAAAAATAACCATTTGTCAAAAAACTTTACACTTTTGGCATCCATGTATTTGACGTGACATTAACTACAGGTAGTAAATGTGACTATAGTTAAAATTCTATAGAAAAAGTAACGAAAAAGTAAGCGCCTAATTGTCATATTGACAGTCGTTAGGGTCCTAGTAACGGCCCCTACATATGTTTAATGCCAAAACTTTACACAATATTCAGTGTATTTGACGTGACCTTGACTAATATTCGAATTTAACTATATATCAAACAGAGGGACCTGCGTATACAAAACATAAGTAATACTTGGCTGTAGAGACAATGGGTCCTTGGGGCCCTGCTGCAAAATTATTTCTTAAGGATATGACTGTTCGCCTGTGCGAGGCCACGTGGGACCCAGAATCTGGTATCTTTTTTTCTCAACGGATTACTTTCGCGATACAGTGAGGTAATCATAATCAAAATCATTTATTCAGTTTAGGCACGGTAATAATATCATACAGTATTCTATCTTCATACAAACGGTCGGAAAGCGAGTCATACCTACGCCACTCGAGTTCGATGTGCGCTCGGCGGGCACCCAGTCGTGAATGCGCCGCCGCGCCGCAACGACGACCGAACGGTCTGAATTGTTTTTTATGCAGTTAGCCGTGCTTAAACATGCGTTTTGTATTGTAAATATTTGATTTAATTAAGTAGATACCTACATAATTTAGTATGGAAAAGAACAAACGACGATCAATATCGTACAACAGCACAATTGCTGTTTTTGGTTGCTTGAACTCTTCAATAACACACCCAGAGATATCATTTTTTAAATTACCGGAATATTGGAAAGGTGTCTTACCTTTATAGAATATTTTTTATAAACCTATCTACTAGTACGTTATTTGTTTCTAATATTTAGGTATTTCGGTTTTTCCATCGTGTAAATATCTGGAATAATATATAAATAAGTGGTTAGGATGAAAAAAGAGACAAACGAGTAATCTACCTACACTCGCGTTAAAAACAAAACTACATAAAATACTCGTACTGTAGGCTGGCGGCCCTACCGCGTGGCAACGCAGCGTTCGGTGTAGGCATTTATTTTCAAGGACAGGGCGGAGTCACAATACTGTATAGATAATATTACCGTGGTTTAGGCTTTTACAAGCACTCATGAATTTCTAGAAGCTACGCCATAATTTCATAATTTCGTAAATCTACGGCGGGAGACCTTGTACTCAGAAGAACCGGCAAGAAACTCAGCAAGGACTGTTTTCGGTAAAGCTGCCAGTCTTCTGGAGACCGTGCCCCGCACAGGCTTACTCAATGAAATATTTAATTTGTAACAATTATTGTATCTTTTGTTGACTTAAAAAAAAATCAGTAATACTTTATACTCTATAACTAATACGGTTTTGTCACAAAAGGCACTGGCCCAAAACGGTGTTTTTTTTCGATTCTAATTCCAAAACAAGTCAGGAGCTCTACTCTCTTTCTCTGAAACGAAATTTCGGCAACGAACGAATTTTAAACGAAATTTCGCCAGTGACTCTACTCTATTTCATCTTCGAACACACACATAAAGTTTGGAATCACAGAATGGAATGAGTTATGTTTGTGAGTTCTTTTTGTCTACACTTGTTATATAACGTTTTTTACTTCAAAACAATATTACTTTATGAGAACATTTTTGATTACATTAAAGCAACCTCTTTTGACAGTGTTAGCCGACTAATTTGTATAGTTGATGCAATCGAATGTATGTCAACCTAAATTTGTCGTGTAACACTTTGAAGTATTCGCAATACAATAATAAACAAAATTTTGATTTTTTATTTAATTTTTCATACTAAAAAATGATCCTCATTCTAAGCAGCCTTAATTCAAAATACTCTAATAGTAATTTTAGGTTTAATTTAAACAAAAATCCCAAAACGAAAATAAAAAGGTAATACTTTTCATTTCGTCAATTTGAGGTTAAAAAAATTATCTGTCAAATTCAACTTTTAGTTCAAAAGTTTTGTGAATTAGAGTAGGTTTAGAGAATTTAAATGTCAAACTATTTTCGAATGAACGAATTTTCCAAATGAAATAGAAACAGAGTAAGGGACGTGCGAAATTTCGTTTTTCGTTGAAATAGAGTAGGCTCCCAGGCCTCTATAAAAATTTGATAAATCTGTGATATATTCCGTGTAGAAGTATCATCCCTTGTTCAATTCAGTAATTGAAATCTAAACACAATACTAAGACAAGAAACAATAACTTTAAAGTAACAAAAATACCAAAGGATTAAGAGAGATGATTAATGTTGCTTTGTTTATTTTTTATCCTTTCGGATTTGTTAATCCTTCAGAAGAAATTTTTATTCTTTTCTCTCTGTGAATAAAAACAGAATCCCCTTTTCAATTACCGATGGCAAGAATAAACAATACTCGTCTGATTACTCCGCTAATTAAGTTATCTGATACGTTCGAAGCTGAAAGAGCTCATTGCTTTCAACGAGATTGCGTATAACAACAATATATGTATTTACCTACCAATATCTTTTATACGTGTTCATATATAAAGTTACTGTCGCAGCTGTAACATACGATCGGGTAGAAGACTCGAATTTGAGAACATTTTCGCTCTGAAGACATTGAATACCTAGTCTATTCATGAAGGACTCTGGATTAGAAAGAAGGTTTCGAATAATAGTAATGCCGACTCCACATTTCTGCCGTGAAATGACGCGAATAATGACGTAAATTCATGAATTCACATAAGTGGTTCTGACTCTACATCGAAGGCGTGTAAAGCCGCAGCAATCATTCACCCCATAAAACTAAAATATTTATTACCATATTCTTAGTAGAAAGTAATAAGTAGGTATATTTAACTGCTAGATGTTTAAATGTAAAGAAAATTTTACTAAAATAAAACCGTCCTGTCTGCTGCCTAAACCGCGGGGAATATTTTCTAATAAAATTTTCTTTAGGTATATTGTAAATGGAAGTTTGTTACTCTTTCACGCTAAGACGGCTAAAGCGACTTGGATGAAATTTGGCACATATATATAATATCACTTAGATTGACACATAGGATACTTGTTAAGTGTAAAGATTTCTCAAAAAACTTATTTCATTACGATCTTCGCGGGCGAAAGCTAGTAATTTATACAAATGTCGACATTATATTTACCCGTTATATTTCGAGACAGACGCATTACTACTGCCCTACAATGCCGAGGTTTATTCAAAACACTAAAACCAGTGTCAATAAACTAAAATCTGATAGCCTAATAAACAACGTGGTGGTAACTGCTTTTAATTATTCACGTAGGAACTGACTTAAGCACCCGTGCGGGTAACTTTTAAAGCAGCATAAAAAGTTATTTGGGTCGACTGCGCTGTGGTTAGAACGAGCAATAATAATTTCGACTTTAATGTGAGAATGCGACCGAACAGTTTCATTTCGACCGCGTCATTTGATACAATTAATAACGGATGAGTATGCGGTCAAATAATAATGTTTTGTATTTATTTCAGCTATACATACTTAACATACGAAGTCACATATACTTTGTGGGGTCGCCAAAGCTTCATGCTCTTTTGCTCCGATAGTTTGTCATTTTTTTTTGTCGACTTCTATTCTGCATACGTCATTATATTCGTAGGCGATTCTCGCACTGCCCCTGGGGTGAATATCTACATTATCATGCTAAATACGGCATACAAACTCGTATTTCTCTGTATGTAGGCACGTGATCTGCAACACTGCGCGTGGACGCGTTTTGAATGTTTTGCACTATAAATATCACTATTTCACATTACGTAATAAAAGGTAACTTCCTGAATCGTCTCTGAAGTCATTTTTCAACTTGACGACTCTTTAAGTAATAAAACAGGGAGAAAAAAAACAGCCCTTGCTGAATTTCTTGCCGGTTCTTCTCAGTACAAGGTCTCTCGCCGTAGGTTTACGAACCGATAGCGTAGCTTTTAGACATTCACGAGTGCTTGTAACAGCCTAAACTGAATAAGTGATTTTGAATATGATTATTAAGCGGAGATTTTGGGATTTACTCAAGCTCGGCAGAATAACATAAGGATGCCAAACTTGCACCTCGTAAAGTACTCCCACTATACATACGTCCTTTAAATAAGGTCGAATGTCTAGGGTAGCAAAAAAAATTTTTAACAAGCGTCCATGACTTTTAGTCGCTTCTTAATCGTCAGTCTTTTCAGTTTTCGTTATTGGAGGGTTACTGTTACGCGTATTTCAATACAAAGAGAGGTACTAAGAAGCAACGTAAGAACAAGCACTCTCGCGCTACGCAAAGTAGTGCGTGGGAGTGTGAGAATCGCCTTAGAAAAGGTATTCATTTGACATTGTGGTTTATCTACAATGCGAAGAGATGGCTCTGCCTTGCAACCTAAGAAATGCTAGAGAAAATTCGAAACTGATAATTAGGGCCGCGGCAGCATAATTGCCAGTACATCCGCCCGAATAGCGGAGGCTGCAGGTTCGAGTCCCGTCTGCTGCTTGGTCCGCGTGGAACTTTATCTAGTAAAATTTTCTTTAGATTTAAATACCTGGCAGTTAAATGCTTAAATAAAAATATAAGGACTCATTCATGTAATTATAGCGCTAATGAATTTTTGAATTATATAAATGAGATATTTTTTGAGATCAAATTTAATTTTAACGTTTAATTAAAATGCCAAGGATAATATATTTCGCTTGTGGAATATATTGTTTATATTTTGTTATTTTTAAGTATTAAATGTAATAAGCCTGCATTAATTTGTTTTTATTTTATTTGTATATATTGTAGCCAATTTATATTCATTATACCTAAGTATTTACATTCTGGAACGTTATTGTTCCACTGTACACTGAACCTGACTTTGGTTCAGGTTTTTGTCACACACCTGTACTAATTTTAGGTTAGGTTTTTTGGAAAATAAATGGTAAAAAAAAAAATGCAATGCATGAATGTCATTGAATGCCACTTGTTAAGTCGATGCTTTCGGACTACATCGACGTTAACAGGGTTTATTTTACGTTTTCATATATTACTAGCGTCCCACCCTCGCCTCGCTTCGCTTTGATGTAGAGCTGAAGTGTAGACTACAGTTTTAGTTCGCAGGCTTGTATTATACACAATGACATTCATCTATGATTCTTCTTACCTATATGCAAAGTCTCAGCCCGATCGGTTTCAAATTGACAAAGTTTCATACAAACTTTCGTTCCATATTTTATCCCCTTGGGGAAAAAATTGATCAAAATCCTTTCTTAGCGGATGCCTACGCCCGATCTGTCCGGTGGTTTGGGCTGTGCGTTGATAGATCACTATGTCAGTCAGTCACCTTTGAGTTTTATATATATAGATAATTGATTTTAATTATATTTTGTATTTATGATTTTCATTTTATTTGAGTATGTGTGTTAATGTACATGTCTATGTATATTTTATTAATTTGTGTAAAGTAAATTTGATTTAAGATTTATGTGGTTAGGTTAGGTTAGGATGTGTGAGGTCCGTTCGGCGGTGTGCCTCTTAAAGGCGCCGTCGTCTGTATATAGTATTTTTTGCCTGCGTATAAAAAAAAAGCTTAGGTTAGGTTGGTGGTTGTTTTCTGCTCTACATAGCAGGGCAGCACCCTGTTTTCTGTTTTATCTCCCCGTTGATAGTGTTTGTGCTTGACCGATGAATTGTCTAATCGTTCATATGGTAAAACTTAATGAACGCGATAAAGTATCGAGTTTAAAAGTAGACAGCAAAAATCAGCAATGAAGGAAAACAGTAGGTACTTATGAAATGTAGGGTAATGAAGCCAATTTCTTAGTAGCGCCTAAGGTTGGCAAGGTTAGAATGAGAGGCGGTGCGCCCGTTGGCGGTCGTATACGGTCGGGAATTGGCTCCATTACCCTAGATTTGCACTAGCCGCTCGTCTAGTGATTTTCGCCTCGTATTTTTGTTTCTTTCACCATTAAGCGCTAGTTGCGAAGTTGCGACCTCTTTGTCAGCCAATCCAAATGAAAAATGTAAACGTTTTGTTGATTTTTTTTTAATAATTATTCAGGATTTATGTTACCGCTGTATCTTTTTTACGTTAACTTAGAAGTTTGTTTTTTTACAACTTTAAGGGCCTGTAGACTTGAGTATAAACATGGTTTAAAATGCAAGTCGATACCTGCACTCGTCCCCGAGATAAAGGATATTGACAGTCATACGGACTACAAAATTATTCTATAAAAGTTGAACAAAAGAGTGAAAAATCTTTAAAAGTTTGTAGATTTCTCTCCTCGATATAAATTACACACATCAAAAGTGTCTAGGGATCAACATATATTTTTGCAATAACTTTTCTCCTGATTGATATTAATTAAAATTTTCTTTAAGGATTCATCAAATAAAGTGTTTTCGTTTGTCACAGTAACGATAAACCAAGTCACCTTTGCATTAATAAAGAAATTTGCCATTTTCCTAATAAAGGGATTTTTGACATTTGAACCACTAACACAAAAGTTCGAAAAAAAGACTGAAATAACAGTTTTCTCTAAAATTTTATTGGGTAACTTAAACAATTAATAATCCGTATTTCTACCGCGAACACTAACAACACAAGAACATCGGTTTGGCATACTCAAAATGAGTTCATCCAAATCACGCTGTGGAATGGCCGCCCATGTTCGTTGCAACAACAAAAAAAGGTCTTCTTGCGACTGGATACCCTCCATATTCGGCAGAGCTCTTCTCTGTAGCATATCCCATGCATGCTCAATCGGGTTCAAGTCTGGCGACTGAGCAGGCCAGGGCAGGACATTGATGTTAGCTGCGGCGAGAGTCTGTCTTACAACTCTTGCGGTGTGCGGTCGTGCATTATCATGCATTAACTGAAATAAGGGACCGATTTGCACTTGTAGAGGAACGATGACGTCTGATACAATCGTCTCAGCATAAATTTGAGCGTTGAGGTTGCCTCTGATCCAAATCAACTCAGTTCTTCCGCCGATCCAAATACCCGCCCATACCATGATGGTTCCACCACTATAAGGATGGACTTCCTGGCAGGATTTTAATCGCTGTTGGCGTCCAGGGGTTCTCCAGTGTCGTATACGTCTTGTATCCGGTCTCATACCAAAACGAGACTCATCAGAAAAGCACACGAAACGCCATTGTTCTTCTGCCCAATTTCTGTGTTCAAGAGCCCATTGATATCGAATCCTACGATTGTGCATTGCTATAGGTGGTACCCGTAGCGGTCTTCGGGAATGAAGGTTCACTTCATGCAAGCGGTTTCTGACTGTTTGGTCGCTAATTAAGTTCCCTGAAGAGTGATGAAGCCTCACGGCTAACATCATGGCGGTTATTGTTGGAGCTCTTCGAGTTAAGATTTGAATGTATCGGTCTTGTCTCAGTGTGGTGCAGCGATACCGTCCTCCATGGCGCTCAGCCACGGTACCAGTGCTTCGGTATCGTGTCCAAAGTCGACTGATAACACTCTGACTTGTATTCAGAGCTAAAGCCACAGTACGTTGCCGGGAACCAGCTTCTATCATTCCCACGGCTCTGAGCATTTCTTCCCTGCTTAAATGACGTCGCCGCTCCATAATAACGTTGGTTTTAATCAGTAGTAGGGAAACAGTAGCACTAATAATGTCTTCAATGCGTTGTATGTTTTTATAGGGAAAATATTGACAGCTGATTTTCATCTTTTACTCGAATTTGATTCACAGTTCCTGATTCAAATTATGAAATGCACCAAAAAGGATCCATATAAATTTATAAAATCATAAATTTATTACAAAGCCACATCTCAATCTCAAGAAATCCGCATAAAAATGCTTGATCCCTAGACACTTTTGATGTGTGTATTTGCGCCTGGTGGTCTAAATGTAACATTAAGTAGTTTTTAAGTTTCATGTCACTGAATTTTGTTCTATTGCACCAGCTGCCAGGGTATGCAAATACGTAAATATAAATAATGTTCCACTTTCTTTGATGTTAATTATTGTAATAATTTATTATTCCGAAATTTTATCTTTTAGTACTTCTTTTTTAAATAAACTACAATTATGCTAAAATTTTGCAATAACGCGTGAGTAGGATGGGGCACAGAGTTCACTACTTATAATCTTCAAATCAATGGAAAAAATATGAAAAAGCTTCATTAATTAAAATAAGAACATTGAAAAAAGAAAGAAATCCACTTATAGCCTTTACTAGCTGGCTGGCTAGTGCAACGTGGAACCCGTAGAACATCAGACATGGTGGTCATGGAAATAAATCCGAAATAACCTAATTCATTTTTCACTTATTAAACCTTAACGCTATGCAAACTTAAGAAAAATCTCTTGAATATAAGAAAAACAGTTTCGTCATTTCTTATTGTAGCAGTACCACGTGGAATCCGTAGAACATAAGACGGTGCGTTGGTGGCGATGAAAATAAAACCTGCACGCAATGTTACTTTATAAAAAAAACTTTGAGATTTGTAAAAAGAACACGATAAAAAATTGGAAACAAGTTTCGTTTAAACGGGGTAGTGGTATTTGGAATCCTTAGAACAGCGTTTGGTTCACATCTTTAACGCTGTTCACACTTTAGAAAAAAAAAACTTAATGATTTGAAAAAGGAGCACTGAAAAAAAAGAATACAAGTTTGGAATATTAAGGGGCAGTGGCAATCCTTAGAACAGCAGTATTTGAACAGCGCTCGGTTCACATCTTTAACGCTGTGCACACTATAGAAAAAAAAACCATGATTTGAAAAAGGAGCACTGAATAAAAAAAGAGAAACAAGTTTCGTATATTACGCAGGGTAGTGACACGTGGAACAGCAGACGATGCGTAGGCGGTGATGGAAATAGCTCCCAAATAACCCGCGGACGCGTGGGCGCGCCTCGAGAGCCGACTAGACCGGGGTTGATGTACCGACGCGAGCCTTCTTCACGCACCGAGGGTTACAATGCGAACGATGTTATTAAAAAAAGTTTACGCGATTTAGGTCAAGTCTAATAAGGTTTTTGTTATAGTAGAGCCAATCAGGGGGATGTTCTTAAGAAGCGACCGCGCAAGATTAATCTGGAAAGATTATAAGTATGTTGAGTTAATTTTATGATGGTCTAAAACAAGTTTCAACGGTATAAATGCACTGATTTTATTTACTTATACATCCTTTACAGGATGCGTCGTCTTAATAATGAATAATAATGAATAAATAAATAATAACAGTGCATCTATACTGTTGAAACTTGATTTATTTAATGAGTGATGTGCGTGAAAACCTAATAAACAAATATTATGATGGTCTATTTTCTGTCACTTTCCGAAAGGCATAAAATAAAGATTGTCTATGTATTAATAAACGTCCAAAGAGATTGGTTTGGAACTTTCTTTCTAAATGTTACTGTTTACTAATTTTATATTTGCTCTATAAACTTAATGTGTCATTCTTCGCATTATGAGACCATGTTGATGCTGACCCCACTGATGTTAAGCACAAAGACATCACCAAAAGGTAGTGTTATACAGTGGTGGTCGTATAATTAGAAACACTAAAAACGGTCCTTGACATTCTGTAAGATACTTCACCGCAATCGTTTTTATTTTGAAATTAAACAATAAATAGGCCAAAAATATGTTAAACAATTTATCATTTATTAGAAAAACAATGTAAATCTCATTACACAAGTGCAGTTTTAATATTACATTACGGATAAACATTTAAATCAGTATTAAGGTATGAACAATAATGGTCAACTTATTAGAAACAACAACAAAAAGTATACAAATCAATATTTTTATAAGTATTAGTAATTAGTATTGTTATTTACGAAATATCTACTATCCACAGCCTACCAATAGTTATTATTAATATTTAGTGGCGCATCCCTTATATCCAATAACAGCACTGCAACGACGTGGAATTTATTCAAACAATTTCATACATTTTTCTAGGGGGATTGAATTCCATGTTTCAACAAATGCTTTATATAGTTCTTTATGACTGGTGTTACGTTAGTTTGCGACTTTCTTTTTAACAATATACCCGAGATTTTCTATCGTGTTTAAATCCGGACTATTTGCTGGTCAGTCCAAAACGTATATACGCTGTTCGCTAAGGAAACATTTGACGCTATTGGCCGTGTGTTTACGGTGATTGTCATGCTGAAAGATCCAGGTTACAGGCAAATGATCGTTCGAGTTTTGAATTACCATTGATCCATTGTACCTTCAATCCTCCGAACGGGTCCAACTCCACATCTGGAAAAACACCCCCAAACTTAATGTTACTTTCTTTGCGTTATCAATAGAATAAGACAACACTTGATAAATGTAATTTAATGTAATGAATATTCCTGAGTGTGGATTGTAGAGCCTATTAATAATATTGATAAATATTTTTCCGATATCTGTCGCAGTTTATAAAGAATGATGAGATAGTTGCAGTCGTCAGCGAGGTTGTCTGCGTGGCAAAAATTGGTTTCTCATACAAACGTTCACCCCTCTTTTCACCCCCTCGAAGTAGGATTTCAAAAAACGTGTGTGTCTCGGGCCGTATGATGAAAGTGATGACTTAAACTAATCTAAGCGGCGCTGCGGGTTAGAGTGAGAGAGATGGAGCCTGCCTACCGCTGCCATATGCGTGAGAGGAAGGGAACCCAGACAGACTGGCGTTGTAACGCTTTACGTAACGAAGCGGTTTACCTTCCCATATGAAGTTATCACTTCAAAAGCTCTATAAATAAATCAAGTTTTGAACGGGTATAAAAGCGTTTTACTTTTTACAGTATTCTTGACGTTTGGCATCCTTTTCAGGATTATTTCTGACAACGCCTATTACATCAAAAATACTATGAAAAAGTATTAAAAACGCATTAAATATACCTCGAGGAGCTCGATGGCGCAGGTGGTTAGCGCGTTCGGCTGCGATCGTTGTAGTTAAGCAGCTTTCGCAGTGGTCGGTTATTGGATGGGTGACCAAAAATTTCTATTTCGAATTCCTCCGTGCTTCTGAAGGCACGTTAAACCGTTGCTCCCGGTTGCATCTGCAGTCGTTAGCACCCGCCATTCCGTACTGGGCCCGCGTGGAGGGTCATGGCCCAATCTAGTCCATCCATAGGGAAGGCCTGTGCCCCAGCCCAATCTCCCTATTCCATCCATAGGGAAGGTCTGTGCCCCAGCAGTGGGGACAGTAAGAGGCTGATGATGTTTCATCTCAATTGGTTCAGCGGCTTAAGTATAAAAAGGCACTCTTTCGCATTTATAATGTTTATAAAGTATGGATTTTCTGAAGGTCGTGTTGACCAAAGCCAGTGCGAAACTGAGGCTCGTAATCAGCTGGGCGCCAGCGTGGGTGTGTTGTACAGAAATACCGCGGCGCGAGTGCGTGGGCGTCGTGGGAAACTAGGCCGACGCCGCATTCAAATAAGGCCTCCAATCGCGTGAACCTTGCATATTCTGTGAGCGTAAGTTTTGTTTCGTGAGGGTTCGCAAATGATATTACCTAAGTGAATTAGTTTTTGTTTCCTCTTGTAAATAATGGTCATATTTTTGAAGTGAAAACTTCTAGCACCATTGTGATTTGAGATTCGATGAAACGGAAGTAGAGTATTTGACACAAGATTGGTATCTGTAATTTTATCATCAACTATAAGAGACAGATAGCCGACCGGTAACGGTTTTGGGGGCGACACCAATTGATCAGTGGTTTGATCCTGAGCTCGGTTATTTTTATTAATTATTTGGTTTATCTTTTATTAATCTATAATTATATGTTAAACATGTATTGACTGTATTCTGTTACTGTACCTTTAATAAATAAATAAATATTATTTATTTTTCCTAACAATTTAAGTATAAAATATTAGAATTTGCCCAGTATTTTACAATACCTGAAAAGTTAAGTATTAAACGTTCGGTAGGTGCCTGAGTTGTTTATTAATACATGCTTGGTTTTTATCAACAATCCTTACCTTTCCAATGCTTGCAATTTTTTTACAGTAATTTTTCATTAATAAGTATTTATTAGTTATATTTTTTTAGTTTATTCGCCCGGATAGCGAAGGGTTATCGGGTTCGAGTCCCGTCTGCTGCCTGGTCTTTTTTCTAGTAAAATTTTCTTTCGATTTAAACATGTAGCAGTTAAATGCAGCATGCAGAGTTAATATTTCGTGAAATCAAACCTTTATACTAACTATAGTATTTAATTTTTTGTTTCTTAGGTTTTCACGCACATCACTCATTAGATAAAAAGTTTACGGTAGTTAGGGTCGAATAAATAAACTCAAAATTATAAAAAGAATTAAATAATGTGCTTTATTAATTAAATTAACTAATATATTCAAGCATAGACAATGAAGTTTTAAAAATCTTCCAGTGAAATATCCGAACGCTCAATAAAAGACTTTCGAAGGTAGCTCGACAAACTTAATAAAAAGTCATTATTCTGAAGATGCGTTCCTGAAAAGTATGCTAAACAGCGCATATAACCCGTTAAAAACTGTTTTATTTATAGTATTGAAACGAATAAGTTCGGTAGGTGAACTTTTTTTATTCTAACCCATCTGCCATGGCTTGGTATAAATTTAACATACTAATGAAGAAAATTAAAATATTCAGAGTACAGTAAATCATCCACATTTTAAATCAATCTAAGAAAAAAAAATACTAGAAAAAATTCGATGCGACCAGGCAGCAGACGGAATTTTCCTTAGATTTAATATCTAGCAGATGCTTACAAACTAAAAACATATCTATCATTCAGGTTTCAGCATTTTCTGGTGGTTTCAGTGAAACCAAAATTACACTCGTGGAAAAAAAACGTGGGAAAATTTTACGTTAGAACGTAAAAAATTCACTGATTCATATAGATATGAATCAGTGAATTTTTTGACATAACAATACAATTTTATCGATATAATTGGGCAGGATTTAACACATCGCGTGTCAGGAAGTAATTAGACGACTGCCTGCCCCTACTAGATCCTCAATCATATGAATTCACTAATATTTTTTCAGACGGATTTTAATGTTCGCTTTAGGAATAATTTAATGACACCTGTCATGAATTTATTAATTACTAGCTGACCCAGCGAACTTCGTACTGCCATAAAATAGGGGCAGGTGGTAGAAGAGAAAATTTAGGGTTGTATGTATTTTTAATACCACTTTATAAAAAAATATGTATTGTCCAAAATAAATTTTATGGGTGTGTAACGTAGTGTTCTATCAATTTCCTGGGATAAAATTCCTGCTAACCCATATGAGAACACTACGTTACAATACCCAATAGTTTGAATTTTGACGCTAAGGCGCATTGTATGTTTCAGAACACTACGTTACAGGTGGACAACCATTATCACTTAAGAATATGAAAAATAGATAGTAGCCGATTCTCAGACCCACGGAATATGCATATAAAATTTCATAAAAATCGGTCAGGCCGTTTTGGAGGAGTATGGTAACTAACATTGTGACCCGAGAATTTTATATATATAAGATGTATATTTATTACAACTGGACTCCACTTACATAATATATCAGGTGTGGTATCAATACACACATGATATAACACTTAATATCATGTGTGATACAAGAATTATCACACTTCATCCATATTCAGTATTAGGCAGTTGTCCCACCCTTGGCTATTTTCTCGCTCAAGAAACGTACAACAGATATACATTCCGTTTAGGCAAAAGAGATGCATATATTAATGGTTGATTGATGACTGTTCACATAGCCTGCGAGAATTCTCTCTACTAGTTTGTAGCTGAGCACAAGATTTACGCGCGCGAGTAAATCTCGCGAGCTAGTGACGCGAGTAATAGCCCGTCGTACGTCGCAACACTCGCTTGTAGCTCAGCGATAAAACAATCGGAACTAAAAACTCGCTTCCCGCTGCTCGGTAACTCGTTTCTAGTTTGTAGCTCTGGGACAAGTGCCAATCGTGTGTTTTGTTTTGAACTACGAATACATTAGTAAATACAAGACAGTTAGGTAAATGTTGCTACTTTTGATAAATTCTGATGAGTTTCTTGCGCCCATTCTTCTTATTAGCCAAAAGATGTCCCGAATGACTGGTAGGTAAAAATACTGGACGAATCTAAAGAAAATACAACTAGAAAAAAATCCACGCGGACCAGGCAGCAGACGGGACTCAAACCCGCACCCGTCTGCTGCCTGGTCCGCGTGGAATTTTTTCTAGTTATATTTTCTTTAGATTTAAACATCAAGCAGTTACATACTTTAAAATAATAGAAATTATAACTATAATTGCTATTTCTTCTTTCAAATGTTTAATACTTGTAAAAGTATTCATTTGACATTGTGGGTTACCTATAATGCGAAGAGATGGCGCTGCCTTGCAGCTTAGGAATGGCTAGAAGAATTTCGACGCGGTCCGTGGGGGCCGCGGTAGCATAATTGGTCAGTGTATAGTATATAGTGTGTAGTCTAGTTATATTTTCTTTAGATTTAAACATCAAGCAGTTACATGCTTTAAAATAATATAAATTATAAATACTGGACGATTCAAAAGAGTAAACAATACGTCAATTTGAATGAAATATAATATCATTTCATTTAAGTTCAGTAACAGTCACAGAAATGACGTAAGACGCAGATAGGACGCGGACATAATGTGTCTTCGGTATCCTTTTCATGCAAACGTAACAGCGAGTCGTGTCGCAAAACTAGTAACTAAATCGTTCGATCTTCATTTGTTCCGCGTTTGGTAATTACCACGTCTATTCCGAAAGCCATCGTCACTCTTTTTTTTCTTGGGGCCGACCTGACCTTTGGCTTTCGTGCGCCGGCACGATATATCATCTGGCGGAACCCTAGATAACTGCCGATCCAACGGCGGACGATATTTTTTCCTCACCCTGCCTGTAATGATAATTGTCAAGGTCTCACGATAAAGGTTGTAACAATTTTTCAAATCCCTCCATTTAAGGTTTTGAACCCACTTATCGATTTTGTTATCACACCTTTTTGGTGATCTGTGATGACTTGATAATGATTGTGGGGAATGAAACCTAATTTTAACTCATTTTATTAGAACCTTATCAAAACTATGGTAATAATATCGAAGGTATTGCAGGTCTTGTTAATAAAAACCCATACTAAAATATAAGCTATAAATATCCTTCCTTTCCTTTTGAACTTGGGAGAACATTTGAGGAGTGTCCGTTAAAAACTGGCTATTTACATTTTTGAACTTGTTTCGTTTTTTTTTCGATTAGGGAAAAAATCATGTCTCCGAGAGACATGATTTTCTTGAATTTCGTAAATAAATTTAATCAAAACTTGTTATTTATGGGTTCAAATACAAATCAAAAATATGAATTTTGCTCCACTTACTATTTACATAATTTAAATATATTTTATTTTACGATTATAGAGTTTCTAATCATAATGGTCTATTTACTTTATACTTTCGTTGAATTGATTGGGATGTTGAACAAAAGAGTTCAAATACTGCGTGGCAGGTTAATATGACTATAACGGTGAAGATATTCTAAGCTTGGCAGTATGGCTGCATTCCTATGTTACTTATCGTAAGAATCTTTTGTTTTAACGTTTAAGCGCGTATTTTTGACGTGACAACGTCTTAAATTAGGTTGCGGCTGGGAGTCACTTATGAAAAAGTGTAACGCTCGGTAACGTTACGATGAGTCTCTCGTGTTAAGTTTAAGTTTACATGTACAATGTTTTAGTAAACAAAACATATTTCTATAGTTAAAATTTGTGCAATTCTTATTTTCATTCAATTCCTTGTTCCTATTGTGCAATTTAATTATATTCATATCAATAAATATTCTACCGAGAAAAAGACGTTGTCACGTAAAATCTTCGCCCGTAAAACCGACTTTACAGGCAACCATTTTTTTTTTAAAGAATAGTAAACAAAATATTAGATAGAAATTGTTCATAAAGCTGATTAGACAACTATATTTTGTAAAGCGTACCACACAAAATTATTCTATATATTAGGCGTTTTTAATTATTCGCTTTTGGCATTTTCTGTAAAATTCATTCTGATGTAAACAGCTAGTTTTGAACGGACACTCCTCATTTACCTTGTATAACCTCGGGGTTTCATAGGTTAAACAAGGGTTTCCCTAAAAACACTGAATTGTGAAGATGATTGTCGGTGAGGTACTTGCCGCTCTACTTAGAAGTTTAACGGCATTACTCAAGGATATCACTTAACTTTAATGTTTCATGATAAACCTCTTTTCAATACTAAGCACAGAAAAGGAGGTTTCTTATTGAGAAGAATGATAAAATGTACTTTAGCGAAAATCTGCACAAACATATTCCCCATCGTGACGGATGGCTCACGGTTGACAAATGAGCTCAATTTGGCATCTGGCACGTTTATGGGTGCTCTATGTATATGGCATGTGCATGTGTTTACATTAACATCTGAGGTATGGTTGTTGTATATTTACTTACCTATGTATACAGCAACACACAAGTTTTTTTGAGTGCGTATGCTGTTGGTCGTAGATGACCACAACGTTACCGGGTTTGGGGACGGCGAGATCCTAAGGGGATCTCAAGCCGAGAATTGGCGAGTGCCTCTAGAGGTATTCCAGGCGGATGGTATCTCAGTCTGTGATGACAAAAAAATACACCTGTTAATTATTTTAATCAACGATGCGATGCGACTAAGTTCTTGTGGCACTTACTTTGAGAGAAGGGCACTGCTGGTGAATAAATGGTGAAATTAGTATTTTATAAACTTCATTTCAACACTTAGAAAATGTGAAATCTCCTCACTAAAGAGAAAATTATCACACTTATATTATAAAAGGCGAAAGTTTATGCGTGTGTATGTTTGTTACTTCTTCACGCCTAAACGGAACAATTAAAAAAATGGTATGGAGTTAGCTGACACCCTGGAAACGTAGCCTATGTGTTACATAGGCTACGTTTTACTGCGGAGAAATATCCCTAATAAATCGTGGGTAACACCGCGGGGCATAGCTAGTAATTTATAGTAATTTGGAGAAAGTAATAGGAAATTACTAGCATTTTCCTCTATAAATAAAAGGCTTATTTATAACTTCTTAAAATTAGTTCCGATTCCGGACTTGGCCGCACTATACAAGCCTTTTAAATTGAAAACAGTTTACCTGTGGACGGCCAACCAAAGTAAGTTGACCGTCCACAGTTAAGTGTCAAAATATCTTCAGTTGACTTCGAGCATTATGTTGCGTAAAATATTTTTAAGAATGAATGATTACTTTTTTGTACACCATAAATATTAAATTACAATTAATTAAAATTATTTCGCAATAGTAGAAACGGCGGCCTTATCGCTAAGAAGCAATTTCTTCCAAGCAACCGTATGTTAACTGGACTGTTACATAGAGAGTGGGAAGTAGATGGTGTCATTTAAAGTCAAATTACCATTAATAATACTTATAAATAATTATGAATAACAAAAAATTCAATACAAATACATGAACTTAATATATCTATATATAAACACACTAACATTTTACTTACTTTGGATTCCCTCCCTAAAGTGTCATAAACATTACTTGCAAAACATTTTTTTTAAAACAAGCTAATGTTTTAGCACCTCTGTTATTTTCCGGCAATTTTACCACGATGCCTGGACCGCGTGGAACTTCGTCTAGTAAAAAAATCTTTATGTTGCTTGACATTCACAATCTACACTCGACTGCAAATAAACTGGGGCACTTGCTACCACGGAACTCTGATTTGATTTTCTCAAAAAGTATAAAACTTACAACTATCAAAATTATAACTACAGAAAGTGCGTTTCGTGGTGATTAAAATGAACTAAAATTTATTGAGATTAATCAATTAAATATTTAGTTGTTTAAAAAAAGCCAAGAAAGAATCGTTTTCCAATTGTGGTATTTGGAAGTAACGAACGAAGCAAAAATACTCACGCCTGAGAAAACTATGGAGAAAAACTAAGGAAATGATAAGAAGTATCAGACTATCTTCATTTTTTAAACAAGCATGATAGTCGCGATTTTATTAAAAAATTTGCAAATTGTTAGCATTGCTGTTTTCGCTCGATTACAAAGTAAGTTGACAGTACTTTAGAATAAATATTTACTCATATTAATTACCAGCGGCCCGCCCTCGCTTCGCTTCGGTGTAGACTACAGTTTTTTTTCTTAGGCTTGTGTTTTTACACAATGACATTAATCTATGATTCTTCTTATATCTGCATGCAAAGTCTCAGCCCGATCGGTTTAAAATTTACAAAGTTTCATACAAACTTTCATTCCCTATTTTATCTCCTTAGGGGTAGAATTGATCAAAATCCTTTCTTAGCGGATACCTACGTCTTAACATCTACCTGCATGCCAAATTTCAGCCCGATCCGTCCAGTGGTTTGGGCTGTGCGTTGATAGATCAATATGTCAGTCAGTCACCTTTGAGTTTTATATATATAGATTATGAAACACACTTTCTGTAGATGAAGCTTTAATAGTTGTAAGTTTTATACTTTAAGAAAAACCTAATTAGAATTCCAAAGTACTACGGTTGGCCCAGTTTATTTGCAGTCGAGTGTATTTAGGAATTTTCACTGTTCTTGGTAGCTTGATGATGTGATTATCTGTACTTTGAAGAGAATTGCTATTCGCGAAAGGTTTGTACGTGTATGTTTCGGGACCGCGAGGGTCGTGTTGTGGTCGGCTTGTTCGGTCAGAAAGTCGGCCACGCGTGTCTTTCGGTCGATCGATACGAGTTTTGTTAGGGTTCCGTACTCAGAAGGCACCAACGAAATACTATCAAACTTATTATTAGGCTTCAGGTATCCATTCTTTTGTTTGTCGGGCTGTCAGCGGGTTGTTTAACAAGAACCGTGATAGGTTCTTAGTTGGTATTTTCACAAACTGTTTCTCTGCTTCATCTGGAACTAATTTATTGTTTAGAGTTGCCCGAAATTTATTATTTACTTATAATAATTAATCTGATTCAGACGACCCCCGTGGTCGAGTGGTTCGTACGCCGAGTTTCATGGTGTCGCAGACTCGAGAGGTCCCGGGTTCAAATCCCGGTGGGGGCAGATGTTTGTGTGATGAATACGAGCATTTGTACTCTAGTCATGGATGTTTAATATGTATTTCTATATAAATATACTTATATATGTACAGTATATGTATTCTATCCGTTACCCTAGCAATCCATAACAAGCCTTACAGTGCTTACTTTGGAGCTAGGCTAATTGGTGTGAGTGTTGGAAATATTTATTTATTTATTATTAGGCTTCAGGTGTCCATTCGTCTGTTTGTCGGGCTGTCAGAACAAGAACCGTAATAGTTTCTTGGTTGGAATTTTCACAGACTGTTCCTCTTCTTCGTCTAGAACCAAACTATTGTTTAGAGTTGCAAGATTATTATTTTTAGCTAATAATGATTAATTTTATACCACTAGCAAACCAGGCGAACTCCGTTTCACCATCAGATGGCTTCGTTTTATGTAACATTTCGTTTGGTGATTAAAAGAAGATTTTTTTTTTTGAAATTTTTCCTGAATTTTCTTTGCTATAAACCTCACGGAGCCTGAGACCTTTCCAACGAATGCAAAACCGTGGAAATCGGTTCGTGCGTTCTGGAGTTATAGCGTCAGGAAGGAAAACCCGACTTATTTTTATATAGTAGATGTTTAATATGTATTTCTATATAAATATACTTATATATGTACAGTATATGTATTCTATTCGTTACCCTAGCAATCCATAACAAGCCTTACAGTGCTTACTTTGGGGCTAGGCTAATTGGTGTGAGTGTTGGAAATATTTATTTATTTATTATTAGGCTTCAGGTGTCCATTCGTCTGTTTGTCGGGCTGTCAGAACAAGAACCGTAATAGTTTCTTGGTTGGAAAATTCACAGACTGTTCCTCTTCTTCGTCTAGAACCAAACTATTGTTTAGAGTTGCAAGATTATTATTTTTAGCTAATAATGATTAATCTTATACCACTATAAAAACAACTAATAAAAAAATAAGCAAAATTAAAAAGAAAAAGTGTTTATACGGCGTTTTTTATTCGATCTCTTCCTGTATTTCCTGCAGTGTAACCCTTAATTTGTGTCTCCGACTCGGAATTGGCCGGTTTTTTACCGTTGACCAATAAACGGTGCGGGTCCTGCCAGATTTAGCCCTCAATCGCTAAGTTGACTGGTTTATTTATACTCCGAAGCAGGCATTACCTGAACAAACGGAGAACAGCTGAAAATCAGTATCTTGTTTCGCAATGAAAACCTCATACCATAAATGAGCTGTGTGACCCCATTAGGTCTATGCCCACGCAGGTTTTATTTTATTTATTTATTTAATCTTGAACGCCTTTACATGGCATATGGTGGACCTAATGCCAGCATGGCATTATCTACCAGTCAACCGGAAAGAACGTGCAGAGTCAATAAAAACGGCAGACAATCATAGAAAAGAGCAAACATCAAACAATGAGAAAAACAAAATTATATAGCGTTTAATACATACACGTATACATACATACAAAAATACATATATATAAATATACATATATACACACATCTATATACATAATGTACCATTAATATATTGTCCGATTTTAGTAACCTGATTCAACTTAAGCACTATACAGTAGGTTCAAATAATGTCCCCGCACTCAACTCTTAAACACCGTCCTGTTATATGATAATTAGCTGTACCCATCGGTGTTACCCGCCGTTTATTAGAGATATTTTCCCGCAGTAAAACGTAGCCAATGTGTTAATCCAGAGTGTCAGCTAAATCTATATAAAATTTTATTAAAATCGTTCCAGCCGTTTAGACGTGAAGAAGTAACAAACGTACACCACTCACAAACTTTCGCCTTTACAATATCAGTGTGATAGTTTATCAGTTTAAAGTTATACCTGAGGATATTTACATATTTATTATTAAAACTTTTCTTTTGATTTAAAAATCTAGCAGTTAAATGCTTAAAAAAATAAAAACATAACTATAATTGCTATTTCTTCTTACAAATGTTTAATACTTGAAAAAGTGTTCATTTGACATTGTGGGTTACCTACAATGCGAAGAGATGGCGCTGCCTTGCAGCTTAAGGCTAGGAAAATTACGACGCGGCCATCAGGGCCGTGTTGGTAGCATAATTGGTCAGTGTATTCGGCCGGATTGCGAAGGGTGCGGGTTCGAGTCCCGTCCGCTGCCTGGTCCGCGTGGATTTTTTTCTAGTAAAACTTTTCTTTAGATTTAAACATCTAGCAGTTATTAAAAAATAAAAACATATTTATTATTTTTCATGAAAATGGTGTCATTATTAAGAGAGGTAGGCCTTTGCGGAATTCCCGCTTGAATTGGAGCGCCCGTCTGGGGACAGAACAAGCACAGGACACCACAGTAAAGTAAAACTATCTTTTGGCGGTGTCGTGTTCTTTCGGTGAGTAAGGTTCCAGGGCTCCGGGGTAGGGGATTGGGTCAGGGTAGGAAAGCGAGAGATATTCTTTATATCGCAAGCTTCGATAAGCTATGGTGGCCGCTTACCATCAGGCGGGCCATCACATAAAAATATATTCATCATCATCATCAGCCTATTAATAAATATAAATAATAATAAATAAATATTTCCAACACTCACACCAATTAGCCTAGCCCCAAAGTAAGCACTATAAGGCTTGTGTTATGGGATACTAGGGTAACGGATAGAATACATATACTTTATAAGTATATTTATATAGAAATACATATTAAACATCCATGACTGGAGTACAAATGCTCGTGTTCATCACACAAACATCTGCCCCCACCGGGATTCGAATCCGGGACCTCTCGAGTCGGCGACGCCATGAAACCCGGCGTACAAACCACTCGGCCACGGAGGTCGTCGATATAATGTCCCCACTGCTGGGGCACAGGCCTTCGCTATGAGTGAATTAGGGAGATTTAGCCATGAACCACCACGCGGGCCCAGTGCAGTTTGGTGGGTGCTAACGACGGCAGATGCAGTCGGGAACAACGCTTAACGTGCCTTTCGAAGCACAGAGGAGCTCGTGATCATAAATTTTTGCCCACCCAACCAATGACAGACCACTGCGAAAGTTGCTTAACTTCAACGATCGCAGATGAAAGCGCTAACCACCTGCGCAATCGAGTTCCTCTGCGCCATCGAACGCTTACGTGTGTTCTATGGAAATAAGTATAAATTAATATTTCATGAAGTTTTCTATGTTGCATTATGTCTATTAATCTTATATTGAAATATTTCCATAAAGTGAAGTACCATGTGGCCGGAAAAGAAAACTAATTGGAAACAATTTTCTTTCTACTGACTACAGAAAATGGACTTATACTCGTGGATATAGAACACAATATTTATTAGTTTTAAAATTAACATTGACTTCGTATATGTAGGTAATTATATTGTGAATTTGCTGTACATCATACTTTTCACTATTATGTTATTCTATGCGAGAGAACATATAAAAGATTTTTAAATTCAAATTGTTTATGACAGACAACAAAATGGTCCATTAAATCGTTAGGAAGTACCCTGTAGGTTTTGGTCCCGTGCGAGTTTTGAAAATTTACGCAAATTTGCGGCATCATCATCAGCCTATTAATGTCCCCACTGCTGGGGCACAGGCCTAGAGATTGGGCCATGACCCACGACGCGGGCCCAGTGCGGATTGGTGGGTGCTAACGACTGCAGATGCAGCCGGGACCAACGGCTTAACGTGCTTTCCGAAGCACGGCGGAGCTTGAAATAAAAATTTTTGGTCACCCATCCAATGACCGACCACTGCGAAAGTTGCTTAAGTTCAACGATCGCAGCCGAACGCGCTAACCACTTGCGCCATCGAGTAGAACAGTAGTAGAATTTGCGGCATACACGGCAGTATCTTTTGATTGCTTTGGCGTAGAAGTTTGATTTTTAACCTAAAGTTCTAAGAATGGTCAAGGATTTATAATAAATCAATTGTGTTATTATATGATAGCACAGATTATCGCCTGTCATTGGAATAACATTGACCTACATTATAAATATGACGATCTAGGGTCGGTCTAGGCAAGGGCGGATCCAGCTTTGGCGCCAGGGGGGGGGGGACCACTCATATAGTCGTGGTATATTAAATATTGAAAGTACTTAAATAAAATCCCCCTGGGTTTGGTCCATCTGTACCCAGCCCAGGGGGGGGGGTCATGACTGCCATGACCCCCCCCCCCCCCCCGGATCCGCCCTTGGGTCTAGGTATCGAATAAGCTTTGACACGTGTGTCTTGGGACGGACGACAGAATTAATCTAAGCGGCGCTGCGGGTTACAGTGTCTCACTAACGGGCTGTATGCGTAAGAGGAAGGGAAGCCAAACAGACTGGCGGGCGCCGTAACGCGTTACGTAACGAAGCGGTGTACAATCCTATAAGAAGTTATCACTTTAAAAAAACCGACCATGTGCGAGTCGGACTCGCGCACCGAGGGTTCCGTACAAACCTGTAGGTATGTTTTAATAATTATTCAAAAATATTTTTTATGTTATGATGTAACTAAAAATTTACGATTTTCGCAATTTTTCCTTTATCTGTATCAAGATTCTAAGTTCACGGGACCCTGTAGGTTTTGATTCCCGTGCGAATTTCGAAAATTTGCGGCATAAACGGCTGTATCTTTTGATTGCTTTGGCTTAGAAGTTTGATTTTTTCGCAGTTCCAAGATATAGTAGACCTGAGTATTAGATATAAATTTCAGTTTGATACCTCCACTATGTTCCAAAAAAAATATTTTGGAACATAGTACTTACAATATCGCACGGTACGGACTTGGCGGATGGCGGCTGGATGAAAAAAAATGTAAGATTTTTACAGGCACGGTGTTTCGTAGCGTATGCATATTTGTAGTTGTGTATACAAACTTATGTTTATTTTAACTTCATTTCAACCGAGTGCTTCACGACACTCACGTTTGCTTTTTAAAGAAGATTTCCTCAAACGTAAGTAATTTTTAAGCGTCCAAACTGCAAATCATAATATTCTTAAGATACAATCATGTTATTATGCAGATTAAGTTTTAAGTTTTTACAAACAATAATTTTCACGTTATTTTAATTTTGTGATTTGTCTACAATATGTATTACCGAGAATCACCACAACTTAAATGAAGCATTATTTTATTTTTGAAGTGAAAACTTCTTTAGCGGCGTTGTACACTTTTTTTTGTACGGGTAAAAATGTTAAACTCGCATCAGGTTAAACACGTGGGCTGACACACAGTAATATTGGAAAGGTGGTTGACTTTCAATATATTGGACGATACATAGTAATATTTTATTTTACCGTATTATAATAATAAGTCTCTATCTAGGATGTCCACGTGGCAGATTTATTGCGAAGAAAATGCATTTTTTTACAATAGATGTCGCTAGGTGCACTTAAATGTGATTCATGTAAGTTGATTTTTCTGAGAGATAAACTTTTTTAATGTAATATAAATTTTCATGTTTGTTTCATTCTAAAATATCAAAAATGCACAACGTTAATATTTAAGTTTTCCCTTCTGCCAGCAATCCCGGAGTGCAACCCGTCGTTTTTTTTATTAGTAAGAAGCTGTGTCCACGATTACACTCGCGTGGACGTCGGAAAATAACAACAAAAATCTGTAAGAAAATTTTAAGTTCTTCACTGTTTTAATTCATTCATTCTTTTTTTAATTCCTTTTTTCGATAGTCATTGCCCACAGTATATACATATATATAAATATTATACCAAGCAGACTCATGAACTCGCACTTTTCGTGTCAGTTAGATAAAATGAAAAAGTAACCGTACTAGCTGAATGCACTAGATAATTTCTCTGGCATATTTCCCATCAATCTTAGCAGGGGCGGGTCATTTCCGAGAGATCTTAACGCCATCAATCAGTTTATAGCGTATCTGACCTCTTTATCAACGGCAACCGACACCTGTGAACCTGTATTATGAATACAATGCACTAGGTAAAATACCACACATTTGGTATAATTGTTAGAAGATAACATTTGCCCGAATAATTTATGATCCCGTTTCACTTTTTGCGAGTTCCGCCAATCAGCATTATGATGCGAAATATTTTTGTGTTCAGTTAGGCACTTACGGAGAATTTAACTTGTGAGTGATAAGGGTTGAATACTTGAAGTCGACTAAGTTTTTTTTCTACATATAATTTGTAGATCGATTTCTTTATCGCGAATGTTTCTTTAAAAAAAGGAAAGAAGAAAACAATCCATATACTTAAAGATGAAAGAGTATCTTCTATTGTTAAACCATCAAAATCAGTCTGTAGACAAAGTTCTCATCAAATTAAAAGAGCATTTTTCTATTATCTTTTCATTTTAAAAGCTGTAGACAAAGTTAAAAAAAAAATACTAAGAGTTTTCATTCTTATAAAAACAAAAGGAATTCATTTTAAACTTGGAATAAATATTCTTTCATAAAAATGGATTTGAGAATCGTTTAGCGACATTAAATGACTTTATTGTAATTAGTTCAAAAAGTATTTCAAAAGAGGTTTCAATTTGGATGTATTTAGGTGCTTATCGTATAGAGAAAACAATTTGACAACACCTCCCGAAATAACTTTATTCCATTTCAAAAGAGGTTTGAATTAAGTTGTCAAGGGCTGTATTTAGGTGTTTAAAATACAGGAAAAAAATACTGTGACGATACGACTTGACAGTTTTTTGTGGCTCGCTCAGCTCGATACGCGTCGGAGGTGCTCCGTGGGTGCCGCAGTGCGACGGGTTGCGCCATGCGATCGCGGCGCGGGCCATCCATGACAAATAGACGCTTCCATTTTCGAAATGGATCAAATTCGAAATTTTGAATTGGGAATGGCCTGAAACAATTGTTTTTTTTAACTAACGTGCCCCGCTTGCCGCGTTTGAGGTCGGCTGTGTGGTGTGCTATTGTGCTACTTTTTGTGTCTGCGCATTGCACTAAGTAAAATAATATATGGAGAAGACAGTAAAATCTGTGACGTGTTATATCTTTATTTAACGAATGATTCAGTTGTCGAATATCCTGTGTAGGTAATTATAAATTGAAATTATGAGTCTGTAAATAAATAAATTAATAGTAACAAACTTCTACCCGCGACTTCGTTACCGTTAACTTTGGTTTCACGCAACATAGTTTTTTTTTCTTAAGAAGAGAGAAACTTAAAAAAGCGTGATGAATGAAATCGGTAAAGGTGTTCTGAAACTATCGCGTGTCATATCAGGATTCATTTTCTTAAATATAGACAATAGCGTAGACAGCGTTCTAGCGTAACCGGCGCCGGCGCAGTGCTAGTGCGTACAAAAAATGCCGAAGCTTTTGTTATTCTTTTTTAATAAATTTATTGTGTACATGTTATCATTGTTAATCATTTTAAAAACATTGTTGATGTAAACAAATAAGTGTGTAGTGAAACAAAGTTTTGTGTAGACGATTTTGTTGAATTTTGATATGTTTTTGTTGATTGTGTAGGACCTAACACGAGCTGGAAATCTAGATTTACGAGTAATAAATACATTATTGTTAATACTTATTAGATACTTTTATTTTGTACTAGAGGTCTTACGTTAACTTAGTTTCTTGAAAATCCCTCTGGAACCTAACATTTTTTTCAGGATAAAAGTAGCCTATGTGTTATCTAGGGTGTCAGCTAACTCCATACCAAATTTTATTAAAATCGCTCCAGCCGTTTACACGTGAAGAAGTAACAAACATACACACTCACATACTCACATACTCACAAACTTTCGCCTTTATAATATTAGTGTGACTAGTTGACCACGCGTACTTCGTACGGGTTAAAATAATTTGGAAGAAATGACGGACCCGAGTCTACAAAAGGGACGAACGTCAAATGTTTGACAGGAAAGAAGATAGAACAGTTTATATGGGAAAATTAAATTGACGTTTTTACTATCTACCTCCCAATTTTCCATATTTTCTCACCTTTTAAACCTTCCCTAGATCTCCACGAACATTTCAAGACCAAGATAAGATAAATCCGTTCAGCCGTTCTCGAGTTTTAGCGAGACTTAACGAACAGCAATTGATTTTTATGTATATAGATAAACCTATTCTTGATATTTAATTACGAACCCAACAAAAAATAAAGCCAAACTGGTCGAGCCTTTCCGGAGTTCTGTATTTAAATCATTTAATTTTCATACATGTGGCAATTGAAGAATTTTCACTATCCGATTACATAGGTACTTTGCAATAGTTGCTTTTAGATTAATTTAAACAAGCGTCAGTTGGAATAATAAAAATGACAAAATAGGGTATTTGACAGTGTTAAAAATAAAGTGCCAATTGTTAGCATCTGTGTTTAGAATGAATATTGGTAGGGGTTTTTACTATTTTTTTCAATAAAAATATTCATTATTTACCTAAAAACTAACGAAAAAGATAATAGTTTTCTTATCTATTGTCACGTGACCCAAAACGCTTGGGATTGGCCGAGCCTAAAATGACGTCACACGCAAGTAAACTTCCGGTTAAAGTGACATTGCATTGTATCGTTTGACGTTTTAATAACAGTCGTGTGACGTCACACACTAGTAAGACGCCATATTGAAAAGAGAAACGTTTTCGCAGCAACTTGAAAATTGAGTTTTTGATTTGGTTATTTTTACTGAAATACACAACAAAATGATGAATATACACTTTTCACGGACTCCATAAACATTAGTCAATAACGTGAGATCGTTTTCTAAAACTTGTCAAATACCTCTATACTCGTGCTGTATAATAATACAAGAAAGGCTAAAAGCATTTTAATTATGGCTATAGGTACTCAAGCAGATGAGACAGTGAAAGATTGATTAAAATTGGTCACGTCGGTCGGCGCGGAATAATTAATAGGCGCTTAATAATCATTAACAGAGATTTTGGTGGGAAATACTCTGTAAGTGGTGGAACTAGTTTTAGCGTTTATTTCTCTCTTGGATTAAACCAGGTGGCAGTGTTAAAAAGAAATTATAATTATTATAAACACTTGTTTCCATGTACACGAATCTTTAGTAAAATACCCTTTGACCGGGTATGAAGCACGATCTGATTGACTTTTTCCATGTTTTCTGAGGTTTTGGTCCTTTAAAAAGCTTCAGTGTTTTCAAGTCTGAATTTATAAGGTGGGGGACCATGGAAGGCCATGCTCCTATGTTAATATTTTTTCTAGTAAAAAATCTTTATATTTAAACATCTAGCAGTTAAAACTACATTTATTTAATAAAAATACGCCTTACTAAGGAACAATATGTCCGTGATAATAGTGTAGTTTACATCATAACTGATTTTATATTAACATTTTCTACAAAAATTAAATGTAATATATGTGTGTAATGTATGTAATTAAAAATAAAAAAAAACTGTCTCGCCAATGTTAAAATGTTAAGAGGTGAAGGGCCACAATAGCTTTTCATATGAAATGACACAATTTTGGTTGGCCAACTTATCAAGGTGAATAAGTAGGTGAGAATATAATATACATATGAATCTTAAACTAAAAACCTTAAAAAATATAATATAATGACTAAAATTTATTAATAAAAGGAGTCCCTTTAGGCAAGGTTCCGAAGATACTGGCAGCAGTTAAATGCCATAAAAATAAAAAATATTACTAAATTGTAAATTGGCTCTATTTACATTACCTCCTTCTGTCCACTAAAGCTAATTTACAATTGCCATCCAGTAGGACAATTCTGTGAAATAAAATCTTAATTCCGAATACAGCTCCAATTTTAGACATAATTTAAATTAAGTCATATTTTTTGACGACCTCCGTGGCCGAGTGGTTTATACGCCGGGTTTCATGGTGTCGCGGACTCGAGAGGTCCCGGGTTCAAATCCCGGTGGGGGCAGATGTGTTTGTGTGATGAATACGAGCATTTGTACTCCAGTCATAAGTGTTTAATATGTATTTCAATCTATCCATTACCCTAGTATCCCATAACACAAGCCATACAGTGCTTACTTTGGGGCTAGGCTAATTGGTGTGAATGTTGGAAATAGTTCATTTATTTATTTATTATACGGTAAAATATCGCAAAGTTTATAATATTCGGCATTTGTCAAAAATCCTTATTAATAAAATGGAAAGTTATGTTTCATAATGTTCTTTTCCCAGTCTAAGTCCAAACTTAATGCGTATTTGCTGCAGTCACACATGAAACAAGCTACCACAGTAACCGGCAACTACCGAATAGTCATAAAGATGTCACTTGTATTGTAGACGGATGTAGCGCGCGGTGGGGCATGTATGATTGTCGCGTTGTCGCTTCGATTGGATTTGCTTGCGGCAAGGTTGACAACTCGCAGAATTATCTCTGTAAGAAATTTTAAACAAAAAAAATTAGTGTGCTTATAACCACACGACTGAAGTGAAACTTTTTTAGCTCATCTGTTTAAACACGTATGTACATAAACGTATTTCATTTACTAGCTATAAGTGAAAGAGAGAATGTGCGAGCATCATCATCATCATCAGCCTATTAATGTCCCCACTGCTGGGGCACAGGCCTTCTCTATGGATGGAATAGGGAGATTGGGCCATGACCCACCGCGCGGGCCCAGTGAGGATTAGTGGGTGATAACGACTGCAACGGCTTAACGTGCCTTCCGAAAGCACGGAGGAGCTCGAGATAGTAAATTTTTGGTCACCCATCCAATGACCGACCACTGCGAAAGTTGATTAACTTCAACGATCGCAGCCGAACGCGCTAACCACTTGCCCCATCGAGCTCCTCAAATGTGCGAGCGCACTGCTTAAATCCCCCACTCAACTCCTGTTCACCTAAACCGAACACACTTTTCGTAACGCGTAACGCATTCGCCAGCTTACCCCCCAAGTAAAGCGTGCACAAAGAAGTTTCTCTTCAAAAAGGATTTAAGCAAATTTGCGGATTTTTTAATAGAACTTTTAAAGGAGAACAATTACGTCATTCCTTTTTTTTTGTAACTTTAAGCGTTTACGCAGAGCACGCATCTCAAATGGAAACTCTGAAATGGAATATTTTTTCCCGTTTTTGCAATATTCTTTTTTGGTGCTCCGCTCCTATTGGTCGTGTCCTTATGTTAGTGTGTAACTTGCCTCGATAAATGCACTATCCAACACAAAAAATATTTTTTTATTTTTTCTGTTGGATACTGGTATGCGTGGAATTTTTTCTAGAAAAAAAAACAAAAAAATTTTTTTCAAATTGGACGACTTGGTACTGTCTGAGATTAGCGCATTCAAACAAAAATATAAACTCTTCTGCTTTATAAATCATTTCCTATTATGACTTAGTCTATTTCATTGGAGTTGCTCACTTAATTTTGTTATAAATATAATTTTCGAGTGAAGCATTCTACTTGTGTGTATGGGTTATAGAGAATCAATGGGAATTCGCAACGATTGTTAATACTAAACTTTTATGTTAATTACATTCATACATATGAATGATGAGACTGAATGACGGTTAAGAAATTAAGAATGTTCCTTCATCATCATCATCAGCCTATTAATGTCCCCACTGCTGGGGCTCAGGCCTTCCCTATGGATGGAATAGGGTGAATGTTCCTTGTTTACTATAAATTAATCAAATTCTCGGGGTCAACGCCCTGTCCCATGAGATACTGCTTCCGATAAGCCTTTTCTAGGTAAGTTCTTGGCTGATGTATGTTTGAACAGATATTGACCATTCACTACCTCGCATTACACTTATTTTGGAAGATACATATCCCTGTACATATAACAATAAAAAAATAGCTTAGCAGGAGTTACTTATTATCCTTTTGAAGTGATAACTTCTTATGGGAGGGTAAACCGCTTCGTTACGTAACTCGTTACGGCGCCAGTCTGTCTGGCTTTGCTTTACATATTATAACAGAGTAGCAAAAATACAGATTATTTTATAAATATGACAAAAGCACCGTTTAGCTCTGATAGTACTGTCTGTCTTATGAGGATAAAGCTTTGGGTTGGACAAGCATTGGTGGTAGAGAAATGTTTTAAAAGCCTTATTTTATAAATAAAATAATTAATATTTCCAACACTCACACCAATTCGCATAGCCCCAAAGTAAGCACTGTAAGGCTTGTGTTAAGGGATACTAGGGTAACGGATAGAATACATATATAAATATGTTTATAAAGCAATACATATTAAACATCCACGACTGTAGTACAAATGATTGTATTCATAACACAAACATCCTCCCCCCACCGGAGGATCCACTCGTACCCGGGACCTCTCGAGTAGACGACACCTTGAAACCCGGCGTTCATACCACTCGGCTACGGCGGTCGTCGTTCTATTATTTTACTTTAATAAGCTTCTTATATAATTAAACAGGTAATGTGGCAATCATTACCAGAGGCACTAAAGAATGCTCTTTTTATAACTTACTAGTGGCCGCCCGCGACTTCGTCTGCGTTAATTATACATTTTTGAGAATTCCTCAGGAACCCTTACACTTTTTCGGGTTAAAAAATATTCTTAGTATGTCTCAATCCAGGTAATAAACTATGTGTGTGCTAAATTTCATGCCAATCCGTTCAGTCGTTTTTGCGTGATTTAATAAATAACTTACACATTTATAATATTTGCCATATTGCCAATCCTACGGCAATGGATACAAACTCTAGCATTACCATTTATAGTGCATTTACAGGGAATAACTCTAATGGCCACACTCAAAACAGTGAATTAATATTTAAGTTTAGACTAAACCATTTCTTTAATACAACGAATACAATGAGATACCACGTGACCTAATAAATAATTAAATTAATTTGGAGACGGTTGTAAAAAAAAATCCTAAAGAGTTGCCATCCCTAGTACTAATCCTAAGTGGGAGTTGATGGTTGAGAGTGACGCGGCAGTCAATTGTTTTATGACAAAAATTGCTGGTGATTTGTACGATTGGCAGCCGGTGAGCAGCGGCGTGGCGACTCTGAGGAGAGTGCGTGACGATCACGTGACGACTTAACAAGGGAGAAGGGACTCACTTTATGACATTCTATGATCAAATCAAATGAACTAGAACGCAATATAGGTACATAATTAAGGTATATAAAGATATACAAAGCTTAACTCGCGCCTCGTCAACATGTAGCCAAACGATAATGCAAAAGAGGGTTTTTTATCTCGGAAAATACATTCCAGGAATAATTTTCTCAGATTATTAAAAGTACAGCACTGATGAATGCGTTACATAAAAAATATCGGAACGTAACTGCCTTGCCTTAAAAGTAGTGCAGTTGACTGAAATAAGAAATGGTCCAAACCAAAATGCAGCCATCCGCTGCACTCTTGCGACTTCAAAAGTGGTATGCCATTTCAACATAAAACTACGTCGTCGTTGACTAAAAATAGCCGAGTGCAGTTATGTGGTGTTTTCCACATGGAATGCGCCTAAAACAATACGGAACATGTCGGAATCGGGTCAGTAATTCACGTTTTGGCAACGCGCCACGGTAATAGCTCGTTGTTGTGAATGTTCCTCGTCTCTAAGACTTTGGCGCAAAGTGCATGTGAAACATACGGGTCACAGTAGGGTGACCATGTCTAGGGTCAATTGTGGGCAGTGTAAGAAGGGGTACAATGTTATAAAAGGATGTTCTCTGTATTAAACCTGGCGGCACATGAAAATAATAAATCACATTTCAACATTTCAAGACAGATCATAGTCAAATAAGAAAGGGCAGAGCTTGGAGTTACACAGCCGACGCGGCCAGGAGCGGAGTAGCTATAGTGGCAATACTACTGAAATCATTCCGCCACTTTTTGCGGGGGGAGGACTATGCACACAAATGCAGTCTAACATACATTCGCCAAAAACCAAAGTGTAATTACGAAAGTCATACATCAAAAATGACACAATACACCGTCAAATCCGGCAATTTAGATATTTTGATTGACGGATGCAAAATATGTACTGTTTTGTCAAACAAGTCCGATGATTGAATATTAACAAAATATTATGAATTTTGTGTTAAAAGTTGTTAAATAGAAATAATATATTTATAATTCTACTTATGTGTACCATTTAACACCATCCTTTTGTAAGTTTGGTGTTCCAGATATGTATTATAGCAAATTGCAGATCATTTTTGCATTTTTGATCTCTAACACACCTACCTAAAACTAGTTGCGCTCGGTCTAATGAAATAACCGAACGCAACTAGTTTCTTTACATGAACCGGCCCTACAGCGGAGGAAAATCGGCAGAGGGGAAATCTGTGAATGCCTATTTCACCATATTATTTATGACCGGAGTGCGGGTAAAACCACTTCTTTGCTTAACTTTCCATATTATTCAAAAAGAAAACTGCATTTTCTCTCCGTATAATGCATTAATTTTATTGCTGAAAACCCGAACAAAATCTAGTAGTACGGACCAACTCGTACAGATGGTAACCCTATATTAGAATTTAAAAAATAAAATTCCCCAAAAGGAATTGCAGCTACGAAACTGCTCGGACGAGACCCGGTTTTTATTTTTATTACTTAGTTTTTTTGCGAATTCGTACCGGTAGCCGGACATTCATGGTATTTTAGTTCGTGTTCACAAGAAATATTCGTTATCGTACCTTCTAAATGAATTCTGGGTTCATTGGATTTTTTTAGATTTTATGACATCATTAGATCATTAGCCAGGTTTTAGTATCCCCCCCCCGATAAAGAAAATAAAATTACTGAAAGCGCATGCAATAACCCATATGAAATATGTAAATAAAAAAAGCGAGTGTGCTTATGACCACTCGACTGAAGTGAAACTTCTTTAGCTACAATGATCCGAAAATCATAAACTTAACCTGAAGATATGTTGATAGAAAAAAAAAAACACCAATCCGCGCTGGGTCCGTTATCACCTTCCAATCCGCACTGGGTCCATCGTCACCCACCAATACGCACTGAATACGTTATCACCCACCAATCAGCACTGGGTCCGTTATCACCCACCAATCCGCACTGGGTCTGTATCACCCACTATTCCGCGCTGGGTTCGTTATCACCCACCAATCAGCACTGGGTCCGTTATCACCCACCAATCCGCACTGGGTCTGTTATCACCCACCAATCTGCGCTGGGTCCGTTATCACCCACCAATCCGCGCTGGGTCCATCGTCACCCACCAATACGCCCTGGGTCCGTTATCACCCACCAATCCGCGCTGGGTCCGTTATCATCCACCAATTCGCACTGGGTCCGTTATCATCCACCAATCCGCACTGGGTCCGTTATCATCCACCAATTCGCACTGGGTCCATTATCACCCGCCAATCCGCACTGGGTCCGTTATCATCCACTAATCCGCGCTGTATCCGTTATCACCCACCTATCCGCGCTGGGTCCGTTATCATCCACCAATTCGCACTGGGTCCGTTATCAGCCACCAATCCGCACTGGGTCCGTTATCATCCACCAATTCGCACTGGGTCCGTTATCACCCGCCAATCCACACTGGGTCCGTTATCATCCACCAATCCGCACTGGGTCTGTTATCACCCACCAATCCGCGCTGGGTCCATCGTCACCCACCAATCCGCACTGGGACCGTTATCATCCACCAATCCGCACTGGTTCCGTTACGAAAATATACGAAGGTTGCCGAATGCGATAGGATAAATGACGGGCGAATCCAAAATACATTATTAGTGTAATAATTAGTAATAAAATGAGTTATACAGCTCGCCTCTCCTTATTTTGATAGAATTGATGTTAATATCTTAACTTTTCTGGGGGGGGTTTGGACCCCCCCCCCCCCCCCCCCCCCCCAGCTACGCCCGTGGCTTATTGAGTATGGAAATAAATAGAAGAGAATAAGACACTTCGTCATTGTGTGTAAACAATCCTTAGATATTGGGTTAGTAATGCTATCAATTGAATTATTGTGAGCTGTTATAGTTTGACGACCTCCGTGGCCGAGTGGTTTGTACGCCGGGTTTCATGGTGTCGCCGACTCGAGAGGTCTCGGGTTCGAATCCCGGTGGGGGCAGATATTTGTGTGATAAATACGAGCATTTGTACTCCAGTCATGGATGTTTAATATGTATTTCTATATAATATATGTACAATATATGTATTCTATCCTTTACCCTAGTATCCCATAACACAAGCGTTACAGTGCTTACTTTGGGGCTAGGTTAATTGGTGTGAATGTTGGAAAAAAATGCTATTAACTTGAAAAAAAAGTGTTTTGATTTCGAGTCCCTATCCGGACGGATAGTAGAAGATGCACGTTCGAATCCCGCCTGAAACCTGATTGAGTGGTATTATTTCTAGTAAAAATTTCTTTAGATGAATTTTTTGCAGTTAAATGCTTAAATAAATAAATAAATAAAACAAAAATAATAAACAAATGTAATAAATATTAATTGACTCCTCTGAGTGACGCTTTGGAGACAGTTGAAACAGATACCCGAGAAAACAAATCAAACAACTTGTACCTACCATGCATGTTATGGATGTCGTCAGTCTGTAGTCATATGATACCGTAAACCGGTTATTCCAAGGCCATATTCTGTCAAACCTATACTGTACCTAAGTTAGACTTTATACAATACTGCAGCTAAAATGTGCTTGCTTATCAGCCGACAGACACAAAGGTCGGCGAGTCACTTGGCAAGGTTTATTCAGCTATATGGCTAATTGGGTGTCAACACGCGATTCCTTGAAGGGCATAAAACACTTAGGAAGTTTTATCTGTTGGCTCTTTCAAAAATGTGTTCTATTTTTTAGATGTGAAAGTTGTAACTCCACAAAGCTCGTGAGCTGTTAAAACTTAGCTGTCGGGCTAAATGATCGTGAAAAGATAGTGTCGAAAATATCCTGAATCTGAAATGATATGATACTTGCATTATATAAAAAAATAAATACTGCGATGAATTGTTTTTATACTGCAATAGTACTTGTTACAAAGTAAAAGGGAAATAATTATATAAATTGTTGTTGACTTTTAATCTATGTGATTACATTGTACAAACGATTTCACTATAATTTACCGATTTCCGATTTGTGTAAAAGCTCGAGTGGACTAAACAATATAGAACACGTTATAAAATACACGCCGATAGTATTGATAGTCACAATGGATTTTGTGCTCTATCACAATGACATAAAGTTGGTTTCGAAAAATGTGTTAAAAGGTAAACTTGTAGTGTGTTATTATGGAAGGTCACGCGACAGCTGGCTGGTGTGAATCGTAAATTATAGAGGAGTTCCTACGGCCGCTCGTTTTTGTGAGAAAAATTTATGTGTGAATTGAATTGATGTTGACTGAGTCTCGTGTTAGACGGGCACGAAAGGGAAAAATGTGCCGCCTTCTCTTATTTAGCAGATAATATAAGTCTGTCATTAAATAAGGGAGGGGAAAAAGTTTAGTATTATTTATGCATAGGGTTGTATGTTTGTTTATCTGTTGCGATTCAGTGGAGTTGGATGACATTTGTTACAGGGAATAATCACCACAAAATACATAGAATATTATCCGCAGTTTAATCTCGGTATTAAAACTATGATACTTTTAAACGAATAGCCGCAGCTCAAGTTCCCCACCTAACTGAAGTTGGACAATAAATGACAGTTTAAGGTAACTTGATGTGAGGCTCTCATACGTTTACACCACAACTTCGTCTGGTTGCCGTGAACGTTTTTTTTCGAAACAAGATTTCGCCGAGATAAAAAGTATCTTAATACGTTAATTGCTTTGAAAAACAGTTTATATGTTGTAAATATATAGGTTAGTTACATTTCAAATACGTGTGTTTTAAAATATTTTTGTGAGAGAAAGAGCGAATCGTTGCAAAAACAAAAGTTTACCACATGTGGTGGATAAGGAAGCACTCAACTTCAGAGACATGAAGTTGCATTTACCCGATTATCGATTTCTTGTCAATAACTAAAATGAACAATTTATTTAACATTGTCATCGATGGTAACACAAAGGCTTAAGCTGAAAGCTTGAGCTGCTCCGTGCCTCGGAAGGCACGTACAGAAGGAGTTCTGGTTATGTTTACGTAACATTAAACCAAATATAATGTTTATTTATAAAGAAGTTTGTTTATGATTTCGGAGCGGAATTTATAACGGGGTTTCGGGCTGAAAAAAAGACTCGTCTTTTAACAGGTTTTATAAATCTAAAGAAAATATAACTAGAAAAAATTCCACGCGAACCAGGCAGCAGACGGGACTCGAACCCGCACCCTTCGCAATCCGGGCGAATGCTCTGACCTGCAGCTTAAGAATGGCTAGAAGAATTTTGACGCGGTCCGTGAGGGCCGCGGTAGCATAATTGGTTCTTTAAATTTAAACATCAAGCAGTTACATGCTTTAAAATATTGAAATTATAGGTTTTATAAAACTTGTAATGCATGTTTGTGTGTACGTTCGGGTCAAATCTTCCAAATGGATTTTAAAGCAGTTATCACGACCGTTTGACAATTGACTTGGGACTAGTTTTTCGACGCTCAGGTGAAGAGTTTGTAATAGCCTCTAGGCTGAATAAATAAATTTGAGTTTTAGACACTGGTGGTAATGTATGTGTATTTATATAAAAAAGTACACTTGTCGGTAGAGGCGAAGCGGCAACGCTAAGTTACCGAGCTGGCGTGTTACTTTTTCCGCGTATTTGTCTCTTATTGTTAAGTACTTCGTCTCCTATATTACGTAGTACAGCATGATGTTAATTCGTTTTCATAAACGTCAAAATTGTGGCATTTGAATCGGCAGCATACAGCCCTCTGTAGCTAAGGCACGGAATCAATCGCATATTCATGCGAGCCCCTATGACCGGACCGGACCAGGCCGCCAATTTCCGGACGGTCGGCGTCCGGGCCGGATCGGTTACGCCACTTACGAGTGCCTTACACGGACCCGTTACGGCAAATAGAGTTATGTAAAGCTTTTCACGTTATTGATTGGTAATACGATTTAAATTCAAATTGGTATTCAGAATGCTGAGGCTTATTAGGTTAGATCGAGCCGGGAGTTCAGAGAACGACGTTTTGTTTGGGAAATGGAAGAGAGAAATCAAACTGCTTTTTTAGTGCTTTAAGGACAGCAAATGTTTGCATTTAGCCAGGTTTTAAGGAATATTTTGTTATTTAATTTGTGGCATAATGCATTCTATCTAAGCTAATCAAATGTATAAAGTCAGTTTTGTCCACTTCAGTGAAATAGTCAGTATCTATACTAATTATTATAAATGCGAAAGTGTGCATGTCTGGCTGTTACCTCTTCACGCTTAAACCACTTACCGTTTTTTATGAAATTCGGCGGAGAGACAGTTTAAGAGCGTAATTTTTGAGCGCCTCGTTTACCCCCTTACAAAAGATTTTAACTATTTCCAATAGAAGTAAACAGTAGATTTATTCTTCATATTGAAGTTGATGTAGAATATTTGCAAAAACTATTTTCCTTTTTTTGTATTGCTCGTCCTACTGCAGCTAGTTTACGGTAAAAACTGTAATATGCACACACAACTTCAAAAGCCTCAATCTCTCAATAATGTTCAAAAAATTAGATCAAATTAATCACTACTTTGTTGTAACATAATGTATTAGAATTTTTAATTATAAAAAAAAACATCACCATAGAATTACTATAAAAAACTTTCATAAAACTAATCTACCATCATTGAACTACTGAAATATGTATATTTTTATAATTAGTTAATTAATAATCCTTTTTAAGACTCGAAACATCACCCGTAAAATGCAATATATACTAGTGCAAATCTACCTACGTGTCGATCAGTACGGCAAAGAAATTTTGTAAAGGGCTCTTAAGTCCCGGGAAAGGACATAGGATAATTTTTATCACACAAATCATACTTTGAGCGGATGTGATAAGGTTGGAAGTTTGTATCGGAAACAAATATTTCTACGCAGCCGAAGTCGCGGGCACCCACTACTATTCATTGAAACTTTCACTTCCATATCGACAGAGGAAAGGCAAAATCAAAAGTACTCAAATCTTCACGAAACGTAAACAGATCGACGCGGAAAAAAGCTCATTCAAATGGTATTATAACTCATTCGTGAATACTGAGTACTTATTTGGCGTTTAAGAAACTCAATTTATTGATTTTTTCAATTTTTTTTGGCGTACTATTTGATGTTTGGTTGACAAAAAATGTATGGTGGTTGTTTGGTTGAAAAAATGCCCCTTATATTTTTTGTCCAAGTGATTTTCGAGCGACATCTTAATTGTAAAGGCACTATGTAACTTTTAATGAAAGGATATTTAGAAAACATTATTTAAGGAATATGTTTTTTTCATGGCGCTACTTCGTATTTACAATGAGTTATAATTTTTTGTAAAAAAAAACTTTTATCCTCATTTCTGTAAAGTTACTAAAGTGCAGTTTAAGCAATTTAGCTTTTCCACTGTCGCTATTATGAATAAGTTCACGTTTGCTCTAAAGATTCCACTAATTATCTAGTCCAGCAGAAACTTGGTAAACAAAACTACACCAATTTCATATATCACAATATCACACACTAAGTAGGAAACAAATTTGTGAATTGAGTTTTGAAAAACTGTCCGAGAACTCACGCGACAAAATCGTGGAAAAGCTGAAAATTTGTATTTACATAAATTATTTTATAGTCTATTTTATGCGCAATGCAGTTATGTTAGCAGGACCAAATTCCCAATCACGAAAGAAGCTTCATATAGACCAACGGTATCACTGAAGTATGCACCCAACACAGTGCATCATATGTTTACGTTAAAGCGTGTAAGTTAAACAAACTCAAAAACTTCCTAAGAGTTTTGGTTTATTTAATGTTTTGTTTATCATTTTTTTCTTTTTATAGATAGATCCGACAAATGACTCCGCCCCACCTGATGTTAAGTGATGGTGAAGTCCAGACGTGAAAATAGCTGGTGCAGCAGTTCTACCTGCCACACCAGCCATCCTCACCATGCCGGCCGGCATGTTTTTTGAATGTTTGCCCTGAAACGACATGGAACCCACGAACTCACAAGCAAAGACCTACGCAGTGTAGTAATTTACTGAATTTGGAATTAAGTTCCGCCATTTTGATGGTCGCCGTAGCTCGACAAGCGGAAAAATCTTATTACGTACCAAGTAAGGCGGAGTAAAGTATTCGTTCTGTGGCGTAACTGTGTCATTCGCAGCAATCCCGCCGTTCAAGGGCCCAGGAGGCTGGGACAAAGTGTCGTTTAATTAACGCCGGATTAAATTGCGCGCGTATATGATTGTGTTGGTGTACACAATACAGAACCTTGTGCCAGAGCCTTAAAGTACAAGTTACAGCTTGGCGGACGATGCTCTTATGTTAACGTCCTCTGTGGTAACATGCATTTCTAAGATTTGTAATTCGATGTATCTGTTAGTAATGCATTCGGTCTTGTGTTTGAATTAATTGGGTCGAATGGCGGTTAGTGTGTTAGGTTAAAATTTTGCTGGAAAGACATCGATAACATTTATTTATGAGTTACATATATTTGAAAATTGGGGTTGAAGGTTGATGTGGGTAGGGATGGAGTTGGGGTTGTAATAGGGTGTTGCTAGTATAAATTATGATGGCTGTCTATCATCAGATGGAAGCTCCTTTGCCACACTTTCAATATATCAAATCCTTGATCTGTTTAGTTTGTCCCTTAGTTGGTGAAAATCTTAAAACAAGTTCCTAATGCCGTATCAAAACGTTGAAAGTGATTTCGATGAAGTAATTGCTTAAAATAAAGACTCCTTCTGAAACACATTGTGTTAACGACGGTCAACTACGGAACTCTACACTGCGCGTGGCACGACACGCACCGGTTTTTACACATAATCAAAACAAGAGATATATTTTCAATTTTTACTTAGAAGTGACGTCACGAACTTTGTCGCACTTTGTCTTTGTCATTTTTGATTGATTGACGAAGGAAAAAGTAAGTTTCCATTATTTTTTGACAATCTACCTGACGGACTAAATAGAATTTTGTTTATTTTACCCCGTCAACATCTCTATTGTCTCGAAAATTGATTGTGAAAATGTGTCATTGTCAACATGTTAATATTGATTATGTTGCATCTAGGGATATCAGGTCGCCAAACTTAATAGCCGGACAGACCAGTCAGTTTGTCCGGATATTTGGGTAAAAAGACTGAACATTATTAAGGATTTTGTTGCTTCGTAATATTAGGTACGAAAAAAATTGTAGATATGTAGCAACATTATGACCGCCAGTCAATTCGCTTGTGCTTGGCTACGATTAGCCCTTGCTGGTTTGCGAAATTCAAAAAGCCTAACAAAAGCCGGACAAGCCGGACACCGTTTATTTTGACCGGACACGGCTTTATCCGACCGCCTGGCAACGCTAGCTGCATCTGACATTGATTCCCAACTAATTCCATTTCAATTGCGGTTGTGGTTAAGTATGGCTTTAGGTGCCATATGTATATTTGATGGCTAACGGAACTTACCAAGTGGTTACTGCAAGTGAAGTTCAACGACAATTATACTGGTTAACTAATTGAATGTAGAGGACGTTAAACTGTAGTAGGTATTTAGTTTTAATTTTTTAAACATGCAACTGCTCGATGTTTAACTAAAGAAAATATTACTAGAAAAATAATATGTACCTATACATATAATAGGATATGATGGCAAATTGTAAAGTCTTCCTGTACATTGTGGAAACTGAATTATTGGACTTTTGGGCTCTTAGTCATTGAGAAAAAAAAAATCACTAGACTACTTATGGCGCGTTTACACTTGGTCGGTTAGCCTGAATACGAATGCCAATGGAAATCGGATAAACGACTAAGGGTAAATGAATGAAGTCGAGTACGCTCGTTTTCGGGTTGATTTCCTTTTGTTCACTCGACACCGTCTTCCAGCCCGTATTCCAGTGTAAATATTGGTTCGGGTGCCCGAAGTCGAGTAACTTCTTTCGTGCACCCGAATATGGGCTAACGATTAAATGTTATTGCGGCATTACACTTGTCATTAGGTTAGGTGTGGTATTATATATATACCTTAAATAAACAATCGCGGATTGAATTCGCTATGAGTGTTCTTATTATGGAGACCAGAATATCCCAAATCCCAAATTCGTACTAACTTAACATAACTAGCATTCTTCTAGAAGCATTTCTTCTTCTACTTTAAACCCTTTATTAATAAATGAAGAAAATGCTAGGATTAATTACTCCATGCGGAGGGTTCTTGGACGGGTACGCCCAAGAAGCCCTTCCGTAGCGGACGGGGGGCGGTACGGTGGGCACTGGGCCGCGTACCCAGCCCCCACGCGCGGGCCATCCTGCGCACGTCTGCGGGGTCCCCGCAATACCTCGGGAGACCCCTACCGTGGAGTCCCTGCTGAAGGGAAGCTGCTGGGTGCGGAGTCGTGGTAGAATCCCTAGCGGGGATATGATGCTGTAAAGCGCCCGTAAGAGTTGCGGGTCCTCGGTGGTCAGCCACTGGGGGGTCCGTAAGACTTGCGGGAACCAGATGTGAGGTCCGTTCGGCGGTGTGCCTCTTAAAGGCACCGTCGTCTGTAAAAAGATTTTTTACCTGCATTATAAAAAAAAAGGATTAGTTACTCCATGTTTTGTCTCCTTTCATTAACTGAAAAATGGCATTTCAGTGATATGAACAAAACACGCCGTTATTAGTCTAAGGTTATTTTCCTCATTTATTATTAGGGGGTTAGGGTAACGTTAAGTAACATGTGTAACTTCCATTTGCTATCTTTAGAAGCTGTTATCTCAAAAATAATATAAGTTGAAGTTTTGTAATTAATATATGTAGGTATGTGTATCAATTCACAACATAGGTATATATTTTTTTACGTAGTTAATTTTTCATTATTAGAAGTAGAGGCGACAGGTATAAGAGCAAAATCTTTCTAAAACCTTCTAAAATACCGCGGCCTATCCAGAACTGCACTAAGTTCAGTTTTGGAATGAACTAAGGCTGCACTAACAGGCTCCTATCAAAGGCTAGGAAGGGCGGGCCGCTCGAGCAGTGAAAGTGAGCGTTGATGTGCCTCTCAAAGGGGGCCTCCTTAAACCTACACCTGGGTCGCGAGTCCCGGGAAAGATGAAACCGGCATCCGCTTCTGACAGCCCTCTGTGCAGAGGGCCTGCCTGCCTGGAGGAGGATGAGACGAGCGCCCAAGTCCTACTGGAGTGCAGGGGCGTTGCAAGACAAAGGACTTCTCTAATGGGAAGCCCGAAGACAATAGTAGAGGCCTGCAGCATCATTCGGGGACTGCTGAGCTTTCTGGAGGAGCTGGAATGGCAGGACTGATGCCAATCCCCACGCAAAATAAACACTGGGTATCGAGTTGCGGAAACAGCCCGCCCTACCACTAAATCCGCACGGTGAATCCATGGATTGCTAAGAAGTTCGTCTTTCTCTCTGTTTATGCTTATACTTGTTTTAGTCTGCGTACATACTTTTTGGAGATAAGGAGAAAGAGCATTACTTCACCAAGCACCTCCTGAACGGCACAAGCCAATTGCATCACAGTATTTATCTAGCACTAGTTTGACCCTTAAAGCTTTAATCGGAATCTATATATATAAACTCAAAGGTGACTGACTGACATAGTGATCTGTCAACGCACAGCCCAAACCACTGGACGGATCGGGCTGAAATTTGGCATGCAGGTAGATGTTATGACGTAGGCATCCGCTAAGAAAGGAGTTTGATCTATTCTTCCTCCAAGGGGATAAAAAAGGGAATGAAAGTTTGTATGAAACTTTGTCAATTTTAAACCGATCGTGCTGAGACTTTGCATGCAGGTATAAGAACAATAAAAAATTAATGTCATTGTGTACAATTACACCGAAGCAAAGCGAGGGCGGGCCGCTAGTCAAATATAAAAACCAAGTAGGAAGAATTCCTGCGGCAATAATACAGTTTTGTTCGCAGCAATTTAAGTCGGGTACACTCCAGGGAGTACAACCGTAAAGGGGGAAGGGGGGTACAAAGAGGATAAATTAACAACCTAATAATAATAATAATAATAAACGTTTATTGACTTAAAGCAAGTTACAATATTTTAAATTAATAATACAAAAATTGGTGACAAGAGGCACATTGGAGCTTAAATATTGTTAAAGGTGACTTCTGTTGCCAGTGGTAGGATAACTTGTATTACAAGCAACAGGGTCCCCTCTATATACGTAAATACTGTAGCCGATTTAGGTGTGCGCACATTGGTTGCATGATTACTTATATAGATATATAAACTAGTTATAAAAACTACAGAAACCGACCATAACTAAATGCTGCGGTATTTGATTACACAATAAAGTGTTCTGATTAATTATTTACTAAACACTCCGTCTCTTCGTAATCCATACCTTTCAGCCATTTGCTAACTTTTATTTTGCAGTTATACATTGTAAGGGAATGAATAGATAAAAGAGAATTTAATTTTTTATATAATTTTGCGCTCATATATTGGCAATACTGTTCCGAAAGCTTCAAAGCACAAAATACAGCACATGTCTCAATTTCTGATCAAAATTCAAAATTTAATATCGTTTGTTCAGTCTAGGCTGTTGTAGCTTCCCGACATTCACAAGTGCTTGTGAATGTTGAGAAGCTACGCCATCGGTTCGCAAATCTAGAGACCTTGTACTGAGAAGAACCGGCAAGAAACTTGTTCTTTGTTAAGGTTTTGTTTAGAAGATATAATTTAAAAGAGACCGAAGTATACATCAAATGATATACCTACTTTTGAGTTACTTAAGAAACATAATAAAAAATGAAAATAAACAAAAAATATAGTGACAACAGTTATAAACAGTAAATGTACTACACCACATAGAAAATATATATTTTTGGCGTTTACAAAATATTTTATAAACGGCGCACATTTGTATGAAACATCATACTTTTAGGAAATTATTATCCGTTTAAATTATGTAGATCTTAATCAAAGTTTTATTTGAATGAATTTATGACAGCTAAAAGTCGTTAAGGTTGACAATTGGACAATTATCAAGTTAACGTGGACGCACTTTTCGTAATAATTAATTGAAAGCATATTTTTTGCGGAAACATAACCGAAATCGTTGTCTGAGATCGCTAGTAAATTTTCTCCGAATTAAAAGTGTACTAGCAAACCAGTGAACCAAATGTTCACCAAAACCTGATTTCTCGAAAACCGGAAGTGCTACGTCACTCAAATCCGGTTTGTAGTCTTATCAGACTATTCTTAACTTATAACTTAAATATTCTCTTTATCTATCTCTCACGGTTTGGCCGCTGAAACAGCACCACAGACAGACGGACGGACGGACTTGTCTAATAGATAAGAAATATTGTAACCTTATTGCTGGACTGGAAACAAAAGAGAAAATAGTTTTGCTATTGGCTATAGGCTCACAATTGTTGTCACTATTGTTTATTTCCGGATATAAGGTAAGGCACCGCGCGCACTAGATCTACTAGGCCGCAATCTTGATCGTAGAAGCTACGGTTTCTTTAGCCGTCGTTTTTTTTGACTGTGTATGCTGTTGGTCGCCGATGACTTTTACAGCGTCACCGGGTTTGGGGACGGCGAGATCCCTAGGGGACCTCAAGCCGAGAATTGGCGAGTGCCTCTAGAGGTATTCTAGGCGGATGGCATCTCCCCACGGGGGGAGCGTCCATCTGGAGCCTCTAGACCACTCAAACCTGAGGAGGTCGGCTCAACTAGAGGGCGTCTCTGAGATTCGGATCGCGGCTCTAGTTAGCCGTTGTCGTGGGGGGTGGGGAAAAACGCACAGGTACGTACCTGTACCTGGTATAGCGTGTCGTGTGTAGACCAGGTGTTCACACTCTTATCCTACGGGTGCGGTGTCTACCTAATGCTAAGCTAGTGTTTGAGGCCTGTGTGAGAGGAGTCGGAGGCGCGTTGGTGCGGGTGATTTCGTCGTCGGGGTACTCTAAGACGTGCCTAGGCCGACGGAATCGGATTAGTCGTCGTTGGTCGCTCGTTGTTGCCACTGGTCGTGCTCGTGGCCGTCTAGTGCCCTACTATGACTTTGTTTTACACTCACGCGAATTTCGACTTCGAACTCACTCAATCATGATAATTCTATGGAACTCAAACAGTTTTAATTAAATTTATAATTAAAACATTAATTAGGCACTAAGTTTCAATAGAAATTTAGAAACTCAACCAGCGTTCGTTATAATTAATCTACTTAGTGACTTTAGGTTAAATTCGACAGTTTAGCCCAGCCAATTGCTCTCCGCAGCATCAGAGGGTACTGTAAATGTCAACCTCTGTCATTTAAGAGCATCAAGATATAAGCCGCTTTTAAATTAATGATACTAATATTATAATCTTACAGAATCCCAATTAAACGAGAACTTTTCTCTGAAGTACCTATGAGTACAAAGGTGGAAATCGTTTCACTGCGCCAATCAACACGTTTTACCGTGTTTTATTCATCGTTGACAGCTCTTCGATTAATTAATAAAAAAAATAGATATAAAATAACTGTTTTTATATTGATTTTTTATTTAATGGTATTGTAAAAATACTTTTTATGAATACTTAATGGGTGAATCTTGAGAGGCTCAATATTCTCTGTCCGGAGGAAAAAACTAACCTAAAACCGTAATATTAAAAAGTGGTCTGATGAAGGAAACGTCTGATTAGTTTAATAGTAAAAAAAATGGTTGCCTGTAAAGTCGGTTTTACGGGCGAAGATTTTACGTGACAACGTCTTTTTCTCGGTAGAATATTTATTGATATGAATATAATTAAATTGCACAATAGGAACAAGGAATTGAATGAAAATAAGAATTGCACAAATTTTAACTATAGAAATATATTTTGTTTACTAAAACATTGTACATGTAAACTTAAACTCATCGTAACGTTACCGAGCGTTACACTTTTTCATAAGTGACTCCCAGCCGCAACCTAATTTAAGACGTTGTCACGTCAAAATATTTTCATACTAAAATGTATGAAAATATTTTTTACTATTAAACTATGATATATATAGTATGATTTTGATTCCCGTTTTGCTGTGTTTTCTGGATTCCCCTGACACACAAAACGTAACTTGATTTAACACAAAATGTAATTTAATTTGATGCAGGCAAGCTAAACTGTGCCTGCTGCCTACCTACTGTTTGTAAGAAGATCTTCGAAAACAGTATTTAGGAACGCGTAACTTAAAACTAATAGAGGAAGTAAAATAAGCAACTACCACCCATTTTTTTAAAGTAAATTGCATTCTACACGAACCATATTACGCAAGCAACCGTCACTTTGTTTGTTCAAACAATCCAATCATGTCAAAGGAGCGTTCGATTTGATATTCTTTATTAACCTATATAGGTAACCAAATACAAACTCGGTTTATTCGATTCTTTCGCTCGCCGAGAATCAATTAACAACTCCGACTGAACATTTCCATTCGTTTTTCCATAAATGTCTAGGAAAATTAAACGTTTTATTGGGCGGAAATAGAAGGCAGCGCGAGTTATCGGAAAACTGGAGTAGGTTATTGAAGTAGTTTCCCCATTCCTGAGGAAATGGGAAAAAAAGTGTGGAGCGATTTGGTAACAGTTCACGGAGGCGCTATTATTCAATCACTCGTCCCGAGTAGAGCGCTCGTGTGATGCTTGTAATTTTCGATGAGTACAAGAATAGAAAAGCTCGATGGAGGAAGTGGTAAGTGCATTCAGCCTGAAATTAAAACACCTTTCGCAATGGTCTGTAATTGGATGGTTTACCAAAAAACTTATTACCCCGAGCTTCTCCGCGCTTCGGAAGGCATGTTAGCACCCACAAATCCGCCCTGGGCCCACGTGGTGGGTCACAGCCCAATCTTCCTATTCCACCCATAGGATAGGCCCGTGCTTCTGCAGTGGAGATATTAATAAGCTGATAGCAATGATTGCAAAATTTGCTATATTTTATACGTGCAATTGCTAAGAATCGCTGCAAAAAAGCGCTATTATAGATTAAACGTCAAAACGTCAAGGTTCATTTCGCAGTTTACCTTTTTTTTATGTTTCCTCCCAGGCGGGAGAGCGGGTGTGATATCCTCATGGATACCCTACCCTATGATGATGCCTATGCCTATGGTCATAAGGGCCTTACAGGCTTCATCTGATGCGATCAACCCCTAAGAAGGGGATGATGCAGCGCTGCCTTAGTATGTTCACCCGTATCGGTTTAAGACTGAGCGAAGGCCTCTCAGGATCGGGGGTTAACTGTTTTTATCATTTATTTTTTCTAATTACATTTTTTGCGTGACAGAATTAAATTTAATAATTTTGCCATTATTGGGAACACCGAGACGAACGTTCTAAAAAATTAAAAAAAAATCAAAAAACCCGACTGCAATTATACTTCAAATAAAAACTGAGAAAAGAAAAAAACAAGTCCAGTAGTCTATAATTCTGTTAATAAGGAACAAAGCTACTTTAACAGTGGGGCCCATTATTGAAAAATATTATGTATTTTTGAATATCAGTGGGTCCCGACTGTTAAAAACAATCGTATAAAATGAAAAATGGTGTTAGGAACCTAAACATGATTTTCGATTATCTAGACAGTGATACCCCACTCGACATATTTTGTCAACTTATTTTTTTTACTTCGTCACAATATGGCGCCTAACTTCGTCCATATTGAATTTTGATTACTATCATATATTAAGTAGCACTCCCATGATCGAGACGAATCGATTGATGTATGAATTATCAAAATCGGTCCAGGCGTTTGGTCTCTAGTGTGCCACAACGGAACAAACATACATATATAGACTGTTAAATACTATACCCTGTCTGCGCGTCGCGCTTCGCGCTCTTGCATTGCGCAGTCGGGTAAAAAGCACCCTCATAAGAGTTATAAGCCGAGTCGAGTGTGACTTATTTCGTATACGATTATAATCGAATGATTCAAAAGTTACGGCTCCGCAACGGATGTGGTCGGCACTCGAAATGTATAATGGAGCAATTACACTTGGTTGTTAGCCATAATACGAGTGCCAATGGAATACGGGTAAATGACTAAGTGTAAATGAACGGAGTCGAGTACGCCTGTATACGATTTCCTTTTTTTTTTAAACACACCAATTAGCCCAGCCCCAAAGTAAGCACTACAAGGCTTGTGTTATGGGATACTAGGGTAACGGAAAGAATACATATATTGTACGTATATAAGTATATTTATATGGAAAATACATATTAAACATCCATAACTGGAGTACAAATGCTCGTATTCATCACACAAACATCTGCCCTCACCGAGATTTGAACCCAGTATGAAACCCGGCGTACAAACCACTCGGCCACGGAGGTCGTCTTTCTTTACCTGTTACCGTCTTTCAGCCTGTATTCCAGTGTAAATATTGCTTCGGGTGCCAGAATTCGAGTAATGTCTTTCGTGCACCCGAATACGGGCTAACAACCAAATGAAATTGCGGCATAAGGCTAAGCTAAGGCTACGTTGGTAGGGCTTTAAGAGTAGAACTTCTCGCTAAGTAGACTTAATTCCAGTGTACAGCATTGAATACTGTGGCAGTTGGCTATATACCTACGGCAAGTGCTTCGCTTTGGTGCAAAGGGCATTAGGTGTATTACTTGCATAGATCTATATAGATTTCTCAATATATAGGTACTTCAAATCTTCCCTTAATTGACACATTAGAATAACAAAGATCCAGATGTGCAATATTTGAATTAATTCATGTATAAATATATTTTGTAAGATATTGCCAGGCACAGATAGGTAATAATCATAAGTATAAAGTTAGGTTTATTTTGTAGAATTACTTAAGATGAATTGATGAATGGTAAGACAGTTCGTATCATTCATCAATCCATTTTAAAAACATTTGCTAAAATCGGAATTCGATCCTAGGACCTTAGAGTAGGTGACACCTTGTAAAAAGGCGTACGTACCTCAGTACATACCCTTACATACTTATCTATAAATTTTTATAGATAAGCATTTGCATTGTCAAGTTTCAAGTCAATGAATTATGAATAAGATTTTTCATAAAAAAATCTTCCAATGAAATAACCGAACGCTCAATAAAAGTCTTTCGAAGGTAGCTCGACAAAATTAAATAAAAAATCAGTATTCTGACGATGCAGACCTGAAAAGGCTGCGAAACGTCAATAAATAAATAAAGTTTGGTGCATTAACCCGTTAAAACTAGTTTTATTTAATAAGTTCGAGTATATCAATTTTCTTTCCGTGTATAAATCTCGCACAATCTTTACGCCTGAAACTTGCATGCGTTGAGCTTTTGCTTAAAGGTTTTCGGTCGGGCGCTCGTGGCTCGGCAACTTTTGTGCTGTTGCACGTAGATTATAATTTGTTTTGAAAAGAGTTGAGTCTTGGCGTTTCTATATGGTTCGTGCATTCATGCACTTTCTGGGCGAGTCAAGTAATTTGAGTGTTCTTAGTAGAAACCAACGTGTCTTTATTTCTGTATAGTCGTGTAAATAAATCTTTAACTATGTCGTTTAAAGTTACATATTTAACGAAAATTTAAGTCATCATCATCAGCCTTTTAATATCCCCACTGCTGGGGCACAGGCCTGCGCTATGGATGGAATAGGGAGATTGGGCCATGACCCACCACGCGGGCCCAGTGCGGATTGGCGGGTGCTAACGACTGCAGATGCAGCCGGGACCGAAGCACGGAGGAACTCGAGATAGAAGTTTTTTGGTCACCCATCCAATGACCGACCACTGCGAAAGTTGCTTAACTTCAACGATCGCAGCAGTACATGCTAACCACCTGCGCTATCGAGCTCCTCTAATTTAAGTTAAAAGTTATACCTACAAGAGGCTTTACTGTTTGTGCGGAAATGTTATGAATTATTCAAATAGGACCAGTAGTACCTGAGACTTGCGCTTTCAATCAAACAAACAAACTTTACAGCTTATAAAATTAGTATAGATTGAACAAATAAATGAGGAGCTCGATGGCGCAGGTGGTTACGCACTCGGCTGCGATCGTTGAAGTTAAGCAACTTTCGCAGTGATCGGTCATTAGATGGGTGACCAAAAATCTTCTATCTCGAGTTCCTCCGTGCTTCGGAAGGCACGTCAAGCCGTTGGTCCCGGCTGCATCTGCAGTCGTTAGCATCCGCCAATCCGCACTGGGCCCGCGTGGCGGGTCTTGGTCCAATCTCCCTATTCCATCCATAGGGAAGGCCTGTGCCCCAGCAGTAGGGACATTAATAGGATGACGATGATGATGAACAAATAAAAATAGTTACTGAAAAATTTTATGTTCATAAATTTCTATATGTTCATTTGAAGATGCCGGCTCAGGGGTCGCGTGTCCTCGGGTGATGTATGATAACAGCAGTGGCCATGACCTCGCACAAGGTCGGTAGGCCGCCCAGCCATTACTTTACTGCCTTTGTTTCGGCTCGTGGCCACCGGATTTTTGGGTTATTGTCTATTGTGAAGATAAGAGTGACGATCGGTGGCGTGGGAAGGCTTTTCCGAATATTTGGGTAAAAACTTTGTTTAACAAAATTTAAATTGTGATTCCTTAAAAAGAGAAACATAAAAATTTACTTATATCAAAAATATTCACAACATTTAGGCCTGTATTATAGAAAGATTCTCAGTGATTGATCTAGTCTTGAGCATAGTTAGAAAGGGATGTCGCTATATATATAGGACATAGCGATATACCTTTCTAACTGTACTCAAGTAAAGATCGACACTTAGTTGTCATTCTGTAATACGGACCTTAAAGTCGGTGCAAACATCGTGAACAGCAACTCAGATGATACTATGCCTGTCATTCGAACGCATTTTAGCGCATTTTAGTACCAAAGAAAGAAAGAAAATACATTTATTTTACAAAAAGCTGCCCGGAGCTTCGTCACCCAAGTGTAGGATAAAATAGTTATAAGATATTCATGATTATTGAAATTTAATGAAAATTGTACTGTTTTCAATGTTTATTTTAACGATATTACTTCATGATCAGCTAGCAATAATGTTGGTTTTGTAATTATAAACGATAATTCTGCAAATAATATAAAGGTTTTTAGATAAATCACGAGATCTAAGGCAGTTACCACCAGTGTCCAAAACAAAAGACGGGAACTATCGCTTTCGTCAACTTGCGACATTAACGTCAATGATTGGTATTGTATAAAGGATGATTAATAACGTTTGAAGTAAAACCATGGCATCAACATATTTGGTTTCTGTGAATTATGTAGGTAAAGCAAATTATGAAACTAGGACATGACACTGCATTTGTGTATATCACAATCTTAATATTCATCTTTGTGGAATTCACTAATATTATATGTGACCAAGGGGAGTTCGATGGCGCAAGCGGCGAGTGCTTTCGGCTGCGATCTTGAAGTTAAGCAACTTTCGCAGTAGCATTCGCAGCAGTATTTGGATGGGTCACCAATCAGTAGTTGGGTCCAGTTGCATCTACAGTCGTTAACAGCCACCAATCCGCACTGGGCCGTGCTTGGTTATTGCCCAATTTCCTTATTCTATCCATAGGGAAGGCCTATGCCCAACTTCCCACGGGAGCGTACCTGCCAGGACGCAGGCAGCCCCGTGGTTGACGTTGCGGCAAGCCCGCACGGCCCGGGCCGCGATGACCCTCTGACCTTCTTTTTTTGGTACGCTGGGGAAATGCATGAAGTTGCATACCACATGGTGGTTATGTGGGGCTCTCCTCCCCAGAAGAAGGGAGGCCTATTCACTAAAAAACCCCAGCGATGGCCGCCATCAGGCATTGTACGAGGCCTCAGGATCGAGTATCGCATCTGAGGACTCGCAGCCTTTGCTCCCCTGCCTTCACCAGGGGAGCTTCTAGGGGGAGTGTTTGCAACCTCCCTCATCCATCCTCCTACGACGACACCCCCCGGCCATGCGAGGGTGTCGTCCCTCCCAGGTCGCTTCCATGAGCACAAGCTCCGTCGTGCTCACCAGCGACCCGCAGCGGCGCATCAGGCCATTATCTGGCCCGACGCCGCCTCCTTCGAGTGAGATCGGTCATCTCCCGATCCCGCTCGGCAGCCTTCTTCTGAAGCATCACCGCTTCACAGAAGGAGGCCGCAGCCCTCCAATGACCCTCTGACTTTTAAAAGGCCTGTGGAGAACTACAGTAAGTTCAATTTTGGAACGAGTAACTAAGGCTACACTAACAGGCTCCTATAAAATATGGCTAGGAAGGGAGGGCCACTCGAGCAGTGAAGGTGAGCGTTGATACGCATCTCAAAGGGAGCCTCCTTATGTCTTGTCCAAGCTAGAGGGTTTGGGTGTTCGCGGTATGCAGCTTCAACTTTTAAAGAGCTATCTCATCTCATCTAAGATTCAGAAGGTTAAAGTGAATACTTTCCTCAGTGATGATCTCCCAGTGACCTGCGGTGTCCGCAGGGCAGTATAATTGGCCCTACATTATTCTTAGCATTTATCAATGACTTAATTCAAACGACATTACATCATGGTCAAATTTCCTTTGCCTATGATACAGTCCTTACCTTTGCCGTCAAGAGTTGGCAGGAAGCTAAAAATTTTGCTCAAATGGGATAAAACGCTGTGACTGGCTGGTTATCAAATCATTCACTGGCTTTTAAAACGTTCAAAACAAAATTTATGTCATTTTCCATTCGTAACAAGACGCAACCTTCCATACCACCCACTTTGATTGTCCACAACTGTCATAACCCTCAGTGTCACCGCACACGGGTCACACGCCACAGCCACAAACGCCGCCACGAGAAGCTAGTAGCGGCTACTAAAGTGGCTGAACGCGCGACAGCGGCCGACTAAGGTAAGGGAGAGAGGAGTGGGGAATCGCGCGAGTGACGTGTGGCGGCGTTTTGTATCGGTGCATTAAGTGGCCGGTGCGGGCCACAAGAAGCGAGCAACGATGATTTGTAGCGTGTCGCGGCCACCGGCGTACCGTATGTGGCGAGTCCATATAAAATGTATGAAAACTACAAGAAATATGCCGGTGGCGGCGTTTTGTGGTTGTGGTCGCCGTGTGCGGCGACACTTATCTGTGTAATGCCAACCGTCCTAGTATTAATCCAACTCAGACCATTGAATATCTCGGCGTTATACTAGATCAAAACCTTAGTTTCCAATATCACATTGATTCTCTTTCTTCACGAGTCCCCAAATTGATTTTCATTTTTAAAACGTTGAGGCATATCGCCCCACCTAGTATATTAAAACTACTTACTATGCACTGTGTCAATGTTTAATTGGTTATTGCATTACTTCATGGGGAGGAACATACAAAACACACATGTTATCCCTCGTGAAAGCCCAAAGAGCATTACTCAAGGTGAGGTACCCGACACTAGAATTATATAAAGAATGTAAGGTCTTGTATGTCCGTCAAATCCATATACTAAAGTGCTATCTTAAAAATACATTCCCAAACACCCCAAACTAAGTCTACGGCGCGACGGAACTACAATGTATGTCCTATTGTTAGGCCAAGAGTAGAATTTACGAAACACTTTATCTTTATAATAAAATTAATAAAGTCACTTCCCACGACTGCTTACCCTACTGACATTGTAAAAACAAATCACAGAATGGCTTATGTCAAAGTCATATGACGAAACTGAAACCTTACTAACTTCCATATATCCTAAAAATCTAATTAAAGTACTTACCTATATAAAAGAAAAACCCGAAATATAAGTAATAAATAAATTTTCCACCACTCAACCACAACTTTTGTTTACGGTAAAAAAAACACATTTTTAAATGCGGCTAATATTATTTGGTCTTAAAGTTTGTGCATGTAATGTAGTATGTTTGTGCTTTTGTAATCGACTCTCTGTAGGTTACGACGAGGGAACGGACTGTTGCCCTTAACACAGATTATTTTTTAATCTAGCTAGGGCTCAGTGTGATTATCTCAGAAAACTCTTATGCCTAAGAATGTTTTTACTATTACCTACTTAAAAGTTAAAAAGTATGTACTTAGTAACTTAAAATATTGTAAACTTTTATGGCAAAATAAAAGATTATTATTAAAAAAAAAGAAAAAACCTACACCTGTGTCGCAAGTCCCGGGAACTGCTCAGAGTTTCTCTCTCTCCCACACGATGGACCCGGCATCAGCACGGTGAATACATGGATTTCTAAGAAGTTTGTCTCTCTTTAGGAATTATCATTTTTGACTTAATAAGAACGTTGGTTTTATAATCAGGCAAAATAATCTCTGGGCAAAGGTTATGATCGATGTCGCCTGATGTTTAATAACAAAAGTAGTTTAATCTGTTATGAGTTTTGTCTGCGACAGGTAGGTAGGTACTTACATACCAAAACAACAAATGCCAAGGAATCTTACAATCAACTTCGTTAATCGAACGTGGAGGTCAGACAGTCCATAATTCAACAAGATAACATTTCTTCATAACGAAAACTGTTAAGGAGTAAGAGAGGGAAAATGGGGCCGACGACACGCGCTTTGTAACTTATATTACAACTTACTAATTCATGGCATCACACAAACTTGCCTAATAGACGACAGCGTAAAAACACGAGCGAATTTCTTTGAACAAGAAAATAGGTACATCGCTTAAACCCTTGGAGAGGCGCAGCATTTGAAATTTAGAGAAAAAGCGGAAAACGTGGCTTAGAAATCGAACACACAGAAAGCTCGAATGAAACGCGGCTGTATGAAACTGTGGACTAAGCGGTGTTTATTTTGTTATATATTTCTTACGTTATTTTTGATTTATACTGTGGTACATACAATATACGTCTTCTCGGCAAAAGATTTTGAGAATAAATTAATAGTTTAAAAAAACTAGAAAAACACGCTTTTATAAATGCACGTAAAAACCAAAAATAAACTATGGATCGATCAAGTTGTCTCTATTTCAGGGCTGAAGTGTAAATTATGTGCTTTTAAATATAATATTTGACTGTAAAAGCGTGGGGCGCTTGGACAGGAAAGACTTTTTGTATAACTTGCAGAGAAATCAAGTTAAGCGATGTTACGGGAAGCAGGTTACACAGATTGGCTCTCCAGTAACTGGAGTTGCAGCACGAATACTATTTATTCCCTTAAATATTCTATTCATTATAATGATGAATATAGTATTACTAATATCTTGATTTCTCAGTCATTTACACAAAAAGTCTTTCCTGTTCCAGCGCCCCACGCTTTTACAGTCAAATATGTATAATTAAAAGCACATAATTTACACTTCTGCCCAGAAATAGAGACAACTTGAACGATCAATAATTTATTTTTGGTTTTTACGTGAATTTATAAAAGCGTGTTTTTTTAAACTATTAATTTATTTTATTCTTTTTAGTCTGTGATAAGATACTTGATACTAGAAATACTTGTTGTTCGATCATGAAGTTCCAGTTCATATCTTACGGCTCCATCATCAGATCAGTTCGACAGTACCTTTATTGTATTGTCATCAGAACTACATACACACTCACACACACCTGCCAATTTTCATTACACTAGATTCCTTGAAAGATGGTTAAATTAGTTACCTTAGATTCCATTACATAGTTACATACATGTCGATCTAATAAAATCGTGTTAAAAACAGAATATATGAAGGCGAATCTAATGAGCCCAAACTCGATATGTTTACTAGTAGGCAGTCCAAGGTTCCATCAGCCACCTTCCAGTCCCGTCATCAGACCAGCTCGATGGTACCATAATATTATATTGTCATCTAATCTACATATAATTGCCAAGTTTCATGATGATACAAAAATCAGAAGTGCGTCTAATTCAGATTCTTAGATTTCATTACATAGTTAGTTATTACAAGTGGACCTAATAAAAGAGTATTAAAACAGCACAGGATACATGTGATTATTACTGTAAGGTACTTTATGGGTACGAAATTGAATAAAAAAAAAAATCTGTACAATGCCCGACGTGCTCATGCTCCACTTTTCTCTGAATATTATGTGAACACCTTTTTGAAACACTATTAATTGATAAAAAGAAATTAAGAAACTTTTCGGTAGGATGGTTTTTGTAATATCGATGATATATTCAATATCACTACGGAGAAAGTAACAATTTTCTGGAGAACAAACTTTATTCAAAATTCCATTTTCAAATTGAAAAGCCGGTTGCGAGCTTTATTACGCTACGTTACGCTTGCGTGATAGGACGAATCACATAAGATATACTTCCATGAGTCATGATAATCGCGTACTGTAGTACTGATTTATAGGACCTTTTTTCCAGAGTTTGAATATTGTATTTACTTTCTAGGTTTGAATAAGTGTTATGAAATTTACACTTATCTTAAATAAAACTAGTTTTTACGGGTTAATGCACGAAACTTTATTTATTTATTTTACGCACTTATATTTAAGACCAGTCTTTCGAAGGTAGCTCGACAAATTAAATAAAAGTTTAATTCTGACGACGTAGCCTGTAAAGGCTACGAAACGTCAATAAATAAATAAAGTTTCGTGCATTAATCCGTAAAAACTAGTTTTATTTAATGAGTGCTGTGCGTGAAAACCTAAGACACAAATATTATACTTATCTTATTTGTTCGACTAAAAAGCGGACACCGGTTAGCTGACATATTCGTACAAGCACCGTAATTGACAAAAAAGGCCAGCTCGGTTTGTTGTTGCTCGTTTCGATTTGCCCGTGTGTCCCCTCAACCCTCTTGAGTGCAATTTGTCCAGGCAACGTCGTGAGGGCCCTCCACGGTGAAACTAAACTGAACTTGTAGTTTTGCGAGCGAATAACGAGACATTTTTTTCGCCGTCGACTCGTTTTTTTTTTCATCGAAACTAGCTGGAGAGCTTACCTCCGTAGACGAATGGTTTATTTTGTAGACGGGAACCGTTTACTTACAGGGACTGTTTATTGTGAGGCAATTGGCCATTGGATCGGATAGGTCTACAATCACTTTTGTCCAACTCTCCTCCATAGCTGGTAAGAGTACCTTTTTATAGTTTATAGAATCTTCATCCATGTTGTCTCAAAAGTAATCGTACACTATAGCTATATTAAAAATAATACTTATGTGTGCTCCTGTGAAGCGTGTTTTCACATAAATCTACATCGTACTAAATCTTACACAAAGCACTTAGCTTATTGCTTGTTGGAATGGATTGTTCTGTTCGTTTAAACTTTGATATATAGATCAGATACAGTGCTCGCGGTAGTAAAATTCTTTGTCCGTATAAGGTTACAACACAGCTCAGGGGGCCATTCGCCTAACGGAAATGCTTTGGAAAACGCTAATGCTTACGATTTCATTTTGTTATTTCTAGCCGCCTGAGGCTTTCAAATGCCCTTTTTTTTTCTTTTGCATTGGTAATAACAATATTAAAGAAAATGAGCGTGAGGTATTTGAAAACCTTCGGCGGTCAGAAATAACAAAATGAAATCGAAATCGTTAGCGTTTTCCAAAGCATTTCCGTTAGGCGAATGGCCCCCAGGTTAGTGGCATTTCAATAATCTATACCTTTTATAATACCTTATATACTTTAAATATGAGTATTTAACTGCTGGATTTATAAATCTAAAGAACTTTTTACCAGAAAAAATCCACGTGGTCCATGCAGCAGACGGGACTCGAACCCGTATTCTCCGCAGGATACGGGTTCGAGTCCCGTCAGGCGGATGCACTAACCATTTACGACACCGCGACTGGCACCGTGGCAAGTTTCTAAGAGCATTCCCTGATTACTATTCAGTATGGCAAATATACAAACATACGCATCAAACTTCTGTTCAAATGCAAAGTCGTATCTGTGGGTAATAAAACATTACCTCCAAGTAATTTATTAATAGAATGATAAAAATATGTTGTATTCTAGTAATAATATACTTTACTTTCTTGTATACACTTAGTCAGCTTCTTAATTCAGTTCTGTAATGAAGCTGACCAACTTTAGTTTAGTTTTACTGAAACTTTTTCTGGCATTGCATTAAAGGCTTTTGATGTCATAATTCAATTAAGAACACTGTATGAATATAACAGGAAGAAAAAAGCAACCTTTGCGGAGTTTCTTGCCGGTTCTTATTAGTACTGGATTTACTACCTCCACAATATTAGTGATTATCGTAAGTATTAATAGATATGTAGAATAAATGCGAAGGTGAGTTTGTTTGTTACGCAATCACAAAAAAAAACTGAACGGATATGGATGAAATTTTGTACGCATATAATTTAAGACCTGAAATGATTCATAGGACACTTTTTCCGAAAACAAAAATAGATTCCTGTGAGATTCACAAAAAAATTGAAGCGGCCGCTAGTGTTTAATTAAACTTAAATTCAGCCGCAGATTTATGTCATCTAACATAGTTTCTGAAAGTAGCGAGTTTCTATGTGCATTCCAATTCCCTACCATTCCATACCAGCATACCCTGATTACTAATTCAGCATGGCAAATATACAATACATACGCCTCAAACTTCTGTTCATATACAAAGTCATGTCTGTAGGTTTTATTACATTACCTCAAAGTTATTTAGCGTGAACCGCTTTGCCCGTACTTACCCGGACGGCTGCAAAGGCCTGCCACCGTTTTTATTTGCCTCTTACTTTGTCAATGGCATTTTTCCGTAGTGGCCCTCGATGTAAGTGCTATACACTCATGATTCCTTCGCTGACCCCGTGTCACTTTAGATTCGGTTAGGTTGAGGCCATTTCAGATTAATTGTAGGGGTTTTCACCCTACGATTAATAATACTTCCGTACATGATTAAACAAAATTCCAATTAAATACACGCGCACATGCACACACACACAACACACACACACACACACATACTTGCTAGTATTTAAATATAAATAGAAATTTAAGCGTTATCCAGTGAACCCGCATTTTCTGATAAATGGCGGTAACGATCTTTTTTCTTTCTTTTGCTTTGTTATTAATTCACTATGGTTCTGTAACATTCAATGTAACATTTACATATTGTACTCTCGCTTATAATCGAGGGTAGATCACGATAAAAAATGTATTATGCAAAAGAATCTTTAGCAAGCAAACGGGTTTTAAGAGGTTTTAAGCCTGGTGGTCGTAACACAGGTTTTGTAACTTAGTACAATCTCCAGCTCTTTCAAAGAACTGCATTGTTTTACCGTTGTTGTAATTCAATACCCTTTTCTAATTATAATGTTACTTTGTGACTTTGTGAGAGAAATAAATAAATCCTTCATTCATTAATTCAATTTTGAATTTATAATTCTTATCATACTAGTATTGAGGCCTTATTGCCGAAATTCGACCTTTTTAGTTTTCTGTAAAAAAGTTTATTTTATATTTTTAGTTTATCTTTGTATCGGAAATTCTCAAGCGAATGGCCAGAATCATTTTGCTAACTTTATGATAAAAAATTTTTCTTTTATAATTTTGAGTCATATCGATAAGATTCAAAATAAAAATTACGATAGCTTACGTACTAATATAATGTTAACAGTGATTTTTTCTGGAATTTTGCCCGTTCAACGCGTTATCAATGGATTTCCATATACTTTTCCCGCCCCCATATTAGTAAAACAGCAAGAATTCATTTTAATATAAAAAGAAATTTCGAGCGGGTAAAGTATAAAGTTATTTTGATTGTTTGCAGGTGGTGCGGCATAGGATGTGAGATATTGCGCCCGCGCACGCCACGCATGCGCCGCGCGCGGACATGGAGTCCCGGAGATAGTGCCAGGTAAGGAATAAGTTTACTATGACACGATTTCTTTATATATAAAGAATTATTTAGATATACAAAACAGATAGTCTAAATTAATGTTTAACTAGTGGCCAGCCCTCGCTTCGCTTCGGTGTAGAGCTGTAGTGAGAGAGAGAGAGAGAAAGAGAGAGAGAGAGAACCATTTTATTGACCATTATAACACAAACATATAATTATAAACTGCTAAAAACATATAAAAGTAAGCATTACACACATTTATAAACCTAACAGCCATCATATTGGTCAATCAGGACCCTTTGTAGTGTAGATTATAGTTTTTGTTCTCAGGCTGTATTATACACAATGACTTTCTTCATTATAACTATAAAGGCCGTCATTGACGTAACTATCATATACATATATTCTTTTGGCGTCACCAAAATATGTGGAGCATGTTAGTATATACTAATTTTGTTATATATTTTATAGTCTGTTATTTAATGACTATTGTCTAATTATTTATATCAAAAAATAACCAGAAACCTCATTTTTATTTTAAAAAGTTTGCTTTTGTACTTTATACAATGATAAATAAATATGTATGACTTTTGTAAAAAACTGAGGATCTACCGCTTTTAATAAGCAAAAGAAAGGAGTGCAGAAGGATATTGGGTATGGAATAGGAAGCAGTAGAGCAATCACTCAGTGCATGTACACACCTTTTAGAGAAACGACGTATTTTGCCTAAAGCGGTAAATGCCTTCCAAAATGAGTGAAAACTACGTGGACCCTGTCTGCCTTATTTGAATTGAGATTTTTTTAAAATTTAGAGTCATAACAATGGTTTTACCTGTAGTTAAAGACTTAATTAAACATGTGAAGCTTAATTTTAACTTCCTGTTTGACTTCAGGATAAAATATGGACGCCTCATGACGATATACAAAATTTCCAAGTTATTTTTGTTTACTTCACTACCAGCAGCACATTCAGTGAGTCAGAAAAAGAATTATAATATTTAGTATGATATACTTTTATTCTTTATGGACCCTATCATTATATTATGTCTCAGTTGCATGAAAAAAATATTTATTGAAAGGAAACGACGTATTTTGTGAGTCTTGAGCGGTAAAATGTCTTCCAAAATGAGTAAAAACTACGTGGACTCTGTTTGATTTATTTCCGGAGATTTTATTAAATTTCGGGTCAAAAAATGTTGTTTATCCAGTAGTAAAAGACATAATTAAGCAAATGAAGCTTGCTTTAACTTTCTATTCGAAGTCAGGATAAAATATGGGCGTCACATGAGGATCTACCAAATTTCCATGGTATTTTGTTTACTTCAGAAAATTTTCAGACTAAAAATTATAAAATATGCCAAAACATCAATTTTTAAAACTAAATCAATATATTTTTTCTATTCATAGACTTGGTTTATTTGTCTAAAGTAAATAAAAGAGTTTTAAATAAATATATTAATGATTATTTTCTTGTTATATGCAACTTAAACAAAAAAGTTTGCAATTTTCCATGAAATTTAAAAATTCATTCTGATAGCTACAAAAGCAAACTTTTTTAAATTAAAACCTAATTAATGTAAGAAACAATTTCTTACATCAATTAGGTATAAGAAATCATAATCTGGTACAAAGAACTCAGACTCAAAAATCGTGTTGACTGGTGTATATATAATTCCATGCGATTTGAATTAATAAATACGAATACATATTTTGAATCAAAATTCTGATTCAGACTGTGTATTGACCATACAATAAGCCTTAGTCTAAGGAAGTGTTCTATATCAGTAGATACATTGACTAGATCCATGATCGATCTAAAGAGAACTTATTTTCGTATGCATTGCATTTTTGTTCAATTTTTTAGCAAAACAGAAGAAACTTTTTCTGTTCGGTAATTTGAGCTAATAAAATTCCTAGAATTGAAAATAATGTTTTGAAAGAAAGTTCTCGAATTGAAATTTTAACATCAGCAACCTACGAGTAACTGCCATGTTCCTTCACAATTCGTTATTAGTTTACGTTCATTCCATTCTGTAACAAGTTTATGTTGAAAGTTGACTCTAAGTTTTATTTAAAACGATGTTTTTATAACTTGCGGCATGCACCGTCAATAGAGTTGTAGTTAAATTTTACTGGCGAACAAAGTAAATGTATTGTTATTTTGCTATTTGAACCTAAGTGTCTCCGCACACGGGCCACCGACCACAATCACAAAACGCCGCCACCAGCATATTTCTTGTAGTTTTCATACATTTTATATGGACTCGCCACACACGGTACGCCGGTGGCTGCCACACGCTACAAATCAGGGCTTGTATACCGGTTAATTTTCAAACCTAAATCAGTGTCAAGTAAATTAGGAGCGTTTTATTTAGGTTTGGCTCTACCTTAACCTTAAAAAACCGGTTTTCCTAAAGAGCGAAATCAAATAGGTTTTGAATCAATTTAGCGGTTTTTAAAGGGTTTCGATTCGCTCTTTCTGACGGCATCGATAATAAATGAATAACTTGACTCACTAGACGCTAGCAAACGTGTCAATAAATGCATCAATCTCTGAGCATTAACAAGTTGTGACTTGATTAGTTCAAACAAAACAAACTTTAAGCGATGCCTACGCGTGCACATGTCGCTCTGAATTAAACCGGTTTATTAAGGTTTTAGGTACCGCTTTCATTTCGGACGCGCTCCGAACGAAACCTTTACTAAAAACCGGTATTAACCTTTTTTACCGGTATTTTCGAAACCGGTTTCAAGCCCTGCTACAAATCGTCGTTGCTCGCTTCTTGTGGCACCGACCACTTAATGCGTCGATAAAAAACGCCGCCTCATCCACTTTAGTAGCCGCTTCTAGCTTCTCGTGGCGGCGTTAAGTATCAAGTACGCTACGTTTGGCATTATTTTTTCCTTGAAGGTACAACTTCGAACTGAACCGCAAACCACAGGCCGCAGCTGCAGACTGCAGGCGACACTACTAGTTTCTATGAATGTCTATGAAATTGATTTCGAGCGCGGCGACATGCCGCGGCTGCACAATGCATACAATGCACGGTCAGCCGCAGGTGCTAGCCGCAGTGTCGCCTGCGGTTGTCGCCTGCAGCTCATTGCGGAATTGTGCCTCTAAGATGTCTTTTGATAATAATTAAAGTAGTTTAAGGTTGAATTTGAACAGGTAAGGGTATGAAGTAGTTTTTGAAGTATAGTTTTTTAGTCAGATTTCAATTGCCAAAACACAATTAAATACAAAGAAAATATAACTAGAAAAAATCCACGCGGACCAGGCAGCAGACGGGACTGAACCCGCACCCTTCGCTATCCGGGCGAATGCACTGACCAATTATGCTACCGCGGCCCTGACGGCCTGTCGAAATTTCTCTAGCCATTGTTAAGCTGAAAGGCAGCACCATCTCTTTGTATTGTAGGTAACCCAAAATGTCAAACGAATACTAAGTAGCATAATTGGTCAGTGCATCCGCCCGAAGGGTGCGGATTTGAGTCCCGTCTGCTGCCTGGTCCGCGTGGAATTTTTTCTAGTTATATTTTCTTTAGATTTAAACAACAAGCAGTTACATGCTTAAAAAATAAAAATTATAACAATTAAATACAACTAGAAAATCTACACCAATTAGCCTACCATCCATAGTATTGCATCTCTTATGCTTGTGCTATGGGATACTGAAATGAGGTGTAAATTCAGTATATACTTTTTAGGGTTTCTTACCCAAAGGGTGAAAACGGGACGCTATTACTAAGACACCACTGTCCGTCTGTATGTCCGTTTGTCTGTCATCTTTCTGTCAACAGACTGTATCTCAAGAACAAGTGATAGCTACACAACCGGCAGTTGAAATTTTCACAGATGATGTATTCTGTTGATACTATAACAACTAATACTAAAAAGAGAATATGATAGTTATTTAAGGGGGGTCCCATAAAATAAGCGTGTTATTTTGCCGTTTTATGCTCTTTATTCATAACGGCAACAGGTAGACGTTTGAAATATTCACAGAATATTTTAGTTGTATATTCATTTAAAAACTAATAATTACTTAGTTACATTAAAGTAAAATCAATATTTAAGGATCTCATACAACAGACGTGATTTTTTTGCCGTCTTTTTCTCGATATTATAATATAGTGTCTAATATTGTATACGATAATGGTACGGAACCCTTCGTATGCGAGTCTGACTCACCCTTGGCCAGAACCTAATCTTTTTTACATACATTTTCTGTCTTTGCCTTATTTGGTGAACAAATTATTTATTTTATTATTAGGATAATAAGAAATTTTACAACTGTCTAATCCCAAATAATTTTATTCTAACAATCATATCCTTCTTTTAATTCAAAGATTCTCTATCTTTTTCACACACCTTCAAAAAATATTTTTCGTAGATCACTCTTTTCTCCTATGCATTTCTGCCAACCTCGCAAAAAGTGTCGAAGAAGACTAGAACTTTCGCAGCAGCGCAAAGGTGTCCTCTAGTACCGAATATATGCAACATATTTCCCAGAGAAACCTCGTATATTAGAATAGCACTTATCAGCGGTGCAAAGTCGCGCTGCGTCGGGCGGTTGGGCAGTTGGGCAGGCTGTGAAAAATATAATTTCGTCATTTGTATGTGCCAGCACGGATCGGGGCGTGCACGGACTTTATGCTGGCGGATAAGAATGGGAATAAGCGACTATCGATATGTATATGTGTCGATAAAGATTGTTAGCAAATGATTTTTTTGTAATCATAGGAAAAGTGTAACATACTTGTTGTTATCTTTGATTTTTTTGCAAAAGAAAAAATACTTGTAATAAATAAATATAATTTTGATCAGATCATGTCAAGGACCAGTCCAAAATCGGTAATAGTTCATTGAGCATGAAAAATATTTTGACATCATATGAGTGCTGAATGGACACAAAAATAAACTTCTCGTTTTTCCTCAGGAGCAAGCAGGAGGAAAACAAAATTATCGATGTATCGATGTCGATGAAAATGTGTAATTTCTTACCAGAGGACCGGTGATGTGTCAGGGATTACTCGCTGACAACTTTCTTGTTTATGCTTTGGCCCAATTCCGTTTCATTATAAGTTTTTGGCTACTTTCCAGCATATAATTTTTTACATTCGTGTTTTGCTTAAATTTCCGAGTAAAAGGATGTATGACCTGTTAGGCGAAATAACTGTGCTAGGCTGATAAACGGACCAATTTTTTAACAGGAATTAAGTCAACTGAAGCTGAAAGTGTGTTTCCGATGAAATGTCGATTGGAGTTAACTTGTTTATCCCATTATGACGGTGAGCTATGTAGTTATATAGATACATTATTTTGCTCTAGATCGATATATATAGAGGTACCGATCTGGATCTTATTGCATCATACCTGAGGGATAGGATTCAGAGGGTTGACATTAATGGCAATAAGTCCCCGGGTTCGTCGGTTAGATGGGTGTTCCGCAGGGCTCAATTCTTGGTCCTTTCTTATTTTTAATTTAAATAATGGCTTATCTTACTATGTAAGAGATAACCATGAGATACTATTGTTCGCGGTTGATACATCACTTTTATTTAAACTCAAACGCAATCAAAGTGTACAGATACATATTGCATTACTTTTATGTAAAACAAGTTTTATAATGTGTATTTCTTTAATTTAGTAACTCATTTAGTAAAAAATAAAATGAATTGTTTGTTTAACAAACTATCCATTTTATTTTTTACTATATTTATTACTAAGAATTATAAGTGTAGCTATCTAAGTAGAAAACTTAATTATCTGTTTAATATTCCGTAAATATGCTAATATTTGGCAAAGTTTCGTATATTTTATTTTTAGTAATTTAAAATAGGGCGTGGTTGAAAATTTGATTTCCTAACTAGCTGATCCAGTGAACTTTGTAAAGCCATAAAATTGTGGTTTACCACCAGTAGAAGGGTGAAAATTTATGTATTTTTTTATTCCAAATCACAAAAAAATATTAAAGTAAAAAAACACTTAGAGGTATGAATAATAGTTTACGTCCTATTTTCAGATTTACTAATTACACATATAGCTTCATAAGAAACGGTGAAGACGTTACGGAAAATTTTCGTTACAAATAGTGTGACTTAGAGAATTTTATATTATATCAGAGAAAATAATAGAAACCTTAAAATTGTAACAATCGTGTTTCAAATATACGCGTGATTGAGATATGCACCATAACGCAACACAAAAACAATTAACACAAACCATATCAATTTAATTTGAAAACACAGTGAATTGCGAACAGTACCCCTAGCACGAACCATTATCGAATTCGAATAATTTGCAAACCGAAATGTCAATGTCAAATTTTGTATGGAAACTTGAACAGCAGCGAGCGGCACAAAGTACGTAACGAGAACTAAAAATCAGTACACATTTGACAATGACATTTCGGACTCGCAAACGATACGAATTCGATATTGGTTCGTGCTAGGGGTACTGAACCGCTTTGCATTCGGAAGGGAATATTATATTATATGGCCGACAGGCATCGTAAGTCCGCACCTGTCGATTGCTCGTCGTCGCCAGCGTAATTTCCCGCCCAAATATCTCAGTTTCCAACCTTCAGTTTCAGCGGCGCCTTCCCCGTTTTTATGAGATGCTTCTGCTTGAATAGGGTTACCATGGCGCGTATTGAATAGTTTCAAATAGAGACTTTTATTTTCATATTTTTATTTTTTAGCATTTTACTGCTAGATGGTTAAATCTAAAGAAATTTGTACTAGAAATCAAAAATTCACGTGGATCACGCAGCAGACCGGGCGCATGCACTGGCCATTATGCTACCGCGGCCCTGGTGGTCTTGTCGAATTTCCTCATTTCCTCTAGTCTTTGTTAAGCTGCAAGGCCCACAATGTCAAATGAATACCTTTACAAGTATTAAACATTTGAAAGAAGAAATAGCAATTGTAGTTATATTGTTGTTTTTTAAGCATTTAACTTATATGTTATCGATAAAAATGTAGTCGATATACATTCAAATATTGATTTGAAAAGGTTTGAAGGGGTTTCCCTCATATCGTTTATTGCGATTCCCTTATAATAATTGATTCGAGGTTGAAATCAAGCATTTAGGTAACTGCTAGATGTTTCAATTTCAAATACATACACTAGAAAAAAATCCCGTCGGTCAATCTCGTCTGTAAACAGGACCGAGAGGGATTTTTTTTAAACTTATATAGTTTTTTTTTATATATTTTTGGTCTCCAATCTTATGACCAGCCATTGCGAAAGTTGCTTGAATCCCACGATCGCAGGTTGAACTCGATAAGTTCTAAATGATTATCCTCTTTCGATAATAGAATGGCCGATAGTTTAATCATTTATCATTAAATAAATTAAATATTTTATTAAAAGTTATTATTTATTTAATTGCACCTGTACAGTATAGAATCTTAAAACGATTAAAAATCGATTTTTTTTAAATTAATAATCGATTTTAATAGGTGATTTTATTTTTAGGAATAATCTTCCCGACTTTGATTGGTTTCCTGGCCCGGAGTCCGGAAAGCGAAGTACCAATGAATAGACTCGTTTTAATCTAAACTTCTTAAATCTCACAACCTTTAATAAGTTGAACTTAAAGAAAAATAACGTTGCCGTAAAAGCTTAAAAGTTTTTCTAAGCATATTTGCTTAATGTGACGTTTCGTTACGAAAAATAGCTTTGCTCTACCTCATTTAAGTGTTAAGAACTTATAAGCCTTTAAGGCATTGTTATGTTTATTATTTTTTATTAATCGATTTTTTCATGCTAAGAAAAAACTGATTAATTAAAAATCGATTTTTATGCACAATGTCACATCCCTAAATTTTAGCATGGTACATGACCCTGTCAGGGTGTTGCAAGTATAATCCTTATATCTCAACAACTATTAAATAGTTTCAGACAAATTACAAGTTAGTGAGTTTACCGTGTCGAATTTACATATAATTCATAAATTATTTAGATAAAATTATGTCTTGTTTGTCCTGTTTCAATGGAGATGTGCAAACATCCTACTTCCAGTTCTCTTTTTGCCCGACGGCCACGGGTAATAGGCTCCCTAGGGCATAAAATTGTTCATACATTTCGTTTTGAGGCTGTGAACGTAACGATATTGCTGGTTACATTTCGAACTCGTATCGACGCTGCTACGTTAATGACTCTTAATATTCCTTCCAGTTAGAATTATACTTGTTACTAGCTTTTTTATATTGCAGTTTCATGCTTAAAATTTGTATATATTATTTTTGATTATATTAAATCACAATTAATGAATAGTTTTGAAATGATCTTAGTCACAGCCAGTAAAAAAATATTCAACCTGAATATTATGTCATAGAAAAATCCAAAAAATAACGATTAATTGAAAAAATGTGGACAAGGTTGCGTGTTTTACGGTACGAATACATATATGTACAAACTAGTGGCCCACGCTCGCTTCGCTTCGGTGTAGAGCTGAAGTGCAGACTACAGTTTTTGTTCTCAGGCTTGACATTCATCTATGATTCTTCTTATACCTGCATGCAAAGTCTCTCTCAAGTGGTTTGGGCTGTGCGTTGATAGATCACTATGTCAGTCAGTCAGTAACCTTTGAGGTTTATATATATAGAAATACGAAGGGAATTGTTTAACCGCTGCTAGTTTCGCACCTAGAACACATGTTAAAGAAACGCTTTTCACAATTAAACCAATCAATTCAAGGAGGTTTTCTGCAAGAAAATGATCTGATAAAGTCTACCGGATCATCTAAATCTTTTAATCGAAGTTCGTTACTTCTGCAGGGAAAATCGGTCAATTAGACTGTTGCCAATTAAACACAATCGGTCACACCAATTATTCTTCAAACGAAATTAAAGCTCCAAGCCGCCGTAGAAGTGATTGGCTTAATTTCAGACCACAGACAAACGTCGAAATAGATAAGACAAGTGTATTTTATTTCGCGCTCCAAAAGGGAGTCCAATGGTCTTCCTTTTCATCATCATTATCATCATCATCATCATAATCATCATCATCATCATCATCATCATCATCATCATCATCATCATCATCATCAGCCTATAAATCTCCCTACCGCTGGGGCACAGGCCTTCCCAATGGATGAAATGGGCAGATTGGGCCATGACCCTCCACGCGGGCCCAGTGCGGATTGGCGGGTGCTAACGACGGCAGATGCAGCCGTTCCTTTTACGCTAATTTATTTCTTCGCGTCACCATTCTCGGTACTAAACTTAAAAACTTTTTGAGAGAGAAGTGAAACCGCCGAAAAGTAAATCTTTTTTTATCTTAAGTCAAATTAATATTTGGAGTCGGTGCCAGTGCCAGGCCACCCAAGTTGTAAATGGGAACACAGATCTATCAGACCTGCCTGGCACCGACACCAAATATTAATTTGACTAAAAATAAAAAAAAGCTTTATTTTTTCTTTTTTTTCGGCGGTTTATTTTTTTTGTTAAATAGTTTTTTAAGCTATTGAAAATATTTTATTGCGGGCTTTGAGTGCGGCGACCGAATTCACAAATTCCGTAACGAAAATAACCTGACAACAGTGCATATGAACACAATTTTCGCCGCGGTCGTCGGTTCAAATTCCGCACTCATATTTTTTATTATATTTTTTCCCTTCTTTTATATATTTATTATAGATCCCAGCACCTGTTCTTATTTTTATTTGTCTCCTCTTTTATTTAGACTTTATAATTATAATTAAAATTTTTGGACTAAAGATGGTAAACTGTGGAGCTTGTGGAAGTTTTTTGGCGCCGGACAATGCTGTTGTTTGCTGTGCTTGCTCAATAAAAAAGGCCTGCCTCGCCATCTATTAATATCAAAGAAAAAAAATACTGCATTAATAAAATAAATAAATAACTATAATTGCATAAGTTGATAAATAATGCTATGCAATAGCTTTACCGCGGCAGTCCCCGGGTGCCACACGTATTTTTTTTTACAATTTTTGTAATATACACTCGGCATCAAAATCTGTGAGATTGCTTTGGATTGGATATTTTTTTTTCAGTTATATGGGACTAATTTCGGGTATACCCTTTTTAATAAAAAAAAAAATTATAAAAATCGGACTACACTGTATAAAGTTATGCGTTGTCATACATAAAAAAAAATACGCGTCTACTTGAGAGTTTTTTCGACAGTTAAAAAATATCTAACTATGTCATATTAAGCTATAATTTTTGATATAATTGAAACAGGTGATAGGTTTTTCACCTCTTATTTGTTCTAGTAAGTACTCAAAATCTGACGCGTTTAGTATCGATACAATTTGAAGTATATGCGGCGTCTAATTTAATCTAATATAGGTCTGTGCTTCAGACTTTGTTCTTAAGAGACTATTAATTTTATTCTTTACCGCTTTCGGAAATGGATGCTTCATGTGAAAAAAGACGTAAAAAGAAGTAGCCGTAAATAAGGCCAAGTAATGGGTGGGTGTTAATGGCTGTAGGTGCAGTGGGCACTAATGACAGGTGCTTGCTAGAAGGTGTAAAAGCTTCGTCTATAGCAGAACAACTTTGCAGTGCAAATATATTAAAGTACTAGAGGTTGCGATTTCAGCCGGGAACAATGGTTATTTCGAGTCAAACTCAAAAGATGGACATATGCTGTTGAGAATTTATTGAACTATTACAGGGAAACAATATCGTTACCCATGATTTTTGTGTAACTTTAACCATTTTTTACCACGCAGCGCACGCAGCAGAAGCTCCCAAATGGAATATTATTTTCTCGATTTTACAATACTTTTCATCAATATTCCGCTCCTATTAGTTGTAGCGTGGTGTTATACAGCCTATAGCCTTCCTCGATAATATTATTTTCCCGTTTTTATAACACGTTTCATCAATATTCCGCTCCTATTAGTCGTAGCGTGATGTTATACAGCCTATAGCCTTCCTCGATAACATTATTATCCCATTTTTATAATACTTTTCATCAATATTCCGCTTTTATTAGTCGTAGCGTGATGTTATACAGCCTATAGCCTTCCTCGATAATATTATTTTCCCATTTTTATAACAATTTTCATCAATATTCCTCTCCTTTTAGTCGTAGCGTGATGTTATACAGCCTATAGCCTTCCTCGATAACATTATTATCCCGTTTTTATAATACTTTTCATCAATATTCCGCTCCTATTAGTCGTAGCGTGGTGTTATACAGCCTATAGCCTTCCTCGATAACATTATTATCCCGTTTTTATAATACTTTTCATCAATATTCCGCTCCTATTAGTCGTAGCGTGATGTTATACAGCCTATAGCCTTCCTCGATAATATTATTTTCCCGTTTTTATAATACTTTAAATCAATATTCCGCTCCTATTAGACGTAGCGTGATGTTATACAGCCTTCCACGATGTATGGACTATCTAAAAAATAGTAATTTATCAAATCGGACGGGTAGTTCCTGAAATAAGCGCGTTCAACAGCTTTACGGGATAGTATTTATTATGCAGAAGTTACAGTAGCTGGCGATGGAGATAGAAAGTTTAGTAATACTCGAAGCTTTGAGTATTTGGTAGAATAGACGTGTCTACGCCGCGCATCAAGTTTTCATCATCGCCAATGTTTAGGTGGCATGTTAGTGGCATGTAGGTGGCATGCTATGTATATACATGCCACCTAAACATTGGCGATGATGAAAACTTTTTCTTCGTTAGGTAACTCCTAAATGCTGTTTAAGTTTATTTTTATGTTCAACGGGTGGCAAACAAGCTTATGGCCCGCCTGATGGCTAGCGGCCACCATACCCCATAGGCCCTTCGATACCAAAAATATCACTCGCACCGTTGCCTACCCTGATCCCTACCCCGCGTAGCCCTGGAACCTTTCTCTCCGACGGAAACAGAACACCACCAAAAGGTCGTGTTATTTTACTGTGATTTTCTGTAAGGTAGTGGATACTGCCCCCGATGGGCGCACCCATTTGTAAAAGCAAAGTTTCTTCGGTATTTTTAAATAGTTTATTTTATTTAAATCTCAAAGCAAAGCTTCAACAGAAAGAATTACATACCTACATACATTATTTTTTTTATTTTATTAATTCATTGACATAAATCAAAATGCCAAAAAACATTCACAAGCTTTAGTCTTAATAGAAGGTTTTATACCTACCTATCCGTAACACATTCGAACCTCTCTTACAGGGGTCTCGTTTAAGGGGTTGATAGTGAAACCGGGAAAAAGTGTGGTTTAGTGTTATGGCGGGGCTAGCAGCTCAACTACGCGCGTCAAATCCGCTGATTGATATTCCATTCAATGAGGGCTATCGCGTAAGAATCCGCCGCTGATGCGCTAGTGTAGCGTGAGGTCTCCGAAATGTCAAATGTTATCGCTTGTGGGTTGTCTACGCTAGTTTATTTCTAATTAAAATAATATTGTGAATATTTGGTAATAACTCGGCTTAATTATGGCAAATATGAGTTACGTGGCAATGAATGACAGTTATTTAAAAGTGGAGCTAAGAAAAAATATTATGTCCTCCCTTTTTTCCGAATTGCGCATCACTGTGGCATGGCCGATTATGTTTAGGAAACAGTTATTTTGTATTAAAATATGATTTAAATGTAAACGTTATAAATATTTCCAACACACCCACCAATTAGCCTAGCCCCAAAGTAAGCACTATAAGGCTGGTGTTATGGGATACTAGGGTAACGGATAGAATACATATACTGTACATATATCAGTATATTTATATAGAAATACATATTAAACATCCATGACTGGAGTACAAATGCACGTATTCATCACACAAACATCTGCCCCCACCGGGATTCGAACCCGGGACCTCTCGAGTCGGCGACACCATTAAACCCGGACCGAATTGCAATTCGGGACCTCACTCAACAGTGGCGCTATCTGGTGTGACAGAAAACGGTAGCTCTCATTCTTTTCCAAAGATCTTGTCAAAAAACCTGTATTCGATACAATCAGCGAAGCCCAATTACACTTCAAGGGCATAGAGCTGGGAACGTACAGAGCTGTCGCAGTGTGCCACTCGTCTCCTTTTGAATTGCAAATGGCTCGTCGTATCTGCATCGACCTCTGACCTTCGCGCACGCGACCGACGATATCGCGATTCTTGCTACAGTTTTCAACTCATGTATAGGCACTTAGTACACGTGCCAGAATAAGGGTGCTTTAGAAGATAGCTTTGTTGAATGTTACTGCTGAAAATATAGTTGTGAATTGCGTGCGATGGGAAAAGTTAAATAATGTTGCGGTTAAGTGTTATTGCTAATGTTAGTCTAATAGAAACGAAGAGAGGTAGGGCGGAACGGATTTCCCGCTCGAATTGAAGCGCCCGTTTTGGGGAAGTAACCTCCACCTTAGAGAAAGTCACAGTAAAATAACACTACCTTTTGGTGGTACACGGTATTTGCCGGGAGAGGACCCTGACGGGGGAGTCTCGCATATCCTCGTCGGTCATCAGCTGGTGGGTTGAACTCGTAAATGCATTTCCACTGCGACAAAAAATAAGGTTAGGCTCCTAACCTAACTTTACTCACAAAAGTGAGGAGCTCGATGGCGCAGGTGGTTAGCGCGTTCGGCTGCAATCGTTGAAGTTAAGGAACTTTCGCAGTGGTCGGTCATTGGATGGGTGACCAAAAATCTTCTATCTCGAGTTCCTCCGTGCTTCGGAAGGCACGTTAAGCCGTTGGTCCCGGCTGCATCTGTAGTCGTTAGCACCCGCCAATCCGCGCTGGGCCCGCGTGGTGGGTCATGGCCCAATCTCCCTATTCATCCATAGGGAAGGCCCGTGCCCCAGCAATGGGGACATGAATAGGCTGATGATGATGATGATGAGGTTAGGCTCCACGGGGTAGAGGATTGGGTCAGGGTAGGCAATAGTGCGAGTGATATTATTGGTATCGTAAGCGTCTATAGATTATGATGGTCGAGTTGGGCCATAAGCTTGTTTACCACTCTTTTAACATAGCAAAATAGGGAATCGAATGCATGAATTTCCAAAAAGTAACTCGGGTTTGAATTCATTTTATGTTTCATTTTTAGGGTTCTGACCCAAAGGCTAAAAATGGAACTCTATTTCTGTCACTCTGTCTGCCGTCCGTCTGTCTGTATGTCACGGGTGTCTAGATCTTAAAAATGATAAGTTACAGAACTTTAATTTTGGTATTTTATGTTCTTTAATGCTTTTACCCAAAGCTGAATATTTATGTTTTATTTATATTTTTTATGCATTTAACTGCTAGATGTTTATATCTAAAGAAAAGTTTACTAGAAACAATAAATCCACGCGGACCAGGCAGCAGACGGGACTCGAACCCGCACCCTTCGCTATCCGGGCAAATGCACTGACCATTATGCTACCGCGGCCCTGATGGCCGTGTCGAATTTTCCTCTAGCCTTAGGCTGCAAGGAAGCGCCATCTCTTCGTAGTTAACCCATAATGTCAAATGAATACTTTTACAAGTATTAAACATTTGAAAGAAGAAATAGCAATTATAATTATGTTTTACTAGAGGTCGCCCGCGACTTCGTCTGCGTTAACTTAGTTTCTTGTAATTCCCTTTGGAACCTAACATTTTTTCGGGATAAAAGTAGCCTATGTGTTAATCTAGGGTGTTAGCTAACTCCATACCAAATTTTATTAAAATCGCTCCAGCCATTTAGACGTGAAGAAGTAACAAACATACACACTCACATACTCACAAACTTTCGCCTTTATATTATTAGTGTGATTTATAATTTTAAGCATTTAACTGTTAGATGTTTAAATCTAAAGTATATTTAGTTAAAAATTCACATTTTTTTTTCATGGCATTGACAAAGAGACGAAAATATATTTTCTCTTTACCCCAATATGTATGCGTATATGTATCCATGGTATAGAGCTCGTTGATTAGGATATAAATATAATTTTTATATTTAAAAAAAATAATTTTCAGTAACAAAAAAATGGTAAGTCGTCAAAGTTGTTATTTTTCGATCATTTTGTTTGGGGTCTATCTCAAAATCGAAACTACTTAGAAATATGAAAATTTGCAATATGATGTCCCATATTATGTTGTATTTAAACAGCAAATGCCGAAAATGCCGATTTGTAATGTACTTTGTAAGTTGTGACGAAAACAAATAAATTATTTTTCCTTTCACGGTTTATTGTACGGAGTGCGTGTGCCCTTCGCGCGCGAATCTATCTCGCACTTGGCTGGATTTTGAAGTGAAACTTCTTAAAGCACGCTTGACTTGGGGGGGGGGGGGGGGGTAATCTGGCGAATGCGTTACGCGTTACGAAAAGTGTGTTCGGGCGAGACAAACGGGAGTTGAGTGGGGGATATAAGCAAGAGAATGCAGTGCGCGCGCCCATTTTCTTTCTCTCTTTCTGTTATAGCTAGTAAATGAAAATATTCATACTGTACACGCATATATATATACTAGCGGACCCGACAGACTTTGTCCTGTCTACACGTCTTTGTGAATCTAAACCATTCTCAGATCCCCTTGAACACACACAAAAAATTTCATCAAAATCGGTCCAGTCGTTTAAGAGAAGTTCAGTGACATACACACTCACAGAAGAATTATATATATAAAGATACATACAGATGGAGCTAAAGAAGTTTAACTTCAGTCGTGTGGTCATAAGCACAGTCGTTTTTTATTTTTAACTGAAAGTATTCAAGTTTTGATTGATTGTTATTACAATTTTTCTATTGAAAACGATTTTATTCATTACTTATTTTGTATTCTCTAAATTCAATGTGCTAAACATTTGAATATGGCTGGTAACATAGGCGCATAAAAACGTAAAATATTAAAGAGGTATTTTCATTGAAATATATTATGACTTGAAACCTTATTATTTTCTAGTAAACTTTTGTTTAGATTGAAACCTTATGTTTTATTCCAAGTTACGAATGCTAAGTTAAATATTTATTTTAATGAGGTGTGGTGTCATGAATGCGTTATTGTTTAGGTATGCTGACGTGAGGATAGCGAGTAAAAATGTTTGTAATGTATGGCTGAACGGTCATTTAACTGAGCCCAGGTCAATGCAACCTCAACCTTGGCAGTCCAGAGGACGGATGTCACCGTCTCTTTGCTCGAGTCGTGCACTCTATCGCACTCTATGGGGCGCCCATATGGATCGATTCCCTTCACTCCTTCGATCGGGTCGGCGCATCTCCTCTGCAGGCAGTCAATCGGGAAAACAAAGCTCTCTTATTTGCCCGGATTCTCGGCGACAACGTCCGCTCGTTTTTGCGTCTCTTTTTTCACTTCCAATATGGCAGCCTTAAAAACAAAGTTTGGACTTACAGCGGTGCAGACATCCACGCCTTCAACGCTGTTTGAGGTCGAGTTCTGCAACATACGCGAACTCCACTCTAATCTATGGATGGAACCTAACGCCCGATGGAGTAGAGCGGAAATCATGCTTCCGGATTCGGATAGAGTGATGGCTTGTGGAAATGTTGTTCGATGACATGGTCTGGCTGTTACTTCGATTCCACGACCCATCGCTGAGGATGAAAACCATGAGGTTTTAGTTGGTAGACCCGTGCGTGCCGACTAGGGGAAATTTTTGTTTTCGTCTGGTGGGTAGGCAGGCGAGAGTCCGACTAAATCCGCTTCCTGAGCGGGTGGGTAAGCATCATGCATTACCTACGCAAACTATACCCTGTCTGCGCGTCGCGCTTCGCGCTCTTGCATTATGCGGTCGGGTAAAAAGTCAATGCAACCTGAAACAATGTTGGACGTACATGCGACACACTTGCGCAATTTAAGCTTATGCAAGATAAGTTGTGCACGTATATAGCTACCATAAAAAAGGCTCTGCTCTAAACGATATATTGTTGTAATAGTGTAAGCTCTACGACCCAAAGCATTTTTGTTTTGCGATTACTTTGGTGGCGAAGCTTCATTTGTGTTCCATCCGTTACAATGGCGGTTTGAGCAACATTAACATTTTTTTTATTGATTCAGCAGAAATTTACATTAAACAAATATACATAATAACTACCAAACTGCAACACAGTTTGTCGGCAGCGAGATGATTAGACTTGGCGCAGGTTTAATAAAACAGAGGTTGGCTATCTATGCGGAATACACTCATTAATTTTATTTTATGTCACAAGGATACACTTTCTGTCGGTTTACGGCGAATTTGTTCGCCGCGCCTTATAGGCACCGGTAAAATTAATAGAAATGAAATTTTATTAAATTTGACTTATTGAAAGACTTATTAATTTATTAAAGATCCTACTTAGGTCATCTTATAGCTGATAATAAGAATGAATAGTATAACGAAGAAGGCGCAAAAAACTTAGCAGCATTAACAGAAGTAGCAACATTGACATAAAATCATGTCGCTACCAATACAATTAATTTTATTCGTTAATTATGTGTTACATACATACATGTAGTTCCTTGGGAATATAATAACAGTACCCTTGAGTTTGAGCTCAGGAAAACTCGTATACACCATAGTTTTCGTAATTGTAAATTATGTTTCTATTTCCATTTTGGTGAAAATTAACCAAATATACTTAAAATTTAAGAGTACGCAAATGATTTAATGATAGAATTTAAAAACTGTTTATTTCAATAAAAATAAACTGTTTTTAAATTCTATCATTAAATTGTAAAACTCGTACTAAGGGTACAGGACTTTGCTTTCTTCGATGAAGTTGATCGGTAGTTATTAGGCGCCTAAATCTTTAACCAGCTAAATGTAAAATCTATCTTATCAATATAAATTTATCGTTAAAAACAGTAATCAAGAGTGTCCATAACAATATTTCAAAGTGCGCTGTAACCTAATTCTAGCAGTGTTGTTTTCGCTAAGCTCCCAATCCGAATGTAAACAAACTTCACCCGAAAACCGTCTACGCGAATGCGAAACTCATAACGGGCGAAACTTTTTTTCCTGCGGTACCGCCAAATATTTGTGTTGGTCCTACTGCCCTGTTTGATTGTTTGTATTGACAGACGGATATCAAACAGCCACAGTGCGGATATTTGATATTACGAGTGCTGAACCGCTGAATTAAGTTTGTTTGTGTTGACAAATTTGTTTTATACAAAGAGAAATCTCTCTGTCTAGTCCTTCAGATTGTACAATATGGTGGATAGATGAAATACGTATAATAATAATCACACCAAAAAAAAAAGCATGTAAAATGTTGTGAAGTCTAGACCATATAACTCGCACTGTCAAAAATAAAACTAAATTCTTATATAAAAAAAAAACAACTTTATTGTATTTATTTCTTACAAGTGTTAGCACACGCCGGGCTTCCTCTAGTATTTACTTCAAGTAGACTAGGTAGACTTTGCTATAAACATAATATCTATATAAGAACTTCAGTTTTTGTAAACGTGTTGGCAAAGGATTTTACCAAGCAAAACCTTCATCCAAATCGACCCACCAGCTTATCGGAACTGGCTCGATCCCAGCTAATGAAAATATACAGCGTCGATAAGCCATGCATATAAAGATATTCTCATATATTGTACGTTTCTGTATGCTGTATTTTTTTACGTGATATTATGGAGATTAATGGAGGCAGCTTGGGAATCGCGTCAGTATCAGGATGTTAGACGAGGAAGAAATATTTTTACTGATTTATGGAATATCTTTAATAAACACAGCGTAAATACGCCATATATCCTTTGACGGATTGGCAAAGTGTCAAATGTGCAATTCGAGAAAAAAATCATTCACATTAGACTGCTTGGAATTGATTGAATCTAAAGCCTCCAACCCATGGGTGCGTTATTATTGGGAGATAAGATTGGATGCGTTACTGCGATGTTTTGTCATACTTCTATTGCGTCGTTATTACCGCAGCAGTGTGTAATTTCATAGCTGTTTTCATACATAATGCCTTCTTCTCCTTTGTCGTTACACTCTTGGCAGAGTGATCGTGGCCGTTACTTCAGAGTCATCGGCGGATTTAGTGGCGGCGACCCGCTGCACAAAGCGACGCCATACCTCCCTCACGGCTACTTTCCTTGTGCACACGTGTAGAGGATCATCAGCCAGTCCATCTTGTTGGCGACCTACCGCGAGCTCGGATGCCTTCAACTCTACCTAGACGCTCGATGGAGGCTTCACCACGGCGAGATACGTGCCCGAAGGAAGTAAGAAAAGGAGTTTGGACAACAGAGGACAACCGCTGCTTGATGAGTTCTTGGAGAATTTAAATGTTGGTTCGAAATTCGCTCCATGACATTCAAAGCATTTTTCTCCAGCACCACATTTTGAGAGCATCTACCCTCCGTCTCTCACTTTCGCGTTATGTCCAGGCATCTGAGGCATACAAAAATATGGGGAACACTAGTGTTCTCACGAGTCTGGTCTTCGTCGCTTTCGTTATGTTATGGTTCTTCCATTTTTTTAGTCTCTCAATGGCAGATCTAGTAATAGCCATACGACGTTTGATCTCATCGATGCATTCGCCATTATTAGTAATTAACGCACACTTCGCGATTTGTGTAACCTCTGGCGAGTTGTTATTGGCGCTATCGATGATCATCATCTTTGTTTTAGTGTGATAAATCTTCAGCCCAAACTCTCTGCTGACGCTTTCCATTCTATCGAGTAGATCTTTCATGTGAGGAATATTGGTTGCAAATAGAGTGGTATCATCCGCATAGCGTAGGTTTGAAATAGTCAAACCTCCAACAACGACACCATATCTTAGGCCACCTGATAGAATCAAATGCCTTGGAGGAATCCACATAGCAAATATAGGCCGTTTGTTTTTATTTGACTCACAAAACTGGTTACAAAGTACATCCATGTAAATATACGCATACAAAGAAAACATCAGCTACTTTGCAATCTACTAGATGCAAGCACAACATGCATTTCTAATACTACCTAATTACCAAGGATTAATATAGTACATATAGGTTAAACTCAATACCTAAAAAAAATAGTAAGATTAAGTTAAAATTAAGACTAAAACCTAATAGAACTTAATCAAACAATATTGATTTTAAGTATTTTCTGGTTGAGGCTTTAGAACCTTTAAATATGTCGAAATCATTTCGAATAGTATTATAGAATGAAAACATTCTATCTTTATAGAATGTTTTCATTCTATAATACTATATTGTCGAGAATATTACATAGGTACTTAACATACGATAAGAGATTAGAAGTAGTTGACTTACGAGGCAAAAATCCATGCTGCTCCGAACTAAGAAGAACTTTAACATGGTTGTAAAGATGTTTCTGAACAAACGATTTAAGAATTCTACCGGGTGTGGACAAAATCGAAACGGCTTGTTGAATTCTCGAGCTTTTTCAATAATTTGGCGCATTATTAGGATTTGCTCTCGAGTATCTTTGCCCTTACGATGATGATGCCCAGCAGGTTCAGGAGCAATCTCTTTGGATAGGAAGGCTTCGAGACGCTTGTTTAACACATGTAAAAGAGCTTTACTTGCATGGGATATTAAAGCAATGAGTCGATAATTGCTGCAAGTTTTCGTACCATGAGCCCACTATTTCGGCCATGTCACTGTCTGCCAGATCTTATTGCATATTCTTTGGAATATCTCGACGCCATATTCTCCATTGCCTCCGAAGCTTTAATAATAAAATAATAATAATAACATTTTTCGCAAGCTCCTAATTTGATATTGCAGCAATTAATGAATAGTAGAAATTGTTCAAAATGATTGTTTTACTTAGTACTTTAATATTATCAACGTTTGTCAGAGGATGCAATCATATAAAAATTAATGCCATCAGCTCACTAGCTTCGTGTTCATCGGCGCCTAACAATTTCAGGTCCGTTAAGCTTAGGGGCTTGACAGACACATGTGTATAAAACTTATTAAACTTGAAATGGTAAGAAAGCAAAGATCAGGATTGCGTAAACGTCAAAATTTTGCGGGTCCGTGGTCAAGCTGTAAAGTCGCATCGTCAAGTTATTCAAGCATATTACGAGCGCTTTAAAACTCGTTCAAGTGTGTGGTTTTATTAAGTTCGCTTAAGATAGTTTTATAGAACTCCGAGCGCCCGTGCAGAAATTTATAAAGCAAATGAAAAAAAAAATCTGGAAATGATAACTAAATATCCTTAGGATTTTTTCCATTTTGGTACTTTTTGAGAGTGGGCCAATTCTTCTTATAAGCTAAAAATGTCCAAAATGGATGATAGGAAAAAAAATGGATGGGAATTAAATGACTGACACGGGCCAAATTTATAACTGTGTAAAAAAAGATGGCGTGGATGCAAACGAAACTTTAAAAATCATTCATAAAAAACCGGCCAAAAGTGCGAGTGGGACTCGCGCACCGAGGATTCCGTACAAACCTGAATTTTCAAAAATATTTTTTATTATATAATGTTACTAGAATTTTTCCTTTATCTGTAATATAAGACGTTACTTCGTACCAAATTTCAAGATTCTAAGTTCACGGGAAGTACCCCGTAGGTTTTGATTCCCGTGCGAGTTTCGAAAATTTGCGGCATAAACGGCTGTATCTTTTGATTGCTTTGGCTTAGAAGTTTGATTTTTTCGCAGCTCCAAGGGACCTGAGTAAGATATCAATTTCAGTTTGATGCCTCCACGCGTTCCTAAGAAAAACGGTCTTGATAGACGGACGGACGAACAGACAACGAAGTGATCCTATAAGGGTTCCGTTTTTTTCATTTTGTATTACGGAACCCTAAAAAGTCCTTCGAAACCGGGGCGCCCGCGTAGCAGGCGAGCTTTCTACTACTGTACCTCTTTACTTCTTGATAAGGTCGGCACTTTTAAAACACGATTAAAAAAATATCTCAATACAAATCCCTACTCAAAAGTCCATAATATTTTTAACACATATATTTTATAAGTATATATGTAATTTTTCTATATATGTATGTTTTGCATATGTACGTATTGTATGTAATGTTATTCAGCCTTATTTATGCTCTTTCCTTTCGCGGGCCTTTTTTTTTAACGCAGGTAAAAAATACTGTTTACAGATGACGGCGCTATACTGCATAATATTCGCAAAAAAGTCCTGCGAATACCTTCTACACTGCTTAATGCGAAGCCGCGGGGTCCCGTTAAGGATTCTTCCGCGACTCTGCACCCAGTAGCTTCCCGGCCTAGCCGGGCTCCACGGCATGGGTCTCCCGAGATATTGCGGGGACCCGGCAGACGTGCGCAGGATGGCCCGCGCGTGGGGGCTGAGTACGCGGCCTAGTGCCTAGCGTACAGCCCCCCGTCCGCTGCGGAGGACCTCTTGGGAATACCCGTCCAAGCAGCCCTCCGCCGCCCCCCTTTGCAGGACAAAACTATAAGAGGGGGTCCCCCGTTCCTGGGAGGGGGAGCGGGAGGGGAAGCGTAGTTTTTCCCGTCCATCTCTCCTCTCCCGGTCGCCGTCGTCGTCACGTCTCCTTGCCCCTTCCTTTCGCAGGCCTGCTGGAAGAAATTTTAATATGAAATAAGCAGTACCCTTGTACAAATTTCTTGTTTCTTTTCTTCTTATCTGCTTTATTATGTGTGTACTAAATGAGTAAATAAATAATAAATAAATGTAATGGGACATGCTATAATTATGAACGAAAAACTGTGTGGTGATATAATAAAAGTTTGATCCACCACGCGGGCCCTTTGCGGATTGGCGGGTGCTAATGACTGCAGATGCAGCCGGGACCAACGGCTTAACGTGCCTTCCGAAGCATGGAGGAACATGAGATGGAAGATCTTTAGCCCCCTATCCAATGACCGACCACTGCGAAAGTTGCTTAACTTCAACGATCGCAGCCGAACGCGCTAACCAACAACGCCATCGAGGTCCTCCGACCTTAATTATCTATATGCAATATGGAGAGTTCGGAATGGATCAATAAATCAGCGATTCTATTAACCAATGTCTTCAGTGGGAGATTCACAATACAAAGGTGCCAGGAATCTATTCATTTGCCGCCAGGACAAAGCAATTTCCCAGTGCGGCGGTTTTGTTTGAGTACAGCGCAGATTTTAATATTGCGCAGACCTTTTGAATAGGCATTTACGTTCGCATTCCTGGTTATCGATAAATAAAAGTTTCATAATCGGAGTTGCCTGCTTGAATTCGAATAAAAACCGATGCATCCTGATTGATATAAATTAAAAAACCGACAAAGTGCGTGTTTTGCCACGCGCAGTGTATAAGGTTGCGTAGTTTCTCGTCGTCACCACAATATAAATATTTTGCAAGGAGTCTATATTTTTAGCAATTACTTCGTCTAAGTCACATTTAATGTTTTCTTCTAAGGACTTTTTATTAGGAAATTTTCTAATACATAAGCTGAACGACTATTATTCTTAAACTACCAAATCTATTTTAATCGTTATAATTTTCCTTAAAAGTTTATGAAATCACTATTATCATGAATTTTTCAAAGATTTTCAAGCCAAGCTTTTAGAGGGAAGGGAATTCGGTCGATTGTTTCACCTTAAATTGATATAGAATGAGACTTAAACATGATTAGATTTTAACTTTGATTTAAAAACTTTGGTGTAAATGGGTATTAATCTTTAACTTACTTTAAAAAGGAGGGATTGCTTTATCCATCTGTATATACATATTTCTTTCTTTCTAATACTATTCGCGCATAATTTAATGCTATGCTGTTAATGCTATAACTAGGCCCTTTTTTAATATCATTTTATTATATAATTTTTATTTAGTATTTTTGGATTATTGTAGCTTTATAGTACATAATATATATCAACCGCAACTACAATACTTTGTAAACGTAACATTAGTGGAGAGAGCACTGTCTTTTGGTCGTCAGGGTAACCTTTTCCAGAGGACAGGGTTCAGATTATCATGTAATCGTAAAGTGGTTCTTATAAATTATTATTATTATTAATTCCGAGATTTAGGAATTGATTTTGATGTTTTTATATATACGTCACTGATGTTGCTCTGGTTTATTAAAATTAATACGTAAAAAGTTGAATATTTTTCTTAAACAAAAAATAAAACCGACTTCCAATCGAAAATGGAACTAAAAAGTAAAAAAATATGTTTGGTTCATGATTTGGAAGTCGAGAGGGTCAAGATTGAAAGACGTATTATTACCGATCAGAAACGAAAATCTTTTTAATGTTTCAATCTTGACTTCGCCCGACTTCTAAATTATGAACCAGATATTATTTTATACTTTTCAGTTCGATTTTCGATTTTGAAGTCGGTTTTAATTTTTGTTTAAAGAAACATATTTCATCCATTTTAGTGAAAATAACATCTTCCAAGTAAACAATAACTTGACATAGAAATCGGTGATAATTCATTAAAAAAACATCGTGCGTGCCTTTGAAATTTGAAGGTTTCCCTCGATTTCCCCGGATTCCACCATTACATCCTGATTTGGTTCCAATGGGACTACCTCAAAAGTGCACTCTTTCGAATATAAAAGAATTTTGGAAATCGGTCCACAATTGAGGGAGAAATCGGTGAACATACATAAAAAAAAAAATATACAGTCGAACACAGAACCTCCTCCTTTTTTGAAGTCGGTTAAAAGTAAAAACTAACTTGAGTGTAGCAAAACACTTCGTTGAAACGGAGTTAAAAATAAACAAAAGTGTAAGTGCACAACACAACACAATACACTACGAAACGGAAAAATGTTACACTATATTTCGATTATCCTCCATCCGCCAAATCAATACCGTCCGAAAAAAAAGAACATTGTTCTAATAACAAATGACTTCATACAAACAAAACCAATAAATATTAAGACCTTATCTTTAATTTTCTAAAGAGAGATTTTCGGCTCGAATTGGAGCGCCCGTCTAGGCACGGTCAAGGAAAGTAATCTCCACCTTACAGAAAACTACAGTAAAATAACATTATCTTCTGGTGTGTTGTGCTTCTGTCGGTGAGTAAGGTTCCAGGGCTCCACGGGGTAGGGATTGGGTAAAAAAAAACACATACACACACACACACACATATAAATGTATATATCGCACGCTTCTAAAGGCTTTAGCCGGGCCATATGTTTTTATTGTTTTGTTATAATTGTTTTTATGGATACATCGGTTTTAAAGATGTCGCCTTCTCAGAGGTCCTTTGTTCAAATCCTGGTAGGGCAAATATTTGCATGATGAAAATTCGTACAGAAACAGCTAAGTCATTGTTGTTTTTATATTACAAAAATATACTTACTCGTATCTGAGTATATTATTTCTATCCGTTACCCTTGTATCCCATAGCGTAATCCATTCAGATATACTGCTTACTTTGGGACTAGGGCCTAGAAAATTTAATCTCCTGCCATAACATCTACTGTGCCATATCTTAAGCTCAAAGTTGAATATGTGTTTGTGGGGAAACAAAGTTTAAGTTAATTTCGGTTTCCTATTTCCGATTCAGACCAAGTATTTGTGAATGGATTTTAATCGATGTCTCTATTTTAGTCACTGCTTTAGACGAAAGTAAAGTTTATTTCGTTTTATAATTGACTTTAATGCGAAACGTATAAGGTTCAGGTTGGAATAATTTTAGCCACAGCACGTGTAAGCAAAACAGGTAATTATGGGCTTCCGAAACTTGTAATGATCAAAAAAGTTTAAGGGGAAAAATGGGGCGTTGGGATTTTGTTGATTTACTTTCAAGGGCAAGACAGCTAAAAAATTGTCCTCAGATACTGACATAAAATATTTTTGAAGTTATATTTATTTTGGCGCATTAGGGATTATGAGAGTGAAATTGGAAATTATGAGATTGAATTTTTAGAATTCTCTACACGTAAAACAGAGTTTATCCAGATGGAACTTTATTTTTTACCCGACACTGCGGAGGGTTCTTTAATTGATGATTATGAAATGAATTGACAACAGTCAACCTCCAAGGCAGGTGGATGTTAACAAAATAATTTATTTGTATTAATCGCAAGATGAGATAATATTGTAAGGATGTATTACGTAGCATTGCCGAAAAATACTTTGCCACATTTTAAGAACATATTGAATCTAAGACGTAATAAAAATGGTGGACAAAAATAGAACATGTTTATTGGGAATTCTTACAATATTGTCACGGTTCACGCTTGGCCAGCTATTTTTTACATTAAGGTTTTCCAAAGAGGTGTCCGCAGGTTTCTTTGTGGTTTTGATGAATTGCCATTTGTTGAGGACTGAAATATATTGAGTTGCGTAAGAGACTAATTTGTCATCGGCCTTGGGCGTCCCTTGTTTGAAAAGATTATTTGATGTTCACGACTCTTCTATAGGTATAGGCAAAGTTATTTAACTATTGCTTTGTGAGATATTTACTTGATGTATCATTATTTTTCGAACAGTTTGGACGTGAAGATGTGATTGATAGAATGTATTTTTGCTTAAAATGCAACATATTTTTCATGAATATAATCACTGGACCAGATATTAATATTAACTTCTTTATTTCTGACATATTGACTAAGCTTGGTCTTTTCATCAAGATATTTCAATATCTTCCTTTTTTAATTTTTTATGCTTTTGTTTTGCTTTTGATTAATACCCAAACCAATAACAATGATTGGTCAATGACAGTATCAAAAAATGTAGAAAATTTAATAATGTTTACATATTAATATAGTATTATCAATAAAAAATCGGCTATACTAGTTAGTGAGATGACCATATTACAAATGCGGAGTTCTGAATGTTCGCTTGTTAACATTCCAGGTGGTGATTGTGGGAGTGGGCGTAGCGGCGGTATGCGCGTGGTGTTGGCGGCGCTCACGGCGCTAGCGGCGCGCGCGCTGGCCGGGCCGCACGAGCACCGAGCGCGCCACCACGCGCCCGACCACCCCCTCCACTTCCCCGCGCCCGCGAACCCCGCGCAGCCTTATCGAGGCCATGGCGAGGCCGTCCGCTACAACCCCGAGCTCGACACCATCCTGCCCCGCGTCGAGGACCACGAGACCTCCTCCAAGCGAGCCAAGCTAGACGACGCAGAGACCTCGTCCAAACGAGATGATGACCGCTTCTATTCCAATCATGAACGAATCGACGACGAAGGCTTCCTCGCCGACGAGCCCCAGCTAGGACCGGAGGACGATGACCCACTAATCGTACGCACTAGAAAGGGAAGGGTCAGAGGTATCACGCTCACCGCCGCCACGGGCAAGAAAGTAGACGCCTGGTTCGGCATACCATATGCGCAGAAACCGATCGGGGATCTGCGATTTAGACACCCGAGACCAGCCGAAAGCTGGGGTGAAGAAATACTCAATACGACGACACTGCCTCACTCATGCGTCCAAATTATAGATACGGTGTTCGGGGATTTTCCTGGTGCGATGATGTGGAATCCCAATACAGACATGCAGGAAGACTGTTTGTATATAAACATTGTGTCACCTAGACCGAGGCCTAAAAATGCGGCCGTCATGTTGTGGGTGTTCGGAGGAGGTTTTTACTCTGGTACTGCCACGTTGGATGTATATGATCCGAAAATAATGGTTTCCGAGGAGAAAATTGTGTACGTGTCCATGCAGTACCGTGTCGCCTCTTTGGGTTTTCTTTTCTTTGACACCCCTGATGTACCTGGGAATGCCGGTATGTTTGATCAGCTTATGGCATTACAGTGGGTCAAAGATAACATAGCATATTTTGGTGGTAATCCACATAATGTAACCTTGTTTGGTGAGTCAGCGGGAGCGGTTTCAGTTTCATTACATTTACTTTCACCTCTTTCAAGAAACTTGTTTTCTCAAGCGATTATGCAATCAGGGGCTGCCACAGCACCTTGGGCGATAATATCCAGGGAGGAAAGCATTTTACGAGGCACACGTCTAGCAGAAGCTGTTCACTGTCCTCATTCATTAAAAGATATGGGCCCAATGATTGAATGTTTAAGGAAGAAGAGTGCTGACGAACTAGTCAATAATGAGTGGGGTACATTAGGAATTTGTGAGTTCCCATTTGTTCCAATAATCGATGGATCGTTTTTAGACGAAATGCCTATACGATCTTTAGCTCATCAGAACTTTAAGAAAACGAATATTTTGATGGGCTCAAATACAGAAGAAGGATATTACTTCATTCTATACTATCTCACAGAACTATTCCCCAAAGAGGAAAATGTTGGTATTACAAGAGAACAGTACCTGCAAGCAGTGAGGGAATTAAATCCATATGTAAGCGATGTCGGCAGACAAGCAATTGTGTTTGAGTATACTGACTGGCTGAATCCAGAAGATCCCGTGAGAAACCGTAACGCTTTGGACAAAATGGTTGGGGACTATCACTTTACGTGTGGAGTAAACGAGTTCGCTCATCGGTATGCTGAGACTGGAAATAACGTTTACACATATTATTATAAGCATCGGAGTAAGAATAATCCCTGGCCATCCTGGACAGGTGTGATGCATGCGGATGAGATCAACTACGTGTTTGGGGAGCCGCTAAATCCCGGAAAGAATTATTCACCAGAGGAAGTAGAATTCAGCAAGCGTATAATGAGATACTGGGCCAACTTTGCAAGATCAGGGTATGTATATATATTTTTCATAAATTATTTGTTAATACGTACTTGAAGAAAACAGTGATTTAATGATGTATACTTTCAGAAGATACTTAATGCTGTTGGTTCTGGCTGCATCTTAAATGGGCGCTGAACCACCCATGAACATAGATCTGGCATAAGGCCTGCGTGTTGGGTATCCTTATATTATCCATATAGGAGGCATGTGGATAATAATAGGCTGATGATGTTGTTGATTTGAAGAGAATTCTGAATCAATAGACATTTTTATATAATGACGATGACAAAAGTGACAGCTGTTCAGATCCAGGTCCAAGTCAGAATAATAAATTCAAGCCTCTCGAAACTATTGACTTCGAGTAATGTTTCTGTATTTATTCATTAAGTTTACCAATACTTGTTAATTTTGGTGATTCCAGCAACCCGTCCCTAAACCCCAATGGTGATATGACGAAAGTGCACTGGCCGGTCCACACTGCCTTCGGCAGAGAGTACTTGTCGTTGGCAGTCAACTCGAGCGCAGTGGGCCACGGCTTGAAAGTGAAGCAGTGCGCCTTCTGGCAGAAGTATCTGCCACAACTTATGGCAGCAACGAGTAAGTAAATTCTTGTAATGTTACATCTATACTTATAATAAATCTGTAGAGATGTCAATTCTGTACATGAAATATATTTTTAAAATAACTATCAGGGGGTGATTAGTGATCGATACTGATGCCAAAAATGCAATCAGTAAAATTTTTGTCTGTCTGTCTGTCTGTCTGTGTGTATGTTCCTTATAGAAACACAAACTACTCAACGGATTTTAACGAAACTTGGTACAATTATTCTTCATACTCCTGGGCAGGTTATAGTATACTTTTCATCACGCTACAATCAATAGCAGCAGAGTAGTGAAGGAAAATGTTGGGAAAACGGGAGAAGTTACTCCATTTTTTAAGCTTCCGTCGCGGGTGCAGCCTTAATGGTTAAAGTTACATAGAAATCATGTATGACGGAAATATTCTACATAAAATTGTTTAAAAAATATCCCGCAACAGCATATGTCTATCTTTTATGGTTGACTCACAATAACACGTGTAATTATATAAATAAAGTCATTGTTTATAGCACAAGCCTGAGAACAAAAACTATAGTTTACACTACAGCTCTACACCGAAGCGAAGCGAGGGCGGGCCACTAGTTTACTAATAACGAGCAAGTATCTTGTCTTAATGTAAATTCGCGGAATGAAAAGGTCAGTTTTCTCTTGCAAGGTAAGTACAGAAAATAGTACTGCTAAACATTCAGATAAATTTGAGATGGACCATGGAGCGTAGAGAAATGCGAATGATAAACCTTGTCGATGCAAAATTCTGGCAAGGTTAGTAAAAATAAAAAATAAACGCGAGTCTGACACAAACGAAGGTTTTCGTACCATGCAAGGTTAATCATGTGATATATAATTTCCTTAATTTTTAACACATTTTTTTATTTCGTCATTGGCTGCTACGAAAATGTCAAGTACCTACCTGGTTCAATTCAAAAGACATTAAAAGTTTATAATGAGGAAATTTAAAGTAGATACCAAATACCATAAAAAGTATTGATACCTATATTTTTTTGTTATATTTATAAACAACGTAGCGGCATACATGTTTCTTTTTAAAGAAAACTTTACTAGGAAGAAATTCCATGCTGACCAGGCAGCGGATAGAACTCGAACCCGCACCCTTCGCTATCCGGGCGAATGCACCGACCATTATGCTTTGATGGCCATATCGGTTTTTCTCTAGCCCTTCTTAGGCTGCAAGACAGCGTTATCTTTCGCATTGTAGGTAACCCACAATATCAAATGAATACAAGTATTAAACATTTGAAAGAAGAAAAAGCAATTAAAGTACTTTTTTTTAATTTAAAGAAAATTTTACTAGAAGAAATACATGAGGATCAGGCAGCAGACAGAACTCGAGCCATTATGCTACCGCGGCGCTGATGCCTGTGTCGAATTTTCTCTAGTCCTTTTTAGGCTCCTCACGTAGGTTCCTTATGAGGTCTAGGGGCACACTAAGAAAGGATTTCACAAAATTCGCCCCCGGAGGGTTTAAAATAGGGGATGAAAACTTGTGTGAAAAATCATATAACTTGAGTTAATATACTTGAAACTGGGCACAAATACTTATCTAAATTCTAAGTCATTTTTAGATTTCCTAAACTACCGCCTAAATGGGGTTTGGGAGGGTGTCGAAGTATATATAGATTTATTTTAACGAAAACTTTCGATTAAAACACGAAACTTATTTTTTTTACTATAAAACAGAAATAAAGAATACCGTAAAACCCTTATACAGATCAGGGTTTTTCGAAAATGTACCCCTTAGAGGGTAGAAAAGGGATTAAAAGTTTTTATGAAAAATCTTATTTTTTCAGTTAATAGACTTAAAAGTTGGTACGAATACTTATCTAAATTAATTATAAAGTTCGCCATTTTTGGTTTTCTTAGACTACCCCTAAAGGAAAGATTGCAGGGGCCGAATTTTTATATGGTTAAATTTTAAGGCATATTTTGAATAAGTATACTTAATATTGAGACCTGAAATAAAGAATAACATGTATCAGGGTTCTTTGCAACTCGGGTAGAGTTGCAAAGCACCCTAACGGGGTGAAAAGTGGTAGTAAATTTTACTGGAGAGTATTTTACTGTAGGGCTTCATTAAATCGGAAAACGGCTGGACGAATTTGGATAAAGAATTGCTCAAATTGGCCCAAATGCACAAAAAATAATGACATATACGGTAATTCTTAGCATAATTTATACTTTATTTTACAGTCATTAGATTTTAACGGACACCTTTGTATAATATATTCATTTTAAAAAGGACTTTTAATTTTACCGGTTTGAAAAACATACGTATCATTTTATTGGCTATGGATGTAGTAACTCAGCGTAGCAGTAAGTAATTCAGCGAAATACTGATCGAAGTTATTTATTTATCATAAAATCAAATCTATTTTGTAAAGATCGATAAAATAAATATTTTTTTTATTACACTGCACTGTGGTATTAATGTCCACAACTATATTATAATTTTCACTACATGCAAATGTGCTAAGACAATTGCTCTATATACCTGAATCTAATACATAATTTCGGTACTTGGCTTGATTTCCCAAGTTTACTATATAACTTATTTGTTTTTTATTACTTTAATACCTTTGTACCTATTTGCAAACATAACCTCAAAATCGTTCAGTGTATATGGTTTATAGAAGTTCTCAGGGATGTCCGTCAATAATGTTCGTTTGTACAGTAATTTGTATATAATTTCGAATCTAGGAAACAATTTTTCATGATTATTGGTCTTTAGGCCAAACATGTATGGAAGCTGAGCAATCTCCTTTGGCACACATAATAGTTCATTACCTGGATTGAAATAAAGGATCATTTTTATCCCGGGTTCCTGAGGTATTCTCAAAAAACGTGGACGAAGTCTCAGGCAGCCGCTAGTATATGTATATATACACAGGGTGTTTCTTTTAGGGGGTCAAGCCAGTCCAAGCTGATAGCGGAGTACCATACCTATCAATTTAACACCCATGTGTGTTCTCTACGATTTTTCGTTGTTTTCGAGTTAGAATTATTTTCGTTACTTTTATGATTCAACGATGAGACAACTTAGAAAAATATAACTTTTTTTGGGTCGTCTTTTCCTCGTTTTTTTTAACAGAAGCCTATTGTTTGCTGTTTTATTAGTAAAATAATCTCCTTCATAACTTTAACCAAATATATAAAATTATTGATCCATAAAAATCGGACGGATAAAAACGGATTCAACAAAATAAAAACAGGTGTTCCATAACTTCTGACTACTTTTAAAAACTGCCCGACTACATATGCTTTTATAAAAATACAAAAAAGCAAGTTCTAAATGGGGCATAATTTTGAATGTGTTATATCAGAAATCGTAAAATTTTTATATTTTATATTATTTTTTTTATAATTACTGTATATATCGTTTAGTATACTGCTACATAAGATTTGTAATTTTATAATAAAAAATACTTTAAATATGTAGATTTTTACACAAATAACAAAAACTTAAAAACTCCAAATTACCATAACCTACTAAAATAAATAATTTTCAAATTAAAATGATATTAGGTAAAAATCTAAGGTTTTCTTAATGTGGATGACATTATCATCATAATAAAAAAAAAAACAACCGGTTGTACTCCGGGAGTGCCGGCAGAAGTGAAAAATTTAATATTAACGTTGAGCATTTTTGATATTTTGGAATGGTTAAGGAATAATTTTGAACGAATTGCTTTACGTTTCCTGAAGCGATCAGGCCACGTGTCCTGACGCGAGTTTAACAGTTTCTACCCATTACAAAAAAAGTGTACAACGCGCTAAAAAAGTTTTCACTTCAAAGTAAACTTAATTGCGTTATATTGGAAAAATAATATATCATACGAGTCAAATCAAATCTGTTATCACCATCTATCTAATATTTCGTTTCATTATAATCTTATTGATAAATGTCATCGATATTAAATTTTAATATTTAGATTAAAACCTTATCAATATTGTTTTTGTGGTAAGTTATTATTGTACCGTGATAGATAAGTAAATGTTTAACGACCACTTCCAGATAATAAAAAAATGATATTATGAATAGGCTGTTATGATAATCAGAAAAACGTTTGTAAAGTATTTGTTTTAGAAACTTTGTATTAACTGTAAAATGTTGTGGAGCATAATTCCGACGGGAAATTAACTAGAATCGTAACACGACGAGCCGTTCGGAATTCTGCGAACATAAGACGAAGGCCCGCTGTACCGAATGCACCATTGACTTGCACCATTAATGGTGCAGATGAAACTGATTAGTTTCGTTTGCACCATTAATGATCATCATCATCACCAGCCTATTAATGTCCCCACTGTTGGGGCATAGACCTTCCCTGTAGATGGAATAGGGAGATTGGGCCATGACCCACCACGCCGGCCCAGTGCGGATTGGCGGGTGCTAACGACTGAGGATGCAGCTGGGACCAACGGCTTAACGTGTCTTCCGAAGCACCCATCTAATGACCGACCACTGTGAAAGTTGCTTAACTTCATCGATCGCAGCCGAACACGCTAACCACTTGCGCCATCGAGCTTGTCAACGAATATGCTGATAAGAGCCGCCAAGCTTGAGCATAAATCTGATAGAAAATGAACTAGCATCATAACAAGACCAGCTGTTCGGAATTCTGCGAACGGAAGACGAAGACCCGCTATACCGAATGCACCAGTGACTTGCACTATTAATGGTGCAGATGAAACTGATAAGTTTCGTTTGCACAATTAAAGACACTTATACAATAAATGCAGTTTCATAACTAAGTATTGCTATTTGCATGTTATATATTTTTTTTTATTTTATCTCAATAATTGTAAAACTGTAAATGAGACGAGACGAGGAACATGTGGTCAGTAAGGCTTTATTGCTTCCTGAACATAGAAGAGGCAGAGGGCGCCCTCCCGCCACCGGGTGGACTAGCATGACGAAGCTAGACAAAGAGTCTTGGCGCCTTAGAATTAGATGAACCGACCCCTTATATAAAGTGGGAAGGAGCAAGGACGAGGAAAAAGATTTGAAAAACTGTAAAACCGTACGATTTGTGAAGATGAAAAATAACGGAACTAGCGGATCGCATAACTGGCAATTATACGAAATTGATATCCTAGCAAAACTAGCGAAGAATAAATCTGCAGAGTCAGTTAAATGCCTAATTAGCGAAATCTTCAACCTACCAAAACTGTATAATGACTAACTGTACGATTGTGTATAATGACAAGACTGTACCGTATGATTATGAAGTGAAGCAACAGTCAAAATCCCGATTTCTTTAAATTTTTACAAAGAGTCTTGGCGCCTTAGAATTAGGAGAACCAATCCCATATAAAGTGGGAAGGAGCAAGGACGAAGAAGAAGATTTGTAAAACTGTAAAACAGTACGATTTGTGAAGATGTCAAATAACGGAACTAGCAGATCGCATAAATGGCAATTTTACGAAATTGACATTCTAGCAAAACTAGATTACTTTAAAAATTTCTCTAAGAGATGTTCTAGAACTAAGTTGCTATTTATCAACTTTGTTCTAGAACATGAATCGGACTTATGTCTCAAGAATAAAAGAAGTAAGATCTCGCCACCACTGTCCCATACCCCTTTTTTAATTAAATTTTGCGTTTAAGCTTAAGTAAGTAATTAGGAACTTGCCAGGTCCGATTTAAAAAAATCACGAGGCGTTGCAGAAGAAAGCAGTAGATGCATGGCCATAATTTGCCCCCCCCCCCTCTAAAATTGGTAAATCAATCAAATTAAAATTTTGCCCAGTAACGAATGCCTATGGCTTCTGTCGCGCCCTCCAAAGCTTTTTTTTATTAAAAAAACATTATTATTCTGTTATATTAAAGGTTACCTAAATTCTTAATAGCTGAAAATGCAACACAATACTCAAATTAAAAAAGAAAATCCTATTGTAAGAAAAACAGTAGATTCATGTAGAGAAATAGAAGAACAGGGGACATTTCAGAATCAATTAATTTCTTGCTCTGTTTTAAGTGTTAAACCTTTTATTATGATTTCATTTTATTTTCATAAGTCGAGTAGTAGTACATATTACAGTTATATCGTTAGTAACTAAAGAAAAAAATATTATTAAAATATTGCTGTAATTAAGTGAACTCTTTACTTATGTAGTTGACGAATTTTGGGTATAATTATTGATAAGATTAAATTTTTAAGGAACACCTGCACACTGACGTTAATTGATTCAGCGAAATCTTAAGTCGGTGTAAAGAAATAATAAATGAAATAAATCACGTTTAAATTAAGTACGCATTTCCTTTTAGGTTATATATTGATAAGGTAGAATTGATTTTTCCCTTAAATTATATCTTCTACCGTTATATTAAGAAGGAAGATTGAAGCCAAGAAACACTTTTTAAATCCTCCAAAATACTTTTTTACAAAAGAAGTCACCTAGGGGAGGCGCTGTTGTAGCATATCATGTCTTAGGCAATAATTTCAACAACTTAACACATTTTAATAAAAGTTTCACTGAAGTACAAAGATAGACAACTACAAATTGATTGGTTCCATTATTTGCAGCAGTACTTTTGTAAAATGGAGTCTTCTGGACCTAGGATCCTCCTCGTGGAGTATGGTGTTGCGTTTCTGTGGAGAGTACATATAAGCAGTAGATTACGGTGGCCGTAATGCCATAAGGCATTTCGGAGTGGAGTCAATGGCTACTTCGTCTCAAAAAAAAATCAAGATGTTGTTATTGTTGACGACCTCCGTTGCCGAGTAGTTTATACGCCGTGTTTCATGGTGTCGCCTACTCGAGAGGTCCCGGGTTCGAATCCCGGTGGGGGCAGATGTTTGTGTGATGAATACGAGCATTTGTACTCCAGTCGTGGATTTTAAATATGTATTTCTATCTATATATACTTATTTATGTACTGTATTTGTATTCTTATCTGTCACCCTAGTATCCCATAACACAAGCCTTACAGTGCTTACTTTGGGGCTAGGCTAATTGGTGTGAGTGTTGGAAATATTTATTATTTTTATTTATTTATGCAGCATTTTGCTGATATGCCTATACATATTGAAGGGTTTCCGCGACTCCTATAGGAACCTCCTTAGAAGTTGCGCTCTCTGGGAATCGAACCCTGGATTACTCGGCTCACAAGTTTTATTTTATTTATGTTAAGCGGGCTACTTAGCTAAAGGCAAAACGCAAGAAACTTTAGGCAGTTACAGTGAATAATAAGTCTCTCTTTCAAGGTTTTCCGACGAACAATGTATGGCCGTTTAATGACTTTTCTCTGGGCACTTTCAAGAAGATTAATAAATATCCTTTTTTAAAAAGGAACCGAAAAGTAAAAGGGTCTCCAGATCTATAACCTGTACTCAGCAGAAGCCTTTATACGGTCCCCGGGGTTATTGTATTTTCGTGTTATTGAGAAAATCTATTAATGTGTAGGTCAATAAAAGTTACTCTACAGAGCCACAGATGTACTTATTTTAAAAACAAAACAGTAACGAGTAATTTGAAACATTTACATGTCTACAATATCCCCGGGTGACTTAACACATATGTATATACCTAGTCAGGTCATTAATTCTGTCACATGTTTAATATAAAATAATTGAAACAAGTTTATTCATTATGTAACCATTTATATACCAAAATGAACTTAACAAAACATAGATTCTTATGACAATAAAGTTTATTCAAAATGACCTCCGTGATTTTGAATACAGGCCTACCATTTGCGCGGCCAGTCGTCTATCGCAGCACGAACGAGGTACATGTCAATATCGGCGCCTGCCTTAATCAAGGATGTCTTGAGTGACTCCAGATTGGGATGAGGCTTTGAGCACGCCTTTTCCTCCAAGTGTTGCCATATCTTGTAATCTAATGGACTCAAATCTGGACTGGAGGAGGACCAGTCTTCGTGCCGGATGAAGTCGATTTCTCTTACATTTTCTCAGTCTTGTGTGCTCTTCGCTCTATGAGCTGGCGCCGAATCTTGTTGGAATACCCATTGCCTGTTATTGAACATGATATGAGAAACAGGTTCGACAAGGTTCGTCAGGACGGTATTTTGATACAGAACTGCATTCGTTTTTACACCTTCCTCACAAAAATGTACCTCTGTTAAGCCCCAGTAAGAAACTCCCAACCATACCATGAGCAAGGATGGACAATGACCTCGGTGGACACGCGGAATACGGTTGCTCGCTTTTTCACTACTGTGTGCGTTCACCTTATCATTTTGCTTGTTGTAGCTCTCTTCTACGGTAAAAAATTTTTCATCCGAAAAAATAATTTCCCGATTTATTTTTCCCGCGTACCGCTTCAACAAAGCGCTGCATCTCTCAGGTCCATTAGACGAGCATTCAAACGATGTCCTGTTTTTCTTCGATATGCCCGAAGCCCTTAGTCTTCATTTAACACCCTTTTCACCGTGGTTCTGCTTAACCCCATCTGAAGGGCCCAAGTTTCTGCTTACGTTTGGGATTTCTTTGAATTCGCGCCTTCACAGCTTTTATCACTGCTGGAGTCCTAACAGACCGACCACTTTTTGACCTGTTATCTACATTAGAGCCTTCATTGTATCGTTTGGTGGTACGATAAACGAATCTTTTGGGTATATTCAAAATTTTCAGTATGTCAAAAAATTGAATTGGCGCGTAACTGCAACAATGCAATGCAATAACTGCAACATGATCTTCTTTAAGCGTCCACTCCATATTTAAAAATGAGTAAAATTCTAAAAAGTATAATTTTTTATTTTCATGAACAATTCGAAATTCGAATTCAAAAAACTTTTTTGTGGCCAGCGTTCTAAAAGAAAAGTTTTTACTGTGTAACAATACTTATGACCTGACTGTGTATATATATGTTTAGTTTTAATTATTTTCATGAGAGAATGAGTTTGGTCTAGAAAACTTAGTACCTATAACACTTTTAAAATTGCAATAACATCATAAGTACACAAGATAAACTTTCGAAATAGAGTTTAAATTTATGCTAAAATTTCAAAGAAAGCTGATAAAATTAGCTGTAAAACGTTTTAGGTTAAATTTATAAATAAAAATGTGATACATATTTTTGCAGGCTGGTGAAATATGTTGCTTCCACTTTAAGTCTGATGTAATGGTTACACTGAAATCCTTTAGTTGTCTAACAGATGCTATGTCCACTCCATCTAGATTATATGAAAAGTTTGGTATATTTTTTCTCAAAACAAAACACAGCACTTAGAAGTTATTTATACTTATAATAAATCTGTAGAGAGGTCGATTCTGTACATGAAATATATTTTCAAAATAACTACCAGGGGGTGATTAGTGATCGATACTGATGCCAAAAATGCAATCAGTAAATTTTTTGTCTGTCTGACTGTCTGTGTGTATGTTCCTTATAGAAACAAAAACTACTCGACGGATTTTAAGGAAACTTGGTACAATTATTCTTCATACTCCTGGGCAGGTTATAGTATACTTTTCATTACGCTACAATCAATAGCAGCAGAGTAGTGAAGGGAAATGTTGGGAAAACGGGAGAAGTTACTCCATTTTTTAAGCTTCCGTCGCGTGTGCAGCCTTAATGGTTAAAATTACATAAAAATCATGTATGACGGAAATATTCTACATAAAATTGTCTAAAAAATATCCCGCAACAGCATATGGCTATCTTTTATGGTTGACTCACAATAACACGTGTAATTATATAAATAAAGTCATTGTTTATAGCACAAGCCTGAGAACAAAAACTATAGTTTACACTACAGCTCTACACTGAAGTGAAGCGAGGGCGGGCCGCTAGTATTAAATATACAAGTTTCAAATGTCCTAACTCATTAAATTTTTGTTTCCAGCTAAGCCCGAGCCCATTCAGAACTGCACAAGCAATTCCGGCACTCGACACTATTACGGTGTCACCAGCCTCAGCCTCGTCACTGTCTTCGGTTTCCTTCAACCCACTATCTTAAAGTACATCATCATATGAGGGACTTTCAAATTTAGTAGCGAGCCATTCTAATCACTCAGTTATGAATTTGCTTGTTCCAAAACGACTGCAAGTCTAATGAGATGCGCAATATAAACGGAACGAGTACAACTTATCTTCGCTATGACTCGATTGCTTGTTCATACGAAGTATTCTTTCAATACTCTTATTTAATACGAAAAAAAAACACTTAAGAATACGAGCAAACTCTCAGTTACTTCTGAAGATAATTTATTCTGGTTCTCATTTAATATGCGCAAACTGTCTTGTATTATAAATTATAAATAGTATATGTGTGTATATTTTGCCGTCTTATGAATCTCTGGGATATTTTTATTACTGACTTATTTTTATATGTAAAATTATAGAAAGTATATTTTAATTATAAGCCACCTCAAGTGTTATATTGCGCTTCGAGATCTGATGCAGCAGTATCTATTGAGAACTGGTCGGTGATTTCCAACTCTTTATTGGATACTGCGAAATCGATCTTAAGTCCATTAAGTATTCGTCTAGAGAAGTCGCTATTAAGTTCTATAACTAAATCGTAAGGAATGTAAAATTTATCGTTTATGAATGAATGTTATATTTAAAGAAAAGGAGTGATGCCTCCAACAACATATCACTTGTTTATAACAAATTATAGAATTATGTAGACGTAATTTTGTCATAGTATGTAAGCATCTACATATCTTTGAAGTAGGTACCATAAACACTTGGAATGGATATGTGTTTGGGCGGTCTTGAGATGGATTAAGAAAATATGCGACGGCGGCATTAGCGTACTAGCTGTGTTCTCTTTGTCTGGACCATGGGATGCATAGCGTGTAACTGTGCTAAGTTGGCAACTATGTCTTCGGAATCTTTGGAGAATGATGTTGCTAGCGTAATCGTGATGGAGTCTAGGAATGAGTAGTCGAGTGAAGATGTTAGCTTTAACGCCTCTATTGCAAACAAATCACGCAAAGCATAGAGATGTTTAAGTTCATTCTAGCCTTAGAATAAGTATAAGAGTGTAAAGCTAGATCATTTCACAACTCAGTAGCGGACCAATATTAGAAAGTTGTACGTGTAATAATGGTTCGTGTATAGCGGATATGGGGGATGATGATATAATTGTAAACAAAACTGAAGAATAACGTTTTAATAGAAATTATACAAAAATCTCCCTGATAGGAGTCAGATAAGAAATGAATATAAACCACAAATGTGATGAAGTTCATACAGTTTTAGAAATAAAATTGGTGACAGTAATCGGTAAATGTATAATTGGTACAGTGAGAGATGTACAGTTCTTAGTATACTACTGAATGTGTTAGAGCATACAAAATTAGTACCTTATTGTTTAGGGTTGATACATCTAGTTTAGAGAGCGTAGATTCCATCGGTTCAGCTTTCGAATATTGGTGTAAACAGTTTAATAGATGAATCTTTACAATTCAAGATTTACGATAAAACAATTTACTAGATCAATACGATAACTTGAAATTGATACTTGACAAATCTTGCAACAGCCGTATCACGGACAAATGGGCTTTCCTTTGTTGTACATAATGTATGAGTGTTAGACGATGTAGGTATTCTTCGTAATATGGCTCCTTGATTTATACTGACTCGATTGAAAATTTGCTTTAGGGTATTTCCTGGCTGTAAGCTAAGATTAATAATAACGATTACGACCTGTTGTGAAAGACGATACTTCGTAAGTAAAGTTACATTGTTTAGTGTAAGTGCTTTGGTTTTGTTTGTTTTAGGAGTCGTACATAATCGCGTGCGCACGAGCGTACCGTTTCATTCGCTGATGTTAGATGATGTAATATAGTGTGTCATATTCACAATGTTCTAGTTCACGTTTGATGTTTCACGGACTACGCTTATTTTAACCTGCGTATATAAACCTAAATAGAGTGCCTCTTGTTCACTTTTATATATATTGATATATAACACTAATATATAGGTGATACTTGTAGCTGTAGTGAAGCGTTACGTCTTTTTAAAGTATCTGCACTGTTTCGTTTTCTTATTATTATGTGATAAATGGCCAACGAAAGAAGGGTAGTGCCAAAAGAAAAAAAATGGAACTAAGAATGTGAGATTGACATTTACATTTATAATAGTTTGATATGTATTTTAGGTTTGGCTATATTTTATTCCTCGAAGGGGAAAGTTTATATAATATTAAATAATGATAATGTAGACGTACGAAATTACGATTTTAGCTTTAAAACAACTCTCTTTTTACATTTACATTACAAATATTCATTTTCTTCTTAGAATGAAGTTTAGTCAAACATAAATGCATATGGAGTATTTATTTGTAAATGTACTTATATTTTGTTTATAATAATTTAGTTAGTAAGACTATCTAAGTCTAATTAACAGCATAACAACTACCACATGAAATATGAACATCACAAAGACCTTGTTAATTAATATACCGTTATATATAGAATTCGATGGCGAAATGTGCTTATAAACTTATTCCTTGGTTTAGAAAGTTGAGTTTATAACAAAATTTATTAACTTCAATTAAAGAATGTACAGAATATTCATTATGATAAAGTATTTGAAATTGTTCAATGTTTATTTTTCTTGAGAATGCAGTAACTCCGCCTACTGTTTTGTTGTTATTTGCCACAAATTTTGCTATTCGTGTTTGCTATTTGTAAACGTGACATCAGTCCGTCCTTTTCACTCTTTATAAAGCATGATAAGGACATGCTGTTGACAAAATTGGCAAATGCGTATAACCAAGTGCAGTGCCGGCATCAGTCTCGTTGCCGGCTCGTTACATGTTCTGTTGGTTCTGTGCACTATAAGCCGAATTTTAAATACCTTTGCCATATAGTTAGGGTTGCCAGATGCTGGCTTATCAATTCCGGGACATTTGCACCCCTCCCCCCCTAAAAAAATAAAGCAAAAAATCGAACCCCCCATCACACCTCAGAATGATACATCAAGCAGGCCAGCTGTGTCATTCGTAATTAGTTTATTTTGTTACGAAACGAAGCACATTATCGGAACCCGGGGTAATAAAGTCTAATTACTGGACATGGGACAAGACGCAAAATTCCGGGATAGTCAAGGATTTGCCGGCCATCTGGCAAGCCTACGTGTAGTACACGTTTGTCGGGACTTTCCCTAAACTTACATTTTGGTAGAAAATAGAACTCGAAGTCAAGTTGTTACCACGGTATTTTATCAATTATACAATAATACCATCTATTGTATGCATTCGAATAATTGCGCAAAATTGTACCCGATGTTCTTAGTGTAGTCAAATAATTTACTTATATCGTAACTAAGACGATTCTCAGCGAACGCTATGCCAAGACAATAAAGATTTATTCAGACATTTGACGTTATCGAAGGCACTATAATAGTAGTTAAAAAAATACCTGCATACATACAGAAAACGTTTTCACAGAATGTAAGAATGTATCTCAGTGTGATGAATACAATATTTTTATTTATTTTAAATCGCTGAATTGGTCATTCAAATTCATTGTTGACTTTATTTAATATTTAATTAACTGGGAATGTTCATATAGATGTGATAATCATTAAAAGACTACTCCATTTAAATACCATTTCGCAGTTTTGGACCATGGCGTCAAAGAGTTTGTTTTTTTTTAAATATATATACAGTATACAACGTGTAACAGAAATAATGCATACCCTAAAAGTAGTTTTGTTGGAATTGGCTTCTGAATCGACTTCAATAGAAAAGTACCCATCCAAAAATAATACCCAAAAAAATAATTGCCATTAATTTAATCTTTCTAAACAAAAGAATATGATACATAATACCAGTGATAAGAGCTATTTTTAAATGCAATGAAATATTACCGAAATTTTGATTCGTTGGTATATTTGTTATAAACTATTTTCAGGGTGTGCATTGTTTCTGTTACTCGTTGTGCAAAGAATATCTAAGATTTAAGAGTATTCTGTCATATTTTACTTCAGAATGGAGGTGTATACTTGCGTTTTGTGAAAATCAAATTCAGTATCTGAGCTTTGTCTCATACACTAAACTTAATACTTTACTCAGCTTGACTATAATGTAACTAAATCTAAATCGATGTATCACGGAATGGCCTAACAACGATAGGGTGCACAACGTAAGGCCTACAAGCATTGCCGTATTATATAATTTTAGTGAAATTATCTTTTTAAATTCTAATAGTGAAGTTTCAAGTAAGTTTAATGATATTATTAGTGCTATTATTGCATTATTGAATGTTTGCAACCTTTGTGTTTCATTATAAAAATAAATGCTTGTATATATAAATGGTTTTTGTGTATCATTTTTTTAAATCTCAGTCTTTTATACTTAGACCTCAGACTTAGACTTAAGTCGCCTTATTCAAAAAAGCGGACTATAGTTAGTTTTGGTTCAAAACTCATCCGCCTAACTAGAAATCGTTGACTAAAGTTAAGCCTAGTTTAAAACTCATGCTGTCACTTTTGTTTGCTAAAAAGAAGACGGAGACAGATAAGGTTTAAACCATGACTAACTTACGATTTAGTAAAAAACAGTACCTAAAGACACACTACCGATGCCAAATTTGTTATCAAGATATCATGGATATTCGTATTTGCTATTTGACAGCAGTAGGTCGATAAGGAATGAAAATTAGGAGCGGGTTCGAAACCCGTCTGATGACTACACCGCGTTGATTTTTTTTCTAGTAAAACTTTCTTAAGATTTATTAAATCTAGCAGATATATTGTTCAAACAAAATATAAATAACTACAATTGCTATTTATTCTTTCAAAACAAGTATTAAATACTTGTTAAAGTATAACGTTTGACATTGTGGGTTACCTGCAATGCGAAGAGATTTCTACGCTACGCTAGCTTAGGAAATACTAGCGGAATTCGACACGGCCATTAAGGTCTCGGTAGTGCGTCCGCCCGGATAGCGGGAGGTGCAGGTTCGAGTCCCGTCCGCTGCCTGGTCCGCGTGGATTGTTTTTTGTAGTATTTTTTTTCTAGTAAACTTTTCTTTCGTAAAATCTTCTTTATATTTAAACATCGTACAGATTAAAAAACATTTCAAATGAAAATAAAATAAAAGGGGAGATTCCTGTTAATATAAAAATACGAATATTCATGCAAGTGCTGGCGTTAGATAATGTTAAAAAACGCGCAATGTAAAGTGTGCAAACAAAATTCAATCAGAAAGTGCAAATAAAACCACACCCATTCGCTCTTTATCAATTGTAATTGCTTGCTTGCATTTCCCATGAAGGTCATAAGATAATATATTATTTGGAAATGTAGGGCAAATGATATCGATAATAATCACATGTTGTATAAATAACCACATTGTAAATACAAAGTTTGAGTCAATACTTTGTTTTGAAATAAATAATGTTAATAACGCTCTGAACACCGAAGTAAAAGAAAATCATCGAACGAGTCTTCCAAAAGACGGATGCTAAGTAGAAAGAAAGAAAATAATCAACAGCAAAAATATTATGTATCAATGTTGCCTGCTGAGGAAAAGGCCTTCTATTTGGATGTAATAAGGAGATCGGGCCATGACCGACCACGAGGGCCCAGAGCGGATGACAGAAGGTTTTAACGATATCATAATGCAACCGGGATCAACAGCCTCAAATACTTCACGAAGCATGAAATAGATCACGACAAATTTTTGGTTATCCATCCTTTGGCCGGCCTTTGCGAAAGTTGCTGACCATCTAAGATGCTGATTATCCAAGACAGATAGACAGACTAAAAACTCTAAGCACTACGCCGTCGAGCTTCTCGAAAAATATTCTAAGAAACATTTTTGGAACGAGGTTCCAACAACAGAACTGACGGTATGGCGGACGGGGGTAAGGAGACCATTTCCGTCGTAACCTAGCGAGGCAGCTAGCTAGGCATGTGGGTGGGTAACTAGATGGGTGACTAGGTGGGTGACCACCGACGGCGGTGGCTGTGGACTTGGTTAAAAGTTTTGTTAAATAGTTTGACGGAATCAGGGGATCGAGCCAAGACTTACCACTCGGCTCCTAGGTGGGTGGCATTTTATTATGCAATGTGGAGATATTGGGATGAATAGGGGAGGGAACAGGGCCCTATCTAATTTGGGTACAATCCGCACTAGGTCCAATCCGCACTGGGCCCTATCCGCTCTGGGTCCAATCCGTTCTGAGCCCAAGCTGCACAGGGCCCAATCTAGGTAGGATACTTTTTTATGGAATAGGGACAAAGGGCAATGACTCGCCACCACTTGAGCCCAGTGCGGATTGGTGGAATGGTGGATGATATATAAATATTCTTCATAAATATTTTTAACTTCGTTCCAAGCGAGTGTTCCATCCACGACAATCACGCATTTTTTTTCCTGAAACACCAGGACAGTGGCTTTGGTACACACCATATACTAAAGGAAAATATGGCTCAACTGTACTTCCAGGGCCCAAACGGTGATACTTCACACTAAGTTAGGTTAGGTTAGTGTTGTGACCATAATGCGCGAGCCTAGCGAGCAAAGCGAGCGTGCCGCGGCAGCAGCCAGAAAAAAAACTCTATTAAAAGAGAACTTTTCTACAAAAATCAATTATCGCCTCTAGGGCCCTGGAAGTACAGTTTTACCGAAACTACACGTTATTTTTTGCTACACACGTAATTATGCTCACATAGGTGTATATAAAGTCAACTTAAATTTTACCATAGAAATAATTTGGATATAACAACAACTATGTAGGTTAATACCTACATCCCTAGGTGGAGTATTTTTTTATGTTTATGTTTATGCAGGCAAACGAACTCATGGATACATGCAGCACCAAGCTTACCACTGGTTGTCGTTGGTTGTACCGTCTAAACAATGGAGAGTGTTCCAAGGAATTATTCAATTTGGTGCCAGCGGCCAAGTTCCTTCACCAGACCACACAGCTCAGAGTAGCGATGGGTAGACCGCGAGCGAGTTGTTAAAACGAGGTAGCGCACCTATTTTAGCTTAGGGCTGCCATCTCTAAAATGTGGCAACCAGGACAAGACGCGTGATAACCCCGGATTTTGGAGCCCAGAACCCGGACAGACCAATAAAAAACAGTTAAAAATGTCACAAATCAACTTTTTATGTTGATGTTGATGATTTATGTGAAAGTAACACCCGGTATTTAGGCTTGAGGTACTAACTAGATTTACTTACTACAAGCTGTTTCACACACTCTTGTGTCTTTTCTGGGTTAATCCAATCAAATTTTGTTGGCTCCAATTTGAGACTTGATCCAGTAACATCTGAATCTCGGACACAAGTCTGTCTTTATACCCTTCTTCTTCCATCAGAGGCATGTTTGACTGACCAGTGTAAAAAGTGTCAGTGCTGATATCCACATAGCAACGAATGCTGTTATTGTGTACAGCGTGAGCAACGGAGCTGATGTTTGAGAGAGAAAAGATTTATTTATATTCAAAGACATTTAAATTGACGGATTAATTGGCGACTCAAAACAGGAAATTTTTAAACCCGGACTACAAATGAAACCCCGCCCGGACGCTCCCCGGACGTCCCGTAAACTAGGACAAATCCGGGGAAACCTGGACGGATGGCAGCCCTATTTTAGCTCAAAGTACATCTAGCTCAGACTCGTTCAATTTCGCGGCACATTTAAAGTATCGATGTTTATTTTCGACCCAGCGTCTAGACATCGTATTGGTAAATATAATGACTTCGAATATAGATCGTTGCAAAAATGACTCGTTTGTGCTTATATTACCTTTTTTCATCGCGGTGCTAAAAATCTGGACGGCGTTGGCATTCTTGCACCACGCGTTAAGGACGTTCTTTTTTCTTGCGTACCAGCAAGATTTGTAAAGAACTTCCCTTAGCAATTTTTCCCTCTTTTGATATGACAGTCTTCAAAAAGCAGGTAAACCTTTTCCCTCAGAGTCGGCAATGCATGAGAGGTACCCTTGGTGCTGCAAGTGTCCATGGGCGGCAGTGACCACTTATCATCAGGTGGACTGTCAGTTCGTTTGCTTGCATAAACATAAAAAATTGGTGCGCAGCAGTCTCTCGTGTAATCAATGGACGATCGTGTTTGAAAAAACAAAAAAAAAACAAACTATTATTGAACAACAACTCAGGGAAATTACTTTGATAAAGTTCAAAATTTTGTAAAAGCCTTGATGGCATTGGGCACATTTGCCATGAGAATACTATTCTTATTTTCAAGTCATAAAGGCGTTTTATCATGACAATGAAATGTTAATGTAACAACTGCGTTGACTTCTCACACAACCTACACATAATAGGATTAAAATTATCATCAACTTCAAATATTCGCGATGTCGTATCAGTACTTAAATTTTGATTTAATTATTTGATTGACGATTTTGGGATTTATTTACATTAGGTATTCTGATAAGTATGATGTTTATATAATGGAATGTAAGGGGGCGTACTTTGTCACCAACGTGCTCCAAGCTAACCTCTCCTGCTCGTGGTACAACCTGCTAGCCAACGAACTAGGCTCTGGCGACCGATAAATGGCTGTATATCCATTAAGAAATGGCGTGGCTAAGTGACGGGGAGCAGCGTCACTAGTACAAAAAGCTAAGCTCTGCGATCACCAATCCACATGCCCAGCGTGGTGATTTTTGGCAAAGCCAACCATGGCAACATACACAACACTAAGGCCCCCAGTTCCCCCCAGTCTTACTATTCCTAACCAAGTTGTCCGTTATGGTTCTGGCGGGGCAGGGGGTGCGAAGGACCGCGGAAGGGTCTGCGAGGGGAACGCCTAGGCAATCCTTCCGCCGCGGACGGGGAGCGGTGCGGTGGGCAATAGGCCGCGCACTTAGCTCCCAGCGCGGGCAGTCCTGCGCACGTCTGCGGGATCACCCGAGATAGCCTGGGTGATATCTGCCGTGGAGCCCCGGCTAGGCTGTTGGGTGTGGAGACGCGGTGAAGTCCCCCAACGGGGATCTCGCTGTTTCGCACTTAACAGCGTAGAGGGTATTCGCAAGGGTTTTTAGCGGATAGTATGCCGTAAGCGCTCGTAAGCTGCACGGACTGCTTAACGGCCTCTCCGTTTCGCACCCGTGAGACTTGCGAGAGGCTAGGTGTGAGATCTGTTCGTTGGTATACCCCTTAAGGACGCTAAAGTCTGTAAATAAATGTTTGCCTGCGTAATAAAAAAAGGGGATCCGAATAATAATCGAGCTACGGTAGGCCGCCAAATTCACAACACGCTGAGACACGATGAGCATATTGTGCAGTTGGAGGAGGAAGTACGGTGCATAAAGTATTACATACTTGGTCTGTGTGAAATCTGACGCGAGGGAGAGTATACCATGGCGCTGGAATCGGGCCATATTATGTACTTCAGAGAAGGAAACAAACTTTCCCAGGGTGGTGTCGGTTTTCTGATTCATCGAATACTTGTTGACAGCGTTGCAGAAATGTCTAGTATGTCGACAAGGGTTGCGTACCTTATATTAAAACTAACTTGTAGGTACACTCGCGGAAAGACCCGCTCTGTCACCCATTATGCCATAATCGCTTGCGGTAGCGGCGTAGTAAAAATTCAATCAATGAAATGCTCTCCGTCTTACTTTTGTGCGGCGGCCCGAATTGGCGCTTCCGACGCGAAGGCGTAGTAAAAACTACTGTACAAAACCGTTCAAAACATTTTGTTCGCCAAGTGACAGAGCGCAAAATTCCGCGGTAGTACATTACTACCGTACATACTCCACGGATATCATACAACGGTTTATAACACATTTACGGGGGAAAAGTACCTATATCTAATTTAAGTAATGAAGAAAAAATTCCAATGACAAAATGGCGCGCAAATCCAAGTGGCGCGGATGCTGAAAAATAGAACTACATCTTTAGTCTCGTTTTCTTTTGAGTATTAAAGTGAGGCAAAGGTATAGATTAAAAGCGCTTCCAAGGAGGTTCGACCGAATAAAAAAAAACTGTAAAGGATACGCACGGTGCCAAATATGGAAGCGTGAGGAAAAACGTTTTACCGTTGTTGGCAAAAAAAGATCCGTTTAAGGGATCAGAACTGATACGTTCGGAGTTGTTTGGTGTAGGAGGGTCGAAGGGTATGTCTGCAAGAACAATAAGACAGTGACTATGTTAGGCAAACTGGTACGGAAGAGTGTCTCGGAAGGTGCCACTTTTGAAAAAGCAAAATGTTAAGGCAAGATTAGCATTTGCTTAAAAATATGTACACTGGACAGAACTAGAATGGAAACATGTGCTTTTCTCTGATGAAACAAAAATTAATATGATTAATTCTTAGACGCCCCCCGAACAAAGAAATAGATCCAAAGTATACCAAGAAAGTAGTTAAACATGGGGGCGGGAATATAAATAAAGTTTGGGGCTGTTTCTCAGGACTTGGCGTTGGACCAAATAGTCAGGAAAATAGAAGGCAACATGGATAAATTTCAGTACAAGAATATTTTAGAACAAGACATGCTGCTATATGCCGAGCAAAATTTACCGGTCATTTGGATTTTCCAACAGGATAATGATCCGAAACACACTGCAAAAGTAATAAAAGACTTTTTAAGGAAACCAATCTGTGACAGTTTTGGATTGGCCCCCCGTACAGTCCTGATTTAAACCCAATAGAAAAATTGTGGTACCAGAGGAAGAAGACAGTAGCGACTAAACGGATATCAAAAATCGATCAACTTTACACAGCTTTTAGAGAAGCTTGGAAGCCCATTCCGGTGGAAGCTTGAAAAAAAAAATTGCTTCCATGCCCAAGAGATGTCGTGCTGTCATTTCTGCCAAAGGCCATGCGACTAAATATTGATACGTACCGGAAAGTTTTATAAATGTGGTAGGAATATTGCGTAATAAAGATAATTTCAATAATAACAATATTTTTTTCTAATTCTTCTGAGTACATCTAGTGTTTTTAACCAGCTAGCCAGCTATAAATATCACAAAACGAAAAGCCACAGTATACCTCTCTTTGCTTGACAAAAGTGGCAGTAAAGTTGATGGTGACTAAGTTGCTCCAGTCATTCATTGTACTATTTTTTACACTGACATTACACATATTACTTAGCTTCTGACTTTAGTCACTTATTGTCATGTTCCCATAGTGAGCAGTGTCTAAACTACTAACGGCACAACTATTTTTTGTCCCACATTGTAGGAATACACCGTCGTGTATGGTTTAATAACAATTAAACCGGATTAAATACCAATTTTAGCTAATGTTAGTACCATAAGTAAGTTTTTTTGTGGTTAATTAGGGGGTGTCTTTAATTATGTGACCACCACTGTATATTATGGATTTTCATGCAACTTTTGCTGGCCGCTGCTCGCATGTATGTGGCTAGTACAGCAATTTTAATTTATCTTGAAGAAGGTTGCCAGATAATGCTCAAATTTCCAAGCATGTAAGATAAAATTATACATTTTTGTGTAAAATCTCGCTCATGCACACACTCACACTTCAATGAGTGAGTGACTGCATGAAATGTATCCACCATCAAATTTCATCCCTTCTCGTTCTGGATTGGCTATCACTTCGTAGGCATAGAATTTAATTAGTATTAACTTGGGCTCAATGGCGCAGGTGGATAGCAATGGTCGGTCATTGGATAGGTTGACAAAAAACTTATTATCGCTAAGTCTTCCGTGCTTCGAAAGGCACGATAAGCCGCTAGCCTTAGCTGCATCTGCAGTCGTTAGCACCCACCAATCCGCATTGGGCCCGCGTGGAGGGTCATGGCCCAATCTATTCCATTCATGGGAAAGGCTTGTGCCGCAGCAGTGGAGAAATTAATAGGCTGGTGATTATAATATTGAGATATTAATATTGTCATAACCGTACCCGGTGTAGCTGCGTGATGCTGAAGGAAATGCCAGGAAATATTTTAAAATTTTTAGGAGTCTGATTTTTGGAATTACACCTTGTGCTATTGCTGGTATTTTTATATCATTATAGTTAAGGCCGATAATGTGAAGGTGAAGGCATTCATACTACATAATATTACGTCAAAAGGAAGTCATTTCTTAAGTACCTATTTAAATAAAATCCCTTCAATCGAAGAACAATCAATCAAGGTGACGTTGTACTAATCTTCATACATGTAACGATTTTATCAATATGTATCTGATACATGTTAGTTCATGCCCGCGAATCTGGCTATTTGGATTCCTAATTAATTTTAAGAAATCTAATACGGAGAACTACTTATAGAAGTAATCGCCTTTGGACCAAAGAATATCAATTCACTTTGAACATTTTTGAGATTCATCTATCAAGGACTTTAAAATCATTGTATGTGGGTACGTGATTGTGTGTGTGTGTTTGTAAAGTTTTTTTTTATATATATTGCATTTCTAATGCATTGTCAATGTATCCAGGAATTTTGTATAGCATATATAACTCAACTCACCTATCTAATTCTATCTTGAACATGTACACAAACGTCTCTACACAGGTCATCTGCTAGGCTAGTTTAAGCGAAAGCTTTGAACTTAAGTGGGCATGCATCAAGGTTCTACACTAAGCCCACTTCTTTTTAACGTCACGATGGATTATCTTACAAAAGGATGTCAACGGACTGTACCCTGGAACCTTCTCTATGCTGATGCTCTAATAGCTGAAAATGCCGCTGATCTCCATACGGACTGGAACAACTGTGTGGATGTGCTAGAAGACAACGTCTTAAAAATCAAAAGCCAGAAGATGAAACATGTGTCATGCTTGTTTGACAACAAAACTAGGGCGGATGATATTAAAGTCTATATAGAGCGTGATTGTGTGCCATCAGTCGGTAAATTTAAATATCTTGGCTCCATAATTAGTTGTGATGGGAAAATTGACAAAGATGTAGAACTTTATCAGGCTGGATGAAATGGAGACAGTTCACAGGCGTCCTATGCGATAGGAAAATACTACTAAAGGTGAAAGTTTATAAAACGGCAGTTACACCAGCAATTTTACTGCTCTGAGTGCTTTGCTACCAATAAAGCGCATTTAAATCTGCTGCACACCGCAGAGATGTGCATGTTTCACTGGTCAGGCATCAAATGATGGACAAAATAAAAAAAAAACTGTATGTATGAGGAAGTTGTAAAGTGACCCAATATCTAAATAGTTAACGGAGAAGAAGAAGCATGAAGTGGTTCGGTTATGTAAAATGTCCTGAAGATCACAGGGTGAACGTGGCCGTGAAAGACTACTTTCCACCTGGCTTCACGACAGCCTAAAATGACCTGAAACAACTTAATATAGATCCTGGCCTTGCACTCGATCATGCACAGTGAAGGAAATGTACAGGAAACGCTGACCCCAAGAAAATGGGAAAAAGGTCTAGTGAGAAGATGTTTCTAATACATTATTATAAATATGTGCTCCACTCTTTCGTTAAATATAAAATTTCATTAAGGAAATATCATACATTCCTCCTCCTTTACTAAAAATAAATGAATGACTAAAGCTTGATCTATTGGAAGGATATTTCCCAATTCCGCATGAATTCAACTGGTAAGACTACTGGGAACAGGGAGAAATTCAGCTCGCTCGAAATTTAAACCCGAACTGCTGGGCTCTTGAAGTTAACATTTGTCCTCTATTACATCCATCTAAACGTCTTTTCAGAATCAATATCTCTTCGTATTAAATTCACCAACTTTTTTCAGAGGCGGAGTCGTCAACCAAAGAAACAAACGTACAAAGTGATTATCACAATAATGATATAATAATGGGTTGATTAACATTATCTTGACGTTGAGTATAAATGCCGATGAAATTAAGCAATCAACTAATTACCCATTTTTGTTTTAAAGGGGAATTGTTTAACATAAGTGCGCTTAAGAGAATTACTTAAAAGAAGATACTTTTCTGAAAACTTAACGTAAGTACATTTGGATAAAAGAATATTGGTCAGAATATAATAAAAAAATCTTTAATCGAATCTAGTTCTCAACACCTGATTAAATTTATTTAGTTAAAGAAATATACAGCTTTATAGTTATGATTGTGACCGAGGCGATCTTATTTCTAATAGAAATCTTGATCTGCAAATACAGTTCAGCAGTTCTATTCAGCGAGAACAAACTCACTTTTACCGCGGAAATCGCCAGTTTGACTTAAAATTTATTTGGAATCCGTATTCTAATTTTAAATCACACTATGGAATCCATGTGTTTATACTGTATGATACACCAATCAAGATGTGACGGGACGTTGAATTGGTAGCGACGTGACTTTTTTGGAAATGTTGCTACTTCTGTTAAATGCTGATGAGTTTCTTGAGCCCATTCTTCTTATCAGCTAAAAGATGTCCTGAATGGGTAGGAAAAAATATTGGACGATTCAAAAGAGCTTTGAATAAGTCAATTGAGTAAAGCATAATTTCATTTCATGGTGAAAAGTGAGTTTGTTCTTACAGAATAGCACTGCTGATCCAGACTCACGGGAAATCGAGTCTCTGGGAGTCAAGTGGATTCGCTATTCGACAGTTTTAATTAACGCATATACCTTTTTTAAAGTTTTGAATTACTTTTTATTACTATAAGAGCTTGTGTTAATTGATATCCACTTTCTGTTGTTACAGCTTTAAAACATAGACACGATGAAAGTATTGGGATTCGTGTTAGCCGCTCTTCTGGCGAGCGTGGCAGCCAACAGTGTAGCGGACCAAAGGGCAAATGGTAAGACAAAATAAAATAAATAATAATATTTCAAGTACACGCCTTTGATCAAATTTCAATTATTTTTTGTTTAAAGTCAAAATCATAAATCAACTATTCAGTCTAGGCTGTTACAAGCACTTGTGAAGGTCAAGAAGCTACGACATCGGTTCGCAAAACTCCGGCAGGAGACCTTGTACTGAGAAGAACCGGCAAGAAACTCAGCAAGGGCTGTTTTTCCCCCCTGTATTGTTATATACTCTTTATTGCATCAGATCGTTTAAAACATATAGTCAAATACATAGTAAGCAAAGGTGGGCTTATCTGTAAAAGATATCTCTTCCAGCCAACCTAGGTGGTGTCGGAGATTCAAAACTTAGCGGGAAACAGAAAGTGCAATAAAAATTAAACTAAAAATAATTTATTACTACTGTTATAGGAACTAGACTTAATAAATAATAGTTGTGTATATATATATATATATATATATATATATATATATATATATACACTATACACATTATATAATACATATACCTACATAAATAAACTTGCATAAATATACATAGATAAATACAATACCTATATAAATATACTTAACATACATATAAGCCTGATAAATAAATACTAATAAGAAACAAGATACTTCGTGAGAATGATTCATTAAGTTTGAGATTTCTGTTTGAGAAAATGATCTTTGACTTTAGACTTAAACGAGAAGATGGTCGGAGATTGCTGAATATTGGACGGAAGTTTATTCCACAGCTGTGCAGCCCTAAAAGAAAAGGAATTTAAATAGGAGATTGTATTACTTTTAGGAAGCTCAAGGGTCTTAGTAATGCAAGGTCGTCTAGAGCGTGAAGGAGGGGAAAGAAACTTAAATCGGGAACGCAGGTATACTGGGGAGTTAGGATCTTTGAGAATCTTGAATAAGAAGACAAGCATATGCAAATCTCGGGGAAGACGAATAGGGAGCCATTGAAGTAGAGAGCGATAAGCTGACACATGATCATACTTCCGCAGACCAAATATAAATCGTATGGCTAAATTTTGCAGTCGTTCTAATTTATTGACTAGCTCTTCATTTGCATCAGGATAACAGACATCGACGTAGTCGAGAATTGGAAGGAGTGATTGCGCTAACATAATTTTGGTTTTAAATGGTAAAAAGTATTGGCGTCGCTTAAGAGAGTGGAAAGAGTAATGGATACGCTTACTAACTTCACCAATATGCGGGGACCATGACATGTTACAGTCCATAGTCAAACCAAGGTTTTTAACTTTGTCAGTGTATGGTATTGGAATATTGTTGTAGAGGAGTGGAGGAACAATACTCCAATCCAGTCTACTCCTGAGCCGGCTGCTACCCACAATCATAGCCTGACATTTGCTTGGATTTATTACCAGACCAAACGAAGTTGCCCAGCTTAAAGTAGAGACTAGATCACGATTTAACAAGGCAATAGCATCGCAAACTTCACCTGTTGGAAAGTGTCGGTAGATCTGAAGATCATCAGCATACAAGTGTGTTGTGTATTTTACGTGGGTAATCAGGGATTAATATAATTACGTAGTGCGGGCTGCGCCCCGCGCGTATTCCTGCGATTAAACAGTGTGCAACAGACTAGCGAGTTTGATTGACGTGCTTCCCCTATCTTCATATATTACACGTGGCGACGAGCGAACCCACAATAATACCACAAAATGGCGTCGGGACTATCTTTTGGTGTGCTTTCCACATTTGATCATCTCACACAGGAGTGGAATAGTTACAAATCTCGATTATGTCAGTGGTTCATTGCAAATGACATAACCGCTGAGACCGACAAATCGGCCATTAAAAGAAGAGCGATTCTTTTAACGTCGTTGAGTGAATCGACATTCAAGCTCGCAAGTGACTTGGCGTTACCCGACAAAGTAGAAGAAATAAATTATGAGGCGATCGTAAAACTGCTCGATGATCATTTTACACCTAAAAGGTTCGGGTTTGCGGAGAGATCGTTATTTTATTCTGCATCACAACGTCAAGGGGAAAGTCACACTCAATGGGCAGCCAGGATTAGAGGCCTAGCAGCTCACTGTGCATTCAAAAATTTGGAAGAGGCCTTGCTGGACAAGTTTATTATGGGCATGGCAGCAGGACACGAGCGGGACAAGTTATTCGCGCAGGACCAGCGGGAGCTGACCCTAGCGAAAGCCATCGACCTAGCGGAGAGCGTGCGCTGTGCGCGCCAGGCTTCGTCGCTGGCGGGGCCGGGGCCTGGCGCGAGCGGCCTCGGCGCGAGCCACCCGGACGGCGTGTTCAACATTTCCAAGAGGGAAAAGTGCAGTGTGTGCGGATTTACTAATCATAAAGCTAATCAGTGTCGTTTCAAAAATTATAAATGTAAAAAGTGTTATAATAAAGGTCATTTACGCAAAATGTGCCCTAACGGTTCTAAAGTTAAGTTAGTGAGTGAAGGTACCGAGGACGACGGTGACGACGGTGAGTCATTTTTTAACATTCGATGCGAAAAAGGGCGGCCGATGACGGAGAGCGTGTCTGTCGGTGGGTTGTTTTTGGAGTTCGAAATCGATAGTGGTTCGGCAGTAAGTGTTATATCTGAAAATACATATATATCGAATTTTAAGCAGGTACCGTTATCAACCACCAACAAAAAATTATTTAGTTACACTGGCCAAAAGATCGAAACGATTGGAGTTGTTTTGTTGCCGGTATCGTATAGTGGGCGCACGCGCACATTGGATGTATACGTGGTTCGCGCGGACGGCCCGCCGCTGCTCGGTCGCGATTTTATTCGTAAGTTCGAGTTGGAGCTTGCGCCCGCACCGCTGCCGCCAGCGCCGTCAGGACACGTGCACTCAATATGCGCGGCTGAGCGGCCGACGGCCTTAGAATGCAGTTCTACGATACGTAAACAATTGGTTAGCATGTTTCCTAAGGTTTTCTCAGGTGAACTCGGATCGTTTAATAAGTATACAGTTCATTTACGTTTGAAACCGGATGCAAAACCGGTATTCTTTAAAGCGAGACCAGTTCCGTATGCGCTGCGAGAAAAAATAGACATTGAAATCGATAGATTATTGTCATTGGGTATTATAAAACCGGCTGAATATTCTGAGTATGCTTCACCGATCGTGCCCGTTTTGAAAAAGGATGGTAGCATCCGACTTTGTGCAGATTATTCAGTTACAATTAATAAACAATTAATCGCCGATCAATATCCCTTACCGACGGTTAATGATTTATTAAGCAAATTACACGGGGGCGAACTATTCAGTAAAATTGATTTATCCATGGCATACAATCAATTTGTTCTTGATGAAAGATCACAAAGCTTAACCTGCATCAACACGCACCGCGGCCTCTTTAAATTCACTCGCTTAGTGTTCGGATTGTCGAGCGCACCCGCTATTTTTCAAAGGGCAATGGAATGCCTCTTATCGGGTATCGATGGTATAATATTCCTACTTGACGATATTTTGATCAGCGGGTCCCCAGAAAAGCATAGACAAAGATTAATTGCAGTATTACAACGCTTACACGATGCGGGGTTAACAGTTCAGATGAGTAAGTGCGATTTTTTTAAAAATCAAATTTCCTATCTCGGGCATATTATTGATAAACATGGGGTTAGGAAATCGCCCGACAAAGTTAAAGCCATTCAGCTAGCCCCGAAACCAACAAATGTGTCGCAGTTGCAATCTTTTCTAGGCCTCACTAATTATTACCGGAATTTTGTGCCGAACGCATCGTCTGTATTAAGTCCATTATATAATTTATTAAATAAAAATTCTAAGTGGGAATGGACACCAATGCATGACGAGGCGTTTAATAAAATAAAAAATATATTGGCGTCCGATAAAACACTAGCGCATTTCGACCCGCGGGCAAAGTTGATTTTAACTGTGGATGCCTCGCCGACAGGGCTAGGTGCCGTGTTGTCGCAGGTGGGTTGTGACGGTCAAGAGAGACCAATTTCGTATGCGTCCCGAACGCTGACGCCAGCTGAAAAAGGTTACGCTCAAATTCAAAAAGAAGCAACGGCTATTATTTTCGGGGTTAGGCGGTTCCACCAGTACCTATATGGGCGGGCTGATCCGTTCATACTTCGAACAGATCATAAACCGTTGCTTGTTATATTTGGACCCCATAAGGGCATTCCGGAGGTGTCTGCGAATCGGCTTCAAAGATATGCTATATTCCTCGCAGCTTACAACTATTCAATCGAATATATAAATAGTAAACAAAACAGCGCGGACTATTTATCGCGGGCGTGTGTAAGCAGTGGGGAAGCAGGAGCACGGGACGAGTTCGCGGAGTATGAGGATCGCGCGGCGTATGTTAACTTTCTGGTAGATGGCGACATGCCGGTGACGCTGGTCGACCTGCGCCGCGAGACGGGTCGCGACCCCATTTTGTCAAAAGTTAAAACTTACGTATTGAAGGGTTGGCCAAGAAAAGTAAACGAATTAAATTTAAAACCTTATTTTAACTGTCGCTCTCAACTATCATATGAAAATGGTATATTTATGCGCGGGCATAAGGTTGTTATTCCGTCTACTTTACAAGATCAGCTTTGTAAAGAACTGCATAGTTCCCATTTCGGCATTGTAAAAATGAAGGCGTCGGCTCGAAAGCGGCTGTGGTTTCCGGGCGTAGATGCGGCCCTGGAGCAGCTGGCGGGCGCGTGCGGCGTGTGCGGCCGCCTGCGTCCCGCCCCGCCGCGCGTCCCGCTGGCTGCCTGGCCGCCGCCGCCGCGACCGTTCCATAGGATACATGTCGATTTCTTAGGCCCGATTCATAATCAAATGTTTTTTATTATCGTAGACGCTTACAGCAAATGGGTTGAGTGCTACGATGTCACTTCGAGTTATAGTTCAATGGTGGTAATAAATAAACTATGCGATTTTATGTCACGTTTTGGAATTCCGCACACGTTGGTGAGTGATAACGGTACTTCGTTTACGTCACAAGAATTCGATATTTTTTGCAATTTAAACGGAATTAAACATGTACTGTCCCCTGCGTATCACCCGGCCAGTAACGGACAAGCGGAGAGTTTTGTCAAAATAGTAAAAAATGGACTCAGGGGTATTATTCTAGAGGGAGGCAATAAAAAAAATATGCATAACAGAATTGCAAAATTTTTATTTGACTATAGGAACTCGAAAAACAGTACCACCGACAGATCTCCCGCGGAAATTGTCTTCGGACGCTCCTTGCGTTCGCGGTTGGATTTAATAGACCCGACCAGGCCGTCACCTTCGTCCACGGAACTCATGCAAACCGTCGAATCCAACCAGTTCTTACAGGCTAAATACTATAAAGGAAAAAAAAGAGGGCCGTTCAAAGAAAATGATACTGTATGGATCATTAAAAACATTAATATGAAAAAAATTTGCTGGATTGAGGGAATCATTAAAAAGGAAATCGGTAAAGTAATGTACGTAGTTTACATTCCTCAGCTGAAGTGTGAAGTTAAAAGACACATAAATCAAATAAGACCGAGATGTTTCTCGCCGTCGATCGACGACGAGTACGGTAACTGGGATCCTGACGTCGTCGTGCCGGACACGCCACCCCCGCCGCCGCAGCCCGCGGCCGCCGCTGCCCAGCCGGCGCGGGAGGGAGGAAGTTTGGACCGCGAACCGAGCCAGGAAGCGGCCGAGTTCCCGCCGTCGCCGACGACGCCGCCGTCAATACCAGCTCCGAGACGTCGAGCAATTAGTCCGATTTTCTCTACACCGATAGCCGGTCATAGTGATGATGATACGGAACTTTAAATTAATAATAGGTACCCCTTATTGTTCTCTTAGTTATGTTTATTTATTAAGTACCTTTTGTTCACTTAATTATTTTATAGTTTATTAATATTTCTTAAGCTAACGGGGAGGGTTGTTGTGTATTTTACGTGGGTAATCAGGGATTAATATAATTACGTAGTGCGGGCTGCGCCCCGCGCGTATTCCTGCGATTAAACAGTGTGCAACAGACTAGCGAGTTTGATTGACGTGCTTCCCCTATCTTCATATATTACAAAGTGAAAAGGAGAAGAGATAATAGAAGCGATCTTATTTATGAAGAAGGAGAAGAGTAAAGGAGAGAGAACTCCAGCTTGCGGTACACCTGCCAATACACGTACCCAGTCAGAGCACGAGTCATTATAGACCACTCGTTGGAAACGGTCAAAAAGGTAACTCCGAAACCATTCTACAACTGGAGGAGAAACATAAGCAGACTGAAGAGTCGTCAGAATAAAAAATGACTTCAGAGATACTTCTGGAGTCACCTTCCATTGCATCATTTAGAATATAGATAAGCAGGGTGTTTCATTATGGGTGTCAAGCCAGTGCGAGTTGATAGCGGAGTACCATTGCTATCAATATAACCTCCATGTATGTTCTACGATTTTTCGTAGTTTTCGAGTTAGTTTTTTTTTTCGTTATTTTATAAGTTCAACGATGAGACAACTTTGAAAAGGAATAACTTCTTTTTTGGGTCGATTTTTCTTCGTATTTTTTTTTAACAGAATGCCTATTGCATGTAGTTTTATAAGTAAAATAATCTCCTTCATAACTTTTAATTAAAAGCATAATCACTTACAGGGAAATTAAATCAAATATGCGGGAGCCTTGTGCTTTTTCAGTTGATTTGAAAACCTTCAATGCATTTAACAAATAATTAAGAATAATAAGAATGGCGCTTTTGGAGGAATCACGCTGATCAAATAAAATGCAATATTTACAGAAAGGTTTGTGGAAGGCATCGTAGCTGGTGCCATTGAAGACCTCAGCAACCAGATCAAGGAGCGAGGACTGGACCCTTTCGAAGCGACGGCATCATATTACCAAAGACTTGCAGTTACAGAGTGAGTGCTTTATCGCTTTACGTTTGTTATATTGAAAATAATAAAAAAGATTTCAATAACCCTTAAAATCACTAAGTTTAAAGGTACTTTAACAATATTAAACGTAAGGGCGAACCAGGACCCTGTCTCAGCATTAGCGGATGCAGCATTGTGTCGCACCAGCACTGATATTCTGACAGGGCCTATTTAGAGTGACACAACCAAAATATTTTAAATTAGAAATAAAAAGAAAGAGAAAGAATAAACAGGTCACAAGATTGGTTTATTTTAAAATAATATATTCCATTTTTATGCATTAAACTGCTAGGTTTTTAAATCTTATGAAAATTTTACCAGGAAATGTCCACTCGACTCAGGCACATTAATAAAATAATAATAAATAAATAAATATTTCCAACACTCACACCAATTAGCCTAGCCCCAACGTAAGCACTGTAAGGCTTGTGTTATGGGATGCTAGGGTAACGGATAGAATACATATACTGTACATATATAAGTATATTTTTATAGAAATACATATTAAACATTCATGACTCGAGTAGAAATGCTCGTATTCATCACACAAACATCTGCCCCCACCGGTATGCGAACCCGGGACCTCTCGAGTCGGCGACACCATAAAACTCGGTGTACGAACCACTCGACCACGGAGGTCGTCAAATAGCCAATAAAACTAATAATAAAAACCAAAATCAGTCAAAATATGCCTGTTAAAAACGCAATAAAGTAATGGTCGGGGGAGTCACACAGAACTTGGGAATGATGTGTTCTAAGCTAATTCTAAAATTGTTGTTTTTGGTAAAGCCTCGATTCTGAGTAGAAGTTCTCCTAATTCCATGATTACAAATGTACTAGTATCTAGTTACAATTTACTTTGATTTAAACTTGCTGCAATGCCAGCACATGTGTTTCTTATACTGACACTAGGTATACCGTATTGTGTCAATTACTAAACTACTTTACTACTGAGCTACATCCAGTATTCGTCTATTCCGTTTAGTATCGGTGTATGAGTCGCGGCACGAAATCCAGCGCTGACCGTTATTGCACACAAGTAAAAATGAAGATGTCTTGGGGGGGGAACGAGGTGTGCGGGCGGGCGTGCGTTGCGCCGATTGGCTCTCCAGTCGTACCCATGCGCAGCTATTCCCTTCGCGTTTTGTTCAGCGCTAGAGTTACATGCCGCGACCTGTACTTGCCGAGCACAGGCGACGGGCCTTGACGCTTGTATATAACACTCGCACCTACCCAGACCAATACCCACGTGGATTATTAAAATTTAATTTATTATATTTTATTTCACCAGTCTCGTCGTCATTAAAGCTGAAGTCGAAGATTTTCTTCTCGTCGGCCTGAGCGACATCAGGGTGAACCGTGTCAGCTACAACATTCTTCTCTCCAGGGTTAATTTCGACATTTCTCTGCATAGGATCGCTGCCAGTGTCGGTAAGCATGGATTTATATATGTAACAGTTAAAACCCGATTTTAGATAGAACGCATTTTTCCTAGTTAAAATTAGTTTTTACTAAATGCCTTTGTTAAAACTGGAAATAACAACTCAAATCTCGAATTCACCACTGATATATTTGATTTTCAGATAAAACTAGTTGTCTCTCCGAGCTTTAGTTAAAACTAGCACTACAGAAACTAATTTGGGATTGAAAACAAGATTTAGTTTTTAAATATTTATTAAAAATATCTAAGACACAAGAGTCATATCGTCACTTGTAATATGAATTATCGTAACTGCCAAAAACCAATTTTTCAGGAGAGGCAAATAAGTAAATTTGAAAACTTGAAAAAATATTATAATATTACAATGACATAATGCACTTAATTTTTGAATTTTATAAAATTCTTATTAATATTGTTACGTGTCGGGATGGGGTTCGAAATTATATGCCAGTTCTCCCTTGACAGTTCTTTATTCACCACACCGTTCACACAATTAACACACAATGTTAATTACAAAACACTCACTAAACACTGTATTTCACTATACAAGTCTCTAAACAATCTCTCTTGAACATTGTTGTTGCACTTTGATCGCCTTTGGATTCGCTCCGAAATCGCTGTTGAAACTCAACTATCTCTGCGCGGCGCCAATCGCGCTTATATACGCCGATCGACGCATTCTAGAAAGTACCCGTTAAATTGAGAATTACCTAGCACCCGCGAGTACGAAATACCTACCTATACCTACGCAGGTAACACGCATAACTTGTAAACAAGTGCAGATGTCGTTGCACTTTCACCGTTACGCCGCACTGCATAAGGCTCATTTTAGAATGAGCCGCATTACTCGACCTCTATCGCGACCCGCGGTGATCTGGCAAATTCGATCTCTGGCACTTTCGCGGTTCCGTTTCGAGAGCGTTTGTGACAATATGTTAAATGATTAAATTAATGATGTAATTGGAAAATAAGAATATATCTAATTCTAAACTTATTGTATATAATCATAAAGCCTGATCCGAAATTGTTTCCTTTTTGAAGTTATACTTCTTTAGGCGCGTTATGAAAAAATGATGAGAGTGAAATTTTAAGAAGCGCGCGCATCACTGTAACACAAAATATTAACAGCATGAAGTTGGTCGCTTTAGCGACCAACTTCATGCTGTTACTTTTGTGTTTACCGCACATTAAGAAAATCGACCAACAAAATAGAAATAGAATCTCTATTTAGTGGGTTCTAACGACTGCATAGTGAAGGCCTATCAAAAGTATTTATTAATCTGGAACAACGGAACCAAAGCGCGATTCAGGAGATTACAGCGCCATCTCTTGACCATTGGTGTAGTAGAACCAAAAACCACATCTTTATTTTTTGTAATAAAGTAACAGTTATAGGTATTCATATTTATAATATCAAAAGTATTTATTAATCTGGAACAACGGAACCAAAGCGCGATTCAGGAGACTACAGCGCCATCTCTTGACCATTGGTGTAGTAGAACCAAAAACCACATCTTTATTTTTTGTAATAAAGTAACAGTTATAGGTATTCATATTTATAATATTTATCCACATGTTTCATGCAAGTGCAAATCACATATGTTCTAATAAATTATATTCAGTAGCGATTTTAATTGAATATTTTGATTATTTATTTATTTTTTCAAATTAAAACTGAACTTTATTGACTGTGTCCTTTTCCAGACTTTTTATTAATTTATTGTAATTAATTATTTGCATGCAATTAAAAACTAATTTTAAACGATGCCAAAGAAGGATAACTTCTCACGCGCGTACATAAGTACACGCACCCATTTTTTTTTATTAATGTTTCATATTGATTTTGTTAGAAATTGGCATTATTATGCCATAGGTTATTCAGGTGTTGTGGCCATTGAGAACTGTTTTAACTGACTCGCTTCGGAAAAACGCGTATTGTCTAGTAAGAACTAGTTTTAACTGATATTCCATTTTGAGCATTAATCAATTGTAGTTTTAACAAAGGCATTTAGTAAAAACTAGTTCTAACTAGGGAAAACGCGTTGTAGCAAAAAACTGTTTTTAACTGTAACATATACTTATGTACTACTAGAGGTGCCCTTCGGTTTCACTAGCATTAACATGAGGGAAAAGGTTATAGTGGGTCTCCCTTAAAAGATAGACATAATGTTGTTGCGGACTTTTTTATAGGACATTTAAACGGGAACAATTCCGTTAAACATGATATTTGTGTAACTTTTTAACCGTTTAGGTGGCACATGCAACGAAAGCTCTCAAATGGAATATTTTTCCCCATTTTAACATCATTTTTCATTGGTGCTCCGCACCTATTGGTCGCATCGTTATATTATATAGCCTTACTTGATAAATGTAATATCCAACCCAAAATCAATTTTTGAAATTGGAGCATTAGTTCCTGAGATTAGCGCGTTCAACCAAACAAACAAACAGAGTTTTCAGCATTATTATATTTAAGTGCAGATAAAAATTAAATCTAAAATAAATAAAGTTCATTGGTACTGGTTTTTATTAGAGTTCCGTACCCAAGGGGTAAAAACGGGACCCTATCACAAAGACACCACTGTCTGTCTGTCAGCGGGCTGTATCTCATGAACCGTGATATTGATGTTGTATTTCTGTTACCGCTAGAACAACAAATACTAAAAACCGAATAAAATAAATATTTAAGAATAAAATAATTATTCCCATGCAAGAGACGCGAGCCGTTTTTTGCTTGATATTATAATCTAGTATCTAATGTTGTATAGAAAATGATACGAAACCCTTCGTACGTAAGTCCAACTCGCACTTAGCTGCTTTTTTCATATGCATATTATTTTCATTGCAGCTTCTGCAAGTGCTGATTTGACTGTTTTCGGCTTCAAAATTGTGGGATCTACCAGTGGAAGGTGAATATGTTTTTGTGATGTATTTTTTTATTCCCATTTACAATCTTGAGGACTACTACAAAAATGTAAAATGTAAATACTTAAATTCCTACTACAAAAATGTAAACGATAATGTGTATACTATTCTTGGTTTTAAATGCATCAAGGTCTAGTGGCACGTAATTTTCCCATAAAGTAGTCCGGGCAAAAAACTGGCCAATTTATTCACGGAACTAGTGGGAAGAAAAATCCCATTAGTGCGACTAACAGAACAGGGTCTATAATGGAAAAAAATGCAAGACCGATGAAATGGAAATTATATTATATTACGCCGAAGTCAATCATTTTTTTTGCCTTAAAGTCGGACAAATAATGTAGTACCATAATACTATAATTGCTATTTCTTCTTTCAAAAGTTTAATACTTGTAAAAGTATTCATTTGACATTGTGGGTTACCTATAATGCGAAGAGATGGCGCTGCCTTGCAGCTTAAGAATGGCTAGAAGAATTTCGACGCGCCGCGGTAGCATAATTGGTCAGTGCATTCGCCCGGATTGCGAAGGGTGCGGGTTCGAGTCCCGTCTGCTGCCTGGTCCGCGTGGAATTTTTTCTAGTTATATTTTCTTTGGATTTAAACATCAAGCAGTTACATGCTTATATAAAAATTATAATGTAGCACCACCACTTTTTTCCAGTCTTGAAATTAATAACGTGAGAGCCGCCGGTCAAGCCAGGATAAGCATTGGTCTTAGCGGAGTGTCCCTAAGATCGATTACTATCGACGTCACTCTCGGTGGCATTAATGTACGTATTTTTATGCTCAATTGATCATCATCATCAGCCTTATATCATTCCCATTGCTGGGGCACAGGCCTTCCTTATGGATGGAATACGGAGAAGGGCCATGATTGTGCTCATGGGCTCAGTGTGGATTGGTGGGTGCTAAAGACTGCATATGCAGCCGGGACTGACGGCTTTACGTGCCTTCCGAAGCACGGAGGAGCTCGATATAATAAGTTATATAACCGGCTATTGCAAAGTTGCTTAACTGCCACTAACGCAAGACGAAAGCGCTTATCAACTGCGCTATCGAGCTTCACCTCCGTGTAATTAATAATACATATTAATGTGAATCAAACCTCAATGAGGGTTTCTCTGTTTTTTTATACCATGTTACATTATACTAATGTACTACTGATTTGACTCATTAGCACTGACCATTATACATATCCATTCGCCCAGATAGCGAAGGGAGCGGGTTCAAGTCCCGTCTGCTGCTGCGTCTACGTGGATGTTTTCTACTAATATCTTCTTTAGATAATAAACATCGAGCAGTTAAATGCTTAAAAAATAAAAATTATTAAAGAATATTTGTTGAAACTACTTTAGTAGTAAAAAAAGTATTGCTTTACATGTAATTCAAAGTAACTGTAGAAATTGAATACATTTAATTTTGTTTAATTATTCACAAATGTATAAAGTCATGAGTGCTTATCTCGCCAACAAACTGTTTGCATACGGCTATATGGCTACTCCTCTCTTAATAAAGGATCAATGGTTCTAATGCTTGTACATTTCTTTTACAGTCTAATCTGGAGGTGAACGCTCTTGGCAGAGATCTATCTGAGTCTGTGAACAAATTAGCTGGAACTATTATTCCGGAGGTGTTCGATGAAAACAGGGTGAGTAGAACTACCTAGAGGTTCATACTTTGATTTTATTACATTAAATAAATAAATATTTCCAACACTCATACCAATTAGCTTAGCCTCAAAGTAAGCAGTGTAGGCTTGTCTTATGGCATACTTGGGCAAAGGATAGAATACATATACTGATACATATAAGTATATCTATTAAGAAATACATCGGAGTACAAACGTCGTATTCATCACACAAACATCTGCCCCCCACCGGGATTCGAACCCGGGACCTCTCGAGTAGGCTACACCTTTGTAGGAAACTTCGCGTATATACCACTCGGCCAAGGAGGTCATCAAATTTTATTACATTAATTACACAAATCAAAGAAATCTAAGCGACATGCAGCATTTACGCAAAGTGCTACTTTTATCAGTGGCCATTTTATATCGTTTATAAACTTATTTTTATATTATCGTTATGAAAATTATAATTTTTCAAAGGCTTTTTGTTTGTCATTTTGTCAAAAAATATAAGTATTACAAAACAATATTGGAAACATATCAATAGTTCAAAAAGTTCATGTTGATTTTTGTTGAGTATATTTATTTGTGTAATTTATGTTGTTCGCGTTTTGCGAACGATGTTTTATCGACAGTTAACAAATAAACAGTGTTGATCAAAATATGATCTGAATACTGATCAATGACTACGATTATTTGTACTTATTAATCATGGTTGACGATAATTATAAATAATGATAAAAAGTAGAAAAATCGATTATTCACTAAGGCAAACTCGCACCAAAGTTTTCATATTAAAAAAAGGTAATATAATATAAAAAAAGCAACGTAGGAAAGAGGTACCAAACAGGATTATTGAATCTTAATTTTATTTAAAGATATTGGTGCAAATGGCCCCAGCCTCCCTAGAATGAGCATCGCGATATGATATATAACGCGTTTTTATCACGCTCAATTGTTATGGAGTTTGACGGTTCGACGCGATACAAAACATGATAAAATGTAAATTGTGGTGCTCATGCTACGGGGTTAAAACCATAATTGCATTTAGTAACATCTCAATTAAGAACCTAATTTAACTTTTATTTATGAAAAATAATTTATCATTAATATATTATATACACTAGTCACTAAATTATAACAATAAAGAACTTAATGTGAGGGTAAAACTAATTAATGCTTAATTCCTTTAGCGATCAAGTAAAAATCTATTTCCTTTCTTTATCTTAAATTCATTTAATATCCTATTTCTTTGTTTCTCTTATATTTATGTAAGTATAGCTCCTGTATTTACTTTTGCACCCTTCTATATTTCTCTATTATTATTCCTTTTCTACCATAGGTTGCCTGGAAGAGATTGCTGTTTAGCAATAAGGCCGCCTATTGTACTCTTTCTTCTGTTTTATTTGTTTTTGTCTTGTGTCCTTTGTTGTGTGCAATAAAGAATATTTATTATTATTATTATTAATGTCTAAAAACTTAAAAACCAGAAATAACTAACTATACAATTTACAAAATAAAAAATATATTACCCCCAGCGCCGCTGTCAGGAATGGTGCCTAATAGGCTGGCAGCATTTCCTCGTTGGATAGCAAGGCTAATATTATTTATTGATTTATTTGAAAGACGTATTATTACCGATCAGAAACGAAAATCTATTTAATGTTTCAATCTTGACCCGCCCGACTTCCAAATCATGAACCAGATATGATATTATTTTTTACTTTTTAGTTCCATTGTCGATTTTGAAGTCGGTTTTATTTTTTGTTTATTTATTTTTTTATTTCAACAATTTTAATGAAAATTACATCGTCCAAGTAAACAAAAAACAAAAATGTTCATTAAATAAAAACTACTGGATCAAACAAAATATTTTTTTTTATGGAACCAAACGGCAAGTATCTCCAATTGAACAAAAGAAGAATCACTCAAATTGGACCAGAAATCCTTATTAATCGGTGTACATATAAACACAGTATCATGAAAATTACATCGTCCAAGTAATAATAATTTTTATAAGAAGGTTTCCCTCGATTTCGCAGAATTCCACTATCAGATCCTGAATTGGTTCCAATGAGACCACATCGGAAGTGCATTCTTTCGAATAAAAAAAGAATGTAGGAAATCGGTCTACAATTGACGGATCGCGAACATGCATAAAAAAACATAGTGCGTGCCTTTGAAATTTGAAAGTTTCCCTCGATTTCCCCGGATTCCACCATCAGATCCTGTTTTGGTTCCAATGGGACCACCTGGGAAGTGTACTCTTTCAAATAAAAAAAGAATTTTGGAAATCGGTCCATAATTGACGGAGAAATCGGTGAACATACATAAAAAAAACAGTCGAACACAGAACCTCCTTCTTTTTTGAAGGCAGTTAAAAATCTTTAAACACATATCAAAACACAAGTAATACTATCGTAATACCCTTTAATTTGAAATACTGCGAAAATAACAGACCAGGTTTTTTAAACTTGCGTGCTTGACGCGTATCAAGAATACTTCAGTATCTTACACTCGCGAAATGTCAGTATCTTCGTCTCCGTGTGCTTGTTAAGGGTAAACAGCGCAATTCACATTCCCCAAAAAAGTGGGTAACATTAATCTAATCAAAATTAGTGTATTGCTCACAACAATGACCTTCTATATATATGGACGTCTCTTAGGTATCACGTAACCCAAGCCTTGTGGTGCACACTTCGTGGGACTGGGTTAGTTTGTGTAAGGGCACAAAGTAGGTACTAATTATTTATTTATTATTATTAAATACTTTTCCTTTCTTTCCAGCCTGACATCAATAGAGTATTGGAACACTACATACTTGAAATGGCCAATTCGTCGTAAACACTACTAAAAAAACCCTAGCAATCAAACAATTCTGCTATTACTTAAGTTATTATGATTAGGATAATATTGAAAAGTTTTTGTATTGTTCTGAAGTTTCTTTGTTGGATACATAATGACCAAGTCATATCAGGCTGTGTACTACTTAAACTGCAATAAATGAAAATCTTGAAAACATGTGGATTTTTATTCTTAACTAGTGACCCGCCCTTGCTTCGCTTCGGGGTAGAATTGATCAAAATCCTTTCTTAGCGGATGCCTACGTCATAACATCTACCTGCATGCCAAATTTCAGCCCGATCCGTCCAGTGGTTTGGGCTGTGCGTTGATAGATCACTATGTCAGTCAGTCACCTTTGATTTTTATATTATTTATTAAACTTGGCTCCCATTTTAACATTATGTTTTGATGACTTTTTTGGGAAACCTCGAAATTCGATGGTAAGTATGAATTCAGCCTGCCATAATATTCAATTATACGCAATCAAAAGCAAGATAAAGCGAAACACTCGTACCATTAACACAAAAAAGTTAGGCGTTCAACACGAGTTTAAAAATAAAAAGTCATATAAAAGTTGCTCAGCTCTGCCATGGATTATAACAGTTATAATAATTCTACTGCTCGTGGAGTAGTTAAATGTACTTAATCACACAAACATTATAAAGGCGAAAGTTTGTAAGTGTGTATGTTTGTTACTGCTTCACGTCTTAACGGATGGATCGATTTTAATGAAATTTGGTATGGAGTTAGCTGACACCATGGATTCACGCATAGGCTACGTTTTATTGCGGGTAAATATCCTTAATAAACCGCGGGTAACACCGCGGGGCACAGCTAGTAAATAAATAATTCCGGCAGCTACAATTTCAACGATTTTTGCCTTAATGTTCTGTGCATACGAGTACACATGTTACTCGAGAATGAACACAGACTGAATGACCTAAAGACGTCATCAGACGAGTGGTCGGCTTGTGTTGATCCATCTGCTCATGCATTTGTCTACGTCTGGGTAGAGGAGGCATTAGGCGGGTAGCAAACCGCCGCCATTTGCTACCTGGCCACTTGCCGCCATGCTATGGAGACCCCGTGGATGCCCCGCCAAATATTCCTCTAGCATCTGCTAGAAGCAGCGCCACTTCTGAGAACCCATTGACATCACCATCAGCTTATTAATACCCCCACTACTGGGGCACAGGCCTATCCTTTGAACGGAATAGGGAGATTGGGCCATGACACACCACGCGGGCCCTGTGCAGATTGGTGAGTGCTAACGACTGCTATGTAGCCGGGACCAATGGCTTAACGTGCTTATTGAAGCATGGAGGAGCTCGAGATAGTAAATTTTAAGTAACCCATCCAATGACCAACCACTGCGAAAGTTGCTTAACTTCAACGATCGCAGCCGAACGCGCTAACCACTTGCGCCATCGAGCTCCTACACACCCGTATACATAGCGATCCGTTGTAAAGGCCTGTTTTTTGATGGCATATGTATTTGTTTGAGCGACTTCACACATAATCTTACACTTCGGATCCAGGAAAAAATACCGAACCGAAAAAATATACAGCAGTATGTTTTACTAGTCCGTTTAAACGTATACATAATTGGCGTATATATTTGCATTAGCTGGTTCACTGTGTCATTATTATATGCATCGTAATTACCTACTTAATTTGGTCAGCATTTGAGAACTCTGTTTTGGTCTAATGGTCACTCAGAGGGACGGACCATCATGGTCATCATGCAAAGATCTCTGCATGCTTAAGAAATATAATAAAAAATAAATCATTTTTAGTTTTTTTATATATATATATAAAGATTTATTTTTTATTTTATATATAAAATTCTCGTGTCTCGTGTTTTAGTTACCATACTCCGCCGAAACGGCCTGACCGATTTTTATGAAATTTTATATTCATATTCCGTGGGTCTGAGAATCGGCTACTATCTATTTTTCATATCCTTAAGTGATAATGGTTGTCCACCTATAACGTAGTGTTCTGAAACCTACAATGCGCCTTCGCGCCAAAATTCAAAGTATTGGGTATTGTAACGTAGTGTTCTCATATGGGTTAGGAGGAATGTTATCCCATAAAATTGATAGAACACTACGTTACTATAGAGTTCTACCCAGAAGGGATAGAACCTGGGGACGTAGATATTAATTGAAAGATACTGGTAGAGATAAGTTATTTATTTTGTATTATCATTCAGGCTAATATAAAAGTATTTTATCTAAATACGAGAGGAATTCTTGGTGCCTGAAGATCTAATAATCAATGGAACCTTCTATCAAAAGACAGACGATTCCTTATTTCAAATCTTAAAATCATGACATTAACTTTTTAATATAACTGCCAACCGTAGGCATTGTAAAAGCAAAGAGTTTACCTAAACAAGGAGGCTGCAACGTCAAGGACGTTACATCCCTCCGGCACCTCTAAAAAAAAAATTGTTTTGTCATACCAGATGACCGAACAAATTTTTTTTTCCTACCTACTACATCGAGAGGGTTCGACGGTCCTATCTAAAATCCCTACCTGCTTAAGGACATAAATACAACTGGGAGGTGGCCTTTACTACAGACTAGCCTTCACAATAAGTTTGCAAAACTTGCAAAAAAAAACTTTACGGGAAAAGAACCCTAACTATTTGCAAAGTTTTATTGCAAAGACTTTACGGGAGCAAAACCTTAACAAAATCCCTCGTACATCTCCCTCCTAACCTTAACTTTACTTTACTTTACATCGACATCAGTCGGCAAAAACAAAAAAACAAAGCTAACCCTAGCTATAACTTAAATTACCCAAGCAATTTTTATTTTATCCCATCTATCAGCAAAACTTTACCCTATCCCATTAATTAAACCATTAAATATCAAGAAAATTTATATTTTGAAACTTCATTACTTCCCATACGAAACGAAATTCAAACTATTTCCTAAGATTCGTAAACATTAACTGGATTTGAGCAAAACCTAAAAGAATTTATAATTAATGTTTACTTTCGTACATCTTTAATAAAGATACAGACGTGGTCCACCACTTTATTGTCTTGTACTTTATTAGACACCCATGATGCGCAAACGTAATAGAAATTTTGGGTAAGGACATCTAGCATCAAACAAGATTAAACCCAATTCCCATGGAATACTAAGGGTTCCCTACCCCCAAGTCAAACTACTACAAGTGACGATTTTGACGAACGCGACGCGACCAAATTGAAACGAAAACGACGCGAATTCGTAGAGGGTGTCTCCATCATCTTCAGGGTGGATCATCGTCAGTATCGCTGACGTCTGCATGAGCGCCAGCCTGCTCTCTCTCGGGAAGTCCGCATCATGTGGTAGTACATAAAACAATCAAGAAAATATTAGTAAAATTCTTTACACCATTTTTCTTCAGTCGGGTAAGTTAATATTCATGAAAACATTAAGTTTATGATAAGTCTTTATACCATCTTTTCATAGTTGGATAAATTTTCAAAATTTAACATTATTATTCATTTATTTATTTTTTAACCTTACAGGGAATCGAACCCGTTTCCTTTTTTATAATAAGGGAATTTTCTTTATGGACCTATATTATCCTATTATACATTATTAACTATATATATTCTATCCTAATGCTGAATTAATCCTATCAATGATCATATTCAAAGTCAATTGAATAATTCCAAGTTGAACAGAGAATCGAACCTGTTACCTATCATTCTTATGGTTATTACGATATCAATAATCCACCTACTCAACAAATTACACTAAAGCTAACAATTAAAAGAAATGAAAATACTTTAATGAAACTAACTATTAATCTGTCATAAACAAAATGTGTAAAATTTCCTTATAATATGTATATTGAAAAAAATTTCTAATAAAATGACAAAGTTATATTTAATATGCTTTTGAAATAAAATTCTAAAACGACTATTGTATTGAACCTTATTTACATACCACCATTGCTTTAAAACATTCATATAAACAATAAACTGAAATAAAATCTCATTAGTAACACAATATTATAATACTATCAACCTATTCGGCATAATATAAATTTTCATCATACACCGAATTATCACTATTCCTTTCATTATTCATTTTTATATATTGTCTTTTAAACTTGCACTTAATATGTTTGATTATTAATTGTTCGTTACAAAAATCTATTATCGCATTATTTCGAAGAAAGAAATCCTGTCCTAAGATGAGGTTATGCCTAATATTTTCTACCACAAGAAAATCATGAATGAATAACGCATTGTCTATCAATAATTTTAGGTTGACTTTCCCTATAACCGACAATTCTTTACCATCGACAGCTTTCAACTTCATATCGCTTTCATCAATTCGTTGATGAATTCTATTAACTGTGTCCTTCGACACCACAGATACTGCAGCACCACTATCAATGAGCCCTACAAACTCCTTATCACGACACGTTATATTAATTAAAGGTTTGGACTCACTTGTATGCTGATTGCTGTTTTCTGACGACTGTGACTGGTGAACTTCTTCATCAGCCATCGTCATTAAATTTTCTTCGTAAAAAAATTTCTTGTGATGCTTCTTTGGTTTTTTCTTTTTTTTGTTCAAGTTACTGGAACAAAAAGTGCGGGGAATCATGTGTTCGGGAGGGACAATGGGATGAGAAAGGACACTTTGGGAGGAAATGAAGTTGATTTCCTTCTCTTGTTCTTCTTCATGCCTTATTATATGCGAAATTTTCGCCGCTTCGAAGTTTGTCATTGGTGTAACAAACGATGGTTGGATCGGCAGATTCCAACTAATATCGACGCTTTCGTCCCCAAAAATATCCTGCGCTTGTCGCAAAACTTCCTTTAAATGCACTCTATTATTATATAATTGAAATGCGAAAAGATTTTTTGTATTCAAATTCGCATTTTTCAAGAATTGTCTAATGAAGCATTTGTCATCGATGACAGCTCCCGCTTTTGTGACCAGCTCATCCAATACATAAAAATAGTTCAATGGCTCTTCTGACAAGCCTTGTCTTCGTGAGAAAATTTTTTCCAACGCATTTATCGATGATGGAAATTCCTCACGTATTTTCTTTTCTAAAATCTGAAAATTCTCACAAGACTCATTAATTTTTTTATAGAATAACAATGCAGGTCCACTTAAATATGCCGACAACACAACTCTTTTTGTATCCTCGTTGAAATTATTGATGGCGGCGATGATATTAAATTGACGAAAGAAATCGGTTACATCACCTTTTCCGTCGAATGTGGTCCTGGTCTCCATCTTTTTAAAACTATTTCTTTCTTGATTTAAAAATATACTTCACTCGCGGTATTAGAATCAACGCGGCGAGTCCACCATATAGAGTTCTACCCAGAAGGGATAGAACGTGGGGACGTAGATATTAATTGAAAGATACTGGTAGAGATGAGTTATTTATTTTGTATTATCATTCAGGCTAATATAAAAGTATTTTATCTAAATACGAGAGGAATTCTTGGTGCCTGAAGATCTAATAATCAATGGAACCTTCTATCAAAAGACAGACGATTCCTTATTTCAAATCTTAAAATCATGACATTAACTTTTTAATATAACTGCCAACCGTAGGCATTGTAAAAGCAAAGAGTTTACCTAAACAAGGAGGCTGCAACGTCAAGGACGTTACATTACACACCCCTAAAATTTTTTTGGACAATATTTATTTTTTATAATGTAGTATTAAAAAAATACATACAACCCTAAATTTTATCTTCTACCACCTGCCCCTATTTTTATGGTGGTACAAAGTTCGCTGGGTCAGCTAGTATTTAAATAACTTTCCTTATTAATAATTGTTCGCTTTTAGTAGAGCTGACACCATGAATATTTAACTATCTTATGTGGCTCAGCCCCCGTAGCATGAGCACCACAATTTGCATTATATCACGTTTTTATCGTGTATAACCGTCAAACTGCATAGTAATTTGACAATTGAGCGTGATAAAAACGCGTAATATATCATATCGCGGTGCTAGTCCGTCAGGACTAGTGAGTAAAATTTGGTGTGATCGATACACATACATTTTTATCTATGTCTAAATCTTATCATAAACTTACATAGCTAGACGCGCCATATGCACACAATTAGTTAGTTTATCTAAATAACTTTATTTCCATTGTGAAGATACACTGGCGAGCAATGAATTCGGGTCAGCCCTATTATTTATTTATTTCAGAAACCAGCTTGGTTTCTTATTTTAGTATATGCAGTAGATATCGAGCCCTTACCGCCAAATTATCGTAAGCGACACTCGCCAAATTATCGTAAGCGACACTTTTGTCGAAATGCGTTTTTTGTGGAAACTAATATTTTTAACCGTAACGGACCCATCTCTGTTGATATTTCCCTCTATTCTTCCCTCTATTATATTGTAACGGTGTTCTTTTGGAGGGAAATATCAACAGAGATGGGTCCGTTGCGGTTTAAAATATTAGTTTCCACAAAAAACGCATTTCGACAAAAGTGTCGCTTACGATAATTCGGCGAGTGTCGCTTACGATAATTTGGCGGTAAGGGCTCGATATATGCCTATATATTTTCTTTTTACTTTTCTGATAATGTATGTCAAATTTATATATTATATATGTCAATTATTTAGAATGAGAGAACGGGCAATTTACTCTTTGGTGTAGTTATTTATACGGTTTCCTTCATCATATTATTGTATTTTAAAAACCAAAATCTTTTTTTTGTAGGTAACTCATTAGTATTGCTTGGGTGTAAGTCAGTAACACGAGATATTTGCGTTTAAACTCTAGCATTACTGAATATCAGCAGAGGATAGAGTATTTAGAGAATACCACTTCTGGACAAGCATTAAAAAGGAGCAAATGTACTTAATATTTTTTTTTGTGGTGTGCAATAAAGAGTTTTTGTATTGTATTGTAAATGTAATACTCCGTGTTGGTAGACCTTGACTCTGACCTAGTGCAGTAAATAGGTAAGTATTACGAATATCACACAAAAAGTTGGCTTGCTGAAAACAAAAAGACAGCGATATCGTGTTGAGCAACTGTTAATGTAGTAGGTATATATATATATATTACTGTCTGCAAATGTACTGTCAAAGTCAAACATAACACAAACAGCTTTGACGATATCCCAGAATGATAAAGAAAAGTTTATCGTATTAGTTCTCTTTTGTTTTGTGCACAAATTAATCATAAATAGAAAATAAACCGGAGAAGTGCGAGTTCGACCCTCTCATGAATGGTTCCATGCCATCATAAGTGGAAAGTTTGAAGTTTGGAATTTAGTGATTTATAAGGTCGACGTCGAACAAAGTTACGCCGAAAAAAACGCGTTCACCTAATTTAATTGTTATGTCTTTTTTTTACAGGCAATACATAAAATGCACTCTGTAAAAAATTCAACTCTCTAAGGCCCGCCTACACCAAAGTTCTAAATTCTAGTAAATGACCTTCATTTACATGATGCAAGTATCTTGCCTTTTCCATACAATTCAATGGAAGCAATAAATGACTTGCATGGTCTAAACAACTCATACCTTCTTGATCTGTTATATTGATTGTTGTTTCCAAATTTTTCTTGGTGTAAACAGCACATACAGTAATTGAACTTCTACTCCAAAACTTGAATAAAAATTGCGCCAAATACGTGCAATTCTTTCAGCAACTCTCCAATAAATAATACACGCACATACAAGCCTGTGTTTAAACATATCAAAACTTGAAAGCAATAATCTCCTTATAATAATTGTATTGGTAAAAAATAATCTTAAACATGATTAGCCCTTTAAAAAATAAAGAACTTGTTGGCTTAAATATAACATTACAGCTCATTGGATCTTTTGTCTACGTAACCCTAACAAGATATAATTATCAATGTAACAATAATTTTATCGATGAAAAAGATCTATGCATTTAGTATAAAACCCATTGCAATTTGTCTATAACCAAATTACCAGTAAAGGCTTTCTCTGTTTAGTTGGTAAGTATGTATATATATACCTATTATTATAAATAAAGCGAATTTTTATTCATTTTAAAAAACCTAGTTTAACCGAATAAAAACCGACTTCTTTAAAATGAAACCATAAAGAATTAAAGTAATACATATTTTTACTTATATTTAAAGTAGCTACAGAACATCAACTATCAACTTAGTAGAACTTAGTATGTAGGTTAACAGCCCGATTGATATTCTCACATAAAAAATCTCATAAAAAAGTAAACACAATAGGTGTATTGTTTGTAATTGAGGAGTCCCATAGTTTTTCTCAAAAAGTACTCATAATATCTTCATACAATAAATATGTGACCATCTTGCTCACCAAAAATTTTATAACAAAAACAGTCATTAAAGTGGTTCACAAATCTCGGAGATATGCGCGAACAGCTGCAAGGGACAGCTGAGTATATATAGTAATATAAGTTATTTACGGGATTGTTACCATGTACCTTGTTTTTAGCGAGTTTCCGATATTTCGGCACTGTTGCAACCGTGATCATGGCGCTTGCAACAGTGCCGGAATATCGGAAACTCGCTAAAAACAAGGTACATGGTAACAATCCCGTAAATAACTTATATTACTATAATGTTAGTGACCATGAAAGTTTAAAACAATATAAAGCTGAGTATATAGTTGTAATTTCAACTCGGTGTCTCCACACATTCCCGTGTATAGGGTGTTGACAGACAGACAGACGGACAACAAAGGGTATGGGTTCCGTTTATATCTTTTGAGTTATGAAACCCTAAAGATTAACGCATAAATTAGGAACCTCTTCCTTTTTTACGTTGGTTAACAAGGGAGAAAAATAATTAGAATTTATGTCTAGAATTCTATGCAAACCGAAAAATGCCACGTTCATACCTAGATGGACAAAAGTAAGAATTATAAGATACCTGTTTGATTGGTTTTGTTGTACTTTAAATTAAACTATTTGATCTGCTGTTATTTAGTTGTTTTTATATTATTTTAGTTGTGATACGAACCTACCATGAAAGTATTAGGACTCCTCTTAGCTGGTCTTCTGGCGAGCTCGGCGGCAGTGACAGACCATCAAAGAGTTAGTGGTAAGTCTTTGAATATACCTCATAACAAATCCAAAGGTTTGATGAACAATTTCACATGTTTATTGATGTGATATGTCTACTAAGCCTTTCCACTAAGAGGGATCATTCTTTCGGTGCTTTGTTTCAACTGAACTATTGACACAAAAAAATTTAAAACTAAAAAAACTACTGTGCTATTGACCACACGACTGAAGTGGAAATTCTTCAGCTGAATCAGTATGTATACATATATGTGTGTGTACATTATCTAAATGTACATATTTCATTTACTAGCTATAAGAGAAAGAAAATCTGCGCGTGTACTGCTTTCTCTTGCATATATCCCCCACTCAACTCCCGTTCGCCACGCCCAATCACACTTTTTGTAACGCGTTCTCAGCTTACTCCCCAAGTCAAGCGTGCGTAAAGAAGTTTTACTTCAAAAACTGCGACGCTACTAAAGGCTATTCAGAGTCAACGTCCAATAGCAGATACTTAACTACTTACAACCATTAGTAGGGAGCTTATATATGTTCATTTTGTAAGGAATTCGTTGGTCTACGTATCCAGACTGCAGCAAGTAAAGATTCCGGTACGATAGCAAGACTCCAGTATGAAAATACACCATGAGTTATGTGGGTTACCCGAGAAACTTAAAAATCGTGCAGACAAAAATAGTAAGAACAGTTATGTAAATGAACTACACCGTTATACAAAAATATTGATTGATATTGTTTACAAAATATTCTAAAACGGTGCAAATTTGTGAATAACACATCTCATCATTATCATCATCAGTCTATTAATATCCCCACTGCTGGGGCACAGGTCTTCCCTATAGATGGAATAGGGAGATTGGGCCATGATCCACCACGCGGGCCCGGTGCGGGTGTTAACGACTGCAGTTGCAGCCGGGACCAACGGCTTAACGTGCCTTCCGAAGCACGGAGGAACTCGAGACAGTAGAATTATTATGCGTTTAAAGTACGTACGTTAACAGGTAGAGCTTAGGGGATTTTCTGCTCGAATTAGAGCGCCCGTCTGGGGAAGTAACCTCCCTCTTTCTCCACGGGGTAGGGTATTAGATCAGGGTCCCCGGCAAGGTCGGGAGGCTGCTAGGTGCGAAGACGCGAAAGAATCCCTAAACGGGGATCCCGCGGCTTCGCGCTAAGCAGCTTAGAGGGTATTCGCAGGGTTTTTTAGCGGATATTATGCCGCAAAGCGCCCGTACGGGTTAGGCCTCTTAAAGGCGCCGTCGTCTGTAAATAGTATTTTTTGCCTGCGTGTAAAAAAAAGGGTATTAGGTCAGGGTGGGCAACGGCGAGAGTGATATTTTTTGTATCGCAAGCGTCTATACTATAGTATAGAGTTTATATCATAATTATCGCCCGTATGATGGGAAGCGGCCACAATAGCCTACAGCCTATATTAGGCTATGGGGGCCACCTGCTAACAGGCGGGTTATATGATAGTTTTATTTGAATCAATTTATGTCAATAACAAATTTTCAGGTTTCATAATCGCACAATCATCAGGTTACTTGAAGACTGTTCACGAAAAACAAAATTCTTTTGTGGAAATATAACCTAAATCGTTGCCTGAGTTACTTTATAAAGTTTCTCAGGTAACTCAAAATTCACACTGTATTTTCAGGTTTTGTGTTTTTAACCAAACGCTTTTTTGCATAGAATTAATTTGGTTTTGAGTCTTATTTTTTGTAGGATTTTATTTTTATTTTTTGTTCTACCTAGTTCTTTTTTTTTTTCAAAAATATACATAAAAGTTGTTCATCGGCCGGCCGTGGCGAGACGGCTTAAGTTTAGTTTTTTTTTTAAGAAATACAATATTTACAGCGAGGTTTATCGAAGGCATCGTAGCTGGTGCTATCGAGGACCTCAGCAATAACATCAGGGAGCGAGGCTTGGACCCGCTGTTAATATCGCATTCAATTGATAAAAGACCTCCAGTTACAGAGTGAGTACTTAAATATCATAGCTGAAAAAAAAACTAAGGGAAGTTCGTTCCATAGGTAAAGATTTTCACAAATAATTTCGCATCTTTATCTGTATCAAGAACTTTAAGCATTTTGAGTTTAAGTGACCAAGCTATTCAGGATGTTCGATTAATCGTTACATTATAAAATATAAAAGTTAAAGAAATCTCAATACAAAACAGGTGCGGCCCGAAAAAAGTCAGCAACTTGCTCAAAGATTTAATTCAAATTTAGTGCTTCCCGTCAAAGGTTAGGGTTTCATTGTCGTTATTTAAATTCACACGAGATAAATTTGAACTGGCAATTTGGAATTTTTTGTAAGAAAAATAGCGTTTTAAAAAAAAAACTAGATTAAAATCCAATCGGTCCAAATTTCAGACGGGATTCGAAACAGCATCTTCCGCTAACTGCCCGGATAAAATATTGAAATACATTTTTTTTACTATTAAACATCTAGTAGTTAAATGCTGTAAATAAAAATATTATAATAATCGGGTTGTAGTTTATCTTGGCTGATTTTTTATAATGAAACGGTTATCTATTAAGTTTAGTTACGTCTACGTAACGTAAATCTATTTAATTCTCAAAAAATCTCGTTATCAACTTCACATTCCATTCAAAAGGTAGTGTAACCTAGTTTTCAGTCTAATTTCTACTATATTGATGATATTTTTGAAGTGACAAGTTCTTATGGGAGGGTAAATCTCTCCGTTACGTAACGCGTTACGGCGCCAGACTGTCTGGATTCCCTTCCTCTCACACATATGGCAACGGTAGGCAGGCTCCTTCTCCCTCACTCTAACCCGCTGCGCCGCTTAAATTAGTTTCAGTTATCACTTCTGTTGTGCGTCTCGGCACACGCTTTTTTTTTACAGGCTCTTCGTACTTAAAGCTGAGATCGAAGAGTTACTTGTGGTCGGCATGAGTAAAATCGTGCTGGATCGTATGACCTACAGCATCCTCTTCTCAACACTCACCTTCGAGGTTTCTTTACCTGGCATTTTCATCAGCATTGGTAACTTTATATTCGGACTTCAAAATAAAAAATGGAACTAAAAACTAAAAAATAATATCCGTTTCATATTTTAAATTCGGGCGGGGTCAGGATTGAAAAACGTATACCGGTTGGAAACGGAAATCTGTCCTTGTTTCAATCTTGGCCAAGCTCGCAGCCTGAAAAGGATGTGAAACGTCATAAATAAATTAGTGCATCTATACAGTTGAAACTTGTTTTATTTATTAAGTGGTGTTCGTGAAAACCTAAGAAACAAATGCAATTATATTTTTTAATTTTTTAATTCCATTTTCGATCTTGAAGTCGTTATTTTTTATGTTTCTTTAATTTTTTTTGTGTAAATACACAGTCCAAGAGAATAATAAACTAAAATGTAAACATAAAATTAAAAGTATCGACTCAAAGTAAATATTATTTTATGGGTCCAAATGTCAACTACATAAAAAACATACCGATCGAATTAAGAACCTCCTCCTTTTTGAGGTCGGTTAAAAAACATAGCTTTTAAAATACATAATTACATTGAATTATAATTGGGCTTGGCAAAAAAGGTCCATTTCAGCATGGTGAGGATGGCTGGAGTGGTAGTTTTCCTTGCAGTTTTTGGTTTTTTTTTATAGCCAGGTAGGGAAATCACTCTGCCCTTACCTTATGGTGGGGTGATTTTTTTTTATGTGGTAACATAAGTTAAGTGGTGATAAAGTCCAAACGCGAATATAGCTGGTACAACAGTTATAAACTACCACACCAACCATCCTCACCTTGCCGGCCTGCAAAAATGCTTCCTCACACCTCTCTTAAAGGAGCCCAGATTGTCGGAAGGAGTGAACTAAGGAACTGGAAAACCAGAATTATGATCTGATTAACAAAAACAAAAACATGGAACTGCGTGTAACTGTTATGGAGCAAGAGCTGAAGGAAATTGAACAGAAATCTCTTTCAAACTCGTTAGAAATTGCTGGATTACCCGAGACATCCCCCAGCGAAATAGGTCCTTTGATTGCTGCCATTGCTTCAGAACTGAATGTTGATAGTAATGAGGTACAATCAATACAACGCCTGCCAGGGTCCAAAGAAAAACCAGGATCGATCCTCATAGAAATGAAGTCAAAAATTCAACAGCAACAATGGATTGAGGCCAGCAAAGACAAAGACAAACTCCTCACCGTGGGGTCGGTGGTGCCTGACGTGCCTGAAGAGAATGCAGAAAATCGTATTTATGTTAGGGAAGCATTGACCAAGTATCAAAAAACTCTTTTATATAATGCTAAGGACCATTTATTAAATAAGTTTTGTAAGTATTTGTGGTGTAAGAACGGTAAGGTATTTGCTCGGAAAACTAGCACAAGTAAAATACACTATATCCGCACAATAGATGATATCAACCAATTTATTAAAAGAAATTCAATTCAACTGAATGACCTACCGAGCACATCATCCTAATTATTCATTGTTTTAGTCATTTTTATTTTAGTTTATACACAATTTTATTATTAAGTAAAATGGGCACACAAAATTACGAAATATTTAATTGTAGTACTCCAAACCATTTTTTCCAACAACTACCTCGAAAAACCGTTGTAAGCCTTACTTGCCTACATTTTAATATTAGGTCACTAATAAAAAGCTTTCCTAAATTGCAAGAAATCATCCATAATTGTAGCTTTCCACTAGACATAATTACATTGACGGAAGCTGGCATCTCGAATAATATTGTTCACTTATATAATATACCAGGTTACAATATGTTTTCACAATTGCGTGACAATAAAAAAGGTGGTGGTATTATAATCTATGTACGAAACCACTTTAAATTCACTTTGATTCAACATAAATCATCAACTTATGAAAATCTCACTGGTATTGTTAAACTTAATTCGTCCCGAAACGTTGTTATTTGTGCAGTATATAGACCACCATCCACTAATAAAAACCTGTTTGTTAACGAGCTAAGTAAGCATGTCTCCAGCTTTGATATGAAACAAAACTTTCTTATAATTGGTGATACAAACATCGATCTAAAAGCTGTAACTTCATACAAAGATGCATACGAAGGGGCGCTCAGTGAGCTCGGATTTATGTGTGGAATATCAGATTACACAAGAATTGAAAACAGGCAAAATATCATCGCTAAATCTTGTATTGATCACATTTTTTCTCGATTCCGCACATTACATCCGTTCTCAGCGGCGCTCGACGTTGTACTGGCCGATCATCGGGGCATTATCTTTTCATGCATTGACTATTCACATGTGCAACCTGAGCGTATGCAGCACGTGACTAAATGTAAAGTTGACTATGATATTTTGTATAAAGAATTAAAAAATGTAGAATGGATCAAATCTAAAACCATGAGTTCCACAGACGAAATTTTGGACTTTATACGTAATTCTTTTGTAAAGGCAAAAACTGTTGCAACTAAAACTATTAAAATTTCGAAAAAAAATGCTAATAAATATTATGCGCCTTGGATAGATAGCAATATTATGAAGCTCTGCGAGAAACGTAATAAATTATTTTTCAATTGGAAAAAGCAGCCAAATGATGTTAAACTACGACTAGAATATAATAAAATACGCAATAAAGTTCATAAAATTATTGAAACAAAAAGAAATACATATTATTTAAAACAAATCAATAATAATTTTAATAATATAAAGAAAGTGTACAAAATAGTCAATGAATTGTTAGGAAGAGGTTCTCTGTCTATAGATGCAGCTATACTGAAAGCATTTGGTGCACAAGGACTAACCTCCAAAACCATAGCCGATAACTTTGCGGACAGCTTTAACAAATCAGTACAAAACATAATTCCTAATTGTAAAATAAAATTAATAAATAATAGTATCTGTAAACCCCTAGATTCAAGCATACTCTTTCAAAAGGCAAGTGCTAGCAGTATTAATAAAATAATCAACAGATTATGTGGAAATAAATCACCAGGGCTTGACCATATTACAATATCTGATATTAAATTAGTAAGTCAATACATATCTCCAACTTTAGCCGATTTCATCAATAAAAGCGTAAAAACTGGTGTGTATCCTGATGCATTAAAAGTTGGATGTGTGAGACCTGTCCATAAAACAGCGAAAAGGGATGATTATGCAAATTATCGTCCAATAACCTTGCTTTCCTCAATCAACAAAATTGTAGAAAAATGTATTAGTGATCAAATACAACATTTCTACAGCAAACACAATGTAATTTATCGGCGTCAGTTTGGTTTCCAGTCAGGTAAGAGCACAGCAGATCTTTTATCTAAATTCACCGATGAAGTCAATCATCACCTTAATGAAAGAAGACACGTTTTAGTTTTGTTTATAGACTTTTCACGTGCTTTTGATGTATTATTGCATGATCAACTGATTAATAAACTGGACAATTGTGGCGTACGTGGCCCTCTGTTGCGCTGGTGTGAGAATTATTTAAAAAATCGCAGTTTTTCGGTTAAAATTAATAATAGCTTTAGTAATACCATACCAGTGACAGAGGGCACGGCGCAGGGTTCAGTACTTGGACCTTTGCATTTTCTGACATATGTCAATGACATGAACAGCTGCATCACCAACTGCTCTTGCTATCAGTTTGCGGATGATACTTGCCTTGTTATCGGCGGTAAAGATCCCCAATCGATCTGTGATCTTTTGCAATCTGATTTGGATGCCCTAACAAGATGGTGTCATGACGCTGGATTGGTTATTAATGCTGGCAAAACTAAACTGTTAATAATAAAGTCTCCATATGTCAAAGAGTTGCCACTAAAAAAAGTCATAATCCATGATCATACCTGCTTACATGTTGGCGGTATATGTGACTGTACACCGGTTGATATAGTTGATAAACAAAAGTATCTGGGACTTATAATAGATAATAAATTTAATTGGATACACCATATTGAGAATGTATGTACTAAATTAAGGCAATTTCTTGCAAATATAACTATTCTTAAAGATCGCATTCCTTTCAAAGTTAAATTAATTTTATATAATTCACTTGCAGAGTCACACATTCAATATGGACTTAGTAGCTACGGTCGAACATACAAATCCTACCTAAATCAAATTAATAACCTTAAATTAAAAATACTTAAAACTATAGTTTCTAAAAATATTAAAAATATAAACCGGGATAATATAAATGGCATTTTCAAACATTGTAAAACCTTACCAATACATATGCAGGTCCAATATGCTTTACTCAAAGAGCAGTTTTTTAACAATTCTTTAAAAATACCAATTGCACATTCTGTATACACTCGGGCCACAGCTAAGAATCGGCTTTGCGAGCCACGCGCAAATAATGCATACGGTGACCGTACAACTACCCACCTTTTGCCCCGACTTGTTAATAAATTGCCGCCAGAATTACAAGACAGCATCACACATATGAATGTTAGTTATAAGTTGAAAGATTACTTTCTTAATTTGCTGTAACTCAGTTGTTTAAGAGCATTGTATAATACTATGTTTTAAGTTATGCAATAAAAAAATGTAAACTCCGATAGCGCAGTATAAACCTTAGTGGTTTTAGATGTTATCGCATGCCATTGTTTAATGATATTTTTAATATGGTAATAAATAATAAAAAAAAAAAAAAAAACGTGCGCGGGTAAAGAATTCTACTTACGAATAGTATTGTTGCAAATCTTCACATACCTACCATAGGAGCTAGGGCTTGTTTTAAAAATAACAATAAAAGAGAAATAAATGTAAGTAATTATGTTATTTTATTCATTGGGTACTTATATTTCTTATTTTTATTACAGCTTCCTCGAGCGTTGATATAAAAATGTTGGGCAACAAATTTGATGGCTCTATCAGTGGAAGGTGAATTAATTTTAGATTTAAAGATTTTTAACATGAAAGTGGAATAGATCATGACCTGACTCCATTTACACTTGGGTAATATTTTAAATATTATCGCCTCGTATGAAAAAATATTACTGCATGTATTTTAGATTAAAGGACACGCGGCATTTTGTGCCCAAGTTGTATACTTTTTTAATTTTTTATCTGTGTTTCATAATTGGGTAACGTAGTCTGGCAATATTTGTCATCAGCAGCTAGCTGTCAATGTCAAATACGTAGGTTTGTCAATATAACCTCTATATGTAGCCGGGTCGTCAAGAGAAATAACGGAGAAAAAGGCAATCACAGTAGAGAACATTCACAGTCACAGTTCGCGGGAGCGGATGCGAAATGCGAATGATTTTTTGTTTGTATTTTAGGATTGTCAAATTGATATTTGGTTTTTTATTTAGAAAAAGCAAAGGAATAATGGTTTTTACAGTCACTTGAGTAATATTTTGAAGTAAAATTCTGTCCCTTGAAGATTTAGGGTTTCCATATCAAAAAATATTAATCATTATATAACTTCTTTCCACGATTCACTAAAAATAAGGCAAAAGTAGTTTTATTTAGCAAATAATTTTGGCTTTATATTGAGACCAAATACAATTGTATACAAGTTTAGCATTTTTTCTATGAAAAGTGCCGGGTCTCCTTTAGTATTAATAAATATTAAGAAGACACGTGTCTTTTACATGTGACTTAATAACAGAATCACTAAATTTTTAACGAACTAAAAGTCAATTTCTGTAAACTAATGTTTCTAAGAAAACAAGTATTTTGATAATGCTCGTCGATGCAAAATTGCATTTGCCGATATAATATTGAATCTTATCTTTGATGCTTTATTAAACTCAGTAGAAATGTTAGTATTGTTGGTTAGAGGAAGTATAAAAACAATATTGGCATCAGAACTGATCATTGTATATGATTCAAAGAGTGTGTATCAAACAAGAAAATAGGAAAGCATGACACCCAGACGATTATTAAAATTATGAACTTTTATGAAAGAAATGAAGTACATGAAAGGAATGTCGAAAATAGGATATTATATATTTATTGTGTAAATAATGAAGTAAATAACAAAAGAGCAGATGTGAAATGATGTCTCATCAATCGATAAAAAGAGGAAGCAGTATATAAAGATTATTATGCTGACGTTCATCAATATTTGGAACCTGTCACGCATTATTATAACGAAATATCTCTTTCCGTTTTCCAGCGTGAATATTATTGACACTAGAATTAGTGGTCGGGCCAGGATAAGACTTGGTATCGGTGGAGCTACCATCACTGCATTGACTCTCGACCATTCTATACGTGACATTGAGGTTTGAAAATATTTTGTAATCACTTTATTAGTATCATTATGAAATCCAGTTTTTATTTCATAACACAGACGCGAACACAAATCTTCACGCTGTTGTTTAATATAATCATCTTCATTAGATTTTTAATGTCCCCACTGCTGGAGCAAAGGCTCTATGGTCTAGGAGAGTGACATGTCCATGTGGATAGCATTGAGAGAATGACCCAACACGCCGGCGCAGTGCTGGTTAGAGAGTGCCGATGCAGTAGGAAATACCGGTTAAAGTGATCGCACATAATGTCCGCACCGTACACGGCGCATTTCCAAGTATACTTTACGAAATGCGGCGCGTACGGTGTTGATGGAAGTGTCCGAAGTTTCATAAAATGCATACAACAATTTCTTATTGCGGCGCGTACGGTGCGGATATATTTGCGATCACCTTTAACGTGCTTTCTGAAGTGCGTACTAAGGGGTTCAAATAATAATTATTACCCATCCTATGACCAGTCATTGCGAAAGATGCTTAACCTGCATGATCGAAAACCGAACGTGCTAAATAATGAGCCATTGAGTTCCTCCAGTTACATTTTTTATTATGTTCCTATAGACCATTTCCTAGGCTTCTATATCTAAACGTTACAATGGAGCTTCCATCCGCTGTTCGCCCGTCCACATACAGTATGGTAGTGGTCCTGACTTTGTTCTACTTGTAACTACAATATTACTATTACTAATTCACAACAATTCTTTTACAGTCTGATTTGGTAATCTTCGTACTTGGCGAAGACATGTCTTGCAAGGGGAACAATTTTGTTGGAATTACTATTCCCTACTTATTGAAGAAAAACAGGGTGAGACACACAAATTTATGCTTATTTCCAGAAGTTTTGGACTTGTTTCACAAAACAATCGACTCGCCAGTACAAATTTCAGATCTACTATATAAAAATAAGTCGGGTTTTCCTTCCTGACGCTATAACTCCAGAACGCACGAACCGATTTCCACGGTTTTGCATTCGTTGGAAAGGTCTCGGGCTCCGTGAGGTTTATAGCAAAGAAAATTCAGGAAAAATTAAAAAAAAAAACTTCTTTTAATCACCAAACGAAATGTTACATAAAACGAAGCCATCTGGTGGCGAAACGGAGTTCGCGGGGTTTGCTAGTCTGTTAATTATAAATAAGATTTTTTTATAAATAGATAGTTTCATTTATGCCCTTATCTAGCGTTGTAATTTTTTATGTGTGAGTGTCGTAATTACAATTTCGTTTTTGCGAAAGTATGTTGGACCGCGTTTGTGTTCATAATCCTCCCTCCGCAAAAAGCGGCAGATACAAATATACAAATACAAATACAAATTCTTTATTTGATACAATAATTTCCGATACAGTATTGCGATTGGGAATTTCTTTTAAGTAAATATATACTTGTATTAGAAATTCCCGCTCTCCGTGCTAAAAGACATAGTACATTGAATTATTGATCACCTTAATATTTTAATAAGAATGATATAAAATCTAAAAAATAGCAAAAAAAATTTTTTTTTTTTTTACAATATTTCTTTTAGTCGATTTGTTTGTCTGTGCTTATGCATGCTTGTATGTGGGTGTATGAGTGTGTGAGTGTACGTGTACGTGTGTGTGCGCGTGTATTTGTGTCTGAACAAAGAGTGTATTGTTGAAAGTGGTTCTACTGAGATACCTATATAACACCAAAATGCAAAAGATAATGATGTTTATTTAAACATATAATATCCAAACACCTAGCCCTCCAGGAATGTCTCAGTTTTATCATAATTCCAAGTTTTTAGTAGAGATGTTACAGTTATTTTGCAATTGAATTTGTTCATTGAGTATATACTTAGAATTCTGTTGATTTTATTATAGAGATGTCCTGATCGAACCATATACTGCCTCCTTGCATACATTGTTCTAACCGCAGTTGTCAGAGCTACATTATGTTTGCGTCTTCTTGATGTTTTAGAAGGATCATACTCCAAACTCTTGTGCATTTTTAAAATAATATTTAAAATGTAAAGCTGTCGAACCGAAAGCACGTCGCTCATTTTGTATAAGCTTTCTGTAGGATATCTACGGGACTTAAAGTAAATTACTTTTAAGAGTGATCTTTGTGCTATTTCGAGATCCAGGAACTTCATTTTACCAGCACCACCCCAGACCGTAATACAATAAACCAAAATAGACTGAGCTAGTGAGTTGTACAGCAGTTTTAATAGGTTTTTATCGGCGATGTGTCTCAATTTTCTAAATACCCCCATGAGCTTTCTCGTTCTGCCCATCATTAACTCTAAATGGGCGTGCCATGAAAGCCGCTGATCAACCACAACTCCTAAATATTTGGTTGCAGTCACTTTGTTGATAGCCCTACAAGAACAGGATATTTCTCGATTATAACACTCATGAATTCGAATTTGATAGCTAGCGTTAGGTTGAGAAGAAGTATAATTAGTGAATGCAATATAATTAGTTTTTTCTAAGTTAAGGGTTAGAAGGTTATATTTTAACCAGAGGCCTATTTTCGCCAGACCCTTCTCCGTAGCGTGACGTACAGATTCCCACGTATCGCCTGTAAAAACAATGGCAGTGTCATCTGCATATGAAAAAACTTGTCCTGCATTAATCACTATGTCACAAAGATTGTTAATATAGATCAAAAATAAAGTTGGTCCCAAAACACTCCCTTGTGGAACTCCATACGTCACGTCACAGTCAGTACTTGTATAATGGTCTATTTTTACGTGCTGTATCCGTTTATTTAAGTAGTCTATCAGTAATGCTAAAGCAACTCCTCTCACACCAATGCCCTCCAACCTCTTTACAAGAATGGGCACGGAGACCGTATCGAACGCTTTTTTTAAATCCAAGAACACTGTTATACACTTTTTCCCTTGGTCAACGTTCTCTACAATACGAGTTGTTAACGCTGTCACTGCGTCTTCGGTTGAAAGGGATTGCCTAAATCCGTATTGCGATTTAGAGAAAAAATCAATTTTGTCCAAATAATTTTGAAGTCTTTTGTTTATTATTTTTTCCAGTACTTTAGATATCGCAGTTAAAACTGAAATAGGGCGATAGTTTGATATGTTCTTTCCGTCCCCACTCTTATATACAGGCGTAATTACTGCTTTCTTTAAGGCAGCGGGAAATATACCTTGCTGAAAACAAAGGTTAGCGAGGTGTGTTATTATGGGGACTACTTGTTCATTAGCTAGTTTTAAGAACCTTGTAGAAATATTGTCCCAACCTGGAGCACTATCAGAATTAAGTCCCATAATGGTTTTGTAAACTTCTTCCGAATCAGTTTCGAAAAGAGCAAAAGACGGGACTGGCGAGCTAATAGATTCTTTATTCATCCTGGGTTGTGGGTAAACGGTATTTGATAAAATATTCTGAGCCAGATTTTTACCTATACTTGAAAAGTAAGTGTTTGCATGGTCAACAGCCTGCTGTGGGGTATCTCGAATGTCTAACAAAGCCGTGCTTTTTGTGTTTGACGCTTTACGGTTTGTTATGTTGTTTATTGTTTGCCACAGAGTTCTTGGATTGTTTTTGTTGTTAGCTAAAAGTTCCCGTTCATAGATTATTTTTAATTTTCTGATTAGGCTATTACAAAAGTTACGATACCTTCTGTAAGTTATTTTTAAAATATCGTTATATGGGTCAGTTCGTAACTTTCGCTGCATATTATTCCGGTTACGGATGCATTTTAGAATACCTGGTGTAATCCAAGGTTTGATTATACGATTCTTAGATGAAATGCATTTTTTTGTTGAGTTAGTTATCAAACATTGTTGTAATGTAGCAATTAGGATGTTAGTTAATTCTGTAGGGTTGTCACAAAGAAGCAGACTAGTTAAGTTGCTTTCCTTTAGACTCCGAATAGCTTTATCATAATTTGTAACTATCTTATACTTTGATTCCTTTACGTTAAGCTTACTTAACTTAAGCTTAAGCTTAAGATTGATTTCAGTAGTATTATGTCATTATGGCTACTCCCCTCCTAGCCGCGTCGGCTGTATTACTCTATGTACCCACTTGATATAAATACTTTCTTTATTCTGTTAACAGCGGGACATCAACCAATTGTTGGAATACTACGCCATGAAAATGATCAATGAAAACCTGTAAACAAGACTGAAAAAAGGCTGCCATTTATTTAGTGATTCACCTGGCTTCGCATGGGAGCAATATAAAATCATTAAATCGATAAATGTTGACATTATCCAATTTGGTGCAGTATTTCTAAAGTTACGAGCGTATATACTTTTTGGCGATTCAATATTTTATTTATGCAGATAGAAAATAAAAGATTTAGCAATTTCTTAAGTATTTACATATGTGTACTTTATTTTTTACATACTACTTGTATTTTAAATTTTAGAACAACTTATGCAGACTTGTATTTTATTGTTAACGAAATAAACGACTATGTATTCAAAACAAATTGTATTTTTTTATGGTTTCCACCTGTAGATTAGAACAAAAGAGATCTAATTTACTGTAATAATAGTTCATTGAAGTTTCACGGTGTAGCCTACTAAGAGGATCCCGGCTTTGAATTCCGGTGGGGAAAATGTTTGTATGATGGATATAGCATGTATGTTTGTTCCTTAGTCATGGATATTTTTATGTATTTCTATATAAATATACCTTCATTTTGTATTTTAGCCTGGTATCCCATAGAGGTGTCATTCGGGACCACCAACTTCGGTCCGAAATGCCGCCTCAAAAATAATTATGAATTTACAAAGGGGGCTTTCGGGACCGCGGTCCCAGTTCCATATGATCACCGACTCCTCATTACACAAGCCTTACAGTGTTTACTTTGGGGCTAGGCCGATTGATATTTGTTAGAAATATTTATTAAGGCTTCTCGGTGATTTGGCGTTTAGAGCATGCCGTTAAGCAGTCCGCGCAGCTTACGAGCGCTTATGGCATACTATCCACTAAAAATGCTGCGAATACGCTGTTATTTTTTTTTTTATAAATGAATACAATTACTCCATAGGCGTATGCCCATGCCATTATTTAGTTTGACTTTTTTTTTAAGTTTTGTTATACATTTGTTTGTGCACTCAGTGCGGCCTTTTATATTTAATCATGCAAACATGCGGCATGCTCACTTATGTCTACTTAACTAATATAAATTTGGACATATTGTCCATCCCCTTTTTAATGAATATTCTATTATAAAATGTATACGCTTTTTTTTTCACTTATTATCTATTGTAGATGCTTTGTGGAACAAAAGGATTTTCAGTATATTCTATTTGTGTACCTTGTGTTATGTTTTTGCGGCCTTGGGCTCCTACTGGCCCGAGTTAAGTTTGGAACCGCGAGGTCTCCGTTGAGGGATTTCACCGCGTCTCCGTATCTGACAGCTTCCCGGGTCCGTAAAACAACTTAAAAGATTGGAAGGTAGCTTCTTCCCATGGAGAGAGTGCGTGTTTCTATTGATAACTGGCCTCAACGTTTAAAGGACGTGACCAAATGGAGATTATTTTGAATGAACTTCATATTATTTTAAGTTATTAGTTGTCCCAGCGAACTCCGCACCGCCATAAAAAATAGGCGTTGATGGTAAAAGAGTGAAAATTTAGGTTTGTATGTATTTTTGTATGATGTATCATAAACAAAAAAAAACAAAAACCTTTGTCCAAAAAAAAATATTTAAGGGTAAGGACCACCCGAACAATTAGGGGGATGAAAAATAGATGTTCTCCGATTCTCAGACCTACTGAATATGCATTTAAAATTCCACGAAAATCGGTCGAGCCGTTTCGGAGTAGTTCAATTACGCACACCGTAACACGAGAATTTTATATAATAGATTATGTTAATATATAACTATATTGTTAAAATTTCTGCAAAAGAAAAATACCTTGTAACAATATTTATGACAAGACTAGGTAGATATATAAGTAGTTTACCATTAAGGTCACGCTAGTGCCATTCTCTATCCCAAAAGTAACAAACGTATATAAAGAAGTTTCTTAAAAAAAATGATAACAATAGAAGAATGAATTGCTTGTACAGGCAGAAGATTACAAACAAGTTTTAAATGTTATATCAAAGAAATAAAGTTGAAAGTGGATTAAAATGATGTATCCAGTAATCAGATATAGTGTTGCCCAAATGCAAGATCAAGACGAGACTTAGCCAGTCTTGGTCTTGGTCTTGCGCCAATACACCTGGTCTTGGTCTTGGTCTTGCGCTCCCAGTCTTGGTCTTGGTCTTGCAGCAAGAGTCTTGCAAGTCTTGCAATTACCTATTAGACTATTGCTATTTATTAAAGTTTACTTTAGATCTTAGAAAAACGTGTTAGAATTGGAACACTGAGAGCTTGAATTAACATAGCCATAGTAAAGACCAATCAGATTAATAAATGTCTGAAGATTTGATAAGAAATTCGAAAAATCAACTGCCACATGGTTATCAACTTAGCTATATGCCGATTTCCATGGGAGTAACTGTTTCTTAATAAACATTTACACTATAAAAGCTATAAATGTACAATAATAGAACCCAAGTAATTAGTTTAAACCCATATAATCAATATTATAATATATACTTACTAGAATAAATTATTATGACATCTACTACCTATCCTTACCATTATCTAATCATAATACTACTTGCGTGATCAGTATAATGTATTCGTTTCCATTCTAAACACTCTGAAACTTATTTATTCTTTGGAAGACCTGTAAGCTAAAATTCGAAGATCGAAGTCGTACCGTCTCGCTCGCTCATATATTAAATATGGCGTTTTAGCGTGAGTGGGACGGCACGACACGAAATTAGAATTTTGCATGAGTATACCTAGGCCCTGTGGCGGCAAATAGTGTCAAATGTTGTGATTTCGGCGCGGCGGCAACGATTGTTGTATGTGTATTCAATAGATGCCGCCGGCGCGTGTATTATCACCATGTACTTCCGAAAAGCGGCAAATTTCTTTGAAAAGTCAGTACAAAACCTTTGATGCCGCATTATCAAAGTGCCGATGGTTAAAACAAAACTATGCATGCACTCTGTTTGATTTTTAATGGATATTTTTTTTATTCGCTATGTATGTTTATGGTATTGGTCGTAATGCGCATAGGTTCAGTTTTTCATAGTCTTTGATACAGTTTTTTGCGTCTCATAGAATTCCTAAGCGTACCTATACACCGAACTGTTATACCTAACTACTCCGTGAAATAGCGCTAAGTCCTAACTGCAAGACGCAAGAGTCTTGCCGGACTAGTCTTGTTCTTGCTCAAGTCTTGCACGGTCAGTCTTGGTCTTGGTCTTGTTAAAAATAAGCGGTCTTGTTCTTGGTCTTGGTCTTGCAAAAATGCAAGAACAAGACCAAGACTGCAAGACCAAGACTGAATTTGGGCAACACTAATCAGATACATTAAGTTAATTAAGATACAGCTTATCACTGTTATCATTGGTCGATTGAACAAAGAAGTAAATAGCGATTAAGCCGTTATAATTTAATCGTCAGATAATATCCAGTGAAAACGGTATGTAGTAATCATCACAATTATTTTTTATTATTGAACTTCTTGAGAGGTCTCTTTATATGTATATTTAGTGACTGTGTTTTTCAAATTTCTTTTGGTTTTATTTTTGTATACATGACCTAGTCATTGTTTCTATCAATAAAAGAAAATTACATTTGAATGATTCGGAGTAAGTAGATTTCATCTCAAAATAATAACCATTTTGAAAAAGTATAAACGAAAAACGCCATTAAAGCAAAAAGTATACTTACTTACCAATATATCGATAGTCGGGCGGGAATATCTACGCTTTCTGTACTTTCGCATTGTTCATTACTAGGCATTTGAATTAGTGAACAACTCACCAATCACTTGAAAACAATTAGTTTTTCATAAAATAACAGGTGCATATAAAATTGACTCCTCTACTTGTAATATAAGTACTGCGTATTCAGACTTCCATATTCATAAAACAGTTATATTTTTGGTCACTTTTCACTATTATATCCTTTATTCCTTAACAGAAGCGCCTTACTATACTTTTGGCGCCAGTTTCATTACCCACGTCGGATAAAAACAGACCTGTATTTTTTTACTTACATCCAAATAAGTGCTTGACCGCGTTGTCTAGAAAACTTTAATAAGCTAAGCCAAGGGTTCTTTCTTCATGCTTAAAACAGTTATTGCGGTAGTTTTTGAGGAACGGATAAGAGAAAATATGCCTATAATAGGAAAAGCTTCAAATTAGTGATATCTCCGAAATATAATATAAATTATTATGAAATAATAAATCATTTTGTTTTTAGCTTCAAAAATGCGTACAGTATGGATACTTCTGACTGCCGCAGTAGTTACCGTTTCACCGGCATCAATAAACACCAACGTAGCTGATGAAATAAACTTTGACGAGAGAATTATTGAAGAAAGTATTCTTATAAAAGGTGAATTTCAGAACCACTAATTAATTATACGTAGCAGAAATAAAGCGGAGTGCGGGTTTTCTGGAATGACGGGTGCCAGGTGGCAGCTATGAGGCGAATGGTCTACTCATCCTTAAAAATCGCTTATGTCGTCAGCGTCTATGGATCAATTTAAATAAATGGTCGTTCAAATATTTCAAGCCAAAAACTTCACTCAAAAGACCTCACTCCACAGTGGCGCCGTCTAGTGACGTAAATTTCATCATCATCATCAACAGCCTATCCTAGTCCACTGCTGGACATAGGCCTCTCCAATTGCACGCCACTCAGATCGATTTTGGGCTACTCTCATCCAACTCCTGCCTGTCACCTTGAGCAAATCGTCACCCCAAATTTCATAAACTCCCTCATTCGTAGAGGAAATTATATTTTTACTGTCTTAAACTCGACTAATACAAAAGATTTCTAAGAAGCTTTTGATATACTCTTACCTTGACGCACCAATAGCAGTATAAACTGCTAAACTAGCTTTATCTAGTAAATTAATTTTAATCGTTTCCAAAAATCTTTTCTGTGAAGAAATGATAACTGACCACTTGCCAATTTTCATTTTCCTCCTATGAAAGGAATTTATGAATTAATAGCACGTTATTGTCAGCCTTTACATACGAGAGTGAGCGAGAGGTTTCAATCTCAGCAAAAAACCATACTCATTAAAAACTCATCAAAATCAGCCCACGTATCTTGCAGATAATCCCGAACAATAATAAGATGACTATATACTAACGAAATGAGAATTTCCTTATTTTTGAAGTCGGTTAAAAAGGTAAATAATCCAGGCCTTAGAAAGCTTTAGTGGTGGGAAATCGTAGAGCCTTATCTAAATAATTGATCAATCGAATTATCACATTCTTTAGATTAAAATGTACTACGTCATCTAATGGACCGGTGAAGTTTTTATTTTCTTTTCCCTCTAACGTTTGAATCGGACAAAGAGTTACCTAATCGTTTTATTTAATCTTAATTCTTTGAAATTCAAAAAATTAATTTGTAACTCCTTTAGGCACAACATTTTTATTTCTTTTTATATTTATTTATGTTCATTATAATATCAAGAACTGATTTTTTGTCTCTCATGTTTATTAGACACTATGTGAAATAAATAATAGTGGAAATTATCTAGGCAATTGTTTAAACTGAATGTTATATTTTTATGTGTAAATTAATACTGTTATTTCCCTAAAAATAAATAAATAAATAATTTAATTACGTTTTTCAGGTAAGCAACCAAGGAACAATATTATCGAAGGCGTGCTATGGGGCCTAATTGAAGACCTAAGAAATGTAATACTGAACGGAAATGAAGAAATACCGCCTTTGGATCCGCTCATCATTGAGCATGTGTCTTTGACTGACGAAGACATTCCTCTACCAGGGTAAAGTACAAATTGAACTAGAGAAACTCATTTGGAATAACTTTCCAGTCGTTCTAACAGGGGCAGGGGTTTGGAACAATGGCATTCTTTCTATTTGTTTGAACGATATCGTTAAACTTACAGCTTTGAATTTTGTAATATGCATGTTGTGTAGCTTTGTCTATATTAGGGTGGGTCGAAAAAATGTTTTTTTTTAAATATTTTTGTGTAATAGTGCAATTATGTTGTCTTAAATTTTCAATCAGAAATGTGTAAAATATTTTTTGATTCAGCTCAGTGTAATAGATGATACTCAACTCAACCAAGATGATAAGACTCAAGAGGTCCCGGGTCCGAATTCCGGTTGGGGAAGATGTTTGTGTGATGAATCCGAGCATTTGCACTCCAGTCATGGATGTTTAATATGTATTTCTATATAATTAATATACTTATATGTACAGTATATGTATTCTATCCGTTACCCTAGTATTCCATAACACAAGCCTTACAGTGCTTACTTTGGGGCTAGGCTCATCAGAAATCAGAAATCAATATATCTTTATTCAAATTGGATGTGCAGTACAACTCTTTTGAATCGTCCATAAATTTTTTTCCCTACCACTCGTTATGGACATATTTTTTAGCTGTGGAGAAAAACGAGCGAAAAAATCTCCACAACATTAAAAGTCTAATGTAACAACATTTTCAAATCATTATGTTGTTACAACGTCAATACAATTATGATTTATTTAATATAGAAAACCTGTTGGAGGCTAATTTTGTTGGTGTGAGTGTTGGAAATATTTATAGCACTGAAAGCAGTGGGGCTAATAACCTAATGTTGGTTGGTAAATGTTGATGTTTTTTTCAAATTCTAGAGTTAAACTGGATTTGTCAGGAGTCACCGTAACGAACCTGGCAAGTTTTGTCATACAGGAGATGAGTGTAACCTTGTCATCACTCCTTCTGCAGAGGTTCCGAGTGCAGATTAACGGAAGAATTCCATCATTGGATGCAGTAGCAGGTAAACCATACCGCCCTTATTAATAAACGAATGGCATTTCAGTGACCTGAACTAACTGTCTTAGCTTCCCGATGTAACTAGCCTTAGCTTCCCGTCCCGGGAAAAGCCATATAATGGTTTTTATGTTAGAAATCATCCTTTAAGCAGAGCGAATGTTTTGTATGGGAAACCAATAATTCAACAGACAAAGTCGCGGCCAACCACAAGTACTTTTATAAGTTTCTTCAATAAACAATATTATTGATGTATAATATTTGCACACACACACACACAAGCATCTTCAATTCAGGTAGTAAGGGAGAGTGAATAATGTTATTGCATAAGAATATCTAATATTTTGTCTTACCCTCGTATGAACTGGATAACCGTACAAAATAATTATTAAATATGGATAACAAACATTATATCCTTATGGAATAAATGTTTACTAGAAAAAAATCTACATGGACCAGGCAGCAGACGGGACACAAACCCGCACCATCCGCGTGGATTTTTTTCTTGTAAAAAATACTTTAGATTTTATACATATAGCTTTAAAAATAAAAATATATTGATTGGGTCCTTATATTACAAAGCAGGATTAAAAGAACTAATAAACACGCACGGTTAGTGTATTCCGTTTGCGATTGCGTAAGTTAAGCGAGTTTTCCAATGGCTTGTTATAGGATGGGTGTAAAAAAAACTTTTAATTTCCAGCTCGTTCTGCTTCGGAAAGGAAAGCAGAGGCAGCATAGTGAGAAATTAAAGTAGTAACTAACGACAAATTAATTATCAGCGGCTGTCGAGCCATCATCATCAGCCTATTAATGTCCCCACTGCTGGAGCACAGGCCTCCCCTATGGATGGAATGGGGAGATTGGGTCATGAGAGTGAAACCGCGGGAAAAAGCTAGTAACTGACTGAATAATAAGTAATAATATTTTCCCTGTATGTCTTGTGTATCTTTGTTTATAAAATAATCATATAACGCCAGCCCACCCAATCATCATTATCATCAGCCTATAAATGTCCCCACTGCTGGGGCACAGGCCCTCCCTATGGATGGGATAGAAAGATTGGGCCATGACCCACCACGCGGGCCCAGTACGGATTGGCGGATGCTAACGACTGCAGATGCAGCCGGGACCAACGGCTTAACGTGCCTTCCGAAGCACGGCTTCTCGAGATAGAAGATTTTTGATCACCCATCCAATGACCGACCACTTCGAAAGTTGCTTATCTTCAACGATCGCAGCCGAACGCGCTAACCACCTGCGCCATCGAGCCCCTCATTGTCCCCTGTCAAGTAAATCATTTAAAATCGACAACATTGTACGCAGAGATAATAAACAATAAACAAACGAATAACACTGTGTTCTATTAAGGATAGAGATCTTATAAAGTTCCTATCGACTACGACAAGTGCTCTCGAATAGACAACCACTCGAAATGTCTTTGACACCAACACGGACACATCTCGATAACGAGAGTTTCGCTAAACTCGATACTTGAGTTATATTACGCCCTGTTGCGTTAACGTTTCTATATTAAAATGCTGATTACTCAATCATTCATTGAAAAAGTACATTTTTTCTAAAAAAAAAGTACTTTTTTCTTGGTCTGTGGCTGATTATGGAGATAAAGGTATTTTCAGAGTTTCATGTCTTAAAAGAAAATACCATAACAGGATCACTTTGTTGTATGTCTGTCCGCTCTAATGTCAAATCCTTTTTTTTTCAAGAAACATGTGGAGGTTTCAAGTTTGAATTAATATCATATCATGTCAAGAAATTTAACTTCCAAGTTATCTATTTAAATAAAACTCAAAGGTGACTGACTGACTGACATAATGATCTATCAACGCACAGCCCAAACCACTGGACGGATCGGGGTGAAATTTGGCATGCAGGTAGATGTTATGACGTAGGCATCCGCTTAGAAAGGGTTTTGATCAATTTTACCCCCAAGGGGATAAAATAGGGAATGAAAGTTTGTATGAAACTTTGTCAATTTTAAACCGATCGTGCTAAGACTTTGCATGCAGGTATAAGAAGAATCATAGATGAATGTCATTGTGTATAATACAAGCCTGAGAACAAAAACTGTATTCTACACTTCAGCTCTACACCGAAGCGAAGTGAGGGCGGGCCGCTAGTCGCAATATAATTATAATGATACGGCCATTTATGTCACGGAGCACGATAGCGCAGGTGGTTAGCGCATTCGGCCTGCTATCGTGAAAGTTAAGCAACTTTTGCAATTGTCAGTCTTTGGATGGGTGACCAAAACTTATTATCTTGAGCTACTCCGTACTTTGAAAGGCACGTTAAGCCGTTGCTCCCGGCTGAATCTGCTCGCAATTCTGTCCTGTTATTAATGTCAAATTGTCGCATTGGACTCTGGTGGTGGGTCATGGCCCAATTTCCCTATTCCATCCTTAAGGAAGGCCCGTGGCCCAGCAGTGGGAACTTTAATACGCTGATGTTGATGGACATTTATAGTCATAGTATGGCGTACGTTTTGACTCGCGCATCGCGATGAGGGAATCAAAGCCTTTTGAAAAATCTTTTCTAAAACTTTTTGGGACCTGTTTTGATCAACAGTAACAAAAAGAATTACATAATCAAACTTAAGAAGTATAATTTTATAATATCATTTTCCACTATCGAGATTCGCACTTAACACCTTAGGGTAGGCGACACCTTAAAAACCGCACAACTATACTACCACGGTAATGTTATCGTATTTCTACCAAGGAGATCGTTATTCTTAATCAGTTTGAGTTTATGCCGGTAGGGGGAAGTGTCTATCTATATATAACTATCTTTAGTGTCGCCGCACACGGGCCTCACGCCACAGCCACAAACGCCGCCACGAGAAGCTAGAAGCGGCTACTTAAGTGGCTGAAGCGCGCGACAGCGGCCGACTAAGGCAAGGGAGAGAGGGGTGGGGAATCGCGCGAGTGACGTGTGGCGGCGTTATTTATCGGCGCATTAAGTGGCCGGTGCGGGCCACAAGAAGCGAGCAACGACGATTTGTAGCGTGTGGCGGCCACTGGACGCGGCGTACCGTGTGTTGTAACGTACCTCAGGGATCGTCCCATGATTTCGACTATCATAGGTTCCATTTCACACATTTTATCATATAACATCATCGATATTCATCAGGCATATATTATTTTATTATGTATTTCTGGAAACACACAATTACAAAAATATCACACACTATTCATCATTTTGTAAATACGTATTATAATTCCACTTACCGGCATTTCTCTTTATTCTGTTATTAATTTGTTTTCATTAATTTTGCTGCGATTTTATCTATTTTTAGTTCATTTATTTTATTGACATTTTTGACAACTTAATGTTTTTTATCCGTTGCCATGGCTACCCATGACATGGATACTCTCTCCAACTACGTCTATGATTATTCAACCTCCACAGACCACCTACTTTGATTCTTTTTAGTTCGATTCGAACCGTGTCTAAATTTAAATGGTTCCGGACCTATAAAAGGCCGAGCCTCCCTGATCTTTCATTCAATTCTACGGCAAAAGTTGCCTACTCAACTTTTGATAGCTCGCAACCGAGTTCTAAATTAATAGAAAGCCTTGTCCCGGGGCCGGCTGCCCCGGGACTCAAGAAAGACCTCAAAGCTTTACAGCACCTATTGGCTCTCTAAACAACTACTTAACTCTACTACTCTATTACTCTTCTCGTCATCTTCACCATACTCGCAACCTCATCGGTGGGATTGCCGCCTGGACTCCAGCTTCCTCGGCCAGCCTCCAACTGCTTCAGCCCGCCTTCTACCGATTCCTGCCGTTCCACCAACACCTGCCACCGACCGATATACGCCAGCCAACCTACCAGCAGCGCCCGCCAGCCACCACCAGGGCAGGCCAAGACCTGAGACGCCTGATCAGGAGCGCTTCTGCCTCCTAGGAGTGCCGCCCGTCTGCCAGCAGCACGTCCTCCAGACCCTCAATTCTCAACGAAGAAGATCGCCGACGACCCACGCTCACTTCACCACTTCCACTCCACACCACACACTTGACACACATACCATACCCCTATTTTTTTATAATCTGTAAATACTTTTTCTTGTAAATATATATATCTTATACCTACTGTTCTTCTATTTTTTTTTCTTTACTTTTTTTTCTATATATTTATTTTGTCGCTACACGACAGTGTGACGAGTCCATATAAAATGCATGAAAACTACGTGGTGGGGGCGTTTTGTGGTTGTGGTCGGCGGCGACACTTACGCCTGGACTCCATAATTTACACTGAACATTGGGTGGGCTGAACGGAGTTCGATGGCGCAAGTGGTTAGCGCGTTCGGCTGCGATAGTTGAACTTAAGCAACTTTCGCAGTGGTCGGTCATTGGATGGGTGATCAAAAATTACTATCTAGAGCTCCTCCGTGCTTCGGAAGGCACGTTAAGCCGTTGGTCCCGGCTGCATCTGCAGTCGTTAGCACCCACCAATCCGCACTGGGTCCGCGTGGTGGGTCATGGCCCAATCTTTCTATCCCATCCATAGGGAAGGCCTGTGCCCCAGCAGTGGGGACATTTATAGGCTGATGATAATGATGATTGGGTGGGCTGGCGTAATATGATTATTTTATAAACAAAGATACACAAGACATACAGGGAAAATATTATTAATTATTATTCAGTCAGTTACTAGCTTTTTCCCGCGGTTTCACTCGCTTTAATGTTGATTTTATGAACCAATTCTGATTGACGATCATTTAGATCCGCCGACTGGAATAGGTTAAATAATTGCAAAAAGAAAAAAATACCATACATTTAATAGGTTCTGTAATGTCCTGCCTGCAGAGAACTAAAGACTAAGATCTCCTAATGAATTTTTATTGTCCTCAGCGGATACAGGATCAGGATAGAGAATAAATAGAATTATGAACAACGACTCGGCAAAGTTTGAAGCAAATCAGACGGCTAAATAAAAAGTTTTACATAAAAGTTATTCTTCCTTCACCCTACCCACATAAGGTTTTCATAGAAAAAATAGCCTATAAGTGCTATAACCGTCTCCAAGGTACCATCTATCTGGATACCATAATAAAACTTATAATAATAATCGATTCAGTGGTTTAGGCGTTAAAGCGTTACAAACAAACAAACTCACTTTCGCATTTATAATATTAGTTAGGATTAGGATTTTGGCATAGGTTATTTTACAAACATTTTATTTCTCTTCTTATTAATGTGGCATTCGCTTGGGAATAAGTTGTGTTTTTTCTCAATACAAAAACAATTTGTTACAGATCATTACGACATTGATGTATCCGCAATGGGATTCAACCTTTTTGGAGCTGGCGATGCCAAGTAATTGTTACCTATTTTCTTTTTTTTTAGCCTTTCTCAATCTATTTTCTTATCGGAAAACTTTATAAGATATTTAAGACTACAGTAAAATAAGTCTACCTTTTCGTCGTGTTGTGTTTTTGTCGATAAGTAAGTTTCCAGAAATTCAATGGCGCGGGTGGTTAGCGCGTTCGGCTGCGATCGTTGAAGTTAAGCTACTTTCGCAGTGGTCGGTCATTGGATGGGTGACCAAAATAGAAGATTTTGGTCACCCATCCAATGCTCAATCTCGAGCTCCTCCGTGCTTCAGAATGCACGTTAAGCGGTTGGTCCCGGCTGCATCTGTAGTCGTTAGCACCCGCCAATCCGCACTGGGCGTGCGTGGTGGGTCTTGGCGCAATCGCCCTATTCCATCCATAGAGAAGGCCTGTGCCCCAGCAGTGGGGACATTAATAGGCTGATGATGATGAAGGTTCCAGGGCTCCATGGGGTAGGGGAATGAATGTAATGGGTCAGTGTAGGCAACGAAGCGAGTGATATTTTTAGTATCGCAAGCGGTGAAAGGTTATGACCGCTTACCATCGGTGCGGGCCATATGTTCATTTACCACTGTAAAAAGAAAACAATAATTTTATCGTTCCTTCTTCCAAACGCCGACTCTTGTGCAGTAGTAGTTAATTTACGTAATATTAAATATAATGTAAGAAATTATCTGAAGTTCGAGGGCGCGTGGTTTGCGTGGTTTGCGTGCTCGGTCTGCAGTCGTGGAAGTTAAGCTACTTTTGCTATCGCCACCAAAAAACTATTATCTCGAGCTCCTGCATGCTTCGGAAGGCACGTTAAGCTGTTGTTCCCGGCTGCATATGCAGTCGTTAGTACCCACCAATTAGTACTGGGCCGGCGTGGCGGGTTACGAAACATTCTTCCTATGCTATCCACAGGGAAGGCCTGTGCGCCAGCCCAGCAGTGGGGACATTAATAGGCTGCTGATAATGACGTATCAGGAGGTTGGTTCTAATGAAACACAGACGATCGTTTGGTGTAACAGCAAAGATCACGCATTCTGCATCAAGAGTCTTGTGTTCGAATCCCAGCGTTATTTGTGTCAAGACGTAGACTTAATTAGTTAAAGTAAAACCTGGACTAAAACTGATGCTGTCGCTTTTGTTTGCTAAAAAGAAGACATTGTTTAAACAACCAAGACTAACTATAGTCCGCGTTTTAGAATAAGGGGGCTAATGTTGGAAGATATTTAAGAACAGATCAGTCATGGACTGGCCATTCTACCTCATATACTGGCTAACTTTAAAATGTAACACTGTTGAACAACTTATATGTCGCAGAGTCAAACTCATCAATCCAGCACTGAGGATCGACATGTTGGTCGCGCTCCGAGTGAACATCATTCAAGGCATCAGCCTCAACCTGTTGGAGACCACGGCACAGTTCAATTTAGAGGCGTTTAGAGTGAGTATTTACCAATCTTTATCTTATTATTTTATTGTAAAGTGAAATTTAATGGTAATAACAAACTTCCTAAGATGCTTGTGTTTCATGCATGGCAAAGTGCCTAATATTTTAGAGATTTTTCAAATCTATTTAAAAATATTTTTAATTTTGATCTGAGCTTTCTTTTAAGCAATTAATTCTTCAAAAGCAGACATAAGAAAAAATAAACAAAGATTAAAGAATCATGAAACACCGCGACGGCGCGCCTTCAGTCTCCTAATTTATTGTTTGAAAAGTCAACGACCCACATTCTAAGCTAGTAAAAACTTAACTCTAGGTACAAACCTGAATTTTCTCCTAATAGTATGAAGGTATTATTCGAAAGGCAACTAAGTCAAGCAGTCACTGTTGCTTAAATTCACATTTATATCACAATATCAAAATAATATATTATATAATCATTCATACATCAGGCTTTTGATATAGTATCAAATGCTCTCTGTTCGCGACAATCTGAATTTGGTACCATATATTTATACCATTATATTATTATATATACCATGACTAGTAAGGTAATTCACACAGCCCGCAGCCTCCCCATGATTGCTCTGTATAATCGGCTTTGTTGGGTCACATTAAGGCCCATTTGTTCAGAATTCTTAATTTAAATTAAGGCTTAATGGTGTTTAGTACATCATTCCATCCTTGTCAATTGTTTTGAGTTAAATAGACATCTCTATTCATCCATCGTACGATACTTAAACATGATTAGCATTTAGAATTAAGAAATTAAGCAAGTGAGCCTAAGATGTAAGGCATAGCGAATTTCCTGCTAGAATTCACAGTGGCAGGAGATCACAGTGAAATAGCACAACTTTTTTTTGGTGTTATGTTATGTCTATAAGTAGGGGTTGAGTATATAAAAGGCTCACCACTTTACAAAATGGTTATTTCGGTGGATCACATATTCTATATAAAGCTAAACTTTTACATAACACAAAAAATAAAAGTTTAAATGCTTGTACGGCTTGTACGATTAAAATAATTAAACAAATATTTCCGTTCGCAGTCCGAGATTAATGGCATTTTCAACGACGACTACGTCAGCGCCTTCATCAATGTTTTTCTAGAGGACTTCGTTCCTTCAGCGCTGCAAACTTATGAGGTAAGTACGTTGTTATTTATTTATTCATAAAGATGTGAAAAGTGTGGAACACCGAAACACCTCCTTTGTTTTTCAAAGGTCTTAGCAGATATATAAACTCAGAAAGGGATCGTCACCGTATTACTTACCATATAACTCGAGCTGTTCAGTACCTATTCTTTGTTTGTATGAAACTCCGTAACGAGCACTAATCGCAATCATAACGTAATCGCTTCGCCTCGGGACAAGCTGGTATGCTCGTATTTCTTCCGAAGACGAAGCGAAGACGAACCATTTCCGAGTTGATATGTCTGCTAAGACTTGATATATCTGCTAAGACTTGATTTCAGCTTTCAATGTCAACACTGTATGCAACAAGGTCTCCCCCCGTAGATTTGCGTACCGATGGCGTAGCTTTCGACTTTCCCATGTGCTTGTAAAAGCCTAAACTGAATAAATGAATATTGAATTTGAATTTAGAATACTGAACGGGTCCTGTTGATACGGTGGCTATGCCTTATTGAAATAATCCACCTTTTTATAACACGTCCAAAGTTAAACCTGCACTAAAATTTATACTGTCACTTTCGTTTGCTAAAAAGAAGACAAAACATCATTGAGTTTAAACCAAGTCTTACTTTAGTCCGCGTTTTGGAATAATGTTTGCTACCATCTCAATCCACTAACGAAGTAGGTAGGATAATAATGGTATTTTTTATGATTCTAAAAAAATATGTAACCATAAACATATTTTTTTAGAACGATGATCTTGCACTTCATTAGCCGTTGCAGTAGATTCGATTGACGATAATAATGCTAATATAATTGCTCAGGGTCAATTCAGTAAAAGAATTAGAATTCTGGGGAACACAATAAAATGTTTACTAATTACTGATGTAGACGCTCCTCATTTAACTAAGATTTTACGAGATCCATCCATTACCTTGTGATTTCGTCTATACATAATTATAATACCGGCAAAGACTCAAATAGCTATCATTATTTTGGGGGTATCATATATTGTTGGTGAATGCGTTTCATTCATTTAAATTTTAAATAAAAAGATAATTTATCATAAATTAATATTTAAAGTTTGATAAACTGTCTTGTTATCTAATAAACAAATATGGAAATATCTATCTGTTTATTTAATAAACAAATATGAAATTTTGATAATTTTGTATCAAATGCATAAACATATCTATACATCACTATATATCACTATATACATATATATCACTTGGTCACAGAATACTTATATTGTTTTAGTTAGATGTTTCAAACAATCATCGCTATTATAAACCTCCAGAAATGTTTCACTCCATTTTAGATTTAATTTTGTAACTGAGGGATTTGTAGCTTTAAGTAGACTTAATCATTATTTTGTCCCTTCCTATTTTTCCTAAAATTCAATACTGGATGATCTACGCAAATATTTGTTCTATAAGTCATAACATTTGTTTTAGTAGGTATAAAATAGGTCATATAGAGTGGTGGTCATATAAATAGAAACACTTGTTATGAATAAAGAAAGTACAACTTTAACGTACAAACGTTCGTAAAAATATACACATTCAATAAAATTAACAATCATGCAATAATATAGCCACTCAAATAAAAAACTCATTTAATGCATAAAATATAAAAAATATCTTACTTTTTATTACCAGATGAGTCTTAGTCGTAGTTTATTTTCTGTAACTGGCCGCTTGGACGCCTAATTAGAAACATTTAAAAAAAGCATCCATAGATCGTTCTTTTTTTGAAATTGGTTCTGATTTCTAGTCATAAACTACGTATATATTAGAAATGTTTATTACTAGCTGTGGCCCGCGGTGTTACCGGCGGTTTATTAGGGATATTTTCCCGCAGTTAAACGTAACCTATGTGTTAATCCAGAGTGTCAGCTAACACCATATCAAATTTTATTAATATCGCTCCAGCCGTTTGGACGCGAAGAAGTAACAAACATACAATCTCACAAACTTTGGCCTTTATAATTAGTGTGATTATTTTAATAATAATTTCCATTTATTTCCAGGTTGAAATCAATGAATTCATAAGCGAAATTGTGCACGACATTGTCAGTGACATTTTCGATAATCTGGACTTGTAAAGAAAGACAAGAAAACAAAATGAAAACTTAATGTAAATTGATTTTGATAATAAAGTTATATTAAATTATTCTGGTTTAGCTAGCCTACCTTTCTACTCCTACTTAATATACACTCGCGAACAATTAATTCCAAATTCGTCTTTGAAATCTGTTTCGATATCATCGTAGAGCGATTCTGTTAAATAAAATCTCACACTCGATTTGGATATATGCCATTTTAGACATAAAAAATTTGATATGCATTAAGTGTCGCCGCACACGGGCCACCGACCACAACCACAAAACGCCACCACCGGTATATTTCTTGTAGTTTTCATACATTTTAAATGGACTCGCCACACACGGTACTCCGGTGGCCGCCACACGCTATAAATCGTCGTTACTCGCTTCTTGTGGCCCGCACCGGCCACTTAATGCGCCGATACAAAACGCCGCCACACTTCACTCGCGCGATTCCCCACCCCTCTCTCCCTTACCTTAGTCGGCCGCTGTCGCGCGCTTCAGCCACTTTAGTAGCCGCTTCTAGCTTCTCGTGGCGGCGTTTGTGGTTGGGGCGTGTGACTCGTGTGCGGCGACACTAAGCCATTACTTGGCAAAATGTCGCTATGTCTGTATATGCAGCCAGTAATAGATATTTGACATTTGTCAGAAATCCGAATAAAAGAAATCGTAAGTGAGATTGCATCTAACAGAATTCCTATGCTAATAGAAATTAAGTCAATTCCAGTAGATCTTTCCTTTTTGCTTTATTGATAGTAGCTGCAAAATTTACAACAATATTAACCTTCTATAATATAAAAATGAATCGCTAAATGTGTTGCTAAGCGTAAATCTCGAGAACAGCTGAACCGATTTCTATAATTAATTTTTTAGAATATTCCTTGAAGTACGAGGATGGTTCTTACGCAGAGAAAAAATAAAAAATTGCCTGAAAATGACCAAAAACAACACTTTTTCATTACTCCCATACAAACGATTCGTAATAATTCTTAAAAGTCAATTTGAACTTTAATACCATACCATAAATTTCAAATGTTATTGGAAAGGTTCCGGGAAGGCAAAACAATTGAACGACGTGATGTCAATAGACGTTTGGAAAAGGCAAGTATACCATTTTCAGTTTCTGTTTTATAATTAATTATATGAAGAGTCATTGAAATCTACACTACAGCTCTACACCGAAGCGAAGCGAGGGCGGGCCACTAGTTTTAGATAAAGCTTAAATCAGTTTAGGATATCACCAAGGTTTCAATGTGTCGCCTATTCGAGAGGTCCGAAACTCGGTGGGGGCAGATGTTTGAGTGATGAATACGAGCCTTTGTACTCCAGTCGTGGAGGTTTAAAGTGCATTTCTATATAAATATACTTATACATGTATCAGTATATGTATTCTATCCGTTACCCTAGTATCCCATAACACAAGCCGTACAGTGCTTACTTTGGAGCTAGGAATTAGCCTAGCCCCGAAGTAAGATTAATAGTCTTTAATCTTAATCGTAATGTAAGGTTAATAGATAATTAAAACAATTAATTAATATTTTTAACACTCACACCAATTATCGTGTGTATGTTTTTTAAAGATGGCCTGTGTTCAGCAGTGAAAACAAAAGAAGGAAGAAAGCCGACGGTACCTAACGATGAAATATTACAGTCATTTAAAATTATTAGATTATAAACGTGATGTGAATAACAGCTCTCCTCACATTTTGTTTTCTCGCACGAAAACGTAAAACACCGACGTAAGTGCTCTTTTATGTGAAGTGTTGATACTTAATACCTCAGTAAAACTTGAGGTTATTAAGGTAGACATTCAACTTTGATACGTCAGATGCGAACAGCGTAAAATTAGATTGGATAAATGTTGATTGCTTCGATATAATAACATAACTGCCGTATAGAGATAAAGGGGACTTTATACAAAGGATTATTGATATAAGGACTTTATACAAAGGACTATTAGTCTAAAATCCACACATTATTTGAACAACGATGGTCCTTTGTGCCTATAGTTGTAAAACAGCTGTTGTTATCGGATAATTATCCAAACTAGCCGATAATAACGTTTCGACGGCGGTTGACAACCGCCTTTTTATCCGACTCAATACAAAAAGGTGTTATAAGTTTTGCAATTGCTGAGTCGAATTTGTAATAATAGACAAGCTGCTATATATAATGCGATTCAAATAAAAAGAGGAAAGCCAATGACCTCTATCTGTCAAATGTCGCTTGAAAAGTACGGCATGCAAAAAAAAAACTTGGAATCCTTTTTTAGCACTCCGCTAATTCAAGAATAAAAACCAAACATTTTAGAACAAACAATTACAAATATTGATAATTAATATCGGTTGATATTTTTTTTTCACTTATTGTGCTTTGGCCATGAATGGTTGATAACCTAAATCGTCCACCAAATGTCACTTTAAGTTGCATTCAGAATATTAATAATTACATAAAGGATGCATGTTCGTATTTGACCTAGTAATAGTGCATGATTATTCATAACTACTCCGGCGGTAATGCAGAGATAAGCGGAATAGAAGAGCTACATTCTGATTATCATCATCAACCTATTAATGTCCCCACTGCTGGGGCACAGGCCTTCCCTATGGATGGAATAGGGAGATTGGGCCATAACCCTCAACGCGGGCCCAGTGCAGATTGGTGGGCGCAAACGATTACAGATGCAGCCGGGACCAACGGCTTAACGTGCCTTCCGAAGCACGGAGGAGCTGGAGATAGTAAATTTTTGGTCACCCATCCAATGACCGACCACTGCGAAAGTTGCTTAACTTCAACGATCGCAGCCGAACGCGCTAACCACTTGCGCCATCGAGCTCCTCCAAAAATAGGTATTATTACTAAATTAACACCTACCTACTTTGTCATGGTGTAACACATAAAATGTGCAATATTATAAATTATTTTGCAACTTTCTTCAATACGACAGATAATAAACGAATATATTAATTAGTAATTGATCTGTAGATTTACCTACCAAAAAATAGCTACCTTTTTTAATGAATAAAAATGCCATTTTTGTTTTTACCTTACTCGTAAGACGTATCAAAAACGGGGTTTCGGTTGGTACCTACCTATTATGTGATCAGCCAGATGAAACATTAAATTAAAAAGTTATGTATTTCAAAATAAAATTTTACAGAATAGCACTGCTGTTCAACAGGTCACCAGGCCCAAGCTATTATACATAAACCAAAACGTGTATTGCTAATCTTAAAGAAAAATTGGTACCTACTCCAAATAGGGTATGTGACAGTATTAAAAATAATGTGCAAATTGTTAGCATCTGTTGTGTGTTTAGATTGAATATTGGCATTTACTATTTTTACAAAAATAAATATTCTTAATTTTACTAAAAACCCTCGAAAAAGGTATTAGTTTTCTTATCTATTGTCACGTGACCCGAAACGCTAGGGATTGGCGGAGCCTAAAATGACGTCACACGCAAGTAAACTTCCGGTTAAAGTGACATTACATTGTATCGTTTGAAGTTTTAATAACAGTCGTGTGTCGTCACACTCTAGTAAGACGCCATATTGTCCAGAGAAACGTTTTCGCAGCAACTTGAAAATGGAGTTTTTGAGTTGGTTATTTTTACACAACAGATTGATGAATATCCATTTTTTACGAACTCCATAAACATTAGTCAATAACGTGAGGTCGTTTTCTAAAACTTGTCAAATACCCTATTTGAAAAATACATTGTCAGAGAGAAGAAAGAATATTATAATCTAACAGTCACTGTAAGTACTCTGCAGACTGTTATAATAAAATTATAAGTAAGGTGCAATAGTTTATGAACTATTGCTCCTTACTTATAATACTAACAGTCACTGTAAGTACTCTGCAGACTGTTATAATAAAATTATAAGTAAGGTGCAATAGTTTATGAACGTATTATAATAAAATATTCATTATACCTTTGTGAAATCAAACAAAGCTAAACTAGACCTTAAAATCAATGTCTGACGCCCTCGGATAAATTTTTAATCTATTTTCTATCCCTTCGTACGGCCGCGGCTCAGGTATGGTGGGAGATAATTGTGATGATGATAAACCGTAAAATAAAAATGTAAGATTAAGCACGAACGCTCATTTTACAAGCATGATGAAATCCCTTTCTTATATAAAAGGCTATCAATACAAAAACACCGCAATAAGTTCAGTCACCCGCGAATGAATTGTGGAGCAACGAAACAATAAATTACAATCATCCTTTTTTTTAAAGAAGCAGTTTATTTCATTTGTATGAAAAATACGTTTCATAACTTAAAAATATGTATGTCAAATATAAAAAAAATGGTAGGTACTCTTTTTAAAGTTTCAAACTCATTAACACCAAGGTTTAAGGGTACACCAACATTGTATTTAAGGGATTGGTTCGTGAGCATTTTCTTAATATAATTAATCTGCGTTCTCATATTTGACTGGCATAATTATGTGTATGTTTATGTATGTATTGTATATATATTTTAATATTTGTGTATTCTATTGATAAATATATTTCCTACCTTGTGTATTTTTATTTCTCACACTTTTACTGGTCGACTGGTAGAGAATGCCTTATGGCATTATGTCCGCCATTTGCTGTATGTTTTGCAATAAAGTATAAATAAATAAATAACACGATTTACGTGAATAAGTAAAAGGTTATTTTATTAATGTTACTCAATATTACGTCTTAAGCAGGTATTTACGTCTCTGTCTGTAAATAAAATAGTGACACAAAGTAACATAAATAGTAATACAATGAAAAACACGTCTTTAGTCATACTTCTTTAGATTCAAACCAAAAGTGAAGATACATTACGCTCATATAAGCAGCAAATATAATATATTCCGACTCAACTACATAAGCAACTCTCGCACACGCACACTTCCGTAAATAAACATTCAATCGAGCGAGCGGCAGAATTGTACGCTTCAACGCAGCGCGAGCGAAACGGCGCGAGTCCGGGTGGCGTCGATTTGCAGCCGATAGCGTTTTCTTTTCTCTCTCTACAGACGGCTGAGTTGTATTGTTGTCCTTTTCTTGTTAAAAAATGGCAAATCAGTAACTAACATTCATGGCAAACCGTATTTTTTGAGAAAAAAAGTTTTTATATTTGTTATTTGATCTTGAACTATTTGTTTTATATATAAAAGCATCGTAGCCATTATTTGTATAACACGAATATACCTAATATTGTTATACTAAGAAGACATGCGTCGTGTTTGGATGTCCAATTGTGACTAAAGGGAATTGTGATCATGCACCACATTTTAAGCGGATCACTTTTGAGCCGCGAGTGCCGTATCTACTCTTTTTGTTTTAATCTAAGACTTCTACTAAGAACTCTTCATTAATAATTTTATAAAATTGCAGCGTCCATCTGGGGAAGTAATCTCCACCGTACAGAAGTCCACAGCCATACCCCTTTTTTCCAGTGGGCACTTTGAGCAAGTGCCCAGGGCTCCGCGATCGATGGGGTCTCCCTCAGATCAAATACAAAGTCCCTAGTTCCTCTCACATCACCAAACGATAACCAATATTTATTACCAAAAAACTTACATAATTCGATGAAATCGAACCTAAATTACTGACTGCAATACCAACTTACTAGCTTTTATATAAGCGATATTCTACTGTGATATTTTTGGTATCCCAAGCGTCTACAGGCTATGACAGCCTGTTACCATCAGGCGAGCCATACGTTTGTTTGCCATTATTTTAACATAAAAAGACATAGATTTTTAATACACCATAAAAGAGTTTTTATCAAGTTCTTAAATAAATAAATATTTCCAACACTCACACCAATTAGCCTTTTTTTTTTGTGACGAGGGGAAATGCAGTTACGCACCATACCGTGACGCTGACTAGGCGCACGGCGTGTGTGGGACTCGCCGGCACGGGAAACAGTGCCGACCCTACTCAAGCAGGACCAGTGCGGAAGGCCACACTGATCCTACTCCACTAAAACCCCCCGGTACCCTCCTACTCCCATATGGGGGCGTCTCAGGATCGACGCACCTTAGCGTGCGCCACTTCACTGGGACGCCCCCAGGCACACCAATTAGCCTAGCCCCAAAGTAAGCACTGTAAGACTTGTGTTATGGGCTACTAGGGTAACGGATAGAATACATATTCAGTACATATATAAGTATATTTATATAGAAATACATATTAAACATAACACCACGACTGGAGTACAAATGCTCGTATTAATCACACAAACATCTGCCCCCACCGGGATTCGAACCCGGGACCTCTCGAGTCGGCGATACCATGAAACCTGGCGTACAAACCCCTCGACCACAGAGGTCGTCGCACATAAGTTTGTACTGTCTTTTGAGCATGATGTGGCTACCTTCAATAAAATTTTTCATTATGTATGTATCACTGTGATGTTTAAAAATAAGATTTAGTGTAACTTTCTCTGGTGGTCCTATAGTAAATAAATAAATAGAAAGAGTTAAATTACATCACTAACAATTAGTCGTGTAACAAAGCATTCTCTAAATAAACACTGGATGTTAATTAACAGTGTAATTGATCGCCGCGGAAGGATCGGCTACATAAACTCATTAAGTTTGATCGCGAGGGCTGCATCGATTTTTCAAGACTATTTTAGAAATACGCTCACAGTTTTTTTAGTTTCCTATAGGAAATAAAAAGCACCTATCCTATGTATTAGCCCTTTTTTTTTTGTCGATGGGAAATGCATTTACGCACCGTACTGCGCGCTGGCTGGGCGCGCGGCGTGTGTGGTACTCCCCGGCGCGGAACAACGCCGGTCCTACCTACTACAACCCACCGGTACCCTCCTACGCCCATGTGGGAGCGTTTCAGGATCTGCGCCACTTCACTGGAACGCTCCCGGGCCGGCCCGGTGTAACGATTGGACCGGGCGACACGCCTCTGGGGATTGCGGTAGGGTACTACGCAATCCCCAGACGGGGTGGCTTATGTCGAACGGTACCAAGGGCACGCGGCGGCCAAGCCGCGTCCAGACCACCTTAGGGCCGAAGAAGACCGGCAGTCACGGCTGCCTGCCTTCTTCGGCTCACCCGTCTACGTCGGAGGGGAGCGGCTAGAGCGTCCTCCTCCCGCTCCCTCTCCGCGGCCTCCTTCTGCGTCATCACCGATTCGCAGAAGGAGGGGGCAGCCTTCCAGGCCCGCTCGCTACCTAGCATGGCTCTAACCGTGCTTGGCAACGACAACAGGTCGACGCAGAAAAGAAATCTGATTCAAATAATATGCATAACTAATTTTCGACCAAAGTGGTGTGTATAAGCGATTTTACCTCTCCACCGTCGTCGCGGCGTCGTTATGATCTCTATTTATTATTAACTAACGGCCGCCCGCTACTTCGTCCTCGGTAATTTTAGTTTTTTGAGAATCCCTCAGGAACCTAACATTATTAGGATACAATATAAACTATGTCTCTTTCCAGGTTGTAAATTGTTTGTGTGTAAAATTCATCAAACCCCGTTCAACCGTTTTTGCGTGATTGAGTACCTAACAAATATACAGACATACAAAGAAACTCACATGTATAATAATAATAGGATGTCCGCTGTAAAAACAGCGTTCATTTTGCCTGGCCACTTATGGAATAGGATATATGTAGGATCCGGGAAGGGATCACAAACAAAACAACGGAACGCTCTAGGATACACTTTATTGTTTTTCCGTCTGCCGGTCTGTTCGTATGTCAAGATCATTTTTCTCTGGTACGCGGTTAATTAGCAAGCTGTAATTATAATGAACAAATTAATTACCTACATATTGTGTACAGGTCGAAAACACGAAGTCAAGTAGTATGAGGTTAAACTTGAATTCCAATCACTACCAAAGCATGTAATTGTCGTTAGCAGATAGTTGATTCAGCCGTTATACATAGTGGCTAGTCCTTTTGAAGAATGGAAACGTCGCCGTCGATTAGCTGTAATTATAGGTGCATCCTACAAAATGGCGGCCGACATTTTTTTATAGTAAGATAGGCAAATGATTCTGCCTAATATTCTTTTTCATAAAAGATGCGTTAGACCAAATCACACCTGATGTTAAGCAACAATATTGTCTAAGCTAGAGCACGCTAACCCAAATAATACCTATTTACTAAATCATATAAGTGAGGGTAAAGTCTAGACGCGAAGATAGCTGATGCAGCAGGTATGAACTGCCAGGTCAACCATACTCACCTTGCCAGCCTGCTCAAATGCTCCTACTGTACGCCTCTTCTTAAAAGGACGCCGGAATGTAGGAAGAGGGATCACGTACACGGGCAAAGGATTTCACTTGCGAATAGTACTCGGTTTGCCATTATACTACCTAAATCTAAAATAAAAAATACTAGAAAACAAACCACGCGGACCAGGCAATAGACAGGTTATCCGCACCCTTCGTTATCCGGGCGAATGCACTGACCATTATGCTACCACGGAATTGATGGCTGTGCCGAATTATTGCCATCTCTTCGCATTGCAGGTAAAATATATATATATGATTATAATACCTACTGTACGCGACGACCGAAGCGAGAGAAAATGAACTTACGACAATATGAGATTGATGTATAAAATGTATCTATAATTTCACATGTATCGGTTGTATACGCATTAAAAATATCATTCCCTTGTTGTCTTATTAGAATGAGTCGGATATCGCAATAATAGATAGCTCTGCCCATAGTAAACCGTTGTAAAATTGATAGTTCTGAGCGATATTCCGTCCCGTTCTCTCCAACAATCTTATAAGACTTTGTCTAAACGATCGCCACGACGCCAAGCGGTGGCGCGGGGAAACTAGTCAGAATACTGATAGTTCCGACCTATAGGAGGGACAGAGACAATAGGCTGTCCTTGTCTCACATCTTATAGGATTTTGCCTGAGTTGATAGTTTTCGATAATAATATGTTTTATGTTTTGATTGATTTATTTTATGTCTTATTAGAAAATAGGTAGTTATAAGAATAATATATCAAAGTTTTGTATAAATCGTGTTAGTAGTTTAGGCGTAATTAAGGAAAATATTGGAAATAGTTTTTTACGAATAGTCGATAGGATATAGGTATAATTGTTATGATAATGATGTTATTTTGTGTGTTTTTACTTCTTCTATAAAATGGTATATGATAGTTAGGCATTAAGTGAATGTAAGTAGGTTTTTTAAGACTTTTTAATTTGTAAACTTTATAGGGCCGCAGAGCTGTTGTTTATTGATATTCTTATTAGAAATTTGTTGTATTAGGTAGATAACGCATAGGGCTACGTAAATAAATAGGTATCACATCAATAAATGTAAAAATGTACCGTGTAGGAGACAAAATCTGTTTGTATAGAACCGTTTTCTGAGACATGTTGCGCTCCCCACCCGGCGCGCCCGGAGCGCGCGGGTGGGGCAGCGAAGCCCCGTGGCAGGGCGAAGCCCTATGGAGGGGGAAAGTATAAATATTGCGGAGACCTATTTTTTGCGCGCCACACCTAAAATATCATGCTTACGGACACATAACTGTGTTAAAAATATGCCTATATGTATGCCCGATGTATGTACAAATAGTTTTAAGCTCGCACTAATGTAATTTTTGAGAAAATGAAAAATAAAGTATAGCGTGGGTGAGGTAATGGATCGCTGGCCAGCTCAGTCCTAGCATATAAAATTCGAGTCGGAACATGCTCCGACATGCATTCAGCGACAGGCGCTCCTACCATAAGGAACAGGAAGAAACAATCAAGCGGTTCACTCTGGACCTGAAGCCTCCTCTCACCGGCCATCCATTATCAGCGCCCACCGATTTCTTCAATACCGAACACCAGGGGTTTTATTCGCCGAAACTACAGTCCACTACAGTCAAGACTCCTGCGTGTAACTTCCTCCACCCCTCAGTACGAGTCGGTAACTGTCCGCTACTGCGACAGCCCGGCGTCCCGTACACCTACTTTGTTCTTGTTATATACTTAGCACTATGAAAAAATATTTTTAGAAGCTTAAATATATTTTGACGTCGTTGTTGATGTAACAGGCAGCGCTGTAAATTTATTACTAAAACGGCCAAAGAGGTGGCTAAAAACCAGCTCGATTACAATACGACTAGCCGTATTGAACTATATATCATGTATGCAACGTAGCGGATTTATCCGGTTTATCGTCAATCACCCACAGCACAAAGCATTTAGATTTTCGAATTTCGATTCAGTTAGTCGGAATGCAATACGCCTAAATCTACAGTCCGGTTGCAACATAAACCCCAAGTCTGGTAACCGCACTGCAATTAGTCGGTGGTATTTGCTCGCGGCGGATAGCGTGGTCGACTTCTGCGGTCTGTATTAATTAATCAGTAATTATAGTATTATGTTGCTATGAAGTACAAATCTAATCGTGCCTACTCAGAAACATGAAAATAATTTCATGCTTCAATAGCTCAGAGGCTTAAGCACGAACTTTGAGAGCTCCATAATCGTAGTCAAACTTTCTATGAAAACTAAGGAGCACCTATAATAATAAAAATAAATAAATATTTCCCACACTTACAACAATTAGCCTAGCCCCAGTGTAAGATTGTGTTATGGGATGCTAGGGTAACGGTTAGATTACATATACTGATACATATATAAGTATATTTATACAGAAATACATATCAACATCTATGACTGGAGTACAAATGCTTGTGTTCATAACACAAACATCTGCCCCCACCGGGACACGAACCCGGGATGGGTGTCGTAACGTACAAGTTGCGGCACGAAACTCGTGCGCTGACCGTAATTGCGCAGAACTAAAAATTAAGATGTCTTGGGGGGAAACGAGGTGCGCGGTCGGGCGTGCGTTGCGGCGATTGGCTTTCCAGTTGTTTTCCGCGTTTTGTTCAGCGCTAGAGTTACGTGCCGCGACCTGTATAAATCACTCGGCCACGGAGGTCATCACAGTCTATATTGGACGTAAGAACAAACTGGCTCCTTCCATTATTGTCGATGACGATACGATCATGGATCTGTCAAAGTTTTTGCTTTGGCTACAATAGCCCAGTTAGTACTGTGGTAATTCTACATTACGGAGAACTATTGGGCAGCGTAGCGTCGAAACTCAATTAAACACAATTTTCTTATGCTTGTTGTATATATTCTTAAATCATATACTTACTTATGAAATATTTACTATTCTAATCACAATCGTTTTCTCCGCAGTTCGGCGGCGGATACAAGATTGTCTTCCTCTTTATAATTGTCAATTATATTCAATTTAAGCATAGCTGCCAGCCGTCGGCAGTAGACAAGCAAAGAGGCTGTAACGCTGCGGGCGTTAGGGCAAGCAACTTTCGTAATGGCCGTTCATAGACTGGGTCACCAACAATTTATTGCGTCGATTTCCTCCATATTCCATAAGACAGATTAATCATGTTACTGGCTGTATATGCAGAAAGTTGGGCGTTTTTTTATATTAAAAGGGTGGCAAAAAGCATATTGCCCGCCTGATGGTCAGCGGCCACCTTAGCCTATATACACGCTTGCGATACAAAAAATACCACTCGCGCCGATGCGTACCCAATCTCGCGGAGCTCTGGAACCTTACTCACCGACAGTAACACAACACCACCAAAAGGTAGTGTCATTTGACTGTGGTCTTCTTTAAGGTGGAGGTTAGTTCCCCAGACGGGCGCTCCAATTCAAGCGGGAAATTCTCTATGCCCTTCTTCTCTTTAATCATGATGCCAGTGTCTTTAATCATGATGACACTTCATCAAGGAATATTTCCTCAAGCTGGACTCTGCCTGACCTTTTTCTTTTTATCTGTTAGTTACTTTGTATTGGGTTTTATAGCTTCCTTATATACTTACAATTTTTATATTCTTATATTTACGTTTATTTATTTATTTTTAAAATGCACTAGCCCGCAGTTTCTTTTTTTATGATATGGTTTCATTTAGCCAAAGGTTGCCTGGTAGAGATTGCTACCTTAGCAATAAGGCCGCCTTTTGTGTTTGTGTTCCTGAGTTTTATATATTTTGTTAAAAAGTGCAATTAAAAATATTTATTCATTCATCGTTCATTCTTTCATTCATTTATTCTTTCTTTATTTCATTCATTCACTTCTCACTGTGGTATAGTGATACTGATGGTATCTTTCAAGCAAGGAAGTTATATTTTCTAACCGTACTTAGGTAAAATGGTTACACAGGTATCTTTTAGTCCCCCGTCATTACAAAAGACTGAGAACAAGCACTGGAAATGATTTGTTTTTTTTTTACAAAGTAAGCAAAGAAGTATCAAGGGAAGTTTGGCCGTGGTGTCTTTTGTTGTGCTCCTCAGTTGGAATACATTTGTACGTTGCTTTGTTCCTGCAAATTGTTTCATCAAGTTTCAACTTGCTAATGAACGCTGAGTCTGTTCGTTTCAAGATAAAGCGCTTTCAGGTGACCCAATGGGACAAGGAAAGGTGTAGAGAGGACACAATTGTGGAATATTTTTATTTACGTAGTTAGGGTATTTCACAAATTTAAGAAATACGATCTCACGTAGTTTACGAATATTTACTGAGCCCATAAAAAGTGATATTCATCATTCTGTTGCGTATTTCATTAAAAAAACTTATTCAAAAATTCCATCTTCTTCGCCGCAAAAACGTTTTTCTGGACATTATTATGTCAGCCCATTAGTATGCGACGTCATGCGACTGTCTTTATAAGTTTATACGGTACAATGTAATGTCATTAAGTCTTCGCCAATCACAAGCTTTCGGTCGCGTGAGCTTAAAAAGAAACTATTTCATTATTTTTAGAAAAGTTAGGTAATAACTATTTGTTCTTTCAGAACAGTGAAATTACTGCTTACATTTATAATAAACCGATGCCAACAGTTGCTACTTTATTTTTAGTTTTCTTTGAGTGTGTATGCTGTTGGTCGCTGATGACCTTTCCAGCGTCACCGTGTTTGGGGACGGGATGCTAAGGGGACTTGAAGCTGAGAATAAGCGTGTGCCTCTAGACTTGGCTCTAATTAACCGTTGTCGTGGGGGGCGGGAAAAACGCCCAGGTACGTGGCTGTACCTGGTACAGGGTGTCGTGTGTAAACCGGGTCTTCCCACTCTTATCCTACGGGTGTGGTGTCTGCCTAATGCTAAGCTAGCGTGCAAGTATGTAGCTGTGTAGTGTTGGTGTTTGTGGCCTGCGTGGGAGGAATCGGGTGATTTCGCGGTTGGGGTACTCTAAGACGTGCAAAGGCCGACGGAGTCGGAGGGATTTATTTTTAGTACTACCAAATAGCCCATTGTAACTAATCATACTACTCATAAGAGGCCTTATGACAAGCTCTTAATATAACACTCATCAATGTCCGTATCTGCGTAGACACAGTTGACTGTCCATAAAAACTTGCGTCTGCTGTTTTAACCTCTGCTAGGAAGTACTCTTACCAACATTTTATGCAGGAGAGCGTAAACATAATATCTGTTTGACATTCCTTTATTACTATAAAGGCAAAGTCCAGACTACTTGTCTATTGTTCCAACATCTCCGCAGATCAGTGTTATGAACTATTTACTGTATTTTAACAGATTTTTTTGTATTTATTTTATACGTTTTTTCGTTTCGTAAGTTTCTTTTATGATACTAATATAGTTGTTTTGTGATTGTGCCAAGTTCGCTCGTTTTATTTGTAATCATCCAAATTTTCGGTAATTTCTATTAGTTTCATTCAGTTTTAAACTCCATTGCTAACAATCAGTTTGGAATTAGCCAAACCCTGTAAACAACTTCTGTATAGGTACTGAGGTTCGAGAAAATATTAAGAGGATCTTCTACTTAACTCCAAACACTCTGAAGTTAAAAAATGTAGCGTTAATTTATTTCCCAACGCTGAAGGGAAAGGAAACAATCCGATATTACGAAATGCGAAACATCCGAAGTACCTCATTCGTGCCTTCTCTCTGCTGAAATCCGTTTTAAGGCTGTGACGCATAAGTCGACGAACAGTTAAGTAGATTTGCCGGTGGCCGAGTCCCTTACTCGGAGAGAAAACCGGAAAATCACGTTAAAACTATTGCGAAAAACAGTTGGTTTCTATTTACTGTAAAAATAGGGGTGATGACGGGGCAAAATAAACGGAATTCTGTTTTGTCCTTCAGTTAGATTATTAAAAACCGGCCAAGTGCTGTCGTGCCACGCGCAGTGTAGGATTCCGTAGTCGCCTCTTATGGCCATCTTGAGGCTGCGGCCGCGTTGGGCATTCGGCCGAGTATTACGTGCAGGGCGCGCATGTGTGGGCCAGTCCGGCAGGTGCTCGACCACTAGCGGCGGGTATTTGCGTTCCCGTTGGGCCGTGGAAGCTGTGCCGGAGATTGGTTGCACGGGCGGCACTGCGGTGGACGATGCGGCGGTAGGTGGTGAAATTTTTCCGGCTGCGGTTGTAGTTTTAGCTACCTGTGCGTAACTCGTCGACTGTGTCGGTAAAGTAGTGGCGGCGGTGGCGATTACTCGCCTCAGTTGGTGGTCTCGATGCGCTACAGGTGTTTGCGACTGGTTTCTGGCTGGTCGCCGCTACTGAGGGCGCAGGCGAGGGTCACGCGGGTGTCCTGTGCGAGGGCGCTTGTCCTTGGCGGAGGCGTGGTGGTAAGTTTCAAATCGCTTATTTATCGTTTATTTTTTGGGTTTTATTCCTGTTCGAAGGGAGAACTCCGGAGGCGTGGAGTAGGGGTGTGGTCGTCTTGAGTTTTGGAGTGGAGACCGCGTCTAGGCAAACGTAGTGCTGGACGTCCTCAGGCACGGTGGAGTGACGATTTACGCAAGGTGGCTGGCAGGAGCTGGATGCGAGTAGCCCAAGATCGACCTTAGTGGCGTGCAATTGGAGAGGACTATGTCCAGCAGTGGACTAATACAGGCTGTTTATGATGATGATGATAAAAAACAACATATTTTATGATGTCTGTGTGTGGCTGTACTCATGCACGGGCATGTCATGAGCGGAAGTTCCTAAGCGTAGCGAAATCGTATGTCTATAGAAGTACCCGACTTCAAACATTTTTTTGTCCGTCAGCCGTTGAATAAAAGAATAGTATGCTTTCAAATTTTATTTGAAGGAAAAAGAAAAAGTAAACTGACATGATGTGACGTGACGACTTCATATAACTAAATTGCATGTTCAAGGCTGTACCACACAAGCGCGGTATTATCGGTCGATAATGTCGGATGCGTTATTGCGATAATGCGTACCGATTCCTTTCACACAGCTGCGCTTTATCGTCCTATAATTCACTTACCGGCCTGGCTTGTGCTATTCATGCCCAGTTTATTTGTCTACCATGGTTGTTGTCGCAATATTTTATCAAAGTAGCTCTGTATCCCTACCTTAATTTGAATTGTATTAGAATAATTTATCTTCGTTTTTGCCGTCTTCGTCGGTCATCTTCCATAAGTAATATTAGTGATAAAAGTTCTTCGTCTAATGATAAATAAATATCCATAATTTAGATTTTTAGAACTCTTTAACTTTCGAACTATCGCAGCAGTGTGTAACATCGTAGCCATCCTAATACATAATATACTAAAACTAATATCGCAATAACGCATCCGGTATTACCGACCCATAAAATAATGCCTATGGGGGAGTGCCTTTAAACTGAAATAACACAAGAACGAGTACGAAGAAGCAATACGCATTCTTAGTGTCCCAGGACCCCCATAAGAGTCACCGTGAATTTTTTTTACGAGAAACCCTTGTGATGCAAATTCGGAGGCATTGAATACCAAATTCCTTTTTGTGTTTGGGTTATTTGGGTTACACCCCGGTAGCGATATCGGCAGCAGTATTCGTTTTTTATGATCGCAAGTAGGTGTTTGAAGCCGTGGCGTGGCGCATGCAAAGAGGTTCACATATTATAAGATGTACCGGGCGATTCGTTGTTATTGCGTGCTTTAATACGTCCATATTGCTTTCATAATACAGATCAAAATTCGTTCGTAGTAGCTTTTAAACGTTTATAATGCTTATGTTAATACACAGATCAAAGGTGTCTGGGGATTTTTATACTTGTAAAAGGATCCATTCTTTTATTCATACAACTCTGCCCATTCGTGTACCTATTATTATTATGCATTCATGTGTAGAAAAATATGCCGAATTCATAAAAAAAATGAATTGAACTGAGGAGCTCGATGGCGCGGGTGCTTACCGCGTTCGGCTGCGATCGTTGATGTTAAGCAACTTTCGCAGTGGTCGGTTATTGGATGGGTGACCAAAAATCTTCTATCTCGAGTTCGTTCCTCTGTGCTTCGGAAGGCACGTTAAGCCGTTGGTCCCGGCTGCATCTGCAGTCGTTAGCAACCCGCCCGCCTGGTGGGTCAAGGCCCAATCTTCCTATTCCATCCATAGGGAAGGCCTATGCCCCAGCAGTGGGGCCATTAATAGGCTGATGATGAATGATGAATTGAACTTATTATCCACTTCGCTTCGTGAATGCTCGTGTCATATCGGAGATTAGTATAACTGTTTTGTAGCTTATGAAATTATGGAAAAGATAACTATTAAAACTGTGTCATCTTGTTTACAAGTATGCGGCTTGAGTTCGTGCTCAATAGTGCCTTCGAGGTTATGGGCAAGCTTCGCGGGAGAAATATTTTAGTTTTTAAATTTGTAATGTGATGCAGTCGTGTACATCCATTAGAAAATTTAACTATATCGTAGCATAGACTAAGGCAGATCGCTCCCGGTGAAAACTTAAAAGTCCCTATGGACAAACAAACTTTGGCCTACCTTCCCACGAGTGTGTTTAGGTCAACTTGCACCAAAGTTTAAAAGCTAATCATGTTTAAGGCCCGTATTATAGATAAATTCTCAGTAATTAATCTAGTCTTGAGCATAGATAGAAAGGGATGTCGCTATATATATCACATAGCGACACCCCTTTCTAACTGTACTCAAGTAAAGATCAACACTTAGTTGTCATTCTGTAATACGGGCCTAAGCCTCATTCTATCTCTTTTTGACTTAAAGTCATTGACAAAAATGGAATGGTGCGTTAAAAAGGAATAAGCATTATTTTAATTTAGTTTGAGAATGTTGGTGCAAGTGGCCTTTGGTAAGAGTCGTACACAAATTACCCTACAGCCGGGTTTAGTATTTCCATGAGAATTTCACAGCCGCTCTTGTACGCGATGTTTATTGCGCAGTGGCCAGTAGGCCTAACCGCTAACTGCTTTGACAGATGAAAGTGATAATCACCGAGCTATTTAGTGATCCACTACTGTTGTATTATAACGCCACTAAGATACTTGTACTGAAAAGCATCGATGGATATCCAATTTACTCTTTAGTTACTTACTAAGTAAATATCAAAAAAGTTTGCGAATAGGCGGCAGGGCTTCAAAATGAGAACACTGTAGATAATTGTGCAAAAAGCTTACGGAATACGACTTGCTTGCGTTGGCTTAGTAACTAACGTATAAAACCGATGACTGCCCACCCCCGCACGAGAACCGCGATATGATATAAAGGTGAACGCAGACTTGGCCGCACCGCAGGCCTCGCACATCTATCCGCACCGCAGTCACTGCAGTCGTTCCCGTCGCCGCACGCATCGCACTTGATTTCATTCATTCAGTTGATGCGAATGAGGTCATCCGCACCGCGCCAGCTGCAGCTTCCGCTGCGTACGGGCCAGCGTTGGTGACGTCATCAGCTGCGGCTTGGGGAGTTCGGTCGTTTCAGGGACTGCGGCGACAGCGACGCGGGTGGGTGTGCGAGGTTGCATAGAACTTCATATAAAGAATTCGAATGCGAATTCAGCGGCGCGTGCGGTGCGACCAAGTCTGTGTTCACCTTAAAACGCGTTTTTGTCACGCTCCAGTATCGATCTTAGTAACGATCTTTTCCCTTTCCTCTGCTTTGTTATTAATTCACTATGGTCTGTAACATTTACTTATATATACTCTCGCTTATAATCTAGGGTAGACAAAATAAAAAAATATATATTATGCAACAGAATCAAACAAATGTAGCAAACGGGCTTTGAGTGGATAAGAGCTTGGGGGTCGTAACACAGGTTTTGTAACCTAGTACAATCTCCAGCTCTCTCAAAGAACTGCCCTGTTTTAACTGTTATTGTCATTCAATACATTTTACTTAATTATAATGCTACTTTATGACTTTGTGAGAATAAATAAATCATTCATTCAAGTTACTTTAGAGTTTGACAGTTAGATGCGAGGGGAGTCCGTAGCTACTACGTGGGCCGGTGCCGGCGAGGATCCGGCCTAATTCCTCGCCATCAGATATGTTAAAGCGTTAAGCAATCATATATGGTAAAATATGTCAAGTTAGATGCGATAAAAATGTGATATAATGTATATTATGGTACTCATGCTACGGGTACTAGATTAAAAAATGTAAGGCGGGTGAATGAAACATTTTAAATAGAAGGCGCCTTCACACATTTATTCTAGTACCATACGGTATCTCTTATCTATTAGACAAGTCCGTCCGTCTGTCTGTGGTGTTGTTTCAGCGGCCAAACCGTAAGAGATAGATAAAGAGAATATTTAAGTTATAAGTTAAGAATAGTCTGATAAGACTACAAACCGGATTTAAGTAACGTAGCACTTCCGGTTTTCGAGAATTCACGAATTTCAAACGAAACCACACAAAATCTCTTTCTCTTCTCAATTAATTAAACACATTTTTTTTAAATCAGGTTTTGGTGAACATTTGGTTCACTGGTTTGCTAGTATTTATTAATTAACAAACCATAAGAAAAAGTATGCAACAAGTTACTTAATTTATAAAATTAACCATTAAATCGATGTTTGTTTTTGAAGACCTCAGTGGCCGAGTGGTTTGTAAACCCCGGTTTCAAGGTGTCGCTTACTCTGAGGTCACGGGTTCGAGTCCCGGTTGGGGGCAGAAGCTTATTAAATAAAACTAGTTTAACGGGTTAATGCACGAACTTTATTTATTTACAGAAGCTTATGTTTAGTGTCCCAAAAAGTAGGTGGAACTAACTAAAGGGATCAAACAACTGTGCCAATTTTAATTAGAGCGAGAGAGCATTTATTGCTTCTATATAAAATAATTATCTTTACATAGAAACAAACGATAGCGCGATTCCATAGACTATTCCTGCCATCTAGTATACAAAATGTTAATCTGATTCTTAACACTTATGACGTGAATAATACGAGCATTTGTACTCATGGATGTTTAATATGTATTTCTATAGAAATATACATTACTTATAATGTGTATTAGTATAAATGTATTCTCTCCACTACCCTAACATCCCATAACACAAGCCTACAGTGCTTACTTTGGGGCTAGGCTAATTGGTGTGAGTGTTGGAAATATTCATTTATTTATTTGTATATACGTTCTAAATGGAAAATTATGTATTCTTGTAAATAATGCTAATTTTAGCTATTTTGCAATTTATTTATAGGCATGTATTAATTTATAAATTTGTAAATTGTATATTATTTAAGTACTTAGTTATTTTTGGTTTTTAAGTTTTTAGACATTAAGTACTTTTAAGCATTTGTCTTGTATATAAATATTTTATGGTTAAATTTTTATGATAAGTTTTTAGTTTGATATTGTTATGACGTAATTATAGTTAATTAAATTATTTACAAACTTTGAAATAAATACTAAAAACACATTTAGAAATAATATAAATAAATCAATATTTGCTAGTAAACATGTTTTATACAAACGTGTTACAATAAACTCATGTTAAGCTAAAATTAATTAGCATGAAAATTAAAAAAACATACCTATATTATAAGTGAATCAATAATGGAAAATTTAGGTTTTTATAACTAGGTATGCGTCGGGTCGACTACAGCTCCCTTATTTGGGGGAGAAAACAACCTAAGCTGCAACTGTAACCCTACTAAAATTACATTGACGCACTTATTTAAAAAGCTTTTACGGCGGAGACCTTCCACGAGATGAATTTTATCGAAGATGTATCTCGTAAGCGCAAGCAATATCTCCACTTTTACCTGGCTTACCCAAGCTTTATATTCTATTAAAATTCTCATTTCCAAAGTTCCTTCTTGAGAATACTTACTTGGCGAGTCTTAAACTAGTTTCGCTTAAGCTACATTTATTATTCAAATCCACACTGTGAGCAAGACGAGTAGAAACTCAGCATTTTATGCACTTCAACTTAAAAAGTAAATATTACTAGAAAAAAAAACGACTGGTTGCACTACGGGAGTGCCGGCAGAAGTGAAAACTTGAATATTAACGTTGTGCATTTTTGATATTTTGGAATGGTTCGGGGAATAATTTTGCACGAATTGCTTTAATTATCAGTATAAAAGCACTATCATGTATGTGGTAGAATACAATATTTATTTGCGTTATCGTACACAAACATGATAATTAATATTACATTAAAAAAAACTCTCAGAAAAATCAACTTACATGAATCACGTTTAAGCGCACTTAGCAACATCTATTGTAAAGAAATCAACTTACATAAATCACATTTGAGCGCACCTAGCGACATCTATTATAAAAAAATGCACTTTCTTCGCAATAAAGTTGCCACGTGGGCGTCCTAGATAGAGACTTATTATTATAATACGATAAAATAAAATATTACTATGTCTCGTCCAATATATTGAAAGTCAACAACTTTTTCAATTTTATTGTGTGTCATGATGCAATCAGCCCACGTGTTTAACCTGACGCGAGTTTAACATAGTTTTTTACTCATACAAAAAAAAAGTGTACAACGCCGCTAAAGAAGTTTTCACTTCAAAAATCCACGCGTACCAGGCAGCAGACGGGACTCGAACCAGCACTCTTCGCTATCCGGGCGAATGTACTGACCAATCAGAAATCAGAAATCAGAAATCAATATATCTTTATTCAAATTGGATGTATAGTACAACACTTTTGAATCGTCCAAACATTTTTTTCCCTACCACTCGTTATTGGACATATTTTTTAGCTGCGGAGAAAAACGAGCGAAAAAAACTCCACAACATTAAAAGCATAATGTAACAACATTTACAAATCATTATGTTGTTACAACGTCAATACAATCATGATTTATTTAATATAGAACACCTGTTGGAATGATTGGAACAGTTCAAACCCAAGCATTTTTGTCTGTAATATAATCAGACACTTTGTAATAAGCTTTTTTAATAAGTGCTTTTTTTATACTATCTTTGAATTTATTTATGCTTAACTCTTGGATATTGCTTGATTCCTTTAAATGAATTATTGATTTTGTGAAGCCTAGTAGCAGGTAAAGTTAGTTTATTTTTGTTTCCTGTATTAAGTGTGTGAACATCACTGTTTTTAAGAAACAAATTAATATTTTTTCTTACAAGTAATAAATTTTCGTAAATGTATTGTGATGCGACCGTCATTATACCTTAGGTTTAAAGAATTAACCTATCTCTTAAGGAATCCTTAACTTTAAGATTATAAATTGATCGAATAGCTCTCTTCTGCAGCACAAAAATAGTTTGAATGTCGGCGGCGTTTCCCCACAATAAAATTCCGTACGACATTACACTATGGAAATAACTAAAGTATACTAATCTGGCCGTAACTACATCCATTAACTGGCGTATCTTCATTACGGCATATGCTGCAGAGCTAAGTCTTGAAGCTTAGAATCTAAAGTAATCCCTAAGAATACTGTGGTGTCTACAAGGCCCATATTCCTATCCTTTACATTCATACTGGTTTTTACCTGTTTTACATTAGGTAATACAAATTTCATACAATTCGTTTTTCCTTCATTTAGTAATAAATTATTAAGATTAAACCAGTGGACTACCTTAGAGATACAACTGTTCACGTCGTCAATAACTGTTTCCTTACGTTTGAGTTTAAATAAAAGTGATGTATCATCCGCGAACAATACTATCTCATGCTTATCTCTAACGTAGTAAGGCAAGTCATTAATATAAATTAAAAATAAGAAAGGACTAAGGATTGAGCCCTACGGAACACCCATTTTAACCGGCGAACCCGTAGACTTATTGCCGTTAATGTCAAACCTCTGAATCCTATCCATCAGGTATGACGCAATAAGATCCAGATCAGTATCTCTAAATCCATAGTGGTGGAGTTTCCTGAGTAATGTTTCATGAAAAACGCAATCAAAAGCCTTGGACAAGTCGCAAAACACACCTAGAGCGTCCTGCGAGTTCTCCCAGGCGTCAAAAATTTGTTGTATAAGTTCAACACCGGCATCGGTTGTTGAACGACCCCGTGTAAAACCAAATTATTTACAGTGAAGTAAATTATATTTATTAAAATGTGATTGCATTAGATCTAACATGATTTTTTCGAAAATTTTACTAAAGGTGGGTAGCACAGAAATTGGTCTAAAGTTTGTGGGGTCTGGTCTAAATTAAAGGGCCGCGGGAGCATAATGGGTCAATGCATTCGCCCGGATAGCGAAGGGTGCGTGTTCGATTCCCATCTGCTGCCTGGCCCGAGTGGATATTTTTCTAGTAATATTTTCCTTAAAGGAGAATGCCCATCGTAGTATGGACTATAGTCTCGCTACGAAAAATTTTGTACAATGATGATTTTTACCTTATTTTGTAGGGTCCTATGTGTAGATTCAATAATTAAATATACTTTTTCTCTAGCTCGACGGGTAATACGTATAACGATATAACAAATGTCATTATATTAATAATTCTTGCCTTCCCTTTTTCAAGTTTATCTATCTATAAAATGGTTGGATCAAATCAAGAATCAACTCAGCTTAAAGGAAATAGATGAAAATAATTATGAACACGGATATATTTACCAAATAATCTGACCGAAATTAGAAACGTCAGTGAAAAAATATCAATTTGACAGACCCCGCTGGAAATAATATTACCAGTTTCTAAAAAAATATGAATGAATCGATATTCCTCTTTCCCGATTTATCACTACTGGTACAATAGTTTAATCCCGCTTAATTATTTATTACACTGTCATAGATTTATGATCATAATAGAAGCATAAATGTCATATTTTGCACGTATAGCACATGTATAGCGTGTAATATCTGATACATTATTTGTGTTAAATCTGTGGACGGTATTGCGACATGAGATACTTAGTAAAGCAAAAAAGAATTTATTTTATTGATATCAAAATAAACAGCGTTCAGGCTAGGTACAGGCAGATGAATGAGAAGTCCCCATGGAGTTCCTTTTATTATCAGCATGCAAGTTATGAATTACTCGTATGGATGATCGTCGGTCATGCACGTAGACATAAATGCATGTGATGCAGCATTTACGTTTGGGGCTGTATATGTATCATGTACGACCCTAAAAAAACGGCCGTCGACAAGTGGTGTTTTTTTAACAGACACCGAGGCGTTGCGATACTTTTTTTCTGACTACCCCTCGATAATATAGACAAATATCCGGTAAATAAACTGTTAGCAGTCGATCTAAACGTGTATTATGGACTTTCGAGTCTATATCTATACTTAATAATCTTAATATACAGATCAGACTACTTTTTTTGCGACAAATGTAATGCAATATAATATGTTTTCTTTAGCATATTGAATTGTACACATAATCTAACTCGTTATTTTGATGAAATAACTACAAGTGCATCGATTATATTTTGATAAATCGATACGATTATTACAAAATGGCAACACTGAGAAGACAAATGTGTCAAAAATAGAAATCAAATGGAAGTGAATGAATTACTAATTTATTATAGAAATTTTTGTTCGGCGAAGTTAAAGCAAATTATTTAACATGGTTTTGTGAAAATTAAAAACTTGATTTTTGATATAAATTAGGTGAATGTACAAGGCCGACCAAGGACGATACTACCAATGGGCATTCTCCTTTAAACATCGAGCAGTTACATGCTTAAAAAAATAAAAATTATCACTTTAAATAAAACTAGTTTTTTCCGGGTTAATGCACGAAACTTTATTTATTTATTGACGTTATCTTATCACTTTAAATTAATTATTCTTCTGTTACAAGCAACACAAAAGTACCAATCACCTCCTTCTCAGTGTTGTGGAATAATATTTATTATGGAATTTTTATTTGAGTTTGGTTGATCACAGAAGGACAATAGCGAACTTCCATACAATTTGTTGTTGACCTAATTTTCTGCGTCTGTAAATTCTTGTTCTTGTCCTTTCTGATTAGTAGGTACATTTGCAGATACGTGAAGTGATTTTAAAGTATTCTGATTTGATAATTACAATTTCGGAAGCTGAATTCGGTAATTTAGTTAGATTTGGTAATCTATAAAAGAGAAAACGCTTTATCAACATAATAATTAATTTTATAACATTCACTTCTGCCTGCAACTTTGTGTTAACATAATAAATGGGCCCAGAGAAATATGAAGTGGAAGTATGTGAAATAAAATCTAATATTTTCTGTGGATACGAATTGTCATTTTTGCTAATCCTTTATAACCGGGTTTAGCAGCTTTACATTGTATACCAAATTTATGAAATTTCGGTGATTCTTGTCCATACAAAGATAAATTTTCACATTCATATTAAAAGTATGAGCGCGTTATGCTTACTTAATTCCCACGAAATGGTAAATGCAAACATTGAATCTGGCACTTTTTAAAATGATGACGACTGTCGTGTCCAGTGATAAAAAAAACCGAGTGTACTTATGACCACACGACTGAAGTGAAACTTCTTTAGCTCCATCTGTATGTAGGATCCCAGCGCGGATTGGTGGGTGATAACGCACCCAGCGCGTATTGGTGGATGATAATGGACCCAGCGCGGATTGGTGGTTTTTTTTTCTATCAACAAATCTTCAGGTTAAGTTTATGATTTTCAGATCATTGGAGTTAAAGAAGTTTTACTTCAGTCCTGTGGTCATAAGCACATCGCTTTTTTTGTATCGGAAACGTCTAAAGAGGCCACTTACCATCAGGCGGGCCATTTGCTTTTTGGCCGCCAATTTAACATAAAAACCGATGTATCAAATTGAAACAAAATCACTTCACAGCTTAGATTACAAGTAAAAACACCGATAAACAGAAAACCGACCTTTCCGAGAATTTCGACCTGTCATGTCCTGTGCGTCCAATTGGTCGTTTGATTGCAATTTTCTTTTCAGAAATGGTTGCCTTATTGCCTACCCTTTTGCGGTTACGTATTTATTTAGGACTGGTCCGGGCTCCGATGTATATCCCATTTTATCCTGGTCAGCCCGCAAATTATATAGGGCTCTTTGAGGGCTATCTTTCTATTCGCACGTAATATCACAATAAAAGGATGAACACGTCCATTTGATTCTGTTGTGACTTTCCATTTACTACTCTGTACTAATATTATAAACAAGAAAGATTTGATTGTTTGTTTGCATTGAATTGGCTCCGAAATTACTAGACCGATCTGAGGAATTCTCATACATTTAAGAGCTAATTATCCCTGATAAACCAAGAGGTACTGAACCCTCCGAGTAACGGTATATCTGTAAGGCTAGAAATTATTATGGTGATGAGTCGTAGCATGCTTAGTACGGTAAGCATCTCCTAGCAGCCCTCAGACCTGGGGGCCAATCGCCTAACGGAAATGCTTTAATAAAATAAAAAAAAAGACCGCGAGGCATTTGAAACCGCGGTCTTTTTTTTTTTCTTTTGCATTGGTAATAACAATATTAAAAAAAATGAGCGTGAGGTATTCGAAAACCTCAGGCGGCTAGAAATAACAATATAAAATCGTAAGCGTTAGCGTTTCCCATAGCATTTCCGTTAGGCGAATGGCCCCCTGCACGTCATCAGGCCCTATATTTTTGAAATTGTCAGCAAAATATTACAGCATCAAGTGGGTGGGTCTGATGACGTGCAGGGCTGAGGCGTGCCAGGCGATGCTTACCTTACCAAGCATGCTATGACTCATCACCATAAGAATTTCTACCCTTATAGACATATCGTTACTCGGAGGGTTTAGTAGCTCTCCTACTATGATGAACTAAGGCTGTAGAATTTTTAGAAAAAGTTGGGTATTAAATTGGTAAAACTTCGATAATATACAATTGACATAGCCCACCGGATTAGCAAGTTGAAGAGGTAGTGGGCTGGCCATATTTGCCGAAGAATCGATAACCGTTGGGGTAGACGAGTTCTGGAGTAGAGACCGCGTCTAGGCAAACGTAGTGTAGGACGTTCTCAGGCACGGTGGAGTTTGCGCAAGGTGGCTGGCAGGAGCTGGTTGCGAGTAGCCCAAGATCGAACTGAGTGGCGTGCATTTGGAGAGGCATATGTCCAGCAGTAGAATAGGATAGGCTGTTGATGAATATACAACCTAACGTGTGAAAAAATTACATATTAGCAGAGCAATGGTGCATTCGATACAACGGGTACTGAACTACATAACAATATTTTCACTACCAGTAAGATAGGCCGAAGCGATGCGCGGGCGGGGCATTAGTCCATGTATATTTACAAAACAAACAAGGTGAAAGAGAACATTTACAGCGTACATTGTAAGCCAGCGAGTTTTGGATTATAGAGAGAAGTATAAAAAGCGCTTTTTCGGTTCTATTATTTCGTTCATTGTTAGTTCCGGGCAAACAGAAATGTTCCAGATTCATTTTTAATGACGAATATTTTTAACAGATTTTTTAGGGTCCCTTAACAATGGCCTCCTTTTTAAAAACATTCATGAATTGCAGTAGAACGTTCAAAAAATTAAGAGAACATTGCATTTCTATCGCCGTTAAATACTAAAAATGAAAGAAATAATTAAAAAAAAGTTGACATACATAACTTTTGATTTCGGACTTTAACAATAATTATTTATAGTGTCAAAACTTGTTTTATGATGCCGACATAACCCACTCATGCTAGTTCGACTCGCACTTGGCAGGCTTTTTAATAAATCTGAATTGATTCTTATATTTGCGCGCAAAGCAAACATTTAATAAAACACGAACTGAAACGGGTTCATTTTGAAACAATAAAAATCTTTATATATATAATTCTTCTGTGAGTGTGTATGTCACTGAACTTCTTTTAAACGACTGGACCGATTTTGATGAAATTTTTTGTGTGTGTTCAAGGGGATCTGAGAATGGTTTAGATTCACAATTTTGTCCGCTGGACAACCCCTATTTTTTTAGAGCGGTACGAAGTTCACTGGGTCAGCTAGTATTAGTATAAAAACAGACGGTACCTTTTTATTTTAGGGGTTTGCATCAAAAAGGGTGAATACAAATACCATATTTGGTACCAGGCCTCCGCTGTTCGTACGCCTGTCAGCAGGCTAGCAGTAGAAGATAGGAATTTCAAAAATTTCGCAGATCGTGACGCACGACTGAAGTGATAATTTAAACTAATGTAAGCGGCGCTGCAGGTTAGTGTCACCGCACACGGGCCACCGACCAGAACCACAAAACGCTGCCACCGACATATTTCTTGTAGTTTTCATAAATTTTATATGGACTCGCCACACACGGTACGCCGGTGGCCGCCACACGCTATAAATCGTCGTTGCTTGCTTCTTGTGGCCCGCACCGGTCAGTTAATGCGCCGATACAAAACGCCGCCACACGGCACTCGCGCGATTCCCCACCCCTCTCTCCCTTTAGTAGCCGCTTCTAGCTTCTCGTGGCGGCGTTTGTGGCTGTGGCGTGTTTTGGAGGTGTGCGGCGACACTTAGAGTGAGACAGGAGGAGCCTTCCTACCGCTCCCGTACGCGTGAGACGAAGGAAAGCCAGAGAGACTGGCGCCGTAACGCGTTACGTAACAAAGCGGTTTATCCTCCCATTAGAAGTTATCACTTCAAAAACACGCAATGTAGGATTCTCGGGCTGGTCTTCACAATAATGTTGTCATAGGAGACGGACTAATTAACTGATTTAGACAACGATCGTACGATGACACGATGCGATCTCGTCGTGCAAAAAGCGTTCAATCATAAAGATTTTTTCAGAAGTGTCCTAATACATAGTTCGTAAGCCGTCGCACGAACACAGGTACATTATTTTACATTTTTCACGTTGAGTATGTGTATACACGTGTCATCGTACGATCGTTGCCAATTCAAAACGACGGGCTTTGAGTTAGTTCCTTATCTACGAGCAGCATTTCTGCTAAGCGTCTTCGAATGTTACTAAATTATAATTATTAATGATAATAATTCTATTTAAGAAGCGGCGGAAATTTGACTGTAACCAAAATTAACACTTTGAAGCTGAATATTTCATAATCAGATCCGTACATCGAAAGATTTCACTGAATATTTTTAAAAGACCTATATAATCACACTAATATTATAAAGGCGAAAGTTTGTGAGTGTGTATGTTTGTTACTTCTTCACGTCTAAACGGCTGGAGCGATTTTAATAAAATTTGGTATGGAGTTAGCTGACACCCTGGATTAACATATAGGCTACGTTTTACTGCGGGAAATTATTCCTAATAAACAGCGGGTAACACCGCGGGGCACAGCTAGTAATTTATATTGCTCTAATACTAATTTTATCTGATCGCTAAGGACAGACGGAGCAGACATGTCGAAATATTATGGATGACGAGGTGACCGCAGAACCCTAAAATTAAATGGAGATATGTCAGTAGGGATATATGGAATAGGGGTTTTCGCAGCGCAGCGACTATGACTGCAAATGATACCGCTAAAGAAAAAAAAGCCCGGGTTGCACTCCGGGAGTGCCGGCAGAAGTGAAAACTTGAATATTAACGTTGTGCATTTTTGATATTTTGGAATGGTTAGGGAATAATTTTGCACGAATTGCTTTAATTATCAGTTTAAAAGTACAATCATGTACGTAGTAGCATACAATATTTATTTATTGGGCTATCGTACATAAACATGACAATTTATATTATATTAAACGACCTCCGTGGCCGAGTGGTATGTTCGCCGGGTTTCATGGTGTCGCCGACTCGAGAGGTCCCGGGTTCGAATCCTGGTGGGGGCAGATGTTTGTGTGATGAATACGAGCATTTGTACTCCAGTCATCGATGTTTAATATGTATAAATATACTTATACATATGTACAGTATATATGTATTCTATCCGTTACCCTAGTATCCCATAACACAAGCCTTACAGTGCTTACTTTGGGACTAGGCTAATTGGTGTGAGTGTTGGAAATATTTATTTATTATTATTATTATTGATTAAAAAAGTTTATTTCTCAGAAAAATCAACTTACATGAATCACATTTAAGCGCACCTAGCGACATCTAATTGTAAAGAAAATGCATTTTCTTTGCAATAAAGCTGCCACGTGGACGTCCTAGATAGAGACTTATTATTATAATACGGTAAAATAAAATATTACTATGTTTCGTCCAATATATTGAAAGTCAACAACCTTTCCAATTTTATTGGGAGTCATGATGCGATCAGCCCACGTGTTTAACCTGACGCGAGTTTAACATTTTTTACCCATACAAAAAAAGTGTACAACGCCGCTAAAGAAGTTTTCACTTCAAAAAACAAAATAAAAAAATAAACATCAGAAGCCTGCATTTCAAACGTTAAGCCTTGTAATGGCTAAGTTATATGGCGTGATCCTTTATAAGATTACGTGCCAAGTACGAGTTACGTAGAGGTTATCCCGGCAGTGGGAGTCCCATACATTCTGTCCTTTGTCATCTACACAATGCCAAAGTTTGTAGCGGGTGTATTTTTCATTGGCTGAAAACAAGCATGACAGGGTCATTCGAGTACGGTTGCCATAGGTATTCTTGAAAAATATTTTCGCCAACTTATATTGGCACTCTTTTGAATAGATATTTTAAAGTGATTTTTTTAATACATTGTCATATTTTTTCGTTTTAAGCATGTCACATTATATTTCTAATAGTAATTTAATTTTATCAATAAGCCTCGGTGGATCATGCTCGCCAGCCACTCAGGCGGCCCGGATTTGATTCTCAGTCTAGGAAACACTTTTTTTATTTTTGTAAATTTACAAGCCAGAGTAACATCAACTAAGTAAAGGTTCCTATCTCACCTGCTATTATCATCATTATCAGCCTATTAATGTCCTCACTGCTGGGGCACAGGCCTTCAATATGGATGGAATACGGAGATTGGGCCATGACCCACCACGCGGGCCCAGAGCGAATTGGTGGGTGCTAACGACTGCAGATGCAGCCGGGACCAATGGTTTAACGTGCCTTCTGAATCACGGAGGAGCTCGAGACAGTAAATTTTTGGTCACCTATCCTATTGTAACATCATTTTTTATATAAATAATTTAATCAATAATATTCATTTTTTTTGAAGAGTGCCATCTATCGTCACTTACATGAATCATCGAATGCAGTCGTACTCACAACAAAACAGGATAATGGCTTTTCAATAGAATCTGACAGTAGTTCTCAGAATGTATGATAGATGGAGTTGGCGAATGGTGTGCGAATTAAATATTAGGATATGTCGTCATTTTTAATATTTTCTAGAAGTAATTGCAATAGGTGTGGTTTATCAAACCACTTTCGTTGACAAAAGACTCCTTATTTGGTAATAAGAGAGATCCTCCGGCATAGAACGTTGTCGGCGGTCATTGATATAAATAGCCTCACGCAGTTACAATCCATCTTTTTTGCATTTGCATTTTTGAACATCAAGGCAGTCGCACCGTGACCTTTAAGAAAGCCGTAGTCAGTGTACTAATAATCGTACAAGACGAATATTGTTAACTAGATATATCACCCCGGATTAACGGGTAAGTTCCATATATTTAATTCTTTAAGTCGTAGGGCACCGTAGGCAAATAGTTTTATTATAAGGTGTTGTGTGTGATTATTTCTAGGTCTTTTGAGGAAGCTAGTATAATTCCTAGACAAAAACTCATTAATTTGTCCAGTCGGGAATTTCTTTGGAAATATTGAGTGGAATAAACTCTTTACATTGTGAAGCATTGATCTATGACATGCGACCCATCCGTGTGATACTGATGACAGCATATTCATTGGGAAAAATAACAACATCCGAAAGCCACTAGATGTTCCCGGAGTCTTTGAGCTAAGTTGTCCATAATTTTAATTTTAACCAGTGCATCCCCTGAAGTACAGGACTTTTGATTTTTAATTTAAGATATAACTTGTATGTGTATAAGTTAGTTTCATTAAAGCAAAACCTTTAATATTTCTTAGTATTGTTTAAAAATTACATAAACATTTAACCTCCCACACAATACAGTATAAGCCGCCCTGGCTAGATGATAAATCTTTTGAGTCTCATGCAAAGCCCTGATATAGCCGGTGGTAGCAAAAACTGCTACACTATGACCGACCACTGCGAAAATTGCTTAACTTTCACGATCGCAGTCGAACGCGCTAACCACTTGCGCCATCGAATTCCTCCTGCTTTACCTTTTTTATAACTATTAAAGATTATATATTATTAAGAATATTACTAACTTATATGTAGGTAGCGTTTCATATAAACAGTAACCTACGTTTAACAAATTAAATTCTTAGCGGTCAATACTTAAAATATTTATACTTCCATAGCTAAGGGTTTAGAATTATCAATCAAGATACCATATAATCAACATATCCCCAGTATTTGTCTGTTTTTAAATCATATCTTTATTCAGATCGTATGGACACCGTATCGAATATTAACGCCACATTCTTGAAACTGTTATTTTCACTCGATTCTATTCTGATGATGTACGGATCATCAGACGTTTCACATACGGAATACTCGATATTTGTACTTTAAAGTGGGTGTAAATCAACATGTGGACCGCAATACTCACAACTCCAAGGTTCGTTCGTAGGACGCGACGCGTTGATTTTTCATCGCTTTCGAGTAAAACCATCTCTTATTGGTCTGTAAGTAAAAGTACTGAATAATACCGTATGTGAGTACGGACCATAAAATAATTTACAATTTCTCTCATAGAGTGTCGAAGGATGCGAAAGATACAACTACATAGTTAGAAACTAAAAACCAATAGGGTATTTGACAGTGTTAAAAATAAAGTGCAAATTGTTAGCATCTGTGTTTAGAATGAATATTGGCAGGGGTTTTTACTATTTTTACATAAAAAATATTCATAATTCTACTAAAAACTAACGAAAAAGATAATAGTTTTCTTATCTATTGTCACGTGACCCAAAACGCTTGGGATTGGCGGAGCCTAAAATGACGTCATACGCAAGTAAACTTCCGATTAAAGTGACATTTCATTGTATCGTTTGACGTTTTAATAACAGTCGTGTGACGTCAAACACTAGTAAGATGCCATATTATCTAGACAGGTCCAACGGACACCAAAAAAGAGGTCCAATGGGCACTTTTTGCCTTTGGGTCGAATCTTGAGTGTCCAACGGGTACTTGACCCATTTGCCTACCTCGCTACAAAAAATATAAAAAAAAACTATTGTTTCTGCAATTTACTTTACTAATGACGGTAACGATGTACTTTGATATTCTACTATATCAATCATTTATTATTATATCTAAAGAAAATATAACTAGAAAAAATTCCACGCGGACCAGGCAGCAGACGGGACTCGAACCCGCACCCTTCGCAATCCGGGCGAATGCACTGACCAATTATGCTACCGCGGCCCTCACGGACCGGGTCGAAATTCTTTCTAGCTATTCTTAAGCTGCAAGGCAGCGCCATCTCTTCGCATTATAGGTAAACCCACCCTTCGCAATCCGGGCGAATGCACTGACCACTGAATTTCGACGCGGTCCGCGAGGGCCGCGGTAGCATAATTGGTCAGTGCATTCGCCCGGATTGCGAAGGGTGCGGGTTCGAGTCCCGTCTGCTGCCTGGTCCGCGTGGAATTTTTTCTAGTTATATTTTCTTTAGATTTAAACATCAAGCAGTTACATGCAAAATAATAAAAATTATATTTATTATTATAGTTATATTCTGGCAACTGCGCGACGGAGACTGCCTACAAAAAACTTATTCTCTTCCGATACCGCTTTTCTTTTCTTTTGTAGGTAACAGAAATTACACCTTAAGTACTTTTGTTAAAGTTTACATTATTTCACATAAGATAGCAAGTAAGCATTCCTGTTACCATTAGGTATATAACTTCCTTGTGTACGTACGTATGCACAATGGCGCATGAAATCGATTGTGAAATTTAAGAAAAGAAGTGGAACAAATAACTCCTATATATGATACATCAAAAAAGACTATCACGATCGAACGGACAATGACGAAATACTACTGTATAACGGATTATAACGCCGATTATCCGAACGCCGATTAACCGAATCGCCAATTATCCGAATCAGTCTTCAGCGTAATATGAAAAATTAAAACCAAGTTATTTTTGTTTTGTTTTGTAACATGTTGGAACTCGCTGGACTCCAGATATATTTCATCTGTTATAATGGTAAGCTAGACGCAAGACACTACATGTTTTGCGTAGCGCGGTTTTTTTACTACTATGTATAGGGTTGCCACCTTTTTTTTGTCCAAATAAAGTACATTGAATATAAAAGTAGAAAAAAGTACATTGTGTCCAAAATAAAGTACTTTTTATTCCACCTTTTTAGTAAGCTTAAATATATATTGTACATTGCTTCTAGAACTAAAAATCTGTAGTTTTTTCCGCAACGGGAAAGGTGTTGGTACAAAGCCATACATACAGCCACGACAATGTTGCAAAAATGAGCTAAGAGCGACATATTATTTATACATACTGTCTGTCTGTTTTACGCAAAAATGTTTGCTATCAATCTCTTTTTGTATATTTTCTTCAAAATTAATCCCCGAGTAATCAAACCACATTAAATAAAGTATTTTCGCTTACTTTATTGTTGGCATAAAGTATAGAGTACCCGAAATAACGTACATTACTTTATAATAAAGTACGGGTGGCAACCCTAACTATGTACCTCTATTATTGTATTAAGTATTGTAGAATTGTGCTTGTTAAACTTATACCCCCTTATTAATAAAAGAGAAATAAGTTTAGACTAGTTACGTCATGTTTTATACAAATCACTCAAATACCATTTTGTCATTCAATGAACAAATACAAATACAAATATATTTATTAAAATTTAAATCATACAGTCAGCTTATAACCATGGGTCCCACACTAGGAGGTCCTGTATCGTGGGCACCCTATGAATGTAAAAAATAATATTGCAACAGATGAAAAGTAAAATTACAGAATACAGAAACTAACTTTTTAACTACGTTATAAAGTGTGTGTATGCGTGTGTGTGTATGTGTGTGTGTGTATGTGTGTGTGTGTATGTGTGTGTGTGTGTGTATGTGTGTCTCTGCGTGTGTGTGTGTGTGTGTGTGCTTGTCTGTATGCATGTAGGACGGTGAGAGCCAAAGACTACGGGTAATGCTATTCCAGTCGTTTATGCAGATTTTCGAATTGCATGTAACAAAGACAAAACACGGAGTAACAAATCCAAGCTTATTATGCGTTTACTAATCACCCTTATTAGGTTTATTCTATGTGTTACAGTTCGTTTTTCTTTATTACCAGTCTATGTCCGATTATCCGAATCGACCCCGGTCCCAATAATGGAATTCTTAAGCATTTATAGACTTCATCAACAGAAATGAAAATAAAATATTCATAACGAATTTATCAAATAATTGAGGAGGGTTGTCTAAGTCTGGCATACAAAACTTAAAATTAAGTAATCACATTTTTATAATGTGGCTTACAGCGCTACAACACAATATTGTGGCTACAAGAGCTTGGTACGAGCGCTGGAGTGTATTTTAAACTAAATCAGGGTTAATTCAGGAAAACGACACGTAGCTCTGTAAATTGAATATAATTTCGCGTTCACAGCTCTCAATTCGGCCCTAAGTATGTCTGATTCATTGTTTTAATAATCATTCTATTAGGTACCGCACAATGGATAAGCTTCAGGTCTACTTTGTAATTGTGCTTTTGTAAGCCTTACAGGAAAATCAGATTACCAGATTCCCAATTTCTCGAGGAAGCAATTTTCGTGGATCAATTGATAAATCCGACTGAACATAGGATACCTTCATCGAATTTAAGGGAAAAAATATTGCGTTTTGATGAGTGATCAAAATATTAATACCATTGCTCCGGAAACATGATTTAAGCGGATGCTCTGTAGACAAGAGAAAAACGATGTAATTCATTGATAAAGAAAGTGTCTTTTGTACCCCTAGCACGAACCATTATCGAGTACCGAGATAGTTTGTGAGTGCGAAATGTCAATGTCAAACTTTGTATGGAAACTTGAACAGCAGCGCTACAAAGTACGTAACGAGAACTAAAAATCATTACACATTTGACAATGATATTTCGGACTCGCAAACTATTCAAATTCGATGTTGGTTCGTGCTAGGGGTACTGTACTTTTAGCATGAACCAATATCGAATTCGAATAGTTGAATTCAATCACGAATGTCCCAAATATCAAGAAGTTTTGTATGGAAGATTTTTAACTCAGCTCTTACAAATGCCGACTAAATTACGCTGCATAAAAATAGCTTCTCAGATTTGTTGGTATTTGCATATTAGTGTCACCTTTCAGTCGCTCACACAGCTGCCTCAATAGAATTTTCACATCAAAACATAGGTTAGCATAACATAACATTAGGTTAGTTCTTATCTCGGACCAATATCGAATTCGAATAGTTCAATTCTATCTCGATACACGTCAACTCAGTTTTCGGTAAGTACCTACATATCTCGCTAGATCTTGCATTCTCTAGTTACAAGTTCTTGTGAACGTCAACTCTATGTCATCGGTTCGTAAATCTACTGCAGGAGACCTTGTACTGATAGTAACCGGCAAAAAACTCAGCATGGGCTCCCTGTTTTATTTAATACAGTGTCGCCAAATAAATGATTTTCAAGTTCCATCATATTCTTCAAAAATAGATAAATATACATTTTATTACTTTTAACATCCTTTTTTATTTACGCGGTAGATGGAAAGGAAGGGGCATTTTTCGTTTTTTTTTTAATCAAAGTTGTAGAATTCCTTCCCTTTCTCATCCTATTGGCTACTTAACCTAAAGAAATTATCACAATCAAGCATTTTCTCGCATTTCAATGCTTAAAAAGCCTTCTAAATGGTTTCCTCCATTTTTATTCTCAACAATGATGCACTAGATGGATGGAGAAAAGAATTGAAATTTCTATGAAATTATTCAAACTAAAAACGCTTTGTCAACATTAACGTCGCTTGTAAGTTTTAGTTCGGACGCGCTATCAATCAATTAGGGGAGTTCTTTCCATCCCCTTTATCGCTTATTTCGTTACAAAATGATCCCTTGTGGGTGCTTCGAAAATGTTGCGTAAATAATATTCTACTTAAGGCACCTTGCGCACTAGAACAAAACGACGACGTTTTACTTGCAATGAGTATTCATTAAATTGAGAAACGACCAATAACATAGCCACTTTAAGATCAGTTGTGGCCGTAACCGCAACCTTGGTCGCAGAAGTTAGGCTACGGTTAGGCTGCTGTCAAAGGACATAGCTCATTCCCCATACATTGAATGCCCCAGAACGCAAATCTGTAATAGGAAGCTTATGAGTTTAGATGAGGCAGTCTCTTAATGCTCTTACTGATGACATGACAGCAAATTGTGTAGTAGTTACAGATCTTTTAATTTATATTTTTTATCACAATATGTCCGTTTACTATGAATTTAAATTAAATTAATTTTAACTAATTAAGTAAAAAAAGTAATGCATGCTGGGGCAGATTTCGTCGATGTCCTTTGCAGCTACGACCACGACTGGTAGTAGAGTGGCCATATTGCTGGTCGTTCCTTGTAGTGAGCTTAATATGAATCCTTAATCCCTATGTGATCCCTAATTTTATATTAAATTGTTGTTTGTTAAGCTTCATACCGTAGCGTCGGTGTTGGTCCCAGACGTTGGGGACGTCGAGATCCTAAGGTGACCTAAAGCCGAGACTTGGCGAGTGTCTCTTGATGTATTCCAGGCGGATGGCATCTAACCACGGGGGAAGTCTCCTCTCCGTCTGGAGCCTCTAGACCACTCGAACCTGAGGAGTCCATTAGCTCTATTTTGATTATATTAACCCTTCATGATTAATTTGCCGTATTCTATTCCTGTTTTAACCAGTATTTTATTGATTTGCTAATTGAGAATGTACCGTTGTTCTTAAGGATTTGCAGAGCATGGTTAACATTTGTGTGACTTAGTGTCGCCGCATACGGGCCATCGACAACAACCACAATACGCCGCCACCGGCATATTTCTTGTAGTTTTCATACATTTTATATGGACTCGCCACACACGGTACGCCGGTGGCCGCCACACGCTACAAATCGTCGTTGCTCACTTCTTGTGGCCCGCACCGGCCACTTAATGCGCCACGCCACACGTCACTCGCGCGATTCCCCACCCCCTCTCCCTTACCTTAGTTGGCCGCTGTCACGCGCTTCAGCAACTTTAGTAGCCGCTTCTAGCTTCTCGTGGCGGCGTTTGTGGCTGTGGAGTATGGCCGTGTGCGGCGACACTAAATTGAAAATTGTTTTACGTACTCATGTTAAAGTTTGATTCTGTTTGATCAGAAAAATTACCAATGTTCGCATTCTGCTTTCACAAATGCTGCTTTAACATTGGTCCACAGAACTCATTTTTGCTTTCTTCAATAATGGTCGCTGGTCTCTTTCTTCTTAACACCGCTGCACCGCTCATATTATTATCTGTGTTACTACTTCGTCAATATTGCAGTAAGTTTCGATATTACTATTAGATTTTACTCACAATCAACAATAAAATATGAGATAAGAATTTTATGCAATAAAACGCTAAAGAGTTGCTTCCTTTAATGAGGTTTCATTCAACCTCTGCTGGGATAATAATGAAAGACGAGACTCGGTGGCTCGGTGCAACAGCTCGTTATTATTTAATATTGAGCTAAGAACTACAACTACAGCATAGAAGTGCAAGGATTTGAATAAATAACTCGCTAGTAATAAATTCAATATTATATTCTATAATATAAATATATAAAAAAAATAACAAAAAAAAACCGACTGGTTGCACTCCGGGAGTCCCGGTAGAAGTGAAAACTTGAATATTAATTTTGTTGTGCATTTTTGATATTTTTTAATGGTTAGGGAATAGTTTTGCATGAATTTCTTTAATTATCAGTATAAAAGTACTATTATTTATGTGGTAGAATACAATATTTATTTATTGCGCTATCGTACACAAACATGACAATTTATATTACATTAAAAAGTTTATCTCTCAGAATTTCTCATTTTAGCGCACCTAGCGCCATGTATTGTAAAAAAAATGCATTTTCTTCGCAATAAAGCTGCCACCTGGACGTCCTAGAGACTTATTATTATAATAAGATAAAAAAATATTTCTATGTTTCGTCCAATATATTGAAAGTCAACAACCTTTCCAATTTTATTGTTTTCGTCTTACGACCAGGACACGTGGCCTGTGATGCGATCAGCCCACGTGTCATGACGCGAGTTTAACATTTTTTACCCATAGAAGAAAAAGTGTACAACGCCGCTGAAGAAGTTTTTACTTCAATAAACCACCAAAATGCATAAAAAATTAAACCTTTTTAACCTTTAGTAAAATTAATATTTGGAGTCGGTTCCATGCCAACCCAAGTAGTGAATGGGAACTCATTTCTTCCAAACATGCCTGGCGAATTTTTTTTTGTTAAAAAGTTATTATTTAATATTTTTTTATGGCTATAATTTTTGCAATATACAACTCGGTATCAAAACCTGTGAGTGAATATTCACCTTTATTTTCACGTTCTTAGGGTAGGAATTTTTGTTTCTTAATAACCTGGGACCAACTTAGAGGTTAACCCGATCCAATAAAAAAAGAATCATTGAAATGGGACTATTCTGTAAAAAGTTATGCGTGGTGGTGGTTCATAAATTACCAACAGTGAGTGAAAAATCAATCATCCCCTATTTTCCTGTCCTAAGGGTCTGATTTTCTTTCCGAATTTATATTAAACCAACTTGGGAGTATACCCTTTACAATAAAAAAAGGATGATCAATCTACCATCAAACTATTCTGTAATTGAATTGAGAACCCTGAAAACTGTAACATATTCTTCCAATAGATAAGTAAACATATTTGTTTCTTAGGTTTTCGCGCACATCACTCAATAAATAAAACTAGTTTTAACGGGTTAAAAAACTAAAAAACTAGTTTAAACTAGTTTTTATGCATGAAACTTTATTGACGTTTCGCAGCCTTTTCAGGTCTGCATCGTCAGAATACTGATTTTTTCATTTAATTTTGTGGTAAGTAAACAGTAATTTACAAAATATTTTACCAATGTTGGGTTTGAAGTACCTATCTAAATTTATTAATTTTACATTTTAAATGGTGCCAAACTAATAATTTAACAAAAAATGTTGTTTCTGTTATTTCTGCTGGTCTGAAAATAACATTCTTTTTGACAGTTTATATTAATAATTTTTATTTTTTAAGCATGTAAGTGCTTGATGTTTAAATCTAAAGAAAATATAACTAGAAAAAAATCCACGCGGGCCAGGCAGCAGACGACCTATGGGTTACCTACAATGCGAAGAGATGACGCTGCCTTGCAGCTTAAGAATGGCTAGAGGAATTTCGACGCGGCCATCAGGGCCGCGGTAGCATAATTGGTCAGTGCATTCGTCCGGATAGCGAAGGGTGCGGGTTCGAGTCTCGTCTGCCGCCTGGTCCGCGTGGATTTTTTTCTAGTTATATTTTCTTTAGTTTATATTAAGCTAAAGTTCTTATTGAGCTAGCTTAACACAGCGAGTACGGAACGAGGTTAAGGTTTTACATGTTACATAAAAAAAGAAAACATTATAAGCCGAGGTCTTTTTTAATTTAACGTACGTACCAACGCAGCAAAACTGGCCAGCAAAGTTAATTAATCACCGAGTAACCAGCCCGGCGCGGCCGCTGCCCGCGCGACCCACAGTTCCCTTTTTGCCGCTCAGCTCTTCTCACTTCCTTACTTTTTGTAAAGGGCGAACTTTTTAAAACTTCAGCAGTTACGAGGGCCAGTGATTCATCAGTAGCGTCGCTAAAAAGAATAACGGCCATTGTCTACTTCGGCTTAATCCGCCGGAGCCTTTTGTTGAACTTAGAAATTAGCCTAAGGGTTCGTCGAAGCAAAAAAGGTCGTCCTTTCGTTAACGATTTGCGCCGGCTATCTTGTTTTCGAAATATTCATCGTCATCGGGGAGTTTCGATTGCTGTTGAATGCATTGGTGATCGGCATATTGAAATACTGTTCGCATTTTTTTCAACACTCACTCCAATTAGCCTAGCCCCAAAGTAAGCACTGTAGGCTTGTGTTATGGGATGCTAGGGTAACGGATAGAATACATATACCGATACATATGTAAGTATATTTATATAGAAATAAATATTAAACATCCATAACTGGAGTACAAATGCTCGTATTCAATACACAAACACCGTGTTGCTAGGAACACGGTAATTTATGTAAACAGTAATTTATGAACCACCACCACGCATAACTTTTTACAGAATAGTCCCATTTAAATGATTCTTTTTTTATTGGATCGGGTTTACCTTGAAGTTACCAGGTTATTAAGAAACAAAAATTCCTACCCTAAGATCGTGAAAATAAATGTTCACTCACAGGTTTTGATACCGAGTTGTATATTGCAAAAATTATAGCCATAAAAAAATTAAATAAAAACTTTTTAACTAAAAAAAATTCGCCATGCATGTCTGGTAGAAATGAGTTCCCATTTACTACTTTAACACAAGCCTTCGGTGCTTACTTTGGGGCTAGGCTAATTGGTGTGAGTGTTGGATATTAATATATATATATAGTTTAATGGCGTTTGATTACAAGTACGCTACGTTAATATAGTGGAAGGGGTGCATGTGTGTCTCCATACTGTGTACACATACTTTAGGTTGAAAAAGTGTTTTATTTAATGATGTATAGCTTAAAACTATTTCACCACTTTCTTCGCCGACGTACTCATACTCCCTTATTAATAAACGAAGAATATGCTTGGATTAGTGACTCCATGTTTAATAGTAATATATGTTATTAACGGGATTGTTAACATGTACTTTGTTTTTAGCGAGTTTCCGATATGGCGCTTGCAACAGTGCCGAAATATCGGAAACTCGCTAAAAACAAGGTACATGGCAACAATTCGGTTAATAACATATTATATTACTATAATGTTAGTGACCATGAAAATTTAAAACAATGTACTCCATGTTTTTTCTCTGTTCAATGAATGACAAATGACATTTGAGTGATATAATCAAAACACGGCGTAACTAGTCAAAGTTTATTTCTCGTTTATTAATAAGGGGGCGTGTGTATTGATACTGTGTCATAGACCACCATATAAACCTAAGTTTGCTGCTTGAAAATACTAATACCTACAATTTAATGTAGCAGGTAAGGTTGTTATTTGATTTAAGCACGTCGCGTGGTACAAATCCAATTATTTTTAATTAGACAGTCGGAAAGTCAATTTTCAGCTGTCGATCTTCAGGACAAATCGAGTTCTTCATCAGATTTTTCTCATTTTCCTTTAAATTTGTTCACTGCCAAATGACCTCATTGGAGATGCCCTCCACGGGTTACTATGCAAGGTAAAAACTCATTTAGCCGTTTTCCATCATGCGCGAATAAAGTAAAATGTTGGATTTATTTTTTTCGATGTCCGAGTGATTCTTATTTTTTTTATATAAGGTTGAATTTCGTTTGGATTTCAACATTTTATGTGGGCATTGAAAACATTTAGCTCCTTAAATTTTAACTTTATACCTAGTGTAGGTATAATATTAACATTTAAGGCTGGCCAGCTTCTGAACATTATATGCTTTGAGAGGCCATCGATAAGGTTATAAAACATACTTCACGCCCGGAAATTTGAAAGCTAATGCACTAAACATTTTTATTACGCTGTAAGCAAGCTGTTAGCTAAATATTACAATTTCTTTGTGGACGCGTATAAGGACAGAAAAAGATATAAAATTGCGCTATAAATTTCACTTGACGTCTCTCCACCGGATGCCTCTATTTAACCACATTTTAATGGAGTTTTTGGGAAGATTTTAACGAACTGAATTAAGTCTATTTTAATTAGTGATGGGCCGAGTACAGGTTTTATTGAGTAACGAATAACTCAATTCAATCTTGTTTGGAGCGCGATAACTGTTTATCGCGCTCCATATTACTCTATAATATATTAATATTAATTATATATATATATATATATATATTTAATTAATACTTTTTGATTTCATTATATTGCCCATGGAGGTTAGAGATAAGGAGAACGATTGCTGTAGAAAATAGTGTCCCAGAAATATGGACAAAATAAGTGAGGCCCAGAAATATAATTTGAAATGACCAATGCCGCGAAGAAAATTTGTATAATATTCATCTAACTTCATCTACTTGTACTCATAAACAGCTAACTTCACAGATATTACTAACCGACGGCAGCGCGACTGGTGGCTGAAAAATGAACTATAAATTCCACAAATTTTTAAGGGACTGGCGGGTTAATGCTTCAGTACGTAGCGATCGTTCTCCTTCTCTCTAACTTCCATGATATTGACCAAAGTTTGCGTCAATTTCAATGAAGCACTGTGCTCAATACGTAATTTTTTAACTTGTCGACGTGTAGTTTGGTATATCCATTATCGCAGTGGCAGTGGTATTTCGGTCCAATATAATGCGTGCAACCAAACTCGTTGTTTTTTTTAATGGTTTGCTCTATTTTAGATTTGCTCCTATATGGCATAATACTTTTTACAACGTTTAGGTAAAATTACTTATAGTTATATGTTTTTTAAGCATGTAACTGCTTGTTGTTGAAATCTAAAGAAAATATTACTAGAAAAAACTTCATTATAAAAATTACTATAAAACATTGTGGGTTACCTACAATGCGAAGAGATGGCACTTGCCTTGCAGCTTAAGAAAGGCTAGAAATAATTCCACAGGGCCGCGGTAGCATAATAGTCAGTGCATTCGCCCGGATAGCGAAGGGTGCGGGATCGAATCCCATCTGCCGCCTGGTCCACGTGGATTTCTTTCTAGAAATATTTTCTTTAATATTACGTATCATAAATAAATCAGTCAAACCATTAAAGAAACATATTATTTCTTTATGTTAATTACATTTCAAAATTTAAGACAAAGGATAGTAAAATAAAATAATGTTTTTGTGCACCGGAAAAGAAAATCCGTTGGAGATATTAACTAAAATATCAGACCCCAACGTAATATTGTTTTTCCGCGATACATATATACCTATATATCTACAGTAGATCATACAGTTTACTAAGACTAGGGTGTCTTTAAATAAAGAAAGAAGTCTCACGAATTTAATGATAGAAGTACCTATCTATCCCTCGTAGGTAAAATTTTATGTAGAAAAACTGTTCGCTTTATCCAAAATACAGCTCTTTTTTGTAATATGCAAACTATATATATTTATGTAATTTACAGGATTGCTACAACGCACCTTGTTTTTTGCGAGTCCAAAACTGGACTGGTGTTTTACTGGTGCAGAACTATCCAGCACCTTCCAGAAGCCGATTCTGAGCTGATGTTTCCTTATCGGAATTTCATCGGTTACCTAGTCGGGACTAACATTGATGTTCTTTCACAATTCTCCATTTCTTATCTCGCTATTAAGATACAGACAATATTTAAAAATTAAAATACAGTCATTTCTAACTTAAGCTATTTCAAGCTTGTGGTTGTGTTCGTTTGTTGCTTCAACTATGCTTGTGATTGCTCTTCCAATTGAGCTATGAAAAGCTTAATAGACCTAAAGAATTTCTTACTAGAAAAAAAAACTCGGACTAGGTATTTTTTATTTAAAGAAATACATTAAAAGCTTAAATCCCCAATAACATCCTGAAGGATATTGCAGACAGGACGGACTGCTCCATACTGGGGCACTGGATGCCTATGCATGCATGTGCGCCCGGTGCTACAGAATGGGGACGATGGACAGTACATGCATTAATTTAATTTATAGATATTTGACTAAATTTTATGACATGTATTTTAATTTTAATGAAGAATAATGTATTTATACATTTTAATGACACTATTAATTAAATTATTTTGTGACATCTGTTAGTATAATGTAATTGTTATTTACAAACATAGTTTCTAAGTAAAATTGTTACTAAAAAACTATGGACATGTTCTAAAAATAAATGATATTATTATTAAATCTACATCAGTGTCTCATAAACGAGAATTGGTTTTCCTGGACTTCTGACGGGATGGAACGACCTTGACGAGTGGAATTTTTTTTAGTAAAATTTTATTTTGATTTGACCATCCACCAGTTAAACGCTTAAAATTAAAATATAATTATCATAACAGATCCATTGTATTTTTTAAATCAAATATATTTATAACAAATAAAAGAAAAATTAAGTATAAAGAAAAAACTGCAAAATAAAGAATAGTTTTTAAACCAGTATTCAAAATCTTTCCAGATCCCAGTATTACAAGATTGATGGTGACTTCAGCTATATTCCCAGCACCCGGCCGCACTATTGCAATATTTCCTTCCCAAGTTTATTTTGCTCCTTGGCCGAAATAAAGGAAATGCGGGGATTTATTTTTTCTGGCCCAATCGGCCTGATTTGCAAGTGAATATTTTATAAGCTAGCAAAGCTTAGCACGTCCGGAAAGAAACTTCGTTTAGATCAAGTATCCTGAATTACTAGAGATGCTTGCTGAACGAAGGGAAACATGGGAACGGACAATGAAGGGTTAGATTGAACCCTATTTATACAACATCAAGGATCACTTTACCGTGAATTTCTTATTCTTTCTTTACTTTACTCGTTCCCTAGCGATTAGCCTCATTGGTTTTGAATGGTTGTACAATTGGTGCATGTTAAATCAGCAAAAGAGCTGTACTTATCAGCACTGCAGTAAATTAGCCTATTATTTAGGTACTACACGGTTTTTTTTACTATACTAGCTGTGCCCAGCGGTGTTACCCGCGGTTTATTAGGGATATTTTCCCAGTAAAACGTAGAATATGTGTTAATCTAGGGTATCTGCTAACTACATACCAAATTTAATTAAAATCGCTCTAGTCGTTTATACATGAAGAAGTAACAAACATGCACACTCAAAAACTTTCGGCTTTTATAATATTAGTGTGATTTAGAATTTTATGAGAACCATATTATTAAAAGACATTTAACTAAATCTTTTTTTATGTTATCTAATTTGATGGTCCTTTGAATCCTGATAATTCTAACGGATCAATGAATGGGTTTGGACAGCATTAAATAAAACTAGTTTATACGGGTTAATGCACGAAACTTTATTTATTTATTGACGTTACTAGTTAGGCTAGTTTTATTTAATGAGTGATGTGCGTGAAAACGTAAAAAACAAATATTGGACAGCATTGTTTTTTTTAACTTTAAACTTTTAGCACAATGTTTATTGTGCAGGCCTCTGTGGCTTACCTGCACATTTACTGCAAATCGCAGTTTGTAAAAAAGATCAGGCGCAAAGGTTGGACTTGGGATCGCACAGCAAATTGGGTGTAGTTTTAAACCGACTCCAAAAAGAAGGAGATTTTCAATACGTCAGTATTTTTATATATTTATTTTACATTTGGTGTCGGTGTCATGCCAACCTAAATGGGAAATAGTTATAGATTTTTCAACATGAATGACATCGTCTCCAAATGTTAATTTCATTTTAAATGTACATGTTATATGAATATAGTATAGATGCATTGGAAATAATAATAATATTAGTATTTTTTTAATTCATGGCAAAAAAACATATAAGGTACAAACATTTTACAGCTGTTAAATTTATGTGACAAAAGTACTGGTTTTTTTTTTTACATAAGGGTAATATAATGAAAAAGTTTAATTAACCCAAGATATGTTATGAATATAGCCTGTGTTTAGGGATTAAGTCCCTTCCAATAGGTTCTTCAAAATGACACAGTAATTAGTTGTTTAAGGATAGCGAAATCAGATTAGGTAACAGCATTTGTTAATGACAAAGATATTAATAAATTAACTGACTACATAAAATGGATAGAATACGCGTACGGTGCGTGCGTCTGGTGTGTGTGTAATAAATAATCGCGAGCTCCCCATATGCTGTTCAGACTATATGCTATGCTGATTTTAAATATATTATTATGCTACAAATTAGTTCATGATTTGCGCTTTGTAATAGGTAAACAGGGAACCTACATTACGCGTACATACCGAAATGCACTTGTCAGCTTATAAAATTTTTGAAAACGGCACAACACGCTTCCGTGTTGTTGAATATGATTAAAGAAGACCTAGAGGCCGTCCGCAACTTCGTCCGCAAACTTTTACATTTATAATTTTAGCAGGATTTTATTTGACAAGAGAAGAAACTAGACTTAATTACTTTTAGTCTCAAAAAGACCGAATTTTGGTTGATAGGCAGGCAAGCACTACATTAGTACTTTTATTAGGCTTCGTTCTTTCATGAAAATGCCTGAAATTATATTTAACATGCGGAGATTGCCAGAACAGTAGCCCTGCTCTTATAAAACGTATAAAACTCGATATAAAAGCGCTTAAAAAGTTGAAACGAAACGTTGCGAATTACTCCAACCTCTAATACGAGGCGAAGATGCCCAACTTTACGCTTTATCCTGTGACTAGTGTGGCCAAACGATTTTTTAAATATTGAGACTTTCCAGTATCCGTTCAATTAAAGTTAGAAATTTTTATAATCATTTTCGACTGACGTTCTCTAAAAAAACCTTATTCCGGCTGGTCCTGCTAATATTATAAATGTGAAAGTTTGTATGTTTGTTACTTAGCCACGCAAGCACTACTGAACGATTTGGTTAAAATTTATTTTAGTTTATGATCTGAATAGAGACACAAAATATTTATCCCAAAGTAAAAATGTAAGGTTCTTGTAGGCTCAGATTACAGAACAATAATCAGATGGAACGCACGGAAGTGCGACCACCAAAGTAAATACGAAGTCAAAAGTAAAGACATTTTTCGTTTTTGTGAACAGTTTTTGTGAGGAGCTCGATGGCGCAAGTGGTTAGCGCGTTCGGCTGCGATCGTTGAAGTTAAGCAACTTTCGCAGTGGTCGGTCATTGGATGGGTGACCAAAAAAAATTTACTATCGCGAGCTCCTCCGTGCATCTGCAGTCGTTAGCACCCACCAATCCGCACTGGGCCCGCGTGGTGGGTCATGGCCCAATCTCCCTATTCCATCCATAGGGAAGGCCTGTGCCCCAGCAGTGGGGACATTAATAGGCTGATGATGATGATGATGATGAACAGTTTTTACAATGTTTGAACATTTTGATAAAAACTTAATAGTTAAGGGACGTATTCACAACACAATCGGTTGTAGTGCACTTACGCGAGTTGATATTCACTTTTGACTTCATATTTGCTTTTGTGGCACGCAATCTGTGTACCGTACACTCCATCTGCCTTTAGTTCTGTAATGTGAGCCTCTGAGATTATCAATAAAATAATATTTACATGGACGAAGTCGCAGGCGGCCGTTAGTGCTTACTAAAAATATTAACATAAAATAATCAGGAATTTATATTTACTCAGACAATTACCTATATTATAGCAAACACTGCATAAGGAAACTACCTATTCTACAGTAGAACTAGAAATTCTTTATTAAAACGAAACTAAAATATACCTAACTTTGAAATAGCAACTTCAAACTATTGACTTTTAATAGATTCTATGATGTCAAACTACTGTCTTTTGGAAACTGGAACTTGGAATTTTTTTAAAAACTTATTAACGGTAGTGTATTTTTAATGCCTATATCAAATCATGCACATTATAGGTTGGGCCTTCATTGTAACTACTAACTATTACTTTCGTTACAGCGCCGAGTGCTATTAAAATATGCGAGAGGACTCTTATCAGTAGAATACCCAATGTATTTTTACAGAGAGGCGTGCGTCGCGTCGCCGCGTTGGTCGCTAAATTGCTGAATTTAGCGACCGACGCGGCGGCGTGACGCACGCCTCTGTAAAAATACATTGGGTGATGTTATATCGTGTTAAGAAAGTTTTGCTTTCTAACTTCGGTTTTAAATGAATTCTGATATATCCCATAAAAGCAATAAAGCTTGGAAGTATTACCTCAGACGCTTATATAGCTAATAAAAGTTTTCCAGCATTCGCCCCTGGTATATCAATTTGTGAAGGAACTTAGTATTTGGATTGTGTCGCTTTTTTGTTTTGCATTTCACCCTCCAAGGACTTATTTGCATTTCTCTGACGATAAAACTTCTAAAGGGGCTACTTTATTAAAGAATAATGTTCATTTATTTACCTTATTTATACCGGTTACTGCTTCAAAGATGAATTTACCTTTTTCCATTTCCTTATACCATGGTACAGTAAATATTTTTTTTGGCATTTTCAAACACGCAGTTTTGCATTTGGTTTAATTTTAGTATTCCGAACGAGTAATGAAATGTAAATGTTGAATGAATCCAAATATGGAACACCGAATTATTTTCAGAATCCTGTCCTTATTACTGGATTATGACCACGAGGGCGTGTGACGATGACGTTGTATGCGTGTGGAGTCGTCATGCCGTTTATACCGCTTTTGTATTAGGTCGACTTGTAACGAACTAACTATGTAATAAAATCTAAGGCACGTATTACAGAATGACTACTAAGTGTTGATCTTTTACTTCAGTACAGTTAGAAAGGGATGCCGCTATGTGCTATATATAGCGACATCCCTTTCTATCTATGCTCAAGACTAGATTCATTACTGAGAATTTTTCTATAATACGGGCCTAAGAATCTGAATTACACGCACTTCTAACTCTTTTGTGATCATGAATCTTGGCAATTATATGTAGATTAGATGACAAAACAATATTATGGTACCATCGGACTTGTCTGATGATGGGACTGGAAGGTGGCTCTTAGGACCTCGGACTGCCTACTAGTAAACATATCGAGTTTGGGCTCATTAGATTCGTCTTAAAATATTCTGTTCATTTCTCCTGTTGACGAGGACTTGCCGATGGACTGGGAGGTGACTGATGGACCCTGGACTGCCTAATAGTAAACAAATCGAGTCTGGACTCATGAAATTCGTCTGAAACCGCGTGGGGGCGCTATTCATAGCAATATTTATTAATGTATGTATAATGTGATAACAACAATTCAGTAAAATATTAATAATGAAGCGCTCCACGCTTCTTACTATGTTGTTATTATATGTTGAAATAAACTATAAACATGGCTTACTCTAAGGTCCTAATGAAGTAAACAGTATATTTTGTTTATTTAGGGCTTTTGAGTGCAGTAATTAAAGAGTGTTTTTATTTTTTTAAACTATTATTCTTTATTAAACAGTTAATGTTTATCTCAAGCTTCTCTCAAACCTGCGCGATGAAGCTTGATACTAAATACGCTAAAATTAGCGTGCGTTTAAATTACTTCTATCGCACTACATCGAATTAGACGTTAGATTGAATGGAGGTTTTTGACACACCTCAAAGAGGTCCCATAACCTTGACGACGTCGACAAAGAACAATGCCAAGTGTCCATAGTAACTTTGGCTTAATATAAAATGTTCACTGACAGCAATGAAAATAGTTTTAGTGTGTGTTGTTAATAACTAAAACATTTCCAGAACATTAAAAATTCTAAAGAACTTTGCGTAAAAAAATACTTCGATAATACAAATATGGAATTTTGAGGTTATTTCAATTTGACTATCACCGTGGCGGAGTGGCTTCCACACCGATTCTCATGGTGTCGCTATGGCTGGGTTCTCAGGTTCGCTACTCTGTCTCATTTATCCAGAAAAATAACTGTTTACATTGTCTCAGGTCTGTGTTTGAGGTACCTTTACTAGTTGGTAAACTAATGCTTTTTTATATGCGCAGTGTTGTAGACCCAAAGTACGGTCGTCTGGGTTGGTTATTACAATTAAATATATTTCGATGATTTTTCGAATTCACTATTGCTGTATTTTTTTTAGTTATCACATCAGTTATCAATGCCAGTGCGTCGTCTCGGAACGCCTTGTCTCTTTCTTTTTATTGTAATAAATCAGTGAGAAACAAAATGCAAACAGCTATCTGTTTATTAATAAATAAATTCTGTTGGAGAAGTTTGCAAAAAAAGATAAATGTAATTTTAAACATTCGATTTTTTTATGTTTCTTGTTGTATCTAAAAGACATGTATCCGGGCCATTTTATAATTAAAAGTTTTGTAAGCCAGAATCTGACATTGTTCTTTCTTTGTGCAGCTGAAGGATACGCTCCTTCTGTCGCCTTAAGATGGAACTAATTCAAATTTCGAACACTGATTTTAGCGCCTTCAGTACCAGCACTTTGTCTCGCAGGTCTGTGAGGCGTATTATTGTTCTAGAAAGCGCAGTGGTAAGCGATCGTAATAGTTCGGAATCGGAACAACTTTGTAATGGACGGTCATAGGATGGACGACCGATCAAAAATTACCTGACCTTTGTGCATTTCACATGTTTATAACTTTAACTCGCAATTTAAATAATCTAGGTAGCCAAAGCAGTTCAAATATTAGCGGGTTTTACCCCTTAAAATTGAATGTTTTTAGGGTTCCGGGTACCCCAGAAGAAAAAACGGAACCCTTATAGGATCACTTTGTTGTCCGTCTGATAGATCTGGTCTGTCTAGATCCTTTATCTCAGGAACGCGTAGAGGTAATATAAACCAAATACTCAGGTATATAAATGTTGCAATTCAATTTTGATTATTAGTGAATGTTCAGAAATATTTTTAATTTTATTAATGTATTATGTATAACTAGCAAACCAGTGAACCAAATGTTCACCAAAACCTGATTTAAAAAAAAATGTATTTAATTAATTGAGAACTTCGGAGATTTTATGTGGTTTCGTTTGAAATTCGTGATTTCTCGAAAACCGGAAGTGCTACGTTACTCAAATCCGGTTTGTAGTCTTATCAGACTATTCTTAACTTATAACTTAAATATTCTCTTTATCTATCTCTTATGGTTTGGCCGCTGAAACAGCACCACAGACGGACGGACTTGTCTAATAGATAAGAGATATGAGTCTTTGTTACTTGAAATAAATAAATATATATTATATATAGTCCCTTTCCCAGGCGTAACAAGCGGCGACTCATAACTGGATCCCACAGTTACTCCTGGAGGGTGAGGACTAGATCGGGGAGTTGGTTTACCTGGTAGTAACGGGAGCTGGTCGGCTAGCTAGCCGCTCGGACTGCGGTCCGTGAGACTAGTCAGGTGACGCTGTGAACGGAGAAGCCCAGGATCGGCTGAAGCGGGTGCGGCCTAGGCTGCCGGTCGAAGGCGGGGTGGTTTGACGTATGCCACGCTTGTGTGAGTGCACTTCAAAGTATACCCGCACCGACTAGTGGTCCTTGGGTTACTCGCCGCTTACCGAATGCACCACGCAATTAAGAGCGTCGCGAGGGTTTGTTGACTGCAAACCAACGCGGCGTTGGTCATTGTCGTGAATATAATGTATTTTCTCCCCCCGTCACCGAAAAAAAGGTCTATAGTCCCTTTAAGCTGTGAAAAAATCAAAATTCCAAGTTGAAGTAAAAAGTGTTATGACCATTTATGTCGTTCACCTAAAAAAAATGTACGGAACCCTTGTTGGAAGAGTCTGACTGGCACTTGTACGGTTTTTTATTTTTATCCACTTGAAGTCAAAGGTGAATATTTTCCTATTTGCAGTGCACCCGAAGTGGATAGCTAATAAGCGTTAACGATGCAATTGTGCTTATTACATCGTTGGGACCGAACCCTGAGCGCTGACCCTACACAATCGTTAGTGCTAAACGTTCATTTACACTTATTGCAGAACCTGGGTGTGGAAGCAAACACGTTGGTAAGGTAATATAATGCTTATGCTTAAAGTCTATTATATGCCGCTATATGAATAATTCTTTAGTGCAAAAGGAAAATCAACTATGATATCTCCTCTAAAGGTCTGCTAGACTCCGCTAACTCATTTGAGAATAATATCATCATCATCATGGCTGGCTATTGAGCTTGGCCTCCAGCTCTCCTCAACTAATCATTATTTATTTTTATTTTTTTATTCCTTAACAATATAACAGCGTTGAAAGTAAAAATTTTTGCACGTTAATAAAAAAAAATAAACAGATAAAATAGAATACCTGCTCTGACCTATAACTAAAATATAAAGGTCAATAATATAAAAACCCAATCTGTGTAATAACAATAATCGATAACATTGATATTTATTGTTATGAGAAAATTAGAATATTGCACTTTCTTAAATAAATGAAATTGATAAAAAAATACAATTACAATCTGCCTAATTACTAAAAATATCAAAGTCAATAATAAAAAACGAGCGAGCCTTACAGCAGTCGCAGTATGATGTGTAACATTTGAAACTTCACCTTATATTAATAAAAAAAGAAATAAAACCTACTATAAAAGAAATAAGCCATTTGAACATTATGTTCAAAAATCAAATCAAATAGCGCGCGCTTTCGCGACTTCCTGTTACATACTTCCGTCCCATTTCACGAAATCACTCCCACAAATTGCAGGAAAGCGAGAGGAAAGATGTTACACATCAAACAATCATTTTGTATGTAAGCAACAACATTGCATAATTGTAATACTGTAAAATCAAAATGTCAAACTTATAACCTATGTGTAACAAATTCCTCAACACTATAAAATCATTTTTCCAACAAGCAGGTTTTCAATCGCTTACGAAATGAATTAATTTGTACAATTGATTTCAAATAGCTGGATAAACGATTATATAAGAAAACCGCCTGATATCTAACACTGTGGTAGACAACATTCAATCTATCTACCACTGAACTTGTCAAATGTTTTCTACGCGTCTGTGAACTTAACCCTATCTTCAGACATTTCATATTTTTCAGGTGCCTTAATCATATAAGACAACAATTCATACCTGCTGGCTTTCGGATGTCGTCGGTCCATATAGTCGCAGGATATATTGAGGATATATAGACTATCTTCTATGATTTAACATTTATGTTTATCACCTAATTGAATAATGATTTGACAAACCAGACAGCTTTCAGAAACCTTGCGTGACTACTTTACCCTTGCATGAACCAATATCGAATTCAAATAGTTTGCGAGTGCGAAATGTCATTGTCAAATGTGTACTGATTTTTAAGTTCTCGTTACGTCCCAAGTTGCGTTGCTGTTCAAGTTTCCATACAAAATTTGACATTGACATTTCGGTTTGCAAACTATTCGAATTCGATATTGGTTCATGCTAGGGGTACGTACCTTCAGCACGAACCAATATTGAATTGGAATATTTTGCGAGTCCGAAATGTCATTGTCAATTTTTTTATGGAAACTTGAACAGCAGCGCCATAATGGACGTAACGAGAACTTAAAAATCAGTACACATTTGACAATGACATTTCGCACTCGCAAACTATTTGAATTCGATTTTGGTTCGTGCTACGGGTACTGATCATTTCTGACAAAATATTTAGAGATAATTTAAATTAAAAGTAAAATTAAAAAAAGGTAAATTTAAAAAATCAAAAAACCCGACTGCTTAATTATACTTCAAATAAAAACTGAAAAGAAAAAAACAAGTCCAGTAGTCTATAATTCTGTTAATAAGGAACAAACCTACTTTAACAGTCGGGACCCATTAGATATTCAAGAATACATAATATTTTTCAACAGTGGGTCCCGACTGTTAAAGTAGCTTTGTTCCTTATTAACAGAATTATAGACTACTGGACTTGTTTTTTTCTTTTCAGTTTTTATTTGAAGTATAATTAAGCAGTCGGGTTTTTTGATTTTTTAAATTTACCTTTTTTATTTCACACTTTTTAGTTAGTTAGAATTTTAAGACGGTATATACCGTAGTCTTGTTACTTCAGTAAGGGAATTAATATCGCAATAATTATTAAGTACCTTGCGTCGGTCTAAAAGATTGATTTATTAAGACATATAAAGACTTTACCAGCGGGGTCAAGGCTACAGATCAGCCTCAATTTTCGCAAAAATGTGTGAAGTTAAATCAAGTCGTTACATGAATATCTCTAATGTATGTAAATTTTATAAAACTAGCACTTACTCAAAAAGTCATCTTTTGTTTATGCTTTTTTTAATAGTTTAGCAGTAAATATAAAATTCATTTACTTTTATTCGTTGACTATTTAAAATTGGCAGTGGCTGCATTGTCATGTCAATGCCGGACGTCTAAGACTGTGATATACACAAATTCAGTGTCAGTCCCTAGTCTCATAATTTGATATACCTACATAATTCACAGAAACCCAATATGTAGATGCCAGAAGTTAACTTCAAATGTTTTTAATCACCCTATATACAATACCAATCAATGACGTGTCGCAGGTTGAAGAAAGAAGTAATTCCCGTCTGTTGTTTTGGACAATGGTGGCAACTGCCTTAGATCACTAAATTAAATAATTATGCAATAACCAAAGCAAAGTTTATAATATTTGATTAAACTAAAGGCGCATAATAAAATTTTCATAACGTTAGGTAGAGCACCATAGCAATCTCATTTATTATCAATTTATAGTTCTCTTTGTACTTTTCTTTTAAAGCGTTCACTTTTAACAGGTCAAAGACTTTGTGTTCGCCCCTTTTTTATTGGTAGTGTAAAGCTCGAATGAAAAGTACTCCCAGTAGTGCAATCATGGCAAATATTTACAATTTTTTTTTTGTTTAAAAAAATACCGAATAACGTATCACTGTTAAGCACTAATGCTAAGTAACTTTTACAAATATAATCAAATAAACCTATTACTTACTTTATTTTTAAATCCGTTTCATCAATTAAATACTTATCTTACCCTAACTATCTATACTAATATTATAAAAAGGCAAGATTTGTATGTTTGTAACAAATGATCTGTCAAACTACTGAACCCGTTTCAAATATTAATTCATCATAAGGTAGCTACGTTATTTATTATAACATTTTTCTTTATTTAAATGCATTTTGTCCGAGTGACATAGGCTATATTTTATCCCGATAAATAAATTTCGCCCGTACAATGCCCGGGTGGATCACTAGTAAGTATAATATAATATTATAGATGCGAAAGTGAGTTTGTTTGTTGCGCTTCCGTGCCTTAATAGCTAAATCGAATATAATGAATTCCCATATAGAAGTAGATGGGAACTTGGTTCTTAGCTACAACATCGCAATACTTATAGGCGTAGGGTGGTGAAAGGGGTGATTTACCTATAAAAATCTACATTATTTACTTTGAATTTTGCAGAATTATTACAAAACCAATATTATCGCGAGCTGATTAATAAATACAGGGATTCCAATAAGTATGTACTTACTAGCGAAAAATGGGTTATTTGTCATTATATTAAGTAAACCTTTTTTGTAACATTAAGTAATATCGTTAAAAAAATGAAAAACAGGAAAATTCTGAGTTTTTTATTAAAATTCAATAATCATAAATACCTATTATGATAATATATTTTTCATCATTTAATTAGAAGGAACTGTATCACAGTTTTATTGTTAGTACTTCGTATAGGATCAGATACTGCGAATACCCCATTTTTTTTCTTTTACATAGTACACCGCGCTATCACTTTGTCATCGTTGTAACTTTTTAAATATTTGTCGAAATGACATTGTGTAAAAAGCAAAGTTTATCGTCTTTAAATATCAAAAGCGATAAAAGTATTTGTTTTGATAGAAAATGATTTGTTAATACAAAATGTGCATTTTGGAAATAGATATCAAATAATATTTTAGTTTTGATTCACTATTTTAGCGGTAATGACTTACACATTAAAAATAGATATATGGTGTCACGGACTTTTTTTAGAACTAATTAAGAGATACATTTTCACTCTACATTACATTCATGTAACTTTTATTGTTTTTGCAGTGCAGGCCAAAATGGCTCGCAGATGGGAGATTTTTTTCCGTCTTATGTGACACTTATTGTTAAATATTGGCCAATTCACTCAATAACTACATAAATTATTATATATATGTAATTATCATATATGAGCTATATTACTGTTAAGTTTCACTAAAATCCATTAAGTATTTTTTAGGTGAAAGAGTAACAAAGATCTAAACGTAAGATTGAAATTAAAAGCGTAAGTGGTAAATATACAACTTTAAAGCGTTGTAGATCCTAAACAATCATATAAAATGAAAAATGGTGTTAGAAACCTAAACATGATTTTCGATTATCTAGACAGTGATACCCCACTCGACATATTTTGTCAACTTATTTTTTTTACTTCGTCACAATATGGCGCCTAATTTTGCCCATATTGAATTTTGATTACTATCATATCTTTAGTAGCACTCCCATGATTGAGACGAATCGATTGATGTATGAATCATCAAAATCGGTCCAGGCGTTTGGTCTCTAGTGTGCCACAAAGGAACAAACATACATATATAGACTGTTAAACACATAACCCTGTCTGCGCGTCGCGCTTCGCGCTCTTGCATTGCGCAGCCGGGTAAAAACGAACGTCGTAAGCCTCCCAGCCTAAAGGCGCGCTGTTATTGGTCGAAAACATCTAATGCGTTATTTCGGCTTATTTCTATTGCGTCATTATTAAGTATCGCAGCAGTATGGAACTTCGTTGCCATCTTAATGTGGTACTAATAGTAGATATCGCAATAACGCATCCGATATTACCGACCTATAATAACGCGGAGGAGGCCCAAAAAATAGTATTGATCAATAGAAAGGTTCAATAATTTTGTGATTGACGTGAGAAATTTGACATCGTTACTGAAGCTGTGGCCACTAATTGTTTCCACATCACATGACGACGATTGACGACCTCTGTGGTCGAGTGGATGTACGCCGGGTTTCATAGTGTCGCCGACTCGAGAGGTCTCGGCTTCGAATCCCGGTGGGGGCAGATGTTTGTGTGATGAATACGAGCATTTGTACTCCAGTCATGGATGATTAATATGTATTTCTATATAAATATACGTTTATATGTATCAGTATATGTATTCTATCCGTTACCCTAGTATCTTATAACTTTGGGGCTTACTTTGGGACTAGGCTAATTGGTGTAAGTGTTAGAAATATTTATTTATTTATTCTTCTTTTAAAAAGTCAGTCCGCTTAATGTAGCGCTAACTTTATCGACTCAAAAGATACAAGCCTTACAGTGCTTACTTTGGGGCTAGGCTAATTGGTGTAAGTGTTGGAAATATTTATTTATATAATTCTTCTTTTAAAAAGTCAGTCCGCTTAATGTAGCGCTAACTTTATAGACTCAAAAGATACGAGTAATTCTCGCCGAACGCGTAAAATAACATATCGGCTGCCAGCTGCAGACCGAGCTCGCTGTGGGAGCTCAAGCACGTGAGTAAAGAGGGAACAGATACAAAGCTTCATACCCCCTATTGTATGACACTTTTTTTTCTTGGTCTATAGGTAGATAAATCAAACAGTATTGGACAGTCATTTTTCCTTTTTTCACAAAATCAAAACATTACAGAGATATAATTTTTGATGAGCTCGATGGCGCAGGTGGGTAGCGCGTTCGCCTGCGATCGTTGAAGTTAAGCAAGTTTCGCAGTGGTCGGTCATTGGATGGGTGACCAAAAATCTTCTATCTCGAGTTCCTCGAGTTCTTCGGAAAGCACGCTAAGCCGTTGATCCCGGCTGCATCGTTAGCACCCGCCAATCCGCACTGGGCCCGCATGGTGGATCATGGCCCAATCTCCCTATTCCATCCGTAGGGAAGGCCTGTGCCCCAGCATTGGTTAATAGGCTGATGATGATGATTGATTTGAAGGTCGCAAGACCGTATTGGTACAATTTTTATTTAGAAGAGACATCACGAGCCCCCCTACTCCCAAACTTTGACGTGCTCTATCTTTGTCATTTTTCTTTGATTGGTAAAAGAAAAAAATATATCTTTAAAAACTTTTTTATAATCTAACTGATGGACTAAATTTAATTTCGTTTACTTTACTCCGTTATAATTCCTATTGTGTGTGTATGAGTGAGCAGCCTGTCGCCATAGAGCATCACGGAAGGGAGTTAGTCTATACTACGTTCATTATGTTACAACATTCTATTTAAAACATCCTCCATATTTTTTTTACACACCAATTAGCCTAGCCCCAAAGTAAGCACTGTAAGGCTTGTGTTATGGTATACTAGGGTAACGGATAGAATACATATACAGTACATATATAAGTATATTTATATGGAAATACATTTTAAACATCCATGACCGGAGTACAAATGCTCGTATTCATCACACAAACATCTGCCCCCACCGGGATTCGAACCCGGGACCTCTCGAGTCGCCGACACCATGAAACCCGGCGTACAAACCACTCGGCCACAGAGGTCGTCGCGGGGGAAGGCGCTGGGGAAGGAATACAACCGTCAAAAACAATACTGTAATTACGACACTTACACAGAAATAATCACTCAATACACCTCCAAATTCTGTACCCTCATAATTATATCCGAACGCAACGTAGGCACGGTAATAATATATTACCGTGACGTAGGTATGCCCAATTCAGACGGAGGGGAAAGCTGTTTGTGCTTGAAGTCGATTCTGCTAACTAAAAGTAAAATCAATGTTGTTTCAGTTGTTTTGATTTTTAACGCAGTTATTGTTTCTTAAAGAGAAAATTATAAATATAGTTGCTTACTCATCTGTTATAATTTTATTATGTTTCTGCATATTTTTATTCCATGTTTTGGTAACAAGAACTGTGTCAAAATTCGATGCCACTGTACTACTATTGAGACACGATTTTCACGTTAGCTTAGCAGAATCGACACACTGGTCGCATGGACGGTGTTGCTCTATGCCTGTCGCGTACGCAGAGAAACGTTCATATTGGTCAGGCCATCAGTGCTCACTCACACACGCGCATTGCTTGAAGCTTTGCCCCTATGTCTTCTTTGCACATGTGGCTCAAGTCCACCCAGCACCCGCTTCCCCCACCCCTCTCCAATCCACAATGTGTGCTCAAATAATTCATTACGCCCAGGTGTTTATCCCGCAACGATAATATGCGATGTCACGTTTCATTACGATTTCAAAAGAGTACGCTTGAAAAAATTTCAGAAGAAAACTAAAAAAAAAAAAAATTATGAGGTAATTTAAACCTAATGTTGCTATAAGTACTATACATTTCGCGTAGTTAATCATAAGAAATGTGACAGGTAAAGAGTCAAAATTTTCAAGAATAAAACGAATATTTACTTGCCGGTTTTCATTTAACTTAAAAGCTGTCGAATTTAGACAGCTATGATTTAATACGACATGGTACAGAACACATTCCCAGAAACGTTGTTAGGCTGGGCCGCTTTTCTAAAACTAAAATTATTTTTGACAAATTACTAAATTATTACTATTTTTACTATGTTAACATTTAATGACACGTGTGCCAATGTACCTAAGCTTTCTTTATTAAAATACCGTGAGAATATTGGCACACGTGTCATTAAATGGAATGTTACGTCCTAATCCGGGACGAATAAAGTTTTACGGCCAATTGCTGCAACGGCAGAGCTTCTGCTTTCCGCTTGCTTCAAAGGTCTTGTTATTTTGTTTTCATAGCACCTAAAAGCTTAGTTTGTACTAAACAAGTCGTGTGAGTTGTCCGAAATTTTCTGGTAATACTTGTGGAGCATAGTCCACTTAATTTCCTATTCAAAACGTAATATAAAACAGAATACCTCAGTTTACGGTTCTTACCCGCACGCGGTGGGATAAATTTCTATGATACATTGACGTATATGAACAAATAGTGCGGCTACGAACACACGGAGTGGTGTTTACCGCTCCCGCCCGTGGCGTTTTATTCCAAAACTTACGCAGTTTCCTGCGGTCCCGCAGCCGGCTAAGCCCGCCGCGACAGCGGGTAAACGCGTCCAAAAAATTCTCACTACCATGTCGGGTGAAGCAGAAAATCACTCCGTGAGTTCTTAGCCACGGGATTACGCCCAAAAACTGACAGAAGCAAAAGTCTGCAGACACGTATTCTGTACAGAGTTTTCAATCGATCGTGATTCAACCACGGTTTTAATAACGCCACACAATATTTGTTTTAGCGTTGAATATAAGCGTTCAGTTAAAACAGAGTAAAAAGCTGGTCAGTTAACAGCAGATCCACAGTTCTACACTTAACAAGAGCGTGTCACGCGCAGTGTATATAATTTGAACAGGAGTCTTTATTTTTCATGTATCGGAAATTAGAAAAACCAGTTAATATCAATCTACGTATCTCAACTAACCTTAATAAAAGTCAAACTGCGTTTCAAACTTAAAATCAATTCGATATAATTTTTTTTAAATACGAATGATAACTTCACATTTTTTTGTTTTTCCCAGGCGGGGAGTGGGTGTGAAATCCTCATGGATACCCTACAGCCGGCTGCAAGATTATGTCAGTCTTACTGACTAAAAGCTTCTTCGATATTTTCAAGTGCTTATATACTTTTTATAAAAACGTAGCCTTCGTGCGACTCAGAAGCTGTTGCCGTTGGTACACGCGGTAGCGTTGCGGAACTAATGATATTTTATTGTGGTTTGTACACATAGTTTATTTTTTATTTTGTTGCATGCAAGGTTTTACGCCACAATAACTTCATCTATGACACTGTCAATGTTTTCTTCTAAGGAATTTTCAATAGGTAAGAAATGTTCCTTAACCAAAATTTAACGACTATTACTCTTAAAGTAACAAATCTATCTTAAACATTAAAGCTTTCCTTATAAGTTCATGAAAAGCACTATTAACCTGATTTTTCCAGGTTTTTGAAGGCAATTTAGCTTTTAGAGGAGAGGGACGCCCTACTCCAACAAAAATTTTCACTTTAAAGTTTAATATTTCTTCAATGGATCCCTAAATCCAAAAATAGTTTTATTAACCCCAAAGTAATTTTAAAAGACTTATTCATCGTTATCCTGCACAAAGTATCAAATAGAGGATGTAAAAATTTTTTTTCAAAGCTTAATTATACCATTTTGTCAGCATGATTGATATAGGTACCATTCATATTTCCACAAAATTACAGCTCTACAACAAACTATTTGTTAATACCCAATTCAAACAGGATGCCACAATTATTTTATTAATTTGGTTTTCAACTGCTGAGAGTAGTTAAATTTCAAATAATAATCTATTTACTCCAAGATCCACTGTCAAAACATTCTTAAGTGTTAGAAATCCGCGCGGGACCGCAGGGCTCAGTGTGATGTAGGTCGCGGGATTTCTATACAAACTGAGATACACAGTTGCATACGCGGCGGAGCGCGGTGCAGTGGTTGAACCGCCTAACAGCGTCTTACAAAAATAATATGTATGAATGGTCATGGAATGGAATTAAAGAAGCACCCTAACAATCCCAAGGAAAGTACTAATACCATAGCAAAGACGGGGAGGCTTTCAATAAAAATGTCGGTCAAATGACGACATGGAGATGGGACCAGGAATGCGTCAATAAAACTTCCTCGTGCGGATAATAATTCGACCGCTTACTGAATTATTCTGCATAAACGATGTTTTGAATAGATAATAAAGAAAATATAACTGTTCAAGCCCCGAGTTAAAGAAAACTAAGGAACTTTCGCTTAGACCTTTAATCGGATGAGTGTCAAAAAAAGTATAACTTAAGCTTCTTCCGTGTTGCATTATGGGTAGATCACTTAACTGAGGTCTCGCTTGCGGGGTAAAGGGCGTGGGGGGAGGACGACAACTTTACCCAGCAGGTGAGGACTCAGGTAAGCGGTCTACTTAAAGTAACCGATCACCATTTGCGACAGGTCATTGCTTATGTACTTCGTTAACGCAATTCTTACTCTCGACACGCATTAGAGACACCTAGGTCCTCAGAATGAATGAATGATTTATTTACTTCCTTCACAAAGTAACATTATTGTCATAAGAATGTGTGTCGGGTGACAGGTGCAAGAGTATATTTTGATTTTGATCGGGTAAAAACCTGGCCCTGCTCATTTCATCGAGCTTTTCCAGGGGTAAATGAGCGGGGAGGAATACACAGATAGCCTCGTAGCACGTTTCTGGTGGCGAATGAAGGCGTCAAGCATATTTCAGGAATGCATAAAGATGGCATTGCGAATGTGACTTCATTACATTGCTCAATCTTACTGTAAACGAAAAAAAATGATCTACATTTATGCCGAAATATTCGAATTACAAAATTAAAGATGTTAGTTATGGTCACTTGACATTGTCACTTAAGAATTCGTGATGTATGAAGAAAAACTAATGTCATGTAACGTTGTGATAATTTTCCTTAAATAAATAATATGCGCACAAAGCTCTATATTATTAATAGGTTATGGGCCGCATCACCCATAAAAGTGCAGAAAAGAATGAAATGAGATAAAGAAAATAAATAAATATTATTTATCGAAAAAGTAGAACAGAATTTGTGAAAAAAAAGAAAATGGCTGCTAGTACGACAAATTTTCCGCAGCTACATGCTGAAAATTACAACAATTGGCTTTTTAGAGTACGTTGCATATTAGAAGAAAAAGGTCTAAATGAAATAATAAATGATACAGAAACAAAAAGTTCTGATTTTTCGACTAAAGATGCAAAAGCCAAAAATATTATCGTACATTGTTTGCCAGACAAATATTTGAACATTATTAAAGACTGCGCTACGACCTTCCAAATACTAGAAAGAATAAATGATACATTTCATAGAAAAAGTGTCATAACGAAAATTCACTTCAGAAGAAAATTATTAAATATAAAACATAGTAATACGGAAAGATTAGAAGAATATTTTTCGAGATTCGATGATATAGTCAGAGAGCTACAGTGCGCGGATGAAAAGATTAGTGAGATGGATAAAATATGCTATTTGTTGATTGGATTAAGTGACAGCGATCGAAACATTGAGCAATGAAAACCTAAAACTAGAATTTGTTAAATCAAGACTATTAGACGAGGAACTGAAAATGACAATGGCAAATTCAAATGAAAACTCCAAATCAGATGACGCAGCTTTCATCACATGCTATCGATGTAACAAGCACGGACATATAGTATCACAGTGCAGAGGCAGCGGTCGAGGTGGATATAGCAGATGTCAGACGAATCAACGTGGTAGAGGTCACCATGATTATGAAACGAGACAGGATTCTTTAGCAGCTACCACCGCTTTCAGCTTCATCACTTCAACAGAATACTGCAATACGTCGTACAAAGTCGGAGAGATAGAATGGGTAATCGACTCAGGTTGTACGGATCATCTTGTTCAGGATAAATTTGAGAATAGTATGAGTAACATCGAAAATTTAGAAAAAGAGGTGAAGATTCATATTGCTAATGGAGATTTTCTTATAGCTAAAAAGGTAGGTGAAATTAAATTGTTGGCCAGTGGTCATATTACAGCTCTTAAAGCATTAATTGTGAAAAACTTAAAATTTAACTTATTATCTGTAAATAAAATTCTAGAAAATGGTTATACTGTTAATTTTAACAAAGATAAAGTTTATATAAATGATAGGAGGTCTGGTAAATTTCTGGTTGGTCTAAAGCAGGGTAAATTATTCACTTTAAATACAGAACTTGCTCTTAGTGCAGGAACTAACTCTGACTATCTATGGCATAGGCGCTTAGGACATCTTAACCGACGTGGGTTGAAGATACTCAAACTTTCCGTAAGCAATGAGGTATGTGGACCATGCATGCAAGGTAAAGCTACTAGATTACCTTTTGTTCCAGTAGCAAGACCAAGATCTCGAGCTATAGGTGAATTGATTCACACTGACATAGCAGGACCAGTGAATATTCCAGGAATATACGGACATCTGTACTATCAAGTAATAATTGATGATTATTCGCATTTTAGTGGTAAGTCTACTCAAGCACAAAGGAGAGGCAACAAACAATTTGATAAATTATAAAAACAAAATTGAAACACAGTATGGGACAATAGTAAAGAAGATTAGATGCGACAACGGAAAGGAATTTAGAAACAATACTTTAGAATATTTTTGCAAAAATAAAGGTATAGATATTCAATACACGCAACCATACTCACCACAACAAAACGGAGTCTCTGAACGCATGAATCGAACACTGTATGACAGAGCTAGAACCCTAATGGTAGAGTCATGTTTACCTAAACACCTATGGAGTGAGGCAATAATGGCGTCAGCATATCAAATCAACAGATGTCCTTCATCGACAATAAATTTCAGGACACCAGCCGAATTGTTTTTAGGCAGCAATGATCTTAGCAGATTACGTGCATTCGGAAGTAAAACATGGGCTGTAATTTTACCAAGGAGATCCAAATTTGAGCAAAGAGGTCGAGAGTTACGAATGGTAGGTTACTCAAACAATGGTTATCGTCTATGGAATCCAAGGAATAATCAAATCGTAGAATCGCGTGATGTTCGTTTTGATGAGAGTGATGTGAAATTTAAGGAAAGTAAAGATAATAAGAAAGAAGACACAATATGGACTGAGGAAGAAAAAGTAGAAGAAACAGAAGAGATAAGTAAGGAAGGAACTTCACATGAACAAGATAGAGAAGAAAATGATAAAAAAATTGTAGAAGAGAGAACTGAAGAAAGTGTCAATGAAAATGAAACAGAAATAGAAGAATTAAAGAAAACTAGATCTGGAAGAATTTGTAAAACACCAACGTATCTACGAGATTACGATTGTGGCGAAGACGTAGTAAATGATTATGAAAGTAATATTCTTATTGTTTAATGACAGATCCTCAAACGTATGAAGAATCAATTGAAGGAGGAAAGGAATGGCAAGATGCGATTGAGAGTGAACTTAATTCTTTGAAACAGTTAGATACATGGGAAGAAGCAACATTACCAAAAGGGAAGAAAGCTATTGATACCAAGTGGGTTTTTCGAACAAAACAAGAAGGAAAGAAGAAAGCTAGATTAGTGGCTAAGGGTTTTCAAACAGAAAATAGATATAATGTTTACTCCCCTGTAGCTAGGCTGTCTACATTAAGGATGATGTTTTGTTTAGCAGTGCAAGAAAACTTACCTATGAAACAACTTGACGTACCCACAGCATTTTTGAACGGACATTTATCAGAGGAAGTGTATATAAAACCACCAAAAGGAGTAAAGATTAATAAAAACAAGGTACTTAAATTGAAACGTTCATTGTATGGTCTTAAAGAAGCACCGAAATGTTGGAACGAGAGATTTCATAACTTTATTATTTCCCAAAATTTCGAAAGCTCTAAATATGATTTTTGTCTGTACACAAGTTCAAAAACGTGGATACTTATCTGGGTAGATGACATTATTGTGATGGGAGATTATGAACCAATAATAATTGAACTAAGAAAAGAATTCAACGTGAAGGAGATGGGAGATATCAGTGAATATTTAGGAATGGAAATATCAAGGAAAGAAGGAGAATTGGCAATTAAACAAGAAAAACTAGTGAAGAAGGTATTATCAAGGTTTGGAATGGAAGATTGTAAGGGAGCATTAACACCCATGGAAGCTAACATAAATTTAGAAGAAGAAAAGATAAATAATGTGCCTTATAGAGAGCTTATAGGATATCTTACGTATATATCAACTACGACTCGTCCAGATATAACATTTGCAGTTTCGTTTCTCAGTAAATACTTAGATAAACCTACAAGATCTATATGGATAGCAGCAAAGCGTGTACTTCGATACCTAAAGTCTACATCTACTAAAGGACTGCTATACACACAAGGAGTGGATGATAAAAATAAGCTCGTAGCATATAGTGACGCAGATTGGGCATCCGACAAAGCCGATAGAAAAAGTGTGAGCGGATGTGCTATATTCTATTCGGGTAATCTTATTTCTTGGTTTACCAAAAAGCAGAACACCGTTTCTCTATCGTCTGCAGAAGCGGAATATATAGCGGGAGCAACAACAACGGCTGAGATAATATATCTGCAAGGTATTCTCAACACATTTAAGTGTAAGGATGTTCACACCTATCTGCTCATAGATAGTCAAAGTGCAATTCGCATGATAGAGTGTAACGAAAACAGCAAACGCACTAAGCATATCGATATAAAGTTCCATTTTGTCAAAGATGCTTTTATCCAAAAGTAATTTAGAATGTCATATGTTTGTACTAATGATAATGTAGCGGATATATTTACAAAACCTCTCAATTCTGTAAAGCATGCCTACTTTGTTAGAAAGTTAAGAGTTGAGTAAAAATAAGTGTTATTTGAAGGTTGTTCTAATTTGGTGTTAAGTTATAAGTGCTGTTAATAAATTGAGTTAAGTAGGTAGTGGTAATTTTATGTTAGGATTTTTATTTGAGAGGAGGCTTTGTTTGTTTAAGTATGTAAATATTAATAACTATTAGCAATATCAAATTGTTTGCAATTTCACATTGAGAGGAGGTGTTAGTTATGGTCACTTGACATTGTCACTTAAGAATTCGTGATGTATGAAGAAAAACTAATATCATGTAACGTTGTGATAATTTTCCTTAAATAAATAATATGCGCACAAAGCTCTATATTATTAATAAAAGATGATGTTATAAACATGTAATTTATAAACGCACATAGATAAAATTAAAAATAAAACTCATTACAGTACTGCTAGCTGTATCGTAAAACAACTTTTTTATCATTATAGTACACTTTTATTTTTTAATTTAAATTAGGCTGAAACTGCTTCGAAATTAATTTTTTTTTCGCTTCCCATAAAAAAATCTGGCGATCGCGTTTGTTTTCGGGATTACAGGAAAGGACATTGCTCGTTCCCCATACATTGAATGCCCTAGAACGCCCAGCAATGAGAAAATGCTAGTTGTGTTCGGAATCATTCATAAACTCTAATTAGGCATTTGTTGAGATACGGACAACTTGAGGAACCGTGGCCTACTACAGAATGTATTTGATTTTGAGGTTATAATTATTATACTTAATCGTAAAAGATGTACACTTTATATATTCTGAATAGATTTAGTGTTTACCTCTATGTAAGCACTTAAATAATATGCATTTAATGAACATAAAATGCAATTAATAATAAAAATAATAAATGCTTATATTCATATTGATTAATGAGTGTTGTCAGTTAGCACCTACGACACCTATACCTTACCTGTAGTAATAATAGATTTCTTTTCAAATGAAATGTTCAGTCTTTCCATTTACCTGTTTCTATATTTTACTATCGGTAATTAGGTATGTACCTGGTTATCATTATGATTTTCATAAAAATAAACAGATATTACATGGGATGGGAGTATGAACTATCTTTACAGAATTTCAGAAATAATCTTTTTATAAATATAATACTAGTAATAAGTATTATTAACTAAGGTATCTCTATTTTTCTTTTGATAAATACCTATGGTCGCCTCTAATGCATTTATTAAGGTAAACAATCTTGGCACAACTTTTTAACAGAATCACCCATTTAATAATAAAATATTAACGAAGCCAATAAACTATTAAAATAAATCGTTATTATAGACTGAAACCTTTTGAATCCAGTTATTAGTTGATTTTTAATGCTGTTTTTTCAATAAAAAGGAGTGCCAAGTTGGATGAATAGACTGTAGTATCTAGTAACAGAACTTTAATTTTTATTTTTTTTAAACAGATTGTCCGTTTACTATGATTAATTGCTAATATGTTAAAAAAATAATAGAAAGATAATAGCGAAGGACATTCTTTTGGGCATGCTAGGGCCGATTTCGTCGATATCCTTTGCAAAATACTTCTTTGTTATTTTGTTTAATTTAATTGTTCCTATGAGTAAAGAAAAAGTAGTAGTGTATGCAACTGCATATAACTTAGGTATTAAAACGCTCGAGTCAACCTATTATCGCATTCGGCTTCACTCCTGGAACAGACGCTGGTGTGTTTTTATATGACAGTCGCATAAACTACTATTATTCACCGTCTGATGCCGCTATGCTCGCTCGCGATTCATCGTCTGATGCCGCTATGCTCGCTCGCGTTTCGCCGACTAATGCCGCTATGCTCGGTCGAGATTCGCCGACTAATGCCGCTTTGGTCGCTCGCGATTCGCCGACTGATGCCGCTATGCTTGCTCGGCTCGCTCGTCATGGTCGCAACACTAACCTAACCTAGTGTGAACCAAAAACACATTAATCTCTTATCTATTAGACAAGTCCGTCCGTCCGTCCGTGGTGCTGTTTCAGCGGCCAAACCGTAAGAGATAGATAAAGAGAATGTTTAAGTTATAAGTTGAGAATAGTCTGATAAGACTACAAACCGGATGTGAGTAACGTAGCACTTCCGGTTTTCGAGAAATCACGTGATTTCTATTTCAAACGAAACCACACAAAATCTCCGAAGTTCTCAATTAATTAAATACTTTTTTTTTTGTGAACATTTAGTTCACTGGTTTGCTAGTCTCTTATCTATTAGACAAGTCCGTCCGTCTATGGTGCTGTTTCAGCGGCCAAACCGTAAGAGATAGATAAAGAGAATATTTAAGTTATAAGTTAAGAATAGTCTGATAAGACTACAAACCGGATTTGAGTAACGTAGCACTTCCGGTTTTCGAGAAATCACGAATTTCAAACGAAACCACACAAAATCTCCGAAGTTCTCAATTAACTAAATACATTTTTTTTTAATCAGGTTTTGGTGAACATTTGGTTCACTGGTTTGCTAGTATTTAATAATAATTCAGCGATTCAGCTTTTCGCAATGTTACTTGTAATATGTTTGAGTATGTATGAATAATACGCCAGTTAGGAAACGACTAATTAAGTATATTCACTTCTGAAGGTACATTGCTTTTATATCTTAAACTACCTACAACATCGCTCGCGTATTGGCAAAAATGCTTTTTTAGGAAAATTGAGAAATGTCATCGCCATTGACTAATAAAATCGGCGTTTTCGGAAAATCCCCAGTTTTGTCGCGAAATTTCATTTATCAAATCATCCTATGATTCACGCATAAAAAGTTTGTACGGATCCCTCGATGCGCAAGCCGGACTCGCACTTGACCTGTTTTTTAATATAACGAGCAGCTAATAAATCCCAGAAGCTAATCGGCAGTGGTGTAGGGAATCTGGTACCTTCGATATTGTTCTCTACATTTATTTAAAAGAAACTATTAAATGTAAATTAACTTTATTTGCTTTTGTTCTTCACCAAGTTATTTTTCGACATAATTATGGTTACTATCTAATCACTATACTATAGCAACGACACGCACAAAACCATTAACAACTCAAAGATATCCTCTACACGTGAAAACGAGTTTAGTTGTGAAGAAAGCTGATTCAGCAGAAAAATATAGCCATCCTCAACAAATGAAAGAGCTATTTCCTCAGAATTTTCATTCCAACTTAGTATTTTATCATTAAAACCTACTGCGTGATAGTTAGAAGACTCCTCTGACAGCAACTATTCATAATTTAAGACGTTTATACGGGGAACGTGCGCCGGCATACACACGCCGCAATTTCTTCAGAAAAATGCCACATAAATTGAGGGAATACCTTGATAAAGAGCGTTGGTACTTTTAAGAAGCGCATTTCTTCGTCATTATAGGAATTAAGCCATCTTCGGAAGAGTTGTTTTTTAATTAAAAAAGTATACAAGCTCGTAGCATTTAACCCTCTAAGGCCCGTATTATAGAAAGATTCTCAGTGATTGATCTAGTCTTGAGCATAGTTAGAAAGGGATGTCACTATATAAAGCACATAGCGGTATCCCTTTCAAACTGTACTCAAGTAAAGATCAACATTTAGTTGTCATTCTGTAATCCGGGCCTAAAAGCTTTAATCACGTGATCACGTCATTCATTTCAGAATTTCAACAGTATCTGTGGAAAGATTTCCTACATTAAATGATATATGATAGAATATGGTATAAAATACTATAAAATTGAAAATTGATAATGGTATTACGGAATTATAAAGAAAACAAACGTGCTGCGCTAACATTGTCATGAAAATAGAAAGCTAAATTAACGAAATTGCAGAATATTGTACGTTTCTCCGTACAGTATCATCTTAACATCAATATTATTATGGCTAATAAAATCTAGTTACATTATCATCTGATCAATGCGCTAAATGCATCCATATTATGCGACTACATAAATAGATAAATAGATATTTACAACACTCACACCAATTAGCCTAGCCCCAAAGTAAGCACTATAAGGCTTGTGTTATGGGATACTAGGGTAACGGATAGAATACATATACTGTATATAATATATGAGTATATTTTTATAGAAATACATATTAAACATCCGTGACTGGAGTACAAATGCTCGTATTCATCACACAAACATCCGCCCCTACAGGGATTCGAACCCGGGATCTCTCGAGTCGGCGACACCATGAAACCCGGCGTACGAACCACTCGGCCACGGAGGTCGTCAACATAAATATTCTGGTTTAAGTTACAAAAACATTAGTCGATTACCTAAACATATTGAACACTAAATCATGTTTTTGTTGCTAGAAAAGTCAAAAACACTTAAAACAATCCCTACAAATCATGGGAGATATACACCAAACAAACGAAAAAGAAAATTGTATTCATCACCCTACATATTGTCTCCTACATAGGTAATTTTCCACGTACACAGCAAACAGATACGTGTAGCGTATTTGTTTTATTTTTCATTTTATCTGTACCCAAACCCTAATTCGGGAAAGCTTGTGACACAAAAAAGGTGCGACTCAGCAAATGGAAATGGCCTCCGATAAACTTGTCGCGCAAACTCGAAGAGATTATCATTTCAGGCAGGCACACGCATGAACCAGTCGGCCGGAATAATTGAAGGTCGGTTGAGAGAACTTCACACAGTTATAGCCTTTAAACACAGTGCTGTATGTGCTGGTTTGCCTAAGCTGGTTTGAGAGAGAAAAATAGTAGTATCAGCCTATTAATGTCTTAAATGCTGGGGCATAGTCCTTCTATATAGAAAAAATAAACCAAGTCGATGGTCCACTGCGAGGCCTAGGGCTAATTGGTGGATACTAAAAACTACAGCTGCATCCGGGGCTCATAACTTGACGTAAGTAATTGAGTATGGATGAGCCCCAGCGGGAGGAATTCCAAGAGAAGGTTCTCAATTCGTTCATATATCTGTTAATACTATTGGCACGAGGCAATATTTCCAATACAGATCCAAAACTTTTGGTCACTCCAGGAAGTAAATTGAGATTAATGTGATTTGGCTCAGGTAGGCTGAAGGCGGAAGATTTTTCCACTGGAAATCGCTCGAGATAAACAAGAAATACGGTTTGCGTCACTTAAATAAATGTAAAAGGATTATCCTTCAATCAGATGAGGCAGAAAGTAACCCCATTCGGGTTACTTGATGTCTAGCGTTATTTTTATTTAATTATTTAAAAAAGGTTCAAATTCCTGTATTGTGTAGGGGAAACTAGGGTTTTTATATAATACAATTATATAATATATAATTTGCTAAGACAATTTTGTTGTGATTGGCGTCTCGCATGTGACCAATGAACGAAATGGCGTTTAATTTGCGCTTAATTTTTAAAGTCGGTTTAATGTTCCCACCTGGGCAAGTTTCCCGTTATATATTCATTGTTCTTAAGCTTTCCTTTTTATGTATATAAGACCTTCGTAATAAACTTAAATTATACTTACGAAAACTGAACCTTTGATTATATTTTTAAGGTATTTAAGGTGTATAATTCAAAATGATGCTACAATCAAGTAATAGGTTTAAGTCGGGTACTCATTAGCGAGCTGTAACCGTAACATGTATGATACATACAGTACGAGGTTCTAATGTGTACGCTTGTAGCTCAGTTGTAAACGTCGGCTCGCTGCAAACCGCACGAGTACCGCTCGCAGCAGGTTAGCGAACCACGTACACACTATGCTTTTTGGTTACAGTACATGCAACAGTTACGGTTACAGATCGCTAATGAGTACCCGGCTTTAGTGACCAAAACATTAGGTATTATCAAGCCGTTGGTCTTGGCTGCAAATGCACTCCCTAGCACACCCCAATTCACATTATGGCGCATGGCGCCTTCCTTATTGAAGTGAAAACTTCTTTAGCGGCATTGTACACTTTTTTTGTATGGGTAAAAAATGTTAAACTCGCGTCATGACACGTGGGCTGATCGTATCACAGGCCACGTGGCCTGATAGTAAGACGAAAACATTAAAATTGGAAAGGTTGTTGACTTTCAATATATTGGACAAAACATAGTAATATTTCATTTTATCGTATTATAATAATAAGTCTGTATCTAGGACGTGCAGGTGGCAGCTTTATTGCGAAGAAAATGCATTTTTTTACAATAGATGTCGCTAGGTGCGCTTATGTGATTCATGTAAGTTGACATTGAAGTTAAAACTTCTTTAGCGGTGTTGAACACTTTTTTTGTAATGGGTAAAAACTATTAAACTCGCGTCATGACACGTGGCCTGATCGCATCCGGACATCTGACAATCAAAAATTCGTGAGACGAAAACAATAAAATTGAAAAGGTTGTTTGCATATTTTGTACGAAACATAGTAATATTTTATTTTATCGTATTATAATAATAAGTCTCTATCTAGGACGTCCAGGTGTCGAAGAATATGCATTTTTTTACAATAGATGTCGCTAGGTGCGCTTAAATGTTTAATTCTGAGATATAAACTTTTTAATGTAATATAAATTGCCATGTTTGTGTACGATAGCGCAATAAATAAATATTGTATTCTACCACATAAATGATAGCACTTTTATACTGATAATTAAAGAAATTCGTGCAAAATTATTTCCTAACCATTCCAAAATATCAAAAATGCACAACGTTAATATTCAAGTTTTCACTTCTGCCGGCACTCCCGGAGAGCAACCCGTCGTTTTTGTTTACGAATCGCTAACTGTGATATCTACCCCACCTGATGTTAAGTGTAAGTGGAGTTCAGTGGAAAGAAAGATGATGTGGCAGAAGATATGCCTCTCCAGCCATCCTCAACTTGCCAGCCTGGACCCAAGCTCCTACCCGGCGCAGCCCTGGAACCCTACTATTTTTATTTTACAATCCTCATCGAAGGCTTCTACCCTAGAAGGATATTATAGTGTCCTGTTAGGGCAGAAGCCTTCCCTATAATGGCTGATCAAGATGATGATTCCAATATTTATAACATTTACTTTTATAAAAAACTTCTAGAAAGGCCATAATTTTTAAGGGAACCTTTATAGGATCACTCCGTTATCCGTCTGTCCGTCTGTCCATCTGTCCATCAAGACCCTTTATCTAGTGAACGCGTGGAGCTATTGAGTTTAAAATAGAAACATATACTGTTGCATATACTTAGTTAAATAAAGCAGTAAAAAAATACTTCTAAGATAACGTTAAAAAAATCTATTTCATTACTAGTACGGAATGGTTGTCATTGCAAAGAGTTCCGACAAATGTCTACCCGAGCCGAAGGCGAGGGTTGACAGTCGGAACGAGTTGCAATGACGGTTCCGTACGTGTACTGAACGACTATTTTTAATACAGTTGCGAAAAAATGAAGCAATTTAATCAAATTATAAAAACACAATAAACTCAATTAACTAATCATTTATTTCTTATAAAAGTTATAATTCACATATACATTGAAATTGGTACAGTTTTTTATACTAACTGGGGAAGTTTTACGTTGCATATTTACTGTTTGAGACAAACTATTATTAATTTCGTATGATTGTTCATGTATATTTGTCATACAATGGCGTTTGCTAGTTGATGGAATTGGATCTGATGAATTATCATTATCAACGAAGGTACTCGTAGATGGACGAACGTTCTCTTCAGCATGTGAAGGAGACGGACTGGACCTTAAATTAATGGATTGTGTGATCTTTTTCCCAGTTTCTAGTTTGTTGTTTAATGAATCACCAATATAGCTTTCTGCAACTTTGTCCGATTTCCAACCACCTAGTCGCTTTAAGGACGTCAAATTGGCTCCTGAATCTGCCAATAATGTAGCAGAGGTCCTTCTGAAGCTGTGCCCAGTATAACACTCAGCATCCGGCAGACCAAGAAACGTAGCTATTTCTTTTGGCATATTACCAAATTTGTTTATGCCGATTACTTGTACTGTACACTTCCCTTTTTGGAAATTTTGAAAAAAACGGTCGGATTTTCCTTTTTGGGACCGCTGGTTCATATATTTTTTCACTATTGTGAGAAAATCTCCTTCAACAACAAAGCTTCGCGGTATCTTATTTTTTGTGTTTGGAATCTTGATAAGTAGCATTTCTCCATGGGCTTCAATATCTTTTAAAGTAATATTGGCTAACTCCTCTCTGCGGTAAGCTCCAACAACGCCAAAAATCAGAGCAACCTAAAAAAAACGATTTGATTCATATAAATAATGTATTGACTGTATTTTGCGATTTTGTAAACTGAACACTAAAGAAAAATGTAGATATGTATACTTATTAATAAATTACCTTTGTGGCTAAATAACAATCATCGGGAGCTTCTTTCAAAAACCTTTCCACGTCATTCGATGTTAATATTTTCGACTTTTTACTGGTAAACCCGTCTGATTGTCGTTTTAAGAAAGAATTTAATTTTGGATATTGACTTATATCCACTCTGTTCCTTATTTTCAGCATACTTTTTATCATCGAAAACCTTGACCATAATGTAGAAGGTTTTAATTTTGCTGAGAGTTCGGAAAAGTATGCCAACATAACATTTTCTGAAAAACTATTTGCTTTTTTCTCTTCTTTCCACGCAATAAATTCATCGTATGTAGATATGTAGCGAATTTTTGACTTTTCCGGTAAAATGTTCTCCGAAGCATTTTGTGCAATTATACTGAGTTCCGGTGGAGTTAATTCAAAAACATTTAGGTCGAAATTACTCATTTTGTGTAAAAAACAACTAAACTCGCAAAGAAAATTTCGGAAAATGGCGCCAACCGTAGAATGTAAGCAGTTTTTTTTCACCCATTCTGGTAGGCAAAGGGAACTGCCTATACAGCCAAGTCTTTAGTACTTAGTATTTTTTATTATAAGAAATGAAATTGAAATTTAATGATATGAAATGAACTGAAACCTTACCTAACTCATTCAATCAATTAATTAATTCTGATTGGACAAATTAGTATAGGTAGCTTCTTTTTGAAAACAAATAAACCTATTTGCATGAATCGCAAAAACTTCTATGATTTTTTTTAGTTAAAACTTCATGGTTGTTTTTTTTAATAGAAATAATTTTGACAGTTGGGAAAGAAAACGCACGAGTTCGGGAAAGGCAAAAAAAAACATGAGTGTGAAATAGCCCAGATCCCGAACGCTACACGTCCCTGCAATACGCCACTTTTTGAGCAACTGTATTAAAAAGATACGACCATTTATGTTACGTACTATTAATTTGTACGTAATCCTCGGTGGGCGAGGCCGACTCGCACTTGGCCGGTTTTTACGCATTGCACAAATTCTCAGGATGTCGATGACAAACACCTGGCGGGTGCGCGGCCATTCGGAAACGGGAGCCGCGACCACACACGCCCTCTCGGCATGCACTAGGGGGACCGCGGTCCTCATAGTGCGTGTCGGGTGACGGTGCAGTGGTATTGTCTGGATTTTAGAAGCCCTGTTCAGGGCGTTAGGTAGGGCCCTGTTTATTTCATCCGACCACAGAGCTGGCTGCAATGAACAGGGAGGAATACCACATACCTTCTTCTCGCTCCCCCAGTTGGAGGATGCGTAAAGCATTTCCCAGACACAAAAAAGGTTAATTGGTGAAAAAAAAGCAACTTCAGAGTGGACTAGAAGTTTGGCGCGATGTTGACCAGTGTGGAGAAGACATGTATGTATAAAAAACAACAAAAAAAGCCATAAAAATATTGAATTTTATTTCATAACGAAGGGAATTAGTTTCAATAATACTTACTTTCTAAAAAAAATACTGCAAATAAAAGCATCAGCCTCTGATTATGGATTTATCGCTCTCGGCTCGAAGTTAATTGGCATTCGAATTGATATCAGTCTTTCGATTTAGAAACAATATCACAGAGAATAAACAGCTGAGGTATTGTTGGAGATATTGAAAATATACCATTTTATCGTCGTGCAGACAGAATACAAATGTGTTGTAAATACGTGTACCTACGTTGGAAAACTTTAAGCGTGATTTGCACCGACTTACTTTAACTTTGACAGTCATATCATATCATATTAAAGTCATAGTAAGATTTAACTTAAACTAATTATGTTGGCCACTCACACATCTGAAGTGAAACTTATTTTCGTAAATAATCTAACATTTTAGTAAGCAATCACAGCTACAATACAAAATATATTAAGGCATAATGAGATCATAATCAGCTACCCGAATTAGCGATGGGCGTTGAATTAACGAACGGTTAAAATAGACGGTCTACGTTCAATCGACGCTTCGACGGTCTACAGTTAATTCGTTAACTATTTGAATTCATAGACGGCTAAACTGAGAGTCCACAGCGTTCATATCTACTGACAAAGCGTCGACGACGCGTAAACGTATCCGGTTTACCCGTTACAAGTCCATACGTTCGTTCATTCGTTGAAATAAAGCAATTTAAAACATAAGTATATGGCATGGGAGCTGATATTTGTTCATTTTTTAAACTAGAGTTCTTAGAGTGAAAAGGTAAGAGTATTTTTGTATTGCGTGAAAAAGTACGTCGATGGATCTGGCTAAACGATGCATTGCGGGATGAACGGGTTTATAATAATGGTTTTCCTCAAGTAGTTGCAGTTTTGTTTATTGAAATTTGAAATAAGCGTGTCGCGAGGTCAAAGGTCAAGGGACACGTGAATGCGAATTTAGTGCAAAGTTCGTTTGAATTGAATGTTTAAGTTATGAGTTTAATTTGTAATTTATTTTGTAAACATTTGAATGACTATAATGTAAAGCGAATACTAAATAAAGGCCTCGTCGTCGTTGCGTCGCGCCCGTAGACCAGTCACTGCGTAGTTGATAAGAACCCTTTAAAGCCTGCCGTTATCACGCCAACTAGTCGAAGAATTCAACTAGTTGATCGACTAGTCGATGGACGGTAGTGGACGGTTTCGTTTCGTCGACGAAAAATACGTCGACGACCCACCTCTAACCCGAATTATCAGTACCGAAAGAAGAAACAGCAAGTTATCTTTCTCCATTATTGATAAATGTAAATAGCAGAACTCGTCGGAAAACACGTAGACGAAGCTGCAGTAAGAAATTTTACTGCATCCATGTTAAACAATTTTAGGATCTTATCACTATTTACAAAAAATAATTGCAATATCCAACAATTCAGCATCAATAACCACTGTCAGTATTTCCGGTAGTATCTCCGATTTATCTAAATGAGTTCTAGTACCCATTGGACCCTCCTAATTGGACCTTACCTACAAAAAAGTGCCCGTTCGACCTCCTATCAAGAACATGGTGCCCATTGGACCCTCAAAGACGTACTTAACGACACAATGAGAGCTATTGGAGCTCTTAATTATTTGGCTAATTCTTTTGGAACGGTAAAGTACAGTTGTGTAGTAAAGTAACATTGTAAAAGACATAAAAACACAAAGGTTATATATCTAAGTATTTAATCAACATGTTTATAAAATTCAAAATACTCATCATCAGTAACAAACCAATATAAATATTTACATAAAATATAATAATGAAATCACAGATTTTTTACTTTACTTTTAAAGCCAATAGAAATTATTTTTTATCAAATAGCTTAACCAAATTATAAATATAGTTTGTTATATCACACAGATTAAGCACAATTATTATATATTCTAAATATTGATAAAATAAATAAAAGCACAAAGGTTATAAATGTAAGTAAGTAAAATCAACATATTTATAAAATTCGAAACATCAATCATCAGCAACAAACCATATAATATAATAATCAAATCACAGATTTTGTTATTTTACTTTTAAAAATATTTTTTTTATCAGATATCTTAACTAAATTATACATACAGTTTTTATATCACTCAGATTAACTATTTAAGCACAATTATTATGTATTCTAAATATTCATAAAATAAAATACCAATGTAATATTTTTCATATAACACTTTATAAAAAATGATTTCTAATCATATTTTTACAATTAACGAGAAATTGCTTATTATAAAAACATACTTTAACTAAAGAATATGGTTCAAAAGCGGTAGTCGGTTTCCGGCAGGGACGAAATATATATAATTTAAAAGTTTGTATAACATGAATAGATACTTTGATTTTTTTATTCATTACCGATTATTTTAAAATCGTGTTTAATAATTAAACAACTTTGTAAGTATGCTGGCCACCCTATCTTAGTAACGTCATATTTTTAGTGCGTGGTGGCTTAAAACGTCAACTCAATCACTATGGCAAATGTCAATCAGTCCAGTCATGGATTATTATCAGAATTATTATCACTGCTTTTGTTACACATTGAACATAATATATTTGATGCTTGGCAACAAAAAATAGATAAATAAACTTGCCATTTGCAAATCAATTATTAGATAGATTTATGTTATTTTAATATAAAAAACCGGGATAAAATAAAATTCTAGGTTTTTGTCAAACGATTCACAATTAAGTGCGCTGCATCTCATAAAAACTTGGAGTCTGCCGAAAGACCCACTACCAACTTCCATAAAAAAATTAACAGTCTTCTTTTGTAAAACATTTAAGACACATATGTGAGTAATTTTTCTAAGCAATGGCCTACGGTTGTAAGATTATTTTCTAGCTGCAATATAGTTCATAAATCGGAACGAGACAGCAATATTTCTCTCTCTCTCCCACATATGAGATCGGCGCCATCCTTTTGTTTAAGCGCAGAGATTGCTTGGCTTGGAATCTATAACCTTCCTTTCATCAGGTGCTTAAGAGGAGTATAACTGCCGATAAAAACACTCAATCTCCCTCAGAATTTCAGTCTTAGATCAAAAGATGATGTCTTTGCAAAATCCACCGTCATGTTGCTTAGATTGTCTAGATCCAAGCTGTTTTAAGGAACTTGGAATCAATCGAACTTTGTTCGATTTGATAGGTCTTGTGGATTTGGTGTTGGGCTGTAAGGGTATTTATTGGTCAGTGTACGATCGCCCTATTGAGTGAAAACTTTTTACATTAATGATCATTAATGTAATTAATGATCATTCCTTTAAACCTAAAGCACAAACATATAAAAAGATCTTTAAATAAAAAAAGGTTTTACAATATTTACGAAAATAAAAAGATATTGAAGTATTATCATTGTCACTTCCACCCATATAATAAAAATACATAAATAACCCATAGAATAAAAATACATGTCAGTAGTGCAATATTTGGTTTTGGTTCCTTGTCAATACGAATAAAATAAAAATAAACATTATACAAATTAAATTTTGATTACTTTTGATTCACTTTTTATTTTCTAAATATCTCCCTTATATCTTATTGTACGAGTACCTTACTAAAAAATCCAAATGTTTTAAAAATTAGCTTTTCTTAAAGGTTACTATCATCTGTCTGCGTCCAGTATTTATAGAGCAATAGACGAAAAACAGTTTTTTTTATTTTTCCTGAAAACTTACATTTTTGTAGTTATCTTTTTATTCTCCGGGGACGGCGAAATATCGTAAATTCGAGAAAAAGGTAACCTGATTTCTTTATAATTTGTTTTGGACTACTTACTGGTTGGAGTCAGTACTTATACAGTATTTAGTTAGTGGCTTTATAATACCTACTATTAATTTTATTTTTGTCTGCAATTTTCTACATGACTGTACTGTGCTTAACAAAACTGTTAATAAGGTCCAACTGGCAGTAGAGTATAATCTTGAAGGTCCAATGGGCACTTAAAACGAGGTCCAATGGGCACATTGAATATAAAATTTTTAAGGAGGTCCAATGGGCACCAAAAAAGAGGTCCAATGGGCACATTGAATATAAAATGTTTTAAGAAGGTCCAATGGACACCAAAAAAGAGGTCCAATGGGCACTTTTTGCTTTTGGGTCGAATCTTGAGGGTCCAATGGGTACTAGACCGAAAATAAAACTGAATTGTTTTATTTTACATTCCTTCGCGAATATAGCGAAGCACTAGCATCTAGGTGATAAGCAGGTACACAAAAAAGAACATTTAGCTCCGTCTAACTGTTTGGTAGAAGAATAACAAACACTGGAATAATACTTTTTAAAATACACACATCAAAAGTGTCTAGGGATCAACATATATTTTTGCAATAACTTTTCTCCTGATTGATATTAATTAAAATTTTCTTTAAGGATTCATCAAATAAAGTGTTTTCGTTTGTCACAGTAACGATAAACCAAGTCACCTTTGCATTAATAAAGAAATTTGCCATTTTCCTAATAAAGGGATTTTTGACATTTGAACCACTAACACAAAAGTTCGAAAAAAAGACTGAAATAACAGTTTTCTCTAAAATTTTATTGAGTAACTTAAACAATTAATAATCCGTATTTCTACCGCGAACACTAACAACACAAGAACATCGGTTTGGCATACTCAAAATGAGTTCATCCAAATCACGCTGTGGAATGGCCGCCCATGTTCGTTGCAACAACAAAAAAAGGTCTTCTTGCGACTGGATACCCTCCATATTCGGCAGAGCTCTTCTCTGTAGCATATCCCATGCATGCTCAATCGGGTTCAAGTCTGGCGACTGAGCAGGCCAGGGCAGGACATTGATGTTAGCTGCGGCGAGAGTCTGTCTTACAACTCTTGCGGTGTGCGGTCGTGCATTATCATGCATTAACTGAAATAAGGGACCGATTTGCACTTGTAGAGGAACGATGACGTCTGATACAATCGTCTCAGCATAAATTTGAGCGTTGAGGTTGCCTCTGACTGAGTTGAAATCAACTCAGTTCTTCCGCCGATCCAAATACCCGCCCATACCATGATGGTTCCACCACTATAAGGATGGACTTCCTGGCAGGATTTTAATCGCTGTTGGCGTCCAGGGGTTCTCCAGTGTCGTATACGTCTTGTATCCGGTCTCATACCAAAACGAGACTCATCAGAAAAGCACACGAAACGCCATTGTTCTTCTGCCCAATTTCTGTGTTCAAGAGCCCATTGATATCGAATCCTACGATTGTGCATTGCTATAGGTGGTACCCGTAGCGGTCTTCGGGAATGAAGGTTCACTTCATGCAAGCGGTTTCTGACTGTTTGGTCGCTAATTAAGTTCCCTGAAGAGTGATGAAGCCACACGGCTAACATCATGGCGGTTATTGTTGGAGCTCTTCGAGTTAAGATTTGAATGTATCGGTCTTGTCTCCGTGTGGTGCAGCGATACCGTCCTCCATGGCGCTCAGCCACGGTACCAGTGCTTCGGTATCGTGTCCAAAGTCGACTGATAACACTCTGACTTGTATTCAGAGCTAAAGCCACAGTACGTTGCCGGGAACCAGCTTCTATCATTCCCACGGCTCTGAGCATTTCTTCCCTGCTTAAATGACGTCGCCGCTCCATAATAACGTTGGTTTTAATCAGTAGTAGGGAAACAGTAGCACTAATAATGTCTTCAATGCGTTGTATGTTTTTATAGGGAAAATATTGACAGCTGATTTTCATCTTTTACTCGAATTTGATTCACAGTTCCTGATTCAAATTATGAAATGCACCAAAAAGGATCCATATAAATTTATAAAATCATAAATTTATTACAAAGCCACATCTCAATCTCAAGAAATCCGCATAAAAATGCTTGATCCCTAGACACTTTTGATGTGTGTAATATGTATACATTATATAATTAAGAACACAAATTATTTAAAAAACTCGCTTTCTGTAATCTGGTTATAAAATACCAGTAGTACTCGTACAATATACTCGTACTACTCCATGCATCCACCGTTCTGTTAAACAAAAGTTGGCCAAAATATTCGACCAATGTTGTTAAATATTCTTAGCGGAGGTTTGAATATTATGATTTTTAAATCTAAAGAAAATATAACTAGAAAAAATTCTACGCGGAACAGGCAGCAGACGGGACTCGAACCCGCACTCTTCGTAATCCGGGCGGATGCACTGACCAATTATCCACGGCCCTGATGGCAAAGCAGCGCCATCTCTTCACATTATAGCCTTATTATATGCCTTGCAGCTTAAGAATGGCTAGAAGAATTTCGACGCGGCCATCAGGGCCGTGGTAGCATAATTGATCAGTGCATCCGCCCAGATTGCGAAGGGTGCGGGTTCGAATCCCGTCTGCTGCCTGGTCCGCGTAGATTTTTTTCCAGTTATATTTTCTTCAGATTAAAACATCAAGCAGTTACAATGTAACTTAAGAAAATTTTACTAGAAAAAAATCTACGCAGACCAGGCAGCACATGGGACTCAAGACCGCACCCTCCGCTGCCTTACAACCTAAGAAATACTACGAAAAATTCGACACGGCTATTAGGGCCGCGGTAGCATAATGGTCAGTGCATCTGCCAGGATATAAGCCAGTCATTAAAGCCTTAAACCCGGAAATAATTAGTAACTTGCTGAAATTTTTAGGGTTTTCGAAAGAAGGTAAAAGAACTTACCGGGTGATTTTGCACCGTTCTGGGGTATACGGAAAGGGTTGAAAGGGGATAAAAAGTGTTTTTTGTTAATAAAATTGCCAAAAAAATTAGTAACACGCTGCAAATTTAGAATAAGGTTGTTTATACCGTTTGGAACGTGTATTAAATTTGCAGCGTTTTGCAATACACGAAACGTTGTTTATTATTAAAAAAAAAACAATGAAAATTGTTAATAACAAGGGTAAAAAAATTAGTAACACCCTGCAAATTTGGAATTTGTTTTTTTAATAATAAACAATATTCCGTGTATTGCAAAACGCTGCAAGTTTAATACACGTTACAAAACGGTAAAATCAACCTTATTCTAAATTTGCAGCGTGTTACTAATTTTTTTGGCAATTTTATTAACAAAAAACACTTTTCACCCCTTTTCAACCCTTTCCGTACACCCCAGAACGCTGCAAAATCACCCGGTAAGTTTTTTTACCTTCTTTCGAAAACCCTTAAAATTTCAGCAAGTTACTAATTATTTCTAGGTTTAAGGTTTTAATGACTGCTCTAATAGCGGAGGGTACTGATTCGATTCCGGTCTGCTGCCTGGGGGCCATTCGCCTAACGGGATTGCTTGGAAAACGCTATCGCTTACAAATTCATTTTGTAATTTCTGACTGCCGAAGTTTTTCAAATACCTCACGCTCATTTTCTTTTATATTGTTATTACAAATGCAAAAGAGAAAAAAAAGGGCGCAAGGCATTTGAAAACCTCATGTGGCTAGAAATAATTAAATGAAATCGTAAGCGATAGCGATTTTTCAAAGCAATCCCGTTAGGCGAATGGCCCTGGCCCGCGTGAATTTAATCTAGTAATAATTAATATACCAATTTAAATAAGAACTGCTTAATTTCAAGCTTTATATTGAGAATTAAATCTATAGTGGATAAAGAGGCAACCAATTTTGAATAATTACTGCGCATAATATTGTCTCTAAACTAAATTGCCTTAAAACAACTATGTGGTCAAAAGGGACTGTGGGTTGGACCCATCTCCCCCAGGGTCGAAGTGATGAATGGTTTCCCAATCGATTTTAGCTTATTGAAATCCGCTTAATTCCTGCCGAGTCCTAGCCTCAGATTGTCAAGTGATTTCATGAACGTGAAATCGGGACTGAACAAAGAAATACTTATTAAATAACCGGTTCGATAAGGCACACCGCACACCGGGTGAGGCGCGTCGAAGATAATGGGAAATTAACAATTTACGTTAAACCCCAATTTCTATATCATCTTATAGATAAAATGCTCGTGTCACAATGTTAGATACCATACTCCTCCGAAGCGTCCTGACCGATTTTTATGAAATTTTATATGCATATTCCGTGGGTCTGAGAATCGGCTACTATTTTTCATATACTTAAGTGTCAATGGTTGTCCACCTGAAACCTATAATGCGCCTTCAAAATGCAAACTATTGGGTATTGTAACGTAGTGTCCTTATATGGGTTAGGAGGAATGTTATCCCAGAAAATTGATAGACTACGTTACACACCCCTAAATTTTTTTTTTGGACATTATTTAATTTTTTATAATGTGGTATTAAAAAATACGTACAATTGCTTGGGGCCGCCGCGCGTAGAGATGCTATAAAAAATATAATATTTTGTTGAAAATTACTATCAAACCTTCAACAATTGGCAACACCGTTCAGTTTTTTTTTGTTGAGAAGAATGAACGAACGCAGTTAACAGGGCGCATTTGAAGTATGTTAGAGATAACGTACGAAAACAAAAACAACAGTCCTAGGATTTTATCCATGTTTTTTACAAAAATGGCGAGAGAAGCCAAAGTTTTTTTTTCTTTTCTAGCCGCGCGTAGTATTTGTGTTGCCTCTCTCGATGTGCACTGCGCCTTATTTCACATCAGACGAGTTTTGGCAAGCTCCCGTTTAGAGTTTGTATACATCGGCATTATTATCTATACTAATATTATAAACAGGAAAGATTTGATTGTTTGTTTATATTGAATAGGCTCCAAAACAACTGGACTGATTTGAAAAATTCTTTCGCATTTAGAATCCTACATTATCCCTAATGAATATAGGCTATAGGGTATTTTAAAAAAAAGTTAGGGTTCCGTATGAAAACGTCGATAATGCAACCCCACGTAAGCTAAAAATATCAAAAAAAAATACCTTTTATCGCGTACGCTATGCAAGTCATTGACATTGGAGGGAATTGATGTAGTGAAGTTTCATAGAAGACATCAATATCTACAAAAAAACCGCGATGCCATATGTCTTACAGTTATGTCAGAAAAAGAGGTCCCTTGCGGTTTTATCGGCGTTAATTTGATGAAAATGGTTATAGTGAGTCAAACTTAAAAGATGGTCATATACTGTCGCAGATATTTAATAGAACTTTTAACGGGGAACTATTGTGTGATTCATAATTTTTGTCTTACTTTAACCTTTTACCCAGCGCACGCAACGGAAGCTCACAAATGGAATATTTTAACTCGATTTTCTATCATTTATCATTGATGCTCTGCTCCTGGTGGTTGTAGCCTGATTTTATACATCCTATAAGCCTACCTAGATAAAGACACTATCCAACACTAAAATATTTTTTCAAATCTGACAAGTATTTAGTGAGATTAGCGCGTTCAACCAAAAAAAGTACATAAATACAAGCCTGAGAACAAAAACTACATAGTCTACACTACAGCTGTACACTGAAGCGAAGCGAGGGCGGGGCACTTTTTCATATTAAATAGGTGTGTCGTAAATCTTTACTAAACAACATTTTTAATAGACAAAATTTACTTGGGCCTGTTATCATGCTGGAACAATTTTCTTATCAATTAGGTATACATCCTTAATACCTAAATTCATTGATTCATTGAAACGTCAATAAATAAATAAAGTTTCGTGCATTAACCCGTAAAAACTAGTTTTATTTAATGAGTGATGTGCGTGAAAACCTAAGAAACAAATATCATTGATTCATCTATTCGAAATTTCATTAATTCTCCAACACTTGTATTGTTTAGGCAATAAGACTAAATAATCTTAAAATGCCATATAGGAGAACGCTTACGGCACTTATGTCTAAACCATTCTCAAGAGACCGCCGGCGCTCCGTATCAATTTACCGACGGGCAGTAGGCGCTACTCGAACGCTGGAATTAACATCGATCGGGCTCAATTGAGTCCTTTGGGGATTATGCATATGAAACATGCATGAAATTGGATCAGAGGATTGCATGTACTGTACACCCAATGTACAACCAGCCGCACTTTAAGTTATGCATACTGTAAAATCATCATCAGCCTATTAATCTCGCCACTGCTGGTGCACAGGCCTTCCCTATGGATGGAATAGGGAGATTGACCCACCACGCGGGCCCAGTGCGGATTGGTGGGCGCTAACGACTGCAGATGCAGCCGGGACCAATGGCTTAACGTGCCTTCTGAAGCACGGAGGAGCTTGAGATAGTAAATTTTTGGTCATCCATCCAATGACCGACCACTGCTAAAGTTGCTTAACTTCAATGATCGCAGCCAAACGCGCTAGCCACCTGCACCATCGAGCTCCTCTTACTGTAAAATATTCCCAATTAAATGTAAATCGTATATAGAGCAATATAAAGCTCAGATTCATTTGAATAAGTTTTGGATAACTTGACCTGTGACTGTACTGTACACTCGTAGCTCGTAGTCGTGTATGTAAATCGTAGACACTCGTTTCGTAATACTTGGCTACGCTAAATTCGTAGCAGACTAAGGCTATTATGCTAATTAATTTCTGTTTGGTGTTTTGGTAGGCTACTTACGTAAGAAATAAGTACTTGCGCCTGTCATTAATTCATTTTTTATTGTAGGTAATCTTAATATCGCGATTCAGAATAGTTAAGGTGTAATGTTTCATTTATGATCGGTTTTGACGGCAATTTTGAGCGTGTACGAGTATTTTAACCCGAGTTATATGGAAAGAAAACTTCGTTTGTATCACAAGTATATTGCGGCAGTTTTCCATTACATGATTCATAGTTTTTAGGGTTCCGTACCTCAAAAGAAAAAAACGGAACCCTTATAGTATCACTTTGTTTGTCCGTCCGTCCGTCTGTCAAGACCGTTTTTCTCAGTAATGCTTGGAGATATCAAACTGAAATTTATATCTAATACTCATGTCTACTGTCCCTTGGAGCTGTGAAAAAATCTCACTTCTAAGCCAAAGCAATCAAATGATACAGCGGTTTATGCCGCAAATTTCCGCAAATTTTCGAAACTCGCACGGGAATCTAAACCTACAGGGTACTTCCCGTGAACGGAGAATCTTGAAATTTGGTACAAAGTAACGTCTTATAGTACAGATAAAGAAAAAATGCAAAAACCGTAAATGTTTAGTTACATCATACAATAAAAAAAATGGGTGCGTGTACTTATGTAGGCGCGTGAGAAGTTATCCTTCTTTGGCATCGTTTAAAATTAGTTTTTAATTGTATGCAAATAATTAATTACAATAAATTAATAAAAAGTCTGGAAAAGGACACAGTCAATAAAGTTCAGTTTTAATTTGAAAAAATAAATAAATAATCAAAATATTCAATTAAAATCGCTACTGAATATAATTTATTAGAACATATGTGATTTGCACTTGTATGAAACTCAAACACGTATTCCGAATATACAAACTAGAAACATGTGGATAAATATAATAAATATGAATACCTATAACTGTTACTTTATTACAAAAAATAAAGATGTGGTTTTTGGTTCTACTACACGGTCAAGAGATGGCGCTGTAGTCTCCTGAATCGCGCTTAGGTTCCGTTGTTCCAGATTAATAAATACTTTTGATATTATAAATATGAATACCTATAACTGTTACTTTATTACCAAAAATAAAGATGTGGTTTTTGGTTCTACTACACCAATCGTCAAGAGATGGCGCTGTAGTCTCCTGAATCGCGCTTTTGTTCCGTTGTTCCAGATTAATAAATACTTTTGATAGGCCTTCACAATGCAGTCGTTAGCACCCACTAAATAGAGTTTCTATTTTGTTGGTAGATTTTCTTAATGTGCGGTAAACACAAAAGTAACGCATGCTGTTAAAATTTTGGGTTACAGTGATGCGCGCGCATCTTAAAATTTCACTCTCATCATTTTTTCATAACGCGCCTAAAGAAGTATAACTTCAAAAAATTGAAAATTTTAAATTTACTACCTCTTTTCACATGAACGCGTAGAGGTAATAAATTGAGTTTGTACGGAACCCTCGGTGGCCGGTTTTTTATGCTTTGTAAATAGATGAATAACTTGTAAACGTCATATTTACATACCGAAAGTCGTAAAGAACTTTCTAAGCACCTGTAAAACGTCGCATTTGATCTGCTGCTCGGTGAGTGATCATCGCACACAGTGTCAAGAGCTGTGTCAACAATCAACACACTATGACTTCTGGAACGTTGACTCGTATCTGCGAGTACTTTCATACAAATGTTCGGAACGAGTTTGCCGATTCACCTTAAATATTGATGGCTTTGCTTGTAACAAACATTACCTTCTGTGTTACGAAACTGAGTTTTTCTTTTTTACAATCGTATTATTTCTTATTTTTGTTTGTGTTCTTGTTTTTTATACTTACTATAATATTCCTTGTGGAGGCTGTAGAGGACCAATTTTTTATTAAAAAAAAAACACACATATACAAATGGTTTTTCTGAAGAATTAATAAAACACTAGCAAACCAGTGAACCAAATGTTCACCAAAAAAAAAAAAAAAATTATTTGAGAACTTCGGAGGTTTTGTGTGGTTTCGTTTGAAATAGAAATCACGTGATTTCTCGAAAACCGGAAGTGCTACGTTACTCACATCCGGTTTGTAGTCTTATCAGACTATTCTTAACTTATAACTTAAACATTCTCTATATCTATCTCTTACGGTTTGGCCGCTGAAACAGCACCACGGACGGACGGACGGACTTGTCTATTAGATAACAGATTATAAAAATGAGGACACAAATTGGAAGCCACTTGCAACGTTACTGACAAACTGTTCGCAATTGCAATGATGGCGGTCCTTCCTTTGACATAAGATTGCAGTTTTGTTTATGAAACATTCCCAAAATGGGGGCGAAATTTAGAGTCATTCGAATTAATTAAAGGATAAAATCTTGAAGAGGGCCATCTCGGGTGCAAGTACCTTACTTTAAGTGAGAGCATGTTTATGTGAGTGTGGAAAATACATAACGTGTAAATGGTAACATAATAACTAAGTCTATTTCAAAAATTGCTTTGAGAATATTTTAAGAGGGTTTATGCAACCAAGGTACTGTACCAATTTTATTACAGAAAATTCACAGATCTTGTACTCTTTTAATAATTTTTACATCTTCTAATAGCCCTTCAAATTCCTCATCTTTTGGGCCCTTAAACGTCCTCGTGGGCCTAAACCTTCGCATTTTCAGCGAAAATGGGGGCCTACTGTAGCGAACGCAAAACATTTTCAATGTTAAAATTTTCCTAGAAAAAAATCCACGGAAGCAGACGGGACTCGAACCCGCACCCTCCATTATCCGGGCGGATGTACTGACCAATTATGCTACCGCGACCTTAATAACCGTGTCGAATTTCTTCTACTATGTCTTAACCTGCAAGGCAGCGACATCTCTTCTCATTGTAGGTAACCCAAACGAAATACCTTTACAAATATTAAACACTTAAAGGAAAAAATAGCAATTGTAGTTCATTACATTTTCATTTTTAAGCATTTAATTTTATTAAGATCTAAGTGTCGCCGAACACGGGCCACACGCCACAGCCACAAACGCCGCCACGAGAAGCTAGAAGCGGCTACTAAAGTGGTACTAAAGTGGCTGACGCGCGCGACAGCGGCCGACTAAGGCAAGGGAGAGAGGGGTGGGGAATCGAGCGAGTGACGTGTGGCGGCGTTTTGTATCGGCGCATTAAGTGGCCGGTGCGGGCCACAAGAAGCGAGCAACGACGATTTATAGCGTGTGGCGGCCACCAGCGTACCGTGTGTGGCGAGTCCATATAAAATGTATGAAAACTACAAGAAATATGCCGGTGGCGGCGTTCTGTGGTTGTGGTCGGTGGCCCGTGTGCAGTGACACTAAGAAAAATGGTGTTGCCGTAAGCACATTTCAATTTTCTCGGAAAGCAACGGGAGCTTTGGGTTCGTTGAAAGCTCAGCTCCAATGTGCCGATCGTTTGTTATCGATTCAGTGTTTATCAAAGCGAGATTACTTACATCATGTTTGTACTATCAGCCGATTTGTTTCCTGACCCACCGTAAGCTTATATTCTTACAACCATTACAAAATAATAAGGTAGATTTTTGCTTAAATGTATGTATCCCTGGAAACAAACTTGATATTTTTTGAACAAACACATTTGACGTAACAGATTTTGAAGCCTATGAAAGGCAAGACAAAACTCCAAATTATTTAATGTCAAAATTATGTCACAGGAAGGCATTTTTTTCTATGAGATGATCTAATCTAGAATAGGATAAAATATTGGACGTTTCAAAAGAGTTTAGAATAAGCCAATTTGAATAAAGTTTAATTTTTAATCTCATTTCATTTCATAACGCAGTGAAAATAAAGGTCAAATTTCAAAGGCATACATAAGGAGTATAATCCATCCATTAACACAGTTTCCTTATTATTAGAATTCTTCATTTATTTTATATTTACTTCATCAAAAAGATGAAGATTTAGACGACCTCCGTGGTCGAGTGGTTTGTAAGCCGGGTTTCATGGTGTCGCCGACTCGAGAGGTCCTGGGTTCGAATCCCGGTGGGGCAGATGTTGGTTGATGAATACGAGCATTTGTACTTCAGTCATGGATGTTTAATATGTATTTCTATATAAATATACTATACTTATATATGTATTGTATATGCATTCTATCCGTTACCCTAGTATCTCATAACACAAGCCTTAGAATGCTTACTTTGGGGATAGGCTAATTAATTGGTGTGAGTGTTGGAAATATTTTTTTTTCTAAGTACAATTCTCTACAAAGGAAATTTGTCTGTTTTGACATTATTGAGCGAAATATCTGGCAAGTGGGCCAGGAATCAATTTATTCAATAGTACCTCGAATCACTGTGAACGTTGTCGGTTACTCATCGACATTTCCGAATAAAGCTTTCCACGATTAGAATCTGTACGCGTTCCGTGCAGTGAATGTAGGTTAAATTTCATTTTGGAAATGAATTCCGCTTAATGTATAACCATACCAATGTAGATACTTCAGCAGCTTATTTTTTGCGAGGCAGGTATTAAATAAAAGGCGCAATCTATCGGTGATGATAAATAAAAGAACAAAATATCATCATCATCATCATCATCATCATCTGACTATTAGTGAAATAGGGCCGTGACCCACCACGCGGGCCCAGTGCGGATTGGTGGGTACTTACGGGTACAGATGCCGGAACGAACGGCGTAACGTGCCTAATGAAACACGGAGAAGCTAAACATCTCTATTTTTTTCTGTCAGATTATTAAAATAGTTGCAAATATTAATTTATGTAAGAGATGACAAAAAATGTTACTTTATTTTAATACTGTCAAAATATAGCCTATTGAGTTGAGGCCTCGTTTTATGAAATCAAATTGACATATTCAAAGGCCTCTAAAAAGTTCTAATAAAATCCAACCTTACGAAAATGAATTTGAGCGTCAATTGTTTTCATAGATCCACCCACACTTGCAAGCACTTAATTTGCGCATTGTTCTATAAAGGCTGGATAAAGAGTTAAACGCTTAAAGAGTCGTTATTTCAAATCCTGCAAAGCCTCGTCAAAGGAAATTGGAGCAACTGTCTTACGGTACAGTGCAACTCGGCTTTCAAATGGAAAACCGAGACTTCGTGCCTCATTGGTGCTGCAAAGTGAAATTATTATCTATGTAAAGCTTGTGGGAGAATACATTATGAGCGATTGTTATTTGGTTTAGAAATACGGTTTCTTTGTTAACAAGTCTTTAGGTTTGGAACCATAACGTGTGTTTTAACATACTTCGCTATTGTATGTTAAAACACATGTTTTTGTTTCATTTTAGGGCCCAGTGCCCAAAGGAAGATAACGGGCATTACCCAATCTTTTAAAACCTGATTATATAAATACTTATTGAAAATAATTGCGGAGATGTTTTTATACGCGGCACAACAAATTACCAAACCCCACCGGATGTTAACTGGAAGTAGAGTCCAGTCGCGAAGATAGATAAATAAATATTACAAATATTTTCAACATTCATAACAATTAGCCTAGCCCCAAAGTAAGCACGGTAGGGTTGTGTTATGGGATACTAGGGTAACGGATAGATTACATATTCTGACACCGATATAAGTATATTTATATAGAAAAACATATTAATCATCCATGACTGCAGCACAAATGTTTGAATTCATCACACAAACATCTGCCCCCACCGGTTTCTGATTCCAACCTGGGACCTCTCTAGTAAGTGACACCATGAAACCCGGCATACTTACATACCACTCAGCCGCGGAGGTCATCAAAGAAGAGATGATGCGGCACGAACAGTGTCGCTAAAGCCATCCTCACTAGTCGACCAGAACCCAATCCCTTCAGACATCAAAATCAGAAAACAATATATCTTTATTCAAATTGGATGTAAATTACAACGGTTTTGAATCGTCCAAAAAATTTTTTTCCCTACCGCTCGTTATGAAAAAGTAGCGAAAAAAACTGCACAACATTAAAAGTCTAATGTAACAACATTTGTTACAAACGTTGTAACAGTTGTTACAATGTCATTACAATTATGATTTATTTAATATAGAAAACCTGTTGGAATGATTGGAACAGTTCAAACCCAAGCATTTTTGTCTGTAGTATAATCAGACACTTTGTAATAAGCCTTTTTAATAAGTGATTATTTTATCAAAATCAGAAATCAATACATCTTTATTCAAATTGGATGTAGAGTACAACTCTTTTGAATCGTCCAAAAGTTTTTTTTCCCTACCACTCGTTATGGATATATTTTTTAGCTGCGGAGAAAAACGAGCGAAAAAAACTCCACAACATTAAAGTCTAATGTAACAACATTTGTTACACAGGTTGTTATAGTTGTTACAAAGTCAATACAATTATGATTTATTTAATATAGAAATCCTGTTGGAATGATTGGAACAGTTCAAACCCAAACATTTTTGTCTGTAATATAATCAGAAACTTTGTAATAAGCCTTTTTAATAAGTGCTTTTTTGTACTATCTTTGAATCTTCCTTAAATTTATTTATGGTTAACTCTTGGATATTGCTTGGATCTTTATTGTATAAGCGAACACAAAGACCTTTAAATGAATGATTATTACTACCTCGCGGCGTCTTGGAACCCTACTTATTATGTTACTGTGGTCTTCTGTAAGGCGGAGGTTGCTTCTATATTGCGAGCGGGAAATCAGCTGTGACCAACTAGGAAAATTTTGATATTTGTCTCATTTTAACAAATGTAACAATTGAGTCATTAAATGCTTAGGGTATAATAGTTCTTTGCAAGACACGTTAAGCCGTTGGTGCCGGTAGCATCTGCAGTCGTTAGTACCCGTCAATCCGCACTGGGCCCACGTGGTTGTTCATGGGCAAATCTTCTTATTGCATCCATAGGGAAGGCCTGTGCCCCTGCAGTGGAGACATTAATAAGCTGATGATGATGATAATATAATTTACTCGTTTACTAATTACTCTAATCTAATCTAAGAATAGAATAGAATAGAATAGAATAGAAAAGAGAAGAGTAGAGTAGAGTAGAGTAGAGTAGAGTAGAGTAGAGTAGAGTAGAGTAGAATGGAATAGAATGGAATAGAATGTTATAGACTGGAATAGAATGTAATAGAATGGAACAGAATGGAATAGAACGGAACAGAACAGAATATGGATTTCTGTGTCGAATTATCACGCTCGTCACAACGGGTACCTATAACAAATACAAGTTGTGATAAGCACACAACGGGTATTTGCTTATTTATTTAAGCTGTTTTCTTATTATTTTGTTTGACAGAGTTCTTAGATTCTTTATTCTAAGCAACTTAAAAGTTAGTTACGTATACTTGTACATTTTGATGAAATCACATTACATTATGTAGCAATATTGTTGAGGCCAATACAAAAACAATGTCCGTACTTGTGAACAGCTGAAGACCTTCTTAAACATTTAAATTCACCCCCAAAAACAACAGTGAATAACAATTGCTGTAAATTTTAATGAAACTCATTAAATGACTGAAATATCCGTTTTCCTGTTCGTCATTCAGAAGTGTCTCTTAAGAGGATATTTGTCATAAAAATAATGTTGAGTGATGATGAATAATCTCCCGTTTCCTTTTAAAAGACAACAGACATTTATGTTGAGTAGGTGAATTCTTCGTAGTGATTACACTGCTATTACCTTTTAATGGAATTCTTTTGCGTGTAAGAACCTGTCTTTTTCTTGATATTTTTTTTGTATTAGACTAAAGTCTTTAATAAACAGCTATTGAAATCTGAACATCTGAAAAAAGGACAATAATTATGTTTTACGTTCGAATAAGGCTTTATATATACGAGCTTCATAAATGCAAGCGTCGTCACCTTTCGGCGGCATTCGTGGACCAGTCCACGGCAGCCGTAGCAGTGGCGAAGGTTGCTATCGACCCGTCTATGTCTGACGACCAGACGGTGGTGGTCGTCACCACGTTGACGGAAGAGGTCAAAGGCTGCCGTCCTGCCGTCGGTGAGTGGACGGTTGCCGCCGAAAGGAGGCGATGGCTGCAATTGCGCTGCCGTCAGCGTCTTTTATATGATGCCTTGGAGTTTGGGGATTGCCGCATTGGGGCTTGCGCTCTTAAGCGCTACATTGCAGTACTGTAGCGATAGAAGATGGCTCATAAATGCTACCTATAAGATTGAAAGGACATTGTTCGTTCCTCATACATTGAATGCCCTAGAACGCACAGCAATAAGAAAATGCTAGTTGTGTTCGGAATCATTCATAAACTCTAATTAGGCATTTGTTGAGATACGGACAACTTGAGGAACCGTGGCCTACTACAGAATGTATTAGATTTTGAGATTATAATTATTATACTTAATCGTAAAAGATGTACACTTTATATATTCTGAATAGATTTAGTGTTTACCTCTATGAAAGCACTTAAATAATATGCATTAAATTAATATAAAATGCAATTAATAATAAAAATAATAAATGCTTATATTCATATTGATTTATGAGTGTTGGCAGTTGGCACCTATAATACCTATACCTACCTATTGTAATAATAGATTTCTTTTAAAATGAAATGTTCAAAGTCTTTCCATTTACCTGTTTCTATATTTTACTATCGGTAATTAGGTATGTACCTGGTTATCATTATGATTTTCAGAAAAATAAACAGTTAAGATACGGGATATGAGTATAAAATATCTTTACATAATTTCAGAAATAATCTTTTTATATATATAATATAAATACTAGTGACAAGTATTATTAATTAAGGTACTGTAGTGTTTGTTTTTAAACAGAGCGTGACACTGACACACGTAGGACAGCTGTTTTGTCTATGATAGCGAACCGCTTACGTCAGCGTAGCTGTCAAACTTCATTGATTGGGTTGGTAGCCTTGAGGGAAGAGTCGATTTTTCTATTCGACTAAAATATTCGCCTTGAGACTTATATAAAAAAAAAAAAAAAAGTAATCAGGCAGTGAATCTCTGTGGGGGCGCGTGGTTGAATGGATGGAGTTTGACAGTTGTTGAATTTTGAATAGTTTTTCCCAGATCGATTTGAGTCCTCCTTATCGGGTGCTGTTTTTAATCGATTTTGAATTTTACTCGAAATTGAATTTCCTCGCTGATTTGGGTAGGTATTCCCTTTTCCTCAGCTTACGGCGAGCGTAGGTATATAGTTTTGAGTTTATTCTTCGGTTCGTCTCGAATGCGGCGGCTGTCTGTTTGACTGTGGCCTTTGCCTTCAGTTGGAGTGGGAAACAAATCATAGACACATGTTTGGGAGTGGACGACCCGTCTATCATCTATGAGCAATTGTCAAAACAACATTTAAAATTTCACAATCTGTTTGTGGTACAGTTAACTTTTCATCTTTTCTTCTGCCCAAAGTATATTAAAAGGCATATTGTAGTCGTCGGAGTCGTGAAATAGATCCGAAAACTTTATATCCTGAAGGATATTGGCGGAAATAGCGCGAAGTCGCTAACCGAACTGAGTTTCGCAGGTATATTGGAGTAACTCTTTTTCCTACTTATTTTGCAAGTTTGGGCTGTGAAAATAACCTTCCTGTTGATATTCTGTATCGTAGGTGGACGAACACGAACCTTCGCAAGGCGTTGCAATAATAAGGCAGTAACTTGTGATAGGAAACAAAATACTTACGGATAGTTTCATATTTCGAACGGTAAGCTATCATCTGACCTCATATTTATTCTCCTAGCACTAATTGAACTGCATTATGCACAATATAGTGATTCTTGTCATCAAATACACCTAATCATTCTTGTCAAGTTAGTGAACATGGAATTGATTTCCTTCAACCCGGTGGGATGGGCCCCAGTCATGTAGTGATTCAAATTTTAAAGTGTAAACATTGACCGTGAATATCCCTCACTCCCTCACCCACTACAGATGTGGTAATCTATGTATTTTCCCCATATCTGATCATTTTTTTTCAATGTGAACTTCAGGCTTGTACGTTCCCCTCAAGAAATACTGGAGGACTAACAAGGAGACTTTTTTTCTGTACACGGACCAGAAGGGACGCGGGAGTTTATTTGCCAGCCGCTCTCCGGTTTTATGTAACCCGGCCGTAACAGCAGACAGATTATACACAGCTAAACCTATCATAATCAAGGTATTTCACTACTAACCCCGGGTGAGCGTGGAGAAGAACCACCAGGCGAGGTTGGACCCCGACTTACCCATTTCCATATATATACATATATCTATATAACTGGTTATCTCACTGAGAACTAGAATTAACTAAGTTTGTCACCAATATCGATCAAACGAGCCGTAGAACCTCTGAAATCCACTAAATAGCTTATTCAGTCTAGTCTATGTGGTATTTGTGGATAAAATATATTAGATATAGTTGAGAATTCATGTAAGTACATGGTAAAGTGTTATGAATGTCTGATATTCATATAATTATAACCTTTCATGACAACTTGTTGGTTTATATACACATTAACTTTGAACTACTGTATTCAGCTTAGATATTTATAATTAGTGAAACATAGTTATTATATAAATAATAAACATAGTTAGGCTTGTTGATTTATATAAGCAATAACTTAAAACTACTGAATTCCTATGCTTTGGTATCTAAAGTGGATAAAATATACTTATAACATTATCTTAATTTTTTTGGTTTTCTTTCATTGTTCCCCCGGGGTGCTCTGAGTGAGCTTAGAAGAGGGCCGTGGAGGAGAATTTAACATCACAGGTGGCGCCCGAACAAGTGGAAACAAGGCTTTGTAGCATTTACTTTGCTCTTTTTTTGGTCATTGATTGCTCAAAAAAGGTTGATCGATATTGGTGATTTTTTTTTTAATTTTTCTTTTTTCTTTGAATTATTTGGCTTATATCCAAAGATTTGTTTATCTGGTTATACTGTGTTGTAAACATAATAATTTGTAACATCGGATGATCGATATTGGCTCAAAATTTACAATCAAAAAAAGTCATATTTACTTTTTTATACCCTTATTTAAAGAAAAAAAAAAACCCTCTTGTGTACTGATTTTTGGTAGCTAACCTACCAAAACCTAACTTTTTTGAACCTCACAAGAAGAAACCTAACATTGAGAAACCTAATCCTTTAGAACCTAACAATTTTCAACCCTCAGGTGTGAAACCACACTTGTTACAACACTACTATTTTAACTGATATATCTTAACAGGTAGGTGATTTTATTATCATATTAATTACACTTTGTTATTGAACATTTCTTTATTTTGCCACACTAGGAGTAATTTTAACTTACAAAATGGAACAGAGGCCAATCACTTTTAACTTGTTACACAAAGATGAGTTAGAATATGAAGTCAGAATTAGGGGTGCGAAGCCTGTGGACGGGGTGCCTGCTTTAAAGGCACAAGTACGTGCTTTAAATAAAGATTTACCTTCTGATGAAATATTAACTTGTGAAGTAGAGATAGAATCAGAGTTGGATATTGTTAGGGAGAAATTAGACAGTTTAGATGATCTTACTTCTCAAACTTCTTCTAGAGCTAGTTCCCTTAAAGCACTGAACAGAATACAATCATTAGCACATCACTTGTTTCATAGACTTAGTCGCTTAGATTCTGATAATGATGACAGCATCGCCTCTCAATTGGAAGCGCTGCAGGAACGTCTAGACAAGTTTCTGGTTAAGTTAGATAACATTATGCACCATTTTAAGAGTAGTTTAACTCAGGTGCCTCCGGAAGAAAATAGCAGAGTCCATGCTGCTTCTGAACGCACTGGGAATGCTTCCCCTGACTCTGGTGCTGCCGTACATAAACTAAACATACGGTTTAATGGGAAAACCTGTGTAAAGGCATTCTTGCAGCGTTTAGAGGAGTTATGTTTGTCTCGTGGTGTAACAGATGGTAAATTGTTCAATTCTGCAGCTGAATTGTTTACAGATGAGGCTCTTTGTTGGTATCGTGGGGTGCAGTCCGAAGTACATAGCTGGTTAGAGTTGAAAACCTTGCTTCTTGATGAATATTTACCATCAGATTATGATCATCGTTTATTACAAGAGATCCGGTCTCGCACTCAGGGTTCCGATGAAAGCATAGTGAATTATCTTAGCATTATGCAGAACTATTTTACTCGTTTGTCAAAGTCGCTCTCAGAGGAAGAGAAATTGAATATTGTTCTTTTTAATATTAGACCTTTTTACACTACACAATTAGCTTTGAATCCCATAGAGTCCTGGGCAGATTTGAAACGCAAATGTAGACTTCTGGAAGGTGCCAAGGAGCCTTCCCAACATTTTAGTGAACCACCTAAAATAACCCAGGCTTGCTTAGCTCCAGATCTGAGTTATAAGAATAGCAATAATAGACAACTGCCTAAGGTCTCAGCCGTGCAACTGGTGGGAAATGATAAGTTCTGTGTGCGTTGCCCTGTCGAAGGGCATGATCTTGGGACATGGCGGGAAGCTCATGTTTTGGTTTGTTATCGTTGCGGCCGGAAAGGGGTGACGGCAAGATCGTGTCCCGAGTGCTCCCAGGGGAAAGCTACGAATACTGCGGTTCCAAAAAACGGGAAGGTGTGAATCGGCGCTGTTATAAATTTTTGTCTAAACACGAATGGGATTCGTGGTTGGAAGTAATTCGACGGTTTTTCGATAGTAATAAACAAAACATTATTAAAAAGTGTCAAAATGAATGTCAACATCTGACAGCGCCGATTCAAAACACAAGAGGGGATGCCCGTCCATTTTTAAAAATTACTATTTATGAATTAAAATATATAGGCTTGCTAGACTCTGGTTCTGAAATATCTATTGTAGGTAACAATGCAATAAAACATTTTTCTGGCCTTGGTACTGTACATAATTCTTGGGACTTAACACACATTACTACTGCAAACGGTTCGTCGTCTCCAGTGACGGGCTACATATTTTTGCCAGTCACTGTCGGAGGAAGAACCGCCACTATTAAATTCTACTTAGTACCTGGGGTCGCCACTGAGCTACTTTTTGGGATGAATTTCTGGAAAGAATTTAAGATAGCACCCGACGTTCTATCCTTATTGGAGGGTGGTGAATGTTTGCCGGGGGGTAATCATATTGGTTCGATCACTTGTAACGATAGATTTTTACTAGATTTTGAGTCGCTCTCTGAGTCCGAGCTTAGGCAGGCTCAGGAAGTAATACGATTGTTTGAGGATATATCAGCGGATAAGAGAGGATTAGGTAGGACTCACTTGGTCACGCACAAAATAGACACGGGCGATCATCCACCGATCAAGCAGCGTTACTACATCATGTCTCCGGAAAAGTTGGCCGAAATGAACAAGCAACTAGACCAAATGCTCAAAGATGATGTGGTGGAGCCGAGCAATAGTGCGTGGAACAATCCCGTCACTCTGGCGCAAAAGTCGGATGGATCTTATCGTTTTTGTTTGGACAGTAGGAAACTCAACGCGATTTCAAAGCATGACGCCTATCCTTTGCCGTATATCAGTAGCATCCTGGACCAGCTCCGTAACGCGAAATTTCTGTCTTCAATCGATCTTAAATCGGCATACCATCAAGTATTATTATCACCGGATTCCCGGGAAAAGACCGCATTCACTATTCCCTCCCGCGGGCTATTTCAATTTAAGGTCATGTGTTTCGGTTTAACTTCCTCGCCTGCTATGTCCGAACATCTTGATATTCTACGTAAAGTCAGAGATAGATTGTTAGAGGCTAATTTAACTATTAATATGGGGAAGTGTCAATTCTTTAGAAGACAGTTGAAGTATTTGGGTCACGTGGTTGATGAATATGGTTTGCGTACCGATCCCGATAAAATAAGAGCTATTGTAGATTTTCCCATACCCGCTAATAGAAAGAAGGTGAAACGTTTTCTGGGAACTGCATCATATTATAGGCGATTTATTAAAAACTTTAGCCATATGGCCGGGCCATTAAATGCTCTCACTTCTACGCGTAAGGGTGCTCCTCCCTTTAAATGGTCGGATGAGGCAGAGCAAGCATTTCTGGACTTGAAGTCGGCTCTTACAAGTGCTCCAGTTTTGGCATGTCCGGACTTCACGAAGGAATTTGCAGTTCATTGCGATGCGTCCAATTTTGGCATTGGAGGTACCCTCACCCAAACCGTAGACGGCCAGGAGCATCCGGTCGCGTATTGTAGTCGCTCACTTACCCCCGCCGAGCGAAATTACTCGGCTACCGAGCGGGAGGCTTTAGCTGTGGTACATGTAGTCGAGCATTTCCGTCCCTATCTGGAGGGTAGTAGGCCATTTCGTGTTATTACCGATCATGCTAGTCTAAAATGGTTTCTGAAGCTTAAAAATCCGACCGGTCGCTTGGCGCGTTGGGGTTGTAGATTATCACCCTATAATTTTGTAATAGAACATCGCAGTGGCTCACAAAATGTGGTACCTGACGCGTTATCCCGCTCTGTTCCCGTGGCATCTATAGGTATCACTGACGCCACAGCCGACTCGTGGTATAATAATATAATTAAACGTTGTACGGACAAACCTAGAGCTTGTCCAAATTTTCAGATAGTTGATGGTAGGTTATACCGTTTCACAAAAAGTAGTAATAAGCTCAGTGGTGATTACCAGTGGAAACAGGTTATCCCGATTGAGAGTAGGGAATCTATAATTAAACAGAACCACTCTGAACCAATCGCGGCTCATCTTGGTGTGGCAAAAACTTATAAACGTTTAAAATTAAGATATTTTTGGCCCGGTATGTATAAGGATACCGTGGATTTTATTAAGAGTTGCTCGGTTTGCAACGCATACAAACACAGTTCACTGGCAACTCCTGGGTTCATGGGAGAACCTAAAGTTTGCTGTCGGCCATTCCAGTGCATCAGCATCGATTTAGTTGGCCCACTGCCGATGTCCAGACAGCAAAACAACTATTTGCTGGTAGTAGTGTGTTGCTTTACAAAATATTGTTTATTATTTCCTTTACGTCGAGCTACGGGTAGGGTGATTGCTCAACGACTGGAGGATCATGTCTTTTTGATTCATGGTATACCTCAAACCGTGATCTCCGATAACGGATCGCAATTTGTAAGCCATGAACTTCAATCTTTGTATGCCAAATATAATATACCACAAGTCCATTTGGGTCCTGTGTATTGCCCTCAGGTTAACACTGTCAAACGTTATAACCGTACTGTCATCACTGCGGTGGCCTCGTTCGTTGAAAATGACCATAGATCTTGGGACGTGAATATTCATAAGATCCAGTTCGCTATGAACACCTCTGTGAACGAATCCACGTCATATACTCCGTTTATGTTAGTTCATGGTAGGGAGGCTGTTACCGATGGTAGTATTTATGCCGGTTTCAACGATCTTGACGAGTTAGTGATAGTACCCCGGGATACTCATGCGTCTAATCTGGGTCATTTAGGTGAAATCTTTAAAAAGGTCAAGGACTCACTGCGAAAAGCCCACGATAGGAACGTTAAATATTATAACAGGCGACGTAGAGATATTTCCTTTAACGTAGGCGATTACATTTGGAAACGGACGTATAAACAAAGCGCGGCTCATAAATACTTTTCAGTCAAACTTGCTCCGAAATATGAACGTTGCAAAATAATCCGTAAACTCTCCCCACTCGTTTACGAGCTCGAAGACGAAAACGGGAAGTATGTAGGCAAATGGCATATAAAAGATTTCAAAAGCGCTGACCCCGAATAGATATTTAGGTAGGTACTTATCGCCGTGGGTGTGGCGGCCGACGAATACCCATCCCGCCTTCTGCCCGGCGTGACGTAGAAATCGTCAATGGGTCTTGGTATCACACTGCATCCTGGATACCCATGTGTGTGTTCGTCCCCGATAGTGTAATCTCTTTGTTTGCCACCTAATTAATGCTTAAACACTTAATTGTCTCTTAACTTTTCCAGGAGAAGGTTTTGTTAATGTGCTTGTTAGTTTTTTACCTACCAAGGCATTTTATTGAAGTTGCTAATACAAATGAAAACGTATTAACAACAACTTTTATCATAATATCCTATGATGAGCATAGAATATTTATGATATTTTTTTTTATTTCTCTCGGGAGACAGTAAATGAGACAGAGACACACGATGGACGAACGCACAACATGCAATTTTGTGAGCAAATCGCCTTTGACCAATAACATCTCTTTGGTTAATTTTCTACCATTATGTTTTTCTCGGTATAACTGGTAACATTATAATTTTTTTTTTTATTATTTCTATTTTCGGAGCAAAGATGCTTGCGGTACGGCCTTGAGTAGTATACACTTTGTGTTACTATTGTCATTTATTATTATCTATTTTTGTTACAACTTAGAGTTTTATTAATGATTTATCGTTCTGTATGTTTATTTTTTTTTTAACTTAGCGGTTTATAATATTCTATTATTTTATACAACATAACTTAATCATATCTTAACTAAAGTACATAAGACATGGGGATATACGAACGAGGGCGTTCGACGAATTCCCTACGTGAATTCTGCCGTGAGTGGGAGGATACTGTAGTGTTTGTTTTTAAACAGAGCGTGACACTGACACACGTAGGACAGCTGTTTTGTCTATGATAGCGAACCGCTTACGTCAGCGTAGCTGTCAAACTTCATTGATTGGGTTGGTAGCCTTGAGGGAAGAGTCGATTTTTCTATTCGACTAAAATATTCGCCTTGAGACTTATAAAAAAAAAAAAAAAAAAAAGTAATCAGGCAGTGAATCTCTGTGGGAGCGCGTGGATGAATGGATGGAGTTTGACAGTTGTTGAATTTTGAATAGTTTTTCCCAGATCGATTTGAGTCCTCCTTATCGGGTGCTGTTTTTAATCGATTTTGAATTTTACTCGAAATTGAATTTCCTCGCTGATTTGGGTAGGTATTCCCTTTTCCTCAGCTTACGGCGAGCGTAGGTATATAGTTTTGAGTTTATTCTTCGGTTCGTCTCGAATGCGGCGGCTGTCTGTTTGACTGTGGCCTTTGCCTTCAGTTGGAGTGGGAAACAAATCATAGACACATGTTTGGGAGTGGACGACCCGTCTATCATCTATGAGCAATTGTCAAAACAACATTTAAAATTTCACAATCTGTTTGTGGTACAGTTAACTTTTCATCTTTTCTTCTGCCCAAAGTATATTAAAAGGCATATTGTAGTCGTCGAAGTCGTGAAATAGATCCGAAAAGTTTATATCCTGAAGGATATTGGCGGAAATAGCGCGAAGTCGCTAACCGAACTGAGTTTCGCAGGTATATTGGAGTAACTCTTTTTCTTACTTATTTTGCAAGTTTGGGCTGTGAAAATAACCTTCCTGTTGATATTCTGTATCGTAGGTGGACAAACACGAACCTTCGCAAGGCGTTGCAATAATAAGGCAGTAACTTGTGATAGGAAACAAAATACTTACGGATAGTTTCATATTTCGAACGGTAAGCTATCATCTGACCTCATATTTATTCTCCTAGCACTAATTGAACTGCATTATGCACAATATAGTGATTCTTGTCATCAAATACACCTAATCATTCTTGTCAAGTTAGTGAACATGGAATTGATTTCCTTCAACCCGGTGGGATAGGCCCCAGTCATGTAGTGATTCAAATTTTAAAGTGTAAACATTGACCGTGAATATCCCTCACTCCCTCACCCACTACAGATGTGGTAATCTATGTATTTTCCCCATATCTGATCATTTTTTTTCAATGTGAACTTCAGGCTTGTACGTTCCCCTCAAGAAATACTGGAGGACTAACAAGGAGACTTTTTTTCTGTACACGGACCAGAAGGGACGCGGGAGTTTATTTGCCAGCCGCTCTCCGGTTTTATGTAACCCGGCCGTAACAGCAGACAGATTATACACAGCTAAACCATAATCAAGGTATTTCACTACTAACCCCGGGTGAGCGTGGAGAAGAACCACCAGGCGAGGTTGGACCCCGACTTACCCATTTCCATATATATACATATATCTATATAACTGGTTATCTCACTGAGAACTAGAATTAACTAAGTTTGTCACCAATATCGATCAAACGAGCCGTAGAACCTCTGAAATCCACTAAATAGCTCATTCAGTCTAGTCTATGTGGTATTTGTGGATAAAATATATTAGATATAGTTGAGAATTCATGTAAGTACATGGTAAAGTGTTATGAATGTCTGATATTCATATAATTATAACCTTTCATGACAACTTGTTGGTTTATATACACATTAACTTTGAACTACTGTATTCAGCTTAGATATTTATAATTAGTGAAACATAGTTATTATATAAATAATAAACATAGTTAGGCTTGTTGATTTATATAAGCAATAACTTAAAACTACTGAATTCCTATGCTTTGGTATCTAAAGTGGATAAAATATACTTATAACATTATCTTAATTTTTTTGGTTTTCTTTCATTGTTCCCCCGGGGTGCTCTGAGTGAGCTTAGAAGAGGGCCGTGGAGGAGAATTTAACATCACAGTACCAAGTTCTATTCTTACGTTGTTAAAAACCTATGGTCGCCTATATTGCGTTTATTAAGGTCAAAGAATCTTGGCACAACTTTTTAACAAAATCACTCATTTAAAAATAAAATAATAACGAAGCCAATAAACTATGAAAATAAATCGTTATTATAGACTGAAACCTATTGAATCCAGTTATCAGTTGATTTTTAATGCTGTATTTTCATAAAAAAGGAGTGCCAAGATTGTAGTATCTAGTAACAGCACTTTTATTATTTTTAAACAGATTGTCTGTTTACTATGGTTAATTGCTAATAAGTTAAAAAAATAATAGAAAAATAATAGTGAAGGACATTCTTTTGGGCATGCTAGAGCCGATTTCCTTTACCCTTAGTGATGGGCAACAAAGTAATCGGACATTGCCTGGAATCGCTCCATTTTTTAACTTTGGACGTTTAAAAGTTTGCAATGGATGGGTGACGCAATGGGCCCTTGTAGTGGGTCATGACCCATACTTCAGCCAACGTTTTATGAAAAAGGTATTGAACGTAATTCGTTCTTAAAGAGACGACTGAAACTTATCACTTAGTGTCGCCGCATTCCAGCCACCGACCACAACCACGAAACTACGAGACTCGTCACACATGGTACGCCGGTGGCCGCCACACGCTACAAATCGTCGTCACTCGCGCGATTCCCCACCCCTCTCTCCCTTGCCTTAGTCGGCCGCTGTCGCGCGCCTTAGCCACTTTGGTAAGCCGCTTCTAGCTTCTCGTGGCGGCGTTTGTGACTGTGGCGTGTGGCCCGTGTGCGGCGACACTTAGATCATACGAACTCAGGAATTTGTCACGATTATCCTTAAGTATCTTGTTGCATAAAGCAAGATCGTGCAAAGGCCAATGTTGTCAAAATTACAGATGTATTCAAGACCAAAGTGTTTAATTAGTCAATTGTAAAGGGCGATTCGACCTCAAAGTTAATAGAGAAGAACGGTGGCCCGTTTATGAGGTCCCAGGGTGGCCCTAATGACGATTCTCAGCTCGGCTCCCCGGTTCTTTGATAATGAAACGGTTTAACTTTGACCCAAATTGTGGCTCAAGGGAACTATAACAGCAGCTCGGTTGAAATTCTTCTACTTCAAGTAATCTGGTAAATTGAATATTTACCTGCATTTTTTTGTTCGTACACAAGGGGCTTTTTGTTCTGTATTGCCGGTATGGCACGGGTCTGAAAGAAAAAAAGTTATTGAGTCAGATTTTTAACCTAAAAGCGCTTTAACATTTGCTTCAAATACTTTACTAGAATCTAACCAAAATGATTTTGAAGTTAAACTTTTATTACATCGCTATAAATTTTTTCTTGCATCTTCAGCATGTTGCATAACGTTTTCGATCGTAATTATCATCGGTGGTTCAGTCACAGATGAGTAATTCAGTAGTAAAAAGCTCGCCTATTACGCGGGCGGCTCGGGTTCGAATCCCTGCCGAGGAAGGATTTTTTTGAAGTGAAACTTATTTTCGGATGGGGTGTAAGTGGGAAAATCCTATGGAAAAGATGAAACGGAAAAGCGTCACGAGCATCAGACGACTATATATAACTATATATATACATGTGCTCAGCTCTTCCCGACGAGCATGAAAGTCAGAGGACAACTCGGCAAAGGCTGAAACGCTACGAGTTTCACGAGCGTCACACGCGGCAATATATATATATATATGTTGTAGTATATGGTGTGGTATATTGGGAATAAACGAAACGTCCAACTTACAGCTGACTCCGTCCGTCAATATAATCCCATAAAGCACATATATACACATTAACAAATAGAAGGCGAAGACGGTACAAGATATAAAGTCCAAGCACAGCACTAGAAGAAGACAGTCAGAAAAATAGGCGATAGGTAAACAGTTTATAGAAACGAAGAGCACAATTATATAAAGCGTACAGATCTAAGTATATAAGCGAGCTAAGAGAAGCGTGCGCTCCGCGTCGTAGTTCAGTCTCGACTGATTTGGTAGACAGCGCGGCGGCGCGCGCGCATCTCTAGTATATAAGATAGACAAAATAATTATGTACATAACTATCCACTAGTGCGTAGGGCGTGTCGATAATTGTTATCGATATATCGACAAACCAGTACACCATGATATGTTAATATAATTATAGTACTTATTATAAATTCTGTATTAGATATTAATAAATATTATTAGATATAAGATGTAAATATATAGTGTAAGATAGTTAGTGTTACGGTTTTAAAATATAAGTTACTTTGTATTTCCTATTAATGAATAAATTTAAATTATATTTTATGTGTATAGTGTAAATATACTTTGAAGGGTGTATTCACACCTCAAAGTAGCCTACACTGTTATTGCCTTATGCACCGCCTAATGTTAAGTTATTTAAGAAAAGAAGTTTCACTTCAGATATATGACAAGGAGCAATTACTATAAAATACTTGATCAAAATCTAATGCGTCAATGCTGACTTCAAAGACAACAAACGGTGATAAAAAATACGATGAATGCGGAAACGAATAGCGTATTTGTTTCCAACTGTTCCAAGAACATCAGTAATAAACAGTTGACGTACGATAAATTACAGCAATCCATCGGCATGCGTTATCATATTTCACGGGGTCCCATTAAAAGGAGCGAGTGATTTTTTTCGAGCTTGTTATGATAGAAACGTAGCTAGCCGAGTCGGTGCGATTTTTCAAGGGAAATGACATCTCCTGCCATAAATATAACCCCACCGCACTGGTGTACGGCTAGCGTTACCATTTTTCATGATGAATCGCCGCTTGTCCGCTGGTAAAATGTTTTGCTTCGCCATATGTAGTTCAAGGCTCAGCGTATATGAGGCATGGTCCACAGCTGGCAATGTCCAGAATTAATTTATATGATTTTTCATTCGTTTTAAGGAGCAATTGCTGGTGAAACAGTGCTGAGTAACAAGACTGTGCCTGTAGAGCAATTAACAGATTTTTTCAAGTAAACGTAGTTCTTTTTTTAAGAAACTCGACCAAGTGACTCTAAGGCCCGTATTACAGAATAACAACTAATTGTTGATCTTTACTTGAGTACAGTTAGAAAGGGATATCGCTATGTGCTATATAAAGCGACATCCCTTTCTAACTATGCTCAAGACTAGATCAATCACTGAGAATCTTTCTATAATACGGGCCTAAAAATCCGAACATGTCCATGTACTCACAAAGGTACTAGTATTTTTATGATAAAAGGGAGGCATACCAGTAGATGGTCTGCCTGATGGTAAGTGGTCACCATAGGCTATCATGATTAGTCTATTAATATCCCCACTGCTGGAGCACAGGCCTTCCCTTTGGATGGAATAGCATGACCCACCACGCGGGCCCAGTGCGAATTGATGGGTGTTAACGACTGCAGATGCAGCGGGGACCAACGGCTTTACGTGCCTTCCGAAGCACGGAGAAGCCCGAGATAGTAAATTTTTGGTCACCCATCCAAAGACCGACCACTGCGAAAGTTGATTAACTTCAACGATTGCAGCCGAACGCGCTTACAGTTGTCTACCCTGACCCAATTCTACCCCTTGAAACCTTACACACCGACAGATACACAACACCACCAAAAGATAGTTTTAAACCTGAGCAAATAACGATGATAAAATTTGCCGATTATATGAATGGGGTACCTTTCATTTTTATTCTTTTTGTTGCAACAGCAATTGAAATAGATATTTTTATTCACGAGAGCCCAGTGAAAGAAGAAGGAATGAATAAAAAACGGATACTTGGTGATCTTAATGCCTTTAATGCACACCTACTGAGCAAACAGGCGAGACAGTAAAATGTTTCTGGGCCGAGACAATGATGGAAGTTAAAAACTTATGTAAGAGTGCTCGCCGAGCACTCGGCGCTATGTTAATACGTACCGAGTACTTGGCTGAGAGCACAGTCGCGCTCATTTGCTCTGTGCGTGTGATCAAGGCATGAGGGTAGGTAACCCAAAATTTGGAAACAAATTTAAAATATTTAAGATATTTCCCTCCAATATTCCTTTGTGTAGTTATATGGGAAGCGCTGTTACGGATAAGCCACAGTAACACAAACTCAAGCAATATTATATTGCCTTCACGATCACTATTTGTATATCGAATTGAGGCGATTGCGATTAACGCAAGCTTTTATGCTGTGTTCAATTTATAAACACACTTTTTCTTCATTAGTTTATTAAAACTGAAAGGCCCCTAAGTTAAATATGGTTTAAAAAAATATGATAATACTATTGGACTGCAATTGGGTTGCATAAAAATGGAACCGTAAAACATAAGGAGTAACAAGCACATTACCCTTTATTATTTTAAGTAGAGGAAGGATGCAAATTGGGAATACTGCAATATACAAATATACTAAAGCGCCATCTATTAACTTTTACCAGTTTTACGTATTTTATGTGTTAGGAAACAAAATTGAGCTGGCTTAGAAGCAGCCATATTGACAGTTCCGTGACAAACTTCATCGGAGTGAAAGTGCTGACTAGAATTTTTTCTAAGTAATAAATCGGCTTGCATCTTGAGTGTGACTTATATTTATGTGTTTATATTTGTACAAATCTTAAGTCTAGTATGTCAGTTGTAATTTCGATTAATTTTAGAAATTAATTGAAACACAAATTCACAAAAACATTTTACGTTAGAATTGGCTATGTTGCTAATTTGGAATACTACTACTATTACAACATGCTACTCTTGCAAAGTCTAGAAAAATATAATGGTTTTAATATAAGCTTAAAGTTATTTTTTTAAATTGAAATGCTTTTATTTAAAGCCAAATAAATAGGTATTTCAGGTTAACCATTAGATGATTGTAATTTGGAATACCTTATTTCAAATTATATTCACTTTGGTTAAACTACGCCAGTCTGTGATTTTTTAAACAAACCACAATTGATCCTACTCGTGATAATCCAAGGTTCTTAATTACTTTAATTTGAATAAAATATAAGTTCTTCTAACATTAAATGCAGTGTTCACTTATTTATCTCTTCATCCATGTTTAATACGTTTTTTTTAAAAGTAGTATTCCAAATTTGCATACTTTCCTCTACAATTAACTAAACTTGAATAGCAGTCGTGATTTTTAAATTATTTAATTAGGTATTTAATTTTCTCCGTAAGCACATAACAGATCTACAATTCATTTAATTTATAGTTTGTGCAATAATGTGCGAATATCTCGATTCATATTCAACTATCCAGCTTTTTACATCCTTTTAACAAAAAAAATACAAAGAAAAATTAGACATTATTTTATTTATATACGAGGCGCGACAAAAATTACTTCACCCCACCTGATGTTCAGTCCATCCACGAAGATAGATAATGTGGCAGAAAGTGTACCGCTCCAGCTATCCACACCTTGCCGACCTGAACCCAATCTCCCAATTCGTAGAGCCTTGGACCCTACTCACCAGCACAGCACCACCAATAAGTAGTATTACTGTGGTCCTCTTACTAAGTTCTTCTGACGAGGACTGAGGACGGAGGTTGCTTCCCCAGACAGGCGCGAGCGCTTCAATCTTAATATGTATTTCTATATAAACAGCGGAGATCGGCCACGGAGCTTGTCATTATGTATATTAATATACATAATGACCAAGTGACTGTGGTTTATACACCGGGTATCATGGTGTCGCCGACTCGAGAGGCCCCGGGTTCGAATCCCGGTGGGGGCAGATGTTTGTGTTTTGAATACGAACAGTTGTACTCCAGTCATGGATGTTTAATATGTATTTCTATATAAACATACTTATTGTTGCGAATTCTTATGTAAATAGCCTTTTGTTAATATTCTCTTTTGTACATATTTATTATTTTATAATCTTTTTGATTTAAATGTAAGAAGTAATCTTTTTTTGTTAATCTCTAATAATATTGTCTTTTCTTTTTTTTGCACATTATATATGTCAGCACTGGATTGAGCACTACTTATTTTTTTCTCTACTTTTAAGCTATCGAAATTTCCTTCACACTTATAAATGTACAATATATGTATCCCGTAACACAAGCCTTACAGTGCTTACTTTGGGGCTAGGCTAATTGGTGTGTGTCCGAAATATTTATTTATTATTATTTACTTATATACTCTCTTTCCGGTTCAAAGGAACGGCAAAAGTTCCGCATTAACTTTAATAGAGCATGTTTCAGCCGACCACTTAAGCGTTTACCGAAATACAGCGGTTTTGGAACCTTTTCGGCTCTCTAGCTATTTAGGATCGAACGGGGCTCCATTCCTGGAAAGCCATTCTCCTTTGTTTCAATATGTTTCCGTCTTTTTATTACATTTTCCTTGCCTTGGTCAACAGTTTGAGATGATTTTCAAAATAAATAAATAGGGTATTTTGCTGATTTTTTCAAAGGGTTTTATAGAGGACTAGCGGCCCGCCCTTGCTTCGCTTCGGTGTAGAGCTGAAGTGTAGACTTCAGTTTTTGTTCTCAGGCTTGTATTATACACTATGACATTCATCTATGATTCTTTTTATACCTGCATGCAAAGTCTCAGCCCGATCGGTTTAAAATTGACAAAGTTTCATACAAACTTTCATTCCCTATTTTATCCCCTTAGGGGTAGAATTGATCAAAATCCTTGATTAATGCCTACGTCATAACATCTACCTGCATGCCAAATTTCAGCCCGATCCGTCCAGTGGTTTGGGCTGTGGGTTGATAGATCACTATGTCAGTCAGTCACCTTTGAGTTTTATATATATAGATAGTATGCTGCAAGTGCTCGTTACCAGCGCAGACTGCTTAACGGCTTTTCCGTTTCGCACCCGTGAGACTTGCGAGAGGCTAGGTGTGAGGTCCGTTCGTTGCTGTACCCCTTAAGGGCGCCGACGTCTGTAAAAAGAGGTTTTGCCGGCGTAGTAAAAAAAAATAAAGGGTAATGATTGCACACCGATGCTACGTGGGTCTGAGACACCTTTGGTGCCCAGTAATTGAGTGATTCATCAATGCCGCTGGTTAACAGCAGCAGTTATACCCCTTTTTGTCCAAAGAAGAAAATACCCAATTTATTTATTTTTGAAAATCAATCCGTTACCAACCGACTTGACGTGCCTTCCGAAACATGCAGGATCTCGTAACAATGCATTTTTGATAACCTACTCCAATAACTTACCATTGTTAAACTTTGAAATCAAAGACCTAATAACGATTGTACGAGCTATACGAATATTAAGCCTTAAAATTTCCCGCGAATTTCGATGGTTGCGGTCACAGGACACAGAAAGAGGTTAGAAGGGTGATTAAAGATCGTTTGTAAGGTAACCATTGTCATCGGCTTGCCCCCACTACTCTTCCACCTAATAGATAATAGCCAATCAAATGACCCGACATCAAACAATTGAACCAGTCAACGCTCACACCCGAGAGCAACGACGCAATCAGAACGTTCTGATAAAATTATGAAATTATGCCCCGCCCACAAGGCCCTTCTAACTTCTTTCTGTGTTCTATGGTTGCGGTAGATACATACCGTGACCCGTACGTATTCTATTATCTGTAGTATCGTGTGTGTATTATTCTATAGATGATCTATGGCCACTTTAACATTATTGGTAGGGTAGGACGATGTTCCGGTCAAAAGGATCGTGAAGGTTTAATATTTGATTAGTTCTGATACGTGATTGCAAATTGATTACGAACAATACGAGTTTGATTTGTAATATGCAAAATTTAACATTTGCCATCTATAATTTGATTTAACATAATCAAAATCAAAAATCATTTATTCAGTCTAGGCTGTTACAAGCACTTGTGAATGACTTGTCAAGAATCTACGTCATCGGTTCGCAAAACTACGGCGGGAGACCTTGTACTGAAAAGAACCGGCAAGAAACTCAGAAAGGGCTGTTTTTTTCTCCCTGTATTGTTATATACAGTGTCGTCAAGATGAAAAATGACTTCAGAGATACTTCTGAAGTCACTTTCCATTACATTATTTAGAATACAGATATGTATAGTTAGATTTTTTTTGTAACAATTGTGTACTCATTTGGAACTTAATAAATAATATGTATACTTGTATATTTCATTGAGGAGCTCGATGGTGCAGGTGGTTAGCGCGTTCGGCTGTGATGCTTAAAGTTAAGCAACTTTCGCAGTGGCCGGTCATTGGATGGGTGACCAAAACATCTATCTCGAATTCTTCCGTGCTTCGGAAGGCACGTTAAGCCGTTGGTCCCGGCTGCATCTGCAGTCGTTAGCACCCGCCAATCCGCACTGCGCCCGCGTGGTGGGTCATGGCCCAATCTCCCTATTCCATCCATAGGGAAGGCCTGTGCCCCAGCAGTGGGGACATTAATAGGCTGATGATGATATTTCATTATGAGAATATTTCGATTGATGTGTTACTATTATTGTGCCTTATTATACTACTGGCTAGATAGTATTTTTATTTATATATTTTTATTTCATAATCAAAACATTACAGAAATATATTGACTTGAAATGTCGCGTTTCGTCTCGTTTTCGTACAATTTTAACAAAAAAAGCGACGCCTCGAACCCCGGTCCCAAACTTTGATGCGCTCTATCTTTTTAAATTTTTGGTTGATTGACAAAAGAAAAAAATATGTGTCTATTATTTTTTGATAATCTAACTGACGGAATAAATAGAATATTTCGCTTTCTTTACCCCGTCATCGTCTCTATTGCAGCCGTATGAATCCAATACTATTACTACTACATCAATAGTAGAAAATTCTTTTCAAAATAGGGCTTATAGGGACTGTAATCCCCAGTAGTGCGGATCAGGCCGGCTTACTTAGTTTATGTTATCATCGCAATTCTTACACGGAGCAGCCTACCTATATGGAATGGTTTCTACAATACTCAGAGGGCATATTATTTCTTAACATCCATAAGGGACTCCATAAATTTTTCGGGATGCTGTTCAGTATAGATATTAGGTTTTACTCGATTCATACAGCGATTTACCTATGATTCGTAAGTAAAAAGATTAAGAGCGAGTTGGTCTTATTGAAAGTACAGTAAACAGACAAATTCAGAGTTATGAGTTGTTTTAACAACCAAATATGTTGCTGCGATATAGAAACAATGGACATAGAGAATGGACTGACCAGAGAGGTAGGGCATAGCGGAATTTCCGCTCGAATTGGAGCGCCCTCCTGAGGTTACCCTGAGGTAATCTCTACCTTACAGACGACCACAGAAAATAACATTACCTTTCGGTGGTGTTGTGTTTCTGTCGGTAAGTAAGGTGCCAGGGCTCCACGGGGGGAGGGGGGGGGGGGGTATTGGGTCAGGGTAGGCCAAATGCTTGTTTGCTTGTTTACCACCCTTTTAACATAAACAAAAACCTTTAACCAACTAATAATATATTATGTAGGGCAAAACCACGTTAAAACTGTGCAGATAAGTCTAAGAGAGACGACGAATCGATCGCGACGATCTCAACCCAATATATGAAGATCAGACAAACACAATCTATGTAAAAAAAAACGACGGGTTGCACTCTTGCACTTCGGGAGTGCCGGCAAAATATTAACTTTGTGCATTTTTGATATTTTGGAATGATTAGGGAATAATTTTGCACGAATTGCTTTTATTATCAGTATTAAAGTACTACCGTTTATGTGGTAGAATACAATATTTATTTATTGCGCTATCGTACACAAACATGACAATTTATATTACATTAGAAAGTTTATCTCTCAGAAAAATTAACTTACATGAATCACATTTAAGCGCACCTAGTCATCTATTGTAAAAAAAAATGCATTTTCTTCGCAATAAAGCTGCCACCTGGACGTCTTAGATAGAGACTTATTATTATAATACGATAAAATAAAATATTACGCCGTTTTGTCCAATATATTGGAAGGCAACAACCTTTCCAATTTTATTGTTTTCGTCTTACTAATTTTCGATTAGGTCACGTGTCCTGACGCGAGTATAACATTTTTTACCCATACAAAAATAGTGTACAAACGCCGCTAAAGAAGTTTTCACTTCAAAAATAAAACTGTTACTTTATTTAGTATTCCAGTTATTCGTTACCAACCGTTGGCTCGAGTAAACAAGAAAGATGTAACACAGATGGGTACAGAAACGTAGTTCGATTTAATTCAGTTGATGGCAGCGTCGCCGAACTCCAGAAAGTTGCGGTGAAATCTTGAATGGAGATAAGTCGAGTGACGAACCGCCATGTTCGACAGCTTGTACGGTTAAATTTCTACCGCAGCGGAATGGAATGGAAGCCAATTTTTGCAACTAAATTGTGCATAGAACTTTATGCTAACTGTATAAGAATTTCACAGACGGCGGTAATTCCCCGTAAGATGTTCGCACCGTACGCGTCGAAAACGCCGCATTTCTTTAAAGACTTTACGAATTGCGGCGCGTACGATGCCGATGGAAGTGAGCGAGGTTTCATAATTATGATTGCATACAACGAACTCTGAGAAGCTCGATGGCGCAAGTGGTAAGCGCTTTCGGCTGCGATCGTTGAAGTTAAGTAATTTTCGCAGTGGTCGGTCATTGGATGTGGGACCAAAAATTTACTATCTTGAACTCCTCCGTGCTTCGGAAGGCACGTTCAGCCGTTGGTCCCGGCTGCATCTGCAGTCGTTATCACCCGCCAATCCGCACTGGGCCCGCGTGGTGGGTCATGGCCCAATCTTCCTATTCCAACCATAGGGCAGGCCTGTGCCCCAGCAGTGGGGACATTAATAGGCTGAGGATGATGATGACAACGAATTCTTAATACGGCGCGTACGGTGCCGTCATATGTGGGATCACGTTAAAGACGTGCGACCAGTTTTTGGCACGTATTCAGTTTGTATGTAACACAATTGATATAAACTTCATTGTGCTATGCACAAATTCGTTGCGAAAATTCGCTTCCATTCCGAGGCGGTGTAAATTGAGCCCAAGGATTGGATACTTCGGAGGAAGTTTCACAAAATGTGACGATGACTTTGCTCACAGTACCTAAGTCCAAAAAGTTCGGCGTGTCGTGTCATTCGTTGTGTGCTAAAAACCTTCTTGATACCGCGTATGACGTTACATTATGTTAATACCTTTTACCCGTCAAAGCAACTTTTCATTCTTCTAAAGTACTCATACCTATATACTTCGATCAACAATTCTATAGATAACGGGTTGCATACTAAAAGTGTCCGCGTATGTTTAAACTTATGCAGCTACATTCCATTCCCAATGAACGAAGATAAATGTTTGAAAACAGTTTAGTTGAACCTAATAACAACTATCTCACAAACAAATAAGGTATACAAATAACAAAATGTTATTCAGCACATACGACCTTTTATCTTATAAAACGAACTCTTCTTCCTTTTATAAATTATTTCTGATACTTGAAACAAAATGATATGACCCACAAAATAAAATATTTTAACCTCTCATGACACAAATTACAGACAACAACAACAATATTCAAAGGTACCGAATCCATTGATAAACTATTAAAATTTTGGATGGAAATGTTGGCAGAAAGCTTATACACACGTTAAAAAAGGATTTCTTTAAGTAACAAAAACCTTTTTCTCAAAATAAATCGTTATTATAAAAATATACTTCCGGACACATCTATCGGCCCACTTAGTGTTATAAGTTACAACGGTCTGTAGAAAAAAAATATGTTTATGGTTGAGGAATAATCTTAAAAACACACGAAAATATTGTTAACAAATCAGCTTCAAAACTGCGTAGGTAATGACTATTTACTCAATCTAACATTTACTTTTAGCTAGGGGCCGTTAAAACTTATAATGCTAGGTGGGCCGATAGATGTGTCCGGAAGTGTATATTAAGTCGGTCTTGACCTATTTTTAGAACAATAATACTACTCTTCTTTCCCTTAGTATTTTTTTATTATTTATAATTAAGAGAAATATTTTAAATTCAAGACTGACTTTAAGTCAAGTAGATAATTTGGTTAACTTGATTTAAATTAAAATTATCTCAGATAAACTACAAATTATTTGGATAGAGATATTTTACTTTAAGACAGGTTGCTTTGCTTACTCTAGTGCGTGATAGTGTGATAAAGATTATTTTTTTGTATAAAGAATACATGCACATTAGATTATCTGTAGAAATATAGATATCTTGACTAAAGTGATAATACGTCTTGGATTTAATGTATTATTCTTGAAACAAGTATATATTTTATATAATATTTTAAACTGTTAGGAAGAAAATAATGTCTCGCGTCTATGGGGGAGGATCATTTTCTCGGTTTCAATAAATATGTTTTAATTCAAAGCAATTTGTGTTTATTTAACAAACAGTTTTTACCGTTTAAGATTAAATTTTTCTCACTTCGTGAAACTTAAAAGTTGCAAACTAAAAAGTAACAGGGAGTTTTTAACTGCTTTAAAAATGTACTAACCTACTAGAATTGAAAACAATGGACAAAATGAAAAGAACACTCTGATAATATTAAATGAACCGAAAGAAGTTTAAAGCACTTGTTCCACTGCTAACGATGAATGAAGAGCGAATAAGGTAGAAATAAGAAACGAGTGGGCGAACAGCGGAAAGCTGCACACTGTTTTAATAGTTTTATTGCTGGCCTATAAGCTGGTGTGCGAGTACGACGAGCGATTATTCGCGGCGCTCGCTCACGGAGACAATCCTGAGCAAAAATTCACGCGCTCGCGATTTTAGACAAGCGAGCTTATAATGACAAGTTGGCTTTGAATCACAGACACATAGCGTTGGAAAAGCCTGCGCGGTGTTTGGCTGTCCGTGGTCGTACGTGGTCGAAGGCCGTGTGCGCGATATCCACACCGTGCGAATCCAGCTTAAGGTTCCTTTGTCCATGGTCGACGGCCGTGTGCGAGATATCCGCACCGTGGTAATCCAGCTTAAGGTTCCTTTGTCCGTGGTCGTATGTGGTCGACGGCCGTGTGTGCGATATCGGCATAATCACCCACCGTGGGAAGTCAGCTTAAGGTTTCTTTGTCCGTGGTCGTACGTGGTCGACGGCCGTGTGTGCTATATCCGCATAATCATCAACCGTGGGAAGTCAGCTTAAGGTTTCCTTTGTCTGTGGTCGTATGTGGTCGACGGCTGTGCGTGCGATATCTGCATAATCATCCACCGTGTAAAGCCAGCTTAAGGTTTCGCTTCAAAACGCGAAAAAAGACAAAAGACAAGCGAGCATAGAATGACAAGATGGCTTTGAATCACAGACACACACCGTTGGAAAAGCCTGCGTGATGCGTGCGTGGCAGTCAGTGGTCGTATGAGGTCGTATGAGGTCGACGTTACCACCCTTGCTTCTATAAAAGAATCTGATTTTGATTCTGAAAAACAAAGTTTCTAAATATGTCGTAAGTAATAATAATTTTTCATATTGTACGTGTTTAAGGTACATCATAACCATAAGATTTGTCGTTATAATAAAATGTAATAGACTGCCAACAAATACAGTTCCATTACCGTCAAACTCTTCCACCTTCTATTACTGAGGTTAAATATTCGGGTGAACAACTAAGGTATTGTTCATACTGATAAAAAATGGTTATAAATTACCTGAACTCACATTTTATGATAAAATAATCATACCTACAAAAATATCAGTCATTACAAGAAAAAATAATAATACTTGATGATGAATAAAATATAAATCCAATACATTTTAGGTTACTTTGATAGAGGTGGATTTCTATTTCATTAGAGCGTTCGTAGGTAATTGGAAATTATCAAATATCAGTAGTATCTTGTAGTAGTAACCCATCCTCGCTTCGTTTTTGAATTGACGGTTTGTTGGCGCTATATTTGAATACAGTTTGGAAAGATAATTCAATTCTCCCACCTAGGTAAGTTTAACTTTAGACTGATTTTTGCCGGCTTTCTCGAAATGCAACTAATAGTAAAAACAGTATCATATACGTTGCGTGATTTAGGGAAATTTAACGGAAATACAGACAGACGCGATACATACTGTATTTAGTATGTAGAGCGCAGATGAGAGTGAAATTAATGCTTAGATTTATAAGAAAATAATTATGTAGTGATAAAATGTATTTCTAATATTTCTTTATCTTTTCCTTTACTATGACTTGACCCTTTTACAATAAACAGGTCGGAGCACATCGCAGTGATTGCCCGAAAACAACCTTCTTCGCACGTGTTTAAGATATAGTTTACAACGATGCCCCTTGGGGTCGTTAACTCGCTTGTTGCTGCGGCCCAGTTTAATACTTTTGTGGCCTATTACTGCATTTAATGTTACTTGGTTGGGGCCGGATTTAAAGGGTGGGTTGTTACCGAAAAGAAGGTATTAGGCTGGTCTATATTTAGTCGGACAAACAGGTTGTAATTTGTAAGGTGAGAATCCGACCTTTACACAGATAAATCCTTTGAAGATTTACCGACAAATTTCTTTAACAGCAATATGGATTGGTTGTTAATGATACCTATTCAGTAAGTTAATATATAAAAATTTTCGTCAGTCTTTTAATGTCCCTATTGATGGGGCACAGGTCTTCTCTATAGATGGAAAAGGGGGATTTGGAGCGCGTGATCGACATCGATCGGCGTGTCATCTGAACACGCCCTTATGGTGAGTCAGACAAGTGATAATATTTTTCTTAGAACAAAGGAGAGAACGAAGGGTTGTCTCACACAGCAGTGATCCATTAAGAGTTTCCTTTTTCCTATTAAATAACGGAACCAACGATATTAAATACCCTAGATACACCACGGCTCAAAATGTGTCCCAAACAAGAAGTGCTTGAACACGACTCAAGCACTTCTTGGTTCACAGTTACGCGCGGACCGATAAAAAGTCAACATGCCGCTGACCTCCGTGACAAAATGCGAAAAAAAAATATAGTATGTAAATTGGCGTTTTTTCGACAGGTATCTTATCAATGTTTGTTAATTTAACGCATTTGAAATAAATTTTGTTTTAATACTTACTATAAACTGATTTAATAGACAATATTTGTGATATCCAAATGCATGGTCGGTAATATAGCCGTCTCTTTTCCTCGCGGTCCGTACCTGCTATATTGCTATATAAAATAAACAAAGAAATAAGGTCTATATTCTTCCGCATATAGCAATAAGTCGTAAAATTTTACGAGGTTACATTTCGGATTGTCATAACTCTTCAACGCATGCGTTTTAATTAAGATCTTATACAATATGCATCAAAGGTGATTTTCAATATTTTAATAATGTCTTGTATTGTTTAGACTACGCGGTCATCTAACGGAGCTCAGTGGATCGTCCAATGTACCTTGTGGACAGGTTTCGGGCATGATTTTGTTTGTGTTGGTGTATCTAGGTTATTTAATATCGTTGGACGGAACTCTAAAAAAGATAATAATATTTTGTTCACTTTTACAATGCGCTTTTCCAATAATATTAAAGGACAATGTTGACACAGAAATGAGGGCAAGAACACCACGTCCCAACATCCCATTAGTCGTCCCCGTATTATGTCGTGTATTCATGTGTCTCTAGGGCATATTTGAGGGTAATGTTACCCTTAAAGCAAGTGAACCGTGAAGTCACTCGGTTCCATTAAACCTATTGTACTGCAAATGACAGGATATGCCCCACTGGCCTCGGCTAATCTGGGCCTGCCCTGCGTTAGAGCCGCAGAGGAAATAGTGCACACCCAGCTTATAAAGATTGCCAAATTCGGTAAGTAATGTTTGCCTTAAAATTGCATTTTATCATAATTTCTGATTGAAATGGTTTCAGGTTTTTCCCAAAAAAATATTTCACCACACTGTACATCATACACTCATGTTCTGTAGTGGCCGCCTGCGACTTCGTCTGCGTTTACTTAAGTTTTTTTAAGGATCCCACAGAAACCTAACATTACTCCGAGAATAAAATTATTCTATGTCTCAGTCCAGGCCATAAACTATATGCTTACCAAAATTTCATTCAAATCCGTACAATCAAAAATAAAATACACGCACATACATACATATTATACACACACATTAATATATACATACACAAACACACACACATACGCGTTTTCTAAACTTTTATGTTATACCTAAATAATGAAAATCCGTAATTGACATTAAGATAGAATCTATTGTAAAACCTATATTATATAAAAAAACGACGGGTTGCACTCCGGGAGTGCCGGCAGAAGTGAAAACTTGAATATTAACGTTGTGCATTTTGATATTTTGGAATGGTTAGGGAATAGTTTTGCACAAATCGCTTTAATTATCAGTATAAAAGTACTATCATGTATGTGGTAGAATACAATATTTATTTATTGTGCTATCGTACACAAACATGACAATTTATATTACATTAAAAAAAATATCTCTCAGAAAAATCAACTTACATGAATCACGTTTAAGCGCACTTAACGACATCTATTGTAAAGAAATCAACTTACATGAATCACATTTAAGCGCACCTAGCGACATCTATTGTAAAGAAATCAACTTACATGAATCACATTTACCGCACCTAGCGACATCTATTGTAAAAAAATGCATTTTCTTCGCAATAAAGCTGCCACGTGGACGTCCTTGATATAAACTAATTATTATATTACAATAAAATAAAACATTACTATGTTTCGTCCAATATATTGAAAGTCAACAACCTTTCCAATTTTATTGTGTGTCATGATGCGATCAGCCCACGTGTTTAACCTGACGCGAGTTTATCATTTTTTACCCACACAAGAAAAGTGTACAACGCCGCTAAAGAAGTTTTCACTTCAAAAATGCTGTGGGTTTTGGTATAGAATTAAATGCATAAATAAATAAGTAGTTTTTGCTTTCACATTTATAATAAAAGAAGAATGTTGTTTTATGTTAGGGATTACGGTTTCCGCACTTAGTCGTTAAAATGGACCATTGTATATGAGCTATTTGGGCCGATTATTCATACTTCAGCCCACTGAAAGAGCTTGTGGTTGGGGCGCTCAGCTCAAAACTTGCTAATGACTAACAAGATATAATCGCAAAACGCTGTCCCACTTTGTAGAACTCCTTGCTTTATGAGCCCTCAATTCTCATACACGTAAAAGTTTGTTACGCAAAAGAAAATGAAACTACTAACTTTTAGCTATCGTTCGAATCTATTTCAGTCTGCGATTGTGAAAGGTAAGAAAGTTTTACAATGGTCAAAAGATAAAACGGATATTTGGTAACTATCCTGTATCCGGTTTATCCAGTCTAAATTGAATAGCCGGTTACCGTATAAGGAACGAGTACCAGACTTGAAAAAAATACGAAAAATTTTATTTATTTATTTACACTTTATTGCAAAAAACAGCGCCATTGCTGTTTATATAAATTTTGATGCTCTATTTTATTCCCATTAAAAAGAGAATCAATTTTTTTATCACAGATCAGTTAAAATCAATACTAGAACCACACAATTAAAGAAAATTTATTATGAATTTCAGGAAAGGGTTATTTCTCTGCGTTAAAGGACAAAGATTTCACGTATGTTTTTCTACAAAAAAAAGGAAAAAATACGAGTTATAAAATTTGAAGCATTATTTTATTTCACATATTAGATCTTCGGCTCCATAACCATCTAAAGTAAGTAGGATAGTTTGAGATAATATCAACAATATTTTGTACCTACTCTCTCTCTCAAATGAGTATGGTCGTTGGGCCGGTGATCTGATCCAAAAAAAAACTGACCAAGTGAGTAATGCGTCACGCGCAGTGTAGAGTTCCGTTATTGCCTGTAGTTACCTAATAATATATTTGAGCAGAAATTATAAAAACCAATTAATATCAAGCTATGTTTCCCAACTAAAATACCTAAATCAAAGTCAAACTCAAAATCATTTTTTTTAAAATACGTATACGAATGTAACTGCCGATTTTTTTTGTTTCCTCCCAGGCGGGGGAGCGGGAATGAAATCCTCACATCTGTGAGGGTTATGTCAGACTCTTATTGGCTAAAAGCTTAATCTGAAGCGATCATCCCCTGAGCCAGATGAAGCTTTTCCCCTTCCCCTGAGAAGGGGATGATGCTGTATAACCGTCGATCTTTTCAAGTGCTTATATACTTTTTATAAAAATGTAACGTTAGCGCGACTCAGAAGCCGTTGCCGTTGGTACTCGGGTCGCGTTGTGGAACTAATGATATTTTATTGTGGTTTTAAATAGTTTTTTCAGATTTTGTTGCAATGCAAGGTTTTAAACTACGATAACTTCATCTATGTCACTATTAATGTTTTCTTCTAAGGAATTTGCATGAAAAGCACTATTAATAAGAATTTTCCAGGTTTTTCAAGCCAATGGTCAAGGAGGGTAGCGCCCTACTCGAACAAATATTTGCACTTTAAAGTTCAATATTTCGCACACGGATTTCTAAATCGAAAAATAGTCTTAAGAACCCCCCACTAAAGGAAAGTACTTTTAAATAACTTATTGAACGATAAACCACACGATGGGATAATAAAAAATATTTTTCAAAATTTTATTTTACCATTTTATCGGCGTGATCGATATACATATTTCCACAAAATTACGGCTCTCTAGTGCTAATAGTCTTCAAGCAAAACCGGGGACGGACTGACGGACATGACGAAACTATAAAGGTTTCTTGTCAGGACTACGGAACCCTAAAAACGTACTGGGTCTGCATGGTGGGTAATAATGACCTTTTATCTGTTAAAAAATTATGCCCCAGCAGTAGGACATTAGCGTGCCACTCTAGCCACCATTCTCTATTTGTTAAGGCCAAGTGGCCATCTTCGTATTCGTTCTAGCGACGCCAACTTTTTAGTTTGAAAATAAGCAGAAAACAGCCCTGGAACCTTACCTAGAGAGATGCCAACTCAAACACATGCATATTGCCAACTCTGAAAAAACTTCTTTAAGCCTTTTTTGAGGTAATCCTTTGGGAAATCTCAAGAGTGAGCCAGTTATTCGATGTTTAAATTTATAATGAAGCTTCTACCGGTGTAATTTTAAATCCTGGATTTTAGAGTGTTATAATAGCAAGGATTTAACTATAATTATGGTGTAGGCTACCTTGAGGTGTGAGTACAGCCTCAAACTATATTTACACTATATTTATATTTACAAATAATTTAAATTATATTTTATGTATATGTAGACTTTATATCTTGTACCGTCTTCGCCTTCTATTTGTCAATTTGTATATATTATGTGCTTTATGGGATTATATTGACGGACGGAGTCAATTGGACGTTTCATTTATTCCCAATTTACCACACTATATACTACAATAGTACCAATATTATTAATAATACTTGTTAAAGGGCCACCTACAGTTCTCAATAAGCAATCTCGAGTAAGAATTATAATGCTCAACAAAGCTTAATAATGAAAATTATATTTTATGTTCCTGCTCATTTCACTTAATAAAACACAATTGAATGAGTTATTACGGCTGTTATTCTAAGGAAAGGATGAATATAAAAAGGCTGAAATACAAAGAACAAGAAGTACTAACAGCTATTTTGGATGAATAAGAAAAGGGCTTATTAATAGAAGGGATGTATTAGAATAGGGATGATGACTAATTTTTTTTCTCCGTTTCTCAGGTAGATCATCAAAAAGTATTGGACACATATTTTTTCTTTTTTCACATAATGTAAACATTGCAGAGATATATTGATTTGAAAAGTCGCATGACGTCACGTTTTGGTACAATTTGCACTTAAAAGTGACGTCACGCGCCCCTACTTCCAAACTGACGCGCCTTTATCTTTGTCATTTTTTGGTAGAAAAAATACGTGTCCATTATTTTTTGATCATCTAATTGACGGACTAAATAGAATTTCGTTTACTTTACCCCGTCATCATGCCTATTATAAATTCTGACTGATGAGAAATAATGTACAACTTACTTTGCAAATTGTTTATTGCGCTGCAGGTTTGATAATTTTAAAACTGACCTCTTTTTTTCTACAATTTTGAATAGTTAAAACAAAAAGTTCATGGAAGAGCATTCATATTTATATAGATACTAGCTCAACCAACGAACTTCATACCGCCATAAAAATGGGGGCAGGTGGTAGAAGAGAAAATTTAGGGTTGTATGTATTTTTTAATACCACATTATATTAAGTATATTCCAAAAAAAATTTAGGGGAGTGTAGCGTAGTGTTCTATTCATTTCCTGGGATAACATTCCTCCTAATCCATAAGAGAACACGCCGTTACAATACCCAATAGTTTGATTAAGGATATGAAGAATAGATAGTAGCCGATTCTCAGACCCACGGATTAAGCATATAAAATTTCATAAAAATCGGTCAAACCGTTTCGGAGGAGTATGGTAACTAACATTATGACACGAGAATTTTATATATAAGATGTAAGAATAACAAAAAGTGAAAGCTGGTTAATGTCAGCCACTTGAATAAATGTCAAATTTTGCAATTTTTACGCAAGGAAATTTACCATTAAGTGATAATAATCTCAGTGAAAATTTTATTTAGTCATCATAATAAAAGCGATTGTTGTCACTAACAAACCTTTGGGTCTTTGAATGTTAACCAGTGGCGCTATTTCAAAATCGTTCGTCTACTGTAGAGCGCTAATTTTCTGCAATATTTTTTTCAAATTCGATATAATAAAAAAAGAACTTCGATACAATAATAAGAAAAAAAATGAGCGAGCCTTACAGTAGTCGCGTATGATGTGTGACATTTGAAAACTCACCTTTTATTAGTAAAGAAAGAAATAAAACCTACTACAAAAGTAATAAGCCATTTGAACATTATGTTCTAAAATCAAATCAAATCGAGCGCGCGCTTTCGCGACTTCCTGTTACACACTTCCGTCCCATTTCACGCAATCACTACCACAAATTCCAGGAAAGCGAGAGGAAAGCTGTTTCACATCAATATATTCGTTACTTTTGTTGCGCTCGATTGCAAGGTAACAGCTATAAGCTGTAAAATTTAAATTAATTTTACTTCAAAATATTTTTTTTAGAAAATAAATAAATATTTCCAACACTCACACCAATTAGCCTAGCCCCAAAGTAAGCACTGTGAGGCTTGTGTTGTGGGATACTGGGGTAAAGGATAGAATACATATACTGTACATATATAAGTATATTTATATAGAAATACATATTAAATATCCATGACTGGAGTACAAATGTTCGTATTCATCACACAAACATCTGCCCCCACCGGGATTCGAACCCGGGACCTCTCGAGTCGGCGACACCATGAAACCCGGCGTACAAACCACTCGGCCACGGAAGTCGTCAAATAGATTGATATTCAATCTTTTTTTGTTTTAAGAAACACAATTGGCTGATTTAAAAATAGAAACGTTTCGATTGAGTTGGTAATAGTATGTATGTATGTTTGTTACTCAATCACGCAAAGAGTACTGAGCGGATTTGGATGAAATTTGGTAAAAACAATTTTAGGTTCCCGAGGGATTCTCAAAAAACAATAGTTAACGCAGATGAAGTCGCGGGCGGACGCTAGTAAAATATATATTACTAAAGTAAAGACCTTTCAGAAGTTTCTAAACCTAAGATGTTGTTTAGACTTTTTTTGTGGAGTATGTTTTGAATCACCTTATGTCCTTTCCCTACCAATATTTATTGGACATAATTATATTTTTCTGCTGCGGAGAAAAATGAGCTAATAAATCTCCAAAGTATTATAAAAGAATAATGTAACAACATTTACAAATCAGTATGTTGTTACAACGACAATATAAACATGTTTTTTTTTTTCATATAGAAAACCTATTGGAATGATTAAAACAGTTCCAACCCAAGCATTTTTGACTTGAATATAATAAAACACTTTGTAGTTAGTTTTTTTAAGATGTAGTATTATGTGATTGTAGAGTCAAGGGGCTATATCAAAAACCGAAGCTAGATTTTAATCGAGCGATTTAAAAATAGGTCTTTTGAACATCATCAGTGGCCCAAAGCTTTAGAAGTAGCTTCCACTGGAAACTAAGCGAAAATTTAATTGCCATTTCGACCGAAATAAATGTTTGTCGTTAAAATTCGCCCACGTATTAATTTCATGTAACGATGAATGAAGTGTTAATTTCATTTGCAGTAAAAGTTGCATACCATTGTGAACGATATCATCAGAGTAACTCTTTGTCTGGGTATATTGTGCGTCAGTTCTTTGTTTCTTATGTGAAAGGTGCGTTTTTGGTGTTCCGTGTCAACAATAATAGGGGTAGCCTAAGCGGGGATTCATAGCCTTGCTCTAGTGCGGCAGAACAACATAAGAGGGTAACCTTGTACCTTGTGAAGTACTCCCACCATACCTGAACCTCGTATTCAAATGACTGACGATTTGGACGCAACCAAAGTCATGGCCGATTGTTGAAGGACATTGGGCGAAAATGTATGGACGCTGCACCCACGTCCGCCACGGCCTAAACTACATTTTTTGTTTAAAAGGTATTATAGTCATGATCATCTGTACAAAAGCGCATCAAATTCCATTTCCCGGGGGTCTTTAGTTATTTTAAGTTAAATAGGTACAAGAAGTATAACGAACGAAGTAATTTTCCCTTATAAATGTAAATTTCCTGAAATATTTGCACGTTGACATTCAACAAAATATGCTGGAAACTAAAGAAATGAGTAACAACTATTGTAACCATATGTTGGCAAATAAATTATTATTATTAAAAAAGATTAATGAAACAATGGAATTAATTTAGTTAGTTGGACTCTACATAGAGGGCTCAGATATTATAGGAGTACTTCACAAGGTGTAAGGGTGCCCCCTTATGTTATTCTGCCGCGCTAGAGTGAATCCAAAAATTGGGTTGGGTTTTTTTTCAAACAGTCATTTCGTTATAGTAAATTGTCTTCTTTGATTGCTATTGCTTACGATTTCATTTAGTTATTTATGACTGCAAAAGGCTTTACGCCAAACGCCTTGCGATCTTTTTGCAACTTATTAAAGGTAATGAGTGCGAGGTATTTGAAAACCTTCAGTAGTTTAGCAATAGACAAAGCAAACCCGATAGGCGGTAGGCCTTTGGACGTTCGCCCCTTTATAAAGAGCTCAGATAGCGTGGGAGGCACAAGGTGCAAAGGTGCAAAGTTGCTCCCATTATGTTATTCTACCGCGCTCAAATAAATCCCAAAATACCCATTTGGGCTTCCCTACTACAACAAACCCTAAATACTTTCGTTAGGCCCGTCCATCTGCCCATCCGGCCCAAGACAACTGCCAATTTAAGACGAGAACCAAGTCTCAGAGACCGAGACGCTCTCTTGTTGAATGGAAGCCTAAGGTTTTGGTCTCCTATAAACAAAGCGCCACGTCATACTTACTTACTATAGAAATGTACTGTTGTGATCTCTTTCATACGCTGACCGGTGTGAGGATACCGTCGGTGGTATTTGAACGCTTTGCGCCGCGTCTCTTGTTATTTCTAACCATTGCAGCGTCAAAGTCTTATTTTAGCGTCAATACAAAATGTGGAAATTTGTGAAACGACGACGACGACGTTCACTTTTGTGAACGAGACGTCGTCGTTCGAGATTGATATGTATTGACGCTGTGCCTGGCGTTCAGACGTCGATCGCCACATTTACGCTGAAGTTATACGCAGCGTATCGCTTTTAAGAAGCCTCTAGTCCGCTCCATCGCGGGGGTGTAAAATATTAACACTCCATTAATAATTGCTTTATTTAGTATTTATTTTATAGTGTAAATATAAAACCCATTTTGGGCCCAAATGTTTTGAAATATTAAAAATCCTGATCAATAAATTACAATATCACACAATAGTTCCTTCTCTTACGAAGTTTCTGCTGGACTGAAAGAAAACAATCTTTTTACAGCTCTGATGGAATTTAATTCAAACTAAATAAAAACCATTAACGAACATTCAAAAATAAGTGATGGCCAAGGAAGTCGAACATGAAAGAAATAAATAAAAAGAGCGGTTGCAGCTATGCCACACCGTAACAGGATTACAGTGAAGTTGAGACTCCCCGAGGAGAGAGGCACTCCGCCTAGAAAAGCCACTCGCCATTTCCTGGCATGAGGCTACATAAGGACCGCCTCGCAACTAAACCAGCAGTGACCCCCTCAGGCTCGATTGGTCTAGAGGCTCCAGACGGAGAGGAGACCCGCCGAGGAGAGACATCTGCCTGTAATACCTATAGAGACACTCGCCAATTCTCGGCTTGAGTTCCCCTTAGGATCTCGCCGTCCACAAAGCCGGTGACGTTGTAAAGGTCATCTATGATCAACAACAAAAAAACCCAGTGATGTTGTAATAAAAAAATACTCGTATGAGTAGCAGGTTTTTACCGAGTGGTCCACTCGCTAGCCGCGCGTGGTCATGGTGCCCACGTGCGGATGAAGCGATCCGGTTGTTAGAGGATTAAAGAAATCGATACAAATAATACTGGAGGTAAGGCGGTACGAGCTCTAGGCACAATACATAAAGCTGATGCTGATCTTCTGAACAAATTGGATCGTCTCATCAACAATGCCATTCGTTTCATCTTCTGCCTGCGTAAATTTGACCACGTATCGGCGTTCAGATCTCAACTTAGATGGCTTCCTATACGTCAAAGAAGGCAGCAGAGAATGCTTTGTACTCTGTATTCTATCCTGTTCAACCCTCACTCTCCAGAATACTTACTATCCAAATTTCAATATCTTTGTGACTCACATGAACTTCAACTTCGTCCTACTGATACTCTTGCACTATCTCTTCCTCTCTTTCACTCTGGCTATATGTCTGATTCCTTTGCCCTCCAATCTTCACGACTCTGGAACAGCCTCCCTGACTCCGTTAGAAGGTCACCTACTAGGTGCAGTTTTAAGAAGAAAGTTCATGAACTTCTCCTAGAAAGCTAAGAACGTTAAGTTTAACTCACAATTTCCCTTCACAGTCTCATCATCAATATATTTTATAAACGGTGTTAATAATAATTATGTCTATGTATGTGTATGTATATATATATATTATAAATATTTATATAAGTAATATATTTAAATGTATTCTATGCATGTATATTTAGGTTTATTTTAAATAAATATTTATGTAGTTACTTTTACTGGTCTATGTTTAAAGTAAATCACTTTTTTTTTATTATTATAGCCGCATTCGTGGATTTCTTTATGCCTAAAGGTTGACTGGCAGAGAATGCTTTTAGCGTTAAGTCCGCCTTTTGTCCATTTTTGTAATTGTGGCAATAAAGTTTAAATAAATAAGTAAAGAGCAGTACTTTGACTTCATACTAGCGCCCGAATCGACGCACGCACACAGACAAACGTCATTTACACGGGCGCTAACCAATCTTGGCAAGAGAAATCTACGCAGTGCCACGTCGCGCGCCGCCGAGTTTGGCCGAGGTAGGTTAGCTGCATCCCGCCGCCCGCGCCGTCTGCCTCCGTTTCGATTCCGTAACGTGGCAATAGTAACTGTATACATACAATAACAATCGACAGTAATCTATTTTACATTTTGTAGGGACCAACCCTAGCGCTCCGCTCAGTGGTAGGTATCTATTTCAAGAAAATGGCTGAGTTACACTACTGCTCTTGTATACATTGTGCTCTAGGTGTGGTATTTATTGAGGGATGACCTTTATAGCTGCATACTAAACTATGATATAAAGAAAAACAAAATTATAATCAAACTAATATTATAAAGGCGAAAGTTTGCGAGTGTGTATGTTTGTTATTTTTTCACGTCTAAACGGCTGAAGCGAATTTAATAAAATTTGGTATGGAGTTAGCTGATACCCTGGATTAACACATAGGCTACGTTTTACTGCGGGAAAATATCTCTTATAAACAGCGGGTAACACCGCGGGGCACAGCTAGTAAATAAATAACTAGTGGTGGTAGTCACAAAAAATGAAGACTTGAAACTTAAACGAATTATATTTTACATTGGTACGAGTGTAATGAGAGTTTAAATTTTTCTGACAGCTGGGACACAGTGGATTTTGTTTGCTCTAATTGAACCTCCTGCCTGAGGAATTATCTTCTAAATTACAAAAGATTTCAGCATTATACCTGACGTCATACTGTAGTGTTTTGTTTTTCAAGAGTTCCACAGGTTTTTTTCAGCTCTAGTTTAGTACTTCCCAGCCTTGCCATCAGTATTGTTATAAAGAAAAATCATTTTTTTGTACTATATGAATCATTTCTTATTGTTATGTGTGTTAGTATATACATTAATATAATATATAACATTAAAATATATGAAGCTCAATACGATTCATCAAAGCGACTATTAAAAAAATGTAATTTAAAAAATATCGTGTCACCGTGTGCGTAATTGAAAATTGTATATGCATATTCAGTAGGTCTGAGAATCGGACGACATCTTTTTTATCCCCTTAAATTATTAAGGGTGGTGTCCACCTTGAACTTTTTTTTGAGATTTTTTTCTGTTTTTTTTAATATACATCATTCAAAATTTTATTACACAAATGTTATTTACAATAATAATATATACAGGAACAATGAACCTAAAACTTAAAACCTTAAAAAATATAAATAATAACTAAAATATATTAACAAAAGTTCCCCCTTTGAATAGCTAAACTAATTCTTTGTCCGAGGTAGCTGCCAGATCTTCGGTCTCCAGTGAAAATTACATACAACCCTAAATTTTCACCCTTCTACCACCAACCCCTACTTTTTATGGCGGTACGAAATCGCTAGGAGCTAGTATTTTATAAATTTGTTTTATGCAATAACTGTATGTCGATTCTGGTATGATTCTCTAAAGCTAAACTTAAATTTGACAACAGTGCATCCTTGTCCTTCTCTATACAGAATGAAAAGGTGAGACTGACCTTTAATTTACTTTTAAGTTTAGAGAAGCACGCTAGAATTGACACCATTGTCTATGTTCATTTTTCCACAGAGAAGCTAACCCTATGCCTGAAGTTGGCAAAACGTAGCGTGTCATTTCCTGACAGAGATTAGGTCGTATTCAACAGAAGTTTTCAAAGCAAAGTTTATAATAAATAAATTAACTTTAAGAAAAAATCTTCGACGACTTCCGGTACCGAGAGGTAAGTTTTAAGATGTCACCGACTCAGTGGTCCCGGGTTCGAATCTCGATGGGGCAAATGTTACTATGATGAATACGCGCATTTGTACTTAATACTTGTATCAGTATAATTATGTATTCTATCCGTTACCCTGGTATCCCATAGCAAAAGCCTAACAGTGCTTTCTTTGGCCTTGTATTGTCTGAAAATAAATTATTTATTATTATTATTACAGGCTTATTGGTGTAAGTGATAGAATATTGTACGAGACGCCCGAACCAATGAAAAATAAAGTTTACGTACATAGGGAGTCGTCTAAACGGTCTGAGTTGTGAACTATCAAAAAAAAAAACGATTGCCACGGCGCCTAGCGGTGGCGCAGAGAAACTAGTTGAAAATTGATAGTTCGAAACGATAGGCTGTCCTTTTCTAATCAATCTTATAAGAATTACGCCTTCGAAAATGTCAATTTAATGTGTTTTGATTGTTATTCCTTGTGTTTTATTATATGAAAGATAGTTGTGAAATAAAAATTATAAAGTTCTGTATAGATTAGTATAGTAATTTAGGCGGAAAGTTAAGAATAAACTCCATTTGATAATAGGTTATTTATAGTTATAAGTTTGATAATAAATGTTTTATTTTGTGTGTTTTCATTTGTCCAATACAATAAGATATAATAATTAGGTATTATATAGATATAAGTAGGTATTTAGAGACTTTTTAGTTTTGTAACTTTGTCGGGCTATAAAGCCATTGTTTGTGATTAATCCTATTAGAAACTTGTTGGATTCGGTTAATAAGACGTCAACGTCACAAATTTGTTTATTTATTTAGGTTATGCGGCCCTATCTGCCAAACTGACAGACAAGTTAGTCTCATACCTAGGTGATACATAATTGTACAAATAATTTGAGTGATAATGAAAAGTTTACCACATTGCGAACCTTGACCACGCCCGAACTCGAAGTTTATTGACATTTAATGTGTCTACTCTACCCTACTTAAAGTTAAGAAGCTGTCAAAATGACAAACACAATATTTATTAGCCGTGAAGCATTGGATCGTTTAGTATGTTATTGGAAATTGTGCACAAACTTTTCACGCCGTGTTATAGAAAATTTGCGGACTTTTATTTATTAAAACACAGACGTTAAACACTTAACAGTAATAAGGGGTTTTAATGTACTTACACTAATATCCACAGTTAGAGAGGTCAAATAAATTGATTGATCTACATACATGCTTTAAAACCTCTATTAAAGATTCAGCTCCCGTAGCATGAGTACCACAATTTACAATTTATCACCTTTTTTACCCGGCTGCGCAATGCAAGAGCGCGAAGCGCGACGCGCAGACAGGGTTATGTGTTTAACAGTCTATATATGTATGTTTGTTCCTTTGTGGCACACTAAAGACCAAACGCCTGGACCGATTTTGATGATTCATACATCAATCGATTCGTCTCAATCACGGGAGTGCTACTAAAGATATGATAGTAATCAAAATTCAATATGGGCAAAATTAGGCGCCATATTGTGACGAATTAAAAAAAATAAGTTGACAAAATATGTCGAGTGGGATATCAGTGTCTAGATAATCAAAAATCATATTTAGGTTTCTAACACCATTTTTCATTTAATATGATTGTTTAGGATCTACAACGCTTTAAAGTTGTATATTAACCACTTACGCTTTTAATTTCAATCTTACGTTTGTATGGATCTTTGTTACTCTTTCACCTAAAAATACTGAATGGATTTTAATGAAACTTAACAGTAATATAGCTCATATATGATAATTACATATATATAATAATTTATGTAGTTATTGAGTGTCACATAAGACGGAAAAGAATCTCCCATCTGCGAGCCATTTTGGCCTGCACTGCAAAAACAATAAAAGTTATATGAATATAATGTAGAGTGAAATTGTATCTCTTAAATAGTTCTAAAAAAAAGTCCGTGACACCATATATCCTTTTTTAATGTGTAAGTCATTGCTGCTAAAATAGTGAATCAAAACTAAAATATTATTTGATATCTATTTCCAAAATGCACATTTTGTAATAACAAATCATTTTTTATCAAAACATATACTTTTATCGTTTTTGAAGACAATAAACTTTGCTTTTTACACTATGTCATTTCGACAAGTAATTAAAAAGTTACAACGATGACAAAGTAATAGCGCGGTGTACTATGTAAAAGGAAAAAAATGGGCTATTCGCAGTATCTGATCCTATACGAAGCACTAAAACTGTGATACAGTTCCTTCTTATTAAATGATGAAAAATATATTATCATAATAGGTATTTATGATTATTGAATTTTAATGAAAAACTCAGAATTTTACTGTTTTTCATTTTTTTAACGATAATACTTAATGTTACAATAAAGGTTTACTTAATATAATGACAAATAACCCATTTTTGGCTAATAAGTACATACTTATTGGAATCCCTGTATTTATTAATCAGCTCGCGATAATATTGGTTTTGTAATAATTCTGCAAAATTCAAAGTAAATAATGTAGATTTTTATAGGTAAATCACCACTTTCATCACCCTACGCCTATAAGTATTGCGATGTTGTAGCTAAGAACCAAGTTCCCATCTACTTCTATATGGGAATTCATTACATTCCATTTAGCTATTAGGGCACGGAAGCGCAAAAACCAAACTCACTTTCACATCTATAATATTATATTATACTTACTAGTAATCCACCCGGGCAGTGTACGTGCGAAATTTATTTATCGGGATAAAATATAGCCTATGTCACTCGGACAAAATGTATTTAAATAAAGAAAAATGTAATAATAAATAATGTAGCTTCCTTATGATGAATTAATATTTGAAACCGGTTCAGTAGTTTGACAGATTATTTGTTACAAACATACAAATCTTGCCTCTTTATAATATTAGTATAGATAGTTAGGATAAGATAAGTATTTAATTGATGAAAAAGATTTAAAAATAAAGTAAGTAATAGGTTTATTTGATTATATTTGTAAAAGTTACTTAGCATTTGTGCTTAACAGTGATACGTTATCCGGTATTTTTTAAACAGAAAAAAATTTGTAAAATAATTGCCGTGATTGCCCTACTCTTCATTCGAGCTTTACACTACCAACAATAAAAAAGGGTCGATCACAAAGTCTTTGATCTGTTATATGTGAACGCTTTAAAAGAAAACCACAAAGAGAACTATAAATTAATAATAAATGAGATTGCTATGGTGCTCTATCTAACGTTATGAAAATTTTATTATGCGCCTTTAGTTTAATCAAATATTATAAACTTTGCTTTGGTGATTGCATAATTATTTATTTTAGTGATCTAAGTCAGTCACCATTGTCCAAAACAACAAACGGGAATTACTGCTTTCTTCAACCTGCGACATAAACGTCATTGATTGGTATTGTATATAGGGTGATTAAAAACATTTGAAGTTAACTTGTGGCATCTACATATTGGGTTTCTGTGAATTATGTAGGTATATCAAATTATGAGACTAGGGACTGACACTGCATTTGTGTATATCACAATCTTAGACGTCCGGCATTGACATGACAATGCAGCCACTGCCAATTTTAAATAGTCGACGAATAAAAGTAAATGAATTTTATATTTACTGCTAAACTATTAAAAATAACATAAACAAAACATGACTTTTTGAGTAAGTGCTAGTTTACTATAAAATTTACATACATTAGAGATATTTATGTAACGACTTGATTTAACTTCACACATTTTTGCGAAAATTGAGGCCCATCTGTAGCCTTGACCCCGCTGGTAGTCTCTATATGTCTTAGTAAATCAATCTTTTAGACTGACGCAAGGTACTTAATAATTCCCGCGATATTAATTCCCTTACTGAAGTAACAAGACTACGGTATATACCGTCTTAAAATACTAACTAACTAAAAAGTGTGAAATAAAAAAGGTAAATTTAAAAAATCAAAAAACCCGACTGCTTAATTATACTTCAAATAAAAACTGAAAAGAAAAAAACAAGTCCAGTAGTCTATAATTCTGTTAATAAGGAACAAAGCTACTTTAACAGTCGGGACCCACTGTTGAAAAATATTATGTATTCTTGAATATCTAATGGGTCCCGACTGTTAAAGTAGCTTTGTTCCTTATTAACAGAATTATAGACTACTGGACTTGTTTTTTTCTTTTCAGTTTTTATTTGAAGTATAATTAAGCAGTCGGGTTTTTTGATTTTTTAAATTTACCTTTTTTCTATCGCGTCTTACTGTCAAACTCAATAGTAATTTGACAATTGAACGTGATAAAAACGCGTTGTATATTATTATGTCGCGGTGATCATGCTAGGGCTGCTGAAACAGTTAGCTTATTGCCAACATTATCCAATGTCATAATTAAAAAGCACTTTCATTAAATTTCATAATAACACTTTCGTTTTTTAAAATCTTCCGCGCCAAGGATTTACTCATCAGACAGCCAAAATTTTTACCGCTCGATGGGTGGTATTATAATTTTCAAAAAAAGAATTCAGTGACTGCGGATGGTCAGCGATCATCAAGCTCTTCGTAGCAGTCAAACTCATTGCTTTCTACCAGTCGATTTCAAGCCGGATCGTGTCCACGGATGCATGATGTTGTGTGCAAATTGCATTATTTCTCCCCGACACCGAAAAAAAAATAAGTATGCGCGGACAACACATCGAAGTAAAACTTCTTTTCTTAAATAACCCAATTTAAAATCAATCAAAAATGTTTTCTGAATACGCAAGCGGTAACTAAAAAAAATGTATTCCATGTTTTCATCGGCTCTTAGAGTAGAAGCTAAAATTGCATGTTTTACCAAGTTTACTTACTAAACATTAGACAGGTAGTTAAAACTTAGCGTAGATCGTTTCTTACCCGCCTGTGTGTACTAACATCAATTTCCTGTACTCTGAAGCAAGTTTTACGCTTGCACTTGTGCGTCAAGTGTATCTATCGGCTAGGAGCTTGGAAACTTTCAAACAAGATCTTTATTACCTTGTCCCCCCCCCATGTTGGCTAAAGAAGGGGGCTTTACCGTTGTGCTATAATCAGTTGCAATATCGGGGTATACTAATCACGTCTAGTGCAGGGTTGGGCAATTATAATGATGTGGGGCGCCACATCGAATAAACAATACTATTTTATAATTAGACAATCATCTTTTCGGACATTACTTGTTAATTTAATAATCACATCTTCATTAATTGTAACACGATGTCGAAATCGTTAGACATAAAAGAGCGAGCACAGACTAGTGCAATCAATATTTTATATTTATTTTTTTATATTTAAAAAAAACGCAGTATAAATAATGCCACCTGACATTTACCTTGAAGATTCTTTCTATAGGTTTTTTACTTGTATAAGGGTAGACATTGGTGGATGCCGACTTTAATTCACTAGCATGACTTTGCCCTACGATCATAGTTTTTGCCATCGTTACACCTTTTTGTAAGTGTAACTTCGAGAAAAAACTTTTCTCGTATATAATGACATTTTTCGTTTATGTTGCCAATAAATGTTCCTTTTACTAATCTTTCCTCCAGAGGACCGAAATCATAAATCTTAGAAAATTTTATAAGTCCGCAACAAAATCATCAATTGACTGAGATCCAGTTTGTTTGCGTGTAAAAAAAATATGAGACTCGTATGTATTATTAGAACTTAGTACAAAATAAGCTTTAAACTTGTTTATTAATGTGTCAAATCGTATTTCACTTTCTTTGATATTGAGTTTATTGAAAATTTCAATGCATTTTTCACCTATAGTATATAAGGAAATGACGACGATGCAAATCGTAAGTGGCCTGCGCAAAAACTTGGCCCGACATTTATTCAAATAGTAAATATTGACACGATAAGGAAAAAGTTTGCCCATCCCTAGTCGAGTGCAAGTTTTACCTCGATCGCGTTTACGTAAGAAGATATGTTAATGAACAGAGTGATATGATAATTAAATTGATAAGTTATCTAAATATATAAATAGTGTATGATTTGTGCATTTGAAGAAAGTTTAATTAGTGCATGTGCAATTAGTGTTTTAAAATTGGAATTATGGAGGAAAAATACGTTTTTATTTCGTGTTTGTGCTGCGCTACTCATATAATAGTTAGTAAGTATTCTCATTGTCAATGAACTTTATGCTTTTATGCTTATATGGGGATATAAAGGCTTAGGTTTTAAGAATTTATTCTCATAAAAGGATCCTATTAAAGGATTCTCCTGTTGAAGAATCTTCAGTTAGGCAAACGAACATTACGACGAAGACTTTCATGGAGGATTCAATCCTCAATACTCCGGGATATTTGCTTTCAAAAAGCCTCCTTTTCCTCGATGTTAAATACTAAAACCCCTAAAATCATAACATCTTACTTACAAATGTTGTTACAAATAAATATTTTCTTTCTTTCTTTCTTTCTTTCTTTCTTTCTTTCTTTCTTTCTTTCTTTCTTTCTTTCTTTCTTTCTTTCTTTCTTTCTTTCTTTCTTTCTTTCTTCTTTCCTTCCTTCCTTCCTTTCTTTCTTTCTTCTTTCCTTCCTTCCTTTCTTTCTTCCTTTCTTTCTAAGTTGACTTCTAAATATTAAATTAGTTTGCACTAAGCTTCGTAGTGTGGTTTTATTGGAATTAGCGAACTAATTTTTTTAAGCTACATGTTTAAATCTAATCAATAAATCATTGACTAATTATGCTACCACGACTTTAATGGGTATGTCGAATTTCTAATAGTTGCGTTGCAGCCATTCTCACTAGTAACATATTGTTTAGTTTGTCATATTGTAATCATAGAAATATTGGATATCTATGCGGACAATCTATGTTATTTTATTTCTATTTTGTACTCCTAAAAAAACAATAACGGCTTTTTCACCGCATTGTAGACGAACAACAAGCTGTTGCCAAAGTTTGTGGGTAGAAATAACAGGGTGGAGCAGTGTTCCAGTATGCCTCATGAACTATTCATAGACCTGTCTATTCCGCGTTACAAAAGTTGAGGAACAGTAAATAATAATATTTTTATTAGGTACTAGCTGTGCGCCGCGGTGTTACCCGCGGGTTATTAGGGATATCTTCCCACAGTAAAACGTAGCCTATGTGTTAATCCAGGGTGTCAGCTAACTCCATATAAAATTTTATTAAAATCACTCCAGCCATTTAGACGTAAAGAAGTAACAAACATACACACTCACAAACTTTCGCCTTTATAATATTAGTGTGATGATTCTCTTAATTCGGAGAGATATATGGCACGTTATTGTATGGCACGTATTCATAATTTTATTTTTATTTTTGAAGTTATACTTCTTAAGGCGCGTTATGAAAAAGTGATGAGAGTGAAATTTTAAGATGCGCGCGCATCACTGTAACACAAAATTTGTTACTTTTGTGTTTACCGCACATTAAGAAAATCTACCAACAAAATAGAAATAGAATCTCTATTTAGTGGGTGCTAACGACTGCATTGTGAAGGCCTATTTATAATATCAAAAGTACTTATTAATCTGGAACAACGGAACCAAAGCGCGATTCAGGAGACTACAGCGCCATCTCTTGACCATTGGTGTAGTAGAACCAAAAACCACATCTTTATTTTTTGTAATAAAGTAACAGTTATAGGTAATCAGATTTATAATATTTATCCACATGTTTCTAGTTTGTATATTCGGATTACGTGTTTGAGTTTCATACAAGTGCAAATCACATATGTTCTAATAAATTATATTCAGTAGCGATTTTAATTGAATATTTTGATTATTTATTTATTTTTTCAAATTAAAACTGAACTTTATTGACTGTGTCCTTTTCCAGACTTTTTATTAATTTATTGTAATTAATTATTTGCATGCAATTAAAAACTAATTTTAAACGATGCCAAAGAAGGATAACTGCTCACGCGCCTACATAAGTACACGCACCCATTTTTTATTTATTTAGGATAACAAACAACTGTGCAATATTGTACGTAATGTAGTAACACTAATAAATACATTGATGTCATTACACAACCAACACCGTTATCCACTAAAAATAAGATGGTTGTACTTTACTTTACTACTACGCATTTACCTAGGGATTATGTAAGTGCGTAAAACGGGTACGGATTTTGTGAGTGTGGATTAGAAAAGTATTACCTCAAAGTTTTATGACTTTGTAAATTTCTGTCAATCCACATAGGCTACATCGGGCTCAAATCATAATGTTAGTACTTAAATGTTATGGACGTTTCGGAGGATCGGCTGTCAAGGATGGTTCTAATACACGTTTACAATTTAAAAAAACGAGCGAGCCTTACAGTAGTCGCGTACGATGTGTAACATTTGAACTCTCACCTTATATTAGTAAAAAAAGAAATAAAACCTACTAAAAAAGGAATAAGCCATTTGAACATTAAGTTCTAAAATCAAATAAAATAGCGCGCGCTTTCGCGACTTCCTGTTACACACTTCCATCCCATTTCACGAAATCACTCCCACAATTTGCAGGAGAGCGAGAGGAAAAATGTTACATATCAAAAACTCACAGTTTCATTCGTTTCTAGGCTCCTTCGAATCTACGATCTTGTTATAAATTTAGTTTCTCGAATATTGAAATGCGTTATATCAAACTTATTTTTTGATCTGTTTTCATAAAAGCACAGCTCGATTTAAAATAGGGTGTTCTTTTAAAAACGTTGGTAGTTTTTTGTTCATGCCTTTTTACTCGGGGAAAAGTGGTTGAGATCGGAGCAATATTTTACACGCAAGGCCTGCTATGTAAAAAAAAAGGAGAAATACAGAAACACAATCGCAGAAGATACGACTGTTTATGTTCATTTCAAGCGTATTTTGACTCTCACAGTGAATTAGAACCTATTCGAGTAATCTCCGTCGACCTAGAGTCGTAAATTTTGGAAAAGGGGAATGCACGAGTTTTTTGCGTTATAAAGAACGATGGCAAATGAACAGATGTCCCCCCTGACACCGAGAGGTCCGATGCCGCTCAGTCCCCTCCCGTTTCAAGTGCACATTTAAGCGCATCGGTCTTCTAGCCCATTATGCGTATTTTAAACTATGCATTAGTTGAAACTAACGTAGCGCTGCATCATCTCAGGAGATGATCGCTTCAGATAATGCTTGTAAGGCCCTTCCGGTCATAAGAATGCACTACGCGTGTGTTTTAGTCAGTAGGAGTCTGACATAATCTTGCAGCCGGCTGTAGGGTATCCATGTGGATTTCAAACCCGCTCCCCTATCTGAGAGGAAACAAAAAGAAAATGAGCAGATGGCCCGTCTGATAGTAAGCGGCCCCCATAGACCATAGACGCTGGCGATACCAAAAATATCACTCAGGACGTTGCCTTCTGCAGTTGCTTTAATTTACTGAAAACTTCTTTCGACAGATCAGTGTAGCAAACGTCAGCGTAGTCAATGATGGACAACAAAATGCCAATTTGATTTTGGTACAGATCTGCAAAAATTTACGCAAGCGATCAAAGGAAGCATACGGAGGAAACACTTTTTTATAACCGCCTCTACCTGCGATTTCCTGCCTGATCCCAAAATGTTTCCTTTTTTGAAGTAAAAACTTCTTTAGCGGCGTTGTACACTTTTTTTTGTATAGGTAAAAAATGTTAAACTCGCGTCAGGACACGTGGGCTGATCTGAGGAAAACAATAAGATTGGAAAGGTTGTTGACTTTCAATATATTGGACGAAGCATAGTAATATTTTATTTTATCGTATTATAATAATAAGTCTCTATCTAAGATGTCCAGGTGGCAGCTTTATTGCGAAGAAAATACATTTTTTTTACAATAGATGTCGCTAGGTGGGCTTAAATGTAAGTTGATTTTTTACAATAGATGTCTACTCGTATTCTACCACATAAACGATAGTACTTTTATACTGATAATTAAAGCAATTCGTGCAAAATTATTCCCTTACCATTCCTAAATATCAAAAATGCACAACGTTAATATTCAAGTTTTCACTTCTGCCGGCACTCCCGGAGTGCAACCCGTCGTTTTTTTTATTAATGTTTCATATTGATTTTGTTAGAAATTCACATTGTTATAACAGTTCTTATTTGCTGTGCCCGCCGTGGTCCATAATCTGAGCTGTAAATATTTTGAACACCTGTTGTAAGTTATTCAGGTGGTGTGGTTAATGTGTTTTTAAACAGTTTTAACTGACTTGCTTCAGAAAAACGCGTATTATCTAGTAAGAACTATTTTTAACTGATATTCCATTTTAAGCATTAGTCAATTCTAGTTTTGACAAAGGCATTTAGTAAAAACTAGTTCTAACTAGGGAAAACGCGTTCTATCTAAAATTTGGTTTCTACTGTAACATATATATTAAAAGAATAATTGTGCTGATAATAAAAACTTCCTCTTCCAGGAATCAATCCCAAGAACTGACAGAGCCATTAGTAGGACGTCACGGTGAAAATGGTTATGAAAACCTAATAAAAAAACAAGCATTCTTTGACAAAGCACAGTTTTATTAAAATAATATTTAAAAATAAAAACTGAAAAGAAAAAAACAAGTCCAGTAGTCTATAATTCTGTTAATAAGGAACAAAGCTACTTTAACAGTCGGGACCCATTAGATATTCAAGAATACATAATATGTATTTTTCAACAGTGGGTCCCGACTGTTAAAGTAGCTTTGTTCCTTATTAACAGAATTATAGACTACTGGACTTGTTTTTTTCTTTTCAGTTTTTATTTGAAGTATAATTAAGCAGACGGGTTTTTTGATTTTTAAATTTACCTTTTTTATTTCACACTTTTTAGTTAGTTAGTATTTTAAGACGGTATGTACCGTAGTCTTGTTACTTCAGTAAGGGAATTAATATCGCGGGAATTATTAAGTACGTCGGTGTAAAAGATTGATTTATTAAGACATACATATAGAGATTTTACCAGCGGGGTCAAGGCTACAGATGGGCCTCAATTTTCGCAAAAATGTGTGAAGTTAAATCAAGTCGTTACATAAATATCTCTTATGTATGTAAATTTTATAGTAAACTAGCACTTACTCAAAAAGTCATCTTTTGTTTATGTTTTTTTTAATAGTTTAGCAGTAAATATAAAATTCATTTACTTTTATTCGTCGACTATTTAAAATTGGCAGTGGCTGCATTGTCATGTCAATGCCGGACGTCTAAGATTGTGATATACACAAATGCAGTGTCAGTCCCTAGTTTCATAATTTGATATACCCACATAATTCACAGAAACCCAATATGTAGATGCCAGAAGTTAACTTCAAATGTTTTTAATCACCCTATAATACCAATCAATGACGTTTATGTCGCAGGTTGAAGAAAGCGGTAATTCCCGTTTGTTGTTTTGGACAATGGTGGCAACTGCCTTAGATCACTAAATTAAATAATTATGCAATCACCAAAGCAAAGTTTATAATATTTGATTAAACTAAAGGCGCGTAATAAAATTTTCATAACGTTAGGTAGAGCACCATAGCAATCTCATTTATTATCAATTTATAGTTCTCTTTGTAGTTTTCTTTTAAAGCGTTCACTTAAAACAGGTCAGAGACTTTGTGATCGACCCTTTTTTATTGGTAGTGTAAAGCTTGAATGAAGAGTACTCCCAGTAGGGCAATCATGGCAATTATTTTCCAAATTTTTTTTTGTTTAAAAAAATACCGAATAACATATCTCTGTTAAGCACAAATGCTAAGTAACTTTTACAATTATAATGAAATAAACCTATTACTTACTTTATTTTTAAATCTTTTTCATCAATTAAATACTTATCATATCCTAACTATCTATACTAATATTATAAAGAGGCAAGATTTGTATGTTTGTAACAAATAATCTGTCAAACTACTGAACCGGTTTCAAATATTAATTCATCATAAGGTAGCTACATTATTTATTAATAAATTTATCTTTATTTAAATACATTTTGTCCGAGTGACATAGGCTATATTTCATCCTGATAAATAAATTTTGCCCGTACAATGCCCGGGTGGATCACTAGTAAGTATAATATAATATTATAGATGTGAAAGTGAGTTTGTTTGTTGCGCTTCCGTGCCCTAATAGCTAAATCGAATATAATGAATTCCCATATAGAAGTAGATGGGAACTTGGTTCTTAGCTACAACATCGCAATACTTATTGGCGTAGGGTGATGAAAGGGGTGATTTACCTATAAAAATCTACATTATTTACTTTGAATTTTGTAGAATTATTACAAAACCAATATTATCGAGCTGATTAATAATATAGGGATTCCAATAAGTATGTACTTACTAGCGAGAAATGGGTTATTTGTCATTATATTAAGTAAACCTTTTTTGTAACATTAAGTAATATCATTAAAAAAAATGAAAAGCAGTAAAATTCAGAGTTTTTCATTAAAATTCAAAAATCGTAAATACCTGTTATGATAATATATTTTTCATCATTTAATAAGAAGGAACTGTATCGCAGTTTTATTGTTAGTGCTTCGTATAGGATCAGATACTGCGAATAGCCCATTTTTTTCTTTTACATAGTATACCGCGCTATCACTTTGTCATCGTTGTAACTTTTTAAATATTTGTCGAAATGACATAGTGTAAAAAGCAAAGTTTATCGTTTTTAACTATCAAAAGCGATAAAAGTATTTGTTTTGATAAAAAAATATTTGTTAATACAAAATGTGCATTTTGGAAATAGATATCAAATAATATTTTAGTTTTGATTCACTATTTTAGCGGTAATGACTTACACATTAAAAATAGATATATGGTGTCACGGACTTTTTTTTAGAACTATTTAAGAGATACATTTTCACTATACATTACATTCATGTAACTTTTATTGTTTTCGCAGTGCACGCCAAAATGGCTCGCAGATGGGAGATTTTTTCCGTCTTATGTGACACTTATTGTTATATATTGGCCAATTCACTCAATAACTACATAAATTATTATATATATGTAGTTATCATATATGAGCTATATTACTGTTAAGTTTCATTAAAATCCATTCAGTATATTTTAGGTGAAAGAGTAACAAAGATCCATACAAATGTAAGATTGAAATTAAAAGCGTAAGTGGTTAATATACAACTTTAAAGCGTTGTAGATCCTAAACAATCATATTAAATGAAAAATGGTGTTAGGAACCTAAATATGATTTTTGATTATCTAGACAGTGATACCCCACTCGACATATTTTGTCAACTTATTTTTTTTACTTCGTCACAATATGGCGCCTAATTTTGGCCATATTGAATTTTGATTACTATCATATCTATAGTAGCACTCCCATGATTGAGACGAATCGATTGATGTATGAATCATCAAAATCGGTCCAGGCGTTTGGTCTCTAGTGTGCCACAAAGGAACAAACATACATATATAGACTGTTAAACACATAACCCTGTCTGCGCGTCGCGCTTCGCGCTCTTGCATTGCGCAGCCGGGTAAAAAGGATCAGGCTCTGTTAAAAATGGTAACTCATTTTACGCCCTTTTGACCAAAAATATGAAAACGAATCGTAGATTCATGTGGACTGTAGAAATATAGTATAATAAGAAAATGAACAAAAGCAACAATATAAAAAGTAATATAAATAAAATACGGCTCTATGGAATATGGAATCTACATGGTTCTGCAACAGTCATTATTTAGTAGGTACAAAACAGTTCAAAAAAATATTCTCAAATAAAAATCTTTCTGGAAATAACAAATCTTCGCCAATCACGACCTTTATCTTTGATTTGCATTAAAAATAGGAATTTGAATAATGGATTTCATCATTGAATTTACTCGTGGGGTATACGAAAACCGCTATCGGAATTTCAAGCGTAAAAATGTTGATTGCCTGCATTAATAACAAATCTTATTGATATAGCTAGTCTAGTATATTTATATTGTATCTATCTAGTCTTCAGTTTTTCGGTAGCAAATAATAATAATTATGATATCGTGTAATATTCATGATATTATGTAGGAACAAGCCTAGAAAGAGCAATACAAATAAACCACGCAAAGAAAACGGCTCATGTTATTCGCGTGTTATTATATGTGTGCGTAACTCCAATGTTAGATAAATTTAAAAGCAGTCAATGTGTGCGTGTATAGCGACGAGTGTATCTACCATATACAGTAGACATTTTTAGGGCCGCTTATTCTCTCACGTTAATTAAAACGTATTTGAATCGAAATCGTTAAGAGTATTCCATTATAGCGATTAATTTAAATAGTTAGTTGTTTTTTAAAACCGATTTCAACATATATTTTTTATTTGAATCAGCAATTTTGGCGAGGTGGTCTCAAATTGAGCTGGATTATAAGATATAATGAGTACTCTCATGGAAAACAATGGAACTCCTCATTTGCAAACAGTATGTCGTGGAACCTTTTTTTGAAGATGCAGGCAGCATAATTTAATTTGAATTTAGTTTGACATGTTAGATAGATGGACAAAAACTATTATTGTGTCATGTTTTTTCCACTGAAGTAAGTTTTTATAAGTTTGTGTTTTTGTAATTTCTGTACGCTCTAATATATATTTATCCCTGAATTTACAAGCGTTTCCTTAACAAAATAAAGAAGTTCGGGGCAAGGCATAGCGCCGGTTAATATTCACGAACACAGTACTCAATTAGTGTTTGGTTATTTTAAAATAAAATATAATGCAGGCCAGGTACCAAGTGTACATACATGATGTTAATCTTTCTTAAAAAGCGGAAAATAAAATATAAGAGAAGATACCCGATAAGATTAAATGACTTTTGAAGTACAACTAGCTGAAAAACTACATTTCATTTTAAGGAAGCTTAAATACGTAACTTATTACTTATACTCACTTTCCAGTTGATTCTTTGAATATAATTTAAGATTGGCTGCATAGCAGTTAAACCCTTAGAAAACATGTTGACCAGTGTAATCTGTAATCTATAATAAACGATTTTTAATTTTATCCAAATATAACGAAAATTTGGTTTAATGCTTAGAATTATGTCTGCTCGTATCACCATTCCTTTCCTAATAACTCTGAAGACAAATATTTGTACAAATGTTATGAATACGAAATACAAGGGTACTTGAACTATGGGGATTTGATATTAGAAAATTAGATTTATTTCAGTGATTAGAATACTTAAACGCCCTAGAACTCGAGTCGAAGATAATAAACAAACATACTTCAGAGCGTTGTAAGAATTCATCGATAGATGGCGCTGGAAATTTTGCTGCATCGCGTTATGGTTCTGTTTTCTTGAAAGAATTAAGGTCCCTGGCTAGTTGAACTTGGTACACTTAACATCAGGCCTACTCTATGGGGTAGGTATTTTTTGTATAGGCACTTCTTATTACAGTAAGAGCAGTGTCCCATATTATTATGTAACACTCGAATTATGAATTCGCATGGCGAATTTATTTCGCCACATTAGTGGAGGCGCTTGTGTGTGTGTAGCTTGCCATTGAATTGTATGTGCTGCAAACTGAATAAGTATTGATGACTGATGTTATTTAATGACTATTAGCTGATTGTTTACATCTAAATCTAAAAATAACCAGAAACTTCTTTTTTATTTTAAAAATTAACTTTTGTACTTTATGTAAAAAGATATCGCACGTCACAAACAAAGATCTTCAAAAACAGTGTTTTGAGATATCGCGTTTTAATGTTTAAAAAAGTCATAGAAACGGAACTACTTGTTCGAATATTTAAAATGAGACCTTGATTTAAACGTACATTGTCCTTCTTTGTACTGAGTTAGTTTAATTAGTGTGTCAATATTAGTTTTTATTTGAAAAGTACTGTTATGTGAATGGGTAAAGATAATACCCTGTAAGCAGTTCAAATGGCCCAGATGTTAAAATTACGGCTATCTTGCTTGACTAAAATCTTCTATATTATATTGGTAACCAGTATTAACGGCTTTGGACAAAAATGGGCACATTAGTTTTTTTTTCTCTACTAATGAATAAATGAATGTCAAATGAATATTACAAGGAAGAGGTTTAATTCATTTGACGATGTATTGGCATAATATTTGAAGCATCCTGGCATGATTATATATACGTTCCAAATTAAAATTTTGATTATTATCAAAATTTTTCTTTCGTTATTACGAAAGAAAAATAAATATTATTGTGGATTTTGTAAAATTGCTTTACTAATGACTTAATTTGCTGAAATGATTTTTACTATTTTTTTTTGTATATTTCCTGAAAATTGAAGAATATAATCTTTCTTTTCATTTAATATTATTTTAGTAGTGAAGTAGGTTCAGTTAATTTGGATTGTATATTTATTTATTTACTTACTAATTTAGTACACACACAATAAAACAGATAAATAGAACAAGAACAAGAAATTTGTACAAGGGAACTGCTTATTTCATATTGAAATTTCTTCCAGCAGGCCCGCGAAAGGAAAGAACATAAAAAAAGCCGTCAGTGCGTGCCTCCTGAATATAAATAACAAAATACAATACTTACATAAACAAAACCTACATATATATCTATATAGATGTATAAATAAACATATATACTTAAATAAAATATATAAGTGTTAAAAAGGAGAAGCAATAGAGTTCAGAAACAGTGATTCAAGAGGATAGATAGTGTTCCTTCAACCGTTTTTTGAATGTAGCAACAGTTGGGCTGTCTCTGATTCCTGCTGGCAGCGAATTCCACAAGCGGACGGCATGTACCGTAAAGGAGCATGATGCAAATTCAGTTTTATGCACCGGACATTTGAGTATTTATTTGAGATGGTACCTGCAAGGAACATTAGGCGAGTGGCTGAAAGAAAACCGCTCCCGAAGATAGGAAGGATATGAAGGATTATATAGGATATTGAAGAGGAGACAAAGGATTCTGACATTCCTGCGCAGACGTATGGGGAGCCACTTGAGTTCCTTTCGAAAGTTGGAGACGTGATCATACTTACGAAGCCCAAAGATAAATCGGATAGCATATTGTAAACATAAGTAGTTTATAAGTTTTCATATTTAAATGTATCTATTATTTCATCATCATCATCAGCCTATTAATGCCCCCACTGCTGGGGCACAGATCTTCCCTATAGATGGAATAGGGAGATTGTTCCATGACCCACCACGCGGGCCCCGTGCGGATTGGCGAGTGCTAAGGACTGCAGATGTATAGAATAGAATAGAATAATTCTTTATTGCAAAACTGTTACATTTAGTGTTAGTGCTAGATGTTAGTGCACACAATTGAAATAAACAGTTACCCTAATCGGGCATGCAGGCATTTTTACAAAACATTATTACTTATGAAAATATTAAGTTATAAAATGCATTATATAATAACCATTGCCTCAGGGACCTTACCAACTTATATTCAGGAAGTGACCGCAGATAAGGGGGTAAATTATTGTATATTCGTATGGCAGACATATAAGTACTTTTTTCAAAAATTGCTGAATTTTATTGAGGTAAATGTAATTTGTCTTCACCTCTCATCGGGTTTATTCTAGCTCTTTTGTTAGAGACCTTTTGGAAATCAGACATACGACATCTTAAAAATTTACACATTTCTAATATATAAATACAGGTCAATGTTAAAATTTATTATTCTTTAAAAATATTACGCATTGATTCGTCACTATATAATTATTAAAAAATATTCTAAAACACCTTTTCTGTAATAGGAATGTACTTTCAACGTTGACAGAATTGCCCCAAAATATGATTCCATAGCTTAATATGGAATATATATTACCATAATAAGCATTTAATGCTACTTCAGTGGATGATATATCGGTCAACACTGACAGGGCGTAACAATAACTACTTATTCTGTCATTTATTTTCTCTATTTGATATTTCCAATTCAGGTGAGTATCTATGGTAATTCCAAGGAAATTAGCATATTCTACTTCTTTTATTTCGGTGCCATTTACCGCAAGTTTAAGGTCCAAAAGTTCTTTTTTATAACTTCTAAGTTGTAGAACGTTAGTTTTTATTAAATTAACTGTTAAATTGATTGATTTAAGCCAAGTTGTCAGATTTTGTAATGTCAGAGATATATTAAGTTCAAAGTCATTCTTACACATAGCGTCATACTTAACAAATAAAATAGTCGCGTCATCAGCATACATCGTGCATAAATGTTTAATAATATTTGGTAGCTCATTGATGTAGACAAGGAAAAATAATGACCCTAGAATGCTGCCCTGTGGCACCCCTATTGGAATTATTTGATATTCTGATTTAGTTTCCTGCAAAATTTTTGTTTTCCTATCCAAATATGTTAAATTCACTGTTTGCATTATTTTAAAAAGATATGACTCTATTAGTTTTAACGCGCAACCTCGAATTCCAATATGCTCAAGTTTTTTAAGCAGAATAGAATGAACAACGCAATCAAAAGCACGTGACATATCAATGAACAAGGCTGTACAGATTTTTTTTCATCTATTGATTTCCACACATGTTTTAAAAAAACTATAGACAGCCGAGGATGTTGACAAATCCTTTCTAAATCCAAATTGGTTATTACTTATTATATTATTCTTCTCAATAAATTCAATCAATCTAGTGTATAAAACCTTTTCAAATATTTTTGAAAACACTGGAAGTAAAACAAATTGGTCTGTAATTGCTTGCCAAGTCCCGAGGTTCTTTTTTATGTATAGGCTTAATAATAGCAATTTTTAAACTGTCAGGAAAACAGCATTTTTCTATCATAATATTTACTAAATAAACCAGATGGCGAGCAATAATATCGATACATGATTTTATTACTTGAATTGATATTCCGTCATATCCACAACTTTTTTTATTTTTAAGATTTTTAGTACAGTCTTTTATTTCAATTAAAGTTGTGGGTTTTAGAAATATGCTTTTAGTCAGAGGTGTTACGGGGAATGTATTGATTATGGGTTGTGTTATTTGCGTTTAACTTGACATAGTAATCATTTAAATATTTGGCTATGTTTTGCGGTTGAGTTAAAATTATATCGTTATTTTTAAAGTTCTTACTGATTCTTTTAATTTTGTTTTTTGACGTGACAACGTCTTAAATTAGGTTGCGGCTGGGAGTCACTTATGAAAAAGTGTAACGCTCGGTAACGTTACGATGAGTCTCTCGTGTTAAGTTTAAGTTTACATGTACAATGTTTTAGTAAACAAAATATATTTCTATAGTTAAAATTTGTGCAATTCTTATTTTCATTCAATTCCTTGTTCCTATTGTGCAATTTAATTATATTCATATCAATAAATATTCTACCGAGAAAAAGACGTTGTCACGTAAAATCTTCGCCCGTAAAACCGACTTTACAGGCAACCATTTTTTGTTTGTATGTAATTTTATTAGACCCCATGTGGCTTTTGCTTCATTAGTACTTTTCCTAATATATTTCAAATTACTCTGCCTTTTAGAATAAGCAATCACATATTTTAATTTCGTTTCATATTTTATATATGTATATATATATTGCTTAGATTTCTTTGTTTTAATATTGCTTTATGTAGCTCTCGCTTTCTCCTACATGATATTTTTATATCCTTAGTAAACCAATTTGGTTTTACTCTATGGGTCATTTTATACCCTTCTATAGGAAATCAGAGATAAAAAATCAGTTTAAATATTTCAAGAAATTTATCATAAGCCGAATTTACATCATGCAGCCGGGACCAATGGCTTAACGTGCCTTCCGAAGCACGGAGGAGCTTGAGATAATATTGTCACCTATCCAATGACCGACCACTGCGGAAGCTGCTTAATTTCAACTAATCTATTATTTAATCAATAAATATTTATTTTTACATTAAATAGCTATGAACACTTTCTGACTTTCTGATAGAGAGTGATAAAGCGATAACGGCAAGTAAAATTATAGCCCTACTTGAAGAAGGTTGTTCTCAAGCTTACGTATTTCAGCGCCTAAATGTAAGTCATTAAAATGTCCCGAGGACTTGGCAATGGTATCAAGAGACCGGTTCGGTCAAAAGAAGACCCGTCTAGGAAAGAAAACGATGCACAAATCCAAAGGATGAACGGTAAGTCAGGCGTTGCTAAATTGTAAGGCGTCAAGTGTCGACCTGAAGAAGAGTATTGAAGAAGTAAGAAGAGAAGAAATTAGCTTGTGGACCGTCAGGGGGAGACTTTTGGCTACCCATATCAGGAGTTGCCGCCCAGCCCGGGACCCTAAATTACTCCGTGAGCACCGTGTTGCCTGACTTCAGTTTGCTCTAAACTGTGCTTCGTCTGGAGGACTGGGATAAAGTATTGTTTTCTGATGAAGCTCGAATCTCTTTTTGTGGAGAGGACCGACGCCAGCGAGTGCTGCGAAGATCACGGGAACTCTATGCGGAAGCGTGTTGCGAAGAAATATACTCCAGCAGCAATTAATTCGACGGAGCGTACTTTTCATAGAAAATGGAACATTAAATGCACAGCCCGCTTGGACTGCGCTTGAGGAAGGTTCCACTTTTATGGACAACAATGCTCGCCCGTACGTTTGGATTGGCCAGAGCATAGTCCTGACCTCAATCCAATTGAGCATCTCTGGGATGTTCTAAAGATACGAGTAAGGTCAATGCAACATGCTCCACAAAATATTAGGGAGATAAATAGAGTCATTGCAGAACAGTGGGAACGTATTCCTCAAAACGTTATTTATAACATTGTGAAAAGCATGCCCAGAAGGATTTTAGCTGTGTCACAAGTTTTGGAAAGAGGTCACACTCGTTATTAGGTTTTTACATTTTTAATTTTATTTAATTAAATAATGTAAAACAATCTTCTTGCCTTTATTGCCAACCGCTTTTTATTGTTTGACCGTGTACAAAGACCGTGCACCGTGTGTGTGTTTTAGAGAATTCATCGAAAATTATTAAAAACTTCACGCGTATTCATTTAGACGATTATAAGTATACAGACTACGTTAAACAGTTAAATTTCATTAACTGAAATCGACCTTACAACGTAAATTTCCTAAAGTGCCCATTTTTTTTTCAAAAGAGGTTATTAAATTTTCATGTTAATATTATAAAGTACAGAAGTTATGTTTTGCTTAAAAGGTAATATATTATTATTGAAATTGAAACTCCCAACCGCAGAATAAAATTGACAAGCAGTATAGGATTTAATCTAAAGAAAATATAGCTAGAAAAAATCAACACGGACCAGGCACCAGACGAAATGCACTAACCAATTATGCTACCGCGGCTCTAACGGCCGTGTCGAAATCTTTCTACCCTTTTTTTCTAATTATATTTTCTTAAGATTCAAACATCGAGCATTTACATGCTTAAAAAATAAAAATTATGACAGTATAGGATTATCTCAAGCAAATCAGGGGTTATAAAGTATCATTTTAAAATAATTTCGTTGAAATTAACATATTAAATAAAATTCAACAAGCCAGAGGGTATTATTTTCATCAAATAAAATTTTAAACTTGTATTAATCTGAACGGGCAATAGTAATACCTTAACAGAATAACTGTTTAGAATACTCATAATCTTATATTTTGCCTAGAAATTGACGACTGGATGGGTCATAACTAACATGCGATTGTCTTGACTGTCTCGAAAACGAAGTTCATGAACAGTCAAGAAAGACATGTGTTGCTATAATTCAAGAACTATTTCGAATAAAAATACAATTATCTTACCAGTTTAAAGAGAAAAAAATATAGTTTTCGAAACGCAAATAAAAAGAGAACGATTTTTCCGACATAATACCCTATTGTTTGTGACGTGCGATATATAAAATTCGTCATTAAATGAAAAACACTGAAACATTTTCAAAATGCGTCTTTTTATTACATTTTGTTTCATTAAATGAGTAACGTGCATGAAAACATAAGACACATATAAATTACCTTGTGAAAAATGACTTTTGCTCAAATCGTAGTTAAAGAAATGGAATAACACCCTATATTGTATATAATTATATAGTTTATATGGTCATATTAAATATTTCACAGGAATAACACTGGTCAACAAAAAAATATTTCTTTTTTTTCGTGGTTTGCAATTCTGTTTTTTCGTACCTTGGCATGAGATTAGTTAAGTTTAAAAAAATAATTTTAAACAACCATTTTCTTAAAAAAATATGTTTGATAAATAACAAAAATAACTCATTTACCATGTAGGTACGTACAATGCATAAAGCTCTTTTAAAAACATATTCCGTTTTTTTTTTATCGAATTTTCTTGTTTCTTGTGATTATATGATGGATGATTTCGTTTTGATGTCCAACAAAAATCTACGAGCCTTCTCGATGACCAATTTCCCTGGTATCTTTTTTCTATCGCCATAATAGAATGTTCACCAACAAAATTAGCTTCAAACCCAAGCTACGAAGCTTTTTACAGTCTAGCTTAAACGTTAGTCGTCATTACATGTATTTATTTCGTATGTATGTATATATATCAATATATGTTAATGTGTGAATTTATAAGTATAGGTATTTATATGTAAGTTCTTATTTATGTATGTGTAATTATATATATGACTACTTCGTACTTATATCTGTTAGTCTTTCTGTTATTTCCATCTAAGTTGTGCACCCTACCACTATTTATCCACAACACCCTATAGTTGACCGGTAGAAAATGTCTATGGCATTAAGTTCTCCTTTGTACGCTTGTGCACTAAGAATAAATAAATAATATTCTTGTGGAAAATCTCCCCGTGTTCGTCACTTCCAGCACCTAAGTTTTCTGGAAAAATATCAAGATAGAAATTAGGAAAATGAGTCCTCAGAGATATATTCCATCCAAAGGTATTAAAATCCTTTAGTAGTTTAGAAAACATCTCCTTTAATTCAGTAGATTTTGTGATTCTTCTATTACTCTTCTTATATTAAAATCTTGAAACCAAAACACAAATTATAAATATTAAATCACAACGACGTCGGTCGATCTCGATTGGGACTTGGATAAAAACCCCCACAAACAAAACAGAAGAGATCCGGTAAATTTGAATATCATTGATACTTATTGTAAACTATATTTATTTAGTTATATTTCCTTAAAACTGAAACATTAAAATGCCAGAAAGACTTCCAATTAATGAACAATAATCCTTTGAATCAAACAGTAGAAATAACTTGTTGTCGTCGCAATATTGCGTGCTATTGCAATATCAAAATATAAACCAATAATATGGAATGAAGGCTACCGTTTTCTGCCTCACCAGAGGGCGCCACTGTTGAGTGAGGTCCTAAATTGTAACTTTTGAAATTTATTAATACGCACATGAAATCAAAGGTTACATTTAGATCGTATTTTAACACAAAATAACCATATCCTAAACATAATAGGCCATGCCACAGTGACGCGCAGTTCCGTTTTATTCAGAAAAAATGGGAACATAATCATTTTTCTAAGCTCAAATTTTTAATAACTGACATTCATTGCCACATAACTCATATTTGCCATAATTAAGCCGAATTGTTACCAATTATTCACAACATTATTTAATTAGAAATAAACCCGCGTAGCCAACCAACAAGCAATAACATTATTTTGACATTTCGGAGACCTCACACTACACTAGCGCCTCTAGCGGCGGATTCATACGCGATAGCCCTCATTGCATACACTAGTGCAGTGGTTCTCAAACTTTTTAAATGACGGAACCCTTTTGGGAAGCAAAATACTTGATGGAACCCTACAATAAAACAATTATTTTTATAAGTGTATTCTATATTAATCAGCATAATAAAAGTACAATGTATCCGTTACTAATTATTATTTACTTCACCACTTGGTAAGGACAATAATAGAAAACATTAAAAAAGAAAAAATCTAACTAGTGGGAGGTATGAAACTGTTTTTTATTTTTCATCAATTGCTTGATATCAGGTTTGATGGAAGAAAGTTGGAGTCTCATATCAGCTTCGGCGTCCAGTCTATTGCGATATTTTGTTTTCGTGGCTGCGTAGGTAGAGAATCCTGTTTCGCACAAATATGTAGTTGGGAACGGGAGAAGAATATCCAGAGCCATTTGGCCAAGCATTGCATATTCATCTTGGATTCTGCACCAAAAATCATTAAGAGGCGTCGTTTTGAACAATGACTCCATACTTGTGTCTGATGACATTTCTAAAAGAGATTCATATATCTCATTTGACATGTTTTCAGGCTTTTCCAAGTTGGGTAAAAAAGGATTATGAATCCAGGAGTTCACTTTAATTTTTGTATTGTGTTCTTCGGGAAAATACTTTTCAAAAGATGCGCGCATCGAACTGAGATATTGGACCAATTCTTCAAACACATTATCTTCAAACATTTCTGAGTCGTTTTCGCTAACAAACTCAGTGAGTAACGTAAAACTTTCTATTTCTTTCTTACCAATGCAAATGATCCAAAAATCTAATTTTCTTTTAAAAGTAGTTATTTTATTATAGGCCTGAAACACTGTTGTCTGTTTACCTTGCAATGATAAATTTAATTCGTTAAGTTTTTGAAAGATATCCGCCATAAAAGACAATCGGAACAACCAAGTTTTATCATACAAACGGTCCTTCAAATTAAAAGAAGTATCTGCTGAAAGAAACATTTGTAACTCGGCTCTAAGTTCAAATAGCCTTGTTAAAGTTTTTCCCCGAGACAGCCATCGCACTTCTGTATGGAGCAGCAGTGTTTTATGTTTGCTGCCATAATCTTCACACAATAATGAGAACAATCGGGATTGTAGTGGTCGTGATTTGATAAAATTAATTATTTTTACCGCTTCATCCATAACTAATTTTAGATTAGACGGCATTTGCTTCATCGCAAGTGCTTGTCTATGCAGAATACAATGACTGGAACTACAATTAGGCGCTTTATTTTTCATTCGTGACACTGCTCCTGCTGTTTTACCTGTCATCGCCTTGGCCCCATCTGTACAAATGTCAATGCAATTGTTCCAACTGAGATTATGTTCTTCAAAAAATATATTTATTTTATTAAAAATTTCTTCCCCGGTAGTGTTTGTAAGCAGCGATGAACACATAAGCATGTCTTCTTCAAAAGAACTTTTATATGGATATCTCACAATAACCAGCAGGATAGCCAAACCAGCGACATCAGTCGACTCGTCCATTTGCAAAGCGAATCGTGTATTTTGTAGACGTGTAACTAGTTCTTGTTTGACGTAGCTTGCCAGATCATGGATTCGTCGTGAAACAGTATCGTTTGATAGCGGAACAGTAGAAAGATGCTTTGCAGATTTTTCATCAAGCATACATTTTGTTATGTCTAATACACATGGTTTTATTAATTTCTCAGCGATAGTGTGCGCTTCACCTGCTTGTGCAATGCGATAGCTAACTAAGTATGATGCCTCCGTGGCCTTTTCGTTGGTAGTTTGTGTTACATGCATCATATTTTTTTGACTTTCTAATAACTGATCTTTTTTGCGAACAAAAAATTCTTTATTCTTGTCTTTAGTCTCGGGGTGTACGGTTTCTAAATGTCGACGCAATTTGGCAGGTGCCATGGAACTATTAGGAAGCAGTTTACTACAGAGCATGCAGAGAGGTGAGCCGTTGGAATCAACAAATCCGAAACTGATATAAGATTCATCATACTTCCTTTTTTTCGTCTTTGAAACCGTCGAGCTTGACGTCGTGGCACTCGTGGCATCATCTTCTGGATCGGTGATTGCTAAATTCTCCGCGCGCATTGCTTTTGAACATTCAGCGTCATTAGAAGATGTTGTTGGAACACGTTTAACACCTTTAAGCCAACGTTCCATTCTTCTTTATTTATAATGTTACAAGTCAGGATAGTGGGGTTTAAATAATGCACAATCGTTACTGCGTATAAGAGACTAAATTTAGAGCCTACAGGGAAGAAATGTATAAAACTGAGACAACAGAATACAGCAGGCAGTAAAACAATGAACACCAGTTTCTCGCTAGCGAGCTTGTAAGTAGGTAGTAACTTATCGCTCCGAACGCTAATCATCAACTGACGACGCCAACGCGCGATCGCCGCTTTTATACTTAGTCCTAGACTCGATCTCAAATATTCTCGAAAATACTCGAGTCGGCACCTTTGATAAACAAAAAGCAAAAATAAAAACAGAAATTTAAAAATAGCGTTGTAAACAATATCGACTTTATCCTTTGAAGTTAGAGACGAAAGTCGCTAGTTGACAACTATAGCGTCTAATTCAGAGGCGGCTTTTATCAAAGAGACTGAGCGCTTACAAGTATACTACCCGCTCGTTTTAAGTTTGCCGCTGGCGATAGGTATGAGTGTATGACGTTCGAAATTTTTTATTTAATTGTAACAATAAAAATTGTGTACGTTAGATATTTGGGTAAAACTATGACACATTATAAGTTTTGTTGTCACGTGGGGGAGGGTACGCGCATTCCACAGACCGGCAAACTTAGAGCGAACGCGTTGTACAAGTATAAAATTGTTGAGACCAAACTTATGAGATATTGTACCAGCTAATGTAACACAAGCTTATACAAATACAAATAAATAAATAAATAACATTCATAGCGTTTTGTCTCCGCGCGGCCGCGGAGTCCGCACAGCCGCGGAGCGACCAGAGAGAGGTGTTTTGATTTTTTTATTTCTAAATTCTTGCGGAACCCCGACAGAGGTATCACGGAACCCTAGGGTTCCGCGGAACACACTTAGAGTATAGCTGCACTAGTGTATGGTACTTATAAATAGCAATATTGTTTTTGTTAGCAACATAAGTTGCAATACCCTTTTTCGACTTACTCTCAAAAAATGGAGCCAAACATCTTAAATGCACTTATTAAGATATATTATTTCGATGAAATAAGACTTTTTTTTAATAATTTTCTGTTAATTTATCCACAATAGGTACCAAAAAAGTAAAATTGAATTAACGGCAAAAAACATGTTCACCAGTGTAATCTCTATTCGATTTTTAATGTTATCCAAATATAACGATAACTTGGTATAATGCTTAGAATAATGTCTGTTTGTATCACCATTCCTTTCCTCATAACTCGGAAGACATATATTTGTACAAATGTTATGAATATTAACCGCAAAGGTTGATATTAGAAAATTAGATTTATTTCAGTGATGGGAATACTTAAACTGGCCCTAGAACTTGAGTCGAAAACAACAAACAAACATACTTCAGAGCGTTGTAAGAATTCATCGATAGATGGCGCTGGCAAATTTGCTGCATCGCGTTATGGTTCTGTTTTATTGAAAGTATTAATGCCCCTTCCTCGTTGTACTGGTTACACTTAACATCAGGCCTACTCAATGGGGTAGGTTATTTTTGAACAGGCACTACTTATTAAAGTAAGAACAGTGTCACATTAAATTATCGCACTTGTGGAAGAATCCAATATGCGTATGCAGTGCTGCCAACCTGAATTTTAGAAAATTAGTAGATTATGTGCCAAATGTTGGTAGAATATAAAATGCAAAATTGGTAGATCTACCACCTCAATTTAGAAGTTTTTTTTTTAGATTTAAATTGCATGCAATGCAATGCAGAGCACACTTCAGATCACACCTACAGGATTTGCAATAAAAATATCCGTCACCCTTAGTAATTTCTTGAAGCCAACCTGCAAATTCCTTGTCTTTCTCCCATAATTTCGAATATTTTTGGTCATAGTGCCTTTTTCTAGGTTTTCGTGGCGGAGTTCCTAGCCATAGGTAGTTTTTAGGTCTAGGGTGGTAGATAGGTAGACTGAAGTGAAAATTGGTAGATCTACCAAAAAGTTGGTAGATATGACAGCGCTGTGCGTATGTATGTATTCGCCACAATACTGGAGGCGCTTGGGTGTGTACCCTGAAGTCTCCCAAGTGCCATTAAATTGTTTGTCTGCTGCTGTTATCATTTTTTTTATGTTATAAAAATTAAATAAACAATCAGCCAATATTCATTGAATATTGTCTGTTTTTTTACATCTAGAAATGACCGGGAACCATAGGATTGTTCTCGCTTCACTCGACTAGATACCGCCTGCGTACTTGACAAATACTATGCCGAAATCGGCATACCCGAGCTTTCACCGAGCCAGTCAACCTGACAGTTGTGTATGGGGTGTACGTAGTGAATGTTTTATTAAAATTTGGTGTTAATCCAAAGTAAAATATGGTTTATGTTGTGAAATAATATAGATTTTTTTATATACATATGTAGATTTGTCTAAGATTTCGAATACTCGATGTTTGAATTGTGGGGCATCATAATATCTAGCCTATAGTGCAGATAAGTTAAGACTATAAAAAGAGACGCTTTCTATTTTTTCTTTTTCTCCTTTATTCACAATGTTGTTGGCATTACTGCTTTTTATAATTAGCACATTTTTACGAACCAATCATTTACATTTAACGTTTTGATATATTAAATGCTGATTATCTTAGTACCAACCATTTAATAGTGTTTTTATTCACTTTTTATCGTCATAAAGAAGCAAAATTGCCTTGGGTCAGAGTTGAACGCGAGAACGCAAAAGCATTATTATGCAAATGGAAACTCGAAACTCGTTATTAACGAAATGCTAATTAGCCAAATGAACAAAAACAAATTCACTTTTAACCGTCTCGAATACAAATAAGGGTGTTTTTCGACACTTAATTCATTATAAATTATGTTTCACAAACAGAAAAAAAAATATGAAAATTTTATAATCCGCACTGTTTATAAATTGTTGAGTGATTTTCACAGGGCCGTAAGCTATGAACTTCTGAGGCAATTTTTATAAACGGAATAGGTTGGGTAATATAAGGCGATAAATTAATATACATCAAAAAACGTTGGTACATCTAAAGCTGCTTGAGAGAAAAGTAAAATTATTTACGACAGTGTTATCAACTTTAAGCGTGTTGTTACTTCCGTTCTGAGGAAAATAGGTGTAGATTTTTTTAGCGACTTAGGTTCTTCCTACAAAGAGGTTGATACGGTTACAAACCTTGTTTATGCAAAGTTTTAATGCATTTTTTTCTTTAACTCGTATTATACGCATATTTTACTTTTTTAGAGTAATAAGGCTAATGTTTTGGCCTATTTCTATCTAACCTAAAACAATTATTAAGCTGTCTGCAAACTAATAACTTACGTTGAATTCCATATAGCAAAATTTTAAGTTGCTTAATTCACCACTCGTTCTCGCCAGCCGTCTATGTCCCAGCTGCCAGACATTTTAAGAAACGGTGTAAGAAAAATAGAACATTTTGACATCACGAATGATCCGTCGCATTTGTTACTGTCAAAACAAACCATTACTTTTCAGTGGAAAGCTTTCACAGACTCCGTCCGATACCAGAGAGCTTACTACAGCGATGAATTGCAATCGAAATGTAACTTAGGTACATTTTAAATGCGAAAGGTGAAAGCGGCGACATTAATAAATCGATAGCATTTAGCAATCAGTCAGGGCGTTGAGTGCGATTTAACTTGGATTTGAGGGTTCAAACACCGTCTAACTGTGGCCACAATTCCAACGCGTACAAAGAAATTTGGTGACTCATTTCTTTGTCGCACTATCCGTAAATGGAATGCTCTTCCCGCTCACGTGGTTCTCCCCTTCTTACAACTTGGGATCCCTTAAAAGAGGCGTGAAGAAGCAACATACAGGCCGGCAAGGTGAGGATGGCTGGTGTGGCAGGTAGAACTGCTATACCAGCTATCTTCACGTCTGGACTTCACCGTCACTTAACATCAGGTAAGGTGGAGTCATCTGTCGGACCTATCTATAAAAACAATAAAAAAAAAAGAATCTTTCATTATGAGTATATATACGTCAGCCGGCTTGATGATGACGATTTTTATATAACTGATGCAAAAACGTTAAAAATAAGACAATATGTGACTATATTAAGCATGATCTTCAATATCTCCATAACTATAAATTTCCCTTGTAGTTTTGTCCTGCAAAGGGGGGGCGGCGGGAGGCTGCTTGGACGGGTACGCCCAAGAAGCCCTCCGCAGCGGACGGGGTTACGGTGGGCTCTAGGCCGCGTACTCAGCCCCCATGCGCGGGCTATCCTGCGCACGTCTGTGGGGTCCCCGCAATACCTCGGGAGACCCCTGCCGTAGAGCCCTGGCGAGGCCAGAAAGCTGCTGGGTGCGGAGTCGTGGTAGAATCCCTAATCGGGGACCCCGCGGCTTCGCAATAAGCAGTGTAGAAGGAATTCGCAGGACTTTTTTTGCCGTAAGAGTTGCGGGGTCCTCGGTGCGCAGCCACTGGGCGGTCCGTAAGACTTGCGGGGGTCAATTGTGAGTTCTGTTCGGCGGTGTGCCTCTTAAAGGCGCCGTCGTCTGTAAACAGCATTTTTTACCTGCGTTAAAAAAATGCTATGGCCCGGAAGAAAAAAATTATCGTCATGATGTGGAAAATACGTGGTTTCGACTTCGTTACATTTTTTTTTATATATATCGTTGAGTTTGACGCTCGTAGCGTTCGCCGAGTTATCCTCCAACTTTCATACTCATCGGGAAGAGCTGCGCACGCATCCCACACACATATATACATAACTATATAGTCGTCTGATGCTCGTGAGGCATTTCTGTTTCATTTTTTCTATAGAATTTTTCCATTTACTCACCGTCCCAAAAGAAGTTTCACTTCAATAATAACTATAACGAAACAATCAAACTTATGCTACAAAACTCAAAATCTTTGACAAAACTAGGACTTACATGTACTGCATGCAACTTCGACTTGATCTCCTCCGGGAGGCCTAGATGACCCGCCCTGTGGCCGGCTATTTAACTACCAAGGTACAATTACAAAGACAAAAGCAGGACTTGCTCAACTTAAGCACGAAAAAGCCCTTCCATTATTTAAGCTATACCTACCAACATGCAGCATTCTTTTTCTTATCTGACACTTGACAGTTCAAGTGACATTCACACGACTACGTTCAAAAACCTACGCTCTTATACCTCGTTTACATGCAGCGCGAGTAAGGAGGGAAGTGGGCATGACGAGTATGTAAACACGATACTCGTCATGCCACTGCCATTGCCACTCGCGCTGCCCGGCGCTCCCCAAAAGAGCGGATTTTTGTGCGGAAGTCAAAGGGCCGGCAGCGCGAGTGGCAATGCGTGTTCACACTCTGCGCGTCGCTTAGTTCGCGCAACATAAAGAAAATAAAAAATAAATAGATAACATCCACCATCTTCTACGACGAACCTTCTTTTTTTGTACTGGATATATTTTTAAATTTCGAACATAATTATGGATTGCAAAAAGAAACAGCGCGGCCGCTGTAATTACTTCGACGTCTGCCATTGCCGAAACTCTGAAGCGACGTGAGAGGTAGGGCAGTATGTAAACACATACTTCTCTCAATCATGCCGCAGCAATATTTAGGGAATTATTGCCGGCAACGCGAGGGGCAGCGGCATGGGCATAGTCTAAACGAGGTATTATATTAAAAGTGCGATGCGTTCGCATTCGGAAACGTCACCGCGCGAACGTACGTAAACGCGGAAGATTATTGAAGTTATACTTCTTTAGGCGCGTTATGAAAAAATGATGAGAGTGAAATTTTAAGATGCGCGCGTATCACTGTAACACAAAATTTTAACAGCATGAAGTTGGTGTTTTGTGTTTACCGCACTTTAAGAAAATCTACCAACAAAATAGAATTAGAATCTCTATTTAGTGGGTGCTAACGACTGCATTGTGAAGGCCTATCAAAAGTATTTATTAATCTGGAACAACGGAACCAAAGCGCGATTCAGGAGACTACAGCGCCATCTCTTGACCATTGGTGTAGTAGAACCAAAAACCACATCTTTATTTTTTGTGATAAAGTAACAGTTATAGGTATTCATATTTATAATATTTATCCACATGTTTCTAGTTTGTATATTCGGAATACGTGTTTGAGTTTCATACAAGTGCATATCACATATGTTCTAATAAATTATATTCAGTAGCGATTTTAATTGAATATTTTGATTATTTATTTATTTTTTCAAATTAAAACTGAACTTTATTGACTGTGTCCTTTTCCAAACTTTTTATTAATTTATTGTAATTAATTATTTGCATGCAATTAAAAACTAATTTTAAACGATGCCAAAGAAGGATAACTTCTCACGCGCCTACATAAGTACACGCACCCATTTTTTTATTGAGTGACACAGGCATATTTATTTAATAATTATGTTGTAATAAATTTCACCTGCGCAAAGAAAGGGGCGGTTCGCTCGCTAGCCTTTTATAATTCACGGCAGAATTGAGATCTCACAGTGAGATGGCTATTGGCTTTGCCTTAGAAAGAACAATAGGAAAAAACAAAACAATGAGCACGGACAGGCAATGTTCACCTTACAGCTATTGTGATGTTAACAATGCAGTTCGCAGACGCGGGTAATGAAGAAAAAGGCCAATTACAAGCTCGCGATTCCATAATTTTTCGGAACAGGAGGAGAATTTCGATCAATTTTAAAGACGTAATCATCAAGCGAGTCGTGGGGGCTCTTGGATGCAGAAAGCGCAGGATCAGGGCTGATGATGATGATAATGAAGACGTAAAATGTTTTTTTTTAATGCGTTTAATAAAGGACATAAAAGTACTTCTTGAGTTATTTAGAAAAAAAACGGCATAGTTCATTAGGCGAAAGTTCATTAAGTGTTTTCAGCAGTACCTATTGAGTGTAGCGACCAACTACTGAAAACACTTGAACTACATTAACATTTATAAACAGACACAGCTTTTGAACCCACATTGTTTTTCATATTTTGAAATAATGTGCGTACGTAAATACCTACAAACGTAAAGGATTTATTAGTTTCCGTTCTAGTTCTTGAGCGTGCGTCGGCAAGGCAAAAAATTACGATTATATCGCGGTTTTAAAGGCGGCCATTAGACGGCAGCTTTTGCTGTCAGTCAACATTATGACCGATGGATAACCTGAAGATTATTATGGTGTCAGTTGGCTTTTTAGTTGCTATCCGTGTTCTATCATTTTTTTTATATAGCCAGATAGGTAAATGACTCTACCCCACCTTATGTTAAGTGGTGATAAAGTCCAAACGCGAAGATAGCTGGTACAGCAGTTATAAACTGTCACACCAACCATCCTCACCTTGCCGGCCTTCAAAAACTCTTTTTTACACCTCTCTTAAAGGACCCTAGATTATCATTAATTATTTCTGGAATTGACTTACGGCTGCATGAGCATCTAATGGACGTCTTATATTTTGTCACTATTTCGTTGTTGTTCGGTGGGCCTAAACTCCCGTCGCTGTAACGCCTACAGCGCGGTTTGTTCAACGCACAGCTCGCATAGGAACTCTCAGATTAAATTCCTTTTGTGCTCGGACACTTTGGGTTGATGCATGCGGCATGAGATGCCCGTTTTATAGAGCGACACGGACTGTGATGAGTTTTATTCGGTCTTCAATCTATTTTGACCATTTGTTAAGATTTTTTCTTTTTTGTTGGTAGGTTACGTTCATCATCATCATTTCAAATCAATTCAATTCGTTTATTGCATATCCACAATGTACAAAAAGATGATAAATATGACACAATACGATCATTATGGACCCGGTCAGGCACGCAACTAAATGAGAGATAGATAGAAGAGAGGAGTTACATTCTATGTTAGTTTATAGATTGAAAGAGTTAGGTACTGAATGTCACAATAGTTAATTCATATACTATATAAGTGAAGAAAATTCATTTCATCTATATAAACAAACAATCAATTAATAGGCGGGCCACAAGTAAAGAAAAGAAAAATAATATTTATTAAAGGACAATGGCGAACTCCCATACAAATTTTTGTTGAAAATTTTTTTTGCGTCTATAAATGAATTGCATGTTAAATTATAGAGTTTAGATTCTCGATTTGATTCGACTTATTTCTTTTATTATAGGAAGTCTGGATTTATAGATATTCTACTTAGAAGTTTTGGAGGTTATGTCATACCAAGTAATACAAACAAGAATTATAAAAGTATTTTCAAGAGTATTTTTATATCAAAATATAAAATACGTGGAACGGAGGTAAAGAAGTATTCCGGTTCCGTAGATTAATGACAATAAATGTTTTTTTATAATGTATGGTTAGTGGACGTAGGTACTGACCAACCGTACTAATGGGATATTAATTAAATATGAAACACTTTTATATACTTTTCATTCCACATTTTTGATCACAATATCGTCGATAGTAGATACAATGAAATAAATTCCACAGTATGCGACAGAATCGTGTCCAAAATCCACAGCAAGAAGTCGTCCAAAATATCAGATTCGGAAGTCTTAGGCAAGCAATACTCAACAGTCGCAGGGAAAGATTTCGAAAGTCCAAATGCAGTCCAAATCACATAAAAAATAATTCTCAGAAAAACACAATACGCTGATTTAAATCTTTGGAATACGCATGCACATAAACACAAGCAACGATAATGATAACAACAACAATTCGATGACAAGCATGACAGTGACGGCGCCATACTCTTTTTGTATTGTGGAGATTATCTATTATGGTTCGGTATAATATTAAAAAATAATGCTTCCCGATATTTTTGATAGATAATTAAATACAGTTTAAGTGTAATGTGATCCAAAACATACGAACAACATATTTAAAGTTGATTTCATCACTAATGGCATATTAATGCCAATAAAATCAAAAGCCATAATTGCCAAGCCACAATAAAAAATAAATAGTCAATTGTGTTTCCTTTTTTAAGTTTTTAATTCCAGACTAAGACAACCCTCCTCAATTATTTAATAAATCTTTTGAGATTATTTTATTAACATTTCTGATAATGACATCTATAGACGCTAAAGATTTACTTCAACAAACATTTCGCCATTGTCCTTTCAATGTCAAGTTCAATAATATTTATGAACATATGTTTGTGTCTATAATTGTATATGCCATTTATGTGTATCATTTTATTGTCATTTTGTACATGATAGTCGCTATCTACTTAAAATTGTAGCACTTCGCAATTAATAACAGTTTTATTTTATCATCAATAACAGTTTCGTTTTACATCATCAGCCTATTGATATCCCAACTGCTAGGGTATAAGGTCTTACCTCTGGATGACATATGCAGAATGGGCCATGACCCACTAATGGGCATGACCCACCAAGTGGACCTAGTGTTGGTAAGCGGGTGCTAACGACTGAAGAAGCTTCACATGCTGTCTGAAGCATAGGGTAGTTTGAGTAAATCAGTTTTTGGTCACGCATTCAATAACTGGCCATTGCGAAAGTTGAATAACCTTTTGATATAAAAGACTTGACTGCATTTGATCACAATCGCACTTGATGTTAAGCAACGATGTGGTCTAAGTAGAGCACGGAGACTAAAATAATGCTTATTTAATCTTGCGTTAAAGATCTCTACCTTATATGTATCGGGGAAAGACTGATGTTAAATTTAGTTTTAATTAAATACCAATGTAAAACACAAGCAATATTAAAATGAAAGAACTATAATGGTATAAGAAAATGCAATATAATCTTTACCTGATAGTGTCAGGTCTGCATTGCGCTATAACTTCATCATAGGGAGGCGGGGCTTCTCCTCGAGGTAAGTAGTTTCCGTGGGGTTTCCACGCCGCCAGGGCCGTCTCACATGTTCCTCCCATATAACCCATACTACCGCTGATGTATCTAAAAATCAATGTAGAGACAATGATAAGTGGCAACTTAGTCACACGTTAGGAGCTCGATGGCTCAGGTGGTTTCAACGCGTTCGGCTTGCAATCGCAGAATTTAAACAACTTTCGCAATGGTCGATCATTGGATGGGTAACCAAAAAACATCATAATAATGCAGAAAGAAAATTCAATTCCCTACAGGTTTGCATAATGAAGGAGCATGCGAATCTTGAGGAGGAATGTCAGCCACGTACGGGTACAATCGGAATAAAGGTGCAGGCGAAATTAATTTAAATAGTTCATGTTTTGACGACTTCCTTAGCCGAGTGGTTTATACGCCGGGTTTCATGGTGTCGCCACGGTAATATTATATGATATTATTACCGTGGTGTCGCCAACTCGAGAGGTGCCGGGTTCGAATCCCGGTGGGGGCAGATGTTTTGTGTGATGAATACGGGCATTTGTACTCCAGTCATGGATGTTAAATATGTATTTCTATATAAATATACTCATATATGTACTGTTTATGTATTCTATCCGTTACACTAGTATCCCATAACACAAGCCTTACAGTGCTTACTTTGGGGCTAGGCTAATTGGTGTGAGTGTTGGAAATATTTATTTATGTGCACACGCCCCGAAATGTAACCTGTAGAAAATACTCAAATACGGAACCATTCACCACCACTCAAACACAACTGCCACGAATATATTATTTTAAACTTTCATGGTCAGTAACATTATGTTATTTACGGGATTGTTACCATGTACCTTGTTACGGAGTTACTCTGTGATCATGGCGCTTGCGACAGGGCCGAAATATCGGAAACTCGCTAAAAACGAGGTACATGGTAACAATCCCGTAAACATCATAAATTACTAAATCTGCCATGAACTCGCTAAAAATCACCTGCTCCAACGAACTCTTTAATCAGAAAGAAGTTTCTGATTAGATAAATGTTAAGACATCTTAATAATAATATCTACTAGTTATTGACTATAGGAGGATATATTGGAGAAGCTCGATGGCGCAAGTGGTTACTGCGTTCGGTTGCGATTGTTGAAGTTAAGCAACTTTCACAGTGGTCGGCCATCGGATGGGTGACCAAAAATTTACTATCTCGAGCGCCTCCGTGCTTCGGAAGGCACGTTAAGCCGTTGGTCCCGGCTGCATCTGCAGTCGTGAGCACCACCAATCCGCACTGGGCCCACGTGGTGGGTCATAACCCAAGCTCCCTATTCCATCCATAGGGAATGCCTGTGCCCCAGCAGTGGAGACATTGATAGGCTTATGATGATGATGATGATTGACTATAGATCAAGAGACTAAAATTTTCCTAACAGGGACATTGTACTCACTGAAAACCTACTATGCTGTAACTAAATATAAAGAGTCACATTTATGTTACCCGTAACAGGTAACTAACTGTTATATCGTCGGATCGTAAAGTTGCTAAAAGTGAAGGAAGTTTCGTCAATAAGCGCGAAAAAGTTTGTCCATATATTCCCGTATCTACTCACGGTGGATACTTACCGTATTATTGTTTTCAACAATGTTATTTTTATGTTGCATTGTTATACTGCTTCGGGGAACGAAACGGAACGGTACCTACATTGTGTTTTCAGCGGAAATTCTGATTGTGTACAACGCTGAAATTGGAAAAGGAAAAATGAATGGAATGAGTGGACGTTGTTGCTAATTGATGTATCTGAATTGTTGAAGTTTCAGGAATTTTTTAAATTAAAAAAAAGGTTGTTTGCCAGCCACGTCGGACCGCGCAGAAGAGTTATACTTATCTAAATTATAATGTGAGTTTCATTTCCTTATGGAGAGTGACAAATTCTGATTTCATCAGCCTAAGTCTTCCCTATGGATGAAACAGGAAGATCGGACCATGACCCACCACGCGGGCCCAGTGCGGATTGGTGTGTGGTGATTGGTGTGTGCTGATGATTGCAGATGCAGCTAGGACCAACGGTTTAACGTGCCTTCTGAAGCACGGAGAAACTCGAGATAGAAGACTTTTGGTCACCCATCCATTGACCGACCACTGTGAAATTTGCTTAACTTCAACGATCGTAGCCGAACGCGCTAACCATTTGCTACATCGAGCTCCTTCCGTATTTTCGATTTACCCGATAAAAGTTTACAAAACAAATTCAAATAATTCTGTTTTCAAATTTGTCAATTCAACTGAAATCCTTTTCAATAGCTGACTATTATATCAACTGGTTTATACACTTCTGGACACATCTATTGGCCCACCTTGTATTTTCAATTTCGTTTGGTCCTAGCTAAAATTTTATATTAGGTCGAGCAAAAAGTTTTTATGCAGTTTTGAACCTGGCACATTCACAATTTCATTCAATAGTCTTTTTTTGAATTTCGAACACAGAATTTAAAGAAACAAAAGACAATTTGGAGCCTGTTTGTTGATATCAAACAATCGAATACTAAGAAAACTTGGTTTTATTGGTTTACTTGGATTTAATTCTTCAAAAGTGATTGATATCTTTGGTTTTGCAACAAACATTACTTATTCTTAACATTAAGGTGAGATTCTATCAATAATCTATGGATACTTCACCTGAAGTCACCGCCCAAGCTGTGGCACATATTCAGGCCGGAAACAGCCGAAGAAACGTCAGTGCTCAACTTAATTTAAGTCGATCTGCGGTCCGAAATGTTTATCGGAGGTACCTAGAGACTGGCGGCTTTGTTCGTTGCCAAGGAAGGCCACGATCTCGGGTCACAACTGAAAAGCAGGATCGATTCATCATGACGACCAGCTTGAGAAATCGTCACCTTACCTCCTCCTACTCCATTGAGATACAAAAACAAATTCGCGACTTCCACGGAGTATCTGTGAGCGCTCGAACTGTTCGGAGAAGGTTAAAAGAACGCGATATGGTACCACACAAGCCACCTAATGGGCCCAAACTAACGAGAGCCCACCGAACAGCGCGCCTTCATTTCGCACGCAGTCATTTAAATTGGATACAGCAAGATTGGAGCCGTGTACTCTTTTCTGATGAGTCTAAAATTGTGTTACATGGCAATGGAAGGAAGAAGGTCTACCGACGTAAGGGAGAGCGTTTCGCACAATGCTGCTTTGAAGAGAGGGTTGCTTATGGCGGTGGCTCATGGACTGTCTGGGGCGGTATATCCGCGAGCGGCAAAACTCAACTTGAGGTTGTTACAGGACCACGGCTGCCAACATTAAATGCTGAAAGGTACATTCGTGAGTGCTTAGAACCTCACGTGATACCATACGCGGACTATGTGGGCCCAAATTTCCTTTTTATGCATGATAATGCAAGAGCCCATGCGGCCGGCATCGTCAGGGAATATCTTCAGGATGTGAACATCACAGTTATGGATTGGCCAGCCAGAAGCCCAGACATCAACCCCATTGAGCACATGTGGGACGAGCTAAAAAGACGTGTTAGGGCTCGTCAGCCAGTTGCCCAGACGATGCAGGAGTTGAAAACTGCCATAGAAGAGGAATGGGAGATGATCCCTCAAAATTTCATAGAGCGGTTGATAAACTCTATGCCTAATCGTATGAGAGCTATGGTAGATGCCCATGGAGGCAACACGCGTTATTAAATTAAACCTTTATTTGATAAAACATGTTTTTTATTTAAAAATCAAATACCTTTAACAAGGCGCATATCCGACTTGTTAGGCGTAGCTCCATGTCGTATGGTATACTGAATTCAAATTTAAAACAATACGATCGAAAAGGATGGTAAAATGTATCAGGTTTAAAACTGCATCAACAATTTTTGTTCAATCTAGCAATCATATTTCGGTAGGGGCCATCGAAACCTAAACTCTAAGGTGGGCCAATAAATGTGTCCAGAAGTGTATATCAATGATCGACATAGCCATTTTTCTTTTTTCCTCCGGCTTCAGTTCAGTGTAAAGAATCAGCCGGTGCACATATATATGGGAAATGAAATTCCGCTCATTCCAGACACGATCGTAATAGGGCCGAAGAGGGCTGATCAAGCGCGAGATAGAGTCCACGTAATAAGGGTTCTTTGTCAGTGGCTGCACGCATTTAGATTCCGATCTGAAAACGTTGAGGCTACACTGAGCGAGGGATGATCCCTAATTTGAAATCTCTGAATGCTCAATGGTTGGTTTACTTCCGAATTATTTTCGGGTGCTGACACAAATTTACATAATTTGAGTGCAATTTCTTTCAAAGACAAAATACCTACGTGAATTTTTTTAAGGGCTAGGATTTTCCAAAGTTGTCTTATAAAATTAATTTGGATCTTATATTTTTTATTTATAATCTAATTACCTATAAGTTTTCTGTCACATACTAGGTTCGGGAACAATGTGGAATGATCTCTTAAATATGTCAAAAAAAAAGTTAAATACTCATTCAATTACAAAATTTAACAGCAAAGCTATTATTATATTAAAAGAATAAAAACAAACGACGGGTTGCACTCCGGGAGTGCCGGCAGAAGTGAAAACTTGAAATTGACGTTGTGCATTTTTGATATTTTGGTATGGTAAGGGAATAATTTTGCACGAATTACTTTAATTATCAGTATAAAAGTACTATCATTTATGTGGTAGAATACAATATTTTTTTTATTGCGCTATCGTACACAAACATGATAATTTATATTACATTAGAAAGTTTATCTCTCAGAAAAATCAACTAACATGGATCACATTTAAACGCACCTATTGTAAAATAATGCATTTTCTTCGCAATAAAGCTGCCACCTGGACGTCCTAGATAGAGACTTATTATTATAATACGGTAAAATAAAATATTACTCTGTTTCATCCAATATATTGAAATCAACAACCTTTCCAATTTTATTGTTTTCATCTTACGAATTTTCGATTAGGTCACGTGTCCTGACGCGAGTTTAACATTTTTACCCATACAAAAAAAGTGCACAACGCCGCTAAAGAAGTTTTCACTTCAAAAAATGCTGATCACCCACGCGAAATCCGACGTTTACGAAACTAAAGTCAGCTTTCCTAATTTTGTTGCTAATCGGTTTCCTAACCACTCTAATCCACTTACTGAAAGTTTGTATATCATAATAGCTACCGAAAAGAACTAGATTACCTACGACAAAAAATTGTCTTAATAGCCTGCACAGATGAGGGAATTTTGTTCGCGGACTTTTTGAAATGAAACTTCTTTACGCACGCTTGACTTGAGCGGTAAGCTGGCGAATGCGTTACGCGTTACGAAAAGTGTGTTCGGGCGAGGCGAACGGGAGTTGAGTGGGGGATATAAGCAAGAGAAAGCAGTGCGCGCGCACATTTTCTATCTCTATTTCTCTTATAGCTAATAAATGTTATGTAAAAAATGTATATGTACATACATGTATATTTTGTACACACACATTTAAATATATATAAATATAAACATAAGATATTTATACAGATGGAGTTAAAGAAGTTTCACTTCAGTCGTGTGGTCATAAGCACATTCTTTTTTTTTTGTTAGACAAAATTGCTCACAATTTCACCAAGTAACATACACGACGTATTAAAAGTAATGCGTACAAAATCTCCCCCGACAGATACTGGAGACTGAGAGACCGACTGGACAAAATAACGTATACACGTATATACGTGTGATACTCGTGACATTTCCGTTTCATCTTTTCCATAGGATTTTTCCATTTACACAGTGTCGCCGAGTCCAAAAAGATGATTCGCTTCAAAAAAAGAATAGAACTCGTGTAATAGGCTCAGCAACAAACATTGCGAACATTATTTCGCGTGCGCGCCCGATCCGATTTAAAGGGATGGACCTAGTATACTCTTTTAAAGTCTTATCGTGTCCTTGAACTTTACTTCAATTGTAACACAACGTAATCTCAGAACATTTTCTTCCATAGAGTACGTTTCTCCAAATTTCCGAGGCAACAAATGTTTGCACACAGTGTGCGTTGCGTACGTGATAAGTCCTTGGTAGACATTTGTTTCTCGATTCAGAGACTTTTGCCCTCGTCTTCGCAGGCCATTAATCTGTCCAACAAACAGTTGAACGTCTAAGGTCCACTTGCAGCAATATTGCTAAATCTTGCTTGACATTAACTAGATTTATTCGTAACTAACTCTGCCCTGCGGGGTTACCCGCGGTTCATTAGGGATACTTTCCCTCAGTAAAACGTAGCCTATGTTTTAATCCAGGGTGTCAGCTAACTCCATGCCAAATTTTATTAAAATCGCTGCAGCCGTTTAGACGTGAAGAAGTAACAAACATACTATGATTATCCCATACAAGAATGTTAAGTTTGCATTGACGTTTTGATATTTTTGGATGTGTTGAATCCAGTTATAGTTAAATCAAGATTTACTCCAAGTGGGCCTAAATCAGACCAGCACTAAATAGATTGTGATTTATGTTTCTCCAAATACAATTAATTTTGAAGTTACCTACACTGTTCGAAATCCCTTTTGATTTTCTCTTGTTACTTTCGATTTGAAGGATCCCCAAACGCTGAGTGGGACTTAATAGAAAAAATATCAATATGTAATATTTTGGCCGCCTGGCCCAATCGACGGCTTCGCGACTCGCTTGTTCGGGAAGCTATCGCATTTTTCATCTGCGCGTGACCGAAATACCCCGACAGCATTACGGTGAAGAAATTTTCGGGGACAAACCATAAATAATGCAATTGAAGTAGAACAACTGGTTGTGAGAACGAAATTCACTTGGAATCAGTAAGAAATGTTTTCGAAACAGCGTTGCGTAAGGAATGTTTGAAGTGCCAAAAATAATGAACCACTCCAAAGAAGAGATTAACTTAGATTTAAATGTAAATGTTCTTGCTTTTTTTACTTATTTATATTTTTAATATGATTCTTGCGAGTAGTATAAGCTTATCGATTCGTACACAATATTATCTCGAAACGATATTGTCTTTTGATAATAATGTTACGTAGTAAATCTACAGACATTTTGTCTAGTAAAATTTTCTTGAAATTTTTAATATCTAGAAGTTGAATGCTTAAAAAATATATAAGTAGTAAATTGTCCAATTACGAATCTGTCTAACCCAGATTCTGTCATATACCAAATTAATTCACAGAAAGAGTATGTTTTAGACAAGCACATATTATAAAAGGTGCTCTTTCAAACGGAAAAAGGATTCCAAAATCGAAATTCACATTGTTTACCTATCATAATAAAATATCTAGGTACTTATATCTATTGAATTCTGTGAACAGTTCAGGCACAGTTATGATATCAGTGTTCATTGGGAGCCCTGGTGAGCCTTAATGACAGCTGTCGTGATATGATGCCGGCCTGCTCACTCAGCCGTGTAAGAGATAAATGTGATTTTTGGCAAAAGTAACGTTTACGATCTCGTTGGTATTATTATTTTTATTGCCAAATGTCTTCCAACCCATCTGATATTATGTTTAAATACGTTTCAATAGGCTATTTGACAGTATGAAAAATAAAGTATCAGTTAAAAGCATGTGTATTTAAAATAAACATTAGGAGCGATTTCATAATTCTGCCAAAACAGTAGTTGATAGTATTACTAAAAATCATTTAAAAGCCTTTTTTTATCTATTGTCACGTAACCGGAAACGTCGTCTTTAACTCGTAACTAACTTCCTTTAATGACTTCATCGCAAAATGACTACATATCGTTTCGTCTATATCTTAAATAGACTACATCGCATAATCCCTAACATCGCAAAATAACTAGATCTTTATTTGACCACATGACGTAATGATTAAATCGTAAAATTATAACATCTTCTTTTGACCACATCTCACAATGACTAGATCTTTATTTGACCACATAAAGTAATGTTTCGATCGTAAAATTACTACCTACATCTTTATTTGACCATATCTCACAATGGCAACGTCGCAAAATGACTAGATAGCTTATTTGTCTACTTTGTGTATTGTTACATAAATGTACAGTCAAATTAAACTACACAAAATCGGAAAATTTACATATAAAAGAATCATCAACAGTTACGTAAATTAAAACCCTGAAAATAATTATAAAACCAAATATTTTCTTAGCTCTCTAAATTCAAACTTATGTTCTTCTTATCCGGGCGAATGTACTCGCACGATAGCGAAGGGTGCAAGAGGCCTACTCTATTTCAACGAAAAACGAAATTTCGATCGTAATTTCGCACGTTCCTTACTCTGTTACAATTTTATTTCGAAAATTCGTTCGTCCGAATATAGTTTGACATTTAATTTCTCTAAGCCTACTCTAATTCACAAAACTTTTGAACTAAAAGTTGAATTTGACAGATAATTGTTCGAAATTTTAACCTCAATTTGACGAAATGAAAAGTGTTACCTTTTCAATTTCGTTTTGGGTTTTTTGTTTAAATTAAACCTAAAATTACTAGTGAGTATTTTTAATTAAGGCTGCTTAGCGTGAGGAACATCTTTTAGTATGGAAAATTTACAAATAAATCTAATTTTTGTTTATTATTGTATTGCCAATACTTCAAATTATTACACGACAAATTTAGGTTGACATATATTCGATTGCATCAACTCTACAAATTTGTCGGCTTACACTTACAAAAGAGGTTGTTTTAATGTAATTAAAAATTTTGTCATAATGTAATATTGTTTTGAAGTAAAAAAACGTTATCTAAAAAGTGTTGACAAAAAGAACTCACAAACATAACTCATTCCATTCGTTCACGATAATTGTCTGATTGAATTGATTCCGAACTTTATGTACGTGTTCGAAGATGAAATAGAGTAGAGTCACTGGCGAAATTTCGTTTAAAATTCGTTTGTTGCCGAAATTTCGTTTCGGAGAAAGAGAGTAGAGCTCCAGGTTGGAGTCCCGTATTGCATTCGCCCGGATAGCGATGGGTGCGTGTTCGCATCCCGTGTGCTGCCTGGTCCGCGTGGATTTTTTGTATTAATTTTTCTATAGATAGAAATTGTAGTTATGTATTCTTAATTTTATGCATTTAACTTGCAGCAGTTAATTGGTACCATGTTACAGTTGATAGTGCTATCTTGCAGCCTAAAAAATACTAGAACAAATCCGACACTATTATTAAAGCCGTGGCATAATTGGTCAGTGCATCTGCCCGGATAGCAGAGGGTGCGTGTTCGAGTCCCATCTGCTGCCTGAACTCGTGAAATTTTCTTTAAGCTTATTTTTCTTTTGTCAAGCAACCAAAAAAATTCAAAGATGAAGCGTGACAGAGTTTGTGAGTGGGAGATCGTCGCTTATAGGTGCCAAGACGTAACGTCATGCAATATTTCAAATTAAAGCCGTGAAAAAAGAAAAAAATACTTGTCGTAATACTTTTTGGTGATCTACCTGATAGACGAAAAAAAAAATTCATCATCCCTATTCGCTATTGTACTTATCCTCGAATCGCCGAATATGCTTATAGAAGCATGCGCGTGTCAATATTGTGCTTCGTCAGATAAGCAGATACTTTTTTTTTAAAGTGTATGCTGTTGGTCGCAGGTGACCGGGTCACCGGGTTTGGGGACGGCGAGATCCTAAGAGGACCTCAAGCCGAGAATTGGCGAGTACCTCTAGAGGTATTCCAGGTGGATGGCATCTCCACACGGGGGGAGTCTCCGTCTGAAGCCTCTCTGTGACTCGAACCTCGGCTCTAGTTAGCCGTTATTTCTGACAAATGCCAAATGCATATCAAACTTATGTCTAAAATGGCAGCTACCGAAATTGGAAGTCAGTTTTTATTTTACAGATTCGCCCTACAGTACAATGGTCTTGACTGCGTGGGACAACCAAACTTACTGTTTATACATATGAACTGTGTCCATAATTTTGCTAACCAATGACAATGTTGGTGTGCCAACGAGCCTATTGTATCATTTTTATCTAGTTTCTTCCTTTAGCGGGATTGTGATAAGTTTCTTGCTCGTATCTAGAATTTTTTATTTCATATATATGAATCAGTGTTATTGTTATGACATATTTGTCGTTTCTTAGGTTTTCACGTCCACCAATCTATAAAACAAGTTTCAACGGTATAGATGACCTGATTTGTTAATTTATTGACGTTTCACATCCTTTTCAGGATAATAATCATCCTGAAGAGGATACTAAACGTCAATAAAAAAATATACCATTGAAACTTGTTTTATTTGACACATTTGTTCATGACTTTATCGCCCATTGATTTATCGATTTTATTAAAATGATTTATAATTGAGATGACGCATCCTATAAAAGGAGGCAAAGCGTTAATCTTATATGTATATAAAATTCTCGTGTCACAATGTTAGTAACCATACACCTCCGAACGGCCTGACCGATTTTTATGAAATTTTATATGCATATTCCGTACTGTTCTGAAACCTACAATGCGCCTTAGCGCCATAATTCAAACTATTGGGTATTGTAACGTAGTGTTTTCATATGGGTTAGGAGGAATGTTATCCCAGGAAATTGATAGAACCACTACGTTACACATTCCTAAAAATTTTTTTGGACAATAGTTATTTTTTTTAATAATGTCGTATTGAAAATACATACAACCTTAAATTTTCTCTACTACCATCTGCCCCTATTTTTATGGTGATACAAAGTTCGCCGGGTCAGCCAGTAAATAAATAAATTCGTGCATCTATACTGTTGAAACTTGTTTTATTTGACATATTTGTTTTTGACTTTGTCGCCTAATACTATTTAGTATCATCAGCATCATTTAGGCAAACTGCAACGTTTGCTTAACATGTAAATTTGCTATCTCCACTTTATTCAAGAAGTTACCATATTAACGTAAACGATGTGTTCACATTAAAGGAAACAAACGCCATTGTTAGATACTTTTTGACCAAAAGTGAAGTTAGCAAAATTTCTTGTTAAGCAGACGAAGTTTTATCAGTCGGTTATTTTAGATTCTCCGAAGTAAGATGTATAATTAATTCAAAGGTTTTTTTTGCTTAAGTCACCAATAAATCTAATTGATTTATTATTAACAAATGAATATAATAATAAAATATCAGCCAAAAGTTCAAAAAAGTTCATGTTAAATAAAACTAGTTTTTACGGGTTAATGCACGAAAACTTTATTTATTTATTGACGTTCATGTTGCTTGTCTTTTGATGAGTGTTATTGTTAAAATTGTATTTGCCAAGAAAGCTAAGGAATACATACAACTTACGGCTACTTACGAGATAAAAACTTACGAGTTTTGAACCAATTTGGTTAAATTGTAACTTTTGAATTGTACAACAATACATTTTGAAAATATGATATATTGACATGATTCTTACAGACAAAATATTTTCACGCATGCATCCACAGATCCACACTCATACAATGTATATGGCAAATTTATTTTAGCTTGGGAATTACATACATACTTATTTCCTAAAAATCGTGAATTTGGAATTAACTGAGAAACTTAAAAATAGTATGATAAAAATAGAATAGTTACACACAGTAAACGTACTACACCCCCAATTTAATTAATACAAAAGTTTTGATTTGTAATATTCACAAAATATTGTTATTCTATAAACGGTATATTATACATATTCGTATAGAACATACCTAGATATATGTAATTGATATAATTTCTAAGGTTACTCAAAAATATTACCTTTTCTTTAACCATATCGACACCTCCTACGTATAGTATCGTAACCAACAAAATGTGTAAAATTACTTTATTGCAGTTTTACATATAATTAATAGTATATTATCGCCTGAACTGATCCAAAAACAAATATCTGCAATAAAACACTAGATAATAAGACCGCAAACTATCGTATGTTCATCTCACTCGAAGTAATATGTGGTATAGCACACTTCCCATATGATACGCGGGTGCGGGGGCATCGCTGAGCTGCGCGACCGAATCGTAAGTGCTAATAACCATTGAGTACGCGGGGGTGACTGTCGCGCGCTGTTTACGTTTGCATTTTTTGTTATTTAGCACTCTATTGACATAAAATCATCTACAGTGTTATATTAAACCATAATTATGTTGTCGAGATCGCGACGAATGATGGATGCAGCGACTAGAAAATATGACTTGAATTCACAAAAACAGTTGACCGTTCATAATTCAAACTATGATGTTGACGTGTGTACCGACACTACCGACAACGCTGTTGTTGAAGAGTCTATGAAGATTGAGGGTAAATATGTATTTTCTAATATTAAAATAAATATGTTTATATAATAACTGAAAATCGTATAGTTTCCATAGTAGAATATCGTAAGTATGACTTACTATACTATACTTCCGTATCAGATACTTTTCAACTATCTTAAGTGACTACTAATGATACTATACGATGAGATAAAAATATAAATGGTTGTCGTATTTAAACTTCCGATAGTGTACGTTGAAATGCCAACGTATTTTTCTATTGTATGTGATACTTAGTATATTGTACTACGTTACAACCAATAATTTACGATATTATTCTTTCCAAAAAATAGCAGTTTTAAGTATTTTCAATTTTTTTTGCAGAGTCGTCACTTCCGTTCGACGCAAACATTGCAGGAATAAATGAAATGATGGATTTGTGAACTGATTCTGCAGGAAATATTTGAAGTAAATAATATTTCGCTTATGGAACAAAGTCTGTAATAGTAATACATGTAATAACGTTCTAATACTATAATGTATTACTTTTACTATGTTTTATTTGAGACAAAAAAAATATATTGTTATAAAATCACATATTTCGTCTGCTTTTTAGGTCCTGATGATGAGTCTTCAACGATTAATGAGAGCATTGCGCGACATCCTTCGCCAGACTGTACAATAAATCATCTAGATTTTGATTATGATAACCAATTCTGTCCCTGGTTTGTTCAAAAAGATATTTCACCACTACAATCTGTTGATGCAACTTACACTGGTTTGGTTTATACTCCGCAAGCAAACGCCTTTATCTTCTTTCTCAGAAGCGACACCACAAACTTCTAGGAAAAGAAAGAGCAACCTAAGAAAGGACAAGGGAAATATCAGACGTCGTCATGTTACTAAATGAAAAGACAACAAAAGAAAACTACTAAGAAACTTGGGCAAGGCGTATAAGAGTCGCGACGGTACTGTTAGGTGTGGTTAATCTTCGGGACCTATATGTCATACGAAATGCAGATTAAAATGTTCAACTAGAATAGTAGTAATGACGAGAGAATTATGGGGAGGTTTTGGGATTTAGGTAACCGTGAAAGGCAATAATCGCTGAAGACTCATCATCAGGACCTAAAAAGAAGAACGAAATATGTGATTTTATAACAATATTTTTTGTTGTCTGAAATAAAACATAGTAATTATAGTATAATAACGTTATTGCATGTATTACTATTGCTGACTTTGTTCCATAAGCAAAACATTATTTACTTTAAACATTTCCTTAGAATCAATTAACAAATCCATCATTTCATTTATTCCTGCAATGTTTGCGTCGAACGGAAGTGGCGACTCTGCAATAAAATAAAAAATACTTAAAACTGCTATTTTTTGGAAAGAAAGACAAGGGAGACGCGGGGCCAATGAAGTTGCTAGTTGCTTATTTAAAAAGTATATAGCTAAATACAGGATCAAGGCACACGTGAATTTCGGTTTTGGTCGGACTATTGTGTAGGCCAAAACCGAAATCGAATTGTTTATGCTATGTATATTCACGCAGCTATTACGTTTAAAGTCACTATTCATTATTGCTTTTAAGAAGTCGGTCATACCCAAAGTAAAGGTAACAGCGTCCACGCATTAATTGAGAAAACTGCTAAGAATAAGCTTATTTATACACCATTTGAGTTGTATTGTTTAGTTTGTTGGGATAAACAAACTGGAAAGCCTTAGGTTGTCGAAGAATTGCAGTTTACCAACTTTTTTAATTACAAAGCTTTATTAAAGGGAAATTGGGTGAAAAGCACTAATGGGGATAAAGTGCAATCGAATAAAATTAGAGAAATCCTTGTAAATCCGGAAGAACCCTGTAAGTTATTTTATAAATATGATTTAGCTGCGGATGATTGTCATGTTTTATGTTGAAGGCATCCAGGACACAATATGTTTCTAATAAGCACTTTATGAAACCTGTCTGCCAATTCCCAAGGCAAAAAAATGACTTAGTGAATATGTGCAAGTCTCAAATCTTCCCAGTACTCACCATGTTTTTTTCCAAAGTTTACCAGAGAGCGACAATAATTTTAATATTGACTCAGATTCGGATTTTTTTTTTATAGTAAAATCTTAAAGTAACTTTTTAGGTAACTATGTGATTTGTAATTTTTATAGACTGAAAAATTAGTCTGAAAGTTCTTATGGTAAACAAATAGAAAGTAAAGTATTGTTGATTTTTTCTTTGGAATAGATTTGTTTAATTTTTTGAAATTTTATTAGGGTTTTTTAAAAGAATTTGCTTGTTGGGATAAACAAACATTTGATTGGTCAATGCTGAAATAAAAAATATAACATGTCATTCGTATCAATCTTGTTTTGTTATTGACATAATTATAATTTTTCTTTAGATGTGAATTGAACTGACTGATAACTTTTATTCGAGAACCGAAATTTTTTACCAATGTTGATTTTGAAGGCTGTGATTGCAAAATAAAATACTTTTCAGTTTAATTAAAGTTATTTTATTTAAAATTTCATTTAATATTTTGCTTACATTCTATCGTAAGTTCACAGATTTTGAAATTCACTATTGAGATATCGATGTAAGTAATTGTAATTATATCATACGATATTTAACCATTAACACAGTTCAGTGTAAAGTATGGGAAGTACATATATACAATAAAATACTACTGAATTTTTCCAATGTAAAAAACCGTATGTGACTTTTAAAGAAATTCACCAAAATATTCAAGTAATCTTATCAAAGGTTACATTCCAATTATAAATATATAGGCGTATGCCAATTTTGATTCTCGTACAAGAATACCTGTCTTCGTGGGAACCAATAATGTGCATGCGAATCTTAAAATTCCTGTACTGTAAAGTTGATCAAATACACTTACGATATTATACGTAGGAGGTGTCGATATTTTACTAAGGAACGAACTTCTAAACACACAAACTTGAAATTTTCAACATTAGTAAGTAAATTCGACCAATTTACCGCTCCAGTGAAATCCACTATGCCTTGGAAACTTTGATTCTTTATATCTATATTAGTGTAGATACTTTTATTTCTTTCATAGCTAGTCGAGAGCAGTAGATCAATGTAAAGCCGCATTGAAACTGCTTACAAAGCCTCCGTAGCCCGTAGCGGTCTACGCTCGGCCGTTCCAGCGTCCACCAATGAAAATAGATTGTGTGGCCTCGAGCCCTGATGTAACTCGACTTGTTCTACGGTGCCATTAGCAGCGATTGGACTGGCAATTATGTTTTGTTTATATAATAATCACGTGATAGTGAGCAGTGTAATATTGTAACGCCTGTTCCAAAATTTGCTGAAAATATCCTTCACAGCCTTTTCGGAACTTATATGCCAGATGTAGAACGAATTTTGCTTGCAGAGTAAACTAAGGCCGTACACAGAAAGAAAGCCGAACCGGTACCGGTGGTCCTTACCGGTAACCGGCGCACGCATTTCTATGGACTAGCGCCGATAAGCGCCGATCAGCGCCGATAAATGCCGACACGCGCTGGTCAGCGCTGGCACTGCCATTTTAAATTAATTATATTTAAATTAATGATAATGATACGGAACCCTTCGTGCGCGAGTCCGACTAGCACTTGATTCCTTTTTTTTATTATGATCTATGTTGTCCGAATAATAAATGATTTGTATTTGAATTATTATCCTTAGATTAAATCAATCTAATCTAAGTTATAATATTTTTATAAATCTAATAACTTTGTCTTTTATTAACTAAGCGCTAAAATTATTTGTTTCGTACTTACCGAATGGTGACAACAAGTCTTTCTTCTGGAAGGATTGGTTGTTTATGCCAATTACACCAATATTTCATCAAACAGTTTTTCACTAAGTAAAACATGTAATAAAATATTTCTTGAGTCATTCTTATATACACACATCAAAAGTGTCTAGGGATCAAGCATTTTTATGCGGATTTCTTGAGATTGAGATGTGGCTTTGTAATAAATTTATGATTTTATAAATTTATATGGATCCTTTTTGGTGCATTTCATAATTTGAATCAGGAACTGTGAATCAAATTCGAGTAAAAGATGAAAATCAGCTGTCAATATTTTCCCTATAAAAACATACAACGCATTGAAGACATTATTAGTGCTACTGTTTCCCTACTACTGATTAAAACCAACGTTATTATGGAGCGGCGACGTCATTTAAGCAGGGAAGAAATGCTCAGAGCCGTGGGAATGATAGAAGCTGGTTCCCGGCAACGTACTGTGGCTTTAGCTCTGAATACAAGTCAGAGTGTTATCAGTCGACTTTGGACACGATACCGAAGCACTGGTACCGTGGCTGAGCGCCACGGAGGACGGTATCGCTGCACCACACGGAGACAAGACCGATACATTCAAATCTTAACTCGAAGAGCTCCAACAATAACCGCCATGATGTTAGCCGTGAGGCTTCATCACTCTTCAGGGAACTTAATTAGCGACCAAACAGTCAGAAACCGCTTGCATGTAGTGAACCTTCATTCCCGAAGACCGCTACGGGTACCACCTATAGCAATGCACAATCGTAGGATTCGATATCAATGGGCTCTTGAACACAGAAATTGGGCAGAAGAACAATGGCGTTTCGTGTGCTTTTCTGATGAGTCTCGTTTTGGTATGAGACCGGATACAAGACGTATACGACACCGGAGAACCCCTGGACGCCAACAGCGATTAAAATCCTGCCAGGAAGTCCATCCTTATAGTGGTGGAACCATCATGGTATGGGCGGGTATTTGGATCGGCGGAAGAACTGAGTTGATTTGGATCAGAGGCAACCTCAACGCTCAAATTTATGCTGAGACGATTGTATCAGACGTCATCGTTCCTCTACAAGTGCAAATCGGTCCCTTATTTCAGTTAATGCATGATAATGCACGACCGCACACCGCAAGAGTTGTAAGACAGACTCTCGCCGCAGCTAACATCAATGTCCTGCCCTGGCCTGCTCAGTCGCCAGACTTGAACCCGATTGAGCATGCATGGGATATGCTACAGAGAAGAGCTCTGCCGAATATGGAGGGTATCCAGTCGCAAGAAGACCTTTTTTTGTTGTTGCAACGAACATGGGCGGCCATTCCACAGCGTGATTTGGATGAACTCATTTTGAGTATGCCAAACCGATGTTCTTGTGTTGTTAGTGTTCGCGGTAGAAATACGGATTATTAATTGTTTAAGTTACCCAATAAAATTTTAGAGAAAACTGTTATTTCAGTATTTTTTTCGAACTTTTGTGTTAGTGGTTCAAATGTCAAAAATCCCTTTATTAGGAAAATGGCAAATTTCTTTATTAATGCAAAGGTGACTTGGTTTATCGTTACTGTGACAAACGAAAACACTTTATTTGATGAATCCTTAAAGAAAATTTTAATTAATATCAATCAGGAGAAAAGTTATTGCAAAAATATATGTTGATCCCTAGACACTTTTGATGTGTGTATGTATAAAATCTATGATCATCAAAATCATTTTTTTTACAAATAAATGATGGTATTCTCCGAAACGTTTCCTTTCTCTATTTATAGGACGTATAGCTTTTTTCCCCATTTTAAATACAAATTTTCTAACAAAACCAAATCATCGTCCGATGAGTCCGACATTTTGCTTGCTCTGCTTTAATCGGCTTCCTTTATGTAGTAAGGATCAGCACCGATAAGCACCAATAATATAAGCGCTGGTCTTTGGCTTTCTTTCTGTATACGGCCTTATGTAGCAGATAACTGAAACCTCGGAGGAGCTCGATGGCGCAGGTGGTTAGCGCGTTTGGCTGCGATAGTTGAAGTTAAGCAACTTTCGCAGTGGTCGGTCATTGGATGGGTGACCAAAAGTTTACTATCTCGAGCTCCTCCGTGCTTCAGAAGGCACTTTAAGCCGTTGGTCCCGGCTGCATCTGCAGTCGTTAGCACCCACCAATCCGCACTGGGCCCGCGTGGTGGGTCATGGCCCAATCTCCCTGCCAATGCCATTCATAGGGAAGGTCTGTGCCCCAGCAGTGGGGACATTAATAGGCTGATGATGATGATGATGAACTGAAACCACCTTATCTTGTAAAAGTTAGTAGACATAGATACCCACGTTGCTCTGGTGACTGCGCTGCTGTAAATATATATAAGCATTCATGACTTAGGTACAAATTCTCAAAATCATCATACAAACACTTGCCCCACCGGGTTTTGAACCCGTGACCTCTGAGCAGGCAGTCTACAAAAATCTTAAAAAGCGGGTATCGTGTAACTGTGACATTTAGATTTTAAAGAAAATTATATAAAGCGATATTGATATTTCTTTTACGGATATGCAGTGGGGAGTGGCCTACTAGGGGTTACATTCGCCTTCGCGCGTCATAGTATACTCGTAACTAAGCAAGCGTCATCCCCACCCAATATATGACTGCTTTTTGAATTCTAGGATAAAAACTATCATATCTCTTTCTCCGGAGCTCAACCTATACCCATATAAAATTTCATCTAAATCGGTTTAGCAGTTTAAGCGTGAAGATGTGATAGACAGACAGACACAATTTTATATTTATAATATTAGTATAGATATGGATTTTATAATATGAAGGTCAATAGTGGGCAATGAAGAACAATAAATGTTCAAACTTTCCCACACACTTAAAAAGATATTTCAATAATAATCATACTTGGAAGGAAAGTATGATCGTCTGGCGTCAAACATGTATGGAACAGAAAAATTTGGAACAGATGTCGCCAGGGCAGCCCCGGAAAAGTTGCGGGCTTCACAGCCGCGCCGCCGTAAATTATGCAAATACGAAAACATCCAACACGTGTCGGATACATGAGATATTGTACGCTCCCCTTACGTAGAACGAGGGCGTGTCGTTAAAACTTTTCTTTAGTGATAAATTAGAGGGCTCCGATAGCTATTCGGAATGAGGAAAACCTTCGTGGAATGTTCAATTGAGTTATTTATTCGTGTGTAATTGGACGAGTCGGTAAATATTCAAAAGCTATAAATGTGTAAATATATATTTATGCTGACTGCATTCTAGTGGCGTGAATTTGCGCCGTGGATACACATCAGTAGTAATGACTACATTCACGGGTCACATTTTTTTTAATGCGTAATAGGAAAGGCGTTTGACCATAATCTCGCCTGATGGAAAGAGTTGATGTGGCCTAGGATGGTACACGCCTGTTCACTCTGTCCTTGAAGATGTCCAGATCATATTGGTCCGGGAAAACAGACCTCGGCAAGGTGTACCATATATTCGTGAATAAAACCTGTCGCGAAGTGGATGAGGAAGTTGCCGCTTGTGCACAATTTGTAACAGATCAAAATACCGCCACTGATCGGGGAAAGGGCGCGAACGCGCGAGAAGACGCGATACCCATCCGCATTCGGGTTCACCTAGCAATTATGGTTTATATTACTATTTTTGAATATGAATATTTTAAGAATATTATTCAATAGCACCCACCAAACTGCACAGGGCGCGCGTGCAAGTTCCATTGTCTCTTTACCAGCCATAGGGAAGTCCAATGGACCATACAGTGGGTTGGGTATATGCCGATAATGATAATTTGCAGAGAAATAATAATTCTGTGGGCAATGACTCAGAAATAATTCAGTGATTTCTGTCAAAGAAAATGGCTACAGTCGTCTGTAGTGATGATACTACATTCACGGGGCACATATTCGTGAATGGAACCTGTCGCGAAATGGATGTGGAAGATGCCGCTTGTCCACAATTTGTCGCGGGTCAAAATACCGACACTGATCGGGGAAAAGGCGCGAACGCTCGTGAAGACGCGATAACCATCCACATTTGGGTTTACCCTTATGATTTACATTTATGGTTGATTTTTACCCGACGAGAAAAACTTAGGAGGTTCGCAAGTCAATGCGTATTTTTGTTATTAATTTTATGTATGACCATTAATAACTTTTTATTTTTATGAGAGTAGTTCGATTTTGATAATTCTTTTTTTATTGGAAAGGGTATACCCCGAAGTTGGTCCTGTATGAATTTGGAAAAAAATCCAAAAAAGGTATGAAAACAGGGGATGATTGATTGTTAACTCACTGATTGTAATGTATGACACATAACTTTTTACAGAGTAGTTTCATTTTGATAATTCTTTCATTATTAGAAAGGGTATACCCCGAAGTTGGTCTCATATGAATTTGGAAAAATAAATCCAAAGGGTATGAAAACAGGGGATGATTGATTGTTCACTCAGAGAGTTGTATATTACAGAAAAACAACCAGATTTTTTAAATATTTTTTTTAACAAAAATTAAACCGACAATAAGTAAAAAATAATAAACCTCTTTTATTTTAATAAAGAGAATGAGAGAATATCCATAAAATATCCATATTCAAAATAGCAAGAGCTATTTAAACAAAAAAAAACCAACGGAAAGTAAAATATAATAAACTTTTTTTATCTTTAGTCAAATTAATATTTGGAGTCGGAGCCATTTCCTGGCTAACCCAAGTAAATGGGAATTCAGATCTTCCAGATCTGCATGGCACCGACTCCAAATATTAATTGGACTAAAGATAAAAAAACTTAATTATATTTTACTTTCCATCGGTTTATTTATTTTTTATTTTTTGTTTAAATTATTTTGATAATTTTGAATATGGACATTTTAGGGATATTATTCTATACAAACTGCGTAGGGCGCGTGTGAAAGGTCCACTGTCTCTTTACCATCCATAGGGAGACCTGTGTCCTATTAGCGGGTAGGGTATATGCCGATTATGATAATTTGCACAGAAGAATAATAATAATTCAGAGATTTCTTTCAAAGACAATGGCTATAGTCCTCTCTAAGTTGATGGTTACTTTCCTAGATTTATTAATATATTTTCATTTATGAAACGCCCCCAGCTTGCAGTGAAACCGCCACCTGGTGGAACGAATATTCTGTAGTTACTTATAGGTAAAAGGCATTCTAAACAAAATTGGCGCAACGTGCAAACGCACGTTGTGTAAGAGTGAACTGCTTCTACCCTTTAGGCAGAGACTTACTCATATAACTGTGCCTGTTAACTTAACTAACACTAAGTAACTTGTAACCTTTATGTTTGATTTTCTCCTCAGGAACTTAACACATTTCCAGGATGAAAAGTATCGCATGTCGAATCCAGGTCATAAACTAAACCTTAATCTGCCCATTAGCTTTTGCGTGATTGACTAACAAATGTACAGATCTCCATCTTTTCACTTGCATCTTATCGTTATTTCAGAAAACCACACTTTTTTTTTGTTCTTACAACTGATCCATAGCTGACTGAGAGCTTTGATTACTGCGTTATCAAGCTTCACAATTTACTTCATGCTTTGAAAAAGTGGTCCCTTAAATACTTCTAAAATTCGAAATTCAATATTGCTGTGTACAATGAAAGTCGAAGCCTAGTGTCGTGGTTTTCGATTTCGTTAATTATTCCCACGCTCCGTCGACGGTTGGATAGGCAAACAGTACCCCTAGCACGAACCATTATCGAATTCGAATAGTTTGCAAACCGAAATGATGTCAATGCCAAATTTTGTATGGAGACTTGAACAGCAGCGGCACAAAGTACGTAACAAGAACTAAAAATCAGTACACATTTGACAATGACATTTCGGACTCGCAAACGATGTGCATTCGATATTGGTTCGTGCTAAGAGTACAGATCCTAGCACATGATTTCTATTCATCCGTTAAGAGAGCTAAGGCTCTCGATATTCCATAACCCATGCTAGATTGTAGTAATGTTGACTTAAATCTTAATAAATTATTTTCTATGAGCCTTTGCGCTATGACTATCGCAATGAAAACAAAAATAAGGTACATAGTAGCAATCCCAATAATAACATAAATTACTATAATGTTAGTGACCATAAGAGTTTAAAACAATATATTATGAAAATTCTACGTTTTCATGGTGAATACGGAATAAAATTATGGATTTCAACTAGCGTCCGTAATGTTGACTTAAATCTTAATAAAAACTGTGGTGTCACTTTGTCAATGTCATTGAATTATAATAAAGATATAGTTATCTTTTATATTAACTCGGCGAAAGCATAAGCTACATTTGGATGTGAAAATTTAATCTGTGGTAGTGAATGCGTGATGACATTATATATTTAACCAAGCGTCCTCTAGTCAGAAAATAATTTCCTACATAAACAAACAAGAAACTACTAAATTAGTTGTTCATATACAAAATGTAGATATATACAGTAATGGCCGTCGTACTAGCTCCAGCCAAACCGTGACTTTAATCCGGATAAGTCCAATTTAATTACATCAATTTGGGTGGATCATAGCAAAGGAATAAAATAACATAGACTCGGAAAGATTTCCCAGGGGTGAACTCTCTGATTAGGACATTGTTCCAGTAATTAGCTAAGGGTTTTTGCATAATATCCTTGGGGTAATATTGATAGAAGGTATGAAATATGGAAAAGTGGTTATTGAAGATTAGGTGTTAAAGATTAAAAATGTTCGTTTTAAAAAGCACAGTATATTTAAAAGAACATCAAATAAAATGTAATTGATCCTCCAAAAAACTACAGTTGGCAACCTAGGTGATCATTCATTATTTTTTTGAGAATAATTTTTATATTTCCTGTTTTTTAAGAGGTATGGAATTAAATCCTAATAGAAAACGAAGTCCTAATGGTAAGAGCCGTTTCCGTTATACAGTAGTAAATAAACTCATATACAAGAATTGCTCGCTAAGTAATAAGATTACCGCAAGAACACGTTTTGTGGACATGAGAAAACTTTCCTGGTTTAGTGGTACAATAATGTTGTCATATAGCAAATGTCTTTATTTATTTTGCTCTTAAAATGTGGTTACGTCATGTCCAAAGTGCGTTGATTATACGAGATGACGTCACGTTGCTCTAATAAGAAACGGCACTGTATGTAATTACTGTCAGGTGAGCGTGACATCAGCTAAGTGGGACATAAATGAGATTTTGTCACAACAAAGGTACCTGTAATTGCTACATAAATTGTATTAATTTTTCCGGCATTTGCCCCTGACTTGGCCTATGCGAATTTCATAATTTTGCCCTTTATTAATGCGTGCGTCTTTATGCGGTCTATACTAAAAAGGAATGAAATCTGCATAGGTATTCTGTAAAAGAGTGAGAAAATGAAGGTAGACGCTCTAGAAATGTGGTGCTGGAGGAAAATGCTTGGCATACAGTGGACACAATCCCGAACCAATGCATCCATCCTCCAGAAACTGTTCATCAAACAACGTCTTTCTTCCATCGTGCAAGGTCGTATTCTTATTTTCTTTGGCCACTTCTCACGCCGAGAAGATGCGTCAGTACACGGCAAAGTCGAGGGCGTAAGAGCGCGCGGCAGATCACCATCGGCAGATCTGATCTATCAGATAAAAGCGGCACTGAAAGGTCCACTTCACGAGTGCACGAGAAAGGCCTCAGTGCGGGAGGAATGGCGGCGTATTGTGAAGCGCGCCACCAACCCTGATGTGAAGACCACGACCACTCTGTCAAGAGTGTAGAGCCGAAGAGGAATTCTGTAAGGTGCAATCTCACTTACAATATTTGTCAGAAATCCTAATAAATGAGATCGTCATTTATTTGGATTTCTGACAAATATCAAATATCTAATACTGGCTGCTTCTAGACATAGCGACATTTTGCCGTGTAATAGCGTAATGCATACCAACTAATATGGCAGCTACGGAAATCGGTAGTGACACTTTATTTTACAAAATCGCCCTACTGGTAAGCGTCACAACAATTGCAGTATTCTGCATATTCCAAATAAACAATGTAACTGCTCTAACTATCATACATTATGTAAACAATGTACTACAGAAGTTTAGTAAATTATGTTTGTATAAAAATCTGACTTCTGACAACGGAGAAATTGTAGGTTTATTTTAAAAATCATATTATTAAATTGTAACGATGAATATAATTGCTTATTCTAATTATGGTTTCTGACAAATTGATTAAAATTAATAATAAATGTACACACAATATATTGAAGGTGTTACTGGACTGTATAATTTATTTTGTCAATGCTTTCTATATGTACTGTTGGTATGTCTTAAATACATAAATCAATAAAAGTATTTATTATATAATCAATAAACACACACGCACAATTAGCGCAGGCCTTTATATAAGTATTCGTGTATTTTCGTATTTGGTTCATATTCGTATAGTTATACCGGCACTAAACTTGCCTATTCGTGTTTGCTATTTGTAAACCTGATAACTGTCACTTTCATTCCTTATAATACATGTTAATTACAGATTGTAAAGAACCAGCATAAGCTTAATTTCGTTTTGTATTCTTAAAGGAGATTGCTCAGCTTCCATACATGTTTGGCCTAAAGACCAATAATCATGAAAAATTGTTTCCTAGATTCGAAATTATATATAAATTACTGTAGAAACGAATTTTATTGACGGACACCCCTGAGAACTTCTATAAACCATATACAGTGAACATATTAAAATAATAAAAAACAAATGGGCTCGTCAGACCACTGCCTGATATCTGCCAAAGCACCACAGGCCAAGCCTCCGCGTCCAGCAGTGGTCAAGCGCCGTATCTGGCATTATGGGTCGGCAGATTGGGACGGTATGCGTGACTACTTTGCGTCCGTACCCTGGAAGCAGCGCTGCTTCAGTGACAGGGACCTATCGGCCAGTGTCGTTGCCATTACTGAGGAGATTATAATGGGTATGGAATACTATATTCCTCATTCTGATCTCATCAGTAAGGGCACGCGTAACCTCTGGTTCAATCACGACTGTGCTGAAGCTGCTTCGCGTAAGCAAGCGGCATATCGTGCTTGGATCAGAGGGCGCGCTCTCAAGGATCCCGAGGTCGATTTACTCAAAGCAGCCTACAATTTTGCTTCCAAGGCCTGTAAGAAGGCTTACATTAGAGCGGATGCCCAGCGCGTTGCACGTGTTGGCCAGGAACTTATGACGCATCCTACGGGCTCCCGTAGCTACTGGCGTCTGGCCAAGGCCGTGCAAAAAAACTTCTGCGAGCCCTCGCTGCCACCTCTGAGATGCCCAGACGGAACACTAGCCCATAAGCCGCAGGAGAAAGCCGATTTACTGGCAAAACTCTTTGCGGCTAACTTGTCTCCTGTGCTCACGCGCTTGTACCAATGCTCGTATTCTTTGGAGCGTGTGCCGGAGGCTTGGAGAGATGCCAATGTGCAACCGGTGCCCAAAAAAGGGGATCGCTCAGACCCGGCAAACTACCGGCCAATAGCAGTCACCTCAGTTTTATGTAAAGTCCTAGAAAAGGTCCTTAACAACCATCTGAACCGCTACCTAGAGGATCACTCCCTGATTATATAAATAAAAATCGTCAATATGGTTTTAGACCGAAACGATCGACGGGTGATCTTCTAGCGTACTTAACTCATATCTGGGGTGAGGCTATCGACAAGCGTGGCGAGTCGTTGGCTATCAGCCTTGACATTGCCAAGGCGTTTGACAGGGTCTGGCACAAAAGCCTTCTCTCCAAGCTTCCGGCATACGGTCTGCCAGCCCAGTTCTGTTCTTGGGTAGCTGACTTCCTGCATGAGCGTAGAATTCGTGTCCTTACGGATGGTAGCAGTTCGCGGTTCATGTCAGTGAATGCCGGCGTTCCCCAGGTCTCCGTCCTATCCCCCACTCTCTTTCTGCTGCATATCAATGACTTAATTCCTCTTGGGAATATTCATTGCTATGCAGACGATAGTACAGTGCATGCGGGGTATCTCGGACAAGCAGCGGCTGGGCTGGCGGTAACCAAGGAGAAACGCGAGAATCTTGTCATTGAACTCAATCAGGCTTTGGACCACATTTCCGAATGGGGTACCAGGAACTTGGTTGAGTTCAATGTCAAGAAGACTCAGGCTTGCGCTTCCACGGCAAAAACATCGTCATTCCTTCCCCTTCCATCTCTTCAGGGCACAACACTACCGCTGCAGAGCAACATTTCCATGCTCGGTATGGAAGTTCGCTCAGACCTGAATCCAAAGAACTACATCGAAACCGTGATCAAAACAGCTTCACGCAAACTCGGAGTCCTGAACAAGGTGCGGCGTTTTTTCACGCCCGATCAACTGAGCTTGTTGTACAAAACGCAAGTGCGGTCCTGCGTGGAATATTGCTCGCACCTCTGGGATGGCTCCGCCAAGTACTTGCTCGATGCTTTGGATAGGTTACAGCGACGCGCGATCCGCATCATAGGCGATGAGGAGGTGACTAAACACCTTGAGCCTCTTCAATTACGCCGTGACGTGGCGTCACTAAGCGCGTTCTATCGTCTGTACCACGGCGAGTGTTCTGAGGAGTTATTCTCTCTTATCCCACCTTCTCCTTTCCTTCAGAGGACCACGCGCGCTGGCCTACGTTGTCATCGTCTAACTGTGGCCACAATTCCAACGCGTACAAAGAAATTTGGTGACTCATTTCTTTGTCGCACTATCCGTAAATGGAATGCTCTGCCCGCTCACGTATTCCCTCCCTCTTACAACCTGGGATCCTTTAAAAGAGGCGTGAAGAAGCAACATGCAGGCCGGCAGGGTGAGGATGGCTGGTGTGGCAGGTAAAGCTGCTGTATCAGCTATCGTCGCGTCTGGACTTCACCTTCACTTAACATCAGGTGGGGTGGAGTCATTTGTCGGACCTATCTATAAAAAAAAAAAAAGTTATATAGTAAACTAGGGAAATCAAGCCAAGTATCGAAATTATGGATTAGATTCAGGTATATAGAGCATGTACATTAACAGATAGTTGCCTGTTTTTAAAGTTAATGCATAAGAGTAACTTTTAAAATCAGGTGTCATTTCCGGTTATAATAAAGTACTCTGTGACAGAAACTGTGTAATGATTGTGAATGAGCCACAGATTAGAGAGAATTTTTAAACTCTCGTTAACCAAAGAAAGCTAAGAGATTTAGGTTCTATAGCCATATATTCAGTAGCTTCATTTTTTTGTTATGTTTTTAAGATAACCATGTTTTAGATTTTTAGTGTATCACACCTTATAATTTTATTTATTTATTAATTTATAGTCAGGGAAAGTAGGCCCATAGATAGATACCTTAAAGTTTAACATGTATACAGATTATAATGTGTTTATGGAGGTGTTTGGCGAAAAATGTATGGCAATAGACTTTATGATGTCGCCTACCATCTATAATAATTGTCTGAGCACATTTACATCTAGTGAAAATGATAATATAGTTGTGGATATTAATACCACAGTGTAATAAAAAAAAAATGGGTGCGTGTACTTATGTAGGCGCGTGAGAAGTTATCCTTCTCTGGCATCGTTTAAAATTAGTTTTTAATTGCATGCAAATAATTGATTACATTAAATTAATAAAAAGTCTGGAAAAGGACACAGTCAATAAAGTTCAGTTTTAATTTGAAAAAATAAATAAATAATCAAAATATACAATTTAAATCGCTACTGAATATAATTTATTAGAACATATGTGATTTGCACTTGTATGAAACTCAAACACGTATTCCGAATATACAAACTAGAAACATGTGGATAAATATTATAAATATGAATACCTATAACTGTTACTTTATTACAAAAAATAAAGATGTGGTTTTTGGTTCTACTACACCAATGGTCAAGAGATGGCGCTGTAGTCTCCTGAATCGCGCTTTGGTTCCGTTGTTCCAGATTAATAAATACTTTTGATAGACCTTCACAATGCAGTCGTTAGCACCCACTAAATAGAGATTCTATTTCTATCAACCAACTTCATGCTGTTAAAATTTTGTGTTACAGTGATGCGCGCGCATCTTAAAATTTCACTCTCATCATTTTTTCACAACGCGCCTAAAGAAGTATAACTTCAAAAATGATTTATTTTATCGATCTTTACAAAATAGATTTGTTTTTATGTTATATAAACAACTCTGATCAGTCTTTGGCTGAATGTTACTACACCCATAGCCATTAAAAATGATTCGTATGTTTTCCAAACCGGTAAAATTAAAAGTCCTTTTTAAAGTAAATATATTATACAAAGGTGTCCGTTGAAATCTAATGACTGTAAATTCAATTATAAATTATATCAAGATTACCGTGTATGTCAATATTTTTTGTGCATTTAGGCCAATTTGAGCAATCAAATTACAAGCAGACAAGCAGTCGCATAGGTAATGGATTATGATTTATTTGACCCGTCTCTTAGATTGATACCTGGTCTATTGCCAGCGGCAAAAGCTTTGTGTTTACTTTTAAGCATAACTATGTATGTAAGTATGTGTATCATCACCATCAGTCTAAAGCTGTGGCACAGGCCTTCCCTAAGGATTGAATAGGGAGCACGGGCCATGAACCATAACACCACATTCGGGCCACCTTTACCATTAGACAGTACCGTTGATAGTACAAATGGCACTGATTTATCCCACTAGCACTATCGATAGTACAAAATAATGGTACCGATTTATACCATAAGTACCATTGTACTGAATGTCAGCAGGTGACGTCATTTTAGACTCCGCCAATCCTAGGCGTGTTCAATCACGTAACAATAGATCAAAAAATACTTTTCTATTTCATGATTTTTAGTAAAATATCAACTACTTTTTTGCCAGGATAGGGTATTTGACAAGTCTTAGAAAAAGATCTCACTTAATTGACTTACGTTTATGTAGTCATTCTGTTGTGTATTTCAGTAAAAATAACCAAATCAAAAACTCCATTTTGAAGTTGCCGCGAAAACGTTTCCCTGGACAATATGGCGTCTTACTAGTGTGTGGCGTCACACGACTGTTATTAAAACGTCAAACAATATAATGTAATGTTACTTTAGCCGGAAGTTTACTTGCGTGTGACGTCATTTTAGGCTCCGCCAATTCCAAGCGTTTTGACTCACGTGACAATAGATAAGAAAACTATTATCTTTTTCGTGGGTTTTTAGTAAAATTTTGAATATTTTTTTTTGTAAAAATAGTCAAATCCCCTGCCAATATTCATTTTAAACACAGATGCTAACAATTGGCACTTTATTTTTAATACCGTCAAATACCCTATTGTGAAATCGCTCCCAATATTCCCAACGAGATCGTGAATGTTACTTTGGCCAAAAATCAGAAAGCGACAAAAACATTTATCTCTTACACGGCCGAGTGAGCAGGCCGGCATCATATCACGACAGCTGTCATTAAGGCTCACCAGGGCTCCCAATGAACACTGATATCATTACTGTGTCTGAAATGCTCACAGAATTCAATAGATATAAGTACCTAGATATTTTATTATGATAGGTAAACAATATGAATTTGGACACTGAATCGTTTGATTGTTTTAAAGAGTACCTTATAGCATTGTCTAAAACATACTCTTTCTCTGAATTAGTTTGGTATATGACATAATCTGGGTTAGACAGGTTCGTAATTGGAAGTTTACTACTCGACATTACATTATAAATACCTTTTGTAATATCGTTTACGGGTCGATAAGCTCATTCTAGTCGCATGGGTAAGAAGCATATTAAAAAGGTATTATTTTGATGTAAATAAATGAAGAAAAGCTAGAAAATAAATCAATTACATTTAAATCTAGCTCAATCTCTGGAGTAGGTTTAATATTTCTGCAGATCAAAAATTCTATACGCAACGCGCTTTCGAAAATATTTCTTACTGATTCCACGTGAATTTCGTTCTCACAAACAATTGTTCTCTATTAATTGCATTATTTACCAGGCCACCCAGAAAGTTTTGCGACTTGTAATTATTTTGAAAACTTCGATTATTTAAAAGTAAAAATATCACGGTTTGATTTTCAAATTTCCCTCCGCATTTTTTTAAAAGTATAGATAGATAGAGAACTAGATACACCACGTGCGCTTAAAATGTGTGCTAATCAAGAAGTGCTTATTTATACACCACTCAAGCACTTCTTGGTTCACAGTCACGCGCGGGCCGTTGAAAATTCTTATAGTACTTAGTGTCGTTTTTTCGACAGTTATCTAATCAATGTTTATTAATTTAACGCATTTGAAGCAAATTTTGTTCTAATAGTTACTTTCGAACTGTCATAACTCTTTAACGCATGCGTTTTAATAAAGACCTTATGAAGTGAGCATTAAAGGTGACTTTAAATATTGAAATAATGCTTTATATTGTTTTTCACTACGCGATCATCTTACGGAGCTCCGTGGATCCGTGGATTGGACAGGTTTCGGCACGATATTGTTCGTGTTGGTGTATCTAGAGTATTTAATATCGTTGATTGCGAAACATAATTCTGTCACAGACTGAAAGCGCTAACGCAATGAAAACGAATTACATAACACATATTAGAAATCCAAACAATAGGCTATTTGACAAGTTTTTCAAAATGTCCATGTTATTTGTGTTTAATGACTTCATAAAAAGTTGAAATTTATAATTCTGTTGCGTATATCAGTAAAAAAAGGAAAATAAAAATTCTGTTATCAAATATGACGTGGAAACTGTTCTCTAGCATAAATGGCGCTTTACCGGCTGTGACGTCAATGTGTAATGTCACTTTGACAGCATGTTTAAAAGCAGGTGACGTAATTTTAGGCTCCACCAATCCTAGTCTAGGTTTTCTGCCACGCGACAATAGATCAAAAAATACTTTTCTATTTCAGGAATTTTATCAGTAATATTCTCATCTCCTTGTTTTAGGCAGAATAGTGTAGTCGCCCCTAAGTGTCGTCACACACGGGCTACAAGCCACAGCCACAAACGCCGCCACGAGAAGCTAGAAGCGGCTACTAAAGTGACTGAAACGCGCGACAGCGGCCGACTAAGATAAGGGAGAGAGGGGTGGGGAATCGTGCGAGTGACGTGTGGCGGTGTTTTGTATCGGCGCATTAAGTGGCCGGTGCGGGTCACAAGAAGCGAGCAACGACGACTTGTAGCGTGTGGCGGCCATCGGCGTACCGTGTGTGACGAGTCCATATAAAATGTATGAAAACTACAAGTAATATGCCGGTGGCGGCGTTTTGTGGTTTTGGTCTGTGGTCCGTGTGCGGCGACACTAATATTCATGCCAATACTTGTTACTTTAATTTTTCATATTGTCTAATAGCCTGTTGCAGCATCTGTTGACTATATTATTTAGGTAGGTAGGTAGCTTGATTAATAGCGATTTGACCTGATTTTCATTAGTGTTGCCGTATTAGAGGCGATCAAACGCCGTCGGGCCCAACGGCGGCCATCATTAATCAAATTTCATTAGCGATGACGTGTTTGTCCAATTAATCATATTGCAGCGATGGTACACCTCCGTAATGCTTAAGTTCTTAATCTGTCGGAGCGAAGCTAACTTCAACACGTAGCAATTACCTTGTGGCAAAACCAATAAGGCTTGTCTTGCTTTCTCTCACAGCCGTGTGGCTGACATCACTTCGATTCCTAGAAATTTTGAATTTTCTGAATTATTCAGTCTGCACTGTAACAAGCAAAAGATAAACCACCATTCCCAGAAATATGGCAAGATTTTGTACTGAGAACAATTACATAGTTTTTATTATACCTTTTTTATTACATACACTTAGACGTCTTCAATTCGTCTTTAAAAACGAAAAAGATATTCTATGCACATATTTTATATTATTGTAAATTATGCGTTTATTACATTGTATTTTTATAAAAGTGCTGAAAAGTCACCCCACTCAATCTGTTGGTAAGTGTAAGTGGGGTCCAATCGCAAAGATAGCTGACGCGGTCGAAATGTGTCCGGGCGATAAGCGGACTAAAACAATCGACGATCGAGCTCTTCCCCAACATCGGCCTTGAAAATCGCAAATTTCCGCCGATGCTGCTTTGTAAAATCAAAACGTTCCGAAAATCGGATTGTGAATCTTTCCCGGGTCCGTTCGTTCGTTCTACGCTTCGATGAGCAGCAATAGGTCTTATGGAACTTACAAAGCAAACTCGACTCTGCAATATTCCTCGGCGAGCGGTACTCGAGATATTACGTCTCGGGAGGCTTTTAAGTAAATGCATTCCGATGGCAGGTAACACTGTCTGTAAGAGACCGTATTGGAATGCTTCATTTTGCCTTTTTTTCTTGTTAGAAACACTTTAGCCTGAGAGCTTTCTGATAATTCATACGTTTTTGAATATATTTTTGTATCGGTCTTGAGTGCTTTTTCTATGAGATGTGTATATCGAATTAATATACGTCATTTAAAATCTTAGTATGATTGGGCATATCAATCTGGCAAGCATTCTATTTATTTGCCGTTGACATTTCTCTCATCTAAATTATCGTTTTTGACGTGACGTGACGTGATCTTATAAATCGATGAACACCTGCTGCACGCACGAAAAAGCCTGACGTCATGTCGAGAGCCACAAGTTAGTTCAACGTTCCGCGTTGTGAGTGAGGTGAGGTCGAGGGGTTCCTTCGAGTATTGAAACGGAAAGTTGTTAGAGCAGACTCAACTCCGTTGAAACTCAAAGTTAAAAAGGTGAGAAACAAGCATAATTATTTCTTCTCCGATTCCGTCGGCCTGGGAACGTCTAAGAGTACACCGACGACGAAATCATCCGCGCCATCGCGCCTCCGACTCCTCCCTCCTCCCACACAGGCCACAAACATCAACACTAGCATATTTGCACACTAGCTTAGCATTAGGCAGACACCGTACCCGTAGGATTAGAGTGCGAAGACCTGGTGTCTACACACGACACGCTATACCAGGTACAGGTACGTACCCGGGTCCCCCCCCCCCCGTCCACGTCAATGACTAACTAAAGCCGAAGTCCAAGTATTAGAGACACCCCCTAGTTGAGCCAACCCCCTCAGGTTCAAGTGGTCTAGAGGCACCAGACAAAGAGGAAACCCCCCCCCGTGGGGAAATGCCATCTGTCTGGAATACCTCTAGAGGCACTCGCCAATTCTCAGCTTTAGGTCTCCTTAGGATCTCGCCGTCCCCAAGCCCGGTGACGCTGTAGAGGTCATCTGCGATAAACATCATACACACAAAAAAATGACTTTTTAACAGTGAGCGGCCGCAATAGTTCGTATACGCATACAACATCAGAGTATCAGTCGCTGCGTGTCCTACCTACCCTGACCTTGATACCCTGTGGAGTCCAGAAACCTTACTTATTGACGGGAACACAACAGTCATCATCGTCATCGTCATCAGCCCATTGGGGCACAGGCCTTCCCTATGGATGGAATAGGGAGTCTAGGCCGTAAACCTACCACGTGGGCCCAGTATGAATCGGTGGGTGCTAATGACTATGACAACGGCTTAACCTGCCTTCCGATGCACAGAATCTCGAGATAATGAGTTTTTGGTCACCCATCCAATGATCGACCATTGCGAAAGTTGCTTAACTTCCATGATCGTAGGCCAAACGCGCTAACCATCTGCGCCATCAAGCTCCTAAGCACAACACTACCAAAAGGTAATTATTTCAATAAGAAAAAGTTAGTCCTCCATACGGGTGTTCTAATCTGTCTTAATCAAACTTGTTGCATAAAAATTGGCTTGGAGTAACTTGCTCGGACTTCTTTCATAATGACAAAATATGACTGCTTGGATAGAAGATGTGTGACGAGATATCTTCTTAATTAGATTTTTTATATATCTTTCTACTAGTATAGCTACTCGTATTTTACGGTGCAGTGAAACTTACCTAGTTTTAGGGAGGTAGGTATATAAACCCAGTATTAATTTCTGACGGACAAGCTTTTGTCGTAAACATGTTTATAGCGAGTTCCTACCTTAACATTTTGTTTGAATGATGTAATGTTTTGTTTAGATTTAACACAAAAGTAGGCTTTATATTGTTGGCGTTCTGAACGGGTAATGGAACAATGGACTTTTCTGAATGAACGAAAAATTTAATTGAACTAAGATTGGAGAAATGTTGTTTGATATAGAGAATAAATTAGCCTAAATTTTACAAGGAATTGCGATAGGTACTCATATCTTTATTATAATACTAATTAAATGATTCCTTCATTTTATAAAAGGCTTACCTTAAGCTAAGTCTTAGTACAGTACAGTATCGTATCGTATCTTTCGCAAAAGTGTGAGTCCAGTCTGACACAATAATAAAATAATAGAGAATTGCTCTTAATGTTGAAGGTATATTGAATGAGGATCTTTGTTATGTCAGCAAATCAACTCAAATAAACAGGATAATGTTGTAATAAGCTTTTTAATTAATGTACTTTTTAAATTTTATAACTAGTTTTATGGTAGCTAATATTCACCGGCGACCGAAGCGCGTGATGTCATAGAGCTCGAACGTGGTTCACTCCGGCCGAACTTTAGAAGCGCACGCTCGCGCCTGAGCGCTAGAGCTCTGTGACGTCACAGTCACGCGGCCAGCCGAAAATTCGTTTAGTAATTTAGTCATAACTTTGTCAATATTTGTCGTAGAACAAATATTTAACCACCGTTTTTTATGGAATTCTTAGCTCTATAAATCTGCAGTCCTGATTGACTTAAAAAAGAAGCAACCATTTTTCTTAACTTTCGTCGGCAATTCTACAAAAGAAACAACCCACTCCGCCAACTGGCTTTTTCTTTGAGTTCAAAGCAACACATCCAGGTTCAAGAATTTGCTAAAAAGTATTATTTTTTGGTCCGTTTCAATATGTTGTTGTACGGTATCAATATTAGATTCCGTTGCAGTCGCCGGCTGAGCTTCACATACCTCGTCATGGAAATGGTGATTCATCAACAAATGTCAATTGAAATGTCTGGCAACTCTTTTGTTGACAAAAGCTACAGCAAAAATTATAAAATATCATTGAACGAAATATTTTATGAGTTAAACGAGTTAAATTTATTTAGATAGCGACATCTAAATTTTCGTAAGGATGCCGCAATGTAAAACAAATGAGAATTACAAATTTTAAAAGCAACTTATTCCCAATAAGTTTCATTTTTTATTTATTATTTATTTATTTATTTTGTACACACACAATAAAATATTACATTTTAATTAGGGTTCCGTAGAAAAGGACATGACGTTCCTTGTTAGGAACCCTTCTAGTTTCGTCATGTCCTTTTCTCCGTCCCCGGTTTTGCTTGAAGACTTAATAGTCATAAGTTTCGAGCTTGCTCTCTTCGCGGACGACACGGCCCTCTACTCGAGAGGAGCCAGCGTAAAACAAATCATAGCCATGCTCCAAACAGCAGTCACTACACTAGGAAATTGGTTCCGCGAATGGAGGATCGACGTAAACCCGAACAAAAGTTCGGCCATTTGCTTCGACCCGAAGCGGCGTTCCAAAACCATCTAATGCGGTGCGCGGTCGCTGCGAATGCAAAGCATCGCAATACCGTGGCACCGCACAGTCAAATATCTAGGTATAACACTAGACAAAAGACTCACCTTCCTTACTTACCTTACTTACTGACGAAGCGACTTTGAACAAACTTCAAGTTGTTCAAAATAGCTTCTGCCGCATAGCTACGGGGGCCCCGTAGTACGTCCGCAACCCGGACCTCCACAGGGACCTACTACTCGACGAAATACAAACACACCTCACAGAGTGCTCGGAATGGTTTTTCAAAGCCGCAAAAGAGCACTCTAACCCATTAATTAGGTCGGCGTCGGCATACGCCCCCCATCCCCCGTCCCGTTACAGGCCCCGTAGGCATAGAGAGGCCCGCTGCCGCTCAGTCCCCTCCCGTTTCGAGTGCACATTTGAGTGCACCTGTCCACTAGCGCATTATGCGTTATTTTAAACTATGCATAAGTTTAAATTAACGCAGCGCTGCATTATCCCTCTCCCAGAGGATAATCGCTTCAGATGAAGCTTTTAATGCCCTTCCGGCCATAAGCATGTACTACGGGTGTGTTTTAGTCAGTAGGAGTTTGACATAACCTTGCAGCCGGCTGTAGGGTATCCATGAGGATTTCACACCCGCTACCTCGCCTGGGAGGAAACAAAAAAAATCGGCGGTTATCATTTGTATTTAAAATAATAATATATCAAATTGATTTTGAGTTTGAGACGCAGTTTGACTTTGATTTAAATCTTTTAGTTGAGATACATAGATTGATATTAATTGGTTTTTCTAGTTTCCGATATGGAAAATAAAGACTCCTGCTCAAATGTGTTGTGGTAACGACAGACAACTACGGAACCCTACACTGCGAGTGGCACGACACACACTTGGCCGGTTTTTCCATAAATGTTTTTCGTTCCTTTATTTTATGTGGAAGGATCTAGAAACTTTCAGTATGCACTTGGATATAGGGATGCAACGATACCATCTAGGTATCGATACTTTTACTTGATACTATATTGGTCATAAAGTATCGAAACCTTCTCGGTATTGAATGAAAAGTATCGATACTTACTTGTATCGATAAATTTAAACGAACGCCATTACAATTACAAATTCAGACACAGTTTTAATTTAACGAAAACAAAATAGCTACTCACGCCTCGCGATAAACGAATGACAAACTGAATAAATTGGAATAAATGTAAATCATACGCAAGGCTGCCAACTGAGCAGTAGAAAAGATGCATTCGCGAAACAAAAATTCCAACTAGACACCTTATCATAGAGTAAATAATCTGCCTATGAAGTTTTTTTGATACTTCTTAATGAGTGACCGCTCGAGTACTGATACAAGTACTTACATCACGATACTACTTGTTACTCGGTACCGATGCCAAAAGAACTTGGTATCGAAAGAAAAGTATCGAGTAGTTACTTGTATTTACATACTCCTATCGTTTCATCCCTACTTGGATACATACGTACTAGTATGTAACAATAACAGAAGTTGTTGTCATTTCTGAACACTCAGTGATACGTTTTTTATGTAATTTTCAGACTCTCATCGCAAGTTTAGACAGGAAACTTAACACAACAACATAGGTACTTGTTACCAAAAGTTTCTCTCCAATCTAAACATTTTCGTTTAAAGTGCCCTTTCTGTTCATGTTGTCTTACATTGAAAGAATGAACTGTCGGAGCAGACTCTCATATTTACAAAAACAAAATTTACCATCTAAACACTTTTCAACTTTTTACTTACAAGTACCAAAATATGGCGACAATGTATGGGCAACTTTTATTAAGAGGTCTATTTATATTTGTGCTATATATCATTCTTTTATCTTGGCCAATTTTTGTTTATACAATTTATTATTCACAAGTTACATCTCTTTGAATATGTTTCTTCTTTTTTTATAAAAAAAGTTCTGACAAATGACTCCATCCCACCTAATGCTAAGTAAAGGTGAAGTACAGACGCGAAGATTTTCCATGTCGATTATTGAACATGCATTATTCAATCGTTTTTATTTTTTAATATCAAATGGATTTTTTATTACAACATACGACAAGTATGAGTTTACTATGTATTATTATATTTTGACACAAACCACGACAGATATTATGTATTTTTATACAACTTTTTGCGCTCGTTCCATATTTAAGGAATTATCAAAGAGACTCACCGAAGTGACTGGTGACCAAGAGGCTGGCAGCTATCTTGGTCAACGGATCAGCTTTGCCATTCAAGGTGGCAATGCTGCCAGCCTACCAGCCTGGGCACCATTCCTGACGGCGGCGCTGGGGGTGACATATATTTCATTTTGTAAATTAGATATTATTAATAAGTAGGTAAAGGTAATTTGAATTTAAATTTTATACATAAGGTAGTTTTTAAGTTGTTGTTATTTTATTTTCTATATATTGTAAAACTGTAAATAAATGTAAAAATGTGTTTTTTGTAATTATGTCGACATCTCCAGACGTGATTATATTCTTACGATCGACCGAAAGATATGAAAGGAAGTCTGCTTTATTTTATTCGCAAGTAAGACGCGTTTGAATGGTACGAATGCTGAAAAATGTTCTATATGTACATAAAGTAAATTTAGGGTCGGATCAAGGGTGTCCCTTTCCTCACTCTTATCTTTTGTGATGTAAGGCATAAGCGAAAAGCGATTAACGCGTCATAAAATTGTATTATTAATAATGTTTTTTTTTTAATTTTGGACAAGTACAGTTTTTTAATATACACACAAAATTTTAATCATTTTAACTCATACCTATGCGATATGTATGCTTTGTTTATCTATTCGTGTACTTCTATATATTTATATACCAAAACTCCGTGCACCATACTAGGCTTTTAAAAACTATAATATAAAACCTCCTTGATTAAAATATTTTTATGTATTATATTATTATGTTTAATTTGGTTTTTTTAATGTCGCAATTTTTTCCATGACAGAAGCACAGCTTTTTAGGGTTCCTTAGTCTTGACAAGGAACCCTTATAATTTGTCATATCCATCTGTCTGTCCGTCCCCGGTTTTACTTGGCGAATGTAAGCACTAGAGAGCTGTAATTTTGTGGAAATATGTAAATCAATCACGCCATCAATAAGGTAGAATATAATTTAGAAAAATATTTTTTTAGGATAGCTGCCCTGCATGTAACCTGGAGAGCAGTTTTTTTTCCATCGTCTACCCTATCGCCTGGGGTTTTATTGAATAGGCCCTTTAAAATTACCTCGGGTTTTTAAGATTTTATTTCGATTAAGAGACCCGTTTGCAAAATATTGAATTATAAAGTGCTAATTTTTGTTTGAGTAGGGCGTCCCCCCTTTAAAAGCTTAACTATTGGCTTGAAAAACTAATATTAATTAATAACAGTTTTATTTATTGGCTTGAAAAACTAATATTAATTAATAACAGTTTTATTATAATTTATTAATATTATTTATATATTAAAAACTTTGAGTTCATACATAGAGAGTTGCTTGAATCTAATCTGAGGACCGATTATCAAACTTGTTCGTTTCGGGATGCCTTTTAAGTATATGAATGTTTTTTCGGTCCCAGTCCAATGCTCACCATACCCCGTCTATCGCCCACCGCTCCCGATTCATCACTCACCGCTCCCGATCAATCGCTCATCGCTCCCGAACCATCGCTCACCGCTCCCGATCCATCCCTCACCGCTCTCGATCCATCACTCACCACTCCCGATCCATCACTCACCACTCCCGTTCCATCACTCACCGCCCCCGATCCATCACTCACCGTTCCCGATCCATCACTCACCGCTCCCGATCCATCACTCACCGCTCCCGATCCATCACTCACCACTCCTGATCCATCACTTACCTCTCCCGATCCATCACTCACCGCGCCCGATCCATCGCCTCCGCTTCCGGTATCTAACTCACCACTCCCGATCCATCACTCACCGCTCCCGATCCATCACTCACCGCTCCCGATCCATCACTCACCGCTCCCGATCCATCGTTCACTGCTTCCGGTCCAAAACTTAAAGCAAAGCGCACCTAACTGCCAGATAGCTATTTCGCTAAATTGTGGCGAAAAAATATCAACATATATATTGTATATGTATTGTTATATTCCGCTCTCTCCTACAATTTGTGACGTCACCGTTGAGACAAAATTCGTCCCTCGAGTACCGAGCTCCCTTGAAAAGATACGAATGGACAGAACTCAACTTCTTTTCGGAACATGAAATGTTTTTGTTGCGCGTCGTCGCCGTGGAAATTGCTTAGAGTCGACTTTGTTTACTTTACGTACAGGTTCATCTTTATGCGGGCTCCTGCAATGGAATACCGTTTATAAAATGAAACTGAGGAAAAACAAAAGCGACGTTTAGCACTGGGCCTCATTTCAATACCTAACAAAGCACAAATTTGTTAAAATCTGTTATTTGTTTTATTTACTATTTATCTATATCATGTGTGTTTCCAGTAATATTTGTTTAATTTTTTTTTATTCGAGACGCAACAAATTACCGTACCCCACCTGGTGTTAAGTGGAAGTTTAAGAGGGGTAGGACATGCGGAAATACCGCTTGAATCGGAACGCCCGTCTGGCGAAGTAACAGCACCTTAAAATAACACTACGTTTTGGTAGTATTGTATTTCTATCGGCGAGTAAGGTTCCAGGGCTCCACAATGTAGGGGATTGGGTCAGGGTTAGGGTTACTATTTAAATATTTAAAAAGTCTTGAAAAAAAGCCGGACATTTCTATGAAAGTCCGGAAATTTTAGCCACAAAATGCAAACATCACCGACTAAGTTACAGTGATATTATACGCGTGGTAGCAGACGCTCGCATCGCGAGGGGGGTCTCGTTGTTGATTTTTAAAAATGATTTATATTTTGTTTTAAATTATTAAGAACTTAATAAAGATTATTTGACTTATTTGATGTAACTTAATAAGTTATTTTACTCATATTTCATCTAAGAAATAAAATGCCGGACAAAATGCAAAAAGTCTGGACATTTAGGGACAATTCTGGACGGAATCAAAAACCCTAGTCAGGGTAGGCAATGGTGCGAGTGATATTTTTTGTACTGCAAGCGTCTATAGGGTATGGTGGCTGCTTACTGTCAGGCAGGCCAGACGCTTGTTTGCTACCATTTGAACATATAAGAACTGGACTCCAGTCGCAAAGCTAGATGGTGCGGCAGAAGATGTGCTGCCACAATACATACAAGAGCAGTAGCGTAACTCAGTCGTTTACTTGAAATAGATACCTACGACTGAGCGGAGCGCTAGGGTTGGTACCTACAAAATGTAAAACATATTTGTGTAGATTTTTATTGTATGTGTATAGTTACTATTGCCACGTTGCGGAATCGAAACGGACGCAGACGGAGCGGGCGGCGCGGCGCCGCTAACTTAACTCTGCCAACGACCAGTCTCGGCGGCGCGCGACGTGGCACTGCGTAGATTTGTCTTGGCGAGATTGGTTAGCGGCCGTGTAAATGACGTTTGTCTGTCTGCGTGCGTCGATTCGTGCGTTAGTATTAAGTCGGAGTACTGCTCTAGTATGTATTGTGGTGCTGCTCTAGCCATTCTCACCTTGCCGGCCGGAACCAAAGTCCTTGATATTCAAAAGCTTGACACCGTCATGTACGTCGTAATAATTTTTGTATGATCCACCATACGAATTTCACGATTACAGTGGGCTTGACTACTCCTCCTCGTAACATTTTTCACCTAGTTTTAGTTACTACCATTTGTTGTGTTTTTTTCGATTATTTAGTGTTTTCAGATGTTAGTACTTACAATAAATGACGGCAGAGTTGTAGTTGTAGTCACGTAGCGCGGCAAGTGTCCTGTAATGGTTAACTTTGCGACCGACCACACTGGATCATTTATCAGGACTTCAAAGAAAACAGTAGGATATTTACTCCTTTTGAGATCGAATACACCACCTCTTCGCACGACGGTATTGGGTTCAAGTTCCTTTGACCCTAGAATGAGTAGACTTCTAAATTCTTTCGATAATTCCATTGATATTTATGCTGTTAGTCTCAATATATTTCGTCAGCACTTGCAATTGACCACGTTGTAGTATGTTGATATTATGTAACTTGAGAGATTGGCAGAATTTTGTAAATGTGTGTATTTTTAATGTTACTGGTAATTATTTACTTTACATGTGGTGTTTACCATAAATAATTTGTGCATTTAGCTATACTACTATCTACTACCACTATGTAATATTTCGCAATGTATTGTTGTAACAATTGCTGGTAAACCCTAATAATCATAGCCCAAAAACATAAGGCTTCGTTTTTAACGTTAATCGGGCGGAGTAGCGAACCCGGAGATGACAACGCAAGACTCTGCTAACTAGCCACTTAGCTATCATGTTGGGGGACCGTGCGAGGAGGCCATAACTCATCCACCTTACAAATTTGTTTCACTCCGGCGTTGCACCTACCTTTCATAAACATTTATGGGTCGTAAAGTTTTATAAAGGCCACTAGTCCGCGAGGCGTCGTCCGTTGTGTGTCCAATAGGGTATTGGATATCTACGATGTTTTGCATTGAGTCGCATAACTTTATACTCTGAATAGATATATGAACTGAAAAAGCATCTAAAAATCTTTCTTGTTTTACGTACTACTGTACTAGATGAAATAATAATAAAATGATTTTATAACCAATAGTTTGATTATCGTTTTATCGCCTACAACTGCTTTATTAGCTCACTTGTACCAAAGTTTTAAAATTAAATGCTGATTGTGTTTTTAATCCATACACATAGAGACCAATCCATAAACTAATCGATATTCTATTTGACTTTAAACAGTTACACTCATGCTTTCAAACCTTTACAAAATGTTCTGTACAAACAACCTGTTGCCAACATTAAAACATCCAATGTCAAATGAAATAATCTGTTATGGTTATATCATCCAAACTGATGATAATATAATGCTGTACTAAATTTCTTATTGACACTCCTTCGCTATTTCGATTCCTCCTGCGCAAAGGGTTTCCTCATCAGGCAGCCATAATTTCTACTGCTCGTTATGTGGTATCTGAATGATATTCAGAAAAAGCACATTGCCTTTTTTTTATTTGTTTTAGGAACTTTTGGACCAAAATGTCCATACCATCCCCATCGTAACCTGACCATACAATTTTCTTAAAATTATTAAATAACTATTACATAAAAATTTTGCTGCCATATTGCAAAGCACACCAGCCTCCTCCAATAGGGGGTTGGCTAGGATACCCTGCAATATACCAGTTTCAAACCTATTAATTTTAAAGCACATTGTCATTCACGCGCGTTTCGCTTACTACTTCTTTCGCCAAAACTTTTTATGAGTTTAAACTTCTTAACGCCCATGGATTCAGTATCTTTTATACAGGATTCATATCATGGGTGTAGATAAAGTCTTTTATGCAACTGTTTATAATTAAGTATTAAAACACTCATGTGATATTTTTATCACAATTATTTGGGCTTCGCCTCGTGTGATACGCACACATTTTAATACCCCTCATTATACAACACTTGCATAAATAACTAATACGGCCTTAATTTTAATTAAGAATGTTGCTACAAATGGCCCTCAATCGTGAAATTTTAACACTGTAGTAGCTATGATAGATTACTTATGATTGTGCGTTGACGTGCAGCTTTGTGGCTTACGATACAACACATGATTATTTTGTGAGACTGACGCACGCCTACCGCGTGTCTGCTTTGCTCAATGTTATAGACACAGTTATTTGTTTCGCTAATTACTATTCACTAGAGTCATTAGTAGTAAAGATTTATCAATACTTGGAAAAGGTACGATATTATTGCACATTTCAGCTGAATTAAAGTTGTAAACCACATCGGCATCTATGAGAGAATGTCTGTAAACTGAAATACCAAAGTAAAATAGGGGAAAAACTTAGTTTAAATTTTAATCTAAGAGGAAAACCGGAAGATTAGCTAGCCGGGACAGTTGAACTATCTTCAAAAATTGTATTATAATTTAGTTACAAACAAAACGTCACTTAGTTCGCTGGTCACATGTGAGACTCCAATCACAACAAAACAGTCTCGCATGTGACCAATGAACGAATTGACGTTTTGTTTGCGCTAAATTTAAATACAATTTAGATAGATGGTTTAACTGTCTAGTGGGCAAGTCTCCCGGTTTACTCCTACTGTATCATATCGGTTAACATAGAGGGTTTATTCAGAAAACCACTATACAAATATCTTGATTTCTTTGCTTCAAGTTATTTTTAGGCCCGTTTTCCACCGCCAAAGAGGAATGAACTAGGAATGTATATGGAATATATCGATACGCCTGTGGAATGCTCCACTATTCAACATTCGCAGCTCTAACAATAAGATGGAGTTCAAAAAACTAGTGCGTGAACACTTCCTGACCTGACTACGCAATCTCTTCTTTTTTTATTATTATTAGTTTCTATCTATTTATATGTGTATATTTTATTTATTGTATTTTATGTATGTTTATATTTATTTATCTATTTTATTTGTGTAGTTTATGTAGGTGTACCAAATTTAGTATAAAAATATTAATACATTTTAATCGCTGTTATTTTCTAAATGTTTTATTATAAAGCATTTAACCCTATCGCCATAAAATTTGTCTCTAACACTCGTTCAGGTTGACTGGTAGAGAATGCCTATGGCATTAAGTCAGCCGTTTGTATATGAATGGCAATGAAGTTTAAATAAATAAAAAAAAAATGTCTAGCGGAGCAGTCTTCGTGTATATAAAATATAATTGATTTTCCATCGAGAAAGAGTTCCGAAGTAACTGGCTAATTTTTACTCTTTTTGCCCTCTTTGTCATTTTCTTTCGATTCTTTGTTGGTGGAAACAGTTGTATGATTATTGTTTTGCGAGGTAAATAGAGTAGCGATGCGCGACTTCGAATAATACTAATCATTCGACTCCACGAATCATTCGATTCGCACGCAGCGACATTCATTTTATTAGTTATTCGAATAATGATATGAGTATACTACTAATTTGCCTTTCGAATAGCCAAAATAGTAGTTACGAATAAGTCGAAAGGTAAAATCATTCATAGTTGCGCATCGCTGAAAAAGAGTAATTAATGGATACGCTCCACTCGCGGTGGAAAACCCCCTTTTAGAATAACATCGTCTCAAGTACTGTACGTAATTCAAAACAGATCAAAATTTGAAGTATCGATTACCCTTTATTATCGACGACAAGATTCGTTCACCTGTAACGGTATTAAAGCAGGTTCATTTGCAAAACTGCTTACTATTCCACCGCTGTTTACACTAACCAAATTCGAAACTAATTGAAGAGCCTTTGATGTAGACCGTTATTTGATCAGTGCCTGTAGTTGCGTAAAATTATTTCGGTATCTTGTCAAACAAATCAGTTTAGAAAGTTTGATTGAACAAATTGGTACCCGCAACATCGCGCGAAATAATAGTTTTAACTGCTCGATGTTTAAATATAAAGAAAATATTACTAGAAAAAAATCCACGCGGACCAGGCTGCAGACGGGACTCGAACCCGCACCCTTCGCTATCCGGGCGAATGCAGTGACCAATTATGCTACCTAATTATTGTGGGTTACCTACAATGCGAAGAGATGGCACTGCCTTGCAGCTTAAGAAAGGCTAGAAAGAATTCGACACGGAAGGGTGCGGGTTCGAGGCCCGTCTGCAGCCTGGTCCGCGTGGATTTTTTCTAGTAATATTTTCTTAAGAAAAATTTACTTAAAGTTTTTGTTTGGTTCTAGTGGTCGAAGTGCCAGTGACGAATGTAGAAAATTAAAAGAAAAACTTTTCTTAATATTCTATCGTTATCTTATAGCCTACAATGGCTTTAGAGTTTATTACTTGGTAAGGAAAATGAGTTATTTAAGAAAATAAAATGACCTGAAATGACTTACAGTTTTTGTATTTCTTGACGAACAAGACCAGGCATCTGCTGGATTGAGGTTTGACAGAGAAGTATAGACGAAGCATCTCTTCTTTAGCGTCTCGACACATACGAATGCAGCGATTACGTAGGGTTTTAAAGCGAATCAAATATAATTCAAAATAAATAAGCATTGACCACCCTGACTTGAGCCTAATTAAAAAACCATTAAATCTTAACCGAAATGACCTCCGAGTGACGCTGGGCACCATAACAGGGCACTGCCTACTTAACAAGCATCTACTAACCATACGTGTTACAGATAGCTCTCTATGCAGAGGATGTATGGAAGCAGATTGTGAAGTGTGAAGACCTGGAATGCATTCCAGGATCACATGAGCGGCCGTTTCATATGCAGGAGCGTAGCAGAACACCGGGCATCAATGCTCAGGAAGCCTGTGAGAGTCCTAGGAGACTACTGCGCTTCTGGAAGGAGCTGGGCTGGCTGAGAGAAACGGGGGCCCACAACAAGTAACAAGTAACCCTGCCTTGAGTAAACTGCCGCGACGGAAGTCGCATCAGTGCGGATATTCTGGTAGGGCCTTGCATAACACATCTCTTTTTTGTCTCCATACTAGAATCTATTGTGGGCGGGTTACTAATAATTAAATACATTCGGCCCATGTTTATAGCTGACAAACGAATGACGCTGCGGCAGCGCTGCAATACAGAGGTGATTTCATCGTTTGTATCCAGCCGATTTTTGTTTGAGAGAATGCCACGGCTGTAATGGCTTCTTATTTATTCCTGTCATATCATGTTACAATCCTGAGAACGATTATCTTTAGGATTTAAGGAGAATGCTGTCTGCTTAGGCATTGTTTCTGTCTCACAATGCCTTTGTGGCTAACAATAAAATGTGGGTACTGGGTTGATGACTTGGTCCGCCTTTAAACCGAAATAGGTATTGTCAAGCACAATGAGATAGGGTACCTACTCTGTTATGACTTCAATCTTACCAACTGGCTTCCAAGCTCAAAGCTACTGTGATAATATTTTTATTAACACATTTTCTCAAAATATGCATTTACGGAGGTTGTAAACATTGTTCGAAAGTTCATAATTACCGGTCATACAACGGAGCATGCGGTAAAACTGTTTACCGCATGCGCCCATGCATGGTGTCATGCCTATTCTCCTACGGTTTTTTTATTACAGTCAAACCTCTGCCGGTCTATCCGTCTTTTAATCTACGCCTTTGTCTCATTAAAAGACTAAAAGCAAAAAGATTTAGTTCTAATTTTCATCACCCACGCATGGCACCATTTAGAAATGCGCGCCATATTCTTATTAGAAAAAGTTTGCTTCATTAATTAAAAAATTATGATAAGTACTGTTACAGCAGTACTATTCTGTAAAATTTTCACGCGCGTTTTTTCGCGAATCTGTATGGGAAAATTTTACAGATTATCACTTCTGTACGCAAATGTGTTGATAAACGTTGTATGTTATTCGTGTGGAATTGTTTTTTTTTATTTTTTTATAGATAGGTCTGACAAATGACTCCACCCCACCTGATGTTAAGTGAAGGTGAAGTCCAGACGCGAAGATAGCTGCTACAGCAGTTCTACCTGCCACACCAGCCAGCCTCACCCCCCTGCCAGCCTGCATGTTGCTTCTTCACGCCTCTTTTAAAGGATCCCAGGTTGTAAGAGGGAGGGAACACGTGAGCGGGCAGAGCATTCCATATACGGATAGTGCGACAAAGAAATGAGTCACCAAATTTCTTTGTACGCGTTGGAATTGTGGCCACAGTTAGATGGTGACGGTGGTATTTACAAACTCTCGCTCTGACTATGGTAAGCCCTCGACTTTACTCGTATGTAATAATCAACTTACCGCACTAATATGATAAATAAGTATTTTTATAACTTTATGCTCCTCGCGATGGTTTTGTGTTGTTCTGTTTAGAAATGGTAGGTTAATATTAAATCGATTGCGATTGTGATTTGTTTTACGGGGCCTTAATATTTTAGTTGAAAATGGTGGGTCGATTTTTTCAGTGCATATTTTTTTTTAAATAAGCATAAAGGATTGGTAATACGAATATGTTTCCCTTGTACTTTTAAGATACGTATCAAAGTACGAAAAGGACTAAAACATTGATAACCTGTACCCTTAGCACGAATCATTATCGCAATCGAATAGTTGAATTCGATTTAGATATACGACAAATATGTACTGATTGTTAGTACTCGTTACGTCCGTTGTGGCGCTGGCGTTCAAGTTTCCATACTAAATTTGAGAATGATTCGATTCGATATTTGTTCGAGCTTAAAGTACATATATTGATACGTTCACAATAATTTGAGAGATTAAGATTGATTATTATCATATCAGCCGGGAGACATATAACATATATTATATATATAATATTATGCGAAGAGATGGCGCTGCCTTGCAGCTTAAGAATGGCTAGAAGAATTTCGGCGCGGTCCCTGAGGGCCGCGGTAGCATAATTGGTGCAGTGCATTCGCCCGGATTGCGAAGGGTGCGGGTTCGAGTCCCGTCTGCTGCCTGGTCCGCGTGGATTTTTTTCTAATAATATTTATTAGTATATAATAATTGCGAACCTTACATTAAATGTAATTTTATACTTCTTTCAATGCATGTGAATTACCCTCGAAAATTTCTTAAATGACTACCATCCATAATTTAAGACTTTATAAAACTCTATAGTCCCGAGCGGCTTCCGCGAAGTTTGTAACTTGAAAATTGGGTATCTAAGGACTTTAAACATTTAAGAAATTTTCTAATTAACCTCAGATTTTTAGTTAGTTTTATTTCAAACTTTAGCTTTATTTTAAGGTTTTAGCCCTTTTAGGTTTTCATTTAAAAATATGATAATCCTATATCTACTTATAACATTTTTAATTATAACTATTTAACTGCTATCAGGCTGGGTTCGAACCCGCATCTTTCTCAATTATACATCTATGTATTTAATAACATTTATATAAATATATCTAGCAGTGAAATGCCTGCATCTGTAGCACTCACCAATCTGCCTCATCGCCCTGTTCCATCCATAGTGAAGGCCTGTGCCCCTGCAGAGGGGACATTGATATGCTGATAATATGATTTACATTTGTTGTCAGTTGAATCGCGGATTTGCGCACCATGACTGTCTTATCTATTTTCATTTGGTGTAGAATGGAACTCCTTATTAATAAACTAGAGGTCTACCAGATCTGAGAGTCTGAGTAGCCATTACAGTGATCGTGTGTTTCTAAATCAGGAGTTTTATTCTTTATTTCTGAAAGTACTTACCTACTCATTAGGTTTTTACTCAATCAAAATGGGGCCAAGCCAGAAACAAACTGATTCTAAGAAAAAAAATCTTAAAAATCAGTCAACAGATATCAGAGATGAAAAGCTAACAAGAAATAAAGAAATATATACTAACAAATTGAGAACCTCCTTCGCTTCAAAGTCGGTTAATAAGGACGCAATGTTATTAATTCGAAACTTAGTTATTACCGGCTCAAATTCCGTCCAAAGCGGTTTATGTTAATTGATGTCGCAGGATTAGGTGTTAGCTCAATTGATGTATGAGACAGCGGAAGTTAGCGTGGAAAATGGAAGTGGGCGTGACGTCACAGGAAATGAGGTGGCACAGGTTAATTGAAAATGTCGCCGCGACGGCCGGGGGTGCGCGCTGCAATGACACCACATATTTTTTGACATGAGAGGCATTAACAGAAAAAGAAGAAACTCTTTTGAAATCCGAACGTTTATAAAAAAAAAGAAAATGTTTTTGGGATACAAATCTTGTATCACGATGCTTATCCTTTATAAACTCCGAAACTTCTTAACCGACCTAGATGAAATTTTTGTCTCCCTTTCTTTGATTTGGTCCTACTGGAAAGATAGGAACTCATTTATACAAGGTGTTACAAAAATACAAATAAAGCTTGAAGGACGTTGAAGTACATCATATAAGGAGTCTTCTCTAATTTTCTTAAAATATTTAACTTAATAAAATGATTGATATTTTTATTAATCATTAAAAATAATGTTTTTTTAAAAAGTTAAAACTTCATGCAAATATTTTAAGAAAATTAGAGAAGACTCCTTATATGATGTACTTCAACGCTATTCAAGCTTTATTTGTATTTTTGTAACATCCTGTATACCGACAGAATAAAATTATTAGGTATTTATAATTTATATTTTTATGAACTACGAATATCTTTACAGTAAAACCTGAGATGGGTATATTGAAAACTTTAAAAATGTAGTAATCAGTATGTATATAAATAAAAAGTAGACATACGTCCTGTAGCCCTCTGTAGGTTGATCACAAGGTAAATATGAAGGAATTATGTTACGGAAATCTCAAATATTTTAGATGAATTTGAGTAGTCAGTCCTGTAGACTAGGCCAGATTGACCCCAAGGTAATAGTTTGAAGCAATTGTGTTACGAAAATCTAAATTGTTCTGGGTAGGTTTGAATGGGAATCGAATCCGGTGCCTGAAAGATGTGACAAAGCCAAGGTGTTCGCAATTTTTTTAATGCACTTTCGTATTTTCTTGACACTTCGCCATATTGATAAATAAATAAATAATAAATAAATAAATATTTCCAGCACACTCCAATTAGCCTAGCCCCAAAGTAAGCACTATAAGGATTGTGTTATGGGATACTAAGGTAACAGATAGATTACATATATTGTACATATGTAAGTATATTTATATAGAAATACATATTAGACATCCATAACTGAAGTACAAATGCACGCATTTATCACACAAACATCTGCCCCCACCGGCATTCGAACCGGGACCTCTCGAGTCGGAGGCACCATGAAACCCGGCGTACAAACCACTCGGCCACGGAGGTGATGTAAGTGATAAAAGTTTTACAACTTAGTTCTGAGTAACACGTAACAGTTTTCTGTATAGAGAAGAAAGAATGGAAAATTCAGTACTGATAATTCAGTTTTTGTTGTTACAAAAAAATAATGATAGTCGAAATACTACGCTGAGAAGCAAGAATCTGGGTTAGTAAGAAAGAAGAATTTAGGCTGTAGTACCTACTACGAATTTCCGACTACCTACCCGGCCTGATTCACTAGTCCAAAAAAACACCTTTAAATATATTTTGAAAGAAAAACATTTACGTAACCATTGGTTGATTGATTGACCGGTTACAATTCAAGTCGGTTATGTAAATATTTCCATTCTTTTCATTTCATTTTTATGACGTTAACATATTCAGGTTAATTATAGGAAGCCACTTTCTATCGTGGTTGTGTAAAATCATTTTCCGTAACGAATTTTATGTTTTTATTATTAATTTCCTTTACTGCGTTTATTTGTAAGTTTAATTAATTAGTTTAATTTTTTTGAAGTGAAAACTTCTTTAGCGGAGTTCTACACTTTTTATTGTATGGGTAAAAAATGTTATCCTCGCGTCAGGACACGTGGTCTGATCGAAAATTTCTAAGACGAAAACAATAAAATTGGAAAGGTTCTTGACTTTCAATATATTGGACGAAACATAATAATATTTTATTTTATCGTATTATAATAATAAGTCTCTATCTAGGACGTCCAGGTGGCAGCTTTATAGCGAAGAAAATGCATTTTTTTACAATAGATGTCGCTAGGTGCGCTTCAATGTGGTTCATGTAAGTTGATTTTTCTGAGAGATGAACTTTTTAATGTAATATAAATTGTCATGTTTATGTACAATAGCGCAATAAATAAATATTGTATTCTACCACATAAATGATAGTACTTTTATACTGATAATAAAAGCAATTCGAGCAAAATTATTCCCTAACCATTCCATAATACCAAAAATGCACAACGTTAATATTCAAGTTTTCACTTCTGCAGGCACTTCCGCAGTGCAACCCGTCGTTTTTTTTCTGATTGAAACAAAAACAAATATATACTATTTTGGTCCATTTAATCCTATAATAATGATTGTACATGCTTAAGATATAATCTTAAGCGTAATCGTAATACGATTAAGATCATTCACTAATTCATTCAAAGGAGTTCGTTTGAAGGAGCAGATGATTTTACTGAAAATCATATGGACTTGTTGGTTCCAATAGTCTCTCTCGAGACCGCACATGATTCGCCATGGACTGAATTAGAGTAGATATTCTTTTTTTAATCACAGTAGTTACGATATAAGTATACTATTGTTAAATTTTTATTACACTTGTAACTCTCAGCAATATTGATTAGTAATCTCAACTAGTCGTAAATAAAAGCACGAAGCATTTTTTTTCTTTTTAAAATAACAATGCAACGCGTTTACGTAAGAAACTCACATTTTGAAAAATTCACGTGAGGTTGGTTGATTGGGGGGTGGAGGGGGACATCAAATTAAAAAAAAATACCTCACGTAATGGACGCCCCCAAAACCAACATTAAACAATTATAAAGTCTGAGTAAGTACTTAGTATGACGACATTGAAGTAACAACAAAAAATACACAGTTTTTGAGGATTATCAGCATAGATGATGGACATTATCAAAATATATTAATAGTACATATATTATGTTTATAGTATACATATAAAACTGAAACAGAATAATAAATAAGTTAATTTCGATTAAACACAATCAATATTAATATTGTTGGGGTAATATTGTTCCGATTTGCCTGATTCTGACGATGTGATTTTCATTAAAATGGATGAAATAAAAAAACCAAAATCATTCCAAATCATGAACCTTAAATTATTTTTCATAAATCATTCCAAATCATGAACAAGATTTTACAATTTTTTATACCCACGCTAGATGTTTTTTTTTTCTAATTTAACCTTTAAGAAGTGCTGCGTCATAATGATGAAACAACAACTTTCTAGAATCCGGCCAAACTTTCCAACGTCGTACCTTCTTAACATTTCACAAAGGTCCGGTGAAATACGGCGAATTCCTACGCTTCAAATCCAGCTATAAAACTTGATTGACTAAATAATTCCTGGCGCCTAAGGCTGATTTTTTCAATCTCTTAAAAATTTCAACACACAGTTTCAAATCAATAACGTAAAAGTCAAAATCCACCTTTTTGCTGTTGTGATAGCGGCTGACATAGTTTCACTCATTCTGTAAAATTTTCATATACTATTTCCATTCAACAGATACAACCCCGTTTTAGACAGCGGAAGCATGGTATCTAGTTTCTTAAAGATCCTTATTATTGGTTACATAACAATAAAAAAGGTGTGGTTTAATTAAAGCACGATGCAAGCAAAACTTTCAAAATGTTTTACATAGCTTCAAAATATTATACTTATTTAATGTTATTCTGGCTTTGAACAGGTATGATAATTTGAAGGTCTGATTTTTTCCATAATTATCTATACATACATACATATAAATAAAATTGGAATGTCTGTTTGTAATATTGAAATAACCGCTTTTTACAACATGCATATCCTCCTGACACCCAAGCATTTACTAAAATCTCTTGCCACTATGGTTGAATGTACTTTACAAAGAATTAAACAGTTTTTTTTGCAAAGGCCGAGACCTCTCCTGTTGAATAAAACATAAACGAAGGTTTTTTCAGAGGATTCACTTCAACAAATGTTTTTTAATATTATTTGATAAAGACATTGAGCGTAACAAATTATTATTATCAATTAAGTAGTAAAACAAATTATTACAAAAAATCACATATATTGCAAGTGCCTAACATTTTAATAACAAACACTTGGGAATTGATGCTACCTAAAGGTCTGTCGTCCGTTGTCGAAATAAGAAGTTCAAAAATATTAGGCCCTTAGAGTTTGGTTTATTTAGCACTTTGTAAAGGACGCCAGGTGTCAGAAGGATATGAATATACATATATAGGATACATACACCAAATTTTTTTTTACAATTTTTGCCTGTCTGTTTGGCCGGCTAATCTCTGAAATAGCCGGACCGATTTCGACGGGACTTTTAGCTGATGTAATAAGGAGTAACTTAGGCTACTTTTATTTTAGAAAAAACGTTTTATTTTATAAACAACTAGCAAACCCAGCGAACTCCGTTTCGCCACCAGATAGAGATAGCTTCGTTTTATGTAACATTTCGTTTAGTGATTAAAAGAAGATTTTTTTTTTAAATTTTCCTGAATTTTCTTTCCTATAAACCTTACGGAGCCCGAGACCTTTCCAACGAATGCAAAACCGTGGAAATCGGTTCGTGCGTTCTGGAGTTATAGCGTCAGGAAGGAAAACCCGACTTATTTTTATATAGTAGATAAAAACTAAAAGTTAACGCGGACGAAGTCACGGGCCGCTAGTTAAAAAATATAATGTGACATGCTAAACACGAAAGAAAACTTTTGTGGCGATATAACAAAAGTTTCACTTTAAAAATGATTAAAATAGTTGTTTATGCGACTGTCATATAAGAAGGGATATTAAAACACGAGACTCTGTTTATAATAGGCTGCCTCGAGTGTTTTAATACCTAATTATATGCAGTTGCATACACTAATTTATCTTCACTTATAGAAACAATAGGAGTGATAACGGGGTACAGTAAACGAAATTCTATTTAGTCCGTCAGTTAGATGATCAAAAAATAATGGACACGTATTTTTTCTTTGGGTAATCAACCAAAAAATGATAATGTTATATAGCGCGTCAATGTTTGGGAGTAGGGGCTCGTGACATCATTTTTAAGTGAAAATTGTACCAAAACGTGACGTCATGCGACTTTGCAAATCAATATATCTCTGCAATGTTTATATTATGTGAAAAAAGAAAAAATACGTGTCCAATACTTTTTAATAATCTACCTGATAAACGAAGAATTTAAATTAAAAGATTAATCATTCCTATTGACATCAAACAAAGTAGCTAAGTAATGAAGAAATGGTTATTTATGATACAAATGCTGTTATTACAAACGGGTAGTCGTTCGTCTCGGGCTTACCATAGTCACGAATTTGTAATACCAATCCGCACCAATGTCATACAACATTTTTCAACACATTTGCGAGAAAACATTATACATTATTTAAGTGATGAATCAAAATGTTGCTAATAAGAAAATGGTGCGCATTTCCAAAAGACGCGAAGAGAAAATTAGAACTACATCTTTCGTCTCTTTTTCTATTTAGTATAACAGTGAGACATAGGTATAGACTAAATGCTCTTCCGAGGAGGATCGATCGAATTTAAAAAAAACGTAAAGAATACGCACGGTGCCCTGTATGCGTGCGTAATGAATTTTACCGCACACGCTGTATGGCCCGTACGTAATTTGGATTTTTCGAACAATGTGTACAACCTTCGTAACTGCATTTTTGAGCAAATTTGTTGAAAAAGTATTTCGTAAAGCTTTTCTGAAATCCCGAAAACAAAACACGATCGGCAGAAAATTGTATGGGAAGCGCGGGAAATTAAGTTAAAACTACAAATGCTCGTTTTTCACATTCAGCCTAATATCATGGCCTAATAGCTTAAATAAAAAAATAAATGTGTTTTATAATGATTAGAAATAGTACATTATGATATAAGTGTGGTAAGTTGAGAATTACAGCCGAGGCGGGTGACGGCTATAAGAAGGTAGAGGCTGTAATTATCAAACCGCACGTAAGTCATACGACGTTTTATAACACATTTGCGAGGAAATAATACTACCTACGTACGTACTTTCTGGAAATAAATTTGCACCTTTGTTTGTTTTCAATAAGATGAAATTTTGATACACTTATTTAAGTATCTATCCGTGGATTTTTTGGACAAGAGACTTGGACAAGAGAGAGCGTAGCCTTTTTCGACTTCTGGCGGTGTCAAATTAATAATTTCTTTACTACTTGACAATGTTTTCAAATAAAAACAATACAGCGAAAAGAAAAAGAAATAACTTTTTCGCAGATTAGCGATGCGCGCGCATCAACGTTTTTCAACGCAAAGGAACAAAAAACAGCCAGTGTTACTAATAAAATAAATTAATATTTTTTGTCACAATGAATCAAATTAAAGAATTAAACGTTTATACATTATAGTTTATCTCCCAAAGTTAATTTTACTAAGAAAATGTTGGCTACCTTTCCGACATAAAAACTGTTTGCTAAGATTTAAAAAAGTATCGTTCGTTTTTAGACGGAACATAATAAGCCGTGCTAACTTTACATTACCGCACGCGTGTATAATGTGATTGATTATGATATTGAAATTGGTGCAGTAACAGACACTTTACCAGAAAATGTGTTTTAAATGCTTTACGATACAGCTAGCAGTACTGTAATGAGTTATATTTTTAATTTTATGTATGGTTCGTCTTTATAAATATTTTTTTTAATTCGTTATTCGAATATTTCGACATGAGTGTAGATACAATTTATTTCATAACAGCCTTCGCATAATTTCACACCTGTTCATTAGCGTAAATCCACTGATGTCACGAATTAAAATCTTTTCAATACCAGCTGTCATCAAAAAGGTGTGTGTCACCGAGTATGGGTCAAGCAAGGTCCCACAAATTAGGTTTATGTTAAGCGTACGGTCACTGTTTATGTTTCCCTCGTGGCATATTCGATCGATTATATTTTTGTCTATACTTCCACACTTCTATACTAACATTATAAAGAGGAAATATTTGATTGTTTGTTTTTATTGAATAGGCTCCGAAACTACTATACCGAATTTTAAAAAATCTTACACATATCGAATCCTGCATTATCCCTGATGAACATAGGCTATATAATATATTCAAAAAAGGTAGGGTTCCGTATGAAAAATTCGATAATGTAACTCAGGGAGTGAAAACAATATCAAAATTTACCTTATATCGCTTACGCTGCCGAAGTCATTGACAATAGAGCAAAGTGAAGTATTCAAGTTTTATAGAGGACATCAATATCTACAAAAAAGTATGTGATATCATATGTATAATTATTACAGTTATGTCACAACTAAAGGTCCCCCCTGCGGTTTCATCCGCTTTGATTTAAGGAAAAATGTTATAGTGAGTCAAACTTAAAAGATGGGCATATGCTATTTTAGATTTTTTTATAGAACCTTTAAAGGGGAACAATTCCGTCATACATGATTTTTGTGTAAATTTAATCATTTACGCAACGCACGCAACGGAATCTCACAAATGGAATATGTTTACCCGTTTTTGTAACATTTTAAATCGATACTCCGCTTCTACTGGTCGCAGCGTAATATTATATATAGCCTTTCTCAATAAATATTCTATCTAACAAAAAAATATATTTACAAATCGGACTATAAGTTCCTTAGATTTGCGCGTTTAACCAAAAAATGGTGCATTCGGTACAAAGGGTATATCAATTTTCATGGAAGATATTATTATATAAAGAAATTCATTGTGTATAATACAAGGCTGAGAACAAAAACGATAGTATACGCTCTACACCAAAGCAACGCGAGGGCGGGCCAATAGTTTATTATAAATGCGAAAGTGTGTCAATCTGCCTATTACCACTTCAGGCTTTAATTGAACTGATTTAAATGAAATTTGGTATAGAGATAGTTTGAGTCATGATAAAGGACATAGGATAGCTTTTATCCCAGAAATTGTCCTTTAAGATGAAAAAAGGGGGGCAGAAGTTGTATGAGAAATAAATTTTATTGAACCATGCAGACGAAGTCGCGGTTATCCACTAGTATTATAAATGCGAAATGTGTCGGTCTGTTCCCTCTTTGCTCATAAACCGATGGCACAATTTGAATGAATTTTGCTACAGACCTAGTTTGAGTCCCGATAATGTACATAGTATAGTTTTTATCTCGGAATTAATCCTTGAAGGGGTGAAAGGGTAAAAGAAGTTTGTATGAGAAACTAAATTTTATTGAACCATGCAGACAAAGTTGTTCTCATCCATTACTATTAGTATTATAAATGTGAAAGTGCGTCTGTCTGTTACCGTTTTGCTCATAAACAATAAACTAATTTCAATGAATTATGCAAAAGACATACTTCGAATCCCGGTGAAGGTCATAGTATATTTTTATCTCTTAAGGAGAAGGAATAAATCCTTAAAGGGGTGAAAAGGGTGGGGTGAGTAACGATCTATCTTAACCGTTATATTTTTTCTTAAAAGTTCATGAAAAACACTATTATCATGATTTCCAAGATTTGCAAGCTAGTAGTTAAGTTTTTAGAAGGGGGGCCGGCCGCGAACAAAAATTAGCACTTTTAAATCAATATTTTGCAAACGGATCCCTAAATAGAAAAAATAGTTATTTCAAAGGGCCTATTCAACGATATCCCACACGATAGGGTAGGTGATGAAAAAAAACAATTAGAATTCCAGCCAGCCAAAAAAAATTTATTAATTTTATTCTATTCTAGTCTCCAAGCAAAATAGGGAACGGACAGACAGACGGACTTCGCGAAACAATAAGGGTTCCTAGTCAGCACTACGGAACCCTAAAATGGGTCCAGCCGCTATGCACCCATTTATGTCCGGCCGGGGGCGTCATCGAATGGGTGCGTAACGGAAAATGGTGTGGTTTTATTAACAAAACAATGCAAGTGAAACTTTTAAAATGTTTATATCTCCTCAAGATTTTTTTCGTATCGTAGGGAATTAAACTGAACATTTTCGGAAAATTATTTGAAGTTGATGTTACTCCGGCTTACAAAAAGTGGAAAACAAGAAAAGTCGTTCCTCGGTTGGGAATTGAACTTGGGCCGTCTACTGAACCACCGATGCTTGTTGATAAGGTCTAACATGTTTAATAGCAATTAAAAATGTAACGCGACCTGCTGACGATGACAGTAAAAAAATATTTTATAACATTATACACAACAATCAAAATGCAGGTGAACAATTTATGTATATCTCGTATTATGTAACAGACTTGACTTGAGGTGACTTTATGAATCATCTCTGAAGTCATTTTTCAACTTGACGAATCTGTGAATAATAATACAGGGAGAAAAAAACAGCCCTTGCTGAGTTTCTAGTCGGTTCTTCTCAGCACAAGGTTTCCCGCCGTCGATTAACGAAGCAATGGCGTAGCTTCTAGACATTCATGAGTGCTTGTACAACCTAAACTGAATAAATGATTTTAATTATGAATATTATGATAATATAATCTCCTACTTTTTTGTTTCGAAACACTTAAAAATAGAATACTCCATATTATCTCAAGGCCCGTTTTAATTTCCTGCGTGATACACATGCTCGTGTTTTGAGATCGTCAGAGAACTTAACACTCGAGATTCAGATGCACTCCACGAAATTTATGGACAAGTCATTTGTAGTTCAGGCTGCTCGTTTGTGGAATGCCTTGCCACAAGCAATCAGAGGTGCTAATACATTAGCTTGTTTTAAAAGAATGTTAAAAGAATATTACTTGACATTTTAGCAGGTCGTCACATTATCCAAAGTATGATTAAAGTGTTAGTGTCTTTATAAATAGATGTATTATGTTTATGTATTTGTATTTTATTTTATTTTTTGTTGTACATAATTATTTATAAGTGTTATTAATGGTAGTTGCACTTTAAATGACACCACCTACTTCCCACTCTTTATGTAACAGTCCAGTTAACATACGGTTGCCTGGAAGAAATTGCTTCTTAGCGATAAGGCCGCCGTTTGTACTATTATGTAATAGTTTTAATTAATTGTAATTTAAAATATCATGGTGTACAATAAAGTGATCATTCATTCATTCATTCATTCATACTCGTAACTCTTATTGCAAAAAAGTACCTATTTAGTTACTGTGTTAAGCTGAACCTAATCCAGATGGAACGAATGGAACATTAGCCAGACGTGTTCCTACCTATTTCATTTCAATTAGCCCATGAAAAATGTCAGTAAAAGCACCGGAAAATGGATTTTCATCATGACGGTTGGCTTTTAGGCAGTTTTTTTCCTTCATTTTCTTTGTCTTAGTATTTTTGACATTTACTAATGCACCATTTATTTTTGTGTGGAATACATCAAAGAGACCAGTTTTTACTTTAATAAAAAAAAGTTGAGAGGGGTATAGGGGTAAGCTGAAGGACCGCATCAGAAATGATATAATCCGACAGAGAACCAAAGTCACCGACATAGCTCACCGAATGAGCAAACTGAAGTGGCAGTGGGCTGGTCACATTAGACGCAGAACTGATGGCCGTTGCAGCCGGAAAGTTCTTGAGTGGAGACCACGACTCGGTAAACGTAGTGTAGGACGCCCTGAGAAAAGATGGGATGATGATATTCGTAGGCTGGCTGAAGTGGGCTGGATGAGAGTAGCACAAAATCGGGAGCAGTGGCGTGCATTAGGGGAGACCTATATCCAGCAGTGGACGAACATGGGTTGATGATGATGATGATGAGAGGGGTATGGCATAGTAAATTTCTCGCTCGATTCGGAGCGCTTGTTTGGGGAAGGAAACCCCCCGCCTTACAAAATATCACAGTAAAATAACACTACCTTTTGGTGGTGTTGTATTTCCGGCAGTGAGTAAGGTTTCTGGGCTCTACGGGCTAGGGGATTGGGTAAGGGTAGGCAACGGCGCCAGTGATATATGAAGTAAAAACTTCCGTAGCGGCGTTGTACACTTTTTTTGTATGGGTAAAAAATGTTAAACTCGCGTCATAGCACGTGGGCTGATCGCATCACAGGCCACGTGTCCTGATCGTAAGACGAAAACAATAAAATTGGAAAGGTTGTTGACTTTCAATATGTTGGATGAATCATAGTTATATTTTATTTTATCGTATTATATTAATAAGTCTGTATCTAGGACTTCCAGGTGGCAGCTTTATTGCGAAGAAAATGCATTTTTTACAATAGATGTCGCTAGGTGCGCTTAAATGAGAAATTCTGAGAGATAAACTTTTTAATGTAATATAAATTGTCATGTTTGTGTATGATAGCGCAATAAATAAATATTGTATTCTATCACATAAATGATAGTACTTTTATACTGATAATTAAAGAAATTCGTGCAAAATTATTACCAAACCATTCCAAAATATCAAAAATGCATAACGTTAATATTCAAGTTTTCACTTCTGCCGGCACTCCCGGAGTGCAACCGGTCGTTTTTTTAGTATCGCTGCGTCTATAGACTATTATGGAGGTCGCATACCATCAAGCGTGTTAAACGCTTGTTTGCTAATACATAATAAATTTGAATATTTATTTAATTGACAGAACCTTAAAGCTACGTTTAGGAAACATTTGTTTATAAATACTGTTTATAAAAAGTGCTTCACAATGTGGCATCATCTCTGTATACAGTTTATGAACAAATGTGATGAAACATTGTTGCCGATACATGTTGCCGTGTTCTCCACTCTGGATGAAGAGCAAGACGAAACATTTAGTTTAAATACAAAACTTGACAGTTGTGGACTTGTGTTGCCGGATGTTTATAGTTTACATAAACATGCAAGTAGTGTGTTCTAATGACAAAGTTTCTTTACTTACTTAGAGTTTTTATGTTACGAATTCGTATTCTGATGAATTGCTACGTAAACAGCACAGAGCAACACTACCTCCGCGAGCGAAATTCTAGCAACGACTGATCAGTGTGGACTGCAAGTTTCAGAAACAGTGTTTACGGTGAACTTGTTTATAAACAGGATGATCAACTTTATGATATTTTGTAAACAAATGTTTGTCTAATGATTACGCGGCTTTGCACTTATAATTACTTATATAATCATCGTTTACCAAAAACTGGATTTAGATGCATTTACTTCGAGCTTCAATAAGCTCCAAAGTAAGTGCATCGTTTATCTATTAGTGCTTGCGATTGGAAAGTAATCATGTTTGATGTTACATTGGGTCGATATTGCTGTAAAGCCGTACTCACACTGACCAAGGTATATTCCACATATAGAACTTGTTAGGGGTTATGGTTTCCGTATTTTGTCCTTAAAGTGGATCATAGGGATTATGGCTAACTTTTTTTTCTTCGCCTATCAGGTAGATTTACAAAAAGTATTAGACACATATTTTTTTTTTTTTCCTATAAGTACTCGAAGCATTACAGAGATGTTGATTTTAAATGTTGCATAACATCACGTCTTGGTACAACTTTCACTTAGAAGTGACGTCACCAGGCCCCACTCTTAAACTTTGACGCGCTATATTTTTGTATTTTTTTTGCTTGATTCACAAAAGTAAAAATGATTGTTCATTATTTTAATTTTATTAATGGAGTCAAAAGAATTTCATTACCCCGCCATCATTCCTATTGTACGTGAGCCATGGCGACTAATTATTCCAGCCAGCACACCACTCCCCAGAAGCAGATCAGTGTTCCCAGTCTTCTCTGGGCATCCGCGACGAATCACGGAGTACCGATATTCTCTCTACGGATATGGGCGACGCAAATGCACTTCAAGAGCACGTGTGCCACCGTTTCCTTCGCTTCCATGCATCACTGAAATGTCGGTACATGTTTAAATTTTTAAAATTCTGCCTTTTCTGGGAAGTCAAAGGGAACAATGCCCATACAGCCTAGTCTTAAGTTTTATTAATCTTTTTTTTTACATTAGAATGTCCGTGTGACGCCTTCTAATGTTTCATGGAGTATTAAGATGAAGTAGAGGTGGCATGTGGTGGTAGTTTGAGGAAAAAGGTTATAGTGGGTCATCCTTAAAAAATATATGCTGCCGCGGACTTTTTAAAAGAACTTTTAAAGATGAACAATCCCGTCATTTACGATTTTTGTGTATCTTTTACCTTTTACGTAGCGCACGCACCGGAAGCTCTCGGATAGTTAATTTCCCGTTATTACAATAGTTTTAAACGGTGCTCCTCTCCTATTAGTCATAGCGTTATGGTTATAGCATATAGTCTTCCTCGATATATAAACTATCAAAAATTTTTTTTTTTCAAATCGGACCAGTACATCTTGAGATTAGCGCGTTCAAGGAAACAAACTCTATAGGTTTATTATATTTAATAAGTACAGATTAAAAATTGTATGTAATACCTGAGCTTAGTAACACGTGTAAAATGTGAATACCTTTCATTAATAACAAGTGATCATCCCTGTTGATGCACGGCTCAACATGTTGGATATGACAATAACGCAGTGTACACACGGCACCGCTCGCGGCACGTTTGACCCGAATACGTAATCCAATTTCGTTGCCGTCTAGCTCCCTATTAAGCACAAACCTGTATTGATATGTTGCACGGAATAAGATTTACACGGATACTGATAGTCTTAAGGCTGAAATAGAATTTTGAGGAAGTTAATGAACCCTTTATTGATAATGCGGTGTTAAAATAATTTATACAAAATAAATGAAAATATAATATGCAGAAAAGAATCCAAATATTAGGGCTAAGTAATTTTTAATAGCTGGCACATACACTGAGCGACCATAATCTATTAACGTTTGCATAACTACTTAATCAAAATATATTCTTTAACAAATTTGCTAAAAAATGCATTTACGGAGGTTATATACATTGTTCGAAAGTTTAAAATTACGGGCCAACAAAAGAGCGGGCGGTAAAATTTTTACCGCACGCTCCGGTATATGGCACCGTATGAATCCTTTAGATTTTTTTTTCGATCAAACCTCCTTGGAAGTACTATACGTTTGGCTCATTTTAATACTAAAAAACCGGCCAAGTGTGTGTCGTGCCACGCGCAGTGTGGGGTTCTGTTATTTTCTATATCGGAAATTAGAAAAACCAATTAATATCAATCTAGGTATCTCAACTAAAATATCTAAATCAATTCAAACTGTGTCTAAAGTTCAAAATCAATTTGATAGTATTATTTTTTTGGAATAAGAATGCTAACCGCCGTTTTTTTTTGTTTCCTCCGGATCCTCTTGGATACCCTACAGCCGGCTGTATTATCAAGTGCTTATATACTTTTTATAAAAATGTAACGTTAGCGCGACTCAGAAGTCATTGCATCGCGGTAGCGTTGTGGAACTAATGATATATTTATTGGTTTTTAAATAGTTTTTTTTAGATTTTGTTGCAATGCAAAGTTTTACGCTACGATTCCATGTCACTATTAGTATTTTCTTCTAAGGAATTTTCAATAGATGAATTGTCTTTAATCAAAGTTAAACGACTTTTACTCTTAAAAGTTCATGAAAAGTACTATTATCGAGAAATTTTCCAGGTCTTTCAAGCCAATAGTTTATCTTTCAGAGCGGAGGGGAGGGACGCCGTACTCGAACAAAAATTAGCACTTTAAAGTTCAATATTTCGAAAACAGATCCCTTAATTGAAACATGTTCTTAAAAACCTACTTAATAATTTTAAAGGACCTATTCAACGATATAGCACACGAGGGGGTAGATGATGAAAGAAAACATCCCCAGGGTACATGCAGGGGATATTTTTCAAAATTTTATACTACCATTTTGTCGTGTTGATGGATATACGTATCTCCACAAAATTACAACTCTCTATTGCAAATAGTCTCCAAGCAAAACCGGAGACGGACAGACGGACATGACGAAACTATAAGGGTTCCTTGTCAGGACTACGGAACCCTAAAAAAGAAAAAAGAACAAAAGAAAAAAGATGTATTTATTATTTTCACCACTAGCACGTGGCACCACGTAGAAATACGCGCCATTATTGTCTTATAAAAAGTTTCCTTCATTATTTAAAAAATATAGGGTCTATTTTCTCAAAAATGTGTTGAAAAACGGTATTGGTATTCGCCTCGGGCTTATATTCTTCTACTCATTTGTAATAACCAGCTTTCCGTACTAATATCATAAATAACTATGAAACGTTTGGTTTACTTTAATTAATTCTCCCTTTTTTGTTTTTGGCGTGGGGAAATGCGTGACGCATACCCACTTAATAGAAAGTGAGCGGGTTATGTCGGACTCTCGCCTGCCTACCAACCAGACGAAAACAAAATTTCCCCTTGTCGGCAGCCACGGACCTACCGACTAAAACGCCACGGTGTTTCGTCCTCAGCGATGGGTCATGGAATCGAAGTAACAGCCAGGTCATGTCTTCGAAAATTCCACAAGCCGTCACTCCGCCCGCATCCAGACCCATCTTCATTGCGGTATTCCGCTCTACTCCATCGGGCGGCGACATACCGAAACACATGTATGTCGCCGCACGTGCCAACCCTACCGAAAAAGGAAAAATTTTGCTCGCTCTTTAGAAGCTTTGGCTGTACGTTATAGCTATTAACGGGATTGTTACCATGTACCTTGTTTTTTATGAGTCTCCGATATTTCGGCACTGTTGCAAGCGCCATGATCACGGAGTAACTGAAGTAATTGCGGGTAGATGTTATTGGCAGACATATCGGTGTACCTTCTGACGTCGTCTTTTACTGCGCTTTTGGCTGTACGTAACTTTACTCATGTGGTGAAAAGTGTGTTATTCTTACTGAATGGCACTGCTAGTAGCGCAATAAAAATACTGAACATCTGCAGTTATTATTACAGTTAGTTTTATATATTTCTTATCCACATCATATTGTTCAATCCCGCGCTTTCTTAAGGAATGTTTTAATTTCCTTCACACTTCTAACACGTTATCTCTTAGGTCATCAGAGAAACCTCGGGAGACCCCTGCCGTGGTGCTCCGGCGAGGCCGGCAAGCTGCTGGGCGCGGGGATGCGGAGAAATCCCTCACCACGGGATCCCGCGGTTCCGCATCAAGCAGTGTTGGAGGTATTCGCAGGACTTTTTTAGCGGATATTATAAAAGATATTATGCCGGAAAGCGCTCGTAAGAGTTGCGGGGTCCTCGGTAGGTAGCCACTAACTGGGAGCCAGGCGTAAGGTCCGTTCGGCGGTGTGCCTCTTAAAGGCGCCGTCGTCTGTTAAAATATATTTTACCTGCGTTATAAAAAAAAGGTCATCAGAGAAAAATGAGGGCATATCTTGCCCTCATGACTCCTGTAAACGGTACAACTTTTTACAGTCATTCATTTATAGTTCGAGCCGTTCATCTGTGGAATTCTCGTCTCGACGTTTCGAATCGATCTTGGTAAGTCTCAATATTTGCCTTTGTTACATTTTTGTTTTTTTTTTATTCTCTTTTGTGATTTCTATCGACTGGACTGGATTAGTGTATGTATATGTATATATTCATAAATTACATTTGAAATTTACGCCGCCGTCTCTGCCACTTTCTTCAAGTCCTCTCCATCCAAAGGTTATCTGGAAGAGATCGCTTTTATCGATAAGGCCGCCCTTTGTTACATTTGATTTAAATGGCTCTGCATTTATTGTTATATTTTCTGTGGCGTACAATAAAACACTTTATTGTACGCCACAGAAAATATAAAAATCTGTATCACTTCATCATATCCATACTTATAATAAGTTTATCCTTGCGATTATAAATAATCGCCTGTCCTATGGGAAATCATACCGATACAATTCTACAACTATCGTATTTCTTCAGAATAGGGTAGTCTGGTAGTATTTCAAAATGAAAACTTAGAATATACGGCACGTAGAGCAGCCAATATATACTTTTCGAGTCAATATAAATCAGGTTTGACTAGCTGCAGCATTGGGTTCGTATAATAAATATTCTAAAAAGTTTACTGAGTTTGGAATATTTAGTGGTATAGTATCTTAAAGCATTTTGAATTCTTACAGCAATTTTATCACATACAGCATTACGATAGCTATTACTTTTAAAAGTGTTCTAGGTTGCAGGTTAGTACTAGTATAATATAAACAACCAGCCTATTGAATTAGTGGCTTCTACAGAGTTTTTGGGTATTAATTTAGACTCAAGGAGCTAGCTAGTTAGCGCGTTCGGCTGCGATCGTTGAAGTAAAGCAACTTTCGCAGTGGTCGATCATTGGATGGGTGACCAAAAATCTTCTATCTCGAGTTCCTCCGTGCTTCGGAAGGCACGTTAAGCCGTTGGTCCCGGCTGCATCTGCAGTCGTTAGCACCCGCCAATCCGCACTGGGCCCACGTGGTGGGTCATGGCCCAATCTCCCTATTCCATCCATAGGGAAGGCCTGTGCCCCAGCAGTGGAGACATTAATAGGCTGATGATGATGATGACTTTAGACTTCCCATATTGATGTCTTATCATGGACTCCAAGTACAGTCACGTTCTTTGATTTGGGACCCACCTCATGTTGAATATCGGACACCACTTCAGAGCAAATTTTTTGACCTATTATGTTGCTATGACAACGTACAATTATGCACTGTTTATTAGATGTCAGTGAAGAGTACGGAAATTTCTGATAAATCAATTTAGTATTTAACTTCACACTGTTCTTTCTGATAATGTTAAGTTAATAAAAGTGATAAGTTATAGTTGATTTGTGTAAATTTGGATGAATAGTTCATAAGATATAGTTCATTATTTACATTTTTTTAGATCGTCAATACGACTTTCTATCCATTTAAAAATCGACGAACGTGTAGACGTCTTCGAAAAAAAATGTGTTTTTGCGTTAATATAAACTAAATTATTGTCCGAAATAGCTAGTAAAGTTTTATGATTCTTTTATTTTTTATTTTTTATGCAGTATAAAATTATACTACCTTAAATTGGTAACGTAAGTGATTAACAACTTTGAATTGGTATTTCTAATTTGGCTCGCTTACTTTACTCCGAAGTAAGACAGCGAAAACTTTCTAAATTCAATATATTATTATATTCTGACTGCTGAAAATTACCGCATACAGGACAGTGTGAAGTCTACGTATATGCATGAATGCCTGCCCGTTATGAGCTTTGGCTTGGCAGCCTTCGCCTCGCTCGGTGACTTTAAATGGAAAGTGTAAAGATGGCGATTTTAGTTGATATTACTCTAAACTACGGCATCTGTACTGTTGTTAAGTAGTTGACATTTGTAATAATAAACTAAAGAATTGGCTGTATGGGCACTGTATCCTTTGCCTACCCAGAATGGGTAAAGAAATAAAAAAAGTAGTTGAAATTTTACCGTTAATGTATTCGTTTGACATTTTAGAACTCCCGGCGATATAAAAAAATCCGGCCAAGTGCCACGCGCATTGTACAGTTCCGTAGTTGTCTGTAGTTACTATAATATATTTGAGCAGAAGTCTTTATTATCTGTACCGGAAATTACCTTTTTTTTTTAATACGCGCCGATTTTTTTTTGTTTCCTCCCAGATGGGGGAGCGGCTGTGAAATCCTTATGGATACCCTACAGCCGGCTACAAGGTTAGACTTTTACCGACTAAAATACACCCGTAGTTCATGCTTATGGCCAGAAGGGCCTTACAAGCCTCATCTGAAGCGATCATCCCCTGAGAAGGGGATCTTTTCAAGTGATTATATACTTTTTATAAAAACTTAACGTTAGCGTCTAACGACTCAGAAGCCGTTGCCGGTGGTACTCGCGGTAGCGTTGTGGAACGAATGATATTTTATAGTGGTTTTTAAATTGTTTATTTTTAGATTTTGTTGCAATGCAAGGTTTTACGCTACAATACAATAACTTCATCTATGTCACTATTAATGTTTTGTTCTAAGGATATTTTTAACAGGTAAGAAATTTTCTTAAACCAAAGTTAAACGATGTTGCTCTTAAACTTACAAATTTATCTTAACCGTTATAGTTTTCTTAAAAGTTCTTGAATTTATCATGACTTTTCCAGGGTTTTCAAGCCAGTTTAGCTTTTAGAGGGAAGAGGGGGACTCCCTACTCGAACAAAAATTAAGGGTTTCTAAGACTATTTTTATTTATAATTTAGGGCATCGTTTGCGAAATATTGAACTCAAGTTCAATATAGTATAATAGTTCAATATTTCGCAAACGATACCTGAAATTAAAAAATAGTCTTAGAAACCCCTAAATAATTTTAAAGGACTTATGAACACTATCCCATACGATGGGATAGACAGTAGATGATAAAAAAATATCATCCCCCAGGTTACATGTAAGGGAGCTACCCTAATATAAACTATTTTCAAAATATTATTCTACCATTTTGTCGGCGTTATCGAAATACAATATATACCCACAAAATTACAGCTCTCTAATGCTAATAGTCTCTAAGCAATGCCGTGGACGGACAGAGGGACATGACGAAATTATAGTGGTTCCTTGTCAGGACTACGGAAACCCAAAAATGGGTTATTACGGGAAACCTTACAGACGTGAATACCATGCACTTTCACAACACATTTTATCCGTGTCCGTATAATACTATACAAGACACAAAAGTTTTATAAATGCATACTTAATTGAAAACGTAACAGCCTTTACTATGTACTATTTGAGAAAAAAATCAGACCTTTTGTATGCAACCTTTGCTGAAGAAATACGTCGACAATTTTCAAATGGAAAAGTCTTTATCTGAACGCATACAATGAGACGGGGGGAATGAGAGATGTGAACGCGTCATCTGGGGAAATGCCTTACACCGTCTCTACATCGCGGTAATGTAAATAAAAGCGCATTCCATTATCATTCGCGCCTCGATTGAAAGTTTAAAATTCACTCGAGACGCCGTTACCTACTTTAGAATTCATACTACGGCTTGTCTGTTAAGATGGAATAGGTCGTTCGTAACACCCTTTTGTATTTTGAGAGAGGTATGACACGGGGAATTTTCCGCTCGACTTGGAGTGTCCGTCTGGCGTAATGACCTTCACCCTACAGAAAACTAGCCAAACTATTATAGATAGGCACTTTTATTTGTCGAGATATTTACAAAATTTGTTTGCCAGTTTCTGGTCAATAGTGTGTGTCAAAACAAATAATGTGGGACCTTTTGTACCACCTTTCTTGTATATAAATAAATGTGACTTTGAAGCAAGTCACATTCTGAAGTATTGTGTTCCTCTCAACTTATTCTGACAATAATATTCATATTTTTTTTAAGCATGTAACTGCTTGATGTTTAAATCTAAAGAAAATATTATAACTAGAAAAAAAACATCTTCTGTATTTATAAAAGGCAACCGTTGTTGACTGACTGACCAATCAACGCACAGCTCAAACCACTTAATGCATTGCGCTGAAATTTGGCACACATATAGCTATTATGATATGGGCGTACACTAACAAAGATATTGACCATAACTCACCCCCTAAAAGGTAAAACGGAGGTTCAAATTTTGTATGAGAAACAAATATTTCCACTCAGACGAAGTTGCGGGCGCTCACTAGTAAAAAATATAATAGCGGTCAGCCCCGACGATGGAATTTGTTTCTAGTACAATTTTCTTTATTTCATTCTTTTGTTGTTTATAACATTACGAGATATCACTTGATACTTACAAATACTCGTTTATTTGTTCAAAAAGACGTTGATAAATGTGTTAATAAAAACTTTTGAATGACACATGCATTAACGCACAGACGAGAAGGCAGATGTCGACATCCATATCTCTACGTTTAAAAAAGGGAAATCTTATTTGTTTATTGCACAATTCGCTTGGTAATCCTCGCAATTTAGGCTCAAATGTCGTTTATTTAATGCTGTCATCATTAACCAAAATCGCCGTCCATTTATGGTGAGAATGCCCATAGAAACCCGTCAGAGGGGCATGATGAGGGTGGATGTATAATAAAATCACTGAGATCCGAGCCATAATATTTCCATTTCTCTTATAGGATTCCGAAAAATCAAAATAATATTAACGGCGTGTCATTTTGCGGGCTCCTGAGTCTAATCCCTGTTCATGAAGGCAGAATAAAGTAAATTATTTAAAAAATCTGTATTTTAACATTATTATTCTTGTTGTGTTAATGTCTGAGCAATTCATTGGAAGAGATTATTATTTCTGTGCATTCAAAAGTGAAGATATAATGAGCGAAGTTATAATAATAAGATTTTTACTATTCTTCTTCAATTAAAAATATTTTATTACTGGCTGGTTTTAAAAATCTTACACTGGTTTACTTATAATATTACAGTGGTTGTGCGGCTTATTCTGTACACCTAGCCCGAACCATTATCGAATTCGAATAGTTTGCAAACCAAAATTTCAATGTCAAATTTTGTATGGAAACTTGAACAGCAGCGGCACAAAGAACGTAGCGAGAACTAAAAATCAGTACACATATGACAATGACATTTCGGACTCGCAAACGATACGAATTCGATATTGGTTCACCCTAAGGGTACTGATCTTCAGTTCCTATAACTGAACATTGACCAAGAAAGGTTTGGTCTCGAACTCCTCTATGATTCGCAAGGCAAATGGTTCGCAATTACAATTAGCATATGTTTATTTATATCCCGAAGGAAAAATACTAATTCCAAAGAACAATCCCACCTAAGCTTGCATAGAGACGTTGCGTACTTGTGTGTGTTGTAAGTAAGAGGAGCTCGATATCGCGAGGAGCGCGATGGCGCAGTCGGTTAGCGCGTTCGGCTGCGATCGTTGAAGTTAAGCAACTTTCGCAGTGGTCGGTCATTTGATGGGTGACCAAAAATCTTCTATCTCGAGTTCCTTCGTCCTTCGGAAGGCACGTTAAGCTGTTGGTCCCGGCTGCATCTGCAGTCGTTAGCAACCCCCAAACCGCACTGGGCCCGCGTGGTGGGTCATGGCCCAATCTCCCTATTCCATCCATAGGGAAGGCCTGGGCCCCAGCAGTGGGGACATTAATAGGCTGATGATGTGTGTTGTAATGTCTATATAATGGAGATTGTTCCGAAGAGTTATTTAATCTGGTGCCAGCGGTCCAGTTCCTTCACCTCAACACATGCCGCAGGGAGAAGTTTCACCGCCACTAACTGAACCCTTAGCGTTCTAGCAACATACGAAACGCATTTTCTTTCTTCTTGCGTTCCAGGAAGATCTGGAACTAATTTCCAGCAGCTGTTTTTTCTTTCAGCTATGATATGGCGGTATTTAAAAGGCGGGCAGGCCTTTTCCTTCAGAGTCAGCAGTGTATGAGAGGTACCCTGGTTGCTGCAAGTGTCTATGGGGGGCAGTGACCACTTTCCATCAGGTGGACTGTCAGCTCGTTTCCTGCATAAACATAAAAAAGGTGAGGATGGCTGGTGTGGCAGCTAGAACTGCTGTACCAACTATCTTCAGCTGGACTTCACCGTCACTTAATATCAGGTGGGGTGGAGTAATTTTTCGGATCGATGACGATGACAAACAAACACACAACTTCCTCGCTTACCTTAGCGTGAATTGTAAGCACCATTAGTGATAATGACTTAACAACATAATCTTGTACTTACCTAACTCCTTAACTAAAAGCACATCAAAGCACTCTCCTCAAATGTTCCTTCTTAAGGTTGTTTCAACGTCAACGTGTTATGTAAACAAACCCGTACTAATAACCCTCCTCCTTATCAGAGCTGCCAAGGCAACGCCGCTATAAATCACCCAGCCCTGGAATGCATACGATGCGAGAAGAGCGCCCGACGCGAAATTCAAGGCACTTTATAAATGTGCACACATAAACACTGAATACCGAAACACTTTCAGTATAAAATGTACGTGCCTCTTTATAATAAAAACTGTGGCAAATAGCTCAATGATGCAGGTGGTGAGCGCATTCAGCCTGCGATTGTAAAAGTTAAGCAACTTGCGCAATGGTCGGTCATTGGATGGGTGACCAAAAACTTAGTATACCGAGCTCCTCGGTGCTACCGTAGGCACGTTAAGCTGTTGGTCCCAGCTGAATCTGCAGTCGTTAGTATACACCAATCCACAGGGCCCGCGTGGTGGGTTACTGCCCAATAACCCTATTAAATCAGTAGGGAAGGCTAGTGCCCCAGCAGTGGGACATTAATAGGCTGATGATGATGATACAGATAAAGATATGGCAAATAAATATTATATCTCTCCTAACAGGAAGCGGTCAACATTATGCTGAGACAGCGACCTGGTTGGTATTTTCCGCTTCTTCCTTTTTGTTTATTTCAGATGAAGGTTGATAAAGCTAATTACCTTTAGTTCTATCTTTCTTCATCGTCTCTAGAAATACCAGAGTATTAAACAATCATTGCCTAACCTAACACTTCCCTCTGCTCAGAAAAGCCCTGGAAACTTAATCGCTGGGAGAAACAAAAAAATATTACTTATAATGTCACTGTAAGGCGAAAGGTACTTCCAGAGACAGGCGATGTGCGGTTCATAATGCAAGCAAAATAACCTAATAATCATTCTCACTATTATTCCCACATAATTATATTTCTTATAAATACTTACATTATTGTAGGAACCATCCCACGTTTAGAGACTGTTCGGACACTGAAATCCCTTAAAGCTATTCTAGACGGATGTAATCCAACGTTCTGGTGGTCTTCGGACGACATTTTTTACACGCATACGTGCATGCACCCGCTGACTGCCACAGCGCAACTGTCTTTGGTCGGATGTAATCTGCCGGCCAAACGGTTGTAATCCACGCGCTCCAACCGCGGATGTAAACACACGCCCGTTATCCAAGGACGTTGAGGGTCAAATCAAAATTTGGATTACATCCTTCGTCTAGATGGATGGCAACGGGCAAGGTCATCTTGGTTGGTACGCTGGATTATATCCGTCTGGCATTGGTCTAACTGTATAAATATTTCTTTATTGTGTCTCTGTGAGTTTTTAGATTTGATCACCAACTTAATCTTGATTATTTATTATTTATAACGGTTTAACCCCATTAAACCGTTATTATTAAATCTGCAATTGTCGAATAACTATTAACAATATTGCAGTTTCACAAAACTTGTGCTCTCAATATCTACCTAGTGAATATAAATCGAGCATGCACATCTCGTACAGTTACAGTCAAAAATCACTTAATATAATATTTATTTAACCATAAAATTATTTAACGCATTACAATTTGCTTAGTTTGAGGTTAGATCATTGTTGTTAGTGTTCGTTGAATAAATGCATTGAGCATAATGTTACCAAGACCCCAAAAAGAAACTTGGGAAGAACATTGTAGAGATTTATGATTTCCAAGTCTAAACAGGTATCGCATTTCGCACACAGAAGCTAGTCGACATACAACATCAAGTTTACTAGCAATTCGACCTCCTTTAGGATGCCGGTCACATCGTAGCAGTGCTCTACTTGACAAGCCATACCCTGCCTTAGACACTTACATTCTGTATTCATGACAAATCGTATGCCGATAAAGTGTACAATGTATTGTGATCCCTCAAGTTTATGTAGAAAAAGTAAAAATCCAATGTAACTAGTAAACTTCTCCGGGCTGATTGTCTCTTAATTATTTCAAGTTTAGAGTGAGGTTACAACACAATATAACGTCGCATCGCAAGAACGTCGTTCTTCGTCGTCGGAGTACGATGCAATGACATAACGCAAAAAAATCATCACAACTCAAAAATTCCGTGATGCGTTGTGTGTGCAACGCGGTGTTGTTGTTTCACCGTTTGGTTTATCATCTATTGGCTGAAATATAACCCTGTCACCATTAATGTGTTCTGTTACCCCCTTCATTTATGTCTTAAATCAATCTTAAATAGCTTCTCTATAAATTTTCATTTATATTAGTTGTTCTATTTCAAAACCATTAGGGGAGAGGGAGGCACATTAGCACATTCTTCGTATTTGGACTCATAAAAAATCAACTGTAAAGAGAAATTGAAAAAACATAGTTTTCTTAGCTTACTTACTTTTTTGTTAATATAAAAATGATGAAATGTTTAAATTTGCTGAAAACGTTAAAGAGAAATAATGTGTTTTGTTCAAATTTGCCTCCTCAGGGGGACACATTTGAATCGACATGGGGCAGTTTTAAACAATGGGTTAAAAACCAGAAAAAAAAGAGGATAGAGTAATAATTTGTCTTTATTATAATGATATTTATTGCAATAAAATATAGAATAAATTTATACGAAACTTCTGAAGTCACATCTTGCATTACAGTAACAAAAATAAAAATAGTATTTTCATTGTGTTGGACTTCCTCCTTGTTAACAAAAGTAATCATATTGCACAAGAGGTTTAGTTTATTGTTATTATTATTATATAATACTGCCTGAAACGCAAAATTAAACATAAAATAAACTTAATATCAAACTTTTTTTACTCACGTGATAGTAAATCCCTTACAACATTTATTTTATTTTTACTTCATCGGTACAAATACGACAACAGCTTATAAATATATAAATATTTTTGAAAAAGAAACGCGCGCGCTTTGTTACTTGACGTTTGTCACAGCCAGTGCTTCCAATATTAAAATGTAGTTACGGCATAAATTAACATAAAGTTACGTTCAGAAATCAACATGTTCAAATCTGCCCCTGTGCTAAGGTGCTTCCTTCTCCCTACTAAATATGATAAAATGAAAAATATGAAAAATGAAAATAATTTTCTCAAATTGTGGCAGAAATTACACACTCGAGGGGTTACGGTACCTAATCATAATGAATCATTATCAGCTGCCTATTAATGTCTCCACTTCTGCAGCATGGGCTCATATGTAATATGTAGGAGTCATCTCTCTATTTTGGATTTCCTAAAGAGGCTCTTAATCTACATCGCCACACAATGCGTATACATAAACATTTATATTGGAAAATGCTTCGCTATCAATCGAAAGGATCGAAAGTTGAATTCAGACATTGGAGTGTAAATATTGAAGGCGTGTCACTGCTCCTGACATACGTGAATGACATCGACGTTAGACGAAAAGCGAGTAGGTGACGTCACTTGAAAAATTTATCACTTGATAGTTCCGTCGCATGCTATACATGAGTAAAGAAGCCATAAAGACAATGCTTCATACCATTATGCGTGTGTTAGTGAGAAATAGCAGCCTGTGAATGGTATTTTTTAATCTTTCGTCACGTTACCGAAAACGTCTAGGATTGGCGGAGCCTAATATGACGTCACCTGCTTATAAGCATGCTGTCGAAGTGATATTACTTTGTACTGTTTTTTAGTTTGTTTAAATAAGAGCCGTGTGCTGTCGCTGCATGTAAGACGCATTATTTGCTTGAGAAACGTTTCTGCAGCATATTTGAAAACGGAATTTTTATTTTCGTTTTTTACTGATATATGTACGCCACAGAATTATAAATGTCATTATAAACTTATAGACGTATGAACATTTTCAAGAACTTGCCAATATCTCTATTATGTAAGTTATTTTAAATCTAGTATGGCGGGCAAATGTTTTATGCACTCCTATTCGCTATGTGCACGACAGTAGCGCCACCTACAATGCGCAACTTTCCGGGATTATGCCAAATAATAACATCAGTTTGTATTTTATTGATTTCTAGTAAATATAGTAAGGTAAAGATAAATAAAAATTATTATATATTGTATAATAATTTAAATAATGTCGGATTTCAATTCGGAATTCAGTACAGTCAATAATAACTCTTGTATTGATGTAATCTGGACTGAAACACTTGGGCATTGGTGCTTTAGTCCAGTCAGTATTGTCGCGAAATCCGTTTTTCCTCAAACAGCTGGAACTATGCTAAAAAGTTTCTTAAGATAGTAAAGAACACTTTACATAGAGAAAAAAATGTTTCCAACCCCGGGCAAGGGTGAAAACCACCCTTAATAATCTATTTTTCCAATTATCTCAAAAGATTCAATACTTAAAAAGTTAAAGTTAGTTAAAAAAGTTATCTTTGACTTCGATTATTGGCTCCCCTATTGAAAATAGGGGCAAGAGGGTGGAATAATGTTTTGTAGATTTCAAAAAGATCTACAATTTTCATTTGAAGTTTTTTTCCGTATCTCGTATACTTTTTGAGATAATTGGAAAAATAGATTATTAAGGGTGGTTTTCACCCTTGCCCGGGGTTGGAAACATTTTTTTCTCTATGTAAAGTGTTCTTTACTATCTTAAGAAACTTTTTAGCATAGTTCCAGCTGTTTGAGGAAAAACGGATTTCGCGACAATACTGACTGGACTACTTGTACGGTGGCTCTATTCGGCCAAAAGATTAAATTAGCAGTTGAACAAGCTAGATTTTGTAAGATCGAATGAAATATACGTGAGATTGTGGTTTTTTTGTACACCAAATAACACACTCAATGCTGAAAATGTCAAGCCAGTTTTCATTTTTATCAAAAAAATCAGAAGTCGGTCTTTAGTGGAAACTGTACATTTTCTCATAGTTAATCTTGTTAATAAAAACTCAAAATTGCTAAATGACACACCAGAAGGATCTAGGAGTTCTTGATCATTTGTTATTGATGAAATACCAACAAATTCTTGACTTTTTGTTTCGGTAGATTGATCCTCATACGATTTTTTGTCAGTGCCACAGCTTTTATCTTTCTTTCTTGAATTATTTGTCATTAAAATTCTTGATGTTGGATCACAGTGATCACTGTAAATTAATCTAATACAAATAAAAGTTGTATCTCTTAATTTCGATTCAGAAAACATATTGACTTGACATCCTTGATCGATCATAAAAGGTTGAGTTTGATTTAATTCACTCCCTTCTTCAATTATTATTTGACTTGATGTGGTATCTGAGACTTTTGTGGTTCTTCGTTTTGTCAAGCGTGTATATCTAGCTAGGACCTGTGAATCATTAACCTTCCTCTTTCGATATATTTCAGGGAATATCGTAGGAGCATAACTCGGATTTTCTTCCTCGTCTGATTTTTTGTTTCCCATAAAATGTTCACTACAAATTGTGTCGTCAGGTTTGGGATACCATGGCGACCCATCAACACTAAAATAATAAAGACAATAATGAATATCACATAAAATATATAGCGCAAATAAAATTGATCATAATTTAAGGTTATTTCGCTTACTTATTTCTTTTTATGGCATCTATCCATTTATTTCTTTGATTTAATTTCCAGTCCAATGTAGGAAATATATACACAGACTATTTGTGCCCTTATTTTTGCAATTCACAACACAACAACATCTATTAATAGGCATTTTAAAAAAATTTTGTTTATTACGAACTCCGTGCAAATTGACTTTACTTTCCCGGATTGTTGCGTATTTCTGCCAATATAAGCGCTGCGATCGCTTCACTATACCCCCACCATGTACTTCGCACATAGCGAATAGTATTAGTATTTGTTCGAAGAAAACGAAAAATAACATGACATCACTCTAAATCTAAAATGGCGGACCGCCCAAGATGACGGACTAGCTATATTGAAGGACAACATGGGTATCAAATGAAAGGGTTTGCTGACTAGAATATGAATAAATAGACCTCTGCGTTCAACCTTCGTAAAGATAGTGTAGCCGTAGCCCAAAATAACGTTGACAAAGTAAATTTTGTTTTTTTTTTTCAAAATGGAATGTATTACGTTTTCTTTTGTTTTTCTTATTGTGTACTCATTCTTCGGCTTAAACAAGATTTTTGCATTGCAGCATCTTTATTTCGAGTGATATTTTTGGTATCGCAAGCGTCTAATCAAGGCTGTGTTGGCCGCTTATCATCAGGTGAACATCATAGGCAGGCTGTGTTGGACGCTTATCATCAGGTGAACATCATAGGCAGGCTGTGTTGGGCGCTTATCATCAGGTGGACATCATGGGCAGGCTGTGTTGGCCGCTTATCATCAGATGGATATCATAGGCAGGCTGTGGTGGACGCTTATCATCAGGTGGACATCATAGGCAGGCTGTGGTGGTCGCTTATCATCAGGTGGACATCATAGGCAGGCTGTGGTGGTCGCTTACTATCAGGCGGTCCACAGGTTGGCTTACCACCTTTTTAACATTAAAAAAATTACATATAATTTTTAAATGAGGATATTAGCGGCGAAGTTGCGATATTAAGATGCAGCAATGTCTTTTAAGTAACCAGTGATGAATTTTGTAAATATACAAATACATAAATGAAAAATAATGGATCAATACAAAAGGGGGCGAAAGTGAACACAACGCAGATTTACGTATATAACATAAAGAAACATTATGGGATGATAAATTAATTAGGGAAAAGTATTTGTTGATAGCTTTATAATTTAAACTGCCGAAAAGTAGAAAATAATAAAACGTATATTTTTTATTTTTTAAGCATTTCAATGCTAGATGTTTAAATGTAAAGAAAATATTACTAGAAAAAAACCACGTGGATCAGGCAGCAAAAGGGACTCGAAGCCGTACCCTAAAGAAAGGTTTTACTAGAAAACTTTTTAACTTAACTTTATTTTTTTCTTAGGTTTTCACGCACATCACTCATTAAATAAAACTAGGTAGTTTTAACTATTCTGACGATGCAGACCTGAAAAGGCTGCGAAACGTCAATAAATAAATAAAGTTCGTGCATTAAAACTAGTTTTATTTAACTTTATTTGTTAAAAAGTTTTTATTTCATATCTTTGTGTGACGATAATTTTTGAAATATACAACTAGGCATCAAAATCTGTGAGTCCTTTGATTCACTCCCATTTTCCCACCGGATTAGTTTTTTTTTCATTATTTATATGGGACCAACTTCGGGATTCGGGATATTACACATATATATGTACGCGTCGACTTGAGAACCTCCTCTGATTTTTCCTCAGTTAAAAATACTCCATTACAATACTCCAACCGCTTAATGATTAGTGCATCCGCCCGGATAGTGGGAGGTACAGATTCAAGTCCTGATGCCTGGACAGAGTGCATATTTTCAGTAAAATTTTCTTTACATTTATAAATACTTAGCTTTAGCTAATCAAATTTCAGACTGTTCTCCGTAAATGATAATGTAGCAGTAGAGGAATCCTTAGTTTCGTGAATGTAATTGAAATCCTCAGAGGGACAGGCCTGGGTTAATTAAGATCGGCTTATGTAGGTCCGGCCGGGTACGAGTACAACCGCCTGACGACGCCAGATCATGCTTAGTCCATGTCATAATAATTTGTAATTCCATTTTCGGTGACCTTATAAATGTACCTACACCGACTTCAGAACAAGAACTAAAGCAAAGAAGTAATACTGTGACGTTTGAGCATATACTCCCATAACAAAGAAGTTTCCAAACAAAGCATCCGCTATGCACTTTCTATCTTGCTAAATCCAGCATGCAGGACAGCGCTATACACGTAAAGAGTACAGGAGACGGGCCAGACAAAGAGATACAGAATGTATCTCGATCTTGCTGGATCCAGCATACGGGACAGCGCTATACAAGTAAAATAGTACAGGAGACGTGCCATACAAAGAGATACAGGATGTATCTCAACCTTGCTGGATCCAGCATGTGGGACAGCCCTATATAAGTAAAAGAGTACAGGAGACGCGCCAGACAAAGAGATACAGGATGTATCTCGATCTTGCTGGATCCAGCCTGAGGGACAGTATTATACAAGTAATAGAGTACAGGAGACGCGCCAGACAAAGAGATACAGGATGTATCTCGCTCGACCTTGCTGGATCCAGCATGTGGGACAGCGCAATACAAGTAAAAGAGTACAGGAGACGGGCCAGACAAAGAGATACAGAATGTATCTCGATCTTGCTGGATCTAGCATATGGGACAGCGCTATACAAGTAAAATAGTACAGGAGACGTGCCATACAAAGAGATACAGGATGTATCTCGACCTTGCTGGATCCAGCATGGGGGACAGCGCTATACAAGTAAAAGAGTACAGGAGACGCGCCAGACAAAGAGATACAGAATGTATCTCGATCTTGCTGGATCCAGCCTGAGGGACAGTATTATACAAGTAATAGAGTATAGGAGACGCGCCAGACAAAGAGATACAGGATGTATCTCGCTCGACCTTGCTGGATCCAGCATGCGGGACAGCGCTATACTAGTAAAAGAGTACAGGAGACGCGCCAGACAAAGAGACACATAATGTACATCCTGTAGGATGTATCTCGACCTTGCTGGATCCAGCATGCGGGACAGCGCAATACAAGTAAAAGAGTACAGGAGACGGGCCAGACAAAGAGATACAGAATGTCTCTCGACTTTGCTGGATCCAGCCTGAGGGACAGTATTATAAAAGTAATAGAGTACAGGAGACGCGCCAGACAAAGAGATACGGGATGTATCTCGACCTTGCTGGATCCAGCATGCGGGACCGCGCTATACTAGTAAAAGAGTACAGGAGACGCGCCAGACAAAGAGATACATAATGTATCTTGATCTTGCTGGAACTAGCATGCGGGACAGCGTTATACACGTAAAAGAGTATAGGAAACGGGTCAGACAAAGAGATACAGGATATATCTCGATCTTGCTGGAACTAGTACGCGGTACAGCGTTATACACGTAAAAGAGTACAGGAAACGGGACAGACAAAGAGATACAGAATGTATCTCGATCTTGCTGGAACTAGCACGCGGGACAGCGCTATTCAAGTAAAAAGGTACAGGAGACGTGCCAGACAAAGAGATACAGGATGTATCTCGACCTTGCTGGATCCAGCATGCGGGACAGCGCAATACAAGTAAAAGAGTACAGGAGACGGGCCAGATAAAGAGATACAGAATGTCTCTCGATCTTGCTGGATCTAGCATATGGGACAGCGCTATACAAGTAAAATAGTACAGGAGACGTGCCATACAAAAAGATACAGGATGTATCTCGACTTTGCTGGATCCAGCCTGAGGGACAGTATTATAAAAGTAATAGAGTACAGGAGACGCGCCAGACAAAGAGATACAGGATGTATCTCGACCTTGCTGGATCCAGCATGCGGGACCGCGCTATACTAGTAAAAGAGTACAGGAGACGCGCCAGACAAAGAGACCACGAATGTATCTCGATCTTCCTGGAACTAGCATGCGGGACAGCGTTATACAAGTAAAAGAGTACAGGAGACGCGCCAGACAAAGAGATACAGGGTGTATCTCGATCTTGCTGGATCCAGCATGCGGGACAGCGCTATTCAAGTAAAAAAGTACAGGAGACGTGCCAGACAAAGAGATACAGGATGTATCTCGATCTTGCTGGAACTAGCATGCGGGACAGCGTTATACATGTAAAAGAGTATAGGAGACGGGTCAGACAAAGAGATACAGGATATATCTCGATCTTGCTGGAACTAGTACGCGGTACAGCGTTATACACGTAAAAGAGTACAGGAAACGGGACAGACAAAGAGATACAGAATGTATCTCGATCTTGCTGGAACTAGCACGCGGGACAGCGCTATTCAAGTAAAAAGGTACAGGAGACGTGCCAGACAAAGAGATACAGGATGTATCTCGACCTTGCTGGATCCAGCATGCGGGACAGCGCAATACAAGTAAAAGAGTACAGGAGACGGGCCAGACAAAGAGATACAGAATGTCTCTCGATCTTGCTGGATCTAGCATATGGGACAGCGCTATACAAGTAAAATAGTACAGGAGACGTGCCATACAAAAAGATACAGGATGTATCTCGACTTTGCTGGATCCAGCCTGAGGGACAGTATTATAAAAGTAATAGAGTACAGGAGACGCGCCAGACAAAGAGATACAGAATGTATCTCGACCTTGCTGGATCCAGCATGCGGGACCGCGCTATACTAGTAAAAGAGTACAGGAGACGCACCAGACAAAGAGACCACGAATGTATCTCGATCTTGCTGGAACTAGCATGCGGGACAGCGTTATACAAGTAAAAGAGTACAGGAGACGCGCCAGACAAAGAGATACAGGGTGTATCTCGATCTTGCTGGATCCAGCATGCGGGACAGCGCTATTCAAGTAAAAAAGTACAGGAGACGTGCCAGACAAAGAGATACAGGATGTATCTCGATCTTGCTGGAACTAGCATGCGGGACAGCGTTATACACGTAAAAGAGTATAGAAGACGGGTCAGACAAAGAGATACAGGATATATCTCGATCTTGCTGGAACTAGCACGCGGGACAGCGTTATCCACGTAAAAGAGTACAGGAGACGGGTCAGACAAAGAGATACAGGATGTATCTCGATCTTGCTGGAACTAGCACGCGGGACAGCGTTATACACGTAAAAGAGTACAGGAAACGGGACAGACAAAGAGATACATGATGTATCTTCATCTCTTTTACGTGTATAGTGCTGCCCCGCATGCTGGACCCAGCAAGATGGATAGTGCGTAGAGGACATTACCCAACCAAAAAATGGCGAGTTGGCGGGTTGCATTTGATATTACTTTTTTGAATCACAATTTAGCATAACAACCGTAGTAGTCTGTGTTACAGTTATAAGCGCTATATTTTAATAGATTTTTGTTCCTCGGTGAACAATGTTAGTGCTTACTATTACTTAGTTTATTTTTTATATATTTTCATGGATCCATAATATGTTGCAAGTACTGTTAATTGAATGTGAATTCTAAATATAATATTTAAAAGTTTTTTTGAAGTAATCTAATTTAAAGCACTAAACTGCATATCAAATTAGTAAACCATCGTGTAAGCATTTTAGTCAATCAATATTGACAGTGTTGGTTTCGAGATCAGAATATTTGTAAAATTTTTGTCAAGCCTAGAATTAACACCGGAAAGTGGGTCAAATTTAACTTGCAACTTCATTTAATATATTCGTATTACATAGGAAAGTTACCATTTACTTAGTGAATGTCTTTATGATAGTAAAAAAATACATGATCTTTATTAAATTTCTATTTGGAAGCCTGCTATTTACCTGATAGATGTTTAAATATAAAGAAAACTTTATTTGAATGAATTTCACTGGTACAATTTTCTTTATTTAAATTCTTATTGGTAATATTATTTTTTATATTCACAGCACAGTATAAAATCACATTTACCTTAATTTTTAATACATTATTTATTATTTCAAAACATGAAACAAATACTACGCGAGTGTTCCGCAAGCCCTACACTTGAGCACTGGTGCTGACATGTGTCTGTGTACGTGACAGGCAGCCAGTGCGCACTCATATAATGCGATTCAACTAAGAATAGGATCGACGGGGCGCCATATTGTGACGTCATAGCTGTCAATTCAAACGAAAAAGGTAGAGTGAGCAAAAAAGATTTTATTTAATAAAAGTTATTTACTAAGATTAAGTGAGAAAAAACATCCGATTTTTTAATAAAATTTATTTACTAAAATTGAGAAAAGGAAATAATCGATTTTTAATAATATTTATTTATTAAGACTGTGCGAGAAAAAACATTAATCAGAATTAAGCTCTTCAATTCCGCTCATCTCTGCATTACTGCCGGAGTAGTTATGAATAATCATGCACTATTACTAGGTCAAATACGAACATGCATCCTATATGTAAACCAAAGTTTTAAATCGAGTTTCTGAACGCAACTTAAAGTGACATTTGGTTGACGATTTAGGTTATCAAACATTCATAGCCAAAGCTCAAAAAATGAAAATAAAATATCAACCAATATTAATTAACAATATTTGTTATTGTTTATTTACAAATGTTTGGTTTTTATTCCATAATTAGCTTAGTGTTAAAAAAGGAATCCAAGATTTTTTTGCAAGCCGTACTTTTCAAGCGACATTTGACAGATGGAGGTCATTGGCTTTCCTATTCTTATTTTAATTGCATTATACACGCGAGACTTGCTTGTAGTAGTGAAACGATTGCAGCGCGGTTGTATGAAGCTTAGTCGCTGCACGTCTTTTTACTCATGTGATTAAACAATACGCTACGAAACAGTTGATGGTAATGACGGAAAAATATTATACTTCTTTTCTCCTAACCTAATCCACCAACTCCATACTGTGCGAAAAAAAATTCCGTTCCAAAAAAAATCAATCCACAACCAACTGAGACAATAAGTAAAGTTTCTATTGTTTGCGATGTAAGAAACCGGGAATCGAACTCCGCACACCAAGTATGGAGTATTTTCCGCTCGACTGGGATGTTGTAATCTTGTGCAAAGTGGTTTTTGTGACAGAGACTAAACTCTACACAGGGTTGCAGAACAGAAAGAGAGCATTCTAATTACACTGTGCGTATTAAATACAAATTGACATCCCCAAATTGAATAAAGCGCGACAGACAATTCGCGTCTATTTATTTAGTATCAAATGAAACAGCTTATGCTATGGATATTAAAATTATTCTTGACCAATATTTGTCATCATCATCAGCCTATTAATGTCCCCACTGCCGGGGCACAGGCCTTCCCTCCATACGCGGGCCCAATGCGGATTGGTGGGTGCTAACGACTGAAAATGCAGCCGGGACCAACGGCTTAACGTACCTTCCAAAGCACAGAGGAGCACGAGATAGTAAATTTTTGGTCACCCATCCAATGACCGACCACTGCGAAGCCGGCCGAACGATCGCAGCCGGACGCGCTCACCACTTGCGCCATCGAGCTCCTCACCACTATTTGTGCTTGCACATAAACTGTAAATACTTTGGTACATTGAGATTTATTGCAATCATGAATGTTAATGGAACACTAATAGTAGTACAAAAATCGTGATGCACGTAATGCTACACTACAGCATTTCGCTCGGGAATTTTGAGTTGATGGATTAGGAACTAAGAAATAACAAACAAAAAAAATGCATGAGTGTCGTGGAACACTCGGTTGGAACAAAGTTAATAGTAGATTCTTTTTACGACGTTTTCTCAATATTTTATGGCTCAGAAGAGCAGCAAACGACTAACACACCATCACTTACTGCACTCATGTTTGCAAATGGTCAGTTGAATACAAGAATTGCTTAAGAGATTATTGTATGTGTTGTTTACACGAAGAAAAGTTTTCAAGCAAAACTTGTATACCACATCAAGAATGTTATATGCTGTTTAGACCATGCAAGGCATTTGTTGCTTCAATTTAATTGTATGCAACAGGCCAGAAACTTGCATTGTGAAAATGGCGCTTAATTTAATAAACCCATCCTGTCTAATAATAGCTCTATTCAAGAAAGTCAGAATTAGCTCAAATGATTTTTCTGCATTAGATTGAATAGTAACTGAAACAGCTTAACCAAAATTTTGCATTGATACTCTAGACAGCAACGTGAGTACCGTCGCATCCCATGTTGAGGCGAGTTGTGTTTTTGCGTAGCCTGTTTAATATAAGCTTCTCCTCCCCGAATTCATTTATTTTACCTATCCCCTGTTACCTCCCCCCCACCCCTATGCCGGATTTTCTCGATGAATTAAAAAGCTTGAACAGCGTCACTTTATATTAATAAGATGGTGTGGTATTAAGGGAACTTTTTAAGTGTTTTTAATGCATCTAAAACTTTAAGAGTTGTAGATTAACGGTCGATCGAGCAAGAAGTTCCATAGCCATAAATTTGACAAGGAAATCCTATTAATTTAATTTAAGTCACAGCGGTCGGACTGTTTCTCCGGCATGTATCTCGTGAACTGCAATAGGAGGCTGTCAAAAAAAGGTATCGCTGTATATCAGATAATATCTATTATCTGCTACCTAGCTTTTTGTATCCTTTTTGTCCTAAAAACCTAGATTTTAGATGAAATAATTCTAAATATCGCCAAGTAGGCTTTACATAATATACCTTGTCAATTATGCTAACGCGGCCCTAATGGTCATGTCCAATTATTTCTAGTATTTCTTAGGCTGCAACGCAAAGAAATTGCGGGGCCTTGTAGTCTTAGAAATACAAGAGAGAATTAGGGCCGCAGTAGCATAATGGTCCGTGCATTCGCCCGGATGGTGGAGACGGGACACGAACCCGGTGCGGGTTCGTGTCCCGTCTGCTGCCTGCCAGACCGCGTGGATTTTTTTCTAGTGATTTTTTTTTAACATCTTGTAATGAGTTTTTGTTGGCTACGGCTAATTTAGCAACAGTCGGCTAGGTGTTGAACACATGTATCAGGGAGCAGGTGTTTATAGACCGTGCCTGGAGTACTGTGTACAAAACTTGTTTAGGAGGCGCAATGCACACAGTAGCAAACGATTTCAGTATGAAATACAACTGTACACGTTAATTGTTCACATCCATTTGTTCCTGTATTTCTCAGAAAGTATAAATGAATTGACCAAAAGATAATAATTTAAATTAGTTAGTTACAAGATAATATTACCCGGTTTAATTATAAGTGCTGTCCATGCGATAAACCACGCCAACGGACGCTTCGGACACACGTGATCACATCCCCGGAACGATGGCAGTGTCAGGCAATGGGCAGCGTTTTACCTCCCCGGTGTATGCACAAGCAATATCCCTTGCTTGACTCCACGTGTCTAGACCCCCGAAAATTGAAGCGACATCAGGTTGATGAAATTGATGCAAACTTATGGCATCTCAAGTTAGTGGAAGAACAAAATTTATGATGTGAACATTAAAAAAAGAAAAAAAAGATTCATAGCTATATTATCGAACCCTGAAACAAAGGAACTTTGCGAGACATACGAAATACTACCATAGAACACGAGTTTTCTCGCATGAAGATTATAACTCACTTTGTGTCCATCATGGGTCCTATATTATGCCCATTTTATAGATGGGAGGTATTGTGGCATTATTTAATGCTCTGCCGGAGCGAAGGACAAACACAACACTTATTTCGCTCTAACAAAAACTCTTCACATCCTCCCTGGCTCAGGCTTATGCATGAAAGAAAGACGCCTTCTAATGAAGTGACAAACCCACTCGCATACCAAATACAACGAGACATAAGGAATCGAATTAATCGATTTATAGAAGAAATACCATTATAAACGAAATGTATGTGTATTGATGTAGCGCTTCTGAGCAGCTGTCAAAACAGTTGGGCGACCGGTGCGGGGTCGAGCAGCTAAATTACCCATGCCGTGGTACCTCTGCAACGTGGTAACTACAAAGGATTGGGATATTGCAACTCTGCGTGCTATTTCTCCCGTAGAATAGCCTTCTTCCCTCAAAGTTACAATTCTGGCTCGTAAAACATCTGATAATAATCGCGGCAGTTTTAAATCACAACTTTCCGTAAAAAAAAAAAAATTCGATAATATTGACTAAGTCAGATTTCTGAATGAGTGTCAGCTTGGATTGCATGTCTTTTTAAATTTTTAAATTGACGTCGGTTCAAAAAATATTTTAAAACAATCATTCAGCGCAATATTAGCTTTTCCAAACTTTTAAAACTCAGAATCCCTTGAAGACAACTCGGTAAAGTTGTTTTAATTCAAACTTTTGAATTAGAGTTATTATTTGTAACTGTAGTTTTGAACTCTGCACCGACGGTTTATTACAACATCAAAAGTTCACACCGATGTTATTGTCAAATTCAAAGTAAAAGGTTACTGTAACATTTTAAGTAAAATAGCTTGTAAGTGAAGCAATTTTGTAGAAATTTATCAGACGTACTGAGTATCTAATGACGAAAATACCTATTATCTTTTCATTTATTATTATTGAAAAAGCCGTCCTTTTTAGGACACGTTAATCCGCACTGGGCTCGCATGTTGGGTTAGGGTTAATCTCCCTATTCCATACACAGCGAAACCAGGATCTTAAAATACTGATGATGATGAATTTCTTGATATTACCAATTGGAGGCGATTGACTGCCCTTTTTGTGACTTTTCAGTTTTATGGTTTATTATGTTTTCTCTTTCCGCACGTTAAAATGCAGACGCAACACACAACTATAATATATTGATATTCTGTTTGCATTATTATGTAATAAGCATTTTATACTGATTTATTAATAAATAAAATTGCAAGAAATAGTTTTTTTGCCATTGTTTAGTATTCTATATATTAAATTAGTGTCACTTATTGAACACAGTCGCCCTGCTCATAGCATATCACGACTAAGCTGCGTCAATTCTAAGATACGGTATTATCTTCTGGGAGAATTCTACTGACAAAGATATAGCATTTAAAATGCAAAAAGGATGCTTAAGAGCAATGTTTGGTTTAAAAACTACGGACAGTTGTAAACCTTATTTCTTAAAATATAAGATTCTGACACTTCCGTCTTTATCCTTTCTGATAACCTGTTATTTGTAAAAGAGAACATGCACCTATTTGTTTAAATGTCAGATGTACTAGATCGCAACAGACGTGATAACAGTAGACTTTGCATGCCCAACTCCAGAACAGCTCTCATGGGAAATAATATATTCTGTATGGCTCCTCGAATATATAATAAACTCGCAACATCTTTGAAATTATTAATTGATAAATGTTATTATTATTATATATCAGAATTTTTAATTGACAAATTGTGATTTTATTTTATTTTTCTTCTGTTTTGTTCATAGTCAATAACATTTTATTGACATTTGATAATTGAATTGCAAGTATTGACATGTATTAATAGTTATGCCCAATTTATTGATATTTGATTATTGATTTTAAAATATTGACATTTTTTTTTATAGATAGGTCCGACAAATGACTCCACCCCACCTGATGTTAAGTGAAGGTGAAGTCCAGACGCGAAGATAGCTGATACAGCAGTTTTACCTGCCACACCAGTCATCCTCACCCTGCCGGCCTGCATGTTGCTTCTTCACGCCTCTTTTAAAGGATTCCAGGTTGTAAGAGGGAGGGAACACGTGAGCGGGCAGAGCATTCCATTTACGGATAGTGCGACAGAGAAATGAGTCACCAAATTTATTTGTACGCGTTGGAATTTTTTAATTTAAAGTATTTGCCCAATTTATTGACATTTTGTTATTGTATTGACATTTTGATTTTTATGGCATGCTAGTATTGACATTTTGTTTAGTTGCCCAATTTTATTGACATTATTATTGAATTGCTTGTAATGAAAGGTTATTTATATTTTTGACATTTAATTATTGAATTGACAGTATTGACATGTATTAACAGTTTTTGCCCAATTTATTGATTATTGATTTGAAAGTATTGACATATTTTTTAAAGTGTTTGCCCAATTGATTGACATTTTTTATTGTATTGACATTTTGATTTTTGTAATTTGAATCTTAGAATAATAATTATGAATATAAATAATAATTAATTTGTATGCCGATATTGACACAACATGCTATGTACCTACTTAGCTAATTATCACTGAACATCTTTCTTACACGTGTTGTAACAAATAAAATTTCTTTCTTTCTTTCTAATTTAATTTTTTCTATATTAATAACGGCAACATATATACGCTTGAAATGTTTACATTTTATTAAGTTGTATATTCACTTAAAACTAAACAATCCTATACAACAAAATTGATTTTTTGCCGTTTTTTGCTCAATATTATAATAAAGTGTTTAATGTTATGTAGACAATGGTACAGACCCCTTCGTGCTCGAGTCCAACTAGCATTTGTTGTCTTGATACATCAGACAGGGTGAAATGATTTGCCTAAGTAATTATAAAAAAAAAACAATATTTTTTTTCCGTTATTTTTCTGATAATCAGTACCCCTAGCACCAACCATTATCGAATTCGCATAGTTTGCGAGTGTGAAATGTCAATGTCAAAATTTGTATGGAAACTTGAACAGCAGCGCCGCAAAGCAAATAATAAGAACTAATTATCAGTACACATTTGACAATAACATTTCGAATTTGATATTGGTTCGTGCTAAGGATTCTGAGCGAAGAATTTGTAGTCTTATAATACTTGAGTGAAACACCCATGTCTATGTGTTCGTTAATTTTGTTTTATTTTTCTAGAACCATCCGGGACATCGGATGTTACTTACATCCGCTGTCTCGCTGCTTTCCGAGCGTATAAGTACTCAATATTCACGAGGAAATGAAAAAGTAAATCAACCAGTTCTGTTGCTATATTTACTCACGTGTCTATTAGAGGTGTTATGTACAGTATGAAATTAATGTTATGGATATACGTATGAAATTGTTCTTGTTACAAATAAAAATGCTTTTTTAATGAAGAAATGCAATATTATTAAAAGGAGATTGCTCAAATTGGCCTAAATGCACAAAAAATATTGACATACACGGTAATTCTTGGCGTAATTTATAATTTAATTTACAGTCATTAGATTTCAACGGACACCTTTATATAATATATTTATTTTAAAAAGGACTTTTAATTTTACCGGTTTGGAAAACATACCAATCATTTTTAATGGCTATGGGTGTGTAGTAACATTCAGCCAAAGACTGATCGAAGTTGTTTATATAACATAAAAACAAATCTATTTTGTAAAGATCGAATATAAAATAAATATTTTTTTTTATCACACTGTGGTATTAATATCCACAACTATATTATCATTTTCACTAGCTGCAAATGTGCTCAGACAATTATTATAGATGGTAGGCGACATCATAAAGTCTATTGCCATACATTTTTCGCAAAACGCCTCCATAAACACATTATAATCTGTATATATGTTAAACTTTAAGGTATCTATCTATCTATGGGCCTACGTTGCCTGACTATAAATTAATAAAATTATAAGGTGTGATACACTAAAAATCTAAAATATGGTTATCTTAAAAACACAACAAAAATAATGAAGCTACTGAATATATGGCTATAGAACCTAAATCTCTTAGCTTTCTTTAGTTAACGAGAGTTTAAAAATTCTCTCTAATCTGTGGCTCATTCACAATCATCACACAGTTTCTGTCACAGAGTACTTTATTATAACCGGAAATGATACCTGATTTTAAAAGTTACTCTTATGCATTAACTTTAAAAACAGGCAACTATCTGTTAATGTACATGCTTTAAATACCTGAATCTAATCCATAATTTCGGTACTTGGCTTGATTTCCCTAGTTTACTATATAACTTATTTGTTTTTTATTATTTTAATATGTTCAGTGTATATGGTTTATAGAGGTTCTCAGGGGAACATAAATTACTGTAGAAACGAATAATATTCGTTTCTACAGTAATTTATATATAATTTCGAATCTAGGAAACAAATTTTCATGATTATTGGTCTTTAGGCCAAACATGTATGGAAGCTGAGCAATCTCCTTTATATCTACATATTTATTAAAGTCCCAGCAAAAAAAAATCTATTCGAAATGACCATCTTTATCTTTTATACAGGTCTTTAATATGTTTGGCCACGAGTCTATGGATTTACTCATTGTTTCCAAAGGAAATTGGAAATTACGCCACTGCTTGCTCCAAAGATTTTAAGAGACTCAATGTCGTCGTGTCGTTTACAGCAGGCCATGTCCTCTAAAACTGACTTTAATTTGAAGTCTAAAGAGTTGAGGTCTAGTGAGTGAGTAATGAGGGCCAGTCTTCAGCTCTTATAAAGTCCGGAACCTTGGTTTCAAGCCAGGCTTGGGTAATTCGTGCCTTGTGACCAGGTGCAGAATCCTGCTGGAAAGACCACAGTTTATTTTTAAAAAGTGTACTGATGTGGGGTTTCACAACCTGATCCAAGACTATACCTTGATACACTTGATACACCACTTGATACAATTTCACTCTTTTTTCACAAATTTAATTTTATGACTCCTTGATAAGACACGCCCCACCAAACCATCACTGACGCAAGATGTTGACCACGTTGTATTATATTAAGCAGCTTCTTTAGAACTGTGAGCGTACACTTTATAATTTTTGTTATTGTAATGTTCTTCAATCGTAAAAATGTTTTCGTCGGTAAAGGGGATATTTCTGTGCTTTTCACCTGCGTATCACGACTGAAGGCGTTTTGATCGATCCACTCTTTTTAATTGTAAATATTGATTACGGGCATGTTCTGTATATCCACTATAAGCACCGAGCTTCAGGTCTTGTTTTATAATACGCGAGAATCCTAGCGGGAATTTTCATTTCTAGCGATAGGATGTTTTGCCTTTGTAGTTGTAACAGCATGCAGCCGCCCCGATTTTTTCTGGTTTTCGACAGACGAAATGTTGTTGTATCTGTTGATAGTACGATATACAAACATACGGCTGATACAAAGCTTTTCGGGAATATGACCGGCTTCATGCCCACTTTGTGCAAAGCGTTCACTAATCAACTTAACACCCCATTCCATATTGTAATTTGATAATGAACTCGAAAAAATATGTGAAATATCGCAAAATCGAAAGAAGTTTTTAAAATAATATACGTGTTCCAAATTCAAAACAATTAAAAAAACAAAAAAAAAGTTTTAAAGTAACAGTATTTATGGCCAGACTAGTTATAAGTAGTATTGTTCACTGGTTCCTTTGCTTAAGTTCTCTGAAGACTAATGATTATGACTCTGCTGACAATGAACTTAAACTTCGTTCTTACAATTACTCCTTGATTAGTCTTGGTAACAGCCATTACAGTTCCTAACATGTATAGTAAAACTTCACTAAAACCCCATATTTTAGGTTCCTTTGCCATATTACTATTCAAAGTTTATATATGAATTTTATCTCATCATGCCGATATAAGTAGCAACTCACACAATAGGTGACAAGCGTTACTTTAATGCTTTAAAACAAAATTTATTGATTTCTCTAAACTGTATTATCCATTATATTGTCCTCATTTGTGCTGAGAAAGAAACAAATGTTTTAAACACCTTTGATTTACTCTTTACTTACAACATTAATGATAAATGTCAGGCGATCATTATAGGCAGTTCACGACAAATTTCACAGCTGCATTCGAACACAATTCCTGCTGTTATGTTCAATGGTGTAGTGATCCCGTATTCTACAAAAGTAAAAAACCTTGGGCTTGTTCTTGACCACACGCTTAGTTGGGATGGCCAAATTGAAAATATGTGCCGCAAGATAAACGGAACACTTGGTTCGCTTTACCGCTTGAAAAATTTTCTCCCTCCATGTACCAAAATCTCCCTTGTACAATCCCTTGTTCATCCCCTCTTTGATTATGCTGATGTTTGTTTTACTGATATAAATCAATTATTTCATACTAAATTGGATCGTCTTCTCAACAATACCATTCGCTTCGTTTTTGGTTTACGTAAATACGACCACATCTCTGAATACCGTTATAAACTTAAATGGCTGCCTGTTCGAGAGCGTAGGTACTTAAGGACAGTGTGCACCCTTTTCAACATATTATACGATCCATGTACCCCTGGATATTTGAAATCTAGGTTTCAGTTCCTGGGATCTTCTCATATATTAAATCTGCGGTCCATTAATAATCTGATACTCAATGTACCCATTCACCACACTAGGTTTGTCTCAAACTCTTTTACCGTTACTGCCGTTCGGCTCTGGAATGCACTTCCTTTGAACGTGCGTAACGCTCCGAGCAGGATTGTGTTTAAGACTTTGGCGCGGGAACACTACCTTAATCAATTGCATAATGCTTAACCACAATCAGAGTACTGTAATCCGACAAAGTATATGTGTTATAGGTATATGTGTATGTATGTATATATATATATATACTAGTGGACCCGACAGACGTTGTCCTGTCTACACGTCTTTGTGAATCTAAACCATTCTCAGATCCCCTTGAACACACACAAAAAATTTCATCAAAATCGGTCCAGTCGTTTAAGAGAAGTTCAGTGACATACACACTCACAGAAGAATTATATATATAAAGATATATTTATTTATGTATAGTGTTTGTGTATATATTTATATAAGTATGGTTGTATGTATAGTTAAGTGTTAGTATATTTGCTCATTGTTTGATTTTAATATCTCTTCTTTGATTCTGCCGTTTTTTATAGCTCTGTATGTTCTTTCCGGTTGACTGGTAGAGAATGCCATATTGGCATTAAGTCCGCCATTTGCAGTGTAAAGGCAACAAAGATTAAATAAATAAAAATAAATAAACATTGAGTTTCTTAGTGAACTGCAACGAACCATCATTATTATGCAGTGAGTATTTGAGTATTTGTAACCGCTGCTTTGTATTTAAGTTAAAAACAGGATATTCAAACATTTCACATTATTTTTAGATAGATTAGCTAATTTTTCATTGACAACTATTTTTATATTAGTTGCAAATTATTAATATTACTGATATATAAGTAATCTGCCAGTTAATTAAGGCAAATGCCTTTTAAAGTATAAAAAAAATATAGTAAAACATGATATACTCGTAGTAATACTCCTTATTGTATTTGAGGAGCTCGATGGCGCCAGTGGTTAGCGCATTCGGCTGCGGTCGTTGAAGTTGAGCAACTTGCGCAGTGGTCGGTCATTGGATGGGTGACCAAAAATTTACTATCTCGAGCTCCTCCGTGCTTCGGAAGGCACGTTAAGCCGTTGGTCCCGGCTGCATCTGCAGTCGTTAGCACCCATCAACCCGCACTGGGCCCGCGTGGTGGTTCATGGCCCAATCCCCCTAATCAATCCATAGGGAAGGCCTGTGCCCCAGCAGTGGGGACATTAATAGGCTGATGATGATGATGATGAATACACCTTAAGAACAATTATGATATGTTTTTTATTTACAAAATGTTTTTAATTTAAATAAAGGTGCACTAATAGGCTTAAAACCTTATCATATTAAATAAGTGGCAGACTGAACATTCATCCTAAAGTAAAAATGTCACAGTGATTAATCAAGATTAATGTTTCTTGAGAGCATTATGAAGCTAGGAAGGTCGTCGCAATATATCTTTCGCCTCAAAACTCCAGGAAAATGTTAATCTTTACTCTCCCTTTAAATATACCAGAGATGTTTCGTAATCGTAACCAAAACTATTGAAAAATTCATGATTCATTTCTTTGTGGGGAACCCGTCAACCATTTTGTCGCAACAAATTATGTTTTATAAATTTATATACTAAAATATTAAGGTATATATAAATAATATAATTATAGAAAACAGATTTACACTGCATATGCAATAAAATTATAAACATTACATAAACATAAGTACATGGTGTACACTGTTTGTGACAAATAAGTTTATAAGGACTTGTTATTTACTCCCAAACCCATAACCACATATTCATTTGTCCTCTTGTTTTGGTTAAACAGATCAACATGCTATTATGCTTCGCTGCTCAATTCCCTGCGCGTAAGAAACAGTTGACTTTGTTTTTTCGAGAATCCCAGAGAAACCTAACATTATTACGGGATAAATATATATATACATACTAGTTGACTCCGCGTGCTTCGTACGGGTTACAATAATTTGGAAGAGTTGACGGACCCGAGTCTACCGTACCAAAAGGGAAGAATGTCAAATGTTTGACAGCAAAGAAGATATAACAGTTTATATGGGAAAATTAAATTGACGTTTTTACTATCTTCCTAGTAAATTTTTCCCTATTTTCTCACCTTTTAATCCTTTTCCTTGACCTCCACGAACATTTCCAGACCATGATAAGATAAATCAGTTCAGCCGTTCTCGAGTTTTAGCGATACTAACGAACAGCAATTGTTATATATATATATATATATATATATATATATATATATATATATATATATATATATATATATATATATATATATATATATATATATATATATGCATCAGTTACAAATGCTCGTATTCATTATACAAACATTTTGCCCCACCATGATTTGGACGCAGGACCTCACCTTGTAAACCACTCTGCTACGGCGGAAGAATTTCACAAAAAATTCTGCCATTCGCATTCATCATCATCATCATCATCATCATCAGCCTATTAATGCTAGAACGCTAAGGGTTCAGATAGTGGCGGTGAAATTTCTCCCTGCGACATGTGATGTGGTGAAGGAACTTCACCGCTGGCACCAGATTAAATAACTCTTCGGAACAATCTCCATTATATAGACATTACAACACACATCATCAGCCTATTAATGTCCCCACTGCTGGAGCCCAGGCCTTCCCTATGGATGGAAGAGGGAGATTGGGCCATGACCCACCACGCGGGCCCAGTGCGGATTGGTGGGTGCTAACGACTGCAGATGCAGCCGGGACCAACGGCTCGTGCCTTCCGAGGCACGGAGGAGCTCGAGATAGTAATTTTTTTGGTCATCCATCCAATGACCGACCACTGCCAAAAGTTGCTTAACTTCAACGATCGCAGCCGAACGATCTAACCACTTGCGCCATCGAGCTCCTCTCGCATTATCAAATATTATTTTTAAGGGGTCAGTGATTTACTAATAAAACAATTTTCACGATCATATCGTTTAATTCCGATTCAATTTTAATATCCACCAAACCATTTATGAAACACCTTTGATTTTCTCTTTATTTACAACATTTAGTTTCTTTTAATATAAACGTATATTTTCTATTTTTATAATATTTCACAAATATTATTTACAATAGGACTAAATAGGATCTACAGTTTTTATTTTAGATATAGCTGAACCTGTAAAAGTTTCAGAAACCTTCAACCAAAAATATGATTTGCTCAAAGCACATTTATTTACAAAGGTAGTAGTAGTAGTACTACATAATAATATGTTTTAACGATATCAAGTTTGAGTCTCGTATTGATATGAAATGTCCCTCTTTTATGCAGCATTAGGTATCTGAAAGGTTAGTTAGGTAATTAAAATGTATATAGCATGGCAAACTGTCTGTCTACCTGTCTGCCTGGTGTTAAGCGTAACATCTATAAGTAGCATTCGGTTCTTAGCGACCGACCGCGACGAAGACATTTTGAGGGACAATACTTGGAGAAGAATAATTGCTAAGGCATGAAATACTTGTGTACTATTAAGTACTGGTCTATTTGATTACGGTGTATTCGACTCTTGATAATTTGTTTAAAACATTGCTTTAAATTTGTGGGATTAGTGGTGTTGTCGCGGTCGATATCATCGGAGAGCTAGGCGACGCCGCGCGACCATTGACATTTTGTTTAATTCTCCCACTTTTTTTTACTTCTTGAAAATGCGTGACACGCACCCCGCCGCCCCGGGAGTGCGGTGAGGCTATGTGGGAATCCTCCCCTCTCCTATCGCTTGGGAAGAGCCCTCTACCTACTAAAAATGCACAATGCACCTTACCTCACCGTAGGGCCGAGATCTCGTCGGGCGGAAGACCCACCATAAGGCGGTACTCCGCCCGGCGAGATTAAGGCACTAGGTGAAGCCACGGGAACCTTTCCGTATACTTCCGCGCCCCCACCGGTGATTGTCCGACTGGAACGGACACACCCAACTTGGGGATGCATCGAGGCATCAGGGGCATCCCCATCTATCACCAAAGATCTGTGCAATGCAGAGTCCTCTCAAGAGAGAGAGGACCTCTCAAGTCTGGACCCCGCTGGGCTTTGTGGGTGATGACTATGAGCCGGTCAAACCACCGTCTCCTAACCCCCACCCTCCGACGCCGGGGCCGGAGAGAGTCCGCGTGGGCTAGTGCCTCACGGACTCCCTCAGCATTCATAAAATTCTCCTGAAAGGGTATTTAAATGAAATAAAATTTTATATTTATTATCTGAAAAAATAAACTGAGTTGTTATTAAAAAAAGGTAATAATTGTTGGGATTTCAGTATAATAATTTGGAACGAAATATAAAAGTTCGGATATTTCTTATCCGATAAAATCAATATTTCTATTATTGTACTGAGAAATTGTCATCATGAAGTAGTTAACGTTATGAAGTTATGTCACAGGCATAGATCGAAACAGATAACTCAAGTGTATGTAGTTCGCATGCTAAAAGGGAGATTAATGTTCACGTTTTACGCTAATTTATTTTTTCGCGTCACCGTTATATCAATATTAATGTTTTAAAACATCTAACTATGTCATAGTAAGCTGTAAAAACGATATACATATATATATATTTTATTTATTCAGCAAATATTTACATAAAAAATAATTTATAATTGATATGCTATACAGGGCGTCCCACAGTCATGCCACACGGAGGGATGACATGCCAATTATATTTAATATTGACCACAGGATATTTGACTAAAAGAATACATCATTTTATTTTTAATAATAAGAAGAACAGCCGTCACAGTTTTTTTTAAAATCACCTGCCACAACCAAGAATCAGTCTCGTGAAATGTGAAACAAAAAAAACACATGATTTTATGATAACTGTCGCAAAGTTAATCATAAGGATTATTATTTTCTAAATAACAGCTTTTTAAATTAAATTACATAATCATGAAATTTGATATTTTATCTGAAATAAACACAAACTACTATGAAAACAAAACGGCTCAATTTTTTCATTTAATTTATCAAATGTTTAAAATGTATTGCATTATGTAGTATACAAATTCTTAGTCTTTTAATAATTTATCTCGATATGTTGATTAACTGAACTTTGCGCGGTGAATGTGAAATAATACGTCAAATTTCAGTTTTGTAATTCCTGCACACTGTCGTACCGGTTCTTGTAAACTATATCTTTTACATAACCCCACAAAAAAGTCAGTCCCCTAGTAATTGGAACAATACAGAAAAATGCATACAAGTACCTTTCACTTTTGTATAATTATAGATTAATATTTATTTTTCACGTACTTATAATAAGGAAATCTTGTAGGTGAGTATGCACTAGTTAGTATATAATACTTTGAAATGATAATCTTAGTTTTTGGAAGCACGGAAAAGTTAGAGTAAATTTTCCTGAACAAAATTTTAATTTCATGATCTTCCTTTCATTTAAAATGCTATGTTATTTAGGAACGAATAATCCTTATGAGTATCTTTCGGTCCCTAGGTAGTCCCTTTCGAAGGTTATCATAAAATTCGTCGTGTTTTTTCCACATTTCACGAGCTTGATTCCCGGTTCTGGCAGGCGATAAAAAAAAATTGTGACTGCAGTTCTACTTAATATTAAAAATAAAATGTTATATTATTTCAATAAAATATCCCATCTGTCCTACGGCCATGTATATTGTTCACATGAGTACTTAAAATTTGACACGCGCGGTTTCCATACAATTTGCAGTCCATGCAGCGCCGGCGTCGACTTTCATATAGATCTGTGGAGTATGTATGTTCAAAAAGTATTCAATGCTTCTTACGATACGAATATCTCGATTATTTTTTAAGCCACTTATCACATAAATAGGAACTGACAAATTAATAAAAACGCAATGTGAAATACCCTAATAATAATAATAAATATTACAACAATAAAATCTTCTGTCAATTATATTCTTTTCAACATTTTTCTAATTATACTAAATTATTTCATAATAGTTACTTTAAACATTCATATGTCTCTTTAGAGCGTTTGTTAACGAATGATTTTCCATCGAGTCTAGGCACGGTTTCTTCCCGAACCGGTGCCGGCTAAGTTTGTTCACGAGCATGGTTTGTACCGACTCCAAACCGTCGCTAACATCGGGATCCATAACAAACCTCCTCATTGTCCCATACTTACTGACGATCGGATGTAGACATGGTTGAAAACCGTGCCTAGACCCGGGCAGAAATCGTCTCGATAACAAGCGCCCTTTCACTTTGTGATACAGTCGAGACCATATCAGTACATACATTTGCACATCGAATGTCATCCGTATTGCTACCTAATAAAGTACGCACTAAATGGCCTCGACTGTTGCATATTTTTTTTTCTCTGTAACAATAATGTATTCATAATCCATCGCGACTCGTAATTGATTACAATGACTAGATAATTTTACGAACACTGACTAAAATGAAAACATGCCACTTCTATGCTCAATATTGTATCAAGTTTAAAGAAAGGCAAGTTTAATACAAGAACAAGCGAATACTCCTAAATATAATTTGCATTAATTCTACTCAAGGTTTAAAGATAAAAATGGAATAGAACTGAGATCATTGATTAGGTATATTATTAATAAAAACATAAATTGACCTAAAATACTACAGCCAATGTCAAAGTAATTCTAATTACTTATTAAACCATTATTGCTGCTTTACAAAAAATCCACTCAGTCTTTGTAAATTAAGTGTAGTTTACAGTGGCAATTTCTATATAAATGCAAATGTCCTACGTTCAAGTTTACAGGTACAATTATGAGGTCACAGTAAAAGCGGTGGCAGACTAGCAGACGGTGGCTTTTTTTCTGCGCGTCTACGGTCGTTTTGGCTAAACGCCCTACATTGCGTGCTTCTAATAACCGGACTCGCATATACGGGCATATTTCGGCGAGTTAGCTCAAACGGTAGTGGTGTCTCTCACGGTTCGCGCTTATACGAGCTTACAAGCTCGTCAACGCTCGTACGAGTTGAGCGAATCACAAAAGTTGCGCCTATATGCGCCTACATACACTTCCAAAAAAGAGCTTTTACGCGCGTATAAAACGCTAGTCTGAAACCACTGTAAAGATAAGGTTCTATTTTGTGCGCCGCAATTTAACGAGTGATGCAGAGCTTATCGAAAAATAAAATATTAAAGTAATTTGTATGCGAAGTATTATCTACAGAGATGCAGGTTAAAGATGAAGCGTATTTAATTAAAGCTCGTGTAGTGACTCTTAAACAAATTGAGATCGAACATTTGGTCTGTTGACTGAGAGCGCTCCGATCCCAGGATCTGATGATGGCCGGAGACGCTCCCAGGGTGCTGGCTATCTTTGAGACTTACAATACTGACACATTAATACTTTCTTAAAGGCTTGCCTGAATACCTTATTGAATATAGTATAAAATATGGGATTCACCATTGAACTGGCGTATCCTAACCATAACACAAAATCGAACACCCAGGGTGATATTCGCCCTTCGCATTCTGGACACACTGCTGGCACCATATTCAGAATGAAGAACGGCGCCCAGAGTACAACAAACGTAAAAAAAACTACCCCAAGTACTTTTGTGGCTTTCTGTTCTAGGCGCAAAATTCTACCGTGGCGAGAGGAATTCCTGGAAATTACACTAGAGTTCCTCGAATGATGGGTTCTAGGCGTTTGACGATGGGGACTCGGTGTTACAATTTGTTGGGGACGAGATGTTATTGACCTCTGAGCCCGTATACTTCGTACTGGAGTCGACAAAGTTGTTCGTGCACCACCAAAGCTAGAACCTCTCCTAAACCTTCTGGCTTCATCCCAAGTAACCATTGAGGCAGCCCCACGACTAGATCGTCTAAAATACTGCGGTTCTTCACCTTTCAAATTCCCGTTCCGTGGATAACCGTTGCAACCATTTATATCTCCACCGGGAACTATGATGACTTCGGTGGTCCGTCTGGGTGGAGTGGAATCTGTACCGAAATACGGGCAAGTGCACGGCGGGGGAAGTAGTAGACCGTCTTCTGAGCTCCTTGACTTCGCAGTCAAAGTGGCGGGAGCTAAAAGACCATCGTTGCTTTCGTCGTCTGACGCACTTCTGGGTCTATGCAAAGGAGTATTTGGTTCGCCCGTTGAAGAAGGTCGTCTTCTATCCTGAAGCATCGAAGATGGTGAACTGGACGATACACTCAGTGATCCGGGTGTCAACATGCCGCCTCGTTCAGATATGTTAGTCCTGTGAACAACAAACATGTTATTTCGCAACTCTAAAACAGAACAAAGTTCGCGGCCAAAATTGAATAAAGCAATTTGTAAAAATTTATCCCATTCCGTACGAAACAAACACTGGCTGTGCAAAAAATGTACGACATTGCAGAGGCAATACCGGTTCATTTCGTCGAAGAAGTTACAAAAAAAGCTTCAGTTAATACTGCTGCTGGAATAGATCGTCCAATCTACTACATTGCCTTGCAACATAAAGGTAGTGCGATCAAATTTTGAAGCGAACAGTTAGCCAATTGGTAATACCCTCTGTACTGTGGTTTGATCGCAGCAGAAGCTTCCAAGCCTCGCGATAGTCGCAACATCTCGGCGCCGAACTGGTGCAGTGCGGTCATGGCGGACGGCGCAGGCTCACTGTGCAACACAACACGGTATCAGGGCGACAACACATCGACAGCGACAGAGCATAACGACAGCGGGCAATGAGGTGTCACATGAAACATTTAATCAAACAACTTCAATTCAATACGAACACGAAAAGGTCAAACCAAATGCAGCACAGCACGTAGCAGAAAACGACATTGTACTACGCGTTCGCTTCGAGTTGGCTGTTCCCATCCTCCCCGCTTCACCGCACTACGCTCCTATAAAGACAGGCCATTAGTCGATCCCTTTGGTCGAAGGTACCAGTTGATGTGCCTGTGATTGGTCTGTGACACAATTTATAACGGTCATCGACGGCCAAGTCGAAGTGAACGAGTAATTATTGTTTATGAAATGCTATGATTTATGGCACAACTAAACGCGCGTTTAATGCGGCTATGTGCAGAGCTGCGCAGTACATGCGTTCGGTGTGACCCAGGCATTAAGGCTCACTTGCATCAGACTTCTTAATTCAAATAGAAAAGCTAATAATATATTTTATGCTTCCTTCTACCTATACTTTAATTTAAAGAATTAAAAATAAAGAATGATATAACAAAAAGGATTATATCTTAATTTAAATTAGGAATTTAGGTGCAAGTGGCTTTACAGGTAAAATAGCCTTTCCTAACTCTATTAGGCAAACGACGTACGCTTGTTATCCATCCAATTTGAAGTATAATCTTTATTACTTACCTCATGAAGTTGAATTTACCGCTTCACAAAATCAACAAAGTTTATATTTCGTTAAGATTATTTGCAAACTGGATTTTGCAAAAATATATAGTCTAAGCTCTAAGAGATGAGTTATTATGCTTTTTTCCTATAAACGCTGTCAGCGAGATGACGCTAGCTACTGTATAAATTTAAATTTTCGTAAGGCATCTTGACATTTGAACCAGTTTCAGAGCTATGGCTATAAGCCAAGTAAGAAGCTATAGTCATTATACGTGCACGTGTTTACAATTTAGAAAACACTATTTTATTAGCTACGGACAACATCACATCAAGTTATTAGAAAAAAAATGTGCACGGACCGCACATCTGAAGTGGAACTTCGTTTATTAAATAACCTACATTGGGCGGTGCATAAGTGTTGCCGCACACGGGCCACACGCCACAGCCACAAACGCCGCCACGAGAAGCTAGAAGCGGCTACTAAAGTGGCTGAAGCGCTCGACAGCGGCCGACTAAGGTAAGGGAGAGAGGGGTGGGGAATCGCGCGAGTGACGTGTGGCGGCGTTTTGTATCGGCGCATTAAGTGGCCGGTGCGGGCCACAAGAAGCGAGCAACGGCGATTTGTAGCGTGTGGCGGCCACCGGTGTATCGTGTGTGGCGAGTCCATATAATATATATGAAAACTACAAGAAATATGCCGGTGGCGGCGTTTTGTGGTTGTGACACTAAGGCATAGGGGAATGGAGCAGCGCACGCATCACTCATATATATGTACATTTTTTCATTGTAGCGTGTGACGCTCGTGGCGCATTTCAATTTCATATTTTCCATAGAATTTTTTCATTTCGGTGTAAATCGTCCAAAAAAACGTTTCACTTCAACATTAATTGGCTTTTAACCTAAATTTCTTAAACATATAATTCATAATTTGATAGAGCAAGTTTAACATTTTGTAGTGGCTTAAAGTACTGTTGAGTCTATTTGCATGCTTACGAGCTAGGGCAAGTCAGAACATTATGCAAATACCTATTCGCATTTTCTATCATGTTGGTTCTTCGTCGAGTACGTTTATAGTACATTACGTCGATCATCATATTTTTCGGTCAATGCAACCCGGCCCGGCCCGCCTCGAAATATTTATAATAGGAAATTCTACTCTTCTTGCAGATACGGTAAACCCAGACTTCATGTTAGCGATGTTTATTATGTTACTGTTCCTCATCCAAGAACATTAATAATAAACATAATTCCTCATCGTAACTACTCATTGGCGCACTTCCGTAAGCTCTCTTGTCATACGTACGATAGACTGATCCGCCCTTTCCTATATAGTGGACGCGGTACGCAAAAATGCACACTGCAGCGTTGCTGTTCGTCCCGCCACAAATAAATGCGAAGCTTTAAGCATAAAGTCTGGGTTCACGACATATACAAGAAAAGAAGATTACATCTCCTATTTCAATTCAAATTTATTATTTCCCTTCAATTCATTATGATACTTACTATCGCCAGTTTCAAATAATTCGGATTATTGTTAATTTACAGATATAAGTAGTTCTTTGTTCATTTGTTTTTTCTACAACAAATGCTGGGTTCTATGCGTCCACTGCGTCCACTGGGAGTGGGGCTTGCCTGGCCGGGTTACATCGACGAAAAAAATACGCTTTCCGAGCAATGCGCGGACGAGTTCCGTCGCGGCCCGGTACGCCCGCCTCTAATCGACGCAGATTCATACAAGCTATCTCTTATCTATTAGACAAGTCCGTCCGTCTGTCTGTGGTGCTGTTTCAGCGGCCAAACCGTAAGAGATAGATAAAGAGAATATTTAAGTTATAAGTTAAGAATAGTCTGATAAGACTACAAACCGGATTTGAGTAACGTAGCACTTCCGGTTTTCGAGAAATCAGGTTTTGGTGAACATTTGGTTCACTGGTTTGCTAGTATATGTATATACGCACTGGTAGACGCTAACCTTTTCAAACCTCCACTTTAAAGTTTCCCAGTCAAAGGTTGCAATTCAAACAGAAATACCGCTAGCTTTTCCTGCCTAATTAAACGAATCTTAATAATAATCGTTACATTAGGGTACAAATTTATTTAAAAACAAATACAGTTAAATGTTCAGAATCGCGCAGCCAATTATTATTTGATTGTCCGAAATGAAATACAACAGTTAGGTAATTGAATCATTTGCGAGAGATCGTTATCCGAAACCTTCATAAAAAAGTAATAATTTATCTGGGGATTTGGAGGGAATGCCTGTTTCGAGATTAATTTAAAATATAATGGATTTTATACGATAACAAAAAATAACCGAGGGTATTTAGTTTGTTAGGCGTAGCCCGCCAAATGGGATAGTTACGCTATTACGCATAGGAAAATAAATTGTATGCCCGTTTTACTTTTATGATATAGAAGACTATAATTTTTCAAGCTCTTTTATTAAAAACCCAAAGAAAATATGACTAGAAAAAATCCACTTGTTTAGGCTAGTAAATTCCGGAAATTCTCCGGAATCCCGTCTGAAACTTGGACCGAGTAGATTTTTTCTAGTAACATTTTCTTTAGATTTAAATACTTAAAAATAAAATTCTCTTCTATTTTTATTAAAAAATTGTATTAGTTTTTTTAACAGACGGAAAATTAGTTTATAACCATTGAAAACTGGTCAAGTTCTAAGAGACACGTTGAAAAACCACGTTTCGTGTACGGGATTAATATTGAGTAACCTTAGAGGGCAAAGAAGAAAAATGTTTTCAGTAAATCCTACATATTATGGTTCATGAGATAGATGGCGAAATCTCAGCAATAATTGGTTGCCTTTAGGCCCTATCATTAAGTTAAAAAAAAAAACATTAAAAGCTCACACACTCTTTCATTTATTACTGCCATCAAAAGGTTCCTTTTCATATCTGATTAACCTACGTACACAGCTTCTCTATTCATATGCCATTTATCAAACATTTTCTTAGCATGCACATAGAAATATCTAATTACATTGATAAGTAAATATGTTGTAATAGGCACTTTTTATAATTTTTTTAGCTTTTCGTAGAAAATGTTTGCAGGTCCGGCCCTCTCAGTTTAATAATTGTTCCGCTTCAAAGGCGTGTGTAAAGTTAAAAACTGTAATTTCTCTACGTCTGCCTGAACTTTTTATGGCCAGCCACCACAGAAAAGGGACGCTAATTTGATTGTTAAAAAATGTTGCGTTGCGAGCGCCCAACTTTCATACCGTAACGATAATAAAGTGAAACTTTTGCAAAATCGTTGGTTATAACCTTTGGTTATATGTATACACCCTAGATATCGTATTAGCGGCACAAAAATATCTACTACATATGATAGATATGCTGGTCGCTACACACGCACACATTGACTGCTGTAGTACAAGCTGATATTAGAGTCACGCACACATTACGGCGAAACCTCCGACGATCTCTGTGGCCGAGTGGTTTGTACGCTGGGTTTCATGGTGTCGCCGAATCGAGAGGTTCCGGGTTCGAATCCCGGTGGGGGCAGATGTTTGTGTGATAAATCAAGCATTTGTACTCCAGTCATGGATGTTAAATATGTATTTCTATATAAATATACTTATATGTACAGTATATGTATTGTATCCGTTACCCCTAGTATCCCATAAAACAAGCCTTACAGTGCTTACTTTGAGGCTAGGCTAACTGGTGTGAGTGTTGAAAATATTTATCATTATTATTTATTATTTAAACATGAGCCGATTGCTTTGCGTAATTTATTTGGATTGCTCTATTTAGGTATATAAAAAAATCTTATATATATATATAGCTTAGTTATCGAATGAGCGGTTTAATTTTTTGTTTTATAAGGCCAGCATATTTAAATAACGTTTGTCAATTTTTCGCTATCTTACTTCAAGGTTTTTCGTTCAATAAATTTGCTGTAAGTAACACTTGTGTTTTTCGTTCTCAGTACGAACACGCCATAGTAGAATGGTTGTGTTTCTGCGAATTGTGCACTAGTCATACGGAAACAAAAGTTGAAAACGTCCTATAAAAGTAAAGTTCGCCGAAAAGAGGTCTAATTAATGTCACTATATAAGTCTTCAAATGTCGGAAACATATTCAGTATGTTTTTTAACAAACAAAACGTTTTTAAGAAAGGGAGGGCATAGTGGATTTCCAGCTAGAATTGGAGCCATGTAAGCCAGTAAAATAACACTACCTTTTGGTGATGTTGTGTTTCTGCGTATCGCAAGCGTCTATAGACCATGGTGGCTCAAACCGTCAAAAATTTTGTCCGAAGACGAGATGAAATTTAACATGCCCACTTTACGAGTAGAGAAGTCACCCATTTTTTTATTTTATGAAGTGAAAACTTCTTTAGCGGCATTGTACACTTTTTTTTGTATGGGTATTTGTTTTAAATGTTAAACACGCGTCAGGTTAAACACGTGGGCTGATTGCATCATGACACACAATAAAATTGGAAAGGTTGTTGACTTTCAATATATTGTACGAAACGTAGTAATATTTTATGTTACCGTATTATTACAATAAGTCTCTATCTAGGACGTCCACGTGGCAGCTTTATTGCGAAGAAAATGCATTTTTTTACAATAGATGTCGCTAGGTGCGCTTAAATGTGATTCATGTAAGTTGATTTTTCTGAGAGATAAACTTTTTTAATGATATATAAATTGTCATGTTTTTGTACGATAGCGCAATAAATTAATATTGTATTCTACCATATACATGATAGTACTTTTATACTGATAATTAAAGCAATTCGTGCAAAATAATTCCCTAACCATTCCAAAATATCAAAAATGCACAACGTTAATATTCAAGTTTTCACTTCCGCCGTCACTCCCGGAGTGCAACCCGTCGTTTTTTTTATATAACCGTTGTATCAGTGTATCCAATTATAGTACGTATCTATTGCTTATTACAGTTTTCTTGTGCTAAGCACTTTTAAACTAAGAGACGGGCAGTCGGCTTTATAAAGGTTTCTTGTCGACCTAGAAACCTTAAAAAGGAACCAAAAAGTAAAAACATATTTATAAAAAAAAATAAGCATTATTAAAATGAAGTATCCCCAATCTAATGTATTATTTAGCTCAATAAATGCTTGTTTTTAATCAAATAAATTTTATTTTTACTGCCAACTTTTCATTACCGTTTATGGTTCGTTTTCTGGCAATGGAAACCTGCAAAGCTGGACATAATAATGTTGGTCAAGATTAAATATTTTTTTAAAGGTAAGTCGCTTGGTTTTTGTACTTACACATGCAAGGTTTTAAAGTATCACAAGCTATGTGTACCACAAGGCCAAAAGAAGTAACGTAATTTCTTCATTAAGGACTTATACATTATTACAAGTAAGATTGAAATAAATGTCTAGTTTTTTTAACCGGGCGAGTCAGACTCGCCCACAAAGGGTTCCGTACAAATTTGTAGGTACGCAATATAAAAGGCCGTATCTTTGTTTCACGTTAACTTAGAAGTTTGATTTTGTTCACAGCTTTGAGAGACCATAGTAGGGGACCAACTATTTTTCTAACAAATATAGTATCTTCGAAGCTGTTACCTAAATAGTTGGCAAAAAATGGAAAAGATATATAGTATATGGTTAAAATAATTACTTTATTTATGAAATGAATAAACTTTTTCTGCTCTGTGCCTCAATAATTACATTTATATTTTTAGCAAAATATTGTAGTTTCGCCTACTATTTCTTTTTATAAATATAGTATTTAATACCCTAAATTAGTAGGAAACTGTATGTCGACGATAGAATAAAACTCTAGTTAAATGTTAGAATTTACTTAGAAAAATATTTACAGATCGAAAACTAAAGAAAATGAAAAAAATAATATTTGACGTAAACAAGTGTTGCTATGCAACGAGAACGTCTAGGGTCTCGATCTCAACACTATGTAAATTATAAAAAGGGTTGGCAACCTTAAACCATAGATCTGTCTTATGGTTAAAATTTCAACTCGGTACCTTTACACGTTCCCGATTTAAAAAGTCTTAACAGACATACCGGCAGTCGGAAAACGGACAGGCGGACATCAAAGTGATCCTATAAGGGTTCCGTTTTTTCCTTTTGAGATACGGAACCCTAAAAACCTTAAAATGTAGCCGAACTATAAAAAAATTAAATACTAAGTGTAACGCAAACGTATCAAAAAGCATCATAATCATAAACTTATGTAGGCTTGTTGCATGTGAACTTACCTATATTTTCCATTTTTATTAGGTACATAAATTAATTTTGCTTTTGAAATAAGGTTAATATTTAGTAATAATTATTTATAATATGCTAGAAATCATTATTATACTATTTTGTCATGAGTTATTAGTGTTATTTAATTATGATTTTAGTGCTCTTGGGAATTATACCCTCGGTGCGCGAGTCCGACTCGCACTTGGCCGGTTTTTTTTTAATTTTAGCTTTGGATAACGGTGTCTGCAACGAAATAAAATGCTGCTTTTTGTAAAAATGCATGGATTTTAAATTATAATTTTTGAGTTGATATTCTAAAATGATATTCTTTCATCTTATATAATATTTGTTTTGGGCCGAATACCCGCCTCCATACAAATTCGGAAAATCGCATTTCGTGACTCTACACAAAACTTTTAAATGTTGTCCAACTCAATCTTTCCACATAAAAACGGAAGATGGTCCCTCTGTGCAATTAAAAAGTTTTTATTCTCTATTCCAAAGTAGTTGGGATACTAAAGAGCGCTATAAAAACTTTTTCATTGAAATTAAAGATAATTTTAAAGTCATTTACAGGCCTTTTAAACTTCGAACAACAAAAATGACATTACGGTATTCGAATTCTTTTGGTTGACAACTTCGATGCTGAAAGATGGTTGAAAATGTCAATTTAGAAATTTGTCATGAGATCACCAGGTCAATCATTTAATTGATATTATACAAAATATACTTGATTAGTTAAACATGACAAACTCTGTTGGGTATACTAATAATAGTCTTACATAACATTGATTTAATGATTGAAACTCGAGAATTCTATCCAGGAACAGTTTTTTATTATATCTATGTATAATTTTGATGAAAGCATCAAATATGACTAAGTTGGTATATTTCTTCAGGCAGATCGAATATGTCTACAAATGGGTCCCGTCTAGTAAATTAAGGGTGTCACTTTACTCCCACGCTCAAGCAACGCCCAACTTTCGGACTAGTTTCATTCAAATTCTTGATGCAGTTACATTCATAGTTTGTTATAATAAAATGCAAATTTAGACAATGAACAAATACTTAGCATGCCACGGCATACACACATACAAAGCAAGCAAAAACATACATACTCGTACGTACCTTAACAATTTTTTTTATAATAGTTTTCAACACGAAAATAGGAAGTAACAAAATTAATAAATAATTTGTATGATCGTATAGTGCAAAAGAAGTCACATACAATAGGAGAGTATTCCTTGTTTTACTGCAAATAGTCGTAAGAAAGATATAAAGATGCAAGTTCAAACCTTACATCTAGTATCTCTCTATCTACCACACGAGTAAATGAGGCACAGAAACAAAGCTTCATACAATAGGGATGATATCGGGATAAATTAAACCAAATTCTATTTAGTACTCCACTAATGGAATATGATAAAAATATAATGGTCAAATATTTTTTCTTTTGTCAATCAACCAAAAAAATACAAAGATAAAGTGCTTCAGAGTTTGGGAGTGGGGGCTCGTGACGTCACTTCTAAACAAAAATTGTACCAAGACGTTCACTTTTCAAGCGAGATTCCATAAAGATTCAGTAATATTTTGATTATGTGGATAAGGAAAAAATACGTGTCCAATACATTTTGACAATCCACTTGACAGACTCTAGTGACTGCTGCGTACGCAGCGTTTCTATTGGCGGCAGCAGGCCGCCAGTGTTCATTTGCATACGCGCAGCTGTATGAACCTTTCCCTCTGTGACTTCTATAATCATGTGGTATAACAACACCTACGAACGGCATATTTTTATAGGACCGATCTCATCAAACAAAGAGATTAACGATGTCCTATTGTTTTTGTAGGATCGACTTTCAGTATGACGTCTGCTCTGGAATAATGAAAGTCATCCTGTTCTATTTTTGTCCGACAAAAGTCTGACCCCGATTATCTGACGTTATATGAGTATATCGTAATGTAAGATGATACCAAGAAATATGATCTGAATTCACAAAAAGAAGCTGATTTGTAGGGCATCATTTGTTCTCGAGTTTTCCTTATAAAAACATTAGACAATCATGAAAATGAGAAAAAATGAATACCTGGAATCTTGTATCCACAAGTCCCTAGTATCTATGGGCGGAAGCTCGGTTTCGGTCGAGGCGGCGGAGTGCTGCGGTGTGCCACCTCTGGGCCCGAGGAACCTTTTCCAAGTACACCGCCTCTCTGTAACAGATAAATCTATCAAAATTTGTTAGCGAATTATCGTGCGTTTAATATATGAATTTTCGACCATAACTTAATCATTAAAGAGTATGCTGGCAAAAAGAGAAAACAAACAGATTTAATTGGATTCGTTTAGAGACAAAGCTATGCTTTAAGAACGGTCGCATGATTGAGCTGTCAAAGAAACGATTTATTGGTAAAAATATGGCTTGGAAAAGTTTAAACAATGAGTTCGGATCGGATTAGACTTGGCAGGCGTACTTAAACACAAGAGATGATGAGTCGATGTCTCGAGAGCCCAATTCGAGAAGAGCCGACGAGTTTTTGAAGAAAAATCGTGTCACAACAACAATCAAAGTATTAATTAAAAAAGTTGTGATCCATGCAAGGATGTTTGTTTGCAAAGGAATAGCGTGATATTTGTCCGCCTCTCCTACAGAAAATTTTACCAGAAAAATCCACGAGGACCAGGCAGCAGACGGGACTCGAACTCACACTCTCCACTATCCGTGCGGATGCACTGACCATTATGCTACCGCGGCCCTAATGTCCGTGTCGAATTTTCTTTTCTATTTCTTAGTGATAATGCGCGCCATTTCTTCTCATTGTAGGTTCGAGTCCCTTCTGCTGCATGGACCGCGTGAATTTTTTTCCAGTATAATTTTCTTTGGATTAAAACATCTAGCAGTTAAATGCTTAAAAAATAAAAATACATAAAATTCTTTTAATGTTAGAACATCTTAAGAAACTACTGTAGGCGATTTGCTAGCAACCAATGATAGCAAACGTGTTGAAGTACATATTCTATGTAAGGCTGATTTATACTGAATTCTGTTATCTATCTCAAAGTGCACTTTATATTTGGTCCTGCCAATCTCACAAAGGATATGTTAATAGTACTTGAATGTTAATTAAGCTCAGTTAATTGATCTTGTCATTGAAATGCTTACATTGAACTGTTTCACCAAAACGATAATTCTACTAATAACATCCCATGATATAATTGCGTAATGCTAATTAAATGTTCTCTCTCACACACACCCTCGTTCTGATTATAATACCTACTACAAATATGATATTATTGATATCAAGATATCTAATTGCATACAATCTTTAAAAAGGTTAATATGAAAAATTAGCCACCAGGCACTTTTTATTCAGTACCTTTACACTGTAGTGCTCTGATGGTAAATTTACTCACTGCAGAAGCATATTAGTAAAGAATAACATTCCCTAAACCTAAAGCTAAAAAAAGGGGACAAGGAACATATGTGTATTTTAATTTTGTATACAATAAAGTCCCAAGCAATATCCAAGAGTTAACCATTAATAAATTCAAAGATAGTATAAAAAAGCAGTTTTTAAAAAAGCTTATTACAAAGTGTATGATTACATTACAGACCTAAATGCTTGGGTTTTATCTGTTCCAATCATTCCAACAGGTTTTCTATATTAAATAAATCATGATTGTATTGACGCTGTAACAACATAATGATTTGTAAATGTTGTTACATTATATACTTTTAATGTTGTGGAGTTTTTTTTCTCCGCAGCTAAAAAATATGTCCAATAACGAGTGGTAGGGAAAAAGCAATTGTGGACGATTCAAAATAGTTGTACTATACATCCAATTTTTCTGTTTCTGTCCAAGTTTTTGTTGGATACTGATTGCTTACTAATTCAGTGATATCAAAGGTGAAATTTATTCATTCTATCTTAATTCTCATCTTTTCAAGCTTTCATGGAGAGCCGTTTTCTAACAAGCAACGAAAACACTAAAATTGTAATGCAAATTTGATGTTCCGAATCAATCTGTCAAGAATGACTGACAATTTGTCAAATAGGTCGACTTTAAAATTCCCCTTGTATCGAAACATAATAATTTTCGTTGAAGTAAAATACAGACAAGTGTCTGTAATTTTTCTAAACATTTCCCAAAAATAATTCTCAAAATTGTCACTTAACTTTTGTCACTCTTCAATTGTCAGCTTACATAATATATCTCAGTGACATATGTCAACTTAGTGAAATGGGGCCCTGATGGGAAATGGTTAGCATAACGTATGTACACGTATTTAACTCAATTGAGCTTTAATGTAATATAATAGATACACCAATTGTGAGTTTATTATATTACTTATTAAGAGAGATAACTGCAAAAAACTTCACATCAGCTTCTTTCTTTATATATTTTTTAAATGGAAAGATATGGTCGAACTTGTTTGAATAAATAAGATTTGAAAAAATAAGAACATAGAACGAAAGCTATTTATTGACGATACATATTCAAGGATTTGGAAAGCTTAGACGCTATTTTGTTTCTTTAGAGCGGACTGCAGTGAGTTGAATGGTCATAATATATAAATAAAACTTGTTTTTACGGGTTAATGCACGAAACTTTATTTATTTATTGACGTTCCGTAGTCTTTACAGGCTACGTCGTCAGAATCAAACTTTTATTTAATTTGTCGAGCTACCTTCGAAAGACTTTTATTGAGCGTTCGGTTATTTCATTGTTCGATTTTTAAAGTTTTATTGTCTATGTATGAATTTATTATTTAATTTAGTCAAAATATCTCAATATTTCAGTTGCAATGAAAAATTATCTTTGCAAGCTTTTGTTTAGCTTTGTCTGTCCAGACGTATGTCCTGATTGAACAATGTCATCGCCATTGTTTAAATTATCCTACGATTTTCGTTAAATTAATTCATTTATCTCTCAGACAGGGGCACAATTATTGTTGTTATTTCAAATTTATGTCCTCCGGTAAGTTCTAATATGGAGTGGTGTGAATCTAGGATGTCCCTAGAGGACAAACGTGTAACATTGACTGAATTTATAATTAAATATCAATCTAACAAAACTTATTGAGGTTAAATTTGGATTATACACCGTGAATTTTGAGGCAGGTACCGTAAAGTTCGATACCTGAGAAACTTGGCTAGCTTATTCAGACGATTTAGGTTAGGTATATTTCCGCAAATAATAAATTAATGACAGTAACGAGGCCTGACATTATAAAGAATAAGTTTGTTCCTAAGCCGGTCCATTAACTTTGAGTAATGTTAGATTAGGTATAAATCTTTGGTGGATATAATGTGTCTCATTCAATAAGACGATGTTTCAGAATCAGGGCACTGTAAACTTTATTATTATTTTTGGTCATATTCACGTGGAGGTCACTGTTTGAAAATCATCAGTTTTGTTTAATCCTTTGCAGAACTGCATTTTGCATTTATTGAGTTAGGGCCCGAAACAGTAGGGGCTGAGTTAAAGGCTCATTTATTTGCAAGAAGAAGTAGTTGTGTAAATGTGCACACGGAATTATTATCAGCATATTAATGTCCCTACTGGGGCATTGGCACTACCTATGGATAGAATACAATGTGGATCAGTAGGTGCTAAAGAGTGCAGATGCAAACTAATGAATGATTAAACGGTTTTTTTGAAGCTAAGAACTCAAAATGGTTAATGTTTGTTCATCGATCCTATAACCAGCCATTACGAAAGTGCAATAATCGCAGATTAAATACCTTCATCACTGCACCATGCACAGGAAATGTTAACTTGCCATCCCTTAACAGTGGCAATAATCTTAAAGAAAGCACCTTACGACCTGTCTTCTAATAATATCTAAGGGCAGGTCCTATCCTTATACACTCGTGTTTAATCCATTACAAAGCTTTTTGTTTGCTGCCGCTGTTGCCCGAGACACGAAGAAGGGTTCATCCGCAAACAGCAATGAAATAATAGAAAAGTTCACTTATTTATATTACGTTAGGAAGTTTCTCGTGCTATTACTAGGTACTCTTCCAGTCAACCTAAATTGATTTACGGAAGATTCAATCTTCCGATGGATTTTAACGTGTCATAAAAATATTATAGAAAATTTTATATCCAAATTTTCCGTTTTGGTAAAACTATTAGTCGCATAGTAGCGTCGAACCCATACTTATTTGACTTTCCCTAACTTAGATCCATTTAATTACCTAAACGATAAAATGTTGTTGCCAGTTACGTTAGAGATATTTTTAGTCACATAGCAGAACTAACTTAAATGTTGCCCGGGCAGATCCATTGAAATCGGCAACATTGATGTAGAATACCCTAGAGAGTGCACCGCGCTTGAATGCATGGCCAGATTTCAATCTGCTTTATAAAAACCTGAACTTTTACACCCCTTTTTGTAAAATAGCAAGTATAAACGACGGGCCATATACTTGGTTTTTTATAGGTTGTGGTGGCATATGGCTATCAAGCGGACATTATAGCAATAAGGGCTACCGTTTTTTGTCTTACCATATGGCGCCACTGTTAATTGAGGTCCTGAAGTGCTTTTAAAGCTCCTTAATACGCAAGTGAAATAAAAGTTTACATTTTGATCATATTTTGATACAAAAGAACTGTTTGGTTTTTCAGGGCGGTTTCCGCACTTAGTCCTAATTATTGGACCATTGTGCGTGTATCAAAAACATTCCCGTTTACTCCAGCCAGCCTATATTAGTCCAGAAGGAAAGCAGCCTTGGTAGACTGCTGCAAGCTTCCAGAAACGATTCTGGCGACTGGAGAAGTCGTGCCCGTAGTCGGCCATGCTCCTGCATTCCATGATGACATGCTGTGGCGTTTCTTCTGCCTCCATGCATCCTCTGCATAGGGGGCTGTCTGTTACTCCTATTGTATATAGGTGTTTGCTTAGGGGACAATGACCAGACAGGGTTCCTATAATCCTGCGAAGTTTGTCCCTATTTAGTCTGGTAAAGGTGCGGCCAAAACTTTTATTTGCCACCGGAACCGCGTTTTTCGTTTGCCGGCATCCTTCACCTGTTTTCCACTCTGTCAAGTATGATTTCTGAGTTATTTCACGCAGCCACGTTTTAATTTGGGCCTGAGGAATGGGCAGCAAAGGTTTCGGACCTTACACTTTTGTGTTCACAAAAGAACCGTATCGTAAACGTTATCGGCCATGCCATAGTATTGCCGCAGTTCCGTTTTGTTCAGAAAAAAACGAGGACATAATATTTTTTCTTAGCTCCGCTTTCAATCACTGTCATTCATTGACTCGTAACTTTAATTTGCCATAATTAATCGGAGATATTTCAACATTATTTTAATAAGAATTAAACCCACAAGCAATAACATTTGACATTTCGGAGACCTCACGCTACACAAGCGTCTCTAGCGACGTATTCATACGCGAAAGCCCTCATTGGCCACCACAGCTTATTTATAAATAATTATGGTAGTGTGGTTTCACCACTATGAACTTCTGTAAGGCGATGGTTACTTTTCCAGAGAAAAGACGTGCGAAATGTCTTACCTTTCTTCGGAAATTTTACGTAAGGTTTAAACAAAATTTGGAATGGGTGATAAAAATTGTTGAACATTGTGAGGCTATGTGCTACCTACTACCATGAAACTGCAATTTATGCAGATTTAGAACGATCGTTCCTATTCGGGAGGTATGGAGGATTGGGGTTAGCTGTGGCTATATACGTAAAAATTTAGGATTGCTCCGTCACATCGTAGCGAGGCAGCTTGGTAGGTAGCTGAGTGGGTACCTGGGAGACTACTGACGGCGGTGGCTGTTGACTTGATTTAAAGTTTTGTTGTTTGTAGCTCGGTTTGATAGAATAGATTAGACAGATTGGGTCATGGCTCACCACGCGGGCCTTGTACCGAAGGAGAAGTAGGATTTTCTATGGAATCGGAAAATTGGGCCGTGATCCGCCGCGCGGCCTCAATGCGTATTGGTAAGAAGAATGTCTCATGTTTCGCCATTCGGGCACAGTGTGGACTGATGCGTGGTATATAAATATTATTAACTTCGTTCCAACCGAGTGTTCCACGTCAAACGTTTTTTTGAAGTGAAAACTTCTTTAGCGGCGTTGTACACTTTTTTGTAATGGGTAAAAACTGTGAAACTCGCGTCAGGACACGTGGCCTAATCGAAAATTCGTAAAGCGAAAACAATAAAATTGGAAAGGTTGTTGACTTTCAATATATTGGACTAAACATAGTAATATTTTATTTTATCGTGTTATAATAATAAGTCTCTATCTAGGACGTCCAGGTGGCAGCTTTATTGAGAAGAAAATGCATTGTTTTACAATAGATGTCGCTAGGTGCGCTTAAATGTGATTCATGTAAGTTGATTTTTCTGAGAGATAAACTTTTTAATGTATTATAAATTGTCATGTTTGTGTAAGATAGCGCAATAAATAAATATTGTATTCTACCACATAAATGATAATACTTTTATACTGATAATTTAAGCAATTCGTGTAAAATTATTCCCTAACCATTCCAAAATATCAAAAATGCACAACGTTAATATTTAAGTTTTCACTTCTGCCGGCACTCCCGGAGTGCAACCCGTCGTTTTTTTTTTAGCTCTGTTTCTTTATTGAATTTACATTTATAACTCATCATCGTATTTGTTAAAGTCTACTTCTACTATTAATGTTTTTATCAGCACTTTAATTTGAACCGTGAAAAACGTTGTATCTAAGCTCTCTGTAGCTAAAATATAAGCCTCCGAAAGGGTCTTAAAGTGACGATTCAAAAAAAATGAACGCCATAATCCCGCAGGATCGACTAGCATTTATCCAAGACTTCTTAATGGTTCGAAACGAAGGCTTTCGGTGAAAATATTTCAAGGTTTTATTTATACCGTAATTATTTACGGTACAGTTTACCGTGAAAGAGGAAAATGTATATTTGGCGGGGATTCGGGAACGGTAAGTAATCCATTCGTTAAAACGGGGCGTGATAAGTTTATCAGACGCCACGTTTGGTTTATCTCTTTCACGCTCGCCTTGTCAGGAAACATTTCGAAAAAACCAACTCCCGTTAGATTTCACGTTGACTTTATGTTAAACTAAATGTTATTTTATGTCGCATAAATAAATAAATAAATATTTCCAACACTCACACCAATTAGCCTAGCCCCAAAGTAAGCACTCTAAGGCTTGTGTTATGGAATACTAGGGTAACGGATAGAATACATACACAGTACACTACATATTACACATCCATGTCTGGAGTACAAATGCTGGAACACAAAACTTCGAACCCGGGACCTCCCGAGTCGGCAATACCATGAAACTCGGCGTACAAACCACTCGGCCACGGAGGTCGTCTAATTATTTCCAGCCTTTCTGCCATAGATTGCTTGTTGAAATTAACGATTTGTTGTCGAACTAAATTGGGAAAATGGAGCTTTAAGTAATTTTAAATCTGTTCCTCATAATAATGAAACGAAGATTACGGAGGGAGCGGAAGACATTTATTATCCAGTCCAGAATTAACTTTACTACTTTTATTGTATTTTCATCATCAGCCTATTAATGTCCCCACTGCTGGGGCACAGGCCTTCCCTATAGATGGAATAGGGAGTTTGGGCCATGACCCACCACGCGGATCTAGTGCGGATTGGCGGGTCCTAACGACTGCAGATGCAGCTGGGACCAACGGCTTAGCGTTCCTTCCGAACGACCGACCACTGCGAAAGTTGCTTAATTTCAACGATCGCAGCCGAACGCGCTAACCATTGTCACCATCGAGCTCCTCCGCTCCTATTGTATTTTAATTTTCTTTAATATTATCATCCTACTAAACTATTCAACTTTTTTTATTTAATTTTCTTTTAGAATCCAAAAGTTACATTATTTCCTTATTGTAAGCGGTACGAAGTTCGCAGGGTCAGTTACATACGAGTAGTTAGTTATATTCTGAATCAGTCAATCAGTAAACTGTGTGAAGGATTCTTAGTATGACAGTATAGATATAACAACATTAGATTTTAGTAAATATCCGTACCCTCAATTAAGATAGGTTATGAAGTTTCTCGGGTCCGTTTTTCTTTACAATCAAAGGCAGTTTAAACTTTTTAATTTGTTTTCCATTCGAGGGTTTTCCGAAAAACTTCGTCGATTTGTCGCCAGCTTTGAGTATGTACTTAAAACATGTTGACTAATAAAAATAAAAATTTTAGCGTTAAGTCCGCCTTTTATCCATTTTGTAATTGTGGCAATAAAGTTTAAATAAATAAATAAATATATTGCGTTTTGCATAACTACCTAATTTTGTATACCAAAAGTCGATTGAAAATTTGCTTTATTTTACACGATCTAAATAAATATACGCACGTGAGTGCTTAAATATATAACAAGGGGCGAGAGTAGGGTCCAAGTTTTGGGTAGTGCGTGCCTCTCGAATCGGGAGAAAGTTAACTTAATGGACTTAAAAGCTTATGGGATTAAATTTGATGTCATTTCAGATTTACCCTAATCTCCTGGACCGGCGGGGTATGGAAAATCGGAATGGAGTCTGATGTCCATGTCTCGCTTGAGTATAAGGCGTCATCCTAATGAACAACGACCGTACAATGATACGATGCTTTCTTGTTGTGTGATTTTAAAACAAATTGATTTCATTCTTTGGTTTTCATGCACACCACTCATTAAATAAAACAAGTTTCAACGGTATAGATGTACTGATTTATTTATTGTCTGAATAATGAATTCATTATTCATACGAAGCATCCTGTAAAGGATACGAAACGTCATTAAATAAATAAATCAGTGCATCTATAACGTTGACGACCTCCGTGGTCGAGTGGTTTGTACGCCAGGTTTCATGCTGTCGCCGACTCGAGAGGTCCCCGGGTTCGAATCCCGGTGGGGGCTGGTGTTTGTGTGATGAACATGAGTATTTATACTCCAGTCATGGATGTTTAATATGTATTTCTATATAAATATACTTATATATGTACAGTATATGTATTCTATTCGTTACCCTAGCAATCCCTCACACAAGCCTTATAGTGCTTACTTTGGAGCTAGGCTAATTGGTGTAAAAAAAACGTTGAATATCTATTACTTGTTTTCTTTATGGAGATTTCTTCAGAAGTGCCCTAGCTGCAGCTCGTCAGTCGTCGCACGGGCACAGGTATTTTTTAATAACGATCGTACGATGGGTTTAATCGCACGATCAAGTAATAATATAGGTATATTGATCTCTTTTTGAGTATCCTAATTGATCTTGCGTCATTGCACGGACATGGCAATCCGTGGGGCACGAGAAGAGCGGGGCGAGGAGCAATACTGATGAAATGATGAAGAAAGTTTGGTCTGTAGATTTGGCAACATGTCACCAATTGGACTGATTTGAGGCCCAGCGCGGCTACGGATTTTTTTAAAAAGCAACTTTTTGCGCCTTCTGGGCGACAGCATCGCACGATAGGCAGCGTGCGATCTATTAGGACACGCCTATTCAATAATCGTTCGAATTTTTTTATTGCACGACAAGATCGTATCGTGTCAGCGTACGTGCGATCTGTTAGGATACCCCTGTTCAACAATCATATGATAATTTTCATCGCACGACGAGATCGCATCATGTCAGCGTACGTACGATCTGTTTCGGATACCCCTGTTCAACAATCATATGATTATTTTCATCGCACGAGGAGATCGCATCGTGTCAGCTTACGTGTGATCTGTTGCGACACCCCTGTTCAACAATCTTACGATAATTTTCATTGCACGACGAGATCGCATCGTGTCAGCGTACGATCGTGGCCACTTTAAACGACGTCTTAGCCTTAAGATGATATGGGATGGGTGAAAAAAATGTTTTGCTGTTTGCGCTAACTTAGAGTAGTATAAATATATATATATAAACAAATATTGCTAATCAACAAATACGGTTCAAATTTTGCCGCGAAAATAATAACCCTCTGAGCTGGCAATCAAATATTTCACTTTGCCACTTCTGTCTTCAATGCTTGTAACTTGAATATTTTGAGTAAAAAAAACTATTTTCTCTATTGAAATCAGAATGTACACATTTCCGATGCCTCCGTACTGAGGCGGATGTAGGCATTTGTAACAATGAACAGCCCCCTAGGGAATGAAAACTGCATTGTTTCTACGGCCGATTTATTATCATACAGCTCTTTATGGTTAATATTTATGATTTCGAGTTCCGTTTTAATTTAGTTAAAATTGCGTTTTTATGAAAACCTTGTAATGGTGGTTTGGTACTGTGAAATTCGGGAATAAATTATTTTGCGTTGAAATCTCCCCTTGATGAATCATGGTTTTGACATTTTTAGTCAGTAATAACTTGAGCTATAGATTTGCTCAATAACGACAGAAGTATCAACAGAAATGGTTTTTTGTAGATACTAAAATTATGTTTATACCTGTATAAGCACCAATTTCCTGCACTTTTTAAAGGGTGTGTAAAAAGTGTTTATTGGCATTATATACCGAGGTATCAGATAAAACAATCCTGCTAGGTTATGGTTTTATTCATTCATCTTTTTTTTATAGATAGGTCCGACAAATGACTCCACCCCACTTGATGTTAAGTGATGGTGAAGTCCAAACGTGAAGATAGCTGGTACAGCAGTTATTTCACTGTTCTAGGTGAAATGGAATTACCCTCAATGATTTGATCTCCTCCTTATCAAAATATGCGACATAACTGTCAGCTCTTATTTCCGCACAGCTTCAAGGTTACAGAAAGATAGATAGGTGGACCGCCAACGAAGTGGATTATCAGCCGTTATGATGTCCCCAGTACTAGGGCTCAGGCCTTCCCTAGAAAAGAACTAGGGAGATTGGCCTGTGACCCACCACGTGGGCCAAGTGCGGATTTGTAGGTGCTTACGACTGCAGATGCAGCCTGGCCCAACGCCTTAACGGGCCTTCCGAAGCACGTAGGAGCTCGAAATAATAACTTTTTTGTCACCCATCCAATGACCGACCATTTCGAAAGTTACTGAACTTCCACGACCGCAGGCCTAACGCGCTAACCACCTGCTCCATCGAGCTCCTCAAACAAAGTCTTATAATCTAATATATAACTTTTTTGTTATACTGCCTAAGATATTAATTTTGTTATCTCTTATGTCCAGAGGGCAAACTCTTTGCTTCTACTTAATTGTTATAAATTAACGACAATGAAAATAATTCGAGGTGAACTTATTTATATTTCTCCATTAATGTCGTCAATTTGCCTCAGAACAATTTATCATACCCCGCTAAGTGAATTACAGAAGTCACATTCGAGGGATGGAAATAAATTATGGCTCGTTATTGAAGTGAAAACTTTTTTGGGTACGGGCATTTTTTTAAATGGGAAAACCTAACAAATTTGTGACACCATTCCTCGTAGCATGAGCACCACAATTTAAATTATATCACGTTTTTATCGCGTCTAACTGTCAACCTCCATAGTAATTTGACAATTGAGCGTGATAAAAACGCGTGCTATATCATATCGCGGTGCTCATGTTAGAGGGGCATAATCGTGAATTTGGATAACCTCTTCGATGACCAGCCATCACGAAATTTCTTAACTTTTTCTTTTATAGAGCGAACGCACTATCAAAATCGGCATCTTTTTTATATATAATAGGGGCATAAATGAGCTAACGGCTCCTTCAATGGTAAGTGATCACCGTCACCCATAAACACCTGCAACACCAGGAGTATCACGCTTGCGATGCCGGCGTTCTTCTTCTTCGGTAGCAGAGGTTTTAAAAATCTAATTACACCTACTTCTCCGTTATCATTCACATTACATACATAAAATTCTATCTCATTCAAATGGCCTTTCACTTATATAAATACCGATTGGAGGCGCACCGAGCCAGCCTGCCGCCCATCCAGCACCAAGCCCCTTCCTTTGCCTCGCCAGAAGTTGCACAGTCAGAGCGTACGTCAGCAACATCACGCCCAGAGGTATGTAGAAGCAGATGATGGAGCCAATCGCCTTATAAAGCGGGTCGGGGATCTGGCAGGACCCACCAATCAGGACCGATTCTTCATTCTGCGGTTAAAAGAGATTGGTTAGCTTAACGTGTTGTGGAAGCATTATGACGTCATACAATACTTAGTGATCCGGTGTGGCCTCGCAAATCTATGTTGAGATCAATCTAAACGGTAAAGTTTGAAATCGATGCTTTGGACATAATTTGGCTGGAGTAAGCTTTTTACTACGGTATTCATTCTAATGTACGAGTATGTAATGATAGGTACATAAGGCAGTAATTATTGTTTCTTTTAACATTTATGAATGCATTTTATCCACAAGTTTATATGATCATGGATACGGAGGTTTACACCATAATCTTTTCGAATCAATGATTAATCATGCTTCTATTAAATATTTACATGCTAATGTTGTAGTCAGAATTAAATTATGACTGAAATACTGATATTCATTCTATGCCACTTTACATTTTATAACCATAATTAAAAATTGATAATAAACTAGTCACGCTCATATTAAACCTTAACACTGTAACGCAATACTATTAAATATGGCCTAGAGAACCCTGCACCTGAGAATTCTGTCTCTATAAAAGTTTAATTATACAATACCGAGTAATATCTACCTTAAAAGTTTTAGATGGCAATTTGATATTACCTCGTGAACTATGAATTGTACATCAACCGAACCCATAACCATCAGATGGAGAGCTCAAAAAACGAATATGTCGGTATTTCACAGCTCCAATAAGCATGACGATGTCATGATGGCATAATAATCGCCAGCAGAGTTCTAAACCGTGAAATACGATGGCACTTAATGAAATTGGATCTAGGTACAGTTGATGGAAAACCATAACTCAGCGGTTTCCTTCACCCGATACCATTCATAACTTTCGGTATTGGCGAGGAGAGTTTTATAGTATAATGGGGTTCGTTAATAATATAGTAAAAATTGGATTCGTAAAATTGTACATTGTGCAGCTTTGTTCATAGTCTAGGTTAGTGCGCTGCAGCGTAATATGCTTTCGTTTTAGTTTCGTGTGTAGTATGACGTCACATCTTGGTACATTTTTACTTAGAAGTTATGTCACGATCCCCCACTCTACAAATTTGCCGCGCTTTATATTCATCATCAAAAAATAAGTTTCATTTATATTTTATTAACTTGTAACTGACGGACTAAATACATTTTCGTTTCATATACGCCGTCATGTAGAATTGGTAGGTTATGCAGAATTTTACGTGAAAATATAAGTTTAGTTATCCTTAAACTACGAATGAAATTTTGAATGGAGTACTAATCGTTCTATAAATGAACTCTTGGTGATATGATAAATTCGACGTCGCTCTTCCAAGTCCTGTATTTACAGCCTTAGTCTTAACGTTTTACGACATGACTGCGAGATTTATGGAAGTTACACTTCGGAGCGGTAGAATTATTACACTGGTCCATAAAACAGGTAATAGGTATCGTTAAAATTGAAAAATCATATATTAAATTTGAAGCGCAAGAAACATGCCTGCTGTTGTCTTTCCCAAATAGTAAAAGTATCAAATTCTTTATATTCATTCGATTAAAAACAAAGATATGGTGTATCAAATATGTGATATACTTTTTGTATTGTGATTGTAGTTTTAAGGTTTACTAACGTGTTCGCGTTATTTAGTCTGCGTCCTTCCCTTATTTCTACAAACAAATTGATTGAATACGATTTTGAAATTTAGAGTTTTTGCATAATAAACAGACAGACAAACAGGGTAAATTTTAAAACTAGTAATCCTCCTTGCATTTGACCGTGTTTACTTAAAAGATTTTATTAATTTCGCATCACAACATCTACTGGTACTAGATTATTTTCCTGGGTATTCTTTCCGGGGCTCGCTATTGTGAATATTCAAAAAAAAATACTCGATGGCATTGTGCCAAAACCGTACAGACCGAGAAAATTTACTTCAAAGTGTTACAATCCAGACAAATCTATCGTTCTCACAACATCCATCAATACCCGTCGGATTTTGGGAATGTTCCCGGAGCCGCGGCCCTCATTATTACATCATCAATTTTGGTCGGTAAAAATCCGCGGATGTCCTCTGCTACATTTTCGATTATTCTCGACGATTTTATTTTTAATTTGAAAGCATGTGGCTTGCCTTACTTTTAAAGTTACCAAAGCCTATCGGTTATCGGTTCTTCGACAAATATGGCCAGCCCACTGCCACTTCAACTTGCTAATCCGGTGGGCTATGCCGATAACTCTGATTCTCTGTTGGATTATCTCATTTCTGATGCATTAATTCACTCATTTTGGAGTGGAGACCGCGTCTAGGCAAACGTAGGGTAGGACGTCCTCAGGCGCGATGGAGTGACGATTTGCGCAAGGTGGCTGGCAGGAGCTGGATGCGAGTAGCCTAACATTGATCTGAGTGGCGTGCATTTGGAGAGGCCTATGTCCAGCAGTGGACTAAGATAGGCTGTTGATGATGATGATGATGACGAAGCCGATCACTCACGCGTTTCTCCAGAATACTTTTTTATATCTGGAAAAGCCGTTACGCCTCCCTTAACCACCGAGAGTAGCCCGAACAGGGTATCTGAAGAATTCTCCCTATCCATTTCATTCAGCTCGAAAGGCTCTATGAAATGAGCAGGACCTACCCAGTAAAGACCAGATAATACTACTGCACTGGTCATCCGACACGCACTATGAGGACCTAATCCCCTAATGCCTGTCAGAACTGCGGGTAATGACGTGGCATTCTATAAAAGACTGGTCAAACAACCACAAGGTAATACACCAAGTCTTGGAAAGTTTCTTAAAAAAATCTTCAAGTTTTTATGTAGCTTATGAGAACAATAACAACTTAAGGTACTTAATATTGGAAACCATTTCGCAAGTATAATATATTTGATCCTTGCATATTTTAAATTTTCCTCTTTGTTATTGTTAATTCCTATAGTTAAGAACCATAAAAACGTTGCGTTCATTCGACTGGGGGCATGCGGCCGTGATAGGTTAAGGGAATTAATTTGGATAGCCGACTCACAATATCTGTTATTATGACACTGACGGGCGACACAGTACAAATTTCTGGGCCCGGCGTATATTATTGGCTTTTCACTCCAATATGAAACCCATGAAAGTATTGTCATGTAAAAACGACATGTTGAAAATTTAATATAGAATATTTTGGAACCATTATCCTGTTGTAATTGGAATTTGGAACCATTATAATGTGTATACAATTACTAAGAAACATAATAAATGTCAGTCAAAATGGTGGCTTCTATACTATCGTAAAATATTTTTTGAAGTGAAAACTTCTTTAGCGGCGTTGTACACATTTTTTGTAATGGGTAAAAACTGTTAAACACGCGTCAGGACACGTGGCCTAATCCAAAATTCGTAAGACGAAAACAATAACATTGGAAAGGTTGTTGACTTACAATATATTGGTCGATACATAGTAATATTTTATTTTATCATAATATTATAATAAGTCTCCTATTAGGACGCCCAAGTGGCAGCTTTACTGCGAAGAAAATGCATTTTTTTACAATAGATGTCGCTAGGTGTGCTTGAATGTTTCCATCATTTCATGTAAGTTGATTTTTCTGGGAGATAAACTTTTTAATGCAATATAAATTGTCATGTTAGTGTACGATAGCGCAATAAATAAATATTGTATTCTACATAAATGATAGTACTTTTATACTGATAATTAAAGCAATTCGTGCAAAATTATTCCCTAACCATTCTAAAATATCAAAAATGCACAACATTAATATTCGAAAACTTGAACTTAGACTTCTGCCGGCACCCCCAGAATGCAACCAGACGTTTTCTTTTATTCTACTATTTTTTTCTAAGAACTTCTTCATCAGCCTGTTAATGTCCTCACTACTGGGTCGTAGACCTACCATAGAGACTAAAACATACAAAGAAACGCCACACAGGCCCAGTGTGGAATGTTGGGTGATAATGACCGCAGATTCTGCCGGGCTCAGTTATTTAACATGCCTTTCAAAGTAAGGAGGAGTTCAAGATATCATAATTATTTTTGGATGTCCATCCGTTGACTGCCGTAACAATTAAGTATTTGAATTATTTGTTTTTTTTTTATTTCCAGGCAATTTTTTTTATGTTAAAAGGGTGGCAAAAATGCATATGGCCCACCTGATGGTAAGCGGCACCTTAGCCAAGCGTCTGCTTGCAATACCAAAAATATCACTCGCAACGTTGCCTACCCTGATCTAATCTACCCCGTGGAGCCCTGGTATCTTACTCAACGACAAAAACACAACCATGATACACTAAAGTCAACAGATTTGCAGTAATTTTTTTAAAAACCTTTTTAGCTTAATGTTATATTGATACCAATTAAACGCCCACTTGCAACAAATTAAAAACAAAATAATAATTCAACCTCGTTCGATCTCTTTTTAATTCAAATAGATAAGGATGAAGTGATGTCACGGTAATATTATCTATACAGTATTGTGACTCCGACCTGTCCTTGAAAATAAATGCCTACAGCCGAGCGCTGCGTGAGCACGCGGTAGGGCCGCCCGACTACAGTATTTTATGTAGTTTTGTTTTTAACGCGAGTGTAGGTAGATTACTCGTTTGTCTCTTTTTTCATCCTAACCACTTATTTATATATTATTCCAGACATTTTTCCCGATGGAAAAACCGAAATACCTAAATATTAGAAACAAATTACGTACTAGTAGATAGGTATATAAAAAAAAATCTATAAAGGTAAGACACCTTTCCAATATTTCAGGTAATTTAAAAAATGATATCTCTGGGTGTGTTATTGAAGAGTACAAGCAACCAAAAACAGCAATTGTGCTGTTGTACGATATTGATCGTCGCTTGTTCTTTTCCATACTAAATTATGTAGGTATCTACTTAATTAAATCAAATATTTACAATACAAAACGCACGTTTAAGCACGGCTAACTGCATAAAAAACAATTCACACTGTTCGGTCGTCGTTGCGGCGCGGCGGCGCATTCGCGACTGGGTGCACGCCAAGAGCACATCGAACTCGAGTGGCGTAGGTATGAGTATGACTCGCTTTCCGACCGTTTGTATGAAGATAGAATACTGTATGATATTATTACCGTGGTGATGTGGTGAATAAAGCTTAATTTTGAATTAAGAATTTCTGTGGAAGTAGCCCCAAGTGATATTATTATAGGTAATTAATTACATTGAACATTAAACAGGTCGCCTCTATTACTGGTTTTATTATAATTGATTTGTCAACGATCCGTTCGTTGTCTCGCTTCGCAGAATTTTTCATTTGAACATGGGAAAAGAAGACGATTTGTATGTAAATGTTATATATTAGGATGCGCAGAAAAGATAGAAAGGCAATATCACTATAGAAAATAAAGAAGTTAATTCTGAGATATCTGATCTAGTAGTATAATGAGGCAAATTAAAGCGAACCCAAATAAAATTGAGTACAAACCAAGCGAATAATGAATTATTGGGGCAGACGTACTACGTTTATTACAAACGAGAAAATGTTTCGTAATGTAATGTTGATCTAAATATCTATGTTGCTTCAGCACATTACGCCGAGTTTGGTAAAATTTTAAGTAAATTTAATTATGAATTGTGATAATGAAGAAACTTTTTTCAGTTATACTGAGATGAACATTGAATCAAAGTAATTCTCATTAGGTGCTCACATAATATGATGGCTTAGAAACGAAATTTAATCCTGTCAGGCCTTACTTTCACCCGGGGAGTCCTGCAACCTTACTCACCGAAAGACTAAGAATGTTAGAGGAACTACCCCAGACGGGCGCCTTGATTCAAGCAGTAAATGTGCTATGCCTTCCTTTTCTTATTGAAATTGCAGTCTCATTTTCGCTTTCACGGAATCCATACTAATAGTGTCGTGTGAAGCGGGTCGTTACATTCCCTAAAATATGGTTGAACGAAGCGATGGCTGGTTCATGCGTCACGCTCGTGAACGGGTGCTGCCAGCGGAGATGAGTCTGCCTTAACTACTTTGATAATTAAGATGTAAATGTTTAGTTACACCTATTATAAGTAACTATTTGTATTTTTACTGTATCACACAGCAATCAAAAGGCAGGTGAATAATTTTATTAATGTATAATTTCACATTATGTAATGAAGGGTGACTTCATGAATTATCTCTGAAGTCATTTTTTAATTTAACTGCTCTGTAAACAATAAAACAGGGAGAAAAAAACAGCCCTCGCTGAGTTTCATGTCGGCTCTTCACACAACAAGGTCAACAGGTTCATATGTGCTTGTAACAGCCTAAACTGAATAAATGATTTTGATTATGATCATGACAAATATTGTAAATGTATGTGTGTCTGTCTGTTACCTCTCACGTATAAGCCGCTAAACCGATTTAAATAAAAGATAGATTGAGTACCGGACAAGGACATAGGAAAGTTTTAAGATCGGAGGATCCTAAAATTCCACCATGATTTTTACTCTCTTAAAGGATGATTTTTAAGAAATGTAGGGTGTAAGTTTGTATGAGAAACCTACATTTTCACAATCAAAGACAAAGTCGCACAGACAAACCTTTACGATAAGATGATTTTACATTGTAAATACCTTAATTTTTGTTCTATGTTCACGTTTTATTTACAGAGAGTTGAAAATTGAATTCAGTTCACAGGGAATTTTAATTAAATGTTGAGTGTGTAAACTGCCAGTCGCAGATGAATTTAATAGTGTCACCGGGCTAGAGCGGTTGGGCGAGAGTACATTTCCATGTCATTATTGTTGCAAAATACAGAAACTGCAACGTATTGTTGTTATTTAGACGTCTTCCGTGTTGCCTACTCGAATCCCGGTGGGGGAAGACGTTTGTGTGATGAATGCGAACATTTGTACTCCACTCATAGATGTTACGTATTTCTATATTTAAATAAATAGAATATAATAAATATACTTATTTATATATGTATCAGTATATGTATTGTATCTGTTACCTTAGTATCCCATAACACAACCTACAGTTTGGGGCTAGGCTATTTGGTGTGTGTCGGAAATATTTAAATAATATCTATATATAAACTGCATCTGCAGTCGTTAGCACCCACCAATCCGCACTGGGCCCGCGTGGTGGGTCATAGCCCAATCTCCCTATACCATCCATAGGGAAGACCTGTGCCCCAGCAGTGGGGACATTAATAGGCTGATGATGATGATGATGATGATATAAAACTCAAAGGTGACTGAATGACATAGTGATCTATCAACGCACAGGCCAAACCACTGGACAGATCGGGCTAAAATTTGGCATGCAGGTAGATGTTATGACGTCGGCATCCGCTAAGAAAGGATTTTGATTATTTCTTCCCCCAAGGAGATAAAATAGGGAGTGAAAGTTTGTATGAAACTTTGTTATTTTTAAACCGTTCGGGCTGAGACTTTGCATGCAGCATTCAGGTATAAGAAGAATCATAGATGAATGTCATTGTGTATAATACAAGCCTGAGAACAAAAACTGTAGTGTACACTTCAGCTCTACACCGAAGCGAAGCGAAGGCGGGCTGCTAGTATAATTATATTTTTGTTTGTCTTATGAAGCTACGATAAATAGTAGCTTAATACAAAGAGCCCACAGAGGTCTAACATTTGCCGCCCGCGACTAAACAAAGCATTCCAGTGGTTTGGTTGTCATTCACTAACTCATAAGTTGTTGTCTTTATTAAAAATGTTGATGTGGTCAGCATCTTTATACATTCCACTACATGCTATATATATTACGCTATTCTACAGACAGAATGAATTTTAAGTTGCTGATTTAAAATTTAGCAAATGTTTATTCTGGTTTCGAGATAATTAAGTTTGATATGATCAAGTCAAGATGTATCAATGTTTTTACCTTTTAGCAAAATCATTTTCGAAAGCAGTTTATAGTTTCAATGTCACGTTATGTGACGTCACAAGTCAAGAATTAGTTCTACATTCCCCCATAGAGCTACAGCGGCGTGTTTAGGCTCAAACGAACCAGAACAAAAAGCCCCGCAAAACTGCCGCGAGGAAAACAGCGAAGGTTATCATGTAAAATTATCGTCCGTAAACCTACTTTACAGACAACCAATTTTTTTTTTATGTTACAGGAGGCATATGAGCAGGCAGTTCACCTGACGGTAAGTGATCACCGTCGCCCATGGACACTTGCAACACCAGGAGTATTACAAATGCGATGCCGGCCTTTAAGGAAGGAGTACGCTCTTTTTTTGAAGGTTTTTGGGTCGTATTGATCCGGAAACACTGCTGGCGACAATATTTTCCACAGTTTTGTCGTACATGATAAAAAATTTCGACAAAAACGCACGGTTGTGGATAGCCACGCATCAAGATGATGGGGATGAAATTTTTTTCGCGATGTACGATAGCAAACACTAGTTTAAAATCATGATAATATCAAGCTACTCAAACGTAGATCAAAAGACCACTACGTAAATTAACTATTTCGTCTAGCTTGAAGGTAAGAAGTAAATAATTTTCTTTTCAAATGGATAATAGCAGCTGGACGTTGATTGGCAAGCAGGTGTCGCTAGGTTTCCAATTTAAATAATCCGTGGAGCGTTTGATGATGTCTGCCCGTTTGAAAAGAAACTAAATTAAGTTGGCATGATTAAGGATTTCCGGGAAAGGATCTATTGTGGCTGCAACGTACGTAAGGGGAGAAAGTAATGAATTCTGGGTTTATTTTATAATTAGGTATAACTGGTAAAAGGGTTCCTCTTTTTAAGGAAACCGCATGTAAGGATTTCAAGGAAACGATATTACTAATCCTCCCCTGTCCTATCCGGCTATTCAGCTGTCAGGTCATTGAGCTAAGGTTTACGGGCTGAAATAGGTAGACAATTCTTATTTTCTGTAGCCGTTCAAAACGAATTCAAGAATAGAAAGGAGACAAGAACGCTGTTTCTTTGGCATTTTTGATAGACTTTTTATACGTTTCGCAACAAACTATTCTACGGCACTTGATGGTGATTGTAAGTGAGTCCAGTTACGAAATAAGATGGAGCGGCTGAAAATGTGCTGCTCCAGCCAACTTCACCTTTCCAGCCTGAACCCACTACCCCGCGAAACCCTGGAACCTTCCCACCAGGTATGTTATTTTACTGTATTCTTCTGTAAGATGGCGGTTGCTTCCCCAGTCTAGCCCTCCAATTCGAGCGGAAACTCCGCTGTGCCCTACCACTCAAAGCTTGACAATCGCTGGCTTCATCGACTCGAAAAAAATGTGTTGAAAATTTTGTGCGACTTGCTTCAATCAATCATTTTCTATAATTAATACAAGCTGACCAGCGGACTTCGTACCACCAATAAATGGGCAGGTGGTAGAAGAGAAAATTTAGGGTTGTATATATTTTTATACTACATTATAAAAAAAATTTAGGGATGTGTAACGTAGAGTTCCTGGGATAACATTCCTCCTAAAACTGAAGGATATGAAATATAGATAGTAGCCGATTCTCAGACCCACGGAATATGCATATAAAAAATTTCATAAAAATCGGTCAGGTCCTTTCGGAGGAGTATGGTAACTAACATTGTGACACGAGAATTTTATATATAAGATATTATTTCGGTCATCCCACAACTTACCATTGCGAAAAATGCTTAACCGCCACAATCGCATAACCAGCACAACGAGATTCCAGCGCTATTTCGATTTTAATACCTAATGAACATTAACGGAATAGACTATTTGACAAGTCTTTGAAAACGTTCTTACATAATCAATAAGTGTAGGTAGAGTGACTCCATAAAAATTGGATATTTATAATTTCGTTGCGTATATCAGTAAAAAAAACGTGCCACGCGCAGTGTAGGGTTCCGTAGTTGCCTCTAGATACCACAATATAATTTGAGCAGGAGTCTTTATTTTCTATACCGGAATTTAGAAAAATCAATTAATATCGATGAACACCGGCTGCACGCAAGAATAAGTGGGGCGTTATGTCACGTTATATGACATCACGAGTCACGAATTAGTTCAACATTCCGCGGTATGTGAGGTGAGTACCTCTCCCCTGCGACTCTCCTGTCCCCCTCCCCTGACTCCCTGACCACCCATGACCCCTTGGACCCCCCTCCCCCAAATATCCCGAAAAATGCTTAACTGCCACAATCGCATATCCAGCACAAGGAGTTTCTAGCGCTATTCCGAAATTAAGAATCTCTCGCAAATATTTGTAGTCTTACAGACAGGTGACGTCACATAGTTCTCAGTAAAACGTCAAACAGTACAAAGTATTGTCACTTCAATAGCATGTCTACAAGCAGGTGACGTCATTTTAGGCTCCGCCAATCCTAGGCGTTTTCGGTCACGTGACAATAGATACTTTTCCATTTTTCTATTTCATGATTTTTAGTAATATATCAAAAACTTTATTTTTGCCTGAATAGTGAAATCGTTTCTAATTTCCATGTCAAATATACATGCCATAATTGACACTTTATTTATCTTTAATAAATAGTCTTTTTTAAATCATCAACAATAATATCATTATTAACCGAATTTCAAATTAGTAAAGTTGATATGGGTATTGTAATTTGCTCAATTCATTAAGATCGCTGTACTTGTTACAACTCGACCGTAACAATGAACGCAATTAGCGTAGTTACGCCTGGATTAATTTTCACAATCCACTACATAGAATAAATTCAATCTTAATGTGCCTATAGGCGCATGCTTGTTATTATCAGAATTATTGAAGAATTCACGTTCTAAGCAAAATAGCTTAACCATAGAAAAAGTTTTTCAGTGTGGGTCTTTTGAGGGTAGGCCGTGTGTGATAATAGTATCACACGTGTGTATTAATACCTAATTATAAACAGTTGCATACCAGAGTTTATCTTGATGGTGCATCTTTAAGCGATTCTGGAACCAAACGCTCAATAAAAGTCTTTCGAAGGTAGCTCGACAAATTAAATAAAAGTTTTATTCTGACGACGAAGCCTGTAAAGGCTACGAAACGTCAATAAATAAATAAAGTTTCGTGCATTAACCCGTAAAAACTAGTTTTATTTAATGAGTGATGTGCGTGAAAACCTAAGAAACAAAAATGTTGATTATGCTTAAATTTGAGTTAAAAATATTGGTTCAAGTTGCCCATAAAAACATTTACTAGTAAGCTGCAATTTGACTTTGATGATAGCACCGACAAAGTGGCGACAAAGAATCTTAAGTGCGGACGCGAACTCAGAGTTATTTGAGAAATAGGTATTAAAAAAAACTATTGCTGTCATTTTTCATTGACATTTCATTCATTGCATTGGCAAATGCCGTGCGATAGAGACAACAGTAGTTTACGCTGAAAATTGCGTATAAAAATTGCAAACGAGGTTTTCCTCTCGAAGATTTCCTCTTCGAAAATTAAATATATGTCAAAGAAAATTTACACAAAGAATAATAAATTAGACTATGCCTCTATGTTTTGAATTTTTAAATCTCCACACGAGACGTCTTTATTGGTGATAAAAATTTGTTTATTTTTGGCCTTTTTTAGTTTCTTTGAAACACAAGTTATCGAAAAAAGAAAAAAATAAGAGCATAGAATGAGTAAAATTATATTTTATTTATGAAAATCAATTCTAGTGTGATAAAAATCAAGGAGGAATCAGTCGAGAACATTTGTATGGAAAAAACATTACGCGCCTTCCTTCTTAAGCCAAATAGTTATTTATGATTTTATTTTATTTTTTTAAGCATTTAACTGCTAGATGTTTAAATCTAAAGAAAAGTTTACTAGAAAAAAATCCACGCGGACCAGGCAGCGGACGGGACTCGAACCCGCATCCTTCGCTATCCGGGCGAATGCACTGACCATTATGCTACCACGGCCCTGTTAGCCGCGTCGAAATTTTCCTAGCCTTAAGCTGCAAGGCAGCGCCATCTCTTCGCACTGTAGGTAACCCACAATGTCAAATGAATACTTTTTCAAGTATTAAATTCCTACAGTGCGAAGAGATGGCGCTGCCTTGCAGCTTAAGGCTAGGAAAATTTCGACGCGGCTAACAGGGCCGTGGTAGCATAATGGTCAGTGCAGAAAATGGCCAAAAATAAACAAATTTTTATCACCACTAAAGACGTCTACGGTTGGATTGAGAAACAAGTCCCCTGAATTTGAGGCTACTGGATATCTAAGGGGTTAAAGTTATATCATTTTTGACTCCCTAAAGTAACTTTGGTTGCCGGAGTTGCGTACAAATATTTTAAAACTATTTTCAAAATTTCGTAATATAAAGTTGTTAATGAGTGGAACGGAACGTAATTTTCATATAAGTTATGTATAATTGTTGTCTTTAAAGCACAATATTAAACAAACTCGTGAAACGAAACGCAAATCTCCATTTTGAATGTAGATTTTGACAGATGCCCTCCCCCCAGTCCTCCCTCCTCTCTGTCAAACCCCAAATCGGCGACTTATTTCTAAATTTTTACCGACGTCTAGTGTGGAGATTTAATAAGCATTGACAAAAAATCAAAACGTAGAGGCATAGTTTAACCACTTATTATGCTTTGTGTAAAATTTCTTTGTCATAAGTATTATGTTACGTACGTCACGCATGAGTGTTACCCTTGGTGTTACAAGTGTCCACGGGCGACAGTGACCATATACCATCATAAAATATCAAGTTCTATATTTTGATTAAACGTCAAACTCAATTATAATCTCTGAGTGCTGCCAAAGTTGGTTATTATCTTGCTTATTAATATGTTGAATACATTAACTTTTTAAAGAAAAATCTGAAAATCAATATCAAAATAAGTTCAGACGAGCTTATGAGAAAATGCATAGAGCAACATGGAAATGAGTAGCCATAACGACATACATAATTTACTAGGTATTCAAATCATTCTGACATTTTGTGCGGGTACAATATGCACACAAATGCAGTTTTACGTACATGTAGTAGAAACCAAAACTGTCATTACGACACTCACACATAAATAACGACACAACACACCGCCAAATCCTGCAGACACGTACCGTTAGTATTCCCAATGCGACAGAGGGGAAATAAATAAATATTTCCAACACTCACACCAATTAGCCTAGCCCCAAATTAAGCACTGTAAGGCTCGTGTTATCTGATACTAGGGTAACGGATAGAATACATAATACTGCACATATATAAGTATATTTATATAGAAATATATATAATAGAAATGCTCGTATTCATCACACAAACATCTGCCCCCACTGGAATTCGAACGCGGTACCTCTCGAGTCGGCGACTCCATGAAACCCGGCTTACAAACCATTCGGCCACGAAGGTAGTCGGAAAGCTATTTATGCCTACTCCCCTTCTGGCTGCGTTGGGCGTGTTGTCCTATGAGAAAATTTCGTACAAAATTTGTATAAATATTGTATATATAGGTGTGTAACTGCGACTGCTTTCTCGCTCCGACCGCGGACCGTGCGCCCCGTCGCACCGCCGCCTCCTTGCTCCGTGCGCCCCGCCGCACAGCTGCCTGCTTCGAGTCGACTCGACGCGCCTGCGCTCATTCGTGAGACCCAAGATTGGACCAGTGGATACCTAGCGGTGTTAACGAAACTGGTCGGCGTAGCCCCGGTACGTCTCGAGCTCTCCTGAGCTCGGAAACCGGAAGACCCGATCCCATTTGCACTTGGGCCTTCCCAAGGGTGACGGTTGTTCCCATATTCACTAGGAATATCGGAACACATCTCTTACAGCTTCAACCGACCCCCTGCCGCGGGCAGGGGAGTCCATCGGTGTCGCATAGGGTGTTAGGACCTGTGGCTTCACGCCACAGTCAGGGCACACCTACACACACTATACTACTACAACCTACACACACACCTACACACACTAAACACATCACAATGGACATTACTCGTCAGGTAATGTCCTTCTTCTCCGCCCTAGGCCTCACCCTGGACGAGGCCGCCATCAGCGAGCTTGTCGCGAGAGCGCGCCCCTTGCGCGACTCTCCCGCCAGCCCCTCCCCCGAACCCCCCCGCCCCGACACCCCCTGCCTCCCCTCGAACTCGGGCAAGCGCCCCGCCTCGAGCCCGGTTTCGACATGCGACTCCGACTCGACCATAGTGTCGGCGTCCGATGACTCCGTGTTCACCACTGTGGTGAGCAAAAAGAAGAAGCGGCGCTCCAAGCGCCGTGCAGACACCGCGTCTCCAACGGCGCCCCTCTCGCCTTCCGCTCTCCTGTCCCAGACAGTTGATGAGCCCTCTGCCCCTCTCACCCCTCTCACGGTCGCCCAACCGACCACACAAACCCACCCAACACAGACAACACACAACACTACAAAACCATACAATAGGTGCACCGCCGCACCTATCAAGGCAAAGCCGCCGCCGCCCGTCTTCCTGCGCGATAAGGCGCAATGGGCGAAGGTCGCGGACCTTTGCAAAGCACACAACATTTACTACACACAGGCGTCGAACACTGGTCACACCATCAAAATCACTACACCCACCATTGACACGTTCAGGAGCCTCACAAGGCTTCTGACCACAAACAAACTCCCCTATCACACTTACGCTCTCCCCGAAGAGCGCAAAGTCCGCGCGGTACTCAGAGGAGTCCCCTTCGAGCTCTCCAACGAGCTCATTCTGAGCGACCTAACCGCTCCAGGCTTCCCAGCCGAGGCAGTGCACAAATTGCACAGCCGGACTGGGAAACAATACCCGTTGGCCCTTGTCATTTTGACCTCGGTCCCGGCAGCTAGGGATATTTTCAAAGGTCCCATTACAGTCTGTGGCCTCGACAATATCAAAGTCGAGGCCCCACACCGGCGAGGCACCCCTGGGCAATGCCACAGGTGCCAATTATATGGCCACGCAGCAGCCAACTGCTCGGCGGCCCCGAGGTGCGTCAAGTGCCTCGTACCCCTACCAAGGAGTGCACCCGCACTCGTGACGCACCCGGGGCACCCGCATGCGTGCTCTGTGGCCAAGAAGGCCACCCGGCCAATTACAGGGGTTGCCCGCGGGCCCCACGCCCCAGGCCCAACACTCACACTCACACACACACAAAGCCAACCACGGCGACAAAAATACACCCACCACCACCTAATAACACCACCACAAACTTCCCGGGGCTACCCAAGGCGACCGCCCCTCGCAGCCCGGCGCCCCCGACAGCCTGGGGACCAGCCAGGGCCCGCCCAAAACCACACCCACCACAACACACTACACCAACAACACAAGCTAAGCCAGCCCAAGACGTCTCTCTGGCCGAGGACATGGCGCTTATTCGCTCCTCGCTCAAGAGGGTGAATATCGCCGAGATCCACACTCTCGCCGCGAAGCTCCGGCTAGCAAAGACACCCCTTGAAAAGGCTATAGCTATAGCCGAACACCCCGAACTCGTTGCCGCGTTCGATTAATTTTTCAATCATTATAACACTGGAAAATAACCAGTCTCCGAACACAAACAAAAACACTATACACAAAACACGCGGTGATAACTCAAACAAACACCACTGTTGTTTAAATTATGACCGCGCAAAACACTAACATAACAATCACTCAACTAAACCCCGGGCGTACCAAGCCGAAAGGCGCTTCGCTTGTGTCATTTAATACGCGCAGCTTAAAGTCCAACCTTAACGAAATTAAATTATTTTTGCAAGATAGGGAACCCGACTTTCTGCTCCTTCAGGAGACTTGGCTCAAACCAACTCAAGTGAAGTGGCTGTCGATCCCTAAGTATAAATTAATCCGGAACGACGATGCCAACGCGCGCGGCGGCACCGCAATTTACTATAGACGCAATTTACACTGCACACCTATACCCACTCCCGCGCTCACAAACATGGAAGCCACCATCTGTAGGCTGGCGATGACAGGACACCAGTCCTTAATCATCGCCTCAGTCTACATTAGATCAGGTACACACCCTCACCGCGCAGACTTCGAAACACTCACTTCACTAGGTACATCAGTCATAATGTTCGGTGACTTTAACTCCAAACACACCGACTGGACATGCGAGACCACCACCACCTCTGGCCGCAGATTACTACACATCACCGAGGAGCTTGGCTATGATGTCATATGTCCCTACGCGCCCACCCACTACCCAGACAATGTACAAAACCGACCCGACGTCCTGGACTTCGCGATCCTTAAAAACGTGTCGCTTCGCCTCAGCTCGATCGAAACACTCGACGACCTGGGGTCGGATCACAGACCGGTGTCTCTAGTTCTAGGTCCCCAAGACCCACTAGACGCCCCCGCGCCCCCTAAGAGGCTATTCACCAACTGGGACGGATACCGCTCCGCTCTCGAGACCGCTTTAGACTCCCCCGAGTCCCCGTTCCCTAACTCACCGGACAGTCTCGACAGCACCGACAAGATTGACGAAACTATAGAGTCTTTAACTTTACTGGTGACCGAGAAGGCGAAGGAGAACTCGCGGGAGGTTGAGCTGCCAAAGCCCAAGCTCCCGCTGGCCATCCGGAACCTAATCCAAGCCAAAAACGCCGCTCTCCGGAGAGCCAAATTATACCCCACCCCCGAGTATAGGGCTACAGCTAATCGCCTTCAGCGACAAGTTAGGTCCCAATTAGCCGCTCTGAGACACTCCCGTTGGGAGGAACTCATGGCGGACATTACCCCATCCCATCTTGCGTACTATAGAATCGCGAAAGCGCTCCGTAGCGACGTCACCAATCACACCCCCCCGCTCACTCGCCCCGACGGCACCGTCGCCTTCGAAGACGACGAAAAATCTGAGTGTTTTGCAGACAGCATAGCGGCGCAATGCACGCCTAGTACGCAGGAAACTAACCCGCAACATATTCGCGGAGTGGAGGAGGAGGTCCGCCGGCGGGCCGCCCTTCCACTCATTGACAACCCCCTAGACCCCGTCACGACAGACGAACTCAGACAGACCATTAGAAACTTTAAGCAACGCAAGGCCCCGGGCGCCGACGGCATCTCTAACAAGGCGCTCAAGCACTTTCCCATCCAAATGCTAACCTTGCTTGCAATTCTCTTTAACGCATGTTTTGATCTGTGCTACTTCCCAGCCGCCTGGAAAGAAGCAATAGTGATAGGCATCCCCAAACCCGGAAAACCCGCGCACCTCCCCAGTAGCCATCGCCCTATTAGCCTCCTCAAGGCAATGGGGAAACTTTTCGAAAAGACTATACTGACCAGTCTAAGAGAGCACCTCCTATCACCATCCGATCCAATTATCATTGACCACCAATTCGGCTTCAGAGCCAAACACTCCTGCCCCCAACAGATCCATCGCATAGTGGAGCACGCCCTAAGCGGCTTCCAACTTAATAAATATAAAACTATTGCAGTCTTCTTCGACGTCGCCAAAGCCTTCGACAAGGTTTGGCACGACGGATTAATCTTTAAATTATATCAATTAAAATTACCTGACCGCCTAATTAGGTTAGTAGCCTCTTTTCTATCAAACCGCACCTTCCGCTATAGATACGAAGGTTCACTATCAACGCCCCGCCCACTACGAGCCGGTGTACCGCAGGGGTCCGCTCTCTCCCCCCTGCTATACACAGCGTACACCAATGACATCCCTCAGACCAAGGGTGTCGAGCTCGCTCTCTTCGCGGACGACACGGCCCTCTACTCTAGGGGAGCCAGTACCAATCAAATCATAGCCAAGCTCCAACCGGCAATCACAACACTTGGGAATTGGTTCCGCGATTGGAGAATCGACGTAAATCCGGACAAAAGTTCGGCCATTTGCTTCGATCCCAAGCGCCGCACCAAAACCATACAACACGGTGCGCGGTCTCTGCGAATGCAAGGCATAGCAATACCGTGGCACCGCACACTCAAATACCTAGGGATCACACTAGACAAAAAACTCACCTTCCGTGCACACATCACACGCGTAGTCGCGAACGCGCGCTTTTATATGAGCCGCCTCCACCCGATGCTCGGTAAATACAGCAAAATGTCACTTCGTAACAAGCGAACGCTTTACAAAGTTTGCATACGCCCGGTCCTCACTTACGCGTCACCAGTGTTCGCACACGCGGACGAAGCGATTTTGAACAAACTTCAAGTGCTTCAAAATCGCTTCTGCCGCATAGCCACAGGGGCCCCGTGGTACGTCCGCAACGCGGACCTCCACAGGGACCTTCAACTCGACACAATTCAAACACACCTCACAGAGTGCTCGGAACGGTTCTTCAAAGCTGCAGAAGAGCACTCTAACACACTCATTAGATCGGCGTCGGGATACGCTCCACACACTCCATCTCGATTCAGGCCCCGCAGGCCCAAACACGCACTCACAGCCACACACAATAAACTCACGCGCGATCTCGCGGCCCTCTTGGCCGCTGAGGATCCAACACCCGCGGTGAGTCCCCCCCCGCCCCCCCGACACAGAGAGGTTCGATTCCTCTCAGTCCCCTCCCGTTTCAAGTGCACATCTGAGTGCACTTGTCCTCTAAGCGCATTTTGCGTTATTTTAAACTATGCACTAGTTTAAACTAACGCAGCGCCGCATCATCCCCCTCTCGGGGGGTGATCGCTTCAGATGAAGCTTGTAAGGCCCTTCTGGCCATAAGCATGAATTAAGGGTGTTTTTTAGTCAGTAAGAGTCTGACATAACCTTACAGCCGGCTGTAGGGTATCCATGAGGATTTCTCACCCTCTCCCCCGCCTGGGAGGAAACAAAAAAAAAAAAAAAAAAAGTGTGTAACTGCTACTACCACATCGGCCTTTTTCCTATTGCGCTTACCTTAGAATACATTAAGCTCAATGGAAGACTCATTGCCGTCGACAGGATCCAAACGAACGCGATTTTGATTGTGACTCTTTTTCTTGTCTTATTCCTTCCAAACCTCATCGGGTAGCGGAGCGATAGATATCTGCAACAAAAACATTCAAATTCAAACTCATTTATTCAGTCTAGGCTGTTACAAGCTCTTGTGAAAATCAAACGCTACGCCATCGGTTCGTAAATCTACGGCGGGAGACCTTGTACTGAGAAGAACCGACAAGAAACTCAGCAAGGGCTATTTTTTTCTCCCTGTTTTGTTTCATACAGTGTCTTCAATAGAAAGATGACATCAAAAATTGAAAACATGTGTTGATATCAACTTCCATCACATTAATATTATTAAGTAACATAAGTTAAGTATAGCTAGGTACTAAATTTAGAAGTGGCGATTAAACAATTTTCAACCAAATTAGCAAAGTAAAACGACTTAGTCTATTATATTAAGCCCAAGGTGATTAATCATTTATGAAATCTTTAACAGCATAGTAACTTTTCTTAAGGAGACATGTTTTTATACACACTTTAAACTTATTAAAAGGTAAATTAAATATTTATTTTGGTATTTTATTATATTTACATATATCTTGACCCACAAATGAACCAAGGACCTTTTGGAGTCTCAATGGTGGCAATTTGAGTTTATCTTTATTTCTGGTATTGAAATTATATACATCATCGCGCCTCGTATATAAATTTATGTTCTGACGCATTATTTCCTATCAAGGAAGTTTCCATATTAAGATGAAAAGTACCTACCCAATTGCGAAATATGTCAACAAATTGAGGACATGCATTCGAGCGAAATTAAGTTTAAAGACTTATATTTATAACTAGATTTAAGAGTGAATTGGACACGGCCATCAGGGCCGCGGTACCATAACGGTCAGTGCATTCGCCCGGATAGCGAAGGGTACGGGTTCGGGTCCTGTCTGCTGCCCAGTCCGCGTGGGTTTTTTCTAGTAAAATTTTCTTTAGATGTAAAGATCTAGCAGTAAAATGCTTAAAATAAAAAAATATGTCTATAATTGCTATTTCTTCTTTTAAATGTTTAATACTTTTATTCATTTGACATTGTGAGTTACCTAGAATAAGAAGAGATGGCGTTGCCTTGCAGCCTAAGAAATACTAGAGAAAATTCGACATGGCCATCAGGGCCGCGGTAGCATAGTAGTCAAAGGAAGAGAAAATTATGAAGATTGGTCATTCGCCGTCAAGAATTTTCTGCTGTTAGAAGGCGTCGATATAGATGACATTTCACCATCTTTGAGTGAAACAGAACAAAGAAAAGCAAAAGCCAAACTTGTGATGACCGCAGATCCTTCGTTATATGTGCATATTAGAAATGAAAACACAATTACGACTGTATGGAATTGGTCAGTGCATTCGCCCGGATTGCGAAGGGTGCGGGTTCGAGTCCCGTCTGCTGCCTGGTCCACGTGGAATTTTTTTCTAGTTATATTTTCTTTAGATTTAAACATCAAGCAGTTACATGCTTTAAAAATAATAAAAATTATAACTATAATTGCTATTTCTTCTTTCAAATGTTTAATACTTGTAAAAGTATTCATTTGACATTGTGGGTTTACCTATAATGCGAAGAGATGGCGCTGCCTTGCAGCTTAAGAATAGCTAGAAGGAATTTCGACGCGGTCCGTGAGGGCCGCGGTAGCATAATTGGTCAGTGCATTCGCCCGGATTGCGAAGGGTGCGGGTTCGAGTCCCGTCTGCTGCCTGGTCCGCGTGGAATTTTTTTCTAGTTATATTTTCTTTAGATTTAAACATCAAGCAGTTAAATGCTTTAAAAATAATAAAAATTATAACTATAATTGCTATTTCTTCTTTCAAATGTTTAATACTTGTAAAAGTATTCATTTGACATTGTGGGTTTACCTATAATGCGAAGAGATGGCGCTGCCTTGCAGCTTAAGAATAGCTAGAAGGAATTTCGACGCGGTCCGTGAGGGCCGCGGTAGCATAATTGGTCAGTGCATTCGCCCGGATTGCGAAGGGTGCGGGTTCGAGTCCCGTCTGCTGCCTGGTCCGCGTGGAATTTTTTTCTAGTTATATTTTCTTTAGATTTAAACATCAAGCAGTTACATGCTTTAAAAATAATAAAAATTATAACTGTATGGAACAAGTTAAAGCAGTTATTCGATGACAAAGGATTCTCCAGAAAAATCAGTTTACTACGGACATTGATAAATATCCGTCTTGAAAACTGTGAGACGATGACAAATTATGTGTCTCAGATTGTGGAAACTGCTCAACGGTTGAAAAGTACAGGATTTGAAATCAATGAAGAATGGATCGGAACATTGCTTTTGGCGGGTCTGCCAGAAAAGTTTTCGCCCATGATAATGGCGATAGAACATTCTGGTTTAACCGTAAACTCTGACGTCATAAAAACGAAACTTCTCTATATGACTGGTGATGTTGGTAGCACTGGAGGTGAATCTGCATTCTGGTCGAGTAAACCAACGAGAAATAGCAAAACTGCAAGCAAGTCAAAACAAACATCAAATACGAACAAAACGTCAAAACTGTTAACTGCAAGTGGTAAATAAATAAAATGTTACAAGGTCACTATAAAAACCAATGCACTGAGAAAATAAAAGAAGCAGGTGCCTTTAATGTAGCTTTTCTGAATGGATAATTCTGCACAGAAGATTGGTATATAGACAGTGGCGCGAGTACACATATGACGACGAATCGAGAAAGTTTGTTTGAAATTCGAGAAGTACACGATATAAAAGAGATTGCTTAGTTGTTGCAAATATAATGTTAATGCCTGTAATGTGTACAGGTGATACACGAATTACGACGTGTGTGAAAGATTCTTAGATTGACATACCGGTGCGAAACATTTTGTGCATTCCTAACCTTACATCAAATCTATTATCAGTTAGCCAGTTGATTGCAAACAGAAACAAAGTATCATTTAACAAAAATGCTTGTTATATTCGTAACCAACAGAATGTGCTAATAGGAATAGCAAATCTACATAATGGAGTGTAAAAATTAAATACAGTGAAGTCAGAGAAGTTGCTTGAAGCAACGGCAGTTCACAACACGGATGCAAGGCAATGGCATAGAAGACTGGCACATATCAACAGCTGTGACCTGGAAAAAATGAAAAATGGAGCTGTAGAGGGAGTCACCTACAAAGAAAAGGCTGATATAACAAAAGCCAACTGTGAGGTGTGTTGTGAAGCAAAACAAGTTCGTTTACTATTCCCGTCTTCAAACCACAGAAGTGAAACATTGTTAGAAATTGTGTACTCAGATTTATGTGGTCCTATGGGGACAAAATCAATTGGGGGAGCAAAGTATTTCCTTTTTTTTTGTAGATGATGCTAGCCGAATGGCATTTGTTTATTTTTTGAAAGAAAAAAAACAAGTGTTATTGTTTTTCAAAGAATTTCTGAGTATGGTTGAAAAACAAACTGGAAACAAAGTTAAAAGTCTTAGAACAGATAATGGAGGAGAATATTGCTTACAACAGATGGAAACATTCTTGAAAGCATCAGGTATTGTCCATCAGAAAACTAACCCATATACACCAGAGCAGAATAGGACTGTGGTTGAACGTGCAAAATGTTTGCTCTTTGAGGCTGAGTTGAATAAGAATTTCTGGGCTGAGGCAGTGAATACGGCAGTATACCTAAAAAATAGGTCGCCGGCTTCTGGTCTAGGAGACGTGACACCATTTGAGAAATGGACAGGATACAAACCCGATCTCAGTCATGTAAGAGTGTTCGGAAGTCCTGTGATGGTGCATGTGCCCAAGATTAAGAGACAAAAATGGGATAGGAAAGCCGTTAAATCTATTTTGATTGGCTATCCAGAAAATACAAAAGGATATAGGTTATATAATCTTGAAACAAGAAAAGTTACTACTAGCCGAGATATAACTATAATGGAAAAGAAAGAAAAAGTAACTGAAATGGCTAACATTGTAGTACAAGAAAAAAATAATGAGCAGGATCAACTATCAGATAAAGAAAAAACAGTTGAAATGAATGATACTTTCTTGGATAAGAATGTATGAAGAAGAAGCACCCATAGTAAGCAGCAAGCGTGTCAGAAAACCAGTTGAGAGGTATGGTGTTACAAACCTCTGTCTTGTAGACGAGTTGGGAACTTGCGACGAAGAAATCACTTATGAGGAGGCGATAAACGGTGCTGAAAGTGAGATGTGGAAACAGGCTATGAAAGAAGAGTTAAAAGCTTTCGAAGAAAACCAAGCCTGGGAAGTGGTAACTGACAAGGAAGCAGATAGAGTGGTTAAATGCAAGTGGGTTTTCAAAAGAAAGTTTGAAAGTGATAATAAAGTGAGATATAGGGCTCGTTTAGTCGCTAAGGGCTTTACCCAAGTTGAAGGTGTGGACTTAGAAACGTACTCACCTGTGTTAAGACACTCAACTTTGAGAATGTTATTTGCTTTAAGTGTAAAGTTAAATTTCGAACTTACTCATCTTGATGTAAACACTGCATTTTTAAATGGCTACCTTGAAAAAACAGTATATATGCCAGTACCACCTAATTTAGAATGTCAGAGTAACAGTGTACTCAAATTAAAACGTGCCATTTATGGTCTTAAGCAATCTGCAAGACAGTGGAATAAGAGAGTAGATGATTGTTTGTTAAGCCAGGGCTATATTAAGTCTAAATTGGAACCATGTTTATATAGTAAAAAGGTAAATAAGGAACAAATTGTAATAACTGTCTTTGTTGATGATTTTTTTATATTTTCCAGTAGCAAGGCATTGACAGATGAACTGAAACGTAGTTTAATGTCAAAATTCAAAGATTTAGGAAAAAATACTTAGGTATGAGAGTAAAAATATATAAAAATGGTTATATATCATTGGATCAGGAGCATTTTGTTGAACATATTTTAAATAAGTTTAAGATGTCAAATTGTAATGTTGTTGATACTCCCATTGAATGTAATTTGAAGTTGGAAAAGTCAGAGAATGTTTGTTAACAATATCCTTATCAGCAGCTGATAGGAAGTCTTATGTATTTGTCCATACTTACACGCCCAGATATCAGTTACAGTGTCAGCTATTTAAGTCAATTTAACAATTGTTTTACTGCAGTTCACTGGAAACATGCGAAGAGAGTGTTAAAATATTTAAGTAAAACAAAGTCTTATGGTTTAATGTTTACAAATGATAATAAAAACTTAGAAGGATTTGTAGACTCAGATTGGGCATCAAATACTATTGACAGGAGATCCTATACAGGTTTCTGCTTTAAACTGTCTGGTACTGTTATTACAGTATATCATTTGAATGCAGAAAACAACCGACAGTGGCATTGTCCTGCACGGAGGCTGAGTACATGGCAATAAGTGAAGCTTGTAAGGAGGCTATATATTTGAAAAATTTTATCTGAAATTGTAAACTGTAATTACACTATTGTTATATACAATGATAACCAAGGGGCTCAGAAGTTATCTGAAAACCCATTATACCGTAAGAGATCTAAACACATAGATGTACGTTACCACTTTGCTAGGGAAACTGTTACTAATAACTTAGTAAAGATTGTACATCTGCCAACTACTGAAATGCCCGCTGATTTGTTAACAAAAGGATTAAGTAGTTTGAAACATTACTGTTATGTTAAAAAGTTAGGCATTCAAAGTATTGTTTAGGTGTAGTTCATATTCATTTGTTACATAATTACATAGATATAAGATTATTTTGATGAGAGGAGATGTTAAGATAAATCAAATATAATCCTATTTTTGATCCTACTAGCGCCAGTATCATAATGCAGTTTGCTCTATGTTGGTTGTCTATGTATTGTGTCTGGGACACCTTTAGTTGCTTGATAATGTTATGATAGGTTCCGAAAAACTGTCCCGAAAATGTTGTTATGTTAAATGATAAACGATGTTGTTTGTATGAGTAATTTATTGCTACTGTTCAATTCACTTAATAAAAGGCGTAACGAGTCGCGCGCAGCGCCGACGTTAGCATAATACTTAAACATATAGAATTGTACGGGTTTGCCCGTACATATTCCCGGGCAACAAGAACAGGAAATACAAAAAAATATTTATTAGATTGATAAGAACTGCTTGATAAGTAACATTATTATGCAAATGCGTTTTTTTTTTGTGTTAGTAACAATATTTCTTAGGTTGCTATGTTAGTATAATGCAAAATATGCAATCTGCAAGTAAATTTTTATTAAACAACAATGATTTAACTCTTAATTGATGATAACGATAAAATTTGTTTAAATATGTATGTAGGTTATATTCTTATTGCTTAAATTAATCTTAGAGTTTTTGAAGTCCAACATCTCACACATTCACTAAAAACGAGTATGCAACACGGGAGATGTGGCTTTATTTACAAACCGCGCACTTTTCACTGCACTATCCACCGAACGCGCACTATGCTCTGCACTAAATTCACTATTAGAACGCACGTTCACTGACTGTGCTGCTGGGCAGGCGGGCAGGGTCGCCAGCTGTAGCTGGCCCTGTTCTGCCCCCGCCGACGACGCCGACGCACCCGGCGCCCACTCCACCGGCAGCGGCACCGTACCCGACGAATTATCAGGACTATTGTTACGATGCCGGCTACCACGATGATTCCATAGATCATACTGTAGTGGTGAATATCATGGGACGACATGTTGTCTAATGATATATCTACAGTATCTTGTTTCATTTCCTTTATCCTTTCTCCCAATTTAGTAATACTGTTATCAGCATCCATCTCTGTTATGTTTAAGGGAATTTGAGGCAACGAAATATTTATAATATGATTAATAGGTGCGATTACGGGTGAATATATTTCTGGATGGATATTAATTTTATTTGATCGTTCCTTATGTGCCAACATCGTGAAGTTTTCTGTTTTGATAATGCAATCACTGTCCATACTAAGTATACCGGCGCTAGACAGCTGTAGTGCTGTAACTTGATCTGCGCATATCTCGCGCAATTGACACCGGTCACAACAGAAATAAATATAATTGTTAATTGTATGACTCTCTAACCAAATATTGTTACATTCTCTCGTAGTAGTTTTACATTTAGAATTTTCTATTTCACAAAATTGAGACTCCATCTTTAGTTGATAAATAGGTTTTAAAATGTAGCATAAATGAGCCTTGTCCATCTGTTTACAGGCTCTCAGATCGCTCCCAGCCATGTTAATAAAGTTGTCCTTTTTCAAATTGATCGCAATATATTCCGAAATAGGTACTATACTAATCATCAAATCGTTTCTTTGCTGAGGAATTGATATGGTTCGAAATATCTCGAAAGTATCTCTACTGATAAGAGGCAGTCTCACCTCAAATATTAAATAGTCTTGTAACATGCGTGCTTTCACCTTCAACAACTCGTAAAATCGTTGTATATTCAGGTGCACATCGTCCACCGCTAGAGTCTGGTCTTTCGTCAGTTGACTAGCGATAGTACTTAATTCGTCTCGTACTTGTTCGGGAGTGAGTAAGTGGGGGTTAAAACGGCCATGGAAAATGTCAGTTATTGTGTCAATAAGTGTGTTTTGAATTGTTTTCAAATTATGAAGCATATTGCTTGCTACTACGGTGGCTAATGTGAACTCGCTCATTATCAACGTAGATTCTGTTTTACTTTTCAACGTATTCAATGCTCCTTCCAGCTGTAAAATGTGTTGATTTATCATTTTATGCTGCTTGTTAATAGTATCTGCAGTCCGTTTTAAAAGGTTGTTCTCCGCTTCAATGATAGACGTTTGATTTTTCCAAAATAAAGTAATATGTTTTTGATTATCTCTTAGTTGTTGAATGTCCTTTTGATAATTTTCAGCAAATCTTTGATCTAATACGCCGAATAATGAGTTCGCTACATATCCGACTCCGTCAATGAGCCCGCGCCGCTGTCTGGCGGCGCCCGGGACTGATTGCTGACCCAGCAGCATGCTGTTGTAGTACTCAAGGTCGGCGATGCCGTGTTTTAATTGTGTCAATATGATATCGCAATGACCTTGTTCTCGTATTGCCTTGCATGTTTGTTCCAAGTTGTTTGTATACTTATTCAGTACTGTAATACCATTCCAATAAGGATCCATTTCATAGTAAATAATGATTTTCCATTCGTCTCTTATCAATTGCATGTCACATACCTTATCAAAATATATTCCTTGATCTTGCCTAAACTGTCTTGTTCTTATGGTGCCTTCAGAGCTTGAAAATAATGTTATAAAAAATAATAAAATAGAAACTGTCATAGTAACAAAATTAAATCGCTGTGTTTTGTGTCTTGTCCGACGCGATTTTTCATTTAATGTTTGTGGCGAGGATTTGATTAATTCCCTGCGCGTTTGCTCATTTTCTTGATTTGATGATACAGGTTTTTTGCTGCTGCTTTCAACATCTATCGGTAATCTTGATAGTTTAGTTATCAGACGTTTTAGAATGCCATTTTTAGTTTTCAGCTGTACTACTCTCACATAGCCATCACTTCCAGGATAGACATCTGTAACCCTTCCCATCAGCCATCGACCAGGGGGAAGGTTTTCTTCATTTATCAAAACGATGTCATTAATTTTTATGTTATTTTGGGGCTGTAACCATTTCCCTCGTGATGATAAACGTGATAAATACTCCGAGCGCCATCTTTTCCATATATCTTGCAAAATACGCTGTGTTAGCTGCCACCTAGTTCTCAAATCTCTTTCAGTCTCCACTAATGTCAAAACCGGACCGGAAGCTAGAAAATGTGCAGGTGTTAAAAAATCTAGGTCTTCTGGATCTTCAGATATAGGACAGAGGGGCCTCGAGTTCAAGCATGCCTCAATCTGACTAAGTACTGTTGACATCTCCTCATAAGTCAGTTTTTGCTCGCCTATAACTCTTTTCAGGTGGTGTTTCAGGCTCTTCACGGCCGCCTCCCACAGACCTCCCGCTGAGGGCCATGAGGGGGCATTAAAGTGCCAAAATATCTCCATTTCTGATATAACTGACATAAATTCACTGTTGAAAATGTTTTGTAGTTCTTGATACTCCAGCTGTAACGTTTTATTTGCTCCCACGAAGTTTCGCCCATTGTCGCTGTATAGGTGCTGCGGAGTGCCCCTTCTTGCAGACATTCTTCGTAAGGCCGCAATGAACGCAGATGCGCTTAGATCTGACACCAGCTCAATGTGAACTGCCTTTGTTGCCATGCACACAAAGACAGCCACGTATCCTTTCGTGGTTTTCGTACCACGCCCTTTGTTTGTTTTGATGAAGATATGTCCTGTAAAGTCTACCCCAGTGTGGGCAAACGGCCTTGAGGGGTTTACTCGAGCACTGGGTAAGTCACCCATAATTTGGTTATGTTTGTTATAGTTATATTTTTTACAGGTAACACACTGGCGCAACTGCTTTTTAACGGTCCGATTGCCGCTGATTACCCAGTATTTCTTCCTTATGAAGCTCAAGGTCAATCGAGCCCCACCATGGTAAGTATTTTCATGTGCTTCTTTTATAATTAATTCGGTAAGTCTACTGTTTTGTGGTAACAGAATAGGAAACTTCATGTCATCGTTGATCTTAGCATGTTTTAATCTTCCCCCTACGCGTAAAATTCCTTTATCATCCAAAAATGGATTTAGAGATAATAGTTTGCTCTTTGCATGTAGCTTGCTTTGCTTTTGTAAATAATTTATATCTTCTGCAAACTCTGTTTGTTGTGTGTGCTTGATGATGCTTAATTTTGCTTTTCTTAATTCCTCTATGCTTAAGTAGCTTTCTCGTGTAATATTTTGCTTGCTTATATTTGATAGAAAACGATAAGACCAAGCAAAGATTTTTGTTATTTTACTAAACGAACTGTAGTTATTTAATATTTGATTTATTATGTGCTGATTATTTGCTTCATTTTGTGTAATAGTAGAAACTTGATGCGATCTTTTGACATCTTCATTTGTTGAATAAATAGAATGATTGTTACATTCTTCCCTTTTGAATGATTGAATCCACGTCGGTCCTTGCCACCACAATGAAAGTCCCTGCAGATGTGTAACTGATACACCACGGCTGGCGCAATCTGCCGGGTTTTCAATAGATTTGACATAACTCCATTGTTCCGGAGGTATGACCTTGGTTACTTGCTGTACACGGTTGGCCACAAACGTCTTCCACCGACCGGGATCCCCTTGCAACCAACCCAACACTGCTGTTGAATCGGTCCACCCGAATGATTCTATGTTGAATCCTTGGAGACAGGTTTTTACAATGATCATTAATTTTGAAAGTAAAACCGCACCACATAACTCTAATCTAGGTAGTGAAATATTCTTGCCTTTTGGTACTAGTCTGGATTTTGCTGCAACTAATACCACTGACTTATTTTTAGTATTGTGTTTATGCTGGTTTTTGCTGATTACACAATATATCACACAAGCGTATGCCTGGGTGGATGCGTCACAAAACCCATGTAATTGGATGACGTCATCCATGTTGGTTTGAAGCCATCTTGGAATCCGAATTTGTGTAATATTTTTAATATCTTCTCTGATTTTTATCCATTCTTCCCTTATCTTATCCGGAAGTTCGCTATCCCAAGTTATGTTATGTATCCAAACCTTTTGAAATAGGAGCTTGAGTTTAGTTACAACGGGCGCGAGCCATCCTAAAGGGTCGAACAGTTTGGATATATCTGACAATAAATTACGTTTTGTTAATTTTGATGTCATTGTGCTCAATTTGCAATCAAAGGTAAAGTTGTCAGATTGAGGATGCCAACGCAGGCCTAATGTTTTTGTTGAACCTTCATTTTTAAAGTCATAAGATTGACCATTGTTTAATGCGGCACTGACACCTTCTAGAAGTACTGGCGTATTTGCTGACCATTTTCTAAGGTTAAAGCCTCCCGACTTTAGTAAACTAATTAAATCTGTTTGCAACTGTTTTGCTGACGAGATATCATGGCTTCCTGAAATCAGGTCATCCATGTAAAACTGGTTTTGTAAGACCTGAGCTGCTTGGCTCAATCTGTATTTATGACCTTCGTCTTCTGCTAACTTTTTGAGTACCATCATGGCAAGAAAGGGAGCAGCTTTCGTGCCATAAGTTACAGTAGATAGCTGATATTCCTGTAACCTATCTGCAGGCGTGTCTCTCCAAATGATTTTTTGGTATGTTTGATCTTCCTCGTGCAACACAATCTGGCGAAACATTTTTCTATATCCGCAGTGTAGGCGTATTGATATTGACGCCATCTGATAATAAGTGATAAAAGATCTTGCTGAAGATTTGGACCTCGGTACATAACATCATTTAAACTTTTTCCGCTTGTTGTTGGCGAGGAGGCATTAAAAACAACGCGAAGCGCTGTAGTTGATGATTCCGCGCGCAATACGCAGTGATGAGGAAGATAAACGCTCGGTGTCGTATTGCTTGATGACGAACGCATATGACCTAATTCTCTATAATCATTTATAAATAATTTGTATTGTTTTTCAATGTCATCCCGATATTTAAATCGTTTTTCTAAGTTTTTGAATTGTGCAATTGCTCTTGATTTTGACTCCCCTAATCGTTCCTTTGCGTCTGATAATAAAGGCAGCCGAACTATGTATTTTCCGCTCGGCTGTCGGCTAGTTGTTTTTTCGAAATATTCTAAACATCGTTTGTCTTCTTGAGAGTAGTTACGAGATTCAGGTATATCTTCTATCTCCCAAAATTGTTTGAACTCATCAGTATCGATTTGAACTACGTTACAATGATAACTTTTCATATTTCCGCATAATATCCAACCAAGGCGCGTTTGTTGCGCAATTGGCAGATTTTTGTTTAATCTACATATCCCTTCTAGAATAATTTGGGAATAAATGTCGGCTCCTAATAAAATATCAATTTCTCGGCTAATATAAAACTGTGGATCTGCTAATTCAATGTTATTTAAATATGACCAATCGGGTTGTCGGAATGTGTAACTAGGAAGATTTTTTGTTAGACTTTTCATGATATAAACATAAGTGTTAAATGAATAACTTTCATCCATCGAACAACAGTTTATGTTAACCATCCCCTTGCAGCTGCTATCCTTGGCACCTATGCCTGTTATTAAACCCTTGCATCTATTACGTGGTAACCCTAATAATTGCTCCGCGTTCTCAGAGATTAATGACACTTGCGATCCCTGATCGATAAGAGCGCGCAATGTTTGATAAGTGCCATCCTTCTTTTGCACTTTGATAATTGCTGTCGATAATAACGTTTCTGGCATTTCATCAGCCTGGGCCACGTGTGTGTTGCTGTCGTGGTGGCTTCGGCTCGGTTTCGAGGTCGCGTCGCCGCGCGAAGTACCTACTGCTGAGTCGCGATTTGCTTTACACAATACGCTTCGTGAAGTATCGTATTATGATCTTCGTTACATTGGCGGCATCGTTTGTTAGCAATACATATATTTCCGTTGTGGTCAAATAAACAATTTTTGCAGTAATTCAATCTTTCAATTGTTTGCCGCTTACCTACGGGTGTCATTTCTTGAAATTTCTTACAGAAAAATATGCGATGTTCGTTGTTTTTGCATACAGGACAGTTTTTGCTTGAGCGAAATGTAGGTTTATTAATAGAAGATTGAGAAATAGTTTTATTCCCCGAGTATGCTTGCTTATAATTTGATTTTTGATAATTATTGTTAGGATAACTTTTGTTCTGTTGAATGTTATCTTTTCTTTTTGATGATTCCAGGGTAGTAAATTTGCTCTCCAAAAATGATAAAAGATGAGCTAAAACAGGCAACTCTCGTGGTTGTTTAAGAGAAGCTGTATATTCATTGTGTGTGTCTGAATCTAATTTTTGACTCAATAAGTATACTAATAATGGGTCCCAAGTGCTGATATCTATACCCATATTTTTGATAGCATTCAAGCATTCCATAGTTGTGTCATGGATGCGTTTTATAAGGTTAACTGTCGGCTGAGACATTGTAGGCAAATTCATTAGAATACTGACATGCGAATTGAAAATTAGTTTCTGATTGTTAAAACGCTGGTTAAGTATATCCCAGCATACATTATAATTATCCGAACTGATATGCAAGTGCTGGATTAAGCGTTCGGCCTCTCCTCTTAATTTAGTTTTCAAAAACTGCATCTTCTGGGCGTTAGAAAGTGAGCGATTGCTATGAATTATTTCTACAAAAAGATCTTTAAAAGATACCCATTGGTGGTAATTTCCACTAAAAACAGGGATGTCGATGAGCGGAGTTGACTGCTCCCTGTGTTTTTCAGACCATAATTTAGAGTTGATTTGCTTTTTTATATTATTATAAGTTGATTCATGGAAGAAAAATGTTTGATCATACATTTTATTTTTTCCATCGAGTTCACTATCTAATTCCCAGTGTAGTGCATCAATAACTGACCACCGTGACTCTAAGGTTTTCAATGCATCTTGAAACTCCCATTTTTCTGATAATAATTCAACGTTCAAATTGGAAGTAGTACGAGAGAAAGCTTTAAAATTGCTATTTTGCTTCTTTAACATTTCATCAAGTTTGCTGTTAGTACCATGCGATATAGATTTCGGAATATTATACGAGATATCACGAGACTCTGTTGTCACAGGATAGTTAAGTTGCTCCATGGAAACCGACGGCGACTGCGTCGGGGTGCCCAACGGCGTAGCCGGTTTTAATAAGGCTCTCGGGTGTTTCAAAATAAAATCACGAGTTGATGTAAAGAAATCATATGTTCTTTGATAATGATTACCCGTAAAATAATCATGAGATTCGTCACCTATGTTACTCAATTTCAAATGAATACTCTGGAATTCTTTCCAATATTCATCTAACAAATTAACTTTTTTATTGATATATTCAGTCGTCTTGCGATGTGAACTATCCTTTTTAAAATTGCTGAGAAGCGATTCCATCGCTCCGAAAATCTGGCTCTGTGTTGCCAATAAGTCTTCCATTTTTACTGCACGATTGTTACGTAAGCGATAATATGGAAAGATCTTACTTGATAACTCTGCTATATTTCGTGGAGGTTGTGTCTCCCAGCTGCCTCTGCTGATGCTTCTGCTTCTGTTGTGATCCTTTTGATATACACTGACTCCAAAGTCCGCTGTGTTGGAATCACTTACACGAACACTGTTCACAGTCCTCGCGCACCTGATCCCACCTTTCCGAAGGTTCGAAGGACCATAAAGATATCTGGGACACCTTTAGTTGCTTGATACGTTATGATAAGTTCCGAAAAACTGTCCCGAAAATGTTGTTATGTTAAATGATAAACGATGTTGTTTGTATGAGTAATTTATTGCTACTGTTCAATTCACTTAATAAAAGGCGTAACGAGTCGCGCGCAGCGCCGACGTTAGCATAATACTTAAACATATAGAATTGTACGGGTTTGCCCGTACATATTGTATCTGTGTAATTTTACTTCGCAATAAAGTCAGTCTATGGCAACAACTATCGTGTTTCTATTAAAGTTTACTAGAATACACAAGTACACAAGTACTGAATATTCACCGTGAATTTTGAGTTACTTTACTAGCTAATTCAGACAACGATTTAGTAATATTTTTTTTCAGCATGTAACATTTTCTTTAGATTTAAACGATTTAGTTGTCTTAAAATTGATTCAAATAAAACTTTTAGGATTTAGGTTGGTAGGTACTTAAAACGGATAATATTTCCATAATAGGTATGATATTACAATGTACATATTTTATAAGGGATCTAAATTAGCGATGAGTAGCTCGCAAGCGAGTTGTTAAAAAGAGTCAGCTCACCTATTTTATCTCAGCCTATATCTAGCTCAGACTCGTTCAATTTATATCAGTATATCATTTAGTTCAGTGTTTCATTGGAATTGAGTGACTCGATAGACATGTGATAGGAAGAGATCCATAAACACATACAATCACTGCCTATCGGAGACGCTAACTCAACATTCGTATGCATTCAAATAGGGGTGATGACGGGGTACAGTAAACGAAATTATATTTAGTCCGTCAGATAGATGATCAAAAAATGATGGACACGTAAAATACGTGGGGCGTTGGGCAATCAACCAAAAAATGACAAAGTTATAGTGCGTCAAAGTTTAGGAGTAGGGGCTCGTGACGTCACTATTAAATGAAAATTGTACCAAAACGTGACGTCATGCGACATTTCAAATCAATATATCTCTGCAATGTTTTTATTATGTGTTAAAAGAAAAAATACGTGTCCAATACTTTTTGGTAATCTACCTGATAAACAAAGAAAAAAAAATAGTCATCATCCCTGTTTTATCTATTTTGCTATCGTAATAAGGTAAAAACAGTGAAAATTAACAACAAATAACGAATTGTTTTGATTTGATTACTATACTTCATAAAAGATGAGAAATTACAAGAGCAAGTAGGTGTGTTTTTCCTCCGTGGTGTTAACTACCTACTGTGGTATAACTCAAATGTGTCAATCGAGCGAGTCTGTTCACATTTAATAACGACTCAAGAGTCTTCTATCTGTATGAACTGTACTGAGCCAAAAGGGCCACTGAGCTAGAAGAGTTATGTAGCTCTTCACTGGTTAAAGAGACTCTTATCTCTTCAAAGAGCTAAATTTCTCATGGCTAATTTAAATCAATATTTTTGTATCCTCCATACAGTAGTAATTTTGTTGTTTATATCTGTTCGAATTATTTTTATTTACACGATTTTTATGTTTCTCAGGTAATTCAAAACTCACGATGACTTTTTTTCTTGCTATTATTTAAGTAAGTTCGATAAAAATATCAAAAAAATACGTTCAGCGAAATGAGCTAGTCTACTTTCTAGGCATCGATTTGCAAATGAGAATCCGGTTTCATCGCAATTCCAGTGATATTGCAATGGTTATTATCAATCAGGGGATTTTATCCAATACCTTAATCAACATTCGATACGTTTTATAAAATAAAGGCTTTTTCATAATAAAATTATGGTTTTTTAAATACATCTGTCAGGTTTCATCAAAATATTTTGAAATCAGACAGGACTTCATCTGAGATTGAAATTAAGAATGTGAGTGTTCGGATAGTTCAAACGGCGACCGTTTACTGTACATTTGCGAATACTCGTTAAAATAATATAAGTTGAAACTTCAAAAAATTCAATAAATTTTGAACTTCTATCCCCTCATATTTAATCAACTCGACATATGTCACCGACATTGTCATAAAAATGACAGGTATTTTTTTACAATTGGCAATTGTCCGTATCTTACTTCAACGACAATTATGTTGTGAAATAATTGTTAAATTTGCAGTAATCTTTGACATGAAATCGTGGCTGTGTAAGATTCACGTTACAATTGTAGTGTTTTCGTTGTTGTTACAAAATGGCTCTCCGCGAAAGCTTGAAAACATGAGTTTTTATACTTTCTCATGTGTAAAAACTCGAATAAAAATAAAAACGAACGAATAAATTACTTCTTTGATATCAGTGATATTTATACTTATATATTCTTTGCGTTTAAAATAAAATTACATACCAAGCCAACATATGTCAGCGACACAATATGACGGTTTGGTGAAATAGGGCGCTTGTCCGTTTCCTGTCATCTATGTAACGTATCCATCACGTTAGATTTTAAAATTTATTCCTTATAGATCTTAAAATGAGAGTTGAGCTTGGTGATGTTCGAATCCAGCAAAACATACATCGACAATAATTTTCTCTTTCGACATATAAAAATAAAGAAGATGAGACATCGTTTTATGTAAACATCGGGTCAGATATTGCCAAAACTCGTTAGTCATAAAAATTTACCTACTACAGGGCTTTATGTCAGTTGTCGTAATAATCTCGTCAGAAGTCTAATATAAATTTCGTAGGTACCTTAATCGAGTTGGCAAAAGTAGAAATTGTATTTTCTGCGCGCGGTCGCATGAAATTGAAAAAATAATGAATGCACTTTTCAGCACATTGTGCTCGTATTGCGCGGACCAAGATGAAAACTTAGAATTATTACAATTTCAGACAAACGGACATATTTAAATTGAGCCGGCATTATTAGAGTCGGGTTTTATGATCAAAATACGATAATGTGTTATGGTAGCCATACACACTACGAGAAATCGTTACGATTAGACTGTACCGTCCGAACGGTACCGATAAATCGTAGCGTGTATGTTATAAAACTGCACAGTTTCCTTACGAACGCCACGTACGATAAACTGTTTCGTTCGAACTGTACAGTCTGATCGTAACGATTTCTCGTAGTGTGTATGGCTACCATTAGAGATACCTCTCACCCGCTCTGAGTATTATACGGACTCCTTTACGATTAAAGCTGCACAACTTTGGAACAAACTTCCGCCTGAGATTCGTCACGCTGTCAATTGACATTTTTAAAAATATTCTTCATGATTTTCTGCTACTCAGATCCTAGTCTGATGTCTCTATAAATATATAATAATGTATAATCTGTATGTGTATATATTTGTGTAGGTATACGTTATTTATTTGTTTATAATCTTTATATGTTCAAGAAAATGTGTATATTTCTTTTCATCCCACCACCTCGGAAAGTGTAATTTTGCGCTTCGAAATCTGGCTGGAAAATTCTATTTTATTCGCTTGAGCGGCAAAGTAGATTTGAATTTAGAACATCACATATAATGAGTACTCAATATAATTGTAAATTCAAAACGTCATTAAACCTATTTAATGTAACCTCTATGGTGCCAAATTTATGATTAGAACTTTTTAAATTGTGAAAAAATTTAAATTTGGAACCTTCTTGGTTTCTTTGTTTTATTTGCGTGCTTCGCGCCATTCTAGTTTTTCACGTTTTATTGCTTAAATATTTTGTCATTATAAATTGTTTTCTTTTTCATTTTGTCATTTCCTCGCTGAGGTGGGATGAAAAGTTACGTATTGCACTCGAGTGGAAAGATTTTTCACCTTGTGCTCGTTTGTTTCCCTCGCTGACGCTCAGGATTCTAATTTAGAATCACTCGCTGCGCTCGTGATTCAACTTTAGAATCCTTCGCTTGCTCGGTCATCCAAATCGAGCACGCGGTTAAAAAGGAACTTTCCACTCTTGTATAATAAATAACTATTGTTTTATCTTGCTTTACTATAACTTCCTCTTCGTTTAGCTATCCTTTACCGCAAAGGTTGTCTGGAAGAGATCCCTTAAAGCGATAAGGCCGCATTTGCCCACATTATGTTATTGTTTCTTTTTTTGTAGTCTAATGAGTGTGTGCAAAAAAGAATTTATCTATCTATCTATCTATAGTTCATTCCAGATAACATTAAAAAAAATATCTCTGACTGTAACTAAGTTTGTGTTTTTTGCTGACGACATAAAAAGTGTCTGGCAAAAAAACTGCTGACAGAACGTGTATGGCAGTATTAATTGCAAATTGTTAACATTATTTTCTACGACATACGTACGAATTAGTCCTCAGATTGTAAATAATGTGAGTGAAATTTTTACGTGCTTGTGCCACCTAATGTCTGAAAGTTGGCCCACAGTACAACTTAGCAAGTATGTATACATTCATTATACACACTAATACTACTCAATTATCCTTATAATGTCCATGAGAAAATAAGCAGAATATCGTCGTAAAAAAAATTTGGCTGCAAAAAAGTACAGAAGATATTTTTATAAAGACGAACTTGTTAATAATTGAGGATTGTGAATGCAAACTCTTAAATCTTCATACAATAGATTCTGGTCGGCTACTTACGGCCCCCCCCCCCCCCCTCTCAATCCTCAAGGGAAGTGAATGTAACCGAAGTGGTCGGATCTGTCGCTGTAAGTGAGCAGCAACTCACAATTTCTGCTTTGATGTACAAGTAAGAGAAATAAGTACCTAGCTACACTGAAAAATGTTAACCAAGTTTCGAAAGGAGTTTCTTTTTCAGTCAATATAAAATTTCCTTTTTAAATACCTCACACAAGAACATGATTGTACTTCGAGTGTGAAAAAAACGCCACAAGGTAAAGCTCTTACTTCAACGCTAATTTATTTCTTTGAGCACTAGACCACGGTAATAATATCATACAGTATTCTATCTTCATACAAACGGCCGGAAAGCGAGTCATACCTACGCCACTCGAGTTCGATGTGCTCTCGGCGTGCACCCAGTCGCGAATGCGCCGCCGCGCCGCAACGACGACCGGACGGTCTGAATTGTTTTTTATGCAGTTAGCCGTGCTTAAACATGCGTTTTGTATTGTAAATATTTGATTTAATTTAGAAGATACCTACATAATTTAGTATGGAAAAGAACAAACGACGATCAATATCGTACAACAGCACAATTGCTGTTTTTGGTTGCTTGAACTCTTCAATAACACACCCAGAGATATCATTTTTTAAATTACCTGAAATATTGGAAAGGTGTCTTACCTTTATAGAATATTTTTTATATACCTATCTACTAGTACGTTATTTGTTTCTAATATTTAGGTATTTCGGTTTTTCCATCGGGCAAAATATCTGGAATAATATATAAATAAGTGGTTAGGATGAAAAAAGAGACAAACGAGTAATCTACCTACACTCGCGTTAAAAACAAAACTACATAAAATACTGTAGGCGGGCGGCCCTACCGCGTGCCAACGCAGCGTTCGGTGTAGGCATTTATTTTCAAGGACAGGGCGGAGTCACAATACTGTATAGATAATATTACCGTGACTAGACCACCGGACGTCAATCGCAGTTTAAAAAAGATATACTTTTGCTCTAAAATTGATAGCATTGAAACAGGTGGTTGAAGCCCATGTTTTTATTTTCATGGGTCCTGAAAATATGATTCGCCCGGTTTTCATACAATTAGGTCTGTGGGTATTAACGTGATGTAGGCGCACGTGGAATGTTACTGATTTGTAACTGTCGCCACAAAGTGTGATTTATTACACTGCAGACAGTTACACATTACTTATTATAAGCTATATAATAGACTGATTCTGGGGCTACACTAACCGAAAATGTCATCAATTATCGCAACGATGGATGTTTACAGTACCTACAGTACGCGCACGATCTGAGTGCAGCTCTGAGGAGTACTCTAATGCTCGAAAACACAGCTTGAGTATAAATACTGCAGGCGTGCGAGGCGCCGAAGTGTGGCCCTCAATCTCATACCCCGACTGCACTCAGATAGCGCGCTTACTTTACATTAAACGTCCATCATAGCGATAATTCACGACATTTCCCGTACCGTATGGAGTTGACAACTCTCTAGAAAGAGAAAAATAATAGCTACCACATAGAAAAACTATGGGCCGCTGTATCGCTTCGTCTCTCTCACTTATCTAACCAGTTTTACCTTATACTAGGTTAAGGAACACTCCGAGAGTAGTACCACATACCATCTTCTCGCTCCCCCAGTGGTTAAAGGATGCGTAAGGCATTTCCCAGACACACAAAAAAAGGGAGCACTCCGTCCATTTTTTATGTTAATACCATCTATTTACATATATGTCGGCGGATGGCGTCTCGCTCGCTCCTGCGAAACGTAAAACCTACAACAAATGTCATCAGTCATTGTACCATTGCTCTGTGAAACGTCAAGTTATGACAGTGACAGCTGTCATCACTTGGGAGTGTTCTATGCTAAGGGTAGTATTTAAGGGGGTAACGCTTCATTCGAAGGGGCATTCGGCATTCAGCATTCAGACGTGAGCCGCGATAGTGAACGGACGTTAGCACAGAACTCTCCGCGCTTCACAAAGCAATCCGTTTGTACCTTGGCAATCATAACTGATTTTGTAAAGTAATAAGAAGATTCAAATTAAACGTTAGCTTGGTCTCTAGACTACAGTTTTATTTTCGGGAAATATCATTGAATAACCAAGATGGCGGATCAAGATGAACCACGTGGCCAACCGCCTATATCCCGCTCGCCCCATGCGACATATACATACATCATACACTTGCTGGCCAGCCAGCAAGTGTATGGCCTGCCTGATGGTAAGCGGCCACCATAGATGCTTGCGATACTAAAAATATCGCTCGCGCCATTGGCATCTCTGACCCAATCCCCTACTCCGTGGAACCCTGGAACCTTACTCAACGACAGAAACACAACACCACCAAAAGCTAGTTTTATTCTACTGTGATCTTCTGGAAGATGGAGGCAACTTCCCAAGACGGGTGCTCCAATTCGAGCGGATAACCCGCTATGCCCTACCTCTCTTCTATGCTTAAGCTAAAGAAAACAGCTTACCTGTCAATGCTGATGGTGCAGAGATGCATGATGGAGGCAGTACACAAGAGGACGTCTAAGCAGATCCAAGTTAGGCAGTACACCGCAGGCAAGGGAAAATAACCTGTGATAGAGAAAAAATATAATTAGATAAATGCTAAGTTACGAGCACAGAACACAGAAAGAGGTTAGAATGGCCTTGTGGGCGGGGAAGGCGCGCCACAGTGATGTGTGAGTAACTTGACCGAAACTTGGTTCTGATTGCGTCGTTGCGTCGGATGTGAACGCTGATTGGTTCGATTCTTTGATGTCGCGTCGTTTGATTGACTATTATCTATTAGGTGAAAGTGTAGTGGGAGCGAGCCGGCGACATCGGTTCCCGTACAAACGGTCTCTGATCACCTCTCGAAACTCTTTCTGTGTTTGTAGTTACGAGTATAGCTCAGTATATTAGTACCTACATAAGATAAAACAATAGAAATAATGACGTAGGAGCTCGATGGCGCAAGTGGTTAGCGTGTTCGGCTGCTATCGTTGAAATTAAGCAACTTTCGCAGTGGTCGGTCATTGTATGGGTGACCAAAAATTACTATCTCGAGCTCCTCCGTGCTTCGGAAGGCACGTTAAGCCGTTGGTCCCGGCTGCATCTGCAGTCATTAGCACCCACCAATCCGCACTGGGCCCGCGTGGTGGGTCATGGCCCAATCTCCCTATTCCATCCATAGGGAAGGCTTGTGCCCCAGCAATTAATAGGCTGATGATGATGATGATGATGAACTTGACCAAAACTTGGTTCTGATTGTGTCGTTGCTCTCGGCTGTGAACGCTGATTGGTTCGATTGTTTGATGTCGCGTTGTTTGATTGAGTATTACCTTTTAGGTGAAAGTGTAGTGGGAGGGAGCCGGCGACATCGGTTCCCGTACAAACGGTCTATGATCACCCCTCTAACCTCTCTCTGTCTTTTGTCGATACGAGTATACTGCCGTCCTCAAACTAAAGTGCGGCTAAGTGACATGTGGTCGATTTTTCAGTCTCAAATTGCGTCTTATTAGGTTTTTAATTCTCTATCGATCTATTTTTAACAAGTATTCGTTTCTTTTGTAATTTAAGTCTAAAAATCCGTCGTTTGATGAATGGTTACAAAATAGCAATAAATTAAAGTTTACACGCGTTTTATTGGCTATATCTCAAAAGTTGGTTTTGTTATTTAGCCGCGTTTTAGCTTGAAGACGGCAGTATAGCTCAGTATATTAGTACCTACATATGATAAAACAATAGGAATGATGACGGGGTTAAGGAAATTATTTTTAGTCCCTCAGTTAGGTTAATAATAAATAATACATTAACTTTTTTTTGTCAATCAACAACAAAAAATAAAAAAAAGATAAAGCGCGTCAAAGTTAGGGTAGTCGGGGCTTGTGACGTCATATCTAAGTAAAAATTGTACCAAGACTTGACGCCAGGCGACATTTCAAATCAAATTATCTCTATTAAGTTTTGATTTGAAAAAAAAGACGTGTCCAATAATTTTTAATAATCTAACTGATGGACGAAGAATTAATCACACTAATATCATAAAGGCGAAAGTTTGTGAGTGTGTGAGTGTGTATGTTTGTTACTTCTTCACATCTAAATGGCTGGAGCATTTTTAATAAAATTTCGTATGAAGTTAGCTGACACCCTGGATTAACACATAGGGTATGTTTTACTGCGGGAAAATATACCTAATAAACCGCGGGTAGCACCGCAGGGCACAGCTAGTAGTTTATAAAAACTAAAAACACGCTTTTATTTACTGCATTAAAAGCCAAAAATAAACAAAATATACTCTCTGTTTACTTCATTAGGGCGTTAGAGTAAGCCATGTTTATAGGTTCATTTTAACATATATATATATATATATTTTCGTGCACAAATATTATATTTTATTTATTAATTGACGGATGTCAAATTTACCGTCTGTATTGAATGAAGGGTGATGAACCTCATTTACATATATACCTATATGTTCGACCCTATAGCTAAGACTCCACTGTCCGTCTGGCTGTCACCAAGCTATATTATATATCTTATGAAGTGATGCTATTGAATATAATAGCTAAGACAATTGAAATGATCACAGACGTTGTATTCCTGTTGCCGCGATAACAACAAATACAAGAACCAGAATAAAATAAATATTTAAGGGACCTTAGAACAGACGTGATTTCTTGCCGGTTTTTGCTCGATATTATTAATATTATAATGTCTATTTTTGAATAATTAATCAAAGGAACCAATGAAATGAAATGAAAAGTCATTTATTCAGTCTAGGCTGTTACAAGCACTTGTGAAAGTCAAGAAGCTACGCCATCGGTTCGCAAAACTACGGCGGGAGACCTTGTACTGAGAAGAACCGGCAAGAAACTCAACAAGGGCTGCTTTTTTCTCCCTGTATTGATATATACAGAGTCGTCAAGTTGAAAAATGACTTCAGACATACTTCTGAAGTCACCTTCCATTACATTATTAAGGGTATAGATATATAGTTACAACAAATTTTGTATTTAGTATATAGGAAGCGGCATTAGATAGGTACTGTAGAGTTCTACCCAGAAGGGATAGAACCTGGGAGCGTAGACGTTAATTGAAAGAAGATGATAGAGATAAATTATTTATTTTGTTTTATCATTCAGGCTAATATAAAAGTATTTTATCTAAATACGAGAGGAAATTCTTGGTGCCTGAAGATCTAATTTATGAATGGAACCTTCAGACGATTCCTTATTTCAAATCTTAAAATCATGACATTATCTTTTTAATATAACTGCCAACCGTAGGCATTGCAAAAGCAAAGAGTTTACCTAAACAAGGAGGCTGCAACGTTAAGGACGTTACATCCCTCCGGCACCTCTAAAAAAAAAATTGTTTTGTCATACCAGATGACCGAACAAAATTTTTTTTTCCTACCTACTACATCGAGAGGGTTCGACGGTCCTATCTAAAATCCCTACCTGCTTAAGGACATAAATACAACTGGGAGGTGGCCTTTACTACAGACTAGCCCTCACAATAAGTTTGCAAAACTTGCAAAAAAAAAAAAACTACAGGAAAAGAACCCTAACTGTTTGCAAAGTTTTATTGCAAAGACTTTACGGGAGCAAAACCTTAACAAAATCCCTCGCACATCTCCCTCCTAACCTTAACTTTACTTTACTTTACATCGACATCAGTCGGCAAAAACAAAAAAACAAAGCTAACCCTAGCTATAACTTAAATTACCCAAGCAATTTTTATTTTATCCCATCTATCAGCAAAACTTTACCCTATCCCATTTATTAAACCATTAAATATCAAGAAAATTTATATTTTGAAACTTCATTACTTCCCATACTAAGTAGATGTACGAAACGAAATTCAAACTATTTCCTAAGATTCGTAAACATTAACTGGATTTGAGCAAAACCTAAAAGAATTTATAATTAATGTTTACTTTCGTACATCTTTAATAAAGATACAGACGTGGTCCACCACTTTATTGTCTTGTACTTTATTAGACACCCATGATGCGCAAACGTAATAGAAATTTTGGGTAAGGACATCTAGCATCAAACAAGATTAAACCCAATTCCCATGGAATACTAAGGGTTCCCTTCCCCCAAGTCAAACTACTACAAGTGACGATTTTGACGAACGCGACGCGACCAAATTGAAACGAAAACGACGCGAATTCGTAGAGGGTGTCTCCATCATCTTCAGGGTGGATCATCGTCAGTATCGCTGACGTCTGCATGAGCGCCAGCCTGCTCTCTCTCGGGAAGTCCGCATCATGTGGTAGTACATAAAACAATCAAGAAAATATTAGTAAAATTCTTTACACCATTTTTCTTCAGTCGGGTAAGTTAATATTCAAGAAAACATTTATGATAAATCTTTATAGCCTCTTTTCCATAGTTGGGTAAATTTTCAAAGTATAACATTATTATTCATTTATTTATTTTTTTTAACCTTACAGGGAATCGAACCCGTTTCCTTTTTTATAATAAGGGAATTTTCTTTATGGACCTATATTATCCTATTATACATTATTAACTATATATATTCTATCCTAATACTGAATTTATCCTATCAATGATCATATTCAAAGTCAATTGAATAATTCCAAGTTGAACAGAGAATCGAACCTGTTACCTATCATTCTTATGGTTATTACGATATCAATAATCTACCTACTCAACAAATTACACTAAAGCTAATAATTAAAAGAAATGAAAATACTTAAATGAAACTAACTATTAATCTGTCATAAACAAAATGTGTAAAAGTTCCTTATAATATGTGTATTGGTAAAAATTTCTAATAAAATGACAAAGTTATATTTAATATGCTTTTGAAATAAAATTCTAAAATGACTATTGTATTAAACCTTATTTACATACCACCATTGCTTTAAAACATTCATATAAACAATAAACTGAAATAAAATCTCATTAGTAACACATTATTATTATCGTATTATCAACCTATTCGGCATAATATAAATTTTCATCATACACCGAATTATCATTATTCCTTTCATTATTCTTTTGTGTATATTGTCTTTTAAACTTGCACTTAATATGTTTGATTATTAATTGTTCATTATAAAAGTCTACTATCGCATTATTTCGAAGTAAGAAATCCTGTCCTAAGATGAGGTTATGACTAATATTTTCTACCACAAGAAAATCATGAATGAATAACACATTGTCTATCAATAATTTAAGGTTAACTTTCCCTATAACAGACAATTCTTTACCATCGACAGCTTTCAACTTCATATCGCTTTCATCAATTCGTTGATGAATTCTATTAACTGTGTCCTTCGACACCACAGACACTGCAGCACCACTATCAATGAGCCCTACAAACTCCTTGTCACGACACGTTATATTAATTAATGGTTTGGACTCACTTGTATACTGACTGTTGTTTTCTGACGGCTGTGAATGGTGAATTTCTTTATCAGCCATCTTCATTGAATCTTCTTCATAAAAAAATTTCTTCATTTGCTTCTTCTTCTTTGTTTTTTTCTTTTTTTTGTTCAAGTTACTGGAACAAAAAGTGCGGGGAATCATGTGTTCGGGAGGGACAATGGGATGAGAAAGGACACTTTGGGAGGAAATGAAGTTGATTTCCTTCTCTTGTTCTTCTTCATGCCTTATTATAGGCGAAATTTTCGCCGCTTCGAAGTTTGTCATTGGTGTAACAAACGATGGTTGGATCGGCAGATTCCAACAAATTTCGGCACTTTCGTCTCCGAAAATATCCTGTGCTTGACGTAAAATATTTTTTAAATGTGTTTTATCACTATATAACTGAAATGCGAAAAGATTTTTTGTATTTAAATTCGCATTTTTCAAAAACTGTCTAATGAAACATCTGTCATCGATGACAGCTCCCGCTTTTGTGGCCAGCTCATCTAATATATAAAAAAAGGTCAATGGCTCTTCTGACAAGCCTTGTCTTCGTGAGAAAAATTTTTCCAACGCATTCATCGATGATGGAAATTCCTCACAAATTTTCTTTTCTAAAATCTGAAAATTCTCACAAGACTCATTAATATTTTTATAAAATGACAATGCAGGTCCACTTAAATATGCCGACAACACAACTCTTTTTGTATCATCGTTGAAATTATTGATGGCGGCGATGATATTAAATTGACGAAAGAAATCGGTTACATCACCTTTTCCGTCGAATGTGGTCCTGGTCTCCATCTTCATAAAACTATTTCTTTCTTGATTTAAAATTATTTTTCACTCGCGGTACTTGAAGCTACCCGGCGCCTCCACCATGTAGAGTTCTACCCAGAAGGGATAGAACCTGGGAGCGTAGACGTTAATTGAAAGAAGATGATAGAGATAAATTATTTATTTTGTTTTATCATTCAGGCTAATATAAAAGTATTTTATCTAAATACGAGAGGAAATTCTTGGTGCCTGAAGATCTAATTTATGAATGGAACCTTCAGACGATTCCTTATTTCAAATCTTAAAATCATGACATTATCTTTTTAATATAACTGCCAACCGTAGGCATTGCAAAAGCAAAGAGTTTACCTAAACAAGGAGGCTGCAACGTTAAGGACGTTACAGTACCATACTACTGTTACAAAACTGACTCATACCCATCTAATAAGAAATTACAAGAAACACTATGTCCATGCATTACGATCATTTAGATAATCATTAACTTTATAATAGCCCTTATTCATAAGAGTATTCTTAATCTGAGATTTAAATTTGGTTAGTGGAAGCTCAATCAGATCTTGGGGAACTTTGTTAAACAATGCAATACTACATCCCAGGAATGAACCTCTTGATTTTTGGAGTCTGAAATATGGAACGGCAAGCTTATCACTTACGAGTCCAGCTCGCACTTGGCCGATTTTTATCTATAACTTTTAATCTACTTACTTACTGTTTAACAACTAATTAATTGCGTTACGCTTTTCAGTTTTTTTTATAACAATAATTGCGTCTGTTTTATTTCACTTCACCTTACAAAACAACAGCATCTAAGTAAATCTATTACTTTAACGTGGGTGTATACGTCAGAATGGAATCCAATGCCAATTAACATCTAAGAAGGAATCTCGCTCAAGCCTAGGCAATAAACAAAATCGGAGTTGCTCTACCACGCGTCTCGCCTACGCCCGTACAAACAAAACCTTCTAAAGAGGCACAAACATCTCTCATTAGACACCAATCGATGTTTACCAAGTCCAGCAAATTGGACGTAATATAATCCCTAAGTGAAAAGGGAGCGGTTGAGCGCGCCTCTGATTTTAGTATTGTTAATTTAGGTCAACTGATACGTAAAATCGATGTCAAGCCTAGATTACTTGCAACATTCGGTCGGTAAGCTTACATCCGATGTGATTGCCAAAATTCTCTCATACTAATATTATAACGGAGAAGCTGGAGGTTAACGCGTTCGGCTACGATCGTTGAAGTTAAGCAACTTTCGCAGTGGTCGGTCAATGGATGGGTGACCAAAAATCTTCTGTCTCGAGTTTCTCCGTGCTTCGGAAGGCACGTTAAGCCGTTGCTCCCGGCTGCAGCTGCAGTCGTTAGCACCCGCTAATCCGCACTGGGCCCGCGTGGTAGGTCATGGCCCAATCTCCCTATTCCATCCATAGGGAAGGCCTGTGCCCCAGCAGTGGGGACATTTATAGGTTGATTATAAATGTGAATGTTTGTGTGTTTGTTACTCAATCACTCAAAAACCACCAACCGGATACGAATACTTCTGGCATTGTCCTTTACGCACATAGTTTATGACCTGCACTGAGATATGGAATAATTTATATCCCGAATTTCCTGTAAGTTTCTCAAAAAACTAATGAAAAATAAAACTCACTAGTTCAAAATAGACAAGGACTATTGATAAACATAACACTTAAAATGACTGACCTAACTCCTTGGAATCAAAGCCTTGAATAAAATGAACAAATTTTTACCAGTCTAAACCTGTCCGCGTAACTTGGAAAGGGACCCGATTGCAATTATCATGGAAATTTTTGATTTACCTAGCGGTTTATTTAGATTATTGATTTCACATTTCAAAATAAAAAAATGTTATAATGTGACTATAGTTTAATGAGAACGCGAAGAAGAAATAAGGTTAAAAAAATGGATGCGTGTAACTTATGTACGCGCGTGAGAAGTTATACTTCTTTAGCATTCATTAAAAATATTTTTTAATTGCATGCAAATAATTAATAATTACAATAAAATAATAAAAGGACTGGAAAAGGATAGTTAACACAGTCAATTAAGTTCAGTTTTAATTTGAAAAATTAAATAAATATTCAAAATATTCAATTAAAATCACTACTGAATTTAAGTTATTAATCCATTTGTAATTAGCACTTGTAAGTAACTAAAACACGTTGTGTCTATATAGAAACTAGAAACATGTGGATAAATATTATAAATATGAAAACAGTGATCAGAGGCGACGAGCGTGCCAACATTGTTTTTGACAACGCGATCATCTTATGGAGCTCCGTGGATCGTTCAAAGTACCTTTCGAACAGATGTCTAATAATGGTGGATTATTAACCACTTAGTGGTTAATAATCCACCATTATTAGACACTAACATTCATAACGCGCCCGCGGCCAACTTCATGGTGTTACTATTGTGTTACAGTGATGCGCGCGCATCTCGAAATTTCACTCACATGATTTTTTCATAACGCGCCCGCGGCCAACTTCATGCTGTTACTTTTGGGTTACAGTGATGCGCGCGCATCTTAAAATTTCAGTCTCATCATTTTTTCATAACGCGCCTAAAGTAGTATAACTTCAAAAATTCACTTTTTACCTTTGTCGTGTGAAGTATCATTAAATAAATCATTAGACACAACAATGATTTATTTAATGATATTTTTCTAAACAAACCATGTTCAAAAGTAAATAATATTTTTCTAGAAAAAATCCATTCTGTCCAGGTTTCAGGCGAGATTCAAACCTGCCTCTTCCGCTGTTCGGGTGGAAGTTTTTACGGGATGCGGGTTCGCATCCCTCGATTTTTTTCTATTAAAATTTTCTTAGATAAACATTGAGCAGTTAAATGTTTGAAATAAAAATATATTGAACATACCTTTTTTATATCTACAACTATAATAATTGATTACGCGCTGTCCGAATCGGGAATAACAATGGTGGCGAACGCAAAAAGCTCCCAATTTCCGTTGATTCTGTTCAACGTAATTGGCGTAATGTATCAGGCAGAAGTATTAGTAAGGCCGGTACAATCTGCTGGAAAACACGAGCATGGAAGGGAGGGTGGGGGGCATATAGGCCGCCGTAAGCTGTGGCAATTTATATGACGCAATATATCTTTGGAAACCGACTGATGTACCTAAACCAATACTTAGCACCTGTTCTGCGATAGTAGAAGAGTTTTTTTTTACAACACACACCAATTAGCCTAGCCCCAAAGTAGACAATAAATGGCTTGTGTTATGGGATACTTGGGTAACGGATAGAATACTTATACTGTACATATATAAGAATATTTAAATAGAAACAAATATTAAACATCCATGACTGGAGTACAAATGCTCGTATTCATCATACAAACATTTGCCGCCACCTGGATTTGAACCCGGGAGGGACCTCTCGAGTCGGCGACACCATGAAGCCCGGCCTACAACCACTCGACCGCGGAGGTTGTCATGGTCGGTTGCCTTACTAGAGCTATTTATATGTCCAATCATCATCATTATGAATGTCCCCACTGCTTGGGCCTTCTCTTTGGATGAAATAGGGAGACTGGGCCATGACACACCACACAGGCCCATTGCGAATTGGTAGAACATGCAGCCGGAACCAACGGCTATTGCCTTCTGAAACACGAAGGAGCTCGTGATAGTAAATTGGTCACCCATCCAATTACCGACCACTGCGAAATTTACTTAATTTTAACGATCGCAGCAGAACGGGCTCCTCTAAATAATAATTATATTTAAAAAAATATGACTTACAAATGTTCGTTCAAAAAAGGTTATGTTAAATTAATTTCCGAGCAACAAGAATCTGCCAGATACAGGGAACCCGCTTATTTGTGTAGAGACAGTTTCTTTTGGTAACACTTGTATGAATGGACAGAATAATTGTAGAAACTATTTCACGCGATGGCCTGGCAGCTTTTCACTTTTATTTCCCGAATATGTCACAAGCACATGTAGTAATCAAGTAGCGTCCAAGAATCCTCTGCAATCGAGGAAACAGGGAGAAGTGTTTGTATATCTGCTATCGATTTATTTATCTCCAGGAAAAGGAAAATAAAAATAAAAGCAACTACTATAGTGAAGGACCTATGAAATAGGAAAGATATTTAGAACAAGGGAACTGTGACAATATGAGAAATATCTCCAAAGAATAACTGAAGACGTAAAAAGGAATGTACCAGAGCCACAAAACACAGAAAGAGGTTAGAAAGGCCTCGTGGCCGGGGTAGGCGCGTCACAGTTCTGCTCTCGGGTGTGAGCGCTGATTGATACGATTGTTTGATGTCGCGTCATTTGATTGGCTAATATCCATTAGGTGAAAGTGTAGAGGGTTCCCGTACAAACGGTCTATGCTCATCCTTCTTACATCTTTCTGTGTTCTGTGATCAGAGCCGTAGCCAGAGTTATATTTAAGATAGGGTAGCGGTATTTACAAGTAGGATATACTCACCCATCGAGGGGGGATGCCTAGGTGCTTCTGGGCATCTCCCTGACCGCCAGGAGGAGGAGGAACCCCTGCCGGGGGTAACGTGGGGAGTCACCAGGATCCCACGAAACCCGTTCCGGCAGGCGCGGCGAGAAGCACTATTGGGTTTTAAGTGAGTAGCCCCCCCCCCCTCGTTCCGAGCAGCCGCTGAGCCTGTTTGGCTGAGCGGGTGGGCGGGATTTGGGGGGAGGAGGAGTGCTACATAAACCCGCCTCTCACCCAGGAGCGGGGTATTTTCCCAACAATAAAAAAAAGGATATACGAAGAGCGTGCCGCCCTTCGTACCTTAAAATACTATTGCCGTACCTTAAAACGGCGTTTTAAGATACGTCAATAGTATTTTAAGGTAGGGCATTGCCCTAACATGCCATTCTTCCGCCCTAGCTACGATCGTGAATGCAATCTACGAAACGATTGCTTATAAACTAAAAAGAGAAGCAAATATTAACATACAGCTTTACAACAAAATTCAATATGAAAGGTAGAGAGGTGGTGGTGGTAAAGATCCAAAGGATAGGTTAAGTGAATATACCTGCATGTATTTTTTAAAGCAACATTTTTTTCCCCTGATTTCCTTTAACGAAAGCGTGCAACTTAAAATTCAATGTTTAATCGATTAAGAACATTAAACTGCAGTCTTTTTTTTTAAGTTTTTTTTTTAAGATTATACAAGACCTGGGATTTGTGAATACGAAATATGTTATTTCCTATGAGTCGCTTAATACTAGAAATAAAAATAAATTAGCTGTACACAATCAAATAAAAATTACAAGGCTTCACAAAATAAATAATTCATTTAAAGGTCTTCGTGTACGCTTCTACAATAAAGTCCCTAGAAGTATCCAAAAACTAAGCGGCAATAAATTTTAAAGCTATTATTAAAAGTGTTCTTATTAATATAAGGTGTCTGATTATATATCAGACAAAAATGCTTGAGTTTCAACTGTTCCAAACGTTCCGGCAGGCTTTTTCTATAATCATGATATGCTTTTGTATTGACACCGTAACAATATAATATTTTGTTAACATTGTTACATAATTAACTAACGCTGTCAAGTTTTTTTCGCCAGTTTTTCTCCATAGCCAAAAAATGTCCTTGGCTGGTGGTAGGGAAAAAACTATGGACGATTTAAAAGAGTTGTATTGTGCATTCAATTTGAATGTAGATGTTTTCGACCTTTGACCCCGAGGAACCCTAGAACTGATAGATCTTCTGTAAGATGGAGGATTCTCCCCCAGATAGGCGCTCCAAAGCGGAAAATCTACCTATGTTTGATATACAAACTGATGTTGAGTTCTTAATTTGTACAATAGCTACACAAGGCTGGTATACAATATTTCATCATGAAAATAGTAAATGAAAGGGCTCGCTTCTATTGATTGAAACTTGAACACTGGCAACATTAATCAATTACTGTCTTAAAAGGGGCATCAATGGAAAGTAAAGAATGAAGGCTAAGCCTGCGTCTAATGAATCTGCTGACGGTATCGCCACGTTGAAAAGTCAAGGGCAAAGTTTGTTTTGACAATCGATCTGTCTATTAAAAAATGGGCATGTGCTGTTCACATGCGATAGAAGTGAAACCTACAAAAATGTGAACACGTCAAAGTCCTTCCTGACAAGGTACGTCTTAAAGACAACACCTGTGTTAAAATTCAACTCTTTAGGACAAAATCAAATATTTTATACTTAAATTGTTTCGAAAAATAAATAATAGAAAAGAAAGAAAAAGAAAAAAAAGAAAATGTATGAAATTAATCACTTCTATAAATCATTAATATACTATTTAATTTCAGTTATATATTTTGCAAACAAAAATAAGCTTTATTACTAGACACCAAGTTTAATAAATGTACTCGCAATCGCAAGCTCTATCTAAGGAATTTAAAGCAAACTATTTTAAAGGTAAGATAATTTAAAGCACGCTTACATATATGCTAGTCTTGCTATAATTGGTAGTGCTTTTAGCACTGCCGTAATCGTATAAGAAAAAGCTTAATTTCTTGATAGATTGCGCCATTAAGACGAATTAAAAAACAAATTGTTACAAAGATTAGATAGAAGTTATATAGCGATTAGCGAGCAAGAAATAAACTCAAGAACACGACACTCAAGTGTTATGGGACGATGTTTATTACAGTTATTAAGTGCCAGTCAAACGTCCGAGGACGCTTTTCGAAATATTTATTGCTAAAAAAATGCTGTAAAAAATTGCAAACATTAGAAAGGTAAGGATAGTTGATAAAAACTAAGCCTGTATTAATAAACAACTAGACACCTACCAAACGTTTAAAACTTAACTATTCAGTTATTGTAAAATACTGGGAAAATGTTCAACTGTTTCGAAAAATAAATAATAGCTTAATAAATGGAAAAAAACAAAACAATTCAAAAAAAACCGCCGAGCTCCCGATCGAACCACCGATAACTTTGTGTCGACCCCAAGACAGTTACCGTTCGGCTATCAGTCTCCTAAAGTAATTGATAAAATTACGGATACTTATCAGTTACCTATCTTGTGGAAAATACTCTACTTCCGTTTCATCGAATCTTAAGTCACAACGATACTGAAGAAGTTTTCACTTCAAAAACAACCGAGCTTAGGATCGAACCATCGATCACTTGGTGTCCTCCCCAAGATCGTTACCGTTTGGCTATCTGTCTCTTTTAGTAATTGATAAAATTACGGATACTTATCAGTTACTCCGTGATCATGGCGCTTGCAACAGTGCCGAAATATCGGAGACTCATAAAAAACAAGGTACATGGTTACAATCCCATTAATAGCTACAATGTTAGTGCCCATGAAAGTTTAAAACAATATACCTATCTTGTGTCAAATAATCTACTTCCGTTTCATCGAATCTCAAGTCACAACGATACTAAAGAAGTTTTCACTTAAAAAACATTTTGAAGCCTGCGCAAACGAGATAAATTTCCGCGGCGGACAATAATCCTCCGCGTAAAATATTTCCGCCGAGAACTTGCCGCGGATTTAACGCACACGGTATGCGTACATTTTACGCTATGGAAGCAAATATTCTGAGATTAGTTCGTGTTGTAACTAACATGAAGTTTAAGAAAAAGAAAAAATGTTTCGAAAGCGCATACTGGGTCCAACCCTTTATATCGGATTGAGCGCGCAACGCAGACTGCATAAAGTTCGCTGTGTGCCTTGCTGCGCCTGGTCAAATAAGTTCTATTTTTTCGGGGACTCCCGCGTACTTATGTCTTGTCCGGTCTCTCCGCATCTTCGGTTATTCAAAGAGTTTTTTCTATGCGATATTTTCCATTTTATTCGTTACTTGATGCAGTTGTATATGTGATCTATTTTGGGAGACAAAAAAGGCCACAAACAAAAGTCCCTCGTCTGCGTAGGCCATAAGTATATGCCGTCGATGCCACGTTCAGTCTGCGATAATGAAGAATATGAAGTTAAGGAACTTTCGCAATGGCCAGTCATAGGATGGCTAAACAGCACTATATAAATTAGAATACGCACAAACACGTGTCATGTGTATATTAAATGAGAAATGATAAAAATTTATTTATAAATTAGTAACTTGCATAGATACTTTTGCTAGGTTAAATTAATAAATCGACGCAAACAAGAGTGAGGGTATAGTTATTTTGCTGCTAACGGAGCATTGATTGGTGTAGTTACTTTCACCTTTACAGATGACAACCGCAAAGTAATGCGATTCAAACTACCTCCGTTGCCGAGTGGTTTGTACGCCGGATTTCAAGGACACTTACTCAGAGGTACTGGGTTCGAATCGCGTTGGGTCGATGTAAGAATGATGATGAACCCAAGTCTTAGATTTATATATATATCTCTTTCTAACATATACCTATATATGCATCTGTATTGTATTCTATCCGTTACCCTTGTATCCCATAACACAAGCCTTACAGCGCTTATTTTGGGGCTAGGCTGATTGGTGTAAATATTCTAAATATTTATTTATTTATTGCACAGATTAAAGTCGAATAAAAAAGGGTAAGCAATGCGGGAGTGGTTGCTTTTTTCTTTGTTAAAATAGAAGATAGCAATAGCGATACTATTTACCTTAACTACTGTTAACCGCGTAAACTAATTAATTAGTATATATTTAATCATCATGTAATGAAAGGTGACTTCATGAATCATCTCCGAACTCATTTTTCAACTGGACAATTCTGTAAATAATAAAATAGGGAGAAAAAAATAGCCCTTGTTGAGTTTCCTGCCGATTCTTCTCAGTACATGGTCTCCCGCCGTAGATTTACGAACCGATGGCGTAGCTTCTAGACCTTCATGAGTGCTTGTAAACTGAATAAATGATTTTGATTATGATGATCATTATGACTACTATAATTGAACTTTTTAATTTTGTTCGTTCGTTTAGATAATATACCTTCTTAAGTTTTCTGGTATTATGTTGAAGGTTTCTATGGAAAATACAACTCTACCCGATACGTGACGTTGCAGTTTGGTTTCGGGATATTCTTTTATCGAACAGAAAATCGTTCGCTAGTATGATATAACCTTTTAAATTTCTACATCTATCCAACAACTTACAAAATAGAAAAAGTCGCACATAATAAAGTTGTGGTGTCACAATGACGATAATATTTTGTCGCGCGTCCGCGCCGCGGTCCTATAGGCCTATAATTTAATTCGGCGTCACGCAGCCGTGTCTAGTGAAAGGAGAATGGCGTTGATGGATGGTCGCGGCCTGTTGGAACCCGTGACGTCACCACGTAAACTCGACAACAATACAACAATAATGCCATGAGTAAAGAAGGCACAGAGGCAATGCTTCATGCAGCTGAGCGTATGTGAGTGAGCACTAGCCCCCCTAGCATGAACAGCGCGATATGATATATAGCTCGTTTTTATCACGTCCAATTGTCAAATTTCTATGCACTTTGACAGTTAGACCTGATAAAACGTATAATAACGTGGTATAATGTAAATTGTGGTGCTCATGCTGCAGGGACTGTGTTTCCAATGCTACGGCAATTTACCATGTTCTACGGCTTTTTGATTAAAAAACTAGACAACATACGACCTACCCGTAGCATATATATTGGATGGCTTATAACACAATGATTTTGTCACAATGTCGCACTAGCCTTGTCAACACAATTTCACCGCGTCTCTACAAGATCGTCATAGCTCACTTACTGAGCAAAATGTGTTTTAAGCTAGTAATTTACCTAAATGAAAGTGAGTGTATTCGATCGAGCTAATTCTAAGATTTTGAAGCTGACACTAATAAAGATGGAGGAGCCCGATGGCGCAAGTGGTTAGCGTGTTCGGCTGCGATCGTTGAACTTAAGCAACTTTCGCAGTGGTCGGTCATTGAATGGGTGACCAAAAATTACTATCTCGAGCTCCTCCGTGCTTCGGAAGGCACGTTAAGCTGTTGGTCCCGGCTGCATCTGCAGTCGTTAGCACCCACCAATCCGCACTGGGTCCGCGTGGTGGGTTATGGCCCAATCTCCCTATTCTATCCATAGGGAAGGCCTGTGCCCAGCAGTGGGGACATTAATAGGCTGATGATGATGACTAATAAAGATTGTATTTTTAGTATTAATTTAGTTAGCTTTTTAGCCGATTTTACACTTTCGGCTGAAAATTTTTCGTTGGCAACAATGGTGCGCACTGACAATCTCTCGCCGCCAATAGAAACGTTCCTCTGCGTGCACGACAGGGCCCAGTGCTCACTCACACACGCGCAGTTGTATGAAGCTTTATTTGTACTTCATCCTTCTTTACTCATGCTCAATCTGTGTGCGTGTGTGTGTGCAGCTGACCTTGCGCTCGCGATTCACAAATCGTTAATCACCCAATTAGTTTATCATTCCTGGTTTTGAAAGAATCTGAACTAACGCGTGAAATCAAATGGTCATCCATAACAGGTCGGGCAAAGGCCTTTCCTATGTTTTCCTAGTGCCAATTGAAAGGCTAAGAACTGCAGATACAACCAGAATAACTGCGCAAATTAGCTTCTGGTTACCGATCAGCTATTAGTTTGATCTTTCGATAAACGAGAAAACTTAAATAGAAATAATTTTACTTTGCCTGGAAGTAACCTTCATCTTACAGAAGATAACAGTAAAACAATACTACCTTTTGGCGGTGTTGTGTTTCTGTCGGTGAGTATGGTTCCAGGGCTCCGCGGGATAGGGGATTGGGTCAAGCCTTGGACTACCGTACCGTTGCCTAAACTGTGCGAGTGATATTTTTGGTATCGCAAGTGTCTATAGCATGGTACGCCAAGCTAGATAGATGATAAATAGATAGATAATGCGTTTATTTTTTTTCTTCAACATACATATACATTTACAGACAGAGTAATACAATAAAAAAAAGATACAAGAAATCAGCTATGAAATATCTATATGTATGCTGCAGAAAGCAAAAGGCCAAGGCTCGGCTAAACATTTGCCAGTTTTAAGGCAAAATACCGATTTTCAGCCATCACCTTTATGAGTGAGTAGACTAGCTTTGTTAATAATAAACATTTAAAAGATTTTGCAAGGAGAAAAGAGAAAACAGCCATGACAATGCAGTGGAGACAAACACATATTTACTACAATATAGAGACAAATAATGAAGTGATTGTTGGCGAGATAAAATTAGATGATATCATACATATATATAATAACTATAATTACACATGATTTATTTAAAGTATATACAAAAGTAGTATCCGGAAACTGTTTGGAAAACTAGGCTTATGTGGCCGCTTACCACGAAGTGGGCCAAATCCTTTTTTGCCACCCTTCTAAGGTGGAGTCCTTTTAGAAAATTGCGCCGCTGCCGTACTGACCGGAGCGTAGGTAGATTTGCACTAGTATATATTGCATTTTACGGGAGATGTTTCGAGTCTTATAAAATAATTATTAATGAACTAATAATATAAAAATATATACATACTTCAGTAGTTCAATGGTGGTAGATTAGTTTTATGAAAGTTTTTAATAGTAATTCTATTTAATTCAATATCAATATACGAGGTAAACCTGGAGGCCTACTCTATTTCAACGAAAAACGAAATTTCGATCGAAATTTCGACCGTTCCCTACTCTGTTTCCTTTTCATTTCGAAAATTCGTTCGTCCGAAATATTTTGACAATTAAATTCTCCAAGCCTACTCTAATTCACAAAACTTTCGAAGGAAAAGTTGAATTTGACAGATAATTGTTCGAAATTTTAACCTCAAATCGACGAAATGAAAAGTGTTACCTTTTCATTTTCGTTTTGAGATTTTTGTTTTAATTAAGCCTAAAATACTTGCAAGAGTATTTTTAATAATAGCTGCTTAGCTCGAGTAAAATTTTTAGCTAGTAAAATTAACAAATAAACCATTTTTTTATTATTTTTTGTAATTTCGATACTTCAAAGTATTAAACACAAATTGAGGTTGACATACAGTAGATTATATAGACTCTACAAATTAGTCGGCTAACACTGTCAAAGAAGGTTCTTTTAATGTCATCAGAAAAATTGCCGTAAACTACCTATATTGTTTCCAAGTAAAAAAAACATTTTCTTAAAAGTAGAGATGAAAAGAACTCACAAACATGACTCATTCCATTCGTTCACGAAAACTGTTTATGGTTCCGAAGTTAATGTGCCTGTTCGAAAATGAAATAGAGTAGAGTCAATGGCGAAATTTCGTTTGAAATTCGTTCGTTACCGAAATTTCGTTTCGGAGAAAGAGAGTAGAGCTCCTGCATTGTTTTTGGGAAAACACACGGAGGGAGGATGCTTTTTTGATAATTAATAAGATGCAAAATCAAAATTCTTATACATTATATTACAACAAAAACTTATTTTTAATGTCGTAGTAATTAATTTAATCTAATTTATTGAACATTATTTAGAGAATTGGGCGTTTGAAGTTGTGCATATTATCGTTTTTTCCGTAAACTAGCTGCGGTAGAACGATCAGTAATAAAAAAGGAAAATAGTATTTGCAAATATTCTACATTAACTTTCAATAGGCAAAACAAATCTATTGTTTACTTCTATTGGAAATAGTCAAAATCTTTTTTAAGGAGGTAAACGAGGCGCTCAAAAATTACGTTATTTTTTTTTTTCAAAACATGTGAAAGGGCTCTTAACATTAAAATAGATAGCGACCTGCCAATATCTTTACAAACGGATGCAGTTACCGCTCTGCTAACCTTAATGGCCGTGAAAAATATCAACTAGTGTTTTTAAGCTAGCCAAGACAGGGCCACCTGTTTATATTGTTCATAAAATTTGCTATCACACTAATATTATAAAAGCGAAAGTTTGTGAGTCTGTGAGTGTGCATGTTTGTTACTTCTTGAAGTCTAAGCAGCTGGAGCAATTTAATAAAATTTGGCATGTAGATAGCTGACACCCTGGATTAACACATGGCTACGTTTCACTGCGGGAACATATCCTTAATAAACTACAGGTAACACCGCGGGGCACAGGTAGTCGTTCATAGTTCCCAATGGAAGAATGTTGTAAGCTTGCGTTCAAAGAACAATAAGGATGATGACGGGGTAAACTAAACGAAATTCTATTAAGTTCTATTAGTAAGATTATAAAAAATAATGGATACTTATTTTATCTTTTGTCATCAACTAAAAATTATAAAAATAAAGCGTGTCAAAAGTTGGGACTTCGTTCCTTCGTGACGTCACTTTTAAGCAAACATTTTAGGGAAATGTGACGTCACGCGACATTTGCAATCAATATATTTCTGTAATTATATTTGTTATTTTTTAAGCATGTAACTGCTATATGTTTAAATCTCAAGAAAATTTTACTAGAATAAAATCCACGCGGATATCTCTATTAATGTTTCGATTATATGAAAAAAATACGTATCCAATACTTTTTCATAATGTACCTGATACGAAAAGTTAGTCTCTAACCCTATACCAACCGAAATACGACTATCACAATAAACGATGTAGATAAATCACTGCTTTATTTACTTTCAGTATATTCTTCGCTTCTTAATAAAAGGGTTAGGTTTATTAATAAAGTAAATTCTCACAATGAAATAAAAAGTTCCACGTGGATAGAATAATAAAGATGGCTCGTTAAGAATTTTGTGTGATGAAGATGATAATTTAATAAATTACATATCTGACTTATTCGAAAGTATTTTCTACAGTATTCTATCTCTGTGACGCCATAACAGGCATATTTGAATCAACATTCATATAATAATGTGCGAGGCATTCTACTTATCCCTTTGTGGAGTCAGACCGGCGAATTTATTATAAGAGTTTTTACTCCCACATGTTGGTACTTACGTTGGCCAACTTGTGGATGGTTTTAACCCATTGATGTGGGATTAGAAGTCATAAACAATCCCTGGCTATTGCGCCTACATTTTAAGTCCAATGCGATTCTTTGTACTTATCCACAATTTAGATGAGTTACTTTGGTTACGTTTTTATTTTTTTTAAGCATTTAACTGCTATATATATGTTTCAATCTAAAGATTGAAAGTTTAGCACCAAAGTAACTCTAAAGAAAAGTTTTACTAGAAAAAAATGGGTGAACATGGATTTTTTTTTCTAAAATCCATGTCAATCCATTTTGAAAAAGACGTGGATTTTTTGTCTAGTAAAACTTTTCTTTAGATTTAAACACCTAGCAGTAAAATGCTTAAAAAAATAAAAACATAACTATAATTGCTATTTCTTCTTTCAAATGTTTCATACTCGTACTAGAAAAAGTATTTATTTGACATTGTGGGTTACGTACAATGCGAAGTGATGGCGCTGCCTTGCAGTTTATGGCTAGAAAAAAAAATCGACGCGGCCATCAGGTCTGTGGCAGCATAATTGGTCAGTGCATTCGCCCGGATTGCGAAGGGTGCGGGTTCGAGTCCCGTCCGCTGACTGGTCCGCGTGGATTTTTTTGTAGTAAAACTTGTCTTTAGAGTTACTTTGGTGCTAAACTTTCAATCAAATCGACGCTTTACGATTGCTTTTTACCCGACTGCGCACGCAAGCAGCGCGAAGCGCGACGCGCAGACAGGGTGTTGTGTTTAGCAGTCTCTATATGTATGTATGTTCCTTTGTGGCAAACTAGAGAACAAAAGTTAATATCGCTTAAATACACTTTGGTACAGTGAAATTCTGTGTTTTTCATTTAATTTAAATAATCATAATAAATAATAACTACTATGATAATTATTTTTCAACATTTAATAAGAAGGAACTTTATTGTTTGTAAGTAATAGCTTCTTCTTCTTCTGTCCTCGACTTCGTATAGGACTAAATACTTCGAGTAGTCTATATCTTTTCCTAGGTTTTATCTACGTTTATAATAACCAAAATTTATCAAAATTTTCCTATCCCACCACTCTCGCAGCTCTGCTCTTACGTAGCACCGCTCTATGACTTTGTCATCTTCGTAACTTTTTAAATATTTGTTCAAATGACATAGTGCGAAAAATATACAAAGCGATAAAAGTATTTGTTTTGTTAACAAAATATTTGTTCATACAAAATGTGCATTTTGGAAATTAATTTAGAATTTTATTTTATTTTCGGTTCACTATTTCAGCGATAATGGACTGCACATTAAAAATAGATATGTGCTGTCGTGGACTTTTTTGTAGATTTATTTAAGGGATACATATTCACTCTACATTATATTTATGTAACTATTACTGTTTTTGCAGTACAGTCCAAAATTGCTCGCAAATGGGAGATTTTTTCCTTCTTACATGACACTTATTGTTATATTTTGGCCAATTCACTCAATATATAAATCATAATCTATATGTTATAAATCAAAATAAAAAATATTTTCGTTTCCACCAAGCATTAAATTAATTTACAAAAAATCATCATCACTAATCAATAAATATGTATAAAATTATGAATGAGTAGAAAAAAACAAGTCCAGTACTTTATAATTTTGTTAAGTAAGTAACAAATATACTTTAACAGTTGGAATCCATTATTGAAAAAAAAATATCCATCCAAGAATATCTAATGGGTCCCGACTCTTAAAGTAGCTTTGTTTCATACTTAACAAAATTATAGACTACTGGACTTGTATTTTTTATTTGCAGTTTTTATTTATAGTAAGCAATCGAGTTTTTCGATTTTTTAAATTTACCTTATTTAACCTAAATTTCAGTATTTATAAAAGCTGTTTAGCGTAAATTCTAATACAGTATTTCTGTGAAATTAGAAGCATTTGGTTTCAATAAATGTATTTATCTACACCCATGCTTTCAATCCTCTTTAACAGAGAAACTTAAAATTCCTGAAAAGTTCCGGTGCAGTGGTAATGAAACACGCGAGAATGACAATGTGCTTTTGTTTAATTCATACAGATACACATCGAGCAATGAGAATGTCACTATCTGATGAGTATACCCTTAAAGTAGTCCTTAATGAGCAAAGGGTCGAAAAAGCGGAGGTTTTAATATGAAATTTAGTACAACATTATATCATTCGTTTGGATAATATTATGGTTATTATGACATTGGATGTTTGAATATTACCAACTGTTTCAGAATCTTTTATAGAGGTTTTAAAGCTTGGGTGTATATAAAGTTTTGTATGTAACTCTTTGATATAATTGGGTATTAAAAAATTCATATTATGATAATAAACACCCACATGTTGTGTGTGTTTAAATAGAACAATTGCTTTAATAATTATTAATGAATTACGACGCTTATTTAACCAATAAATAGTTTTTGCTGCTAAATACTGCTTAAAATTTTCTTTCAAATCATAATACCAGAGCATTTTTAAAATTGAAAATTTTAATATTTATGAGGTAATTAAAGTATTTTCAGTTATGTATCATGTATATTTCCTGGTACTTAATTTGCTGACAAAGTAAACTCTTAACTAGCATTAGGTACACAAACTAATCAAAACAACTGTGAAGCAATTTGTCAAACAAGGTAGGTAGGCTCTAAGTTATTTTTACTTGTCAAGATACGACACGGAATTTGGAAAGGAAAGTGTCCTAACAAGAAGAGTGTTGACATTAAAGCGTCCTAGAGATAAGCTTTAGCACAAACTTTATCTAAAAATAAATAATTTCATCGCTTGCTTGAAATAATGAAAGTGGAGTCTCACAGGGATTCATAATTGGGCCATTATTTCTTTGATAACGAATGGACTTCATTTGCTTTATTATATTTTAGTGCAAGAATATCACTTTATAGATTGAAGAATTGAATAAGATTAATGTATAAAAATTGCTTTGCATAAAAACTGTAGCTAGGTGTTGTGTGAATATTCTGAAATTTGATTACTGAGATCGCCTACAATAGAAAATAAATTTTAAAATTAAAAAGAAGGCATGACTGAAAAGCTTGATTAAAGCTTTAAAATCTTAAAACATGAAAGGTAAAAAAGGACCAAGAGAAAAAAATATTCGTTTCTCTTTTCGATAACAACAAACAAAAGATAGCAATGATAGCAGATTTTTCTCATGTCGGATCTAGGTATATATATTTGGTTATGGACAAAATATTATAAATAGGTAAGTATTATAAATATTAATATAGTCCAGTCAATGAAGGTTTTCACCTCCGATTTCGTTGAATTTCCATCGATTTTCATGAAAATTGGTGAGTAGGTGGGAAATACCTTAAGAAACTAAAGTGACATGTTACCAACTTGCGCTTTTGCCCTGGGGGTAGATGCCACCCCTTCTCGGGGGTGAAAATTATTTTAATAAAAACAACTCCAGGAATCGATAGTGCTAGAATAAAAAAAGCCTTTTGGGGATAACCGTAAATTTGATTTATTTTGGAAATGGTGAACGTTTTATTTTTCGTTTTTTCCAAAAAAAATCGAAAGTCATCTTATTTTTATTATAACTTGCTCAATTTTGATGCTATTAACATTTTACAGTGCTCATTAGAAAGATATTTTCAAGGACCTTAAAAAATATTTTGGAAGTATATGCCATAAAATGTATCGGTTTCCCGTTATTTAGGTTTGAATACTTAGATTTAAGTACTCGCCGAAAAAGATGTACATAGAATAACCTATAGCTCACTTTGAATTAATTTTAAAAGGTTTTCCAAAGTAGGGGTTTATTTGTTTTTTTATTAGCTTCAATTTTGGTTATATTTTTTTTGTAAAAACTCATAGTTTTTGAGTTATTTATGAAAAACCTCTTTAAAACACGTATTTTTATCACGAAAATTACCAACCTTTGATCTCTTATAACTCAGAAAGTATTGATTTATTCTAAAATCTTCATATAACCAATTTTGCTTAGAATTTATTTTACTATCGATTTCTTGGGTTATTTTATATTTAAAATAATTTTCACCCCCGGGAAGAGGTGGCATCTACCCCCAGGGCAAAAGCGCAAGTTGGCACTATGTCACTTTTGTTTCTTAAGGTATCCCCCACCTATTCACCAATTTTCATGAAAATCGATGGAGGTTCAACGAAATCGGAGGTTGTAGCTGATTTTTGCCTTCATTGACTGGACTCATATGGAAGACTATGGAATCGGACAGATAAAATAAATTGAAAATTGCAACACAAATATCAAAAGACTGTAATTGATATTTGGTATTTTAAAATGTACGCTGCCGTTTCACCCACTTCCTTATTGTGATCCTTTGCATCCAAAGATTATCAGGTTATTTTCACCCCCGGGAAGAGGTGGCATCTACTCCCAGGGCAAAAGCGCAAGTTGGCACTATGCCACTTTTGTTTCTTAAGGTATCCCCCACCTATTCACCAATTTTCATGAAAATCGATGGAGGTTGAACGAAATCGGAGGTTGTAGATGATTTTTGCCTTCAATGACTGGACTCATATGGAAGACTATGGAATCGGACAGATAAAAAAAAATGAAAATTGCAACAAACATATCAAAGACTAATTGATATTTGGTATTCCAAAATGTACGCTGCCGTTTCACCCACTTCCTTATTGTAATCCTTTTCATCCAAAGATTATCTGGTAGAGATTGCTATTAGCGGTAAGGCCGCACACATTGTCACATTAGATTTAAATGGCTCCGTATTAATTTTAATGTTTTCTGTGGTATACAATAAAGAGTTTTGTATTGTACCCACATCAATAACAAACGTTCAAGTTTTGATTTAGCTTACCTACTTGCTCTATTGATAATTATTGTACAGAACAGACGCCGCCCTAATTTAATAATTTAATAATCTTGTGTTGTCAATAGTAGTCATAGTTAGTTATAAGTGAAATGTAAATTTATTGTTATTTTAATAAAAGAGTTGCGCAACATTCATTTCACGATAGGTAGGTACACACATTCAGTAACACAACGCTGTGCGAGACAGCACTATAGTCTCTCTCGCACAGCGCTAGGATAGGCCCACGGCCGCTATAACATCGCACAAAGCGAGAATAGAAATAGCACCGTGAGAAAGACAGCATTATAGGCTGTCCCTCTCACATTGCTCCGATAGGCGCACTAGCGCAGCGATATAGCGCTAAGTGCGAACACTTGTGGCCTACATAGGTAGTGACCAAAATAGCCTCGACCTCAGGACCGTACCTACGTCGCCGCGCACGGATCTATTTTCGTAAAAGTGCTCCGACGTAAAGCTGCGCCTTTATCGTTTCGCGAGCACTGCCTGGCGCCATCGCGCCAGCGTGGACATCGTCACTTCACCCAGCCGCAGGCCTGAGCGCGCCGTAAGGCGCCGCTCGGTCAAGATCGCGCAGACGTAGCCCCCATCAACGCATCATGGAGAAAATCACAATGCCGCACCTCTACACCTACCCAACGGACACCGGACTGGCCCAAGCCAAGGCCCTCTTCGCGGCAAGGATGAGCGGCGCGGGATCGCCCCGCATCCAATATGAGTTGGAAGCAGCGATGACGTGCCGCCTCATGGACTCCGGCCTATTGCCGCAGAGGTTAATTGATTGGATTTGGGTCTACCTCCGTCTCCTGGAAGAGGAAGAAACCAGCACCACCGATCACGGCCCCGAAGATGCCAGACTCATTGAGGCGCACCAGTACATAATGTACCGCCCACTCACGCTTCCACCTGCTCAAAACTACCAAGAACAGGCAATCCGAAAACGCATCCAACCGAAAGAGGGACGCCCCCGCCGATCACGCAGTCTAGGCAGTTCGCCTGCACCAAACCAGACGCCGTTGCCCACCAAGGCAGCCACCCCCGCACCGCAACAAGAAATCCAAGCACAGACTGCTGTACCGACGCAGTCGTATGCCGAGGCCGCGAAAATTTTCACGCCTACCCCCGACACCGCCGAGAAAAATGCACCGACCGCCGCACCGCCCATCGCCGAGCCGACCGCGCAACCGGCCTCCTGCAGCGCTCCCACGTCCCACCGGGTCAGTAGACACCCGCCGATTGTGGTCGAGCAGCTGCGGGACTGGCCGATGCACCTGCGCGCCTTGCACACAAAACTCGGACGACCGCCCAACGTACGCCCGTTTGGCACGGGCGTGCGTTTCTCACCGGCAGACGACGACGAGGGCCGGCTCGTCCTGGCCTACCTCTCCGGATTGGAGGGACAGGCCGGACTGAGCTGGTACTCGCACACCCGCCCAGAGGACCGCAGCCTTAAGGTGGCAATCCGTGGATTGCCCCTTTACACCACGCCGCAAGACGTCACCGAGGCCCTCGCCGAGAAGGGTTTCGCAGTCGACTATGCGAAACAGATCCGGGCGCGAGCAGGCCGCCCCGGCTCGCTGTACTACGCCGCACTTCGCCGAACCCCCGACCTCATCCCGGCCATCTACTCGGTGAGTGACCTCATGAGTATGTCCGGGATCACCATCGAGGCCTGGAGAGGAAGGAAGAACGCCCCCGCGCAGTGTCACCGCTGCCAGGGGTTCCGCCACTCCAGCCTTGGCTGTCACCGCGCGCTTGCTTGCGTGCGCTGCGGTGACCCACACGCCGCCGCCGACTGCCCCCGCCCACGCACGCAACCCGCGACATGCGCGAACTGCGCAGGCCCGCACCCCGCGAACCACAGCGCGTGCCCCGCGCTCCAGCGCGAGGCGCGCAACCGTCGCGCTTCTACAGTGGCCCGCACAGGCCCCCCCCGACCATCCGCCGCCACCGAACCAACTCAGCAGCCCAGCGAGGTGAGCGAGCACGCGCCGGCCACCTTAATGGCCCCCGCGAACGCTCCTCCCTCGCCCACCAGCAACCCTAACCGCCGCCGCCGCCGCCGCAAGCCCCGTCGGGCGAGCAACTCGCCGACGGACACTGCCTCCGCTGCCTCTCCACCCACGCAGACCGATGCCACCGCCGTGGTTGCGGACACACCGCCGCCCACACCGCCTACGCCGCCCACACCGCCTACGCCACCTACGCCCACGCCAGCCGAGACAACGCGCCTCCTATCCCAGCTCTCGAGCCTGCTCACGGACTTTGTCAAAAAGTTCGGGCAGGTCGAGATGAAAAGTTTTCAAACTACCCCCACCGAAGACACCACCCCCGCACGCTGAAGTCCGTCGCCCGCTCGCTGGTCGCTCACTGGGCCTCCCACATGGGTCTCACCCGGTGGGCTTGACCGCGCCGAGGGCGACGTGTGAAGAAGCGGAGAGGGGGTAACACGACCCAAGACCGTCCCGTTCGAAACGGGATGCGAACCCGATGTCTCCGAAGTGGCTCACGCCAGAGGATTCCCCGCACGCCGCGGCGCCTTCGGCGCCGGCGACGCGCGAGATGAGGATTGCAACCTCGACCTCTTTCATCACTCTTTCATCTTTCATCTTACACCACTGCACATGCAACAAGCAACAAGCAACAAGCGCACTCAAGCTAAGAAAAGGGATTTCATTGAAGCTGCCAGCCCCATAGGCATCCGCACCCCATCCGCACCGTTTCGAACGGTTACAGGGAAGAGCGCCACAGACGCCGTTCGAAACATTTGGTCCTTCGCATTGCCGGATATCACAGAAGCTTCAAGATGCCCATCACACGGTCAAGATCTGGCACCACTCCGCTGCCGGAAACAGCTCCGCAACCGACCGTCACAGAAACAGCTCCGCAACCGACCGCTACAACACCGGCTTCACAACCAACTGCTACAGCGACGACGGCTACGAGAAACACCGCCGCGACGGAAACCGAAACGAACACCTGGGATCAGACAGTCTTCTCTTCAACGACCGAAGCACCACAGACAGAACAGGCTACCGAAGGTCACCCCACAGTACAGAAGAGCAAGAGCGTCAAATCTCGTCGTTCGCAACGGCTGCAGAAGGCAAAAGAAGAGCTACTCCGTCTGCAAATGGAATACGCCGCCGCCAGAGTCAACGCATTAGAAGACGAAGCCAACAGCGACTCAGAACCGGACTCCGATGAAGGCACAATCACAGCTCGACAGGAAACGACGCATCGAGTCACAAACTGGTTGAACCACAGCACGTCACAGATCGCAATCGCCGAAAAGCCGCACGAAGCCACGCTACAGCAACAGAGCTTCGTCGAGCAACAGTCTACACATCAAGCCCCGCTCCCAATACCGGCGGGAGAAGAAACCATGGCCATCGCAAAGCCTACACAGCAACAGATAAACATCTCGGAGCTCGCATCCGCGATCGCACTCGCCGCAAGATCCGGTCAACAGATGGCACCACGCTCCATACAAGAGCTACCGAGCTACAGCGGAACCTATCAAGAATGGCTTTCATTCAAAGCCGCCTACACAGAAACAGCCAGCATGCACAGCGAATATGAAAACCTCGCAAGACTACGCAGAAGCCTACGAGGAACAGCCAAAGAAGCCGTGGAAAGTCTACTCATGTACAACGCGAAAACAGAAGAAATAATGAAGACGTTGGAATCCCGTTTCGGCCGACCCGACGCAATCGCACTCGCCGAACTGGAACGACTACGAAGCCTCCAACGACCAACAGACTCACCGAAGGAACTCTGCATCTTCGCCACCAGAGTAGGGAACATCATAGCAACATTGCAAGCTCTACAGAGGGTCTACTACTTATACAACCCGGAAGTCACCAAGCAAACCATAGAGAAGCTCACGCCTGCGCTACGCTACAGATGGTTCGACTTCGCCGCGGAAAACCAGACAGAAGAAGCAGACCTACTGAAACTCGCAAGATTCCTACGACGCGAAGCAGACAGGTGCGGTCCATACGCACAGCCCGAAGACTTCAAGCGCACAGTATACGAAACGCAAGCTCAGAGAAGACCGGCTCAGCGAACATACGCCACAGACGGCGACGAAACGCAAGCTCAGAGAAGACCGGCTCAGCGAACATACGCCACAGAAGAACAGAAGCCAGAGCGACGATGTCCAGTATGCGAGAAGACAGAGCATTCAATTACGAAATGCGACAAGTTCAAAGAAGCGGACTCCGACGCTAGATGGCAGTTAGCGAAAACGAAGGCGTTGTGCTACAGATGCCTGAGACCACGCGCTACCAAGCACACTTGCAAGCGCAAACAATGCAACGTCGACGGCTGCGACAGACTGCACCACTACCTACTGCATTTTAACCGCAAGAAAGAAAACGAAGAGAAAACAGAAGTCGTCACTTCGACATGGGCACCGACGAAATCGCAAGCTTATCTCAAGATCGTCCCGGTATGCATCTCCGGGCCAAAGGGCGACGTGAACACATACGCACTCCTCGACGATGGCTCCACAGTAACATTGATAGACAGCGAAATAGCAAGACAAGCCGGCGCCGAGGGACCCGTCGACCCACTTCATATAGAAGCGATCGGAGACACAGAAGTAGAAGCCCACGAGTCCAAGCGAGTCACAATTACACTCCGCGGATCAACCCACAGCTACAGCATACAAGCACGAACGCTCAACAACCTCAAGCTTTCGGCGCAACAGATAACAGAAGAAGATATGAGAGGATGCCAGCACCTGCTCGACATACAGAAGAGACTGACGTACAGAAACGCAGTCCCAAAGCTGCTCATCGGACAAGACAATTGGCATTTGCTATTGGCCAAAGAAGTACGGCGCGGAAAACGAAGACAACCGGTAGCATCCCGCACACCACTCGGCTGGGTGCTACACGGTGCACACACGCGCACTCTGGGTCAACACGTCAACTACGTCAACCACGTCACCGATGCAGACGCAGACATGAACGAGCAACTAAGACAGTACTTCGCAATCGACTCCCTCACCATCGCACCGAAACAGCCACGAAACAGCGAGGAACAACGCGCGCTCGACACGTTACAGAAAAACACGCAACAGAGAGAAGACGGACACTACGAGACGGCGTTGCTATGGAAACAGACAGACTCATCGATGCCGCTCAATTATAAAAACGCACACAGCAGACTTCTCAACATAGAAAAGAAAATAGACAGAAACCCACAGCTGAAAGAAAAATACACCGAACAAATGAACGCACTGGTGAAGAAGGGGTACGCCGAGCCTGCTCCAGCACAGCCGACAAGAAACCGCACTTGGTATCTACCGCACTTCGCCGTACTCCACCCGATGAAACCGGACAAAGTACGAGTTGTACACGACGCAGCCGCCAAGACGAGAGGAGTGTGCCTAAACGACTACCTCCTCACCGGGCCCGATCTGCTGCAGTCTCTACCCGGCGTACTGATGCGATTCAGACAGCATCGAATAGCAGTCACTGCAGACATAGCGGAAATGTTCATGCAAGTAAAGATAAGGGAACAAGACAGAGATGCACTTCGCTACCTGTGGAGAGGCGAAGAGCGAGGCGACACACAGCCGCAACAGTACCGCATGACATCGCTCATATTCGGAGCTACGTCATCGCCCGCAACAGCCATCTACGTAAAGAACAGAAACGCCGACAAGTACCAAGATACGCACCCGGCGGCGCACAGAGCAATAATCAAAAACCACTACGTTGATGATTATCTGCAGAGCTTCGACACAGAGAAGGAAGCCATACAAATAGCGAGCGACGTAAAGAAGATACAAAAAGAAGCCCATTACGAGTTAAGAAAATGGAAATCGAACTCGCGACGCGTACTTCAAGCACTCGACACTAGCGACACCACAGAACCACAAAGAACGGTTAGGTTACACGACGGGGGGTACACGTCTCTCGTACTCGGTACACTGTGGAATCCAAACACAGACAGTCTGAGTTTCAATCTCAGCTCAACTCGGCTGCCTAAAGAAGAAGCCACGCCCACCAAACGCGAGATGCTCAAGATCATCATGTCACTATTCGACCCGCTCGGCCTCGCCTCACCGATCACCATTCGAGCGAAACAGATACTACAAGAAACGTGGCGCCGAGGCACTGGATGGGATGACGTCATAGATACCGATTTGGCACAGCAATGGGAAGAGTGGCTACAGCACCTGAAATCGTTAAAGAAGATAGCGATACCGCGCCACCACATCGGCTACAGCCGCGCCACGCGTCGAGAGCTACACGTATTCGTCGACGCGAGCGAAACCGCTTACGCAGCCGCACTCTACTGGAGGATGGTCGACGCCGAGGGAAAAGCGACCTTATCGCTCATAGTCGGAAAGGCGAGAGTCGCACCGCTCAAGCTCACGTCCATACCGCGGCTGGAACTACAGGCGGCCGCCATGGGGAGCAGGATGGCTACGGCAGTCATAGAGGAACACGACGAGAAACCGGATGCAAAATTCTTTTGGACAGACAGCAGAACCGTGCTCACTTGGGTGAAAAACGGCGCACGCAACTATCGCCCATACGTCGCCCACAGGATAGCTGAAATAGAAGAAAACAGCGCGACAAACGAATGGCGCTGGATACCGACCAAACAGAACGTCGCCGACGACGCCACGCGAAACGTGCCAAGCAACATCGATATAACGCATCGCTGGTTTCGCGGGCCGGAGTTTTTATTCGGCGACCCATCCACATGGCCTACAGCGGACTTCGCGCTCACCAAAGAAACAGGCGAAGAAAGAACGCACACAGTAATAGAGCGCGAATCGACGCCCGCACTACGCAACGCACTCCCTAACAGCGAGCGATTTTCGAAGTGGGAAAAATTAGTACGCGCAACCGCCAGGGTACTGCAATTCGTCGAACTTTGCAAAACAAGAAAAAAGAAAAGCAAAGACGCAGTAAACTACAGAAGAAATAAGAAAAATAAAGAAAAGGACCCAGCCTGGCAGCAACGAAAACCGGACGCCCGCGTCGCGCCCAAGAAGAAAGAGACAGCAATAGCGACGCCGTATATACCTATCGGCGCCGAGTTATTACGGCGCGCCGAGACGCTGATAGTACGTGCCAGCCAAGAGGAGGCCTTCAAGAGAGAGATAGAAGACGCAAGCCGCGGAAAACCGCCGCACAGCAACAGTCGATTGCGCACGCTCGCGTTCGAAATAATAAACGGAGTCGTCGTGCTCAAGACACGCATAGACGCCGCGAGCGACATAGAAGACAGCATAAAGCGACCGCCGATAGTTGACGGCAATCACCGCGCGGCGCGACTGTACATAGACTACGTACACAGACAGCTACATCACAGCGGCGTAGAAGCGACGATCAACGAATGTCGACAGCAACTATGGATTTTACGCCTACGACCGACAGCAAGAAACGTCATACACAGCTGCATACCGTGCCGCATAAGAAGAAACACGCCGCCCGCGCCGAGCACCGGTAATCACCCATACACCCGGCTCGCACACCACCAACGTCCGTTCACCTACTGTGGGCTCGACTACTTTGGCCCACTAACGGTGACAGTGGGTCGTGCGACACAGAAGAGATACGTCGCGCTGTTCACCTGCCTCACCACAAGGGCGGTGCACCTAGAGATAGCGGCGTCACTCACCACCGATTCCGCAGTGATGGCACTACGACGGATGATCGCGCGCCGCGGCTGCCCAGCTGAAGTTTGGTCTGACAATGGAACGAACCTGCAAGGGGCCGCTAAAGAGTTACGGCAACAGATCGACGCAGCAACGCAAGAAGAAGCAAGTAAGAAGACAATCGAATGGAGGTTCATACCCCCCTCCGCACCCTTCATGGGGGGGGCATGGGAGAGACTCGTACGCAGCGTAAAAGAAGCACTCGCAACCACTCTGCATCAACGGCACCCACAGGAAGAAGTACTGCACACACTGCTCGCCGAAGTAGAGTACACAGTCAACAGCCGGCCACTCACACATGTGCCGGTGAGCCCAGACGACGAAGAAGCGCTAACACCGAACCACTTTCTCCTCGGCGGCTCAGCACGCGTGCCGCCACTCGGGAAGTTTTCCGAGACCGACCTCCTCGGGCGCACACACTGGCGCGCCTCGCAACAGCTCGCCAACGCATTCTGGAACAGATGGATACGGGAGTACCTGCCGGAACTTCAAAACCGGCGGGAGCCCCGTGGAAGGGGACCGAACGTCAAGACAGGCGACGTCGTCCTTATCGCCGACGGGACGCTGCCACGCAACCTGTGGCCCCGGGGACTCATAACACACACGTACCCGGGGCCAGACGGCGTCACACGGGTGGTCGACGTGCGCACCAAAGGCGGCACACTCAGAAGACCGGTGAAGAAGCTCATCGTGCTACCGACGGGACAGCCCACTACAGAACCAGGATACCAAGACGGCGTGAAGAAGCTCATCGTGCTACCGACGGGACAGCCCACTACAGAACCAGGATACCAAGACGGCGGCCTTCGTGAAGAAACTGGATGCGACGCCCGGCAAGCGGACGACGCACGGCGGGAGAGATGTACAGAACAGACGCCGCCCTAATTTAATAATTTAATAATCTTGTGTTGTAAATAGTAGTCATAGTTAGTTATAAGTGAAATGTAAATTTATTGTTATTTTAATAAAAGAGTTGCGCAACATTCATTTCACGATAGGTAGGTACACACATTCAGTAACACAACGCTGTGCGAGACAGCACTATAGTCTCTCTCGCACAGCGCTAGGATAGGCCCACGGCCGCTATAACATCGCACAAAGCGAGAATAGAAATAGCACCGTGAGAAAGACAGCATTATAGGCTGTCCCTCTCACATTGCTCCGATAGGCGCACTAGCGCAGCGATATAGCGCTAAGTGCGAACACTTGTGGCCTACATAGGTAGTGACCAAAATAGCCTCGACCATTCTGCTCCGATCGTTCGACCGTGCGCTCGCACGGTCTAGCGTTCGTCGCATCTGTGCTCCCGCCTTTTTTAACGGTCGCACCCGTGCGGCCGATTTACGTTTGAGGTTGCATTAGTGCCGTTTTCACGGCGCCGATCGCGGCTTCACACATAAGTCGAGCCGATCGCGTTGGATCAGTGGATACCTAACGGTGCTAACTAAGCTGGTCAGCGTAGCCCCGGTACGCTTCGGGTTCTCCTGAGCCCGAGAAACCGGAAGTCCCGATCCCATTGCACTTGGGTCTAGCCCAAGGGTGACGGAAGGGCGGCTATCCATTTAGGGATACCTGCCCGCATAACCCTACCCCCCGCCCCCCTGCCTACTGGCAGGGAGGTTCCCCTAGGGCTCCCCGCGACGTTCCCTACGCGCGTCCTTATTTCTTATTTTTTCCTTGTTCATTCCCCCGCTTTTACCGCGTAATCATGGATTCGTCCTTTATTTCCCAATTCACAAACGACTTCTATAATTCCTTTCTCCAACAATGTCCCGACGCTAAGTTTGACGAGAAGGAGATGAAAGCCTGGCTCGGGTCCCAGGCTTCATCCTTTATCGCCAAGCTCCCCCGCGACTCTCCTGCCAGCCCCGATCCCACAACCTCCGATCCCACTACCTCCTCCGCGACTTCGGTGACGGACGCCCGCTCGAAGCGGACCGCCTCCCAGCGGTCCGGCTCGGACGGGTCGGACGACACGATGGTGTCGGCTTCCGAAGTCGACATCGGTTCCTTCCTCCCTGTCGAAGGGAGGAAGAAGCGGCGCACTAAGCGCCGTCACGTAGGAAACGCGACACCGCCGTCGGTGACGCATTCCTCCCCCCCCCCCTCCCTCATGTCGCTCAACATCGAGCGCCCCGCGTCCCGCCAATCACTCCCCTCGCGATCCCCGCTTCCCTCCCCCCCTCCAACGGTCAATACGACCGCTCCCCCCTCCGCCCCCCGTCACAACCCCTCTAAACCGCACGCAACGTGCGCACCTGTTCTTGCAAAGAACAAACCACCCCCACCAGTGTTCTTGCGCGACAAGACACAGTGGACAAAAGTGTCCAACCTGTGTAAGGACCAAAAGGTCACTTACACACAGGCGACCAATCTGGGCGAATCTATTAAGATTCAAACCCCGGATTCGTCCGCCTTTAGGGAGCTCACAAAGCTCCTCACACTCAACAAAATACCTTATCACACCTATGCGCTCCCGGAAGAGCGCAAGGTGCGTGCGGTATTACGAGGAGTTCCCCACGAGCTCCCTAACGAGGAGATCCATGCGGATCTCCAATCCCAGGGCTTCAAGGTGGAGGCGGTGCACAAGATGCACAGCCGCGCCGGGAAGGTTTATCCCCTAGCTCTAGTCATCTTGTCCGCCACCTCGCCGTCCTCTAGGGATATTTTTAAGAGGGAATTAACCGTCTGCGGCCTTTCTAAGGTCAAGGTCGAACCCCCTCACCGTCGCGGCACCCCTGGCCAATGCCATCGGTGCCAACTGTATGGGCACGCAGCAGCAAACTGCTCTGCCCAACCTAGGTGCGTAAAGTGCCTAATACCCCACCCGACAAAGGAGTGCTCCCGTACCGAAAGGTCCGCGGACGTAGCCTGCGTACTGTGTGGCCAGGTAGGCCACCCAGCCAATTTCAAAGGCTGCCCACGGGCTCCCAAACCAAAGGCAAAGAGTTCGAAGACGAACCCCCAGCCTAAACAGGTATCCGCTAAACCATCACCGCGGCCCGCGCCGCCGATGTCAAACGGTGCCAATTTCCCCACCCTCCCCAGGTCGGCTCCCGTAGCCGACGCCACACCCCAGGCGGTGTGGGCTTCCGCTCGGGCGGTCCCCAAACCAAGGTCCCGTCCCTTAGAGACCGATGATTCCTTGCATGGCGACCTTCACCTGGTTGTCCACACCATGGCGAAGATCGACCTGCAGGAGCTCAGGGTCCTAGCAGGCAAAATCAGAACAGCCGCGGGTAATACGATGGCTGTTTTGATTGCCCTTGCGGAGCACTCCTCACTGGTAAGTGCACTCGAAAAAAATCACTAGGATTTTTAACGCGAGCACAACCAGCACATACAAATTCAATAATAACAGTGAAATGTCGGTTCTTACCGCAAAAGAAACCGCATCTCATATGTTTCGCGTAGGTATCCCGTACAGACAGCGGCAAACAATGACTCCGTTCGGGTCATCGTTTAACCGTTCCTTTACGGTAGCTATTTATAGCATTAGGGAAACGCCGGTTGCGTTTGCCGCGAAAAGCAGAGCGCAAGCATCATTGCCGTGCATTTCGCGGCAGGCGTTCTCGGCAACTCGAAAAGTACTTTCACCCACCAATAGGGAGATTTCTCCGCGTAGAATCTCAAACTATCTTCCGGTAATGCATGTAATAATACTTGTACAAGTACTATCTACATGTAATACCACTCTTACAGTCGCCAGAAATATAACTTATTGTTATTCACGCTGGCCGACTTATCTTATCGGCATGAGACAAACAATGATTACAGTTAATTGTTGTTTAATCTCATGACCTCCACTCCCTCCTTCCCTCCCCCCTCCTCCACCGGGCGTGTCAAACCCAAGGGATTGTCGCTTGTTTCGTTTAATACGCGAGGGCTTAAAAACAACATATCCGAACTTAGACACTTCCTCCGCAATAGGCAAGTTGATTGTTTGCTCCTTCAGGAGACCTGGCTCAAACCAGGTCACCTCAAGGGGCTCTCAATCCCTAGGTACTCCCTTATCCGAAACGACAGAGCCGCCGATCGCCGGGGGGGCGGCACTGCCATGTATGTTAGGCGCGATTTACATTTCACCCCTCTCACTACACCCCCTCTAACAAATATGGAAGCGAGTGTGTGCAGGCTCGCGATGACGGGACATCAGTCCCTAATCATCGCATCCGCATACATTCCGTCGCGTACCATCCCACTAAAGGCCGACTTTGAGGCACTTTTAAATCTAGGTAGGTCAATTATTATTTTCGGTGACTTTAACGCCAAACATACAGACTGGACTTGCGCAAATCAGAATGCCAACGGCCCATTATTACACAAGATTGTAGAGGAGTTAGGGTTAGACGTCATATCCCCCTTCGCCCCAACCCACTACCCAGACAACCCCAATCACCAACCCGACGTCTTAGATTTCGCAATCATGAAAGACGTATCCCTACGACTCAGTTCGATCGAAACGCTCGACGAACTGGGGTCCGATCATAGACCGGTTTCCCTTGCGTTAGGCCCCCTCACCCCCCACGACACCCCCCACAGTCCCACAAAGAGGCTGTTTACTAACTGGGAAGGTTTTCGCGCGTCCCTCGAGTCCGCACTCGATAACCCCGCCCCTAACTCACCGCTCTCGATCTCTCCGGATTATCTCAACAGTCCGGAGAGAATCGATAGTACAATCGAATCTCTCACTCTTTTGGTGAATGAGAAGGTAAAGGAGAACTCGCGGGAGGTCACGCTACCAGCGCGGAAGCTCCCGCTTGCGACCCGGAACCTTATCAAAGCCAAAAACGCGGCTCTCCGGAGAGCAAAGCTTTATCCAACACCGGAACTTAGGGCAACCGCGAATCGCCTTCAGCGAAATGTTAGGAAACACCTGTCCGACTTGAGAAACGCTCAATGGGGCGAGCTCATGGCGGACATTTCTCCCTCACACACTGCTTACTACAAAGTAGCGAAGGCTCTCCGAAGTGACGCTGTGCCCCACACCCCGCCCCTCGTCCGCCCCGATGGCACCGCTGCCTTCGAGGATGACGAGAAGGCGGAGTGTTTTGCGGACAGTGTGGCCTCGCAGTGCTCGCTAAGTACACAACCGACCGACATGACTCATGTTAGGGCAGTGGAAGAGGAGGTCCGCCGGAAAGCCTCCCTCCCACTTAGGGACCCCCCAGACTACACCTCTAATGACGAGATCAAATCTCTCATCAGAGGCCTAAGGCCCCGCAAGGCCCCGGGCGCAGACGGCATTACCAACAAGGCGTTGATCTACTTCCCCGTGCAAGTGGTCACCCTGTTGACGGTCATATTTAATGCCTGTCTAGAGATTTGCTACTTTCCAGCAGCCTGGAAAGCAGCAATAGTAATAGGCATCCCCAAACCGGGGAAGCCCGCCCACTTACCGAGTAGTCACCGTCCCATTAGCCTCCTCAGCGCTTTGGGCAAACTATTCGAAAAAGTTGTACTCTCTCGCTTGAAAGAGCAACTTTTAAAACCTACCGATCCAATCATCATACCGCAACAGTTTGGCTTTAGAGCCAAACACTCATGCCTGCAACAGGTACAGAGAATCACCGAGTTCATACTCGAAGGATTCCAATTTAACAAGTATAAGACAGTAGCTGTCTTTTTTGACGTTGCAAAAGCCTTTGATAAGGTTTGGCATGACGGGCTAATATACAAACTATATAGGCTAAATCTTCCCGATCGGTTAGTACGGTTAACAGCCTCTTACCTTAGGGACCGCACCTTCCGATATAGGCACGAAGGTACGATGTCGGGTCACCGGGCCTTGAAGGCAGGCGTGCCCCAAGGCTCCGCCCTCTCCCCCCTCCTATACTCATCCTACACCAACGACATACCTATACCTACCGCAGGTGTAGAGTTGGCGTTGTTTGCCGACGACACAACCCTCTATATTAGAGGCAGATGTCTGAAGCATGCCCTCCCTAAGCTACAGACCGCGATTACCCAATTAGGGAACTGGTTCTGTAAGTGGAGGATCGATGTAAACCCGGACAAAAGTTCAGCGGTTTGCTTTGATTCGAAGCGCAGAACCAGGGTAATACCGTACGGAACCCGGCCTTTGCGGCTGCAAGGCACCGCAATCCCGTGGCAACGTACAGTCAAATATTTAGGAGTCACTCTCGACAAGAGTCTTAGCTTCCGGCCTCATGTCAACCGAGTGGTTAGCAAAGCCCGATTCTATCTTAGCCGTCTCAACGCAATGATAGGTAAACAGAGTAGGATGTCCCTACGAAACAAGCGCACAGTCTATAAAGTCTGCATACGACCGGTGTTAACCTACGCATCCCCTACCTTTGCCCACGCGAAACCGGCGATCTTGAAGAATTTACAAATTGTTCAAAATCGCTTCTGTCGCAAAGCCACTGGAGCCCCGTGGTACGTCCGAAACGCGGACCTACACCGGGATCTCCAACTCCCCACCATCCAAACCCACCTAAAAGAGTGCTCGGAACGATTTTTTAAATCTGCAGAAGAGCACTCGAACCCCCTCATCCTATCGGCGTCCGCGTACGACCCTCCCCCACCCCTCCCGTACAGGCCCCGCAGGCCAAGAAACGTCCTAACGGACCCCCCCAACAAACTCACGCGCGACCTCGAGGTCCTTCTGGCCTCAGAGGAGCCAAATGGGCATTGCAACGCGCCTGAGACCCCCCGCCCCCCCGATCCTGAGAGACCTTCAGTCGCTCAGTCCCAAACCGATACGGATGCACATCAGAGTGCATCCGTCCTCTAAGCGCACTATGCAGTAGTATATACTAAGGCAGCGCTGCATCATCCCCTCCTCAGGGGTTGATCGCATCAGATGAAGCCTGAAAGGCCCCTAAGGCCATAGGCATCCCCCACGGGTGTGTTTTAGTCAGTAAGAGTCTGACATAACCCTACAGCCGGCTGTAGGGTATCCATGAGGATTTCACACCCGCTCCCCCGCCTGGGAGGAAACAAAAAAAAAAAAAAAAAAAAATAGCCTCGACCTCTTTCATCACTCTTTCATCTTTCATCTTACACCACTGCACATGCAACAAGCAACAAGCAACAAGCGCACTCAAGCTAAGAAAAGGGATTTCATTGAAGCTGCCAGCCCCATAGGCATCCGCACCCCATCCGCACCGTTTCGAACGGTTACAGGGAAGAGCGCCACAGACGCCGTTCGAAACAATTATACAGTAATAGATCAGATATAAAAGCAGTAACTCACCTCTAACCAATGTCAATATTCCCAGGGGCATCACTAATATCGCAACCAGCAGATCAGTTATGGCCAACGACATCAGAAAGTAGTTTGTCACGTTCTGCAGTCTCCTCTCCAAATATATCGCCAGGCACACCAGTACATTCCCCGCAGCCGTACACACCACTAACAAGAGAGCAACTAGAGCCCACCAATTGTTCACTACAACTTCCTTATTAAAATCCGTTCCATTCTTAGTTCCGTTCCCGTAATCAATAGATATATTGAAATCCTTCAAAGAAAAGTTCTCCGGTACATCCCAATACCATTCATGCTCCACTATATCAGATTCTGGTAACGATGAGAGTGGCTGGAAGAATATGAACTCATGCATTGTGGGCGTGTGTTAAATGCTCTCTTAGTATCATTTTCGTTTGGACGATGTTCATCTTACTTCGTAAATGTGTATTATATTTGAAGGTTCCATGTTGAAACTTTTTTAACTGCGTCCGGTGCGCGTGAACATCTGCAACAAAATAGATGAATATTATTAGATAATAGAATAGTAAGTACCTAACATAATGATAATTAATCACAGTAGCAACAAATTGGTAACTAATAATCAATTGTAATGTAGGTATGTACCTAATTTTAAAAGTTGAAAATTAAAAAAAATAACATTTTGATAGGAACTTAATTAGGTTTTTGTTCGTTCATAATCACACTACGAAGCAGTTTATTAACGAATCTCTGCTAAAATTAACCTTACCCAGAAATAAAATTTTAGTGTGTTTCATTCTACCATGATTTTAAACCTAAACTTAAACTTGAAAACAGTGTATCCTTGTCATTCTTTTCTACAGAATGAAAAGGAGAGATTGATGTATAAGTTAGTTTTACGTTTAGAAAATTATGCCAGAATCAACACCACTATCTATGTAAATTTTATCTAGAACTCTCAGTAGTTCATATTTTAAAATGAAATAAATTCTTTCAGAAGCGTACTTCTATAATACCTACTTCACAGAACAAGAAGTTATTCAAATAACGTAAAGCTATTCGTATATTTTATTTACATGGTGAATTTCACAAAAGCGAGGAGAAACCGAAACCTAAAAGAGAAATAAAAACGTTACTACATATTTGGCTATAAAATGAAGAAACAAGCTTTAGAATTTCATGCAGGTAAAAAAGTTATTTATTTGACGCGGATGCTTGGTTAAAGAGATGTTGTCGATATTTATTTTTTACCCGGCTGCGCAATGCAAGAGCGCGAAGCGCGACGCGCAGACAGGGTTATGTGTTTAACAGTCTATATATGTATGTTTGTTCCTTTGTGGCACACTAGAGACCAAACGCCTGGACCGATTTTGATGATTCATACATCATTCGATTCGTCTCAATCATGGGAGTGCTACTAAAGATATGATAGTAATCAAAATTCAATATGGGCAATATTAGGCGCCATATTGTGACGAAGTAAAAAAAATTAGTTGACAAAATATGTCGAGTGGGGTATCACTGTCTAGATAATCAAAAATCATATTTACGTTCCTAACACCATTTTTCATTTAATATGATTGTTTAGGATCTACAACGCTTTAAAGTTGTATATTAACCACTTACGCTTTTAATTTCAATCTTACATTTGTATGAATCTTTGTTACTCTTTCACCTAAAAAATACTGAATGGATTTTAATGAAACTTAACAGTAATATAGCTCATATATGATAATTACATATATATAATAATTTATGTAGTTATTGAGTTAATTGGCCAATATATAACAATAAGTGTCACATAAGACGGAAAAAAATCTCCCATCTGCGAGCCATTTTGGCCTGCACTGCGAAAACAATAAAAGTTACATGAATGTAATGTAGAGTGAAAATGTATCTCTTAAATAGTTCAAAAAAAAAGTCCGTGACACCATATATCTATTTTTAATGTGTAAGTCATTAGAGCTAAAATAGTGAATCAAAACTAAAATATTATTTGATATCTATTTCCAAAATGCACATTTTGCATTAACAAATCATTTTTTATCAAAACAAATACTTTTATCGCTTTTGATATTTAAAGACGATAAACTTTGCTTTTTACACTATGTCATTTCGACAAATATTTAAGAAGTTACAACGATGACAAGTGATAGCGCGGTGTACTATGTAAAAGAAAAAAAAGGGCTATTCGCAGTATCTGATCCTATACGAAGCACTAACAATAAAACTGTGATACAGTTCCTTCTTATTAAATGATGAAAAATATATTATCATAACAGGTATTTATGATTATTGAATTTTAATGAAAAACTCTGAATTTTACTGTTTTTCATTTTTTTAACGATATTACTTAATGTTACAAAAAAGGTTTACTTAATATAATGACAAATAACCCATTTCTCGCTAGTAAGTACATACTTATTGGAATCCCTATATTATTAATCAGCTCGCGATAATATTGGTTTTGTAATAATTCTACAAAATTCAAAGTAAATAATGTAGATTTCTATAGGTAAATCACCCCTTTCATCACCCTACGCCTATAAGTATTGCGATGTTGTAGCTAAGAACCAAGTTCCCATCTACTTCTATATGGGAATTCATTATATTCGATTTAGCTATTAGGGCACGGAAGCGCAACAAACAAACTCACTTTCACATCTATAATATTATATTATACTTACTAGTGATCCACCCGGGCATTGTACGGGCGAAATTTATTTATCGGGATGAAATATAGCCTATGTCACTCGGACAAAATGTATTTAAATAAAGAAAAATGTACTTATAAATAATGTAGCTACCTTATGATCAATTAATATTTGAAACCGGTTCAGTAGTTTGACAGATTATTTGTTACAAACATACAAATCTTGCCTCTTTATAATATTATCTTTATAGTATAGATAGTTAGGATATGATAAGTATTTAATTGATGAAAAAGATTTAAAAATAAAGTAAGTAATAGGTTTATTTGATTATATTTGTAAAAGTTACTTAGCATTTGTGCTTAACAGTGATACGTTATTCGGTATTTTTGTAACAAAAAAAATTTGGATAATAATTGCCATGATTGCCCTACTGGGAGTACTCTTCATTCAAGCTTTACACTACCAATAAAAAAGGGTCGATCACAAATCTTTGACCTGTTATATGTGAACGCTTTAAAAGAAAACTACAAAGAGAACTATAAATTGATAATAAATGAGATTGCTATGGTGCTCTACCTAACGTTATGAAAATTTTATTATGCGCCTTTAGTTTAATCAAATATTATAAACTTTGCTTTGGTGATTGCATAATTATTAAATTTAGTGATCTAAGGCAGTTGCCACCATTGTCCAAAACAACAAACGGGAATTACTGCTTTCTTCAACCTGCGACATAAACGTCATTCATTGGTATTGTATGTGATAGGGTGATTAAAAACACTTGAAGTTAACTTCTGGCATCTACATATTGGGTTTCTGTGAATTATGTAGGTATATCAAATTATGAGACTAGGGACTGACACTGCATTTGTGTATATCACAATCTTAGACGTCCGGCCTTGACATGACAATGCAGGCACTGCCAATTTTAAATAATCGTCGAATAAAAGTAAATGAATTTTATATTTACTGCTAAACTATAAAAAAAACATAAACAAAAGATGACTTTTTGAGTAAGTGCTAGTTTACTATAAAATTTACATACATTAGAGATATTTATGTAACGACTTGATTTAACTTCATATATTTTTGCGAAAATTGAGGCCCATCTGTAGCCTTGACCCCGCTGGTAAAGTCTCTATATGTCTTAATAAATCAATCTTCGGTCGGTCGATCTCGGTCGAATCGGTCTAAACCGACGTACTTAATAATTCCCTTACTGAAGTAACAAGACTACGGTATAAACCGTCTTAAAATACTAACTAACTAAAAAGTGTGAAATAAAAAAGGTAAATTTAAAAAATCAAAAAACCCGACTGCTTAATTATACTTCAAATAAAAACTGAAAAGAAAAAAAGCAAGCCCAGTAGTCTATAATTCTGTTAATAAGGAACAAAGCTACTTTGACAGTCGGGACCTACTGTTGAAAAATATTATGTATTCTTGAATATCTAATGGGTCCCGACTGTTAAAGTAGCTTTGTTCCTTATTAACAGAATTATAGACTACTGGGCTTGTTTTTTTCTTTTCAGTTTTTATTTGAAGTATAATTAAGCAGTCGGGTTTTTTGATTTTTTAAATTTACCTTTTTTGTTTCCTTTCTTTTCGTTTCATTCAATTACAATACATTTTTAATATTAAAGTGATTTGAAGTTTAGAATAATATAAGATGATCAAATTGATATTTGTATATATTAAATTGACGACCACCGTGGCCAAGTGGTTTGTACGCCGGGTTTCTGGTGTCGCCGACTCGAGAGGTGTCGGGTTTGAATCCCGGTGGGGGCAGATGTTTGTGTGATGAATACTAGCATTTGTACTTCAGTCATGGATGTTTCATATGTATTTCTATATAAATGTATTCTATCCGTTACCCTGGCATCCCATAACAACAAGCCTTACAGTGCTTACTTTGGGGCTAGGCTAATTGGTGTGAATGTAAGAAATATTTATATTTACTCGTATATCGATAATGACCAACCAAAAGCTCTAAATTATGATTTTGAGATAATTGTTATATGGTAGAATATTATTTATATTTTATATTTATAAGGTAATCATTAATAAGGTTCCATTGAAAGCTTTTAGGTACATAATCCTCAAAGGTGACAACTAGACATTTGTCCACAATTACATTAAGAAACTACGCTTTTCGTCGAGAGAATGTAGTTACGGAACTTTCACAATCTCGCTTGCCGTTAAAAGCTCCTGCATTATTTAGTTTGCAAGTTTTTGGTCCGCATCAGTGTGTTAGTGTTCGGATCTCTCGCACGTAACAACTACATTTAGGACGTTTTGACACTTTGTTAGTTCGAAATAAAATTTTGGCATTCTACCAAACCCTTGTTAAGGGGTTGACTGGGGTCTCTTATTGATTGGTAAGTTTATAAGCCTCTAGTGATGGCTTTTAAAAATAACTTGCATATTTGGGTCTGTACCCAAAATCAGAGTTAAAAATTAAAGATGTCGAGAGCTTTGAGGTATTAGCCTCCCACATCTACATCTTAACAATGTTGGTGTAACTAGTCTAGAACGTAAAATAGAGAAAATTAGTTTTTTTTAATTATTTAAGAGGGTTACATATTGCTAGAGTCTTTTAAAATGGCTTTATGCGAAAAATGTCGGAACTCCATAATCCGAACTTTTGGCAATCATCAAAAAGTGATTAAAAATATAAATTACTTATCATAACTTTTTCGTTTATAACGCTAATAAATGCTCAAATTTCCACGAAAATTTCTCTCATTATAATATAAATGCGCGCAGAGCTTCAATTTGAATGTTAATTTGGAGTTGCATCCCGAAAATAAATAATTAAATCGGCTTAGTGCGAATCGGACTCGCGAACGAAGGGTTGCCCATTACCCATACAACATTAGTAGTAGACAATATTTGAAATATGCGAGTATATTTTAAATAAATCGCTCCATGTCAAAAGGACATCAGTCACATTTTTTTAAGAAATGAATTAGTGGCGTCATCTTTTAGAAAACACCCCAATACACCTTCTCGAGTTGGCTAAGCATCAAATGGTCATCAGTCTGTTAAATATGAACAAAGAATTAGAATTTGAATTCTAATTTCATGTAAGAACGGCGTCAGTCTATTTGACTTTCGCCCTTTTTACAATGAATCTATTTGGGAACACTAGAACTAATCATGTTAGTGACGATAATTTTCCTGTCAATTAAAGCTTAATACATATGTTTTTAAAATTCAAACAGGAATATCATAATATATTTAAGTTTTTGAAAAATAACAAAATATAAGGGTAAATATATAAAGAAAAGTATATAAAAACGTAAGCGTCCTTGGCTTATTTTTGAGAGCAAAGTTTTTTCTTGTTTTCTAATAGTTAGAGTGTCTGAACTATTGCCCTTATAACATGGAGCGAATCAAATGACAATTTGTTTCACAGATTAAATTGGTACGAGTAATATTTTTCTCGTAACTATACACACGTAGGCAAACACACAAGAATAAATAATATGATACCATAACCAGAATAACAGAAAGTAATAAGATGTCTTTGTGACTCAATACGATGAAGATTATTGTATGTGTTTGCAATAATGTTCTCGTATTGAGTGTTAGTGTAGGAAACGCTATTTTTCTAGTTCTCTCTAACAATCAGATACAAATAAAAAGAAACTCAATACCGCTTTCTGAAAATAGATTTCAGTATGGGATGTTGCAAGTCTTTCCCCAGTGTAACTACGGAAAAAAATGTTACCAAGCACGCGCACTTCATGTATTCCTTGCGAAAGCATCTTTCTCTATTAGTGTGTTAAACTCTTTAAGAGAGGTAAGACATAGCGGATTTTCTGCTCGAATTGGAGCGCCCGGTTGGGGAAATAACCCCCCCTTACAGAAGACCAACAAAAGTAACTCTACCTTTTGGTCGTGTTGTGTTTCAGATGGTAAGTAAAGTTCCACGGGGCCAATCGCCTAACGGTATGCTATGGCTATAGCTATCGCTTACTTTCATTTTGTTCTATCTGACCGCCAAAGGTTGTCAAATACCTCACCGTCTTTTTTTTTAATATTGTTATTGCCAGTGCAAAAGAAAAAAAAGAGCGCGAGGCATTTGAAAACGTTCGGCGGCCAGAAATAACAAAATTAAATCGTAAGTTTTAGCGATAGCCGTAGCAAGCCCGTTAACCGATTCTCCCCCAGGTCTCCACGGGGTAGGCATCTGCGTACAGCAACAATACTATGTATACTGTAGCGTCCTCCTTGTTAAAGATGATTGAAATATAAGTTTGTACCTACTCAACATAAAAGTTCAGAAGTTTTGGTGAGCGCGCTTATCGTCAGGCGAACCATAAATTTGGGTCTTTGTAATTATAATAAAAATACAATATTTTTGATAACACTTCAAGTTGTTGCGTTTTTATCTCGGGATCGATATTCGACACATTATTGTGATAATAAACATAATCTGGGGTCTTGATAAAATTAATTTCGGTTTTGCTCATACTGAAACTATACTAATACAGGGTGGCGCAAAAGTAATGACTTTACTGGAAGATGTTATAATTATTGCAAATGGCGTCGATCATAAACGTATTTGGCGTTTGTGAACTAGACAGATCAAGATGCAGAATACAAAAAGACAATCGATGGAGCACGAAACTTCTCAGGAACGTGAAGCTGTTTGGTTTCAACAAGACGGTGTATCGACATGCTACGGCATGCACGGCACGATTTACTTTTGGCGATTTGGCAAGGCCAGTAAGATCGCCCGATTTAACTTCCAGTCAGACTTCTTTTTTTGGCGCTACTTGAAGTCTCGGACTTATGGCAAGCCTCGTCAATCACAGCCCTTTACGAGTAATTTGACAGGAATGCGAACGGTTATCACCGGAAATCTTGCGAAAATTATGGAAATAACAGGCACAAATGTGTAGTATCAACACTGGCGTCAGCCAACTGATGGATATCATCTTTTCCAACTAACAGAAAAACATTTACAGTTCCTAATAAAGATTTACATCACTCAAAATTAGTTTTTATATTTTTAAAAACTGTATACAAGAAATAATAATGTGTATCCACACACTTTTCCTTTACCTTGTATAAACGTTACGTTTATAACCTGCGCAGGCGAGGGACTTTTGCCTGAGGTATTTTTTGTCCGCCGAAAAAGATCGCTTACAACTGCATCGAGTAACGCACACGTCGGATTAAAAGTACCGAATGCAAAAAGTCCTCCGGACAACTCTCTGACCGGAGAGAAAAGAAGTACACGGGAATCCCCGAAAAACTTAGAACTCATGTAACAAACCGCGCACACAGCGAGATACACATGAGATCTTCTTTAAGCTAAAGTGGTCCCAATACCATTATTAAAACATTGGCCTGTTTCAGAATTTTTCGTTGCGTCCTGTTCTATGTAACATTTGCGTTTCATCTTATATAACAAAATGACAAATAAATAGCCATTTGTATTAAAATGAAGTGGAAAATCTTTTAAGGGTTTAACGTATATACGCTTCAGTCTGTATCGTGAACACGTTATAGAATTTATTACGCCCATTACACTTGGATTCGCAACTTAAAATGGCTGTCAGGAGCAGTGATCCCTTTAGTATAAATAAAGAATACGTAATTTTTATCCTTTTTAAAGGTCCTGTCTTTTTGGGTGCACTCGAAATTCGAGAGTACAGTTTCTTACACAAGCCTTTTGTATCGTCTTTGATAAAAGATTTAGATTATGTACAATACATGGATCGTAAAGGTTGCAACTTTTTTCTGAGAATTAGGTATTAGTGACGTGCTATATTATTTTGTATTCGGACCTTTTATATTTCAGCTATAAAGTCTCTGGGAGAGTTTAAGCGAGAACTTGTCTGTATATTCTCATGTAAAAAGCGTTTTTGCTCTTTCATTAACGATTTTAATTAACTTTTAAATCTACACCCTAAATTTAAAACAAGTAGCTTCGGAATCTTCTTAATTGTAACATGATTAATTTATTGCCAATTTGTTGTAGCCACGTAGTTATAATTTGTACAAGAAAAATAGGTACCTAATAGTTTTTTCCAGGGCTCGACTAAGGCCTAATTAAGTCTTAGTCGGGCCCGTAAAGTCTGGCGCCCTCATTCTGGAAAACAGTACGCCTACCTACCTATTTTATTATTGTATATTACAACAAAATTTGTTTCTTTGTCCATGCTGTATTTCAGACGTAACTTTGATAATTACATGATGGGAAGAAAATATAAGAATAATTGTCGCATGACAACAGCATTAATAACACATAATTTATTAGTCTTTAAAGTTATATGATGTTCATATAGTAGAATGTTACTTTAATAACGTTATTATGAAAAAAAAATCATGTTTTTCGTATTCGAAAATAGTTAAACTATTTTTAAAACACACTCTCTAAAACCTACCTGTAATAAAACGATCATAAGTAACAAATAACATATACCGCGGGGCCCCTTAGGTTGAGCCCTAGGAATACAGCACTGGTTTTAGATACCAACAATATTTTACATTAGTGAAATTATCGCTAATCGATCGGTAGCTTCAGCGAACATTACGTAATTAAAGAGTCTGATCAGACGATTCTAATATTGAAATAGTTCGAATAATATTTTCTTTTTCAGTTATTATTTCATCGGAACATCTATTGACTTTAAGCTAAAGCAATTAAAGTAGCAGTTTTGAGATTTTTTTAATGATATTGCCCCAGCCGCTTGTGTCTCGTCTTCGATGTCATCAAAGCTGAATTAAAATTGTACTTTATGCAAAAAAGGAGATGGGGTGTTGAAAAAAAAGTCGAACTAGGTTAATAAGTTACTTACTTAAGTTTGAATGAGAGTTTGATTTTATAATGATACTACGATTCGTTTGAATTAACAAGGAGCTTTTTGCTTTGCGGGTGGCGAACAAGAATATGACACACATATATTACACAATGAACTTAGTCGGTTGTACGTTCCTGACCGATCTCCACCGTTTATCCGCACTGTTACCTGTACAAAATAATGTATGACTACCTATTGTTTTGCGAGAAAAGTGAGTGTGAATCCTCATGTTTGTAATTCTTTGTTTTCTTTTTCTTCTTCTTTTTTTTTACTAATTGCTGTAAATGGTATTTTTCCGTAGTAATTAGAATAAATAAATAAAATGACCTGCCTAAAGATAAGCCTATATGAATGCTTGCGATACCGTAGTATCATTCGCTCGTTGCCGACCATGACACTATCCCCTATTCCTTGGAAACCTTACTCACTAACAGAATCGTGGACTAACGCGCCTCCGACTCCTCTCACACAGGCCACAAACACCAACACTACATAGCTAGAAAACATTCATACTAGCTTAGCAGTAGGCAGACACCGTAAGAGTGCGGAGACCCTAAACACGACGCGTCGCACCAGGTACAGTTATTATCCGGGAATTTTTCCCCACTCCCCACGACAATTACGGCTAACTAGAGCCTAGATTCGAGTCTCAATGATGTCTTTTAGCTGAGCCGACCCCTCAGGTTAGAGTGGTCTAGAGGCACCTCCCCCCGCGGGGAGATGCCACTCGCCTAGAATACCTCTAGAGGCACTCGCAAATTCTCGGCCTGAGGTACTTAAGGATCTCACCGCCTCCAAATCGGGTGACGCTGTAAAGGCCATTCACGACGGACAGGTCAACACGTGTGATTTGAAATTTATTTGAAATTCGTGTTCTAATTTTTTAATCACACCGCGAATTCCGAATTGGAAAGTGTGTTTGTTCTCACAGAATAGTACAGCAAAAACCAATATCTCCACAATATTGTCTTAATTAAATTCACTCACCAATGAGTATGTTTTTTGTGAAGGGGATTGTGTGAAGAAGATATAAATCACTTTTATTATTATTCATTGGTACTTAGCAGCTAAGAATTGATATCTTTTAGCAGCATCACGATGCTTGCTTACGTCAAAAAATTGGCAGTCATAACTCGGTCAGTATTTCCATAACAATAACTGAAATAACATAAGTACCATAAAGACGGTCTTGTAAATCAAAATCAACGAAGGAATACCAAAGAACTCAGTAAACGATTACATCGTTTACCAATGAATTAATAATTATAAAATGTATTTCATCTGCGAGTACCAATTTATTTGTGAAACCACGGTACTATCGATAAAGTATCAACATTACAATATCGCCATTACAGTGGCTTGTCATTGTACTTAGCTTAATTATCTAAAACGAGACATGACTTTGGCATCAATAACTTCGATTGGAACTTTGTGATTGGCTTATATTTGAAGCTTTGAATTTTTACCTAACATTATCTGTCCTTGTGAATTAAAATTTATGAATTATTCATTTTCACGCAATTTTCAACTTTATTTTAGACAAGAAAAGTTCCAGAGAAATATCTGTGATTCGTCCATTACGATTGGCGTTAAAAATTTTCTCCAACGATTCGTTACCCACGTCAGTGAAATTAGTTTGAATAAAATTTAATCTTTGTGTAGGATTTATGCGTGGATAAATAAGAACCTACTTTATGACGATACATTGAAAATTATACGATATTCTTTTGCCCAGCAGTAGGCGAGGTTTTAGATAGTCCTTTACAGGACCAGGGTAGGAGCATCACCCCACAGTGATTGTGATCACTACGATTGGCGGTAGATACTCAAACGGCCCATGTCAGGGCCAAGGAGGGGAGGGATAGGGACGGATTCCTTGCCCTTCTCTCTCTTCAGGGCACAACACTGGCGCTACAGAGCAACCTTTTTACATGCTCGGTACGGAATTTTGCTCAGACCTGGAGCTCTACTCTCTTTCTCCGAAACGAAATTTCGGCAACGAACGAATTTTAAACGAAATTTCGCCAGTGACTCTACTCTATTTCATCTTCGAACACGCACATAAAGTTCGGAATCACAGACAATTATCTTGAACGAATGGAATGAGTTATGTTTGTGACTTCTTTTTATCTACACTTTTTAGATAACGTCTTTTACTTCAAAACAATGTTAGTTTATGACAACATTTTTGATTACATTAAAACAACCTCTTTTGACATTGTTAGCCGACTAATTTGTAGAGTTGATGCAATCGAATGTATGTCAACCTAAATTTGTCGTGTAACACTTTGAAGTATTGGCAATACAATAATAATCAAAAAGTAGATTTATTTGTAAATCTTTCTTACTAAAAAATGTTTCTCACGCTAAGCAGCCTTAATTAAAAATACTCTAGTAGTAATTATAGGTTTAATTTAAACAAAAATCCCAAAACCAAAATGAAAAGGTAACACTTTTCATTTCGTCAATTTGAGGTTAAAATTTCGAACAATTATCTGTCAAATTCAAGGTTTTGTTCAAAAGTTTTGTGAATTAGAGTAGGCTTAGAGAATTTAAATGTCAAACTATTTTGGGACGAACGAATTTTCGAAATGAAATAGAAACAGAGTAGGGAACGTGCGAAATTTCGATCGAAATTTCGTTTTTCGTTGAAATAGAGTAGGCCTCCTGAATCCAAAGGACTACATCGAAAACGTGATCAAAACAGCTTCACGCAAACTCGGAAGCCTGAACAAGGTGTGGCGTTTCTTCGCGCGCGATCAACTGTGCTTGTTGTACAAAACGCAAGTTCGGTCCTGCGTGGAATATTGCTCGCACCTCTGGGATGGCTCCGCCAAGTACTTGCACGATGCTTTGGATAGTTTACAGCGGCGCGCGATCCGCATCATAGGCAATGAGGAGGTGACTAAACACCTCGAGCCTCTTTTGCCACCAATTACGCTGTGACGTGGCGACACTAAGCACGTTCTATCGTCTGTACCTAAGTGTGTCTAAGGCGAGTTATTCACACTTATTCCACCTTCCCCTTTCCTTCAGAGAACCACGCGTGCTGGCCTACGTTGTCACGGTCTATCTGTGGCCACAATTCCAACGCGTACAAGGAAATTTGGTGACTCATTTCTTTGTCGCACTATCCGTAAATGGAATGCTCTGCCCGCTCAGGTGTTCCCTTCCTCTTACAACCTGGGATCCTTTAATAGAGGCGTGAAGAAGCAACATGCAGGCCGGCAGGGTGAGGATGGCTGATGTGGCAGTTAGAATTGCTGTATCAGCTATCTTCGCGTCTGGATTTCACCTTCCCTTAACATCAGGTGGGGTGGAGGCATTTGTCGGGGGAGCGAATGGAAAAATTGTCTTAGGAACCCTTAAAAATTTTAAACGACGTATTCAACGATACCCGACCAGATAGGACAGGCGAAGAAAAAAATTTTTTTCAAAATATTATTCTACCATTTTGTCGGCGTGATTGATATACCTACATATCCACCAAATAACAGCTTTCTAGTGCTAACAATCTCCAAGCAAAACCGAGAACGGACAGACGGACAAGACGAAACTAAAAGGGTTACTTGTCAGGACTACGGAATCCTAAAAATCATGATAATACCTATTTATCATTTGCGGTGGAAATTTAGCAGCTGTCGCATGCGATGATTTTCTTCGACTCCCAGTACAGCACATGGTCTTTACTAAGGCTCAAGCTCGAATTTTGATAGCTCCGTAATCGCATCGTTGACGAACTCCGTGGCGGAGTGGTATATACGAGGTTTCATGGTGTCGCCGACTAGAGAGGTCCCGGGTTCGAATCCCGGGGGGGGGGGGGGCTGTTTGTGTGATGAATACGAGCATTTGTACTCCAGTCATGGATGTGTAATATGTATTTCTATATAAATATACTTATATAATATGTACAGTAAATGTATTTTATCCGTTACCCTAGTATCCCATAACACAAGCCTTACAGTGCTTACTTTGGGGCTAGGCTAATTGGTGTGAGTGTTGGAAATATTTATAACTAGCGGCCCGCCCTCGCTTCGCTTTGGTGTAGAGCTGAAGTGTAGACTACAGTTTTTTTTCTCAGGCTTGTATTATACACAACAATGACATTCATCTATGATTCTTCTTATACCTGCATGCAAAGTCTCAGCCCGATCGATTTAAAATTGACAAAGTTTCATACAAACTTTCATTCCCTATTTTATCCCCTTGGGGGTAGAATTGATCAAAATCCTTTCTTAGCGGATGCCTACGTCATAACATCTACCTGCATGCCAAATTTCTGCCCGATCCGTCCAGTGGTTTGGGCTGTGCGTTGATAGATCACTATGTCAGTCAGTCACCTTTGAGTTTTATTTAAATAGATATAATTATTTATTTATCGTCATCATCAAATTTTGTATGGAAGGAGCCAGTTCTTACGTCTGGTAGACGATGAGGCGCTGCTCAGTTTTCAAAGACATTTTCACGTTGCGATAAGATTACCGAGCTGTCAAAATTCGTGCTTGGGTTTCAGATCTCCACCAATTATGAGCATTCGAAACGAATCAAATATTTTCGTCGAGGGAATACTGTTCAGTACTGTCAGAGGTATTTACATGTAAAATGTTAAGCCGGGAGAAATTTTGTATCGAGATTTCCCAAGCGTGCGACTTTCAATGATATTTCGAAGATCCGAAAGCTATTAACATAATATTGGCATCGGGTAAACCGTACTGATCTCAAAGTAAACGGCGGAGTCGCTTGCGTTATTATTAATATCAAAAAGTGATACGACATTACAAACGTTGAAAGCCGGAACAATATTAATGGCACTCAATTTTATTATATTAATACACGGAAGCACGAAAAATACGTAAAGATTTTTTTAAGCACTTTTAGCACAATTACCTACTTTGCTACTCAATATCAGTATCAGATCCAATAAGCAAAAGTAACTCATTTTGGAGGAGCTCGGCTGCGATCGTTGAAGTTAAGCAACGTTCGCAGTGGTCGGTCATTGGATGGCTGACCAAAAATCTTCTATCTCGAGTTCCTCCATGCTTCGGAAGGCACGTTAAGCCGTTGGTCCCGGCTGCATCTGCAGTCGTTAACACCCGCCAATAAGCACTGGGCCCGCGTGGTGGGCATGGCCCTCCATCTCCCTATTCCATCCTTAGGGAAGGCCTGTGCCCCAGCAGTTTGGACATTAATAAGCTGATGTTGAAGGTATGAACTGTAAGCCTACGACCTCCGTGGCAGAGTAGTTTGTACGTCGGGTTTCGAGGCGTCGCCTACTCTGGAGGTCCCGGGTTCGAATCCCGGTGGGGGCAGATGTTTGTATGATGAAAACGAGATATATTTCTATATAAATAAACATATATGTATCAGTATATGTTTTCTATCCGTTACCCTAGTATCCCAAATCACAAGCTTACAGTGCTTAGTTTGGGGCTAGATTAATTTAGAATGTGTTAAAATAAAAGGAACCCATTCCTTGCAGTAGGAGTTTCGACTGGCGGATTGTCACGTTTATTTCATTTGCTCGTAGAATATTCGAGTATTATTTCCCCTGTATGTAGTCCAACACCATCCAGGGGCACATTTCCCTCTTGGAAGTGTACCTTTTGCTACTAAATAAATAATTATTAAAATTCTAGTCTGTGCCGTTACCCCATATACATTTCTTGCTTGACTCTTGACTGAGCCTACCTCCAGTGAACTCGCCAGGCCCTGCCTACCGTCGCGCTTCGCTGCGGTGCTGCTCCCGGATCGGTCCTACCTGCGGCTGAGCTACCGCCCCGTCTATCTCCCTTTTTTATACGCATGCAAAAAATACTATTTACAGACTACGGCGCCTTTAAGAGCCACACCGCCGAACGGACCTCACACCTGGCTCCCGCAAGCCTTACGAGCCCCAGCACTGGCTGCCCACGGGGGACCCCGTAACCCTTACAGGCGCTTTACGGCATAATATACGCAAAAAACCCTGCGAATACCATCTAAGCTGCTTAGCCCGAAGCCGCGGGATCCCCGTTTAGGGATTCTTCCGCGACTCCGCACCTAGCAACCTCCCGGCCTTGCCGGGGCTCCACGGCACGAGTCTCCCAGGGTATCGAGGGGACCCCGCAGACGTGTGCAGGATGGCCCGCGCTTGGGGGCTGAGTACGCGGCCTAGTGCCTACCGTACCGCCCCCCGTCCGCTGCGGAGGGCTACTTGGCGTGCCCATGTAGATCCCTCCGCCGCCCCCCTCTTTGCAGGACAGAACTACAAGGGGGGCTGCCGTCACGGGCCCAGTCTATCTCCCTGCTGCAGTAGAACTACAGGTCGCGGCACGTAACTCTAGCACTGAACAAAACACGGAGGGGATAGCTGCGCATGGGTACGAATCGGCGCAACGCAAGCCCACCCGCGCACCGCGTTTACCCATTCTTTTTAGTATCTATATATAATATTATTATAGTTTCATCTTAATTTTTCTTCTGCGCAATAACGGTTAGCACTAGAGTTTCGTGCCGTGACTTATACCCGCCGATCTACTTGCGGCCCGCTCCGGGTGAAACCGCAAGGTACCTCTTGTTCGATAATATGAATTAAATCATGTATTTCACATAGAAATAATTATTCACCTTAATTAATAAGCAATTTTATCACTATAAATAGAACTCGGTGTGTATTTGACATTTTGTTATTGAACATTTGCATAAGCCGAGTAATCAGGTACCCACCGAACGTAACGTGCGCCAAACTCTGATTATGATTATGCACGACATAATATGAATTAATCTTTATGTGAACGTAGACGCAATATAGCATTCGATACGTGCTGTATAATTCACGTGGGTTGTTTATTCAATTCGGAGGAAGGGCAAAGTTATCAAATCGTGACGAGAGGTAGGTATACACTGTGAATTTTTAGTTACCTTAGAAAATTTAGTAGCGAATTCAGAAAAAAACTGAAAAGTGTCTCCGTGTAACGCAAAAATTGTGCAATTCTATCATTCTTTGCTACACATTATTTTTGAGCGTTCATACAAATAATTACTAAGTCTGCAATATTTTAGAGTTGATTATTTTTCGGGATTAGTTCAAGCATACTTAGTCTGTAATATTTTGGGGTTGATTAGTTCGAGCAATTATTTTATATAAAATGTAATGATAAAATTAATTAAATGCATTATACGAAATATTTTTGAAGTGAAAACTTCTTAAGCGGCGTTGTACACTTTTTTTGTATGAGCAAAAAATGTTGAACTCGCTTCAGGTTAAACACGTGGGCTGATCGCATCGTGACACACAATAAAATTAGAAAGGTTGTTGACTTTCAATATATTGGACGGAAACATAGTAATATTTTATTTTACCATATTATAATAATAAGTCTCTATCTAGGACGTCCACGTGGCAGCTTTATTGCGAAGAAAATGCATTTTTTTACAATAGATGTCGCTAGGTGCGCCCTAATGTGATTCACGTAAGTTTATTTCTTTACAATAGGTGTCGCTAAGTGCGCTTAAACGTGATTCATGTAAGTTGATTTTTCTGAGAGATAAACTTTTTTAATGTAATATAAACTGTCATGTTAGTGTACGATAGCGCAATAAATAAATATTGTATTCTACCACATACATGATAGTACTTTTATACTGATAATTAAAGCAATTCGTAGAAAATTATTCCCTAACCATTCCAAAATATCAAAAATGCACAACGTTAATTTTCAAGTTTTCACTTCTGCCCGCACTCCCGGAGTGCACCCCGTCGTTTTCTTTTTCTAAGTTGTTCTCCCAATTTCTGTTAGCTGTCTAGGAACCAGAATCACACATTCTCCCTTTAATATTCCCAAAACAAGCTATGATTATAAACAGTGTTAATAACAAAAAAAACTAGGTACTCGGGTCTTAATTTCCACCTCACTTCTAAGTATAATATGCCTCTTTATATCTCTAATTCTCTTTCATAAACAATTCTTGCTGTAGGAAAATTGTTTTTCTTACACAGCACACAACTAATTATTGTTCCATCTCTTCCAATAGGAAATACTTAATTGTATCAGGCTGGATCGCGTACATTCGTAGATCGACCGACCTTTTTCTGTTGTCATCGACATTGCTTGGTGGCATTTCTATTAAATAGCACATCCCTATGGGAATGTTATTTCATTTGAATGGACCCTTTATCTTCTTAATCTTCTTGCCTGACTGGGTTTCGGCGATTCCGTCGTTTCGTTCTTGCGTCCAAAACTGTCAAATCTCTCTGAATGATTTTTAGCTTTATTTTGCGTGCAATAAGGTTCACAATCGATACAAACAGTATAACACTTTGGGGTTACATGATGTGTTGTTTTCTGTACCAGACACGTATACTTTAACATTCATACATTCGAAGGAGTTTCAATGTAGACGTGCTCCGTTCCAATATAACCGAATTCCAATTTAACTGACATGTTGTGTTATTACCTTTCCTAAGGGTTATTTCACTAGGAACTGGTTTATTTTATATACTTTTAAAATATGGGGAAAATCTATTTCATACATTAAGTCAGAGCTAAACATAAATTTGCTACATTGTAACTTTTTTTTTTAATAAATATTTCCAACACTCACTCCAATTAGCCTAGCCCCAAAGTAAGCAATGTAGGCTTGTGATATGGGATACTAGTGTTACGGATAGAATACACATACTGATAGTATTTTTATATATAAATACATATTAAACATCCATAACTGGAGTACAAATGCTAGTATTCATCACACTAACATCTACCCCCATCAGGATTCGGAACCGGGACCTCTCGAGCAGGCAGGCCTTCAAACCCGGCGTACAAACCTCTCAACCACGGAGGTCATCAATAACAAAAATCAATAGTTATTTATAGACTCTCTAGATTGTATGTTTATTATACGTGTCTGGTACAGTAAGCAACATGTACACATCATGCTGGATCTAGTCTCTGACTAAGACCATCATACTGATATACTATGTGCCACTATGTACCCATAAGTGGGCTTTTATGTCGGATCTGGATGGACTGGAATCTATTATCAATATTATAAAGATAAAACTACTCACTGTCTTTAAATTAATTATACTTTCGTTCGTAATTAATTAAGTGTAAATGGTCTTTCATTGTTTTCTTTTTAATATAATTACAAAGCTATCAGATTGTACCAAACAATGTCCATTGATTCAGTTATCCTATTTCATAATACAAACAATTGGTCGAACCATTTCAGTGTTACCATCAATTCCTTTGTCTCAATTTGACCCAAGTGACCGTGACATCTGGGTAGGTACCCAAAACCGATATCCGATTTGGGATAAAGACGTAGCCCGATGGAGCGAAAAGATTGGCCAAATACAAACTTATCTTGCGATCTATTTGTTTAGTCATTCTTCTAATACGTAACTAGCTACTCTGAAGATAAGGATAATAGAAAAAAAATCCTAAAAAGTCTAGAAAAAGATTTGTGCTGAAAATCAATTTGGAAACTTTGGGACGATATGATTGGTTTCTTCTATTTACGAGACTCGGCAATTCAAGCCAACCCATCTCATGTTATACGTATATGAAAGCCAGTCTCAACGCAAATATTGGGCAGAAGTTGTATGTTATTGGTCGTGAGTATTGAAGAATGTATTGTTTCCGAAACAATAAAAAAACAAGCAGAATTTGTTTTGCAAGTGTTTTTTAAAAAAACTTTATTTAATTGTTGGATACAGTTCGCCAAATAAGCCGTAAGATTTGTTATTATTTATCTATGAACGAACATCACTTGTATTAGCGCAGTGTGACTTTCATACATGTGTTGCGGTTCACAGCTTCGAAAAAAAGATGATTAATTAGATTGGGCCTTGGATCGCCAAAAATATAACTCAAAAATATCGTTTGTCAAATTAAAATAAATTGTTGTAACAACACTTTACTATTTCTTTAAACTGTTTCTTCATTTCAATAACTGCGTACTCTTTCTGTTCGGGACTCTTTATTGAAAGGTTGTTTATGGTTTTATGAATTCCCTCCTTACCTTAGAGTACCAGTAAAGTCAGATATTCCTTACGAAAATGCTCTGTCAGGTCTGCTCTTAACTTTTGTAGGTACTTCACTCGTACATTTTAGCTCCTTCTATCCAACTGGTCTAGATCCGTTGTTTCTGTGCACGGTTTTGGTTGTAGAAATAACACTGGGGTGAGTGGCTGCAACAATTCATCAGCGTCATCGACAATATGCGATAATGGTCGCGAATTGACTATGGCCTCACATTCTGTAATTATTGTCTCCAATAGGGTATTTGACAGTATCACAATAATATTATAAAGGCGAAAGTTTGTGAGTGTGTATGTTTGTTACTTCTCCACGTCTAAACGGCTGGATGGATTTTAATAAAATTTGGTATGGAGTTAGCTGACACCCTAGATTAACACATAGGCTACTTTTATCCCGAAAAAATGTTAGGTTCCAGTGGGATTTTTAAGAAACTAAGTTAACGCAGACTAAGTCGCGGATATTATAAAGGCGAAAGTTTGTGAGTATGTGAGTGTGTATGTTTGTTACTTCTTCACGTCTAAAGATTTTCATAAAATTTGGCGTGGAGTTAGCTGACCGAAAAAATGTTAGGTTCCAGAGGGATTTTCAAGAAACTAAGTTAGGGCAGACTAAGTCGCGGGCGGCCTCTAGTTAAAAATAAAGCGCCAATTGTTAGCACCTGTGTTTAGAATGAATATTGGCAGTATTTATACAAAAAAAAATCATAATTTTACTAAAAACCCACGAAAAAGATAATAGTTTTCTTATCTATTGTCACGTGACTCAAAACGCTTGGGATTAGCACAGCCTAAAATGACGTCACACGCAAGTAAACTTCCAGATAAAGTGACATTACATTGTATCATTTGACGTTTTAATAACAGTCGTGTGACGTCACACACTAGTAAAACGCTATCTTGTCCAGATAAACGTTTTTGCGGCAACTTGAAAATGGAGTTTTTGATTTATTATTTTTACACAACAGAATGTTGAATATCCACTTTTTACGGACTCCATAAACATTAGTCAATAACGTGAGATCGTTTTCTAAAACTTGTCAAATACCCTATTCTATGGACTTCTGTCTTTGCTTCGTCGATTAATAAACAATCACATTTTACAAAAGTTAATTGTTATGTATGATTCACAAATTGACCGATTTTATTAACCCACGGTTTTTGAACCAACACAACACTTATAACTACTTACTGATATATATAAAAGTGTGCATCTGCGGCGTAAAATCCCTACGTGTACCCTACGTCCAGTACAAACACAAATTAGATAATCTTTAGTTTATCATATTTTTATTTTAAGCATTTAACTGCTAGATGTTTAAATGTAAAGAAAAGTGTTACTAGATATTTGTTTCCAAGAATGAGTGCCCTCCGATTTCCAGGCGGATTCACAAACCAATTATGCCACCGCGACCCTAATGAGCGCGTCGATTATAGCTAGTATTTCTTAGGTTGAGGCTAGATGGTCTATTTTGCGGTAAAAATCCTTAAGCCACGCATTCATTGTAAACAAAGTTTAGGAAACAATGTTTCTGGAGCGTGTTGCTCCATGCATGTTTACAGAAACAATGATTCTGGAACTTGGCTGTACACATTACAGTTGTTTCAACTCAAATATTTCATTCAATTTAAAAACGATGTTGTCGTTCCATACTGCCGCTATGTTTATAAACAACTGAAACACCCTTCGACACCTTTAAACAGTTGTTGCGAAACTCATTTGTTACAGTTACAGAAACATCGCGAGAAACACGTATTAATAAAACAACAATTAATAAAACCCCTTAGACTAGTTACACCGTGTTTTGTTTATATCACTCAAATGCCATTTATCATTCAATAAACAGAGACAAAACATGATGTAACTAATCCAAGCTTATTCATTGTTTATTATTAATAACGGGGGCAGGCGCGGTCCGAAGGAGGGGGGGGGGGGGGGGTCACAGGACATGACCCCCCAAATCTAAGGTCAAATTGAAAAATCTCAAAAAATTGCCAAATAATAAAAGGAAAATTCTAGCTATCCCCTAACAGCGATAAATATAAAGACATTTCTCAAAATTCTGGCAACTCTTCACATAAGTGGTGCGACAGCAGAGCGATCCTTTTTTACACTTAAGCGTGTAAAAACGTGGTCGAGAGCTAACATGTTAGAAGAGCGATTAACAGGTTTAGCTCTTCTAAACATTCACCCGGAAATAGTACCAGACGTCTCAAATTTTATCACCCGATTCGCAAATACAAAAAGACGACTTCCATCGGTTTTATAAGTATTGTATAAAATAAAATTGTGTCTTGTGCAATTATGTTTACTTTATTCCAGATACCTACCAAATCCAAATACCAATACCAAAATTTCAGGCTGCGACCGCGCCTGAACGGGGGTAGTGTTTACCGCAGTAGTTTTACGTGTTTCAGAAACGAATTAAATTGTTTCAAAAACATGTAGATTTTGTTAATAAAACACTGCTTATAATTAATTGTTTCTCAGTGAAACCCTGGCATTAGTTCTCAAGTCGTGTATGAATCAGTATGAATATCGAATTCGTATCGGTTGCAAGCGCGTAATGTCACTGTCAAATTTTGTATGGAAACTTGAACAGCAGCACCACAAAGTCCGTAACGAGAACTAAAAATCAGTACATATTTGACAATGACATTTCGGACTCGCAAACGTTACGAATTCGATTTTGTTTTTTGCTAGGGGGCAAAGAATGTGAAAGCATACAGCTTACACAATTGAGTATTAATCAGATTCCCCTAAAACGCTGTAACTGCTAATTAAATCTGCCATTATATAGGACCGTTATAGCGTTCGTTTTAACGTTTGACCGGCAATTATACGGTTTCGGTAATAAATAATGGGACATTTGGTCGGCTTGCGTAGACTGAATATTCATGGTAACATTTAAACAAAAATAGAATCGAAACGCTTTAATTTGCAGCAAAATGACAAAAATAACAATATCAAAGTTAGTTAAGAATTTTCTATTAGTTAACGCTAGGAATAACATTATTTAAATAGACATTCTTTCTTATTAATGAATTCATGACTAGCATTATGTATGTCGTAGGGTAATTTGAATAATCGAAGCGAAAAAACGGATAATTAGACAATTGCGAACTATGCTACAGAGACTTCCGTTCAAAAATTTAGACTCTTTCGAGACCGTTTTAACTTTCTTTTAAATCTAACAGAAAGTAGACCTTTAAAGCTTTTGTTAAAGTTTACATTATTTCTTTACAAAGTAGCAAGTGAGCATTTCTGTTAACGTTATGTATAGAACTTCCTTGGTAATCTCACAAAAGTCTAATTTGACTGGATATTAGTCGAGACAGATAGATATTCTCGGTGTTTATAATCCCCTGGGGGCCATTCGCCTAACGGAAATGCTATGGAAAACGCTAACGCTTTCGATTTTATTTTGTTATTTCTGACCGCCAAATGTTTTCAAATACCTCACGCTCATTTTTTTAATATTGTTATTACCAATGCAAAAGAAAACAAAAGAGCGCGAGGCATTTGAAAACCTCAGGCGGCTAGAAATAAAATAATGAGATCGTAAGCGTTAGCGTTTTCCAAAGCATTTCCGTTAGGCGAATGGCCCCCTGGTCTGTGAAGCCCGGTTTTAAAACACCGGCCGATTTTCCTCTTATTATTCGAGTTCTACTGTACATTCAGGCTTCATTTATGTCTTAAGTCAATCCTAAATAGTTTCTCTACAAACTTATCTATATATTAGACGGGTTACTTAAAAACTATTACTATATTATAAATATAATTTTGACGACCTCCTTGGCCGAGTGGTGTGTACGCCGGGTTTCATGTTGTCGCCGACTCGAGAGGTCCCGGGTTCGAATCCCGATGGTGGCAGATGTTTGTGTGATGAATACGAGCATTTGTACTCCAGTCATGGATGTTTAATATGTATTTCTATATAAATATTTTTATATATGTACTGTATATGTATTCTATCCGTTACCCTAGCATCCCATAACACAAGCCTTACAGTGCTTACTTTGGGGCTAGGCTAATTGGTGTGTGTTGGAAATATTTTTTACTTAAATATGATAAAACGCAAATTATGAAAAATGAAAATAATTTTCTCAACTCGTGGCAGAAATCATCCACTTACACAAACTTTCTTTCTTATAAAACACCTAGACAATTTTGTATTTCAATGTAGGTACCAAAGATATTGTGGTATTAACCATTAATACTCCTTTTTCATTAATAATATTTTATGTTTATTACGTCGGTAAATCACATTTTCCATTATCAAGCGTACAAAAAGTACCACATAAAAAGATTAATGCTGATCCATTTTCCTGATTATAGATATAAAGCTTTGCACCCCTAAACGCTAACGATATTTAAGCGTTATTAAGTTATACAAAGTGTTGAGTTAATCTAAGTTTAGAAATGACTACAATGTACTGTTACCTCGCTATGAGTAAGTTCTTCCTTTAACTTAAATTTAAGTTAGGAATTGCTTGAAATGCAATAGTTGTTCATAATCAACCGGTTAGGTACTATCTTTACTATAGCAAGCACTTATTTTTTTAAACTTTGCAGATATGTTATTTATATATTATATATGATATTTTTTTTATAAATAGGTCCGACAAATTACTCCACCCTACCTGATGTTAAGTGACGGTGAAGTCGCCGGCCTACATGTTGCTTCTTCACGTCTCTTTTAACACTTTAATTGCCAAAACTAAAATTAGAGTTTTCTGCTGGTGGCCCATATCTGGTTTTTTAATTAATTAACTCTCAAGTACAGCAAATACTATTGGCGGGTGTGTTTATACTTTTAGTATATATTTATGATATTTTAAATAATATAGCTATATATCACGCGACGTCGCGTGATGGGCCATGTGGAGTGTACATTTATCCTCAGGGGCCCCATCACGCGTCGTCGCGTGATTTATTCTTCAGGGACTGTAAAATAAAATCACCGTAAAATAATAAAAAATCTGTTTTGTGGCATGTATTTTGGAAAGCATGATTTATATAACCAATTACTCTTCCAATAATTTGTAAATCGGTTCATTTTTTCAGTGCTAGTATGTAACAACAGGCCCAGAAATGTTTTGAACTCTTCAACGGTTAACTGTTTCATCTTGAAATATGTGCATGACGATGTTCACTAGAGCTTTTCATACGTTCGGCGTATTTGTTTGTGAACTCCACGATCACCCTCAAATATTATAGCGGCGTATCTAAGCGAACTAACCATTTACATAACATTAAAACTATATCATGATTCTGATGGCCACGCCTACTTTACGATGGCCCAGTCCTTTCTCTAGAGGCCCTTAAGAAACACATTTGTGGTAACGCTCTGGCCCACGCAATACTCTTCAAACAAAACTCTTCAGACACTTCACGCGACGTCGCGTGAATGGCCAATTTGAAGAGCACTGGGAACACGCGACGTCGCGTGATTGGCAATTAACGTGTTAAAGGGTCCCAGGTTGTAAGAAGGAGGGAACACGCGAGCAGGCAGCGCATTCCATTTACGGATAGTGCGACATAAAATTTAACTTCCTGTTTTCATTGTCTTGGATACTCGGCCACGCTGCAATGAATATCGCACAATTAGTTCTTTAATGTCATAAATGTCATTTTCTAAAATATTCTCTCTCTTTAATACAGTAGAGCGCTGAAGATCAAGGCACGTAACTTTTAGCTTTTTAGCGTAAAGGTCGCCGCACACGGGCCATCGGCCACTACCACTAAACGCCGCCACCGGCATTATTCGTGTGGGTTTCATACATTTTATATGGACTCGCCGCGCACGATTAACGCCGGTGGCCGCCACACGCTATAAATCGTAGTTGTTCGCTTCTTGTGGCCCGCTCTGGTCACTAATGCGCTGATACAAAACGCCGCCACATGCTACTCGCGCGATTCCCCACCTTTAAACTTTCTTCGTCTGAGTCCGTTATGTTACTGCACGCATGTGTTAAGAAAAGTAGCAGCCACCGACGGCAAGTGTCGACCACCGGCCACAAGTGGCTGTCGCGCGCTTTAGCTTCCTTTGTAGCCGCTTCTAGCTTCTCGTGGAGGCGTTTGTAGCTGTGGCGTGTGGCCCGTGTGCGTGTTCCCTTAGTGTCGCCGCACACGGGCCACACGCCACAGCCACAAACGCCGCCACGAGAAGCTAGAAGCGGCTACTAAAGAGGCTGAAGCGCGCGACAGCATCCGACTAAGGTAAGGGAGAGAGGGGTGGGGAATCGCGCAAATGACGTGTGGCGGCGTTTTGTATCGGCGCATTAAGTGGCCGGTGCGGGCCATAAGAAGCGAGCAACGACGATTCGTAGCGTGTGGCGGCCACCGGCGTATCGTGTGTGGCGAGTCCATATAAAATGTATGAAAATTACATGAAATATGCCGGTGGCGGCGTTTTGTGGTTGTGGTCGGTGGCCCGTGTGCGGCGACCCTTACACTATAAACGCGATAGTGATGCTCTCTTACTCACAGTTTTTGTAAAAATACCTTTAAGTATTTGATGAATTTACATAAAAAGAAAGTTCCGGCTTGTTTATTCAGTTTTAGATTTATTGACATTTATGAACTAGATGTGCGGATAATGCGGGATATTCTTCTTTATTGGGCTATTGGCATAAAGAAATAAATAAGTCTGATGCAATGGATACAGCTTGTTAAAAAATAAAAACACACCTATTTTAGGCAATATATTATTTGCCTCAGCAGGATGCAGGCTTGAGTACTTTAGCATTCGAAAGTCGCCATGACCTCTTTTAAATCTTTAAAAATAATGGACTTCACCATCACTTAACATTAGGTGGGTTGGAGTCATTTGTCGGACCTATCTATATAAAAAAAACACCTAGTTATATACATCGTCAAAATTCAAATAGCAGTGTTAGATATCAGGTCTTTATTATGACGTCAATCATCATTATTTAGCTATGTCGACTCAAAGCCGAAGTGGTTTTTTTTTCAAATCTGTGATCCCCTTATTAATAAACGAAGGATAAGCTTTGATTAATTTTGTTTACTCCATGTTTTGCCTCTGTTCATTGAATGACAAATGGTATTTGAGAGATATGAACAAAACACGGCGTAACTAGTCTAAGCATGTTCCTCACGTATCAATAACGGGGGGGGGGGGGGGGCGTATACGAAAATATCGCACAGAGATTTTCAATTATGAATTATTGAACTTTGCAGTCTATTCGATGCCTTTGTCATAAAATAAAAGTTTGGTAAAAATTTGGTATTATTTATCAGTAAAAGAAATTAACCAAACTTAATTTTTAAGTAAAATTCTTGCTAACAAACTGTGGCCGAAAAAGTTTGACAATAATTCAAATTCAAAATTAATTTATTCAGCTTAGGTTTTTATAAGCACGTACTTGTAAGTTCAATATATGGCGGGTGACCATATGATATATACATTTATAATGAAATGAAATTCAGGAATGCTCTAGTAATACGCCTCCTCATGCTCTCAGTGTCCCTCTTGCTTTAATAGGATTGCTAATAATGTGCCCTATAAGCGATCAAGCGTGACACTTGTTAACGCCCTATATTAAGTTTCAATTAGCTTATCAACTTCGTTCCTATTTTAGATATATGATATTAGGCAATTAATTATTTATTGGATATGACTGAAGCTTAATATACCTACTTCTAAGTATTGTGTTTACACTGCGTGTAATGTTGATATTTTTTTAATATTTCTAACTCACACCAATTAGCTTAGCCCCAAAGTAAGCAGTTTAAGGCTTGTGTTATGGGATACAAGGGTAACGAATAGAATATGCATATACTGTACATTACTGGAGGAACTAAGAGGAACATCATGACTGGAGTACAAATGCTCGTATTCATCACACAAACATCTGCCCTCCCCGGGATTCGAACCCAGGATCTCTCGAGTCGACGACACCATGAAACCCGGCGTACAAACAACTCGGCCACGGAGGTTGTTATTTATCTTAATATATATAAATCTCGTGTCACAATGTTTGTCCTCAATGGACTCCTAAACCACTGAATCGATTATAATAAAATTCGCACACCATGTGCAGTTCGATCCAACTTGAGAGATAGGATAGTTTAAATCTCAAATTATAGTCGCAATTTTAATTTATTGCAAATTATTACTTTTGGGCGGTACGAAGTTCGCCGAGTCAGCTAGTACTTATATAAAAATATTGTATGTGTCACTCTAAACAAGTCCTGCCAGAATATCAGCGTTGGTGCGACACAATGTCGCATCAGTTAATTCTGAGACATCGTCCTGGTTAACCCTTACATTTAATATTTTTGCATTTAGGTGTCGTGTGAGGAGGGTCGTTACGTTCGTCAAAAAAGGGTTGGGCGAAGCTATGGTTGCCAGCGGAGATGAGTTTGCTCTTGCTACGTTGGGTATTAATCGTTGTTTTTAACTTTATTTGAACATTTTTTATGCTTAAACAGTAGGACATGGCATTCCTAATCATTCCTAGACTTTGAAACAGTTGTTCATATTTTTTTTAAAGTCATAATTTTTTAAACATTTACGTTTGCAATGGAAAGTGAATTCATGAGTTATCTCATATTGAAGTCATTTTTCGATTTGACGACTCTACAGGTATATATAATACAGGGAGAAAAAAAAGTTCCCCGCCATAGATTTGCGAACCGATGGCGTAGCTTTTCGACATTCACAAGTGCTTGTAACAGTCTAGACTGAATAAACGATATTGAATTTGAATTAAAACTTTTTGTAAGTGTTTGTAAGTGCTAATAAAAAAAAACTTTTCTCTTTCTTTCTTACCTATATGTTACGCTAAAGCTAGTACTAGTAGTATTATTTATAACTTATATCTGAAGAAGTGTTCTCTCTCATCTGGAGACCACTCATTACTGAAATCATTCCAACCTAGACATAAATGAACAATCTGGATTAAAGTATCTTCCTATGCCATCCGACAGGAAACAAGTCGAAGACCTTACAGAAGGCCTGTGCGGTTGCTTTCTGTAAGGTCTTCTATTTGTTTCCTGTCGTTTGTGCAGTTTATCATAATTTTGCAAGTCAGCAAAAGGTATTAATACCCGGTTTAAACTCGGACATTCATCGCTCACACTGACACTGTCAGTCTTCAGTAATTGAAACAAGAGTTCGAAAGCGAGTTTTTACCTGGCATGGATAGGTGCAGTTTATTTATTTATTTATTTATTTATTTATCTTTAACAAAGTTTCTACAGCGGTTTTTGTGAAATTTAATACAATAAAATATAGATATAATCTTAAAGCCAATTACAGAAACTCATTACGTACACATTAGATATTAACGGCGTTATTATATGTCAGTAGTTATTACATTTAATTTAATTTAATTTTAAAAATTGCATAAAAATTATATAATTCATTAACATAAAAATAAAATAAAATTAAGATTGGACAAAAACATAACAAAAAGACAAAAAAGAAGAAAATCAAACACTGAATATCCATATAAAAAGGTTTTCAAGAGTTTGTCACATGATAACCTTATGAAGTGTGAGTGGGTGTGTGTGCACGTATGTATGTGTGTTTGTGTGTGTGTGTGTGTGTCCATGCAGCTGCAATGCTATGCCTGGTAACGAGATGGCGGACGCCGCAACCCGGGCACTACATCATTCAAGTAGGTACTTCAGTGTGAGTGCTTGTAATTGTAGGCCTACATGGCGCTAAGAATAAAATTAAATAAATAAATTAAATTGAAATTGAAACAAAACAAATGTCAGGGGAAATTATTTAAGCCGTAAAATGCAGTGCAGTCATTTTTATTTGTGTTCTATTGTGATGACATTTATGAAACTGGATCACGAGTATTTCATTACAGTAAAGTGGGTTTCACTGTAGATAGTAGTTGCAAGGAAGTTTTAACACATTTCAAGATAAATGAAAAAATCGTACCGAAAGACTCGATGAATGGTGCCAAGTTTCAAATTTAGATGGCAATAGCAACAGGAAAATTTCTCGGGTGGAGCGCTGTAGCTTTTGTTAATTCATGAGATACGCACGCATGCATTTAACAAAGCAGAAGGAGTTTGAATGTGTAGGTAACGTTATTTCGTTTCTTGATGTTATAGCAGCTGGTGTTCCGGACATAAGGAGCGAAGTACTCCAAGCGAGTGTGCCGCTCAAATCGCGTCTCGTTAAATAGAGAGGCTATTTGTAAGATGATCATCTTGCGGTTGAAACGTAAGAAAAATGGCCGCTGAGAAAAAATCCAATAAGGAGAAGCGGCTAGCACCTTTCGTATTTGTGCTCGATTTTTGCAGAGTTCGTTGGCGGTAGGCGTTCGGTGAATAAATCATTATCTGAATATCCAGAATGCTGCGGAAAGCAGACGAGTACGGCATTGAATGGCGTCTATTTAAAAAAAACGTTTTATATTTTTTATATAATTTTTATTCATTCATTTTGTTTAGCTAGCTAACAAGCAAACGACATGGCTGTACAACGATGTATTTGAAAACCTTTTATTGTTGTGGGTAATTTATTGGCCCCGTAAAACTTTTTTTTAATCAAGCAATATTACAATTATAATGCATATAGTGAAAACAAAAACCGGAAAGGTTCTGATTGTGGTTAAGCATTATGCAATTGATTAAGGTAGTGTTCCCGCGCCAAAGTCTTAAGCACAATCCTGCTTGGAGCGTTACGCACGTTCAAAGGAAGTGCATTCAAGAGCCGAACGGCAGTAACGGTAAAAGAGTTTGAGACAAACCTAGTGTGGTGAATGGGTACATTGAGTATCAGATTATTAATGGACCGAAGATTTAATATATGAGAAGACCCCAGGAACTGAAACCTAGATTTCAAATATCCAGGGGTACATGGATCGTATAATATGTTGAAAAGGGTGCAAACTGTCCTTGAGTACCTACGCCTCGAACAGGCAGCCATTTAAGTTTATTACGGTATTCAGAGATGTGGTCGTATTTACGTAAACCAAAAACGAAGCGAATGGTATTGTTGAGAAGACGATCCAATTTAGTAAGAAATAATTGATTTATATATATCAGATTACTGACTAGTAGTTTATACAATGTTCGATGAAATTAATAAGGAAATGTTGCCAGAACTCTAATAAATATTTTTTTAAGCTTATAATATTATAATGTCTATACTATAGTTTGACTAAAAATAATTATAATAAGGGTTGACCTTCGTATGATTTTACAAAACCATGGACTTTAGTATGAATGTAGTTATCCGCCGCAATTTAATATCCGCAGGATCTTTGAATTTTTGCTCATTTAAATGAAATTTGTAAAGATTAAGATGTATATAAGCATTATAACCTTATAGTTCTCTGATCTCACAGCAAAAAAAAAAGAATAAATACCAAATCTGTTTATTTTACACATTTCCGCTGGGTCAGCAGGTACTCTATAAAATCGCTAGGATTGTATACTAGGCAAAGCATAAAATGGAAAATAATATGTTTAATATTTCATAGAATACCTGCTTTATACCAATTGCCGGTGACATACACACTTAGATATAGTCAATGAAATGACAGTGGATACGATCGCACTGCGAATACCGTACTTATTGTCTTAGCAATAAAGATGCCGTTAAAGTTCTGTTTTATCTGCGAAGTTGGTCTCGTTGTACAGTACTGCGTGTTAGCCAAATGTAGCTGAATGCCAATGAAATTCTCCGTCGAATCAATTTATATTTATTTCTACGATTTAACCTGAATGACTCGAGACCTCCCATGAGCTTTATATAGTAGGTTCTGGATCTGTTCGAAATTTGCGAAGTATAGCACATCTATGAAATATTAAACATATTATTTTCCATTTTATGCTTTGCCTAGTATACAATCCTAGCGATTTTATAGAGTACCTGCTGACCCAGCGGAAATGTGTAAAATAAACAGATTTAGCCCGTATTTATCCTAACCAAACCTAACCTAGCCTACCCAATTGCATATAAAATGACGGACGGATTTTATAATGTTTACCCAATGAATACAGACCAATTAACTTTTGACTAACTCACAGAGGGTTAGATTAAGTGTTGCGACCTAAACTTAGCGCGAGCCTAGCGAGCTAAGCGAGCGTGCCGCCGCAGCGGCCGGTGAAGCGCTAGCCACCTGATAGGAAATAGATTAATAATTATAGATAATTGATACATAAAATATTCTTTAACACACATTGCCGACTGCGCATTCGGCATTATTTAAAATATCTAGGCAAAGTATAAAATGAATAATATATAGATATTGCCTAGGTATTTTATAGAATGCCGAATTATACAGTTTGCAGGTGACATATACATTAGTCACATAATAGTCCCGCCGTCAAAATGCTCATTAATTAATATATCTCACAAGACAAAGCTTGATAACGCTTAATTATTTCATACAAATGACGTGTTCTGTTTAAATGTGTGCATAATTAATGAAATTAGGCTAGATTAATTAACTTAGGCTTTTTGTGTCAGATCGGACATGTGTGGCTTCAGATATCTTGATTTTTTATTGTGAAGTCATTTTCACAAACATTGGTTACTGGATGGTTGATCGATAAAATAATAAATCATTAAAAATATCTTTGTGCTTCCAAAGATACTCTGAGCCTTTAGCCCCAAGTGATTTAGTAATTGTTAGAACTTCATCATCTGGTTTAATAAAATCTGATAGCACCGTTTGAATTTCTAAAGGATTGGGTGTTCTTTATTTCATTATATTAGTGCAGTAGAGACAACGGAATCGGGTAAAATTTTAATATTTCTGCACGAATTTTGCAATAAAGGTATTGGTAGTATATGAGTAAAATCAAATTCATTTATTCAGGTTAGGCTTTTACAAGTACACGCGAAACTTGAAAGCTACGTCATCGGTTCGCAAATCCACGGCGGAAGACCTTGTACTGAAGAGAACCGGCAAGAAACTCAGCAAGGGCTGCTTTTATCTCCCTGTTTTATTTCATACAGTGTCGTCAAATTGAAAGCTGACATCAAACTTACAAACATCAACTTCTGTCACATAATGTAAAACAGGTAACGATAAATAAATCAATGAATTTACTAATAAGGAATGTAAAAAAACCCCGAAATATCAAGAAACAATTTTCAAAACAAACTGAGCAAGTGTGTGAAAGGAAGTAAGTGCAAGGTTCTCTTATCCGTGTTGATATTTTTGCTATGTGATCCACGCTGCTTTGTCAACCCCTTAGTTTCGAGGTCTGGAGGCTCCAGACGGAGAGGAGACTCCCCTTGTTGGGAGATGCCATCCGCCTGGAATACCTCTAGAGGCACTCGTCAATTCTCGGCTTGAGGTCCCCTTAGGACCTCGCCGTCCCCAAACCCGATGACGCTGTAAAGGTCATCTGCGACCAACAGCGTACACACTAAAAAAAATGCTTTGTCAATTCGTTTCCATGTTTTAACCTCATATCCCATTAAATTTATATAGGTATATCACACGGTTGCGATCGGAGAAGGGAAAAATAATATTATTACATTGAGATTGAATGTCAGATACAATTTGTGTCATAAACAGATAGATCGGTTGTGATGTTGTGATGTATTCATTCTCTGGTGTATTATTATCTGCCCGTCCATCTGGTGGGAAGAAAGGTACGTGTAATGTGAAAGGTTCGCAATAATAGGTCGAATGTGACTCTGATTATAAGGAATCTCATTTAAGGGCTCTTATATTATATTGGGTGGGTGGAATTGCGTAGCCGTAGGTGTGTTTATTTTTCTGTGTAGGCGGATTTTGTTCTGTATCACTGATATCAGCTTACGATTGCGTCAATACGGATGTTGACATTTTTTCGGAATTGCTCTTATTTTAAAGATTATCTCTACATATATATTTAATTATTAGGTATAATACATTAGGTAGTTTTAAGTTGTTGTTATTGTTTTTCTATATATTGTAATTCTGTAAATAAACCTTTATTCGGTTCAGATAAGTATCTTCGATGAGAAAATCAACTACATTTTAAGAATATATTTTATTCCTGCTAAAACACTCACAGCTGTCAGAACTGTCACGTGAAGTCACTAACCGCTAAACTTTGTTCAAAACAAGTGAATACAAACAATCAAAATGATAAAAAGTGTTACAAATGCTGTGCAGTGCCCATGTGTAATAATACAACAATTACTACACCGGAAAATTGCTTATTCATGTGCCAAAAATAAGCAAATCAGAAAAAATAGTTAATTTTTTTGGTCGGTAGTGCAGTGACGCGGATCTCGCCGTCTCGTTCGCGCTGCCGTTGAAACTTAACATGCTGTTTCGTTCGGGTCGGTAATGCAGTGACGCGGATCTTGCCGTTGCGTTCGCGCTGCCTTGGGATCAGTTTTTGTTTGATGCAAGTATGAGCGTACCGTATCTACCCTTTTTGTTTTAATCTAAGTTTCCAAGGCCATTTAAATTTAGATACGGTTCGAATCGAACTAAAAAGAATCAAAGTAGGTGGTCTGTGGAGGTTGAATAGTCATAGACGTAGTTGCAGAGAGTATCCATGTCATGGGTAGCCATGGCAACGGATAAAAAACATTAAGTTGTCAAAAATGTCAATAAAATAAATAAACTAAAAATAGATAGAATCGGAGCAAAATTAATGAAAACAAATAAATAACAGAATAAAGAGAAATGCCGGTAAGTGTCCAGCACTCTGGAATAGTGATTTTCAGTACAGATGGAATTATAATACGTATTTACAAAATTATGAATAGTGTGTGATATTTTTGAAATTGTGTGTTTCCAGAAACACATAATAAATATATGATGAATATTGATGATGTTAGATGATAAAATGTGTGACATGGAACCTATGATAGTCGAAACCATGGGACGATCCCTGAGGTACGTTACACTGGGTAGAATAATAATTATTAATTTAATAATTGACAACCTCCTTGGCCGAGTGGTTTGTACGCCGGGTTTCATGGTATCGCCCACTCGAGAGGACCCGGGTTCGAATCCCGGTGGGGGCAGATGTTTGTGTAATGAATACAAGCATTTGTACTCCAGTCATGGATGTTTAATATGTATTTCTATATAAATATACTTATATTATGTACAGTTATGTATTCTATCCGTTACCCTAGTATCCCATAACACAAGCCTTACAGTGCTTACTTTGGCTAGGCTAATTGGTGTAAGTGTTGGAAATATTTATATTTATATTATTATTATTTATTGGTGTTTGTTATCACGTGACAATAGGTAATAAATATAGCTTTAAAAATTATTGTAACTTAATTCAATGTGACTAATTTAATTTAAAAAAAGCGGCCAATTGCGAGTCGGACTCGCCCACGAAGGCTTCCGTAGCAGCAAGTAACATAATATAAAAGTTCTTGTTGTTCGTTGTAACTTTAATCGAGGTTTTAATAACAGTGTATTTTTATATTTGTGTTGATTGAATGAAAGGTACATTGCAGTTTACGATTTATGTCGTATTAAAAAAAACTCATAACTAGATCTCGTTCAAATCAATTTTCGGTGGCATTTTCCATGGTAATTTACATCATATATTTTTTTTAGTTTCATCATTCTCTTATTTTAGAAGTTACAAAGGGAGGCGGGGAGACACACATTTTACCACTTTGGGAGTGTCTCTCGAACAATCTATTCAGTTTAGAAAAAAAAAAATAGAAACCTCACACGTACGAACCCTAAAAATACGAATTACGATATTCTAATAATACAAACTATGATAAAATTAATACGGTACATGAATTTACGATTAGGGACAACATCCCTATTCTTGTTCATCTTAATGCTAATCCGATGTTACAAGATTTCTCATCTCTTCCCATCTCCATGGAAGCAACGATCCTCAGGCTACCAAGACTAATGAACTACCTACTTACTCAATAAGTTTCAGTAATTATTTTTTATATATTAACTAGCCGATCCAACGAACTTCGTACCGCCATAAAAATAGGGGCAGGTGGTAGAAGAGAAAGACGCGGAAGAATCCCTAAACGGGGATCCCGCGGCTTCGCGCTAAGCAGCTTAGATGGTATTCGCAGGACTTTTTAGCGGATATTATGCCGTAAAGCGCCCGTAAGAGTTGCGGGGTCCTCGGTGGACAGCCACTGGAGCGCCCGTAAGACTTGTGGAAGCCAGGTGTGAGGTCCGTTCGGCGGTGTGCCTTTTAAAGGCGCCGTCGTCTGTAAATAGCATTTTTTACCTGCGTTATAAAAAAAAAAGGTGGTAGAAGAGAAAATTTAGGGTTGTATAAATTTTTTAATACCACATAAAAAAAAATATTCTCCAAAAAAAATTTAAGGGTGTGTAAGGTAGTGTTCTATCAATTTCCTGGGATAACATTCCTCCTATCCCATATGAGTACATTACGCTACAATACCCAATAGTTACAGGGGGACAACCATTATCACTCAGACCTACGGAATATGCATATAAAATTTCATAAAAATCGGTCAGGCCGTTTCGGAGGAGTATGGTAACTAATATTGTGATACGAGAATTTTATATATAAGATATTAATAATTCATTATCTTAATATATATAAATCGCGTGTCACAATGTTTGTCCTCAATGGACTCCTAAACCACTTAACCGATTATAATAAAATTCGCACACCATGTGCAGTTCGATCCAACTTGAGAGATAGGATAGTTTAAATCTCAAATTATAGTCGCAATTTTAATTTATTGCAAATTATTACTTTTGGGCGGTACGAAGTTCGCCGAGTCAGCTAGTATCAATATATTTTTTTACCATTGAACAATTATTATTCTCTAAAATGTGTGGAAACCAATGTTGCCGTCAAGTTTGAAAGAGTTGCCGTATTCGATACATCAGATTGCCATATTTTTAAATAAAAATCATGATTTTGCCGTATTACCTAATTTTATTTATTTAAATTTATAGGTAGGTCGTTAGTATTATTATACGGCAATGACAAACCTTCCGTATGCCGTATAATCTGAAATTATGAGCTCAAATTGCCGTATATTACGGTAATTGCTGTATCAATGGCAACGCTGGTTGAAACCAAGGCCGATCAGACAAATCTCAAAAGAACCACCCGTGTGTAATCTAATATATGTATAAAATTCTCGTGTCGCGGTGTTTGTGGTTAAACTCCTCCGAAACGGCTTTCCCGATTCTCATGAAATTTTGTGTGCATATTGGGTAGGTCTGAGAATCAGACAACATCTATTTTTCATCCCCCTAAATGTTAAGGGTAATCCACTCCCAAAATTTCTTTTTTCAATTTTTGATTTTTTTTTTATTTTTTTATGATATATCATACAAAAATACATACAACCCTAAATTTTCATCGTTCTACCAATAACCCGTATTTTTTTTATGGCGATACGAAGTTTGCAGGTACAGCTAGTCTTATATATAAAATTCTCGTGTCACAATGTTAGTGACCATACTCCTCCGAAACAGCTTGACCAATTTTTATGAAATTTTATATACATATTCAGTAGATCTGAGAATCGGCTACTATCTATGTTTTATACCCCTAAGTGATAAGGGTTGACGATAACACTTCCTACCCTAACATTTTTTTTAATATTTTGTCATTTTTTTGTATAATATGGCATTGAAAATACATACAACCCTAAACTTTCACCATTCTACCACCTATTCTATTTTAATGGCGGTATGAAGATCGCTGGGACAGCTACTAATTTTATAAAATAACCTGTAATATAGTTAGTTAGTCATAATAGTTGCCTTTTTAATAATTCTAGCACGAACTTCTTAACATGTAACGCGTACCTTTAATATACATATATAATTTTATTATTTCGATTTATAGTGTTGTATTTTATTAAAATCACCCATAAAGACTGATATTCTCACCACAGTTTCCCGCCCTAAGAATACATCCTACTATACGGAAAAAGAAAGACGGAACGAAAAATTCATATGCTAAGGTTGAAAGAAAAGTACATGGGTAATTGAAGCTCAATATCATGCTCGTATGTGTTGCTCGAGGAGCTCGATGGTGCAAGTGGTTAGCGCGTTCGGCTGT